>CM037598.1:26879952-29376202 GCA_021018995.1 Chloranthus sessilifolius
TATTGGAGGCAGTTCATTGATCTTGAAAAAATGGATGCCCACTCTCCGAATGAAAAAAGATAAATTTTCATCGATTCTGATATGGGCTCGATTGCCCAGGCTTCCGTTAATTTGTTGGTCTCAAAGTACTCTTAGCAACATTGGAAGTTGCATTGGAAATCCATTGCGAATGGATAAACGAACTTCGAACAAGTCCTGACTCGCGTTTGCAAGAATATCTGTTGAAGTTGAAATTGGCGAAACACTGCCTGACAGTGTTGAATTAGAACTATCGGATGATTCCTCTCATATTCAGAAAATAGAATACGAGTGGAGACCATGTGCATGTCCAACGTGCAAATCCCTTTCACTTACTGATTGTAGTAGGAAAGAAGGTATTGCTGGAAATCTCATGAAACAAGTTTGGCAACCCGTGAAGAAGGTGAGAGCAAAGGATTCGCATAGCTCGAACAACGAAGAAGATACACCTATTGTTGTGATTCCAGAGACTTCCCAGATTACAAGGATCACTGAAATCTGTGATACTATTGAAACACATACATCGGAGGGGCATGATAAGTGTGGAAACATAGATGGTTGTGGAGTGCAGCAAGACAAATCAACCCCTATTGAGAAGCCTGGAAATCAGGAGGTAGATCAGCCTCACACGTGCAGTGAAGGGCAAGAGGGTAGGTCTGGCAAATGCAGTTTTGGGTCACCTTCCTTACAGGGATATGGAAGTATAGCGGCTGCTAGAGAAGCAGATTCTATGGACGACAGATATGCTGAGGAGAGAGGCGCTGGATTAGCTACAAATCAGGAGAAAGGTGTTGGATTGGCTAAAGAGCAGGAAATATGGGCGAATAATATTGATGATGGTGGTTTGAAATATACGGTGGACAGCGAGGCAGCACATTCGGGCATGAGGAATGGAAAGAATTTTATGGAGACAATATCGGGTGGGAGGGTGGCATCGCCTCCTTCAATGGCTGGAACTTCCCAACTTCCTTATGTATCTGCGTCTACGCCTACAGATTTGGAGAAAGCTGCTGGTTTTAAGGAGCAAGTTGGTGTGGAGAGGTTGGAAACGACTATAACTGTATATGGTGAGAAGGCAATTCAGAATGGATATGCGACTAGGCCTACTGATGTGGAGAAATCTGAGTGGGGGATTTGCTTGGATAATCTTCCATCACACAATCAATTTGATCTTCTAGGAGGTGTTGACTTCACTACTTCTGGAGTCCTTGATAACAGTAAATTTGGCATTGGGTCCATCTCGCAAATCATGGGGGTGTAAGAAGTAAGTAATATTAAATCCAAACAATACAAAATTAAACCTATACCGTAGGGGAAAGGAAAAGGAAATAAGGCTGGGTTGGCCCAGCACTCTGACCCGTCTAAATGAACAGTGGGTCGTGGAATGTCTGTGGCCTCAATAAGCGGACCAAAAGAAGTGAGGTGAAAAAGCTAATCAAGGAACAAAAGCTCAGTATTTTGTGCCTCATGGAAACTAAAATTAATCAAACGAGGAGTGATAAAATTATGCGTTCGATAAACCGAAGTTGGAGTTGGGTTACAAATTATGACAGTCATACGTTTGGGCGGGTCTGGATTATGTGGAATCCTGATAAATTCATGGTTAACAAATTGGTAGAAATTGATCAACTTGTTCATGTCAATGTTATAAGGAGTGATGGTGTGCAGTTTTATCTATTTGCTATTTATGCTTCTAACTTGGCCTCTAATAGAAGAGCGCTGTGGAGTTCCCTCATTAATATTGCAACAACCATCAGTGGACCGTGGCTTCTGAATGGGGATTTTAATTGTATCAGATTTCCCAGGGAAAAGGTTGGGGGACGATTGGTCCCGAGTCGTATCATGAGCAAATTCAATAACTGCCTGGAGGCTTGTCAGCTTGATTATATCCGGGCTATTGGTAATTCTCTTTCCTGAACCAATAGATCTCTAGGAAATAGATGTATCTTATGTCGGCTTGATAGGGCTATGGCCAATGTTCATTAGAAATCTTTATGGCCAGATGTTTTGGTTGAATACTTGCCTGTTGGAATTTCGGATCACTCTGCTTTGATTATTAGATTTCAGTACGAGATACTATCGGGGCCAAAACCCTTCAAATTCTTTACAACTTGGGCTTCTCAGGCGGGTCTCAGGGATGTCATTGGTAAGGCTTGGGGAAGATTTGTGGAAGGTACTGAAATGTTTATTCTACATCAGAAACTCAAATTCGTTAAAGAAGCTAGTCGTGAGTGGAATAGCTGTGAATTTGGGTCTATTCAGTCCAGAGTTCATGTTGCCCGCTCTATGCTTACTTTCATCCTGAATTCAATTCAAGGAGAACCTCTAAATGAGGAGCTTGAGAAGAAAGAGAAGACTGCCTTGGTTGAGCTCAATTGTGAGCTAAGCACTGAAGAGGAATTTTACTTTCAAAAGTCTCGACATCTAGCATTAATGATGGGGATCGCAACACTAGTTATAATCATGCTACTGTTAATGCTAAGAAAGTTGTGAATAATCTGTATGAGGTGGTGGATGATGTGGGAAGCAGATTGGTTGATCCAGGTCAGATTGGGGATTATCTAGTTAATCACTATAGAAATATTTATACTCCTTCCAGTTCTGATCTCGTGCCTGTCATTCCATTCAAGCGGCGACTTCTCCCTGATGATGTCATAATGCTCTCTGTGCCGATATCTAATGATGAAATCACTAAAGTGGTATTTGCTTCACCAAATGGAAAGGCCCCGGATCCTTATCGCTTCCCTGTGGATTTTTTCAAGATCTATTGGGATATTGTCAAGGAGGATTTTCTTTGAGCAATAAGAAATGTCTTTCTGAAAAAAAAGCTTTTAAAGTCTATAAATTCTACTTTTATTAGACTTATACCTAAAAGAAAAAGATGCTAATACTGCTGATAAGTTGAGACCTATTGCCTTATGCAACTTCGTTTATAAAGTTATTACTAAAATTCTCTCGAATAGACTGGCTTTGGTGCTTCCGAAATTGGTTAGTCCAAATCAATCCGCCCTTGTAAAGGGGAGGAGGATAATTGAAAACATCTTACTTGCTCACGAGACGGTGAGGAAGTTCCACCTAACTAATGGTGTTAAAGCCTTATGTGCTAAAATTGATATCCGGAAAGCTTATGACCAAGTGAGATGGGATTTCATCATCAGTATCGTCAGGCAAATTGGTTTTGATGATAATTGGGTGGCATGGATTACCCAATGTATCACTACTCCCACCTTCTCCATCCTTATTAATGGGTTCCCTCATGATTTTTTTGGTGGAAATTGTGGTATTCGACAAGGAGATCCTCTGTCTCCTCTCTTATTTACTCTTGTCATGGAAGCCTTCACTTGTATTTTTGAACAAAAGGTTGAGGAGGGAAGAATTCTTGTTCCTAACCTGCTAGGTGGACCTACTGTGTCTCATCTCATGTTTGCAGATGATCGCCTTCTCTTTTTGGAGGAAGACATTGAGTCACCTAGAGAGGTGAAAGATTCTCTTGAGTACTTTCATAGCTTCTCCGGACTTATGGCAAATGAAAACAAAAGCTCTGTTATATTTAGTGAAGCTTGTCAAGCCAAGAAAGAAATCCTAGATGGAGTACACTTCAAGCAAGGTTTTCTTCTTATTCGGTATTTGGGTATTCCCTTATTCTCTTCTAGAATGAGTCATGATATGTGCAAGCCTCTTATTCAGAAAATAAGAGATAGATTGGAAAGTTGGAAGGGATATTTTCTTTCTCATGCGGGCAGACTTGTGTTGATATCTTCAGTTTTGAGTAGCTTTCAAGTATATTGGACGGGGGACCTTTATCCTTTCAAAGAAAACCACTAAAGAGATTGAGAATATCTTTTGTCGCTTTCTTTGGAGAGGTCCATCTTTGGTTCAATCTATGCACCCCATCAATTGGAAGCGAGTTTGTAAACCAAAGGAGGAAGGCGGTCTTGGCATTCACAATCTTGATGATTGGAATCATGCGGGGATGGCGAAACTTTTTTGGTCAATTGTTCAAAATGATTCTTTATGGGCTAAAGCTATGAGGGCTAAGTATGTGGGGAGACAAAGCATTTGGAATTATTCTTTGCTTAGGGATCCTTCATGGGTGTGGAGGGGGATCATGGCGGCCAGGGAGGTTGTCTTAAGTAATTGCAGGATTGTTTTGGGGAATGAGAATACTACTAGCTTTTGCTTTGATCCATGGGTGAATGGCGGATCCCTTATTCCTACTTATAGCAGAAGACTACTGGTCCATTCAGGTCTTGATGAAAACACAATGGTTAAGGATGTGGTTCTTGATGGCGTGTGAAATTTGCCACATCCATCTACTAGTCGATTGGAAGAAGCGTGGAATGCAGTTCAGTCTCTTGAGCCGCCAAATTCGGATCAGCATGATCGGTGGGCCTGGGATCCTTCAAGTGATGGGACTTTTTCTCTTTACTCTGCGTGGAATGCTCTTAGAACCAAAGGAGTGGTGGTTGATTGGAAAGGATTCATCTGGAATTCGGGAAATATTTCAAAGTACTCTTTTTGTGCATGGCAAGCGGTAAACTTTAAGCTCCTGACAATAGACAATCTTTGCAAAAGAGGTATTAGTATCCCTTCTAAATGTGTTTTATGTTGGGCAGATTCGGAGGATACTGAGCATTTATTTTTTGGATGTGGCTTTTCTCAATGGATTTGGAGATCCATTAGATTCAGGCTAGGGATCAAAAACACCAATAAACTACCCTTGCTTGAAGAACTGAAGAGATGTATGGTGAAGGCTAGAGGGAAGAAAAGAAAAGATCATCTTATTCATAATGCTTTTTGCATTACCATTGCTTTCCTTTGGCGAGAGCGAAATGATCGTATATTTAATAATGTGATTACTCAAAAAAAGACGATATTACACAATATCATTAGAGAGGTAACTTTTCGGGTGGGGTCTTTGAAGAATTTAGAAGATGATGATTGTGTTGAGACGATTCGTAACCTGCACTGATGTGAATTTGGAGATTATTAGGGGTGATGGCGATGCCGAAGCTCCTTTGATCTATAAATTTGTTTTGAAATGTTTATAATATGTTACTTCCTTTTTAATACAATGGGTGAGGACCCACCAACCTCAAGCTTACCTATAAAAAAAAAGAGTAGTTCATAGTTTCAACTAATAATAAGAGTCTTTTTGCCCACCACGACATTAATGTTGGGATATAATTTTACCCTATTTCTTCTTTGTAAAGGGTTCACTAGATTCCTAAATTTAGGTCATTCAAATTCTAAAGTAGGGATTTCAGATAAATATTTTTGCCTCGGATATATATTCAGATATACCAGTCCTGTAATTAAGCATGATTTTGAATTTGTATATATATATATATATATATATATATATATATATATATATATATGCGTGTGTGTGTAGAAAATAGATGCATGGACAAAACAAGTTGTAGTGTTGAAGAAACAAGTGAAGAGGACGGTGGAAACTGCAAAGGACTCAACGGAACAATTGAATTTGATTGATACTATCCAACGCCTTGGTGTTGCATACGACTTTGAGCAAGAGATTGAAGAGTCATTACGTAACCTGTATAATACTCATAAGGACTTTGTTAGCGACGATTTACAACTAGTTGCTTTACAATTTCGACTACTACGACAACGACAACAAGGATATAATGTATCATCTGGTAATCTAATTTCATCTGTGTATTCTTCTACTTTACTAAGACACAAACACACCATATATATATATATATATATATATATATATATATATATGGGAGCCAGTTTCGTCTTTCATGCAAGCATCCTCCAGGATCTTGTAGAGATCAATGTGACATCAAAAATATTATTTGGGTGCGATGGGCAGCATAAGGGAGCGGCTTAGATCAATTTTTCAAAAAAGCATTTCAAATATTTTCTTTTTAAGGCCTCTGTCAAAGTTTGATTACTTTTAATGGTTTAAATTTCAAGGCTCAAAAAATATATGATGGAGATGAGTTTCCGATTTTTTTTTTTGCTAAATATATACCATTGGATAGAAGACAATAATCTTGACTGGAAGTCATCCTATAAAAACAGAAACTCTTAAAAGTCCATATTATATTCTATCTTATGGTTGCAAAACTGGTTAAAGGCGAAATTAAATTTAACCAGTTGCGCCTGACCATTGGCTAGGGCTGTCAACGGCTCGGATTGGGTCAAAATTTTGGCTGCGCAATAAGAAACAACAAATGTCTGCCCCCAACCGATGTTGTACTAATTAAAGCTGTCCCGATCTGACTTGATGCCCGACCCGAGAACCTGACCTAACTCGATGCCCGACCCAACCCCGTACACTCCGAATTTTGTACATTTTACATATAAAAAATATCAGGTTGGGTTGGGCCGACCCTATGTGACCCGAAAAATACCCGATCCGACCTGAAAGCCAGGTCTGACCTTTCATGCCCGACCCACTGGACTGATCAAGTTTATCTACCCAAACCTGATAAAATATCGGATCGGTTCGAGTACTCGGGCCGCCGTTGATAGCCCTACCATTGGCCCAGAAAGAAATGCAAGAAACATATTAGGTCTTAGAGGTAGATTTTTTATGGCATTTCTCTACAGCCAGTTAAATTGGGTCTCTAGCATTGCACTAAAATGACCAAGCTGAGCTTGTGGCATTAGCATATAATACATGTGAAATTGATTTGGCTTTTGCCCAATTCGTGTTCAACGACTCGGACCTTGTTTGGTGAATATATTCAATATGTACATTTTATACGTGTGCACTCCTCATCAGTTGTCTCGCCTATATGGTCATATAAAGAAAAATAAATAAATAATTGTGACCGGCTCGACTGAAATGTAATTTTTCAAATTTTTTTTAAATGAAATGCGTTATTTTTCTTTTATTAAAACCAAGTTAACATGGAAATCATTATTTAATTAATATGTTTAAAAACCAATTAAATGGCAAGGTTTTATTAGGGCTTTGTACCAAAACACGGGCTGTGCCTTTTTTTATTACCAAATACTCATGTGCTGTTATTTATCACGGAACAGCGCCCCAACACCTCTTTATCGGGCCTCCAGTGGATTGGGCAGGTCACAAGCAAAAGAGAACAAGACCTTTCTACCCTAGCATTTAATATCACTTTTATGCCCTAAAAAACTGCAATTGCAGCTCGTTTCCCCCTTTCGTCTTTCGAAGACAAAGGTTGGGTTTTCTTCACTCGCGCGGACGTGCGATTTATGGTTTGATTTGGAACGACAACGATAAACGATCAAATCAAGATCACCATCGCGATGAAAAGCATCATCGTAGACGATCGCGATCAAGAAGGCGAAGACTACAAATTTAGGGTTTTGAGTTCTCGCCACCAATCTTTGGATTCGCCTGAAGATGTAGTCGATCCACCGAACCGCGATCGATCTCACCATCTTCTCAAATGATCTCACCATCTTTCACACCAAATTTGTCTTAGAATTTATGCAAAAATCTTTGATATCGATTTAAATAAGATTTTCCAAGGCTCGAGCCATTATTTACCCTAAATTTTTCTTAGAATTTATGCAAAAACACCTTGTGAAGAATGATGAAAATAATTTATTTCTTATTATCGTCTCACTGTAACTTTGGATGTTGGAGCTGTGAATAAGTATAAAGTGATATTTCTCTTTTTGAAATCTTTAGCCCTTAAATAAAATATTGAAAAAAAAAAAAAAAGTTTTTATCTAAACACCTTTTTTTTATTGAATTTTTTGTGAAAGGTTGATGGCAATGGCAATATTGTAATTCTATTGGGGAAAAGGTAAAATAGTAATTTTGTATGCTCTATGCGTGAAATGCCACCCGTTTTGAAGTTGCATGGACGTCATTTGGTAATAAAAAAAATATATCACCGAAATGGTGATTAAAATAATTATGGGGCGCTATTTGGTACTTTTCCCTTTATGGTAAAGTTTAGAGTTCAAAAAATAAAAAATTTCTTCTTAGAGAGTTAGACCCTATTTTTGGTATTATTATTTTCTTTTACTTAATTAATTTATTCAACTATTGTCCAACTAACACTAATTTTGGTTCATTTTTGTGTTTGCCGAAGCAAGTCCTGAATTATGACATGGTGACTATCGCGGCATTTGGGTTGCTCTCTTGGGCTAAAGAGAGTCTTTGGTTTTGGCGGGGAGCTAAATCATGTTTGTTATCACAGCTCTTCACCCTATTTGCTGCTCTTTTAAATGATAAAATTGCTCTTCTCGTGATTTCTGTCATAGCAGATTTTATCTATTCTGACAGATAACAGACAGAGAGCTAATGTCCACTAAACGAGAGCACACCCAAACACAACCTAAGCTTAGTAACAGGGGTATTAGCCAATCTTGGCCCTACATTTTTATGATTTCCCAATAGGACTAGTCACTCAGCCCATTGCACCCCCTTTGCAAAGACAACATCTACCAACTTATAACAAAATGAAGAGATTTCCATTATTTTCTATCTCACAGACAATTCATGGATCATTATAGATGGCGAAAGGAGATAAACCTTTCATCAAAGCTGTCATTTGCAAGGGATCGACGGAGGGCTACCTTATCGTACTAGGAGTGTATCATGAAGAAAAGTATTCCAGAGCTAGAATGATTATGACCAAAATGACAAATTTGGTTTCATTCATGGACGACATTTATGATGTGTATGGAACATTAAATGAACTCCAATTACTCACAGATGCAATTCAAAGGTAAAATATACTCTAAACTGTTGTATATATATATATATATATATATTGGAAAAGGCTTCCGTTCTTCATGGGAGGACCGTCACCGTCCTCCAACCTTCCACGTGGAGCTTCATGTGGCACCCAAAATATTTTTGGGTGCCACGTGGACCTTGGGTGCATTGCTTAGATTATCTTTAGAAAAAAATATATTAAAAATTCATCTCCATCATGTATATTTTGAACCGTGAAATGTAGACCAATAAAAACTGTCAAACTTTGACTTGTGGATTTAAAATTTATTTTCCGATTTTTGTTTTTAATATTGATCTAAACTGTCCACTTGTGCTCCACTGTACGTGGCACCCACAAAGTGTTTTGGGTGCCACATGGAGCTCCACGTGGATCTTGGAGGACGGTCATCGTCCTCCGAGGACCTAACCGGCTCCCATATATATATATATATATATATATATATATATATATATATATATATATATATATATATATATATATGATCGTATCAAACACATAGATGAACGCATGAGTTCGAATCTAGATAACATACCACGTGGCACATGATCTCATAACAACACCCATTTTGGATTATGTGCCAGGCAGCAATTGGCCTAGATAAATAGTTTAAATATTTTTTTTAGTGGCAAAAACCTTGGGCACGATTTGGGTACTGCCCATAACATCCTATTGCATTGATTCTCTTGCCCATTTACTACATTTTGGATAGTAGATCCACCATGAATTCGAACCCATATCCTGGATCATATATATATATATATATATATAAAGAGAGACACTACAAAAAATAAGACTATTAGCGGCAGTTTTTTGCAGCCAAAAACTGCCGCTATTAACTAAAATACTATTAAGACTATTAGCGGCAAGAGTATTAGCGGCTGTTTTCTATTAAGAGCGGCAGTTTATGGCTGCTGCTAATAGTCTTATTTTTTGTAGTTAGAGAGAGAGAGAGAGAGAGGGGTGGGGGGGGGGGGGTAGGGATGTGCGCTTAAACTCATGGATGGTCCATGCATTTGAACGGCGTGGGGTCATCACATGGCACCACTCAGGGGATTAGGTGCCACGACAACTTCAAAGGGTAAAAGAGTCCCTAAAGACTTTTTTTCATTTTTTTTTATAGGTAAGTTTGAGGTTGTAATATAGTACAAAGAATCCAAAACAAATCAAACTTTAAAGATCAACAGGAGCTTCGGCATTGCCATCACCCCTATTAATCCCCATAGTCACCCTATTGCAAATTTCATGCCGCCCTAATACAGTTATCATCATCGGGAGTCTTTAGAGAATCCACCCGAAAGGAGACTTATCTAATGATATTATGAAGAATTATCTTCTTTTGAGTAATCACATCATTAAAGATACGGTCATTTCGCTCTCTCTAAAGAAAAGAAATGGCAATGCAAAAAGCATTCCGAATCAGATAGTCCTTCCATTTCTTCCCCTTAGACTTTTTCATACATCTCTTCAACTCTTCAAGTAATGACAGTTTATTGTTAGTGCTGATTCCCAGCCTGGATTTGATTGATCTCCAAATTCATTGAGAATAGTCACAACCAAAAAATAAATGCTCAGTGGTCTCTGAATTTTCCTAACATAAAACACACCTAGAAGAGATACTAATACTCCTTTTGCAAAGATTGTCTATGGTCATGAACTTAAAGTTTATTGCTTGTCATGCACAGAAAGAGTACTTTGAAATATTTCTCGAATTTCAAATGAAGCATTTCCAGTCAACCACCATTCATTTGGTTCTAATAGCATGCCAAGCTGATCGAAGAGAAAAAATTTCATCCCTTGAAGGTTCCCAACTCCATCTATTATGTAAATCTGTATTTGGCGCAACAATAGTACGAACATCCTTCCAAGCTTCTTCCAAGCGAATCGTTGAGAGATGTGATAAAATCCACACTCCATCATGGGCCACATCATTGACCATAGTGCTCTCATCAAGACCAAAATGCAGTAGAAGTCTTCTACTATAAGTATGAATAAGATATTTGCAATGAACTCAAGGATCAAATCAGAAGCTAGTAGTAGCCCCATTCCCCAAAATTAACTGGCAGTTTCTTAAAACGTCTCTGGCCGTAAGAATTCCCCTCCACGCCCAAGAACGATCATTTGGCCAAGAACAATTCCAAATGCTCTATCTCCCTACATACTTAGCCCGCATAGCTCGATCCCAAAGAGAATCATTCTGAACAATAAATCAAAAGAGTTTTATCATACCAGCTCGATTCCAATCTACAAGATTGAGAATGCCAAGACCTACTTCCTCTTTCGATTTATAAATTATCTTCTAATTGATGGGATGCATAGATTGGGCCAACGACGGTCCTCTCTAAAGAAGTCGATAAAAGATATTTCCAATCTCTTTAATAGTTCTCTTTGGAATGATAAAGGCACCCGTCCAGTAAATCAAAAAACTATTCAAAACTGAAGGAATCAAAACAAGTTTGCCAACATAAGAGAGAAAGTGTCCCTTCCAACTTTCCATTCTATTCCTGATTTTTTATTGAGAGGGCTGCACATAGAATGAGTAATTCTTGAAGAAAATAATGGAATGCCCAAATAACGAATGGGTAGAGATTCTTGCTTGAAGTTTAAACCATTCAGGATTTTTTTTTTGGCTTGACAAGCTTTACTAAATATAACTGAACTTTTGTTATCATTTGCCATAAGTCCGGAGCAGCTATGAAAGAACTCAAGAGATTCTTTCACCACTTTTACAGATCCAACGTCATCATCCAAAAAGAAAGGAAAACATCTGCAACACATGAGATGAGATACACTAGGACCACCTAGCAAGTTAGGAACACGAATCCTTCCTTCATCAATCTTTTGCTCAAAAATACAAGTAAATGCTTTCATTATAAAAGTAAATAATTAAGGAGATAGAGGATCACCTTGTCTAATACCACATGTTCCACTAAAGAAATCATGAGGGGACCCATTAACAATAATGAAGAAGGTAGGGGTAGTAATATATTGGGTAATCCATGCTACACAGATGTCATCAAAATCAATTTGTCTAAGGATATCAATAATGAAATCTCATCTCACTCGGTCATAAGCCTTTCGGATATCAATTTTTACACACAAAGCTTTCAAACCACTAGTGAGGTGAAACTTTCTAACCATCTCATAAGTAAGTAAAATATTTTCCGTGATACACCTTTCCTTCACAAAGGCAGATTGATTCGGGCTCACAAGATCTGAAGCACCAAAACAAGTCTATTTGAAATAATTTTTGTGATAACTTTATAGACGAAGTTACAAAGGGCGATAGGTCTCAACTTGTCAACGCTATTCGCATTATTTTCTTTCGGTATAAAAATAGAATTAATAGATTTTAAAAGTTTTTTCTTATGAAAGAAATTTCTTATCGTACGAGAGAAATCCTTCTTGACAATATTCCGATAAATCTTTAAAAAGTCAGTAGGGAAGCTATCAGGTCGAGGTACTTTTTCATTTGGTGAAGCAAACACTACCTTGGTGATTTCATCATCAGAAATCGACCGTAAGAGCTTAGTGGCATCTTCGGGAAGAAGTCTTCTCTTAAAAGGAATTGCAGGAACAAGATCAGTGCTGAACAAGATAGTCCCCAATCTGACCCGACTCAACAACTCTATTCCCAACATCATCCACCATCTCATAAAGATTATTTATAACCCTTTTAGTATTGACAATAACATGATAATACATGGTGTTTCGATCCCCATCATTGATGCGTTGATGGCGAGACTTTTGGAAATAGAATTTCGCTTACGTATTTAGTTCTCTGTTAAGCTCAATTAATGCAGACTTCTCTTGTTCTGCTAGTTCCCCATTTAGAGGATCTCCTTGAATGAAAATTTGAATAGTTGTGACTATATATTTGGCAATACGAACTCTAGACTGAATAGATCCAAAGTCTGTTCTATTCCATTCCTTAATGGCTTCTTTGACAAATTTAAGTTTCTATTGGAGAACGAACATTTCCATACCTTCAATTGATTGTCCCCAAGGCTTAAAAATGACATCCCGGAATCCAATTTGAGAGGTTCATGCCGTAAAGAATTTGAAAGGTTTTGGTCTCAATGAAATCGAAAAGTGAAATCTAGTGATCAGAGCAGAGTAATCAGAGATTCCAGCAGGCAAGTACTCGACCAAAATATTTGACCATAAAGTTTTCCAATGCACATTAGTCAAAGCCCTATCAAGCTGACAAAGGATATGCCTATTTCTAAGAGATCTATTGGTTCAAGAAAGTGAGTTACCAATAGCCCGAAGATCACCCACTGACAAGCATTAAGGCAACTGTTGAATTCATTCATGTGCCACATGACACATGGCACGTGTACCTAAAATGGGTGTTGTTTTGGATCATGTGCCATGTGGCATGTGATCTTTGATTCAATCCAGGCATATATATATATATATATATATATATATATATATATATATAGAGAGAGAGAGAGAGAGAGAGAGAGAGAGAGAGAGACCCAGGAGTATGGTTCAGACACATGCAGAGTTAGGCGTTTGAACCAAGTGCATGCCACGCATATGCCAATGGTTGTTCAGTGGAGAGGGAAAGAGGGATCTACTACTATTGATATTGTGGTCAAAGGAGAAATTCTTATATGACAAAATTTTTAGATGAAAAGCCGTATATATCTTCGACTCACTAGACAAAGGGAAAAAATGTATTTAAATTCTAGAGGATGTATTGAATTCTTAGAAAACGTGGTGCAACTCACACTAACATTGCATTAGAAAACAACGATAATAGCAATTATCACACAGGAAAAGACGTAGTCACCATTGTTGCATCACAATTGAAATTGAGAGCTTAGACTCCAACATCCGCATAGACCTCCATGTGGATGTTGGGCCTCCATGTGGTGTTGGAATATAGTAAGAGTACTGCAGCCGGAGTACCTTCACCTTTCCCATATATATATATATATATATATATATATATATATATTTATGAAAAAAATGTCCGTCTTCTATGGGAGGACAGTCACCGTCCTCCAAGGTTTCAAGTGGAGGTCCACGTGACATCCAAAACATTGTTTCAATGTCCCATGGACTTTGGGTGCATCGCTTAGATCATTTTAAGAAAAAATAATAATTTTGAAAACTCATCTCCACCATGTGTTTTTTGAGCCATGAGATATAGACCATTAATTAAACTAGTCAAATATTCACTTATGCTTTTAAAAAGTTTTTTTCAAAATTTAACTTTTTTAAATTAATCTAAACCATCCACCCACGCAACACGTGGCAACCAAAAAGTATTTTGGGTGCCACGTTTACATACACGTGGACCTTGGAGGACGGTGACCGTCCTTTTTTTATGAAAGATAAAACCGATTCCCTATATATATATATATATATATATATATATATATATGCAATGCACCCAAGGTCCACGTGACAATCAAAATATGTTTTGGGTGCCATGTGGAGCTCCACGTGGAAGGTTGGAGGACGGTGACCGTCCTTCCATAAATTAAAGGCCGGAGGCCTTTTCCATATATATATATATATATATATATTGTGGCTTAGCAATAAAACATATATGTTTATATATATATATATATATAGTGGCTTAGCAATAAAACATATATGTACTATACATTCTGATATTTTGAGGCAACTGATGTAGATGGGATAAGGCGTGGAAGATGATCTATTATGATATTCAAATTTCATGTTGACCTTTTAGGTGGGAAGTTGTAGCTGCGGAAAATCTACCCGAATATTTGAAAGCCTTTTTTCTTGCACTTTTAAAAACTACTCAGCAAATTGAGGACCAATTGGCGCCAGAAGAGAAACCATATCGTATGATTCATTTAAAAGAAGGGGTATGTGTCTACGTGTCTATATATATATATATATATATATATATATATATATATATATATATATATATATAATTTAATTTTCTTTTTTTCATTATATTTTATTTTTTATTAAGGAGTCTGTTGTTGGGTTGAACCCTAAAACACTGCCGAGGTCACATACTACGTGACATGTGATCCAAAAAAGACCTCATTTTGAGATCCTCAGAGACGTAGATGTCATCTAAAAAAAACTGTTTTGATCTTTAAAATCTGGGTCTATATCGGGGGTCAATATCGGGTAACGCTAACATACTTGCTGAATTGAATTAAATCTAACTTTTACTATGTTTTGAATGGTAGATGAGACGTTTTTTCAAATTTTTCTTTTGGGAAGTGGATGTAATCCATAGTGTGCATGTAGCATCGGACCTGATTTTTGGCTTAGGTACCACTTGGCACCCAAATACCACTAGCATAGGGTTCAACCCTAGGTCGTTAACCTATGATCACCTCATTGTATATAGATAGGGTAGCTCTAAATACACCCATGCGTTCTCCGAAAGCGCCTATGTCGGAAAACTCTTAAAACCAACTGATTGGATCGGATCAGGCGATGGAGATCGTGTTTCACCCCGATCTTCCACACAATGGATCTTAAGACCATGTCGCACCTATCAAGCTGTCAGTTTTTTATTCTCCAAGTCACAGATCCCCAAAATATGGCTCTAAACTCACGTTTGAACGTGATGTGTGCTATAGCACACAAGGTGCACTTTTTTGGTGATATGTGACATGTGGAATAAAAAAATGACCATCTGATAGGTGCGACATGGTCTCAAGATCCTTCGTGTGGAAGATTGGGATGAAACACGATCTTTACCATCTGATCTGACCCAATCAATGATTTTTAAAGGGTTGCACATGTGGGTGCATTCAGAGAACGTATTGGTGAAAACAAGGCTACCCATATAGATATTGAGAGCCATTAGTTGCACATGAGATGTTGGCCCCAACAAGGACTTGATATTTTGGGGACATGTGCCATGTGAAAGCACCATCTAAGTCATCTAATTTGATGTCCATAATCTAAAGGTCTTACGTGAAAATGATTGGCAGGAAACGCGATCTTTAACATATGATCCAATGCAGTCATAGGCCATTACTGATTCAATAGTTGAGCGCATTGAATTAGATAGATATTGTTTCGTTCAAATCTTTTGCGTTAGAGATCTTGGTATCATGGCCTTCATCCTTCAAATCAGACAGCTTAGATGGTGTTTTCAAATGGCACATATTCTGGGAATACCCAATATTGCTTTCAAACTGTGTAAGGGACAATTTCTCGTGTGCAAGGAATGGGTCTCATATAATTAATCCTTACTACTATATAAAAGCACGAATGATTTATGTCAATTTTAGTGTTTCCACACTTTATTAGAAACAAAATACCTCTCTATATCATATTTACTTACCCCTAAAATACCCTTTTAATAAACACTCAATATACCTGCGGGACTTCTAATCAGGGTTAAACTCTAATTTAAGGCTCCCTTCAAAATTGCCACCCTAAAATCATTTTACCTTTCTATATAAATATTTTTTCGTATTTTTTCCCCATAAGATTTCGAAAGACTCCCTTCAAATTCATCACACTAAATCCATCTTACCTTTATATATATATATATATATATATAATTTTATTTTATTTATTTTTATTTTTATTTTTTTCGTGTTTCCTCTCCATAATATTTTGAATTACCAATATGATCCTAACTCCAACATCTTTTAAGATGGCTTTGGTCAGGTCCAAGTGGTTGGACTCTAAATGTGGTTTAACAAATTTTTGAAACCGTTGGATGCACAAATTCCAAAAGTGAATGCAAATCAATAAAGATAAAAGTAAAGATTCTTTTGCATCCAATGGCCTCAAATATGTTTGAACCACATTTAGAGTTCTACCAATTAGACCTGATCAAACCATAGCAACTCGACATGCCAAATAAGACCCCACCTTCAAACGTACCTTTAAATAACTCAACTGAATCTTTGAGAGCGCCTATGTAAAACCCCACCTTCAAACGTATCTTTAAATACCCCAACTGAATCTTTGAGAGCACCCATATTAAAACCCATTGACTACTTTGAATTGGATGTCATTCTAATCTTTCACACACTTGATCTTGAGATTATGGGCGTATCATCAGACGGTCAGATATTGGTTTGTTATGCACAGATTCCAAAGTGACCTTAAAATCAAATTTAAACTAGATGAATGGACTGTGATTTTATCAAATGTGATTTTACCTTTAAATACGCCCACCGAATCTATGAGAGCGCCTATGTTAAAACCAACTGACAATTTTGAACCAAATGATGGAGAATGTTTTTCGTATCAACCTTACACACACTTGATCTCAAGATAATGGGCTTATCATCAAATGGTCAAGCATTTATTTGACGTGACACAGATCCCAAAAAAGTGACATTAAAATCAAATTTGGTGTTAATGGTGACAACCATAAGAAACTTACCATCAAACGGTCAAGCATTGATTTGATGTGACACAGATTCTAAAAAGTGACCTTAAAGTCATCCATTGAATGAAATGATGAGCTTTTTAAAAAACTCCACAATCTATCCTTATTTAGATAAACATTAATTACTAAGTCTAATAGAATAAAGAGATTCTCAATCTCTTAAAATCTATCCAAAATGTTTTGAAGGGCACAATTCCATGATTTAATTTTATTTTTTTACCAAGAATGGGTGCAAAATATGATATCTATCATATAATTCATATAGCCAACTATTGAATCAGATGATAGACTTTAACTGTATTCAATCTTATGGTAGAGATCATGTTTTGTGTAAATGTCTGACCCCATAAATCTTTACATTATCGCCATCAAATCAGACGACTTAGATTTGTTTTTAGATGGCACAGGTCCGGGTAGCATTGTTCACCCCTATAGGTTTACAAAAAGTGCTTACGTCAAAAACCTTGTGAAAGTCATTGACAGCTTGGGTTCAAACAATGGAAATCATTTCACACCCTAATCTTCCACACAAAGGATGTTGAGACCATAATCTAACTAGTCGATGGTCAGTTCTTGATTTCATATGGTACATATTCCAAAAAAATTGCCTTCAAATCATGTTTGAACGGGATGTGTGCCACGTGATTTTAAGGCCAGTTTTTATGGATTTGTGCCATGTGGAATCAAAACTTGACCGTCTGATGGAATGCTCGTGGTCTCAAGATCCACTTTCTAGAATATTGGGGGGCAAATGATCTGCATCATATGATTCCAGGAAGTCAATGGGTTCACTACAAAAATAAGGTGTTTCAACGGCACTTGCTGTTAAGGTAATTTTTGGTAGCGGCAGGACCAATAGCGGCAATTTTTTGTAGCTATAGGACTAATAGCACCAGTATTTTGTTAAAAAAACTGCCGCTAATAGTTTTATTTTTTGTGGTGGTTTCAAGGGATTTATGATCTAAGTGCTTTAAACATACAGAGGCACCCGCATAGGTACCATAAATATCAATTTTTATTTTAAATTAGGTGCAATAGTATAATTTTCCGATGTAAGTAATCACTCCCCGTATTTTTTAATTATAGGTACCTCTGTCCGCTCCTACATCTAAAGACCATTCAAACCCATTGATTGCTTGGAGTCAGAAGATGAAGATCGTTTTTCACCCAATCTTTCACTAATGGATCTAGAGCCCATGGGCGTACCATCAAACATTCATTTTTTTATTTCATGTGGCATAAATCATAAAAATATTGTCTCAAGTCATATGGCATACATCACGCTCAAACGTGATTGTAGGCCTCTTTTTGAGATCTGTGCCACACAGAATAAGAAACTAGCCATTCGAGGATAAGATCGTGGTCTCAAGATCTATTCTATGAAAGACTGGGGTGAAAAACGATCTCCATCACCTAATTCCAAGCAATTATGGATTTGAATGGGGTGCAATCACCATTTTAATATTTTCAGCTGCTTTTTCGATTTTCTCATCTTAATAAATTCTCGATTTTTTCCCCCCAAAATAAAAATGGGTTGAGAATAGGTTCGGTATCGATTTTCGAGTTTATTTAGACCAATTCGATTCACCGATTTTCAGTTCAGGTTTCGAGTCAAAACTTGCACCTCTACGTATGGATGGACATTACTATTCATCTTCTTAATAATAATTAATAAATTAGTAGGGTATAAAAATTTGAAGCCTATTGATTTTGTTACATTATTTATTATAAAAGTAAAGTAGAAATTAACAATTAAGAAATTTTTATTAACCGTATATAATTAGTATATCATCGAATTAATCAAACGTGATAGGATAGAATCATGTGTTAGTAAAAAATAAACATTTAAACATAGTAAATAGATATAATTGTATATTATTATGCATAAATAAAAATGTAGTATTTGCTGTAAATGGAAAAATAAAGAAAAAAATAAGAAACTCCTAAAACTAAATAATTTTGATAATTTAATTGGATATGAGATTGGATTTATTATTTCGTCAAGCGAAATTTTTATTGATTTTATTGTCTTCATCAGTCAAAACTAATATTTTGACATGTGTACCATTGAGTAAGACGAATTTTAATTAAATTTAAGATATTATAAAAGAATAAGTTCTACAAAATACATTGTTATTAGTTTTTTAGTGATTGACTCATAATATATGATTATGATTTTATACGATCAATCAATTTCAACTCATAATTAAAACCATCTTTGATCAAAATATTACATTTTACGGTGTCCACGTGCAACGCACATGCACTTTTACTAGTTTAATAAAAAGAAAGAAGAATGCAAGAGGTTATATATATATATATATTAGTGTCCACCCAATCTCTGAAAGCGCCCACGTGTGCAACCCCTTTAAACCCATTGATTACTTTGGATCAAATGAAAGACATCGTTTTTCACCCCGCTCTTCAACAAAATGGATCTTGAGATCATTTCACACCTATCAGATAGTAAGTTTTTTATTCCACGTGTCACAAATCCGAAAAATGGTCTTTAAATCCTATGACACACACATCACGCTCAAATGTAATTTTATATTCATTTTTTGGGGATCTTCGAGATGTTGAATAAAAAACTGACAGTCTGATCTTGAATCCTATGCCACTCACATCACGCTCAAACATGATTTTAGGGTCATTTTTTGGGGATCTGTGATGTGTGGAATAAAAAATTGATCACGTGATAGGTGCGACATGATCTTAAGATCCATTGTGTAGAAGATTGGGCTGCAACACGATCTCCATCATCTTATCCGAAGCAATAAATAGGTTTGAAGGGGTTTCAGACGTGGGCGCTAATAGAGGTACCGATATAAATATATATATATATATATATATATATATATATATATATATATATATATATATATATATATGGGGCGGTACACAAACTTTGACCACTAAAAAAGACTTTATTTTTATTTATTTTTCTAGAACACATGCCAGATAGCAGATGATCCGAAAACAAGTGTTGTTTTGGGATAACTTGGCACGTGGCATGTGATCTGAGATTGGAATGCACGGATTCATCAAACTATAAATTAGATGATAGAGATCATGTAATTTTCTTCGCCAATTTTTGGTCATAAAGATTTTCATATAATTTTCTTCAGAGCAGACAGCTTAGATTGTGTTCTATGCGACACATGTCCTAAATTAAATTAACTAAGTCTTTATTTTTAATCATGTTTAATGATCCTAACCAAGATCATAAGAGTGTCAATCTTATGAAGAGCCTTTAAAGAATGAGAGTCCTTCAAAAATTTGACTTCCCATATTTAGGGCACGGAGAATCCTATGTAAGTCAGCATTTAATATGACTAGCTAATAGGCTATTTGGAAGTTAGTTTAATTAATGTTCTGATCTTGTGAGGATAGTCATTAATTAGTATGTCTCATATATCATAAGATAATTAGCCCTAGCATTTGGCTCACTTTGAAAAAGGAACCTGAAGCTCTTAATAACAAAATCTAAGTGAAAAATCAGGTTCTAGGGATCTAAATTTCTATGAACATATTCATGTGGATGAGGGTAATAGGATTGGGCCACTGCTTGGTGCCATGGTAGAAGGCTTGGGCTATCAAGCTTTAAAACACTAGTTGGAGTCTGGAAGGAACCCACTTTATGTGTCAAAAAGCTAAAGGTTAGGTTTGTATCCCGCTCACGGTCACCCCTCCTAGGACCCCCTACGTACCGGGGGTATTATAAAGACAGTTGAAATGATTTCTTCATGTTTAAATTCCTTAAGAGAGAGTTGTGATAATGACCTCTTATATGTTTAATTTCTTTCTTTGTTTTGGTGGAGCAGAGCAAATAAAATCAATTTCATTAAAGCATAAAATAATTCTTAATATTAAGAATATATATTTGTTCCTGCCCTCTCAGGTTAAAGAGTTATCAAGAGCCTACTTTGCAGAATCTAAGTGGTACTATGATGGATATGTTCCAACATTCCAAGAGTATATGAACAATGCAACAATATCGTCTGCTTACCCATTGTCCACCCTTCTCTCTTTCGTTGGCATGGGAAAAATAGTAAATGAGGAAGCTTTTCATTGGTTAATGACTAACCCGAAGCTCATCATGGCGGCATCAGTAGCTTCTCGATTGGTCGACGACATCCAATCCAATAAGGTACGATACAAATTTTAAAATAACAACCAAACCTACGCTAGGCTCTGTCTGGGTAGTTGGTTCAACAAACGCACCCCTAGACAGAGCTCCTTTCTAGAGCCATGAGTGGCTCTTAGGCCTCGAGGAGCTATGCCAAATGCACTTTAGTACATGTCTCTTGTAAGTAGTAATGTTACAGTGGGCTAGATGCGCTTTAGCTAAAGGTTCAGGACCAAGAGCTCTATGCCTTCGATTGAAGTCTAGTCTTGATTAAGTACTGGGCTAGACCTAGATGTGAAGCCATTTTTAATTGATGCCTATAAACCATGCAAAATTGCATGCTTTTCCAAGCTTAATCTATTTAACTTTAAACAACTATATTATTTGGCACCAAATTTTAGGCTCAGCCCAGCCCGTTGAGCCTTAACCTCTAAGTAAGATCAAACACTTCGAGATTGAGACTCAATGGTTCATAGGCTAGCCTGACACCTTTTTGCCCCTACTTAATGAATTTTTAATTGGTGATATCTTAAGCGTGAGCAAACAACTGGACATGTTGCTTCTGCCATTGATTGCTATATTAAGGAGCATGGTGTCTCAGAGAAAGAGGCTATAGAGAAGCTTAAAGAAATGACTGATTGCATGGAAAGACATAAACAAAGAATGCTTAAAACCAGTGCCTTTGGATATTCCCCTACTGATGATACCACTCAATCTAGCACGCGTAGTTGACTTCTTTTACACTTATGAAGATGGATACACAAGCTCCAGAGGTAAGACCAAAGAAACTATCACATCTCTACTTGTTGATCACATTCCAATTTAAGCATAAGGTTGGACTCTGCTTTCTTTGTGGTGAGTGATTGGATCATGGGTTTACCAATCAATATTTTTTTCTTAATAGTGTGGTTTGTATTTATGGTTAGTTAGAAGTTTTCTTGTATCCTTTAAATAATAAATAAATATGCCCCTTCATAGCAAAAATCTCATCTCTCATGTTAATTGATTTAGTGTTACAATCTCTAATAAACTCTACCATCCTCATTAGCATCTATAATTGCTCCAAGCAAAGTTGGGTTGTTAACAACCCACAAAACAGTAATGGCAGTGTTAATATTTAAACCTTAAAGTAAAAGGAGAAGAAGGAGACAATATTATTTACCAACGTTCGATGAAAAAACAGTGTAAAATGAGTTCTTCTGAAAAAAGAAGGCCAATTTTGGTAACTATGTTCTTAAGCACATCATGACATTATCCTTCAAATGAAACACTCCATAGGACTGGCTGCTAGGGATCAAATGGGCCACAGGCTGGCCCACTACAGCCTGGATTTTGACTTAGGTCCTCTTTGGCAACCCTTTTCCAAAATGTACTTCTGGAAGGAAAAATTGTTGGGTGAAGAGCTCACTTAATCCGAGTACCTGGCCACCTCTGGTTGAAACCGATATTCTCTTGAGAAGCTACCTCATGCTACTTCTCAAAAAATATCATTTTCAGCATGTGGTAGGCCTTTTTGAGAAGCAACATGTGACGACCCAACTTTTCCAATCCTTGGGGTATAGGAAAGGCCGGTTCGCCGACCTATCGATTAAACGATAAGCCGGACGAAATACATACAAACGTCAGAGTAATTACGCAAGAAGCTCCATTTCTACAAGGAAAGCGGAACAAAATAATGGTTCTAACCCTAGGTAAAACCATGGGCAGAAGAACCGAAAAGAACCACCGGTGATGCCCGACCATCATCAAAACATGATTCACAAAAAGAAAAAGTATAAATACATGAATCCAAAATTATACAAAACTTAATAGGCCGGGCATACCAAACCCAAGTCTAAACCCACAAAAAGTGCACAAAACAAGAAAGATCCTAACCTGGGAAGAATTCCTCAGGAGGAATCTCAGACTCTTCCTCAGGGACGTAATCCGGATTGCTTTCGTAGCCCCAAGTCGCTATGTCTGAATCAATACCTATGACGTATAGTCGGAGTGAGCTAACCATCTAAGTTCAATAGAAGAAACTCATCAAATACATTGTATCTCAATTAACATGATTTTCAAAACATAATTCATAGTATCTTATTTTCAAAATAGGTAAGCAAAAATAACTGAATTTCAAGTACAAGAATCATATGCAAATTCACATTCTAAGTTTCCCAAAACTAATCCAAAACAGGTAAAGAATTCAGATGCTCAATATTTTTTAATTCCTATATGCAAAACTTATCATTTCATGACTTAAATCTCAACTTAATATACGTCTCAAGTTACTATATCTCGAGATCAGAAATAATACCGATGGGAACCCCTACCTACCATCATCGTTCATGAACCCTTTTCAGGAGTGTAACAAGCCTCTGCGTTATAAGGGTAACTTGCGCCAGGAAATTGTTCAGGAATTAAGGGGCCGTTCAGGTGAATTATAAATCAGATGCAAATTCTAATACATAAGTCAAATGTAATTTCTAATACATAATTCAAAGTTTCAGATTCAGGGCAGATTCGAATTTTCAGAGTTCTTATTTTAGATTCAGAGTTCTTAATCAGATTCAAGTTTATAGATACGGGTTCTAGATGTCATATGCAAGTTCAAAAGATTATAATACAAAATATTCATGTGAATTAAAATAGATTGCAAGTGATGATGAGGTTCTTCTATCTCAGCGCTTTCATGTAAACCGAAGCAAACATACCAAAACAGACGGTCCCGAAGCTCAAAACATAACCTAAGACAATTAATGACCATTTATCAAAGGTCTAGTAGCATACAAGCAAAAGATTCAAATAAAATTCAGAGAAATAAGCCAAACAGACTCAACTCGAGCTCACAGACACATTGGATCTTGCTTGACCGACTGGATTCTTGCCTACTGGAGATAGGCACGCGAGGCCTCGCGCGAGCGAGCACTTAAGTTCTGGCGTGCGAGACACAGAGGTTCACTGGACTTTAGTTTTCGGGCGTAAGAAATTCTCAAGAGTCTTTCTGAAGGCTGCTTGTGCGAGTGAGCTTTGAAGCTCGGGAGAGCGAGTTACAGAGACTGCAATTTCTGAGTTTCCAAAACCCATTTTCATCGCGATTTCTCGTCATTTTTCATCAAATCTTTCCACACACATTCAATCAAATATATTAATCATTTACTCTACTAATCTAAGCCATTAATCTCAATTAGATCATACCTTTAACCGTTCGATTTCACGGTTTGAGGAGCGTTGTCCAAAAGGGGGTTCGGAACGAAACCTTTGGATTCCTCCAATGATTTTCACCACGATGGATCTCACGAGCTCACAGTGACTTCATTTGTTCTCATGTGTCGATCTTAACCCTTCCAAGGTGTTGAAGACGAGTCCAAGGAGTGGCTCACCCTCTTTCCAAGCACAAGGGTTTCAAAATAAAAACAAAGGGTTTCTAAGGAAAGGGGGTTTTCTAATGATCGGCATTCACATGGAGATCATATGATCCAAAACTCACAAGAAGCTTGGGAAGGAAACAGATTTCAAATGGTTGGGTCGGTTCCCTCGAACTCTCACACTGTCATTCTCACTTTCTCTTTCTCTAGCAAAACAAGCCCAATGGCTTACGGGAGAAGCCAAACTCCCTTCTTATAACCCACACAAACTAAAATAAATATCTTTGATATTTATTTTCTAAAACATAAGTTTGGTTTCGGAGTTGAGCGGCACACCGCAAGTTGGTACACGGCTTTTCTACCAAGGGTCCAATCAAACTCTAAACTTCAATCCCTCCACACAATCTTATCCAAAAATAATTAAAAGCCTATGGCGACATCGGTCGCCATATCGGACACGTACACGAGGTCAGTCTAGTTCTAGTTCAAATTTACGAGTCATTACATTCTCCCCTCCTTAGAAATTTTCATCCTTGAAAATACTAGACATACTTAGACAGGTCTACGGTGAACCCTCATTCAACACAGAAGTCCTTAAAAAAAAATAATCGAAACAGTTCGAAATCTAAAGAGAATGGGTCACAGTGCGATATGTTTTACCAACCATGTTTTTCAAGGGACGGGATCTGAAGTAACCTTGATATACTGCATGTGGCATCCCATACTGTCATAGAAGGGTTGCATCCATACATGGATGCCTACATTATAAGTTTCATCTGCTTGGGAAAAGAAACCCCACCGTGATTCAAACCTACCACACATATCTCTTATATATATATATATATATATATATATATATATATATATATATATATTCTTATTAGACCAACACATGTTCTAACAAGATTTAATCGGGTTGATAATCAGTTTCCAAAATCGGATACATTGCAGAAGCACAACCACATGCATGGCATACCACATATTCTAATTATTCACATGGGTTTAAACAAAGCAGTGATAATTATTTCAACAATTTTAATTATATAAGTAGTAGATGAAAGTAGAACCGGTAAGTTCTAGTAATTATACCAACCATGTAAACTTACAATAAATAAATAAAAAAGATTTTATTTGAATAAGAAAGTCGTAAACAAGTTGAAGTACTTATATATTTCATCTGTTGCAATCTTTTACAAAAATAAATATTTTAGAATTTCACTCAAAAAGACGTGAAAATTGCTTGCGGATTTCGGCTTCACGCTCCCAAGTGGCTTCCTCCGAAGAGTGGTTCCGCCACTTCACAAGCACTAAGGGAATCCCCTTGGTATGTAAGGTCTATTCTTTACGATCTAATATTTGTGCTGGTTCCTCAATCAATGTCAGGCCGTCCTGAAGCTCGATGGGCTGGTAGTTTAACACACGAGTCGGGTCTTTAACATACCTCCGCAACGTGGACACATGAAACATGTTGTGCATGCTAGATAGTTGTAGCGGTAAAGCTACTCGGTAAGCGACCTCGCCGACTCGGCCCAATATTTCAAAAGGCCCACATATTGCAGACTCAGCTTCCCACGCTTCCCGAAACATATCACGCCTTTCATAGGCGAGATTTTGACAAATACATTCTCTCCCACCTGAAATGCAGGTATTAGCTACAAAACACATTTCACAAAAAATGTAAGGTGACCAATGCTACAAAGCGCACCTGAAACTCAACATGATTTCGTTTGAGGTTGGCATAGCTCTTTTGAAGACTCTGAGCAATGGGTAACCTCTCACGGATTAACCGAACAGTCTCGATTGTACTTTTCACGATCTCTGGGCCCAAAATGAGCCTCGCGCCCACTTCTTCCCAATTAAGTGGAGACTTGCACCTTTGCCCATACAATGGCTCAAATGGTGTCATATCGATGTTAGCCTGGTAGCTATTGTTGTAGGCGAACTCGATCAAAGGTATGTGTTGGTCCCATGACCCTTGAAAATCTAACATGCAAGCACGTAGCATGCCCTCAATGATCTGATTCATCTGCTCAGTTTTTCCATTGGTCTGAGGGTGAAATGTCGAGCTGAAATCAAGCCTAGAACCCATCCCTTCCTGAAATCGTTGCCAAAACTGAGACGTGTATAGCGGGTCTCTATCGGATACGATACTGATCGGTATACCATGCAGCTTGACTATCTCCTTGAGGTACAACTCTGCGAGTTTGTTGACAGTATACATCAAATTATATGGCAGGAAGTATGCGAATTTAGTCAACCGATCCACAATGACCCAAATGGCATTGTGCTTCCTCAGTGTCTTTGGCAATCCCAGAATGAAGTCCATAGAAATGGCCTCCCATTTCCACTCAGGTATCAGTAAAGGTTGCAATAGTCTTGTTGGATTCTGACGATCAACCTTGACTTGCTGGCATACTAAACATCTCGAGACGTACTCAGCTACATCTCTCTTTAAGCCTCTCCACCAGAAGCTTTTCTTCAAATCCTAGTATATCTTGGAACTCCTAGGATGAATAACATATATAGATTTATGAGCCTCTTCCAAAATGGTGTCCCGAAGCTCAATACTAGTTGGTACGCATACCCGATCTCAAAACAATAAAGTTTCATCTTCTCTAATGGAGAAATCTGCTTTACTTCTCCCAATCACTTCCCTTCTGATAATCATAATGTGACAACCCGAATTTTCCCAACTTATTTTTCCATAGAGATTTTTATTTATTTATTTATTTATTTTAAATCACAACCAAATGAGAAAACCCGGACCGTCAGATTGCAGAACATAATTTAATTGGTATAAACACACCTTTAAGCATAAAATAAAACAGATAAACATATGGCAGAACTAAAAACCTCCAATTCTATACAAAACTTCTAAAGTAAAGGGATGTACCAAGCTCAAAATACAGAAGTCACTGTGCCAATCCAATTAAGCTCGCCCTCTAGCAGGCAACTTCAGATTCTTCTTAAGTCTAGGGTCCCGATGAAAGGCTATACCTGTGACATATAGTCGGGGGTGAGCTACATCTAAGCTCAGTAGAAGAACATCAATAGTAGTTACATCTTACTAATGATAGAGTTCAAAGCGAAAGCAGATCATATATTAAAAGACGAATTTCACAGATTTAACAGATCAGATGTTTGATAGCAGAACAAAAGTAATAACAAGGCAGATATTTGCGATAGAATAAAAACTCATAACAGGGCAGATATTTGAGACAGAACAACATCGATAACAGAGCAGATGTTCGATATAGAAATAAAAGCTCAATTTTCTTATTCACCTTACTCAATTTTCAGATTTTCGTGTTCACATCACTCACTATGTTCACTTCACTCACTTCACTTATATATGCTATGCAATGCGTACGGATCGCCCCCGTACGAGCCCACTATGTGTGCTATGCAATGCGTACGGATCGCCCCCGGACGGGCCCACTATGTATGCTATGCACTGTACACTGTGTACGGATAACCTCTGTATCGATCCACTTGTCAACGTTCACTCATAGTCAGATGTTCAGATATGTTCTCGATATTCTCATTCACACTCAGATATAGGATTCAATGTTCAAGTCTCTTATTTCTAAGGCTCAAAGTTCAATAATTCACTCTAATTTCAGCAAGTATAGTTCAGGTCTACGATTATCCCTCAGTCTAAACAAAGTCTCTTAACGTAATTATATTCCCTATTGTCTTAGTTTAACTAGAATGGGTCACAGTGCGATAGCTTCACAAGGCAAACATGTCAGGAGACGAGATCCGTAGTATCCTGGATGTACTGTATGTGGCACCCGAGGGGCCATAGTGGATTGCATCTGTACAAGGATGCCTACACCCCAAGTGTCACATGCCGGGAAAGAGACCTCACTATGACTCAGTCTCACAAGTTTTCAAAGATTCAAAAGTTGTCAGATTCCTAAAAATATAGTTCCATGCTCATTCAAATTCAAAGTTCATAAGTAGGTTAAACAAGATGGATCATAACAAAACAGAACGAATCAGATGAAAGCATATTGAACAGAACGAATCGGATTCAAAAGTTGAAAACAGAACTATCAGATCATACGCGGAAATAGAGTAATCAGAGCATACGCGGAAATAGAATAATCAGAACATACGAGGAAACAGGACGGAAACAAAATATATCATAACATATACGGGAACATGACGAAAACAAAACATGTCAAAGGAAACAAAGCATCAGATTGAAAATCAAAGAAACCATGAATCAAGTTATAAAATGTAATTTTCGTTGAGTTTTCCCTACCTTAAGTTCGGAGTTGTTCCAAAACAATTCAAAAGCCCTTATCCACGGCCTCCAACTCTCAATCTACATCACACATCCGATGATGTATTAAGAACTAATTCTAGTTACTACTAAACTTGGTGTATTTAAGTGTTCTCTAAAAATCGAGGCAGAAATGGACAACTTCGTGCAAACTTAGAATTTGACCAAAATTCCTACTAATTTTGACCATTAAAATAGTTAATTCAAGATTAATTAATTTATAAAAGAATTAGATCTCATCGTACTCTTTCCAACACATTAAGAATCGCATCAATCGGAGTTTAGGGTAAAGATTTATGGCCAAAATACCGAAGCTATATCGGTACCTCAGTCAAAACATGATAACTTAGAACTTGGCCTAACTTCTAGCTCAATTTTCATCCCCAAAAAAATTTATTCATTTGTTGTTTAATTCATAAGCATTGTAGATTTCGTTGTCCTCTTTCCAACGCCTTAAAAATTGTATCAATCCGAGTTCGAGATAAAAAGTTATGGCTGAAATACCACAGTAGTGCGGCACATAAGACCAAATTCGACCCTCGAATTTCTCGGGTTCAGAACCCTTCATGTTGCTTCCTTAGTCTATTTTTCCCTTCAAATCTTATCGAAATCGCTCTATTTTTCTACACACACATACACTAAACTAAAACAATATTTATTCTACAATTTAAACCATTAAAATCAAAGGGAAACTAACCTTTTTATCAATTGATTCCACGGCTTTAAGAAATATTGCCGAAGAGGGTTTCGGAGCAAAACTTCCCGATTTCTACGGCGATTGATCTCAACGAAGATCACGATGAAGTCCTTCACTAGCACGTATCAATCCTTGAACTCCTCAAAGAGCGAGAGATAATCGCAAGACGGAACTCTCTTTGAAAACGGGGTTTGAATGGTCAAAAAGAGTGTGGAGCTTCCGGCGTGATCGTGATCGTACAGTCGAAATCTCAAGAAGGGGATCCACTATGAGGAAGCTTTCTCTCTCAATCTCTCTCTCTCTCTAAGATTTAAAAGGCTAACACTTAGCCATTAATAAATCCCCTCTCCCTCTTATAACCGAATGAAACCCATAATAAATATCTTTGATATTTATAACAAAAATTCTATCCACTTAGCTAAGGTTTGGTTTCGGTGTTAAGCGATACACCAAGAGTTGGTGCATGGCTTTTCCACTAAATGCCCAAAAAAAAATTTAAACCATAATCCGATCCACACAAAGTGATCCTAACACTATTTAATGATTTATTATTAAATAAAAACCATGTTGACATCGATCATTGTGCCGAACTCGTGCACGAAATCAGTCAAACTTGGGTTTGAAAATATCAGGATATTACATTCTTCCCACCTTAAAAAATTTTCGTCCTCGAAAATCGACGTGCCATATTAAAAAAGGTATGAGTATAATTCAACATGCTCAAAGTTAGGGTTATTACATTCACCCCTCCTAATAGAAATTTTCATCCTCGAAAATTGATCCTGATACCTGTGGTGTGTATAAGAGGAAACCAATAGCACAAGAAATCGAAACCATATAATTATAAGAAAGTTTAACCATTCAGTTACAAGAAGTCATCACCACCACAAAAGTTTACAGCTAAAACAAAATTGACTCCAAAGATGTCCATTTTCTCATGGAGTTCATACAAAAGACCGAAGACATTGAGTACCTACAAGGTGCAAAACTCAGCTCGTGAGTTTGTGACCAACCCACCAACAAATGTGTTTCGTTCCTTATGTAGGGACAATCTATTATCCGATGTCCAACCTGTCCATATTTAAGGCATGCACCCTTAGCCCACCAACAGTCATCAGACTTATGGGTTTTCCCACACCGTACGCAGGACTCAACCAATGCTTATGAAGTACTGTGTGAAGGTTGTTACACCCCTGACACGGCAGCAATAGTAGGGTGTGAAAGGCGGAAAGGTCTTGAAGACATAGGCATGGATGGTCTCGAGTAAACAGTCTGAGCAGGCTGAATAGATGTAGGCGTCAGTAGTCTCGGTCCCTTGCCGGTCAGCTCAGATGCATAAGAGTGCGTTCGACTACTGTCGCTCCGATTCTGTTGGTCTCTCCTCAAGAATCGTTTCTGAATTTCTTCCTTTGCAATGAGAGCCTTTGATATCACATCCCCAAAGGTTTCCATTTCCCACATCGCCACGCTCTCCTGTATATCAGGTCGTAGGCCAAGCTGAAATTTCTTGGCCCTCATCAATTTGGTGGCCACGTGTTGAGGTGCAAATCGCGATAATCTATCGAACTCAGCCTCGTATTCTCGCACAGTCATCATATTCTGCTCAAGTTTTATAAACTGTACCTCCCACTGATGTCGTATGATCCTAGGAAAGTATTTATTGTTAAATATCTCTACAAATTCTGCCTAAGTCCATGGCATATTGGGAAATTCCATCAGTCTAACTCTAGATACTGACTTCCACCACGGGGCAACTTCTCCGTCCAGTTTGAAGGTTGCCCACAGTACCTTCCCAACTTCGGTGCATTGGAGCACCTCAAAGATCTTTTCCATCTCATTCAACCACTTCTCGGCCTCAAGTGGATCGACTTGTCCCGAAAAGCTTGGAGGATGCATCTTTCTAAACTCCGTAAACCACCCTGAAGGTTGGTTCCTGGCTACGAGTAACTCTGCTTGCTGGGCCATGGAGGCTGTCTGTTGAGCCATTAAAGCTGTCTATTGAGCCATATTACTAGCCAAGGCTTCCAACACCTGTCTATCACTACCACTATCATTCCCACGCGACGTACCCTCGCCTTCAGGAACATCCATCATTTGGACCGCTCTCGGTCTACCTCTACCTCCTCTGACACGTGGAGCCATATAGATCTGTCAGGAATAAGTAAAATTTCATTAAAAGTGATCATGAAGATCCAAGGCCTTAATCACATAATCTAAGCTTCTCTATGCTCCCTACGTTTTGACAAGACCGAAAGTCATAACCTCAGGTCTCCCATAAGACTTAAAGCCTAAACTTTGGCATCAACTGTGACACATGGTGTCACATATGACCCACTCATACGATGTTCTTCAGGATCTAATACCATATCTCTGATTTCCCATAAGACCTAACACCTAGGCTCTGATACCAACTGTGACAGCCCGAATTTTTTCAACATACTTTTCCATAGAGATTTTTTTTTTTTTTTAAATCACAACCAAATGAGAAAACTCGGACTGCCAGATTACAGAACACAATCTGATACATAATTTAATTGGTATAAATACACCTTTAAGCGAAAAATAAAACAAATAAATATACGGCAAAAATAAATACCTCCAATTCAATACAAAACATCTAAAGTAAAGGGATGTACCAAGCTCAAAACACAGAAGTCACTGTGTCAATCCAATTGAGCTCGCCCTCTAGTAAGCAACTTCAGATTCTTCTCAAGTCTAGGGTCCCAATGAAAGGCTATACCTGTGACGTATAGTCAGGGGTGAGCTACATCTAAGCTCAGTAGAAGAACATCAATAGCAGTTACATCTTACTAATGATAGAGTTTAAAGCGGAAGCAGATCAGATATTAAAAGACGAATTTCACAGATTTAACAGATCAGACGTTTGATAGCAAAACAAAAGTAATAACAAGGCAGATATTTGTGATAGAATAAAAACTCATAACAGGGCAGATATTTGAGACAGAACAACATCGATAACGGAGCAGATGTTCGATATAAAAATAAAAGCTCATTTTTCTTATTCACCTTACTCAATTTTCAGATTTTCGTATTCACATCACTCACTGTGTTCAATTCACTCACTTCACTTATGTATGCTATGCAATGCATACGGATCGCCCCCATACAGGCCCACTATGTATGCTATGCAATGGGTACTGATCGCCCCCGTACGGGTGCACTATGTATGCTATGCACTGTACACTGTGTATGGATAACCGCCGTATCGGTCCACTTATAAACATTCACTCACAATCAGATGTTCAGATATGTTCTCGATATTCTCATTCACACTCAGATATAGGATTCAATGTTCAAATCTCTTATTTCAAAGGCTCAGAGTCCAATAATTCACTCTAATTTCAGCAAGTATAGTTCAGGTCTACGATTATCCCTCATTCTAAACAAAGGCTCTTAACATAATCATACTCCCTATTGTCTTAGTTTAACTAGAATGGGTCACAGTGCGATAGCTTCACAAGGCACGCAAGTCAAGAGACGTGATCCGTAGTAACCTGGATTTACTGCATGTGACACCCGAGGGGCCATAGTGGATTGCATCCGTACATGGATGCCTACACCCCAAGTGTCACATGCCGGGAAAGAGACCTCACTATGACTCAGTCTCACAAGTTTTCAAAGATTCAAAAGTTGTCAGATTATTAAAAATAGAGTTCCATGCTCAGTCAAATTCAAAGTTCATAAGCAGGTTAAACAAGATGTATCATAACAAAACAGAACGAATCAGATGAAAGCATATTGAACAAAACGAATTGGATTCAAATGTTGAAAACATAACAGTCAAATCATACACGAAAATAGAGTAATCAGAGCATACACGGAAATAGAATAATCAGAACATACGAGGAAACATGACAGAAACAAAATATATCATAACATATACGGGAACATGACGGAAACAAAACATGTCAAAGGAAACAAAGCATCAGATTGAAAATAAAAGAAACCATGAATCAATTTATAAAATGTAATTTTCATTGAGTTTCCCCTACCTTAAGTTTGGAGCCGTTCCAAAACAATCCAAAAGCCCTTATCCACGGCCTCCAACTCTTAATCTACATCACACATCTAATGATGTATTAAGAACTAATTCTAGTTACTACTAAACTTGGTGTATTTAAGTGTTCTCTAAAAATTGAGGCAGAAATGGGCAAGTTCGTGTAAACTTAGAATTTGACCCAAATTCCTACTAAATTTTGACCATTAAAACAATTGATTCAAGATTTGATTAATGCATAAAAGAGTTAGATCTCTTTGTACTCTTTCCAACGCATTAAGAATTGTGTCAATCGGAGTTCGGGGTAAAGATTTATGGCTAAAATACCGAAGCTATATCGGTACCTCAGTCAAAACATGCTAACTTAGAACTTGGCCTAACTTCTAGCTCAATTTTGATCCTCAAAACAATTTATTAATCAGTTGATTAATTCATAAGAGTTGTAAATTTCATTGCCCTCTTTCCAACGCCTCCAAAATCGTGTCAATCTGAGTTTGAGATAAAAAGTTATGGCTTAAATACCACAGTAGTGCGGCACATCAGACCAAATTCAACCCTCGAATTTCCCGAAAGTGCATCAAGCTTAAAAACCTAAATTCGACCCTCAAATTTCTCGGGTTAAGAACCCTTCATGTTGCTTCCTTGGTCTATTTTTTCCTTCAAATCTTATCGGAATCGCTCTATTTTTGCACACACACATACACTAAACTAAAACAAGAATTATTCTACAATTTAAACCATTAAAATCAAAGGAAAACTAACCTTTTTGTCAATTGATTTCACGGCTTTAAGAAATGTTGCCGAAGTGGGTTTCAGAGCAAAACTTCCTGATTCCTACGGCAATTGATCTCAACGAAGATCACAATGAAGTCCTTCACTAGCACATATCGATCCTTGAACTCCTCAAAGAGCGAGAGATGATCGCAAGACAGAACTCTCTTTGAAAACGGGGTTTGAATGGTCGAAAAGAGTGTGGAACTTCCAGGGTGATCGTGATCGTATGGTCGAAATCTCAAGAAGGGGATCCACGATGAGGAAGCTTTCTCTCTCAATCTCTTTCTCTCTAAGATTTAAAAGGCTAACACTTAGCCATTAATAAATCCCCTCTCCCTCTTATAACCGAATGAAACCCATAATAAATATCTTTGATATTTATAACAAAAATTCTATCCACTTAGCTAAGGTTTGGTTTCGGTGTTAAGCGGTACACCAAGAGTTGGCACACAGCTTTTCCACTGAATGTCCAAACAAAAATTTAAACCATAATCCGATCCACACAAAGTGATCCTAACACTATTTAATGATTTATTATTAAATAAAAACCATGTTGACATCGATCATCGTGCCAAACTCGTGCACGAAATCAGTCAAACTTGGGTTCAAAAATATCGAGATATTACATTCTTCCCACCTTAAAAAATTTTCGTCCTTGAAAATCGACATGCCATATTAAAAAAGGTATGAGTATAATTCAACATGCTCAAAGTTAGGGTCATTACATTCACTCCTCCTAATAGAAATTTTCATCCTCGAAAATTGATCTTGATACCTGTGGTGTGTATAAGAGGAAACCAATAGCACAAGAAATCGAAACCATATAGTTATAAGAAAGTTTAACCATTCAGTTACAAGAAGTCATCACCACCACAAAAGTTTACAGCTAAAACAAATTTGACTCTAATACATCCCACCAATCCCTAGATCTCCCTTCCTAGCTTGGAGATAGATTTGGCCGTGTTGTCCCTTTTCGAGGAACGACGGTCGATACCTGAACAAACTCCCCTGGTGGTAAAACACCACAAAACTGAGTTATCATTTGAGGACATCATCTCAAACAAAATGGGGATCAATATGATGGAGGCTGACTCCAATGAGCCATATCAGTCAGCACCCTCCATCCCAACAGGTAAAAGAACGACCCCTCAGGTATGCAATTGGGTATCTTTTCCCCAAACTCTGAAAACAGAGAGTGGCCTAAAGTTTGGCACCTGTTTTCCAAAAAAAATAACTTATAAAAAGTGAGATAAGTCCTTGGTAGGCAATACCTTGTATATACATAGACTCGCACGGCCAAGGGTCCGCCTCTGAAGAAATACAAAATCTCAAAAACATTGAAGAAAACAAAAATCTCAAAAACATTGAAAAAATATAAAATCCTAAAAATATTGCAAAAATACAAAACCCAAAAATATTATCTTTTAAAATTTCAAAAAAAGATCCACAAAAGTATGCCTTAATCGACATACCCGTCCCACGTAAAACCGACCCCTTCTCCGTAGAAATACAAGAAGAGGTAGGAGTTACGAGTCTGGATGAGGATATCACCTTGGAGGAGCTCCCCAATGAGCTCCTTGACCGGTTTGCCAAATTTGAGCATGGCCCTACGCCGATCGTCGAAGAAACAGAAGATATAAATTTAGAGACTTAGGAGATTCCCAGAATGACCAAGATCGGAATGTCACTGTCTCCCGAAGAAAGAAAAGGCATGATCGACTTTCTTTGAGCATACCAAGATGTTTTTTCCTAGTCGTATGAGGACATGTCTGGTCTGGATACCGATTTGGTCGAGCATGAGTTTCCCCTCTACCCCGATATGAAGCCAGTCAAGTAGAAGCTGAGGCGTCTCCGACCTGAATGGATGCTGAAAGTCACAGATGAGGTTGTCAAGCAATATGATGCGGGGTTTCTCATGGTATCTAAATACCCGCAGTGGCTAGCCAATATCGTGGCTGTACCAAAGAAAGATGGAAAGGTCCGCATGTGTATCGATTTCCGCAATTTGAACAGAGAGAGCCCAACAGACGATTTCCCATTACCACACATCGACATCTTGGTTGATAATACTGCTAAGTACGGGATGATTTCTTTCATGGATGGATTTTCAGGATATAATCAAATTAAGATGGCCAAGGTTGGTCGCGAGAAGACAGCGTTCATTACCCCTTAGGGAACCTTTTGCTATCGAGTCATGCCATTTGGACTGAAGAATTTTGGTGCAACGTACCAGAGAGCTACGACTGTGCTATTTCATGACATGATGCACCGAAAGATTGAAGTATATGTCCATGGCATGATAGCCAAGTCACCGGAGCAAGGCGATCACTTGGTAAACTTTCAGAAGCTATTTGAGAGGCTGAGAAAGTATAGGTTACGTCTGAATCCACAGAAGTGCGCTTTTGGCACTATGTCTGGAAAATTGCTAGGATTTATCATCAGTAAGAGAGGGATCGAGGTCAACCCAGTCAAAGTTAAAGCCATCATAGAAATGCTGCCACCATCTACTGAGAAGGAAGTTAGAGGGTTCTTGGGCAGAATACAATATATCAGTCGGTTCATTGCACAGCTAACTCTAATCTGCATGCCGATCTTCAAACTACTAAGGAAGAACTCGCCTGTTGAATAGAACGATGACTGTCAGGCAGCATTCGATAAAATTAAAGGCTACCTCCTTAACCCACCTGTGTTGGTACCACCCAAGCCAGGGAGACCACTCTTGATGTATCTCTCCACGACGGAAATCTCGATGGGATGTGTCTTAGGGAAGCATGACGAGACAGGAAGAAGAGAACAGGTCATTTACTATCTAAGCAAGAAGTTTACTGATTATGAAATGATCTATTCTCATTTGGAGAAAGCATGCCTGGCTCTTGTATGGGCTACTCAGAGGCTCTGCTATTACTTGCTATCTCAAGCCGTTCTACTCTTAGCCCAAATGGATCCATTGAAATACTTGTTCAAGAAGCCGGCCCTCACTGGACGGACCGCGCGCTGGCAACTTTTATTGTCTGAGTTCGACATCACGTACGTCACTCAGAAGTCGATCAAGGGGTAGGCACTTGCCGATTATCTTGCCGACAATCCTTTGCCAGATTATGAACCTTTAAGGACCGAGTTCCCAAATGAAGATATCTTGTTCATGACAGAAGATGATACAGAAGAAGCAGAAGATTCTTGGGTAATGCACTTTGATGGGGCAGCAAATACTGAGGGTCAGGGAGTTGGCGCCATTCTGATTTCTCCAAAGGGATCCCACGTACCCCTCTCTATCAAGCTCAACTTCCCTTGCACAAACAACATGGCTGAATATGAAGCTTGTGCCGCTGGTCTGTAGGCAGCTCTCGATCTGAATATAACTCACCTCTCAGTGTTTGGCGATTCCTAGTTAATCATATGTCAGACGAACGGTGACTAGAAGACGAAAGATGAGAAACTGATCCCTTACCATGAGCACCTCGAGGACCTAATAGTTTGCTTCCAAGATGTGACATTCTCATATGTCCCCCGGATAAGGAATCGCTTTGCTGATGCACTAGCAACTTTGGCGTCAATGATAGAAATCCCATATGGTGTTGAGATGAAGCCAATCATGATCGAGTAGAGGAATGAGCCAGCCTTCTGCCTCTAGATTGAGGAACCTACAAAGTCTGATGATGAGCTACCTTGGTTCTCAGATATCAAGAATTTCCTCAAGGCCCTAACTTTTCATGAGGGTACATCCAAGACGAACCGACAAACCATCCAGCGTCTAGCGGCAGGCTACACCATTTGTGGGGAATGCCTGTACAAGTGATCCTACAATAATGTTTTGCTAAGGTGCCTTATAGAGGGTGAAGCGATTAGTATCATGAAGGAGATCCATGAGGGAGTATGCGGAGCCCACGTCAGCGGTCACATGCTTGCTAAGAAAATTCTGCGACAGGGATACTTTTGGACCACTATGGAATTAGATTGCTGCAAACATATTCAGAAATGCTACAAGTGTCAGGAACACTCTAGTCTGATACACGCTCCTGCCATCGATCTATATTGCATGACCACTCCTTGGCCATTTGCTACCTGGGGCCTTGACGTCATCAGAATGATTAATCTGAAAGCATCAAACAGACATCGATGCATCCTCGTCGCCATTGAATACTTCACCAGGTAGGTAGAAGCGGCGTCATATGCCAACATCACGGCCAGTCACGTTGAGAAGTTTCTCAAGAACAATATCGTGTGCCGATTTGGAGTCCCCAAATTTATCATCACGGACAACAGTACAAATTTTGCAAATAAGCGCATTCGAGCTTTCTGTGAGCAATACAATATCAAGCACCATCGCTCACCCCCTTATTAGCCTCAAACTAATGGAGCCGTGGAAGCTGCTAATAAGATGGTCATCTGCATCCTAGAGAAGATGGTCGTCACTTACCGAGATTGGAGCGAAATGTTGCCATTTTCTTTGTGGGCCTACAGAACGCAATCCGTACCGCTACAGGGGTAATACCATTCTCCCTTGTGTATGGAACTAAGGTCGTCCTCTCAGTTGAGGTTTAAGTACTCTCGCTCCGAATTCTCATGGAATCAGGCTTACCCAAAGCAGAGAGAGAGAGAGAGAGAGATCTGGCTTTGAATAATTAAACTTATTGGAGGAGAAGAGACTCCTAGCCTTGTGTCACACTCAAGTATACCAGGAGCAAATTGCATGCGCTTATAATAAACATGTCAGCGGTCGAAATTTGAAGGTAGGAGACACTGTACTGAAGAAGATCTTCCCATCCCTCCATGCCAATCTAAGAGGAAAGTTCAAGCCAAACTGGGAAGGACCTTACGTCATCCAAGAAGTGCTACCAGGATACGCCATTCACCTCGCCACTATAGACGGAGATCACCTTCCTGAGCCCATCAATGTTGGATACGTCCGACTGTTCTAATCTTAGTCTATCGCGATAAGGTAAGTATTGGTGAAACAGATACGTGACTGCTTAAGGACCACCCAAAATAGGCCATCATTCCGAACATAGTAGCCAAAAAGCATCCTTAAAAATGATGATATCCTTTGCTACCCCATTTGAGCCTGGACCTTTCTTTCAATAACCCCCTTCCCTATAAAAAAAAAAAGGTGTGTACATATATAGAAAAAGGGAAGTAAAGTTACCATCAAAATAGTTAGAAAAGCAAAACCTCAAAGAGATTACCCGAAAGAAAATGAAAAGAAAAAAAATCATGGGGCAATGTATAGTAAGATCCCCGAGGAGGAAAGCATGTTGAGAAAACTGAGCCATATCAAGGAAACCCTTTTATCCCAGCATACCTTCAAGTCCTAACCTAACCCATGGCCAAGCTACACATTGAAGAAAGCCCTCTTTTAGGTTTACAAGCAGTCATAATATTTGTTAAGTCAACACAAGCCAAGTTATGAGACGACACCAGAACCCCATCCAGCCGGCTATGACGGAATCGACGTCTATGTCGTGGCTATTTTAAAAAGAATAAAAAAGAATAAAAAAATAAAAAAATAAAAATACAAGCTCAAAGCAAGATGGACGTAGTGAAAACCTGAAAGGGCATTACGGATAAAAATAGCAAGCTTGTGCGGACTAGGTGAAAACCCGAAAGGGCGCTTGGGGTAAAAGAGTTAAACCCATGGACGTAGTGAAAACCTGAAAGGGCGCCACGGGTAAAAAAATGAGATAAATAAAAAAAGAAAAGAAAGAGAAAAAATTAAAAAAGAAAGGTTTGGACTGATTGAGAAGATTGAAGTTTGAGGAACCATTTTGTTACTCTTCCTGTACCCTCTTGTCTAACTGGGCCGCTCATGCTAGTTCGAATTCGGTCCCGACCAGAATTGCCTTTGTGAAATCACACCGTCAAACGTATGACCCGAGGAAAGGAGAAAGGTTTAATTCAATCCAAAGGGATCAACATTTCGGCCTTGGTAAAATCTGGAAACTCACTCAGGTCCGACTGCATGAAAGAGTTCGACTATGCTCAAAATGGGACCCGTTACTCCATCTCACTGCCAAGGCATAAAAAAAAAAAAAGAGAGCCAAAAACAAAAAATCAAGAAAAATCCAAATACCAAAAAATATGCATATATTTCTACTCATATTTCTAGCATCATATTTCAATCTCAAAAATAAAGAAAAATAACAAAAAATCTCCAAAAACAAAAATCCAAAAAAATATCTTGAAAATGAAAAAAATGTAGGTAGAAATCTACTTTTCCTTCTGTTGTTTAGGATGTATTTTCTTTATATGCATAAACATTAAAGGGACTAACCTTTTCTCGAGAATATGCAGGAACATCACACGGTCTAAAGCCTCGAAGCGGGTAACTTCTCAGTGGTGGACAAATCAGATGAAGCATCTCACCACTGACGTCAGGTCTATTAAAAAAAAAAAAAAATTATTTTGAAAAAGAAAGAATAAATATGTGCTTCCCCACAAAGTTACGCACATGCGTGTTCTGATGCGGTAAAATATCAATATTTTATCAGCAACACCACTGTGCAATAGTAACGTCCTAAGTCTAAGGTTTGCCTCGGATCTTTGGATCCTGCTTTAAGGTAGGAGCAAAGGTGTTGGTCCCGATCAAACAGTCAATGTTTTGATCGAGTCAACTCCACTGTTAAATTTTTGTAATGAGCACCCTGTTTTGGATCCATATGAACTTAAGTATCTTAAGCTTCAGATTCTCCATTGGAAAAGATCAATCGTTAGTTGAGACCAACCTGTCGAGAATGAGATTACGTATCAATCAAACTATGTGCAACCATACATTCAGAAGGGTTTATTTCCCTTTTGTTTTCTGCAGGCTTAAAACCTGTATGGGCAGGAGTATCCCTATAAAGTGTACTTTATGCGTCTGGGTATCCGTATGATGGTCATTTGCTCCCATAAATTATACCCAGGCGGGTCCGGGTCGGGGCTTCCATCGCCTTTGTTGTTGCTTACTCCCCCTGATGGGTGCATGATTATGCATAGTTAATTGATATTTATGATCATTGTCAGCAGAGATCAGGATTGGATGTCCCTTTAGGGAGATGCCCCAATGTCTGGTTGGATTTGTTCAAAGGTAGTTGAAGCTGGATACTCTTAGTGATGTTGATCAAGGGCATGCTTTCAAAAATGGCACGTCCTCCCCAAAAAGCGTTGTGGCAACTATTCACTTCGCTCGGACAGTCATGCTAAATAAAGTTTGGGATCGATGGGTTTGCCCAAAGACCTCGAACCCTGCTTTCAACAGGGGCACCCGCGAATAGTCAGATGGGGCAATCAAATGCCTCGTAGGATTGGATGCAAACTGCGGAGCCTTGCGTATGTTTACTTCGTGCCTATCTTTGAATGTGGGTCGATCACCCCTCTTACTCATGAAGCTGTTGCATTTAGAATGAATTTTAAATATCAAATACCTTCAAAATCATCCCGAGAAGCGAATGTCTTTCCCGACTATAGGGAGTTCACAACTCATTCCACCTTGGTTATGCCTAATAATATCGCTAAACGCTTGAGAATCGATTACCTCGAGAAACGAATGTTTAGCCTGACATCCAGGGCTTTCGTTTTCTCACCATGTTACTCGTTTGATGTTTAAAGTTCATCCTGAATACAGCGAACCCATCAGTAATGCCTTGAGCCTCTTCAGATGTCTCTTTTCTTTGGCATTGTCATTAGTGATCAGATACCAAAGAGGGGCATCTGTAGACACCCAAATTTGGCCCAAGGCCCGATCGAAACACCTTTCGAGAGAGGTGCACTTTCGAGCTTTTGATGGCATGCATGAAACCTTTAGGAATCACCTTAGAACCCCTAAGAATCCTTCCAAATCCTTAGGAATCACCCTAGATCCCTTAGGAACCCACCCCGAACCTTTAGAAATCAATCCCAACCCTTAGAACCCGTCCTGAACCTAAACCTAACCTTATCAAGTAATGGATGAGGAGGGGCACATTGGGACTAGCTACAGCCTTCTACTATGATTGAATCTTACACCATTGAAAAGTAGAAGTCGTCAGCTTTCCAACGATCCAAGAATCACCCCAATTGGAGGTATACATCAAAAGATATGGCAAACCGAGCCCAGAGGGCAAAAATGTAAGTTCATGTGGGCCCCTTAGGGATTTGGCGCAACTAATAGTTGCGCCAGTTATAATTTTGCCTAGCCCAACTATTAGTTACGCTAGGCCAATTCTCCTAGATTTTAAGCCTGGCGCAACTAATAGTTGCGCTAAGGTTAAAGGTGGGGCTCACCCTCGCGAACTAACTTTCAGGCACTGTTTCAAACTGTTTTACTGTACATTTGCATAGTGCAACTATTAGTTACGCCAAACATATGAATAGTAACCTCTGAATTTTGCCCCAAAAATTATGATTAGGGTGTGAATTGTTGACCACCTTGATCCTTGGGTTGTGTTTTGCTAGTTCTGTTGCACCCATTCACTACCTATTTGCAACCCTTTAAGTGGCTTAAGGCCTCACCCCATCATCCACCATTAGAGGACCTTCTCACACATCTCAAGGTTCTGAAAACCCTAGGAATCCTTAGATTTGAGATTACCTAATTGCTAACCCCAATTAGCACTTAAGTGGTCTCCTAATCCACCCATTTCCTATAAATAGAGACCCCCACCCTTTGGTTTAGGGGTTGAGAAATTTGTTTAAGAGAGAAAGAGCTCAAAGTGAGAAGTTCTTCCTCCCTTTTGTGTACCATTTTCACCCAAATTCCAGAATCTCCCAACCTCATTTCAAGCTTGTTCTTGCATCCAAAACCCTTAGCCTAGGTGTGTGTGATCCCCTAGCCTCCCTTCCCTACCTCTTAGCTTCAAGCCTTAGGAGTTAGAACCCAATTTTCCACCATGCATGGACTTCAAAAGCTCATCTAAGCAAGCCACGCAAGGCTCTTCTACGGTGCTACAAGGGCTCGAGGGCTCCGGCTCTCCCCTTTCTTCTCCTATCTCTTTCTAGCTCCCTCCATCCTCCCACTTGTGCCGTTATGCAGCTGGCTTTTCAGTAGGAATGGAGGGGCATAAATAGGATTCTACCCCCTTTTGGGTAAGAGGAAGCTATTTTTCTTTCTTTTGCTTTATTTTATTTTTGGCCATAAGTAGAGACCGCGTTAAGTGGGTTGATCAGGTGCCTAACACCTTCCCGATCGATAACCGAAGCCCCTACCCAAGAGCCTTTGGTGTAGACCGGATTCAAAGTCATATTTTTAGCACTTCGGTGCTCATAAAAATAAACTAGGTTTCCCGAGACACCGAAAGCTCCGGGTGGCGACTCTATATTTTTTACAAGCAAGTGCATCGTCGTGATGGGATCGTCACAAATCCCACGGTTGCACAGTCTCCCCATAAAGGTAATGCCTCCAGATCTTCAGAATAAAGATCACTGCAACCAACTCAAGGTCATGAGTCGGACAATTCTTCTCGTGGTCCTTTAGCTGTCTAGACCCATAAGCAATGACCCTCTCGTTCTAATTAAGCACGCAGTCTAATCCCTCAAATGAAGCATTATTGTACACTACAAAACCTCCACTACCTAAAGGTATGGCAAGTACTGGTGCAGTAATCAACTACTTCTTAAGCTCCTGAAAACTCTGCTCACACTGCTCCGTCCAATCAAACTTAGCGTTCTTTTTTGTAAGTTATGTAAGCAGATCTGAAATCCTGGAGAAACCCTCAACAAATCTCCTGTAATATCCTGCCAAACCAAGGAAACTACAAACTTCAGTAACCGTCTTCGGTTGCTCCCAATTCACCACTGACTCAATCTTTGCTGGATCAACCTTGATGTCAGTCTCAGAGATAACATGGCCTAAGAAACTGACTTGCTTAAGTTAAAACTCACACTTGCTAAGTTTTACATATAATTGATGGATTCTCAGTGTTTGAAGAGCCACTCATAAATATTGCTCATGCTCCTCTCTTATTCTCGAATAGATGAGAATATCATCTACAAAAATAACCACCAATTTGTCAAGGTATGGTTTGAATTCCCGATTCATCAAGTCCATGAGCGATGTTGGCGCATTCGATAGTCCAAAATGGAATGACCAGGAACTCGTAGTGACCATACCTCTTGTAGAAAGCAGTCTTTGGAATATCTTCCACCTTAATCTTCAACTGATGGTATCCTGAACTCAAATCAACCTTTGAAAAGAGCCTTGCAACTGATCAAAGAGGCCATCGATTCATGGAAGTGGACGATTCTTAATCGTCAACTTGTTTAGCTGACGGTAATCGATGCAAAGCTGCATCAACCCATCCTTCTTCTTCATAAATAATATCGATGCTCCCCAAAGAGACGCACTCGGTCTAATAAAGCCCTTATCTAATAGCTCCTGAACCTGTTCCTGCAGTTCCTTCAACTCAACTGGCGCCATACAATAAGGAGCTTTTGACAATGGTTCGGTACCTAGCGCTAACTCAATCGTGAACTTGATATCCCGGTCAGGTGGTAATCCAGGTAGATCCTCAGGAAAGACATCCAGATACTCACAAGCAACCGTAATGTCTGTAATATTTTTCTTCTCCTCCTTATGGTCTTGCAAGTACGCAAGATATCTGCTGCACTCGTTCCTCATCATACATTCTGCTCGAATAGCTAAGATAAATAGTCCCACATAGGATTTGACTCCACAAAATTGAAAGGATTTTCTCTTTGGAGGGCAGAAAGTCACAACTTTTCGAAGGCAATTTACGCTTGCATGGTAAGCGGATAACCAATCCATTCCTAGGATTATATTGAACCCTTCCATGCTTAATATGATCAGATCGGCTATTGTTTCGTGGTCTTTGATCATCACCATCACTGACTGACACACGGTATCTGTGCTCACTGAGCTACTCGTAGGAACTGATACTGTCAAAATGAAGTCAAGGACTTGGAACGATGTCCAACTTCTCAGCGAATAGTGGAGTGATAAAGGAGTGAGTAGACCCAGGGTCTATCAGTACCTGTGCTTTTGTTTTACATATGTCGCCATCACAATGCATAACAAGGGTACCTTTAATTTATTCATAAGCTTCAATTAAATGTTCAGAAGGTGTGTGTGTGTTCATGCATGATTTACTAACAGAAATTATAGAACACTTAGTCAAAATAGAAACTAAAATAAAATTGACATCTGAACTTTTAATGATACCTTGGATCACGTCATTTGACGTTCTGGCATCCTGAGCTATCATGGAATAATCTCTGTCTTGAATGGTTGGTCTAGTCGATCTCTGTGTAGTTGTTGAAGTGGTCCTTCCCTTGTCCTACTCAGGACAATCCCTGACCATATCTTCTTCTATCGTGCCAGACCGGAAGCACGCTCCAGTGTTCCTTGTGCAGTCCTCGATCTTGTGTGATTTCCCACATCGTGTACATGACGTGACTGGAGCAAAAGATGGAGCACGTGAAGATCCTTGTGCTACTGAAGCCCCACTGCAGTAGAGCCTAATGGTTGGAAAGATCGCACAGGTGAAGACACTGACGGTCTCCGATAGGAGGTAATTCCAGAAGAAGCTGCATGTCTCGAGTACGCCAGTTGGGTAGGATACATTGGTGGTCTCATAAACTTAGGTATCTTATTTGCCTAATCATAGGCACTTGTCTGACCTTGTCCAACTCTCTGCTGGTCTCTCCTCTTATACATCTGATCAATATCCTCCTCAATAATAAGGGCTTTACTAATTACCCCCACATAAGTCTCAAGCTCAAAAGCCGAGATCCTCTCTAGAATATTCGGCCTCAAGCCCATCTAAAATTTTTTGGCCTTCATCGACTCGGTAGCCACATGATGAGGTGCAAATCTTGACAGTCTATCGAACTCAGCCTCGTACTGTCGCACTGTCATTTTATCATGTTCTAGCTTTATAAACTGGACTTCCCACTGGTGCTGTATGAGCTTGGGAAAGTACTTATCATTAAAAGCTTCTATAAACTCCGCCCAAGTCCATGGCGTATTGGAAAATTCCAGCTCCCTAATCCTGGATACTGACTTCCGCCAAGGGTCAGCCTCCCCGTCCAACTTGAAGGTTGCCCAGTGCACCTTCTCAATTTTGGTACATTGTAGCACCTTGAAGATCTTCTCCATCTCATTCAACCAACCTTCTGCCTCAATCGGATCAATCTGACCCAAAAAATTTGGAGGGCGCATCCTTCTAAATGCTTCAAACCCCAAGGGTTGATGTCTTACTGCTAACAACTCTGTCTGTTGAGCTATCGCAGCAGTCTGCTGAGCCATTGAGGCTGTCTGATGAGCCATATTTGTGGCCAATGCCTCCAATACTTAGTCAACATTCCCTTGGTTGCTTCTCCTTCCTACAGGGATGGTATTAGGACCTGTAGTGATCCCAGCACCCCTCGATGTACCGATGCCCTCTGGAACATCATCCAATGGAACCGTCCTTGATCCGTCTCTACCTCTACCTCTGCCACGGAACCTTGTGGCCATACTGGTTTGTCATTGTCAAAATAATAACGTAGATAAGTGTTGATTGTAAAAATAATCAAGCCCATAAGGACCTAATGCCATATCTTTGATACCAACTGTGACGACCCGACTTTTCCAATCCTTGGGGTATAGGAAAGGTCGGCTCGCCAACCTATTGATTAAACAATAAATCGGACAAAACACATACAAGCGTTAGAGTAATTACGCAAGAAGCTCCATTTCTATAAGGAAGGTAGAATAAAATAACGGTCCTAACCCCAGGCAAATCCATGGGCAGAAGAACCGAAAAGAATCACCAGTGATGGCCGACCATCACCGAAACATGGTTCACAAAAAGAATAAGTATAAATATATGAATCCAAATATATACAAAACATAATAGGTCAAACATTCCAAGCTCAAGTCTAAACCCACAAAAAGTGCACAAAACAAGAAGGATATTAAACTGGAAAGAATTCCTCAGGAGGAATCTCAGACTCTTCCTCAGGGACATAATCTGGATCGCTGTCGTAGCCTCGAGCCGCTACGTTTGAATCAATACCTGTGACGTATAGTTAGAGTGAGCTAACCATCTAAGCTCAATAGAAGAAACTCATCAAATACATTATATCTCAATTAACAAGGTTTTCAAAACATAATTCATAGTATCTTATTTCCAAAATAGGTATGCAAAAATAACTGAATTTCAAGTACGAGAATCATATACAAATTCACATTCTAAGTTTCCCAAAACAGATCCAAAACAGGTAAAGAATTTAGATGTTCAATGTTCTTTAATTCCTATATGCAAAGCTTATCATTTCATGACTTGAATCTCAACTTAATCTACCTCTCAAGTTACTATATCTCGAGAGCAGGAATAATACCGATGGAAACCCCCTACCTACCATCGTCATTCATGAACCCTTTTCAGGAGTGCAACAAGCCCCTACGTTATGAGGGTAACTTGCGCCAAAAAATTATTCAAGAATTGAGGGGTCGTTCCGGTGAATCATAAATCAGATGCGGATTCTAATACATAAGTCAAATGCAATTTCTAATACATAATTTAAAGTTTCAGATTCAGATTTTAGATTCAGAGCAGATTTGGATTTTCAGAGTTCTTAATCAGATTTAAGTTTACAGATACGAGTTCTAGATGTCATATGTAAGTTCAAAAGATCATAATACAAAATATCCATGTGAATTAAAATAGAATGCAAGTGATGATGAGATTCTCCTACCTCAGCGCTTTCACGCAAACTGAAGTAAACATACCAAAATAGACAATGTTGAAGCTCACAACATAACCTAAGACATTAATAACCATTGATCAAAGGTCCGATAGCATACAAGCAAAAGATTCAAACAAAATTTGGAGAAATAAGCCAAACAGACTCAACTCTATTTCTTGATACAAACCTTGGGCGCGCGAGCTCAGAGACACATCGGATCTCGCATGACCGACTAGATTCTTGCCTACTGGAGATAGGCACATGAGGCCTCCCGCGAGGGAGCACTTAAGTTCGGGCATGCGAGACACAGAGGTTCACTGGATTTCATTTTTTAGGCTTAAGAAATTCTCAAGAGTCTTTCTGAAGGCTGCTCATGCGAGCGAGCTTTGAAGCTCGGGCGCGCGAGTTACAGAGACTGCGATTTCTTAGTTTCTAAAACCCATTTTCATCATGATTTCTCGCCATTTTTCATCAAATCTTTCCACACACATTCAATTAAATATACTAATCATTTACTCTACTAATCTAAACCATTAATCTCAACTATATCGTACCTTTAACCATTCGATTTCACGGTTTTAGGAGTGTTGTCCAAATGGGGGTTTCGAAACGAAACCTTCGGATTCCTCCAACAATTTTCACCATGATGGATCTCATGAGCTCACGGTGACTTTATCTATTCTCGCGTGTCGATCTTAACCCTTCCAAGGTGTTGAAGACGAGTCCAAGGAGCGGCTTACCCTCTTTTCAAGCACAAGGGTTTCAAAATAAAAACAAAGGGTTTCTAAGGAAGGGGGTTTTCTAATGATCGGGATTCACAACGGTGATCATACGATCTAAAACTCATAAGAAGCTTGGGAAGGAGACGGATTTCAAATGGTTGGGTCGGTTCCCTCAAATTCTCACTCTCTCATTCTCACTTTCTCTTTCTCTTGCAAAACAATCCCAATGGCTTACGGGAGAAGCCAAACTCCCTTCTTATAACCCACACAAGCTAAAATAAATATCTTTGATATTTATTTTCTATAACTGAAGTTTGGTTTCAGTGTTGAGCGGCACACCGCAAGTTGGTGCACGACTTTTCTACCAAGGGTCCAATAAAACTCTAAACTTCAATCCCTCCACACAATCTTATCCAAAAATAATTAAAAGCCTTTGGCGACATCGGTCGCCATACCAGACACGTACACCGGGTCAGTTTTGTTCGGGTTCAAATTTACGAGCCATTACACAACATTTGAAAAGCAGCATGTGATAACCTCATTAAAGCTAGGGTTGTGCAAAAAGCCAATCGAACCGATCCGACCGACCGAAATCTCGGTTCAGTTTCGGTTTTAGGGTTTATTGGTTAGATGTCAGTTTGAGGGCTTATTGGTTTGTCCCCGTCCAACACATGCCCACACTTCACATCCACAATTTCACTCTCTTTCTCTCTCTCTCTCTCTCTCTTTTGATAATTCACATGAGGTTATAGGGACCTCATCCTTGCATTAAAAATAAAAAGAGAAATGCACGGCTTCGGCATACCCAACTCCCCCAAGAACAAAGTACCTACATAAAAAATTGCCTAAAATTATCCCTCCATTGAGCAAGAAACTCAACATAAAGACAACTTAAGTAGCCTAGAGAAAAAGATTGATCTGCTAAGAAAGACACCAACTCAGAAAAACTTCCCACTAATCTCCAATCTGGAGGACCCTGCCCACGTCCACACTACAAAAAATAAGACTAGTAGCGGCAGTTTTTTAATAAAAAACTGCCGCTATTAACCCTGTCGCTACCAAAAAATGTCTTAATAGCAAGTTCCGCTACAACTCTTATTTTTGTAGTGCCACTACCTCTATCTTCCAATTGCAATCTTGACTTGAATAAGGAGAAATCGAATTCTTGGCCCGCGCCCATTGCATAGCTTTAATCTGCACTTTCTCAACCAATCCGTGACACTCAATTTCCTTACCTTCAAAGATTCCTATTTCTTTTTTCCAAATTACCCAGAAAATTGCAAACGAAATAAGATCCCATATCTCCCTTCTTCTACAGCCTCCAATACCATTGCTCCACGATCCTACAAGAGTCCTACATTTCTCAGGCATGACCCAGGACATGTTGAACCAACCCAAGATGAAATTCCACATGACGGAAGTGAAAGAACAATGGATGAGCATATGATCAACACTTCCTCCTCTTGTTTACATAGAGCGCATCGATTAGCTAAGAAGAAGCCTCTAGTGTGTAAATTGTCCACCTTTAGAATTTTGTTGATCATCACTTGCCATGTGAAGACTATAACACGGAAGAGAGCTTTTGCTTTCCAAATCCGAAGCCACGGCATCTTCGGAGTCACCGCACTCGCCAATTTAAGATTAAAAAAATGAACCTTGAAACCTTCTGAAGGATGATCATTCCATATCGGGTAATCAGAGCAATGAGGTTTAAACCCGAAAAGGGATTCAAAAGAGACAATAAATTAGAAACCTGGTTTATCTCAGCATAGTAGAGTCTTCTCGACATAACTAAGTTCCACTGTATTTCCCTCCCCTCCGATATATCCATTGCCTCCAAAACTGAAGCATCTTGATTCAAAGCTAAATGGAATATGTTAGGAAAGATGAGCTTAAGAGAACGATTGCAAATTCTACTATCGTGCCAAAAAGATGTGTTTCCTCCTTTGCCAATGTTAATCCTAGAGCGGTCCTTGAAAGTTTCTTGATATTTACATATAAAATTCTAGAATCCCGATCCATGTTGAGCACGTGATTCAACATCCCATAGACATTTGACTAGCCTCCATCAAGAATTCTTTTTAGTTTTTATCCGCCACAACCATTTGACTAGTAAAGCCTTGTTAAAAGGCTTTAAACTAATAGTTCCAACACCTCCGTCATCCTTATTTCTGCATAGTAAACGCCAATCAATGACATGAATTTTGATTTCTCTTCGAAACCAGCCCATAAAAAAACTCGCTGAATTCTTTCCAGCTTTTGAATGACCCATGATGTGCATTGAAACAACTCTTTGTCTCTATTCCTTACTATCTCTCTCTTCCTTGGTGTTTTTTATTTTTATTTTTTAAATAGGATTTTTTTTTTAATATACATAGGGTTTTCTAAGAATTTTAGGGTTTAGAACCCGAAAACTCACCAAACAGACTGAATCGATTTGATCGGTTTTGGTTTTGGTTTTGGTTTGGAGGCATATTAGTTCGATTTCAGTTTGCAAAAATAGAAGTCGATAGTAATTGGTTCGGTGCCAATTTATCATGAAAACCAATCCGAACCATCCCCTAATTAAAGCACCTAAAAAATGCTTCTTAGAAAAGGGTTGCCAAATTAGGGCCTTAGCGGTTTGGAGCAATAGGTTTGGGATTTGGCCTCAAATAAAAGGACCAAGCTCGTCTTGGTGTTATGCCATTTCTCATTTTGACCTAGAGCAGAAATCACTATCATAAATTGGGATAATCCTTTTTGGTAGGCCAACATGTAGTTGAGACTTAGCCGAAAATTAGGGTTGTAAATGGGCCTTTGGTTTAGGTCAGGGTAGATCTAGACCTAAACCATTTGTCATTGGGTCTAGATGTTTGGCTAGGAAGCAACCTGTGGTCCCATATATTGGTGGGTTGGGTTAGGTCCAAGTCAAAATGAGCACACTCATATTATCATTTTCAGTCGGGTTCATCTATAGATCTGGATCCAATCCTAAGAGACCAAAGCTTTGCCTATTGCACTGCTATAGGTGATGCAGAATTGATAAATGGTTTGTTGTAGGATAAGTTTCCTTATTTGAATCATTTAAGGGTCATGTACATATATGTGATATGTGACTATTAATTTCGTTACTTTCAGTGCAACTATAAGAAAAGTGGTCATAAGTCTATCAATATATGTCAGAATTGCATGACTCTTATCTTGTTAGAAACCTACGTTGCTAAGATTTCAAATAAGACTAATTTCACGCAATCGAAAGTCATTTGACTCTTCAAAATTGGTCGCGTAATAAAAATATAAGATTAATGGTGAAATTAATTATTACCATCAGATTAGAAATAGATTAGGAGTTTTATTTTTAGTAGTATTCTTAACGTTTCTTTTCTTTATAAATACACATTGTAATCTCTTATGAGAATATTGAATGGTTAAGAAATTTAATTTACAAAATTAAGAGCTATGAACAAAGTTCTCTTCCAAAGTATTATTCTCTTAACTTCGAAGAGTGGTTCTTCTTTCCGTATGCAGTTTGGTGTGAGGCCAACTATCTTCATTGGAGCGATTTCTTGGATCTTCTATCCCGTTTCTATTTTGTCTTATGATTATTGTCAGGTAATTTATCTAGTTTGTTTTTTTTATTGAAAACTCGTAAATCCAAAATATATTTTCCTTTTTATATTGTTGTTGCAATTTTGTTTCTAAATTCCTAACCCTTATTAGTTGATTCCTGTTAAACGATTTACACCCTTCAGGTATTAAATTATTCAAATCCTAGCAAGGAGTCAAGAAATAATATCGAGATATTGTCACTTGGTGCCCTAAACTAGATCGAAACTAAAGTCTATCTTTAGAGTTGTTTTCTAGATCGAGAAGTTCATATGATAATGGATGCTAAATCGAATCAATTAAATTGTCATAATAATGTTATTAAATATTTTATGTGTTTTGAGAATAATTTCTATATCTCTGTTGCCCAATTAAATCTCAAATTAAGTTTAAAATTCCATAATTAGGGTTTTAGCATTTTTATTGCATCAAATTGGTATAAGAGCATAGTTCTAGCTTAGGGTGTTTGCATTAGGAATTTATTTTGTTTGCATGCACTACAAAAATAAGGTGTTTTAGCGGCACGTGTTGTTAAGTGTCATAACGATAGTTTTTGGTAGCGGCAAATTTGTTTAATAATGGCAATTTTTGCCTACCACAAATAGTCTTATTTTTTGTATTGATGTTATGTAAAATAGAAGTTCATATTAGGTTCTACGTTCCGTATTTATTGGTCGCATACTAGTTAGTGTTGTTAATCGAGTCCTACATTAGTATGGATTCTGCCATAATCGAATCTCTCATAAAGGAACTTGCTACCCAGTTGACCACGGTTCATATCGAACTACAAGCCCAAATGCAAACTCAGCATGAGGATTTAAAAATCCATCATACTGAAAATCATAGTCGAACTTTTAATGGTTTGGATGAAAATAGAGTTAGGGGATACCCTCATCATTGTGAACTCGAGTACGACCCTGCTGGAAAGTTTCTAAAAACTATTCAGGATGAGGTTCCAAATTTTGAGGGATGGATGAACCCTAAAACCTTCATGGAGTGGTTATCTAGTATAGAGGAGTATTTTGATTGGTATGGCATACCGAATGAGTACAAAATTAGGTTAGTTAAAACAAAGCTGGAGGGCAATGTTAGAAACGTTTTGGTCTCGTATAGAACGTCGTATTGAATTTCTTCAGAGTAAACCCATCTCCACATGGGAGGACATGAAGGTAAGACTTATTGAAAAGTATATTCCTTTAACACACCGTCACCTTCTACGAAGTTTGAAAATCAAGACGGATAAGGTCCTGATTGCTCTAAGTGTCAAGGATTCAGACATTTTGCCTATCAATGTCCCACAAAATTTCCAGTTTTAAGTTTATTCATTAAAGATGAAGAAAATAGGGATCGGGAAAAATTGAAAATAGAAAAGGATGCGTATAACCTTAATACCGTGATAAGTGAGGAGATAAAAAAGATAGAAACAAACCTAATTTGTGTTGAAGAAACTTCTATTTCCATTATGAATAATAGTTCCGTGTTGGTCACATATGAGTCACTCGAGTCACTTACACATGAGTCGTTAGTGTCACCTACACATGAGAATATAGAGTCCGTAGATGCACGTAAGCCTCATATACTCGAGTTGCATTTTGAGTCCTCTCATAAGTTGCATACTGATTCACGTTTTGAGTCGTGTTGTGAATCAAGTCTTGGGTCATATTATGCATTGCATTGTGAGTTACCGTCCGATTTTCATTATGAGTAGCATGAAATTAATGATAAGATTATATTGAGCATTGAAAGTATTGAAAACTTTTCTAACTCACAAAATTTGGTTAATGAATTTAAGGATAGTAATTTTGTTTTGGTTCAATTTAGACTCAAGCAAATTCTGCAAGAAATCAGATACTATATTGGAAAACTTTTCATCTTTAAAATGGGTGATTATGATAGTCTAGATTTTCCTTTAGATATGAGTACTAATGCAATGATTACGTTGGAGGGTCTTACACCTTTTTTAGGTCTAACAGTAAAACCTTTAGACCCATTTCTTAATGTCCATCCACCTGAGCCCTATTTTATCTACCCATTGATTTCCAAATATTTGCTTGAACAATATGTGAAAAGGTCAGATGAAAAAGTTTTGAGAGATCCATATTTTATTATCAAGGTAAAGAGACACCAAGCATATCAAGGGTATCTTCTTAGGCAGAAAGGTAAACCGAAAATTGGTATCACTTAGACTGCAAGGAGAAAGCAATCTGGGAAACATCAACTATGACTCATCCAGTGCCTAATCGAGATTCCTTATATATTATCTGTGACCTCCGCGATGAAAATCTATGTCAGCCAAAGTTTGAGGTTAAACTTCTTCAAAGTAAAGGAGAATGACGTGAAAATGAAGCCTACACGCCGAGATCGTGGCCGGATTCAGAGGAGACATCGAAAGAGAAAGTGAACCTACAAATGGGTTTTTTTAAAAAGGTCCGTTAAAGACTCATGTGCACGTTGTTTTAGGCATTTTTTATTTAGGTTTAGTTTCCTTTTTTTTATTAGGATTCCTTTATTAAATTGTTTGTTTCAGGATTAGTTTTCTTATTTGAATCATTTAAGGGTCATCCAAATATATGTGATATGTGATTGTTAATTTTGTCACTTTCAGTGTAACTATCAAAAAAGTGGTCATAAGTCTATCAATATATGTCAGAATTTCGTAATTCTTATTTTGTTGAAAAGTTACTTCGTTAAGCTTTCAAATAAGACCAATTTCATATCAATCGGACATCATTTGACCTATTAAAAGTGATTGCTTAATAAAAAAATGGATTAATGGTGAAATTAATTATGACTGTTAAATTAGAAAGTTTTAACTGTTGATTGGTGAAATTAATTGTAACTATTAGATTAGAAAGTTTTAATGGTTGATTAGGAATTTTATTTTTAGTAGTATTCTTAGGGTTTCTTTTTTTTATAAATACACATTATAATCTCTTATGAGAATATTGAATGGTTAATGAAAATTTGCTTTGCGAAATTGAGATGAGAGCTTTAAACAAAGTTTTCTTCCAGAGTGTTATTCTCTCAACTTGGAAGAGCGATTCTTTTTTCTGCGTGCGGTTTGGTGTGAGGGCAACTATCTTCCTTGGAAGGATCTCTTGGATTTTCTATCCCTTTTCTATTGGTCTTTTGATTCTTTTATGGTAATTTATCTAGTTTGTGATCCTTTATTGAAAACCCACAAATCCAAAATATTTTTTTCTTTTTATATTATTGCTAAAATTTTCTTTCTAAATTTTTAACTCTTATTTGTTGATTCCCTTTGAACGATTTAAATCTTTCAGGCCTTAAATTATTCAAATCCTAGCAAGGAGTCAAGAAACAACATCGAGATTGTCACCTAGTGACCTAAACTAGATCGAAACAAGAATCTATCTTTAGACCTATTTTTTAGATCGAAAAGCTCATATGCTAACGGATGCCAAATTGAATGAATTAAATTGCCCTAATAAAGTTATTAAATATTTTATGTGTTTTAGGGATAATTTCTATATCTCCGCTACTCAATTAAATCTCAAATTGATTTTAAAATTACATAATTAGGGTTTTAGCATTTTTACTGCATCAATAGGGAGACTCAATTCCAATTCCATTAAGGGTACCTCTGTTTGCGCCCACACATCCTCTCAAATCACCCCACACCCCACCTCCTAGATGAAAACTGTTGATTCCTTCTAGTCAGATGATAGAGATCGTGTTTCACCCCGATCTCCACACAATAGATCTTGAGATCATGGCACAACTATCAGACGGTTGGTTTGTGATTCTATTTTTCATAGATCCCCAAAAAATGGTCGTTGAATCATATGCACACACCACGTTCAAACGTGAGTTTAGGGGCCTTTTTTGGGGGATCTGAGACACGCGGAATCAACAAATTGGCGGCCTAATAGGTGTGCCATCCTCAAGATTTATTGGGTGAAAGATCAGGATGAAAAACAATCTCCACCATGTGATTAGAAGGAATCAATGATTTTCAAGGCACTATGTCAAAATAAGGAAAAAATGACTATAGCAACAGAAAATAAACCATTGCTTAAAATAGTGGTATAACTTATAAAATAGTGGTTATATAACTAAAAATAGTGTCACGTGCAACTTTATCCCTTCGTCGCGTGCAAAGCTATCGGACACCCGAATTCCATACTTTTCTCTCTTCATCTTTCCTACAAAACCGCCACCTCCCTTAGCAACCTCATTTCAAACCATAGCCTCTCTCCTCTTCCTCTCTCTCTCTCTCTCGACAAACCCTAGATTTTTCCCTATTTCACCTCAGATCGAAGCTCTCAACTTATTTTAAGCCCTATTTTAGCTCAGATCGAAGCTCTCAACTTTCCCTATTTCAGATCAGATCGAGCGCTAGATTTCCATATCAATGAAGCAATTTTCATATCTGGTCCAGTACTAGGTATGAGATCTTCTCGTCATCCTTATTCTTGAACTCACTCAGATCTGAGATGCGGATCAAATATGCTAGTTTGATGTGAAATTTGCCAGATTAATATGAAATTTATTAGATCCAATCTTAGCCCTATATCAGGTTAGAATGAAGCCCTCATGTTCCCCTATTGAAGATCAGATCGAGCGCAAGATTTCCATATCAATCAAGCAATTTGATTTGTTTAATTTATATCAGATATCATATCGAGCTCAAGATTATAGGTAAAACGCATATAGTATAGTTTGATTTATGTGTTTTACAAATTCTTTTGTAAAAAATATTAGATATTTTAATTTTAATTTTCTTTCATGTAGGATTTTTTTGTATGATTTCAACTTTAATTTTCTAAGAAACGATCACATCTCAAACGTATCTAGTATTTTGATTTATGTATTTTACAAATTTATTTTGTAAAATATTGAACTTCTCTTTTTAATTTTTCAAATAAAAATTATTTATTATCATCTAGGTTTTTTTCCTATCTGATTTCATCTTTTATTTTATTTTTTCTTGGAAGTATTGCAGAGCTGTTGTAGACCATAGTGTTGGGCAAGAGCTTCCTTACATTTCTATTGAAAGCTTTGTGTCTCTTCCCGGTAGAGGTCATTTTGCAAAATTGACTAGTATCGAGGTAGTGTACTTTGTCACCATCTCAATCATTTCTCACTAGCTTTCGTTGTTATGTACCGGACTTTCTTCATTTTAAAAAAAAATTCATGTTCTATAAACTCCTTTTCTACTCTATGTATAATTTAGTTGTAAACGCATTTCTTTCTTTACACATGTAGACAAATTGTTAGAAGGCTTTAATTTTGGGATGCTGGGAATTAAACCTTGAAAAATGATCAAATTATAATTACCACTTTGAGCATTGTATTCCTGAAATAAATATTTATGTTACCCCAGGCCAATCAATCTCCCAAATCTATAGCTATAGCTCCTCATATATATATATATTTAATATATTTTAATATTTTCTGCTGCTAGATGCTCTTTGTTCAATTGTTTTTTAAACCCGGCTTTCCGGCAGGGTTTGAACTCCCCCTGCATTTTCTATCTACTTGTGGCCGTCAGTTTCTTCATTACCCTGAGATGGTAGGTCGGTTGAACTCGCTTATTTCCCTTTTATTCTTAAAAAGTTGTCCTGCATCGGTAGTGCAGCAATTGAAATGCTCAACCACCTCCTTCCACCGTTCCACTCCCCACTAAATAGCAACAACTCTGCTATTTAGTGTATCTTCATTGTGTCTTTTTTTTTTTTTTAAATAATATTTCTTAGAACGGGGTATCCTGCCTCTTACAGCACCTAAGTCCCCGGGCATATGCAACACCTGCACATCACATGTACCAGTCATTAGGGATAAATCCCTGCGAGTGGTCAACAAGGGGTCAATTTAAACTCAAAACCTTCGGTTCTTGATGTGCGGTCCTAGCCACTGTTCCAACCCCATGTTGTTTTATTATCTTCATTGTTAGATGCTACTTAGCATTGATTGATAGATATGTACACATAGAGATCGATTCGAAGGTTCTGCTGTGCTCTTAATAGTTGTTATATGTATAAACAATCGATTGCAGCCTATTCTACGAACAACAGGAGGAGAACCGAATTCCTCAGAATGATCAAGTTTTTTTTTTCCTATCTACCCATCCATCTCATTTTCTTCTTTCTGAGGTTTGCCGCATAGGATGATTGGTCTTGGATCATGGGTACTATCAGTATTTCACATAAGGGTTTTCTTTGTCTTGATTTTGTATATGGGATTTTGAGAAAAAAAGATTGGTTGGTTTTGGATCATGGGTGTATGTGTGTGTTTGATAGTAGCATGCCTATGATTTTGTTTTTATGTGTGTTTGATAGTAGCATGCCTATGATTTTGTTTTGCCTAAGAACATGATTCTGTGTTGTTTGTTTGTTTTTCGTTTTCTTGTTTTACATGTGAATCTAGATGATTTTGCATCATAATGTTTAAAATTTAAAGTTCAGTAAGTCATTGTTTGTACAAAAGCCACTCTTGGTGTTGCCAATTTACTCTGTTTTAGGTCTTTTTGAGAAAGATTGTTCCACTCGTCCTAATAATCTTTTCTTTTTAGTGGTTTGGGTTGAATTTTATATGTTGCCTTTGATTTTTGGGAGTCATGGGTTTGGGTTTTGCTAATTCAGTCAGAAGGAATTTTTTTTTTTGTGTTTCTGATTTTATGCTTAGTAGAAAGAGAGATACAAGGAGCAGCTGAATGGATGATCCCTAGTTTTAAAAAAATCATTAGAAACCTATTAAATTGTAAAAAATTGGGTTCACTAGTTTTCGTTATGAAAAATTAGGAGTGTCTGAAAATCCTTATTGTTGATCGGCCAGGAGAAAATTACAGAACATGATGAGGTACATGAGAGAGATTTAGGCCTCATTGGAATAAAATATGTGTAATAGTGTCAAATATGAAAAGCATACTAACCTCCATTGAGACTGTAGTTGAGTAACCAATATGCTTTTGAGCTTGAGAACAATTAAAAGTCCTTGTGGCTGAGAGTAGGTGAATGATAGCAGGAGTTATTCTTTGACTGCTATGTGAATCCACCTTTTCATGCACCCATTCGACAAGCACAAAAACCAACAAAGCCAGCCTCACAGTAGTAAAAATTTTTAGCCTGATATTAGTAAATAAAGTCAGCTTAATTTTGCTCAGGGGTTATTGAAATTCCATTAAGAACATTGACATGGTAGAAAGGTTTAAAATCTTGGTATCAATCTTGGGTATTGCCGATAATGACTTTGCATCTGCAGTACAATTAAAAAAAAAGAAGCCTATATTAGTTTGTATTGGACAATACAAACTGATGTCCTGTATTGGACAATGCAAACTAATTGTTGCCCTGTTAAGGACTTTATGCCCAAACCAACGATTTATTCAAACATTGAATCTGGAGCAAAAGTCTTGCCAGATTATATGTGAGTACTCGCAATAGAAACAACATGTGTTATCAACCCGCTCTTTCGAAAGCAGTGTTGACAGCAATGACATTGGCTGCTATATACAACTCTGTGATCATTAGCTTCTTTGTTAAAGTTTACTGTATAGTATTCATCATTATTTTTAGATAATGGGTGCTAGTATGAAATTTTTATAGACACCACTAGACTTTGAGGATTGATGTTGTGTGGATCTTCTATTGCCTTTTAGGGTGTAGTGACTTTATGCTTGGTTTAAGAATAGGACTGTTTGTGGCTGGTCTATGTGAGTGGTGTAGTTCATGGATGGTTTTAAGAATTAATTTTGGCAGGTTTATGTGGGTGGTGTAGTTCAACAAGGTCGATCAACATAGAAGTTATATAAGATTAGGAGACACCAATATTTCCATCAATGTTAGAAAATTTGTCCGATGAACACATGATTTGCTCTGCAATCTTAGACTGTTCAAATTTTGAAAAAAATTGCTTCCTCAAGAGCTATTAAACTTTTTGGTGAAAGCAAATATCAAACTGTCAATTGGTTTTGAAACCTTAATTGATAGTTTCTTTTCTTTCATTTTCTTAATATTCCGAGTAGTAGTTATTATTCTAAATCATTGGATTGAAGAAACTATGGAATAGTTCAATTTAGAAATTATCTTGCCTGAGTCATGATTTGAAAATTTAACAAGTTGAGTCCGTGATATTATTTTTCGAATCTTGCTTTCTGTGGCTTAAACTGTCTGGGTCCTTAAAATTTAAGTTGTGTGTCAATTGTAAATGCATTTTGTGCTGTCTTATTTAACCATGCCATTTAGCAACCAAATCATTTTCGAAGCTTAATCCACATTTATACTTTTTGAAGGCAACTGCTGGTGGTGGAAGGCGTGGAATGCATCTAGCTAAGGAACCTAATTTAACTAGATAAGGACTTCATGCATGCTCTAAATTAGATGTCTTTGTTTTTCACACCAAGCATTAAGTGAAGCTGTAGCTGCATTTGGAAACGATGGAGTTTATTTGGAGAAGTACATACAAAATTCAACTTTTCACACACAATGACCTTAAAACCAAACACGTTTATACTAATATGCTAAGTGGAATCAGGATTGAAACAAGCAAATTTCTTAATATCATGTATCTTAGTATTATAACCCTAGTTATACTGCCAGGGGTTGGACCGTGTTTCCCTTTTTATTAGAGTTTTGACTTTTAATTTTCTGATTCACTTATCTACATCTCCTACACTCTAATGTTGATCTATTTGTCATTCCCCATATAGGAAGACCAGTATTTACAGGCAGAAATAGATAGAATATTTATTTAATTATATACTGTGATTGTTAATAAATTTTATTAAAATAACATAAAACTCCACAAGCAAAAGTGAGAGAAATACAAGAATAGAAAAATAGGGAGAAAAAGGCCAGTCCTCTACAAACTAGAGGGCCGGAAGCAGCACTCGCTCCTATCAGAAATTGGAGGGCACTCAGGCCCTCTTAAAGAAAGCTCAGAATAATTGTAGCATGCTTACCTACCAAAAAAAGAATAACTGTAGCATCAGTCATCTCTGCCATTAACAAAGGGGTTTACCCAAATTGAACTCATTAATTGCCATTTTGCCACTCCCACTCTAGCAAGGTGATCTGTAGCAACATTGGCTTTCACCGGTATCTGATTGTCCACAATTTAATACATCAGCAAACCTCCATGGGTGATCCTACCTCACCGGATCACATTTTTTAAGTCTCCCTCTCCCTCGATAATTGCAGGACTAGAGAAATGAGGGAGAACAAGGGGCTGGTTTCTATAACCACTCCCTCAGCCAATTGTCTTGTTTGAGGCTCAATCCTTGGTACTGGTAAACCAAATGCAATCTGAGTCGTCCATAGGGCTTCTAAAGGTTTGTGCATACAATGTCTTAGTCTGCTAGGTCTAGATGTCTGTGTCAAGATGACAACAGTAGTTTAGTTTCTGAATTTTCAAAGTCAAGATGGCTTCTAAAGGTCACAGCAGTTTCAGCAGTAATTTAGTTTCTGAATTTTCAAGTCAAGATGACAACAGTAGCAACTCGGACTTAAGAGTCTTGAGCAATAGTAGGAAGACTGCCGAATTCGGTCATATAGAGATAACTCTGGATTTTGATTTCTGAATGTTAAAATAATAATAATACTATAACACCTAATATGACGCTCCAAACATGGTTGAGTCAATGCATTATCAGTGAGTGAACATGGTCTCAGCATTGGCCAATTCTTTCAATGAAACCAAGTCTTGAAACCTTTGTTATTACTGATTTATTGTGACAGCCCGGATTTTTGCGCCCAGAAATCTGTGCCATCAGGATCATACTCTGGATGATCCCCAGGACAAATTATTTAGCGTCTGCTTGTATAGCGGAAACCAAACAGACACTATCCAGCAGTGGTAGTTCGAGTCAGCACACAGGGCATTTTAAAAGAAATAAAAGATAAATACGACATGTCTAATATATATATATATATATATATATATATATATATATATATATATATATATATCGAATGAATATACATTCCCAAAAAGGAACCAAGAAGAACCACTGGTGATAGACATCCATCACCCAAACAATGGTTCCTGATAGTGGTTCCTATAGAATGTATAATAATACAATAAAGGAAAAATATCTACAAAAAGTAAATACAGAAGTGGCCACCAGGCACACAATAATCCAAAGTTTATACAAAATCCCTAAAACAGTAGACTAGTATACCGAGACTATGGATAGAAATCGTCTGCCTGGACGTCAGTCTCCTCGTCCTCAGCCTCAACCTCTAGATCAGTCGGTGGTCGTGGTCTCTGCGTCGGAGCTCTAGCCTCAGAACCTATAATTATTATAGAAGCAGGGTGAGCTAACCATCTAAGCTCAGTAGAAGAATTTAAGTTAAAATTGCATCTTAATTGTAAAACATGGTAGTAGAAGATACAGACAGAATTGAACAGATGCAAACAGATGTTCTCAGAAATGCAAAATTTATCAAATCAGGCAAATCGTATCAGAATTTACAGAATATGATACACATAGTGTTTAATGACTTAGAATAATAAACTTAAATAACTCTCGTGAGTATAGCACATGGTAGCTAGATTTGGTCCGATGGGTAATCCCAACCATCGTCGTTCACATGAACAATTTCAAGAATGCAACAATGCCTCAACTACGGAGTACAATTGTGCCGAGGATTTCCAAGCGGATGCACGATTGTGCCAGAAACGGATATACCGCTGAGTCAGCGGGATTCGTCAGAGTATTAAACCTCAAATCACATGCAGACATATTATACTTAATAGAAATCAGATGACAGATGACAAGTGTCAGATAGTAGGAGTCAAATACATAACAGAGTTGCCACACATATGCTAAACATGACTGAAAAGTAAAATTAGACTATGCAGTTATATGTAGAACATTTAAAATCCATGAGATCAAGAATAAATACAATTTCAGTTGAATTCCCCTACTTCAGGTCAGACCTCTTTCTAAGCAAAATCCAAAACTTTTTAAGGTATCATGGTCTGACCCTAGATCATAAATATAGTATACTATGTGTCAGGTATGTTAGAAAGTCAACTGACTCAGTGTCCAGTAACATGCAATTCACACAAACCAAACAGGACAAAAACAGGGGTGGTTGATCGATCAACACCCTTATTGATTGATCAATCCTCCTTATTGATCGATCAATAGCCCCATTGATCGATCAATACCCTCAAACCACCTCACAAGTAACAAAGGTAGTTGATCGATCAATAGCCTTTATTGATCGATCAACACCCTTCATTGATCGATCAGTACCTTAATTGATCGATCAATAACTCCCTTTTCTTCACACTTTGTCATGGCAAAATTGATCGATCACGAGCTCGATTGATCGATCAATATGTCTTATTGATCGATCAATGACCTCATTGATTGATTAATAGCTTAAACCCTCTTTCTGTTCCCTTTTGTTACTCATACAGATTGATCGATCAATGCCTTCATTGATCGATCAATACACACAAGTGATCGATCAACACCCTTCGAGCATTGAACTTCCAGAAATTTCAGTGTTCTGTTCCCCTTTTTAGTTTATACGAATTGATCGATTAATTCCTTCATTGATCGATCAACACCTCTCATTCTATCATTAATGGAGGTCACTTATTTCTCTTCTATTTGACCTATCTTCATTCATGGTTTATCCTAACCATTAATACACATTCAACCACACATATAAGAGCTCTCATCTGCCCGAATTTAAAAGCATAGGCTCTCCTTTGCTTGGGCCCTTTCGAGTTTTCGGCAAAATGATCCGGCAGAGAGTTTTGGATCCAGAACTCGGGCTGTATCTCCGGCGTGACTCCGGAAAGGAGATTATCGGCTCAGGTTCAGTACCCAGAGGCTTCACACACACACAGGCTATACTTGAGTTTGTTTCATTGGACTCCACATGCCCCAACTCAAATTAACTCATGATCTTGGTATCCCTAACCCTATTTCCTCAAAGAACACTCTCGGGACCCAACCTAACCACTGGATTCTAGCTCAAGAACAAGAGGAAGAAGAAGAAGGGATATCTCTCTAGGTCTCTCCCTTCCTTTATAAGCTACCTAAACTGAAATATCTCTGATATTTCAGTTTAGACCCTAATTTAAACTCCGGTGTGAAACACCCACACGATCTCTACGGCGTAACGTGCCACGTCGACGTCCTACACGACTCAGACTTAAGAGAGAATTCACGTGTGAATTCATCTAACTACGGTGTAACTTTATCTCAACTAATATTGATTATAAATTTTAAAATATATCTCGATTTTTATGTCGAGCACGCATATCGAAATAGTTAGGTTCTTGTTCAGAATTTCAGGGTCGTTATATTATCCCCCCCTTAGGAATTTTCATCCTCGAAAATGTCAGGGAGGAATCAAAAGATATAGCAAACAGGAATGAAAATAGATGCAGACACAAATGGAAATGGAATGCAGAATACATAGACGTCGGATGGTCCGGGCACTACAGGCGTAGGTCTGGTGGGACGGGGTGGTGGTGTGTACGAGATCGCGAGGATCCACCAGGTGTGGATGTAGTGGCATATAAGTGCTGCATGACGAGCTCATGCATGCCCTCATGAAAATCCAAATGATGATGGATCTGCCACTGGAATGCCTCCATGCCGTCCAAATGCTCATGAATGCGCTGGTTACCCTCCACAAGCTCACGAAGCATCGATGCTATGTCGACTGAGGAAGGAGGAGGAGGATGTGACATGGCGTGACGGGGCGGTTTACGGGGTGTAGTGGGGGGCAAGGCGGGCAGACACCTTAGGCGGAGGTGGTGGATCACGTGGTGCCTCCCCCTCTCCAAGCGCAGGCTCGGCGGGTGCGGCACCCTCTGCAACGGCAGGCGGGACGGGCTCAGCTGCGCCCTCCTCATCCTCAGGGAGCCGTTGAACCAGTAAATTGTAGCTCTTGGTCCAATCCTTCAGGTAGAAGACCTTGGTGTTGTTGACCGAGAGCGGCTCATTAGGAGCCAAGGTGTACACTTCGCGTAGAGCAGCGTATTGCTCCACCATCTTGGTAATGAGGCGCGTGTACGGGATCTCTTTCTTGACCCCGGACTTCACCTTTTCAGACATGAGGTCATTGGCATTTATAATGCTGTCAATGACCAAGTCAGCCATAGAGAACCAACGGTTCTCAAAGGTCGAAAACAGGGCCTGTTGCACAACTCCAGTCCATGAGGACTTGTGCAAGAAAGGGATAAGTGCACACTTGATATAGGTATCAAGCATCCACTGTTTGTCGAGTAATTGGGCCCGTGAGATGGATTGCCCCTTCCCATGCTGACCTTGGGTCATTTTGGTGACCACGTCAGTAAAAGGAACCTCCTTAACATAGGGGGCATCCAAACCAGCATTTTCAATGTAAGCGGACGGGCACTGGAGTGCAGCCGCTACATGAAAGTGGTTGAATTTGTACTCGAACCCATCATTTGAAGTAACGAGTCAGTGTCGACTATCACCCCAACAAAGGTTCTGGAAGAAGAGCCGCATGATCCGGGGGCAGTAGTGATCGTGGAATGGCTCTAACAAGGGTTTCAACCCGAGACGTTGAATATAACCCTTGGCCCATACCATTTCGGGCCGATCCTCGTAAAGGGATGAGGTGAACATGTACTCAGGGAGAAAAGACTTAGAAGCCCACCAAGGATTGGGGACTTCACATTCGATCGGGGTCGAGACGGGGATTTGGACGGGTGGAACCACGTCCGAAACAGATGCCACAGGTGGTACGGATGGTTGGGGAATCGAATCGATGGGCGGTACAGATGTACGAGCCAGGGAAGTGGGTACCTTACGTGAAGGGTTCTTCGTGCGCGGTCCCATGGTCAAGTTTTTTTTCTTTTTTTTTTCCACAAAGAACGAGAACGAGAATCGAAATGAACGAAAATAAAAGTGTTGTCGAACGAATGGAATGAAATCCACTCAAATCATGCGGAAGAAGGAGCTGGATGGTCGAAAAATCAGTCGGGAAGAAGGTCGAACGTCTGGTGTCAAAAACCCCTTGATCGATCACTCCTACGCTTGGTGCAAATGACCATTCAAAAACCCAACTTTAACTTAAAACCCCAGGATTGATCGATCAATGACCTCATTGATCGATCAATGAAGCATCTTTATGCCCTAGCCCGATCCATAGATCGATCAATATCCACTGTTGATCGATCAATGCCCTCCTAATTGATCAATCACTACTCCGTTGATCAATCAATGACCTCCTTATTGATCGATCACTACCATGTTGGTCGATCAACACTCTTTACAGTGATCAATCAATACTGAAATTGATCGATTAATCAATCGATCTCAACCCCATAACTAGATATTGTTGATCGAACAATGACCTTATTGATCGATCAATCAGCCATGGTGATCGATCAATAACTCCTATTGATCGATCAATCATACCAGAAACCAACCTTTGAATATTTGTATTTTTAATTCTAAAAATGCGGACCAATAACATAACCTACATACAGTACCTGGATAAGTCAAGCATACATGCACAACTATGAACGTAAATCGATCCGTGAAAGTACCTTTGACGTCAAGTAAACAAATGCGGGTACTGCTCGCGAATTTCAGTTGCACGTTCCCAAGTACCTTTCGAAGCTGAATGATTTCTCCACTTGACGAGTACCAGTGGCACCAACTTGGTCCGTAAAACTTGATCTCGATGATCCAAGATCGCGATTGGTTCCTCAATGACCATCAAGTCCTCTTATAACTCTATCGGTTGGAAATCCAAGACGTGAGTCGGGTCGTGCACGTATCGTCGCAGCATGAAAACATGAAAAACGCTATGCATGCTTGCCAACTGCTGTGGCAAAGCAATTCGATAAGCGACTTCGCCAACTCGTCCGAGTACCTCAAATGGACCGATATATTGAGGACTCAGCTTCCCACGCTTCCCGAAGCGCATCACACCCTTGGTTGGCGAGATCTTCACAAAGACCTTGTCTCCAACCTGAAAGCAGTGGTTAAATCCATAGCCAATCATTTTAACTATGAACAGCAACTCTTTCAAACATATTTGGGTATACCTGAAACTCAACGTGCGTCCTGTGGAGATCAGCATAGCTCTTTTGGCGACTTTGAGCAACATTCAATCTTTCGCGGATCAATCGAACTGTCTGGGTGGCACTATCCACGATATCCGATCCCAAAACAAGCTTCCCACCGACTTCTTCCCAATTCAAAGGAGATCTACATCGTCGTCCATACAAGGCTTCATAAAGGCGCCATCCTAATGCTCGACTGATAGCTGTTATTGTAAGCGAACTCGATCAGAGGCAAATGTTGATCCCATGAACCATGAAAATCCAACATACATGCACGCAACATATCCTCTATAATCTGGTTCACTCTCTCAACCTGCCCATCTGTCTGAGGATGAAGCGCTAAGCTGAACTCCAATTTAGAACCCATGCCTTCCTGAAATTGTTGCCAGAATTGCGACGTATAGAGCGGATCTCTATCACACACGATGCTGACTGGTATGCCATGTAACTGAACTATCTCTTTCATGTACAGCTCTGCAAGCTTATTGCCTGTATATGTAGTCCGATACGACAGAAAATGCCCAGACTTCGTCAGTCGATCTATTATGACCCAGATGGCATTGTTCTTCCTCAATGTGCTCGGCAATCCCAAAATAAAATCTATAGAAATGGCTTCCCATTTTCATTCTGGTACTAGCAATGGTTGTAATAAACCTGCTGGATTCTGATGGTCCACTTTCACCGGCTGGCAGACCAAACACCGAGAAACATAATCTGCAACGTCTTTCTTCAGTCCTCTCCACCAAAAACTTCGCTTGAGATCTTGGTACATTTTGGTACTCCCAGGATGTATAGCATACGTAGACTTGTGCTCTTCCTCCAAAATTGTATCTTTAAGATCTTTCGTATCAGGTATGCACATCTGATCTCTAAATAACAAAGTACCATCATCTTTGATGGTAAAATTAGGCCTGATTCCGTTGATCACATCTTTTCTAATGGCCATAAGCTCATCGTTAATCATTTGGAGCTTACGCACGTTATCAAACAGCGTGGGCCGTATCACAATAGTAGCCATCAATGCCCCTGAACCCTTGACGTCAATTAGTGTATCGCACATGGCCAGGTCCTCAAGTAGATGCCACCGCTGTACTCTGGTGATAAGATGTGTCAACTGAGCTAAAGACTTCCTGCTCAAAGCATCTGCCACAACATTGGCCTTCCCAGGGTGATACTGGATGGATCAATCGTAATCTTTCAAGAACTCCATCCATCTGTGCTATCGCATGTTCAAATCCTTCTGGGTAAACAGATACTTGAGACTTTTATGGTCGGTGTAGATATCAAATGTCTCACAGTATAAGTAGTGCCTCCAGATCTTTAAAGCAAAGATCACCACCGCTAACTCCAGATCATGAGTCGGGTAATTCTTCTCATGTTCATTAAGCTGTCTAGAGCCATACGCGATAACCTTCTTGTGCTAGTTGAGGACACAACCCAAACCACTATAAGATGCGTCACTGTAGATAGTGAAACCCCCTCTGCCAGAAGGTATAGCTAATATCGGTGCTGTAGTCAGACGCGTCTTCAGTTCCTGGAAACTCTTTTCACATTGATCGGTTCAATCAAACTTAGCATTCTTCTTGGTAAGCTGAGTAAGTGGACTCGAGAGTTTGGAGAACCCCTCTACAAACCATCTGTAGTATCCTACTAACCCAAGAAAACTACGGACCTCTGTTACTGTTCTCGGCTGTTCCCAATTCACGACGGCCTCGATCTTCGTCAGGTCGACTATTATACCCTTAGCAGAGACAATATGGCCCAAGAAACTAACTTGGTCTAGCCAAAACTCACGCTTACTGAGCTTCGCATATAATTTGTGATCTCTGAGGGTCTATAAAGCTACGTGTAGATGTCCTTCATGTTCTTCATTTGTCTTGGAATAGACAAGGATGTCATCTACAAAGACAACCACAGACTTATCCAAGTGTGGTTTAAACACTTGGTTCATCAGGTCCATAAAAGATGCAGGTGCATTCGTCAATCCAAATGGCATAACCAAGAATTCATAGTACCCATATCTGGTTCTGAACGCCATCTTCTCAACATCTTCTGCTTTGACTCGTAGCTGATGGTAACCTGACCTCAAGTCAATCTTCGTAAAGAACCTCGCTCCTTGTAACTGATCAAACAGATCATTGATCCTAGGAAGCGGGTAACGATTCTTAATCATCAACTTGTTCAACTGTCAATAGTCAATGCATAGACTCATTGAACCTTCCTTCTTTCTGACAAACAACACTGGTGCTCCCCAAGGAGACACACTCGGTCGAATGAACCCTTTGTCAAGCAGTTCCTGTAGTTACTCCTTCAACTCTTGTAATTCTGCTGGAGCCATCCGATAAGGAGCCTTAGATACTGGTTCAGTGCCTGGAACCAGATTTAATACAAACTCAATCTCCCGAGATGGTGGTAGTCCTGGAAAATCCTAAGGGAACACATCAGGATATCACATTCGTCTCTTCCCATTGCTCTTGTAGAAAGGCCATATATCCACTGCATCCACTCTTCATCATATTTTCGGCCCGAATAGCAGATATCAATGGAGCTACCTTAGACTTCACCCTGAAGAATCTAAATGATCGCTCCTTTGGAGGGCGAAAAACCACGATCTTCCGAAGGCAATCAACGCTCGCATGGTAAGTGGATAGCCAGTCCATTCCCAGAATGATGTCGAATCCCTTCATATCTAATCAAATTAAATCTGTCAGTGTCTCATGATCATCTACTGACACTATCACTGATTTACACACTGTGAGTGCATTCACTGCACAACCCGTAGGAATGGACACCGTCAGTATGAACTCTAACTGCTCAGGAGTGGCACTCAATTCTTTCATAAATTGAGGCCTCACAAATGAGTGCGTAGAGCCTGGGTCTATCAAGACTCGAGCTCGGTGGAAACAAATATCATAACTCCTATACACTTTCAGCTCACCTATAAGTTAGTCTCAATATTAGATCAAGCATTTAGGATATGTGTGTGTATGTGTAATAACCTCCTAAATATTTAATTAAAACAACTCTACATTCCTAAGTTCCAGTATATCCTACTAGATAAATAATCTCACTTGAAATTTAATCATACCTTGGATGACATCATTAGATGTCAGAGCATCGATCGCGGTAACAATGTATGCTCGACCTTGAACTACAGGTCGAGAAGATCTCTGTGTAGATACCGATCCTGACCGTTCTTTGCCGTCTTTGCTCTCCTCTAGGCAATTCTGAACCAAGTGGCCCATCTTGCCACACCTGAAGCATGCCCCTGTATCCCTTCGAAAATCCTCTGTCTTGTGTGGTTTCCCACACTTTGCACATGACACAACTAGAGTGAACAAAGAGACCCTTGAAGATCCCTGGGTCACTGAGGTCCCGCTACCAGAAGACCTAGACGGCCGAAATGGTTTGGAAAATGTAGGCACTGTTGCTCTCTAGTACGAACTCGGACCCGAAGAAATCATCGGTCGTCAGTGTGTAGGGTATCTCGGAGGTCTGGATAATCTAGCCCTCTTGTTCTGCTTAGAGTCCTGAGATTGCCCCTGAAATGACCTCTCTCTCATCTGCTTGTCTCTCCAAGCAAACTGCTTCTGGTTCTCCTCCTCTGCTATGAGAGCCTTGGCCATCACTCTCTCATATGTCTCTATTTCCCACATGGTGACATCCTTTTGTAGGTTCTGCCTCAGGCCAAGCTAAAACTTACGTGCTCTCATCAGCTCAGTGGCTACATGCTGGGGTGTGAACCTAGCCAGTCGATCAAACTAAGCACCGTACTCTCTCACTGACATCGCACCCTGCTTAAGCTCTAGAAACTTCACCTCCCACTGATGCCTCACAATTTTCGAAAAGTATTTATTGTAAAACACTTCCGTGAACTCCTCCCATGTCCAAGGAGTGTGAGGAAGCTCTCTCTACCGATTCTGTGACACCGACTTCCACCAAGGTTCGGCATCACCATCCAACTTGAAAGTGGCCCAGTGCACCTTCTCTACATTATTGCACTGGAGCACTTCAAAAAGCTTCTCCATCTCCTCTATCCAGCCCTCTGCTTCTATAGGATCTGTCTGACCCAAGAAGTTAGGAGGTCTCATTCTCCTAAACTCTGTGAATCTGCTTGGCTGATGAGGTGGTCTAGCTGTCTGCTGAGTCTGAGCAGCTGTCTGCTGAGCAAAGTTGGTAGCCAAGGCTTCCAACACCTGCTCCATTCTCTACTCGTTGCCTCTTCTACCTCCTCTCGGTCCCACTGTCACCGCGTTCGTGTGCGAGAGGAATTCTAATCCCTGCGACGTACCAACAACATCGGGGATCTCTCTCATAGGAACCTCTCTCTGTCCTTCCCTTCCTCCACTGCGTCCGCCTCTAAACTTAGGGCCCATACTAGTCTGTCATTGTGAAAACAATAACACTGATCAGTACTAGATTGTGAAAACAATCCAACATGAACCCGTAGTTCAACCTAAAGCCTAGGCTCTGATACCAACTGTGACAGCCCGAATTTTCGTGCCCAAAAATCTATGCCATCAAGATCATACTTTGGATGATCCCCAGGACAAATCATTTAGTGTCTGCTTGTATAGTAGAAACCAAATAGACACTAACTAGCAGCGGTAGTTCGAGTCAGCACACAGGGAATTTTAAAAGAAATAAAAGATAAATATGACATGTCTAATATATATATATATATCGAAAGAATATACATTCCCAAAAAGGAACCAAGAAGAACCACTGGTGATAGACATCCATCACCCAAAAAATGGTTCCAGATAGTGGTTCCTATAGAACGTATAATAATACAATAAAGGAAAAATATCTACAAAAAGTAAATGCAGAAGTGGCCACCAGGCACTCAATAATCCAAAGTTTATACAAAATCCCTAAAACAGTAGACTAGTATACCGAGACTATGGATAGAAATCGTCCGCCTGGACGTCAGTCTCCTCGTCCTCAGCCTCAGCCTCTAGATCAGGCTGGTAGTCAGGGTCGCTCTTGGTGCCGGGAGCTCTAGCCTCAGAACCTATAATTATTGTAGAAGCAGGGTGAGCTAACCATCTAAGCTCAGTAGAAAAATTTAAGTTAAAATTGCATCTTAATTGTAAAACATGGTAATGTAATTGAATGTATGCAAAACAGATGTTCTCGTAAATGTAATTTATCAAATCAGGCAAATCGTATCAGAATTTACAGAATATGATACACATAGTGTTTAATGACTTAGAATAATAAACTTAAATAACTCTCGTGAGTATAGCACATGGTAGCCAGATTTGGTCCGATGGGTAATCCCAACCATCGTCGTTCACATGAACAATTTCAGGAATGCAACAATGCCTCAACTACGAAGTAGAATTGTGCCAAGGATTTCCAAGCAGATGCACGATTGTGCCAGAAACGGATATACCGTTGAGTCAGTGGGATTCGTCAAAGTATTAAACCTCAAATCACATGCAGACATATTATACTTAACAGAAATCAGATGACAGATGACAAGTGTCAGATAGCAGGAGTCAAATACATAACAGAGTTGCCACACATATGCTAAACATGGCTGAAAAGTAAAATCAGACTATGTAGTTATATGTAGAACATTTGAAATCCATGAGATCAAGAATAAATGCAATTTCAGTTGAATTCCCCTACCTCAGGTCAAACCTCTTTCTAAGCAAATCCAAAGCTTTGTAAGGCATCATGGTCTGACCCTAGACCATAAATATAGTATACTATATGTCAGGTATGTCAGAAAGTCAACTGGCTCGGAGTCCAGTAACATGCAATTCACACAAACCAAATAGGACAAAAACAGGGGTGGTTGATCGATCAACACCCTTATTGATCGATCAATCCTCCTTGTTGATCGATCAATAGCCCCATTGATCGATCAATACCCTCAAACCACCTCACAAGTAACAAAGGTAGTTGATCGATCAATAGCCTTTATTGATCGATCAACACCCTTCATTGATCGATCAATACCTTAATTGATCGATCAATAACTTCCTTTTCTTCACACTTTGTCATGGCAAAATTGATCGATCACCAGCTTGGTTGGTCGATCAATATGTCTTATTGATCGATCAATGACCTCATTGATCGATTAATAGCTTAAACTTTCAAAATTCCCTCTTTCTGTTCCCTTTTGTTACTTATACAGATTGATCGATCAATGCCTTCATTGATCGATCAATACACACAAGTGATCGATCAACACCAGCCATTGATCGATCACTCTCTCTATGATCGATCAATGCTCATAATTGATCGATCAATTCACTAATTGATCGATCAACACCCTTTGAGCATTGAACTTCCACAAATTTCAGTGTTCTGTTCCCCTTTTTTTTTATACGAATTGATCGATCAATGCCTTCATTGATCGATCAATCTAGCATTGATCGATCAATAATGACAGCACCTCTGTCATTAATGGAGGTCACTTATTTCTTATCTATTTGACCTATCTTCATTCATGGTTTATCCTAACCATTAATACACATTCAACCACACATATAAGAGCTCTCATCTGCCCAAATTTAAAAGCATAGGCTCACCTTTGCTTGGGCCCTTTCGGGGTTTCGGCAAAATGATCCGGCAGAGGGTTTTGGATTCGAAACTCGGGCTGTATCTCCGGCATGACTCCGGCAAGGAGATTATCGGCTCAGGTTCAGTACGCAGAGGCTTCACACACACACAGGCTATACTTGAGTTTGTTTCATTGAACTCCACATGCCCCAACTCAAATTAACTCATGATCTTGGTATCCCTAACCCTATTTCCTCGAAGAACACTCTCGGGACCCAACCTAACCACTGGATTCTAGTCAAGAACAAGAGGAAGAAGAAGAAGGGATATCTCTCCAGGTCTCTCCCTTCCTTTATAAGCTACCTAAACTGAAATATCTCTAATATTTCAGTTTAGACCCTAATTTAAACTCCGGTGTGAAGCACCCACACGATCTCTACGGCGTAACGTGCCACGTCGACGTCCTACATGACTCAGACTTAAGAGAGAATTCACGTGTGAATTCATCTAACTACGGTGTAATTTTATCTCAACTAATATTGATTATAAATTTTAAAATCTGTCTCGATTTCCGTGCCAGACATGCATATCGAAACAATTAGGTTCTTGTTCAGAATTTCAGGGTCGTTACATTTACTGTACACACACACACAGATATATATATATATATATATATATATATATATATATATATTCCCAACAGCTTATTTGAGAATATGTTCTTTTCTAGTAGTTTTACTGGTTTGGACTTCACTATTTCATTCTGAATTTTACTTGTTTGGACTTGTTTGGACTTTACTATTTGAGGTAGTGTTGTTGATGCTTGAGGTCTTTAAGTCTTCTTTTAAATGTCACCAGCCCAAGACACGGAGGGAAATTCTTCTAGAATATGTCACAAATGTGAAACCAGAATTTATGAAATTGTTTGTGAAAAGCGGCACCTCAGCAGGTCAGATATCATTGCTCAACATAATGTCAATTTTTTTTTATGTGCATTGTAATCTCATAAATTTTGGATAGAAGGCAATTAAAAATAAATTTCAGCTCATGGAATCACTTATTCGTGTATGACATGATTTTAGGTAGAAATCATTGTAAAATGCATAAAGAGGCACCGTTTTTGTTCTATCTTTTTACGCATGATGCACTAATAAGATAAAAAATGGACAAGTTAGAACCAGGTCAAGGCATGCTTTGATCATTTGTGGGGATACCAAAAGGGCCCAATCTTGGACCTATCTCTATTCAAGAATGGAAGGCTTTACAATTGTCTCTCAATTATGGTAAATCTCCTTTTCGTTAAATTTTTAATCTTATATACATCAACAGAAAAAGTCTCCAAACATTTGTATTGTAATATTAGTTTTGCCCAAGTAGTACTCAGTACCATTTTTTATTTTGCTTCTGAAACATCAGCCTCAATATCACATGCATCAGCATAGTTTGAGTTTGCCTAGCAATAAAACTGAATACCCAACATCCATTTCACATGCGTCAGCGTAGTTTATAGTTTAGTCATCAAATTCTCCTACTTTTTCAAGGCGTGACGTTTAAATCACGAATAAATCATCGAAGATTTCATGCGTTTTAATTGCGACTTACTTAAAAAATTGTGATTTTTTTTCTGGAATGTTACGATCTAACAGGGACTTAATTGATTAAAACACTTTTTTTCCAATACCTATAAAATAAATAAAACAAAAACCTTATATACCTCAGTCTTTTAGAAACCATATTAAATGAGAAACTCTTATTTCTCATTTTTAAAGGACCAAGCAGCCAGTATATGTATGAATATCTCAATATATTCTCGAACCAGACAATATGTGTGGGATTTCACCGAGTCATGTGGACGCCAGATCAACTCTCAGAAATTTAGTTGACTCCGCCAAATCCAAATGACTCGGCCAAGTCTTGAAACTTTGGTCTCTGCAATTTTTCTTTCTGATTAGCTAAAACTTTATTTCAGAGTTTTTCGTTTTGTATAACTCTTATGCCAATGATTCACAAATGAACAATATCCAAGACCTCTTAAGATTTCTTTCATGATGTGATTTTCAGTATCGCAGACATTGAAAGTGAGCCTGGCCTCTTTCTATCAAATAAAGAGGTGTGTAGTTCTTCTATCCTTGTTCCCGTTATTGTTATTATTATTTTTATTTATTTTTTTAAATTTGGCTTCCTATTTGAAAATTTTATCAAGAACATTTCTGCTTTTCTATTTTCTTTCAATCTGCAGAAAGTGTTCTCTGAGGCCGAGGAAATGGCAAAGAAGTACCGGCAAAAGCTACCAACTGTTTCTGCGACTCGTAAATTAGATCTCCTTCCAAGTGACGTGCTTCCATTTGACGACGAAGCCAGATTGTATGCAAACTGGAGCTGGTTCAATTTGAAAGAAATATCGAATCAATTGATCCATAAGGTATCTTCCTCGCGAGTTTGTAATTTTATTAGGAATCTTTTTTTTTTGTTCTTAAAAAGGCCCTTCTAATTGAAGTACCCTCCACTAGTGGGAGGAAAGATTAAAAATACCCAATTTTGTTTTGACAAATATGAGAATACAGGTTGTGCAACCATGGGATTTTTTACGATCCGCCGCGACGATGCGCTCGTTAACAAAAATAAAGAGTTGCCACCTGGAGCTTTTGGTGTCCCGGGAAACCTAGTTCATTTTTATGAGCACCGAAGTGCTAAAAATATGACTCTGAATCCGGTCCACACTAAAGGTTCTTGGGTAGGGGCTTCGATTATTCATCGGGAAGGTGTTAGCACCCAATCAACCCGCTTAACGCAGTCTTTACTAATGGCCAATACAAAAATAAAGTAAAAGAAAATAAAATGGCTTCCTCTTGCTCAAATGGGCCTTAAATCCTATTTGTGCCCCTCTGTTCCTATCGAAAATTCGGCGGCGTAATGACACAAATGGGAGGATGGGAAGAGCTAAAGAAGAGATAGGAGAAGAAAAGGGAGAGTCGAAGCCCTCGGGCCCTTGTAGCACCATAGGAGAGCCTTGCGTTGGCTTGCTTTGATGAGCTTTTGAAGGCTTGAATGGTGGAAAAAGCGGTTCTAACTCCTAAGGCTTGAAGCTAAGAGGTAGAAAGGGAAGGTTAAAGGATTGCACACACCTAACCTAAAGGCTTTTAATGAAATGCTAAGGTCTAAGAGAGCTTTTGAAATTTGGAATTTGTATGGGAAGTGTGCACCAAAGGGAGAAAGATCTTCTCACTTTAAGCTCTTTCTGTGACAGCCCGAATTTCGACACCCTGAAACCCGTGCCATCAGCCCGATCCTCCAGACCGTGCCCCAAAGCTTAGCAGGGAACATTGGTATAACAAGCACCACATAATAGATAAAGCAATTAACCTCATTAAAGCGGAAAACATTAATATGCCCAACTGGCATATTCAAAAGACAGTTCTACCCTCATTCCACTGCATGAATAGAGAACCGACCCGAACCATCGATGATACACAAATCACCCCAGATGGTTCGCCAAAAGAATATCTAGTTTAATTACATTGTTTCAAAAATAAAGGCTTGACATACCAAGCCGCACTAAACTGCTCACAAAACTGACTTTCTATCAAAGTGCTCAGCAGAGTCACCTAGAAGAAGTCCTCGGGAGGAGGCTCTAACTCGTCTCCAGGTACGTAATCCAAATCACCCTGATCCACGTCCCCCGAAGCCTCCGCTGCTGCTATCAATGGACCTGCGACGTATAGTCAAAAGGGTGAGCTACATCCTAGCTCAATAGGGAGCAACACAATGAACATATAAATCAAAACTCACATATATTCCATGATATTTAAAGTATGATGAATCTATGCATTTGCTAGAAAACCAATTAAAAGCAGATGATTTACACTCAATTTACTGGTAAGTTGCATGTATTACATTACTGTTGATTTAATCATGAATGACACTGAACATGCCTAAAGCAAAACTTAAATCTTCAACTTAAGTAATCCCCGAGCAATATAGCATCGAGCCCCGATGAGATACCCTTCATCGTCATCTAATTAGACAGTTGTAAAAATATGTATTCCCTGGGAATACGACCCAAGCCCCTTTCTCACTAGGCGGCGGGGTTAAATATCACACAACATCCCTGGGATGTTCTTACGGTCATGGATAAACCTCCGTGCTGGTGTACGGATTCGCCGCTGTACCGGTCACAGATATCCTGCCACGTCAGTCGTGGGTATCCCGCTACGTCGGTGGGGTATCCTCCAAACCTCAAATAACAAAAATATCATGTGCATTACATATAGTTGTTCACCGTGTAAGTGTGCTATCTTATATCAATTAGGCCTCAATAGTAATTATTCAATCACATGTATACATCCCTGGGATGTATACATACCCGCATCACACCTGATGCTTTTATTACTTTCTCATCCCCTGGGGATGTCTCAATCTCATTTGATTACTGGTTCTTAATTACTTGCATCACACAGATGCTCTTATCACATTCGTGGTGTCACACACACACCCATTTTCATAAAGCTTTTCATAATTTAAAACAACTTCAATTTACTAATTATATCACTACATACATACTCTTAAAATTAAAGTACATGTTCAAGGTGTTCCCTACCTCAAGTCTTTGAAACTCTTAGCATCAAAGTCCTACGCGGCTCCTTGTGCTCATGGTCACTCGTACCACCTATGGTACATCACAACATATATAATACATCACTAAAGATATAATGAAGAAGGTCCTGGACCCTCCATGAATCTCAAAGAAAATTATAAAGTTTAAGCAAAATTGTCAAAGTCGATTAATCGATTAATCGAAATGCAATTCGATTAATCGATTTCCAAAATCGATTAATCGAAACCCAAATTGATTAATCGATTCTCAAAATTGATTAATCGAGATTCAAATTTGATTAATCGATCCTAAATCGATTAATCGAGGTCTCCAACATACGGCAGTCGATTCTTAAATCGAGTAGTTGAGATCACAAAATTGATTAATCGAAATCCGAAATCGATTAATCAAAATCCCAATTCGATTAGTCGATTTCCCCAGGTTTCATTTCTCCAGTGGCTGGAGCTTCTCAATCGATTAGTCGATTTCCAAATTGATTAATCGAAATCCAAATCGATTAATCGAAATCACGCTTCCATGACTTTTCAACTTTGGGGCCAAAATCGATCAATCGAAATCCAATTTTGATTAATCGATTTGGCCAGATTCAGCCCCCTTTCGGGCTGTTCTTCCAAATCTCTATCAAACAATTTTTCCTTCTTTTTCTAAGCCTTCATCCTATCATTTTAAATATTTCTAACTGCAATTAAACCTCTATGATCTATGCATTTAATTCTCATAAAATTTACCTCAATCAAATCTCAATTTGATTGGATCTCAAAGTTGGAATGGCTAGGGTTCCAGCTTTAGCTCCAAAGGATCCCTCGCGTTGAATTCGGCTTTAAATACTCGAATCCCCTCTTGGCTTACATTCACTCCTTGCACAACAACCCCTCTTTACTTCTCTCCTCTCTCTCTCTTCTTAACTCTTTCAACAACCAAACAAGAGTAAGTTAGGGTTCTTTAACCCTTTTATACTCATTTTCTATGTGTTGAGCACATACACCCCAGATGGTGTATGTGGTTCCAGGTCTCTCCTCACACTCCACACGCTTGCTTTAATTTCACATCGCATACGTTCATCACTCCTCGAGTCAACTAGTGAACTCCTACTTGGTCAAACTTATGACCAGTCAGGCACGGATCCCGAGGTCACTGTTTAACATAATTTTTGGGTTATTACATCCTCCCCACCTTAGGGATTTTTGTCCTCAAAATAACCCTAAGGTGGTCGCTTTGGGTACCCCGCACACTGGGGTGGTGCGTACCCACATACCAAAGTAATTAGACACAGTTAATTTACGCAGATACAAAAAATTTTGTCTATATTTCATTAATTTACAAAATTTACAACTTTGAATTACATTGTGTTCATGTCATCAAAAGTGCCAAAAATAGGCATACAAAAAGAAACGGCCCCGTCTCGGGCCTCGTGTCGCCCCTCCTCGGCCGATCCGATGTAGGTGCAGTCGCCCATGTGAGTCGGAGGTATGGGGCCGGGCTGTAGCTGGCTGGCTGGTCTGTTGTAATGGCGGCTGTGAAGTCTGGGCTGGCTGCTCTGGTGGCTGTGGTGCCGAACTCGCTGCGTCGATAGCTGCGGTGGTCGGATGGAAGATGGGACCCCTATGGAAGGCGGTCCGGCCTGCTGTCCACTCCTCCTCCTGAGCCAGGCGCTGCTGGTAGTCCAATGGATAGATGTAGTGGAGCGTATGGAACATAAGAAAGTCCATCCTCCGGTTCATCCGCTCGTTGTTGGCCTCCATGCGTGCCAACACGTCCTCGATGGTAGGACCGGAGTGAGGTGCTCGGAGGCGGTAGGATGATGTAGGTGTAGCTACCACAAACTATTCTGGCAGCATAGGTGAAGCGATGGTGTGGGAGGGTGCCCTCTCCGTTGGTGGCTCCACTGGGTGTGCCCCACCCACGGGTGGGTCTAGATGTGGTGGTGGGGGTGGTGGTGGTACTGGAGCTGTTGCTGCTGCCGGAACGGGACCCGTAGCCGGTAGGGTCCTCTTCAACAAATTGTAACTACGGCTTCAGGAAGACTTTGAAAATGTCTTCACTTGGTCCGTTGCCCTCACCTCATGGGGCGATCCACATACTCGGGAGCGTTAGAGTAACACTCCAACATGCTCGATATGAGCTGAGCATACGGCATCCTCTCTTTGGGCCTTAGATTGCCCTTCATCAGCTTTCCTTTAATGTATCTCATCCCCTCAAGGATGAGCATGGTCGCGTCAAACCAACGACCACAGAAGGCCGCGTAAAGTGCCTATTGCACTTTCTCCATGCGCTCTGTGTCGTGGCGCATTGGGTACAGGTTGCACTTGATTATCGAATCAAGCATCCACATATAGTGGGGAAGGTCGACCCTCCTAATGGAGGATCTCGACCCCGTCTTCTCGTTGGTCATACAGGTGACAATCTCCTCAAACTTAACCTCTTCCTCGAAGGGTGGAAAGAGGGTGGTCTCTGGTGTGAAATTGACGTAACACTCGAGTACCTCGTGGATATGACGACGGGTGATGATGTATTCCCGACCCTCAATGGTGGTCTTTACCACGTCATCGGTAGGGCCATCCATGAGCCCCTGGTAGAAGAGTCTAACCAACCTAGGGTAGTAGGAACCCTGGATTGGTTTTAGAAGGTTTTCGAGGCCGGCATTTTGAAGGTAATTACGAGCCCATTGGGTCTCACCCGGTACCTCGAGGTTTGTGAAGAGGGTTTGGTCAATGACGTAGTTGGTCTCGAAGGTTTTGGCCTCCCACCACTCATTGGGTTGAAGCACATTGGTGGGTGGTGGCGGCATGGGTGTCGATTCGCGTGAAGACTCGCGCAAAGACGTGCTCATCGAACCGGAGGTGGTCTCCGATGCCGACGGTGATGGAGTCCTCACCGGTGATGGGGTAGGTGGTGGCAGTGTGGCGTTCTTACGCCGGATCGAGAGTTTAGAGGTTGCCTTCTTCGAAGACAACCGAGTTTTAGGTGACATTTTGGTGAAAATCCAACAAAAATTAGGGTTTCTATAGCTTGAATTGGAAAGAAAACGAAATCTAGGGTTTTACCTTAGGCGTTTGATCCGATTGCAATTGTTTTCGATCCTAAATCGATCTGAAAAGCCCAAATCCTAGGTAGCTCGGAGGGTTGAAGGAAGAAAAAGAAGAAGCGCGCAATATAAAAATTCAAATGGTTTCGAATGAAATGAAAAACCCATCGATTTATATATATAGGCTCCGACTCGATTAATCGAAATCCAAAGTCGATTAATCGAGATTCAAAACTAGGTTAAGCTGCGTGAAATCGATTAATCGATTTCCAAAATCGATTAGTCAAAAGTCAAAATTGATTAATCGAAACCATTTCGATTAATCGAAATCGTATTCGTTAAAATTTTTAAGTTTTGAAGCTCATTGGCGTGAGCCAGTCGATTAATCGAAATCCATTTTGATTAATCAAAATTACAAAATTGATTAATCGAGATTCATTTCGATTAATCAAAATTGTGCAGTCCTTCAAAATTTTTCCAATTTCAGTAAGTAACTCGATTAGTCGAACTTCCAGTTCGATTAATCGAAATCTCAAATCGATTAATCGAATTGTTCTTCGATTAATCGAAATCACATAAAATACTTCAAATTCTTCAAAATTTCTTAAGTCATTCAATTAATCGAACATCTAGATCGATTAATCAAAATCAAAAATCGATTAATCGAAACCCAAATCGATTAATCAAAATTTCCCTTCTTTCATTCCCTGAATCCTCATTAAATTTCCAGTCACTGGCACATGCCAGTCGACTAATCGACCAAAATCGATTAATCGATTTTGATCAGATTCTTTATCTTTTTAAAACTTTTTGTTTCCTTGATTTCTCTTGGTAATTCATGATACCAACTAATCCTTGGTTCTACAAAACACATCATCATGGCCATGTGCGTATAAAAATTGTTTCTATTTCATACTTTGATCAAAAATCTACATTGAATTACAAGTATCGTTAAAATCCACAAACATGCTTGCGGGGGTACAATTGACTCTCAAGTGGTAAGAAACAAGGCCGGATATTGGTCTTTCACATCGGCCTCTCGCTCCCATGTAGCTTCCTCGGTCGGATGATGCTTCCATCGGACAAGTACTAGTGGAATCACTTTCGTTCGCAACACTTGTTCTTTTCGATCCAAAATCTCCACCGGCTCTTCGATCATGGTCATGTCCTCATGCATCTCAAAAGCTTGACCGCTCAACACGTGGTCAGGGTCACTAAGGTACTTCCTGAGCATAGACACGTGAAATACATTGTGTACTGGATCGAATAACGGTGGCAATCCAATGCGGTAAGCAACTTCCCCTACTCGGCCCAAAACTTCAAACGGTCCAAGATAGCGGGGACTTAGCTTCCCTCTCTTTCCAAATCTCATCACCCCCTTCATAGGTGACACTTTCACAAACACGTGTTCACCCACTTTGAAGTCTACACTCATCCGCTTGATATCGGCATAGCTTTTCTGTCTGCTCTGCGCCGCTTTGAGTTTTGCCCTTATCATACGAACATAGGTGGCTTTGTCCTCAAGTATTTTAGGTCCCAAAATAAACTTCTCACCCGTTTCTTCCCAATTGATGGGCGATCTACATCACCGTCCGTAAAGAGCTTCATACGGTGCCATCCCAATGCTCATTTGGAAACTGTTGTTATATGCAAACTCAATTAAGGGTAGGTGCTGATCCCATGATCCTTGTAACTCTAGCATACATGCCCTAAGCATATCCTCGATGATCTGATTGACCCTCTCAGTCTGTCCGTCAATTTGTGGATGGAATGCCGTACTGAAATCTAGTCGCATTCCCATTCCTTCTTGAAATTTCTTCCAAAACTTTGATGTATACAATGGGTCACGGTCCGAAACAATGCTACTCGGAATCCCATGTAAACGAACAATCTCTTTCATATAAAGTTCTGCCAGTCTTCCCGCCGTGTACATTGTGTTGTAAGGCAAGAAGTGCGCTGACTTGGTCAATCGATCGACCACTACCCAAATGGCGTTGTACCTCTTTGCTGTGCGAGGAAGTCCAACGATGAAGTCCATAGAGATCGATTCCCACTTCCATTCCGGTATAGGTAGAGGTTGCAATAGACCTCCAGGATGTCTATGATCGATCTTCACTTGTTGGCATGTCAAACACTGCGACACGTACTCCGCCACATCCTGTTTCAAGCCTCTCCACCAATAGTTCTTTTTCAAATCTTGATGCATCTTTGTGCTTCTCGGGTGGATAGCATAGCTTGACTTGTGTGATTCATCAAGAATTGTTCATCGTAGATCGGCGTTATCCGGAATACAGAGGCGGCCCTTGAACAATAAGGAACCATCCTCCTTGATTGAAAACTCATATGTAATGCCTTCAGTTACATCTTGACGAATCTTTGTTAGCGTCGAGTCTTTCATCTGTAGCTCATGGATATGCTCAAATATCATCGGTCTCACTGAGATATTAGCCAAGAAGGCTCCTGTAGCTTGAGACTCAATGTTTGCATCGTATAGGGCCAGATCTTCAAATAGCTTCCATCTGTGCATACCCAAAATTAAACTAGCTAACTGAGCTGAACTCTTCCGACTCAAGGCTTCAGCTACCACATTAGCCTTGCCTGGATGGTACTATATGGAACAGTCATAGTCCTTGAGGAATTCCATCCATCTGCGCTGCCTCATGTTTAGCTCCTTTTGTGTAAATAGATATCTGAGGCTCTTATGATCGGTGAAGATCTCAAACGTCTCACCGTACAAATAATGTCTCCAAATCTTAAGCGCGAAAATGACCGCTGCTAATTCCAGGTCATGTGTCAGGTAATTCTTTTCATGCTCTTTCAACTGTCTCGACCCATACGCTATCACCTGTTTGTGCTGATTAAGCACACAGCCCAAACCAGTATACGAAGCATCGCTATACACTGTAAACCCTCCACTACCTGAAGGTATAGCTAACACTGGAGCTGAAGTGAGTCTCTTCTTAAGTTCTTGAAAACTCTTCTCGCATGCCTCACTCCATTCAAACCTTTCATCTTTCCGTGTAAGTCTCATGAGTGGTCCTGATATTTTTGAAAAACCCTCAACGAAGCGCCGGTAGTAACCTGCTAATCCTAGGAAATTGCGGATGTCGGTCACTGTCTTTGGTTGCTCCTAATTCACTACTGCTTCGATCTTTGCTGGATCTACAGTGACACCAAGCTTCGAGACGACATGTCCCAAAAAGCTAACTTCTTCTAACTAAAACTTACATTTGCTGAGCTTGGCATATAACTCGTGTTCACGTAGAGTCTGTAGGGCTAATCTCAAGTGTTTCTCTTCTGACTTTGAATAAATCAGGATGTCGTCAACAAACACTATGACACAAGTATCTAGGTGTGGTTTAAACACCCTATTCATCAGATCCATGAATGACGCCGGGGCATTTGTCAACCCTAATCACTAGGAACTCATAGTGTCTGTATCGAGTCCTGAATGCAGTTTTCTAAATATCCTCTGCCTTGAATCTCAACTAATGATATCCCGATCTCAGATAGATCTTTGAGAAATACTTTGCTCCTTGCAGCTGATCAAACAAGTCATCTATCCTAGGCAAAGGGTATCAGTTCTTAATGGTGAGTTTGTTTAATTGTCAGTAGTCAATGCACAGACGCATTGACCCATCTTTCTTCTTTACAAACAAGACTGGTGCTCCCCATGGAGACACGCACGGTCTAACAAAACCCTTGTCCATTAATTCTTGTAGCTGCTCTTTCAACTCAGCAAGAGCCATTCTGTATGGTGCTTTAGAAACAGGCTCCGTTCCTGGTGCTAAGTCGATGGCGAATTCTATTTCTCTCTCTGGAGGTAATCCAGGTAACTCCTCTGGAAATACATCAGTGAAGTCTCGCACAACTGCTATCTCCAAGATTACATTCTTCTCCTCTTTGTGCTCCTTCAGGAATGCCAAGTATCCGCTACCCCTTTTCTCGATCAATCGCCGCCCCGATCACGAGATAAGTGGTAGGTGCTTCGACCTTTCTCCTCGAAATCAGAACGATCTCCTTGTATTCGGTCTAAAAGTGACGACCTTGTTCTTGCAATCTACTGTCGCACAGTGAGTCGATAGCCAATCCATGCCAAGGATCACGTCGAATCCTTGCATGTCTAACAGAATTAGGTTCGTGGGTAGCTCAAAATCGCCTCCATCCATGACCCTCATGATCACAGAGTTGCAACCCTTCTCGGTATCAACCGCTTTCCCAGTAGGAACCGTCACGGTTAAAATGAAGTCTAACTCCTCTGGGTCGACTTTCATCTTCTTTGTGAAGCAAGGTGTAACAAATGAGTGGGTAGACCCCGGGTCTATCAACACTCGAGCTTCGTATGACACGTCGCTTCCCTTCTTATAGAAGTGTAATCCACTTAATTATACATACACATATATATATATTGTTTACTATCATTATACTAGAATTTATCACATGCAAGTTTTTTCTTATGTTTTCTAAATATAGATGCACCTTTTCTATCTAAAAATTTCAAGAATTGAAATTCTTTATTTAAAAGAAAGCTTACCTTGAATGACATCGTTTGTATTCTGAGCCTCCTGAGTTGTGACTGCGTTGGCTCTCCCTTGGACGATCTGCTTCATTGCTTGTATAGGTCGTGGAATAGGAGCTGAAGCCGTCTTCCCTTTGTTCATCTCAGGGCATTCCCTAATCAAGTGGTCCACCTTGCCACATCGAAAGCAACCCCGAGTGCCTACCCTACAGTCCGATGTCTTGTGAGGCTTGCCACACTTGGCATAAGTCTCACGTGGCGTGGAAGAAGCTGCTCAAGAAGCCCTCGTGGACTCAGAGCGCCTGTAGGTAATCGAGGGCTCTCAGAGCGATCGGTCTCTGACGCGAGCAATGGAAATCCGCTAGTTGCTCAAGGCCGGGTCTCCCATAGCCTCCTTGAAACGGTGGCTTCTGATTGTTCTGTATGAACCTAGGCTTTTTGTTCACCGATTCATAATTCCCCGTTCTGCTATGATCAGAGTTCCACCTTCCCTGTTCCTCCCTCTGGCGGTATTTGTTGTTGTTTTCTTCTTCTACCACCAAGGCCTTACTCATGACCTCTCTATAGGTCCTCAACTGGAATGGTGCTACTCCTCCCCTCACGTCTGATCTCAACCCTTGCTGAAACCGTTTTGCTCTTATCATCTTTGTGATGACGTAGTCAGGCGCAAAGCGAGCGAGTCGCATAAACTCCACTCCATAGTCTCTCACTGCCATCTTCCCTTGCACCAATTGTAAAAACTGAATTTCCATCTGGTTCCTCACCACCTCTGGAAAATACTGCTTATTGAATTCCTCAACAAATTCATCCTAAGTCCATGGCATGTCTGGGGTCTCCTGAGCCCTAATCCTAGAAACAGACTTCTACCAAGGCCCAACCTCCCCATCCAACATATAAGCTGCCCAACGGACGCTCTCATCCTCAGTACACGTGAGCACACTGAACACATTCTCCATCTCACCCAACCAGTGCTCTGCCACTATGGGATCTCCCTGTCCAGAAAAGCTAGGAGGTCTCATCCTCCTAAACTCAGTAAAAGCAGATGATAGTGGCGGTGTCGGAGCTACTGGAGGTGCCGGTGGCTGATGCTGCTCATGAGCCGTGTGAGCCGCCAAAGATGTTGCCTGTTGAGCCATAGCAGCTGCCATGGTCTCCATGGTGTGCATCATCCTCTGACGCTCTTCTCTATCTTCATTTCTTTCTCTAATTCTTTCTTGCTCTCTTTGATCTTGATCCTGACGATCTTGATCACGGCCGTCTTCCTGGCCTTGGCTTCCCTGGCCACCACTGCCAGAAGCCCCTCCATCTCCTATAGTTACTCTATTTGTAGGAGAGATGTACCCATCTCCACTACGTAAACTTCTATTATGGCCGCCCCTGGGTTGGCCCCTTCCTCTAGGTAACATAACGGTCTGCACGTGAAAACAAAGTTTTCATTAGCAGAAGTCCCTATGCTCTGACAAAAGAACGGTTGCCAAAGTTTCTAAAAGAAATCGCTTTGATACCAACTCGTGATAAATTTTGGCACTAAAACCCGTGCCATCAAGACGATCCTCCCGTGCCCCAAAGCTTAGCACGGAACATTGGTATAACAAGCACCACATAATAGATAAAGCAATTAACCTCATTAAAGCGGAAAACATTAATATGCCCAACTGGCATATTCAAAAGACAGTTCTATCCTCATGCCACTGCATGAATAGAGAACCGACCCAAACCATCGATGATACACAAATCACTCCAGATGGTTCGCCAAAAGAATATCTAGTTTAATTACATTGTTTCAAAAATAAAGGCTTGACATACCAAGCCGCAATAAACTGCTCACAAAACTGACTTTCTATCAAAGTGCTCAGCAGAGTCACCTAGAAGAAGTCCTCGGGAGGAGGCTCTAACTCGTCTCCAGGTACATAATCTGAATCACCCGGATCCACGTCCCCCGAAGCCTCCGCTGCTGCTATCAATGGACCTGCAACGTATAGTCAAAAGGGTGAGCTACATCCTAGCTCAATAGGGAACAACACAATGAACATATAAATCAAAACTCACATATATTCCATGATATTTAAAGCATGATGAATCTATGCATTTGCTAGAAAACCAATTAAAAGCAGATGATTTACACTCAATTTACTGGTAAGTTGCATGTATTACATTACTGTTGATTTAATCATGAATGACACTGAACAGGCCTAAAGCAAAACTTAAATCTTCAACTTAAGTAATCCCCGAGCAATATAGCATCGAGCCCCGATGAGATACCCTTCATCGTCATCTAATTAGACAGTTATAAAAATATGTATTCCTTGGGAATATGACCTAAGCCCCTTTCTCACTAGGTGGCGGGGTTAAATATCACACAACATCCCTGGGATGTTCTTACGGTCATGGATAAACCTCCGTGCTAGTGTATGGATTCGCCGCCGTACCTGTCACGGATATCCTGTCGTGTCAGTCGTGGGTATCTCGCCACGTCGGTGGGGTATCCTCCAAACCTCAAATAACAAAAATATCATGTGCATTACATATAGTTGTTCACCGTGTAAGTGTGCTATCATATATTAGTTAGGCCTCAACAGTAATTATTCAATCACATGTATACATCCCTGGGATGTATACATACCCACATCACACCTAATGCTTTTATTACTTTCTCATCCCCTGGAGATGTCTCAATCTCATTTGATTACTGGTTCTTAATCACTTGCATCACACAGATGCTCTTATCACATTTGTGGTGTCACACACACATCCATTTTCACAAAGCTTTTCATGATTTAAAACAACTTCAATTTACTAATTATATCACTACATACATGCTCTTGAAATTAAAGTACATGTTCAACGTGTTCCCTACCTCAAGTCTTTAAAACTCTTAGCATCAAGGTCCCATGCGGCTCCTTGTGCTCATGGTCACACATACCACCTATGGTACATCAAAACATATATAATACATCACTAAAGATGTAATGAAGAAGGTCCTGGACCCTCCATGAATCTCAAAGAAAATTATAAAGTTTAAGCAAAATTGTCAAAGTCGATTAATCGATTCCCAAAATCGATTAATCAAAATGCAATTCGATTAATCGATTTCCAAAATCGATTAATCGAAACCCAAATCGATTAATTGATTCTCAAAATTGATTAATCGAGATTCAAATTCGATTAATCGATCCCAAATCGATTAATCGAGGTCTCCAACATAAGGCAGTCGATTCTTAAATCGAGTAGTTGAGATCTCAAAATCGATTAATCGAAATCCGAAATCGATTAATCGTAATCCCAATTCGATTAGTCGATTTCCCCAAGTTTCATTTCTCCAGTGGCTGGAGCTTCTCAGTCGATTAATCGATTTCCAAATCGATTAATCGAAATCCAAATCGATTAATCGAAATTAATTTCGATTAATCGAAATCGGGCTTCCATGAATTTTCAACTTCTTGGCCAAAATCGATCAATCGAAATCCAATTTCGATTAATCGATTTGGCCAGATTCAGCCCCCTTTCGGGCTCTTCTTCCAAATCTCTATCAAACAATTTTTCCTTCTTTTTCTAAGCCTTCATCCTATGATTTTAAATATTTCTAACTGCAATTAAACCTCTATGATCTATACATTTAATTCTCATAAAATTTACCTCAATCAAATCTCAATTTGATTGGATCTCAAAGTTGGAATGGCTAGGGTTCCAGCTTTAGCTCCAAAGGATCCCTCGCATTGAATTCGACTTTAAATACTCGAATCCTCTCTTGGCTTGCATTCACTCCTTGCACAACAACCCCTCTTTACTTCTCTCCTTCTCTCTCTATTCTTAACTCTTTCAACAACCAAACAAGAGTAAGTTAGGGTTCTTTAACCCTTTTATACTCATTTTCTATGTGTTGAGCACATACACCCCAGATGGTGTATGTGGTTTCAGATCTCTCCTCACACTCCACACGTTTGCTTTAATTTCACATCGCATCCGTTCATCACTCCTCGAGTCAACTAGTGAGCTCCTACTTGGTCAAACTTATGACCAGTCGTGCACGAATCCTGAGGTCACTGTTTAATGCAATTTTCAGGTTATTACACTTTCTCTCTTAGACCAAAATTCTCAACCTTTAATCTAAGAGGAGGGGGGCTCTATTTATAGGAAAATGGTAGGTTAGGAGGCTACTTAGAAGCTAATTAGGGTTAGGTAATGGCCAATCTAAGGTTTTTAAGGTTTTCTAGAGCTTGGAGAAGAGGGATTTTGGTTTAATGGTAGATGATAGGGTGGTGACTTGAATGGCAAAAAGGAGATAACCTAAGCTAATAGGGTCACTAGGGTCCTGAAGAAACACACCCCAGACTTTGGAATGGTCCACAAGTCAAACCCTCAATGTCAATTTTGGCCATTTTTTGAAGAAAAACCAGGCCCAAACTATTGAAAGTTGAAGACTTGCAGGGGCCCAGCCCGGTTTTGTAATTTCCTGCATAAATCCGCAGTCCTCATTTCGCCATAACTTTTGATGTATAACTCTAATTGAGATGATTTTTGACTTGTTGGAAAGATGGGGAAGTCCTCTTTCCAATAATGTATAACTCAGTTTTAGAAGAGGTTTGTGTAAATTTTGGCATTGCTCTCTTTAAGCACTGCTCAGGAGGGTTGGAAACTAGCTATGTGAGTCCGATTTTATAATTTCCTATACAAATATGCGATCTTCATTTCGTCATAACTTTTTATGTACAGCTCCAAATTAGGCGATTCTTGGTTCGTTGAAAAGATGGGAAGCTCTACTTTCCAATAGTATATGCCATAGGTTAGAAAACTATTTATAAAAACTTTGGTACTCCTCTTTCTAACCGCTATTCACGGGAGTTTGAATTGTGCCCGAGAAGGATTCTAAAAGGTCTGGGAAGGCTATGGTTGATTTCTAAGGATTCGGGATAATTCTTAAGAGTTTTGAGATGATTCTTAAGGGTTTGGAATCCATACATGCCATCAAAAGCTCGTAGGCACGCCTCTCGAAATGTGTTTCGATCAGGCTTTGGGCCAAATTTAGGTGTCTACAGATGCTCCTCTTTGGTATCCGATCACCAATGATCGAATGCCAAAGAAAAGAGACATCCGAAGAGGCCCAAGTGATTACTAACGGGTCCGCTACATTCAGAATAAACTTCAAATATCAGATGGATCATATGGTGAGAAAATGAAAGCTCTAGATACCAGGCTAAACATTTCGTTTTTCAAAGTAATCGATCCCCAAGCGCTTAGCGACATTACTGGGCATAACCGAGGTGGAACAAGTTGCGAAAGCCCTGTATGCCAGGCCAAACATTTGCTTCTCGAGATGATTTGAAGGTATTTGATGTTTAATATTCATTTTGAATACAACAGCTTCGCAAGTAAGAGGGGTGAGGGTGATCGACCCACACTTAAAGATAGGCGCTAAGCAAAGCTACGCAAGGCTCCACAATTTGCGTCCAATCCTACGAGGCATTTGGCTATCCCATCTGACTATTCGCGGGTGCCCCTACTGAAAGCAAGGTTCAAGGTCTTTGAGCGAATCCATTGATCCCGAAGTTTATTTAGCATGACTACTCGAGCGAAGCGAATAGAGGTCGCAATGCTTTTTGGGAGGACGTGCCATTTTTGAAGATGTGCCCCGGATCGATATAACTTAGTGCATCCACCTTCAACTACCTTGATTAGGTTCAGTTAAAGATTGGGTATCCCCCTAAAGGGACATCCAATCCTAGTCTCTGCCAACAATAATTATAAGCCTCATTCAATTATGCATAATCATGCACCCATCAGGGGCAATAAGCAATAACAAAGCGATGGAAGCCCCGACCCGGACTTGCCCGGGTATAATTTACGGGAACAAACGACCATCATACGGATACCCAGACGCATGGCATACACTTTATAGGGATACCTTTGCCAATACAAGTTTTAAGCCTGTAAAAAATAAAGGAAAAATGAACCCTTCCGGATGCATGGTTGCACATAGTCTAATTGATACGTGATCTCATTCTCAACAGGTTGGTCTCTACTAATGATTGACCTTTTCCAATGAATCTGAAGCTAAAGACACTAGAGTTCACATGAATCTGAAACAGAGTGCTCATCACAAAGATTTAGCAGTGGAGTCGACTCGATCAAAACATTGACTGTTTGACCGAGACTGACACCGTTGCTCCTTCCTTGAAGTAAGATCCAGAATCTAAGGTGTACCTTAGACTTAGGACGTTACTATAGCATAGTGGTGTTGCTGATAAATATCGACATTTTATCGTATCAGAATACACATGTGTGTAGGTCTGTGGGGAAGCACAAATTTTTTTTTCTTTTTCAAAATAATTTTCTCTCTTTTCTTTTTAATAGACCTGATGTCAATGGTGAGATGCTTCATCTAATTTGTCCATCGCTGAGAAGTTGCCCGCTTAGAAGCTTTGGATCGTGTGATGTTCCTACATATTCTCGAGAAAAGGTCAGTCCCTTTTTTGTTTATACATATAAAAAAAATACATCCTAAACAACAGAAGGAAAAGTAGATTTCTACCTACATTTTTTCATTTTCAAGATATTTTTTTAGATTTTTATTTTCAGAGATTTTTTATTATTTTTCTTCAATTTTGAGATTGATATATGATGCTAGAAATATGAGTAGAAATATATGCACATTTTTTTGTATTTGAATTTTTCTTGATTTTTTGTTTTTGGCTTTCTCTTTTTTCTTTTTTCTTTTTTCTTTTTTTTTTTATGCCTTGACAATGAGAGGGAGTAACAGGTCCCATTTTGAGCATAGTCAAACTCTTTCATGTAGTCAGACCCGAGTGAGTTTTCAGATTTTACCAAGGCCGAAATGTTGATCCCTTTGGATTGAGTCAAACCTTTCTCTTTGCCTCGAGTCAACCGAAAATTCAGCGGCGTAACAGCACATATGGGAGGATGGGAAGAGCTAAAAAAGAGATAGAAGAAGAAAGGGGAGAGCCGGAGCCCCCGGACCTTTGTAGCAATGTAGAAGAGCCTTGCTTTGATGAGCTTTTGAAGGCTTGAATGGTGGACAAAGGGGTTCTAAGTCCTAAGGCTTGAAGCTAAGAAGTAGAGAGGAAAGGTTAAAAGATTGCACACACCTAACCTAAAGGCTTTTAGTGAAATGCTAAGCTCTAAGGGAGATTTTTGAAATCTAAAATTTGTATGGGTAGTGTGCACCCAAGGGAGAAAGATCCTCTCACTTTAAGCTCTTTCACTCTTAGGCCAAAATTCTCAACCTTTAATCCAAGAGGAGGGGGGCTCTATTTATAGGAAAAGGGTGGGTTAGGAGGCTACTTAGAAGCTAATTAGAGTTAGCAATTAGGTAATGGGCAATCAAAGATTTTTGAGGTTTTCTAGAGCTTGGAGAAGAGGGATTTTAGTTTAATGGTAGATGATAGGGTGGTGACTTGAAGGTCAAAAAGGAGATAACCTAAGCTAATAGGGTCACTAGGGTCCTAAAGAAACACACCCCAGACATTGGGATGGTCCACAAGTCAAACCCTCAATGTCAATTTTGGCCATTTTTTGAAAGAAAACCAGGCCCAAACTATTGGAAGTTGAAGACCCGCAGGGACCCAGACTGGTTTTACAATTTCCTGCATAAATCCGCGATCTTCATTTCGCCATAACTTTTTATGTGTAACTTTGATTGAGGCAATTTTTAGCTTGTTCGAAAGCTGAGGAAGTCTTCGTTCCAATAATATATAACTCAGCTTTAGAAGTGGTTTGTATAAAATTTTGCATTGCTCTCTTTAACCACTGCTCAGGAGGGTTCGAAACTAGATCTATAGGTCCGATTTTGTAATTTCCTACACAAATTTGCGATCTTCATTTTATCATAACTTTTGATGTACAACTCCAAATTAGGCGATTCTTAGTTCGTTGGGATAGGAAGATCTAATTTCCAATGGTATGTGCCTTAGATTGGAAAATTATCTATACAAACTTTGGCACTCCTCTTTCTAATCGCTATTCACGAGGGTTTGAATTGTGCCCGAGAAGGGTTCTAAAAGGTTTGGGAAGGCAATGGTTAATTCCTAAGGGTTTCGGATGATTCCTATGGGTTTTGGAATAATTCCTAAGGCCTCGTTCAGGTGTTTCCTGGTTTTTCCCAGAAAAGCTCAGATTTTGCTCAGATTTTGGACAGTCAGAATCTTGGCAGATTCTTAGCAGACTCAGATTCCTGGTTTTCACCATATGCGTTCTTAAACCACTCAGATTCCTGACAGATTCTTACAAAACACAAAATCCTTTGTTTTTAAGTTCCTCTCAGAAAATCCTCAGAATAGATTCAATCAGTGGTTATGCTATGACCGTAGAAACGTGATCTAATCATCGGTTTATGTGCCGTATTTGAATTTCTCTAAAAATTTATGGGCAACCAATCGAGATGGGGCTGAATATATTTGACGGAGTGTTTTTTCGAATTTGATTTAATGCCTATTACTTTTAAAATGAGCCACTAATACCCGACGATGTTCTCGGCAGTTTTATATCATTGACAATAAGTTTCCTTTCCCGGCAGTTGTAACCGTTGGGAAAAGGTCAATCTTTCTAGCTACAATAGTTAAACATTGCCTACTTTGCGGCAGTTTAAAACCGTCAGAAAATTTGGGACTACAGAAGGTAATTCATAACTTCCTTTTAACTGCAATCCATTCCAATATGGATATCAAATTTGGGCGATGCTATTAGAACATTACCTCTGAAGAAAAATTCACTTCTCTTCTTCAGTTCTTCCAATATAAACTTAGCACAAAGCCATGATCTGACAAAAAAAAAGAGAGAAGCTGTCAAAACCAGTCATACAGATATCTCTGGAGTATTCTTTCAACAATAGAAATCGTAAATTTGACACGAAAGAAATCTCATAATTTTGTAGGAAATCACATTCTTGACAATGTATAAATTAAAAGGAAATTGACACTAGCAACCATCTCCATTGGAAAGGCATTTAGGTGAAATGAAGAATGAAGAGTGGTGATTTGGGTTTTTTGGAAAAAAAATTCGAGTTACAAACTTCCAATGTCAAGTAACTAGTATATAGATATATAGATTATAGATATTCTTGTATAACTATAGATATAAGATTTACTTGTGTGTTTCTCCCAATATCGTGTATCTGAGTATAGACATAGACATACATATTTGTAGATAGAGAGATTGATGAATTTGTATATGCACATATATTAGGTATGAGCAGTTAAACCCACCCATGCTTGATTGGTGTTCATGCCCAATCTAATGATCAGCCACTTCTTGGAATGGCCATAAGCTACATGATCTAAACATTCAAACATAGGATCTAACCATTCATACATAGGAATTCTTCATGGACTGTTTAAGCTAGATAATTTATTGACCATCCAAACTAGATCAACTAATCAGATTAGAGTTAATGGGGAGCTTACCTTAGGCCTAAGATAGAGACCTCTCCATCCTCATTTTTGGCTATATGTCACTTTTTTGGCCAATCCAGTTTTTTCCAAGTGGCAAAGCATCATATCAACATCATCTAGCCAAAAAATCATACTTATCCAAGGGTTTGAACCATTCGATCTAGTGAAATTTAATAGGGACTGTTGCTCATATCTAATGTAGGATTCATATTGAAGTGCATATGACTTAGATGTGGGAAGGTGAGGATTTTATCATAGGCGGAAGGTAAGGGAAGACGATCCTATCAGATTAAGGCTGCATTTGGACATCCAGAAAAGTCGCAATCATTGTCATTTGAATCCCCCCCACCCTTCAACCAAAAAAAAAAACTAAGGAAATAAAGTGTCAACTCTTTACTTTAAACATTAGAAAATGCAACTTTAAAGGACTGAAAAGGCTGTCTTTTGGAGCTTCAACTCCAAAATATATATATATATATACCAGAAAGAGTGCTAATCAGACTATGCGAAACGTCCTGATCAGCACAATTTTCAGGATGATTCCAATCAACAAATATCACAGAATGGTCAAAACTAATCGTGCCATGGAGGATCTTAACGCATAATAAAGAACTACCAAATGGATGGTTAAAGATATACAATCACCGGTCCAAATATGACCAGAAAGACTTCGATCGATTCATATCGCCTGACCATACCAAATTTTCGTGGATGCTTCCAATCAACATATATCACAGAATGTTCAGCACAAATACGGTGCCATAGAGGATCTTAACCGTACAATCAAGAATCACCAAACCGACGGTTAAAAGACATACATTCAACAGTCCAAATTTGACGAAGAAGTCTTGATCGACGATTCTGATGTCCCTGATCAGCACAATTCTCAGGATGCTTCCAATCAACACAACATCCTGCTTCGTGGACGTTATGGATGGCCCAAAATTTGCCAAGTGGAGCTATATAAACCCATCTCAAAGAACACTACATGCAACCCGTAGCACTAAATCATAATCCTACACAAATATAACATCTAATAATTAAGTAAACTGGTATACGAGATCACACCTCATCTTTGAAGATTCAGTAATATTAAATACACATTTTGAAGTAAAAAAAAATCAAAATTAAGAGAGAAGAAGAAGAAAAGAGAATGAAACTTACAGCGATTGAAGTGAAAACCGAATTGCTTGGGAGGAAAAAAGAGGGATTTGGTTGAAGTTTGTTGGAGATTGAATGGCGTCGAGTTGAAGAAGATGAATGCGACGGAGAGAGAGGGTTTGAATTAGGAGAGAGAAAGTTCATGAAAACAGAATCTGTGATCTAGGAGACAGATGTCTTTGAATAGAGGCAGGCCCCTACCTGTTGCCATGGATAGTTGGGGAAGACGATGGAGTAGCTTCAGAGCCTACTACGTAGCACTTTCAACGCCTCATGACCGTTGACGATGAAGTTTGGATCTGCTGCAGCCCATCGAAGGAGAGGTATACTTCATCAGCATTGTCTGAGCTCAGAATCTGAGCTAATCCGAGAGGATTGCTCGGACGACCAGACGTCGCTATCGCTCGGAAAAGGCTCCGATTCCCGCTTCCCCAAACTCTCTATCGAACGTCGGCTTTTGCTCAGATCTACCAAAGAAACTCAGAATCTGCCCAGATTCTGACCAAATAAGTGCTACCGAACGAGCCCTAAGGGTTTGGAAGGGTTTCATACATGCCATCAAAAGCTCAGAGGCATGCCTCTCTCGAAATGTATTTCGATCGGGCCGTGGGCCAAATTTGGGTGTCTACACAAGTATTCGGGGTGCAGTCTTTTCTGTAGTCCATGGGCAACGATGAATCGCTTTTATAGATCAATCTGTAACATGCAAATTAATGTAATCAAGAATATGTTATGATCTAAGCATGAATTTTCTTATTAATTTATTCTCATGAAATTGTGTTTTTTTTCACTTTATTTTCAATCTGAATTTTCTGTTTTTTATCTAGTAGATTTTGATAGAAATTTAGGTTTAAAGGAGCATACTTGTTGGATTAATTTCGTGTTTTAGAATTTTCATTTGGATTAACTGGCTTATTTGAATTTTTTATATATCTATTTGATGGCTTTTATGATTGTTTTGCATCTATGAGGTTAGTAGTTTTAGATAACTTCTCTGTATGATTACATATTGCTTTTATAATTTTTGTATGTAAATTTGATGAAGATTGTCTTTATTACTCTTATTTGTATCTAAAGCAATTCCGTTTACAAAAAAATTCACCCAATTTAACTCTAGAGTTTCTCCTTCACATTAGATATAGTAGATTTCTTTTGCCTTTTTCTGCATTGGTGGAGAAGGCTGTTTCAGATAGAGAAGTAGGGAAATTAGAAAAGAGAGGGATCTGAGAAATGGATGTTCACCATTCTTTACATGATAATGGTTGCTTCCCTAGTCAGGCTTTACCGATGTCTGTGAAAAATAGAACTGTGTACATGTTGTAGTGGCAACAGAACTAACATTGTGACAACTCGGATTTCTACACTCGGAAATCTGTGCCATTAGGATCATGCTCTGGATAATCCCCAGGACAAATTACAGAGTGTCTGCTCATCTAGCGGAAATCAGAGCAGACACTATCCAGTTGTGGCAAATCGAGTCATCATATATGGCTTTAAAAGAAAGAAAGAATAAACAATGCATATATATAAGATAAAAAAATATACATTCTCCAAAAAGGAACCGAGAAGAACCACTGGTGATGGACATCTATCACCCAAAATAGTGGTTCCCACAGAATGTATAATAATACAAGTAATATAACATCTATAATAATAAGTACAGACGGTGGCCACTAGGCACACAAATAATTCAGAATTCAGTACAAAAACTAAAAAGTATAAACTAATACCCAGACAGCTAATAGAACTCGTCAGATGGGGTCTCCTCCTCCTCAGCCTCAGCCTCCGGATCAGGCTGGTAGTCAGGATCGCTCTCTGTACCGGGAGCTCTAGCCTTAGAACCTATTAATGTTATAGAAAATAGGGTGAGCTACATCTAAGCTCAGTAGAAGAATCACAGCTAAAATTGTGTTGAAAATGTAAGACATGATTTGCAAGTAGTATCTCAAACAGATAATCAAATCAGAATATACAGATAGGATAAATCAGATGACATGTACTGAGTTTTCAAAGAACAAAACAGATGCTATTAGTGTATAATTTGTGGCTTAAATCATGCATATTTCTAACTTAAGAAACTCCCGTGAATATATAGCACGTGGTAATCAGGTGAATGCCGATAGGAAACCCTAACCAATCATCGTTCATATGAATAATTTTCAGAGTGTAACAATGCCTCACCTATGGAGTGTAATTGTGCCGAGGGATTATTAAAGAAGATGCACGATTGTGCCAGGGCACAGATATACCGTCAAATCGGTGGGGATCATCTGGATTAAATACTTAAAATCACATACACACATATGACCTCAAGAATAAGATACTAGAAATCAGAAACAGGCTTCAGAACACATAAATCAATTGCAGGAATCTGAGATGATAGAGATTGATTGATATGCAAACATGCTTTTAAAACAGAAAATCAAGATACAGATGTGAAGGAATCATAAAATCATATTCAGATACATTTTTATGTTGGATTTCTCCTACCTTAGATCAGACCTCTTTCTAAGCAAATCCAAAGCTTTTCAAAGCACCATAGTCTGATCCTAAACCACTGATATAGTATACTAAGTGTCAGACATGTCAGGATACTAACTGGCACAGTGCCCAGTAGTGTTTTATCCATAAAACTAAAACTATAAAAAAATAGGGGTGATTGATCGATCAATGTCCTTGCTTGATCTATCAATTGCCTTCCTTGATCGATCAATCATCTTATTTAACTCACACTGAATCTAAGTAACCTGATCGATCAGTCTTCCACATTGATCGATCAATCCCTCAATTTGATCGATCAATTTTTCCATTGATCGATCAATCCGGACAGACTTTAAATTTTAAAAAATACTGCCCCTCTGTATAACTTTTATATAATTTTGATCGATCAATCTCCAAATTGATCGATCAATCCTCCTCATTGATCGATCAATTTTCTCATTGATCGATCATACTTAGCCTTGATCGATCACTTCACTGTGATCGATCAGCCTTTCTTATTGATCGATCAATTCCAAATTTGATCGATCAACCTTCAAAATTGATCGATCAAACTCCAAATTGATCGATCAATGCTCATCGGGCATCGAACTTCCAGAAAGCTCACTTACTATTCCCATTAAATGGTTACACAAATTGATCGATCAATTCACTGCCTTGATCGATCATTCCCAATATTGATCGATCAATTAACTACCTTGATCGATCAATAATGACAGTTTCTGTCATTAATGGCAGTCACTTGTTTTGACCCATTTTCACCATTGATCTATAATGGTTTCTAACAACCATTCATACACATCTATTTTACACATTTATGAGGCTTAACCTCCACCCTTTTTAATCTAAAAGTTACATATTTAAAGTTCCTTGCGAGATCTCGGCAAAGCGATCCGAAGAGTGTTTCGGATCCGGAATAGAGGATTTGTAGTCCTCACGACTCAGAACAACAAATCTGTGGCTTCGCTTCAACACGTAGCGACAGCACACCACCTTGCAGAGTAAATACAACGTACCGACGTCGATTTCACGCTTTCGAATCGAGCAATCTCGACCCAATATTTCTTCTAACTGTGGTTTCTCAAAGCAACCACCCAAACCATAACCTAGCCACCGATCTTTTAGGGAAAAGAAGAAGAAGGAGATGCAAGACATGTATCCCAACCTTCTTCCTTCTCCTATAAGCTAAGAAACAGAAATATCAAATACATGTATCCAACCTTCTTCCTTCTCCTATAAGCTAAGAAATAGAAATATCTTTGATATTTCTATTTTCCCTTAACTTTAGCTCCGATGTGGAGCATGTACATGTTATACGGCGTACCACGCCACATCTAAGGTCTAACACGACTCATACTTAAACAAGAAGTCACACATGACTTCACCTATCTGTGGATTAATATTATTTCTAATAATATAAATTTAAAAACTTTAAATTTGTCTCGATTTTCATGCCAGGCATGCATATCGAAGTCGTCGGGTTCTTGTTCAGAATTTTAGGGCTATTACATTATCCCCCCCTTAGGAATTTTCATCCTCGAAAATGTCAGGGAGGTTTAGTCAGATGAAGGGTGTGTTTTAAGGCTAATAGTCATAGCAAAACAAAACGAGCAGACGAATACATCATGCAAAAAAATAAAGATGCATGCATAACAGAAGTGATATGAAAAGCGGAATAGTATACATATACAGATATAAGTATTAAGGAACAATCACATAATAGCATAGTAAGTACCTGTCGGGGCGTCAGAAGGTCCAGCCTCATCAGGTACTGGTTTACTGGGGCAAGGTGGCTGGGTACTATAGTCGCGAGGATCCACGGTATGCTGACGGGTATGAGTGATCATCGACGTCGACGTGGTGGCATACAAGTGCTGCATCACGAGCTCGTGCATGCCCTCATGGTAATCTAACCGGCGATGAACCTTACGTTGGAACTCCTCCATCCCGTCCAGCCGCTCGTTGATACACCGGTTGTCGTCAATGAGCTCATGGAGCATCGCTTCCATATCAACGGTGGAAGGAGCAGGTCCACATGATGTAGAGACACGGGCAGGTCGACGGATAGGGGTAGGTCGAGGAGATACCGCCGATCGAGGTGGCTGATCAGGCTGGGACTCCCCCTCACCAGGAACTCTCTCTGGCTGCTCGGTGCCCTCCTCAACAGTAGGCTGTGCCGGCTCTGCACCCTCAAGAACTGAAGGAACCTCCTCCTCTCCCTCAGGCAATCATTTGACCAAAAGGTTATAACTCTTGGCCCAGTCTTGTAATCGAAACACTTTCGTGTTATTGGTCAACCGAGGCACACCGGGAGCCAAGCTATATGCCTCTCTCAAGGCCACATAGTGCTCAACCATCCTAGTGATGAGGTGAGCATAAGACATCTGCTTCTTTGAAGAAGCCTTGGTCTTCTCCGACATCATGTCTTTGGCATTGATCATGCTATAAAAAACCAAATTGGCAACGGAGAACCAATGGTCCTCGAAAGCTGAGAAGAGCGCCTATTGCGTAATGCCGCTTCGTGCGGACTTGTGCAAAAATGGGTTGAGGGCACACTTGATAAATGTATCAAGCATCCACAACCGGTCAGGGAGTTGAGCGCGGGTAATGGATTGCCCTAATCCATGCTGACCCTGGGTCATTTTGGTGACCACGTCATGAAACGTGATGTCCCTGATGTACGGTGGCACCAAGCCATAAGTCTCAACGTACACCGAAGTGCACTGTAAGGCAATCGCGACATGAAACTAGTTGAATTTATACTCAAACCCATCAATCAAGGTGACGAGTTGGTGTCGGCTGTCGCCTCGACGGAGGTTTTGGAAGAAAAGTCGCAAGATTCGGGGGTAATAATGATCGTGAAACATCTTAAGTAAGGGTTTAAACCCTAGCTTTTTTATGTAGTCGATGCCCCAAGTAATCTTGGGCCAATCCTCAAAAAGCGTAGAGGCGCAAACATATTCGGATAGGAAGGGCGGTTGGGGGTTCAAAACAGGGGCCACCACTGTCTCAACAGGTGCCACAAGTGGCACAAAGGTTGGTGCAACTAGTTCGGCGGGCGGCACTAATGCACGAACCCGGGATGTGGGGATTTTGCGTGAGGCATTCTTAGTCCTTGGCCCCATTGCTCAAAAATCTCAAAAATTACACTCAAACTCAAATGAAGAGGAAAGGTAGGGTTTTATCGATTGAACCGAACAAAATTCAAGCTAAATTCGTGCGGAGAGAAGCTCCGACAGCCAGAAATCGATCCAAGGTGCCGTTGAATGCAAGGAGCAAAAATCCTCTTGAGTGATCAAGCTTTTGTACCGTGCGAATGAAAAATAATAAACCCAATCGTTACTTAAAATGATAGGTTTGATCGATCAATGCTTAAATTGATCGGTCAATCTTAAGTAAAAAGCCCTAGCCCGATAACCTTGATCGATCAATGTCCTTATGTTGATCGATCAAAACATAAATTTGATCGATGACGTATTGTCGTAGCATGGAAACATGGAATACGTTATGCATGCTCGCCAACTTTGGTGGCAAAGCAATCCTGTACGCAACTTCGCCAACCCATCCAAGTACTTCAAAGGGTCCAATATATCGAGGACTCAGCTTTTACCATTTTTCAAAGCGCATCATGCCCTTTGTTGGCGAGATTTTCACAAATACCTTGTCTCCCACCTGAAAATAAATGTTAATTCCATAGCTAATTAATTTAACTAGGGAATCGTAAGTTTTTTGAACGCTTCTAAGTATACCTAAAATTCGATGTGCGTCCGATAGAGATCGACATAGCTCTTTTGGCGACTTTGAGCATCTCTCAATCTTTCGTGGATCAATCGAACTGTCTCGGTTGCACTGTCCACAATATCAGGTCCCAAAATAAGCTTCTCACCGACTTCTTCCCAGTTCAAAGAAGATCTGCATCACCGTCCATACAATGCTTCATATGGCGTCATCCCAATACTGGACTAATAGTTGTTGTTGTAAGCGAACTCAATCAGAGGCAAATACTATGAAAATCCAACATGCATGCACACAACATATCTTCTATGATCTGGTTCACTCTCTCAGTTGGCCCATCTGTCTGAGGATGAAATGCTGAGTTGAACTTCAGTTTAGAACCCATGCCTTTTTGAAATCGCTGCTAGAATTGCGACATATAAAGCAGCTCTCGATTGCACACAATGTTGACTTGTATGCTATGTAACCGAACTATTTCTTTCATGTAAAGCTCTGCGAGCTTGTTGACTGTATACGTAGTACGGTACGGCAGAAAGTGTGCAGACTTTGTCAGTCTATCTACAATGACCCAGATGACATTATTTTTCTTCAATGTACTCGGCAATCCTAATATAAAATCCATAGAAATGGCCTCCCATTTCCACTCTGGTACTAGTAAAGGTTGCAACAACCCTGCTGGGTTCCGATGGTCTACTTTCACCTGCTGGCATACCAAACATCAAGAAACGTAATTTGCAACATCTTTCTTCAATCCTCTCCACCAAAAGCTTCGCTTGAGATCTTGGTACATCTTGGTACTCTCAGGATATATAGCATACGTTGATTTATGTGCTTCCTCCAAAATAGTATCCTTTGGATATTTATTAGCAGGTATGCACATCTGATCTCTGAATAGCAAAGTGCCATCATCCTTGATGGAGAAATCAGGTCTGATCCTGTTGATCATATCCTTTCTAATGACCATCAGCTCATCATCAATCATCTGAAGCTTATGCACATTATCAAACAGCGTGGGCTGTATCACAATGGTATCCACCAATGCCCCTGAACCTTTGACATCTATCAGTGTATCCCACAAGGCCAGGTCCTCAAGTAGATGTCACCTCTATACTCTGGTAATAAGATGTGACAACTGAGCCGAAGATTTTCTACTCAAAGCATTTGCCACAACGTTGGCCTTCCCAGGATGATACTGGATGGAACAGTCGTACTCCTTTAAAAACTCCATCAATCTGCGCTGTAGCATGTTTAAATCCTTTTGGGTAAAAAGATACTTGAGACTCTTGTGGTCGGTGAAGATGTCAAATGTTTCATTGTATAAGTAGTGCCTCCAAATCTCCAAAGCAAAGATCACCGCTCCTAACTCCAGATCGTGAGTCGGATAATTCTTCTCATGTTCCTTGAGCTGTCTACAGTCGTACGCGATAACCTTCTTATACTGGTTGAGGACACAACTCAAACCACTACAAGAAGTGTCACTGTATATAGCAAAACCTCCTCTGCCAGAAGGTATAGCTAGCACTAGTGCTCTAGTCAGACGCGTCTTGAGTTCTTGAAAACTCTTCTCACACTGATCAGTCCAATCAAACTTAGCATTTTTCTTTGTGAGCTGAGTAAGCGGACTTGATAGTTTGGAGAACCCTTCTACAAATCATCTGTAGTATCCTGCCAAGCCAAGGAAACTATAGACCTCGGTTACCATTCTCGATTGTTCCCAATTCACTACTGCTTTAATTTTTGTTGGATCAACTGTTATACCCTTAGCAGAGACAATATGACCAAAGAAACTGACTTAGTCCAGCTAAAACTCACACTTACTGAGCTTTGCATACAATTTGTGATCTCTAAGGGTCTGTAAAGTCATGTGCAGATGTCCTTCATATTCCTCCTTGGTCTTGAAATAGACAAGAATGTCATCTACAAAGACAACCATGGACTTATCCAAGTATGGTTTAAACACGCGGTTCATTAGGTCCATAAAAGATGCAGGTGCGTTCGTCAATCCAAATGGCATAACCAAAAACTCATAGTGCCCATATCTGGTTTTGAACGTCGTCTTCTCGATATCCTCTGCTTTGACTCGTAGCTGATGATAACCCGATCGTAAGTTAATCTTCGAAAAGAACCTCATTCCTTGTAAATGATCGAAGATATCATCTATTCTCGGAAGCGGGTAATGATTCTTAATCGTCAACTTATTCAACTGGTGGTAATCGATGCACAGACGCATCGAACCATCCTTCTTCCTGACAAATAGTATCGGTGCTCCCCAAGGAGACACTCAAGGTCGAATGAACCCTTTATTAAGAAGTTCTTGTTGTTTCTCCTTTAATTCTTGCAATTCTGTGGGAGTCATCCGATACAAAGCCTTAGATACTGGCTCAGTACCCGAAACTAGATTTATCGCAAATTCAATCTCTCGAGCAGGTGGTAGTCCTGATAATTCCTCGGGAAACACATCGGGTACTCACAAGCAACGTGAATGTCGGATATCACATTTTTTTCTTCCCTTTGCTCTTACAGAAACGCCATATAGCCACTGCATCTATTCTTCATCATCTTCTCAGCCCGAATAGCTTATATCAACGGGACTACCTTAGACTTCACCTCGAAGAATCTGAATGACCTTTCCTTTAGAGGATGAAAAACTATAACTTTCCGAAGGCAATCGACGCTCACATGGTAAGCGGATAGCAAATCCATTCCAAGAATAATGTCAAACCCTTACATGTCTGGCAGAATCAAATCTTCCATCATCTCGTGATCTTCTACCAACACAAGCACTGATTTACACACTGTGCCTGTACTTACAGAACTCCCCGTAGGAATAGACACCGTCAATATAAAGTCTAAGTGTTCAGGAGTGATGCTCAATTCTTTCGTTAATTGAGGCCTGATAAACGAGTGTGTAGAACCTGGGTCTACCAAAAGTCATGCTCTATGAAACAAAATATCACAACTCTGATTACCTTCAACACACCTATAATTCAGTCACACAATTAAATCAAGTGTTTACAATGTGTGTGTAGTATGCATCATTGTCATAAATAGATTATCACATAATTCGACACTACTAATTTTCAGTTCGTTCTACTAAAGAAATAATTTCACTTCAAAATTTAATCATACCTTGTATGACATCATTCGATGTCATAGCATTAGTCATGGTAACAGTATATGCTCGACCTTGAACCACAGGTCGAGAGAATCTCTAAGTAGACACTGATCCGGACCGCTCCTGGCTCTCCTTACTCTCCTCTGGGCAATTCTTGAGCATGTGGCCCATCTAGCCACACCTGAAGCACGCCCCACTCTCTCTCCTACAGTACTCTGTCTTGTGTGGTTTCCCACACTTAGCACATGACAGGGCCGGAGTGAAGGGTGATACCCTCTAAGATCCCTGCGCTACAGAAGCCCCGCTGCCAAAAGAACTAAACGGTCAGAATGGTCTAGAAGATGTAAGTATTGCTGGCCTCTGATATGAACTAGGCTCTGTAGATATCACCGGTCTGGAGTGTGTAGGGTATCTTAGAAGTCTGGAGAATCTAGCCCTCTTATTTTGTTCAGGGTCCTGAGATTGCCCCTGAAATGACCTCTCTCTGCTTTGCTTGTCTCTCCAAGCAAACTGCTTCTGGTTTTCCTCTTCTGCGATGAGAGCTTTAGACATCATACTCTCGTATGTTTCCATCTCCCACATGGCTACATCCTTTTGTAGGTTCTGCCTCAAAGCAAGTTGAAACTTACGAGCTCTCATCAGCTCGGTGGCTACATACTGTGGTGCGAATCTAGATAAGCGATCAAACTTAGCACCATATTCCCTCACTGACATTGCACCTTGTTTCAACTCAATAAACTTTACCTCCCACTGATATCTCACTATTTTTGGAAAGTATTTATTGTAGAAGACCTCAGTGAACTCCTCCCAAGTCCAAGGAGTGTTAGTGAGTTCTCTTTCTCTGTTCCTTGGAACCGACTTCCACCATGGTCCGGCATCACCATCAATTTGAAAGTGGCCCAACACACTTTCTCCACAACACTGCACTGGAGCACTTTAAATAACTTCTAAATTTCCTCTATCCATCCCTCAGCTTCAATGGGATCAGTCTGACCAGAGAAGTTAGGAGGCCGCATTCTCCTAAACTCGGTAAAATCGCTGGGTTGGTGAGGTGGTCTAGCTGCTTGCTGATTCAAAGCAGCAGTCTGTTGGGCGACATTGATAGCCAAAGCTTCCAACACCTGCTCCATTCTATCTTCATTGCCTCTTCTTCCTCCTCTCGGTCCTACAGAAATTGCATTTGTATCCGATAGGAACTCTAATCCCCTAGATGTACCAGTGATATCGGGGATCTGTAACGACCCTGAAATTTTGAACAAGAGCCTAATTGTTTCGATATGCATGCTCGGCATAGAAATCGAGACAGATTTTAAAAATTAATAATCAATATTGGTTGAGATAAAGATACCCCGTAGTTAGATGAATTCACATGTGAATTGTCATTTCAATCTGAGTCGTTTAGGATGTTGATATGACACGTTGCGCAGTAGCAACCGTGTTCGCGCTTCACGCCGGAGTCGAACTTAGGATTAAAATGAAATATCAACGATATTTCATTTTGATAGCTTATAAGGGAAGGAAGAGACCTGGAGAGATCCCCTTTCTTCTCCTTCCTCTTATTTTTGAGCTAGAACTCTATAGCTAAGTTAAAAGTTGAATGAGTTCTTCGAGGGAACAAGGTTAAAGATGCGAAGATCGTGCGCCAGTGTGAATTAGGGTAAGTTAAGTTCAATGAAACGAACTCAAGTGTAGTCCAGGTGTGTGTGAGACCTCCGCATGTTGAATCGGAATCAATACGTTACGTATCGGAGTCACACCGGCAATACAGCCCGAGTTCCGGACCCAACATGCCCTTCCGAATCGTTTTGCCGGAACCCCGAAAGGGCCCAAATAAAGGTATGCCTGTGTAACTAAGATAGGCAAAATTGAAGCCCTTGTGCTTGTATTGGTGTGTGTATCAATGGTTGTTGGAAACCATAAATGAAAATGGGTGAAATTAGGTCAAGTAAGTGACCTCCATTAATGACAGAGGTGCTGTCATTATTGATCGATCAATTCTAGATTGATCGATCAATGAGAGGTGTTGATCGATCAATTCGTATAGGACAAATAAGGGAACAGAACACTGAAGATTTCTAGAAGTTCAATGCTCGAAGGGCATTGATCGATCAATTAGTTAATTGATCGATCAATCCTGAGTATTGATCGATCACAGAGAGTGTGATCGATCAATGACTGATAATGATCGATTAATGGAGACATTGATCAATCACTTGTGAGTAGTGATCGATCAATGAAGGCATTGATCGATCAATCTGTATAAATTATAAATGTGAATAGAAGGTGGGAAATTTAAGAATTTAAGCTATTGATCGATCAATAAGGGCATTGATTGATCAACATGAGGCATTGATCGATCAACCAAGCTGGTGATCGATCAATTTGGCTATGCCAATGTGTGAAGAAAAGGGAGTTATTGATCGATCAATTAAGGTATTGATCGATCAATGAAGGGTGTTGATCGATCAATAAAAGTCATTGATCGATCAACTACCTCTGTTACTTGTGAAAAAGTTTAGGTTATTGATCGATCAATGAAGACATTGATCTATCAATAAGGAGGATTAATCGATCAATAAGGGTGTTGATCGATCAATCACCCCTATTTTTGTCCTGTTTGGGTTATGAGAAATGAATGCTACTGAACACTGCACCAGTTGACTTTCTAACCTGCCTGACACTTAGTATACAATATTTATGGTCTAGGATCGAACCATGACACTTTAAAAAGCTTTGGATTTGCTTAGAAAGAGGCTGATCTGAAGTAGGGGAATTTAATTGAAATTGTATTTATTCTTGATCTCATGGATTCCAAATGTTCTACATATAATTGCATAGTCTGATTTTACTTTTCAGTCATGTTTAGCATATGTCTGGCAACTCTGTTATGTATTTGACTCCTACTATCTGACACCTGTCGTCTGTCATCTAAATTCTATTAAAGTATAATATGTCTGCATGTGATTTGAGGTTTATTAATCTGACGAATCTCACCGACTCGGCGGTATATCCGTGTCTGGCACACTCGTGCATCTGTTTGGAATCCTCGGCACAATTGCACTCCATAGTTGAGGCATTGTTGCATTTCCTGAAATTGTTCATGTGAACGATGATGGTTGGGATTACCCATCGACCAAATCTGGCTACCACGTGCTATACTCACGGGAGTTACTTAAGTTTATTATTCTAAGTATGTAAATACTATATGCATCACATTCCATAAATTCCGATACGAATTGCCTGCTTTGATAAATTCTGCATTTCTGAAATATCTGTTGACATTTGTTCAATTCTGACCATGTTTTCTACTACCATGTTTTACAATTAAGATGAAACTTTAACTGAGATTCTTCTACTGAGCTTAGATGGTTAGCTCACCCTGTTTTCATCAACATTTTAGGTTCGAAGGCTAGAGTTCCTGGCACCAAGAGTGACCCTGACTATCAGCCTGATCTAGAGGTTGAGGCAGAGGATGAGGAGACGAACGTCCAGGTGGACGATTTTTATCCTTAGTCTGAGTATACTAGTCTGATGTTTTTGGGATTTTGTATTAACTTTGGATTATTGTGTGCCTGGTGGCCACTTTTGTATTTATTCTGTAGAAATTTTCTTTTTGTATTACTATACATTCTATTAGAACCATTATTAGGAACCATTGTTTTGGGTGATGGATGTCCATCACCAGTGGTTCTTCTTGGTTCCTTTTTGGGAATGTATATTCTTTTGATATACTTAGATACATATTTCATTTATCGTTTCTTTTATTTTAAATATCTTATGTGATGACTTGATCTACCACTGCTGGACAGTGCCTGCTCGGTTTTTGGTATATGAGTAGACTCTTCGTGATTTGTCTTGGGGATCATCCAGAATATGATCCTGATGGCACGGATTTCTGAGCATAGAAATCTGAGTTGTCACAGTTGGTATCAAAGCCCAGGCTTTAGGTTGAACTACGGGTTCATGTTGTGTTTTCACAATCTATGTACTAATCAATGTTATTGTTTTCCTAATGACAGACCAGTATGGGCCCTAAGTTCAGAGGCGGACGCAATGGAGGAAGGGAAAGTCAAAGAGAGGTTCCTCTGAGAGAGATCCCCGATGTTGTTGGCACATCGCGGGGATTGGAATTCCTCTCGCACACGAACGCAGTTCCCGTGGGACCGAGAGGAGGAAGAGGAGGCAATGAAGAGAGAATGGAGCAGGTGTTGGAAGCCTTGGCTACCAACGTCGCTCAGCAGACAGCTGCTCTGACTGAGCAGGCAGCTAGACCACCTCATCAGCCTAGCAGATTCACGGAGTTTAGGAGAATGAGACCTCCTAACTTCTCGGGTCAGACAGATCCTATAGAGGCAGAGGGCTGGATAGAGGAGATGGAGAAACTTTTTGAAGTGCTCCAATCCAATGATGTGGAGAAGGTGCGCTGGGCCACTTTCAAGTTGAATGGTGATGCCAGACCTTGGTGGAAGTCGGTATCACAGAATAGATAGAGAGAGTTTCCTCACACTCCTTGGACATGGCAGGAGTTCACGGAAGTGTTTTACCACAAATACTTTCTAAAAATTGTGAGGCATCAATGGGAAGTGAAGTTTATAGAGCTTAAGCAGGGTGCAATGTCAGTGAGGGATTTTGGCGCTGAATTTGATCGACTGGCTAGGTTTGCACCCCAACACGTAGCCACTGAACTGATGAGAGCAAGGAAATTTCAACTTGGCCTGAGGCAGAACTTGCAAAAGGATGTCGCCATGTGGGAAATGGAGACATATGAGAGAGTGATGGCCAAGGCTCTCATAGCAGAGGAGGAGAACCAGAAATAGTTTTCTTGGAGAGACAAGCAAGCAAGAGAGAGGCCATTTCAGGGGCAGTCTCAGGACTTGGAGCAGAACAAGAGGGCTAGATTCTCCAGACCTCCGAGATACCCTACACACTCCCGACCGGCAATTTCTTCGGGTCCGAGTTCATACCAGAGAGCAAAGGTTTACATCTTCCGGACCATTTATTTCACTGCCCTGGTCTTCAGAAGGGGCCTCAGTGACCCAGGGACCTTCAAGGGTCTCTTTGTTCACTCCAGCTGTGTCATGTGCAAAGTGTGGGAAACCACACAAGACAGAGGATTGTCGGAGAGAAACAGGGGCGTGCTTTAGGTGTGGCAAGATGGGCCACTTGGTTAGGAGTTGCCCCGAGGAGAGCAAAGACGGCAAGGAGCAGTCAGGATCGGTATCTACGTAAAGATCTTCTCGACCTGTGGTTCAAGGTCGAGCATACGCTGTTACCGTGACCGATGCTCTGACATCGAATGATGTCATCCAAGGTATGATTAAAATTCAAGAGAAGTTATTTATCTAGTAAGTTGGAATGGAAATTTAGTAGAAAAAATAGAATTGTTTTGATTAAGTGTTATAATACTAGTACACATATGCACACACATCTTAAACACTTGATCTAATATTGTAACTGGATTATAGGTAAGCTGAAAGTGTATAGGAGTTGTGACATTTGCTTCCATAGAGCTCGAGTCTTGATAGACTCTACACATTCATTCGTAAGGCCTCAATTTACGAAAGAATTGAGTGCCACTCCTGAGCAGTTAGATTTCATATTGACAGTGTCCATTCCTATAGGTAGTGCAGTGAATGCACTCAAAGTGTGTAAGTCGGTGATAGTGTCAGTAGATGATCACGAGACACTAGTAGATTTAATCTTGTTAGATATGAAGGGATTCGACATCATTCTGGGAATGAACTGGCTATCCGCTTACCACGCGAGCGTTGATTGTCTTCGGAAGATAGTGATTTTTTGCCCTCCAAAGGAGAAATCATTCAAATTCGTCGGGGTGAAGTCTAAGGTAGCTCCGTTGATATCTGCTATTCGGGCTAAAAAGATGATGAAGAGTGGATGCGGTGGATATATGGCCTTTCTACAAGTGCAACGGGAAGAGGCGAATGCTATATCCAATATTCACGTTGCATGCGAGTATCCCGATGTATTCCCTGAGGATTTGCTAGGACTACCACCAGCTCGGGAGATTGAGTTTGCAAAAAATCTGGTTCCAGGCACTGAACCAGTATCTAAGGCTCCGTATCGGATGGCTCTAACAGAATTACAAGAGTTGAATGAGCAATTACAGGAACTTCTTAACAAAGGGTTTATTAGATCGAGTGTGTCTCCTTGGGGAGCACCTGTGTTATTTGTCAGAAAGAAGGATGGTTCAATGCGTCTATGCATTGACTATCGGCAGTTGAACAAGTTGACGATTAAGAATCGTTACCCGCTCCCTAGGATTGATGATCTGTTTGATCAGTTACAAGGAGCGAGGTTCTTTACGAAGATTGATTTGAGGTCAGCTTACCATCAGCTACGAGTCAAAGCAGAATATGTTGAGAAGACGACGTTCAAAACCAGATATGGGCACTATGAATTCTTGGTTATGCCATTTGGATTGACGAACGCACCTGCGTATTTCATGGACCTGATGAACCGAGTGTTTAAACCACACTTGGATAGATCTGTAGTTGTCTTTATAGACAACATCCTTGTCTATTCTAAGACAAAGGAAGAGCATGAAGGACATCTACACATAGCTTTGTAGCTCAGAGATCACAAATTATATGCAAAGCTCAGTAAGTGTGAGTTTTGGCTGGATCAAGTTAGTTTCTTGGGCCATATTGTCTCTACAAAGGGTATAATAGTCGACCCGGCAAAGATCGAGGCTGTCGTGAATTGGGAACAACCGAGAACAGTAACAGAGGTCCGTAGTTTTCTTGGGCTAGCAGGATACTACCGACGGTTTGTAGAGGGGTTCTCCAAACTCTCGAGTCCACTTACTCAGCTTACTAAGAAGAATGCTCAGTTTGATTAGACCGATCGATGTGAAAAGAGTTTCCAAGAACTGAAGACGCGTCTGACTACAGCACCGGTATTAGCCATACCTTCTGATAGAGGAGGTTTCGCTATCTACAGTGACGCATCTTATAATGGTTTGGGTTGTGTCCTCAACCAGCATAAGAAGGTTATCGCGTATGGCTCTAGACAGCTTAAGTAACATGAGAGAAATTACCTAACTCATGATCTAAAGTTAGCGGTGGTGATCTTTGCTTTGAAGATTTGGAGGCACTACTTATATGGTGAGACGTTTGATATCTACACCGACCACAAAAGCCTCAAGTATCTGTTTACCCAGAAGGATTTGAACATGCGACAGTGCAGATGGATGGAGTTCTTGAAAGATTACGATTGTTCCATCCAGTATCACCCTGGGAAGGCCAATGTAGTGGCAGATGCTTTGAGCAGGAAGTCTTCAGCTCAGTTGACACATCTTATCACCAGAGTACAGTGGTGGCATCTACTTGAGGACCTGGCCTTGTGCGATACATTGATTGACATCAAGGGTTCAGGAGCATTGATGGCTACTATTGTGATACGGCTCACGTCGTTTGATAACGTGTGTAAGCTTCAGATGATTGACGATGAGCTTATGACCATTAGAAAGGATGTGATCAACGGGATCAGGCTTGATTTTACCATCAAAGATGATGGCACTTTGCTATTTAGAGAGCGGATGTGCATACCTGATACGAAAGATTTTAAAGATACAATTTTGGAGGAAGCGTACAAGTCTACGTATGCTATATATCCTGGGAGTACTAAGATGTACCAAGATCTCAAGCAAAGTTTTTAGTGGAGAGGACTGAAGAAAGATGTTGCAGATTATGTTTCTCGATGTTTGGTCTGCCAACAGGTGAAAGTAGACCATCGAAATCCGATGGGTTTGTTACAACCATTGCCAATACCAGAGTGGAAATGGGAAGCCATTTTTATGGATTTTATTTTGAGATTACCAATCACACTGAGGAAGAACAATGCCATCTGGGTTATTATAGATCGATTGACGAAATCTGTGCATTTTCTGTAGTATCGGACTACATATACAACCAATAAGCTAGCAGAGTTGTACATGAAAGAGATAGTTCGGTTACATGGCATACCAGTCAGCATCGTATGTGATAGAGATTTGCTCTATACGTCGCAATTCTGGCAACGATTTCAGGAAGGCATGGGTTTTAACTTGGAGTTTAGCTCAGCGTTTCATCCCCAGACAGATGGGCAGACTGAGAGAGTGAACCAGATTATAGAGGATAGGTTGCGTGCATATATGTTGGACTTTCATGGTTCATGGGATCAACATTTGCCTCTGATTGAGTTTGCTTACAATAACAGCTATCAGTCGAGTATTGGGATGGCGCCTTATGAAGCCTTGTATGGACGACGATGCAGATCTCCATTGAATTGGGAAGAAGTCAATGAGAAGCTCATTTTGGGACCTGATATCATGGACGGTACAACCGAGACAATTCGGTTGATCTGTGAAAGATTGAGGGTTGCTCAAAGTCGCCAAAAGAGCTATGCCGATCTCCATCAGACGCATGTTGAGTTTCAGGTATAACCAAATGCGTTTGAAAAAGTTGTTGTTCATAGTTAAAATGGTTGGCTATGGACTTAACCACTATTTTTCAGGTTGGAGACAAGGTCTTTGTGAAGATCTCACCAACCAAGGGCGTGATGCACTTCGGAAAGCGAGGGAAGCTGAGTCCTCGATATATCGGCCTGTTTGAGGTACTTGGACGAGTTGGTGAAGTCGCTTACCGGATTGCTTTACCATCGCAGTTGGCGAGCATGCATAATACTTTTCATGTTTCCATGCTGCGACAATACGTGCGCGACCCGACTCACGTCTTGGATTTCCAACTGATTAAGTTACAAGAGGACTTGACGGTCATTGAGGAACCAATCGCGATCTTGGATCATCGAGATCAAGTTTTGCGGACCAAGTTGATTCCACTGGTGCTAGTCAAGTGGAGAAATCATTCGGATTCGGAAGCTACGTGGGAGCCCGCAATTGAGATTCGCGAGCAGTATCCCCACTTGTTCTCCTGACATAGGAGGTAAAATTTTATTCTTGTTCACTTAAAAGATTCTTCAATATGGTTATGTTATGATGTGTGAGTTCGCATCATTGACTCTAGAAATTTGTTTTTGCGGGTTCTGTATGTGATATATATGTACCCTTGTTCTCGAAATGCGGGTCATTCACCTTGGCGCAGTGACGGTGTTGAAGAACCAAGTCACTGTCTGTATTGATCGATCAACAAAGAGATTGATCGATCAAATTGATGATTGATCGATCAACACAGAGTGGTGATCGATCAATGATGGTGAGGTTAGTACTCAAAAATTGGGTGATTGATCGATCAATAGAGGTATTGATCGATCAACAAGGTTTATTGATCGATCACAGTAAGCTATTGATCGATCAACATGGTATTGATCGATCAATAAGGAAGACATTGATCGATCAACATGGTAGTGATCGATCAATTAATGGACAATTGATCGATCAATAGAGAGTATTGATCGATCTATGAATCAGGCTAGGGCATAAAGATGCTTCATTGATCGATCAATAAAAGGCATTGATCGATCAATCCTGAGGTTTTAAGTTAATGTTGGGTTTTTGAACGGTCATTTGCACTGAAGCTAGAGTGATCGATCAATAGGGGATTTTACAACCAACCGTTCAACCTCCTTCCCGACTCATTTTTCGGCCATCGAGCTCCTTCCTTCCGCATAAATCGAGTGGATTTCGTACCATTCTTTCGATAATGCTTTCTTTTCGTTCATTTTGATCTAGTTTTCGTATTTTTTTTTGTAAACATTTGACCATGGGACCTCGCACGAAGAACCCTTCGCGTAAGGTACCCATTTCCCGGGCTCATACACCCGTACCGCCCACCGATTCGGTTCCCCAACCATCTGTGCCACCTGTGGCATCGGTTTCGAACGTAGTACCACCCATCCCAATCCCCGTCCCGACCCCTATGGGACATGAACTCCCCAATCCTTGGTGGACTTCTAAATCCTTCCTACCCGATTACTTATTCATCCCCTCTTTACGAGGATCGGCCCGAAATGGTTTGGGCCAAGGGTTACATCCAACGGCTCGGGTTGAAGCCTTTGTTGGAGTCGTTCCATAATCACTACTGTCCTAGGATCGTGAGGCTTTTCTTCCAGATCCTTCGGTGGGGTGATAGTCGACATCGACTCATCACGTCCATTGATGGGTTCGAGTATAAGTTCAACCACTTTCATGTGGCGGCGGCACTCCAATGCCCGTCCGCTTATGTTGAAAACGCGGGTTTGGATGCCCCCTATGTAAAGGAGGTTCCTTTTACTGACGTGGTCACCAAAATGACCCAAGGTCAGCATGGAAAGGGCAAATCCATCTCTTGGGCCCAATTGCCCGACAAATTGTGGATGCTTGATACTTATATCAAGTGTGCACTTAACCCGTTCTTGCACAAGTCCTCACAGACTGGTACTGTGCAACAGGCCCTGTTTTCGGCCTTTGAGAACCATTGATTCTCTATGGCTGATTTGGTCATTGACGGCACCATCAATGCCAATGACCTTATGTCCGAGAAGGTCAAATCGGGGGTCAAGAAACAAATTCCCTACGCCTGCCTTATCACCAAGATGGTAGAGCAATATGCCGCTCTACGCGAGGCATACACCTTGGCTCCTAATGAGCCGCGCTTGGTCGACAACACCAAGGTTTTTTACCTGAAAGACTAGACCAAGAGCTATAATTTATTAGTTCGACGGCTTCCGGAGGAGGAGGAGGGCGCAGCTGAGCCCGTCCCACCTGCCGTTGCAGAGGGTGCGACACTTGCCGAGCCTGCACTTGGAGAGGGGGAGGCCCCATGTGATCCACCACCTCCGCCTGAGGTGTCTACCCGCCCTGCCCCCACTACACCCCGTAGATCGCCCCGTCACACCCCATCACATCCCCCACCACCTTCCTCAGTCGACGTAGCATCCATGCTTCGCGAGCTTGTGGAGGGTAACCAGCACATTCATGAGCGTATGGACGGTATGGAGGCGTTCCAGCGGCAAATACATCGTCATTTGGATTATCACAAGGGCATGCATGAGCTCGTCATGCAGCATTTATATGCCACGACGTCTACACCTATGATTGTCAGCACGTGGTGGATCCTCGCGACTACCGCACACCACCACCTTGTCCCAGCAGACCCACGCCTGACGAGGCCGGACCATCTGACATCCCGACAGGTAATTACTATGCTATTACTTGTTACTCTTTTATTCATTTTATCTGTATATTTATTTATTCTGCATTTCCATTTCTGCAATATCATTTCTGTCTGTATCCATATTTTCATTCCTGCTTGCCTGCTACTTTTACTTACTACGATGACTGCGACCACCCTGACACTTTCGAGGACGAAAATTCCTAAGGGGGGGATAATATAACGACCCTGAAATTCTGAATAAGAGCCTGACTGTTTCGATATGCGTGCACGGCATAGAAATCGAGATAGATTTTAAAAATTAATAATCAATATTGGTTGAGATAAAGATACCCTGTAGTTAGATGAATTCACATGTGAATTCTCATTTCAATCTGAGTCGTTTAAGATGTTGATACGTCATGTTGCGCCGTAGCGACCGTGTTCGCACTTCACGCCTGAGTCAAACTTAGGATTAAAATGAAATATCATAGATATTTCATTTTGATAGCTTATAAGGGAAGGAAGAGACCTGGAGAGATCCCCTTTCTTCTCCTTCCTCTTATTTTTGAGCTAGAACTCTATAGCTAAGTTGAAAGCTGAATGAGTTCTTCGAGGGAACAAGGTTAAAGATACAAAGATCGTGCGCCAGTGTGAATTAGGGTAAGTTAAGTTCAATGAAATGAACTCAAGTGTAGTCCGGGTGTGTGTGAGACCTCCGCGTGTTGAATCGGAGTCAATACGTTACGTATCGGAGTCACACCGGCAATACAGCCCGAGTTTCGGATCCAAAACCCCCTTCTGAATCGTTTTGCCGGAACGCCGAAAGGGCCCAAATAAAGGTATGCTTGTATAACTAAAATAGGCAAAATTGAAGCCCTTGTGCTTGTATTGGTGTGTATCAATGGTTGTTGGAAACCATAAATGAAAATGGGTGAAATTAGGTCAAGTAAGTGACCTCCATTAATGATAGAGGTGCTGTCATTATTGATCTATCAATGCTAGATTGATCGATCAATGAGAGGTGTTGATCAATTAATTCGTATAGGACAAATAAGGGAACAGAACACTGAAGATTTCTGGAAGTTCAATGCTCGAAGGGCACTGATCGATCAATTAGTGAATTGATCGATCAATCCTGAGTATTGATCGATCATAGAGAGTGTGATCGATCAATGACTGGTAATGATCGATCAATGGAGACATTGATCGATCACTTGTGAGTAGTGATCGATCAATGAAGGCATTGATCGATCAATTTGTATAAATTATAAATGTGAACAGAAGGTGGGAAATTTGAGAATTTAAGCTATTGATCGATCAATGAGGGCATTGATCGATCAACAGGAGGCATTGATCGATCAACCAAGCTGGTGATCGATCAATTTGGCTATGCCAATGTGTGAAGAAAAGGGAGTTATTGATCAATCAATTAAGGTACTGATCGATCAATGAAGGGTGTTGATCGATCAATAAAGGTCATTGATCCCTCTGTTACTTGTGAGAAAGTTTAGGTTATTGATCGATCAATGAAGACATTGATCGATCAACAAGGAGGATTGATCGATCAATAACGGTGTTGATCAATCAATCACCCCTGTTTTTATCCTATTTTTGTTATGAGAAATGAATGCTAGTGGACACTGTACCAGTTGACTTTCTGACCTGCCTGACACTTAGTATACAATATTTATGGTCTAGGATCGAACCATGACACTTTAAAAGGCTTTGGATTTGCTTAGAAAGAGGCTAATCTGAGGTAGGGAAATTCAATTAAAATTATATTTATTCTTAATCTCATGGATCCAAATGTTCTACATATAATTGCATAGTCTGATTTTACTTTTCAGTCATGTTTAGCATATGTGTGGCAACTCTGTTATGTATTTGACTCCTACTATCTGACACATGTCGTCTATCATCTGAATTCTGTTAAAGTATAATATGTCTGCATGTGATTTGAGGTTTATTAATCTGACGAATCTCACCGACTCGGCGGTATATCCGTGTCTGGCACACTCGTGCATCTGCTTGGAATCCTCGGCACAATTGCACTCCATAGTTGAGACATTGTTTCATTTCCTGAAATTGTTCATGTGAATGACGATGGTTGGGATTACCCATCGAACCAAATCTGGCTACCACGTGCTATACTCACGAGAGTTACATAAGTTTATTATTCTAAGTCATTAAACACTATATGCATCAGATTCCGTAAATTTCTATACGAATTGCCTGCTTTGATAAATTCTGCATTTCTGAAATATTTGTTTACATCTGTTCAATTCTGACCATGTCTTCTACTACCATGTTTTACAATTAAGATAAAATTTTAACTGAGATTCTTCTACTGAGCGTAGATGGTTAGCTCACCCTGTTTTCATCAACATTTTAGGTTTGGAGGCTAGAGTTCCTGGCACCGAGAGCAACCCTAACTATCAGCCTAATCTAGAGGCTGAGGCAGAGGATGAGGAGACGGACGTCCAGGCAGACGATTTTTATCCTTAGTCTGAGTATACTAGTCTGATGTTTTTGGGATTTTATATAAACTTTGGATTATTGTGTGCCTGGTGGCCACTTTTGTATTTATTCTGTAGATATTTTCTTTTTGTATTACTATACATTCTATTAGAACCATTATTAGGAACCATTGTTTTGGGTGATGGATGTCTATCACCAGTGGTTCTTCTTGGTTCCTTTTTGGGAATGTATATTCTTTTGATATACTTAGATACATGTTTCATTTATCGTTTCTTTTATTTTAAATATCTTATGTGATGACTCGATCTACCACTGCTGGACAGTGTCTGCTCGATTTCCGTTATACGAGTAGACTCTTTGTGATTTGTCTTGAGGACCATCCAGAGTATGATCCTGATGACACGGATTTTTGGGCACAGAAATCTGGGTTGTCACAGGATCTCTTTCAAGGCACCTCTCTATGTCCCTCTCTGCCTCCACTGTGTCCACCTCTGAACTTAGGGCCCATAGTACCAGTCTGTCATTGTGAAAATAATAACATTGATCAGTACATAGATTGTAAAAACAATCTGACCTGAGCCCGCAGTTCAACCTAAAGCCTAGGCTCTGATACCAACTGTGACAGCCCAGATTTTCACACTCGAAAATCCGTGCCATCAAGATCATGCTTTGAATGATCCTCAGGATAAATCACAGAGTGTCTACTCGTCTAGCAAAAATCAGAGCAGACACTGTCCAATAGTGGCAGATCGAGTCATCACATATAGCTTTAAAAGAAAGAAAGAATAAATAATGCATATATATATAAGATAAAAAATATATACATTTTCTAAAAATGAACCAAGAAGAACCACTGGTGATGAGTAAAAACAATCCGACCTGAGCCCGCAGTTTAACCTAAAGCCTAGGCTCTGATACCAACTGTGACAGCCCAGATTTTCACACTGGAAAATCTATGCCATCAAGATCATGCTTTGAATGATCCTCAGGATAAATCACAGAGTGTCTGCTCGTTTAGCAAAAATCAGAGCAGACATTGTCCAATAGTGGCAGATCGAGTCATCATATATAGCTTTAAAAGAAAGAAAGAATAAATAATGCATATATATAAGATAAAAAAATATACATTCTCCAAAAATGAACCAAGAAGAACCACTGGTGATGGACATCCATCACCCAAAACAATGGTTCCTAATAGTGGTTCCTACAGAATGTATAATAACACAAGTAATACAACATCTATAATAATAAGTACAAATGGTGGCCACCAGGCACACAAATAATCCAGAATTTAGTGTAAAAACCAAAAAGTATAAACTAATACCCAGACAGCTAATAGAACTTGTCAGCTAGGGTATCGGTATCCTCCTCCTCAGCCTTAGCCTCCGGATCAGGCTGGTAGTCAGGATCGCTCTCTGTACCGGGAGCTCTAGCCTCAAAACCTATTAATGTTATAGAAAATAGGATGAGCTACATCTAAGCTCAGTAGAAGAATCACAGCTAAAATTATATTGAAAATATAAGACATGATTTACAGGTAGTATCTCAAACAGATAATCAAATCAGAATATGCAGACAGGATAAATCAAATGACGTGTATTAAGTTTTCAAAGAACAGAACATATGCTATTAGTGTATAATTTGTGACTTAAATCATGCATATTTCAAACTTAAGAAACTCCCGTGAATATATAGCACGTGGTAATCAGGTGTATGCTGATAGGAATCCCCAACCAATCGTCGTTCATATGAACAATTTTTAGAGTGCAATAGTGCCTCATCTATGGAGTGCAATTGTGCCGAGAGATTGTCAAAGCGGATGCATGATTGTGCCAGGGCACGGATATACCGCCGAGTCGGTGGGGATTATTTGGATTAAATACTTAAAATCACATACACACATATGACCTCAAGAATCAGATATCAAAAATCAGAAACAAGCTTCAGAACACATAAATCAGAATGCAAGAATCAGAGATGACAGAGATTGATTGATATGCAAACATGCTTTTAAAATAGAAAATCAGGATACATATGTGAAGGAATCATGAAATCATATTCAAATACATTTTTAAGTTGGATTTCCCCTACCTTAGATCAACCTCTTTCTAAGCAAATCCAAAGCTTTTCAAAGCACCATGGTCTGATCCTAAACCACAGACATAGTACACTAAGTGTCAGATATGTCAGGATACTAACTGGCACAGTGCCCAGTAATGTTTTGTCCATAAAACTAAACCAGCAGAAAATAGGGGTGATTGATTAATCAATGTCATTGCTTGATCGATCAATCCATAACCTTGATCGATCAATTGCCTTCCTTGATCGATCAATCATCTTATTTAACTCACACTGAATCTAAGTACCTTGATCGATCAATCTTCCACATTAATCAATCAATCTCTCAATTTGATCGATCAATTTCCCCATTCATCGATCAATCCAGACAGACTTTAAATTTTCAAAAATACCGCCCCTCTATTTGTGTAACTTTTATATAATTTTGATCGATCAATCTCCAAATTGATTGATCAATCCTCCTCATTGATCGATCAATTTTCCCATTGATCGACCATACTTGCCCTTGATCGATCACTTCACTATGATCGATCATCCTTTCTTATTGATAGATTAATTTCAAATTTGATCGATCAACCTTCAGAATTGATTGATCAAACTCCAAATTGATCGATCAATGCTCATTGGGCATCGAACTTCCAAAGAGCTCACTTACTATTTCCATTAACTGGTTACACAAATTGATCGATCAATTCACTACCTTGATCGATCAGTCTCAATCTTGATCGATCAATAATGACAGTTTCTGTCATTAATGGCAGTCACTTGTTTTAACCCATTTTCATCATTGATCTTTAATGGTTTCTAACAACTATTCATACACATCTATTTTTCACATTTATGAGGCTTAACCTCCACCCTTTTTAATCTAAAAGTTACCTATTTAAAGTCCCTTGCGGGATCTCGGCAATGCGATCCGAAGAGGGTTTCGGATCCGAACTAGAGGAGTTGTAGTCCTCATGACTCAGAACAGCAAATATGTGGCTCCGCTTCAACACGTAGCGACAGCACACCACCTTGCAGAGTAAATACGACATACCGACGTCGGTTTCACGCTTTCGAATCGAGCAATCTCGACCCAATATTTCTTCTAACTGTGGTTTCTCAAAGCAACCACCCAAACCATGACCTGGCTACCGATCTTTCAGGGAAAAGAAGAAGAAGGAGATGCAAGACATGTATCCCAACCTTCTTCCTTCTCCTATAAGCTAAGAAACAAAAATATCAAATACATGTATCCCAACCTTCTTCCTTCTCCTATAAGCTAAGAAACAGAAATATCTTTGATATTTCTGTTTTCCCTTAACTTTAGCTCCGGTGTGGAGCATGTACACAGTTATACGGCATACCACGCCACATCTAAGGTCTAATACGACTTGGACTTAAACGAAAAGTCACACATAACTTCACCTATCTGTGGATTAATATTATTTCTAATAATATAAATTTAAAAATTTTTAATCTATCTCGATTTCCGTGCCAGGCATGCATATCGAAGCAGTCGGATTCTTGTTCAAAATTTTAGGGCTATTACAAACATCCAATGTCAAGTTCATGGGCTCAATCAAGGGCTGTCAACGGGTCGTGCCAAGCTTACGAACTATCGATGCCCCACCCAACCGAGCTAGATTTTTCACTGGTATGATTTTTATTGAAGATTCATTGTTTAAATTGTTTATTTTCCTGTCAGCAGTTATTCTTAATCTTGTTTCTGTCTAACAACTCCAAGTGTTATGCATATATATGGATTTCATGTATTAGGTAACTTTAGGTAATTTGAGAAGCATGGTATAGAGCTTTTCTTATTTTTCTGCCGATTTTCTTATTCTCTGCATCTAGGAATTACTGCAAAAGTCAAATGAAACATATGCATCTGGAAACATGGTGTTCGGAGATATTGGAGTTCATATCTAGCAGCAGGTTAGGTTCTTACTAGCTCAGTTTGTCACTTAAATTTTTTAAATTTTAGAAAAATGAATTGCATGAGTTAATGCACCATGGCCTAGACTTTAATGATGTTCTCCTTTTGATTTTAGGCGACCGATTTCAAGCTCACCTCAAACGGATCACTAGGGATTTGGGACACTTGGCAGGAGAGGCGAAGCAAAATTTTTTTTTTTTTTTTCTTTTATTTTAAAAATGGGCCATGGGGTTCTTAGATTGTTAACTTTCTTTCTTTTCTTCTCCTTTTGTTTGAATAAAAGGATTGGACATGTACAGTTTAAAATATTTGACAGATTTGAAAGGTTGGATCATAGGTTGAGATGCAACATTTTGTTTGAATAAAATAATTGGGCCTCTATTTTTTTTATTAATAACATTAAATGATTTGCATTTGAGTTGAATGGATGTGTTGAAATATGAGATTAATAGCTTTTTTTCTTTATATAATTTTTTTTAAAGCATTAAAAAGAGTATTAAAAAAATAGCATTAAAAAAAAGTATTAAAAAAATTACATTAAAAAAAAAAAGCATTAAAAAAAGTATTAAAAAAAGCATTAAAAAATTACATTAAAAAAAGCATAAAAAAATATTATTTAAAAAAAAATTGCATAAAAAATCGTCGACGTTATTTTTTATTTTTTTTAAAAATAGTATTTTAAAAAAAGAAATTGCATAAAAAAATCACTGTCAAAAGCAGTGATTTTTTCTATGACTATTAAGAACAGTTGTTGTTGAAGTTTATAAACTACTGCCCTGTATAATGGTAAAAAACAATCACTGTTTTTTTTACAATTATTTAGGGCAGTGATTTTTTTAGCTTTTTCACGTAGTGGGACATGAGACACTTACAGAGAACGCGTATCAGAGGTACCCTTCCATAGAGTACGCGAAACAGAGGTAGGTACCCTTCCATTAATGGCTCCTCACAATCCCTCCTCTTATGCTATTTAATGCAAAATCATCAAAGTGATGGGTCATAATTATCAAAGTGCTATTATTTGGTTTTGTTTCATATTTAGATGCTATTGTTGAGTTTTTGTTAAGTCCAACTAATTAAACTCTTATTGGGGTTCAAGTGATTTTCAAATCATTGGACATTCACCTTTGGATTCCTTTCATCTAACAATTATAACTCCCTACTTTTTTATGATTGTACTAGGGATGGTGTCATCCACATCAAGTACTTGACTTAATCTAAGATGGCAGATGTATGACATCTGGTGTTGCAATTATTAATTAGGATTTCCCTAATATTTTTGTAGATGCCATTTTTGATAAATTTCGAGAAAAAAATAAAATTTCTGAAAAATTTCAGAGAGCATAAAAGAAAATCTATATACATTATTATTAAATATTAATTTCATATTACAAAAAAAAGTTTTAGCAAAATTTTAAAATTTTGCATAATGTTTCGCCTGACTCCTATTCTTTCAAATTTGGGTAATTTTTTTTTTTCATTTGGCCGAAGCAAGCGATAAAATAAAACAAAACGAGTAATAACGTATAAGTAATGGGGGCATCTCAATAGTATAAGAGAATAATTAATTAATGAGCTTCGGCAATGCCATCACCACTAAAAAATGAAAACTAAAGAGAAAATCTGAAGTTTATTACACGCAAAGGCCCTTCCTGCCACTATTGGCAACGAACTAACCTGGTGAGTGGTGATGTGATGGAATGTTTGGCCAACAAGTGTTGCATCATTTGTCACTACTTGTGAGGAGGGATTTTATTTATTTGTTTGGGTGTGAGGAGGATATCCTAGAACATTTGTAAAGTGAGCCTCTCTTTTATCAACTAGGCTCGGGATATGGATCCAACTTGATTAATAGGTCAAATCAGGGTGGGTTCATTTCTAAATGTTACGAATCGAAATTTTATCCCATTCCGAAGGCCTAGAATTTCGAGTTATGACCCGCACGCATTCCAAATATATTAAACGAACATACATATAATCAAAGTTCTCACACAAATTTGATTCCACAAAATTCATAAAAGCCAACTCATAAGGGTGGAATATAAGAGCAATCATAATATTCGAATAAATGCGATAAAATCCAAGTAACTACTAATGAAAAGAAATAACAATCGGAGACAAATCCGATAAATGAAACTATAGAGTCGACAATAATAGTATCAAAGGAAACTCAGTACCGAGTCTACAACTATCAAAAATCGGTGCTCGGATCGAAATCAACACCAAAGTCCTCCCGATACTCAACGACATCGCCCTCTTAAAGCTCCTGGTACTCAGCATCCACGGGATCAACGAAATCAGCACTAACCGGATCACAATAGCCAACGTGATCCACTCCGTCGATATAATCACCTGCAACTGTTAGATTTTCGTGGGATGAGTTTACTCAATTACGTAAACTTAATAGATACACCACCAATCTACCTCATTCTATTTAGGCACATTGTGGGTGCATCACATGGGTGATAATAATAGTATCTCAAAGAAGTCAGAAAAAGAAAGACAAAGTCAAGTACATACCGTAGGACTCATATCATAATTATAAATGTAAGACCATGATCTAGGCATTTATATCCTATGATACTCACTATATCTCATATCATATTATATCTTATCATTCTCGCATATGAGTTTATAGATCATATGAGCGTAATTAACATACTTATAAATTCTATATGACTTATGTCAGAGTCGTTGTTCAAGCTACCATGTGCAAATCACCATAGTATCATACTATCATATTATAATTCCCTCCATATCATACTCATACCCCAACTCAGCCTAATGGGGAGGCATAAATGGTTAAACGTAACTCATAACATACTCATAATATCTCTCAGAGACCTGTCTTGGTTGTAAGACGTTGCTCTTACGGTGGCTACGCAAGGAACGACACGTATAAAGACTTAAGTTCTTAATCTTATGCTAGCCTACACAGCAGTGTCTTATTATCATACTCGTATTATAATTTATCTTACAGACTATATCATAACATACTCTTACCACTTATATCTAAGACGAGTTATAGTGGGATAACTTCACTAAATCACACTTTCCAATAAAGGAGTTTTGTAGTAATCTGAATGTATTTCGTGTGGCAGTAAAGAGATCTCACTACCAGAGAGATTCTAAATCACCATAGAGGGGTTACATCCGTATATAGATGCCTACATTTCGAGTTTTATGTGATCGTAAAAAGATCTCACTACAACTAAGGCCCAAGGCCTGAATCACATATCATATCTCTTATTTTATCCTCTCATATTATAACTCGGGGTGATAGGGTCACCGCATATGCCACCGTATGCGAGACTACATTGAATTCATACTTACCTTGTCATGATGTCTCATACCATCATGAGATGTAGGGCATGTAAATACGATATATTTCACGCTTCAATACCATCTCAGTGAATCACTACGTCTAAGTATAGACATTATTTAATATACTCGCGTACATATGACCTAACTTATCCATAACTCGTATAACGTACTCAAGATAGAAGCACAGAACTATCACACTTACAGAAAGATTTACACCAAGATTTTGGTTATGTTTATACATATATAAATATTTATATGACACCAATATAGAATATGGTAGTTAATAGTTTGATATCGATAACGTGAAGGTCAGAATTCAATTTTCACGAGGTATCAAATTTTCAACCCTTCGTGTTATCGAAGTGGTCACGTTGAAGCGATAAAAGTGATATATATATATATATAATATTTTTATTAATGTTCAAATAGAAAAAAATATTATTATTTTAAAGGTGAAGTAATTCACGATCATCGATCGAAAGATGTATTAAAGTTTGGTCGTGAGTAACGTGAAATAAAAAGGTAATTGTAGTATTCTGTTTAAACGATAATTGATCGATCGGTATTGGAATCGATCAGTCAAAAATATGTTATATAAGGTATTCCATTCAGGTACAGATCAATTGATCAATTTTTAGAATCGATCGGTTGAGTTTAAAATAATTTGAAATACACAGTGATTCGGTTATGTTCAAAATCGATCGATCGAATTTAATAAAGTGTAAACAGTCGGTTTGACTCAAAATCGATCGATCGGTATTGTGATCAATTGATCACATTGAATACTCAAAGTATATGTTAGAGTCGATCGATCGTGGGTTATGAAGCAATTTATATTAATAAAATAAACTTGATACTTGAATATAGTGACAATATTTAATTAATAAAAGTTACATGGTACTTGAGTGTAGTGATAATATTTAATTAATAAAAGTTACATCATTGCAAGAGGATAAGACAAAGTATAGAAAATATCAATCAACGACCTTCTAAGTATACATCGTACCTTTTTCAAATAATGGCAGATGATCGCTCATAAACAGGTTAACGACATGACCGTCCATAAATTAGAGTAAGTGGCATGAGTTTTTAAGCAAGTCAAGATGATATTTCGTATATCGAACTAGTCTAAGAACTCACATTCATGGAAAGAATTGAATCATCCCATCTATGCACTATAAAATGGACTGTGGTTCATATTTTTTTAAGAGTCTAAAGTAAAAGATACCGATCATGAGGGTAAGCTGATGGCACGATTTGCAGGGCCGACATATAGCAAGGAGATTATCGAGATAGAACTATTGGCAATCAAGTATGGTATTCTAATGGCACAGAATATGGATATCACAAATTTGATTAATGAATCAGATAACATGGTGGTTGTCCAATGTATTCAAGGCAAATACAAAAAATCATGGCGTCTTGTTCATCTCATTGAAGACATCAAGAGGACAATAAATGATTTTGAGTCATCCCGAATCTCTCATACTGTTATGACCCGGTTATCTGTGGCTCAAATGAATGGCGATAGATTTAGGATGCACCAAGAGGGGGTACGTGTACGCACACTCTATCCTGACCCACACAAATGCTAATTTTAGGAATTTCTATTTTATTACGTTTGCACTGTATAGGGCAACTAAATTATTTTGTTTACCAAATAAGAAGAGTCCCAAAAAGGACTCCTACTCTCTTCGAACTCTTGCCCCTTTTAGGTTTGGGAACTTACCCATTTAGGTCATCCACGTCCGTCTCTTCCTCTCTCTATAAATAAGAGCCACCAAAGGCTTTTAACCTAAAACCTTACCCTCCCTCTCTATATATAGATAGACTTGTTTATAAATATACATATTTCTTAACCCACTAAACCAAACAGTCATCTTCCTCTGCCTCCCTCTCTCACTTTTGAACCAAACCCAATGCACCACGCTCCTTCCAAAACGCCTAGCGGTGCCTTACGTCGATCGGCACGGGTGGCGCACAAATACCACACCCGAGCCAAAGTGTTGCCTTGAATCTGATTTGCATAAGTGTGAAATCGGATCCATCGTCGAAAGCACATCGCCGAATCGACGCTGGAGAGTCGATCGCCGATCTAGCGCTTGAAATCAACTCCTACGTGCACGCTCCAATGTGGGTGCCTCGATCGATCTTAAAATATTCAACTTTTATTTTAGTAATAATAAATATATATATATATATATATATATATTAAATGAATATCTATTTATCTTATTTAGGTATTCAAAAGTTATATATATACATGTATTTCGGTGTGTATAATAACATAAATCCTATACATGGACATATAATAGTTGCCCTTGATATATATAGATATAAAATGAATATATATAGTGTCTTGTATTGCTTATATAGGTGTTTACAGTGGAGAGAGAGAGAGAGAGAGAGAGAGAGAGAGAGAGAGAGCTCTTCTTCTCCACAATTTCGTCAGTGAAGATAAGATATATTTCGGGGATCGGCCCAACTAAACGCCGACAATGCCGGTGATAACTTGCCCATGCCAACTATTGTAGTTGGGCACTTTGAAGAATTTTACCTGATATGAATACTTTGGTGCAACCATCCTTTTAGCACCATTGATTTCAAATGAAATAGATTCAAGGTTGGACCTGGTGGGCCCAACCCAAGAAATAGAACAGAGATGGACCATCTCCACAAATTGAAATCCTCGAGACATCTAATGGTTCAGAACTCGAGAATTTGGCCCACAAATCAAGAAAATTAAAAGGCTATTTAGAGATCAGTGAACATGAAGGATTTGACCCTTAGATTTGAGACCTTAGAGGTCAAAATAAATTGGGCCCAACGACCTAATACCTTAGAATCATTTTTCTTAAATATCTGATGGTTCAGATCTATTCAATCTGATCGACACATGGTAGGTACACTAAGTGTGCACTTGACTGCTAGATCTTGTAAAACGTTGACTGGAAGATCTAGTGTGCTAGAGATCGAATTGGGATCGGGACAAAGAATCAACCTTAGGTAAAATTTTATTGTCTAACCATCCAATGGTTCAGATTAGAGGATAAATGACTCAAAGTTCGTGCCTTTTTATTTTAGCCTTAGGTGCCACATGGAATAATACATGGGTTACCTTTGACCCTTAATTTTTGAGAATTAAGGCGCAAGTGGCCCATAGGACCAACTTCAAAACGATCTCAATAGTAACTCAATGTAATCTAATGGATCAGAAAGTGTCACTAAAATTTCTAGGACGCGCTTTGAGGCTCAGAAATTGGAAAATTTAGTGAGGGATATTAACCCTTGTATAACTAGGCTAAGTGGATCATTTGACTGCCACATTGACCCACTCTTAGGTCAAATTAGTAAAAGGTGTCGATACTAAGACTGCACAAATATTATGAAACTTTAAAAACAGAAGGCCCGATCAGTAATCTGACGGCCCATAGAAGGTTTCTTCACAATTTTTTTTGTATGAAATATCTGTTCTGTTCAAATGTTAATTATTATTTTATATTCACAAGTATGTAAGGTGTATGAAATAGTTTCTTTAGGCCAAGTTAGTCCTTTCATCATATAGCATGCACCACATAGAAAAATCACGATAGGGCATACGCACAATTAAAAAGAAATAAGCTATGTCACACGACTTTTAAGCCTTCGTCATGGTGGGGTTCCCGTCACGGTCACGTGGAACTTGGAATGTAGGCATCCATGTACGGATGCAACACCTCTATGGGAGTATGGGCTGTCACACGAAGTACATCTAGGTTACTACGGAACCCGTCCCTTGGAAAGCGTGATTTTGTGAATCTTATCGCACCGTGGCTCACTTCAAATTAAGTTTTCAGCAAACAATAAGAAATGATATGTAAGATAAGGTAAGCTACGAATACGGATAATTAAGTTACGTTGTGAAGGCCAGCAAAATACAAATTAAGTTTCTACACGTGCCATGTCTTGCGTGCCACCGCAAGATCTAACGTCTGCAGCCAAGACGGGTCTTAAGGACAATATGATACGACAGTGTCCCGAATGTAAGGGGACACTGATTTAAATGCATGCAACCACATCGGGCTGGATGGTGGTATACGATATGATATGGAGGTTAGGTGGTTATCTACACGTGGACCTCGCGTGATAGGCTCGGCTGACACAGCACCGCAGTCATTATCTGAAAATTAGGTAGGATGTGAAGTACGTTGTGTAGGCGTATGGAGCAATATTAAGTCTTAAGATATGCCACATAGGAAAAGTCGACAAAGCAGACACAAAAGGAGATCAGAACTTGATGCATCATATTTATTTCATGTTATGTCAGGTCTTTTCATTTTATGTTACTTCTTTTTCTTTTTATGCTATATTTTTCAGTTTTGTTATGATAGATATGAGATCTTAGATGTTTTTGTAATCATTTATAGCTGTTTGATTTATTTTAAAATGTATCGCAACTCAAGCGATTGCACACACGATCACCTGAGTATTTTATAGTGGATCGATTGTGCAACATGCTGAGTTTACGTGACTGAGTAAACTCACCCCCTCCCCAAAACTAACAGTTGCAGGTGAGAACTCCGATTTTTCCATCACTGAGGATGGGGATGTCTTTGTCGATGCGGCTCAAGAGCGTGAAGACGTCGGCTACCATTTGGACGAGGGAATAGATCCGGCGGATTACTTTGAGCATTGAGAGATTCTTAGTCATAGTTTTATTATTTTTCAGGGGAGATTTGTTATTAGATACTTTTATTTTTCAGCACCAATCTTGGGTTTGCGTTGGGACCGTTTTATTCTACGTAAAACCTCTGCTTGCTTTCGATTATAGATGCATGGTTAGGATTTATCACTTAATAAACGTCATCTACGTTTTCCGCTGTTGTTTTCTTGAATAATTTATTTTTAAATGATGCTATTAAATGCCTTGATCCATATGCTAAATCGGTATAAGAATTATGTGTATGTCCGCTTATCGCCTTAACAAGCGTGCGGTGTCATAACACGGAATTCTAGGCCCTTGAGGTCGGGTAAGGATTCTGGGTCGTGACACATACTTATCGAGAAACTAACAGGAATGTTGATCTTCTGGCTAAATCGGGAATGAGTCTCAACGACACTATTCAATGGTACTCGGATGAAGATTGTCCTTTTAATAAGAAAGATACCCATCAGATAATTCTAATCCTTTCGCAGGCGTAATTTTTTGGTTGAAAAATATGGCACTAATGAGCTGCTAGTTGGACAATTATGATTGATCAAAATGTGTTCTAAGTTTGCTAAAATTAAATGATCATTGCATAATCTATGTAGAGGTGGTCGTAGGAGTGAGTTTCTACCTTTTAATCTCTAGACAACTTCATCAAAGCCATGAGTTCTTGAACCTTGTGGAGGGCCTCCCACCTTAATTTTGACTATAACTAGCACTTGGGCTTGTTAGGAGATTATTGTCTATTTTATTTAGCTACTCATCCTAAAACATTTCATTTCGTGTCATATCATTTCTTTTCATTTTTTTATTCTTGTTATAGAAAAGGGTCGCTGGACTCATAGACTAACAATCAAATGCTGATCCTAATTCTTAATTTTGAGCTAAGATCAAAAGTGACTTGAAAATCACTCTTGAAGGTGGGTTATGTTGGACAAACTCAGCTGGATTTGCAATGTTAATTTTGTAACAAGGAAAGAATTTGAATCGGCAACAACAGGTTTCTACTGTTAGAAACGTTGAATCAGATGATGAAGATATGTTTCATCCCAATCTTCCATAAAATGGATCTTGAGATCTACACTCGAATTCAATTTTTATGCAAGAAAAGGTAAGAAGTCGTGTTGTGAAACGAGACCTACACTCGAAGAGCTCACCACGTAAACCATCTCTTTATCAATTATTAACACGAAGAAGCACAACCATAGCAGGTGGTGCGCGGTGGTTAGCATGACGACACAGCATGCATGCAAAACCAGCCATAAGCCACTGCCACTCGCCCAACTATTTCTATTAGACCTCCCTCTCTTCACCCTATAAGAAGGCACCCAACGCCCACCTGTCTCCTCATCTCCCTCTCTGAAACAAATACAATTCAGCCATGGCAACCAACAGCCCCCATCTTCCTGCTATCCTACTCGCCTTCTTCTTCTCTCTGCTGGTCCTCATCACTAACAATGCAGTGGGCCAGCAGGACGAGCATACAAGGCAGCGTTTGATGAATGCTAGGCAGTGCCGCCTCCAGCGCCTATCGGCAAGCCGTCCATCACGGAGGATTGAGTCAGAGGGGGGGGTGACTGAGTTTTGGGATGAGAACGAGGACCAATTTCAATGCGCAGGTGTCTCTGCAATGCGCAATACCATTCAACCCAGTGCCCTCTCATTGCCCAACTTCTCCCCCTCGCCCCGTCTTGTTTATATCCAACAAGGTGACTGTGAATTATATATGAGCTGAGAGCTTGAAAGAATTGTGGGTTAGATTAAACGTAACATATAAAATAACTTAGAAATTTGATTAAAGAATATAACTATTTAAGTGACATCATTATATATGTGAACACAGGTCAAGCTTTGCTGGGGATATCCTCCCCAGGCTGCCCAGAGAGTTACCATTCAAGAGGACAGGCCTGTTCTACAAGTACTGGAGGCGCGCAGCCACGACAGGGTGGAGAGTGTGTGAGAGACCAACACCAGAAGGTCCACCGTCTCCGACAGGGAGACATCGTCGCCCTTCCGGCTGGTGTGGCTCACTGGTGTTACAACGACGGCAACCAAGAGCTCATCGCTGTCTCTGTCAACGATGTCAACAGTGTATCTAACCAGCTCGGCCAGAGACCCATGGTAACCATATAGACTACTATTCTACTGCAGTAAAGGGCAGTTTGGTCATTTAACTAAGAGTCTGCTAGTCAAGTTTTTTTATATCGATTATAGAAGGATCTCCTGTAATCTTTAATTAAAAGTTCATATATAGGCCATGGTCAAATTTTCAAATTTCCATTGGATTCATGCATCTAGGTTTACTTCTCAAGGGCTTCTTATGTTAGGGCTCGTTCAGCTGTTTTTAAGCTTTCCACAGAAAAGCTCATAACCTTTGTTGGACAAAATCTGAGCAAATTCTTGAAAAACTCATAAACTGATTTTTTTTTTTGTATGTGTTCTTGAGTTGCTCAAATTTCTAGCTTTTTCTGAGAGAAACTGAAATTCCTGTGTTCTTGAGTGTCATTTCTCTGCAGGTTCAAAGGTGTATTTTTAAGGGATAATTAGAGAAACATGCCTTGACAACAAACTTTTTAGCAAAAAATGCCTCACCTCAAACGTTTTAGAAAAACAGTACCTTCACGGATTTTAGAACTTCAGAAAACTGTGAAAGCACAGTTTTTTTATTTGCTATTTTTAAAAACGTGCTTTCATGATTTTCTGAAGTTTCAAAATCCGTGAAAGCACGGTTTTTCTAAACCATTTGAGGTGGGGCATTTTTTGCTAAAAAAATTTGTTTTTGAGGCATTGTTTTCTAAAGTGCCTTATTTTTAACTTCAACTTTATTTTTCTTGAAAATCATGTCCCTTTCAATCAGAAAAGTACTGAAAACACAATTCTCCAAAAAAAAAAAACTCTCAAACAAGAGAAAAACCCAGAAAATTCATTTTCTAGTGAAAATGCTCATATTCTCAGCTTTTCTCTACTCCCGAATGAGGCCTTAGTGTTACCTAGTAATCTTTATATGATTGAATTCGGCCCTATAATTCATATAAATTACAATCTACTTCAATTAGTTTTAAGCCATTAATCATTTTTTAAACTTCTTTTTCTCGTTTAATGACTAAACTACCCTTCGATCGTCATCCCGTATCATTCATTGTTTTAATAACTGGTAAGTAGAGTAAAACTTAGGGGACTCCTATTACTTGACCTCTAAGCAAGAAAGCAAAGCCTTACACAACTTGAGCTATCAGGGTAGTTATATCCTAAAACATTACATGCGGCTACCTCTCTGTCTGGTTCCAGTAAGATGCTCACATGTAATTCTATAATACATCTTAATATTTGACTCATAACAAAGTTACATGGCGTTGTCGGTGTTGGCGTTCAATTGCAGTCTTTCTACCTTGCTGGAGGGCAGCCCGATGGATCGAGTAGCTTCCAGCAGCAAGAGCAAGAACATGGCATGGAGATCTACCAAGATAACATGTTCCGCTCATTTGATGCAAATATGCTAGCAGCGGCCTTCGACATTTCTTTGGATCTGGCAAGGAAGATTCAGAGAGAGGACAACAGAGGATACATAGTGAAGGTGCAGAGAGGAGAGATGAGCATGATTAGGCCCGATGAAGAGGAAGAAGAAGAGATGTATGGAGCAAGGATGGAAAATGGTTTGGAAGAGAGATACTGCACGATGAGGATTAATCAGTACCTCGACCACCCTAGAGAAGCCGACATTTTCCAAAGACAAGCAGGGAGACTCAACAGCGTTAATATGCAAAAGCTTCCAATACTTAAGTTTTTGGACATGAGTGCAGAGAAAGGAAATCTCTACCCGGTATTGTTGTACAATCCACTACTACTGCTATTACAATTTACTCTATTTTAATATTAATTTGAACTTATAATTGGTTGTAGAATGCCATGGTTGCGCCGCATTGGTCGATGAATGCACACACCATCATCTATGTTACTAGAGGCGAAGGCCGTATGCAAGCTGTCGGCAACAATGGAAAACTGATGATGGATGAAATGGTAAAGGAAGGCGACATGGTAGTGGTTCCTCAGTACTTTGCCTCCATGAAAAGGGCAGGGAACAAGGGCTTCGAATATGTGGCGTTCAAGACCTCCGCTTCACCCATGAGGAGCCCAATTGTTGGCTACACCTCAGTCTTTAAGGCAATGCCGCTTCAGGTCCTTGCCAACTCCTACCAGATCTCAAACAAGGAAGCCCAGAATCTGAAATACAATAGACAACACCAAATGCTTCTCTTTCCTCCCTCTACTACCTCATCTTAAACTAAATTTTGGTAGTGTTACTCTATGGTGTTACACTTCTAGTATCTATCCATAAAGCGTTCAGTTGTTTAGAAAGACGGAGGTTTTGTTTCCTTTTCTACTACAGCTATGCTCCATAAATAAAGTGTCAGTGTGTCACTACTAAATAACATGTATGAGTGAAGTCTTTTGCTAGACTCTCCAATAATGATACGGGTTTTCTATTTAGTTTCATCTTTCGAGCTTCAATTCTACTATTTGTTAAAGCCTGCTTTTTCATGATTGAATGCTCTATGGTCACTTTTTTTACATCCTATGATTTTGTAATTTGGCTCTCGGATCCTGTGTATGTCTATTCCAAATATGAGCTCCAATACAAGAAGCATGAATGAACTTCATAGTGGTTGTTCCACTTTAATTATATCTACTATATAAATTAGTATGTATAAGGACACGTTCAGTTCACTGTAACATGTGAATATTATGTATAATCACTCTATTTTACTGTAAAAAATATAATTTTGCTTGTTTATTTTGATATAATTTCTTATGTTTTGTGTCTTAAATATTACTTGCAATACTTTTGACTTATGAGATTATAGCTCCTAATTTTCATTTCTTCCAGGTAAAATCTACAGTCACTTTATATTGGAACATAAAAGTGTACCAACTAAAAGTAAATGGATACCTTTGTTTACATCCAATGAAATTGCCACCTCAACCTATCTCATTTAGCCGCCATATATTGATCGTCTTGTAATCAGACGATGGAGATTGTTCTCGTACCAATTTTCCACTCAATGAATCTTTAGACCACGGGCGTACCATCAGATGGTCACTTTTTTATTTCACGTGGCACACATCCCAAAAAGTGATCCTAAAGTCATGTTTGAGTTTGACATATGCCACAAGATTTTAGGGTCACTTTTTGAAATGCGTGTCACATGGAATAGAAAATTGACTGTCTGATGAAATATCCATGATCTCAAGATCCATTGTGTGGAATATTGACATAAAAAATGATCTCTTTCGTCTAATTCAAAGGTGGTCATAGTATGCCGACTAGCTGTAGACACCCAAATTTGGCCCAAGGCCTAATCGAAATTCATCTCGAGAGACGTGCACTTCCGAACTATTGATGGCATGTGTGGAACCCTTAGGAACCACCCTAAAACCCTTAGGAACCCTTCCAAACCCTTAGGAATCATCCAAGATCCCTTAAGAACTTTTCCCAAACCCTTAGAAACCAGCCCTGACCTTTAAAACCCGTTCCGAGCCTAGATCTAACCCTTCCGAGCCTTGGAAGAGGAGTGGTGCACCAGGACCAACTACGGCCTTCTACTGTAATCAAATCTCATATTATTGAAAAGTAAAAGTCGTCAGCTTTCCAACGGTCCAAGAACCGCCCCAATCGAAGTTGTACATCAAAAGATAGGGCAATCTAAACCCGGAGGGCAAAAGTGTAATTTCAATTGGCCCCCTAGGGATTTGGCGCAACTATTAATCGGAGTTGTACATCAAAAGATAGGGCAATCTAAACCCGGAGGGCAAAAGTATAATTTCAATTGGCCCCCTAGGGATTTGGCGCAACTAATAGTTGCGCCAGTTATATTTTTGCCTGGCGCAACTAATTAGTTGCACCACCCCACTTTTCCCACGTTTTAAGCCTGGCGCAACCAATAATTGCGCCAGCATCGAAGTGGCCCCCACCTCGGGAGGCCAACTTCCAGGCCACAGTTCAGCACTGTTTTACTATATATTTTCCTGGCGCAACTAATCGTTGCGCCAGGCATATGAACAGTAACTTCTGATTTTGCCTTAAATTTTGTGATTGGGGTTTGACTTGTTGACCACCTGGGTCTTTAGGGTTTGTTTTGATTGTTCTGTTGCACCTTCTTGCACCCTATTTATAACCCATTAGGTGACTTAAAGCCCCTCCCTATCATCTACCATTGGAGGCCCTTTTCACATATTTCAAGACTCTAAAAATCATAGGAATCTTTAGATGTGAGATTACCTAATTGCTAAACCCAATTAGCATCTAAGTGGTCTCCTAACCCACCCATTTCCTATAAATAGAGGACCCCTCCCTTTGATTTAGTGGTTGAGAAGTTTTCTTAAGAGAGAAAGAGCTTAAAGTGAGAAGCTCTTACTCCCTTTTATACAAAATTTTTACATAAATTTCAAAATCTCCCAACCTCATTTCAAGCTTACTCTTGCATTCAAAACCCTTAGGCTAGGTGTGTGCTTCCCCCTAAACCCCTCACTCTACCTCTTAGCTTTAAGCTTTAGGAGTTAGAATCCTATTTCATACTATACAAAGTCATCAAGAGCTCATCAAAGCAAGCCAACGCAAAGTTCTCCTACGGTGCTACAAGGGCCCGAGAGTTCCGGCTCTCCCCTTTCTTCTCCTATCTCTTCCTTAGCTCTTCCCATCCTCCCATTTGTATCGTTATGCCGCCGAATTTTCGGTAAGAACAGAGGGGCACAAATAGGATTTAAGGCCCATTTAGGCAAGAGGAAGTTATTTTTTTTTCTTTTACTTTACTTTTGTAATGGCCATTAGTAGAGAGCGCGTTAAGCGGATTGATCGAGTGCCGAACACCTTCCTGATCGATAACCGAAGCCCCTACCCAAGAGCCTTTGGTGTGGACCGGATTCAGAGTCATATTCTTAGCACTTCGGTGCTCATAAAAATGAACTAGGTTTCCCGGGATATCAAAAGCTCCGGGTGGCGACTCTATATTTTTACTAGCGAGCACATTGCCGCGATGAGATCGTCAAAAATTCCACGGTTGCACAGATGGCAACTCTGCTGGGGAGTAGCTAGTAGAGCTTCCCCTTGAACTTGGCCCATTTATTTTTTTATTTTACTAACTTCTTTATTGCTGTTATTTATTTATTTTTTTACTCACTCCTCCGATTACGTCATTTACTTTTATGTCGTTAACGTGCCTACTTGCACATTATCTTTTAATTTTCTTTACTTTTTCGTCATTTTAGTGTCTTGGCCGATTGGCGGGCCTACTTGCACATTATCTTTTAATTTCCTTTAAATTTCCGTCATTTAAAGTGCCTTAGCCGATTGGCTGGCCTACTTGTACAAGCATATTCTAACAGTGGACGCCGGCCCGTAGTGGCGGCACATACGGGATCATTACCTCTGATCTTTGAACTAAAGAAAACTTCCAAAAAAAGACGTTTTTAAAAAAAATAAATTAATTAAAATTGAACCAAGATAGGGAACTTAATCAATTTATTTTTACGGGGTAGATTTTAAAAAGGTTGGGTTTAGGCACACATACAATCACCCGGGTATTAGTATGGCGGCAGCCCCTAGTAGTGATGATCCAGAAAGATCCCAGCCTACCTAGTATATGAGAAGGCGCTTGTGTCGGAGGTATATCGGGTGGGTTCCCATTCCAAAGCTTAAAACCCTTGGGGAGCACGTTAGCGAGTTATACCGGACTCAAATCCTTTAGGTGCGGTGAGGAGAGAACCGATCACTAAGAAACAGCTCAGTTCCCGGAAGCCTAGCTTCCACAAAACCCAAAAAAAAAGACCCACTTTCAGGCTGTTGTTCCCTGCTATTATAAATTTTGGAGCATCATTTTCGCCTGACGCAAGTATTAGTTGCGCCAATGTAAAAATCGAGAAATTATAACTGGCGCAAATTCTCTACTTTTACCTTGGCGCAACTAATTGTTGCGCTAGTGTAAAAAAGAGGCCCTAGTACCTTGGCATATGTATTAGTTGCGCCAAGTCTACCTGGATAGCAGCAGCCCAAAATCTGAGGCTTTCTCACCTCCCAAGTCCCCCAATTAGTGTATTTAGTACCCCTTGTTTGGGCCCCGCCATCTCCAACACCCAATATGCCCCCGTCGATCAAAAGAGGGCAACTTCTTTTTGGCTCATTTCGAGGGATCGGATTATTTGCCTCGATTTTTGTACCTTCAATAGATCAAAGGTCCTCCTTTGATTCTTTTGAAGTGCATCGAAATCGTCGCCGCGGGTCTTGAATTAGGGTACGAGAGCCACCCGAGAAGAGAATTTCAAAGCCTCGGAACCTTTATTTTTCTAAATTTTCTCCAAAAATTAAAAATAAAAAATAATATAAAATCAAAATCAAAAAAATGATGTATAGAGCTATTGTAGTGCCGGCACAACGGCATCATCCTATCCTCCACCGTCCCATAGGGGAAGAAGGAGGAGGATTTTTGGGCCCTATCCAAGGCACCCTTATCCAACCCGTTCCTGTAAAATGTCGTGGGTAGTGGACCCGACTTACGCTGATACTGACTCATCCCCGCCACACTCTCCAACCCACTTCCATTCGGGAGACATTTCCACATCCATCCCCCTCACCCAATCACCTTTTACCATTATCGGCCTATTTGGCACCCCCATATTCCCAACCGCTACCTCCCAAAACATCCAAAGTCCAACCCCCAACTCCCCATCTTTTGCCCAAACCATGTCCATGCCAAATCCAACACCTTTTCCATCCACATTCATGACAAACCCAAACTCATTCTCCCAATCCACATCCATGCCCCATTTCCCATCTTCCCCCTATAGCCCAGATCCACACACATTCACATACACCACTTCCACCTTATCCAACCCCCCACAAATCCCCCCATCTATTTGAGTCATGCCCATTTTTTTCGGGGCCATGCCCGATTTTTCTCACCCCTCCTCACCATACCCCTCATTATCGGGGCCATGCCCAATTTATCCTCCACACCCATCCCACCTCTACACCATCACCCCTTAAATCCACCATCCACATCCGACCCTCCTTCCATGACCATGATGAAAGAGATGTTCCAAGCCTACTCCAGGTGGAAGGCTTCCCAAAATGCCTCCTCTCCTCCACACCCCTTGTCCATGAACCCATCCCACACCCTAGCAAATCTCCACGCCTCACTCCCCCATGACCCCCATCAACCTCCCATAATTCACACCATCCAAACTCCCACCTCCCACATGCTCCAAGGCCCATTAGCCCAAACCCCTCTTTTTCAGGGCCCAATGGCTCGGCATCCCACCACCCAAACCCACCAAGGGCCTATGGCCCTGACCCACCAAGACCCACTAGGCCAAAACCATAAAGGGCCCATGGCCCAGACCTACCCAGGGCCCATTTCCCAAGCCTACTAAGGCCCATTGGGCCAAACCCACCAAGGCCCAAATGCCCATGTCCCAAAGCCACTAAGGCCCAATGGGCCATAACCACCAAGGGCTCATGGTCCAATCCCATCAAGGGTCCATAGCCCGAACCCATCAATGGCCCATGGCCCAAACTTATCATGACCAAGGCTTCATGGCCCAAGCCCAAACCCCACACTCACACCTTCCATAATACCCCCAACATTTCACCCAACCTTCACACCCGGGTTAAACCCATGTCATACCCCAAACCCAATTTTCCCATGACCCCATACCCCAAGACCATCTCCAAACCATTCCCAATGCCCAATAGCCCCATCAAGCCCCACCCCAAAATCAAACTTCCACTCATCCCATCATCGAACAAACTTTCCCTCGCCCCCAATGGGCTCACCCAACCCCCGCTCATGCCATTCTCATCCAACCCATGCAACACCAACAAGAGAATCCCGCCCTCGTTGCACATTATGCCGACCAACAGTATGAGAAGGACGAGATTAGGAATAGTGGAGCTTATGCTAGGGCATTGACCGGCCTTAACCCTCCTCCCATAATTGCCCACCCCTTGGTGGCCCAGAGTGAAGTCCAGCCAACGGCCGAGAAAGCAGCCCCTGTATCGTAAGAGTTAGAATAGCTGAAAGAACAGTTGGACAAAATACAAAGGCAATTGATGAAAATGGGTGGTGCTGAAATCCACACCACGGACTTCACAGATTTGTGTTTGTTTGCTAAGGTCCCCTTGCCCCCCAAATTTAAAATATCGGCCTTTGATAAATATAGCGGCACCGGCAATCCTATTGCATGCACACCTGAAGTCCTACTATGGGGACATGTGCCAATATGGAGGGGACAAAAGACTACTGATAAAAGTCTTTCAGAAGAGCCTAACGGGTACGGCCTTGAGGTGGTTCACATCTTTGGAACCATCTATGATGAAAACATGAAAGAACTTGACGCACATGTTCTAAGAACAATATGTCTACAATGTAGACATTGAGCCGTGAAAGTCGAACTTGGCCCGCTTGAAGTAGGACCCGAATGAGACCTTCAGTGACTATCTGGGATGCTAGAGAGCGCTGGCAGCTCAAGTCAAAAACAGAATACCTGATGATGAGCAGATAGAGATGATCTCAAAAAATACTCTTCCAGTGATATCGGACTTTTTGGCATACCAGCAACAGTCTAGCTTTACTAATCTGGTAAAGAACGCTAGTCGATGTGAGGATGCCATCAGGGAGGGCCGTCTGAATAAGAGCGTGCCAAGTGGATCCAGTAGGGTTAGGAAATTTTCAGAACAAAGAACTAAGAAGAGGACAGGGGCCGATGTTCAAAACATTGCCAATACCAGGCCCAATAATAATATAACCCCGTTTCAATTTCAGGCAACCCCACTAGCACCAGTCAGGACTGAGCAGATGTAGAGAGCAGGGAATGGGCAAGGAATATAAATGACTCCTGAACAGAGGAGAGCCCGCTATGGCCGAGTACTTACACCTCTAGGACAATCATTAAGTGTACTTTTACCTTATTAATAGAAAAGGGATTAGTTACTATCCGTCAGCCGCAACCTCCTCCTCACCCGATCCCAAAGAACTATGACCCGAATACCCACTGTAATTTTCATCAAGGTCCGAGTCACCCGACTGATCGCTGCTTCCCATTGAAGCACGCGATCCAAGATCTAATCGATGCTAAAAAGATCATTCCCCCTACACCCACTCAAGCAAACCAGCATGCGAATATCCACTAGGTGCCTTTGCCACCACATCCTACCGGAGGAGCAGGTCCCAGACCCACCATCGGAATGGTAGAGGAATATGAGGAGGAATTTGAGTTTCACCCGTCCGATTACATCAATGAGCAGGAGAGCTATGTAGCACCATTACCAAGAAATGTTGAAGAAAGGAATATCGGGGTGATTGAACCCTTGAATTTGTCAGATTACTTTCCCAACCCGACTCCACAAATTGAACCTTTAGATCTCAGGGCATACTTCCCATCACCCACACCCGTCAATTATGTGCACATAAATACATATCAACCATACACCACCACCCCCATTAATTCCCCAATAAACCAACAGGCCCCTAGTCCTCCACTGTCAATAAACTACCAATGGCCTGCGCCCGCCCCATTACCCCCAGTTCAATCACCTGCAAGCTCTGCCACTCCCATCAATTACCCCATGGCCCATCAAACCCCCATTCCGCCACCCACTAGCTACCAATGGCCCACACCCACCCGGTTATCCCCAGTTCAACCACCTGTAAACTCTACCACCCCCGTCAATCACCTAATGGCCCATCAAACCCCCAATCCTCCACTGCCCATCAGCTACCAATGGTATGCTTTTACCCCTTTTCCCCTGGTACCACCACCCTCAAGGTTTATCACCCCCATTTGGCCCAATTCCGTCACTCAATCGGCTGTTACTGAAGTAAACCAAGCGTTGCCCACACTTCCTGAGCCATCAGTACATACACCTCAAGTACCGGCAGCCATACCTTTCCAGCCCTCGAGACCAACCTATGATCCCCATCAGGTCCCGTTGAGCTACGAGCAAACCAATGCCAATGCCGGTGGCAGCAGCAGAGAGAGAGCCGTGGACTTTGTTACCAGGTCGGGGAAGATCTCGAAATAGCTCGAAGCACCGGTGGCCGCGTAAGCCCAAACAGAGGAGAAGAAAGATAGCGCAGTGAACCCATTCGAGAAAATGAGTTGATAACACATACTAGAGACTCAGCTGAGAAGAATGCCCGCCCATATAACTGTATGGGACTTGTTGATGATGTCCCCACTCCATTTTCAAGTATTAATGGGGGCGTTAAAAAATATGCATGTGTCGCTCCAAGTTAGCCCCGATGAGGTCAAGCAGATAATTAGTTAAGTGATGGCTCTGAATGCCATTTCATTTTCTGACGCTGACTTGCCGGAGGAAGGAGGTAGCCACTCGAAGTCTTTGAATATAATAGTCGAGTCTGGAAACATGGTAATCCCCTTGGTTCTAATTGATAATGGGTCTACATTAAATATATGCCCATTAAGAACTGCCACCAAGATCGGGGTCGATCCATGCATGTTGAGGCCCACGAGAACCAGCGCTAGAGGTTTTGACAATACTAGGAGAGAAATAATGGGAGAAGTTGCTCTTCAGCTATTGATAGGGCCAATGACCTTTTCCATTTTGTTTCAAGTAATGGACATCAAATCCTCATTTAATCTGTTATTGGGGGGCCCGTGGCTGCACGAGGTCGGAGCCATACCCTCCACATTGCACCAGAAACTCAAATTTACATCTGGGCATAAGATTGATCATCGACGAGGGGCACAATGAGAAAGAAAAAGTCACCAATAGCATTGAGAAACCTAATATACTGGATGTATCGCACACCACTGAGGATGTCGACCTCCACAGTTTCGAATATGAAGTGTCGGCAATACTCCCGGAGCCCATTAAGGGCATCATTCCTAAAACTAGAGGCGGAATGGTAGTAGCGGTGGCTATGCTCCAAAAGTGAGGCTATCAGAAAGGAAGGGGTCTAGGGCCCAGATTATAAGGAAGGAAAGAGCCAGTTATCGCCAAGGGGTAGAAGGTCTGATTTGGGTTAGGTTATAAGCCCACGGAGGAAGAGGTTCGAGACGCTAAAGAGAAAGTCAGGGTCGCCGCAGCTGCAAGAGCTCGAGGAATCAACCTAGAAGAGAAACCTCGCCCTAGGCCGCACATCAGGGATTCCTTTGTCAGCGTTGGGATCGTAAAGATTGATCGAAATGGGGTAACCCATTTGACCCCACACAAACCCATAACCCCTGCCCATCCCACCAAACCCCACATCTCTCTTCCCAACCTCGAAATAGACCTGACCGCCCTATCCCTGTTTGAGGAACGACATTCCATACCTGAACAAACTCCTCTTGTGGTAAACCACCACAAGACTCTGCTGACATTTGAGATTGAAATCTCAGATGAACCTATGGTCAATATGATGGAGGTCGGTCCAAAAGAGTCACATTCGCTAGCCTCCTACATCCAAAAAGGTAAAGGGGCAGCAAGCCATGTATGCAATTGGGCATCTTGGCCCCAAACTCTGGAAGCAGGGAGTGACCTACAATTCGACACCTGTTTCCCAAAAAAAAAACAACCTGTAAAAAGTGAGATAAGCCCTTGGCAAACAATACCTTGTATATACACAGACTCATGCTGCCAGGGGTCCGTCTCCGAAGAAAACATAAATCTCAAAAACATTGGAAAAATACAAAACCTTCAAACCATTGAAAAAATCTAAAGTCAAAAAATATTGTCATTCAAAATTCCAGAAAAAGTCCCACAAAAAGATGCCTTAATCGAAACACTCGTCCCACGTAAAATCGACCCCTTTCCTGTAGAAATACAAGAAGAGGTAGGTATTACGAGTCTGGATGAGGATGCCCCTTTGGAGGAGCTCCTTGACCTGTTTTCCGACTTTGAGCATGGCCCTACCCCTATTGTCGAGGAAACTAAAGATGTTAATCTAGGGACTGAGGAGATTCCCAAAATAACCAAAATCGAAACGTCGCTATCTCCCGAGGAAAGAAAAAGTATTATCAATTTCCTTCAATCATATCAAGACATTTTTTCCTAGTCTTACGAGGATATGCCTAGTCTGGACATTGATTTGGTCGAGCATGAGTTGCCTCTCTACCCTGATATGAAGCCGGTTAAGCAAAAGCTGAAACGTCTCCGACCCGAGTGGATGTTGAAAGTCAAAGATGAGGTCATCAAGTAGTATGATGCGGGGTTTCTCATGGTATCTAAATACTCGCAGTGGCTAGCCAATACCGTGCCTGTACCGAAGAAAGATGGAAAGGTCCGCATGTGCATCGATTTTTACAAGTTGAATAAGGCGAACTCGAAGGACGATTTCCCATTGCCACACATCGACATCTTGGTCGATAGTACTGCTAAGCACAAGATTCTTTCTTTCATTGATGGATTTTCAGGATACAGTCAGATAAAAATGGCAGAGGTTGATGGCAAGAAAACATCGTTCATTACCCCCTGAGGAACCTTTTGCTATCGAGTCATGCCGTTTGGGCTGAAGAATGCCGGTGCAACATACCAAAGAGCCATGACTGCACTATTTCATGACATGATGCACCGAGAAATTGAAGTATATGTTGATGACATGATAGCCAAGTCACCGGAGCGAGGCGATCACTTGGTAAACCTCCAGAAATTGTTTGAGAGGCTGAGGAAGTACAGGTTACGTCTGAATCCACAAAAGTGCACTTTTGGTGCGATGTCAGGGAAACTTTTGGGGTTCATCGTCAGCACAAGAGGGATCGAGGTCGACCTAGTCAAAGTCAAAGCTATCATAGAAATGCCACTGCCATCTACTGAGAAAGAGGTTAGAGGGTTCTTGGGTAAAATACAGTATATCAGTCGATTTATTGCACAGCTAACTCCAATCTGCAAGCCGATCTTCAAGCTACTAAGGAAGAACTCGCCCGTCGAATGGAATGATGACTGTTAGGCAGCATTCGATAAAATCAGAAGCTACCTCCTTAACCCACCTATTTTAGTACCACTAGAGCCGGGGAGACCACTCTTGATGTATCTCTCCACGACGGAAGTTTCGATGGGATGTGTCTTAGGGCAGCATGACGAGATGGGAAGAAGAGAGCAGGCCATTTACTACCTGAGCAAGAAGTTTACTGATTATAAAATACGTTATTCTCATCTAGAGAAAGCATGCTTGGCTCTTGTATGGGCTACTCAAAGGCTCCGCCATTACTTGTTATCCCAAGCCGTTCTACTTTTGGCCTGCATGGATCCGTTGAAATACCTGTTTGAGAAGCTAGCTCTCACTGGACGAACCGCACGATGGCAGCTTTTATTATCTAATTTCGATATCACGTATGCCACTCAAATGTTGATTAAAGGGCAGGCACTCGCCGATCATCTTGCAGACAATCCTTTGCCAGACTATGAACCCTTGAGAACGAAGTTCCCCGATGAGGACATCCTATTCATGATAGAAGATGATACTGAGGAAGCAGAGGAATCATGGGTAATACACTTTGACGGGGCAGCAAATGCCGAGGGCCAGAGAGTTGGTGTCATTCTAATCTCACCAAAAGGATCTCATGTACCAGTCTCCATCAAGCTCAACTTCCCTTGCACTAACAACATGGCTGAGTACGAAGCATGTGCCACTAGTCTACAGGCGGCTCTCAATCTGAATGTAACTCACCTCCGGGTATTCGACAATTCGCAGTTAATTATATGTCAGATGAATGGTGACTGAAAGATGAAAGATGAGAAACTGATCCCTTACCATGAGCACCTCAAGGATCTAATAGCTTGCTTCCAGGATATGACATTCTCATGTCCCCTGGATAAGGAACCGCTTTGCTGATGCACTAGCAACATTGGCATCAATGATGGAAATCCCGTATAGTGTTGAGGTGAAGCCAATCATGATAGAGCAAAGGAATGAGCCAGCCTTCTGCCTCCAGATTGAGAAACCTAAAAGCCTGATGATGAGCCACCTTGGTTCTCAAATTCAAGAATTTCTTCGAGACACTAACCCTGAGGGTACATCCAAGACAGACCAACGAACCATTCAACGTTTAGCAGTGGGCTACGTCATTTGTGGGGAATGCCTTTATAAGCGATCCTACAATAATATCTTGCTCAGGTGTTTTACAGAAAGTGAAGCGACTAATATCATGAAGGAGATCCACGAAGGAGTATGCGGAGCCCATGTCAGCGGTCATATGCCCGCTAAGAAAATTCTGCGGCAGGGATACTTTTGGACCACCATGGAATCAAATTGCTACAAACATGTTCAGAAATGCTATAAGTGTCAGGAACACTCCAGTCTGATACACGCTCCTGCCATTGATTTTCACTGCATGACCACTACTTGGCCATTTGCTATCTGGGGCCTTGACGACATCGGAATGATTAATTCGAAAGTATCAAACGGACATCGGTTCATCCTTGTCACCATTGAATACTTCACCAAGTGGGTAGAGGCGACGTCATATGCCAACTTTACGGCCAGTCACGTCGAGAAGTTTCTCAAGAACAATATTATGTGCCGATTCGGAGTACCCAAAGATATCATCACAGACAACGGCACAAACTTTGCGAATAAGTGCATCTGAGCCTTCTGCGAGCAATACAAGATCAAGCACCACCGCTCGTCACCTTATCGGCCTCAAACTAATGGTGTCGTAGAAGCTGCTAACAAGATGGTCGTCCGCATCCTAGAGAAGATGGTTGTCACTTATCGAGATTGGAGCGAAATACTGCCGTTTGCTTTGTGGGCTTACAAAACGTCAATCCGTACCGCTATAGGGGGAACACCATTCTCCCTTGTGTATGGAACTGAGGCCATCCTACCAGTTGAGGTTGAAGTACCCTCGCTCCGAATCATTATAGAATTAACCTACCCAAAGCAGAGAGAGAGATCTCGCTTCAAAAAATTAAACTTATTAGACGAGAAGAGACTCCTAGCCTTGTGTCACACTCAAGTATACCAGGGGCGAATCAAACGCGCTTACAATAAACGTGTCTGTGGTCGAGATCTAAAGGTAGGAGACACTGTGTTGAAGAAGATCTTCCCATCCCTCCACGCCGATCCGAGAGGAAAGTTCAAGCCAAACTGGGAAGGGCCTTAAGTTGTTTGAGAGGTGCTACCGGGATACGCCATCCGCCTCGCCCATCAACGCTGGATACGTCCGACGGTTCTACTCTTAGTCTATCACGACAAGGTAAGTATTGGTGAAACAAATATATGACTGCTTAAGAATCACCCAAAAGAGGTCATCACTTCAAGCACAGTAGCCAAAAAGCATCCCTAAAATGATGATATCCTTTGCTACCTCATTTGAGTCTGAGCCTTTCTTTCAATAAACCCCTTCCCCGAAAAAAAGAATAAGTGAGTACATATACAAAAAAGAGAGGAAGTAGAATTACTATCAAAAAATTAAAAAAAAAAAAAATCAAAAATGTAAAACCTCAAAAAGAGATTGCCTGAAATAAAGATAAAGAAAAAAAAGAAGAATCAGGGGGCTTATACAGTAAAAATCCCCAAAGGAAGAAGAATGTTGAGAAAAAATTGAAGCCATATTTAGCCCAGCATACCTTCAAATCCTAATCTGACCCATGGCCAAGCTACACCCTGAAGGAAGCCCTCTTTTTAGGTTCACAAGTAGTCATAGTATTTGTTAAGTCAACACGAGCCAAGTTATGAGACGACACCAATCCTCGTCCAACCGGCTATGATGGAATCGACGTCTATGTCGTGGCTTCTTTTAAAAACAAAAAATGATGAGAAAAGAAATAAAAAAATAAAATAAAATAAAAATACAAGCTCAAAGCAAGATGGACGTGATGAAAACTCGAAAGGGCGCTACAGGTAAAAACAGCGAGTTTGTGCGAACCAGGTGAAAACCCGAAAGGGATCTTGAGGTAAGAGAGCTAAGCCCTTGGACGTGGTGAAAACCTTAAAGGGCACCACGGGTAAAGAAGGAGATAAATTAAAAGAAAAAAAGGAAAAGAAGAAGGCTTTGTAGTGATTGATTAATGTTTAAAGAGCCGTCTTGGTTACTCCCCTTGATCCCCTTTTCTAGGCTACTCATGCTAGTGCAAATCGGGTCCCGACCAGAATTATTTTTGTGAAACTGCTTTGTCAGATGTATGACTTGAGGTAAGGAGAAAGGTTGGACCCAATTCGAAGGGATTGACATTCCAATATTGGTAAAATTGTTGAAACTCTCTCAGAATCAACCATTCAAAGAAGGGTTCGACCATGCTCAAAAGAGGACCCAGGGTTTCACCCAGTTATTAAGGCACCACACCTAAAAAATGCACAAAACAAAAAAGACCAAAAAATTATATGTAGATATATATAATAAACTGTCTTTCTTTTACAAAATGAACCGCTTGCACCACATCCTAAAAAATAGCCGGTGTGATGACTAGCTTTCTTTTTTTCCTCTTTTACAAAAAAAAAAAAAAAAAAAAAAACATAAAGTAATATATATACCCAAAAAATGTATCTATAAAGGGGTTTGTTATGCCCCTTTTCTGTGTATCTAATCTATGTAAAAACTTATGTGTGCAGGAAGGAATCAGTGGCCCAGCTCGAGCTTCAAGGCACTAATCTCAGCACGAAAATCATCTTCCCGGGCATTCCACTCAGTCAACCAACGACCATGCAAGCTCTTATACCTCTTCCGGGAAGTATCAGCGTCTCCAAGAGCAACACTCAAGGATCCCTTCAGATGAAGGACCTCACTCCCTGCTAAGAGCTCGTGCAGGACCCTCTTCTCATCCACTAGCAATTCAATACAGGCTCGGAGTGCCGTCTCTTTCTTTGGCCAGGAGCCTCCAGTGTCAATACTCTCCGCTAAATCCAGATGATCATCAACAGGCTGCTCAGCCAGTAGTCAGGCCTCATACTCAGGAGAAGACTAACCCAAATTTCCCTGCACATCAATGTTGACTGACGTGTCTCCCAAAGAGCGGCGATCCGATCTATGTCCCTAGAGGACCCTCTATAAAAGATCAAATCACACAAAGGAGGTTTTGCCTCGTAAGGCACCTACTGAGTGCAGCCGAACTGACGCAACACCCGAAATGGGAAGTAGAAGGTGCGGCCGGTCAACCCCAGAAGGGTGATGCCCTCATGGTCTCTGGAACAAATCACAGGGAAGTTCCGCTCTAGCCAAGGAAGTCTCCATATAAGATCCGCGCCAATCAGCCAAAACTTCAATTTTGAAAAATCTCCCTAGGGAATCATATGGCACCTACCCAAAAAGCATCGGACCACCTCTCCTCGAGCATGATAAAAGCGGGGCACTGGTCCCAAAATGGCAAGATGCTCTCCCAACCAAACCTGAAGCAAGAGTGGGCAACCTCCAAGATTCCTGGTCTTCCCAAGAGAAAATGCATCAACGCACCGAAAAAGCTCAGCGAGCACAAAATGCATCATAGATCGGCCCGCCTCCAACTCAGTCAAAATATCACAAATTGCCAAAGAGAATCTCTCTCCCCGAGTAAAGAAAAGGATTTCTGAGATAAGGCCAAGAGAGAATGTTTTCACATTGAAGATGTTTCAAGTCGGTAATTTTCGAAGACTTTCGTCACAAAAAGTTCTTTCAGGAATTTCATCGAACACCTAGTGGGCCCCCCAATGAGACTTTTCTCATATTAATTTTTCTTCAAGCCCAGGGTAAGGTGAACGGTTTTGGCATAGCCCGACTTCGGTACAATTCTGGCAAGGCCCCTGTGAAGCCTCAAACCAGACAAGTTGGACAATTCCTCAAGAGTAGGAGTTATCTCCCGACTCCCAAATTGGAACACATGGCCACTCAGGTTCCAAAAAGATGTAGCGGCATGAAGAAGGTCCCACCGTAGGGGAACCTCAAGAAAGAAAGGAAGGTGAGATAGCTCAAGGCGCTCCAAGTCAGCGAGTTCACTCTCATTCAAGCTCTCAACCCAACTTGTTAGAAATTTGGATCCCATGCCCAAGGGGATAAATTGGTTCTGGGCCCTCCACGTAAGGGAGGGTTGGAAAGCGGGTCCATGGACGTACAAAGATCTTTCAAGAAGATAAAAATTGATGTATGGTGATGGACCCACCTTTGGAAAGCAAGACCAAAAAAAAAATCAGTCAAAGGGCCAAGTCAAACAGAACAGAAAGAGTTTTTAGACTGACTTGGGTATATAAGGACCCACTGCTACCCAGGTTAAGGCTGGTGCAACTATTAGTTGCGCCAGTACATTTTGTCCCAAATTTTAGTCTGGCGCAACTGATAGTTGCGCTAGTACAATTTTCCCATAGGTTTAGCCTGGTGCAACTAATAGTTGTGCCAGTACAAATTTCTCAGAAGTTTAGCCTGGCACAACTAATAGTTGCGCCAGACTAAAGCTCCCTCCTCCTAAGCCATTTTGGGGCCTGATTTGGGGGGAATTTCGTTGGTTCTCCAACTCTTTAAAAAAAAAAATCGATCAAAATTGTTGGTAGTCATAAGCAACGTTCACAAATCTTTAAATGCCACTAATAGTTTAGAAACTACTTTGTTTCTTTATGTGCAGGATAGATCCTACATCAAAGCATGCAACCCAAAAGGTCACTTTCTGAGAGTGCTTGGCAGACACATCCTGCAAACAAACAAATATGGTGCAAAGAAACCATGGCATGCAATCAAGACAAAAGTACTAAAATATTTCCAAAATAAAAAATCATCCACAAAGTGCCACATATCCATCCCAAGCTGTCTAAAATTTCAAAACATCAATCCCATGAGTATTAAATGTTTAAAAAAATAAAAACTAAAGCCTATTCCTTGTCCACGCCTTTTGATTTCTTCTTACGGCAAGCGGAGCCCTGGTAAGTCCGCATATCCCTCACCCGGGACCAGGCTTGAGAAATCCTGCTGAGCAAAGATTGCAACTCTTTGGCGCATGCATGCTGCAAGTCATGGCCAAAAGCAAAGATCAGGACCAATCAGGGGACACACACAAAAGGAGGGACGATTTGGAACCCACAGGGAGAGCAGAGCAGCAGAATACTCACTGTCTCCACATCCCGGAGCTCCACGAGGTTACGATGATACGTCGCATACTCCATAGCCGAGTCAAAGTTCTACATTCAGAAAGATACAATGTCAGCTGTCAGGGCAATCATAAAAACATGTGCAAAAGGAGGCCGAAATAAGAAAGCGATGGGTCGTCAGAAAACTTACCCCGGGGATCACCTCAGAAGGAGGGACACGGACCGCTTTAGCAGAGAGATGTGCCTGCCTATCCACGGCAGCACACAAACTCGAGAAGAAACTGTCATCAAGGTGTCGAAAGGTCCCATAGACCACGGTCGCGCCCCCAGGGGCACCAAACTGAGAAATACCCGACGGACCAACGCCAAAAGAACCCTCACTAGAAGGACCCGCACCAGAAGAGTCATCGCCAGAAGGACCTGCCATTGTAGCATCAATTGTACCCATCGTCATCCCGCCTTCATCATCGGATCCGTCCCCTGGAGCAAACTGTAAACAAAATAAAAATCAATAAGAAAGAACGGAGGCCAAAAAAAATGAAAAGAGACTAATCTAAAGAGGAAAAGGTAATTACCTGCCCACACGGGTCGCCAAATGCCAAGAAATTGACACTAGGTATAAATCGTGGCAGGATAAACCGATATGACAGGCACTCGTATCAAGTGTGATAGTCTTCGGGCACATGAAGGGCATGGATAAGGAGCCCATTGTTGAGAAGGGCCACCATGAGTTCCTCAACGTTGTCAACAGGATTCCAAACATCCGCAAGAGGGTCCACGGGAATGGCATAGTAGCCCTGGTACTGGTGCACCACTCGCTCTCCAAGTAGTAAGCCTTGACCCACGCCCCAAAAAAGAAAACGACACGACATTTATTAAACAGGCGAGAGGGGCCTACAGCTGCCCGATCCCAGAAGGGGGATGCGAGATACGGGTCATGGAGGATTTGTCCAAGTCCAAAAGCGGTCAGTCAATTAAACAGGCAATATACTAATCAAGAAGGATTTCCAAGCATGGGTAAACCAAGTTGTTAAGAGAGGCTTTACCTGCTCAGGAACCATTAGGTCAAGTTGGGACCTTAAACCCATCTCCAGATGCTTCATGCCCACATCACGGCTCTGGGCTTGGTTCCAGTTGCTAAGAAGAGGGTAAGTTCCTTCGAGTGAAGAAGCAGGCGCCCAGGGTGAAAATGATGATATCCCCATACCTAAAAAGAGCAGTACACAAGAGTAGGTAAGTAGCATATAAAGATCATTCAAAGAAAATGGCGAAAGCAAAAGAATGAGGGATTACCTCCAAGGCAGCCCAAAAACAAACATATTTGGAATCTCCGGTCGTGACCCGAGCTAAGTTAAACATCAGCCACGCGTACCCAGCCCCGCCCCAGTCATACCTATGGACCTCACCCCAATTATCCGTGACGCTCAGCAACACTAGGCTGACTCAACCACCACTCGCATTGGTAAAAAGGGTCTTACCTAGCAGGATCAGAAGAGTAATGCGAGCCAAGGCGATCGCCCACTCGGGCGTAATATAAAGCACCCTATATGGCTGCCCCAGGTCCACCAACTCGTCGGTCGTGTAAAGCGCGGTAAGCCAGGTCATCTTAACCTCGGTACCATGTGTCTGCCCGTGAGGGGGATAGGCCCCTATTAGTCGGATGACGTCCTCCCTACTCGGCACCAAGAGGCCGGCTATCGATATCCCTCCCATCCTAATACCCGTAATCATTGCCCAATCAACAGGTGTCAGGGTCATCTCGGCGTACGGCATACGGAAGGTCATCGTCTCAGGGCGAAACCGTTCGATCAATGCCTTCAGATAGGCAGCATCAACCCTCATAGCAGGGCAGGTCAGAAACTCCCCAAAGCCCACCTGCGCCAACAGGAACTTCACTACGGGGGGACATAGAGGTAGAAGCCTTGGAAATCAAGGCACCCCCCACGGAATACAATAGAGGGCAAGTCCTGCATAAAAAGAGAAAAGTACATCAGATCATGGAAAGAAAGAAAAGTTGCACGAAAGAAAGAAATCTGAACCTTCATTTACCTAGCCCGCTATGCAAAATTTTGAAATATGGGTATGCTGTTGATGTAGGAGGCCAACTCGGGTGGCCTCGCCCTGCATTTTGAGCCATGGGCCCACTTTTCGCTCCACCCAAAGGAACTGCTCCCCTCGTGGACCGTATACTATCTCGAGCCCCTCCTCGTGGCCCTCATCGGGAATGTGCTCGTCATCACCCGACATTCTGGGGCAACAAAAGTAATCACGACAGAGCAGATCAATGATAAAGAGTCATGATATACTATGCTGCAAAGGAAGGTAAGTATGCTCACCCTTCCCCTTTTTTTCACTTATTTTTAGAAATATGTGATGCATGTGCACAAACAAAAAAAAGAGATCCCTTTTAGATTGAAAATACAAAACAAAAATCTTTTCTTCAAAAAAAACAAAAACAAAATAATAAAATTTCCCCTTCCTATCTTTGAAGATAAAGCAAGTTAGAATCAAATAAAATCATTCCTTTATGTTTCTAAAAAAAAAAAAAAGAGAGAGAGAGAGAGAGAGTAAAAAGCCTTTCTTTTACATTTAGAAAAACAAAAAAAATCCCTCCTTTATGTTAGGAAAACAAAAGTAACAAAAAATCATCATGTTTCTAAAAAAAAAAATCTTTCTCTTTTCCTTATGTTAAAAAAAAAAAAACAATCCTTTCTTCGTGTTCCTGAAAACAAAATAAACACTAAAAACAAAAAAAAATCCTTTACTTTATTTGCAAAAATAAAAAAATAAAAAAAAACAAAAAAATCCTTTACTTTATTTGTAAAAATGAAAACCAAAAACAAAAAAAATCCTTTTACTCTATTTCAATATGCACAAATAAAAATAACAAAATATATCTATATATATTATGCAAAACCCATAAAACAATAAAAATAGGGCATCATTCATAAGAAACCATCCACACACCATCAATAAACATACATACCATGAAAGTAAACCGTTACTCATCAAAGAATGCAAGATCATGATTATATTTGCAAGGAAAAAATAAGAAAAATGAGTTTTTAATGGATACCTTATGAAGAAGATGGGGTCTTTGATCTAGCGTGGGCCGACAACCGATCGACGCAAGCAAACAACAGCAATGAGGCACGCGTAAAGGCAACGTAAAGGAACCCTAAGGAGGTCGTTTTTCGGTTTTAAGGAAGAGGGGGGAGAAAATTTTCGAAAAAATGCCCTACAGCCCAAACCCGGGCTGTTTAAGCCAAGCCTGGCACAACTAATAGTTGCGCCAGGCATTTTTGAGCCCTATTTTAGGGCCCCTGTTGGCCTGGTGCAACTAATAGTTGCACCAGACACTTAGGTCGGGACTTGGGCCTGGTACGGGTCAGATCTGTGACGTGACCTCCCCCCCCCTTCGTTTTGTTTACTCCCGGTACATGCACATACTCTCAAGTGGTATGTCGATCTTTATGAGACCTATCCGGGAAGCCGCGCTAATAATAAAATGGACCGAGAGCAATAGGCGTCCCAATCCTACATAGAAAAAAATAAAATAAAACAACAACAAAAACATTGAAAGTCCACAAAATAAATAATAAAAAATCCCCACAAAAAAGCCAAAAGGATAACTACAAAAAAAAATCCAAACCCTAAAAAAAAACCAAAAAATCCATAAAATAAAAAAATAAAAAAATTCACATTAAATGATAACTTTGAAAATTCAAAAAAAATCACATAAAATGACAGAAAAATCACAAAAATAAAGCACATAATAACCTGTCGGTGTTTCCCCACAGAAGACGCACATGCATAATACGGTAAAACGCCAATGTTTTATCAGCAATGCAACTGTGCCATATTAAAGTCCTGAGTCTAAGGTTTGCCTCGGATCTTTGGATACTACTTTAAGGTAGGAGCAACGGTGTCGATCCCGGTCAAACAGTCAATATTTCGATCAAGTCAACTTTACTGTTAAATCTTTGCGATGAGCGCTCTGTTTTGGATTCATATGAACTTAAGTGTCTTAAGCATCAGATTCTCCGTTGGGAAAGGTCAATCGTTGGTTGAGACCAACCTATCGAGAATGAGACTACGTATCAATCAAATTATATGCAACCATGCATCCAGAAGGATTCATTTCCCCTTTATTTTCTGCAGGCTTAAAACCTGTATTGGCAGCGGTATCCCTATAAAGTGTATGCCATGCGTCTGGATATCCGTATGATGGTAGTTTGTTCCTGTAAATTATACCCGGGCAGGTCCGAGTCGGGCCTTCCATCGCCTTTGTTACTTATCGCCCCTAATGGGTGCATGATTATGCATAGTTAAATGATGTTTATAATCATTGTTGGCAGAAACCAGGATTGGATATCCCTTTGTGAGAGATGCCCAACATTTGGTTGAATTTGTTTAAGATAGTTGAAGCTGGATGCTCTAGGTCATGTTGATCCGGGGTACATCTTCAAAAATAGCACGTCCTCCCAAAAAGCGTTGTGACATCTATTCACTTTGCCCAGGCAGCCATGTAAAATAAACTTCGGGATCGATGGGTTCACCCAAAGACCTCGAACCCTGCTTTCAACTGGGGCACCCGCAAATAGTCAAATGGGGCAATCAAATGCCTCGTAGGATTGGACGCAAATTGTGGAGCCTTGCGTATGTTTACTTTACGCCTATCTTTGAATGTGGGTCGATCACCCATTTTACTTATAAAGTTGTTGCATTCAGAATGAATCTTAAACATCAAATACCTTCAAATCATCTCGAGAAGCAAATGTTTGGCCTGACATATAGGGCTTTCGCAATTCATTCCACCTCAGTTATGCCCAGTAATATCGCTAAGCGCTTGGGGACCGATTACCTTGAGAAACAAATGTTTAGCCTGACATCCAGGGCTTTCGTTTTCTCACCATGTTACTCATCTGATGTTTGAAGTACGTTCTGAATGCAGCGGACCCGTCAGTAATGCCTTAGGCCTTTTCGGATGTCTCTTTTCTTTGGCATTCGATTATTAGTGATCGGATACCAATGAGGGGCATCTATAGACACCCAAATTTAGCCTAAGGCCCGATCAAAACACATCTCGAGAGAGGTGCACTTCCGAACTATTGATGGCATGTGTGAAACCCTTAGGAACACCCTAGAACCCTTATGAACCCTTCCAAACACATAGGAATCATCCAAGATCCCTTAAGAACTTTTTCTAAACCCTTAGAAACCATACCTGACCCTTAAAACCCGTTCCGAGCCTAGACCTAACCCTTTTGAGCCTTGGAAGATGAGTGATGCATCAGGACTAGCTATGGCCATCTACTGTGATCAAATCTCATACCATTGAAAAGTAGAAGTCGTCATCTTTCCAACGGTCCAAGAACCGCCCCAATTGGAGTTGTACATCAAAAGATAGGGCAGTCTGAACTCGAAGGGTAAAAGTGTAATTTCAATTGGCCCCCTATGGATTTGGCGCAACTATTAGTTACACCAGTTATATTTTTGCTTGGCGCAACTAATTAGTGGCGTGCGCCAGGCCCCTTTTCCCAGGTTTTAAGCCTAGCACAACTAATAGTTGTGCCAACATTGAAGTGGTCCCCACCTCGGGAGGCCAACTTCCAGGCCACTGTGTTAGCACTGTTTTACTGTACATTTGTCTGGCACAACTAATAATTGCGTCAGACATATAAACAGTAACCTCTGATTTTACCTCGAATTTTGTGATTGGGGTTTGACTTGTTGACCACCTGGGTCTTTGGGGTGTGTTTTGATAGTTCTGTTGCACTCTCTTACACCCTATTTGCAACTCATTAGGTGACTTAAAGCCCCTCCCTATCATCCACCATTGGAGGCCCTTTTCACACATTTCAAGGCTCTAAAAACCCTAGGAATTCTTAAATGTGAGATTACCTAATTGCTAAACTCAATTAGCATCTAAGTGGTCTCCTAACCCACCCATTTACTATAAATAGAGTCCCCTCCCATTGATTTAGGAGTTGAGAAATTTGCTTAAGAGAGAAAGAGCTCAAAGTGAGAAGTTCTTCCTCCCTTTTGTGCACTATTTTTACATAAATTTCAGAATCTCCCAATCTCATTTCAAGCTTACTCTTACATCCAAAACCCTTAGGCTAGGTGTGTACTCCCCCTAGACCCCTCACTCTACCTCTTAACTTTAAGCTTTAGGACGTAGAATCCTATTTCATACCATACAAAGCCATCAAGAGCTCATCAAAGCAAGCCAACGCAAGGCTCTCCTACGGTGCTACAAGGGCCCGAGGGCTCCGGCTTTCTCCTTTCTTCTCCTATCTCTTCCTTAGCTCTTCCCATCCTCCTATTTGTGCCGTTACACCGCCAAATTTTTGGTAGGAACGGAGGGGCACAAATAGGATTTAAGGCTCATTTGGAAAAGAGGAAGCCATTTTCTTTTCTTTTACTTTATTTTTGTGTTGGCCATTAGTAGAGACCGAGTTAAGTAGGTTGATCAGGTGCCTAACACCATTCCGATCGATAACCGAAGCCCCTACCCAAGAGCCTTTGGTGTTGACCAAATTCAGAGTCATATTTTTAGCACTTCGGTGCTCATAAAAATGAACTAGATTTCTCGAGACACCAAAAGCTCTGAGTGGCGACTCTATATTTTTGCTAGCGAGCGCATCGCAACAACGGGTTCATCAAAAATCCCACGGTTGCACAAGGAGTTGGGGTGAAGTTACAGTTTTGTGGAGTGTACAATATTACACAAGCCGTTCACTTCAGTGTAAAATGAATAGTAGCCCATAAAGTTGATTTTACACCATCTTTTTACGATGAAGTGAACAACCATTTTACACCAACTATGTAATTTTTTACAAGACAAGTAAAATGGATATTACAGGAGAAGGGATTACCTTGAAATGAATGTGCCCTAAAACTATACACTGAATATTCTCCCTTGATATAATGGTCTACAGTTGAAAGCTTTTTTTTTTATGAATGTCGCAGAGGTTATAGGCAGAGGTTATAGGGTCCTCACCCTTTCCATAAAAGAAAAAAAATTGTACATGATACCTCAACTTAGAAAAATCAAAAATGAGCAAGAAGCTCATACGCGATGACTTGAGCTGAGAGAAAAGACTCCAAAAACAAATTACATAGAAGAGAGGTGGGTCAAAGACACCAGATCCCAATTCTTCAAACAATCCTGAATGGAGTAAGGATGCAGCTAACTCTTGGCCCACTGTAAAGTTTTGATCTTAATTTTATCAAGTAAAGAGGAATGATGCAAGCACTTGTCCTCAAAGATTTTATTCGCTACATGAAAAAAAGTCAAAAAAATGACTACCCTAACTAGTCGTTTTTCTAAAAAAGACTGTCCTAACCAATTGTAAAAAAAGCTGTGAATTTTTTTACTACTATACGCAACAATCATTTATGAACTTAAACAATGACTGCTCTTAACAGTCAGAAAAAATGACTAATTTGAGCAATCATTTTTTATGCAACTTAAAAAAAAAAAAAATACAATTTTTTTAATAATAAAAAAACTTTTTTTTGCAATTTTTTTTTAATACTGCTTTTTTTTTTTTTTAAATTTAATGCAATTTTTTAAATATTTTTTTAATGTTTTTTTTTAAGTCAGTTTGAATCGTTTTATAGTTGTGATACTGTAGCTGAGATGTATCTCAATGATGGACAACAACCACTTAGATTGTTCAAAATGATCAAAGTTGTCACCTGGCATAACAATGAAATATACTTTAATTAATGGTGTAAGATCAAATACCGATTCTGCACACCATTATTTAAAACCATGATCACAAAACCATCTTATTCAATTAAATTGCCTTTAGTTAGTGAAAAATTGACTTGGCAAACTGGAAAATTTATACCTTATATAAACACCATAAGAAAAACTAGCTTGTCTTCATTATGAAATCGGAAATTTACATTTATAATCTTACTCAGACCAATATAAAAAGGACATAATATAAAGGACATAATATAATACCTGCAAACTAAAAATAAAAGCAATTTAAAACTCTCTCCATATAATATGGGCAAGTGGTAAAAGTCCACCTCAGCCAACTATCTAAAACAGAACAGATCAGCCTACAATAGTAGACTTCTATCAAATTAAAATGGCAATATTATAAGAACCATTTTAAAAATTAGTCCTTTCGATATTGACCCCAATCACTGCTAAATATCCTAATTACTACAGCTAAGTATAGAGGCTCTGCTAAACTTAGCAGAATTAGAGCCCACACTAAGTCTGCCCATAGGAGCCACATTATAAGACACCAGAGTATGCCCATCACTTGTTGTGACCTTAAATGAAAGGCTTTGGCAATTCAGATAGGTGTTGCTTTGCCAATTTCGACCCCAATTGACAGAATGCACATCACCAGCTCCTCCAACGTTAGTTATAAGGACTAGATTGAAGTAAGGGTGGTCACTAATGGTGAACCTTATCCCTCCTCTCTTCCTGCATGGTACCCTACAAGAAGAGACCCATCAACACAGAAGGAGCTATCAGCACCAAAAGAAAACTGAGAGAACAGTAAAAAAAAAAAAAAGAGGAAAATCCACAAAATTCTTGGAGAAGGGGGTCAAGAATTAAAAAGAAAACCCATGCATTCTCTAGTATTACAAGTTAGAATTGGATTACAATTGCATCAATTAGAGCACAAGTTATGGTAGCTCTTTAATAGTTAGTCCAAACAACTCAGGTTCACTGATGGTATAACTTTATCCCACACCCAAAAAAAGTGTTCATTTTTTCACAAGAACTGGTGAAAGGGATATATGAATGAGCATCAAACAGAAGTATAGAATCTACCTTTGGTCACTTTTCTGGTTCATTTTTAAAAGTTCCCACAGGAAACACACTTGAACAATCGTTATTGCTACGGCTTAAAGCATCCATCCCCTGTACCACACGATTAAAAGCAAGCAAAATATGAAATAAATATTAAAACTAATTAACAGGTAAGTTTTCAAACCAAAATACCATTTATGAAAGTATAAATCTATCTTTTCAAACCAAAATACCTGGGTATTTGAAGCTTGACCATGCATCCGTTGTGGCCTGGCATTGAGATCGATCATTGGAGTTTCCATCTTCACATGGTTGGCAGTGTTAGCATCTACAATTGGAACAGGAGACAGCCCGTGGTTTTGCAGTAGCTCTTTTGTTGTCAGTTTATGAAGTTGATTATGTTCCCTCTTAATTGGCTCCATGTGTTGCAAGGCAGGGTCCTCAAGAAGGCCAGTTTTATCCCCTGGAAACTACCGAAAAATTAAAAAGGCTTTAATTTTGAGCATAGTCACAAAGACGGAGTACATGAATAAAATGGCAAGGGAAAATTTCGGAAAAAAACAGCAAGAACCGAAAGCTACGAGAGAAAAAAGTAAAAAAATATAAAACAATTAAATATATATTAAAATAACAAACACAAGAATATATTTGATTAAACCTTTTTTTTCGTTAAAAATGCGTTTTCTATGAGAAAAACGTATAAAACACATTTTAAATGAAAATTATGTGTTTTATACTTTTTCCCTGTATAAAACTGCTTTTTATACGTTTCTTGGAAAAAATGCATTTTATATCGGCTTTTTTCAAAAAAGAAAATCTGTTTTTTGTGACTGATTTTGAGAGGACTCTTAAATAACAAAAGGATCTGAGTGACAGCATCTAATCACTAACCTCAACCCTCTGCCTCAACAAAAGGTATCTTCCATGGGTCCTCTTACCACCAACATGTACAATCATATCGCATTGCAAGCAAAGGGAGCTTCCACCTATCTCACAGTAAAAGAAAGCTACATTTGTAATCCAAAGGCGAAAATATAAGTTTAGGTTCTTACTTCAAAGAAAGGTAAAGGTAGGCCTGGTACAAAGGACCTGGTAACTTGCCTGGTCCCATGTTAGTTTGTTGCCATGTGGTACCCAGTCACATAATAATACCTACAAAGAGGTGAAAAAGCTAAAGAAGTAGACTCAAAGTTGAACTGTAGAAAAATGAAGAGAATTTCCTCGGTCTAAAAAATACCAGTTCAGCCAAGTCCGACCATGAAATGAAGACTAGCCTCATATGTAATGGCAAGTAGATATCAAGCTGGTAAGTTCTCATACCGTAGTCCAGACAGCAAGTTTAGAGTAAATTGAGACTTTATGGATCCACATTGGTAAACAAAACCAATGGTTTTTTATTATAGACACTACAAAAAATAAGACTATTAGTGGCAGTATTTTTAACAAAAAACTGTCACTATTAGTCTTGCCGCTACCAAAAATTGCCTTAACAGCAAGTGCCGCTGAAACACCTTATTTTTGTAGTGAGATATGGAGCTTCACCACCAGTGATGACGATTAGCAATTCCTCAAATGGTTTTCCAATGTTCTCATAATCCAATTATCTGCAAAGAGTAGCAAAGAGTTGGCATTAGGTCCCGGCCTAAGCACCAGCCATAGCACCAACAAAGAATTAGTATCTGAATGACCATTAGTTGGTAAAGATTGGTGTGAACAGAGATGGGGATAATTTGAATTTGTATGGCTGCGCACAGATTGTCCACTAGTTTTAGCAAGACTACTCATTCCACCACTAAGTTTAGCATAAACCAATCAAATTACTTACAACAGGAACAGTTTGTAATTGTTGAAATAACTGGGATCAAATCTGGGTGGAGAAGAAAAATGAGAACGTGTAAAACAGAGAGCAGGAAAAAAAGAGAGAGAGACATCCATGTGTTTTGAAAAATTAAAAGTGCACCAATCGAAAAATTACAAAAATAAAACGGCATGATAACATACCATTAAAACCTCAAGTTTGCAATACAGACACCTTCCGCAACAATGCGAACGGAGTCAAAGACGACTTCAAGGAATTAACAGATTCAGAAACAGAATAACCTTCACGGTGCAGCAATGGGAGCACATGATTTCTAGAAAGAAACAAATAGGGACATGCAAATTAACTGCCAGCATTGTCATCTAAAACAACATGCACCTAAGATTTAGATAAGCATAATCTAAAAAATTAACCGAAAAAAGAACAATATACTCTCTGATAAATTGAGAAACTGCTTTAAATCGAATCGATGAGACGATGACAATCTCGAGCCGAAAAATAAATCTAACATTAAAACTTCTTACTGAAGTGAACCTACAAGTAAACATAATCTAAACATGTAGAAAAAAGCAAAGCTAGAATGAAAATTTAAAGGATCCTTCCTGTATACCTAGCCTAAGATATCAAGGTTTAGACAATCTAATGCACAAGGTCCTTTCTAGACTTGATTCGCATATCTGTACTAAGGTAACCATGACATGTTATTTATGATGGCCAGGTGGTATGTACTGATATGGTAGGTACCTGCAATGTAGCAACTGCAACAAAGCAAACTTAATAAAAATGCATTGCATTGGCTGGTCCATTACCAGAACCAGAAACTACCATCTGGTACATACACATACCGGCCATGCCTGGACCACCCAGAAATGGTCCCAGACCCGGACACTGACTAATCAATCCATTAAATAGTGAACCCTTGTGCAGCATTTCTCTATGACATGCATACCATAGGCTGTAGCTTTCTAGTGCAACATTTCTTTATGACATTGCCTACCATAGGTCCATAAATGACATTTTATAGCCTGTGTATGAGATCAATTCATGGACAAGAAGTTTAATCTGTAAGAACTGCATGACTAAGAAAGATTTAATCTGTAAGAATTGCATGTTCTAAAACTTTAAAACAGCAAATGAGATCTTTCGATCAGGAAACTCTCTCTGTCCGAACACATTACAAGGGGACTTCTCTCACACAACACTAAACAAATGAGAGGCAAATTCTCAAAATTAGTGCAACACTTTTACACTGTTACACATTAGATCAGTAGAGCTTTCAATATCAATTAACTGGTCCAGGTCTTCATCTTAGCTGTCTTTAAGTTCTAACCAGGTAACTTGCATGGTTGAATTAGGAACAATTGATAATAATAAATATATATATATATATATAGGGGATTTTACTTAAAGGCGCCCTACGCTTTATTTTATCTCCAAAAGAACATGCGCCTGTTTTTGTGCCAAAGTAACGCCCGAGCGTACGTTGAACTGGAGTCCGGGCATATTAGCCCACGTACCATCCTTTAGGTATTAACAATAATAGCCTTTATATAAATAGCATTTACAAAGGCGGAAAAACCCTATGTAAAGATATCTGGTCGTCATCCTCTTTTTACCCTAAAGCTTCTGTTGCAGAGAGCACCCAACGAGCAGCCAACGAAAAAAAATCACCCTCCTCAAGTCCTCTCTTTAGTCAGCTGCGAAGACCATAAAAGCTATGGAAATCGAACTCCAAAAATTGATAGCACCCATCGAGCCACCCCTTCGTCTCCTCTGAACCAAAAAATTATGAATACCCAAAAGCTTCAGTTGCAAACCCTTCCTGGGTGACAAATCCAGCGGCAAAAAAAGTACGTGAAGCCCTCTTCGTGTCCTCTCTTCGGATACTTTCAAAATCCCTAAAAGCTATTTTTCTCCTCCATTAAAGAGTAAAATTATTTGAGGGGTTTTGCTCACAATATTAATTTAAAAAGATCTTAAATGTTTGAGAAGGATTTGTTGAAATGGCGATTTTTTTTTGGCACCATATGTGTGACAACCCGACTTTTCCAATCCCTAAGGAATAGGAAAGGCCGGTTCATCAACTTATTGATTTATCAATAAGCCGTAACAAACAGAAACCGACAGCATAACAAAGAACTAAAAATAGAGGCAAAGCATAGAGTAAGCAAAGAAAAAAGCTTTAACAAAAAAAATATATCACCCTGAAGAACCAGGAAGAACCACCGGTGATGGCCAATCCAACACCTAAAATAGTGGTTCCTAATAATGATTCCTCGAGTGATATCAAAAAGGTAAAACAATGGCCTAGGGCCCAATATTCAAAGAATAATTCTAAACCAAAAGTACCAAAAAGATAAACTAGGATCAAGGGAAAAACTCCTCTGCAGGCGGATCCAATTCCTTCTCAGGAATATAATTGGAGTCCTCCAGATCCTCAGATCCTAGGTCAGTCTCAGCACTTGTAACGTATAGTCGAGGGTGAGCTAACAGCAAAGCCCAATAGAGGAAACATGTCTATTTGCATTTCATTATAAGTAAAGGTTTTCAAAGACAGAAATCGGATCAAATATGGTTTTCAAAAGATGCCTTGCAAACTAAATCTCTAGTTCTAATCATGAGATCAAAACTAATATAATTCATCTGATGTGTTCAAAAACTTCTGAATTAGTATGCTTCTTGTCTTAAAATTATAACTTAATTTTATCTCCCAAACTACATATAGCATGAGAGTGGACTAAGTTACCGATGGGAAACCCTACTGACCATCGTCGTTCATGAACCCATTTTCCGAAGTGCAACAAGCCCCTACACTATGAGAGAAACTTGCGCCAAAATAAATACCGTCAACATGGTTGGTAGAATCTAGGGTTTCGTTCGTATGTACCTCAAATCGAATGCAAATGCTAACTTATATCAAAGCTTCTATACATAACATATTTACTGATTTTTTCAGAGTTCTGATTCGAAGATCACATTCAAAAATAGCTGAGGTTCTGAAGTTCAAATTTCTGAGTTCTTAGTCATAACAAAGTTTTCCAAATTCTTATATGTGTCAAAATTCAAAGTTCTTATTCATGTTGTGTTAGACAATATTTCAGAATTTATGCTCTAAATCAAATAGCCTATACTTATAATAGAATGCAAATCAGGTTTAGGGTTCCCCTACCTCAACAAAGACGGTCCCAAAACAAGTAAAAGTAGTCCTTACAAAGGACCCTCTAATTCAAAACCTACAAAGATTAACACTTTCAGTGTTAATGTTGGACCAAAAGTCAAACCCAAAAGCCTGCCAAGAAAATCCAACAAAATTTCAAAGGTCTAAAAACAGGGCAAAATTCGACCCTCGAATTCAAATTCGATGGTCAATTCGAATTCGACCCTTGAATTTTAAAAATTACATCAGGCACTAAAAAATCAAATTTCGACACTCGATTTTCAATTCGATGGTCGAATTCCAAATTCGACCCTCGAATTTCTCCAGGTCTGTGGCTGTTAAATTTGGATCTCCGGACCTTTTTTCTCATTTAACCACAATCAGTTTATCTAACTAAAATTCACCATTTTCTACTCTAAATAAAACATAAATCTAAATAACACATGGAGGTTTAAAAGCCTACCTCTTGACGTTTAATCTTTTGATCCCGTTTCACCAAAATCACGCACCGGAACCAAGCATGAAGGTTTAATTAGACCAGAGCCTCCTAATCAGTCCACTTAAACCTTTCTTTAATGCACAGGTCAGATCCACACAGAAACATCCTCTCCCCTATCCTTCTCTTCCAATAGCTCAAACCGATCAGAAAAGATATACCAAACTTCTCAACGGTTGGGATGGGGAGGGAATTTTCAAATCTCACAAGATCTAAGATCTAAAATCAAGTTGAGAGGCAAAAGTTTCTATCTTTAGATTAAACCGAGAGAGAGAAGTGTAATTTCTCTTCAAAATCTCTCTTATAATATAAAAACAAAATAACAAAATATCTAGATTTTTTAATTTGCAATCCTATCTACTTAACTTGAACTTAAATCCGGCATGAAACACAAACACTCAACTTATTGTGTAAGTCATCGATTACATGACTTGCACACGTCACGAGACAAAAACCTTTGGTCATTATTCTCATCAAACACTTAGCTAACCAAAAATTCAGAAAAATCCCGTAATAATTTTTGGGCACGCTTATCGAAATAAACGAAAGCAGGTAAAAATATTAGGGATATTACATTCTCCCCTCCTTAGGAATTTTCGTCCTCGAAAATGTAACAGAACACACACCATAAAACGAAACCAAAAGGAAACATGGGTCACAGTGCGCTAGTCTCGCAGGCACGCAAGGCAAGGGATGGGACCCGTAGTAACATGGATGTACTACATGTGGCACCTGAAGAACCATAGTGGGTTGCATCCGTACATGGATGCCTACACCCCTAGTGTCACATGCCGGGAACCACTCACCGTGACTCATGAAAACAAACCAAGATGAATGCAAAATGCAAAGCCGAAACAAAAAGCAGAATCCAGAAGAATAACACGATCCCACCATATAAAAGCATAACAAAATTGACAACACAAGCCCACATAACAAAATTCAGAAGTGCAAAAACAAAGTCAAAGATGACGTATGAGCTAGATGTAAAAACCAAATATATATAGCTGTGACAAGGTCCATAGCAAAAATACAACACGAAACAAAACTAACTATCATATCGAAATCCCAAAACAAAGATATAAAAGAGATAACAAAATTAGAACCACCAGGTTCTAAGATAATCCATGGAGTAAAATAATAAGTACATGCCCCAAAATATGCAAAATAACATAACAACCCAACAACAAAGCTAAAACTCCCCCGCAGCAGCAGGACTAGCCTGAACCTGGTCACCGTCCCCATCACCAGCATCATCATCCGAATCATCCTCTCCAGCATCAGAAGGCATGTTGGGACCGACACCTGATGTGGAAGGGTGATGAACGGAGGCTCGTATGTCTGCCATGTACATGGCATAGTCTGTGGGGAAGGCATGCTGCATCAAGTAAGTGAGAGCCCCGCCATGAACGTCCAACTCCTGACGCATGGAGCTGGCATGCTGTGTGAGCTCCTGAATCTGTTGGCTCATCACAGTCATCTGGCGCGTAAACTCCGAGAGCGTGAGTACGTCGCTCTGTGGGGGCTGATCGGGTGCAGGAACATCAGGTTCTGGGGCAACGTGCGTTGGATCCTCGTCCTCATCATCCTCATCGGGAACTACCACGCCCTTGGGATCCTTAACAAGTCGATTGTAGGTCTGACCCCAATTGACTAGTTTATACAGTTTTAGACCATCCATGGACTTCGGCTCAGTAGGGGGACTATCATAAGCTGGGCTCGCTCGATAAATCTCAATCATGACTAAAATCAAACGAGCATATGGAATGCCCTTTTTCAATTTCTTAACCTGCTTGCCCATTTTCTCCCTAGCCTTAAGAATTCCCTTAAAAACTATTTCGGGGGCACTAAACCAACACTCTTTAAAAGCTGCAAATAAGATCTGCTGGATGGGACCTCGACGCTCCGATTTGTGACCAAAAGGGTACAGGGCTGCCTTGAATATCTTGTCCAAGATCCACATGGAGTCGGGCATGTGTGAACGAGCAATTGATTTACCTGACCCACGACGACCCTGGGTCATTTAGGCGATGACCTCATGAAAGGGAATAGGTTTAGGGAAAGGAGGACCTAATCCCATAGTCTTGGAATGTGCATTAGGGCAGCGCATTGCCACGGCAATGTCCTCAAGGTCAAAGGTATAATCGCGCCCGTCAATCGAGGTATATATTTTCTTCCCATCCTCGCAGTGCATATGTTGATAAAATAAGCACACCAATCGATGATAGAAGTGGTCACTAAAGGCAGTGCAGAGCGGGGTCAACCGTGCTTTTTCCAAATAATCCGACGCCGACTGAGTGGTCGTTTGTTGATCAAATAGTTCGGGGTGAAAAACCCACTCAGTAGCGAACCTTTTAATGCTCCAAAATTCATTGGGTTGCTCCCGAATTTGAGGGGGCATAGGTGAAGGAATCGGCTGTGGGGGTGGCTGATCGGATTGTGGGGCTGGCTGTGTAGATCTACTTGAAGACGCAGCCTTTGAAGCTGGTCGTTTGGATGTTGGATTTCGGGGGGGTAGATTTCTTAGGTCCCATTTAAACAAAAAGACAACAGCCCTAAAAGATGCAAGAAAATAAGGCACCAAAATACAAAATAAGGAGGGTTTTACCTCTTGAAACACCCAAAAGTGATCTCCAAAGCAAGAAAGTCGAATCCCTTGTGAAATCTGAGGGAAATCCACTTGCATCCGGCCAGGAATAGCAAGAAAAGCTCCAAAAACCCAAAACCCTCGAAAACCCCAAGCCTTTCCTCTGTTTGCACAAGCCCGAAATGGCAAACCCCAAAAACAGACCCTAACTTAAGTCGATAAAATCGACCCTCGAATTCAAATTCGATGGTCGAATTTGAAATCGAACCTCGATTTGAAAATCGACCCTCGAAAATCCCAATTTGCTGCCAAGCCCAAAATTATGCCTGAAAAAGCCTGGGAGTAGTTCATGGAAAATCGACCCTCGATTTGCATTTTCGACCCTCGATTTTCTAGAGTTCTTTTTTCCTTCAAAAAAATTAAAATTTTCAAATGGGGTCCATTGCTCTTGGTCCAAACTGACCTCCTTAGAGCCCAGTTCATTGCAATTTTGGAACTCGACTGTGACACAAGTATCAAAGCCGAATTTATCGAGTAAAAACAAAACAAGTAGCAAGAAAATTGGCCCGATTTATTTCTCAAGTCCATTAGGGAGTAACATCCCCTGTTTTGGTCTAAGTCCCAAATTGTTTTTCCGGTTTCCAAAGACTAGGGATTTTTAAGCAGGCAAAAAATTAATATTCATTGGATCGCCAAAATTTTTTTTTGATATTTATATAAATAAGTACATCACCGAAAGGGCGAAAATATCATATAGTCTACACACAAAAATCTCGAAATCTAAGCGAAAAGGGTCGGAAATTGGTCTCGGAGCTCAGCTTCCCGCTCCTAGGTGGCTTCCTCCGGTGTATGATTTCGCCATCGGACAAGAACCAAAGAAATCCTCTTCGATTGCAGAATCTGCTCCTTGCGATCCAAAATCTGAACCGGGTCCTCAATCACCGTCAAACCATCTCGAAGCTCGATGGGTTGGTAATCAAGCACGTGAGTCGGGTCATGTATGTATCGCCGCAACATCGACACATGGAAGACGTTGTGCATGCTGGACAATTGCGGCAGTAGCGCCACTCGGTATGCAACCTCTCCGACTCGGCCTAATATCTCAAAAGGCCCAACGTATCGAGGATTCAGTTTCCCCCTTTTTCCAAATCGCATAACGCCTTTCGTAGGCGAAATTCGAACAAAAACATTATCGCCGACCTGAAAAGCAATTGTTAGCGACAATTTCAACGCGGAATACATATCAAATGACTAAATACACATGAATGTATTCAAGGCGAATCCACGTGTCTTCGTTTGAGATCGGCGTAGCTCTTCTAACGACTCTGAGCTACACGTAGTCTCTCACGAATCAACCGAACCGTCTCGGTCGTGCGCTCGACTATCTCAGGTCCAATAATTTGCTTCTCACCAACTTCTTCCTAGTTCAACGGCGATCTGCACCATCGTCCATATAAAGCCTCAAACGGAGCCATACTGATGTTAGCTGGGAAGCTATTGCTGTAAGCGAACTCGATCAGAGGTAAGTGTTGGTCCCATGACCCGTGAAAATCCAACATGCAAGCTCTCAGCATGTCCTCTATGATCTGATTCACTCGCTCAATCTGGTCATCCGTCTGTGGGTGAAATGCTGAACTAAAGTCAAGACGAGAACCCATTCCTTCCTAAAACCGCTGCCAAAAGTGTGAAGTAAACAATGGGTCTCTGTCCGACACAATACTAGCCGGTATCCCATGCAGTCGAACAATCTCCTTAAGGTATAACTCTGTAAGTCTACTGGCTGTATACGTAGTATTGTACGGTAGGAAATGAGCAAATTTGGTTAGCCGACTGACAATGACCCAGATAGCATTGTTCTTTCTTAGTGTTTTCGGCAACCCCAGAATAAAGTCCATCGAAATGGCTTCCCATTTCCACTCTGGTACAGGTAAAGGTTGCAATAAGCCTACGAAATTTTGATGATCAACCTTAACCTGCTGACAAACTAAGCATTGCGATACGTACTCAGCGACGTCGCGTTTCAAACCTCGCCACCAGAAACTCTTCATCAAGTCCTGATACATCTTGGTTCTACTAGGATGTATGGCATACATGGATTTATGAGCCTCTTCCAAAATGGTGTCCCGAAGCTCAGTACTCGTCGGTACGCATACCCGGTCGTGAAACAACAAGGTCCCATCTGCTCGAATGGAGAAATCCTTCTTGCTTCCACTATCCACATCTCGTCTGATCGCCATCAGCTCATCATCGGTCATCTAAAGCTTCCTGATATTCTCGAAGAGCGTAGGGCGCAGGACAAGTGTAGCCATCGATGCTCCTGAGCCTTTTACATCAAACCGCGAGCTGCCTAAGGCCATATCTTCCAAAAGCTTCCATCTCTGTATCCGACTGACAAGATGTGACAACAGCGCTGAAGAATTTCTACTAAGAGCATCAGCAACAATGTTTGCCTTTCTCGAATGGTACTGAATTGAGCAATCATAATCCTTCAAGAACTCCATCCATCGTCGCTGCCTCATATTCAAATCCTTTTGAGTGAATAGGTACTTGAGACTCTTGGGATCGGTGAATATATCGAATATCTCACCGTAGAGGTAATGTCTCCAAATCTTCAAGGCAAATATAACTGCTGCTAACTCGAGATCATGCGTCAGATAGTTTCTTTCATGGTCCTTCAGCTGCCTAGAACCATATGCAATGACCCGCTCGTATTGATTAAGCACATAGCCTTGTCCGCCATAAGAAGCATCACTGTACACTGCGAAGCCTCCACTACCGGAAGGTATAGCAAGTACTGGTGCCGTAGTCAATCTACGCTTCAGCTCCTGAAAGCTCTGCTCACATTGCTCTGTCCAATCGAACTTTGCATTCTTTCTCGTAAGTTGTGTTAGCGGACCTGATATCTTTGAGAAGCCCTCGATAAATCTCCGATAGTACCCTGCCAGACCAAGGAAACTTCGAACCTCTGTAACTGTCATAAGTTGTTACCAGTTCACCACAGAATCGATCTTTGTAGGATCCACTGATATACCCGCTTCAGAGACAATGTGGCCCAAGAAACTAACCTGATCAAGCCAAAACTCACACTTACTGAGTTTGGCATACAACTAATGGTCCCTGAGTGTTTGAAGAGCCATTCGTAGATGCTGCATATGCTCCTCTCTGGTTTTCGAATAGATGAGGATCCATAGAATTATCAAGATGTGGTATGAACACTCTGTTCATCAGGTCCATGAAAGATACAGGCGCATTTGTCAACCTAAACGGCATCACTACAAACTCATAGTGGCCATAGCGCGTACAAAACGCTGTTTTGGATATATCTTCCGACTTGATCTTGAGCTGGTGATAGCCTGACCTCAGATCAATCTTCGAGAAGAACTTTACACCTTGCAATTGATCAAACAAGTCATCTATCCGCGGAAGAGGATAACAGTTCTTAATCGTCATCTTGTGGAGCTGACGATAATCAATGCACAGACGCATCGATCCATCCTTTTTCACAAAAAGAACCGGTGCACCCCAAGAAGAAACACTCGGTCGAATGAAGCCTTTGTCTAACAGCTCTTGAAGCTGTTCCTTGAGCTCTTTCAATTTCGTTGGCGCCATCCGATATGGAGCTTTAAACAATGGTTCTGTGCCCGGTGCTAGCTCGATTGCAAACTCAATCTCTCGATCAGGTGGTAATTCAGGTAAGTCCTCTGGAAAGACATCAGGATACTTGCAGACCACCGTGATAAGAGCCAAGTCGTTCTTCTTTTCTATAGAATCTTGCAAGTAAGCCAGATACCCGCTGCAATCATTCCTCATCATGCGCTCGGCCTTAATAGCTGAAACCAACGGCGCAACCTTTGATTTGACTCCACATAATCGGAAGGATTTTCGCTTTGGCGGTCGGAAGTTCATGATCTTCCGTAGACAGTCCACGCTCGCGTGATAAGCTGCCAACCAATCCATTCCGAGAATAACGTCGAACCCTTCCATGCTCAACGTAATCATGTCGGTCACGGTCTCGTGCTCATCAATCATCACGATGACTGACTGACATGATGTATCCGTGCTCATCAAACTTCCCATAGGAATCTTCACATATAAAATGAAAGCAAGGGGTTCGGGAGTGATACCCAACTTCTCGGAGAAGAGAAGAGTAATAAACGAGTGTGTAGACCCGGGGTCTATCAGTACTTGTGCTTCAATTTTACTTAAGTCGCCTCTACGACTCATCATAAGGGTACCTTTATTTTAAAAGTTTGTTAATTATATGCAATGATTCCAATGTTGTTTAAAATTTACTTAAATGAATTTAAACATTAAATAACAGGACCAATGCAAGAATTGACATCTCAACTTTAATGATACCTTAGATCACGTCATTCGACGTTTGGGCATCCTGTGCAGTCACCGCATAAGCTCGACCTTGAACTGCAGGTCGCGTCGATTTCTGCGTAGAGACTGACGTAGTCCTTCCCTTGTCAGTCGTAGGACAATCCTTGATCATATAACCAATCTGTCCACACCTGAAGCATCCCCCAGTGTTCCGTCGGCAATCCTCCGTCTTATGTGGTTTCCCACATCGTGTACACGCTGGAGTAGGAACAGGAGTAACAGCTGGTCCCCGTGATGATCCTTGAGCTACTGAAGTTCCACTGGCAATAGTGCTCCCAGCTCTAAAAGGTTGCCCTGGTGAAGAACTCTGCGGTCTCTGATAAGAAGACGATACTGGTCCTGAAGCAACAGCCGGTCTGAAATATGATGGCTGACTAGGATAGGGAGGAGGTTTAGAGAACCTTGGCTTTTTGTTCACCTGCTCAGGCGCACTCAACTGTCCCTGGCCAAACCAATTTCTATTTCCCTGCTCTCGCCTCAGGTACTGCATGGGTTAAAATATCGGGTTACCGATACGTATCGTCCGAGCTCCAAAACGATACGTATCGGACGATACGTATCGGTACCGGTCTGTATCGGACGATACATTGAATGTATCGAACGATACATTCAATGTATCGTTCGAGTATTGTCGTCCGATACGTATCGGTATCGGACGATATTTTGATCCATGGGTACTGTTTCTGGATGTCTTCCTCTCCAATGAGAGCTTTTGCCATGACGCCTGCATTCGTCTCCATCTCTCACATCGACACCCTCTCCTGAATATTCGGCCTCAAACCTCTCTAAAATTTCTGAGCCCTCATCAGCTCAGCGGCCACGTGTAAGGGTGCAAATCGGGCAAGTCTATCAAACTCTGCGCCATACTCGCACATCGACATCTCGTTCTGCTCCAGTCTTATAAATTGGACTTCCCACTGGCTACACACGATCTTTGGAAAATACTGATCGTTGAACGTCTCCACAAATTCTGCCCAAGTCCATGGAGTATTGGGGTAGTCCTGCTCTCGCATCCTGGAGACAGATTTCCACCACGGACTAGACTCACCCAAAAGTTTGAAGGCTGCCCAGCGTACCTTCTCAACATATGTACACTGTAACACCTCAAAAAAACTTTCCATCTCATCAAGCCATGCCTCGACTTCCATCGGATCCGTCTGTCCTGAGAATGTAGGAGGTCTCATCCTCCTAAACTCGACGAATCCCCCTAGCTGATGTCTGGCTGCCAGCATCTCAGTCTGTCGATCTATGGTCGCAGTCTATTGAGCCATGTTGTTGGCCAAGGCCGCCAATACCTGGTCAACATTTCCTCCTCCACCTCTACCAGTTCCCAACGGATCAGCGTTAGGACCGGTAGCCACTCTGTCTCTCCCTCTCGAGGTACCTACGCCCTCATCAATCTCCTCAATACGCGCCATGCGAAGTCCTTCTCTACCTCGGCCTCTGCCTCTGAACTGCGGAGGCATGCTGATCTTTCATTGTTTGAAAAACAATAACAATAGATCAGTATTGATTGTTAAGACAATCTAACCCTTAGTCCTAAGACTCTGAACCTAGAGCCTTGCTCTGATACCAACTGTGACGACCCGACTTTTCCAATCCCTAAGGTATAGGAAAGGCCGGTTCATCAACTTATTAATTTCTCAATAAGCCGTAACAAATAGAAGCCGGCATCATAACAAAGAACTAAAAACAGAGGCAAAGCATAGAGTAAGCAAAGACAAAAGCTTTAACAAAAAAAATATATCACCCTGAGGAACCAGGAAGAACCACCGGTGATGGTCAATCCAACACCTAAAATAGTGGTTCCTAATAATGGTTCCTCGAGTGATATCAAAAAGGCAAAACAATGGCCTAGGGCCCAATATTCAAAGAATAATTCTAAACCAAAAATACCAAAAAGATAAACTAGGATCAAGGGAAAAACTCCTCTGCAGGCGTATCCAATTCCTCCTCAGGAATATAATCGGAGTCCTCCAGATCCTCAGATCCTAGGTCAGTCTCAGCACCTGTGACGTATAGTCGAGGGTGAGCTAACAACAAAGCCCAATAGAGAAAACATGTCTATTTGCATTTCATTATAAGTAAAGGTTTTCAAAAACAGAAATCGGATCAAATATGATTTTCAAAAGATGCCTTGCAAACTAAATCTCTAGTTCTAATCATGAGATCAAAACTAATATAATTCATCTGATATGTTCAAAAACTCCTGAATTAGTATGCTTCTTGTCTTAAAATTATAACTTAATTTTATCTCCCAAATTACATATAGCATGAGAGCGGACTAAATTACCGATAGGAAACCCTACTGACCATCGTCGTTCATGAACCCATTTTCTGAAGTGCAACAAGCCCCTATACCATGAGGAAAACTTGCGCCAAAATAAATACCGTCAACATGGTTGGTAGATTCTAGGGTTTCGTTCGTATGTACCTCAAATCGAATGCAAATACTAACTTATATCAAAGCTTGTATACATAACATATTTACTGATTTTTTCGGAGTTCTGATTCGAAGATCACATTCAAAAATAGCTGAGGTTCTGAAGTTCAAATTTTTGAGTTCTTAGTCATAACAAAGTTTTCCAAATTCTTATTTGTGTCAAAATTCAAAGTTCTTATTCATGCTGTGTTTGACAATATTTCAGAATTTATGCTCTAAATCAAATAGCCTATACTTATAATAGAATGCAAATCAGGTGTAGGGTTCCCCTACCTCAACAAAGACGGTCCCAAAACAAGCAAAAGCAGTCCTCACAAAAGACCATCTAATTCAAAACCTACAAAGATTAACACTTTCAGTGTTAATGTTGGACCAAAAGTCAAACCCGAAAGCCAGCCAAGAAAATCCGCCAAAATTTCAAAGGTTTGAAAACTGGGCAAATTCGACCCTCGAATTCAAATTCGATGGTTGAATTCGAATTCAAATTCGATGGTTGAATTCGAATTCGACCCTCAAATTTCAAAAATTACATGAGGCACTAAAAAATCAAATTTCGACACTCGATTTTCAATTCGATAGTCGAATTTTCAATTCGACCATCGAATTGAAATTCGACCCTCGAATTGAAATTCGACCCTCAAATTTCTCCAGGTCAATGACTGTTAAATTTGGATCTCCGGACCTTTTTTCTCATTTAACAACAGTCGGTTTATCTAACTAAAATTCACCATTTTCTACTCTAAACAAAACATAAATTTAAATAACACATGGAGGTTTAAAAGCCTACCTCTTGACGTTTAATCTTTTGATCCCATTGCACCAAAATCACGCACTGGAACCAAGCATGAAGGTTTAATTAGACCAAAGCCTCCTAATCAGTCCACTTAAACCTTTCTTTAATGCACAGGTCAGATCCACACAGAAACATCCTCTCCCCTATCCTTCTCTTCCAATAGCTCAAACCGATTAGAAAATATATACCAAACTTATCAACGGTTGGGATGGGGAGGAAATTTTCAAATCTCACAAGATCTAAGATCTAAAATCAAGTTGAGAGGCAAAAGTTTCTATCTTTAGATTCAACCGAGAGAGAGAGAGAGAGAGAAGTGTAATTTCTCTTCAAAATCTCTCTCTTATAATACAAAAAAAAAAGAACAAAATATCTAGTTTTTCCTATTTGCAATCCTATCTACTTAACTTGAACTTAAATCTGGCGTGAAACACAAACACTCAACTTATTGTGTAAGTCATCGATTACATGACTTGCACACGTCACGAGACAAAAACCTTTGGTGATTATTCTCATCAAACACTTTGCTAACCAAAAATTCAGAAAAATCCCGTAATAATTTCCGGGCATGCTTACCGAGGTAAACGAAAACAGGTAAAAATATCAGGGATATTACAATATGTTAATGGCGATATTTTTTTTTTAGGACAGCAGATGATTTTGAATCGTTTTTTTAATGATATACTTTTTAAAAAATGCATGATAATGGTATCTCTATTTAGCGTTCGCCGGCAACATAGGTTCACGATCGCCGGCAACATAGGTTCAGGATCGCCGGAGAAGACACTAAAAAATTAAAAGCCTATTCAAGGGCTAAATGGTCAAATACATTTGCACTGTGCATCAATGCAAACCGTTTAAAAGCTGCAGGGCGCTTTTTAGTAATTAAAAAAAAAAATCGAAAAATTATAGAGGGGCGTTTTCTGGTACTTTTCTCATATATATATATATATATATATATATATATATATATATATTGATGTCCATCTCCAATGATTAACCATACATGGACACGGATAAGCACACAATAAAGGAAAAGAAACTCAGCATTTTTTATAGGTCTAGATAGAATTAAAGACAACTTCTAAAGACCCTCGGTAGAGGGGGTTGCGAGAATATACGCACATCCATAGCACCGTCACAAACATGTAAACCGAGATAATTATGTGAGGAAAAATCAAGAATAAAAGGTTTCCATAAATGCCCCCAAGATAGAGCAGAATTACCAGTAGGATACCCGTGCCAGTCATGTGCTAAAGTCATTAGCACGTGGAATTCTCTCCATTGGTGTCTTTTTAATTCGCTCAATAGTTTTTTATCTTTTTTGTATGTTTCATTTGCTCCAGTTTGTTAGGGGGTTTGGGAATTTAAGTTTTCCTAGTTTTTGCTTACTTAATCATAATTTGATTTCTAGAAGGTTCATTTGCATTTATCTTTAATGATTAAAGAGTGTAATGTAAGAAATTCACAAAAAAGTAGAGAATGGTATAAGCAATAATGATCAATCATTCTTTAGAAATAAAAATACTGCATTACTCTTTAATTTCCTCCAAAGTTTTCTGCTTCATCCGAGAAATGAACTCACTCCAGTCAAAATCCCCTAATCCAAACCTGCAAAATAATGACTTAACTGAAAAATTCTAGAACTAAAAAAATGAAATGGACCAAATAATCTATGTTTTATGTTGCTTGAAATGATAGTCCTTATACTTGAGGGCAAAAAGGTAGAATCATCTCCAGTATACGATCCAATGAAATTAATGTAAGAAAGATATTGAGATCAACCAAAATATTTGCCAAAATATAATCATAAACATAGGATTGCAGATGTACTAACAAACCTCATCAGTATTTGGACAAATGCAACTCTTTGGCTTTGATTGAATCCAAGAACTCTAAATGACTTCCCTTGACCTTCCATCAAAGGAAGAGAATCCAATGTATCCATTGTAAATTTTCATTTAAAAGTATATGCAATCAGAATATGTCTACATTAAATCCTTGCCAATGTTATCTCAAGATAAGACAACAAATATAAAAATACCACGAGCTTTCTTCTTTGAAACATGAACCCTTCTCCCAGATCCATTTCCAGTTGCTACGATTTCAGCGTCAATCCAGTCAGCTTTATTGCTATCATCTTCATCAGAACTCACATCTTCCTAACCAGCTAAGCCATATCCCAAACCCTTTCTTCTTTGAAACTAGCTTTCTGTGTGTTCATTAAGTCTATATTAACTTAACCTAATATGAATGCTGGGGCATACCTGTAACAGCTTAATACACATGAAAGCTAGTTTTTACCCAAAACATAAGGGACCAGGATTAAGAGGTCAAGAAATGTACCAAAATCATCACTGGATTGAGTATGCGTAAAAGACACTTACAGTTAGTTGAACACACTATGTAGGAAGCTTCAGTTGTAACAAATCCAACAAGAAGAATCATATGATTCTTTTGACTTGAACAAAATAAAATGAAAGAAACTTTTATGAACTGTTTGGTGCATATCATACAATAGATAAATTTGAACAATTCTTAGGCTGTGTGACACAGCTTACGATAAAGAACTTAGGGAGCAAAACCTATACAGTTTCCAAAAGCAGGACAATGGTGATCAAATCCCCTTATGTGTGCTTTACAAATGTTACAATATCTTATCCTACTGAATGAAATACCATTCTGCAAAAAAGACAAAAAACAAGTGAATCTGAAAAGCTTGCAAGTAAAAAAAAAGAATTTAGAACAAAAAAAAAGGAAATCTAAGTGCATCAACAGCATCAAGAAAGAGTTAAATAATAATCTAACATCCCAGTATAAAAACCAAATACGTCCTCTAATCTATATACATCATCATCATGATCATTTCTATTCTTGTTAATATTATTATTATTTTTACTACTTACTGTTAGTACTAGTACTACTACTACTACTTGTAGTAGTACTATTAGTATTAGTATTAATTTTACTATTATTGTTTCTTCTTATTCTAAAATATAATGCCTTGATAAAGAATCTAAACACCATTGAGATCAGATTAATGTTATAGTAGTCCTCTAAACATAGCAAAGCCAACCCCAAATACATGGATAAGGCTATAATGATGATGATAGTCCTCTAAACCTACACTGCCAAAGCACTTCAAGCAAACAGGAATACTAAAAAAACTGCAGCTTAGCCTGACAATCTACGGCCAATAAAGTATAATAATCAGAAGAAATTGACCATGAAAAATAAGAAACAAACAGAAATTGAAAAACTTTCAAGTTTTCAATTTCTAAGCAATACAAAAACATGATACATAACAATATCAGTCACAATAAAGTCCACGGGTTCCTTTATTTGCTTTAATAGAAGTTTTACTCTATTAAGATTCCTATTTTATCCTTCAAATAAAGGATAGCTAAAAGAATCTTGAAATAATAAAAAATTTTAATTTTTGTCCCTATCTATAATAGCCAATGTAAACATTGGCTATTATACATACCTTCTAAATACCTTTAAGTACAATAATCCAAACAAATTAGACTCAAATGTTTCATAATTTTTTTAAAAGTGAGAAGGTTTCAGGAGTCCAAGATCCTAAAACAGTTAAGAATGAGAAGGAAGATCCAGGATCCTCTCGGATCCCCATGGGACAACTGCATTCCAGCCCTCTCATTCCCCCCTTTTCCTTACTGCCATTTCTTTTATGGCTGAATCATCCTCCCACAACTTTTGTGTAGCTCTGACAATTAAGGTTTCATGATCCATGAATTCTCCTATACAAATCCATCAAAGTAGGTATCATTGATGTGTACCATCCCACATTTTCCTTATTTTACTTACCATGATTTCTAAATATGGTCTTCCTTCTTTTGTAACTTGGAAGCTTGTAAATGAATTTCTTGCCCTTTTAAAAGTGGTTGAAATGGTTGGGAATAGGTGTTAGACCACACTATCCTTTGATACAGGGGCATAGTGTAACCCTAATTCCTCAATCATCATCCCTATCATCAGAGACTTTATCTGTCCTATTTCTCCACTCATTTCTAATAAGTGCCCAACTCTCCTCAATGCCTGTCGCAAATTCCTAAAAGCTTAAGAGGATCTTACTCTCTTCTTTTTGAGTTTTAAGCATAAGAATCTTCTTTTAGAGGTGAGCATCACAAAAGCATGGAAAAGCTACAATTTCATACTTGACCTAAACTAGAGCTCAAAGAATTGTTCAACGCAAAGAAGGCACTCTCGCTAAGCTCTTGAATTCTGATTCTCGGCCTTACAATGTCATACTCGACCTAAACTTTCATGTTTTAGATGTGCCCTGAAATCTCCTAGAAGGGGGTTTTAATGGAGAATCCATGCATAAAAAAAATCACACTGTGGGATGAAATCATATATTTGGCTGGCATGGCATATTATTTAGTTCCTGCTCAAGATTTGTAAATTTTGAAGTGTCTAATCACCGATCTAATATTGGAAATACCCCTTTATGCATGGATTCCTCCACTAGTAAGAATCCCACTAAGAATATGTGATTAAAAATGAAAAGGTCACCAAACAAAGCAGAAAAATTACCGGCAAATTCAAAGATCTAATAAAATTACTACAAATACTGAAAACGTCGACGAACAACTCTCTGGAACTCTCTGACAATCCGTTTTCGTCAGATAATAATCCTCGCCCTTCTTAGACTGAGCTATGCAACCGTACCGGACACATGGCTTCTCCATCCTCTCATTCTTCAACTCTTTACTAATCAATGCAGCAAGTGCCACGAGATTACTACGACGCCGCCTCCCGTCCTATCCGGAAGACACCATTTCACCCTTTCTTTCAATTCCAGCTCATCTACTCTGAAAAACCCATTTTTTTCAAGCCAAATGTTCGATCCGATCAGATACTTAGCCCCACCTTTCAAATTAAAATTTCAAGAAGCACGGATCTGAAATTTAGTAAATTCCTTGTCCATCATAGAGATCCAATATTCATACACGTAAAGAAATAAAAATATGAGTTTACAATATGATTTTTAGACCTTTCAAACTGGCATTTCAATAAACACAAAATTCCTTTTTTCATTAGTAAACTCCTAAAATTCTTCATTTCTGAAAACGTATGGATTTCAACATTCCAAAGATCAATCTCTGGACACAAAAATAGAATGCTAAGTTATACACAACCATGCGATTATCAGAATCTGATTTTTCTCAAAAATAAATGAAAATAAAAAATAGAATTTCAACAAATAAATGAGATTACTATTTGATTTTCAAACCTTCCAAATTGAAATTCAACAAACACATAATGTAATGTCTCGAAAATTTCGACCTTTTAACAATTTGTCTCGATGTGCGTGCCGACTGGTCACGCACCTAAGAAATTATAAAAATATTAAGATAAGTTAAGTTAGCTTAGGTTTTTGACTAAGAAAGAATAGTGATAAAAGTGTGTGGACTTTTAGATGATGTGAGATATACTGAGGTTCGGTGTATTCGCTTAACACCCAATCGTATGCTTTTACGTATAAAAGCTAAAAAGAGGAGGATTTAACGAGAAGAGAGAGAAGGAAGGGATCTTTGAATTCGTGAGTGTGCGTGCAAGGGTAGAACCTGCATGTGAAATTCTGGATATGGGATCGAAGGAAATCCCCAAATTAAAGCCTTGAAACCCTAGCTTGAGAGCAAGCTCGTGGATCAAGGAATCGATCAAATCAAAGATAAGAAAAATTATGATTTAGTTGTGATAAGTATGTGTGTTTGTTTTAATTAGCATGTGGATGAAAAATAAGAAGAATGAGACTTAAAAAGTAAGAATATGAGTTTGAGATGTTAGAAACCGTGGATGTGAGAAATCTGCCAAAATCGATCAATCGAAATAAGTGACCGATCGATTGATTTTGTCAAGAGAGAAAGTATGAAGGTTTATGGAGAAACCGATCGATCGATTCGAACACTCATCGATCGATTTATGAAAAATAGTGAGTGTGTTAAGGGAAACCAATCGATTGATTGAAATGTGTCGACAGGATCCAGTTCAGGTCGATAGGTTCCTAGTGAAGTTCGACAGGATGAGATTGGTTTCTGAGTAAACCAATCGATCGATTTGAGAAACCGATTGATCGATTTGGGAATTGATCAATCAATTTAGGCAGATTTAGGATTTTTTTTTGTTTTGATGAGAGGACCTTGGGGAGACTTTATGTCTTCCCATTTAACGTCATTTCTCATATATAGACTGTGATTTGATGTGTTCTAGGCATGAGTTTGTGTATGTGTGTGAGAGACTAGCTCGGACTTAAAGGAGTTCGTTTAGCTTCTCGTTGAGGTAGGGAAAACTTTGTAATGTGCGCATTTGATTACAACTAGCATGGATTAATTGATGTGATAAGAGTATGTGTGTTTTTATGATTTTCTCTTCGAATTAGCATAAATTTCACTCATAGCTTTTAACTGTGAATTTGTGTGTATGAGCACTAAGAGAAAAATTGTGTGTGTGGGTGTGTGAAATCAATATTATGTGTGCGTGACATCAGAACAATGTGAATATGAGTGTGTGACATAAGAACAAGCTTTTGAAATCATGATAAGTGTTTATGCTCGAGAGAATATTTCCATCGGTAAATATTTGTGGCTCTCGATATTATATATGCTCGAGAGAATATTTAAACAAGTGTTTTAAGTGTGTGTGTGTGTTATAAGAAAAAGCTTTTGAAATCATGATAAGTGTAACTAAGAAATGTGCATCGGATATTTGTTTTCGTCAATTTAATATGCTTTTAAATTGCAACTCTCAGTAAGAAATGTGTGCTTTGAAATATGTCATGAAAGATATGTGTGACGTGAAAGATATGCATGTTAAATATATTTTCCTATTGAGCTTAGACTGTTAGCTCATCCCTTGACTATACGTCACAGGTACAAGTATTGAGGCGGGGACTTAGGACGTAGATTCTGAGGACCCAAAGTACGTGCCGAAGGAGGAGACAGAGCCCCCTCTTGATGAGTTCTTTTAGAGTGGACTAGCATGCATACTTTGATATTTTGTTCGTAAGGCTTGGTATGTTCGGCCAGTATAAGATAGAGGTGACTACTAGTTGTCACTGGTGGTTCGGTTCAGCTTTTTTGTTCATGCATTTGGCATGGGATTAGAACCGTCTTTTGTTATACGTTTGATTATATCATTATATAGAAATGAAGATTTATTTTCCTTATGATGGCTCAATCTGCTTAGTTAGAATGCATGCTTTGTTTCCGCTTTGTATGTGAATGTGTCAAGTGTTCGGTGTGTTCTGGGATCGGTCTTATTGACCATCCGACGACACAGGTTTCCGAGTGCGGGAATCCAAGCTGTCACACATAACCTTCATCTTTCTCGAAATTTATGAACTTCTTCAACATTCCAAAGATCAAAATCTCCCAAAAGAATGCAGGATCCAATTTTTATACATTAAAGTCCCCCAAAAAGAAAAACGAAATCTCAATCTGATCTCAAATCCATTTCAGATCAAAATTTCAACAAACACACTTACACTTCATCATTCCTGAAATCCACGAACTACTCTACCTCAACATTTCAAAGATGAATCTCCCCACATAAGAAATCCGTAAATCAAACACAAAAACACAATACTAAGCTACATTACCATGAGATAACCAAAATCCAAAATCGATCTACGCCAATAACGAAAGAAATCAAACACCAAATCGCTCTTCGATACCTTCAATGCGAGATTCAAAAAAATGATCGGTTGATCGAAGTAGATCTAAGAAGGATTGCGAGAAGCTCTATGGCTACAATGATAGGGGAAGCTAGGGATTTCATTAGAAAGAAGAGAGGGAGATGGAGGCTAGGGTTTCAAAGAGGAGGAGAGAGAGAGAGAGAGAGCGATAGAGGGGAGGAGGTGGTCTCTGAAATTCCGTCGATCTACTGAACTTGATCCGCCTATTCAATTATTTCTAATTAAACTAGTGATTATACAATAACGCCAACAATCACCCACAACACGAGATATACATGGAAACCCAATCACTAGGAAAAATCACAGGACCAAAGTTCACACACTAAATCCACTATGAAATAAATGAGTACAAGGAGTTTCGAATGATATCCCGACAAATGCATATGCCCTATCAAACCCCCTTTCTATCTAACTTCTCGTCACGGGTCGCCTCCATAGGTTTCTGATTTTGATGCACACCTTTACCGTTGATGAACGCATAACGATCAACCTTGTGATTCACAAGGCTATCAATCACACCCTAATATCTAGGGCTCTACACACCCTAATCTCTAGGGCTTAACACACTCAACTCAATTGAGCAAATAGTAGAAAAGGATGAAGGAAAGAATCCTTTTGAATCAAACTATTTTTGCAAATCCAAAATTTCAAACGGTTGAAGAAGATGGAGTTTAAGGTTTTTGCTATAGGAGGAAGAAGCCCTCTCTAGTTCTTACCTCTTTCCTCATTTTCAAAACACTTTTATCAAAAGCCCCAACACCCTAAAACCGGAAAAGTCCAAAAAGCACTTTAACAAAAGAAATCAGAAGTTCGAAGTTGCTATTTCGTGGTACAACGGCGCGCTATGATTCAAGTGATAGTGTGTTGTTAAAACTTCAATAGCGCGCTGTGGAAACAGCATGCTGTGAATACTATCACAGTGCGCTATCGACACACAGACAACATACCTTATTTTTAGTCATTTTCAAATTACTTTTAAAAAAATGAACATTTAATAAATCAAAATGTAGGTCTAAGAGAATGTGACTGATAACCTTGATTAATCAAGGTAGACCTCATCCATCATGGCATACACATATCCTAATGGAGTTCTACATGGTTTTCGGAGTAGAGTGTGGCAATCAGGTTCTAACAGTCTCAGCTCTCTTTCGAAGAGAAACAAAGAAATGAATTTCATTTTTGGTTTCACGATATATTATGCCGTGGGATCAAGGTTAATGAAATAAATCACTGTCTTAATATAATAAACAATCGATTTTGCCAATGGATTATTATACTACTGCTGCTTGGTCAGTGGTTCTTTTGATAATGCAAAAGTGATTTTTTTATCATTTTGACATTGTCATTATTGCGTTCTTTTCAAATTCATTACAAAAAAGCTATCAAGGCCAAAGACCAAACTCCTTTCCCCATGGGAGAAAGGCCATCAGCAACTTAAGAAAGTGAGGAAGGCAAAGATCAAGAGATGCCAAACCATTGAAGCAGATAGTTCCAAATATTGAGAGAGTAGGGACAATGGATGAACAGGTGGGCATTATTCTCAAGCTCCGAACAACATAATGCACATCTAATTGGAATGGGTAGACCCTGAAAGCCTTGTGGTCTATTCCAAGGGAAAGACTTCCTTAGGATATAATTAAGTATGGCTAGATTACCCAAACAATTCTCCTTTTTAAAGTAATGATCCGGTCCACACATGGTAGTTAAATTACAAAAAGTTGCAAGCCGAAAGAGAAGTTTTGAATTTAATATGTTCATATAGAGGTATTATTTTCTTTTCACTACCTATGTGTGACTTCAAAAGTGATTTTATTCTATTTTTTTTATTAGGGAGTCATTACTTGCACACGCTTTTCAAGTGATTGCACCGCATTGCATCGAATTCAAAAAAAAGACCTGCAAGTTTGGCGACTTCTAGTATGTGAAAACGTCATCTATGCCATTTGATTTGAAGGCCATGATTTAAATATATCAATTGCAAAAGATTAGAACAAACTATAATTTTTTTTTTTTTTTAATTTGTATTTTTATTAATAAAAAACAGGACAAGAGACCAGGAAAAACCCTGAAATCTCATGCCAGTATCATAGCCATTGCTATCTGAAAAATCGGATTTCCCGAAAAAAACCAAGATAGGTATCTAGGCGATGTAGGAAACCCAAAAAGGAAAAAAACCTACGAAAGGAGAAAACCGGAAAGGCCAGGAAAAAACCTCCTACAACCCAAAAAATATAGCAATGACCCAACCCCAATAACAATACATTAATAAGAGAAAGAAGATGCTCAGCATCAAATCGTCTGATGATGAAAATGGATAGGTCATCAACCCTAGCAGCAATGGCCCAAGAGCATAGAGTGAGAATGCTATCTTGAACTAAATCTCCTTCACTGAATTGACCTCCGCTACATCTGATATGGTTTCTCAAAAGCCAAATATTCCAAATGAGAGAATAATGGAAATGCGACCATAACCATTTCTTGAAGCCGCTGAATAGCTAAGTATCCCAACCGTCCATAAGATCTGTCATTCCTTTGTGCAAGCAAGTGGTAACACCAAAAGCTTTGAAAATATTCATCCAAATTGGCCAAATTGTATGGCATAGGAGAAATAGATGATCTACATATTCATCAGCATCAAGGCACAAAAAACACTTTTGATCGATGCATATACCTCTTCGGGTTAAGTCGGATATGGTAGAGATTCTTCTTCATCGAACAATCTATAAAAAGGTGATTTTCGGCAAGATCTTGAGATTCCAGATATAAAACCATTCAATTTTGTCGAAGTTTTCTACCAAAGATTTGTATGCCGATTTAACGAAGAAGGGCTTGTTGCGAATAGTGGCCTAGATGCGGCGATCCGGAAGAGTCAAGCTGCGGCAGGTGTTATCCAGAATAATAGAAAGAGCGCAAAATTTAGTGATTTCTGTACCATTAAGTCTCCTCTTGAATTTGATGGTTCAAAGTGTAGAAGTATTCGAATCGAAAATATTACTTATATAAGCTTGCGGATTTTCGACGATTATTAAGAGATTGGAGAATTTAAATGTAAAGGATTTGGAAAATTATTCCACTTATCGAGCTAGAGATAAATTTGATCTCTTTTACCTAAGGAATAGGATAAGTTATTGATGAACATATTCCTAACAGAGATGGTACTTTTCTTCCACCATGAAGAAATTTGATATTTTCTATTTCTGCACTCCAAGCCATTGTTACTCATACAATATTTATTAATGATAATTTCTTTGAACTAATCTTCATTGGAATCACCGAGGCGCCACCACCATTTCATAAGAAGGGCATGATTCATCTTGTCAATGGGACGGATGCCGAGACCCCCGGCCCATTTGGGCTTCACCACCTTGTCCCACCCAATCGAATGAATTTTTTTAGAGCTTCCAATATTGCCCCATAGAAAGTTACGCTCAAGCCTTTCAATCTCCATGCACACTGTGGCAAGACATTTGTAAATGGAGAGGAAGTAGGTAGGAAAAACGTTGAGGACTGATTGTATAAGTGTCAACCTTCCTCCTCTAGAGAGGATTTTGCTTTTCTAGCCACTTAGTCTGTCATTTATTTTGGAAATAACAGGATCCTAAGCAAATGATTTTAATTTGCTAATGCCTATGGGAATGCCGAGACATTTGAGAGGGAACTTGGCAGGGACGAGTTTGACTTCATTGGACCAACAATTCAAGAGAGTATATGATATGTTAATGTTGAATATATTGGATTTTTCGAAGTTCACCTGTTGACCGAAAGCTTCTTCATATACTTTGAGGAATTTGCAAACCTGCCGAATTTGGTTGATCTCTCCACCACACATTATAAGAGAGTCATCAGCATACTATAATAGGTTGATATTAAAATTGCATCTAGGATTAGAAAAGCCGATAACATTACCTTCTGAATTCACATGTTGAAATAGGAGAGCTAGACCTTCGTTGGCAATATTAAAAAGATATGGAGACAAAGGGCATCCTTGTCTTAGTCCCTTAGAGGCTTGGAAGAAACCGCAAGCTTTCCCATTAATAATGACAAAAAAGTGAACTCTAACAAAACAATCATGACCAGGATCTCCATCTTTCATCGAAGCCCATCTTTTTCATCATTCAGAGAAGATAGTCCCAACTTACCCTATTGTAAGCTTTTCCCATATCTATTTTGATAAGAACCCCTTCCTTTTTAGCCGAGTGTTTTGAATGAATACATTCTTGAGCCAAAACTGCAAGATCAAGAATTTGTTTCCCTTCAATGAAAGCACCCTGAGATTTAGAAACAATCGAATCGATGACCTTTTTCAACCTGTTGGCAAGGATTTTGATAATTATTTTGTAAAGACTGGAGACAAGGGAAATAGGTCTGAATTTCTTCATTTCTGCAGCTCGATAAAAGTGGAGTTTATGGACTTGTATATATATCCATCTTCCCAAAAATTTTCAAGCATTTGGATCACATCATCTTTGACGGTCGACCAATATTTATGAAAAAAACCAATCATGATCCCGTCAGGTCCGAGGGCTCTTTGAGCATTGAAATTCTTTATAACAGCCCAAATTTTATCAATGTGAAACTTATCTTATATATGATCGATCGCAGATTAGGATAAAACTGTAACAACCCTGATTTTTCTAGCGTTGAATCGTTAACCTTCGATGATGATATGACTGCCTTGACCGATTTGACTTTAGTAAAGATATTGAGTGGAATTGTGACAAGGCCTCTGGCCCATCCACCTTGATTGGATAAACGCACCCAATATCCAAATTCTGAGAACCGATTCCTAACTCGAACACTAAATTGAAACACGAACTCGAACCCTAGTGAGAAGTGTGTGTTACACACGATTCGAACCCCGGGATCGGACCAAGTACAAGCCCACCTTTTCAAGCATTATAATTATAACACATGGGTTTAGTTAGTTATTATTATTAATAAATAAATTAAAATGAGAAGGATGGCATGTGTGTGAACAAGGGCGATCATGTGCACCCTAGGCACAGACCTAACCCGAGCCCAATGACCCAAACTATTATAGGTTTATATGTATGGATGTACTTTGCACCTATTGTATGTGGTGCCTAACACACTGACCAAGCCCCTCTCTACACGCCTGACTTCGTGTACGTACTAGATAAGATACACGATACATGTCTTGACATTAGGACGTTTATTTTGGGCATCCATATAAGTAGTTGTGTGAATACCTTAGTTTGGGCCTTTGGATGGAAGGCCCATAGGCCAATTCATAGCGTGTAGTTTAACGCCGAATTAGACTTCCATTAGTATAAAGAGTAAAGCCAACACCAATTAAACCAAGTTTTTTTCATTGAGCTAGTTGAGAGAAGAGTGGATTTAGACTTTTGTTTTTAAGCCGTTGGATAAGTGCGTATACATCGGTTGGTGGTGTACCAACTTCACATCAAAGCAACCCTATTTGTTATAACCAAGCCCCTTACGCAGTTTTAAAAGCCACATAAAAATCTTAAGAAAAAGAGAAGGGATCCGAATGAAGAGGAAGACCCCCATTTCTCCTCAACTTCCTTTAGAACCCAACCACTTTGATCTCTGCCCCATCCATCATCTTCCAAAAGAAGATCTTTGCTACTCCACCCATTCTGGCATCGTTGCGATCGGAGAGCGAGTCATCAGATGGATGTAGGATTTCGCCCCAAAACCCCAACATCGCTCACCGCAAAAGGCTTGCATGTGTAAATCTTGAAGAATCTCAAGGATCGGACGAGCGAGAATTGAGAACGGCGAGATCTTCGAGATCGTTGCATGCGAGAGTTTAAAAGGTGAGATTCGTGGATTTATTGTGTAGAATTAGTGTGGACATGGATTATGCGAGATATAAGGTCGTGTGCAAGGGTTTCGAAGACCGGGCACTTGAGAAACGCGAACACCAACTTTTTAAGGATCGACCTCCGAAATCATCGCATGCATGAGGTTAGAGGGGAGATTTATTGCTTTTTAACATAGGGTATGCTTAGGTTTAGATCGTATGTGATTTTGGAATTTTTCGAACCCAAAAAGGTCACTCACAGTCATCTGGGCGAGTGAAAACCTCATTGCTGCAAGACCCTTCCTGAACTACTTGCTGCGGCGAGTGCTACATATAAATATAGGCCAAAACAGTGCTGTCCAAACTTGCTGCGGCGAGCTATAGAATTCTGAACACCTCGCCGTGGCGAGCTACTGTTCACAGTGCCAGCACTTGTTCAGTATTTTGGTCATAACTTTTGATCCCGAACTTCGATTGGTACGATTCTTATGGCGTTGGAAAGAAGATAATGAGCCCTATAACTTTTATGAATGAATAAATTCATAAATAAAATGTTTTAAAGGTCAAAATTAGATAGTAAGTGTGATAAGTTCTACATGAACATCCAAAATTTGCTAGAACTTGTCCATTCTGCCTATTTAAATTTTTCCTTGACAAAGCTTGAGGAACCTTGGCTTATTCGATCCCTTAGACATTAACACATGGTTTATAGACCTCTTTGATCTATATTGTAAACGGAAGGCTGTTGATAGGATCCTTGCATTGTTTTCGTTCGACGTCGGAATTGAGGTAGGGAAAGTTCACTACTAAATTGCATTTGATATTCAATGCTTAGACTCTATGATATAATTGAATGTCAACCTTGATGTTTTATGTTTGAAATTTGCCACATTAAAAATGAAATTGAGTTTTCAAGCATCGAATTCCTATATGAACCATAGATTTAGATTTTGAATAGTAAGGAAAATTTGATGTTCAACATATCATTTTATTTCGATTCATAGATCTTAATCTTAACGATAGAATTGAACTTATATGAACTCAGATTCTGATATGAATATGATATGAACTGATACAAACTGATATGAACTGATATAAATTGATATGAGCATTGAATGTGAATTGAAATATGAACCATTTGAACTTGATTTCCGAACTTAGTATATGAATTAATGGAATTTCGAATATGAAGCATTTGAACTTCTATTTTGAAATTTGAATGCGACCTTGAATGTGACTTGAACATGACTTTGAATCTGAACCTTGGATAATGTATCGAATCCGAATATGAATTTTGAATATGAATTCTGAATACGACTTCGAATATGAAATTGAACCCCAAATCCAAAGCCTGAAATTAGAACGTCGAACTCTGTATATGATATTGAATCTGAATTTGAATCTGAATATGAACTCTGAATCTGATATGAGCATGGAATCTAAATTATCAGCTTTGAACTCTGTATGTGAACTCCAAATGTGAGTTAAAATATGTGAACTCTAAATTTTTATATTCGAAACTGTATGATGAGATTAGCGGATCCGTGATTTGGACCGAGAGGCGGTGAGTCCATGATTTGGACCTGCACGGCGGTGAATCCGGCTCCGTCTCCTTCTGAACTTTGATATGATTTCTGAACTATGATACGAACTCTGAATTTCAATATAAACTCTGAAACTCTGAATGAGAACTTGATTCCGACATCTGATTTCTAAATAAGAACTTTGAGGTTGATCTCTAAAACTTTGGATAAGAACTCTATGCTTCCGAACTCTGAACTCCGAATAAGAACTATGACAATGAACGTTGAATCTGAATACGTATCTGAAGTTGAAATGAGAACATTGACGTTTAGCTAAGATTTCGTAAAACTCTGTTTTGACATAGGTATGTCTTTCGAATCAGTTTTGTTTTCGATACGAAAATGTTTTCATTCCGATTTGGAAATACCTTTGAATTATGATTATCGAATCTATGTTTTGAAAATATGAAATGTTGTTACTATTAATCTTTTTCTCTACTGAGTTTGGACTGTAGCTCATCCCTCGACTATACGTCACAGGCACAGGCATTGACCAAGACTTGATTCGGGCTTAAAGAGGATCCAATAGACTAAAATTTTAGGCTTAGTATAGAGACTTTTGAGTTTTATTTTGGATCTTCAGACTTGGTATATTCACAGGTCTTGGTAGAAAATAGAAATTGTATTTCTCTACTTGTACCCCAGTGTTTAGGTGATGGTCGACCATCACTGATGATTTTAAATTGTTAGACCGTGTTTTGGATAAAGTAGAATCTTCTATTCCTGCCATATGTATTAACTGCTTTGAATTCCGCATTGTGTGGATGTACTAGATATACTGTAATTCAGATTGTGATCTACGATCTGACGGTCCGAATTTTCCTAGTTATTCAAAAAGATATATATATATATATATATATATATATATATATATTTCAGGAAATCTACGTTGAGAAAATTTGGGCTGTCGCAAAAACTTTATAACAAACATTGTTCAAATGTGGCCTTTGGGCATAAATTGAGACTATTGCCACCTCTATAGCCTGCACTTCGTCTGCATCAAATCTGTCCACTGTTTATAATCTTTCCTTTGCTAAGGACCATTCACATCGTTTACTCATACATATTAAATTGCTATGATTTTGTGGTAGAAATTATTTGATTGACATAATTTTGAATGATTGTAGTAGAAGAAATACTTGACTTAGTCTAAGATATATGGGAGCGACATCGAAATCATTAAAGAGGTTTGTGAATATATTGACGAATTTTGTTTTGAGTACCTTTATTTCTACCCATGGATTCTTTGAGTTCACCCACGCTCCCACGTGCGACAGAAATAAACCATAAATACTCCCGAAAATCGTGAGTGAAATACACCCACCATATTTTTTCGGTACACCCACTTATTCCATTCACTACAAAAAATAAGGTGTTTCAGCGGCACTTGCTCTTAAGGTAGTTTTTGTAAAAAAAATGGTAGCGGCAGTTTTTGGTAGCAGCAGGACTAATAGCGGCAGTTTTTTAGTAAAAAAATTGCCGCTAATAGTCTTATTTTTTGTAGTGATTACTCATTCCTACGAGCTCTTCTTTTTCCTCTCGTTCTCGCGCTACGACCAATTTGAATATTTTCACATTCTCCACCTTCCCATGTTCAATATTCTTCGCTCAGTTGGACACCTACGACCATCTTCTTCTTCCTCAAGCGATTTTAGGGTTTAGTTTCTTATTCTTCTCTTTTCAGTTTTGGTATCATGCTATTGGGAAGCTCCAAACTTGGGCTATATAGACTGGATTTAATTATGAATTTAGGCCCAATAGAAGCTCCAAACCTCACCTATATTTGCACCCTTTCTTGCTTATAAACCACACAAAAAAATTCAACAAAAAAAGCCCATAGGAAAAATGTGGGTATAAAAAAAAAATGTTTCATTTGCACCCTGATGGTGCATACCTACTGTCAAAGCAGCACCTTTGACAGCAAGCACCCACCGTCAGAGGAAAAAAAATTATTCTGACAGTAGGTGCCCACTGTCAGGTTTATATATCTGACAGCAGGCACCCATTGTCAAGATATCAGTTGTTGAATTCCAGTGAGGCTCCTCACTGGAGTTCAACATCTGATGCTCTGACAGTGGATGCTTGTTGTCAGCTTTCCTAAGTTGACAGTAGACACCCACCATCAGGATGCCAGATGTTGAACTCATGTGAGGAGTTTTCTTAGATAGCCTCCTGACGGTGGGTGCCTGCTGTCAGCTCAGCAAATATGACAGTGGGTGCCTGCTGTTAGTGTGTCTGTTTTGACAGTGGGTGCCCGCCGCCAGGCCCACAACAAATATTTTTTTAAAAATATGTACACTAACTGTGGGTGCATGCTGCTGATACGAACTCAGAGGGTTTCTTCGCCGCTTTTCAATTCTCAGTCTTCGTCCTTCCTCACGCTGTTACAGCGCGAGGGCTTCAGAGGGACCAAGCCCAAAAATGGTTTGTCGTTACCGTACAAACCCTTCCTCACGTTGCGCAGCGTGAGAAGTAGCGAGGGAATACAAGTATCGTGCAAGCGCGGGAAGAAGAAGGGGGAAGACGATGCGGGTGCACAGCAAAAGAAAGTGGTGGGTGCATTTGACCGTTTGAAAAATAAAATGATAAAGGGGGTGGATCTAAAGAATCAGTTTGCCGTACACCCACTTATGTGGGTGAACTCAAAGAATCTGTGGGTGGAAATAAAGGTACTCTTTTGTTTTCAGCAATATTTTGAGATTGATTTCAAACAGTTAAAAATATTATAAAAATGTATTAAATATATATATTTTTTGATAACTTGGGTATCTGGGCCTCTTAGAGCACCCGCCTAATCCCAGGGGCACATGCGCACCCCAAATTCAGCACATGCCGGATAAGCACAAGATACAATCCTTAGGGTGGCCTCAAGTGAGGGAGGGAATTCGAACTCAAGTCTCCACAACAAATATAAGATTTTGTTAATTTTATTTAAATTAACTAAATTTCAAAATATTATAAAAATTAAGATTTTGTTAATAAGATTCCTACTGTTTCGTCTATTATAACTGCTGATCTCATGAATTAATATGTTTGGTTGTTCTCATAAATAATAGATTAAAACTAAATCTAGGCGAAAGAACCAAAATTTTGAAATTTGACACTACTTAATGAGGACATCTTGGAAAGCCTCCACAGAGAGCCTTTCCTTTTCCAGCCATAGTTACGAATTTGTAATTTGGTAATAAATCGGTACACTTGGGAAAAAAATTGCGAAGTATTTGAAACAAAAGTAATATAATTATTTAGGGCTTGTTTGATTTCAAGGGAAATAAGGGAAAACTCATATGCGGCAAATGAATTGCCGAGATTCCCGTTGTTTGGATGACATCCAAAGGGGTCAGAAATTATCTTCACATTTTTCGTAAAAATCTGAAAAGAAATGTCGAGGGGGTCCCTCGGTTTTCTATCTTCCGAACCTTCTGACTTCTCATCCGTATGACTCTTCTCATAATGCCACACAACTTTTTCACGGACGAAAACCATTGACTGATTTGAATAAAACGATGGAGATTGTTTTTTTTTTCAATCTTCCTCATGATAGATCTTAAGATCATGATGCCCCTATCAAACAGTCTGATGTTGATTCTATATGGCACACATCCTCAAAAATCATAGGCAGAACCACTTATGCCTTGGGTGGTCAATTGACCACCCAAACTTTTTAAAAATTTGTTATTAAGCTTTAGGGGTCCTAATTTATAATAATGAATTCTCATCCTGTAATATCCCTGATATTTTAACCTATTTTCGTTTACCTCGATAAGCGTGCCCAAAAATAAATTATGATATTTTATGAACTTTTTAGTTAGTTTTGGTTATGATGAGAGACATGACCAAAGGATTTAGTTTTGAGGTGTGTACAAGTCAGGAAATCAACGATGTACACATTAACGTTGGTATTTGTGTTTAACACCGGATGTTTTGCAAGAATAATTAGATAAGTTGTAAATAAAAATATCTAGATTTTTATTTACAACTTTTATATTATAAGAAGAGAGAGGTTACAAGAGAAGTTATCTTCTCCCTCTCGTTGGAAATTAAGCCATTAAGCCTTGCATCTCTAATCTTTAGATCTAGAGAGTTTGAGAACTCCTCTTCCCATCTCAACCATTAATAAGCCTTGAGTTAGTACTTGGATTTGTTTGAACTACTGAAAAAGAAAAGAGATGAGGAAAGGGAGAAGTTCTCTTTAAAATTTTCGTGGCTGAGGCAGTGATCACCTCCAAAGGAATAAAGAGTCGCTTGAAGTTTTAAACCGTTGATCGTGGAAATTTGTTCCGGTGTGTGAATTAGTGCAAAGGGATCAACGAATTAAGCTACAAGAGGTATGCTTTGAAACCTCCTTATGCAAATTTGTTGGATTTTTGTTAAGAAATTAAAATTTGGATTCAATATAAAGATTACTTGGCCTATTCTTCAAATTGTCTATGCCAATTCCGGCTGTGATAATATAATCATAGTCCGATGAGGTGAAGGGCATGAAATGGGATCAAACAAGGTATATTTAGACCCAAGGGCATGCTAGGAATTCCAAAAATTATGAAAAATTTTAAAAATAACAGTATAAAAAAATTCGACTGTCGAAATGCAAAATCGACCATCGAAATTCTATGAGCTTTCAAGTCATTTTCAGCCAAAAAAAAAAAACAGAACCTGAGAAGTTCTGACAAAATCGACCATCGATTTTGAAATCGACCATCGATTTTCTCGATTTAAGTTTGGGGGTTTAAAAAAATTTTGGCATTTCGGTTTTCAGTTTTGGGGGTTTTGAGCTTAGGGTTTTTCGGGGTTTTGGCGATTTTGGGGAGGATCATCCATTTCGGCCAAATTTGGGGGAGAGATACATTGCAAAGTGGACAAGGGGCTTCGATTTTACCTTGTGGAAACCAGATTTGAGCTTCTAAAGGTAATCTCCTCCCACAGCTACCTTATTTGGGGATTTTTCATCCTCATTGTCTGTTATTTTTCTTTTCTGTATATTTTTGATTCAATGGGGCCTAAAAAGCAGACACCCATACGAAATCCCACATAAAAAAGACCAGCTTCTAAAGCTGCGTCTACAAGCGCAAAACAAACAGCCTACACCACAAATGGCTCCACCACCCTTGTCTCCCCTTCCCTTAGCACCCCAACGATTTTTGGACCATTAAAGGCTTCACGACGGAATATTTATTTCACCCGGAGTTGTTTGACCAGCATACAACCACACAATTGGCAAGCGAATACCTTGAAAAGGCCAATATCCATTCCCTGTGCACATCCTTTAGCGACCATTTCTATCCCACAGGGCGTCTATTTTATCAAAGACATGAGCATGAAGACGGGAAAAGAATCTATACAGAGATTGATGGCCGTGATTATACCTTTGATCTAGAGGACATGGCTGTGGCATTGAGATGCCCTTTAAATCACTCACAAACGATGGGATTAGGTCCTCCTTTTCCCAAACCAGTCCGTTTCGAAGATGTAATCACGCAGATGACGCAAGGCCGTCATGGGTCCGGTAAATCCATCGTCACGGTCCATATGCCGGAGACCATGTGGATCTTGGATAAAATTTTTAAGACCACCCTTTACCCTTTTGGTCATCAATCTGGCACGTTCCCTTCAACAAATTCTTTGCCTATAAGGAGCGATGGTTTAGTGCTCAAATCCTTTTTTAAAGGGATTATCAAAGCCCGAGAGAAAATGGGCAAACATGTGAAGAAACCATTGAAGACAATGGCTCGCATAATTTCAGTGATGATTGAGAACTACCGAGCGGGCCCTGCTTATGATATCCCTCCTACTGAACCCAAATCCACAGCGGGTTCAAAAATGTATAATTTGGTCAATTGGGGTCAAACCTACAGTAGGCTGGTAAAGACTCCAAAGGATGCGGAGGCACCTGATACCGCTAGCGATGATGATGAGGACCCTACTCATTCTATCCCTGACACTACTACCGCTGCACCTCCTCAGCCCCCACAGAGTGACGTTCTTACACTCTCTGAGTTCACCCAAGAGCTCACCCACCACACCAGCTCTATGCGTCAGGAGTTGGATGTCCATGGCGGCGCCCTCTCTTATTTGATGCAGCACGCGTTTCCAGAGGATTACACGACGTATATGGCCGATATCCGTGCTTCAGTATATCGCCCTTCGACATCGGGCGCTAGTACTAGCATGCCTTCTACGACCAGGGAGGATACGGGTGATTATGATGCTGCTGCGGGTGATGGTACTTCGGATCGGGCAGGTCCATCTTCTGCCGGGGATTGTTAGTATACTTGGGGGAGGGGGTACTGCTTTATTTATGGTTGCTATGGGTCTGTATTTATTTACAGCTTGGATTATTTAGGACCTGGTGGTCCTTCTTTTGTTATCTTTTATCTTTTCTGTCTGTTACTTTGCTCTGGATATTTTGCCTATCTTTGTTTGTATATAGTTCGGTTAGATACTTGTTTCATCTTTTGATATGCATGTTGAATTTTTATGTGCATTGCTTTTGTTGGTATTTTGGTATCTGCTTCAGTTAGATGCTTGTGTGGGTTTACTCTATGTCACTTTTATACTTCCTGTTTCTTTGATAGCTTTTCATTCTCTTTATGGCTTTCATGCGTCACCGTGCATCAGTCTCCCGGCACGTGACACTTGGGGTGTGGGCATCCATGTACGGATGCAATCCACTATGGCCTTTTAATGCCACATGCAGTACATCCATGTTACTACGGATCCCATCCCTTGGCTTGCGTGCCCTGTGGGGTCGCATCACGGTGCCCATGTTTTCTCTTCTTATATTGTCTGGTGTGTGTTATGTTCAATTTTCGAGGACGAAAATTTCTAAGGAGGGGTGAATGTAATATCCCTGATATTTTAACCTATTTTCGTTTACCTCGATAAGCGTGTCCAAAAATAAATTATGATATTTTATGAACTTTTTAGTTAGTTTTGGTTATGATGAGGGACATGACCAAAGGATTTAGTTTTGAGGTGTGTACAAGTCAGGAAATCAACGATGTACACATTAACGTTGGTATTTGTGTTTAACACCGGATGTTTTGCAAGAATAATTGGATAAGTTGTAAATAAAAATATCTAGATTTTTATTTACAACTTTTATATTATAAGAAGAGAGAGGTTACAAGAGAAGTTATCTTCTCCCTCTCGTTGGAAATTAAGCCATTAAGCCTTGCATCTCTAATCTTTAGATCTAGAGAGTTTGAGAACTCCTCTTCCCATCTCAACCATTAATAAGCCTTGAGTTAGTACTTGGATTTGTTTGAACTACTGAAAAAGAAAAGAGATGAGGAAAGGGAGAAGTTCTCTTTAAAATTTTCGTGGCTGAGGCAGTGATCACCTCCAAAGGAATAAAGAGTCGCTTGAAGTTTTAAACCGTTGATCGTGGAAATTTGTTCCGGTGTGTGAATTAGTGCAAAGGGATCAACGAATTAAGCTACAAGAGGTATGCTTTGAAACCTCCTTATGCAAATTTGTTGGATTTTTGTTAAGAAATTAAGATTTGGATTCAATAGAAAGGATTAAATGGCTGTGTAGAAAATGATGAAAAAGAATCCGGGCATGTTGAATTAATACCACAGAGGAATTGACTGTCGATTTTCAAAATCGACTGTCGAAATTGGAAATCGACTGTCGAATTAGAAATCGACTGTCGAAAATGGGATTTTAAGCTTGAAACAGAGTTCTGAAATTCGACCATCGAATTTCAAATTCGACCATCGAATTTGAAATCGATGGTCGAATTCTGTCCAGCTTCTGGCTTTTAAAATTTTGATTGGATTTTTGTTTTGTGAGCCTTTGGGTTAATTTTTGAGTTGTATATTAACACTAAGGGTGTTAATATATGTAGGTTTGGTCAATTGGGAGTCCTTGGAGAGGACTGCTTGTTCATGCTTTTGAATTTGCTTGGTTAAGGTAGGGGAATCCTAATTTTTATTTGCATGAATTATAAGCATAAATTGTCATCAATCAGGTTATTTTTAGAAGCATGAAATATAGAAATTTCATTATACACAGTGAAATTAAAAAACTTTGAACATATGATACAATCCGAAAATTTGTAAACCTTATCATGAATAAGAATCATTGGAAATCAGAACCTCAATTAACTTTTGAATCGTAACTCGCTAACCTTTGAATCGTAACTTCGAATCAGAACTTTGAAAATCAGTATATGATATGAATAATAAGCTTGGATATGTGTTAGCATTTGCATTTGATTTTGGGTTCATAAGTACGATGCCCTAGATTCCACCAACCGTGTTGACGGTAAAACTTTGGCGCAAGTTTCCCTCATAGCGTAGGGGCTTGTTGCATTTTCGAAATGGGTTCATGAACGACGATGGTCAGTAGGGTCTTCCCATCGGTCACGTAGTCTGCTCTCATGCTATAGGAAATTTGGGAGATAAAATTAAGTTATAAATTTAAGACAAGAAGCATGCTAAATCAGAACATTTTGAACACTTTAGATTTCATGATAAGTTTTTGACTCAGGATTAGAACTGGAGATTTAATTTGAAAAGCATCATTGAAAAACCATATTTGATCCGATTCCGTCTTTTGAAAACCTTTACTTATAAGAAATGCAAATAGATCTGTCTTCCTCTATTGAGCTTGGCTGCTAGCTCACCCTCGACTATACGTCACAGGTGCTGAGACTGACCTTGGGTCAGAGGATCCGGAGGACTCCGATTATATTCCCGAGGAGGATTTGGATATACCAGCTGAGGAGTTCTTCCCGTGATCTTAGATTTTCTATTTTTGGTATTTTGTCTGGATATTATTTTGGATTGATGAGCCTTAGGCTATTATTTTTGATCTTTTGATATCACTCGAGGAACCATTATTGTGAACCTCTATTTTAGGTGATCGGATTGGCCATCACCGGTGGTTCCTTTTGGTTCCTCACAGTGATATATCTAATTTTGTTATATGAAGCATTTGTTTTTGGATTAACAATGTTGCCTCTGTCTTTAGAACTTTGTTTATGTTGCCGGCTTCTGTTTGTTACGGCTTATTGAGAAATCAATAAGTTGATGAACCGGCCTTTCCTATACCTTAGGGATTGGAAAAGTCGGGTCGTCACACATCCATCAAAAATTATCTTGACCACCCAAAATTATAAAAAAATTTCAAACATTTTTTTTATGGTATTTGTTTTCATAACAAATATTTCTTGTTTGATTTTGTTTAACTAAATCTCACAAATTTGGCTTATTTTTAAGCTCCCCCTCCATCTATTTAGGTATTGCACGGACTTATTTTTGGAGATATTTCTCTCACAAGGGCTCTACTATGTTGTAGAGCTATATACTCTCATATATGGTGTATATGCTTTAGTATAATTAATTAAAAAAAATAAATGGAACCTAGAACCTAACCTTCACAAGGCACCAAGTCTACCACTAGAGCAATTCACTAAGATATATAAAAAAAAAAAACAAACTTAATACATATATAATTTTTTGGTCATTTGGCTATTTGTTTTTGTTAGGATATGTTATTTTCCTACAATTTCCTGCATATGTATTCAAATACAGGATTTGATTAATTCTACATTTTCCCAGCTAGCAATGTGGTTATCCAAATAGTGGAAAACAAAGGGAAACAAAAGAATACCATGGTTTCCTACAACTTAGGTATCCATAAGAAAATATAGGAATATTATTTTACTTTCTCACGTTTCCTGTGTTTTTATCCAAACAATTCGGTAATAAATCGGCACACTTGGGAAAAAAATTGCGAAGTATTTGAAACAAAAGTAATATAATTATTTAAAGTATTTAAATAAGTAAATACTTTTTTGTCAAAAATGAGGAAAGTTACAAATTTATTTTGTAAAAAGTGCGTTTAAAACGTAATTTTAAAAGACGAGTTTTAAAAGTGATTCCGACGTTTTTTCAAGAACAAATGTGTTTTAAACGAGTTTTTATTAAAAAAAATTCCAACTAGGGTGGCTCCTGGACTTAAGTCGAGTTTTGATTTTACATGGCACACATTTAAAAATCTGATTTTAAAATAGCAAAAAACATTTCACAAATTATGGGCATACAATCATACAGTCAATTTATCAATTTTGATTTCACATGGCACTTATCTAAAAAACTGACCCAAAAATCACATGAAACACGTCTTGCTCAAACATGATTTGGAGTCACTTTTTAATTAGATGTGTGCCACATGGAAGAAAAAGCTGATTGTTTGATAGTATGCTTGTGATCTCAAAATTCATCGTGCTGAAAATTGGGATGAAAAATGTTCTCCATCGTCTGATTTAAAACGGTCAATGCATTATGCATGAATAGAGGAGATGGGACGAGGTTACAATTTCGTAATGTGTAAATAATAGTATTCAACAGTAAAATTCTTTAGGTACCTTTGTTTGCGCCCACGCAATCTCTAAGAGCTCATATGTTCGAAACCCCCTAAAACTCGAAAACTACTTCAAATCAGACGATGGAGATCTTTTTTCACCCCAATCTTTCACATGATGGATCTTGAGACCATGGACGTACCATCGGATGGTCTGTTTTTTAATCCACATGGTACAAATCTCTACACAATCTCTTTTCGCACTCATTCAATTTCTTAGGGCGCTTATGTTCAAACCCTTAAAACTGTTGATTGCCCCGAATTAGATGATATAAATCATTTTTCATCAATATTCCACACGATGGATCTTGAGACCATGAACATACTATCAAACGGTCTATTTTTTATTCCACGTGATACAAATCCCAAAAAAATATTGCTTAAACGTGATGTGTGTAATATGAAATTTCGTCTTGTGTGCAAGTAGTTGCTCTCTATTTCTAAAAATATTGTTTAAACCTGATGTGTGTCACGTGAAATTTCGTCTTGTGTGTAGGTAGTTGCTCTTTATTTTTGGGGATTTGTATTACGTGGAATAAAAAATAGACTGTTTAATTGTATGTTCATGGTCTCAAAATCCATCATGTGGGAGATTGGGATGAAAAACTATTTAGATCATCTAATTAGAAACAGTCAACAAGTTTAAGGGTTTTGAACATAGGCGCTCTAAGAGAATGCGTGGGTGCAAAAAGATATACCCAACTCTTTATAATAAGTGGGTTTTGAGAGTCTATCAAAAAACCAGATATATAAAAAAAAAAAAAAAAAAAAAAAAAAAAAAAAAAAGTTGGGTTATGAGGGAGGGTTATGAGGGAGGAAGAGATTTTTTGTAGGTATGAGATAGATGGAGCGATAAAGGAGGCATCACATTTTAAATGAGTGGCTATAACTATTGGCAATCGTATAATGTATATTTAAACGCATAGCTGCAAATGAGGTTTCCCTTATGATCACATTTTAAATGGGTACCTACCACTATTCACTATTGGGCTGAATAATGTGCGTTTAAAACCAAGGTATTAAATCAGAATTCGGTATTGGGTATCGGAAAATCATTAAAACCCTCACACCCACACGTTTAATGAAAACACTCACGCCGGAAAATCATTAAAACCCATTTATTGGGTTGGATAGTTTGATAGAAATCGTATTTCACCCCGATCTTCTACAAAAATGATCTTGAGATCACGTTGCACCTATCAAACGGTCAGTTGTTGATGACTTGATAGTTGATACTACATATCTAAATTCTATCTCACTTGTTCTATTGCACATCATTGCATGTGAGTGTGAAACCCAATTGTGGCACTGGGGTTTTTGATCAAAATTAAAAAATGAAAGCCTAAGGAGACGAGACATTTAATGCCATATATCTTGTTGATAATGGATTAGAATCTCATGCATCATGTCCTCACTCCCCAGTTCCCACAATCTCAAGTTCTCAACCTTAAAATCTCTTGGCCAATTAGCCCAAATAAGGGTGCCTTTGGTCCCCCACGGCCCCACCCCATTATCTTGTACAGTTCACTGCGTCAAAATGGTAAAAAAACAACTTTTGGAATATAAAAAAAAACCACCGCCCAAGCAGTAGGATACTAATCCACTGCTAAAACTGATCGGTTATTATATTACGACAGTGGTTTAATTCCTTAACCATCATCCCACGCCATAATATATCGGGAAACCAAAAATTCATTTCCTTGTTCAGCTGTAACTGCCTCCTCCCCTCTCTCTCACTCTCTCATCCTCTTCGAAACCCTAGCCCATCTCCCTCTTCGAAACCCTAACCTCCATCTCCGAAACCCTATTTCATTAGTTCGAAACACGGCGCTGCGATCTTCTTCCGCTATCTATGGAACTTATAATCTGGCCGTTAAATCGAACATTATAGCAGCACATCAACCAGATTTTCTAAGTTTCAACACCAAGTTTCATTTCTCGAATCGATTGCTCAAGGGATGTGATTTTTTTCCTTCTTACAGTTTATTGATCTGGAGGTTATTCTCAAATTAGTTATTTTTTCATTATTCTCGATCTGATTTATTTTAATAATCATCTATGGTGATTTCTATGTTCATTTTGTCTGTAATCTTCTGATCTAGAACATATAGCTTCTGTTTTCCAGATCGGATTTAGTTTTTTATATATGTTCATAATTAATTTTTGCACTTAGGTGATTAATTTATATGGGAGCTCTAAATATTTAGGGTTTATCGATTTGTTCGAAAGATAATGTCATGATTTAATTAGTATTAAAAGTTCTTACCTTTTACTTGTAATTGTTTGGTAAATCAGTATTTTCCTTGAATTTGTTCATATATTTAGGGACAATTATTTGATAAAATAATAAATTTATTATTCGACAACATTTTCCTTCTATCTCTATCCCTAAGCAAGGGGCAAAGGCGATCCTTCTTCATAACAAGACGAAACACCGTTGTTAGGGCATCATCATCTTACAATGATTCCTTTGGAGGCCATGAGCAGAACCGAGAACAACTCCCATTGAACTGATATCTGCTGCCACCGTATGATGTCTGCATATGAGTTGCTATTCAGCATCATAAATTGGTGGACTGTTATGAAAGTCCCATAATTGCGAGATCCACATCTTGTTCTCTGGTTTTTGTTTTTTGATATAAAGCTGGGATCGAATACTGTACATCTCTCTGAACAAATACCAACATAATGTTCTTAGGTATTTATGTGTATGTGATATTTTGTTTGTTTTGATTATAGACTGTAGTTTAGTTGATTGAGTTTTGTTTTGAATTTAAGGTAATATAGGCATAATGATTTGCTGGTTCATGTTATAAAGAAATGCAATTTAATTTGATATCTAGAAGTTTTTTTTTTTACTTGTTGATTATATGGTTTTAGCTTAATTAGAGATGCCAAAGTTTAGAAGGAAGAACAGATACGATAGTTCTTTCTATTGTAACATTATCCCCTTGAACTTGAGTAAGGAAATGGGAATGGCTAAAATCTGGATAGGATCTGATTCCCTGATGGCAATTTATATAGTAAATGGAAAAGACAATGCCCCTTTGTAATATTAGAAGGGAACATAAATGTTGAATACAATGGGTGATTTGGTCGCCGGTCCACAGATCACATTCTAATCTGCTTGCTCTATTTAATTGAGTTGTTTTAACTCAGAAAGTCCATCAGCAAAGGTCACTTGGCATATCTCAATTGTATCCAACTTCTATTATCAACTTGTCATCAAACTTAACTTGAATGTCATCTTTGGCCACGATTCCTTGGTTCTTGTGGTTTTTGCCTATTAATATGGTTGTAGCTCTAATATCCTATTTAACAACAATCCCTACAATGGAGTGGAGGGTACATAATCTTTATACACCGAGTGATATGACCTTATCTTGTGTTTCTTGAGAAGTATGGATTTTTAATGTCAGTGCCAATGTTTTGCCTAAGCTTTTATCCACCCTTTGCATGTTACATAATATGTTTTAGTGAGATGACCAGCTGCAGATGAGGGAGGGAGGTAGGCAGAGTACATAGTTTATATAAATCTCTTGATCACAGAATAGTATAATTAACAATATTTTCATTGATATACACCTTCATTTTTAAATATTGTTACGAGCAGAGTTGACTTTATGTTTCTTGTGTAAAAATTAAGATATAAAATGGTAGTGTCGTTATTATGCCTAAGCTTGCATCCACCCTTCTTTTTTTATTGACTGGAACTGGATGCAAGCTTAGACATAATAATTCAACTGAGAAGTATCTAGCTTATCATGTACACTATCTATGGAGCCTCAATGCCCTGTGCAAAAGTAAAGTAGAACCTTTGTTGACAGTCAACCGTGTACATTAAAAGAAGGCATATAGGTTGTGGATCCTTGACTGGATATTACAACTGTATAATTCAACTGAGAAGTATCTTGTACTCCCTTAATTGATTAGTTTTTTGTCAATTTCACATGGATTATTTGGCATAGTAGATGCATCTGTGTATCATAGGTTAGAAATTTGTTGGTAGATGCATGTATCATATTTTAGTAATTTGTTGATTTGTGGCTTTTACTAGTGTAGGCATTGACACCAAAGATAATAGACGAACTTCAACATTAATCATACTTTTCTTTTCTTTCCATTTATCGTCTCTCTCTCTCTCTCTCTCTCTCTCTCTATTTTAAAAATTATAGCCCAACTATTTAGGAGAATTTTACTTCCATATAAAGAATATATAGCCTAGTAGAGCATCTTTTTTCTTTTCTCCACACTTTTATTTTCAGTAGGTTGCTTCATCAGTTTTTTGTTAGTTATGTATTTCATTGTGTTTGTATAACCAGTACTTTTGTTTTTCTATGCTTATGTATCTTTGATTCATTCTATATAAATGAAGCTATTCAATAGTGTTAAATTAAGAAGGAAGAAAACTCAATCTCGAACTGTTTTGTAATTGCATCTTCTTGTTATTTTATGGACTCTTAGGTTTCATATAGTTGCAAAATTATTTTTCATTTTTATTGAGAATCTGTTATGAATAATTTTTTTCTGTCTCAAAGAATTTTAGGAAATGAAGGGAAGTATGATCAGGCCGTCTCTATCTTTGAACAGGTCATACCTTATTTTGCTTAGCTGATGAACATCTTTATTGTAATTATTACCCTTCATTAACTCTTAGCAGTGCCTTAAATTATGTTGGATATACTGATTTTGAGGGACAATCCTACTTCTCCTGAGGCATTGATTGGACGGGGGACAGCATATGCATTTCAAAGAGAACTTGATGCTTATATTGCTGACTTTACTAAGGTATGCAGGTCCGTCTAAATTCTATACTTGTGCAACTGTATTATAAGTTTATTGCTTACATGTATAAGTAGAGGGTTCTGTATTTGGATTTTTTCTATAGGCTATACAATCAAATCCATTACCAGAGGCATGGAAGCGGCGGGGCCAGGCTCGTGCTGCCTTGGGAGAATCTTTAGAGGCAAGACTTGTTTATGCTTCCTGTTTGACCTAAGGTTTACTAAGTATGCTGTATAGTTGATCTTAATGTGCATCCAATGAAGTTGTCAACTATCTATATGCTGGCACAATTACGTGCTAAATTTGATGATATAATGTGCACAATATCTTTTTGAGCTCTTGTTGTAAGAAAAGGTAGAGGTGGGTTGCTGGTCTTGTTGATTGGTGGTCTTGTTGACTAGAAATAGCGCGAAAGCTAGATTTTTTTATTTCGATGACTTTGAGCAAGACTTGGGTTTTCGAGAGTGTAGAATATTGGTTGTTAGCCCACTAAGATACTAAGAGTATCTTTGTTAGTATCATGGCTAGGGCTGTCAACGGGTTGAATCAATACCCGAACTGCCCAGGCACAATTTTTTACTGGGTCGGACACATAAACTTGACCCGTCAGATCGGCTCGTAAACGAAACTTCTGACCTGACCTTAAGATCAAATCGAATGAGAGGTTGAGTTGGGTCAGGTCTACCAAAAATTGAATTAGGTTGGGTTGATCCGACTCGATATTCTATATGTGTAAATATCAATGGGTCTAATTAAATCTGGACCCATCTGGTCAGGGTCGGGTCAGATCAAGTTGGTGCACTATCGGGTCATGTCAAGTTCAGCATATGCTATTTTTCAATTGGGCAGCTAAATTTTGGCCAGACCTAACTTGACCCCTTGACAGCCCTAATCATGGATAGTCCGGTCGATCAATTTCCTGATCATACGGTAGGATGGAGTCTATTTGTTGTCAAAATCTTATGTAGATGATGATCACACGTGTAGCACATGTAACATACATGAGAAGATGAATGGTATATCTATATTGTTAATGAAAAACACCTAATATTATTGGCACGAGAAATGACCAATCACTCCTCTTCCTGCCGTGAGATACCCGCTTGTAAAACCAAATTACACAGGCCGTGTACTTATGTTAGGTAGACGGGTCAATTGCCACCACCAAACAGAGTAAACAGATTGGAGACTAATCAGACTACTATTTGCTGTTATCAATTGACCATCATAATTACAAAAATGGAATACAGTAATAGGGAAAAGGACTGATTCCTGTTGATGGTGAGATCTGGCGTGTCGGTCGACGGGCTATTGTTCCGGCATTACATCAAAAGGTAGATAATTCTTTTATCGAATTTGCATTTATGCAATTTGTTTTTCTTTCTCATTCTTTTAATTAATTCATTTTATTGTTTTATTTCGCCAAGTTGGAATAAAACAGATGACGAAGATTTACTCAAACTGGTGTTGGTTTCTTATTGGATTTTGTAATTGCTTAAATTTCCTTAGTTTTGCTTTCTTGACAGAGTTAAAGAAAAACAAAACAAAGGTAAGGTAAGAAACGAGAAATTTGATGATAATTTTGCAGGCCTTTCATTAGGGAAACTAATCAATGACGTTTAAATTATACAGATCCAATCGTTTAAATTAACTAATCGATGCCATATGGAGGACTTTTTCAGAAAAAGTAGGGCAGAACTGCTTTGACCAAGGTAACTTGTGGCCCATGGAAACTGCATCTCTGACTTTTCCTTGAAAACTGGTGATCCCTTTGCCCATATTTTTATGTTTTGTTTCTTCACTCCTTTCTATTCTAAAGATTTGGTACTAGGCATTAGGCCTAGTACCAGATATGTAGCAGAGTGAGGCTGAGAACATTCTTTGGAACTTATCCATTGATGATGTAAAAAATAGACTCCTTTTCTACAAATCTGTGTGCATAATCCCATTGTTTAGTGTCCTCTCTGAAGCTTAGGATTCCAAGATTTCTTTTCACCACTTCCGTGTAGCCATAGTTTTGGGGCTGATGATTACTACTACCATAAGATTTGCCCCCAATTTGGTCCATAACGTTTGCCAAAGGCAACTTTAAATTCTATATCATGATCGAAAATGCCGTATTTCTCACTAAAAAGTTCATACCACGATCCAAAGTGTTGTATTTCTCACATCATGCAATCGAGCAATCTGTTCAAAGTATATATTACATACATGAGTAGATACTAGCTATCTTAAAAGACTAAAAAGAAAATGCCGATTGGGTATGTGCAAGTGCCTGTAGGAGTGGCTGGGCCATTACTGTTAGACGGTCAGGATTACATGGTGCCGATGGCAACAACGGAGGGGTGTTTGGTGGCAGATCTAGCAGATTTGGGGTGACGGTCAGGGTTATTATTAGTATGATTGAATTGGGTTTTTTTTGCTTCGTGTTTTTTGGGAAGATTTCATTGTTCATTGTAATAGTCTTTGAATCTATTTTTATATATGTTGATTGCAGATCTAGCAGATTTGTGAGGCTTCAAGGGATTAAATGTGCAATGGCAGGGAGGAATCTCTACATGAGATTCACCTGCAGCACCAGAGATGCGATGGGGATGAACATGGTATCAAAGGGTGTTCAAAATGTTATTAAATTGCAAAGTTATTAACTAAAGTTGGAACGAAACCGTGTTTAAACAAATCTAAATTTAATCTCAACTCTGATCGTTTTTTGAACCTGTGCCTATAGTTAAGAGATCATTATGAATCAGTGTTCAAAATTATGCATCATGTTTTAAGTACACTAATGATGACGATTCGTCGGATAATATACCAATGATAATTCAATGATTACCAACCACTTTCAGCCGGGCAGTTGCATTTTCTTTTTCCTGAACTGTTTAAACATCTAATCAGCTGGATTAATTTTGTGATTGGTCAATAAGAAACCTTTGTTAGGTTTCTTGTGCATGGTAATTAATTCTAGTCATAAATTTGATATGCTATCACATGAACAACTGGAGCCTATTTAGGCAAGATAAAACTTGCCTATTAAAAAAAAGGCAAAATTTGGTTGGATAGTGGCCGGTTCTGTCACAGGATTGAAAGTGTTTGCAAAGTCAAGGCCTTTGATTTGGTTGGAGCCCTTTGCAACAGAGCTGGCCTTGTAATGCTCGACTAATCTGTCAACATGTTTCTTAATTAGTTGAAAAGCAAACTGCAGCTATATGCTCACTTATGCATTCATTTAGTCACATCATTTCCACATTGATGTTCTGTTTTTAATCGAGCTGGCCTTGTGGATCTTAATATCATGGGCTTACAATCAAACAGTCAGATTTTGGTTCACATGGCACACATCTCGAAAAGTGATCCAAGGACCACGTTTGATGTACAACCATGACCATGTTAACTTTGTGGGTTGTCTGCCATGTAGAATCAAAATCTGACCGCTTAATGGTAGGCTCCCAATCTCAAAGATTGGGGTGAAAAACGAACTCCATCATCTGATTCAAAGCAGTCAAAGGTTTAGTTCTCTAACAGTCAACGACTGATCCTTCACTGCAGGAGGAATAAGTAATGGAAACACAAAAGCTTTCAGGAACTATTTCCACTATGAATTAGTTTTCCTACAAGAATTATTGATAATGATTTACTTTTTTTAATTTAATTTTTTTTTGTTTCTGTTACAATTGAAAATTTTTTAGGGCTAATTATCGTACTTCGAGAGAGATTGTTTTTACGGAGCCTATTCAATCCATCTGTTGTAATCTCTGCTCACATTGATTTTTTTTTGTTACTCAACAGTGATACAAATTGCCTTTTGTTATTTATTTATTTATTAATATTTGCTTTTTTTTTTTTTTTTTTTTTTTTGTACCGATGATGATTTATTAACCAGGAAAGGTACATAAAAACAAGCAACATATTGCAGAAAACTGGCTATAATTGGCCCCAAAATACCAATATATAGATCAATAAGAGGGATACTGATCTATATATTGTGTTTAATGATTCCCTTCAATCCAAATAAATATAAGTTTAATATGGAGGAGCTTTGTCCAGAATTGCCTCAATTTCATTGCAAGTGTCCATTTATCTCAGTAGGATCCACTAGGAGAAGCTTGCTGACCGCATTAGAGTTGAAATGATGAAAATTATGCACCCAACTTAAATCGGTCTTTTACCCTTCTCAACTTAAAATTATGCACCCAACCCCCTGCCCTTTGAGGTGAATAACGATCTCCATCGGCTGATTCAAAGCAGTCAAAGGTTTAGTTCTCTAACAGTCAACGACTGATCCTTCACTGCAGGGGGGATTAAGTAATGGAAACACAAAAGCAAGGAGCTGTAGTAGTGTAAATAGGTGAAACACGGGGACATAGTGTAAATAAGACATATCTCAAGGGTGGGGGGAATGCAAAAAACCCATTAATTTACATTTCAACTTGCAGGGGAGTGTTAAAGAGTGAAAATATTGAGCGTTGTAGCTTAAACATGTCGATTACTATGTTTGCAAGGGTAGATTGAGATTCTTTGAATTAGTTTATTCGCCAAGCCAAATCACAGGGACAATTGAATTGGGTGACGTGGAGTGAAGTACCTGCTTTGATACCATGTAGAATTTCATGGGGCTAACTCAACCTTAGAAAACCAGCTTGTAAGGCGAGGAGTGCCCAGATTATATATAAGCCTAAGACCTCCAAGCCCACAGGTAATATGGGACTATTCTAACACTATTCACAGCCCTTAACACCTCCTCCCACTTAATTCGCAGTCCATCATCCCTTGCTGACACGAATGCAAGCCCAACGAATTCGCCGCACTCCTGTACAACTATACTATAGCTTTTCACAAATATCAACCTTAATGCCAATTTCCTTTATTGAGTATCATGTGATTCCCCTAAATACTTCATTTTTATTTCTTTAGGCCAATTTCAGATACTTTTATCTGAGGCCTAATTTCAGCAACCAATCAGTCTTCTCAATTTCCTACCTTTTTTCCCACTGATATTTAGAAACCCAAATAAAGTCATTGGGTTCCTCTATTTCAGGTCTTATTTATTCTCCACTTCAAAAATTTCAATTGATCACCCTTTAAGCCTCATGTGATCTAGTAAATTATTTAAGACTTACATGAATTTAATTCTGGGCCCACCAATAATTTAAAATATGCCCAGTAAAAAGTTATTGGCAGGCTCATTTTGGAATTGTTGGAATTGATTAATAGGCATGCAATGATTTTTTTCGTACCGGAGACTTTCTCTTTTGAGAAAAGGCATCAAATGACTAAATGTGTTGTGTGTTTCAATTTTTCATTTTTTGCAGGTGGACGCTTTAACAACCAAGTGTGGAAAAGATAGGGGATGGGTCATTGAGCGGCTTTTGAATCAGGTTAAATAGCTCTCTCTCTCTCTCTCTCTCTCTCTCTCTCTCTCCACCCCGTATCATGTACTCAAAATTGGAAAATGAGATTCAATGCCACTGAGCTAAGATTGAACCATTGATTGTAATTCCAGCTACTAATAGAGCTAGACGGTGTTGATATTTGAATGGTGTTTTGATTAATCCTTGTTTTAAAATCTAGCCAATGACCGATTTTAGAGTAAATTCCGGTGGGAATGTCAAACAACTAAAGAAGACTACACTAATTTAGGAAAATGAAAGAAGTGAATAGGTTCCGCCATTCCTTGTTCAAAGTAGCATTCACACATCCCAGTGCCATTCAAGGATCAAAATTTCGACTGAAATGACCGAAATTTTGGCTGAAATTATCGGTTTCGGTCCCCACCGAAACGATAATTTGAGATCGAAATTTCGGTCAGTGCTTCAAATAAAACCGAGCTGCAAGAGTTCTTGTAACTCTGTTCTTCAAATAAGACCGAAATTGTGGTTTTTTGTTTTATGTTTATTGAGTACTTGTGCTGCGGTTTAGTAGTACATTGGCTGTGAATCATCTTTTTCACTTGATTGCTCCTCTGTATAAAGAAGCTTAGGTATGTGTATTTGAAATTCCAGTCAAGGCATTCCTTATAATGGCTTGTGTGCCTAAGGAGTTTTATCTTGTAGAGTACTCTACCCTTTTTCTTTGTAAAAAATATTTGTGTTCGTGATCATTTTTAAAATTTTCCTTATAGTGTCCTCGTTAACTTGATGTTATGTGTTGCGATGACACTGCAGTATTCATGTGTGTGTGTGTGTGTGTGTCACTGTGTTTAGAAAGTATTTTTACATACTTTTGATTCAGTGAAGGATCCTGGTTCTCTAATCGGCGCCTTCGGCAGCGAAGGGCGCAACTGACTTCTTTGACCCATATGAGCTTGGAGTACCTGATTTATATAGTAGAAGTACCATTGATGAGAAGATCTTAGGCTTCATTGATTTGCCGCAACCATCAACTCCAATCATAGCTCGCCGCCTTGTCTACAGAGTACGGTGATGGATAGGTTTCCACCATAGAGCTAGCCTCATTCAAACCCAAAGCCAGCCGATAGAACATATACCGATTTCTCTTCAGGTTCATCCCACTTTCTGTGAATTTGGAGCTTTACTGTTAGATCTAAGCAATGTATACAGCCTTCGGGACAATAACAAAGAACTGTAGGGGGCGGAGAGGAGATCACATGAAAGTTAATGATTTGACATGTGAATAGAGGGGGAAGTGAATCCCATGCACATCAGCTTTAAGAGCGTCTACAGCCGTTGGTGGTGTCTTTAAAGTGAACTTTGGGATAAGTTTTTAAATAAGTGACCGTTGGCAAAGCACACGTGATTTCTGGATATTACTGGTGCTAGCCTCGTAAGTCGAATATCACAAGAGATCCCACATCAACTTTTACAGCACACATTGTAGCAAAGTGAACAGCGTAAAATGCCACTTTCCCTGCAATATGGGCTCTTTACACATACTATTCCCAATTTACCTCGAATTGAATGTGCCCTTAATGTCATCATAAACACTGGTTTAATATCTATTTTACCAGTTGATTTTGGTTCTATATATCCTAGATTTTCATGCAGAACACTCGCGAAAGACGATTTACATTCTTTTACTGTTGGATGCTATATTTAGTATTCTTTATCAGATTCTAAGTGGAAAAGTCTGATTCATTGTGGACTCTATTTTAATTTAGATTTAATTAGTTTGCATTACAGAAATTTTAACCTTCTTGAAGCTTAGGCATGCCTCCAAATCATGACACCACTTCCCTCTTTGTGGTAATGAGGAAGTTCACACTTTACCATGTTATAAACTATGTTATTCATCTTTGCAGGCTTATATTGAAGCTGCTGAAACTATGCTTATAGATGATGTTAATGCAAATAAGGCAATTGGATCTCATGGAGCAAACTTACTTCAGTCCCAGTTGAAAAATCTTAGCAAACTGTCTGTTTTAACACATTGCAGCATTGGCAGGTCCCTTGATTTTCTTATTCGTGTTTTTTTCTACCAACTCGTTGGATCTCATAGAGTTTAAATTCAATAGGTTCAGGATCTAACTTCTTGTATCTTATCTCCAGTCTTGCAACAGCTGGATATGGAACTGCACTTGGTGTCATCGGCGCGCTTCATGATGAAGGATTTCTAGAAATGGCCTTCTGCACAGAAACAAGGCCATTTAACCGGGTGTTTATTTTCCCTCCTAGTCTCCCCTACCTTTATATTTCATTTGGTTATTTGTTTACATTTTATTTAGAGTAGCTTTATTAACATCCATGGAATCTTGGAGGGCACGTATGCCAAAAAGCATTGACTCCTTTGAATCAGACGGTGGAAATCATTTTTTGCCCCAATAATCCACACAAGGAACCTTGAGACCATGAGCATACCATCAGAAGATCAGTTTTTTATTCCACGTGGCACAAATACCAAAGAAGTAGCCCTTAAATGATAAATCACTTGGCAGGAATCACGCTCGAACGTGATTTAAGGGCCATTTTTTGGGATTTGTGCCTCATGGAATAAAAAACTGACCGTCTGATAGTACGCCCATGATCTCAAGATCCCTTATGTGGAAGATTGGGGCGAAAAACGATCTCCATCGTCTGATTCAAAGTAGTCGATGCTTTTGGGCATATAGATGCTCTCCAAGATTCCATGGGTCTTAATAAAGAGACCCTTTATTTAAGGTAGTCTTGCATATCAGCCTTTTTTTGTTTCAGACCAACGCCCAATTCCACTTTTTATAATCCTTAAAACTGCATGGATCCAGGCTCACAGCCTTTGAATTGGTTCATGATAAGATACCTACCACTCTAATAGCAGATTCTGCTGCAGCTGCATTAATGAAAGCTGGGCATGCTAACGCAGTCATTGTTGGAGCCGATCGTATCGCTGCAAACGGTATTTTGTGAATTTCAATCTGCTTTGGATCTCAAATTGCTGTTAAATGTTCGTAGCTTAATATGGTTTGATATTTTTCTTGTAGGGGACACTGCGAACAAAATTGGAACCTACAGCCTTGCCCTTTGTGCATTTTACCATAAGGTGTCATTTTATGTGGCTGCGCCTACAACTTCAATCGATCTATCCCTTTCCTCTGGGGAACAAATTATTTTCGAGGAAAGATCGGCTAAGGAATTGTTGCATTCTCGTGGAGGGCTTGGGGAGCAAGTCGCTGCGCCTGGGATCTCTGTCTGGAACCCGGCTTTTGATGTTACCCCAGCCTCTCTGATATCAGCAATCATAATGGAGAAGGTTTTTCTTTCTTTTTTTCCTACTCTATACATGCACCCATAATGAGAGCTAGTATAGAACAATCGACCTGGTCCAGTTGGTGACTACGTCATCGGTTTTCTATACGTGCCACGTGCCTCACGACACCATCATATAGATTGGATTCATCCCTAAGATTGCATCAAAAAATATATATACCATGCGAGTAAGAGGCTACTAGCGCCAAAGAATGAATGGGTAAAGAAGAATTTGGACAAACTCCTCTTAGCCTTTCATTTTTTTGGCACTTCAACCAGATGGCATCAACATGGCGGTACCTTGTATAGAATCAATGACTCCGGGTATGAATTCTTGACATATGAAGCAAAAATATGTTGATGCAGAGGATGATAAATTGCAGCACGTTGAAGAAGAACCAGTTGGACCATTAAATCAATCACAATATGTGGATAGAACTGTAGCCTATCAGAAAGGTGAATCATCTATGCCAAGACTTACTCTGTAAAGCAAATTTACATCGAACAATGAAGAATCTGTAGTAAATGCTGCCTGGAAATTTCTTACAAAAGTTTTTTATTTTTATTTTTTTGCTTCTTTGGTGCCAGGATCTACACTGCCTACAAAAACAGAATTTGGTGATGGAGGGAAGCCAGATGTTGCAGTAGAAAGGAACCATGCAGGTAGGGGAGAATATTTTCAAGCAACACATAAATCACATTTCGTTGAGAACCGACACTGAGTTACTGCGAGTGAATCTCAGCCGATACTGCCTCGGTATCGGCTGATACTGAGTTACTGACCAATAAAAATTTTGTTTTCTATTTTTTTTTGCTTGTTTTCAAAAAAATAAATTAAAATTGGCTGATACGGTATCGCCCGATATGTATCGGTCCAAGATGGGCCGATACAGATACCGAGTTTCATCTCTTGGAAAAAACAACTTGTACTGTTTCCTGCAACAGATTATACTGTTCACATGTGTAACAGTGTGTCTACAGCGTTGCACTTAATACATGAAATAAAAATTGATGTCACTTTGGGCTCGTGCGATTATGCACGCATTATGTCATAACTCTTCTTTCCTTCATTGGAAAGATATGTTTTCTAATTTTCATGAAACACTTGTATATATTACTGTGGTTTTAGCATCTTATTTTCATGGCCTAGATTTTAATGATGTTCTCATTTTTGTTTCAGGCGAAGTTTTTCGATTTTAAGCTTGCCTCAAACGGATCACTAGGGGTCGGGGAGACTTGGCAAGAGAGGCGAAGCAAATTTAATTTTTTTATTCTTTTATTTTTAAAATGGGCCATGGGGTCCTTAGATTGTAAATTCTCTTTCTTTTTTTCTTTTTTATTTGAATAAAAGGATTGGGCATGTAGAGTATAAAATGTTTGGCTGATTTGAATGATTGGATTATAGGTTGAGATGTAACATTTTGTTTGAATAAAAGAATTGGACATCTATTTTTTTTATTAATGACATTGAATGATTTGCATTTGAGTTGGATGGATGTATTGAAATATAAAATTAATAGTTTATATATATATATATATATATATATATATATATATATATATATATATATATATATATTTAAAGCATTAAAAAAAGCATAAAAAAAATTGTATAAAAAATTGTCGACGTAATTATTTTTAAAAAAAAAGTTGCATAAAAAAATCACTGTCAAAAGCAGTGGTTTTTTCAATGACTGTAAAGAGCAGTCGTTGTTGAAGTTTATAAATCACTGTTTTGTGTAGTGGTAAAAAAAAATCACTTCTTTTTTTACAACCGTTTAAGGCAGTGGTTTGTTTGAAAAAAATCACTGTCAAAGACAATGATTTTTTGAAAAACTATTGTTTAAGGCAGTAGTTTTTTTGGCTTTTTCACGTAGTGATTGTACCCAATTACCCATGGCTCCATGAAGGCCTGAAAGCCCCGAACTCTACATTTGTTCTCATCCAATCATCACATGCATGAAGACACATGACCATGGGCATAGATTCATAGTTACATAAATCTTGTGCATCATGGCATCTCCACATTGGCTATAGTTTATAGACTAGTATAGAGTCTCCGAATTACCTAGGACTAAAGACTCTACAGTCTACTCTATAGACTAGTATAGAGTATAGACTATAGGCTATAGGGTAAGGACTAAGGGGCTAAGGTCTATACTTTAAACTTTAAAATTTTGAGAGAACGAAACATTGTATCAATTGGAGTTCAACAAAGACACTGGCCGAAACGATATCAGTCGATACCGATGTCATATCCAATACGGATATGATATACGTATCAGGGGCTGGCATGTATCGATTTGGTCGAAAACCGATACATATCGCCGTTACGTAGCGGTATCAACCGATTTTTGATACCATGTTTAAAATTATCGATGCACGTCTAGGTTGGACGCCCTTTCTGTCCCAAATCATGTCAACAAAAGTAATTGGCAATGGACGGGTCCAAGTGGTTAAAAGTAATTATGGGCAGTGGTGTTCAATCAGATATGCAACCATTGGATATGAGGTAACCTTCACTTCCACAATTTTTAATTTTATTTGATGATATGTAGTCGAAGGAGAAGATTCTCATCGATCTGCAAGCCAGAGAAAAGATTCTCGAATCTAAGGTGTTGATACCGATACATGTAGGTGGCTACCCATATGTATTGGGTTTTCGGCCAAGTGATACGTATCGGCCTTGATACGATATCGAGATTGGTCTTAGCATCGGACTTGGTATCGGTATCGGCAGATACGTATCAAGTATCGACATATACCTCTTTCATTATATTTATTATTTAAAAAAAAAAAAAATAGTGATACATATCAGTATCGGCCAATATAATACGTATCGGTCCATACAGTTCGGTCCTCCATGGACTGATACTCGATACCCACTTTGACAACTTGCTCGTAACGAATGGCTGGAGATCTTGTTGAACATGAAATCTGGTTAACCTTTTGGACCTGACCCTTGTCTCAAAAGTAAAGGAAAATTATAAACATAAGGCAGATTTATTGACTGTACTAAACTGCATTAATTAAGCTCCACTGTACTTTCAGGCAATTGCCTTTCGACTCTTGGGCCAACACATAATATCTACCATAAGAGATGATGGTAACAGAGCTAGTCTATACACCAATGGATCTATCACTAAAATATATAATCTGAACCGCCCAATTGACTGACGACCTATTGGGTAATCTGATGGGACGATTATAGCTATTAATCTTTGTTAGATCAGCAGTCTCATACTTCCATTATCCATCCAGATGAAGAGTCAAATAAGTCTACACGTTTTACTTCACTTTATTTGCCCTACCCAACTTTACGCGCAAGCGTGTACGGAAATTTCTTCAAAGTTATCAATTTCCAAAAGGTAAGTCTACAAAAGACGTGAGGGATGTGACATCAGTTGATTTATGGGCTACGAATAGCTGACGTTTTGGGCATGACGTTTGGTAGATAGTTCATCGGGTGGAATGGGATTAAAAGATGGGTACCTCTGTTTGCGCCCACACATTGAAAGCACCCACGCCCTGACCCTTTTAAAACCGTTGATTGTTTCAGTACAGATGATAGGGATCATTTTTCATCTCGATATTCCACACAATAGATCTTGAGATCATGGCGTCTCTATCAGACGGTCTGTTTTTTATTCCATGTGTCACAAATCCCTAATAATGGCCCAAAATTCACATTTGAGTGTGATGTGTGTCATATGATTCAAGAGCCATTTTGGGGATTTGTGACACATGGAATCAGAACTGATTGTCTAATAGGTGCGCCATGATCCCAAGTTCTATTTTATTGAATATTATGGTAAAACGCATAACTCCATCATCTGATCCGAAGCAATCAATCATTTTGAAGGGTTTTGGGATGTGGGCGCTTTAAGAGAAAGTTGGGTGCAAGCTGAGATACCCTTAAGAGATCTGTTGGAAAACAAAACAAAGAAAACTATAAGTGAGACACAAGATTTGTACCGTGGCTCATGCTTAAAAAGAAAGACTTTGTTATTGTTGGGATCTTTACCACGTGGGTTATTTTTTTTAGATCCGAGACATGTAGAATCACAAACTTACTGTCTTATAGGTGTGCAATGATCTCAAGATCTATTGTGTCGAAGATCGGGGTGGGGTGAAAACTGATCTCCATCATTTGATTTGAAATAATCAACGTTTTTCCAAGGGTCTAGGATGTTGGTGCTTTCAGAAAATGCATGGGCGTTTTTAGAGGTAACCTTTATTATAAGTAAGGGAGCCGGTATTTGCACGAAATTGACCCTTGCATATAGTTTAAAACAAAGAATTGGTATTAAATGGCTTTGTGTCATGTGAAAACACCATCTAAGTCATCTGATTTGAAAGCCCTGGTCTAAAGATCATAGGTGCAAAAGATTGGCACATAACAAGATCTTTATCATATGATTTAATGTAATTAACTTTTGAATCAAATAGTGTCTTTTGATTGCATTGAATCATACAATAAAGACCTTGTTTCGTGCCAATCTTTTGCACCTAAGATCTTTAGATCATGGACTTCACATCACATGACTTAAATGTGTTTTCACATGGCACAAGTCCCTAAAATGCCAAGTCTTGCTTTTAAACTATGTGAAAAGGCCACTTTATTATGTGCAAGTACCATGGATCAAAATTTCGGCCGAAATGACCGAAATTTCAGCTGAAATTATCGGTTTCAGTCTCCACCGAAACGATAATTTGGACCGAAAATTTCGGTCCAAATTTATATGAGACCCAAGATTTCGGCCAAAATTTTGATCCTTGGGCAAGTATTAGCTTCCATATTTAAAAGAGAGCAAGTACGTGCACACATGATTCATGATGTTGCTGCTTGCTACTTTTGGGATCTTTTTCAGGTGGAGCATCATCTTAGCCGTTTGATTTGAAGGCTTTGATATAAAGATCTTTTGGTGTCCAAGATTGGCACGAAACACAATCTGTATCATCCAATTCAAGATAGTCAAACCACACAATCTGATTCATGTTGAATTAGATGATAGTGATCATTTTTTAACTGATCTTTGGCACCAAACATCTTTACATCATAGGCTTCAAATCAGATGGCTTAGTGTATTTCAAATCAAGGATCAAAATTTCGGTCCAAAATTTCGATTTTCGGCTGAAATTTTACTCGAAATTTTGATCCTTGTTTCAAATGATATAGGTCCCAAAATTATCAAGGCTTCGATTTAACCTATTTTCAATGTTACAAATCTCGTAAGTATGGTAAAACATTGATAAATGAATGTTTGATAAATTTATAATCTTGCTTAAATAAGAGCCTTCCAATCCCAACTCGGGCCAATGTGCTAAATTAATAACCTCGCTAAATGTGTAAGATGTTAAATTTTTTTTAAAATCCTTTTAACGCCCAACAAATATATATATATATATATATATATATATATATATATATATATATATGGAAAAGGCCTCCGTCCTTTATGGGAGGATGGGAGGACAGTCACCGTCCTCCAACTTTCCACGTGGAGCTCAAGCATCCCTCTTTCATGGGAGGACGGTCACCGTCCTCCAACTTTCCACGTGGAGCTCCACGTGACGCTCAAAACACTTTTTGGGTGCCACGTGGACCATGGGTGCATTGCTTAGATCATCTTTGACAAAAAATAATTAAAAACTCATCTCCACCGTATATATTTTGAATTGTGAAATGTGGACCAATGAAAACCGTCAAACTTTGACTTGTGAGTTTAAAATTTATTTTTCGATATTTTTTTTTAATATTGATCTAAACTGTCCACCTGTGCTCCACCGGCTCCCTATATATATTAATAACTGATTAAATACATAAAAGAAATAACACATAATAATTCTTAACAATAAGGAATTTTTTATTTTACAACATCTATTTTCTCAATTAAGCTCTTTCTCAAAATATGCATATAAAGTCGTTTGCATTTTCTTTGTACCTAAACCAACTCAACTTCATCCTTTATTTTTTCCAATGCATACACCACATTTAGCATATTTTTTCATGTTCTAGCAAGAAGTTTTTTAAGGTTACTACTACTTGAAAGACTTCTTTTGGAGAAACAATTGATAAAATACAACTGCCATCTAGATCATGATCATCATCATTAGGTGTATTTATTGCCTCTTGAATAATATCTTAATTAGCAGGCCATTCCATCACCGTATTATTTTCACTAGGAAAATTCAGAAGGTGGTCAACATATCACATTTCTATAGTGTTGTCATGACCCAAAATCTTAGCCGATCTCAAGGGCCTTGAATTTCATGTTATGACACCGCATGCTTATTAAGACGATAAGCGAATACATATATCTTACTAAATCTTACATAAAATAGGGCTCCTCTTAGAAGTCGTGAATCAAATTTCTTCTCATATCAAAATTTCCTTCATTAAACTTACATTGAATTTTGAGTCTATTATACAATGATCATAAATAAAAGTATGATTAACAACTAGAAAGTCTTTCTATATATTTAATATATACCTAATGTTGTCTAACTAGTCATCCACGTCATCACCCTCATAAATCGCATAGTCTACTAGCGCATCAAGTCCATCGAGCAGTGTAATCTGCAGCTGTTAGTTTTTGGGAGGGGGGTGAGTTTACTTAGTCACGTGGGTTGCACAACTGATCCACCACCACTACGTGAAAACAATGAAAAAGCAACACCACTTACTTTTAAAATACCACAGACATCAGCCGTTGTAGAAGCAATTCACATGTACAACGGCCCATATCAATGGTTAAACTATTACAACGACCCAATTAAATGCCTTATTTGCAAGTGAGGGAGTTCGAACCTCTGACCTTCGTGTCTTTGAGCAATTTCAAACCAAACCATTCATTTCCGCGTGGAGACCCTTATAAAAAAAAATTGGCGCTGAGCCCAAATTTCCACCGGAAACCCTAGAAACCCCGCAAAAATGCTTCTTCTTCTTCGTTTTCTTTTCCTAGCGAGGTGGTAAAATGCACGAGGCTTGCCCTGCTCTTATCTTGCTCCTTCTTCCCATTTATTCAAGCCTGAGTTAGGGTTTCATAGCTCCCTCTCTCTCTCTCTCTCTCTCTCTGTCTCCTATCTTCATCTTCTTCACTGGTTTCTCAATCTTCATATCAATGGAGTTAGGGTTTCTGATATAGCTTCTTTCACCTTAGCAGCCCGAGAGCTTCGTTTCTCTGAATTTGTGCCAATATGTCGAGGAACGGGTTGAGAAATGCTCGATCCAAAGCAAACGAGAACGGACTCGAAGACTGTAAATTCGATTCGTTTCCTGCCTCCACGGTCTCCTTTAAACACTATACAAGATCCGTCGTGGCAGAACCCTACAGAAGCTATAAAGGAGGAATCTGATTCTAAGATTAGGCTTGAAGGGAATCAAATCGATCGTTTTTCGAGGAAAAATGCAGAAGCTTCGAAAATTTTGAATTATTGGACTCTGAAAGCTGCAGCAGAGGGGAAATCTCATTCAGAGATGAACTCGGTTCAGAGTACTTCGGTGAAAAGCAGTTCTAAGGTTTCTAATTATGAAATGTCGGGATCTTATAACGGAAGCTTCCTCAACATACTGGAGCTAAAGGAGGGAGCTTTTTTAGGGCTGCAAAAAGGAAATCTGATGTGGTTTCTTGGCCGTCCATTGGAATTTCGCATTTTGACCTCACTGAAGATCCTTCATTTTGGACAGATCACAATGTGCAGGTTTAATTTTGTTTTGCTATAATTTCAATATCTGATTGTGGATCGTATTTCAATGTATTTACTTTTTTTTTCTTTTGCATGGGAGTATTAATCTATGGCGTAGTTTTAGTCTTCCAAATTAGAGAATTGATAAAGTATTAAAGATCTAATTTTTCTAAAAAATAGTATTAAAATCAAGGAGATTAAAACAGTATTAAAATCAAGGAGATTAAAAATCAAGCTCTAATTTTTCATATAGGTTTTCAATTATTTTAGCAATAATACTTTGCAGAATGAGTATGTTGATTGTTAGTAAATTCAAGGAGATTAAAATCAAAAAACAAATTTTGCAGAACTAATTATCATACATGACTGATCCAAAGAATACCAACCCACTTGTTCTTGTAAGTGTAATGGCAAACTGCTTGTGGCAAGATTTTTCTAAAAGCTTTTACTTCTTTTCTTATCTGCAAGAAAACCTAAAAGCTTCGAATTCTATTTGGACTCTATGAGGGTCATAGTCCAAACTAACTGACTTTTAGCTATAGTCAAATGAACTTTAAGATTGATGGTATCACAGATGGTCAGGGGCAGTTATTTAAGTAAGTAACTGCTAATTCAATTGGCAGAATGAAAATACTGCTAGTTCAATTTTTAGCAACTCCAAGGAAACTAAACCAAATTTGTAGAACTAATTATAGTACATGGCTGATCCAGAACACAATAATATGCGTGTGTGTGTGCCGATATATATATATTCAATCACAACTGAAGCGGTTCACAATCTAGTTAGGTCCTTTTCACTTGTACGATTTTTTTTAAAAGTGAAAGGTTTCATAAGAAGATCAAACCTTGGCCTCGATTCTCAAAATTAGCTGTTTAAATCAACAAGCTATATAGCATATATCTGTTATGAAAATCTAAATTATTTGAAATTTTTAATAAGTTCATTTAGTCCCATCCTACCCCTTAGCGAACCAGGTTCTCTAGATAGTGGTGAATTGTGAGCCGCATACCTGAATTTGTATGAAACAAACCAGCGAACCCGATATCATTGATCCTGACATTTCTTTGTTTTATTATTAGGCTTTTGACGAAGGAATCAGATATGCAGGTCTTGTAACTGATCTGGGTACTATTTTTTTTACCTTTTCAACTCAAAATATCTATTAGTTGTTCTGAACCAGGTTTTGTGTGTGGTTTAGGATGATGGCGATGAGATCAAAGAATCAACCAAGCGTGAGGATGAATAGGAGACAGAGAAGTTCAATTTTCCACTTTTCTGTTAGGGCTTCTTTTCTTCAATTGCTTTCGGGAATGGAGAAGGTGTTCATTATCATTGTCGAGTTTTAGGAGCTTCTTCAGCTCAAATTCTTCTCTGGGTAGCTGGTTTTTGTTTCTAGTCATTATTGTTTTCATTTTTTGCTTCTTTATTTGCTTAACTTTCAGTTATGTTTGCATTTGGTTCGTTTAAAATTTGCTTGCTACTATTTGGCTCTTTGAATCGCTTCCATTAACGGGATTTGATGATTTTATTTGATCTATAATGGCGGAATGAATTGAATCAAACACTAATACCTTGCTCACAATATTACAAAGTTTTTATTTTTTAATATAAAATATGAAATGTTCTCTACTCTCTAGCATATCTGACTATAAAGATGTTTAAGAATCTAGCCATTTGAGTTGTTTAGCATCTCTGGGTGTGTTCTTATATCTAAACCGTAGTTAAGACTAGACATGTTGAGGTTCATTTGTCTTGGTAGAAGAAAGATGAATCCCTTTTAGTGGCAGTGTATTTAGTCATAGATTTTTACTACATTATAAATGAGGCAGAATGTCAAATACTTTGAGAGTCCAATAGGTTCTCACACTTATATCTATCACTTCCAAAAGCCTTTTGAATGTGGACGCTCGATAATGTAGTATAGCTGTAGTGCATTTCAAATAAAAGTAGTCAAATAAGGGTTGGATGACAGACATCACAGTAGATTTGCAGTCTGACATGTTGGCTGTTGGGTAGGTGTTTTGATTTTGAGCTATAGAGGTGGGGATTAATAAGCAGGTTCTTTAGCCTGAAAATCTCCTAGCTCAGTATTTGAGAAAGATAAGTATGATTTTAATGCCTTCAGGATATCAATAGATATATATTCATGGTATCACAAAATATCATCAAGCTATTCTCCTTTTTATCTTTATCAGATATTAGATCAAAGTCAATTAATTATCCAATATCGGTTACATGTAATAATATAGAGTTTTTATTTGAGGCAATGCATGAAGAAGGTGATCTGCTTGCACATCTAGTGATTCTTGGATACAAGCTATCTTATCAACAGGTGTGTTTGGCCCACACCATTGTCATCTTTCTGATTTTTATTTTTTAGCTGTTTTATTTGTTAATTTATAATAAAAGTTGGTTCAAATCTTCGCCCTCACGCTATAGCCTCTTTGTGAGGAGTTGCAGTGTAGGAGGCGGAAATATAATGCGATATAGATCACCTTTCGGCATTGTTTAAGGCATTGGTGTCCCACAATGGGAGACCTGTAACCATAGCTTCACATTGGAAACCTGCAGGGGGTATCTCATCAAGAGAAACCTCTCTGCTGTAGAATTTTAGAGCACTTTTGCTACTTGCCTCACCTTGACTACCTTGTTTACGAGTCTACACCTTTTTCTAACGGAATCTATTATTTTCTATGGTGGGTTTATATGCAAATAAAACTTTCTTGTAGTCTCCTCTTGTTGAATATGACTTCAAAGTGAAAGATCTATTTGAAGATCTTCAAGATGGTGTCCGGCTTTGCAGAGCCACACAGCTCTTGCTACAGGATGCCTCAATTCTTTCGGTGAGCTTTTTCAATTGAATATCTTTGCATCTCTTTGTTTGGATCATTTTTTGTTAATGGTTTTGATATGGATAGAAAGTGGTTGTTCCTTCTGATACTCGTAAGAAGAATATTCAGAATTGTGGTCTTGCCATACAATACCTCAGGCATGCTGGGGTGTCGTTATCTGATGAAGATGGAGTTTTGATTGTAGCAGAAGATGTTGCTTCAGCAGACAAGGAAGTGATGCTTTCCTTGCTCTAGAACATGTTTATTTTCTTCCAGGTTAATTATTTTTTTAAATTTTTTTCTATCTCCTTTTTCTCTAGTCGACTTTATTGAAAAGGAAGATGTAGCCCTTAGTATAATTTTTCTAGTTAGCATGACCATAATTAGCAACTTGTTTCGCCCTAAAGGATAGAAATGGTAGCTTTTCTACTTCTACTATACTTTTAGATGCATTGTCACCACTTTCAATTTCTTTTTGTTCATCTGAAGATCTTATCCATAGATTTGTTGCTTTCCTTTCTTCAGTTTGGTAAATAAGGATTCAGATTATGAAAAATACTGAAATTACATGGAAATTGATATTTGTGTCATGAATAAATGCGTTTCATATTGCTGGCATTGGCACTTATAATTTTGCAGTTGCCGCTATTAATCAACAAAACTCTATTAGTTGAGGAAATATCTAAAGCCAAAGGATCTGAGGTGATTTACTTATTTATTTATTTGCATGCATTGTGTTTAATCTTTTTATATTTTGATATTTGCGGAATTATGCACTCATGTACAACAATGAAGTGCTGTTTTAACCAAACTGCTTAGTTGCTTGCAATATTTAAAATATTAGCTGCCCTAAAATTATCTAAAGAACCAAGGTCCCTCCTTTTTTCTTGTCCCTAACCCGGCCCATTGATAGCCCTATAATCCATCTCTAAAGCCTAATATTTATAGACTTAAAAACTATTGGAAAAATTAAAATGTTGATCCGAAATAATACATGGAACCGGTTCGAGGCATGAGAAATATCATTGTCTTTAAACCAATATTTACCCGCACCACTTCGATAAAATGGTCACCAACAGGTTACTGGCAAACTAGTTCTAGGATACAACGAACCGGCTGTGTATTCTTGTAAAGAATTTGACAAATCCGATCACGCTATCCGAACACCAAATATTGCAAGAACGCTCTGATCAAGACCTTTAAAGACATAACAAGAGAGAAGAAAGAAGACTCTTTTTGTGGTATGTAAAACAATGATTTTAGGTTCCTTAAATAGAAATCAAGTGGTGTGTTAATGCACCTTTTTCCTATGGAAAGGTCCAACACTCATCCCTTCAGAAAAGACACACCACTTTGGAATGACCCTTCATTTTAAAAAGACACACCACTTTGGAAAGACCCTTCATTTTGAAAAGACACATCGCTTTGAAAAGACACCTCAATTGAAAAGACACACCTCTTAGAAAAAGATAAGTATAATAAACATTTAAATATCTAATAATCTCCCACTATTTAAAAGTTTAAATATCTAACAATCCCCCACTATTTAAAATTTTGAAATTAGGGCAAAGCCAAAAATATATGCATAAATGAAAATGTCTTACAGACTTTAATTTTCACTTTAGTGAAAATAACTCAAAGTTTGCCAAGATTTTTAGTGAAACTAAGTCTTGAACTAACAATCTTATATGACAAATCGGAACAATTCCATACATATATTTCATATATTTAGTGTTCAATAAATTGGTTAGCACATTTAGGCCATATACTAGTACCCTAATTTTCATAAGTGTTTATGAGATAAAGTCATGTCTCATTGAAAGCGGCTCCACCCTCACACTTATATAGGTAGACCTATAAGAGATGTCCTTATAACTTTAACATCTCAACATATTGTGTTATAACGTCTATTAAGAGCAATGCTCAACCTACCCTTATCCATTACAAGCAAAATACTATCCTTCTTGGGATGTTTATGAGAATTTAATTCTCATCAATGTAGTGCCCATTTGTCCGTTACAGATTTACGACTTGTTCTTCCCTTTGAACCTAAACATTGACCAAATAAATATTAGGTAGGGTTCCCATCGTAAGTGACTGTTTGGGTAAATGACTTTAAACCCATCCCGATTCTTCTTTTAGGCTAATACTTTCCATAATTGCTCATAATTACAATTATCAACACATATAGTGTCTCTTCAAACATTTGTTTGCCTGAAACCACATATCATTTGTTTTCTTGTTCATTGGCAAGGAAACAAGTTCCATAGAGAACTTAGAAGTTTTGACTCAATCTTTGTTGGTACGTCTATCAAAGGACCCTTAAGTCACTTCATTTCTCTATCTATTTTGATATAACCAACAAACTCAATGAGATTTATAGTTGCTGCTTAATATCTCTTGTAAGATCATGATTCCCTTTCTTAAAGGAAAATCATCTTTAAATGATTTAGATCTCTAAATCTAAATCTATTATCTTTCCTAAGATAATTCAATCAAAATCATTTGACCATCTCCAAATGATCCTAGCTATCTTTTCATGACAACTGGATGCAGCGAGAATTTTATGGTCAAATCATTGATAATGATTTGAAGTTATGTCTACTCAATCAAGGGCACTCAATGATCATATGATCGAGCCCAATTAATCAATCAATCAATCATGAAAGCAAGGATGACCTAGAGTCAAGCCTATTATGAGGCTACTAAATCAACCGTTTGATCATACTCAAATAGTTGCTAACGAACAATGGTGATATGATCAAAGTCTCGCACAAACATAATGACATTTGAACACGAGTGATAAAGTCTACCCTTCTTGACAAGGACATTAAAAAAATAATCTCACAAAAAATAACGTTAAAATAAAAGTGATCAATAAATCATAGTCATTCAATCTTAGCCTTCAAACCAACTTGATTATATTTCTTATCATGTGGGCTCTTGATTGCAACTTTTGATTGTAGCCACTCATCATCAATCAATGATGATTGCTAGACCATCGTGGCATGATAATGAGCACTTTGGCAAAGACTTTTGGTTGATGGTGAGCGAAAAATATAATCACACATCAATTTAAAAAAAATCACACTTAGATTTAGTGTCACTCTTCATTCACAGGTGACCTCTTCACTTTGATTGAAGCACCTTTGGTAGTGCTTTTCTTACACCCATTATAATGCCCCAAATTCTGACATGAGGATGCCAATGGGTGCATTAAACCGGCCAGTTGGTGTCATTAAATTCACAAAAAAAAAAAAAAAGTAAAATTAACATACCTCTTAAACATGTGTTACCCAAAGAAACACCTCTCCCACCTTCGTAATCGGGTTGCAAACAAAGAGTTGGGTTCTACTATAATTATCCATGAAGCAAATTAACCCGCACAAACAAGCAATGAACGAATTTAGGTTTTCGATGCATGAGAGTTCTAAACCGTCCATTTCCGGAACACCGGGTCGTAAGTGTAGCCTGTTAGATCATCGCTGCTAGTAAACATGAAGTATCATGGTTTTTTAGAGAGGGTGTTGGAGTTCCAAAGACACTGTAGCGACCCGAGATCTCACAACCTCTTAATTGTAAGATCTTAGACCGTACCTTCGTATCGTGAATCATAGAAACATAATAAGGCGATAAAAGCACCTTAAAAAGCGGAAGATAAAATTTCTTTAAAACATTAATTAATCTAAATAAAACCCATGATAATGCTCTTATTCCAATAACAAGTTCAACATGATCAAAGCTTAAACAATTTTGATAAAATACCAACTGATCAATGTCTCATTTATTTAAAATTACTAATAACTAGAAAGGAAAATAGCTAATTAGGCCACGAAGCCATCATTGCCATTCAGTCCTATTTCTTGAACACCACGTGCCGTCTCATCGCCATAGACCCATACATCGTCATTGGCAACACCTGTCTCATCTAGTCACCCACATCCACAAGGGGTGTAAGCTTACACTTGTATGGATCAGACATACAATCCATTGAAGCAGAAAAATATTAACCATAGCCATAAAAACATTTCGATATATTTCATGTATGTGTGCATGTGGCATGTATAATCTCACTAAGTTGAAATGATATAAACATAAACATATATATCAATATTACATGAATGCATCATATCTTTTAATTTCATCTTTCTTGTCATTTAATGCACGTTAGACTCCGTCCCGCTCAAGATGTTGGGTCTTAATCATGCTTATCACTTGTTTAGTTAGACTCCGTCATGCTCAAGACGTGGGTCTAATGAATCATATTATTTATTGCATGTCAAACTCCGTGCCGCTCAAGACGTTGGGTTGAATCATGCTCATCATACTCTTGTTCAGTTAGACTCCATCTTACACAAGATGTTGGGTCTAATACCTTCTTAGACTCTATCATGTACAAGATGTTGGGTCTAATGCTCTTTAATCGTGCTTAGTTAGACTCCATCAAGCACCAAATGTTGGGCCTAATACCTTTTTAGACTCCATCGGGTACAAGATGTTGGGTCTAATGCTTATTGATCATGGCTTGACATTTCATCGTGTTTTACGTGTCTTGATTGTACATTATATAAATCATCATTGAACATGTAAAGTGCATGAGAATGATATCATACTACATAGGCATTTAACTGCATTTAATCATGATACATAACTATCAAAGTGTATACAATCATGGTGCATAAATATTACAGTGTATATGATATGATCATGGTGCGTAAACATTGACAATTTAATCACACTGTTAAGAGAAGAATTGATTATAGAACTTAACTATGCAAACACCATCCATTGATTTCAAGTCAGGCTTAATCGATTGACATACAATCGTCAATCGATTGACATAATTCTGCGCATATCATAATACATACAGCTCAATCGATTGACTCTTCTGAATCAATCGATTGACATAATACTGTGCCTTTTCCCCAAAACAATATTATTTATCAGTATCCGTTTATGCTCAATTGATTGATTTCTCAGAATCAATCGATTGAATCAAATCCATGCATTTTCTAAAAAGAATGTCCTTTATCAGGGTCTATCAGGCTCAATCGATTGACTCCTCTAAATCAATCGATTGATTCCAATTTGTGTCTTTTCTCGAAATAATATCGTTAATCAGTTTCTTATTCAAGCTCAATCGATTGACATTCAATCGTCAATCGATTGACATAATTATGTATATTTTTATAAAATAATATCATTTAACCCTCAATCGATTGACATCCAATTGTCAATCGATTGACATGCTTCTGTGAGCACACATCAAAATGCATCACATCACATGGTGAGATTTCAACCGTCTTCTTCTTAATTAAAATTATCAATATTAAAGATCACCAATCATATCATGCATTAATTTAATCATCCATTCATTAGTCATGAAATAGACTCACTAATTTACATAAAAATCTATTTAAAAATTAATATTTTAAGTTCAATGGAAAGCATGATTTCTCTATACCTAGATCGATCGTACCACCACGATTAGATTCAGATCCCAACAATAATGATGATTTTAGAAGAAGGAGAAGGCCGCTTGAGAATATACGCCAACGTCTTACCGCACTTTCAAAAGAAGGGTTCTAGGAAGATAGATCTAGAATTTCTTTTCTAAGGTCTCTAGGGTCTCTGACGGCTCTATTCTTAAGAAGAATTCTAAATGAGCTTATAATTTAGGGTTCTCCGTAAGACACTTATTTATCACATTTTGAAGATTATCCGGTGTTACGCCAACACAACAAGGAAGAGTGTATAGGCTTTTATCTCAAAATCTAAAATAAAGGTTTAGAGCACACATAGTAAGGTTTGATCCCTAGACCTCTTATCTAGAACTTAAAATCTTTAATTAGTAGGCTACTACATAACTTGTGTTCATTAATGACGAAAATAAATATAAGAGCTTGAAAAACCAAAATATGCATTTTTAGATAAAACGTTTTGAAAAGTCAAGGCATGCGAGGAATACGATATTAAACACATACACATATTTTAGGTGTATCAAAGACATAAAAGTCAGATCATGACATTCTTTCTTACTTATAAAAATTTTGTCTTCAAAATTGAGTCATACCTGACTAGAAGAGATGGGGGTAGTCTCTCCTGATAACATCCTCGCGCTCCCAAGTGGCTTCCTCGCGAGAGTGGTGTTGCCAAATCACAAGGACCAGCGGTATAACTTTATTCTACATGGTCTGCTCTTTTTGGTCAACAATCTGAATAGGCACCTCCACAACGGACATATCCTTATAAACCTCCAAGGGTTCCCAATCGATAACGTGAGTACGGTCTGTCACATATTTCTTTAACATGGATATGTGAAAAATATTGTGCACATCGGTAAACTTTGGTGGTAGCTTGACTCGATATGCCGTTTCTCCGATTCTCTTTAAAACTTCGAACGGTCCCACGAATCTCGGACTAAGTTTTCCTTTCCACCCGAATCTCATCGCACCTTTCATAGGAGAGATTTTCACAAATACTTGATCCCCTTCAATCAGATCCCAATTCCTACGCTTCAAATCAGCGTAACTCTTCTGTCTGCACGGTCTGCATTCGTTCTCGGATCAACTGAACTTGTTTGGATGTGTCTTCAACAATTTGAGGTCCCAACAAACTTCTCACGCCGACCTCATCCCAACACAGAGGAGTTCTGCAACTTCTCCCATATAAGGCTTCATACGGGGCCATATGTATAGTGGACTGGTAACTATTATTATACGTGAACTCCGCAAGAGGTAGATGCTCATCCCAATTGCCTCCAAAGTCCAGTACACAAGCGCGAAGCATGTCCTCTAACACTTGATTCAATATTTCGGTCTGCCCATCCGTCTGAGGATGAAAAGTGGAGCTAAATTTCAACCTAGACCCCATCCCATCTTGAAATTTTTGCCAAAATCTTGACGTGAAATGAGGGTCTCTATCAGATACGATATCAGCAGGCACACCATGTAATCTAACAATCTCAGGAATGTAAATATCCGCCAACTGAGAAGCTGAATAGGTCATGCGGTATGGAATAAAATCAGTCGATTTAGTCAATCTATCGACCACAACCCAAATAGCGTCGTTCCTCTTCAGGGTTCTCGGCAACCCGGTGATGAAATCCATACCTATACTCTCCCATTTCCAACCCGAAATCTGTAGTGGTTGAAGTAATGCAGGTGGTTTCTGGTGTTCAGCTTTAACTTGCTGGCATGTGAGACACCTTACCACGTAGTCAGCGATCTCTCTCTTCATATCATTCCACCAATAATTTTTCTTCAATCCCTTATACATCTTATTATTCCCAGGGTGAATAGAGAATTTAGACTTATGGGATTCGTCTAAGATCTCCCGTTTCAATTCTATATTATCAGGTACATAGTAGCGTCCCTGAAACAGCATCATCCCATCATCCCTGACAGTAATCTCAGACTTCCCACTGTCCTTTAATTTAAAAAGGGTAGGATCTTCAAGCTGTAGTCTCCTGATTCGATCAAGAAATGAAGAGGTGTTAACAATGTGCGAAAGCAATGCTCTTAGTCGAATCACCCGTTCTAGAACAAATCTGCTGAGGGCATCAGCAACAACATTAGCCTTCTCCGGATGATACTTGATCTCGCAATCATAATCGATCAGGAATTCCAACCATCTTCTCTGCTTCATATTTAAGTCTTTTTGCGTAAAAAGGTATTTAAGACTTTGATAATCCGTGGAGATGATGAATTTCTCCCCATACGGGTAGTGTCTCCAGATCTTCAGCGCAAATAAGATAGCAGCCAGTTCTAGATCGTGTGTAGGGTATTTCTTTTCATGCTCCTTTAGCTGCTTGGATCTGTAAGCTACAACTCTCTCATTCTGCATCAGGACCCCACCTACTCCTTTATACGACGCATCGGTATTAACGGTAAAGCCACGACTGCCTGAAGGTATCACTAGAATGGGAGCAGTAGTCAACCTTTTCTTCAACTCGAGAAAGCTCTTCTCGCACTCATCGGTCCAAATGAATTTCACATTCTTCATGGTCAGCCTGGTAAGAGGTCCTGAGATCTTTGAAAAACTTTCCACGAACCTTCTATAGTAACCAGTTAAGCCAAGAAAACTTCGTACTTCAGTAACACTTTTGGGACTCGCCCAATTCACAATGGCTTCAATTTTTGCAGGATCAACAGTAATCCTTGCCTCAGAAAATTTATGGCCCAGAAATGCTACCTCACGCATCCAATTCGCATTTACTCATTTTAGCATACAATTGGTGGTCCAATAGGGTTTATAAGATGATCTTTAAGTGCTCGGCGTGCTCTTCTTCAGACTTGGAGTAGATCAGGATGTCATCAACGAAAACCACCACAAACTGATCCAAGTAGGGTTTGAAAATACGGTTCATCAAGTCCATAAAGATTACAGGGACATTAGTCAATCCGAAAGGCATTACTAAAAATTCAAACTGCCCATACCTCGTATTGAATGCCGTTTTAGCTATATCGGACCCTCTCACCCTAAACTGGTGATATCCAGATCTCAGATCGATCTTAGAGAAATATCGTGTGCCTTGTAGTTAAACAAATAGAATATCAATCCGTGACAATGGATACTTGTTCTTAATTGTTGCCTGATTCAATTGTCGGTAATCAATGCACAACCTCTGAGAACCGTCCTTCCTCTTAACAAATAAAACAGGGGCACCCCATGGTGACTGACTTCTTCTAATAAAGCCCTTATCTTGTAGTTCCTGTAACTGTTTCTTCAATTCTGATAGTTCTGTAGGTGCCATCCTGTAAGAAGTCTTGGCTTTCGGTGCACTGACAGGTACAAGCTCAATCTGAAATTCGACTTCCCTACTCGGCGGCAAACCCGTCACCTCATCAAGAAAAACTCCAACAAATTTATTTACAACAAATTTTCTCGACTTCTAATAAAGAAAAGAGTTTTGGAATGACACCCTTTCATGCGCCCTTGAATTTAAATGTCGGTCCATCCAAAGGGGCAAAAATCACGGTCTTGGTGAAACAATCAAAGGTCGCATGTGATTCAGCGAGCCAATCCATCCCTAGGATCACATCGAAATCTTCGAAGTCTAATTCAATTAGATCGACAACCAATGCATGGGTTCCAATCTGGACAGAACATGAAGGACAGACTCTGTCAGCAAGCACACTTCTTTCCAAAGGAGTTGCTATGGTCAAAGGAATGCTCATAAGAGATGAATCCTTATCAAGACGCTTAGCGAAATTCAAGGAGACGAATGAATGGGAAGCACCCGAATTCAAAAGCACGAGCAAAAAGACCATCGATCAACATCGAACCTGGGCAACCAAGACATGGTACGACTTAAATTATTTAACATAAGGGTATCATTCAACTTTAAAGTTTAATGTCTATTAGATCTTTATTAGTTCTTAACAAATTCATTTAATACATTTTTGAAAACATCTTCAAAAAGTTATTCATTTTATGCAATTTAATATTTGTGACATTACTACGTAAACATGTATGAAAGAATTTAATCATGAATTTTAAATAAATGGATGACATAAATACGAAGCTCTAGCGTCAGCATCAGATAGGGTATACACGCGGCCATTAGCCGTAATCGTCGCCGGAGGCATAGCCCTCAATCCAGATGACTTCTTAGGCATCTTGCACTCAGCTGCTCTATGCCCAAGCTGTCCACAGTTGAAACAAGCACCCGTTTTCCTAAGGCAGGTGCCGTAATGATTCTTGCTGCAAGTGGTACAGGTCGGAGTAGTCTTTGCAGTCGACCCCACTATAGAATTAGTCTTGCTCTGCTATGAGAAGGCTGGTCTTGAGTAAGGAGTGCCCCTACTCTCTGATCTCATGTTGGATTTAGAAAACACACAATCTCGACGGCCATATTGAAAGTTTCTAGCCGATCTCTGACCCACATTACTAGCTGGTGAAGGCGCCTTTAATTCTCTCTCAATGGTGTAACATCTATCAATCAGGTCCTTATATGAGTTGCATCGGTGTCCAACCACCAAGGTCCTAATCTAGGGCCTCAAACCCTTCTCAAATCTCCTGAGTCGAAAATCCTCGTCATAAACCAGGGTAGGTGCAAACTGGCTCAGTTCCGAAAAAACTTAGCATAAGCGTCAACAGTCATCTCTCCCTGTTGGAGATTCAAGAGTTTCTCAATCTTCACTTCTTGGACGCTCTGGGGGTAGTACTTATCATAAAACACTTTTACGAATTCATCCCAGTCCCATACATAACCAGGCTCTTCGACACGAGTCGCTTCTTTCAATTGTCTCTACCAGTTCTCGGCATCCCCCTCCAGTTTGTAGGTTGCCAATCTCACTTTAGTTGTTTCATTACACTCCATCAGATTGAAGATCTTTTCCATCTGTTGCACCCATTTCATAGCCTCCGCGCTATCTTTCGTCCCATTGAAGTATCGTGGTCGGTTCTTCCTGAATTCGTCCAATTCCGACCTAGGAGCAGGAGTAGGTTGGGTATTTACAGTTCTGGTTGCATTGATGGCGCTCACAATTACCTCGGTCAACGCATCAATATGTTTGTTCGTCATCTGCAGCCGATCAATCTCACGTTAAACTCCAGTTACACATATTCCCGATGTAAGAATCAACCTTAGGCTTTGATACCAACTGTAGCGACCGGAGATCTCACAACCTCTTAATTGTAAGATCTTAGACCGTACCTTCGTATCGTGAACCATAGAAATATAATAAGACGATAAAAGTACCTTAAACAATGAAAGATAAAATTTCTGTAAAACATTAATTAATCTAAATAAAACCCATGATAATATTCTTATTCCAATAACAAGTCCAACATGATTAAAGCTTAAACAGTTTTGATAAAATACTAACTGATCAATGTCCCATTTATTTAAAATTACTAATAACTAGAAAGGAAAATAGCTAATTAGGCCACGAAGCCATCATCGCCATTCAGTCATGTTTCTTGAGCACTACGTGCCATCTCATCGCCATAAACCCATACATCGTCATTGGCAACACCTGTCTCATCTAGTCACCCACATCAACAAGGGGTGTAAGTTTACACTTGTATGGACCAGACATGCAATCCATTGAAGCATAAAAATATCAATCATAGCCATATAAACATTTCAATATATTTCATGTATGTGTGCATGTGACATGTATAATCTCACTAAGCTGAAATGATCTGAACATAAATATATATATCAATATTACATGAATGCATCATATCTTTTAATTTCATCTTTCTTGTCATTTAATGCACGTTAATTAGACTCCATCCCGCTCAAGACGTTGGGTCTGAATCATGCTTATCACTTATTTAGTTAGACTTCGTCATGCTCAAGACGTTGGGTCTAATGAATCATGTTATTTATTACAGGTCAAACTCCGTCCCGCTCAAGACGTTGGGCTGAATCATGCTCATCATACTCTTGTTCAGTTAGACTCCATCTTACATAAGATATTGGATCTAATACCTTCTTAGACTCCATCATGTACAAGATGTTGGGTCTAATGCTCTTTAATCGTGCTTAGTTAGACTCCATCAAGCACCAAATGTTTGGCCTAATACCTTCTTAGACTCCATCGGGTACAAGATGTTGGGTCTAATGCTTATTGATCATGGCTTGACATTTCATCGTATTTTACGTGTCTTGATTGCGCATTATATAAATCATCATCGAACATGTAAAGTGCATGAGAGTGATATCATACTACATAGGCATTTAAGTGTATTTAATCATGGTACATAAATATCAAAGTGTAAACAATCATGGTGCATAAATATTACAGTGCATATCATACGGTCTTGGTACGTAAACATTGATATTTTAATCACACTGTTAAGAGAAGAATTGATTATAGAACTTAACTATGCAAACACCATCCATTGATTTCAAGTCAAGCTCAATCGATTGACATACAAGCGTCAATCGATTGACATAATTCTACGCATATCATAATACATACAGCTCAATCGATTGACTCCTCTGAATCAATCGATTGACATAATACTGTGCCTTTTCCCCAAAACAATATTATTTATCAGTATCTGTTTATGCTCAATCGATCGATTTCTCAGAATCAATCGATTGAATCAAATCCATGCATTTTCTAAAAAGAATGTCCTTTATCAGGGTCTGTCAGGCTCAATCGATTGACTCCTTTGAATCAATCGATTGATTCCAATTTGTATATTTTCTCGAAATAATATCGTTCATCAGTTTCTTATTCAAGCTCAATCGATTGACATCCAATCGTCAATCGATTGACATAATTCTGTATATTTTTCTAAAATAATATCATTTAACCCTCAATCGATTGACATCCAATTGTCAATCGATTGACATGCTTTTGTGAGCACACATCAAAATGCATCAAATAATATGGTGGGATTTCAACCGTCTTCTTATTAATTAAAATTATCAATATTAAAGATCACCAATCATAGCATGCATTAATTTAATCATCCATTCATTAGTCATGAAATAGACTCACTAATTTACATAAAAATATATTTAAAAATTAATATTTTAAGTTCAATGGAAAGCATGATTTCTCTATACCTAGATCGATCGTACCACCACGATTAGATTCAGATCCCAACAATGATGATGATTTTAGAAGAAGGTGAAGGCCGCTTGAAAATATACGCCAACATGTCACCACACTTCTAAAAGAAGGGTTCTAGGAAGATAGATCTAGAATTTCTTCTCTAAGGTCTCTAGGGCCTCTGACGGCTCTATTCTTAAGAAAAACTCTAAATGAGATTATAATTTAGGGTTCTCGATAAGACACTTATTTATCACATTTTGGGGATTATCCGGTGTTAAGCCAACTCAATAAGGAAGATTATATAGGCTTTTATCTCAAAGTCTAAAATAAAGGTTTAGAGCACACATAGTAAGGTTTGATCCCTAGACCTCTTATCTAAAACTTAAAATCTTTAACCAGTAGGCTACCACATAACTTGTGTTCATTAATGACGAAAATAAATATAAGAGCTTGAGAAACCAAAACATGCATTTTTAGATAAAATGTTTTGAAAAGTCAAGGCATGCTGGAAATACGATATTAAATGCATACACATATTTTAGGTGTATCAAAGACATAAAAGTCAGATCATGACATTCTTTCCTACTTATAAAAATTTTATCCTCGGAATTGAGTCATACCTTACTAGAAGAGATGAGGGTAGTCCCTCTTGATAACATTCTCGCTCTCCCAAGTGGCTTCCTCGCGAGAGTGGTATTGTCAAATCACAAGGACTAACCGTATAACTTTATTCCTCATGGTATGCTCTTTTTGGTCAACAATCTGAATAGGTACCTCCACAACGGATATATCCTTATAAACCTCCAAGGGTTCCCAATCGATAACGTGAGTAGGGTCTGTCACGTATTTCTTTAACATGGATATGTGAAAAATATTGTGCACATCGACAAACTTTGGTGGTAGCTTAACTCGATATGTCATTTCTCCGATTCTCTTTAAAACTTCGAACAGTCCCATGAATCTCGGACCAAGTTTTTCTTTCCGCTCGAATCTCATCGCTCCTTTCATAGGAGAGATTTTCACAAATACTTGATCCGCTTCAATCAGATCCCAATTCCTACGCTTCAAATCAGCGTAACTCTTCTGTCTGCTCTGCGCGGTCTGCATTCGTTCTCGGATCAACTGAACTTGTTTGGATGTGTCTTCAATAATTTGAGGTCCCAACAAACTTCTCACGCCGACCTCATCCCAACACAGAGGAGTTTTGCAACTTCTCCCATATAAGGCTTCATACTGGGCCATCTGTATAGTGGACTGGTAACTATTATTATACGCGAACTTCGCAAGAGGTAGATGCTCGTCCCAATTGCCTCCAAAGTCCAGTACAGAAGCGTGATGCATGTCCTCTAACACTTGATTCAATATTTCGGTCTGCCCATCCGTATGAGGATGAAAAGCGGAGCTAAATTTCAACTTAGACCCCATCCCATCTTAAAATTTCTGCAAAAATCTTGACATGAAACGAGAGTCTCTATTAGATATGATATCAGCAGGCACACCATGTAATCTGACAATCTCACGAATGTAAATATCCGCCAACTGAGAAGCTGAATAGGTCATGCGGTATGGAAGAAAATGAGCCGATTTAATCAATCTATCTACCACAACCCAAATAGCGTCGTTCCTCTTCAAGGTTCTCGGCAACCCGGTGATGAAATCCATACCAATACTCTCCCATTTCCAACCCGGAATCGAGTGGTCAAGTAACCTGTGGTTTCGTGTTCACTTTTTAACTTGCTGGCATGTGAGACACCTTGTCACGTAGTCAGCGATCTCTCTCTTCATATTATTCCACCAATAATTTTTCTTAAATCCCTTATACATCTTATTATTCCTAGGGTGAATAAAGAATTTAGACTTATGAGTTTCGTCTAAGATCTCCCATTTCAATTCTATATTATCAGGTACATAGTAGTGTTCCTGGAACAACATCATCCCATCATCCCTGACAGTAATCTCAGACTTCCCACCGTCCTTTAATTTCAAAAGGGTAAGATCTTCAAGATGTAGTCTCCTGATTCGATCAAGAAATGAAGGGGTGATAACAATGTGCGAAAGCAATGCTCTTGGTCGAATCACCCGTTCTGGAATAAATCTGCTGAGGGCATCAGCAACAATATTAGCCTTCCCCGGATGATACTTGATCTCGCAATCATAATCGATCAGGAATTCCAACCATCTTCTCTGCCTCATATTTAAGTCTTTTTGCATAAAAAGGTATTTAAGACTTTGATAATCCGTGAAGATGATGAATTTCTCCCCATACAGGTAGTGTCTCCAGATATTTAGCGCGAATAAGATAGCGGTCAGTTCTAGATCGTGTGTAGGGTATTTCTTTTCATGCTCCTTTAGCTTCCTGGATCCGTAAGCTACAACTCTCTCATTCTGCACCAGGACCCCACCTAGTCCTTTATACGACGCATTGATATTAACGGTAAAGCCACGACTGCCTGAAGGTATCACTAGAATGGGAGCAGTAGTAAACCTTTTCTTCAACTCAAGAAAGCTCTTCTCACACTCATCGGTCCAAATGAATTTCACATTCTTCTTGGTCAGCCCGGTAAGAGGTCTTGAGATCTTTGAAAAACCTTCCACGAACCTTCTATAGTAACCAGCTAAGCCAAGAAAACTTCGTACTTCAGTAACACTTTTGAGACTCGCCCAATTCACAATGGCTTCAATTTTTGCAGGATCAACAGTAATCCCTGCCTCAGAAATTTTGTGGCCCAGAAATGCTACCTCACGCATCCAAAATTCGCATTTACCCATTTTAGCATATAACTGGTAGTCCAATAGAGTTTGTAAGACGATCTTTAAGTGCTCGGCGTGCTCTTCTTCGGACTTGGAGTAGATCATGATGTCATCAACGAAAATCACCACAAACTGATCCAAGTAGGGCTTGAAAATATGGTTCATCAAGTCCGTAAAGATTGCAGGGGCATTAGTCAATCCGAAAGGCATTACTAAAAATTCAAACTGTCCATACCTCGTATTGAATGCCGTTTTAGCTATATTGGACCCTCTCACCCTCAACTGGTGATATCCAGATCTCAGATCGATCTTAGAGAAATATCGTGTGCCTTGTAGTTGATCAAATAGAACATCGATCTGTGGCAATGGATACTTGTTCTTAATCGTCGCCTGATTCAACTTCAGTAATCAATGCACAACCTCTGAGATCTGTCCTTCCTCTTAACAAATAAAATAGGAGCACCCCATGGTGACTGACTTCTAATAAAGCCCTTATCTTGTAGTTCCTGTAACTGTTTCTTCAATTCTGATAGTTCTGTAGGTGCCATCCTGTAAGGAGTCTTGGCTATCGGTGCAGTGCCAGGTACAAGCTCAATCTGAAATTCGACTTTCCTACTCGGCGGGAAACCCGTTACCTCATCAAGAAAAACTCCAGCAAATTCATTTACAACAGGAATCAATGATATATCTCCCCGCTTTTCCTTGACTTCTAATAAAGCAAAGAGTTTCGGAATGGCACCCTTTCGTGCGCCCTTGATTTTAAATGCCGGTACATCCAAAGGTGTAAAAATCACGGTCTTGGCGAAACAATCAAGGTCGCATGTGATTCAGCGAGCCAATCCATCCCTAGGATCACATCGAAATCTTTGAAGCCTAATTCAATTAGATCGACAACCAATGCATGGGTTCCAATCTGGACAGAACATCGTGGATAGACTCTGTCAGCAAGCACACTTTTTTCCAAAGGAGTTGCTACGGTCAAAGGAATGCTCATAGGAGATGAATCCTTATCAAGACGCTTAGCGAAGTTCAAGGAGACGAATGAATGGGAAGCACCCGAATCCAAAAGCACATGAGCAAAAAGACCATCGATCAACATCAAACCTGGGCACCCAAGACATGGTACGACTTAAATTATTTAACGTAAGGGTATCATTCAACTTTAAAGTTTAATGTCTATTAGATCTTTATAGTTCTTAACAAATTCATTTAATTCATTTTTGAAAACATCTTCAAAAAGTTATTCATTTTATATAATTTAATATTTGTGACATTACTATGTAAACATGTATAAAAGAATTTAATCATGAATTTTAAATAAATAAACATACCCTGGATGACATCGTCTGAAGCTCTAGCGTCAGCATCAGATAGGGTATACACGCGGCCATTAGCCGTAATCGTTGTAGGAGGCATAGCCCTCGATCCAGATGACTTCTTAGGCATCTTGCACTCAGCTGCTCTATGCCCAAGCTGTCCACAGTTGAAACAAGCACCCGTTCCCCCAAGGCAGGTGCCGTAATGATTCTTGCCGCAAGTGGTACAGGTCGGAGTAGTCTTTACAGTCGACGCCACTGTAGAATTAGTCTTGCTCTGCTACGAGAAGGCTGGTCTTGTGTAAGGAGTGCCCCTACTCTCCGATCTCATATTGGATTTAGAAAACACACGATCTCGATGGCCATATTGAAAGTTTCTTGCCGAGCTCTGACCCACATTACTAGTCGGTGAAGGCGCATTTAATTCTCTCCCGATGGTGTAGCATCTATCAATCAGGTTCTTGTATGAGTCGCATCGGTGTCTAACCACCAAGGTCCTAATCTGGGGCCTCAAACCCTTCTCAAATCTCCTGAGTCGAAAGTTCTCGTTAGAAACCAGGGTAGGTGCAAACTGGCTTAGTTCCGTAAAAAGCTTAGCATAGGCGTCAACAGTCATCTCTCCCTATTGGAGATTCAAGAGTTTCTCAATCTTCACTTCTTGGATGCTCTGGGGGTAGTACTTATCATAAAACACTTTTACGAATTCATCCCAGTCCCATACATAACCAGGCTCTTCGACACGAGTCGCTTCTTTCAATTGTCTCTACCAGTTCTCGGCATCCCCCTCCAGTTTGTAGGTTGCCAATCTCAGTTTAGTTGTTTCATTACACTCCATCAGATCGAAGATCTTTTCCATCTGTTGTACCCATTTCATAGCCTTCGCGCTATCTCCCGTCCCATTGAAGTATTGTGGTCGGTTCTTCCTGAATTCGTCCAATTCTGACCTAGGAGCAGGAGTAGGTTGGGTATTTACAGTTCTGGTTGCATTGATGGCGCTCACAATTACCTCGGTCAACGCATCAATATGTTTGTTCGTCATCTGCAGCCGATCAATCTCACGTTAAACTCCAGTTACACATATTCCCGATGTAAGAATCAACCTTAGGCTTTGATACCAACTGTAGCGACCGGAGATCTCACAACCTCTTAATTGTAAGATCTTAGACCGTACCTTCGTATGGTGAACCATAGAAACATAATAAGGGGATAAAAGCACCTTAAACAACGAAAGATAAAACCTCTTTAAAACATTAATTAATCTAAATAAAACCCATGATAATATTCTTATTCCAATGCCAAGTCCAAGATTATTAAAGCTTAAACAGTTTTGATAAAATACTAACTGATCAATGTCCCATTTATTTGAAATTACTAATAACTAGAAAGGAAAATAGCTAATTAGGCCACGAAGCCATCATCGCCATTCAGTCCTGTTTCTTGAGCACCACGTGCCGTCTCATCGCCATAGACCCATACATCGTCATTGGCAACACCTGTCTCATTTGGTCACCCACATCAACAAGGGGTGTAAGTTTACACTTGTATAGACCAGACATGTAATCCATTGAAGCATAAAAGTATCAATCATAGCTATATAAATATTTTGATATATTTCATGCATGTGTGCATGTGGCATGTATAATCTCACTAAGCTGAAATGATCTGAACATAAACATATATATCAATATTACATGAATGCATCATATCTTTTAATTTCATCTTTCTTGTCATTTAATGCACGTTAATTAGACTCCATCCCGCTCAAGACGTTGGGTCTGAATCATGCTTATCACTTATTTAGTTAGACTTCGTCATGCTCAAGACGTTGGGTCTAATGAATCATGTTATTTATTACAGGTCAAACTCCGTCCCGCTCAAGACGTTGGGCTGAATCATGCTCATCATACTCTTTTTCAGTTAGACTCCATCTTACACAAGATGTTGGGTCTAATACCTTCTTAGACTCTATCATGTACAAGATGTTGGGTCTAATGCTCTTTAATCGTGCTTAGTTAGACTCTATCAAGCACCAAATGTTTGGCCTAATACCTTCTTAGACTCCATCAGGTACAAGATGTTGGGTCTAATGCTTATTGATCATGGCTTGACATTTCATCGTATTTTATGTGTCTTGATTGTGCATTATATAAATCATCATGGAACATGTAAAGTGCATGAGAGTGATATCATACTACATAGGCATTTAAGTGTATTTAATTATGGTACATAAATATCAAAGTGTAAACAATCATGGTGCATAAATATTACAGTGCATATCATACGATCATGCTGCGTAAACATAGATATTTTAATCACACTGTTAAGAGAAGAATTGATTATAGAACTTAACTATGCAAACACCATCCATTGATTTCTAGTCAAGCTCAATCGATTGACATACAATCGTCTATCGATTGACATAATTCTGTGCATATCATAATACATACAACTCAATTGATTGACTCCTCTGAATCAATCGATTGACATAATACTGTGTCTTTTCCCCAAAACAACGTTATTTATCAGTATCAGTTTATGCTCAATCGATCGATTTCTCAGAATCAATAGATTGAATCAAATCCATGCATTTTCTAAAAAGAATATCCTTTATCAGGGTCTATCAGGCTCAATCAATTGACTCCTCTGAATCAATCGATTGATTCCACTTTGTGTATTTTCTCGAAATAATATCGTTCATCAGTTTCTTATTCAAGCTCATTCAATTGACATCCAATCGTCAATCGATTGACATAATTCTGTATATTTTTCTACAATAATATCATTTAACTCTCAATCGATTGACATCCAATTGTCAATCTATTGACATGCTTCTGTGAGCACACATTAAAATGCATCAAATCACATGGTGGGATTTCAACCGTCTTCTTCTTAATTAAAATTATCAACATTAAAGATCACCAATCATAGCATGCATTAATTTAATCATCCATTCATTAGTCATGAAATAGACTCACTAATTTACATAAAAATATATTGAAAAATTAATATTTTAAGTTCAATGGAAAGCATGATTTCTCTATACCTAGATCGATCGTACCACCACGATTAGATTCAGATCCCAACAATGATGATGATTTTAGAAAAAGGTGAAGGCCGCTTGAGAATATACGCCAACGTCTCACCGCACTTCCAAAAGAAGGGTTCTAGGAAGATAGATCTAGAATTTCTTCTCTAAGGTCTCTAGGGTCTCTGACGGCTCTATTCATAAGAAGAACTCTAAATGAGCTTATAATTTAGGGTTCTCCATAAGTCACTTATTTATCACATTTTGGGGATTATCCGGTATTATGCCAACACAACAAGGAAGAGTGTATAGGCTTTTATCTCAAAGTCTAAAATAAAGGTTTAGAGCACACATAGTAAGGTTTGATCCCTAGACCTCTTATCTAGAACTTAAAATCTTTAACCAGCCGGCTACCACATAACTTGTGTTTATTAATGACGAAAATAAATATAAGAGCTTGAAAAACCAAAATATGCATTTTTAGATAAAACGTTTTGAAAAGTCAAGGCATGCGGGGAATACGATATTAAACACATACACATATTTTAGGTGTATCAAAGACATAAAATTCAGATCATGACAGACACTGTCTCAAATTGACAATCCCAAAAATAGACCTTTAATATCTTTCAATCAAGAAATCTTTCCATTTCCCACAGCAAATTGATTTTTCTATATTTTCTCAAAGCCTCTACATTTAGGAGACAAATGGGTATCCGAGAGAGAGAATGCAAAGGAAACTCATGTTGCTTTTTAAAGTGCTTCCATGTGCCATCGAATCCAAAACCTCTAAATATTGGTTTAAAATTGTTGAAAAAATTGAAATGTTGATCCAAAATAATACATGGAACCAGTTCGACAAAGTGGTCACCAACAGGTTACCGGCAAACTGGTTCTAGGATCAACGAACCGGCTGTGTATTCATGTGAAGGATTTGGTAAATTCGATCATGCTATCCGAACACTAAATATTGCAAGAATGCTCTGATCAAGACCTTTAAAGACATTACAAGAGAGAAGAAAGAAGACTCTTTTTGTGGTATGTAAAATAATAATTTTAGGTTCCTTAAATAGAAATCAAGTGGTGTGTTAATGCACCTTTTTCCTATGAAAAGGTGCAACAGTCATCCCTTCGGAAAAGACACACTACTTTGGAATGACCCTTCATTTTGAAATGACACGCCACTTTAGAAAGACCCTTCATTTTGAAAAGACACATCACTTTGAAAAGACACACCTCTTGGGAAAAGACAAGTATAATAAACTTTTAAATATCTAACAATCCCCCACTATTTAAAAGTTTAAATATCTAGCAATCCCCCACTATTTAAAATTTTGAAATCAGAGCAAAGCCAAAAATATATGCATAAATGAAAATGTCTTAGAGACTTGAATTTTTACTTTAGTAAAAATAACTCAAAGTTTGCCAAGATTTTTAGTGAAACTAAGTCTTGAACTAACAATCTTATATGAGAAATCAGAACTATTCCACACATATGTTTCATATATTTAGTGTTCAACAAATTGGTTAGCACATTTAGGCCATATGCTAGTACCCTAATTTTCATAAGTGTTTATGAGATAAAGTCATGTCTTATTGAAAGCGACTCCACCCTTACACTTATATAGGTAGACCTATAAGACACACCACTTTGGAATGACACTCATCCCTTCGGAAAAGACACCACTTTGGAATGACCCTTCAATTGAAAAGACACACCTCTCGGGAAAGGATAAGTATAATAAACTTTTAAATATCTAACAATAACTCGCTTCACATAGGGAATTAATCTTTGGTTCGCGTAATCAATGACCCTTAAAATCGAATGTTTGATGATGATAGATCAAATCATTTGGTCACACCCTTTAGTATAATAGCATCATGCAATAGTCACATTTGTCAAACCAGTCAAAATTCGAACGAACAATCAATTTTCAAACTAGTGTGTCCTTTTGAGTTTGATACTTTGCATGCTGTAAACAAATTCTTGAGTTTAATACTGACTTGTATTAAACTACATGACAATTTAGAAATGATTATAACTAAGGCTCACTTAGTAAGAGCATCTTAGACTTAGTTTTTCCTGAAATTGTTATAGTTGTGACTAAAACACACTTAGTAAGTGCATTTTAGCACCAAAGATCACGAAAATAAGGAATATGTTGGAACTTTGGAATCGTGATGTGTATGAAAAATAACCCCAAGAAGTTGTAATGGCTGATATGGATAATTGGCATAACAGATGTACGACTGATTTGAAAGTATTGAGGCTTGTAACACCCTATTTTGGTTGGCTGGTTGGATGATTTTTGTGAACGAAGTGTTTGACTCTAGGTCTAATGGAAAAATTATACTCATAGGACCCCAACTACTCTAATCTCCATATATCCCAACACTCCTCAAATTAGTGCATAGATGTTAGTCATGCCCTACTAGGAGGTGATATCTCATAATCAGATTCTCCCAATTGCCTTGGTGAGAAGTGAGAACGTAGGCAAGCTGGTTTTCGGAAGCTACTTGTGCCATGCAAAATTTCCATAATTCTATGGAGAATTTTGTGGATGGCTATTGGTGTTGCTAACAGTGTTGGCAACAGAGTGGCTGACCGACCCTCAATCCACCACAAAATAAAAGATATTTTGGTGGGAGAGATGATGGGCAAAAGGTTGCCTATGGAGGACAGAGGAACAACCACAAAAGAGAGCGCATGGGCTACCACTTTGGTAACAATCTGAGGGTGAATAGAAGAGAAAATGGTGGGTTGGTGAGAGTTGAAGGACGGGCCAATTTAGATGGGCCAATCTAGTATATGGTGGGCCGGCTTTCCTGGTATTTTGGGAATGGGAAAGTTGGGTCATCACACCCAAAATCTCTAAGGATCCCACAATCGAAAATCAATTGACTTCTTTGAATCAGACATGGAGATCATTTTTGGTCCCAATATTCACACAATGGATCTTGAGATATGGCTGTACGATTAGATGGTCAGTTTTTATTCCACATGGCACGCATCCCAAAAACTTCAAAATCATGTGGCACACATAATGCTCAAATATGATTTTTAGTTCACTTTTTGGGATGTGTGTCATGTGGAACCAAAAAATGACTGTCTGACGGTACACCCATGATCTCAAGATCCATTGTGTTGAAGATTGGAACATAAAATAATCTCATCATCTGATTCAGAAGGAGTCAAAGGTTTTCAGCTGTGGTGCCCTTAGTGATTTGATGGTGCGAATAGAGGTACCCTTTTGTATATTCTTATTGCAGCATGTAGTAGGCGTATAAATCTTGAAGATTTTTTTTTAAAAATAATCGGAATTAGATGAAAACTAATTGATGGCTCTAATTTAATGCATTTTGCAATGCATTTTTCCAAACCCATTTTAGGTGGCACGATAGTTGCAACAATTGACTTGTTATTGGAGCTTGGAGTTGACAACAAGCAAATAAAAGTGGTAAGTCTTGTTATCAACATCTTTATCGAGTTTGTTGGAATTTATTGAATGTGTGTATTCCTCCACATCCATCAGAATTAGTTGTTGGCTACTTGTTTGAAACAAACTAGAATACATAAATGTTTTCACTATGGACTGGACTACATAGTTTAGAACTATATGCTTTTTTACCATTCCAATTTTTATGTCAATCATTTACGGTCCTCTTTCTATGCTTTTAGCTACTTATCTCATTCTTAAGGATGGCCACTTCATTCCATCTGAGGATCTTGTTTGTTAGCAAATCTCTCTGTTTACTTTTTTTTAATATTTTTATATATTCCAGGATATTGCAGATGAATTATATGAAAGAATCTGCCAGATTTTTGGCGATGAATCTGCACGGGTATATTGCCTAATCATTGATATGAGTTTGTTGATTTGAACATTGATTGGGAGTTCACTAGGAGCATCAGATGCTTCCCTCATTTTATCTTCTGGTGGGTCAAATATTCTCTTGGGACTTCTATAGTCAACCCCTTGGTAGCCTTCAACACATGGGCTGCAGGTTGTTGGCACCATCATCTATGTGTTGACATCAGCAAGGTCAAATTATTGAACTTGGATGTCAAATTTTTTTACATGGTTCTGCTCTTTTTTCAGAGATTATTGGATTTTGTGCATTTGAAGCTTATTTCCATATAGGTCTCATGAATCATAATTACTTTTGCAGGACTATGTTGCTATAAGTTGATATAGAGCTCCAGAGCTTTGTGGATCATTTTTACATATTCCTTTTCCAGTTTTAAGCTCTTAATGTAATTAGATAAAAATTCTTATGCAAGTTGTTCTTATGCACACATTTTTTTTTCTTGAACGCAAATACAAACTTTGAGTATAATTTTATTATGAAATTTGTTGATGTGACTGAGTATGTTTTTATGGCAGAAAAACTCATGGTATGAGAGCTGGGTGTAAGATGAAAACACACAAGACCCATATCAGAAGTGGATGGACAAATCATAAAAGAAAAGTAATCTCGACAACGAGTTGAAAGGTGCTCAATCAAAGGTGTCAAACCATAAGACATTAAAATTCTATGTCATTGGGTTTATTGGCAACCGGAGTCATGCTCGAATAGGTAGCTATTGAATGTGTTTATAGGATGTTGAATATATTAATATAATATTTTTGAATGAGATAGTGTTAAATGTATTAATACGATGTTACAGAATAATTTTATTTTTGACTTATTATTTTTTAATTTAGTTGAATGGATTATAAATTTTTTTCCTCGTAGAATGATATGTGGTTGATACAATATTTGTAACAGATAAAATGACTCAAATTGTAGTAAAAAAATGGAAGCTGTGTATTTAAAGAAAAAAAACGGTCCATAACAGTTGTTTTCATATTCCATTGATTTAGGCCGTGGTTTCAGAATAAAAATAATATCTCTTTTCTCATTAGAAACAATGGCTCAACATTGTTGTTATTTTACAATAGTCCATAACCGTTGTTTCTTGGAGGAAATTAACAACGGCTCATCGGCGTCATTTACACATACCACTGATTTAGACCATGGTTTCTGAAGAAAAATAACAACCTTTTTTCCGTTAAAACAACAGCTTAAAAACGTTGTTCTTTTGCAACGGACATGGAACGTGGTTTATCCGGGAAATAAACAACGATTTTAAGCCGTTGTTTATGAAAACCACCACTCTATAAACAACGGCCCAAGACCGTTGTTTATGACATTTACAACAGTTTTGGGCCGTTGTTTGAGGAGGTCAGTCTCATGGATATCCTTTTGGATACTGAAGATCTCCTGGGCATTTTTGAGCCTCTTTTCAAACATTCTGGCCCGCGCCCTCTCTGTAGCAGTAGTTGGTTTCTCCAACTTCCAATTCAACTCATGAGAAGTTGGGGAAGCCTTGGCCTTCTAGTAGGCTTCCAATATGTTAGTCCACCTGAAGGAGATGCCTAAAAGTTGCTTTCTGTGGGCCTCCTTCATTGTATCGATCTGCTGCAGCAGGGGGGTCTCAATGGATTGGTGAAGTTTGGCCATGCCCCTCAGGACATCCTTCCTAAGGTAAGGGTTATCCCTCATGTGATGGAGGATGGTGAGGTAGGGAGGACTGTAAAAAAATGTTATGGTGCAATGGGCAGTTAGAAAGTGGAAGGAGCAAACTGTGATTGGTCCTGGGAGGGGGAAGGGGAGATAACAGTGGGTAAGTCTAGTTGTGGGGGGAGGGGGATAAGTTTTGGGTTTGTTTGGGTAGATTTGTCAGTGAATGTGGGAGGGGGTAGGCTCGAGGGGCGGGGTGATGGGGGGAATGGAATGGTGAAAGGGATGAAGGGAAATGGGGGGGTTGGTTGTGTAATGGGGATTATGGGTGGTGGGTGGGGTTGGGAGTTAGGGATGGTGTCAGTTTGGGTATGTTTGTCAGTGAAAGGACCAGGGGGGTTGTAGGGTGGATTGGATGGATATGAGTGCTGTTTGCATCTAGTCCTGTTTTTGGGTAGTGGTGGATAATTGGGCTTGGATGTCTTGGATAAGGGATAGGATAAGGGTCAGTGTGTCAGGGCTGGGAGGTTGGGTCTATGAAGAAGAGGGACCTGGTTGGAAAGGTGAGGAAGGTGCATGGTGGAAAGTGGAAGGAGGGGAAGAGTGGGGTTCTGGGGAGTGAGGGTGTGATGTAGTTGGGGAGTTTGGGAGGGGGGTGTAGTGGGTAGGCAATGTATCAAGGTAGACAGAAAGGCTTGGAATCCTATGGTGGTGTTAAGGGTTAAGTCAATGTCTGCGAGTGGGGAGGTAGTAGGTATGGCTGGGGTGGCGGTTTCTGCAAGGTGAGGTGTGTCAGTGTGGAGGAAAGGGATTGAGGGTGGGGTCTGGGAGATGGTGGGAATTTTGTCAGTGGTTTTTCGTTTTTTGTAGGAAATGAGGGGAGGGCTGGCAGGTTTATGTGTAGCTGAGGGTGGTATGGGGGCTGCGTACTGAGGTAAGGTAGGGGATGGAGAGTCCTCCCAGGTACCAATTACAGGTGAAGGGGGAGTGGGCATAGATGATGAGGATAGAGGAGGGTGAGAGAGAGAGATGGAAGAGGGGTAGTGGATGCAGGAGAAGAATGTGATGGGGAAATGGGTGTTGTTGCAGCAGTGGTGGGAATAGGCTCTGGGAGCACCTCCATGGTAGCAGGGGTAGATCTTATTCCAGCTGCTACTTCTGCTTGTGTGGGAAGGACCTGAGCCTCAGCTTTCTTCTTCTGGGCCTCCATCAGGCTCCTACTAATTCCCCATTACCTCTTGGCAAAGGTAGTAGGGGCAAGGGTGGTGGTCTGCTCAGTTTTTCCTATCTTGTATCCCCCCTTGAGTAGCAGCAAGGTAATGATTCGGGCATATGGTAGTGTGTGAGGCTTCTTTTTCTGCCCTATCTTCTCCACTATGTCTTTCATTGCCTCGAATATGAGCCAGACCGCATGGAAGCCATGGCCAAGAGAGAACAAATAAACAGCATAGGCAATGGGAGTTCTCCTCTCCTGCTGATGCTCTGAGCAGTATATGTTCTTTCGCAGGACTTAGTCTATGAAGAGGAGTTCAGGTGCCAATTCTCTCCTTCTGATCGAATCCCCTGTGGCCTTTAAACCTCTAGTTAAGGCCCGTGCAATTGTATCAATTGATGCACTCAGGGGGGAGGCCATATCCACAGCTAGGGTTGAATGTGGCTGGGATGCCCAAAAATTCAGCAATCACCTTGGGGCTCACTAACATATCAAAGTCGTCAATTAGCACCAGCAAGCAAGCTTGTCCATCCTTATCCTTCTTGACCCTGATGTGTTGATAAAACAGTTGCACTAGCCTAGGGTAGGCTAGTGCTGGAATACCTCTCATCAAGGGTGTCAGGCCCGCTTTGCTCATAAACTGCACAGCAGGGGCAGAGAGAGGTTCCTTCTCAAAAAATGGTAGGTCAAAATCTGTCTCAGGCTCCAATGGGATTGAAACCATGAGCTCAGAAGGAGTAGAAAACTTAGGGGTTGATTCCTCCACCTCCTCAACCACTTCCTTCCCTTTTTTGGGCGACTTTAAAGTCTTGGCTTTCTTAGGGGTGGTCTCAGCAGGGGCCTTATCCTTCCCCTTTCTCTTCTGTGCAATCTTTAGAGCCATTTCAAGCTCTATCTTCTAATATGAGAAACAAAGACTCAGATCTAAGTGCCTACCCTAAAATCCTAGGGTTTGGTTTGATTTGACGCACAGGGCATCGCGAGATCTCTGATCAGAGGGCAATGGATGGGGGTGATGCTAGGAACAACTCTGTAGATTTATGGTGTGAATGATGAGTTGTAGGATTGATGCTAGAGGAGAGAGGGGGGAGAGCGCCAGAAGCTAGGGTTCGCAAAGGGAAGAAGGAAGAGAATACTAGAAAAGGAGCCAAGCGCGAGGTTAAAATACTTATCGCGAAGCTCAGCGCTCTTTGGAACACCTGATCGCGGGATTGGAAATGAACCTAGCGAAGGTGTTTATTGAATTTGGATTGCGCGACAACCTAACAGGTTGACCTTGGAGCGCGCGATAGTGTGAGATGAATTCATGTGAATTGCGCGAGCGACTCTCAGGTCTCCATTTAGATTGTGTGAAAAGCTCTGAGGTTCACTTTGAATCTCGCGACACCCTTAGAATCTCGCGACAGCAAATGAAGTCTTTCTGTGGAATTGCGCGAGAGTCTCCCAGTTGACCTTATGAACCTTGCGACAGCTTCTGAATCTCGCTATAACTAATGAATAGCTCCATATGGATCGCGCGAGAGGTTCGCAGGTGCACTTGAATCTCGCGACAGCGAATGAATAACTCTATGGGGATCGTGCGAGAGGTTCTCAGGTGCACTTGAATCTCGCGACAGCTATTGAATGTTTCCATGTGAACTGCGCGAAATTCTTCCATACTTCCTTTTTAACCTTGCTATGGCTTTAGAATCTCGCGACAGTTGATGAAGTATGGTGTCTGTAGTGTGCGAGAGTCTCCCAGGCTTCATTTTGGACCCCGCGACAGCATATTATAAAACAAAGAGCATGTGCTCTCTGTTCTGCCCTTTTGTATATGTGTTGTGGTTGGATCCTAGGCATGACTCTCACCATGGATACCTCTAGACACATGAAAACTCAAGCATTCAAGCAAGGACAACAAAAATCAACCTCCCACATTAGGCATTCAATAAAAACTATCAATTGAAGAGCAGTAAGAATAAAACCAAGCATCAAAAGTTTAAAACAGATAGGTCCAGATTCAGATGGGACCACTAACAAATCCTAGAGAATATAAACAAAAAAAAGCAAGATAAATCTACCAAAAATAAAGTACATATGATACAATAATGACAAACCTGTGGATCAGTTTGAAGAAGGATCCCCTTGAAAGTGAATGGTGTCCATGGGTTCGACAGGTTTTTCAAAACAAGGCTTAAGCCTCTGACCATTCACCTTCAAGGTTCTCCCAGACTTGGGATCCTTGATTTCCACAGCACCAGATGGGGAAACATGCATGACAATGTAGGGACCTTCCCATCTGGATTTCAATTTGCTAGGAAAGAATTTAAGTTTGGAGTTAAACAACCAAACCTTATCACCAGCTATGAAACTCTTTCTCAACAGCCCTTTGTCAAAGAAAGCTTTGGACCTTTCCTTGTAGATCCTGGCATTAACCTACGCATTCATCCTTAGCTCTTCCAATTCGGACAGCTGCAGCAACTTATGATGACCAGCAGAAGTTAGGTCTAGATTTAAATGTTTGATGGCCCAATAAGCCCTGTGTTCTACTCCACTGGGAGATGACAGGCCTTGCCATAAATCAGTCTGAATGGGGGCATACCAATGGTAGTCTTATAGGCAGTCCTATAAGCTCACAGTGCATCATTAAGCTTGTCAGCCCAATCTTTCCTATCAGTCCTCACAGTCTTCTCTAGGATGTGCTTGATCTCCCTATGTGAAATTTCAACTTGCCCATTGGTTTGTGGGTGGTAGGGAGTAGCAATCCTATGGGTGACAAAGTATTTCTTGAGCAAACTCTCAAAATTTCTGTTACAGAAATGGCTACCCCCATCACTGATTATGGCTCTAGGGGTGCCAAATCTCGAGAAGATATTCTACTTTATAAACTCGAGGACAACCTGATTATAATTAGTTCTTGTGGCAATGGCTTCTACCCATTTGGAAACGTAATCCACTGCCACTAAGATGAAATGAAACCCATTTGAAGGAGGAAAGGGGCCCATAAAGTCAATACCCCATACATTAAATAGTTCTACAACAAGGATGGGCTGTAAAGGCATTGAATTTCATTTGGACAACCCTCCTAATTTCTGACATCTTTCACAGGTCTTGCAGTGTGTATTGGCATCTCTGAAAAGAGAAGGCCAATAGAACCCACACTGCAACACTTTGTCAGCTATTTTTCTCCCACTAAAATGACCCCCACAGGCATTTTCATGGCACATGGCCAGGATACTGGGGACATCACTTTGGGGAACACATTTCTGAATGATTTGGTCGGCACAATACTTGTACAGGCAAGGTTCCTCTCAGAAAAAGAATTTGACCTGTGAGAAAAATAAGTCTTTGTCCATTTTTATCCAATGGGCAGGAATCTTGCCTATAACTAGATAATTGATAATATGTGCATACCAAGGAACTAAAGATTGGATGGAAAACAGTTGCTCATCCGGGAAGACATTATTTATAGCAAGGTCATCAACACCTTTCTCCAACATAATTCTAGACAAGTGGTTAGCCACCACATTTTCTACACCCTTTTTGTCATTGATTTCGATGTCAAACTCCTGCAACAGGAGTATCCATCCAATCAATCTGGGCTTTACATCCTTCTTGGACAGTAGGTACTTTAATGCTGAGTGGTCAGTGAAGATGACAGTTTTAGACCCAAGTAGGTAAGGTCTAAACTTGTCCACAGCAAAAACCACTGCCAGAAGCTCTTTCTCAGTTGTTGTGTAGTTCAGCTGAGCTTCAGCAAATAATTTGCTGAGATATGCAATGACCATAGGCAGCTTATCTTTTCTCTGGCCCAAGACAGCACCTATTGCCAAGTCAGATGCATCACACATCAACTCAAAGGGCAGGGTATAGTCAGGTGTTTGGAGTACAGGGGCAGAGGTGAGGCAGATTTTTAGAGTTTCAAAAGCCTCCAGACATTCAACAGAAAAGTCAAAGGGCACATCCTGACAGAGCAGGTGGCACAATGGTTTAACAATTTTGCTGAAATCTTTGATGAACCTCTTGTAGAATCTAGCATGCCCAAGGAAAGATCTGATTTGCTTGACTGTTCTTGGAGGTGAAAAATTTGCAATGAGGCCAACTTTGTCCTTGTCTACCTCAATTCCATCTTTAGATACTACATGACCCAACACAATTCCTTGTGTTATCATGAAATGACTCTTTTCCCAACTTAAGATCAAATTGGTCTCCTCACATCTTTGTAAGACCAGATGGAGGTGTTATAGACATTGGTCAAAGCTATCCCCATAAACTAAAAAATTATCCATAACAATTTTCAAAAATTTATCAATCATATCAGAAAAGATGGCATACATACACCTCTGAAAGGTGGTCAGCATTACATACCCCAAAAGGCATCCTCTCAGAAGCAAAGAAGGATAAGTAAAAGTAGTTTTCTCTTGATCAAGAGGGTGCACATGGATCTGGTTGTACCCTGAGTACCCATCAAGAAAATAGTAAAAAGCTTTCCCAGCCAACTTATCTAAAATTTGATCAATAAAGGGGAGAGGGAAGTGGTCTTTTCTAGTCTTGGAGTTGAGTTTTCGATAATCGATGCAAACTCTCTAGCCAGTGGTCTCCCTGGCTGGTCTCAACTCTCCAGACTCGGTTGTGATCACTGTTATGTCATATTTCTTGGGCACCACTTGGATTGGTACCACCCATTCAGAATCATAAATTGGGTAAATTACCCCAACATCCAGCAATTTAATGATTTCTTTCAGGACCACTTTCTGCATGTGAGGACTCAGTTTCCTCTGCATTTCCTTGGAGGGTGTTGAGCTATCCTCTAGATGAATCCTATGCATACAGATTGATGCATCAATCCCTCCAAGATCAGCAATGGTCCAGCCAATTGCTTTCTTGTGCTTCCTCAAAACTGTTAGCAATTCCTCCTCTTGCTCATTGGTAAGAGAAGAGGAGATAATTACAGGAAGTTTCTCGTCTTTCTCGAGGAAAGCATATTTCAATGCCTCTGGAAGCTTCTTGAGCTCTAGATCAGGGGCTTGTTGGATGGATGACAGGATTGGTGATTTATTGGTTTGAGGAAGGGGTAGCAATGTAGGTTTCCAATTGGAATGTTGTACTAAGCTCACAGAAGACCTCAATGGGGACATGTCTTCTGGTATTAAAGCTAGGCTTCCTTCCTCTACCATGTTCCAAACTTCAGTTAAATTAGTGACAATGTTACCCCACTCCAGCAGAGTAGGAGTTCTTCTTCAATAACTTCTTCTAGTACATCCACTTTAAAGCAGTCCTCATTGTCCAGCTGAGGATACTTTGCACTGTTGTACATATTAAACTCAACTTTCATATGTCCGAAAGTGACCTCCATAATCCCAAACCTGCATTGAATGCATGCATTGGCAGTGGCCAAGAATGTTCTGCCCAGAATAACAGGTATCGGGGATGTACTCATATTGCAGCCCATATCCAAAACAAAGAAGTTTCCAGGGTAGAAGAACTTTTCTACCCTCACTAGGACATCCTCAACCACTCCCATGGGTTTCCTCTCGGACCTATCAGCCATCAATAGAACAATGGGGGTGGGCTTCAGCTCTCCAAAACCTAGCTGCTGATACATACTGTATGGCAGCAGGTTAACACTGGCTCCAAGGTCTAAAAGGGCCCTTCCAATCGTGTGGTCTCCAATAATACAGGGAATAGTGGGTATCCCTGGGTCTTGCAACTTCTCAGACATTGTTATGGTTAACACAGAATTAACTGTATCAGTTGCAAAGACCTTTTTGGACAAATGGCCTCTGACCTTCCTTTTATGAGTACAAAGGTCTTTCAGAAACTTTGCATAGACTGGAACCTGTCAGATTGCATCAAGCAGGGGTAAATTTATCTTGACCTGCTTAAAGGTCTCCATCATTTCCTCGATCTGTGCCTGCCCCTTATCAAAAGGGGCATGGCCACTCAGAGCTTGAGGAAATGGCAGCTGAGGTACTACTGGTTTCTCAGCTGCAAGCCTATGACTGAACTTTTATTTTTTTATTTTTTCTATTTTTATCTCCTGCTGAGGCTCAACTACAACCTCTTTATTTTTCTCTTGTTGAAGGGTAGCAGGCAGTTTTTGACTCTGTGCTCTAACAAAGTCTCTTGCACTTTCACTCGACAGTTCCTTGGGAATGACCTCTCCTTGTTCCTTTCCCACCTGGTTGTCTACCAACCTGCCAGACCTTAGGGCTGTGATGGCATTAGCCCCCTTAAAATTTGAGGAGCCTTCTCCAATCGAATACTGGCCCTTAGGGTTGGCTACTGGCTGGCTTGGCAACCTGCCCTCTTCTCTTTTAGCCAAGGAATTGGCTATTTGGCCTAATTGCTCTTCTATCTTCTTTATACTTTGACTGTGAAAAGTCACAGTTTGATTCAAGGGTCCAAGGCTTTGCAATTGGGCCAAAACCTGGTCCTCGAAAGAAGCACTTCGGGGCTGAGGTGGGGGAACTACCAATTGATTTTGTTGCTGGGGTTGCTGTTGCTGCTGGAAATTCGACCTTGGGGCATATCCCTGATTAAACTGCTGTTATGGCCTTTGAGGTAAGGCCAACATCTGTTGTGGCTGCATATAATTGTCTTGCCTCCACCTCAAATTTGGGTGGTCTCTCCATTGGTAACCCACATTTGGTGCTGGTATCCATATGACTGCTTATTGTAGCCACCGGATTGTTGCTGTCCAAAAGATTGGGTAGCAGTAGCCTGTTCCATTACATACTCAGGGTATTGCCCCGCAGATGGGCATTCTTCCACTGTGTTGTGGAGATTGGCATATCAAACATGCCTCCATCACTTGTGCAGCCATTCTGGGCTGCACCACAGTCAAAAGTTTATCAAATTTATCCGAAAGATTGGCCATCTGAATTCTCAGGTCATCGTTTCCCCTAACTTCATACATCTTGCCTTTAGACGTTTCAGCCAACCCCACCTTAGGAGAAGGCTCTTGAACAGTTCTAGATGAGGACATCTTCTGGAAAGCATTTTCGCTAATGACCTCAAACAAGTCCCATGCCTCATCAGCTGTTTTATGCATGTACGTTCCACCACAAGAGGCATCTACCATGTCTCTGCTCTTCTCATCAATCCCATTGTAGAAGTTCTGGATAAGCTGTCAGTCAGGGATCTTGTGGTGGGGACATTGTTTGAGCATCTCCTTAAATTTGTCCCAGGCTTGGTTAAAATCTTCAGTTGGAGCTTGAGAAAAAGCAAGTTTGCCTTTCCTCAACTGGCTAGTTTTGGTCTCTGGGAAAAATTTAGACAGAAATCTTGTCTGGAGGTCTTTCCAGGAAGTGATGCTGTTGTTTGGGAGAGTAGATAATCAGGTCATGGTCCTGTCCTTTAGGGAGAAAGGAAAGAGCCTTAACCTAGCGGCTTCTGGTCCCAAACCAGCAATGGAGAATGTCATGCACAGGGCCAAGAACTGGTCAATGTGCTTGTAAGGGTCTTCCTTGCTAAGCCCATGGAAAGAGGGAAGCATTTGGATGATGAAAGTTTTGATCTTGTAGTTTCCCTGAACATTCGGGAATTGGATGCTGAATGGAGAATTATAATCATCCGGAGCATTCAATTCCTTCAATGTTCTAGGTTGCTCTTCACCCATAACTGCTATCTCAATTTCAATAGGGGGCTTGACTGTGGTGTGTCTGTGCCTTCTCGGTCTTCTACCCCTTTCTATCTCAGGGTTAGCAGGCTCTAATGTAGGACTGAGGGATCTCCTTCCTAACATGCACACACACCAACAGCAGGGAAGACTATTCGCAGGCTTATTGCACTTAACAAAATTTACAACTATCCTAATCAACTACTATGGAATCTTCAAAGGAGAAATAAACTGAGGTTTTGAAGGTTAGAGAAATGCAAACAGAGGTAGCTATACTCCCAGTACAATTCTACTCTCCTTCTCTGCTACGGTCCAGATTTGCAAGAAAAATTTCAAATGTAAATCAGCAGTATCAATTATTCACAAGTACAACTACCAAAGAATAAAGAATACAAAAATCTAGAGTCTACTAATAGATCAAATTATTTCCCGGCAGCGGCGCCAAAAACTTGTTAGGATATTTTAAGTGCTTGCTACTGACTTTATTGGAGACAGTGATAAGAATGGGGTGAATGAAAATGAATGAAAGGTGGAGTGCAAAGCAGCAAGCCTAAAATATGCACAGTCCTGTAAGATACAGGGCCTGTTGCAGCAAGTTTTGATAAGTAAGAGTTTGTCCCACAGGGAAGGTTGATCTAAAGCTCCAAGGGAGTTATCTTTAGTAGGCTCTCTAGATCTGACTACAGATCTGGCAATCCTAAATGGAAGGGGATTTAAGGTCACTATAATCTAAATCCTAAGGTAACTTGATGTCTAAACTATAGAAAGGGTTTAGAAAGAGGATGGAGTGTGAGAAAATAAATATAAAAGGGTGAGAAGCATGTTATTAGGTACAGATCTGATGGGTCTTATAACTCAGATTCAGATCTGCTGCTATAGAAATCTTGTCCAATGGCTACATTATCACCAAAGAGGAGAAAGGATCCAACTCACCCCTGTGCCATGATCCAATCCCTTATGGCTATAACCTGTCCACTTAAATGGTTACAGACTATCCAATAGGGGAACCACAACCCAGAGATGGGTCAGAATAAAATTATCATTGTAGGCACTACTTTATCCAGGCTACAAGCTCAAGAATCCATAGGAACCTCAACCTCTAAAGTTCTGTGTGTGGGGCTAGGCCTACAAAGTGCACGAGCCTGGACACACAGGACCAGCAAGAGTTTGAGTACTAGCTTTTAAGCTTGGCTGTTCACTGCTTTAGAAAGACAGTAGTGATCCAGTCACAAGCCTACAATCTCTACAATCAAATCAGATTTGCAATCCGATGGTGGGTTCATACAAATACAGGAGAGTCTGTCTCTGCACAATCTCTCACAAGGCTACAAGCATAAGTGCCGAGAAGAAGAATCTATCTTAGTTCTGTGGATTGGCCTCACCCTAGGGCTATAATATGTCCACTTGAATGGTCACAGACTATCCACAGAGGCTATCCTCCTCACAGAGGTCTAAGGCAGAACAAGAATATTGCTGCTGCCACCATGTTCACAAGGCTACCAGCTCAAGCTCTCATGGGGATTCAGATTTAGTGAATCCTGTGGTGGGGGAAGGCCTGTAATGTGCCTGACCTGGACACACAGGTCACTTGGATCTAAATAAAATCTTAAAAGCAATCCTCCATTGCTTATAATACAACTTAGCAATGAAGGATCTCAAGGCAGCAGCCTTGCACAGAACAACTCACAATAAAAACATCATTCCATATATGCAATAGATCCTATTACAAAACTCCATTAGAAACTATACCATATAATCATACAAAAGGTATAGCCAGCAACTGCTGGACTATGGAGAGAAGGAAAAAGAAAACTCCTAAACCCTAACCTTAGCCTACTATAATTCTACAGTCGGTTTCAAGAAGAAGCCAGAAGTCGAGAACAAAAGTCGATCAAAAAGTCCTCTAATCCTAAGCTAGGCTTAGGCTTATATAGCAGTCGGTTCTCTCTAAATTAGGGTTAGGAAAACTCTAATTTCATCAATGCAATTATGGCCTATTCTTGTCCCTTGGAGCATTAGAGTGCGTGCCCTATTAGCTGGAGATTCTCAGATTGCCCTTGCAGAAGTGGGGAGAAGTTTAGAATCCGATCCTCGCTGAGTAGAAAAGATTTACAGATCTTACCGCGTGGTAGAATTGGCGTCGCGAGGTTGCTTTGACTTGAAGCTCTTACAGTCGCGGGGTTGGTACTTTGATCGTCGCGGGAATGCTTTGGTCGTCGCGGGATTGGTCTTTGCATTTGAATGGCGCGAGAATGGCGCGCGTAGTTCGTTCCTTGGTGAAGCCCGCGGCGATCCTTGCGAAGAGAACAAAGTACATAGGCTTCTGGATCGCGCGAGCAGTTCCTTGAAAGTGTGTGTCCTGTGGCCACTACGCGACAGCCGCTCGCTGGAATGCCTGGAGCTCTCTCTATTCAGTGAATCGTGCGAAGGTTGAAAACTCATCTCTTGAGCTATGCGAGACTGCACGAGTGCTTCACGAGCGCTTAAGACTGAGCCTCACGAGAACCTCGCAAAGTATACTTTTTACTCCCTGCTGACATCCATCTGCGCGCGAATGGCGTGAAGATTGTGCGACCGGTTGGTGTGCTCCCTTCAGAAGCCCGCGATAACTGCGCGATGTATTCTTTCTGATTTGTTGAGCCCTGTGACATCTGCGCGAGGCATTCTCTTTGATTTGTTTCTGCTTTGCTGTGCCTCTGCTGAAAATAATTCTCTGTCTGGGTTTAACCTTCACACTTCTGAGGGGCTTCTGGGTCAGCAGTAGGCTTCTTGGCATGGTTAGGGGTTTATTTGCAGCTGCTGCTTATTACCTACAGAATAGACTTAAAACACATTTATTAAATGATTAAGGGTCTAACAGAGATTAAGTTAAGGGGTGAAAAGTGGTACTTTTCAGGTTTTAACACCGGGTGATCGTGGGTGCAACCTTATGAGTGAAAGTGAATCCATTACAATTCTATCTGATTAACATAATGAAAGTACTCATACATATTTCATAACAATAAAGCTGAAAGGACGTAATAGGTTTCAATGTAGATGATGCTCCTAATGCTTATCACTTTTCTTACATGTCATGCCAACTCAACTTGCATGACATATTGAAAGTCTTATTATTACTCCATACGCTTATACAACGAATTTCGTATCTCACTTATCTCGTTTAAACGATCTATGTCAGGATAGTTGCTCGAGCCTATCATGCGAGGTCCACATGTAGATAACCACCTAACCTCCATATCATAATATAAACCACCATCCAGCCTGATGAGGTTACATGCATAGTAACCATAATGTCCCCTTAGTTCGAGACAAAGCTATCATTATGTCAAGCTATCATAGCTTAACATATTCATATTTCATCTTTCTTAAACCTAATTAGAATGGGTCACGGTGCGATAGGCTTCACAAACTACGCTTTTCAATGGACGGGTTACGTAGTAACCTGAATGTACTTTGTGTGACATCTCATACTACCATAGAGGGGTTGCATCCGTATATGGACGCCAACATTCTAAGTTTCACGTGATCGTGAAAGAAACCACACCGTGACAAAGGCATATAAGTCATGTGTCATATCTTATTTCTTTTTAACCTATTATATACATGCCCTAACGTATCACCTAAGTGATGGATGTCATACAATATAAATAAAGAATATAATAAGAAAACATCTAACCATAAGGGGACTAATATTACTCGTAATATTTCGAACTATGATTCAAACACACAATTCAATCATAAGGAGATATTTGAAATACTGACATCAAATCGATATTAATGAAAGGGTGAGTTAGACTTTAACTCTCAGATATTGCAATAAACTCTAAGACCTTATAAGGTTAAAGAGTGGTCTAAGAGTAACCAAGGTTGCCTCGCTCATCTTTAAGAGAGAGAAGACGGTGACCTACTATGAAGGTACTTGGGTTCTAAAATACGTAACTCAAAGTGATGTTGTGTTGATCTCATCAGATAGATCTTGCCGATCTGATAAAACCGGACTGGTCGTTTGTGAAATTTCGCTAAGGATTGAATCCCGTGTGACTCAAATAAGTTTCAACCATCGAAATTCTTGTTACACGATTTTCATGGTATATATAATCTAATTTAGATCTATCTAAACTTATAGATATATTCAAGGTATAGGATATTTGGGTCTCTCGAAGTTTCGACCATTGATTTGGTCATTTGGACCCTTATCTAGAAAGTCATTGATTCGGGTCAAGATCATGTTAAACACGATCATCGAGGTGTCTATACTTTCATGGTGTGAGCAAAATGCACACCTAACAAGTTATTCTAAGTTTGAGTTTGGTTTGGCCCATTCCTTGAAGATTGGTTCATGGTTTCTCAAAACACGTTTAATTACATTGGATATACGAGCCCATTAAGGGTGTCCTTAGACTAGACGGGCCCAAGGTTCGGATTCTATTAATGCTTAAACTAAATTTGAGGTTCACTTTAAGAGTTTAAATAAACTGATTATAGAACATCAGGTTTGGTAACCATATAGTGTCCGAGAAAATGAGAGAGGTTTTTATTCTGATCCCTCATTGGTTTGACTCATTTTGAGGTTTAACAGAGGGTCAAAGTGACCCCTTTTCCAGATTCTTAAGGGCATTTATTTTTAGGGAATATTGAATAATCTCTGTATCTAGATAGAAATCCTTTCATACAATTTCTTCCGTTGGATGAGAAGAGGGCCTAAAATTAAAGGGTATTCATCTTGATAAACTTTGGCTAAATTTGACCCAAAATCCGAGATCTAATAGGGTCAATTTACTTCCCTGACTTAGGTGCTACATGGAAGTGCAATATTTTTAAGTGTGCAAGTGCACCTCTATAGGTGACCCAAAAATCACAATATGTTCACTGCGACGGAAATCTGACCACTGATTTGATAGATGGTCAGATGGTCGCTAATTTGATTCATGGGTATCGGCCCATGGGTCCAAAGTTTATTTAATATAAGAGGTCAAGTGGACCATTTAATCTATGTATATATATAGATTTATATAAAAATCTGGAACATAAATTATTCTAAGTGTTGGGAGCAGTATATAAATTATATATATTTTTCCTATTTTTATAACATGTAAAGAATGATTTAATAAATTATTTATTGGAATGTAAACCGTCGGATTTAAAATTGGTCAAAATGTACGTGGGGTCTACTCTTTGACTAAAAGCTAATAAGGTCAAGATCTTTAGATTTATGTGTCAAAGTGCCCTCCTTTATCACATGTATGTATTTTAACAAGTAACAGGAATAAAATTTCACTGGTTTTGGGACACTAAAAATAGTATATTAAACATGATAAAATGTGATTTAAACCGCTAGATAGGTAGTACATCAGAGAGTATGGAGGGTCTCCCTACTGATATTTATCTGAGAAGTTTCATGGGTCTAAGATTGGGAAGGTCAAACCATGACCTTTACCCTGGTCCAAAACGTGTGTTGGTGCATGTGTGCAGTATTGTGCACTGTTACGGCTGGGGGTCTTTGACCCCAGTTTCGAGGTCCATATCAGCTTATTTGTCGAATCACTTTCAAACAAAAAATTAAGGGTACTGGGTGCCCTACATCGAGGTCAGAGGGTTTGACCATCGGGTCAGTCCTTTGACTTTTATGGCCTCTTGAAGTGTGTTAAAACCCATTAAAACCTGATTTTTAAGATTTTTGTCAATCAAGCGGGGTCGATTAACATTATAGAGGCCACAAAATAGGTCGGAGTGGAATCGGAAGGAAACCCACCTGTTGAAGCATGATAGTGAAGATTTCACGAAGATTCGATTAATTCAGATGGTCTCGAGTCGACATAGATTGGGTTCAACGCGTTGATTTCAGTTGAAGTGGACGGCTCGGCCGCTGACGACTCCATCAAGATCACCTTTGGTTTCTTCTTAAACTCAATACACAAAAGGTGGTTGAGCTGTTTGGGCTAATGGTGAAAGGGAGGGAAAATCTCAAAAGAAAATATGTAGAGAGAGAGAGAGGTCTTGAGAGATGGGTGATGGGTCACGGTGAGAGAGAGAGAGAGAGAGAGAGAGAGAGAGAGAGAGAGAGAGAGAGAGATCTTGGTTTTCTTAATATAGGGATAAGGGAGAGGGGATGCCTGACTAGGCAAGTCTTCCCAAGAAGAATAAAAAAAAAAAAAGCAAGAGTCCAAAGGGACTCTAATGATTTGCAATCAATGGTGGTCTTGCAGAAAAAGAAATAAATCCCTTAATAGATGGGATTTTATTTGGCCTAGTTATCTAAAAGGAGGAAGAGTCTAAAAAGGCTTCTTTCTCTCTCTAGAATTTGGTTGCCAAAAATAGCATGCAAATCTAGAATTCGGGTGCCAAAATCCAACTCAATCTCTTTCTTTCTTTTTAAGTAGTGACAAGGTGTGGAGCACCCACACAAAATTTGTTGCTCCTCCTCATCTAGGACCACATAATATGATTTTAAAATTTTGGGTCATAATAAGCGTAGACCAGAAATGGTTCACGTAATCCATTAGTGTCTTTATCTTTGCCAACTTGTGGTTCAGAAATCATATCTTTATTTGACCAGATCTTGCAATGTCGAGAACAGTTTTGCAATGGTTATTGTCTTCACATTAGTGTTTCAAGTTGCGTTAATAAAATTGATAGGGATCTTTTGCTTCTATCTCATACTAAGATGCTAAAATAAAAACGACAACGATAATGAATTTTTAGTGCTCCCAGCATCACATGTTTCAATCGTTGATATTGTATTAGGAGGCAAGAAAAATAGTAACATTTCTCAAGTCTTAATTAACCTTTGGATGCGTTGGACAATTGTCTAATAGAAAGAGAATCTTTCTACCATTCATTCCCTTATCAAACCAACAAACAAATTGTTGAAAAAGTAAACCAGTCATCTGTGCTCTCTTGTTTGTTTGATAATGACAACTAAGATTGCTTATATTCACATTTTTAAAACATCTATGATTAGCATATTACCAATAACCTAAAGAGGTACTTTGTAAACCATCACCATTGCAACAAACAACAGTAGCTATTAGCTTATTGTCCTTCTTGCGTCCTTTCAATTGCTTCTTTGCAAGCGAATGATCCACTTTTAACCGATAAAATAACCCTATTTCATCTCCATCGTAGATTTTCTTCCAATAAAATGGCCTGCGTCAGCTTGTATTCCTGGTAAAGCATTTTCAATGTTCTCCATGACAATTGAACCACTTTCACCACACCGTCTATAAGACATAATTCCATGTCTTGCAGCTTGAACCGATCTAGCCAACCACTTGAGAAATTAAATTCTAGATTAGTTTCACCATACATTTTCTATGAAAACTCTTTTGCTTTGGTTTGGATCATTACTCCAATTATATTAATTTTCTCTTGATATTGGAAAAATCACTCATACAATACTTTTTCTAACTTAGGATTTTGCTGATTCGTGTCTCTTAACATTGCTATTTTTTATCTCATTTGATAAATATTTTGTTGACCTTTTAAAAGTGTTTGATATGGTTGGTTGGATGATGGAGAGATGAAACTTTTGTTGAACCCATTGTTACAAATCTTTTGACTAGAAGACGGATGCCCATTTTTATACTCGCACAATGCTCTCCTCATCTCATCAGTCAATGTAGATTTTTTTTATTCCTTTCAAATGAGATGCCATGGGTATGAAAATTGTAATGATTTGGAGTCTAAGAGTACAACTAATGAATATTTATAGAGATTATATTGTATGTGCATGAAACATCTTGAGCCACTTTATCTTCTAGAGCATTCAATTTTGAAGCCACATCCATTGTATGTAGTACTTACTAATTAACTTTTATGTATAGTACATTAATGTATGTACATACATGTTAACTTTTGAGCTTCTATGTATGCATCTATTAACTTTTGACCATATCCATTGTGTTTTTATTTATAAATCGGACATCTATTTTGATAAAAAAAATAATACATATACAAATAGTAAAAATATAAAACTCTTTTTATATTAATAAATATTCATTCATCGATAAATTATTCATTTATCGACAAATAAATAATCACTCTAAAATAATAATTATTCTTAAGCCCAAGAGTATTATTTTAAAAGAGTTTTACTGTAATCAAAGGCATTGACATAAATTGACAATTAACTCTATCGACAAATGAATAACCACTCTAAAATAATAATTTTTCTTAATCCCAAGAGTATTATTTTAAAAGAATTTTAGCGTAATCAAAGGCATTGACATAAATTAACAATTAACTCTATCGACAAATAAAGAACCACTCTAAAATAATAATTTTAGTGTAATCAAAGGCATTGACATAAATTAACAATTAACTCTATCGACAAATAAATAACCACTCTAAAATAACAATTTTTCTTAAACCCAAGAGTATTATTTTAAAAAAGTTTTACTGTAATCAAAGGCATTAACATAAATTAACAATTAAATGTGTTGAATTAGATGATAGAAATTATGTTTCATGCCAACCATTTGAAGCAATGATATTTTGATCTTGGCCTTCAATTCACAAGGCTTTGAGATTATTTGTATTTAAGATTGTAATAAAGTCAAAGTAGAGATCATATTTATGTAAGATGGTTTCATTATGTTTAATGTTTGATTCTATTTGGAAATGCTCTGATCGTCTGACATCTAGGACAATCTCGGTTGTAGCCTTAAAACTCGGGATGTTTGGTGTTTTGGGATGAGGATTTGGGTTGATAACCTTAGTGTGGGAAAGCTTGCTAGAGAGAAGGTATGTGATGACCTTAGGCCATTGTGCAACTGTAGGTCGACAAGGCGAAGGCTATTGTGAAAATTATTGATTCCTTCTAATCAGATGATGGAGTTCATTTTTCACCCCGCCAAAAGATTCAAGGGACATTTTTTGAGGATTTGTGACGTATGGAATAAAAAACTGACCGTTTGATAGGTGCGACGTGTCTCAAGATCTATTTTGTGAAAGAACGGGGTGAGACACGATCTCCATCATCTGATCAGAAGCAATCAATGATTTTGAAGGGGTTATAGGCGCTTTTAGAGATTGCATGGGGGTTAATAGAGGTACCCTTCGGTTTATTTCAGATAAGTTTTGAGAAAAATTAAAAAAGTTTCAGAAAATTTTCAGGAAGTACAAAAAAGATATATTAAAAATTATATTTAATATATAAAAAAATATTATTTATTATTTAGAAATTGCTAAAAATTATAAAAGTATCACTAAGCTTTTTTTTTAAACTTTCTAGAAATCACCAATATTTTGCCTATTTCAGTGAATTTTGGAGAATTTGGGAGAAATTTGTTACTATGTGTGCAAGTCGACCTTCCAACATTAAATCTTGCAGTGGATGATTGTGTTAGATTTTGTGGAAAGGGTAGCTCTAAATGTGCCCACTCGTTCTCTGAAAGCGCATACGTCAGGGACCCCGTAAAACCCATTGATTGGGTCTAATCAGATTATGGAGATCGTGTTTCACCCCGATCTTCCACACAAAGCATCTTGAGAAAATTTCACACCTATCAAACGGTCAGTTTTGGATTCCACATCTCACAAATCCTCAACAAAAGTTCCTAAAATCACGTTTGAGTGTGATGTTTGCCATTGTACACAAGGTCCATTTTTTGGATATATGTGAGATGTGGAATCCAAAACTTACCGTCTAGCTAGTAGGTGCGACATGATCCTATTGTGTGGAATATCGGAGTACTGAAACACGATCTCCATCATCTGATCAGACACAATCAATGGTTTTGAAGGGGTTGCACGCATAGGCGCTTTCAGAAAGCGCGTGGGCGCGATTAGAACTACCCTTGTCACTACAAAAAATGTGTTTATTGGAGACGTCTTTTGGTCGTTTCCAAAGGTGTTTATTTGAGACTACCCATGTAGTCTCAAATAGTCCCGTCTCCATTGTCTTTGGAGACCAAATGGGAGCCGTCTCTAATAGTCAAGGTTATTAGAGACGACCATAAGCCGTCTCCAAAGATATGTTGGAGACACCTTAAAGTCGTTTATAATAAGTCATCTCTTATTATTGGAGATGACTTTTGGCCATCTCCAATAAGTGATCTGATGTTATTGGAGACGGCTTAAAGCCGTCTCCAATAAGTGATCTCCTGTTGAATAATTTTTTTTTTAATGCTATTTAATTTTTTTTACTCCAAGAACTATGTTGCCTAGAAGTACAATTTATAACCTGCATTTTTTTTTTTTTAATAAAAATCCATACACTACAAATTGTATCTCTTTTACCGGCGGCCAAAAACCGCCGTTGAAAGGTGCCAAACTACTGCTAATTTTGCCATTAACTTCATTCCAAAAATGTCCATTATGAAATTAATCAACAAATACATTCTAGAACACTGAAGGCCAAGTAAAAGCATACAACAATCTGATCTAGGTCATCTACAATTGCCAGTATTTTTGGTTAATCCAAAATAACTACATTAAAGATATAAAAAGAAAAGAAAAAATAAAGTAACATCTAGATCAAGAACGAGTATAGCGAGCCCGGGAATGAACACAGAACACCAGCCATTTTGTGCTTGATACGAAGTGGCTCGTGCCAAGATGAATCCCATGACTTGTCAGATCCAGTTGGCTTCTTAATTTGGCTGCACCATGGTTGCGTCTAGTATTCCGTGATCTAGAGCTGGTATTCCAGGTCCCCTCTCTATCATTGTGATCATTCTGGGTGTGATTATAATTACCTCTGTGGTTCCTCGTGTTTGAAGATTGCCGGTTTCTGAAAGCTGCCTTCTGAAAATTCACAGGAAGTCAGCCCAATACTTAGGCAAAAAATATTGAGACAATAAACTGATTAGTAAAAGGACAATAAATCTTGAGACAATCCAAAGATCATTGATTATAGGCTATAAAATTAGTCAACTATTTTTAAGGCATTAAAGTATATAGATCCGATAGTTTAAAATGCAGATTTTCTTCTCATGCTTTAGTTTCTAGGGATTTCTACAAAAACATGCCCAAAAACCTAACTTATTACCAACAAATCCTGTTTTCAAAATATATAACAAAAAACACCTATATGGATCGAATAAGAGACTGATTGGTATCTTAATCAACCGGTATATAACCAGTGTAGGCATCGTTTGCTACATATTTTGAAAACAGGCTTTTTGGTAATGAGTTTGGTTTCAAGGAATGTTTTGGTAGAAATCCTTTTTTCTATGACATGCAACAACAGACAAAACAATTTGGGGTAAAAATCAAGAAAACTGGGGTTATATCTTTCATTTTCTCAGGCAATTTTGTAGATGAGAGTTTACTAAGATGGCACACCCATTTGCCTCCGAACTTCAAAAAACTCACTAGAAGTTAATCCAGAATACTGGTTTTACATCAATATTTATTGTTGATGTTCTAGTATGTTTACAAAGGGCAGTTTACCTATAAGTGGGAGGTACTCTCACTACAATTAACCACAGCCAGCGAGGAACTCCCAAAGGTTTAAAAACGTAGCTGGATGTAAAACAGATGCCTATTCACCATAGGTATTAGTGAAAATAGAACTTACAAGGGTACTAAGGATAAAATAAGTTACTTGTGCAGCCTTGAAATCCATGAAAGTAAAATTTTCATGGGATTCTGCAACTAAGAGGTGTGTACTCCAATCTTAAAATAGACTAAGACCCCAATGCACCTTTATTGCATTTGTAAATTATATTGAGGGGGTACTAGCAGAACTAATATACCTGCAGACGGCACAAGCACTGATGGGTGTGGATTTCATAAATGAAATAAAGTATCTGTTCTGTCAGAGTCATAGTTGTGGAAAAACCCCAAATGCTATATATATAGATATAGATAGATAGATAGCTAGTGTGACGACCCAACTTTTCCAACCCTTAAGATATAGAAAAGGCCGGTTCATCAACTTATTGATTTTTCAATAAGTCGTGAATTCAGACGAAAGCCGGCAGCATAAGCATAGTTCTAAACAGAAGCATAGCTAACAAAAGTAAGGACAAAAGTTCAAACAAATAATATCACCAAGAGGAACCAGGAAGAACCACCAGTGACGGCCAATCCAACACCTAAAATAGTAGTTCCTAATGATGGTTCCTCAACTGATATCAAAAATGACAAAACAATAGCCTTGGGCCCATAATTAAAAAATAATTCTAAACAAAAGTACCAAAAAGATAGTCTAAATCAGGGAAAGAACTCCTCTGCTGGGGTCTCTAATTCCTCCTCAGGAATATAGTCAGAGTCCTCTAGATCAAGATCCTAAATCAATCTCAACACCTGTGACGTATAGTCGGGGTGAGCTAACATCGAAGCTCAATAGAGAAAACTTATCCATTTATATTTTCTCACAAGTAAAGGTTTTTTAAAGACAAAAATTGGATTAGATATGGTTCTCAAAAGATGCATTGATGTCTAAATTCCAATTATAAAATAATAAGTCAAAAATGATTCAATAGATCTGATGTTCTGATGTTTTCAAATTTCTGAATTAGTCAGGCTTCTTATCTTAAATTTATAACTTAATTTTACCTCCCAAATTACATATAGCATGAGAGAACGAGCATCACCGAAGGAAAATCCTACTGACCATCATCGTTCATGAACCCTTTTTTGAAAAGAGCAACAAGCCCCTACGTAATGAGGGAAACTTGTGCAAGGCTGGGTTACCGTCAACATGGTTGGCAAAATCTAGGGTTTTATTCGTATGTACCTCAAATCGAATGCCAATGTTAAACATATCAGATTTTATGTATATAACACATTTTCAGATTTTTCGGAGTTTTAATACAAAATTCACATTCAAAGATGAGGTTTAGAATTTCCAAAAGTTCTGAGTTCTCATATATGTCACAATTCAAAGTTCTTATTCATACTGCATCTAACAAAAATTTGGAATTTATGCTTTAAACAAAACTAACCAATACTTAGAATAGAATGCAAATTAGGTTTTGGGTTCCCCTACCTCGACTCAAATCGGTCAAAAATCATACAAAGAAGTCCTCACAATGGACTCTTTATCACAACGCCTACAATGATTAACACCACATGTGTTAATAGAGGTCCAAAAGTCCACACAGATGCAATCCAACAAAAATCCAACAAAAATTCGAAGGCCAGAAACAGGGAAGAATTCGATCATCGAATTCCAAATTCGATGGTCAAATTTTAATTCGTTGGTCGAATTTAAATTCGACCCTCGAATTCCAATTCGATGGTCGAATTTCAAATTCGAGGTTCGAATTGAAATTCGACCCTCGAATTTCTCCAGGTCAGTGGTGTTCCAGATTTGTTCTTCTAACTTGATTTTTCATTTTAAATCACTAATCTGTTTATTATTTTCAAATGCACCATTTACTTAACTAATCTAGGCATAAATAACTTACTCAAAAAAGTTTAAAGAGCCTACCTTTCATGGTCTACTCCTTAGCTTCCGTTGATCCAATTCTAAGCACCGGATCAAGCTGCAAGTTCCAATTGGACTCTGAAAATCAGTCCATCTCCAACCTTGCTACCAGAGCATAGGTTTAGTCCAGATCATTCACCAAACTGCCCTCTCTCTCCTAGCCTTCCCTCTGACTATTTCTAACCAATTAGGAGTTGAGCATAAGGATTTTCAATGGTTAAGATGGGGAGAGGGATTTTAATTACCAAAGGATCTAGGATCTAAGCAAGGAAGCAAATGTGCAAAGGCTTCAAATTCAGAAATCACACGAGAGGGAGAAGAGTGAAGCTTCTCCTCTACACTTCTCTCTTTATAATAAACAAAACATACCCAAAATATCATGATATTTCCTCAAAATATCATGATCTTTTGGTCACAAATTCTATCCACTTAATTTGAATTAGCTTTCAGTGTTAAGCACTAACATACTACATAATGTATAAGCTACCACTTATTTGACTTTCACAAGTCAAAAATCAAAATCCTTTGACCATACTCCTCATCATACCTTAACCTACCCAAAATATCAAATTTGTCTCGTAACTCTTCCGGGCACGCTTACCGAGATAAACAAAATTAGGTCCAAAATATCGGAGATATTACATTCTCCCCTTCTTAGGAATTTTCATCCTCGAAAATATAAAAGACGCACAACCAAAGCTACAAAAAAACCCACCCTAAGCAAAAAGTCATAAAGGCAAGCATAAGGCCAAAGCAAAAAGTACATGGGTCACAGTGCGATGACATCACAGGGCACGCAAGTCAAGGGATGGGATCCATAGAAACCTGAATGTACTGCATGTGGACCCGAAAGGCCATAGTGGATTGCATCTGTACATATATGCCTACACCCCAAGTGTCATGTATTGGGAAACAACCTCACTGTGACTCATGGTGCTAAAAGCAAATGCAAAGCACACAAACAGAATATCAAGCTGATAGGGTCGAAGCACAAAACCATAGAAAACACCGAAACAAAAAGCAAAGAACCATATATATAAGCCAATCATACAGCCAAACGCCAAACATAAGAATGCAAAAATAAAGCAAAAGAACCATAAGAAAAGAAAACAACCCCATATCCATATGGCAAGTAGCCATAGAACTGATAATCCATATACAAAAATAACAGATCTAACCATCAAAAGATAACAAACAAAAAGGTATAAAAAGTAGTAAAGGTAGAACCACCAGGTTCCACATAATCCATCAACTATGAAATAAGTACAGTCCCAACAAAAAAGTAGACTGCAAAAAGAAATCCATAAAGTCACCATAGCGGAGCTAATCTGCCCTATCCGCACCAGACCCAGTAGCCCGAGGATCAGCAGCATCATTACCAGCATCATCATCCTCGTCCGCGCTATCATCACCTGCATCCGTAGGTACACTGGCACCTGCTCCCGAAGTAGAAGCGTGGCGCACCAACGCTCAGATATCGGCCATATAAGTCACATAATCGGCCTGAAAGGCATGCTGCATCAAATAGGTCAGTGCCCCCCCTGTGGATCTGCAACTCCCTGCTCATAGAGCTCGTATGCTGAGTCAGCTCTTGAATCTACTGACTCATAGTAGTCATCTGATGCGTAAACTCCGACAAAGTGAGTACATCAGTGGGTGGGAGCTGGTTTGTCGCAGGGGCAACATGCTCTGTAGCAGGGTGATCTCCATCCTCGTCAGTACGCAGAGGCTTCACACACACAGGCTATACTTGAGTTTGTTTCATTGAACTCCACATGCCCCAACTCAAATTAACTCATGATCTTGGTATCCCTAACCCTATTTCCTCGAAGAACACTCTCGGGACCCAACCTAACCACTGGATTCTAGTCAAGAACAAGAGGAAGAAGAAGAAGGGATATCTCTCCAGGTCTCTCCCTTCCTTTATAAGCTACCTAAACTGAAATATCTCTAATATTTCAGTTTAGACCCTAATTTAAACTCCGGTGTGAAGCACCCACACGATCTCTACGGCGTAACGTGCCACGTCGACGTCTTACATGACTCAGACTTAAGAGAGAATTCACGTGTGAATTCATCTAACTACGGTGTAATTTTATCTCAACTAATATTGATTATAAATTTTAAAATCTGTCTCGATTTCCGTGCCAGACATGCATATCGAAACAATTAGGTTCTTGTTCAGAATTTCAGGGTCGTTACATTTACTGTACACACACACACAGATATATATATATATATATATATATATATATATATATATGTATATATATATATATATATATTCCCAACAGCTTATTTGAGAATATGTTCTTTTCTAGTAGTGTTACTGGTTTGGACTTCACTATTTCATTCTGAATTTTACTTGTTTGGACTTGTTTGGACTTTACTATTTGAGGTAGTGTTGTTGATGCTTGAGGTCTTTAAGTCTTCTTTTAAATGTCACCAGCCCAAGACACGGAGGGAAATTCTTCTAGAATATGTCACAAATGTGAAACCAGAATTTATGGAATTGTTTGTGAAAAGCGGCACCTCAGCAGGTCAGATATCATTGCTCAACATAATGTCAATTTTTTTTTATGTGCATTGTAATCTCATAAATTTTGGATAGAAGGCAATTAAAAATAAATTTCAGCTCATGGAATCACTTATTCGTGTATGACATGATTTTAGGTAGAAATCGTTGTAAAATGCATAAAGAGGCACCGTTTTTGTTCTATCTTTTTACACATGATGCACTAATAAGATAAAAAATCGACAAGTTAGAACCAGGTCAAGGCATGCTTTGATCATTTGTGGGGATACCAAAAGGGCCCAATCTTGGACCTATCTCTATTCAAGAATGGAAGGCTTTACAATTGTCTCTCAATTATGGTAAATCTCCTTTTCGTTAAATTTTTAATCTTATATACATCAACAGAAAAAGTCTCCAAACATTTGTATTGTAATATTAGTTTTGCCCAAGTAGTACTCAGTACCATTTTTTATTTTGCTTCTGAAACATCAGCCTCAATATCACATGCATCAGCATAGTTCGAGTTTGCCTAGCAATAAAACAGAATACCCAACATCCATTTCACATGCGTCAGCGTAGTTTATAGTTTAGTCATCAAATTCTCCTACTTTTTTAAGGCGTGACGTTTAAATCACGAATAAATCATCGAAGATTTTATGCGTTTTAATTGCGACTTACTAAAAAAATTGTGATTTTTTTTCTGGAATGTTACGATCTAACAGGGACTTAATTGATTAAAACACTTTTTTTTCCAATACCTATAAAATAAATAAAACAAAAACCTTATATACCTCAGTCTTTTAGAAACCATATTAAATGAGAAACTCTTATTTCTCGTTTTTAAAGGACCAAGCAGCCAGTATATGTATGAATATCTCAATATATTCTCGAACCAGACAATATGTGTGGGATTTCACCGAGTCATGTGGACGCCAGATCAACTCTCAGAAATTTAGTTGACTCCGCCAAATCCAAATGACTCGGCCAAGTCTTGAAACTTTGGTCTCTGCAATTTTTCTTTCTGATTAGCTAAAACTTTATTTCAGAGTTTTTCGTTTTGTATAACTCTTATGCCAATGATTCACAAATGAACAATATCCAAGACCTCTTAAGATTTCTTTCATGATGTGATTTTCAGTATCGCAGACATTGAAAGTGAGCCTGGCCTCTTTCTATCAAATAAAGAGGTGTGTAGTTCTTCTATCCTTGTTCCCGTTATTGTTATTATTATTTTTATTTATTTTTTTAAATCTGGCTTCCTATTTGAAAATTTTATCAAGAACATTTCTGCTTTTCTATTTTCTTTCAATCTGCAGAAAGTGTTCTCTGAGGCCGAGGAAATGGCAAAGAAGTACCGGCAAAAGCTACCAACTGTTTTTGCGACTCGTAAATTAGATCTCCTTCCAAGTGACGTGCTTCCATTTGACGATGAAGCCAGATTGTATGCAAACTGGAGCTGGTTCAATTTGAAAGAAATATCAAATCCATTGATCCATAAGGTATCTTCCTCGCGAGTTTGTAATTTTATTAGGAATCTTTTTTTTTTGTTCTTAAAAAGGCCCTTCTAATTGAAGTACCCTCCACTAGTGGGAGGAAAGATTAAAAATACCCAATTTTGTTTTGACAAATATGAGAATACAGGTTGTGCAACCATGGGATTTTTTACGATCCGCCACTGCGATTTACGCGTTAACAAAAATAAAGAGTTGCCACCTGGAGCTTTTGGTGTCCAGGGAAACCTAGTTCATTTTTATGAGCACCGAAGTGCTAAAAATATGACTCTAAATCCGGTCCACACTAAAGGTTCTTGGGTAGGGGCTTCGATTATTCATCGGGAAGGTGTTAGCATCCGATCAACCCGCTTAACGCAGTCTTTACTAATGGCCAATACAAAAATAAAGTAAAAGAAAAGAAAATGGCTTCCTCTTGCTCAAATGGGCCTTAAATCCTATTTGTGCCCCTCTGTTCCTACCGAAAATTCAGCGGCGTAATGACACAAATGGGAGGATGGGAAGAGCTAAAGAAGAGATAGGAGAAGAAAAGGGAGAGTCGAAGCCCTCGGGCCCTTGTAGCACCATAGGAGAGCCTTGCGTTGGCTTGCTTTGATGAGCTTTTGAAGGCTTGAATGGTGGAAAAAGCGGTTCTAACTCCTAAGGCTTGAAGCTAAGAGGTAGAAAGGGAAGGTTAAAGGATTGCACACACCTAACCTAAAGGCTTTTAATGAAATGCTAAGGTCTAAGAGAGCTTTTGAAATTTGGAATTTGTATGGAAAGTGTGCACCAAAGGGAGAAAGATCTTCTCACTTTAAGCTCTTTCTGTGACAGCCCGAATTTCGGCACCCTGAAACCCGTGCCATCAGCCCGATCCTCCAGACCGTGCCCCAAAGCTTAGCACGGAACATTGGTATAACAAGCACCACATAATAGATAAAGCAATTAACCTCATTAAAGCGGAAAACATTAATATGCTCAACTGGCATATTCAAAAGATAGTTCTACCCTCATTCCACTGCATGAATAGAGAACCGACCCGAACCATCGATGATACACAAATCACCCCAGATGGTTCGCCAAAAGAATATCTAGTTTAATTACATTGTTTCAAAAATAAAGGCTTGACATACCAAGCCGCACTAAACTGCTCACAAAATTGACTTTCTATCAAAGTGCTCAGCAGAGTCACCTAGAAGAAGTCCTTGGGAGGAGGCTCTAACTCGTCTCCAGGTACGTAATCTGAATCACCCGGATCCACGTCCCCCGAAGCCTCCGCTGCTGCTATCAATGGACCTGCGACGTATAGTCAAAAGGGTGAGCTACATCCTAGCTCAATAGGGAACAACACAATGAACATATAAATCAAAACTCACATATATTCCATGATATTTAAAGCATGATGAATCTATGCATTTGCTAGAAAACCAATTAAAAGCAGATGATTTACACTCAATTTACTGGTAAGTTACATGTATTACATTACTGTTGATTTAATCATGAATGACACTGAACATGCCTAAAGCAAAACTTAAATCTTCAACTTAAGTAATCCCCGAGCAATATAGCATCGAGCCCCGATGAGATACCCTTCATCGTCATCTAATTAGACAGTTGTAAAAATATGTATTCCCTGGGAATACGACCCAAGCCCCTTTCTCACTAGGCGGCGGGGTTAAATATCACACAACATCCCTGGGATGTTCTTACGGTCATGGATAAACCTCCGTACTCAGATGCGGATTCGGCCGTATCGGTCACAGATCTCCGCCACGCCGTGGGTATCCCGCCACGCGGGGTATCCTCCAAACCTCAAATAACAAAAATATCATGTGCATTACATATAGTTGTTCACCGTGTAAGTGTGCTATCTTATATCAGTTAGGCCTCAATAGTAATTATTCAATCACATGTATACATCCCTGGGATGTATACATACCCGCATCACACCTGATGCTTTTATTACTTTCTCATCCCCTGGGGATGTCTCAATCTCATTTGATTACTGGTTCTTAATCACTTGCATCACACAGATGCTCTTATCACATTCGTGGTGTCACACACACACCCATTTTCATAAAGCTTTTCATAATTTAAAACAACTTCAATTTACTAATTATATCACTACATAGATGCTCTTAAAATTAAAGTACATGTTCAAGGTGTTCCCTACCTCAAGTCTTTGAAACTCTTAGCATCAAAGTCCTACGCGGCTCCTTGTGCTCATGGTCACTCGTACCACCTATGGTACATCACAACATATATAATACATCACTAAAGATATAATAAAGAAGGTCCTGGACCCTCCATGAATCTCAAAGAAAATTATAAAGTTTAAGCAAAATTGTCAAAGTCGATTAATCGATTCCCAAAATCGATTAATCGAAATGCAATTCGATTAATCGATTTCCAAAATCGATTAATCGAAACCTAAATTGATTAATCGATTCTCAAAATCGATTAATCGAGATTGAAATTTGATTAATCGATCCTAAATCGATTAATCGAGGTCTCCAACATACGGCAGTCGATTCTTAAATCGAGTAGTTGAGATCACAAAATTGATTAATCGAAATCCGAAATCGATTAATCAAAATCCCAATTCGATTAGTCGATTTCCCCAGGTTTCATTTCTCCAGTGGCTGGAGCTTCTCAATCGATTAGTCGATTTCCAAATTGATTAATCGAAATCCAAATCGATTAATCGAAATCGGGCTTCCATGACTTTTCAACTTTGGGGCCAAAATTGATCAATCGAAATCCAATTTTGATTAATCGATTTGGCCAGATTCAGCCCCCTTTCGGGTTGTTCTTCCAAATCTCTATCAAACAATTTTTCCTTCTTTTTCTAAGCCTTCATCCTATCATTTTAAATATTTCTAACTGCAATTAAACCTCTATGATCTATGCATTTAATTCTCATAAAATTTACCTCAATCAAATCTCAATTTGATTGGATCTCAAAGTTGGAATGGCTAGGGTTCCAGCTTTAGCTCCAAAGGATCCCTCGCGTTGAATTCGGCTTTAAATACTCGAATCCCCTCTTGGCTTACATTCACTCCTTGCACAACAACCCCTCTTTACTTCTCTCCTCTCTCTCTTCTTAACTCTTTCAACAACCAAACAAGAGTAAGTTAGGGTTCTTTAACCCTTTTATACTCATTTTCTATGTGTTGAGCACATACACCCCAGATGGTGTATGTGGTTCCAGATTTCTCCTCACACTCCACACGCTTGCTTTAATTTCACATCGCATCCGTTCATAACTCCTCGAGTCAACTAGTGAACTCCTACTTGGTCAAACTTATGACCAGTCAGGCACGGATCTCGAGGTCATTGTTTAACATAATTTTTGGGTTATTACATCCTCCCCACCTTAGGGATTTTTGTCCTCAAAATAACCCTAAGGTGGTCGCTTTGGGTACCCCGCACACTGGGGTGGTGCGTACCCACATACCAAAGTAATTAGACACAGTTAATTTACGCAGATACAAAAAATTTTGTCTATATTTCATTAATTTGCAAAATTTACAACTTTGAATTACATTGTGTTCATGTCATCAAAAGTGCCAAAAATAGGCATACAAAGAACGGCCCTGCTCGCCTCAGTCGCCCCTCCCCGGCCGATCCGATGTAGGCAGCTGCCCACCGAGTGGAGGTATGTGGGTCACTGTGGTGGTGGCTGGGTCTGTAGTGGCGGCCGGAAGTCTGGCTGCCGGTGGCTGGTGGCTGTGCCGAACTCATTGGCCGAGATAGTCGGTGGACGGATGGAAGATGGGACCCCTATGGAAGGCGGTCCGGCCTGTTGTCCACTCCTCCTCCTGAGCCAGGCGCTGCTGGTAGTCCAATGGATAGATGTAGTGGAGCGTATGGAACATAAGAAAGTCCATCCTCCGGTTCATCCGCTCGTTGTTGGCCTCCATGCGTGCCAACACGTCCTCGATGGTAGGACCGGAGTGAGGTGCTCGGAGGCGGTAGGATGATGTAGGTGTAGCTGCCACAAACTATTCTGGCAGCGTAGGTGAAGCGATGGTGTGGGAGGGTGCCCTCTCCGTTGGTGGCTCCACTGGGTGTGCCCCACCCACGGGTGGGTCTAGATGTGGTGGTGGGGGTGGTGGTGGTACTGGAGCTGTTGCTGCTGCCGGAACGGGACCCGTAGCCGGTAGGGTCCGCTTCAACAAATTGTAACTACGGCTTCAGGAAGACTTTGAAAATGTCTTCACTTGGTCCGTTGCCCTCACCTCATGGGGCGATCCACATACCCGGGAGCGTTAGAGTAACACTCCAACATGCTCGATATGAGCTGAGCATACGGCATCCTCTCTTTGGGCCTTAGATTGCCCTTCATCAGCTTTCCTTTAATGTATCTCATCCCCTCAAGGATGAGCATGGTCGCGTCAAACCAACGACCACAGAAGGCCGCGTAAAGTGCCTATTGCACTTTCTCCATGCGCTCCGTGTCGTGGCGCATTGGGTACAGGTTGCACTTGATTATCGAATCAAGCATCCACATATAGTGGGGAAGGTCGACCCTCCTAATGGAGGATCCCGATCCCGTCTTCCCGTTGGTCATACAGGTGACAATCTCCTCAAACTTAACCTCTTCCTCGAAGGGTGGAAAGAGGGTGGTCTCTGGTGTGAAATTGACGTAACACTCGAGTACCTCGTGGATATGACGACGGGTGATGATGTATTCCTGACCCTCAATGGTGGTCTTTACCACGTCGTCGGTAGGGCCATCCATGAGCCCCTGGTAGAAGAGTCTAACCAACCTAGGGTAGTAGGAACCCTGGATTGATTTTAGAAGGTTTTCGAGGCCGGCATTTTGAAGGTAATTACGAGCCCATTGGGTCTCACCCGGTACCTCGAGGTTTGTGAAGAGGGTTTGGTCAACGACGTAGTCGGTCTCGAAGGTTTTGGCCTCCCACCACTCATTGGGTTGAAGCACGTTGGTGGGTGGTGGCGGCATGGGTGTCGATTCGCGTGAAGACTCGCGCGAAGACGTGCTCATCGAACCGGAGGTGGTCTCCGATGCCGACGGTGATGGAGTCCTCACCGGTGATGGGGTAGGTGGTGGCGGTGCGGCGTTCTTATGCCGGATCGGGAGTTTAGAGGTTGCCTTCTTCGAAGACAACCGAGTTTTAGGTGACATTTTGGTGAAAATCCAACAAAAATTAGGGTTTCTATAGCTTGAATTGGAAAGAAAATGAAATCTAGGGTTTTACCTTAGGCGTTTGATCCGATTGTAATTGTTTTCGATCCTAAATCGATCTGAAAAGCCCAAATCCTAGGTAGCTCGGAGGGTTGAAGGAAGAAAAAGAAGAAGCGCGCAATATAAAAATTCAAATGGTTTCGAATGAAATGAAAAACCCATCGATTTATATATATAGGCTCCGACTCGATTAATCAAAATCCAAAGTCGATTAATCGAGATTCAAAACTAGGTTAAGCCGCGTGAATTCGATTAATCGATTTCCAAAATCGATTAGTCGAAAGTCAAAATTGATTAATCGAAACCATTTCGATTAATCGAAATCGTATTCGTTAAAATTTTTAAGTTTTGAAGCTCATTGGCGTGAGCCAGTCGATTAATCGAAATCCATTTTGATTAATCAAAATTACAAAATTGATTAATCAAGATTCATTTCGATTAATCAAAATTATGCAGTCCTTCAAAATTTTTCCAATTTCAGTAAGTAACTCGATTAGTCAAACTTCCAGTTCGATTAATCAAAATCTCAAATCGATTAATCGAATTGTTCTTCGATTAATCGAAATCACATAAAATACTTCAAATTCTTCAAAATTTCTTAAGTCATTCAATTAATCGAACATCTAGATCGATTAATCAAAATCAAAAATCGATTAATCGAAACCCAAATCGATTAATCAAAATTTCCCTTCTTTCATTCCCTGAATCCTCATTAAATTTCCAGTCACTGGCACATGCCAGTCGACTAATCGACCAAAAACGTATTAATCGGTTTTGATCAGATTCTTTATCTTTTTAAAACTTTTTGTTTCCTTGATTTCTCTTGGTAATTCATGATACCAACTAATCCTTGGTTCTACAAAACACATCATCATGGCCATGTGCGTATAAAAATTGTTTCTATTTCATACTTTGATCAAAAATCTACATTGAATTACAAGTATCGTTAAAATCCACAAACATGCTTGCGGGGGTACAATTGACTCTCAAGTGGTCAGAAACAAGGCCGGATATTGGTCTTTCACATCGGCCTCTCGCTCCCCTGTAGCTTCCTTGGTCGGATGATGCTTCCATCGGACAAGTACTAGTGGAATCACTTTCGTTCGCAACACTTGTTCTTTTCGATCCAAAATCTCCACCGGCTCTTCGATCATGGTCATGTCTTCATGCATCTCAAAAGCTTGACCGCTCAACACGTGGTCAGGGTCACTAAGGTACTTCCTGAGCATAGACACGTGAAATACATTGTGTACTGGATCGAATAACGGTGGCAATCCAATGCGGTAAGCAACTTCCCCTACTCGGCCCAAAACTTCAAACGGTCCAAGATAGCGAGGACTTAGCTTCCCTCTCTTTCCAAATCTCATCACCCCCTTCATAGGTGACACTTTCACAAACACGTGTTCACCCACTTTGAAGTCTACACTCATCCGCTTGATATCGGCATAGCTTTTCTGTCTGCTCTGCGCCGCTTTGAGTTTTGCCCTTATCATACGAACATAGGTGGCATTGTCCTCAAGTATTTCAGGTCCCAAAATAAACTTCTCACCCGTTTCTTCCCAATTGATGGGCGATCTACATCGCCGTCCATAAAGAGCTTCATACGGTGCCATCCCAATGCTCATTTGGAAACTGTTGTTATATGCAAACTCAATTAAGGGTAGGTGCTGATCCCATGATCCTTGTAACTCTAGCATACATGCCCTAAGCATATCCTCGATGATCTGATTGACCCTCTCAGTCTGTCCGTCAATTTGTGGATGGAATGCCGTACTGAAATCTAGTCGCATTCCCATTCCTTCTTGAAATTTCTTCCAAAACTTTGATGTATACAATGGGTCACGGTCCGAAACAATGCTACTCGGAATCCCATGTAAACAATCTCTTTCATATAAAGTTCTGCCAGTCTTCCCGCCGTGTACATTGTGTTGTAAGGCAAGAAGTGCGCTGACTTGGTCAATCGATCGACCACTACCCAAATGGCGTTGTACCTCTTTGCTGTGCGAGGAAGTCCAACGATGAAGTCCATAGAGATCGATTCCCACTTCCATTCCGGTATAGGTAGAGGTTGCAATAGACCTCCAGGATGTCTATGATCGATCTTCACTTGTTGGCATGTCAAACACTGCGACACATACTCCGCCACATCCTATTTCAAGCCTCTCCACCAATAGTTCTTTTTCAAATCTTGATGCATCTTTGTGCTTCCCGGGTGGATAGCATAGCTTGACTTGTGTGATTCATCAAGAATTGTTCGTCGTAGATCGGCGTTATTCGGAATACAGAGGCGGCCCTTGAACAATAAGAAACCATCCTCCTTGATTGAAAACTCATATGTAATGCCTTCAGTTACATCTTGACGAATCTTTGTTAGCGTCGAGTCTTTCATCTGTAGCTCATGGATATGCTCAAATATCATCGGTCTCACTGAGATATTAGCCAAGAAGGCTCCTGTAGCTTGAGACTCAATCTTTGCATCGTATAGGGCCAGATCTTCAAATAGCTTCCATCTGTGCATACCCAAAATTAAACTAGCTAACTGAGCTGAACTCTTTCGACTCAAGGCTTCAGCTACCACATTAGCCTTACCTGGATGGTACTGTATGGAACAGTCATAGTCCTTGAGGAATTCCATCCATCTGCGCTGCCTCATGTTTAGCTCCTTCTGTGTAAATAGATATCTGAGGCTCTTATGATCGGTGAAGATCTCAAACGTCTCACCGTACAAATAATGTCTCCAAATCTTAAGCGCGAAAATGATCGCTGCTAATTCCAGGTCATGTGTCGGGTAATTCTTTTCATGCTCTTTCAACTGTCTCGACCCATACGCTATCACCTGTTTGTGTTGATTAAGCACACAGCCCAAACCAGTATACGAAGCATCGCTATACACTGTAAACCCTCCACTACCTGAAGGTATAGCTAACACTGGAGCTGAAGTGAGTCTCTTCTTAAGTTCTTGAAAACTCTTCTCGCATGCCTCACTCCATTCAAACCTTTCATCTTTTCGTGTAAGTCTCGTGAGTGGTCCTGATATTTTTGAAAAACCCTCAACGAAGCGCCGGTAGTAACCTGCTAATCCTAGGAAATTGCAGATGTCGGTCACTGTCTTTGGTTGCTCCTAATTCACTACTGCTTCGATTTTTGCTGGATCTACAGTGACACCAAGCTTCGATACGACATGTCCCAAAAAGCTAACTTCTTCTAACTAAAACTCACATTTGCTGAGCTTGGCATATAACTCGTGTTCACGTAGAGTCTGTAGGGCTAATCTCAAGTGTTTCTCTTCTGACTTTGAATAAATCAGGATGTCGTCAACAAACACTACGACACAAGTATCTAGGTGTGGTTTAAACACCCTATTCATCAGATCCATGAATGACGCCGGGGCATTTGTCAACCCAAATGGCATCACTAGGAACTCATAGTGTCCGTATCGAGTCCTGAATGCAGTTTTCTGAATATCCTCTGCCTTGACTCTCAACTAATGATATCCCGATCTTAGATAGATCTTTGAGAAATACTTTGCTCCTTGCAGCAGATCAAACAAGTCATCTATCCTAGGCAAAGGGTATCAGTTCTTAATGGTGAGTTTGTTTAATTGTCAGTAGTCAATGCACAGACGCATTGACCCATCTTTCTTCTTTACAAACAAGACTGGTGCTCCCCATGGAGACACGCACGGTCTAACAAAACCCTTGTCCATTAATTCTTGTAGCTGCTCTTTCAACTCAGCAAGAGCCATTCTGTATGGTGCTTTAGAAACAGGCTCCGTTCCTGGTGCTAAGTCGATGGCGAATTCTATTTCTCTCTCTGGAGGTAATCCAGGTAACTCCTCTGCAAATACATCAGTGAAGTCTCGCACAACTGCTATCTCCAAGATTACATTCTTCTCCTCTTTGTGCTCCTTCAGGAATGCCAAGTATCCGCTACACCCCTTTCTGATCAATCGCTCGGCCCTGACTACCGAGATAAGTGGTAGGTGCTTCGACCTTTCTCCTCGAAATCAAAACGATCTCCTTGTATTCGGTCTAAAAGTGACGACCTTGTTCTTGCAATCTACTGTCGCACAGTGAGTCGATAGCCAATCCATGCCAAGGATCATGTCGAATCCTTGCATGTCTAACAGAATTAGGTTCGTGGGTAGCTCAAAATCGCCTCCATCCATGACCCTCATGATCACGGAGTTGCAACCCTTCTCGGTATCAACCGCTTTCCCAGTAGGAACCGTCACGGTTAAAACGAAGTCTAACTCCTCTGGGTCGACTTTCATCTTCTTTGTGAAGCAAGGTGTAACAAATGAGTGGGTAGACCCCGGGTCTATCAACACTCGAGCTTCGTATGACACATCGCTTCCCTTCTTATAGAAGTGTAATCCACTTAATTATACATACACATATATATTGTTTACTATCATTATACTAGAATTTATCACATGCAAGCTTTTTCTTATGTTTTCTAAATATAGATGCACCTTTTCTATCTAAAAATTTTAAGAATTGAAATTCTTTATTTAAAAGAAAGCTCACCTTGAATGACATCGTTTGTATTCTGAGCCTCCTGAGTTGTGACTGCGTTGGCTCTCCCTTGGACGATCTGCTTCATTGCTTGTATAGGTCGTGGAATAAGAGCTGAAGCCGTCTTCCCTTTGTTCATCTCAGGGCATTCCCTAATCAAGTGGTCCACCTTGCCACATCGAAAGCAACCCCGAGTGCCTACCCTACAGTCCGATGTCTTGTGAGGCTTGCCACACTTGGCATAAGTCTCACGTGGCATGGAAGAAGCTGCTCAAGAAGCCCCCTGTGTGACTGTAGCGCCTGTAGTAATCGTAGGGCTCTCGTAGCGTATCGGTCTCCCCGACGCGAGCAATGGAAATCTCTGCTAGTTGCTCTGCTGCGTCGGTCTCCCATAGCCTCCTTGAAACGGTGGCTTCTGATTGTTCAGTATGAACCTAGGCTTTTTGTTCACCGATTCATAATTCCCCGTTCTGCTCTGATCAGAGTTCCACCTTCCCTGTTGCTCCCTCTGGCGGTATTTGTTGTTGTTTTCTTCTTCTACCACCAAGGCCTTACTCATGACCTCTCTATAGGTCCTTAGCTGGAATGGTGCTACTCCTCCCCTCACGTCTGATCTCAACCCTTGCTGAAACCGTTTTGCTCTTATCATCTCTGTGATGACGTAGTCAGGCGCAAAGCGAGCGAGTCGCATAAACTCCACTCCATAGTCTCTCACTGCCATCTTCCCTTGCACCAATTGTAAAAACTGAATTTCCATCTGGTTCCTCACCACCTCTGGAAAATACTGCTTATTGAATTCCTCAACGAATTCATCCCAAGTCCATGGCATGTCTGGGGTCTCCTGAGCCCTAATCCTAGAAACAAACTTCTACCAAGGCCCAACCTCCCCATCCAACATATAAGCTGCCCAACGGACGCTCTCATCCTCAGTACACGTGAGCACACTGAACACCTTCTCCATCTCACCCAACCAGTGCTCTGCCACTATGGGCTCTCCCTGTCCAGAAAAGCTAGGAGGTCTCATCCTCCTAAACTCAGTAAAAGCAGATGATAGTGGCGGTGTCGGAGCTACTGGAGGTGTCGGTGGCTGATGCTGCTCATGAGCCGTGTGAGCCGCCAAAGATGTTGCCTGTTGAGCCATAGCAGCTGCCATGGTCTCCATGGTGTGCATCATCCTCTGACGCTCTTCTCTATCTTCATTTCTTTCTCTAATTCTTTCTTGCTCTCTTTGATCTTGATCCTGACGATCTTGATCACGGCCGTCTTCCTGGCCTTGGCTTCCCTGGCCACCACTGCCAGAAGCCCCTCCATCTCCTATAGTTACTCTATTTGTAGGAGAGATGTACCCATCTCCACTACGTAAACTTCTATTATGGCCGCCCCTGGGTTGGCCCCTTCCTCTAGGTAACATAACGGTCTGCACGTGAAAACAAAGTTTTCATTAGCAGAAGTCCCTATGCTCTGACAAAAGAACGGTTGCCAAAGTTTCTAAAAGAAATTGCTTTGATACCAACTGTGACAGCCCAAATTTTGGCACCCCAAAACCCGTGCCATCAGCACGATCCTCCAGACCGTGCCCCAAAGCTTAGCACGGAACATTGGTATAACAAGCACCACATAATAGATAAAGCAATTAACCTCATTAAAGCGGAAAACATTAATATGCCCAACTGGCATATTCAAAAGACAGTTCTATCCTCATGCCACTGCATGAATAGAGAACCGACCCGAACCATCGATGATACACAAATCACTCCAGATGGTTCGCCAAAAGAATATCTAGTTTAATTACATTGTTTCAAAAATAAAGGCTTGACATACCAAGCCGCAATAAACTGCTCACAAAATTGACTTTCTATCAAAGTGCTCAGCAGAGTCACCTAGAAGAAGTCCTCGGGAGGAGGCTCTAACTCGTCTCTACGTACGTAATCTGAATCACCCGGATCCACGTCCCCCGAAGCCTCCGCTGCTGCTATCAATGGACCTGCGACGTATAGTCAAAAGGGTGAGCTACATCCTAGCTCAATAGGGAACAACACAATGAACATATAAATCAAAACTCACATATATTCCATGATATTTAAAGCATGATGAATCTATGCATTTGCTAGAAAACCAATTAAAAGCAGATGATTTACACTCAATTTACTGGTAAGTTGCATGTATTACATTATTGTTGATTTAATCATGAATGACACTGAACAGGCCTAAAGCAAAACTTAAATCTTCAACTTAAGTAATCCCCGAGCAATATAGCATCGAGCCCCGATGAGATACCCTTCATCTTCATCTAATTAGACAGTTATAAAAATATGTATTCCTTGGGAATATGACCTAAGCCCCTTTCTCACTAGGTGGCGGGGTTAAATATCACACAACATCCCTGGGATGTTCTTACGGTCACGGATAAACCTCCGTGCTAGTGTACGGATTCGCCGCCGTACCGGTCACGGATATCCTGCCGTGTCAGTCGTGGGTATCTCGCCACGTCGGTGGGGTATCCTTCAAACCTCAAATAATAAAAATATCATGTGCATTACATATAGTTGTTCACCGTGTAAGTGTGCTATCTTATATTAGTTAGGCCTCAACAGTAATTATTCAATCACATGTATACATCCCTGGGATGTATACATACCCACATCACACCTAATGCTTTTATTACTTTCTCATCCCCTGGGGATGTCTCAATCTCATTTGATTACTGGTTCTTAATCACTTGCATCACACAGATGCTCTTATCACATTTGTGGTGTCACACACATCCATTTTCACAAAGCTTTTCATGATTTAAAACAACTTCAATTTACTAATTATATCACTACATACATGCTCTTGAAATTAAAGTACATGTTCAACGTGTTCCCTACCTCAAGTCTTTAAAACTCTTAGCATCAAGGTCCCATGCGGCTCCTTGTGCTCATGGTCACACGTACCACCTATAGTACATCAAAACATATATAATACATCACTAAAGATGTAATGAAGAAGGTCCTGGACCCTCCATGAATCTCAAAGAAAATTATAAAGTATAAGCAAAATTGTCAAAGTCGATTAATCAATTCCCAAAATCGATTAATCAAAATGCAATTCAATTAATCGATTTCCAAAATCGATTAATCGAAACCCAAATCGATTAATTGATTCTCAAAATCGATTAATCGAGATTCAAATTCGATTAATCGAACCCAAATCGATTAATCAAGGTCTCCAACATAAGGCAGTCGATTCTTAAATCGAGTAGTTGAGATCTCAAAATTGATTAATCGAAATCCGAAATCGATTAATCGAAATCCCAATTCGATTAGTCGATTTCCCCAAGTTTCATTTCTCCAGTGGCTGGAGCTTCTCAGTCGATTAGTCGATTTCCAAATCGATTAATCGAAATCCAAATCGATTAATCGAAATTAATTTCGATTAATCGAAATCGGGCTTCCATGACTTTTCAACTTCTTGGCCAAAATCGATCAATCGAAATCCAATTTTGATTAATCGATTTGGCCAGATTCAGCCCCCTTTCGGGCTCTTCTTCCAAATCTCTATCAAACAATTTTTCCTTCTTTTTCTAAGCCTTCATCTTATGATTTTAAATATTTCTAACTGCAATTAAACCTCTATGATCTATACATTTAATTCTCATAAAATTTACCTCAATCAAATCTCAATTTGATTGGATCTCAAAGTTGGAATGGCTAGGGTTCCAGCTTTAGCTCCAAAGGATCCCTCGCATTGAATTCGACTTTAAATACTCGAATCCTCTCTTGGCTTGCATTCACTCCTTGCACAACAACCCCTCTTTACTTCTCTCCTTCTCTCTCTATTCTTAACTCTTTCAACAACCAAACAAGAGTAAGTTAGGGTTCTTTAACCCTTTTATACTCATTTTCTATGTGTTGAGCACATACACCCCAGATGGTGTATGTGGTTTCAGATCTCTCCTCACAGTCCACACGTTTGCTTTAATTTCACATCGCATCCGTTCATCACTCCTCGAGTCAACTAGTGAGCTCCTACTTGGTCAAACTTATGACCAGTCGTGCACGAATCCTGAGGTCACTATTTAACGCAATTTTCAGGTTATTACACTTTCTCTCTTAGACCAAAATTCTCAACCTTTAATCTAAGAGGAGGGGGGCTCTATTTATAGGAAAATGGTAGGTTAGGAGGCTACTTAGAAGCTAATTAGGGTTAACAGTTAGGTAATGGCCAATCTAAGGTTTTTAAGGTTTTCTAGAGCTTGGAGAAGAGGGATTTTGGTTTAATGGTAGATGATAGGGTGGTGACTTGAATGGCAAAAAGGAGATAACCTAAGCTAATAGGGTCACTAGGGTCCTGAAGAAACACACCCCAGACTTTGGAATGGTCCACAAGTCAAACCCTCAATGTTAATTTTGGCCATTTTTTGAAGAAAAACCAGGCCCAAACTATTGAAAGTTGAAGACCTGCAAGGGCCCAGCCCGGTTTTGTAATTTCCTGCATAAATTCGCAGTCCTCATTTCGCCATAACTTTTGATGTATAACTCTAATTGAGATGATTTTTGACTTGTTGGAAAGATGGGGAAGTCCTCTTTCCAATAATGTATAACTTAGTTTTAGAAGAGGTTTGTGTAAATTTTGGCATTGCTCTCTTTAAGCACTGCTCAGGAGGGTTGGAAACTAGCTATGTGGGTCCGATTTTATAATTTCCTATACAAATATGCGATCTTCATTTCGTCATAACTTTTTATGTACAGCTCCAAATTAGGCGATTCTTGGTTCGTTGAAAAGATGGGAAGCTCTACTTTCCAATAGTATATGCCATAGGTTAGAAAACTATTTATAAAAACTTTGGTACTCCTCTTTCTAACCGCTATTCACGGGAGTTTGAATTGTGCCCGAGAAGGATTCTAAAAGGTCTGGGAAGGCTATGGTTGATTTCTAAGGATTCGGGATAATTCTTAAGAGTTTTGAGATGATTCTTAAGGGTTTGGAATCCATACATGCCATCAAAAGCTCGCAGGCACGCCTCTCGAAATGTGTTTCGATCAGGCTTTGGGCCAAATTTAGGTGTCTACAGATGCTCCTCTTTGGTATCCGATCACCAATGATCGAATGCCAAAGAAAAGAGACATCCGAAGAGGCCCAAGTGATTACTAACGGGTCCGCTACATTCAGAATAAACTTCAAATATCAGATGGATCATATGGTGAGAAAATGAAAGCTCTAGATACCAGGCTAAACATTTCGTTTTTCAAAGTAATCGATCCCCAAGCGCTTAGCGACATTACTGGGCATAACCGAGGTGGAACAAGTTGCGAAAGTCCTGTATGCCAGGCCAAACATTTGCTTCTCGAGATGATTTGAAGGTATTTGATGTTTAATATTCATTCTGAATACAACAGCTTCGCAAGTAAGAGGGGTGAGGGTGATCGACCCACACTTAAAGATAGCCGCTAAGCAAAACTACGCAAGGCTCCACAATTTGTGTCCAATCCTACGAGGCATTTGGCTATCCCATCTGACTATTCGCGGGTGCCCCTACTGAAAGCAAGGTTCAAGGTCTTTGAGCGAATCCATCGATCCCGAAGTTTATTTAGCATGACTACCCGAGCAGAGCGAATAGAGGTCGCAATGCTTTTTGGGAGGACGTGCCATTTTTGAAGATGTGCCCCGGATCAATATAACTTAGTGCATCCAGCTTCAACTACCTTGATTAGGTTCAGCTAAAGATTGGGTATCCCCCTAAAGGGACATCCAATCCTAATCTCTGCCAACAATAATTATAAGCCTCATTCAATTATGCATAATCATGCACCCATCAGGGGCAATAAGCAATAACAAAGCGATGGAAGCCCCGACCCGGACTTGCCCGGGTATAATTTACGGGAACAAACGACCATCATACGGATACCCAGATGCATGGCATACACTTTATAGGGATACCTTTGCCAATACAAGTTTTAAGCCTGTAAAAAATAAAGGAAAAATGAACCCTTTCGGATGTTTCATACCAAACCCGGGCTATAACGCAAGTGCATGGCTACATTTTTTTTTTTTGAGTGAAAATAATCAAAACAATTAAGACGCAGCCTGACCGATTCACAGGTCGATTAGCCAAAGTACTCACAAGCTTGTATGTGCAAATTTCCAACATTTGTATATCTATAAGAACTATGAAATGTATATATTGCAACTCAGAAATATATATATTTCAACCAACAAAAAAAATGTATACTCTAAGACAAGTACATCGAAATCCCCAAATGGTCATATATTTAGTATACATCCAAAATTACAAGTTCCTAACATTTAGTCAAACAAGTTCGGGAATTGCTCTCGGAGCTCAGCTTCAGGCTCCTAAGTGGCTTCCTTCGCTGTATGATTCCTCCATCGTACGAGAACCAAAAGAATTCTCTTAGTGCATAGGATCTACTCCTTGTGATCCAAAATCTATACCGGGTCCTCGATCACTGTCAAACCATCTTGAAGCTCGATGGGTTGGTAATCAAGTACGTGAGTGGGATCGTGAATATATCTCCGCAGCATGGACACATGGAAGACGTTGTGCATGCTGGATAATTGCAGCGGTAGCGCCACTCGGTATGCGACCTCTCCAACTCGGCCTAATATCTCAAAAGGCCCAACGTACCGAGGACTCAACTTCCATCGTTTGCTGAATCGCATAACGCCTTTTGTAGGCGAGATTCGAACAAACACATTATCACCGACCTGAAAAGTAAGTGTTAGCGACAATTTGATCGCCCAAAGACATATTAAGATTAAAGCACATAAACTCACGTAAGCTTACCTGAAAATCCACATGTCTCCTCTTGAGATCGATGTAGCTCTTTTGACAACTCTAAGCTACACGGAGTCTCTCGCGAATCAACCAAACTAACTCGGTCATACGCTCTACAATCTTAGGGCTTAGAATGAGTTTCTCGCCCACTTCTTCCCAGTTTAGCAACGATCTGCACCGCCATCCATATAAAGCCTCAAACGGTGCCATACTAATGCTAGCTTGGAAGCTATTATTGTAAGCGAACTCGATCAATGGTAAGTGTTGGTCCCATGACCCGTGAAAATCTAACATGCAAGCTCGTAGCATGTCCTCAATGATCTGATTCACCCACTCAGTCTGGCCATCGGTCTATGGGTGAAATGCTGACCTGAAGTCAAGATGAGAACCCATTCCTTCTTGAAACTGTTGCCAAAACTATGAAGTAAACAACGAATCCCTGTCTGATACAATACTAGCCGATATACTGTACAGTCGAACGATCTCCTTGAGGTATAAATCTGCGAGTCTACTGGCGATATACGTCAGATTGTAGGGTAGGAAATGTGCAAACTTGGTTAGCCGATCGACAATGACCCAGATGGCATTGTTCTTCCTCAGTGTTTTCGGCAAACCTAGGATAAAGTCCATTGAAATGGCTTCCCATTTCCACTCGGGTATAGGTAAAGGTTGCAACAACCCTGCTGGATTCTGATGGTCAACCTTAACCTGTTGACAAACCAATCATCGTGATACGTACTCAGCGACGTCGCGTTTCAAACCTCGCCATCATAATCTCTTCATAAAATCCTGATACATCTTAGTACTATCCGGATGTATAGCATACATCGACTTGTGAGCCTCTTCCAGAATGGTGTCTCGAAGCTCGGCACTCGTCGGTACACATACTCAGTCTCAAAACTGGAAGTTCCCATCAGCCCGAATGGAGAAATCCTTCTTGCTTCCACTATCCATATCTCGCCTAATAGCCATAAGCTCATCGTCCATCATCTGTAGCTTCCTGATATTCTCAAAGAGCATAGGACGAAGCACTAGGGTAGCCATCAGTGCTCCTGAACCTTTAACATCAAACAGTGAGCTGTCGAAAGCCATATCTTCTAGTAGCTTCCATCTCTGTATCCTACTAACAAGATGCGATAATAGCGCTGAAAACTTCCTACTAAGAGCATCGACAATGACGTTTGCCTTTCCCCGATGATACTGGATAGAACAATCATAGTCTTTCAAGAACTCCATCCACCGTCGCTGCCTCATATTCAAGTCTTTCTGAGTAAATAGGTACTTGCGGCTCTTGTGATCGGTGAATATATCAAATATCTCACCGTAAAGGTAATGTCTCCAGATCTTCAGGGCGAATATAACTACTGCTAACTCAAGATCATGTGTCGGATAATTTCTTTCATGGTCCTTCAACTGTCTAGAACCATATGCAATGACTCGCTCATGTTGATTAAGCACGCAACCTAATCCACCATAAGAAGCATCACTGTACACTGCGAAGCCTCCACTACTTGAAGGTATAGCAAGTATCGGTGTTGTAGTCAATCAACGCTTCAGCTCCTAAAAGCTCTGCTCACACTACTCTATCCAATCAAACTTCGCATTCTTCCTCGTAAGATGTGTAAGCGGACTAGATATCTTCGAGAAGCCCTCGACAAATCTCTGATAGTACCCTGCCAGACCAAGGAAACTACGGACCTTTGTAACTGTCGTAAGCTATTCCCAGTTCACCATGGAGTCAATCTTCGAAGGATCAATAGATATACCAATCTCAGAGACAACGTGGCCCAAGAAACTGACCTGATCTAGCCAAAACTCACACTTGCTAAGTTTGGCATACAACTGGTGGTCCCTGAGTGTTTGAAGAGCCACTTGTAGGTGTTGTATGTGCTCCTCTCTGGTTTTCGAATAGATGAGGATATCATCTACGAAAACTACCACAGATTTATCAAGATGTGACTTGAACACGTGGTTCATCAGGTCCATAAATGATGTAAGCGCATTCATCAACCCAAATGGCATCACTAAGAACTTGTATTGACCATATCGTGTGCGAAATGTCATCTTGGATACATCTTTCGCCTTGATCTTAAGCTGATGATAGCCTGACCTCAGATCAATCTTCGAAAAGAACTTTACACCCTGTAGTTGATCAAACAAGTCATCTATCCGCAGCAGTGGATAGTGATTCTTAATCGTCATCTTGTTGAGCTGGCAATAGTTGATGCACAGATGCATCGATCCGTCTTTCTTCTTCACAATGAGTACCGGTGCTCCCCAAGGCGAAACACTTAGTCGAATAAAGCCTTTATCCAACAGGTCCTGTAGCTGTTCCTTAAGCTCATTCAACTCCGTAAGCGCCATCCGATATGGTGCCTTAGACAAAGGTTCTGTACCCAGCATTAACTCGATCATGAACTCGATCTCTCGATCAGGTGGAAACCTAGGTAAGTCTTCAGAGAAGACATCAGGAAACTCACAAACAACTGAGATAAGAGCAATGCCCAACTTCTCTTCTTTATGATCTTGCAAGTAAGCAAGATATCCACTGCAACCGTTCCTCATCATGCACTCAGCCCGAATATAAAAAACAAGCAGTGCAACCTTAGATTTCATTGCACATAATCGAAAGGATTTCCGCTTTGGCGATCGAAAGGTCACGATCTTCCTTAGACAGTCCACGCTCGCGTGATATGTCACCAACCAATCCATCCCTAGAATCACGTCGAACCCTTCAATTTTCAGCGTAATCATGTTGGTCACTGTCTCGTGATCATCAACCATCACGATGACTGACTGACACCCTGTATCCATGCTCACCGAGCTTCCCGTAGGAATTTTTACATCCAAAATGAAAGCAAGGGGTTTGGGAGCAATACCCAACTTTTCGGAGAAAAGAGGAGTGATAAACGAGTGCATAGACCCGGGGTCTATCAAAACTCGCGCTTCAGTTTTACTCAAGTCGCCTTCACGACTCATCATAAGGATACCTTTTATCATAAATTATTATTAATTCATGTCACAACTCTAGTTTTTCAAAGGTTCTTTAATGAAAACACAATTGAAATCAACATAAACTACACAAGAATTGACAATTTGAACTTTAATGATACCTTGGATCATGTCATTTGACGTTTGGGCATCATGTGTAGTCACCACACATGCTTGACCCTAAACTATAGGTCGCGACGATTTCTGCATAGAGATCGAAATAGTCCTCCCCTTGTCTACCTCAGGACAATCATTGATCATATGAATAACTTTTTCGCACCTGAAGCATCCTCCAGTGTTCCGTCAACAATCCTCCATCTTATGTGGTTTCCCACATCGTGTACATGCTGGAGTAGGAACAGGAGTAACAACTGGTCCTTGTGATGATCCCTGAGCCACAGAAGCTCCACTCGCAGTAGTGATCACATCTCTGAAAGGTCACACTGGTAAAGAACTCTGTGGTCGCTGATAAGAAGAAGATACAGGTCCTAAAGTAACAGCCAGCTTGGAATACCATGGCTGAGTAGGATAGTGAGGAGGTTTTGAGAACCTCAGCTTTTTATTCACCTGCTTAGATGCATTCGACTGTCCCTGGCTGAACCGATTCCTATTACCCTGTTCTCGCCTCAGATACTATTTCTGGATGTCTTCCTCACCAATGAGGGCCTTTGACATAACGTCCGCAAAAGTCTCCATCTCCCACATCGACACCCTCTCTTGAATTTTTTGCCTCAAGCCCCTCTAAAATTTTTGGTCCCTCATCAACTCAGTGGCCACATGCAAAGGTGTGAATCGTGCAAGCCTGTCAAACTCTGCACTGTACTCACACACCGACATCTCATTCTATTTCAGCTTAATGAACTGGACTTCCACTGATTACGCACGATCTTTGGAAAGTACTGATCATTGAACGTGTCCACGAACTCTGCCCAGGTCCATGGAGTATTAGGGTAGTCTTGCTCTCGAGTCCTGGATACAGATTTCCACCAAGGATTGGCCTCACCCAATAGCTTGAAGGTTGCCCAGCGCACCTTCTCAACATCGGTGCACTACAACACCTCAAAGATTTTCTCTATTTCATCGATCCATCCCTCGGTTTCTATTGGATCCGTCTGACCCATGAAGGTAGGAGGTCTCATTCTCCTGAACTCGACAAAACCTCCTGGCTGATGTCTAGCTGCCAGTTGCTCTATCTGCCGAGCAATTTTCGCAGTCTGCTGAGCCATATTATTGGCCAAAGCTGCCAACACCCGGTCAATATTTCCTCCCTCGGGTCTAGCAGTTCCCAAGGGATCCACATTAGGTCCTGACACAAATCTCTCTCTGTCGGGTGAGGTACCTATGCCCTCATCGATCTCTTCGACCCGTGCCATGCGAGGTCCTTCTCTACCTCGGCCCCTGCCTCTGAACTGTGGAGGCATGCTGATCTGTCATTGTTGAACAACAATAACAAAATATCAATATTGATTGTCAAGACAATCAAGCCCTTTGTCCTAAGACTCTGAACCTAGAGCCGCGCTCTGATACCAACTGTGACGACCTAACTTTTCCAATCCTTAAGGTATAGGAAAGGCCGGTTCATCAACTTATTGATTTCTCAATAAGCCGTAAATTCAGATAAAAGCTGGCAAGCATAGTTCTAAACAGCAGCATAGCTAACAAAAGCAAGGACAAAAGCTCAAATAAAATATATCACCAAGAGGAACAAGGAAGAACCACCAGTGATGGCCAATCCAACACCTAAAATAGTGGTTCCTAATGATGGTTCCTCAAGTGATATCAAAAATGACAAAATAATGGCCTTGGGCCCATAATTCAAAAATAATTCTAAATAAAAGTACCAAAAATAGAGTCCAAATCAGGGAAAGAACTCCTCTGTTGGGGTCTCTAATTCCTCCTCAGGAATATAGTCAGAGTCCTCCAGATCAAGATCGTCTGATCCTAAATCAGTCTCAGCACCTGTGATGTATAGTCGGGATGAGCTAACATCAAAGCTCAATAGAAGAAACTTATCTATTTATATTTTCTTATAAGTAAAGGATTTTCAAAGATAAAAATCTGATCAGATATGGTTCTCAAAAGATGCATTGAGGTCTAAATTCCAATTATAAAATAGTAAGCCAAAAATGATTCAATAGATCTGATGTTCTGATATTTTCAAATTTCTGAATTAGGCATGCTTCTTATCTTAAATTTATAACTTAATTTTTTCTCCTAAATTACATATAGCATGAGAGCACGAGTATCATCGATGGGAAACCATACTGACCATCGTCGTTCATGAACCCTTTTTCGGAAAGAGCAACAAGCCCCTACGTAATGAGGGAAACTTGTGCAAGGCTGAGTTACCGCAAACACGATTGGTAAAATCTAGGGTTTCTTTCGTATGTACCTCAAATCGAATGCAAATGCTAAACATATAAGATTTTATGTATATAACACATTTTCAAATTTTTTGGAGTTCTAATACAAAATTCACATTCAAAGATGAGATTCAGAATTTTCAAAAGTTATGAGTTCTCATATATGTCACAATTCAAAGTTCTTATTCATGTTGCGACTAACAAAATTTCGGAATTTATGCTTTAAACAAAACTAACCAATACTTAGAATAGAATGCAAATTAGGTTTGGGGTTCCCCTACCTTGACTCAAACCGGTCAAAAATCACACCAAGAAGTCCTCACAATGGACTCTTTATCACAAGGCCTACAATGATTAACACCACATGTGTTAATAGAGGTCCAAAAGTCCACACAGATGCAATCCAACAAAAATTCGAAGGCCAGAAACAGGGCAGAATTCGATGGTCAAATTTAAATTCGACCTCGAATTTCCCCAAAAGTGCATCAGGCATAAAAGCCCAAATTCAATCCTCGAATTCCAATTCGATGGTCAAATTTTAAATTCCGAATTCCAATTCGATGGTCAAATTTTAAATTCGAGGTTCGAATTGAAATTCGGCCCTTGAACTTCTCCAGGTCAGTGGTGTTCCAGATTTGTTCTTCTAACTTGATTTTTCATTCCAAATCACTAATCTATTTATCATTTCCAGATGCACCATTTACTTAACTAATCTAGGCATAAATAACTTACTCAAAGAAGTTTAAAGAGCCTACCTTTCAAGGTCTACTCTTTAGTTTCCGTTGATCCAATTCTAAGCACCGGATCAAGCTGCAAGTTCCAATTGGACTCCGAAAATCATTCCATCTCCAACCTTGCTACCAGAGCATAGGTTTAGCCCAGATCATTCACCAAACTGTCCTCTCTCCCCTAGCCTTCCTTCTGACTATTTCTAACCAATAAGGAGTTGAGCACAAGGATTTTCAATGGTTAAGATGGGGAGAGGGATTTTAATTACCAAAGGATCTAGGATCTAAGCAAGGAAGCAAATGTGCAAAGGCTTCAAATTCAGAAATCACACGAGAGGGAGAAGAGTGAAGCTTCTCCTCTACACTTCTCTCTTTATAATAAACAAAACATACCCAAAATATCATGATATTTCCTCAAAATATCATGATCTTTTGGTCACAAATTCTATCCACTTAATTTGAATTAGCTTTCGGTGTTAAGCACTAACATACTACATAATGTATAAGCTACCACTTTTTTGACTTCCACAAGTCCAAAATCAAAATCCTTTGACCATACTCCTCATCATACCTTAACCTACCCAACATATCAAATTTGTCCCGTAACTCTTCCCGACATGCTTATCGAGGTAAACAAAATCAGGGATATTACAGATAGATAGATAAAGAGAGAGAGAGAGAGAGAGTTTTCTATAGGTGCCAACTTGCATAAGCTTAGAGCTGAACTGATTTTTTTTTACATAGTTGTATATATACTTAATCTGAATTTTTGACTACAGCTGAAGATGTACCACTATAGTCGAGGTCCATAGAATTCAGAAGATTGTTAGGGAAAAGTGAAGGCATCCTTGTGCCCATGATAACAACCATATCCTTGTATCTGTCAAGCATAAAAAATTGAGAAGTAATCTAACAATAAGACATGAGTAACAGAATATATTTAGAAACACATGCGCACGCATCTCCAATGTAGAATTGTAGAGAGATCGATAATTCATATGAATATGATTAAAACAATTTAACAAACAACCAATTTGTTGTTCCCAATTTGTAGTCAATTGATAGTTTTAATCGACTTTCTTCAAGCTCTAATTTTCTCCTGACATATATTTTGTGATAATTTTTTATTGATTTTTATAGATATACAGTAGAACGAAAACTCAGGACTCAGACTCAGAAGCCTGCAAATTGCTCTGTTTTCCAAGTAATCGAAATTCGGGTAGCAAAGACTCAACAAGATTTTTATAGTCCTCAAATAATTAAATGATCAACTTGGATAAGATATAAATATACAATCGAGTTTCTATGATTCACCATCTGGTTTTGGTATTTTTCAGGAAACTTTACATTTAGCAATATTTCTAATAACCTGGCAACTCAGGCAAGTCAAACTCAGCCGGCCACTGATCGAGTGAAATAGATTTTTTAATGATCTACAACTAAGAATGCTGCAAGGAGACCTATAGTGTAAAGAAAGAAAGATACTTCAGATATTCAGATTTCAGAGTCTAGAAGCTGCAAAGTCGAGATCTCTATATGATCTTTAAGAGAGCAATTTCAGGTTATAAACTTGAGTGTTTGAATCCTTCAGGAGTTTTAAGAACAGATGTTATAAATCCGTTGTAGTGCACTCCATGTTTGATTTTATTTTTCGGAATTTTTTAACCGTTTGATCATGTTAGGAGACTACTACTTTCTATTACTGATTATACCGCACTACCTCACAATAAACTTTATATCACAATAAAGCTCTTTTTCTAGCTAAAATTCAAAATAAAGATTCCTACTTCAATAACAAATAATGATATATGAAATAGGCTCCTAACATAATCAAACATTAAGAAAAGTTGTCACTAAATTAACTAATTAGATCTAAAATCCTTGATAGCCTTCCACCATATCCATATTTTTCTTCTAACTTAATACTTATCCAAATTGTGTGATTTTTGGCTTGTTGGAAAGATAATTTCAGGGGTTATGAACAATCTAAGCATATAAAGCAAGATAATTTCAGAGGTTATGAACAAAAATTATCTTCTGAAGCTCCTCAAAAATTAGCTTCTTAAAGATTAAAAAATCCGTGACTTCATTAATAAATAACATGCCCATCCAAAATGTGCACCCATTCAAAGTGTTGTGGAGGAGAGCCTATTGTTGAGGCGGCGGAGGGGGCTACAGAAAGAAAATGAATGTTTGTTAGCATGACAAATTATAGAAAACTACAAGAGAAAAAATTGTATAAAAGTTTTAAAGTAATGTTTACCATTGTTCCAATCAATCGAGTGATCAACCACTTCATTGCTTCAAGATCTTCTCTCAAGGTGATCACTTCTTCTTTCAATTGACGGATCTCCTGCCCCCCCCCCCCCTAGACGACAACAGTCCGAAAATGCTTGCTGTGGTCACTGCCCCCGCCAAAGCCCCGGACGCGACCACTTGTGTCTGATCCCAATACCTGAGATAATACATCATCTCATCCAGTGGACTCCTGTGAGCCCTCCGCAAGTCGTTCATCTATCTTTTGCTAAAATTTTTTCATATAAATATTAAATATTTAGTTATTATTAAAAAAAATTCTTATAAATTAAAAAATCATCTTACCATTATCTCTGTTGCCGCGTCATTCACCGATTTGCCATCTTTTTTTTATGTGATTTAACAATCAGTTCCGCACCCTTGGGGGTGATTTCCTCTCTATCTGCTTTAACTATAGAAAATGACGAGTTTAATGTGTAAATTATAAAAAGTAGAAGTTTATTGGCAAATTGCAATTTATATTTGCATGTTAATATCTTGTAAAATTTATTTATGTGAGTAATGTTTCTGGTTGTACTCGGCACGGCTAGCTTTGAGCAATTTCTTTTATTACGCTCACTAATCACCTATATCATACAAAATTATTATATTTTATATTAATAAAAAAAACTTTTAAAAATAAGTAATGAGTTAGAAATTTACCTTAAACTTCTCACACTCCCAGTAACGGACAATGGACTTCCACTGGTCTTTATCCACATTATCGGGGCAATGGGAAAAAGAGAAATTTTCTTGTGCTGGGTAAAGAAACTTTATTTGTAAAAATATGCTTACATTTTTGCTTCTTCTAAGCTTCGACGGAAATGTGCTTGCTTGCACTTCAAATGGAAATAAGCAAACAAGCCCTTAAGAAATGAAATAACCTATTTTTTTTTATTAATCCTGGATTAACAAAAGAGAAGAATAATTTCAAATGGTCAAAATAAATACAAGCATAATGTAGCACAAAACCAGCTATAGTAGTAATCAACAACATCATCCGATTGATGGCTGTAGTAGTAATGAATAGCATCATTCGAATGATTACTGATGAGATAAATGGTAATATTTTCTGATTAATAATCGATTGATGAGTGCTATCATAGTAATTGATAATATTTTTGATTGATCATTGCTATCGTAGTAATTGACAATATTATCAGATTGATGACTACTAAAATAAATGGTAGCATCATCTGATTGATAACCACTACAATAATTGATCGCATCATTGAATTGATTGTAACATCCCCAAAAATTGGGCTTTGGAAAGGTCCCCAGGATGCGTGCCCGACTGGTCGTAAGTTTGACCAAGTGAAAGTCAACTTGATGACTTAGGCTAGACTAGGCTTGAGGTGAAAAGTACACCTGGGTGTGTGGTGTGAGTCTTGTTATAAGGTCATATACACCTGTTGAGGGTATATGTGCTTTACACCAAATGTATGGAAGGGGTTAAATCAGTTAAAGGCAAAGAGAAGTTATTTCTCTTGGGTTTTTATAGTTGGTTGGGAATTTATGAAGAGAGAGAGAGATTAGAGAGAAAGGGGGAGTTAATGCGAAGGAGCTTATGGGAAGGCCTTGCGAGGACAATTAATTGTGATGACAAGTGTGTGAATTCGTTGGATTCGAAGCTAAGAACCCTAGCTTTTGATCCAGGCCTTTGAATCAAGCGTACGATCCAATTCAAGGTAAGACTTTACTAATATAGGATGTGTGTGAAAAATTAAGCTTTAAATTTATGTATAAATGTAAGATTAAAAGAGGGGAGAGGAGAAAATTTTGAGAGAAAAGGAAAGCTTAATGAACAGCCCAAAGAGGGCTGTTTTCTGACAAAATCGATTAATCGATTTTTGTTAGAAAGCATATATAAAGACTAAAGCACGAAACCGATTAATTGAAATTAATTCAATTAATCGATTTTTGGTTTTCGATTAATCGATTTGGGATCGATTACTTGACTCGGTACTTCCAGTGGCTGGAAAAGTCTAAGTTTTGGAAAACCGATTAATCAATTTTTGGATCGATTAATCGATTTTGGATTTTCGATTAATCGATTTGGGACCGATTAATCGAATTTGGAAATTCGATTAATCAATATTGGGATTGATTAATCGATTTTGACAGTTTTAGTTTGGGTTCTATTTTTTATCACGGAGTTCTAGGAGGGCCTTGGACCCTTATTTTATGCATCGTTCTTGATGCTTTGTGTATGATATGATGTACTTTAGGTTGAGCACTTGGATATGAGCACGTAAAGCTACTTTGGACCTTGATGCTTGGGGCTAAAGCACGTGAGGTAGGGAATACTCTGCACATGTACCCTTGATTACGAAATCATGTATGTAGTGATGTGATATATACATGCGTGCGTTAAGAGCATAGTCATTTGCTTGTTAATCGAAATTGAGCTTAAGAATGTGAATTAAAGATTGTGTGTGTGCACACTAAGTAAGAAACCAGTAAGCGTATAAGTGCATGACATCCCAGGGATGCATATGAGATGTGAGCATCTAGGTGATGCATATGAGTATGTGACATTTCATGAATATATAGTCAAATGAGCAACCATGAGAATAAGCCTTGAACAAACTTTGAATATTATAATTAGTACAATTACACGGTGATAAATTATATGTATGTTGCACAATTGATTTGAGGTTCATAGAATACCCCATTGACTCGGCGGTATACTCGTGATTGACTCGACAGAATATCTGTGACTGTTATGACAGCTAGTCCGTACACCAGTAAGACATCCCAGGGATGTATATGAGTTATGCGCCCCGTCGCCTAGGAGAAAGGGACTTGGGTTATGTTACATTGAAGTATAGTTCAATTGGACGACGATGGTGGGTATTCCATCAAGGTTCGATGCTATATTGCTCGAGGAATATTTAAGTTATTTGATTTAAGTTTCGAGATAGATCTTCTGGCCTATGAGAATAAAATTGAAAACAAGTTAACACATGTAGAGTAACAGATGCATTCAGTTCATGCTTTCAGTAACTTAAACTATTTTTCCAGCTATCTTTTATTGATAAATCATGTTTCTAATGTCATGGAATATATGTGAGTAAGATAGACTTATAGGTTCATTTAGTTCATTCCCTACTGAGCTATGATGTAGCTCACTCCTTCGACTATACGTCACAGGTCCAGTATTAGCTGTTGTTGTTGCTGCTTCGGGAGACGTTGATCCGAAGGATTTGGATTATGTGCCTGGGGAGGAGTCAGAGCCCCCTCCTAAGGATTTCTTCTAGAGGACCCTCTGCGTACTTTAATTATTTTTAGAGAGAGATTGTACGACTTGGTATGTCCAACCTTTTTTAAGATAATGTAATATTTTGTGAGATATTATTTTGGCGAACCATCTAGGGTGACGACTGTTTCGTCATCGATAGTTCAGGTTGGTTCTTTTGCTCATGCAGTGGCAACTGTCTTTTGAGCTTCATGTTTTGACTTTATCTTATAGAACTGGAGTTTTAGTTCTATATTTGTTAGTTAGTATATGTTTTACTTTTTAGTTGTGTGGATATACCAAATGTTCCATGCAGGAATATGGGGCACGGCCTCGAGGGTCATGCCGATGGCACGAGTTTCGGGATGCCAAAACTCTGCTTGTCACAGTTAGTATCAGAGTCATTTCTTTTAGAATTTTTTACAAGTCTTGATTTTGTCAGAGCATAGGACCTTCTGCTAATGGAACTATAGTTTCATATTACAAAGCGTTATGTCATCTAGAGGGAGGGGCCGACCCAGGGGTGGCCATGATAGAAACTTGCGGAGCAGAGGCGATTTTTTCTCGGCTTCAAATAGAGTGCCGGTGGGGAATAGGGATGCCCCAGGAGGCAGTAGCCAGGAGAACAGAGACCAAGAGGAAAATCAAGATAGAGATAAGAGAGAACAAGAAAGGATAAGTGAAAGAAATGAGGAAAGAGAAGAGCGCCAAAGGATGATGCATATGATGGAAACTATGGCAAATGCCATGGCTCAACAAGCGGCGTCCCTGGCAGCACATAATACCAATGACTAACATCAGCCACCACCTACGCCTCCTGTGGGTACTACATAGCCATTGCCCTTAGCGTTCACAGAGTTTAGGAGGATGGGTCCTCCAAGTTTTTCAGGGCAAGCAGAGCCAATGGATGTAGAGAATTGGCTAAGTGAGATGGAGAAGGTGTTCAGTGTGCTTAGATGTACTGAAGATGAGAGTGTCCGTTGGGCGACATATATGTTGGATGGGGAGGCAAGCCCATGGTGGAACTCCGTGTCGAGGACTAGGGCACAGGAAACCCCAAGATTGCCATGGACATGGGATTAATTCCTGACCGAATTCAACAAACAGTATTTTCCTGAAGTTATGCATAACCAGATGGAAGTAAAGTTCTTACAACTTGAACAGGGAAGAATGCCGATAAGGGAATACGGAGTAGAGTTCATGAGGCTCGCTCGCTTTGCTCCTGATTACGTGATTACTGACTTGATGAAAGTCAAGAGGCTTCAACGCGGCTTGAGGCCGAATATCAGGGGAAGAGTGGCGGCCTTTGAATTGAAAACCTATGGAGAGGTTATGAGCAAGACTTTGGTGATCGAGGAAGATAACGAGGATTGATATCGGAGGAGAGACCAATAAGGAAGAGGAAGGGTGGAGAAGAGTAAAGTGGGAAACTACAAGTCGGTGAACAAAAAGCCGAGATACCTAGCACCCATTCAGAGGCAACAGTTTCAGACAGGTTTCGTTAGATCGACGCAGACAAACTATCCTAGACTACCTATGCTTGCATTTGGGAGGCCGATCAGATATGAGAACCCTGTTACCACTACCGGAGTATCAGCAACCTAGGGTTTCTCACGGGCAACATCTCCTACTACAGTTGAGACTTGTGCTAAGTGTGGCAAGTCTCACAAAATAGTAGATTATAGGCAGGGTACTTGGGGTTGTTTCAAGTGTGGGAAGGTAGGCCACTTAATCCAAGATTGCCCTCAGACGAACAAGGAGAGAATGACTTCTGCTTCTATACCGAGACCGATACAATCAAAGAAGCTGGTCGTGCATGGAAGAGCCTATGCGGTTACTGCCCAGGAAGCACAAAATGTCAATGACATTATCCAAGGTGAGATTTTCTTTTAAAAAAATTAAGAATTTTAATTACTTAAGATTTTTAGATAGAGAAGGTGCATCCATGTAGGAAGTAGAGTAAGCTCATTCCTGAATATAAATTTTGATGTATAAGTATGCTATATATATTTGTATGATATAAGTACCTTACAACCGTACGGAAAGGGAAGTGACGTAGCTTATGAAGCTAGAGTGTTGATAGACCCGGGGTCTACCCATTCATTTACTACTCCCTGATTTGCAAAGAAGATGAAGGTCAACCTAGAGACGTTGAATTTTATCTTGGTTGTATCTATCCCGACTGGGGAATCGGTCGATACGGACTTGGTTTGTAAGTCGGTGATAGTAACCATTAGAGATGGAGACGCCTTTGAACTAGCAACAAATTTAGTTTTGTTGGATATGCAAGGATTCAACGTGATCCTTGGCATGGATTGGTTGTCAACTCATTATGCAACGGTCGATTGTAAGAACAAAGTGGTTATCTTTAGACCAAATACAAGGAGATCATTTTGATTCGTAGGGGTGAGAACGAAGTTTCTGCCACTTGTGTCCGCAGTCAAAGCCAAGCACTTGATCAGAAAGGGGTACAGTTGTTACTTGGTATTCATGAAGGAAGACAAGGAAGGAAAGAACATCATTTCAGAGATTATGGTTGCGCATGAATTTGAGGATGTCTTTTGGGAGGAATTGCCAGGGCTACCTCATGATAGAGAGGTGGAATTTGCTTTCGACTTAGCACCTGAAACGGAACCTGTTTTCAAAGCACCATACCGAATGGCTCCTGCTGAGTTGAAGGAATTGAAAGAGCAGTTGCAAGAGCTCTTAGATAAGTGGTTTGTAAGGCCGAGCATGTCTCATTGGGGAGCACCGGTCTTGTTTATTAAGAAGAAAAATGAGTCGATGTGACTGTGCATCAACTATCGTCAACTAAACAAACTAACCATCAAGAATCGATATCCATTGCCTAGGATTGATGATTTATTTGATCAGTTGCAATAAGTGAGATATTTCTCCAAGATCGATATGAGATCTAGATACCATCAGCTGAAAGTCAAGGTAGAGGACATCTAGAAGACAACATTTAGGACGTGGTACGAACACTATGAGTTTTTGGTGATACTGTTTGGTTTGACGAATGTACCAACATCGTTTATGGACTTGATGAATCGGGTGTTTAAACCACACCTGGACACTTGCATCATGGTATTCGTTGACAATATCCTGATATATTCCAAGTTAAAGAAGGAACATGAAGAACATTTGAGAGTTTCTCTACAAACTCTACGTGAACACCAACTGTATGCCAAACTCAGCAAGTGCGAGTTTTGGTTGGAGAAAGTTAGCTTTTTGGGACATATCGTCCCAAAGGATGGTGTCACAGTAGATCCAACTAAGATCATAGTAGTGGTACAATGGAAACAACTAAAGATGATGATAGATATCCGTAGTTTTCTTGGTCTAGCTGGATACTATCGACGTTTTGTAGAGAGATTTTCTAAAATATTGGGACCCCTTACAAGACTCATAAGAAAGGATGCGAGATTTGAGTGGAATGAAGCGTGCAAAAAGAGCTTTCAAGAACTCAAGAAGAGGCTCACTTCAACTCCAGTACTAGCGATTCCTTTAGGCAGTAGAGGGTTTACGGTATATAGTGATGCTTCACATAGTGATTTAGGCTGCGTGCTCAACCAAAACAAAAAAGTGATTGCTTATGGGTCGAGGCAGCTGAAAGATCACGAGAAGAACTACTTGACACATGACCTGGAACTAGCAGCGGTCATATTTGCATTGAAAATTTGGAGATATTATTTGGACGGTGAGACCTTTGAGATCTTCACCGACTATAAGAGCCTCAGGTACCTATTCACACAGAAAGAATTGAATATGAGACAACACAGGTAGATGGAGTTTCTCAAGGACTATAATTGCTCTATACAATATCACTCAGGCAGGGCTAATATTGTAGCAGATACCTTGAGTCATAAGGGTTCAGCTCAGTTAGCTAGTCTTATCATGGGGATGCATAGATGGAAGTTGTTTGAAGATCTTTCATTATATGACGTAAATATCGAGGTATAAGCCTTAGGGGCTTTCTTGGCCAACATCACAGTGAGACCGACAATCTTTGAGCATATTCACGAGCTACAGATGAAAGACCCATAGTTAACTAAAATTCAACAAGATGTGATTGAGGGCACCAAACCAAATTTTTTGGTGAAAGAGGGTTCCTTACTATTCAGGAGACGCCTTTGTATTCCAGTTGATGCCAATCTGAGGCTCACAAATCGAGATATGTGATCCACCCCGGTAGCACTAAAATGTATTAGGACTTGAGGAAGAGTTATTGGTGAAGAAGTTTGAAGCAAGATGTAGCCAAGTACATGTCAAGGTGTTTGGCATGTCAGCAGGTAAAAGTGGACCACAGACACCCTGCTGGATTATTGCAACCTCTACCCATACTAGAGTGGAAGTGGGAGTCAATCTCCATGGATTTTATTATAGGATTACTGCGTACAACAAAGAGATACAATGTTATTTGGATAGTCGTTGATCGACTGACCGAGTCAGCTCACTTCTTACCCTACAACATGATGTACACAGCAGGAAGACTCGCGAACTTGTATATGAAGGAGATAGTACGGTTGCACGGGATTCTTAGTAGCATTGTCTCTGATCGTGACTCGTTATATACTTCAAAATTTTAGAAGAAGTTTTAAGAAGGCATGGGTACATGATTGGACTTTAGTTCAGCATTCTATCCATAGACCGATGGGCAAATGGAGCGGGTAAATCAGGTGATAGAAGACATGCTTAGAGCGTGTATGCTAGAATTACAAGGATCGTGGGATCAACATCTATCGTTGATCAAATTTGCATACAATAATAGCTTCCAAGCGAGTATTGGAATGGCACCTTACGAAGCACTCTATGAAAGCCTATGTAGATCGCCTATCAATTGGGAAGAGATCGGCAAAAAATTTGTATTAGGATCGAAGTTACTTAAAGATAACGCCATTATTGTTCGTATGATAAGAGAGAAGATTAAATCGGCTCAGAGCAGATAGAAGAGCTATGCCGATATCAAAAGAACGAGTGTGGACTATGCCGTTGGTGAGCATGTTTTCGTAAAGGTATCGCCCATGAAGGGCGTCATGAGATTTGGGAAGAGGGGAAAGCTGAGTCCCCGTTACTTTGGACCCTTTGAAGTTTTAGGTCGAGTCAGTGAGGTCACTTATCGCATTGGATTACCTCCGTTGTTTAATCAGGTACATAATGTGTTTTATGTATTCATGCTCCGAAAGTATGTAAATGACCCTGCACATATCGTGGGAGGTCAGCTGATCAAAATGCATGAAGACATGACTATAATAGAAGAAGCGGCCCAAATATTGGATAGAAAAGAGTAAGTTTTACGCACGAAGGTGATTCCTTTAGTGCTTATCTGGTGAAAGAATCATCCGGCCGAAGATGCTACTTAGGAATGCGAGGCGGATGTGAGGGAACTATATCTGAACTTGTTTGAGGAGGACTGAGAGCACGCTTGTATTGTTGCGTTTATTTTTGTAAAAATTTAACATGTGTATGTAAGCGAAAGTTCGCACGTCTATGCCAACTTTATTGAGGAAATGAAAAGAAAAATGTTGGTTATAAATGGACCTTTTGTGAAATAAAAAATGTTAGCATGATGGTATTTGCATCATGAAACAAATGGATAATATGTTGTGAGAAGCTTAAGACATGTCAGTGAGTGGCTAACTTAAAAGCCATAGGGAACCTGACAAAAGGAAGGAAGATAATGAAGAAGAATCGGGAATCAAAATTTTAGGAGTTCTGTCAAAACTGATTAATCGATTAATCGATTTTGATTTTCGATTAATCGAAAATGGTTCGATTGAACGACTGGCTCACATCAGTAAGCTGAGGGACCTGGAAAGATATATAAATCAAATTTGACTAATCGACTTAAAAATTGATTAATCAATTTTGAGAATCGACTAATCGATTTTCAAAACCGATTAATCTATTTTGGATAGCTGAGTTTGAATAGTGAGAACCGATTAATCGATTTTAAAAATCGATTAATCGATTTCTACCTATAAGTAGCAGTTTTGGGGAATTTTCTCCCCATTCAAATTTCAAATTGTTTTTTTTTTTGGGCGCCTTTTCTTCTTCCCTTTGGCTGGCGACGACTGAGAGGATTTAGGGCCATGGGGATCGAGATCGAATCACAAACCCTAAACCTTGGATCGAATACGAACGATAAGCCCTAATTTTTGAAATTCCCTTACATTTTGAGTAAATCCCAGCCCTAGGTTTCAAATTTTCACTTTTAAACCCTAGGATGCCGTCTAAAACTCGACTAGCTTCGAAGCAAGCAACTTCTAAAATACCCGTGCGGCGTACGAATGCGGCGCCACTACCACCATCACCTTCACCTTCACTTTCCTCTTCGTCCTATTATTCGACGGACACGTCATCACGCGAATCGTCACCACCACCACCTCAACTCGAAAATTTACTACAACCGAATGAGTGGTAGGACTTTGAGAATGAATATATTATCAAAGGAGCTCTCTTTGAGGATCCAGAGGTTGAGGGCAAGACAAATTGGGCCCGAAAATAGCTCATTGATGCAGGCCTCAGTAATCTCTTGAAACCCTTGCATGAATATTATTACCCTAGGCTCATTAGGTTATTTTACCAGAATTTGAAAGAGGGTAGGGAATCTGGCACCATTACGATCGAAATCGATGGTCGTAAGTATCTTTTTAGCCTATGCCACATTCATGAGTCATTGGAATGTTTTCCGATCTACGTACCTGAGACCAACCTTCTACCCCATTTCGCATAGCCCATAAGTTTTGAAGAAATTAGAACCGAGATGACCAAGGGAAACAAGGGGTCCAGAATATCCATTAGGAGGGTTGACTTACCCCCTCATCTGTGGATGCTCGACACCATTATTAAGTGCAACCTCTACCCTATGCGCCATGACACTGAAAGGGTAGAGGGGGTGCAACAGACATTGTACGCGGCATACCGAGGTCATTGGCTCGACCCTACTAAACTAGTGTTGGATGGCATGATCTATATCATGGGTAAAATGATGAAGGGACCCTTGAGATCGAAGGAGCTTATGCCTTATGCTCGTCTTATTTCTAGCATGCTTGAGTGCTACTTTGTTGCTGTAGAGTATGTTATTCCTCCGACTGAGCCTAGGACTATAAATTATGTCAAAACTTATTCCATCGCTTCGTGGAGCCGAAGCTACAATCTTTTGAAGAAGGTGCTACCACCAGAGGGCCCAACACCTGCCCAAGCTGGTGATGCCCCACCACAGCAGGACTAACCATCAGTGAGGGAGCAGCCTCCTGACCCTGTACAGCCTGCAGAGCCGCCTCTTGCACCACCTCCTACTCCTATGCAGTCTGCTCCTACTACTCCAATGCGGTCTCATAGGAGACGGGCATCTCAGGCCCCACCACCTGGTACTATAGATGACGTTCTCGCCCTCATGGCAGAGAACAACCGCCAGATGCTAGCGCACCACAGGCGTATGGAGGAGAGAAACACCCGGATGAACCACTGTCTTGATTTTCATGAGGCACTGTTGTACCAGACCATGTAGTTATGTATCCTAACGATTACCATCAGCGCATATCAGCGGCGTGGACATGGACTCCTGACGCATCAGGTTCAGGTACCCATGTGCATGATGAGGAGGATCAGTCAAGGGATGGGACTACATGATTGCTAGCTTCTAATGTAATTCTTTTTGGATTGTAATTATTTTTGAGTTGTCATTATTTTGAAAATCTAATGTACAGAACTATATGGTATGGCTGCCATTTCTTTCTTGTGATTAAATGCGTTGTAACTGTACAATTAGCTTGTTTATCATATTCTCTACAGTTAGAATGATTTGTGTTTCTTTTATGACGGAGGGGATTTTTATGCAAACTATGTGGTTATTGATTAGAATTATGCACACGAATCACGTTTTTATGCAGGATGTGTTGTGGATGCTTGGAAATATACAAATGGTTTGTGTTTTCTGCAGGATGTGTAGTGATTGCGGTTATGTACATCGCCATGGATAAATGTGTGTGGGTCTTCAAAGAAAGGGAAGCCTTTGGGTACATTTTTAAGGACAAAAATTCTCATGGTGGGGAGAATGTAACATCCCCGAAAATTGGGCTTCGAAAAAGTCCTCGGGATGCGTGCCCGACTACTCGTAAGTTTTCCAAGTGAAAGTCAACTTGATGACTTAGGCTAAACTAGGCTTGAGGTGAAAAGTGCACCTGGGTGTGTGGTGTGAGTCTTGTTATATTGTCATATACACTGGTTGAGGGTATATGTGCTTTGCACCAAATGTATGGAAGGGGTTAAATAAGTTAAAGGCAAAGAGAAGTTATTTTTCTTGGGTTTTTGTAGTTGGTTGAGGATTTATGAAGAGAGAGAGAGAGATTAGAGAGAAAGGGGGACTTAATGCAATGGAGCTTGCGGGAAGGCCTTACGAGGACAATTAATTGCGATGACAAGTGTGTGAATTTGTTGGAGTTGAAGCTAAGAACCCTAGCTTTTGATCCAGGCCTTTGAATCAGGCGTACGATCTGATTCAAGGTAAGGATTTACTAATATAGGATGGTGTGTGCAAAATTAAGCTTTAAATTTATGTATAAATGTAGGATTAAAAGAGGGGAGAGGAGAAAATTTTGAGAGAAAAGGAAAGCTTAATGAATAGCCCGAAGAGGGCTATTTTCTGACAAAATCGATTAGTCGATTTGAGAATCGATTAATCGATTTTTGTCAGAAAGCATATCTGAAGACTAAAGCACGAAACTGATTAATCGAAATTAATTCGATTAATCGATTTTTGGTTTTCGATTAATCGATTTGGAATCCATTACTCGACTGGGTACTTCCAGTGGTTGAAAAAGTCTAAGTTTTGGAAAACCAATTAATCGATTTGGGATCAATTAATCGAATTTGAGAATTCGATTAATCGTTATTGGGATCGATTAATCGATTTTGACAATTTTAGTTTGGGTTCTATTTTTGACCGCGAAGTTCTGGGAGGGCCTTGGACCTTTCTTTTATGCATCGTTCTTGATAGTTTGTGTATGATATGATGTACTTTATGTTGAGCACTTAGATATGAGCACGTAAAGCTACTTTGGACCTTGATGCTTGGGGCTAAAGCATGGGAGGTAGGGAATACTCTGAACATGTATCCTTGATTACGAAATCATGTATGCAGTGACATGATATGTACATGCGTGTGTTAAGAGCATAGTCATTTACTTGTTAATCGAAATTGAGCTTAAGAATATGAATTAAAAATGGTGTGTGTGCGTGTGTGTACACTAAGTAAGAAACCAGTAAGCGTATAAGTGCATGACATCCCAGGGATATATATGAGATGTGAGCATCTAGGTGATGCATATAAGTGTGTGACATCCTAGCGATGTATAGTCAAATGAGAAACCATGAGAATGAGCCTTAAACAAATTTTGAATATTATAATTAGTACAATTACACTGTGATAAACTATATGTATATTGCACAATTGATTTGAGGTTCATAGAATACCCCATTGACTCGGCGGTATACTCGTGATTGACTCGACAGAATATTCATAACTGTTACAATGGCCAATCTGTACACCAGTAAGAGATCCCAGGGATGTATATGAGTTATACGCCCCATCGCCTAGGAGAAAGGGACTTAGGTACATTGAAATATAGTTCAATTAGACGACGATGGTGGGTATTCTATCGGGGCTCAATGCTATATTACTCGAGGATTTATTAAGTTATTTGATTTAAGTTTCAAGATAGATCTTCTAGCATATGAGAATAAAATTGAAAATAAGTTAACACATATAGAGTAACAGATGCATTTAGTTCATGCTTTCAGTAACTTAAACTGTTTTTCCAGCTATCTTTTATTGATAAATCATGTTTCTAATGTCATGGAATATATATGAGTAAGATAGACTTATATGTTCATTCAGTTCATTCCCTATTGAGTTATGATGTAGCTCACTCCTTCGACTATACGCCACAGGTCCAATATTAGTTGCTACTGCTGCTTTGGGAGACGTTGATCCGGAGGATTCGGATTACGTGCCTAGGGAGGAGTCAAAGCCCCCTCCTGAGGATTTCTTCTAGAGGACCCTCTGCGTACTTTGATTATTTTGAGAGAGAGATTGTATGGCTTGGTATGTCCAGCCTTTTTATAAGATAATGTAATATTTTGTGAGATATTCTTTTGGCGAACCATTTGGGGTGACGGTTGTTTCGTCACCGATAGTTCGGGTTGGTTCTTTTGCACATGCAGTGGCATGAGATTAGAACTATTTTTTGAGCTTCATTTTTTTACTTTTTCTTATAGAACTGGAGTTTTAGTTTTATATTTGTTAGTTAGTGCATGTTTTGCTTTCTAGTTGTGTAGATATACCAAATGTTCCGTGCAGGCATATGGGGCACAACCTCGAGGGTCCTGCCGATGGCACTGGTTTTGGGGTGCCGAAATTTGGGCTGTCACATTGATCATCATTGGAAAAAAAATATGCTCATTAGAATGTTCAAGCTATTAGATCGAATAAGTTTAATAGGGGTTGTTGTTCATATTTAGCGGAGGATTCATTTAAGAGAAGCTGGACTCATGGTTTGAAAATTCAGATTTCCAAACTGCCTCAGAAAGCCCCCAGAGATCGAGATTTTTTGCGCCCTCAGGGATACGACATGAAAAAAATAGAGCATTTTAAATGGTCTTATTTCATTAAAATTAGTGATTGATCTCACATCATTGAAAATTAATACTTTACCGTTATGCCACGTGACAAATATTTGTGATCAATATAAAGAGTCCAAGTGGTTGTGCATGATTGGAACATATCTCAATTATAGAATCTAAATAAGAAACATAAGGCCAAAAGTAAAGATGGTATATATATATATATGAAAATATTGCGGCCATTACCTGGCAATCTTTTTTACTTTTAGTATGTTGTTTGTGATTCCAGCTTATCATTGCATTTTTTTTAACTTACCTTATTACTGCAGTGGAACTCTGAAATTTTCAGCAATTAAATTTTAGAATTTTGTAAGAAATTTTGGTTGACTCTAAATATTTGAGCAGTTAAAGTTTAGAATTTTGTAAGGAATTTTGTTTGACTAATAATAAATAAATTTGAAATTTTCATAGTTCAATCCTAGAAAATGAGGAGCATGGACCGTAAACAACAGACCATTCAATGAACTGCTTATGTGGCGCGATGCAAGCGCAGTGGGTTCCAACAATGCAAGTCGGGGCCAGCCACCTAAGCAATCCGTTATTGGTCTGTTGTTTGAGGTACGCTCATTATTATTTTCCATGTTTAAATGTGATGGGAGAGTCCAAAACTTAAGTCACCTGCATATCTAAAAAGAAGTTGAGGGGTCTAAAAATCTTTTAATTAATTAAGGAACTATTACTGGTAATATAAATTACAAACATTAGAAACCAATTGGTTTCTTATGGAAAAATGACACTTAACCCATATTAATTGCAGCGATCTTGGAGTAATCCAACCAAGAGATATGGAGATAGAATTGGACCACATTTATACCACATTTAGACCATATTATCATGTAGCATCAATGGTATATATCATTAATGCAACATCAAAGGTATCAAGTAGTATGAAGCCAAGGTTTACCTAATTTACTGACAGTCACATCAAAGCTCATTGAAATACTAACTAGAATCAAGATAAGCGAAAGGATTGAAAACTCCATCTATATAGAATTGAAATCATTACACATCAATCTAAAATTAATTTTCATCTTCTTCGTCATCAATGAATCCATCGGAAGGACGTTTTCGGGTACAAGGGGTTTGGAAAGGTGCATCTACAATTGCTCCAACCACATCTTCCTTCACGATATTGAAAGTACTATCATCTTCTCAGGCACCAATTTGAACTTGGCTACCATATGGTTCACTGTCTAGTAGTATATTGTCGTCTCCACTCATATCGAAAGTGTCTCTGGGCTTGTTCTTGATGACAACATGCCAGCCTGGTTCGATTGGATCTCTAACGTAGAAAACTTACTCTACTTGAGATGCCTATTGGTAAACTGCCTTGTATTAAAAAAGGGGCTTAAATTCACTCAATTCAAGGCAGTCACGCACACAAACCTGCAAGTATTCAAGGCCTATTGTAGCAAGTTTTAAAAGAGTAAGGGAATGTACATAGGGAGGTGAGTTCAAAATATGTTAAATCTCCAGATCTGAAAGAGATCTGGCACCCTACCTAATACTAGGTTAGTAAAAGAAAGGAGAGATGTTTTAAAGGGTTGTCACTTAAACTAAACTACAAATAAAATGCAGAATTAATTGGGATCGAGTCCAGAGTTCAGATCTCACAATTGGAAGGAATTAAAAATAGAAAATGGAGAAGAACAGCTTGGGGTTTGGACTTACTGCAATTGGATTGAGCTGATCGTGTTACAAGGGGTTCAAAGCACACCAATCCCTCAGCTGGCTACAAGCACAGCTGCAGAGTAGAAGATTCTACTATAAACCAAGGGATTTGACTGATCTTAAGGCTATGATCAGTCCACTTCAATGATCACAGACCATCCTATAGATTTCAACCAATCCAAAGGTTTAAGGTGGAAGAATCCAAGTGAAACCAGAGATTGAACTGATCTTAAGGCTATAGTCTGTCCACTTCAATGGTCACAGACCATCCTACAGATTTCTTCCAAGTCAAAGGTTTCAATTAGAGCATTAAAATCACTACAAATGCTGCAATTATCAGGTCATAGGCACAGGCAATTGCAGGGATATCAAATCTAGGGAGATCAAATGGTATCCAAGAGGTCTACCAGTTAAGTGGGTGAGCTGATCAACAAACTCCTCTATACAAATCCGATTGAGCACCAAATGAAACCAAGGGAACTATAGATCTAATTAAAACAATAAAATCAACATTTATATTGCATAAAACTCACTCTACAATGAAATGCTCTCAAATCTGTAGTCTGTGCAGCAATTGACCCACAAATAACACTCTCAACCTTACCCAATTATAGATCAGACCTCACCCCTTGCTGCTCCGAGGGAGTTAGCCAACCATCGTTGAGCTAAAGGAGGGAAAATAGAATTTTGTTGCAAACCCTAATCTCCAGATTTCAATCTCCCCCAATTACAATTGGGGATCTCATTATATAGCTTTTCCCTCTCGTTTCTCCTACCAATATTCCCTTCTAAAAGGTCCTTAGAGTTTGTTAGAGTTCAGTCAGAGCATGGTTAGGGTTTCCTAGGGCATCTTTAGGATCGTCATGACGGTCACCAAAGGGCCTCGGGTTGCGTGCAACAGGTCACCAAGTTGCAGCATGTGAACAGCCTATTTTTTGAGAAGTTCTTCACACAATTTAAATAGGTTGAGGAAGCTTCTGACAGGTTCAAATGGACCTTTTTGGTCCTTTCGCTAGGTTCTCAGAACTCTTCGATAGGTTCCAATAGGATGAGCCTTCTCTTGACACTTCAGCGTTCTCTGCCCCTTTGTCTGGAGCATTTGACAGGTTGGGAAAGCTTTTCGACAGGTTCAGCTCTGCATGCCAGCATTTCGATAGGATTGCTCTCACTCCTGTAGAAATGTTCAAGTGCCTTCCGATAGGTCTGAGCTCCAGCTTCTCCATTTCGATAGGTTCAGGCAACCATCCGATAGGTTCCCTTTACACCTCAGGCAGGATTTCGATAGGATGATTTCTTTCTTTCTTTTATCTGCTCGATAGGTTCTTGGATCCTATCGAACTTCTCAACCCGCACGAATTCTTCCTTTCTCTGTCTTTAGATCCTATCGAATCCCTTTCATCTGCACAAATTCCTTCATTTTTAGCCCTCAGCTCCTATCGAAGCCTTCAGATAACCTCTTGATAGGATGTTTTCTGCCTGGTTTCACTTCCTTGCTGTTACCACACGCCCCAAGTGGCTAATGGAGTGCAGCCTTCTTATGTGCCATTGCTGGGTCAGCATTGTGCTGAGAGATGGATTTTTTTGTATAGCCTTTTTGAGTGGTTTTCTATATTATTCCTGTCTTTTATTACTATCTATAAAACAGACACAATAGGTGTTTATTAGTGTGCTCATAGGCCCATCAAAGGTTAGGTTAAGGGGTGAAAACTGGCATTTTTTTCTACTTAACACACCCCCAAACCTAAGCTTTGCTAGCCCCTGAGCAAAGGAAAAACAAAGAACATTAGAATGCCACTTTCGTAGAGATCATGGATGCATTTAGCATATGCATCAAGCCTTTTAAACCCCTAGGTGATCCTTAGTGGAGGAGCGAAGTCTGCTGAGGGTTTTCAGTGAAGGTACCCACAAACTTCATTAATAAAATCAGTTAATAGTTATGTAGCATGCTAAAATAGAGTTTAAGTGAATAAAATAAGTTCCACACCATGTACCTTCAATTTTAAAAGATTTTCAGCATAAAAATCACCAGTTCAAAATATGAAATTCTACTGTAATTCCTTCACCATCACTCAATTCATGTCAAGGCATTTTGCTTAAATATTTGATGCAGAACTCACCATTCACTTAAGAATTCAGTTTTGATACTACCCCCATCAAATAGGATTTCAAACCCAAGTCTCACCAGGGCTGTTTACTCATAATAAAAATAGAAGGGTGCATCATTTCACACAGCTCAAGAGCAATTACAACCCTCAAATAGGACTGCAAACATGAGCATAGGCATTGCTTTAATTTCTGAAATTTTCTAATTCTTTGCACCATAGATCAAACAAATCCTCTTCTCCACATGACAGCTCAATCCATTTCAGATCAGTAAGGTCTTTTTATTGGGTTGTAATGTGGATTATGGGTGAAATTTATAAAAGAATAAAGGGGTAAAAAGGATTCAAATTGAGAAATCAGCCAGGTAAGGAGGTGATTTGCAACTCAACCTTCTTCATTTCAGCACAATTCCATTTACTTCATGAACTTTTAGATTTGAAGTGCTCAGTTTCTAATCCTCTTTTCAGTCTTTCAATGAAATGACTTCTCTTTCTCATTCTTTTTCTTTGATTTTCTGTTTTTCCTTTTTTTTTTTTTTTTTTTTTTTTTCATGGGTTGGAATGCCACAATACCACCAACTGTGCTTTCTTCTCTTTCAACCAATCCTTGAACCTTGCTCCTCTAACCTCACTTCTCCTTCTATCTCCTGATTCCTCAGATTGAAGGTGAACTAAAACATGTCAAAAGGTTTTGGGTTCAAATTTTCAGGTTTTCATCAAAGAAAACTGGGATTTTTATGGCTCAAATGGTGTGTATCAAGGGCAGTTCAAAGGTAGGACATTTTAAGCTCAAACTGTCTAAGGAATGGCCTTACTTCATGCCCTCACTGTCATGAATGCTGTCAAGTTCTTTCAACTTGGATTTGCCTAACTTCTAGTGATCGAAACTAGATCCAATCAGTCCTTAGAGCAGAAAAATTGCTAAGACACTCTTCAAAGAAAATTTTTCAGGCCCAAATCTCACTGGGTATGGCCTTCCATCAAATTTTCTAGGGTGTATCCTTACAGTTTTCTCCCATTTCAGGTTCACTACACATCAAAAATTTTTCGAAAATTGTTGACATTTGCTTCATGAAGACCGTTAGACTACAGCTTATTTCAGTTTTAAAAAGTTTTTAATTTCCTCTTTTTCCAAAAAAAAATCAGGTGGGAAATCACTTTATTTTCAAAAACTTTTTCAACATAGCTGCACTAGCATTAACTCATTTCATTGGTTGGCACACCTGCCACACCCCCAAACCTAAACTAAACACTGTCCTCATTGTGGGGAGAAAGGTAGTAAGGAAACAGGTAAGACATAATATTAGAGACGAAAGAGACATAGAAATTGAAAGCATACAAGCACAGATGATATCAAAAAGACATTTCATTAAAATAGCACACAACAAAACTGAGAATAATCTCTACAAAATAACAAAATCCGTTATCACTCAAAATTCGTCGTCCCCCTGACACAGGGATATCCTCACCCTGCTTACGGTCGAAGAGGAACTGCAAGCCAGGGGGGGTGGGAATTGAAAGATCAAGGAGATGGGAGCTAAGCAGGTGGTGGGGGGGTTGAAGAGGGTGGGGGTGGAGGAGGTGGTGGCTCGGTCTTCTACTTCTTCTTCTTTCACTTGTTCTTTTTCCTTTCCTCCTTGGCCAGGATTCTCTGCACCTCTTCGTATTCATCCCAGAGAAATTGGAGAGGATCAGGCTCGACCGGTGGTGGCGGTGGTGGCCAGATTGGGTAGAACTTGGTCGGCAAGTCTTGAGGTTTGTCGTCGGCCATGAGTGTGGGATGGAAGGATTGCATAGGTCAGGGCGAAATGGATGTGGAAGGGCTAGACGAGGCTGATATTTAAGGTGCATGGGCGTTGGAATATGAATCGGTACAATAAATTTTTTGCATTCTTCCAGGCTGAAAATGAAAGTGAGAATAAATGGAGCGGTGGTTGCTGTGTGAGAAATAGAGCGCGGACTGCATGATGGGCTATTTTTAGGAGTGGCAGTTATGTCAAGGAAGTATGCGCAATGAATGCTGAGACACCGATTTGTAGATGAGGATGAAAATGTGCTCTGATAGTAAGAAGGGAAAATGTGGGAGAGGGAGCAAAGGTTTTCAGTAGGTGTTGAATGGAAGAGACTGTCCTAACGAAAGGTTATAGAGAATGAAAGACGATTTCGATAGGATGAGATGAGTGATTCCGATAGGTCAAGGCATCCTACTGAAATCATAGCGAATAAAACTTTCAAATGGAATGATTCGATGGGATTCCAATAGGTGGAATCATCCTTTCAATAGGTTTATGGTTGGTGATCCATCATATCGATAGGTTCCAGATAGGTATCCAGAACCTATCGAAACCTTCTTTCTGTCCCTCTTGATCATGTCGAAGAGTTGATTTCATCTATCGACTAGTCACAGTGCCTATCGAAAACCTCAAATAACCTATCGAAATCATTGGCTGACCTCACGAAAGGTACAAGTAACCTATCGAAAGGTCCCAAAAGCCCAATAACTTTGCAATTCAAAGCAAAGGTCTCGACCTCAAAGACTATTTGATTTATTGACCTTATAAACATGCTCCCATGATCCCTGAACTGCAAGCAATATCAATATGACAACCTACCTCTAGCATGGCAATTTTATTGTACATGAACAAACTATCAAGAAAAAAAGAAATATGATACATATGATACACAATGAAATAAGGTATAAAATAGAGGGTCTTGAAGATCAATGGTCTCCTCAGGCTCACGAATTTTTTCAACACAAATTTTTAGCCTTTGACCATTGACTTTCACGGTCCTACCATCTCTAGGGTCCATGATTTCTATAGCCCCAGATGGAGAAACATGTACAACTGTGAAAGGCCCATCCCATCTGGACTATAACTTTCCTAGAAAGAATTTCAATCTAGAGTTGAACATCCATACTTTATCATTTGTCTTGAATTCTTTCCGTAGCAAGTGTCTGTCATGAAAGGCTTTGGTCTTCTTGTAAATCCGGGCATTTGCATATGCTTCTAATCGCAACTCATCCATCTCAGATAACTAGAGTTTCCTATGTATACCAGCAGAGTTTAAGTCAGAATTTAGTACTCTAATAGCCCAGTATGCTTTGTGTTCTAACTCAACAGGCAAGTGACATGCCTAGCCATAAACTAGTCTGAATGGGGACATACCCATGGGGGTTTTATAGGCAGTCCTATAAGCCCATAAGGCATCTGTCAATTTTATGGACCAGTCCCTTCTGTCAGTTCTCACAGTCTTCTCTAGAATATGTTTGATTTCCCTGTTGAAAATCTCTACTTGCCCACTGGTTTGTGGGTGGAAGGGAGTGGTTACTCTGTGAGTTACAGAGTATTTTTCCATAATCTTATCAAAAGGTTTATTACAGAAGTGGCTTCCCCCATCACTAATAATAGCTTTGGGAATTCCAAACCTCGAGAAGATATTATCTTTTAGAAATTTAATGACAACCTTGTGGTCATTCGTTCTTGTAGCTATGGCCTCTACCCTTTTGGACACGTAGTCCACAGCTACATGGATAAAATTATATCCATAGGAGGGAGGGAAAGGTCCCAAAAAATTGATTTCCCAGGTGTCAAACAATTCGACAACAAGTATAGGTTGTAAAGGCATGGAGTTTCTCTTTGTAATACTTCCCATTTGCTGGCATCGACGACAAGCTTTACAATGCTGCTGGGCATCTTTGAATAGAGTAGGCCAATAGAAAACACTTTGAAGCACCTTCGCCATAGTCTTGTTACCACTGAAGTGGCCCCCACAGGCCTGTTCATGACACATGGTTAGAATGTTTTTGAACTCGATTTTAGGCACACAACGTCTTATCACCTGATATGCGCAATGCTTAAAAAGGTAAGGATCCTCCCACATGTAATATCGATTCTGTGAGAAGAACAGACTTCCATCATCCTTATTCCAATGTGGAGGGATCCTTCCCACAACAAGGTAGTTTACTATAGTGGCAAACCAGGGCATACTTATCTGTACAGTAAAAAGCTGCTCATCTGGAAAAGAGTCATTGATGGGCAAGCTCTCTGTTTCAACCACTGGGATCCTTGACTGATGGTCAACAACCACATTCTCAACTCCCTTCTTGTCTTTAATCTCCAAGTGAAATTTTTGCAAGAGAAGATCTGATTAGTCTTGCTTTGGCTTCCTTCTTGGACAAGAGGTATTTCAAGGCTAAATAGTCAGTAAACACAGTGATTTTTGATCCCAGCACATAAGACCTGAATTTTTCCAAAGCAAATACAATGACTAACAGCTATTTCTCAGTCGTGGTGTAATTCAATTGAGCATCAACCATTGATTTACTAGCATACGCTACCACACATGGTGCCTTGTCTCTTCTTTGGCCCAAAACTGCACCAATGGCGAAGTCTGATGCATCACACATCAGCTCAAATGGCAGAGAAAAATCAGCGGCTTGTAAGATAGGATCTGTAGTCAAACAAGTCTTTAACAGTTTAAAAGTAGCAAGGCATTTATCATTGAACTCAAAGGGAACCTCCTGGCACAACAGGTGGCAAAGAGGCTTGGAAATTTTGCTGAAGTTCTTGATGAACCTCCTATAGAACCCTCATGGCCCAAGAATGACTAGACTTGTTTGACAGTTATGGGAGGGGGCAAATGTGCAATTAAGTCAATCTTAGCCTGATAAAACTCTATTCCTCTGTGGGAGACAGCGTGTCCTAGGACAGTGCCTTGAGTCACCATGAAGTGACTCTTTTCCCAACTTAGAATTGGGTTGGTCTCCTCACACCTTTGCAGCACAGAGCTGAGATGGTGTAGGCATTGGGCTGAAATTATCACCATAAATAGAGAAATCATCCATGAAGATCTCCAAAAATGTGTCAATCATGTAAAAGAAAATGGCATACATACATCTTTGGAAAGTGGCAGGTGCATTACACAACCCAAATGGCATCCTTTTGTATGCAAAGGTTTAAAATGGCCAAGAGAATGTGGTTTTTTCTTGGTCTTGGGGGTAGACAGGGATCTGATTGTACCCTAAATATCCATCAAGAAAACAGTAATAGGCCTTGCCTGCCAACTTGTCCAAGATCTGATCTATGAAGGGCAATGGGAAGTGATCCTTGCTGGTTTTCTCATTGAGCTTTCGATAATCTATGCATACCCTCCAACCAGTGGCCTGTCTGGTTGGAATCAGCTCACCTGAGTTTGCTTCCATTACTGTGATCCCAGATTTCTTGGGTACTACCTGGGTAGGTGCCACCCATTGAGAATCCGAGATAGGGTAAATTATCCCAGCATCGAGGAGTTTGACTACCTCCTTCGTCACAACTTCCTGTATGTGTGGGTTGAATTTCCTTTGCATCTCTCTAAAAGGTTTAGAGCCTTCCTCAAGATGGATTTTATGCATGCACACAGCAGGATTGATCCCCCCTAAGTCTGCAATGGTCCATCCTATTGCCCTCTTATGCCTTTTAAGCACCAAAAGTAGTTCTTTTTCCTGCTCAAGGGTGAGGCAAGAAGAAATTATCACTAGCAATTTATTATTGTCTCCTAAAAAGGCATATTTCAAAGATTTTGGGAGCTATTTTAACTCCACATCTGGGGGACTGATGAGGGTAGGCAATAGGGATGCCTTAGAGGGTGGTGGAAGAGGCAACAAAGCAGGCCTCCATGGGTGATGCTTTGCTGGCTCTGCTTTAAAGGATACAATTTTCACATGCTCAATCTCAGAGGTGGAGGCCTTCTCTTCCTCTGTTTCCTTCCATACTTTGTCAAAAAATATTAGGCCACTCATTACCATGTAGCAGCATATTCAAATTTTTTTGCACAACCTCATCTATCACATCGATGGAAAAACAGTCCTCATCGAGATGGGGTTGATTGGTTGTATTGTACACATTTAATTTGACCTTCATGTTACCAAAGGATACTTCCATGACTCCTGACCTGTATTGTATACAAGCATTAGCTGTGGCCAAAAAGGGCTTTCCTAATATTACAGGTATGGAAGTAACACACTTGCTTGGTTCCATGTCCAGCACCAGAAAATCAGCAGGAAAAAAGAATTTGTCAACCCCAACCAAAACATCTTCAATAATCCCCACAGGTTACCTTTCAGATCTATCAGCTAATTGTAAGACCACAGGTGTGGGCTTCAACTCTCCTAATCCCAGCTTCTCATATACTGAATATGGAAGCAAGTTCACACTAGCTCCCAGATCTAACAAGGCCTTGTCAATGGTATGATCCCCAATGATGCAGGGGATAGAGGGGACTCCAGGGACTTGGAGTTTGGTTGGAGTGGCTATAGTCAATATTTGCTTTACCTTTTCTGCTGAAAAGACCTTCTTGGATAAATATATCCTAGACTATCTTTTATGGGTGCACAGGTCTTTCAAGAACTTGGCATAGGCTGGAATTTGCTTGACTGCATCAAGTAAAGGCAAGTTGATCTCCACTTGCTTAAAAATCTCCATCATTTCCTCTATTTTACCTTGCCCTTTGTTCAAAGGAGAAGGTGCTTGCAATGCCTTGGGAAATGGCAAATGTGGGACTACTCCCTCATTTGCAGCCTTAGCCAACTGGTCATCTTTCTTTTTAAATTATTTATTTTCTTAAGAATCCTCATTCTCTTTCTTATTCAAACTGGGTTGTTCTTGGTTGTCCACCATTGATGGCTCTTGTTGGGTCCTTTCAAAAACTACTTTTTTTTCTTTTTCCAAATCTCTAACAGTCTCACAACCCACTTGATTATCCACCAGCCTTCCACTCCTCAATGTAATAATATATTTAACTTCCTCATGGGTGGAGGAAACTTCACCCATTACAAACTATCTCCTTGGGTTATCCAATGGTTGGCTAGGCAGCCTCCCTTCCTCCCTCTTAGTCAAAGCATTAGACAGCTGACCAAGATGGTCTACTATCTTTTTAATGCTTTAGCTGTGAGAGTGCATAGTTTGAGATAAGGGACCCAAATTCTATAATGAGGCCAGAACTTGTTCCTCGAAAGAAAGTGATCTCACAGCTGGAGGGGGTGCAGGTTGCTGCACAGGCTGGCCCACAGGCTGGGTCATGGGTTGCTGGTAATGAGGCTTGGAAACATAACTTTGGTGGTAGGATTGTGCATTTTTGTACGGCATGGGCTGCTATTGCTGCTGCTGCTGGTTTGGGTAGGCATCTTATCTCCACCTCAAGTTGGGGTGGTTTTTCCATTGGTACCCAGCAGCAGGCTGTTACCCATAGGACTGGGTGGCAGCTACATGCTCTAGAATAAAATCTGGAAATTGGATAGCTGAGGGGCATTCCTCAAGGGAGTGAGTGGGGGACTGGCATATAGCACATGCCTCCTCCACTCTAGCAGCCATGAGTAGCTGCATTGTTCTCATGAGCTTATCAAATCTCAATGCCAAACTGTCCACTTTCCTCTCCAAATCACTATGCACATTTACCTCATACATCTTCCCTCTGGTAGTATTCTCCTTCACCATTCTAGGAGGATCTAAATCCCTAGACAAAGTCTCCCTTTGCATGGAGTTCTCACTAATGATATCAAACAACTCCCAAGCCTCCTCAGCAATTTTGTGGAGGTAAGTACCACCACAAGAGGCATCAACCATGTCCCTGCTTTTGGAATCAATTCCTTGATAGAAACTTTGGACAAGTTGCCACTCATGGATTTGATGATTGAGACATTTCTTCAGGAGTTCTTTGAATCTCTCCCAAGATTGGTGAAAATCCTCAGTTGGATCTAGAGCAAATGAGATAATGCCCTTCCTCAATTGGCTTGTCTTGGACATGGGAAAAAATTTGGCCAAAAATTGACATTGAAGATCACTCCAAGACTGAATACTATTGGGGGGAAGCATGGATAACCAGGTCCTGACTCTATCCTTTAATGAAAAAGGAAAGAGTCTCATCCTGGTTGCCTCCTCCCCCAAACCTGTGATATTGAAAGTGGTGCACAGTCCTAATAATTCATCAATGTGTCTGTATGGATCCTCTTTGGACAGGCCATGGAATGAGGGTAGCATCTGGATTATGAAAGACTTAATTTCATAATTTCCTTGAGCAGCATGAAATTGAATGCATAAGGGAGAATTGTAGACCCCTGGTGCATTAAATCCGTTTGGAGTTCTAGGCTGCTGTTGCTCACCCATTTTGACAGATTCAGCTGCAACAGATGTGGGTGAAATTTGTCTAGATCTGAGAATTCTTTCAACCTCTGAATTTAATGGAACAATCTGAAGTTTCAGAGTTCTCATTCCAAACATACACCACTCACAATCTTACTGCAGAGCAAATCTTCAAATAGAATAATCCGGAACAAAAACAAATGATCAATGAATCTAAAACAAAATCAACAGATTTGACATATTAATAAGGTTAGAGGGAAGCAAACTCAAGAGCAGCCTCTAGCACAATGTTCTTCCTTAGTAGCAGCTTCAGATCTGATGAAATGACAAAAAGAACTAGAAAACAACAAGACTTACAAACACAGTTAATGAAAAATCAAACAAATTGTCACAGATCTATGATCTAAACTAAAACAAACTTAGATCTACCAATTTAAAAATACATCTCCCCGGCATCGGCGCCAAAAACTTGTTGGTAAACTACCTTGTATTCAAAAAGGAGTTTAAATTCACTCAATTCAAGGCAGTCATGCACACAGACCTACAAGTATTCAGGGTCTGTTGTAGCAAGTTTTAAAAGAGTAAGTAAGGGAATGTCCACAGGGAGGTGAGTTCAAAAGATGGTAAATCTCCATATCTGAAAGTGATCTGACACCCTACCTAATACTAGGTTAGTAAAAGAAAGGAGAGAGGTTTTAAAGGGTTGTCACTTAAACTAAACTACAAATAAAATACAGAATTAACAGGGATCGAGTCCAGAGTTCAAATCTCACAATTGGAAGGAATTAAAAACAGAAAATAGAGTAGAATAGCTTGGGGTTTTGACTTACTGCAATTGGATTGAGCTAATCGTGTTACAGGGGGTTCAAAGCACACCAATCCCTCAGCTGGCTACAAGCACAGCTGCAGAGTAGAAGATTCTACTATAAATCAAGGGATTTGACTGATCTTAAGGTTATGATCTGTCCTCTTCAATGGTCACAGACCATCCTATAGATTTCATCCGACCCAAAGGTTTAAGGTGAAAGAATCCAAGTGAAACCAGAGATTGAACTGCTCTTAAGGCTATGGTCTGTCCACTTCAATGGTCATAGACCATCCTATAGATTTCTTCCAACTCAAAGGTTTCAATCAGAGTATTAAAACCACTACAGATGCTGCAATTATCAGGTCACAGACACAGGCAATTGCAGGGATATCAGATCTAGGGAGATCAAATGGTATCCAAGAGGTCTACCAGTTAAGTGGGTGAGCTGATCAACAAACTCCTCTACACAAATCCGATTGAGCACCAAATGAAACCAAGGGAACTATAGATCTAATTAAAACAATAAAATCAATATTTACATTGCATAAAACTCACTCTACAATGAAATGCTCTCAGATTTGTAGTCTGTGCAGCAATTGACCCACAAATAACACTCTCGACCTTACCCAATTACAGATCAGACCTCACCCCATGTTGCTCCGAGGGAGTTAGCCAACCATCATTGAGCAAAAGGAGGGAAAACAAAATTTTGTTGCAAGCCCTAATCTCTAGATTTCTATCTCCCCCAATTATAATTGGGGATCTCATTATATAGCTTTTCCCTCTTGTTTCTCCCGCCAATATTTCCTTCTAGAAGGTCCTCAGAGTTCGTTAGAGTTCTATCAGAGCACGTGGGGTTGGTTAGGGTTTCCTAGGGCATCTTTAGGATCGTTGTGCCGGTCACCAAAGTGCCTCTGGTTGCATGCAGCAGGTCACCAAATTGCAGCATGTGAACAGCCTATTTTTGGAAAAGTTCCTCACACGATTTTGACAGGTTGAGGAAGCTTCCGACAGGTTCAAATGGAGCTTTTTGGTCCTTTCGCTAGGTTCTCAGATCTCTTCGATAGGTTCCGACAGGATGAGCCTTCTCTTAACGCTTTAGCATTCTCTGCCCCTTTGCCTGAAGCATTCAACAGGTTGGGAAAGCTTTTCGACAGGTTCAGCTCTGCATGCCATCATTTCGATAGGATTGCTCTCACTCCTGTCGAAATGTTCAAGTACCTTCCAAGAGGTCTGAGCTCTAGCTTCTCCATTTCGATAGGTTCAGGCAACCATCCGGTCGGTTCCCTTTACACCTCAGGTACGCTTTCGATAGGATGATTTCTTTCTTTCTTCAGCTACTCGATAGGTTCTTGGATCCTATCGAACTTCTCAACCAGCACGAATTCTTCCTTTCTCTGTCTTCAGATCCTATCAAAACCCTTCCATCTGCATGAATTCCTCAATTTTTAGCCCTCAGCTCCTATCAAAGCCTTCAGATAACCTCTCGATAGGATGTTTTCTGCCTGCTTTCACTTCCTTAACTCTGCCCTGCTGTTGCCACACGCCTCAAGTGGCTAATGGTGTACTACCTTCTTATGTGCCATTGTTGGGTCTGCACTGTGTTGAGAGATGAACTTTTTTGTGTAGCCTTTTTGAGTAGTTTTCTGCACTATTCCTGTCTTTTATTACTATCTACAAAATAGACTCAACAAGTGTTTATTAGTGTGCTCACAGGTCCATTAAAGGTTAGGTTAAGGGGTGAAAACTGGCATTTTTCACTACTTAACACACCCCCAAACCTAAGCTTTGCTAGTCCCTGAGCAAAGAAAAAATAAAGAACATTAGAATGCCACTTTCGTAGGGATCACAGATGCATTTAGCATATGCATCAAGCCTTTTAAACCCCTAGGTGATCCTAGTGGAGGAGTGAAGTCTCCTGAGGGTTTTCAGTGAAGGTACCCACAAACTTCTCCAATAAAATCAGTTAATAGTTATGTAGCATGCTAAAATAGAGTTTAAGTGAATAAAATAAGTTCCACACCATGTACCTTCAATTTTAAAAGATTTTCAGCATAAAAATCACCAATTTAAAACATGAAATTCTGCTGTAATTCCTTCACCATCACTCAGTTCATGTCAAGGCATTTTGCTTAAATATTTGATGCAGAGCTCACCGTTCACTTAAAAATTCAGTTTTGATACTACGCCCATCAAATAGGATTTCAGACCCAAGTCTCACCAGGGCTATTCACTCATAATAAAAATAGTAGGGTGCATCATTTCACACAGCTCAAGAGCAATTACAGCCCTCAAATAGGACTGCAAGCATGAGCATAGGCATTGCTTTAATTTCTGAAAATTTTTAATTCTTTGCACCATAGATCAAACAAATCCTCATCTCCACATGACAGCTCAATCCATTTCAGATCAGTAAGGTCTTTTTATTGGGTTGTAATGTGGCTTATGGGTGAAATTTATAAAAGAATAAAGGGGTAAAAAAGATTCAAATTGAGAAATCAGCTAGGTAAGGAGGTGATTTGCAACTCAACCTTCTTCATTTCAGCACAATTCCATTTACTTCTTGAACTTTTAGATTTGAAGTGATCAGTTTCTAATCCTCTTTTCAGTCTTTCAATGAAATGACTTCTCTTTCTCATTCTTTTTCTTTGATTTTTTATTTTTCCTTTTTTTTTTTATGGGTTGGAATGCCACAATATCACCAACTGTGCTTTCTTCTCTTTCAACCAATCCTTGAACCTTGCTCCTCTAACCTCACTTCTCCTTCTATCTCCTGATTCCTCAGATTGAAGGTGAACTAAAACATGTCAAAAGGTTTTGGGTTCAAATTTTCTGGTTTTCATCAAAGAAAATTGGGATTTTTATAGCTCAAATGGTGTGTATCAAGGGCAGTTCAAAGGTGGGACATTTTAAGCTCAAACTGTCCAAGGAATGGCCTTACTTCATGTTCTCACTGTCATGAATGCTATCAAGTTGTTTCAACTTGGATTTGCCTAACTTTTAGCGATCAAAACTACATCCAATCAGTCCTAAGAGCAGAAAAATTGCCAAGACACTCTTCAAAGAAAATTTTCAGGCCCAAATCTCACTGGGTATGGCCTTCCATAAAATTTTCTAGGGTGTATCCTTACCGTTTTCGCTCATTTCAGGTTCACTACACATCAAATTTTTTTCAAAAATTGTTGACATTTGCTTCATGAAGACTGTTAGACTACAACTTATTTCAGTTTTAAAAAGTTTTTAATTTCCTCTTTTTCCAAAAAAAAATCAGGTGGGAAATCACCTTATTTTCAAAAACTTTTTCAACATAGCTGCACTAGTATTAACTCGTTTCATTGGTTGGCACACCTGCCACACCTCCAAACCTAAACTAAACAGTGTCCTCACTGTGGGGAGAAAGGTAGTAAGGAACCAGGTAAGACATCATATTAGAGACGAAAGAGAAACAGAAATTGAAAGCATACAAGCACAGATGACATCAAAAAGATATTTCATTAAAATAGCACACTACAAAACTGAGAATAATCTCTACAGAATAACAAAATCCGTTGTCACTCAAAATTCGTTGTCCCCCTGGCACAGGGATATCCTCACCCTGCTTACGGTGAAAGAGGAACTGCAAGCCAGGGGGGGTGGGAATTGAAAGATCAAGGAGATGGGAGCTGAGCAGGTGGGGGGGGGGTTGAAGAGGGTGGGGTGGAGGAGGTGGTGGCTCGGTCTTTTGCTTCTTCTTCTTTCTCTTGTTCTTTTTCCTTTCTTCCTTGGCTAGGATTCTCTGCACCTCTTCGTTTTCATCCCAGAGAAATTGGAGAGGATCAGACTCGACCAGTGGTGGCGGTGGTGGCCAGACTGGGTAGAACTTGGTCGTCAAGTCTTGAGGTTTGTCGTTGGCCATGAGTGTGGGATGGAAGGATTGCACAGGTCAGGGGGAAATGGATGTGGAAGGGCTGGACGAGGCTGATATTTAAGTGCATGGGCATTGGAATAAGAATTGGTACAATCAATTTTTTTCATTCTTCCAGGCTAAAAATGAAAGTGGGAATAAATGGAGCGGTGGTTGCTATGTGGGAAATAGAACGCGGGCTGCATGATGGGCTATTTTTAGGAGTGGTAGTTAGTCAAAGAAGTATGCGTAATGAATGCTAAGACACCGATTTGTGGATAAGGATGAAAACGTGCTCTGATAGCAAGAAGGGCAAATGTGGAGGAGGGAGCTAGGGTTTTCAGTAGGTGTCGAATGGAAGAGACTATTCTAACGAAAGGTTATAGAGAATGAAAGACGATTTTAATAGGATGAGATGAGGGATTTCGATAGGTCAAGGCATCCTATTGAAATCATAGTGAATAAAGCATTCAAATGGAATGATTCGATGGGATTCTGATAGGTGGAATCATCCTTTCGATAGGTTTATGGTTGGTGATCCATCATATCGATAGGTTCCAGATAGGTATCCAGAACCTATCGAAACCTTCTTTCTGTCCCTCTTGATCCTATCGAAGAGTTGATTTTATCTATCGACCAGTCGCAGTGCCTATCGAAAACCTCGAATAACCTATCGAAATCATCAACTGACCTCAAGAAAGGTGCAAGTAACCTATCAAAAGGTCCCAAAAGCCCAATAACTTTGCATTTCAGTGCAGTGCTCAGTCTCAGCACCCAGCAAACTCCTACTGCTATGCTATCATTTGATTTATTGACCTTATAAACATGCTCCCATGATCCATGAACTGCAAGCAATATCAAGATGACAACCTACCTCTAGCATGGCAATTTTATTATACCTGAACAAACTATCAAGACAAAAAGAAATATGATACACAATGAAATTAGGTATTAAACTGGAGGGTCCTAAAGATTAATGGTCTCCTTAGGCTCACGAATTTTTTTAACACAAATTTTTAGCCTTTGACTATTGACTTTCATGGTCCTACCATCTCTAGAGTCCATGATTTCTACATCCCTAGATGGAGAAACATGTACAACTGTGAAAGGCCCATCCCATCTTGACTACAACTTTCCTGGAAAGAATTTCAATCTAGAGTTGAACATCCATACCTTGTCATTTGTCTTGAATTCTTTCCGTAGCAAGTGTCTGTCATGGAAGGCTTTGGTCTTCTCCTTGTAAATCTGGGCATTTGCATATGCTTCTAATCGCAACTCATCCAGCTCAGATAACTGGAGTTTCCTGTGTATACCAGCAGAGTTTAAGTCAGAATTTAGTACTCTAATAGCCTAGTATGCTTTGTGTTCCAACTCAACAGGCAAGTAACATGCCTTGCCACAAACTAGTCTGAATGGGGGCGTACCTATGGGGGTTTTATAGGTAGTCCTATAAGCCCATAAGGCATCTGCCAATTTTATGGACCAGTCCCTCCTGTAAAGGCATGAAGTTTCTCTTTGTAATGCTTCCCATTTGCTGGCATCGAGGACAAGCTTTACAATGCTGCTGAGCATCTTTGAACAGAGTAGGCCAATAGAAACCACTTTGAAGCACCTTCACCGCATTCTTGTTACCACTGAAGTGGCCCCCACAGGCCTGTTCATGACACATGGTTAGAATGTTTTTGAACTCGATTTTAGGTACACAACGTCTTATCACCTGATCTGCGCAATGCTTAAAAAGGTAAGGATCCTCACACATGTAATATCGAATCTGTGAGAAGAACTGACTTCTATCATCCTTATTCCAATGTGGAGAGATCCTTCCCACAGCAAGGTAGCTTACTATATTGACAAACCAGGGCATACTTATCTATACAGTAAAAAGCTGCTCATCTGGAAAAGAGTCATTGATGGGCAAGCTCTCTGTTTTAGCCTCTTGGATCCTTAACAGATTGTCAGCAACCACATTCTCAACTCCCTTCTTGCCTTTAATCTCCAAGTGGAATTCCTGCAAAAGAAGAATCCATCTGATTAGTCTTGCTTTGGCTTCCTTCTTGTACAAGAGGTATTTCAAGGCTGAGTGGTCAGTAAACACAGTGATTTTTTATCCTTGCACATAAGACCTAAATTTTTCTAAAGTAAATACAATGGCTAATAGCTCCTTCTCAGTCATGGTGTAATTCAATTAAGCATCAACCATTGATTTACTAGCATACGCTACTACACATGGTGCCTTGTCTCTTCTTTGGCCCAAAACTGCACCAATGGCGAAGTTTGATGCATCACACATCAACTCAAATGACAGAGAAAAATCAAGGGCTTGCCTCAGGGGCTTGCAAGATAGGAGCTATAGTCAAACAAGTCTCTAACAGTTCAAAAGTAGTAAGGCATTCATCATTGAGCTCAAAGGGAACCTCCTGGCACAACAGGTGGCAAAGAGGCTTGGAAATTTTGCTGAAGTCCTTGATGAACCTCCTATAGAACCCAGCATGGCCCAAGAATGACCTGACTCGTTTGACAGTTTTGAGAGGGGGCAAATGTGCAATTAAGTCAATCTTAGCCTGATCAACCTCTATTCCTCTATGGGAGACAACATGTCCTAGGACAGTGCCTTGAGTCACCATGGAGTGACTCTTTTCCCAACTCAGAACTAGGTTGGTATCCTCACACCTTTGCAGTACAGAGCTGAGATGGTGCAGGCATTGGCAAAAATCATCTCCATAAATGGAGAAATCATCCATGAAGATCTCCAAAAACTTGTCAATCATGTAAGAGAAAATGGCATACATACATCTTTGGAAAGTGGTAGGTGCATTACATAACCCAAATGGCATCCTTCTGTATGCAAAGGTTCCAAATGGGCAAGTGAATGTGATTTTTTCTTGGTCTTGGGGGTAGACAGGGATCTGATTGTACCCTGAATATCCATCAAGAAAAGAGTAATGGGCCTTGCCTGCCAACTTGTCCAAGATCTGATCTATAAAGGGAAATGGGAAGTGATCCTTGCTGGTTTTCTCATTGAGCTTTCGATAATCTATGCATACCCTCCAACCAGTGGTCTGTCTAATTGAAATCAGCTCACCTGAGTCTGCTTCCATTACTGTGATCCCGGATTTCTTAGGCACTACCTTGGTAGGTGCCACCCATTCAGAATCCGAGATAGGGTAAATTATCCCAGCATCAAGGAGTTTGACTACCTCTTTCATCACAACTTCCTACATGTGTGGGTTGAGTTTCCTTTGCATCTCTCTAGAAGCTTTAGAGCCTTCCTCAAGATGGATTTTATGCATGCACACAGCAGGATTGATCTCCCCTAAGTCTGCAATGGTCCATCCTATTGCCCTCTTATGCATTTTTAGCACACAAAGTAGTTCTTTTTCCTGCAAAAGGGTGAGGGAAGAAGAAATTATCACTGGAAATTTATTATTGTCTCCTAAAAAGACATATTTCAAAGATTTTGAGAGCTGTTTTAACTCCATATCTAGGGACTGATGAGGGAAGGCAATAGGGGTGCCTTAGAGGGTGGTGGAAGAGGCAACGAAGCAGGCCTCCATGGGTGATGCTTTGCTGGCTCTGCTTCAGAGGATACAATTTTCACATGCTCAATCTCAAAGGTGGAGGCCTTCTCTTCCTCTATTTCCTTCCATACTTCGTCAAAAATATTAGACCACTCATTACCATGTAGCAACATATTCAAATTTTCTTACAAAACCTCATCTATCACATCGATGGAAAAACAGTCCTCATCGAGATGAGGTTGATTGGCTGTGTTGTACACATTTAATTTGACCTTCATGTTACCAAAGGATACTTCCATGACTCCTAACCTGCATTGTATACAAGCATTAGCTGTGGCCAAAAAGGGCCTTCCTAATATTACAGGTATGTCAGTAACACACTTGCTTGGTTCCATGTCCAGCACCAGAAAATCAATAGGATAAAAGAATTTGTCAACCCCAACCAAAACATCTTCAATGATCCCCATAGGCTTCCTTTCAGATCTATCAGCTAGTCTTAAGACCACAGGTGTGGGCTTCAACTCTCCTAATCCTAGCTTCTCATATACTGAATATGGAAACAAGTTCACACTAGCTCCCAGATCTAACAAGGCCTTTTCAATGATATGATCCCCAATGATGCAGGGGATAGTGGGGACTCCAAGGTCTTAGAGTTTGGTTGGGATGGCTATAATCAATATTTGCTTTACCTTTTCTGCTGAAAAGACCTTCTTAGATAAATATATCCTAAACTGTCTTTTATGGGTGCATAGGTCTTTCAAGAACTTGGCATAAGCTGAAATTTGCTTGATTGCATCAAGTAAAGGCAAGTTGATCTTCACTTGCTTAAAAGTCTCCATCATTTCCTCTATTTTACCTTGCTTAAAAGTCTCCATCATTGCAAGTTGATTTTCACTTGTAATGCCTTGGGAAATTGCAAATGTGGAACTACTCCCTCATTTGCAGCCTTAGCCAACTGGTCATCTTTCTTTTTAAATTTTTTATTTTCTTGAGAATCCTCATTCTCTTTGTTATTCAAACTGGGTTGTTCCTGGTTATCCACCATTGGTGGCTCATGTTGGGTCCTTTCGAAAACCACTTTTTCTTCTTTTTCCAAATCTCTGACAAGCTCACAGCCCACTTGATTATCCCCCAGCCTTCCACTCCTCAATGTAGTAACAGATTTAGCTTCCTCATGGGTGGAGGAAACTTCACCCATTACAAACTATCTTCTTGGGTTATCCAATGGTTGGCTAGGCAGCCTCCCTTCCTCTCTCTTAGTCAAAGCATTAGACAGTTGGCCAAGATGGTCTTCTATCTTTTTAATGCTTTAGCTGTAAGAGTGCACAGTTTGAGATAAGGGACCCAAATTCTGTAATGAGGCTAAAACTTGTTTCTCGAAAGAAAGTGATCTCATAGCTGGAGGGGGTGCAGGTTGCTGCACAGGCTAGGTCATGGGCTGCTGGTAATGAGGCTTGGGAACATAACTTCGGTGGTAGGGTTGAGCATTTTCTTAGGGCATGGGCTACTGTTGCTACTGCTGGTGGTTTGGGTAGGCATCTTGTCTCCACCTTAAGTTGGGGTGGTTTCTCCATTGGTACCCAACAACAAGCTGTTGCCTATAGGACTCGGTGGCAGCCACATGCTCTAGAACAAAATCTGGAAATTAGACAGCTAAGGGGCATTCCTCAAGGGAGTGAGTGGGGGACTGGCATATAGCACATGCCTCCTCCACTCTAACAGCCATGGGTGGCTGCATTGTTCCCATGAGGTTATCAAATCTCAATGCCAAACTGTCCACTTTCCTTTCTAAATCACTATGCACATTTACCTCATACATCTTCCCTCAGGTAGTATTCTCTTTCACAATTCTAGGAGGATCTAAATCCCTAGACAAAGTCTCCCTTTGCATGGAGTTCTCACTAATGATATCAAACAACTCCCAAGCCTCCTCAGCAGTTTTGTGGAGGTAAGTACCACCACAAGAGGCATCAACCATATCCCTGCTTTTGAAATCAATCCCTTGATAGAAACTTTAGACAAGTTGCCACTCAGGGATTTGATGATTGGGACATTTCTTCAAGAGTTCTTTGAATCTCTCCCAAGATTGGTGAAAATCCTGAGTTAGATCTCGAGCAAATGAGATAATGCCCTTCCTCAACTGGCTTGTCCTGAACATGGAGAAAATTTTGGCCAAAATTTGACATTAAAGATCACTCTAGGACTGAGTACTTTTGGGGGGAAGCATGGATAACCAGGTCCTGCCTCTATCCTTCAATGAAAAAGGAAAGAGTCTCATCCTGGTTGCCTCCTCCCCCAAACCTGTGATATTGAAAGTGGTGCACAGTCCTAAGAATTCATCAATGTTCTTGTATGAATCCTCTTTGGACAGGCCATGGAATGAGGGTAGCATCTAGATTATGGAAGACTTAATTTCGTAATTTCCTTGAGTACTAGGGAATTGAATGTAAAAGGGGGAATTGTAGACCCCCGATGCATTAAATTCTTTTAGAGTTCTAGGCTGTTGCTGCTCACCCATTTCGAGAGATTCAGCTGCAACAGATGTGGGTGAAATTTGTCTAGATATGAGAATTCTTTCAACCTCTAGATTTAATCGAACAATCTGAGCGTTCAGAGTTCTCCTTCCAAACATACACCATTCACAATCTTACTGCAGAGCTAATCTTTAAACAGAATAATCCGAAACAAATACAAATGATCAATGAATCTAAAACAAAATCAACAGATTTGACATATTAACAAGGGTAAAGGGAAGCAAACTCAAGAGCAGCCTCTAGCACAATGTTCTTCCTTAGTAGCAGCTTCAGATCTGATGAAATGACAAAAAGAACTTGAAAACAACAAGACTTACAAACACAGTTAATGAAAAATCAAACAAATTGTCACAGATCTATGATCTAAACTAAAACAAACTTAGATCTACCAATTTAAAAATACATCTCCCCGGCATCGGCGCCAAAAACTTGTTGGTAAACTACCTTGTATTCAAAAAGGAGTTTAAATTCACTCAATTCAAGGCAGTCATGCACACAGACCTACAAGTATTCAGGGTCTGTTGTAGCAAGTTTTAAAAGAGTAAGTAAGGGAATGTCCACAGGGAGGTGAGTTCAAAAGATGGTAAATCTCCATATCTGAAAGTGATCTGACACCCTACCTAATACTAGGTTAGTAAAAGAAAGGAGAGAGGTTTTAAAGGGTTGTCACTTAAACTAAACTACAAATAAAATACAGAATTAATTGGGATCAAGTCCAGAGTTCAGATCTCACAATTGGAAGGAATTAAAAACAGAAAATGGAGAAGAACAGCTTGGGGATTGGACTTACTGTAATTTGATTGAGCTGATCGTGTTACAGGGGGTTCAAAGCACACTAATCCCTCAGCTGGTTACAAGCACAACTGCAGAGTAGAAGATTCTACTATAAACCAAGGGATTAGACTGATCTTAAGGCTATGATCTGTCCACTTCAATGGTCACAAACCATCCTATAGATTTCATCCGACCCAAAGGTTTAAGGTGGAAGAATCCAAGTGAAACCAGAGATTGAACTAATCTTAAGGCTATGGTCTGTCCACTTCAATGGTCACAAACCATCCTATAGATTTCTTCCAACTCAAAGTTTTCAATCAGAGCATTAAAACCACTACAGATGCTGCAATTATCAGGTCACGGACACAGGCAATTGCAGGGATATCAGATCTAGGGAGATCAAATGGTATCCAAGAGATCTACCAGTTAAGTGGATGAGCTGATCAACAAACTCCTCTACACAAATCCGATTGAGCACCAAATGAAACCAAGGGAACTATAGATCTAATTAAAATAATAAAATCAATATTTACATTGCATAAAACTCACTCTATAATGAAATGCTCTCAGATCTTTAGTCTGTGCAGCAATTGACCCATAAATAACACTCTCAACCTTACCCAATTACAGATCAGACCTTACCCCTTGCTACTCCAAGGGAGTTAGCCAACCATCATTGATCTAAAGGAGGGAAAACAAAATTTTGTTGCAAGCCCTAATCTCCAAATTTCGATCTCCCCCCATTACAATTGGGGATCTCATTATATAGCTTTTCCCTCTCGTTTCTCCCGCCAATATTTCCTTCTAGAAGGTCCTCAGAGTTCGTTAGAGTTCTGTCAAAGCACGTGGGGTTGGTTAGGGTTTCCTAGGGCATCTTCAGGATCGTCGTGCCGGTCACCAAAGTTCCTTGGGTTGCGTGTAGTAGGTCACCAAGTTATAGCGTGTGAACAACTTATTTTCTGAGAAGTTCTTCACACGATTTTGACAGGTTGAGGATGCTTTCGACAGGTTCAAATGGAGCTTTTTAGTCCTTTCGCTAGGTTCTCAGATCTCTTCGATAGGTTCTGATAGGATGAGCCTTCTCTTGACGTTTCAGCGTTCTCTGTCTCTTTGTCTGGAGCATTCGATAGGTTGGGAAAGCTTTTCGACAGGTTCAGCTCTGCATGCCAGCATTTCGATAGGATTGCTCTCACTCCTGTCGAAATGCTCAAGTACCTTCTGATAGGTCTGAGCTCCAGCTTCTCCATTTTGATAGGTTTAGGCAACCATCCGATAGGTTCCCTTTACACCTTCTGCAGCTTTCGATAGGATGATTTCTTTCTTTCTTTCAATTGCTTGATAAGTTCTTGGATCCTATCGAACTTCTCAACGCGCATGAATTCTTCCTTTCTCTGTCTTCAGATCCTATTGAAACCCTTCCATCTGGACGAATTCCTCCATATTTAGCCCTTAGCTCCTATCGAAGCCTTCAGATAACCTCTCGATAGGATGTTTTCTATCTGCTTTCACTTCCTTAACTCTGCCCTACTGTTGTCACACGCCCTAAGTGGCTACTGGTGTGCAGCCTTCTTATGTGCCATTGCTGGGTCTGCACTGTGCTGAGAGATGGACTTCTTTGTGCAGCCTTTTTGAGTGGTTTTCTGCACTATTCCTGTCTTTTATTACTATCTACAAAACAAACTCAATAGGTATTTATTAGTGTTCTTACAGGTCCATCAAAGGTCAGGTTAAGGAGTGAAAACTGGCATTTTTCACTACTTAACAATGCCAACACATAGGATTCGTCTTTCTGAGATGCATATAAAGGTGTAAAATTCACAAGCGTGAACCCTAACTGGTCTGTTTTAATACCTTTGCGTTGTCTAACATCAACCCAGTCACACTTGAATAGCACTAATTTCAGCCCTTGGAGATAAGTCAACTCAATTATGTCCATGAGACATCCGTAATATGTGATCTCCCCTGAAACTGGATTTTTGTCCTTTGCACCTGAATAGCTTGGAGTTCTTGCAATGGCCATCACACCACTATTTTGTGTTGTATCCCTCTTCTCTTTATTAGTTGTTCAAAATTTATAATCATTGATAGTGTATCTAGTGAATCTTCTCGCATGAGTGTATGGAAAATTAGCGAGTAAATCGAGTCTCACCAGCAACGTACTATTGGCCTCAATCATTGATTTAATCTATTAGATGTGGATAACAAAGTTAGTGCCTCTTTTAAGTGTATAAAAATAATTATCTCCTCACACTTACATGTGATTTAAACCAATCGCTAAACTACTCTTTGTATATATTTTATTTCTCGTAATCAATTTTACGCTTATGATACTTCAGGTTAATGTATGATTTATATTGCCTGCATTAAATGGATGCGAGGTGAGTATAATGGATTGAATTCAAATGGTCCGACAATATAAAGAGGTTGAGAATTATTACTTCACATATCGAGCGACTCTATCATCATTAAACAACACATAGTTATGCATTTGTTTACATTCGATATTGGTGAGAATGAATTGTTCGGTACCTCCAATTGCAGTGTCTTCAGCATACCTGACAGGTCTATTCAATCGTGTTTCAATATTTCGTAAGTACCTTGAGCAAAATGTGAGACACTCATCGGCGAGGTATCCTTCTACAATGGAACCTTCGGGATAGGCTCCGTTGCGTACATATGACTTAAGTGTGTACAAGTATCTGCATACATAGAAATGAATGTACTTCCATTAAGGAAAATCAAACATAATTGATAAATGTAAAGATAATTGCAGAGATTGTATGGATCGTACCTTTCGATGGGATACATCCAGCGGTAATGGGCAGGTCCACCAAGCATTGCCTCGGATGCTAAGTGTATGGGTAAATGGACCATAATATCAAAAAATGAAGGTGAAAAAATCTGCTCTAGATTGCACAAAATCAATGGTATGCACTCATGTAGACATTTGAAGTCCTCAACCCAACATGTTTTAAAGCATAACTCACGAAAGAACGTGCTTAATTCTATTAGAGCAGAACTGACATTTTTTGCCACCATCCTCCAAACAGCAAGAGGCAAAAATTGTTGCATAATAACGTGTGAGTCGTGACTTTTGAGCCCAGATATCTTTCGATCTTGACGTTAACACATCTTGAAATGTTAGAGGCATAACCATCAGGGATCTTCATGCTCTTCAGGATTAGACAGAATATCTCCTTCTCACTTTTATCCATAGAGTAACATGCAAATGGTAGATACACTTTACTGTTATCTACATGCTCTTTTGCATGGAGCTCATGTCTTATGTTCATTGTCATCAAGTCAAGACGTGCTTTCAATCCATCCTTTTTCCTTCCAAGTCCAGTAGTGTACCAACCACATTGTCGCATACATTTTTCTCGGTATGCATAATGTCTAAATTGTGTTTTAGTAAATTCTCTGACCAATATGGTAACTCGAAGAATATATTCAACTTCTTCTAGTTATTTGGCATTGTTGGTATAAAAGGTGCATTTTTTGTTATTTTTCTCTTCATCTTCTTTGGTTTCTTCACAACATAGTCAGTTTTGGGGATCTTGACAAAGGTATGTTGATCATTTCTTAAATTTATCAAAATTTACTTACCGGTTAGTGGGGTTGGAGCTTCTCTTTCTTCGATATTTCTATCGAAACACTGTTTATTCTTTCGAAATCTATGATCTAAAGGTAAAAATCGGCGATGACCCATATAACAAAGCTTCCCACAATTTGGCAACCGTTCACTACATGTATTCTCATGGAAATAAGGACACACTTTATATCCTTTAGTGCTCTAACCCGAAAGCATAGCATATCCTGGAAAGTCGCTAACTGTCCAAAGCAAACCCGCTCGCAATTTGAAAGCCTCCATCTTTGATGAATGTATGTTTCCAATCCTTCTTCCCATAATTCCTTTAGCTCATTTATTAGAGGCCTCAGGTATACATCGATGTCATTTTCAGGACTTGTCGGACCCTGTGACAGCCCGGATTTCGACACCCCGAAACCCGTGCGATCAGCACGATCCTCCAGACCGTGCCCCAAAACTATGCACGGGACATTGGTATAACAAGCAATGATAAATAAATAAAGCAAATGATTTCATAATGCGGAAAAGTTAATATGCCCATCTGGCATACGCAAAAGACAGTTCTGCTTTCATGCCACTACATTAACAGAGAACCGACTCGAACCATCGGTGATAAACAGAACACCCCAGATGGTTCGCCAAAAGAATAATTCAATTTGATTATATTATTTATCAAAATAAAGGCTTGACATACCAAGCCGTACAATTAGCTCTCAAAACTACTCTCTGTCAAAGTACACAGCAGAGTCTCCTAGAATAAGTCCTCGGGAGGAGGCTCCAACTCGTCTCCAGGCACGTAATCTGAATAACCTGGATCTAGGTCTCCCGAAGCCTCAGTTGCAGCTAACAAAGGACCTGCGACGTATAGTCTAAAGGGTGAGCTACATCCTAGCTCAATAGGGAATAAACACAATGAACATATATTCCATGATATTCTAAGCATAATGTGTCTATGCATTTCCTAGGAAAATAGTTTAAGAGCTGATGATTTGCATTCAACTTTATTGGTAATTAGCATGTCTTACTTTACTGTTGATTTATCATGAATGACACTGAACAGGCCTAAAGCAAAACTTAAATCTTCAACTTAAGTAATCCCTGAGCAATATAGCATCGAGCCCCGATGGAATACCCACCATCGTCGCCTAAATAGATAGTTGTAATTAATGTATTCCTTGGGAATACTACCCAAGCTCCTTTCTCACTAGGCGGCGGGGTTAAATATCACTCAACATCCCTGGGATGTGCTTACTGTTACGGATAAACCTCTGTACTGGTGTACGGATTGGCCGCCGTACCGGTCACGGATATCCTGCAGTGTCAGTCGTGGGTATCCCGCCACGTCGGTGGGGTATTCTAAACAAACCTCAAATAACAAAAATACCATGTGCTTTACATATAGTTATTCACCGTGTAAAGTACTATCTTATATCAGTTAGGCCTCAACAGTAATTATTCAATCACATATACATCCCTGGGATGTATATCATACTCGCATCACACTTGATGTCTTATTTACCTTCTCATCCCCTGGGGATGTCTTATTCATATTAGATTACTTGATCTTAATCACTTGCATCACACAGATGCCTTTTTCACATTCTTGGTGTTACACACACACCCATTTTCACAAAGCTTTTCATGGTTAAAATAACTTCAAACCTGATAATTATATCACTACATACATGCTCTTAAAATTAAAGTACATGTTCAAGGTGTTCCCTACCTCAATTCTCTGAAGGTCCAAGCATCAAGGTCCCACACGGCTCCTTGTGCTCGTTTTAACACGTACCACCTATGGTACATCATAACAAATGCAATACATCACTAAAGATGTTATAAAGAAGGTCCTAGACCCTCCATGAGTCTCAAAGTAAAACTATAAAGTTAGGTAAAATTACCAAAGTCGATTAATCGATTTTCAAAATCGATTAATCGAAACACAATTCGATTAATCAATTCCCAAAATCGATTAATGGAAACGCAAATCGGTTAATCGATTCTCAAAATCGATTGATCGAGATTCAAATTCGATTAATCGATCCCAAATCGATTAATCGAAGTCTCTAACATAATAAGGTCGATTCTCAAATCGAGTGGTCGAAAATCCAAAATCGATTAGTCGACTCCAAATCGATTAATCGAAATTAGAAGTCGATTAATTGATTTCTCAACTCGATTAGTCGATTTCCCCAGTTCATGTTTCTCCAGCCACTGGAGGTACCCAGTCGATTAGTCGATTTCCAAATCGATTAATCGAACATCCAAATCGATTAATCGAAATCGGGCTTCCCTGACTTTTCAACTTCCAGACCAAAATCGATTAATCGAATCCCAATTTCGATTGATCAATTTCGTCCGATTCAGCCCTCTTTCTAGCTGTTCTTCCAAATCTTTTCCCCTTTCTTTTCTATGCCTTTAATCTACTCTTTTAAGTATATTTGACCGAATTTAATCATCTACAACCTATGCATTAACATTAATTTAAAGCTCACCTTCAGTCAATCCTCAAATTGATCAAGATCTAGGTTGGAATGGCTAGGGCTCCAGCTTTTCGTTTCAACGATCCTAACGTGTTGAATCCGGCAATCAATGCTAACTCCTCTTCTTGATTTGCATTAACCTCTAGCCTTCATAACTCCTCTTTACTTCTCTCTCTCTCTCTTCTTAACTCTCTCTTCAATAGCCCAAAACAAAAGGGAAATAGGGTTATTAAACCCTTATATTCACTCTTCTGCTTATGTGTTAAACACATATACCAGAGATAGGTGTATGTGACCACTAACTCACATTATATACTACTCTTAAGTCGTAGTGACCTCACATTAGTTTATCACTTGATAAGTGCATTGTTTGACCATCACTTGGTCAACCCTATGACTAATCGGGCACGGTTCCCAAGGTCAAAGTTAAACGTTAAAGTTTTCAAGATATTACAGACCCTGTATAACTAATGAGAGGATCATGTTCGGCTTCTTCATGCACAATCAAGGGGGCATATTATATGGGATAAGTACAATAGACCATGTGTTGTGCACAATATTCATTGTCCGGAATGGGTTGAAACCGCCACTTGCTAAACCTAATCTTATATTGCAATTTTCCTCTGCAAATGTTGGGTTGATCTTCTCAAAGTGTTTCCATGCTGGAGAATCTGTAGGATGTCTTAACACCCCATCATTAGTGCATTTCTCGTCATGCCATCTCATTTCAGCTGCAATTTTTTATGACAAATATAAACGTTGCAATCGTTGTTTTAAAGGGAAGTGACGAAGAATCTTTGCAGGAGTCTTCTTATCATCATCAATCTCATGATTCTTCTATCGCGATGTCCCACAGACGTCACATTTTTCTTTCTTCTCAGACTCCTTCCAGTACAACATACAATCGTAAGGGCATGCGTCGATTTATTGTAATCTAGTCCCAAGCCTGACATAATCATTTTACTTTGTGAGAAGTTCTCCGGCAACGTTGACTCTTTAGGCAAAACCTCCCTTAGTAAGTCAAGCAACAACGTAAAAGAGTTGTTGCTCCATCCACCAAAGGCCTTGATATGCCAAAGTTTCACAATGAAAGACAATGTCGTATGCGTGTTACATCCAGGATACAAGGGATTCCCCAAATCATGTATATATTTGTAGAATTCAGAAGCACTAGCATTGGGTAAATCACTTTGTTCCTGCTCCAAACCATTTGCGTCTTCATTTGGGTCCGAAAATCCAAAAGCATCTTGCACCATCCCCTGATGTCATCAACCAAAACATTCTCGTTGTCATCGGCTCTAATATCTACCATGGTTTCATGTCTAGGCAGTGGCCCTCTCTTCTCTCCGTGATAAGTCCATACAACATAACTTTTCATCATCCTGTTTATCACCAAATGCTCCTTGAATAAGTTGGGTTCTAAGTAAACACAATTACAACATCTTGTACAAGGACACTTGAGCCTCCCATTGCAAGTAATTCCGTGGGCTAAACCGTGGTTGACAAATGTTGCCAACCCTTCGTCATACTCTCTCGAACATCTCGACTTTTTTACCCAACTCTTTTCCATCATATAAAAGTTTCAAACCCTTAAAAGTATAGGGAATGTATAGTTTAATATTTTTTAAAATGATAAAGGTTTATATTTCTTGTACTATATTCATTAGTTTTGCCCATTCGAGAGTATCAAGTCATTTAATTGTTCACAAAAAATGAGTTCAGAGTTTCTCTAAAAATTTCGATAGCATCTCGTAGTTCTTCAAATACGTGGACTTTCATACTATTTTATACTTTTCATTATCCACAATGGACAACAAAAAATATATAATGCTATATGAAAGTACGTATCCGAAGAACAAAGGAGAAATATTTCGAAATCATTTGAGAAAACTCTAAAAATCATATTAGTGAATAACTAATGTACATGATATTCCCATACAATCTATCTTTAGATAGATAATCCGAAAGGTTATATGTCAATAATTCGACATATAACATTTCAGACGGGCACTTATTCTGTATGATGATATCCATATGTATTCAACTGTATATTGACCATTAAAGGTACCTTATTTGTATTGCATTCTAAACCACAAGGAATCTGTTAACCAAGCATTGCTTGGTAAAATCCTTTTAATTATGATGCATATGTTTTTCACCAAGAAAAGCCATGAAAGTGAAAAATTAGATATTGAAACAAAGTGGGCTAAGTAGGTTGTCATAGACCTATATGTGATTATGAACAATTGGTGAACAAAGTAAGTCGATCTTTATTTACGTAGTGCAAACTCTGGATTTATAGCAATGCTACTTTATTATTGATTAGAGATGAAAAATAGAAAAACAACAAACAAAACAAAATATGAGCATTCCCATTCAAACAACACATGCAAAGTCACAACCATTCTTAGGGGTATCAATGGGCCAGGATTGAGGCCGGACTGACCGGGCCCCATAATGTGCCTAGTATGTGCTAAGGTAGGTAGGCCTGATGCATTAATGGACTGGCCCAACCCTACTCGATTAGTAACCCGGGATGGGTATGGACTAGTTCCAAAACCTAGATTGAAAACTGGCTCATTTAATTCTTGCCCAAATTCGGCCCGAATGCATCAGAGGAGTTATTTTATTTAGAAATTGTTGGGTGACCCCTAGACCGGCTTGGCCCGACCCATCATGGTTGGGTATGGGCTAATGTATGGTAAATAATTGGGCTAATATGAGTATACTCAGCCCATTAAAGCCTGAAACTAGCCCGACTCAACCCATTGAGACCCCTAGACATTCTTAACTGAGTTTTTTTTATTTTTTTTTATAGGGCAATCTACATGGGGGACAAGAAATAGTTGTAAAAAGATTGTCCAAGAGGTCTAGACAAGGGATAGAAGAGTTCACGAATGAGCTTATATTGATAGTAAAATTGCAGCACATAAATCTTGTTAGGCTTCTAGGTTGTTGCATTCAAGGTGAAGAGAAAATGTTACTTTATGAATATATGCCCAACAAAAGTTTGGATTCCTTTATTTTTGGTAAGGTTTTCCCCTTACTACCCAAAATTTTCATCAAAAAATTTTAGTCCACAATCAATGTTAGTGCCCATATTTTAAAGGTGTCCGGATCTCGAGCCTCTTAAGAGGTCAAATCATTGACTGATCAGCCATGCGCCTTACTTAGCCTTAATTTAATGATCTAGTAGCATGATTTGCCAATCTCCCATAATTGGTGTCCGAATCTCAGGTCTCTTAAGAGGTCAAATTTTGACTAGCCTGAGTTTTCAAGGGCAATTTTTACAATCATGTACCACTAATTTTTTTCTGATATAATTGGATGCACTCTAGATCATGGACAGATCAATCATGAGTCTTACTTAGCCTTAATTTAATAATCTAGTGGCATGATTTGCCATAGTCACTATCCTATGTGCTCAAACATTTTTATAACATAAGTTTGCACCACTCGATCTAACCACTTAGGACCATCCGATCAAATCGGTGATTGACCATTACTTTATTTGTAAAATCCCTTAATTAATTGCACATGACAACCATTATTTTTCATTTGAGCAGTATGCATTATTTCATTTTGTGTAAAAATCTTAGCTATTGCAAGAGATCACTAACTAGTCCCTAATTAATGCATCTTAAACATATAAAATTTTGCTCAAAAATCTAAAGAATCCGATTTAAATCAGGTGGAGCATGTTAAAACAGAGCATCCACAATTTGGAATCACATTGCAGATTTAGATTTTGAAACTATATTCAAACAGAGCATCCACATATGATGCTCTGATTTTTGCATTTACAAATGCCTAAAAATAAAAAATAAAATGTAAATAAAAACCAAAACAGATCAGTGAATTTTTACATGAAATATTCATATAAGTGAATATTTTGCGTTTAAAATTAATAATAATAAGATATTTATAGAAATAAGAACAAGCGATAGCAATAAAATAAAATATAAACCTATAATCGAAACAATAATAAATTAATAATTACCTTTTTACAACAGAGGGGAGATGCAAAGAAATAGACACAATCAGTAAATCGCTTCTGCAAATCGGCCTGTGAGATGATCCAAACTCCGTCAAATGACAATCAAAATAGTTCGTCAAACTGCTTTTCAAAAAAAGTTCTACTAATTCGAACAAATAATCCTATAATTCCAAACAAATTGCAAACAAATTCAAAATCTGCTTGATCTAAATCAAAATCAAATTCACTCACTCACGAATCAAAATTTGAAATCAACTTGGAATCTGAATCGAAATCATAATCGAAATGTAGCTTGAATAGAAATCGAAATTGAACCACACCTTAGATATGAATTTTGTCTGACTCACACCTTAGATCTAAACTTTTCTGACTCAGATTTAAGCAATTAGAGTTCACTTTTTTGGATCCGATTCAAACTGTTAGCCTGAGATCCCTACCAAATCAGACGAATGATCTAATTTGATTGACTAAAACTTAAGCCAAAGTAAAAGGGAAATTACCTAGAAAGTAACATGAATCTCGAATTCGATCTTCCATGCTGTGGATTTTCGGCTCCAAATCTCGATTCAATCTGCCAACCCTATCCAAACGCCAAACTTGGATCTCCAAACCTCTAATTCCTCTCAAACCCTAGTTCTCTGCGTCAAACCATTGAAAGTCAGATAAAAAGCAAACAGATTTCAGAGAGCTTGCTTTGATTATATAGACAATTTGGAAGAACTTGGTCCAAATTAAGATCTACAAACCTCGATTCGTCTCAAACCCTAGCTCTCTGCTTCAAACTATTTAGAGAGCTTTGTACGTCGGAGCTCAAACCCTAGCTCTCTGCTTCAAACTATTTAGAGAGCTTTGTACGTCGGAGCTCAAACCCTAAGCTGATGATGGGAAAAACAGAATACGAAGGATCAAGGAATCGACAGTTGACGATAGGAGAAATGGAATGGAAATGGTCGTGGTTTGAGTTCATTTTATAGGGAAAGAGAAGTTATTAAGTGCTAACTAGTAGTGTAAGGTCTGTACACTAAAATAATGACCGAGACGGCTTGAAGTAATCTCTATTGGTGTTAACGCGACTTTTAGAGACAGCTTTTAATTTAGTCTCTAAAGTTTTCACCAACCTATACATACCTTAAGTAAATCGTATCAAGATGGTCATAACTTTCTCTATATATTATTTTATATAGGGAGACGGCTTTAGCCGTCTCTAATAATAGCATTCGAGACTGCTTTTAAGTAGTTATTGGAAACGGCTTCGAAAAGCCGTCTCCAAAAGTTTTTTTTTTTTTCTTGTTGTGTGTGGAAATTGGGAGTCGTTGGATGCTTTTTCATAGAAGGTTCGTTATAGCTTACCAAACAAGACTTGCAAACTGCTTGCAGGCGCCTATATATATTGTCTTAAGCATTTCACATATAGGAAATAATGGGGGGCTGTTTTTCAGATATGAGAGGTGGACAGCAAGCCGTCAGTGGGTCCCATTCGATCACCATCCCTGGTTCGGATCAAAATGAAGCCGTCGATTTCTTCTTCAGATCTCGGGGCCTTGGTGGCCTGTGCACCCAACTTGAGGTTATATCACCAGCCGTTCAATTCATTCCATCTCCTTTTCACATATATTTATCATTTTTCTAATGAGTTTGTCCATCATGTGATCACTCATAAATCCGTGTTTATTGTTCTCGTATACTCTGTCATTTACTTTCTTGGTTTGTAATGCTTGCAGAGCTAGAACGATGGAAAAAATTCTATAAAGTCTGGGAAAATTATAATGAACGGATGGAAAACATCAAATCATTCAAAATATGCTTAAGTGGCTGCCCGAACATGCATTATTGGCCCCACCGGGCTCGCATATAATATTATCCATACAATCTCTTAACGTTTAACATGACAGTTGTTTCCATCCATAGTTAATGAACGGATGGGAAACATCAAATCATTCACGTAGTGCACGTACCATTCTCGATGCTCGTCCAATCTATATCAAACATATACGAGGATCACCCCCGAAATCATGACGAAACCCGGTGATCATTTCCAGTACATTCAGACTAGAAATTCATACAGTAGCAAGGCCACTAGTTATTGACCTACAACCAATATATATATATATATATATATATATATATATATATATATATATATTTTGGGAAATTTACTTAATCGGTTCGGTCAGATGCACCATTTTTGTCAGAGACCCTATAGTTTTAGATATATACCAACCGACGAGCTTTAAGCTAAGTCCGTTCCAACGAGCACAAAACGTCTCAAATACCCCTTCTTACATTTTTTTTTATTGTTCTACATAGTTTAAAATTTTAAAAATTTACATTTTTTTATATTTACGCGGTTTAAAGCAGCATCTATACCATCTGATTTGAAGGCCACAATATAAAGATCGATGGTGGCAAAGATTGACATGAAAAAAAGCGATACCGCTTCTTTAAAAAAATAATATTTTAAAAATAAAACAGTCGATAACAACTGACTAAACAATCGGTACCGATTGTTTAATGAGTCGGTACTGACTATTTAATGAGTTGATATCGACTCTTTAAAAAGTCGCTATCAACTCTTTAAACAGTCGGTACTGACTATTTAATGAGTTGATATCGACTCTTTAAAAAGTCGCTATCAACTCTTTAAACAGTCGGTAACGACTTTTAAAAAAAAAGACGGTATCGCCTTTTTTTCGTGTTAATATTTGCCATCATCGATCTTTATATTGTGGCCTTCAAATCAGACGACATAGGTGCTGCTTCACAACTCGTAAATATAAAAAAGTGTAAATTTTTAAAATTTTAAACTATATAGAACGATAAAAAAATGTAAGGGGTATTTGAGACTTTTTGTACTAACAGGAATCGGCTCGGCTTAAAATTGGTCGGTTTGGGTAAATGTGAAACTATAGGGTCTCTAACGGAAAACGTGTATTTGACAGGGTTGATTAGGGACACTCCAAAAAAAGCAGATTATTAGCTGCCACTATTAACAAAAAATTACCAAAGACTATTAGCGACAAGGGTATTAGCGGCAGTTTTTTGTTAATATATATCGGAAAATTTTGGCTGCAGCTAATAGTTTTGTTTTTTGTAGTGGGAAATTTCCTATATATATATATATATATATATATATATATATATATGGAAAAGGCTCCATGGGAGGATAGTCACCGTCTTCCAACCTTTCACGTGGAGCTCCACATGGCACCCAAAACACTTTTTGGGTGTCACCTGGACCTTTGGTGCATTGCTTAGATCATCTTTGAAAAAAAAATAATTAAAAATTCATCTCTACCATGTATATTTTTAACTGTGAAATGTGGACCAATGAAAATCGTCAAACTTTGATTGTGGGTTTAAAATTTATTTTTCAAATCTTTTTTTTAAATATTGATCTAAACTATCCACATGTGCTCTACGTGGCACCCAAAAAGTGTTTTGGGTGTCACGTGGAGCTCTACATGGATCTTGGAGGATGGTCACCGTCCTCCATTGGAGGACCTAACCCGTTCCCTATATATATATATATGATTAAAAATCTCTATCTTGCAAAATAATGGGAGGACATCAAAGTGCTTGATTTGACATACTATTGGGTGCCACGCCAAATTTCTCCAATTGTCTGTGGCACACCGAACTCCCATGCAACACTAACACTCCCATGCAACCTTGGCCCTCAACCATCCTCGGATGCCCCCGACCTGCCCATCTTCCATGCACATGAGGCTCCCAAGTGTGACCCCGTCACAACACACTCTTCCACCATAAAAAATCATTTACTAACTTAAAATCATTGACTACCTTGAATCAGACGATGGAGAATGGTTTTCGCTGCTATCTTCCACACATGAGATCTTGAGATCATGGAGCACCTATCATACGATCAAACACTGATTCCACGTAGCATACATCCCAAAAGTTACCATGATCATAAGCGTACCTATCAAATAGTCACTTTTGGGGATGTGTGCCACATGGAATCAAACATGTGACCATCTGATAGGTGTGCCATGATCTCAAAATCTATTGTGTGAAAGATTGGAACGAAAAATGATCTCCATTGTCTGATTTAAGGTAGTCAATGTTTTTTTTATAGTGAAAGTGTCACACTTTAAATGTCACACTTTAAACATGCATAGAATACACATCTTATACAGTTTTTTTCCTATTAAAAAGCCCTCAAATCTATAGTGAATAAGCCCCCAAATTTGTGATAAAATAATGATTAATATTTGTCGACCATCACTAGTCTCCCACTAGAAGAAAATCCCGGCTATGCCCCTGGTTACCCCTTGCATTGAGACAAACCCGGTTACTCTTTCTGTAGGGATGCAAATGGTTGAGGTCGGGGTCGTGGTTGGGTTGAGGTCGGGAGGGGTTTAGAGTTAACTTGAACTTGACTTATTAACTCGCTGGAATTGGACCTAACTTACCTCCTAACCTCTAAACCTTGACCTAAACTTGGCCTATTAAAAATACCCTAATGAGAGAGAGGGGTGAGAACGGTGTTTTTATGAAAAAAACTCGTTTTAAAAGCTTTTATCTCTTAAAATCTCGGGAACATATTTACAACATGTTTTTTTTCTAAATAAACTTTGTTTTGTTGAAAAAAATCATAATTTTAACATTTTAATTAAATGCATTTTTACAAATTTTGTTCTGAAGTTTTGCTTATATTTATCATTTAATATTTTTGAAATTTTTTATTACTTTTTTTTCCAAATCTTTTTCTATTTTTCCCCGAATTTGCCAATTTTTTTCTTCCTTTTATAGTGTTTTTGCCTAGCTGATTTTTTCCCCAATTCCTACTTGGTAATTATAATTCCATCGTACCTTGTCTAGCACCTTTATGCACTGAGCCACCGAGCAATTTGCACCAGCTGGTCTTGTTGAGGGATGAACCCATACAATAGGAATAGACAATGGTGGCGTAGGGGGACCAACTTTAAGCTATGTGACACATGTTTTTAAGTAATCCAACTTATCAAAGTGGTATCCAAGGTGTCAACTTGGATATCGGTATCGATTATCGGTCCATGGAGGATTAATACAAATCGGCCAATACAGAGTTATGTCGGTTTTTTTTTTTTGAAAAACTAGGTGGTATCGGCCGATACGGGTTTCGTATTGTCCGATACTTGATATGTATCGGCCAATACAAATACCGATATCAGAGGTGATACTTAATATGTATGGATACCGAATCCTTGCATTGACCCTCGGTGATTCTAATTCTAAGGTTTTGTGTCTGAGATCCATTCTGTCCTGAAATAGTTCGATGCTACCCTGCGACTATTTAAATCGGTCCAGTAGTTTCTCCCTGAGTCAATTATTATAAGTTTAGCTGAGGGGCGTGAAACATTTAAACCATAAAAGAAAGCTTCAGAACTTAAATAAATAAATACATAAAGTTGGTGAGATTCAAAAGAGGACTCTTTAGAGGGATTTTTAACAATAGGGTGAGAAAGTAGTCTCGTCGGGTGTGAATAATGGTACCCTATTTATATATATATGGTTGGTGCTAGTGTCACACCACTTTATGTAACAACCACCTTATGATATGAAGGAAATTCAGGGGCTGTTTTGAATTAAACGATGGAGATTATTTTTCGCTCAATATTGCACACAATACATCTTGAGATTATGGGTCTACCATCAGACGGTCATATATTGATTCCAAATGGCACACATTTTAAAAGTTAACATAATCATAGCATACCATCAAGCGTGGTTCACATTCACTTTTGGGGATGTGTGTCATGTGAATCAACATCTGACCGTCTGATGATAGGCTCATGATCTTAAGATCTATTATGTGGAAGATTGGGATGAAAAACGATCTCCATCATTTCTTTCATAGCAATCAATAGATTTTTCCTTTGTTTTAGTGAGGTGACTGTAACATAAAGTGGTGTGGTAGTAACACCCAAGGTATCTAATATTGGCCGATACCGATATGTATTGGTTTTTCGGCAAACAGATACGTATCAGGTATCAACTCGAGTATCGATATCTGTATCGGCTTATATGTATCGGGTATTGGCCGATATGGAACCCATATCGGCCGATACCTCCCATTTTATATGTTTTTTTAAATATACCAATGCAATTCGGTATCGGTCGATTCGTATCGGTCCCCATGGACAGATACCTGATACTGGTACCCGAGTTGACACCCTGGTGACACCAGCCATATATATATATATATATATATATATATATATATATATATATATATAGTGTCGATGTTGTACCATTGCCCATGGTTCACCCATCCCTTTGGGATTTCGAAAAGAATTCCGAGATGAATAGTCATGGAAATAAAGATGAATCAATTTTTTCGTTTATTCTTCATTTTAAAACAATTGACCACTATTGATCCCAAGGTGCTAATTTTTTTTTTAAAATTAAAATATTTTTCTTTTAAAAAAAATAATATAATTAGGTGATCCTCCCTAAGTCCATATAGCACCCAAACATGTATATGAATCCTCCAAGGGTTGACCATGTGAAGGGTGAATCCTCTCTCTCTCAATATATATATATATATATATATATATATATATATATATATATATAATGTGAAGAATGAATCCTCTCTCTCTCTCTGTCTCAATATATATATATAAAACTCCCGCTAATACCCTTACCACTAATAGTCTTTTTTTTGTTAAAAGCGACAATTTTTTACAACTACAAGCTGCCGCTAATAGTCTTATTTTTATAGTATTTATCTAATTTCCTCAAGGGAGTTGTTATTTGCGCACACATTCTAAGTAATTGCACCGAATTAATCAAAATTTGTCCTTACACATGATTTGTGTGATTGCACATAAAATTAAATATTGCACCATTGCCCATGGTTCACCCATCCCTTTGGGACTTCGAAAAGAATTCTGAGATGAATGGTCATGAAAATAAAGATGAATCAATTTTTTCGTTTATTCTTCATTTTAAAACAATTGATCGCTATTGATCCCAAGGTGCTAATTTTTAAAAAAAGAATTAAAATTTTTTTATTTTTAAAAAAATAATATAATTTGGGGATCCTCCCTAAGTCCATATAGCACCCAAACATATATATATATATATATATATATATATATATATATATATATATATATATATAGGGAGCCAGTTAGGTCCTCCAATGGAGGACGGTGACCGTCCTCCAAGATTCACATGGAGCTCTACATGGCACCCAAAATACTTATTGGGTGCCACGTGAAGCATATGTGGACAGTTTAGATCAATATTAAAGAAAAAATTGAAATTTTTTTTTTAACTCACAAGTCAAAGTTTGACAATTTTCATTGGTCCACATTTCACGGTTCAAAATATACACGTTAGAGATGAGTTTTTTTTTTTTTTGTCAAAAATGATCTAAGAAATGCACCCAAGGTCCACGTGGCACCCAAAAAGTGTTTTAGGTGCCACATGGAGCTCCATGTGAAAGGTTGAAGGACGGTGACCGTCCTCCATGAGAGGACGGAGGCCTTTTCCATATATATATATATATATATATAGAGAGAGAGAGAGAGAGAGAGGGAGGTGATTTGGTATAAGACTACTGAATAGGTTTCACCACAAAAAATAATATTATTAATGGCAGTCAAAAAACTACCGACATTAACAAAAAACTCCCGCTAATACCCTTGCCGCTAATAGTCTTTAATAGTTTTTTTGTTAATAGCGACAATTTTTTACAACTAAAAACTGCCTCTAATACTCTTATTTTTTTGTAGTGTTTACCTAATTTCCTCAAGGGAGATGTTACTTGCGCACACATTCTAAATAATTGTATCGAATTAACCAAAATTTGTCCTTGCACATGCTTTGTGTGATTGCACCTAAAATTAAAAAATATTGCACCTTAATATGGGTTAAGCTACTTATGTTGTTTTACTTTTTACCCAATAAGTTATGGGTTCAACTCTTCCTGGGCCCTATATTTACAATTCTTTTTTTTGGGGTCGGATTGGGTCTCTGCGGGGTCGATGCTAGTCATGGGTCTGGTCATTTGCCACACTAGGCCCAACCGGCTATATGTATTGACCCAGTGGATTCTTTGGCCCTATTTTGATAGGTCCGAATTTGTTTGATCGGATCCTTTATATATATATACAAAATTTTTCTTATTAAATGACCCAATTTAAAACAACGATCTCATGCTCATTACAGCTCAATTTTTTGCAAATGACCTATCAATTTAGATATACTTGACGAGAGCTATCCAATGAACCTATTTATGAAACATTTTGAGACTGTTAAAGTGCTAAAAAATGGCTAGAAAGATTCAATGACAATTAAAGTGCTAAAAAAGGCCACAGGGTTATTAGTTGGGTTACTTGATCCATGGGGTACGCTCTACTATTTACCTTTCTCTTTTTGTGTTTAATTTCGCCGAAATTAAAGAAATTTGGCGACTTCAAAGAAATCTGATCGGCTTACTATGTGTATTTAATTAGGTCTTAACCTATTGCAAGCGCACAATAGAAATTGTAGAACTAGTATAGGATCGTTCCCACAAAGAAGTTTTATCTTATTTATATTTCTATTTTAAAGTTATATTTATCTTTTAAGGTTCTAAACTACTTGAGAAATATGAATAAAAGAATGATTTCTTAATCTAAAGTGCATAAAATAAATCATAGCCTCCTTCTTCAAATTGAGGTCGTCAATCTCAATCTTCAGCCATCAGATATTTATAAAAATAAACAGTACCGTTACACCGTAATATAGTCTTCTAAAATTTGGGCGTCAATCAAAAACTAAAATTCCATAACACAGATTTAATCTAATCAACAATCTCCTAAAATTTGGGCGTCAATCAAATTTGAAAAAATTAAAGATGAAAAAGTAAAAATCATTACACTAATCTGCAAATTCCAACCTGAGTCGTCAATTCAAATTAAAACTTGAAAATGCTTACAAAACAGTAAATAAAGTAAATAAAATCTAAACTAGAAAGTAAAGTAAATATATCTTTTACCCCTCAGCCACAGTCGTCAATTGCTTTTGAGAAACTAGGATATCTACACTAATCTTCAGCACCCAATGGCAGTTGTCAATTGATCTTGAGAAACCTCTGATATTTAATCTACTCTAACTATTTTACACTACTGATCGGAAGAAAATCCAACATCAGTCGTCAATTGATGCTGAAATTCTTCGATCCCTTATTCTTACACCGGGCTCTCTTATTTATAGATCATAAGGAGTCTATTTACAAAGACTTCTAATTTTAATTAAAAAAATTACTAAGAATAAAAGATTCCTAATATAACTCTAATTCCTAATTTTATTCTTCCTTACTTTCAACTGTAGATATGCTTCTGGAGTGTTCTTTTTTATTTCAGCAATCGAGATTTCTTAAGAGCTTATCTTCATCAATCTTCTCATATCCGTGATTCACCAAACTTCTAATTTCAGAGATCTTCTAATTCTGTGCGTGGCGGTGATAGCCTTCACTCACATGAGCAGCAGCAGCAGATATAGCAGCGGGAAAGCTTTTCACGATCGTAAATTACGATTGTCTTTTCTTTTCTCTGGAGAATCGCAAATCATGATTTCTCATTTTCACACAACTTCCTTACTGGACGATTTCCTATTTCGAATGATCGTTTTTCTTTTATCGCTTTTTACTCTTTTTGTCGCTTTCTGAAGAATCGTCAATCATGATTTCTTAGCTTTCTTTTTCTTCCGTCTTTAGCTTTAGCGCACAATCGTAAATTACGATTTCTTAACTTTCAGTAGCGGCAAATCGTCTTCTGTCGCTCAATCGTCTTTTTACTATTTTTTGAGTTCATTTTGATAAATATTAAAATTTTGACTCTCTTTTATTATTTTTTCTTAATATTTGCATATCGTTAACTTGTTAGTAGCAAACTAAGTCTTAGCATCACTAAGTTAAGAGTGATAATGTGGCAGCCCGAATTTCGACACCTCGAAACCCGTGCCATCAGAACGACCCTCAAGGTCGTGCCCTGCAAATCTATACGAAGCATTAGTATGTACAAGCCAAAAACTGCGATTAAGGCACATGTATCTACTCTAACAAATACTCATATAGGGTCTCTAAAGACAGTTCTTGTCCCATGCCAATTCATGGGCATAAGAACTTACCCAACCGTTGGTGATATCAGTTCATTCCAGACAGTTTGCCAAGAGAATAACGGTATTTAATTACATTCAAATAAAGAGGCTTGACATACCAAGCCGTACCTAATACTCTCAACTCACTCTCAAAGTACACAAACAGTCTCCTAGAAGAATTCCTCAGGAGGAGGCTCTGACTCGTCTGTGGGCACGAAATCTGAATCCCCTGGATCAAAGTCTCCAGAAGTCTTCACTGCCGCTAGTCCTGGACCTGCGACGTATAGTCTTAGGGGTGAGCTACATTCTAGCTCCGTAGGGAAACAAAATGAACATATAGATTAACCTTCACATATATGTCAGCAGTTTTAAAAGCATAAATTATCGGATAACACTTATGGAAAACAATTGAAATAACTGGAATAAAATAATGATTTCAACTGTTACTTTGCATGGTTTTATTTATTCTCCTTTCTGGTTTAGTTGTGAATTTGGCCTAATTACTTAAATCTTAACTTAAGTAGTCCCCGAGCAATATAGCATCGAGCCCCGATGGAATACCCACCATCGTCGTCTAACTAGACAATTATTATGTGTACTCCCTGGGAATACTGCCCAAGCCCCTTTCTTGTAGGTGGCGGGGTCTATTCTCAAATCTACATCCCTGGGATGTGCTATGAATATATGGATTGGCCGCCATACCGGTCACGAATATCCTGCTGAGTCAGTTGTGGGTATCCCGCCACGTCGGTGGGGTATTCTAGTCAAACCTTAAATAATAAAAATATCGAACATTTCTGTACATATAGTTATTCACCGTGATTGTGCTAATTTTATTACATTAAGCCTTATCACTTCACTTTCGTTTCACTATTAATTTTCATCTGCATCCCTGGGATGCCACTAGTTCAATGTACCATCTAGATGTCCACTTTACAATTTTTACGTCCCCTGGGGACCTTATGACTATCGCATTTGAAACTTACTCACATACCCTTTTTTTATAATGATCATGCAATACTTGCCTATTTAATTGAAATACTCTACATATATGAGTTGACGAAATAAGGCACATGTTTCAAGAATATTCCCTACCTCAACACAATTCTAATGTACACTTTTCTCGTAGAGGTTTACACGTCACGATCTTGTGTGAACCTACATTTCATGTGTTTAGAATATATTTAGAAAAGTCACTAGAATCATTGGAGCACATAGCCTCCATGTATTACACTAAACTATCAAAATCTGTGTGGTGCCTCGCGCGAGCGAGCACAACTCCTCGCTCGAGCGGTCACTTGACCTTGCTCGAGCGGTTAAATCGAGATCGCTCGAGCGGTTAAAGCGAGCCGTCTGAAGCTTTACTAGAGGCCTCGCTTGAGCGAGCTTCCCCTTTGTTTTGGGTCTCGCTCGGGCGAGCCCAGAACTAAATTTGTTTTCTCAGGTTTTATATCCTGTCCTCGCTCGAGCGAGCCAATTAGACCGCTCGAGCGAGCCACGATGGACATAATTGCTGATCAGTTCGAAGACTATTTCCCTTCTTCGTCTAAAGTCTTATTAGCATTAATTAACCTAAAAAATATTTCAGTTAATGCTTCCTACGTTATCTAATCACCCATATACGTATTTAAAAATCATACCTCGATCGATGTATTTGATGTAAACGTGATCCAAGTTCTAACTAGATGAGAAACTCATCAAGGTTCCTCATCTAGCCCTCTTCCAATCTTCTATCGGCCTAGAACAACGAGTCTCTATTCTCTTTTCTGATTCCCTCTCTTCTCTTTCTCTTTTCCTTCTCTCTATCTAGAGTTAATTAGGTCACGTATTGGGGAAACCCTCTCCCCCCTCATTCACATATATATAACTTAGTGAAAGTTAGTGTGTTTCATACACACACACAAAGTGTATACCTATTAGTTTTGGTTCCCCTGTGAACCACACATACCCGTGCATGGTTCATGACCTGTACGGTTCCCAAAAATTTAGGGTTATGACATTCACCCCATCTTATAAGATTTTCGTCCTCGAAAATTGACGATACTCGCGTAACTAGGTACAACAACTACTACTACTACTACTAGGCCATGAATAGGCTAGCTTCATACATCATCAGGTAATTGAACAAATGGTCTAATCTCGCAACGACTTGCGTTAAACCATATCAACTTATACCCATATAGTCAAGAATGATGATGATATCAAGAATAATGATGATAAAATTTTATACTATCAGGTATTTCTACCATCATGACACTAATTGATCATATGATAACACTAAAGAGCTATACAATCATGACGTTAACCATCCACTAAAATTGTGACATTCATGTCACGATAGTTTGTAAATAAACTGTCCAAAAAACCACCTCACCACGAAATGTCCTAACAAAATATTTCATTTCCAATTTTCAAAAGGAAAAAAATATATGACTACCTAGTCATCATCCTCCACATACTCGTCGTCGTCATCGCCGGAGCCATCATCATCATCGTAGTCCTCGTCATCCTCATCCTCGTCAACCACCCTGGCGGTAGTGGTACCCCCCGTAGTGCTCCTGGTAGCAGGGCCCGAGCTAGACGCTCCAAAAATAGCATCTCTCATAGCACCGACACGATCCATGTAAGACTGCGGGTAAGCCTGGCCCATGAGATCTATGAGTAGTACCTCCTGAAACCTCTGATGCAACTTGATCTCCCGCCCCTGCTAAAGGATCTCCCGCATCATGGCAGTGTCGGTGGTAGGTAGGGGCTATGAAGATGAAGTAGAGGGAGCGGTTGGTCCCGCCGGTGCTTGTTGCGTGGCTTGTCGGGAAATTTGGCGATCTCTTTTCTTTTTGACGCTAGTTTGAAGGCTCTTTAAGTTTCGGCTCTAGTCTTGGGCTAAATAGGGGACGACGTTATCGGTAAGAGATAACTCGTCGGTTCGGATCTTGAATCCTCCTTTTCCATTTCGTGAATCGAGGAGTCGGGAAATCAACCGAGCATAAGGTAGCCGGTTGATGGGTGGAGGAATAGCACCTCTTATGTTTCGTTTATAGGCATGCGCCATGCCCTTAATGACTACCACAGGCGCGCTAATCCACCTATTATGGAATGCGGTGTGTAAAGCCCGCAGAAACGCGTCACGGCGTTCTTGGTCATGGCCGGTCGGGTGTAAGTTCTTCTTAAAAATGATATCCAAAAGCCACATGCGTGGCGGTAGCTGCGATCGAGTGATAGATTGACCCGAAGCGGACGTGCCGCCAGTGATGTCGAAAATAATCGTTGTGAATTCTACGTTCCCAGAAAAATGTGGTTGTATGAGTGGGCTCGGGGCATAGGTGTATGGGCAGTTCATGACCGACGAAATCTCGGCACAATTAAAAATTAATTCCTTTCCTTCGATCGTGACGAGGATGGCGTCCTCATTCACGTTCATGTTAAGGGTTTGGTAAAATAGCTTAACGAGTCTCGGATAATACCGATCTCCGAAGGGGATAAGTAATGATCTAAGGTTGTTGGTGAGGAAATCCGATGTCCATTGGGTAGACGTCGGATCCCCAAAACAAGAGGGATGTATATCTCATTCGGTTTCAAATATTTTGCCCCCCCACCAATCATCTAGTGAGATTGGGGTAGGAGATGGGGTTGGTGGTGGTTGTGGAGCTTGCGGCGCTTTGTTGCGCACCGACGGCGATCGAATCGCCATCCTTTTCTTTGGTTGGGAATTTGGGCTTGAAGAAGCCATAAGATGTCTATAGAGCTTTTGAATGCAAAAACTTTGGAAAAGGGGGTAGATTTTACCTTTAAGAATGTTTTTGACGGATCGGATCGTTCGAATATGGATCGAATCGGACGGAAAAGCTTGGAAGTTGAAAACCCTAAACCCCCCTTCCTCGCTTGAACTCTCGCTTGAAGATAAAATGGACGTTTAACATTCTGTCTGCAATATATAGCCTGTCCTCGCTTAAGCGGTCGCTAGACCTCGCTCGAGCGGTCACTAGCCCTCGCTCGAGTGGTCCAGAACGATTTGAAAGTATTATTTTATGTAGCTTCGCGCGAGCGAGCATAAGTGTTCGCTCGAGCGAGCCCAAAAATATTTTTCTGGTTCTTCTAAGCTCATATTTCCTCTAGTCTCTTCTATTATTAGGACATCTTCACATAATTTCCTATGTTAGGCAATTGAGATTTTATTCACACGAACTGATCTTTCTGGCCAAAGTTTAAGCTAAATGTTCGGATTTTTAATCTCATTCGTTTACTTGTTTCAAAATAGGAATCGATGCACTGTCAAAATATTACATATTATCAAGAACAACTAGTTAACGTTCTTAAACAAATTGGGGTATTGTTCTTTGACATCCGCCTCTCGGTCCCACGTTGCTTCCTCAGCCGGATGGTAATTCCAGCGTACAAGCACTAAAGGAATGACTTTGGTGCGTAGCACTTGTTCCTTTCGATCCAAAATCTTTGCTGGCTCTTCGATCATGCTCATATCTTCATGCATCTCGAATGATTTGCCGCTCAACACATGATCAGGGTCATTAAGATACTTCCTGAGCATAGATACATGGAACACATTGTGTACCTGATCAAATAATGGTAGCAATCTAGCACGGTAAGCTACTTCCCCTACTCGACCCAAAACTTTGAACGGTCCAAGATAGCGGGGACTTAGCTTCCGTTTCTTTTCGAATCTCATCACGCCCTTCATAGGTGATACCTTCACGAAAACATGTTCTCCCACCTTAAAGTCCACACTCGTCCGCTTGATATTAGCATAGCTTTTCTGTCTGCTTTGAGCCGTCTTTAGTCTTTCTCTGATCATGCGGACAATAGCTGCATTATCTTCAAGTAACTCAGGTCCCTAAATGAATTTCTCGCCAGTTTCCTCCCAATTGATTGGCGATTTGCATCGTCTTCCGTACAAGGCTTCATACGATGCCATCCCGATGCTCGTCTGAAAACTATTGTTATATGCGAACTCAATCAGTGGTAGGTGTTGATCCTACGATCCCTATAGTTCCAACATACATGCCCTAAGCATGTCTTCAATGATTTGATTGACCCTCTCAGTCTGTCCGTCCGTTTGTGGATGAAACGCCGTACTGAAATCCAGTCTCGTTCACATTCCTTCTTGAAATTTCTTCCAAAACTTTGATGTATACAATGGGTCACGGTCTGAAATAATGCTACTCATAATCCCATGTAAACGGATAATCTTTTTCATATAGAGCTCTGCCAGTCTTCCTATCGTGTATATCGTGTTGTAAGGCAAGAAGTGCGCTGACTTAGTCAATCTATCGACCACTAACCAAATGGCATTGTACTTCTTTGCAGTTCGTGGTAGACCGACTATGAAGTCCATGGAGATCGATTCCCACTTCCATTCCGGTATAGGTAAGGGTTGTAATAGGCCTGCGGGGTGTCTATGATCAATCTTCACTTGTTGGCACGTCAAACACCGTGACACGTACTCTGCCATGTCTTGCTTCAAACCTCTCCACCAGTAATTCTTTTTCAGATCTTGATATATCTTCGTGCTTCCTGGGTGGATAGCATAGCTTGACTTGTGGGATTCATTAAGAATCGTTCGTCGTAAATCGGCATTGTCCGGAATACAGAGACGACCCTTGAATAGTAAGGAACCATCCTCCTTGATTGAAAACTCCGATCTAATGCCTTTAGTTACATCTTGACGTATCTTGGTTAGTATTGGGTCTTTCATCTGTAGTTCTTGTATATGTTCGAATATCACCGGTTTCACTGATATGTTGGCTAAAAAGTTTCCTGTAGCTTGTGGCTGGATGTCCGCACCACATAGTGCTAGATCTTCCAACAGCTTCCATCGGTGTATACCCAAAATTAGACTAGCCAACTGGGCTGAACTCTTCCGATTCAAGGCATCGGCAACCACATTAGCTTTGCCTGGATGATACTGTATGGAACAGTCATAGTCCTTGAGGAACTCCATCCATCTGCGCTGCCTCATATTTAGTTCCTTCTGTGTAAACAGATATCTGAGGCTCTTATGGTTAGTGAAGATTTTAAATGTTTCTCCGTATAAATAACGTCGCCATATCTTTAATGCGAATATGACCGCTGCTAGTTCCAGATCATGTGTCGGATAGTTCTTCTCGTGCTCTTTCAACTGTCTTGACTTGTAAGTTATTACCTTTTTATGTTAGTTTAGTACATAACCCAAACCGTTATACGAAGCATCACTGTAGACCGCGAATCCTCCACTGCCTGATGGAATGGCTAACACTGGAGCTGAGGTGAGTCTCTTCTTGAGTTCTTGAAAACTCTTCTCGCACGCCTCACTCCACTCAAATCTTGAATCCTTTCTTGTAAGCCTCGTAAGAGGTCTCGATATCTTTGAAAGCCCCTCAACGAAACGTCGATAATAACCTGCCAGTCCAAGGAAACTTCGGACGTCTGTCACGGTCTTTGGTTGCTCCCAGTTCACTACTGCCTCGATCTTAGCGGGATCTATTGTGACACCATGCTTTGAGATGACATGTCCCAAAAAGCTCACCTCTTCTAGCCAAAATTCACATTTATTGAGCTTGGCGTATAATTGGTGTTCACGCAAAGTTTGTAGAGCGACCCGTAAGTGTTCTTCATGCTCCGTCCTCGATTTTGAGTAAATCAGGATGTCGTCAACAAACACGACAACGCAAGAGTCTAGGTGTGGTTTAAACACCCGATTCATTAAGTCCATCAATGATGCCTGTGCGTTTGTCAATCCAAATGGCATCACCAAAAATTCATAGTGTCCATACCGTGTTCTGAATGTCGTCTTCTAAATGTCCTCAGCCTTGACTCTTAACTGATGGTATCCAGATCTCAGATCGATCTTGAAAAAGTATTTTGCTCCTTGCAATTGATCAAACAAGTCATCTATTCTTGGCAACGGGTATCGATTCTTCACAGTGAGTTTGTTCAGTTGTCGATAGTCAATGCACAATCGCATCGACCCATCTTTCTTTTTCACAAATAAAACTGGTGCTCCCCACGGAGACACGCTTGGTCTTATGAACCCTTTATCCATGAGCTCTTGCAACTGTTCTTTCAATTCTTTCAACTCTGCAGGAGCCATCCTGTAAGGTGCCTTTGAAACAGGCTCCGTTTCCGGTGCTAAGTCGACAGCGAATTCCACTTCTCTCTCTGGAGGTAATCCTGACAATTCTTCTAGAAATACGTCTTCAAATTCTCGCACTACTGCTATCTCAGAGATAACATTCTTTTCTTCTTTGTCTCCCTTCAGAAATGCCAGATATCCGCTGCATCCCTTTTTGATTAAACGTTCTGCTCTGACTGCATAGATGAGTGGCACTTGGGTCGATCTCTCTCCTCGAAATCGAAACGATCTCCTCGTGTTAGGTCGGAAAATAACTACCTTGTTCTTGCAATCTACTGTTGCACAATGACGGGACAACCAATCCATGCTAAGGATCACGTCGAATCCTTGCATGTCCAACAATATTAATTTCGCGTCTAATTCGTAGACAACGTCATCCCGAACGCTTACTACTACCGATTTGCAGACTAATTCTGTATTCACTAATTCTTCCATTGGGATAGACATTGATAACACAAAGTCCAGTGTCTCCAGAACAATCTTCATTTTCTTTACAAATCTAGGGGTGATGAAGGAGTGGGTAGACCCTGGGTCTATCAATACTCGTGCGTCACGTGTTACATAGCACCCTTTCTCATAGACTTGTAACTTACCTATAACACACACATACATACATAGTACATACTTTATTTAGAATTATCTAACGTACAACACGGTTCTACACACTGTTCTAATAAATGCACATTCTTTATTGTATTAAATTGAAATTTTTTATTTAAAAGAAATCTCATCTTGAATGACGTCGTGTACACTCCCTGCTTCTTGGGCGGTAACTGCGTAGGCTCTCCCTTGAACAACTGGCTTCCGAGATTGAATAGGTCGTGGCGTGGAAGCTGAGGCCGTCTTTTCCTTAATTGCTTCAGGACAATCTCTAATTACGTGACCTATCTTACCACATTTAAAACAGCCTCGCATTCCTTGCCTGCAATCCTCCGTTTTGTGGGACTTGCCACACTTGGCACACGTCTCCCTTGGTGTTGAAGAAGCAACTCTTGAAAAACCTTGTGTAGCTGTAACTCCGTTGGAAATAGTAGGACCCTCATACCTCATCGATCTCCCCGATGCCAGCAATGGGAAACTTTGATGAGTAGTTTGTTGTGCGGCTCTCCCATACCCTGTCTGGAACGGTTGCCTCTAATTCGGTGCTACGAACCTCGGCTTTTTATTTACTAATTCATAACTCCCAGTCCTGCTTGGATCTATGCTTCCTCTTCCCTGTTGTTCCCTCTAACGGTATCGATTATTATTTTCTTCTTCGACCACTAATGCCTTACTCATGACCGCTCCATAGGTCTTTAGCTGAAAGGGCGCAACCCCTCCTCGGATGTCCGACCTTAAACCCTATTGGAACCTCTTCGCTTTCATCACATCCAAAATTACATAGTTTGGAGCGAAGCGAGCCAGTCTCATAAATTCTACTCCGTACTCTCTCACGGTCATCCTTCCTTGCATTAGTTGCAAGATTTGAGTCTCCATCTGATTTCTCACAACCTCTGGAAAATACTGTTTATTGAACTCTTCAACGAATTCATCCCAAGTCCAGGACATATCTGGAGTTTCTTGAGCTCTAGTCCGCGAAACAGATTTCCACCAAGGTCCAGCTTCTCCATCTAGCATATACGCTGCCCAACGGATGCTCTCGTCCTTTGTTCATGTTAGTACACTAAATACCTTCTCCATTTCACCCAGCCAATTTTCGGTTGACATGGTGTCTGCCTGTCCTGAAAAGCTAGGAGGTCTCATCCTCCTGAATTCAGTAAATGTTGAAGCCATTGGTAGTGTAGGTCCTACTGTAGGCGTAGGTGTCTAATGTGGTTCTGGGGCTGCATGTGCTGCCAAGGATGCTGCTTGCTGTGCCATGGCAGTTGCCATGGTTTCCATTGTGTGCATCATCCTCTGACGCTCCTCTCTTTCTTCATTTCTCTCCCTCACTCTATCTTGTTCCCTTTGATCTCGATCCTGATTTTCTGCTTGATTTTTATTTTCTCCTTGGCCACTGCCCTCGGGAATCTCCCTATTTCCTAATGGTACCCTGTTGGTAGGCGAGACGAACCCATCTCTACTGCGCAGATTCCTATCGTGACCACCCCTGGGTCGGCCTCTTCCTCTAGGAAACATAACGATCTGCATGAGAAACCACAGTTTCGTTAGCAGAAGTCCCTATGTTCTGACAAGATGATTGTCAAAACAAAAAAGAAAGGCTTTGATACCAACTGTGACAGCCCGAATTTCGGCACCCTGAAACCTGTGCCATCAGAACGACCCTCAAGGCCGTGCCCTGTAAATCTATACGAAGCATTAGTATGTACAAGCCAAAAACTGTGATTAAGGCACATGTATCTACTCTAACAAGTACTCATATAGGGTCTCTAAAGGCAGTTCTTGTCCCATGCCAATTCATGGGCATAAAAACTTACCCAACCGTTGGTGATATCAGTTCAATCTAGACAGTTTGTCAAGAGAATAACGGTATTTAATTACATTCAAATAAAAAGGCTTGACATACCAAGCCGTACCTAATACTCTCAACTCACTCTCAAAGTACGCAATGGGTCTCCTAGAAGAATTCCTCAGGAGGAGGCTCTGACTCGTCTGTGGGCACGAAAACTGAATCCCCTGGATCAAAGTCTCCAGAAGTCTTCGCTGCCGCTAGTCCTGGACCTGCGACGTATAGTCTAAGGGGTGAGCTACATCCTAGCTCCGTAGGGAAACAAAATGAACATATAGATTAACCTTCACATATATGTCAGCAGTTTTAAAAGCATAAATTATCGGATAACACTTATGGAAAACAATTGAAATAGCTGAAATAAAATAATGATTTCAACTGTTACTTTGCATGGTTTTATTTATTCTCCTTTCTGATTTAGTTGTGAATTTGGCCTAATCACTTAAATCTTAACCTAAGTAGTCCCCGAGCAATATAGCATCGAGCCCCGATGGAATACCCACCATCGTCGTCTAACTAGACAGTTATTATGTGTACTCCTTGGGAATACAGCCCAAGCCCCTTTCTCGTAGGTGGCGGGGTCTATTATCAAATCTACATCCCTGGAATGTGCTATGAATATACGGATTGGCCGCCGTACCGGTCACGGATATCCTGCCGAGTCAGTCGTGGGTATCCCGCCACGTCGGTGGGGTATTCTAGTCAAACCTTAAATAATAAAAATATCGAACGTGCTGTACATATAGTTATTCACCGTGATTGTGCTAATTTTATTACATTAGGCCTTATCACTTCACTTTCGTTTCATTGTTAGTTTTCATCTGTATCCCTGGGATGCCACTGGTTCAATGTACCATCTAGATGTCCACTTTACAATTTTTACGTCCCTTGGGGACCTTATAACTATCACATTTGAAACTTACTCACATACCCTTTTTTCATAATGATTATGCAATACTTGCCTATTTAATTGAAATACACTATATATATGAGTTGACGAAATAATGCACATGTTTCAAGAATATTCCCTACCTCAACGCAATTCCAATGTACACTTTTCTCGTAGAGGTTTACACGTCACGATCTTGTGTTAACCTACATTTCATGTGTTTAGAATATGTTTTAAAAGGTCACTAGAATCATTGGAGCACATAGCCTCTATGTATTACACTAAACTATCAAAATCTGTGTGGTGCCTTGCGCGAGCGAGCACAACTCCTCGCTCGAGCTGTCACTTGACCTCGCTCGAACGGTTAAATCGAGATCGCTCGAGCGGTTAAAGCGAGACGTCTGAAGCTTTACTGGAGGCCTCGCTCGAGCGAGCTTCCCCTTTGTTTTGGGTCTCGCTCGGGCGAGCCCAGAACTAAATTTGTTTTCTCAGGTTTTATATCCTGTCCTCGCTTGAGCGAGCCACGATGGACGTAATTGCTGATCAGTTCGAAGACTATTTCCCTTCTTCGTTTAAAGTCTTATTTGCATTAATTAACCTAAAAAACATTTCAGTTAATGCTTCCTACGTTATCTAATCACCCATATACGTATTTAAAAATCATACCTCGATCGATGTATTTGATGTAAACGTGATCCAAGTTCTAACTAGATGAGAAATTCATCAAGGTTCCTCATCTAGCCCTCTTCTAATCTTCTATCGGCCTAGAACAACGAGTCTCTATTCTCTTTTCTGATTCCCTCTCTTCTCTTTCTCTTTTCCTTCTCTCTATCTAGAGTTAATTAGGTCACGTATTGGGGAAACCTTCTCTCCCCTCATTCACATATATATATAACTTAGTAAAAGTTAGTGTGTTTCATACACACACACAAAGTGTATACCTATTGGTTTTGGTTCCCCTGTGAACCACACATACCCGTGTATGGTTCATGACGTGTACGGTTCCCAAAAATCTGGGGTTATGACAGATAAAATGGTAAATTATGTGGCTAATCAAAATCATCAAAATTTCGCTGAAAGTTATGTCCAACTTCCTTTTCGATAAATTTCTGCAAAATTTGAAAAATATCGAAGAAATTTATCACTATGGGAGAAATAAGTATTATTTTATTTCTTAAAAAAATTTGTGCCAAATTTCTTTTTGGATTAATATGAAGGTGGGCCCTATTTTAGGAACTCGCCTTGAGCCCCCAAAATCTCAAGGTCGGCCCTGCTCTCTAGACCGTACTCCTCTCTTTTATTTCTCTTCAACTTAAGAGACAATGACCCACCCTCTTCTCTCAATTTCTCTTTACTTATGTACGAACACCAAAAATAACTTTTCCCTGTGATATAAAATGAAGATAAAAAAAAAAAAAAAAAGGAAATGGAGGTTCAGGAAGGAGCTCTAATAACACCATCAATACTGTCTTGCTCTTTCTCCAACTTAGGGTTTAGGGTTTCGTGGCGGGAGTGCCCACCATTCCTGGTCTCTCTCTCTCTCCCCATCTTGTTTTCCTTCTTTACTATTTTTTCTTTTGAATGGAGAGAGATGTGGTCTTTACGGAATGCAATGGTTGCGGGCGATGCGAAGCTTGGAGATGTGGACAAAGCAAGGGCACTCAGATGTTGGAGAGGAATGCGAATTCATGGATGGTTGTGGTATCGGGTTATGCACTGATGAATCGACCGATTGAGGTCATTGAGATCTTCCGACGAATGCAGCTCGCAGGTCTGGAGTCCAATGAGATTGCCATGTTGATTGTGCTCTCACTACAAAAATACGGTGTTTTAGCAGCACAAAAAACTGTCGCTATTAATAAAAAAATTGCCGCTATTAGTCTTGTCGCTACTAAAACAATAAGTTTTTTTGTTAATAGTAGCAATTTTTGGCTGCCGCTAATAGTCTTATTTTTTATAGTGTCTCTAATTGTGCCTGCTTGGTTCCTTCGAATTGGGCAAGTGGATCCATGGTTATATAGATAGTCTTCAATTAAATAAGATTAATCTTCGATTGTTGCTCTTCGTATTAGGTTTGTCTTCGTCTTCTTAATTTTTATCTCTATGCACGCAAGGTGCAACCAAAAGGGTAAGTTTGGTTGTGTGTGGCATAGCTCTCCCCTGTCAGAGCAAAGTTCACATGCTTTAATAGGTTCCTATCCTCTTTGCTAACATCCTACTACCTGCTTTAACAGGTGCCTCATCTCCTTGATAACTCCTTACATAGCAAGATTTTATTGCAAGATTTACATGTTCAATAGTTATGTCCTCCTCTCTACTCACTCCTTGCCAAAACAGATTTTATTTGCTCTAGTAGGGAGCTAGTAGAGAGCAGGGAGGTTACTACTAGAGCAGGTAAATTCTCCTTTGCAGGAAGTTAGAAAAGAGAATAAGAATCAATTAAAGTTGGGGAACTCTGTTGTGGCAGGGGATACCAAAGAGCTATGCCATACGCAACCTTTGTCACTTTTATATAGTTGATAAAATCCATTTTTTTACTAATTTGGTGCAATGACTTAAAATACGTGTGCAAGTAAGCTGAAATGCTTGTGAAATGTGAACCACATAATTTGCTTCTATCTTCTTCTTTTTTTATGATCTATTTACTATGAAATTATTATTATTATTATTACTATTTATATAGTTAAGCGAGGTTAAGGTGTCCTCTACTCCTCTCCCCTTTATTGCAAAAGAAAAGATCACATTTGATAGAAATTAGAGAACAAATCTTTGCTAAGAAGAGGGTGCTAATCATTCATAAAATGGCTCTCGGCTCACCTAACCATTGAATCCGCCAAAGTATTCACTTCCCTGAAAGCATGATTAATGGAAATCGCTTGGAGCCTATTCATGATGTGCTTGATCTGGGGCACTGAGATCTGGTTCTTCTCCGATCTGGGGCAATGGGAGGGCATTCCCAATTGCAAATAATAGGCGAATTCTCATTTATGCGAGGGAGATGCCAAAGAAGACTAAGAAGCTCTTCCCCTCCAACAACATTGACGTAAATCACTCTTCCAGAGACATCATCCACAATAATATTAAGGTTGTGTTTGGCATTGCTCTTTGGAAGAGTAGAAAAGAGCAGATGCCACTCTTTGTCATTGCAAATGAATATGGGGAGAGAGAGAGAAGGATTGGGGGAAGAAAAAAGAGGAGGCTACTCTTCGAAACATAAAAAACATCCCTCTTTAAAGATCATGAAAAATCACGCTCTTTTAAAGAGGTTTGTTTTTCCTATCTCAAAGAGCAGCCACCCTTTTATCTTCTTCTAATCCTTCTCTCTCTCCCTACATTTCTTGCAATAACAAAGAGCAGCTGCTGCTCTTTTAATGGCATCTGCCAAACACACATTATCAACGATTCCTGATTGACCAATCGATCTTCTGTTGTAATTGGGAATCAGATACTCCCCATCGATCCAAGGATGGAACCAAACTGATACAAGATTTATTCTTGATCAGATCTCTAGCCCAATGTTACCTGATTCTATGGTTCCCTCGGTTCAAATTTGAGTTCGTAATTCCCAATTTGCTAAGTGTAGGCGAACCCGGTTGGCTAGGGGTAGGTTGAGCGCTTTAAACAAGCCTAAAATATTTTAGTAAATTTCATTGTAACATTAAATAATTATATTTCATTTATCTGAAATATATAAAATAATATATGTGGAATGAACTAAAGCAGGACCTGCGTTTGATTCCTCTAATATGCAGTTTTAGCAACTGCTCTTTTGTCATGTGTAGTCTGATTCGCCCATCTATTGCGAACCGGAGTGAACCGAACTGCCAACCAGTTTGGATCAAACCGGTTTGCGATTCGCCATTGTCTAACGTATTAGGTTACCCTGCTCTTGACTGAATGATCACCTTCCAAGCCTAAGATGAATCGCGAGGTAAGGAGGAGGTTCAAAACAATCTTCCAAGCCAAAAAGGTTCCAATCTCTTCCTGAGGCCCAAACCATCTTCACATTTAGGCCGACACTTGAATAGACTGAACCAGCTATGAACCTCTCGAAAGAAGCCGCAAAAATATACCTTCAATCAGCTTGATGATATGTTTTTGGGAGCGTGAAGGACCCTGTCCAGTACACCTGAAAATTGCTTAGTACCGATGAAATTAATTGGGCTTTACCTGCATAAGATATTAAATAGCCCTTCCATCTCATATTTTGGACTCAAATTTTTCAGTCAAGCGAAGAACACAAGGAGTGAGTCAATCTAGACGAAAATGAAGCCATGCCAAGATATCGAAAAGGAAGAGATTCTTGGTTGAAGTTTAAGATATCGAAAGGGAAGAGATTCTTGGTTGAAGTTTAAGATATCTCTAATCTGATGAGTGTTCTCACACCTTATAGTCATTCGCCATTAACCCAGACACCTCATGAAAGAAGTTTAGGAACTTTCTAATCTTAGCAGTCGTATCAATATCATTCTCAAGAAGCATTAGCGCATCGTGAGCGAAGAGCATGTTAGACACAAGGGGAACATCCAATAAGAATGGAAATTTAATACGACCTCTTTGTCGACCAAAACAGAGAAATCTTCCATGGGTATCATAAAAAGTAAGGGAGAAAAAGGATCTCCCTGCCTTAGCACACATGCGCCTTTATGGAGAAAAATAGAGAAAGCTTCCATGGCTATCGTAAAAAGTAAGGGAGACAAAGGATCTCCCTGCCATAGCCCGCATTCAAGTAGCCATGGCCCATGGGGCATTCCCTTCACCCAAATAGATAAAGTAGGTGTAGTGATACATTCTTTTGACCCACGAGATCCATGTAGCATCAAAGCCCATTTGCTTGAGGCAATCGAGAATGAAGTCCCATCTAGCTCGATTATATGCTTTTTTTTATATCAATTTTGATGCACAAAGCTTTGGGTCCTGCCTTAATATGAAATTTCCGGGCCAGTTCATGCGACGACAAGATCTTCTCTATGATTCTCCTCTCTTTAAAATGTAGACTTGTTCAAACTAATGAGGTTCGGAGGAATAATCAGCAAAATTAGCCATGATTTTTCTAAGTTATACTTAATCAACAATCTATAATTAATTAATTTGTTATAAACATCACTCACCCTTATTATAAACTAGCGGAATGCATGTGCGTTGAGTGAACATTCTATGTCTCTTAAGCAAGATAAAAGCGTTTGGGAGAGTTTTTTTGGAATAGTTGGAGAGAATTTGTAAATTTTAGGAAAGATTTCTAAAGGGGCGATAGTTGTAAGGGTATTCTTATCCTCTCAAAAAAATTAATCTTTTCGGCTATTGACCTCACCCGACGCAACTCTCCCTTCTAGTACTTCAAAGTACGCCAAAAGGCCGCAAAATGAAATTTGAATTTTATATCTCAAATTTTCAATAGCTCTCATCCATGAAGAATTTCAAGGTGAGACGGTATGCATCGGCTGTGACAAACTTGTATCAAATGAAACAAGTGCAAAAATAGGCCTACATAGGCTTTCATTACTTGACAAAAGGGTAGTTGCAATAAGTTTTATCAATGCCTGAAACTAGGGGTGTAGACTGGTCGGGTCAACCCAACGGATCAAGCAATCTGAGCCATCGTGGGTCGAGTTGAAAATTCTCCCGCTCGATTATTAAATGGGTTGAGTTCGGGGTGAGGTTTTGTAACCTGAACCCGACCCGCCAGGACCCAGATATATGCTAAACGGGTCGCGTTAAGTTCAGTTGAGGGTTTCAATAAATGGGTTGGGTCGAGTTCGGGTTGAGGGTTAATGGTGATGGGTGTCAAGTTCAGGTTGATCCCGAGCTCGCCCAAACCCGACTCCTCTGCACATCTACTGGAACATGATACATATTGTTCTAGACATAATGTTTCTGGCGATGCATTAAACCATACTTGTGATCCATGCAACTTGTAATCTGAAATTTGGTGTATTACATTTTCCTGTAGAAAATGTTTAGCTTTTAGCATGGACTCCTTGACATAGAATTTCAATTATTAATCTTTTATTATAGATTTAGAATAATTGTGCATATGTTTTATGCATGAGTCTCATTGATGCCTTGTAGGCCAACAATTACTAGAGTTGGTATTGTCTTATACTCTCTAAGTTCCTCTCAATCACACTGATTTCTCTAAAAATATTAGTGAGTGCATTTTATTTATCAAAAAAAAATTCTCTCTCTAATGCTCAACTTTGTGCACTTACTCAAATTTTTATTGTTATGTTACATTATTTTGTTGACCCATTTTACCCTACTCAATTTATTGATGACTCTGCTTGTGTGGAATAATCCTATTTAACTTCTTTGAACATTGATTTGAGATGCTTGGTATTATGTATACTAGGGAGGAAACAATCATTAACTTAACACAACATCATAATGGTTGGAAATCTTTAATTGTGTATTGTTGTTGGAAATTTGTAATGCATTTATTAATTTTAATCTTCTTCGTGATTTCATTTTTCGTTTTATTTACTCCCTTTTGATATGAGTATATGTTTATTCATCTTTATGTTATATAATATAATGATTCATTTGCTTACAAACATTTGTTGCAGTTATCTTTTTCTGCATCAAAATTACGAGATCTTGACATCCTTTCCAAGGTAATTTGTATTTGATATAACCATTCTTGTGTATTGATAGTTACGTACTTACTACTAATATATGTAAAGAGTAAATAAATTTCAATAATCTCTAGTGCATCTGAATTATTATCAGTAAAGCGGTAACTTGGAAACAAATAGTAATAAGAGGTAGCCAATATAAAGGCTTTGAGAATATAATGTATAAAAAACTTTAGCTGCAAATGCAATGCAAGCTGTTTGATAGAACATAGAAAGCTATGGAGTGTCTATTATATGAAATTAGGAGGATAAAAGAATTTCAAGATTTTGTAGTCCATGTACTCTGCCACGTATCAATGGTTATTTGCCTTAATTTCCTTCTCTTTTTGCCAAATTTTGAATCATGATTCAAAATCTCAATATTTCGATATGTATTGCTCGTGTCTAATACCGAGACTAGAACATTTAAGTCCTAAAATAAGCCTATATATGCTTGTATCTCCCTAAAATAAGGTTATATGTGATACATATCATCTAAGACATCATTTTGGGTGACATTTTAGACCATTTTTTGAAGGATAGGATTTTCTAGTTTTATGGGGGCTATCTTGTTCATGATTTACAGCATGCATCTAATCTCATGCTTCATTGTTTACCTTTCTTTTTCATCATCAAGAGCTTCGTGAATTGTCTCTTGCTCAACATATTTTAGGTAGATGGATTCACTTTGTTCAAGGCTACTCCAAGTGTAATTTGATGAGATTTCGAAGGCAGCAGAGACCTTGGATGCATATCAAAATTTTTCTAACAACGAAGTTCGTGCCATTAGAGATGATGGAATTGGTCATTTTTTAGTTTATACTTCTAAAAATGAAGTAAACTTATTTGAAGATGAAATATTTGGTCCCCCAACCCTTCTGGTAAATTTTCTCTTAAATCAGACTGGGAGGTACTCAAGTCCGAGTACTAAGGTGGATTGGACCAAATTTTTGTGACACACTCATAATATTTTTAAGTAAAATTTTTGTGCTCAAATGGTGGTTAATAGAAAACTTTTAACCGTTGTCATGTTGGGCAGATTCCGAGAAAATAATCACCCTTCTATCTTGTTCTAATAACTACTAGATTTGGCAGTCAATACTTGATCACTTAAATAATAGGAGAAAAATAGTTGAGAGTATCAAATAGGAGTTAAAGGATCTCAATGAAAAAGCTAAGGGTGGTAGGTAATCTGCTACAATATTAACATTTGTGCTTCGACTTAACACATTTGCATTGACAGAAATTCTCGAATTGAGAATTGCATGGAAGGAGGTTTTGAAATCCATTACCCAAAATGGCACTGAGAATTAATGGAGGTAAAATATTCAATGATTCAGACCATTTTTGCAGTGACAAATGAGATTTTAGGAGAAACAAACATTTTCCTCACCATATAAAAAAAAAATCAAGTTAAATATTGACGGCTCTTTACCGTATAGATCGAGATTGGAAGATGTGTTCAAAAATTATTTCGGTGGTATAGTTGGTTGCTTCATGGAACTTCTTTATCCAATCTCCAAATTAAGTTACATGCCATTTATAATTGCTTGATTATAGCAAAAGAGCTTTAGCTGAAAAAGCTTATAGTTTAATTTGACTCGAGTTGCAGTTGACATCCTTAATAGAAGAAGTACCAGGCCTTGGCATTTCACTCACATCATAGAGAAAATCAACTATTTGGCTCTACAAATGGAGGAAATCTCTTTCCAGTAGGTTTGGAGAGAATGCACTCAATGTGTCGATGATGCTAGTACAGTAGTGTAATCGCATATTGCTAAGTGTCTTCTTTCCTCTATTTCCTCTTTTGCCTTTGAAGATTCATATAACGTTCATTATTATGTATAAGTTCCTCTTTGGCAATGACAAGGACGAGGACCCTTCAACCCCCAATCCATTATTAAAAGATATAACACCCATATAAAGCTATAGACACAGATAGCAGAGGTAGAGGGTGGTCAAGTTGCCTTTTCCAAAAAAAATAACAAGACATTGATCCAAATTCAAACATTCATGTTAATCATATCTTCTAAATATAATTTTCTATATTTAGTTTTATAATTAAACTATATCATATAGGTATTCTTGAAATATGGAGTACTAATACTATCAATAATATATATCAATACTAGTATGCTAAAGATATTGAAATATATGGGTAACAACAACCACTCCTTACCAAAGAATGGTGATAGTTAAATGTGAGAGTTGTGCTAATTCATATGTTAAGATGTGTTACCTTGTCCCCAACAACAGTTTTGTGTCATATTTATAGGCCTTTATCCTTCATTTCTTATCTCTATGTTGTGTCGTGCTTTTGGCTCCATCTATCTCAACATAATAGCTTTGCGTAAAGTAGCATTGTCATTGGTTAAAATTTTGGCTGAGCCAGAATAATTAGTTGTGGTCGTACTGATATGGTACAAATTCATATATATTTCCCCACACCATGTGTTTCCTATGACTTTTTGAAACAAAATTCTGCATGATTGAGCCAAATCATAACATTTTCAGTCGAGTTGTACTTGAGTCCATTCAGTTTGAGTCAAGGCTTGGCCGACCACTAATACTAAGTATTTCATTCTTTCTATACAGTTACGTTTAGTAACATGTTTAAAATGTTGCTTGAGTGCATTTGATGCATCTTTTTATTCTAAGTCTGGTGGTAAGGTAACTGATATTATATTTTTCTTCTACAAGATTCTTACTTCCCATTAACTATATGTAAAATTGGTCATAAACAAGTGATTAGTCCAACAATTATTTAATCTAGGTATAGAATCCTATGCCAAACTTTTATCCTATATGAAAGTAACTACATGTCAATGCCCATGCATTTTATATTTATGTTATTGTGATTGATGATTATGCTGAAGAAATCTCTCTGTTGTTTCTTTCCATTCTATACTTATAAGTCCATAAATGTCATCAATGCTCGATTGAGCTTATATCCTGATTCTTTTATTTCATTTTTGCAACAGAGTGATCCTATGGTAGTTACATATTTGAAAAATAAAGAGGGAATACTTGAAGAATTTGGTCGTACAGAAGTAATAACGAATACGTTGGATCCTATTTGGATTGTGAAGGTTTCAATTTCATATCAGTTTGAGATGGTTCAGACATTGGTGTAAGTTCTCCTTGTTTGTGTAAATATAACTTGTTATTATATAGATTGATTTGATATATAACTCAAATTAATAGGTATTGGGTTTCTTCTTTCGAGTTTCATCTTTGAAATTTAATAAAAATATCTTATGTTTCAGGTTTCGAATATATGACGTTGACACTAGATATTATAATGTGCCTGTAAAGGTAACCAATACGTATTGCTTTGGATTTTGATCCTTGATTTTCCTATGAAAATTTAGACAGACCAATTTTTCTTTTCTTTGATAAGTAACAAGCCAATATTTCCATACTTCATGTTATATTGGGTGTTGCAGATTTATTTAAGTTTTTTTAAGTGGCAAAAATTTAAAAATTGGGATGCTAGGTTCATTCATTATGTCAATTTGATATGTTGAATAAAATATTGGGCTTCATTTTGGTAGAATGTATTGGAATATCTTATTATTCAATAAATTTGCTAAAGTATTAATCCATGAATCAAAATTTGTGTAGGGTCTTAAATCTTGTTTCTTCAAATATGTAAACCCTATGTCAGTCCTTGTGAGATGTCTTCACTCATCTATTTAGGATAAACTATATGTCACTCCACAATCCTTTATATTTTTTCTTTTGACTTTCCTCAAAGTTCGTATTTTTCTTCTCCTCCTACATATTGCATCTTTGATGGTCTAACTATTTCACTTGACTTTCAGATTTTGTTTACCAAAATAATGCACACTCCAAATTATCTTCCATAAAAAATTTCAGTACTTTGTGAGTTCCCTTGTCATTTTTTATGTTATTCAAGAAAGTCTAGATCGATTTTTAGCTTTTAGTCCATATTGTTCATCGTTATATAAAAGAGCTAATGGGTAGTTACAATCGTATTCACTCTTAAAAAAGAAACCCACACCTCTTAGCCATAAGATCCGAGGATAAATGAGATTTCACAATATTTTTGTGGCTTAAATGCATTAATTGATTAAATTGAGGTTTGTAAAATCTCCATTTTATGGGATCTTACAAATGGGATATGCGCTAATATAGTTAATTTTGGCATTGTATCGCTATTTAGATATTAAGATAAACTGGGAGTAGTTCTTAGTTTGACTAATTAGTTGGATTTTAGAATAATTATATTTAGCATTAGAAGGGACTACCTTTATAGTGAATTTTTCAGTTTGACATACTCCCATTGGGCTCTCCACTTTCTTCGTAATGCATAATGTGTAACTTATGTTTGATGAAGAAATGCTACGTTATAACCTTGTTGATTGGCTCCTTGCTCCCGATATCCCCCCTTGAAAAAATATAATGTTATTCCCAGATTTCTTGATCAGTTTTTCATGCATGGTTCATATTTAATACATATCTAGCAAATTTAGGAAAGATATCCTAGATTGGCTAATAAGTTCTTTGTTTGTTAAATGATTTAGAGAGAAACTGATAGCTATGGGTTGCAATTGCTTCATCTATTATGATACCACTTTAATTTTACTAGATGGATATCAAATGTCTTGTCTAAATCTATGTAGGTTGTCACTCATGCAGATGCTTAATTTAAATGAGCAAGAATTCCTTGGAGAGGTTACTTGTACTTTATCAGAGGCAAGTATCTATAAATTCTCATAGGAGAAATTCATCATTAATGCATGATATTTTGTTATATATATAAATTCTCATGGGAGAAATCCACCATTAATGCATGATATTTTGTTTTATATATATATTGTGTGTGTAGAAATTGTTAGTTACAAAAATCCGCATCAATATCATATCTGGGTATAAATTACTAGTGATTCATAGCATATTTATTGCATTCAGTTGCCAATGTTTTAGAAAAAGTATTTTAACTTTGGGTTCTAGTGAATGATCACTTGTTATCTTGCTTACGATAGCATCTTTTTTATTTCAATACAGATAGTAACTAAACAGAGTAGGAGCTTGACTCTCAATCTTCAGGACATTAATGGCTATAGAGGAATGAGGAACTTAGGGACTCTTACTATCCATGCTGAAGAAACCATTGCTTCAAGAAAAGTTGTGGAGATGATATTTCGTTGTTCTGAGTTGAAAGATATGGATCTCTTTTCTAAAAGTGTATGTATTCTTAATATAGTTGTCCTTTTGCGATCCATATTAACCATCCATGAATCGATTGTTGTCAATTGATTTATTTTAAAATAAAATTTGTTAAATTAATAGGACCCTTTCTTGAGGATATCAACAGTAACAGAGAGTGGAGGATCCATTCCAATTTATAAAACAGAAGTTGTCAATAACAATTTGAATCCGGTTTGGAAGTCCGTACATTTGACCATGCAGCAATATGGAAGCAAGGTAAGCATGTTCTTATATGCTTTTCTATGAAGTTTATTGTGTATTCTTTAGAAATAAGAAAATAAATCACTTTATTTAAATATTAAATTATTATTATCACTCATTTCTTTTTAGTTGTCAATATAAACTAACATTTCTCAAGTTAAATTTTTATAAAATTAAATAATTTCTATTATGGATTTAATCTTACATTGGTTATGAGTCAATTTTTTGTACTTTGTTGCTCTTCTACAGAAAAGAGCTCGGGTCGCTTAATTAGCATCTCAGTGAAGATGTAGCATCTAGAATGCCCCGGATCTTTAACCTTTGAGTGTGCTACCTCTTCTGATTATAAATTATTCTCTTTTTAGTTTACTTTACTCCTATAATACTTTAATTCTATGCAGTAAAAATTATTAATCATGGTGTTAAGATACGCCTAGGATCTTTAATCTTTAAGTGTGCTAGCTCTATTGATAATAATAATAAAAAAATTTACTTTACACGCAAAAAATACTTTCATTTCATGCAGGAAAACCCATTAATTATAGAGTGTTATGACTTTAACAGCAATGGAAAGCATGCACTTATAGGGTAAGTGATGATTGCATAATGCATAGACTTATTACAATCTTCTGCCTTTTTTCTATGATTGTTTCTAAGGACTTGGAACTAGCTTTTGCTTCACTAAATTCATCAACAGAAACCTGCAGAAAACTTTGGCAGATCTAGAAAAAGTGCACAAAGAAAAAATTGGAGTAAATTTATATTCAACATCTTCTAGTGGTCGAGAATCTAAAAAGGTCATTCTTTATAGTCATTTAATAGAGTTATAATATGATATTAATAGAAAATTTTCCATTTAAAATAGTTTGTCCTAATTATTTTTTTCAGATGTTGCGAGGCCAACTATTTGTGGAAAAGTTTTGCGAGAAATTGCAATATAGCTTTTTAGATTACATAGCTGGTGGAGTTGAGCTTAATTTTATGGTTGCCATTGATTTCACAGGTACTTATTTTCTAATGGTTTCAATGTGTTGCTCTATTTTAGTTAAAGCCTATGGTATCCACATATAGCTATGGATACACGAAGCTGTAATACGATATAACAATTTCAAATATCTAGGACACTAATACCCTTATTTGTGTTATTCATATTATATAATATTTTTGGATATTAGATAATCACTTAACTTAAAAATAGGTTATAGCTAAACTCCATGTAGAAGTTGTAAATATTGTATGTTGTAATCAATAAGTTCTTTAACAAATGCTCAAAATCTTACGTATTTGTCTAGCATCAAATGGAAATCCCCAAGTTTCAGATTCTTTGCATTACATTGATCCGTCAGGCCGTTTGAATTCTTATCAGCAGGTGAAATTACATAACTAACCATGAGTTTGTAAAAAATTTCTTTGTAATTTTAGATCTCGTTCGAGACACCTTGTGAAATCACGGTGGGTGTGATCGAATTCTCTTAATTTTTATTAATGATTTCCTGACAGGCTATATTCGAAGTTGGAGAGGTCATACAATTTTATGATTATGATAGGCGCTTTGCAGCATGGGGTTTTGGAGGAAGGCCCATTGATGGGCCAGTATCTCATTGTTTTAACTTGAATGGAAATGCTCATGAGTGTGAAGTAAGAATAAGTTTAGATCTTTTAAATTTTTTTGCTCCCTTAGAAATGTTGAATTAATTATAAAGTAATTTTTTTAATTGTTAGTGATGATTATTAATTATAATTTTTACGATTTTGATAGACGCTTTGCAGCGTGTGTTTTAGAGGAAGGTATATGGTTGGGCTAATATCTCATTGTTCAAATTGCATGAAAGTGCTAATGAGTATAATAAAATGGTGAATTCACTATAACCAAATTCATGTAATTGTGTTCTTATTATAGACTGTAATTTTTTTATTTTGATAAATGCTTTAAAATGTGAGGTTTGGGAGGAAGTCCCATTAGTGGGCTAATATCTCATTGTGAGAACATGCATGGAAATGCTAATGAGTGTAGAAAAATGAAGTCAAGATTTAATAATTTTTACTCACTTACAAATGTTGAATTAACTATAACCAAACACTTATAATTTTTAGTCTTTGATACTAATAGAATTTGTTTTCATGTTCATCTTTCATTGTAGGTGGCTTCTCAGGGTTTAAAAACTGAATTTTGATTGTTCTAACTATATATATATATATTAAAGCATCTATATCTTTAACATATATTATTGCAGGAAAATTAGATTATAAGGAGCCAAGTTTGATACCTTGTGTTCCTTGTTGAAACATATGCTTGCTTCGCTCCCCAACTTACATAGTTCCACATTGATGTTATCTGGTTATAGGCACAATCACAACAATTAGTTTTAGTGATAGTGCTTTTGTATAATATCAGTCAAGGGGGAAAACAATGTTGCCACCATGAAAACTACCACTATCATTTGTTGAATAAACTTGGTCCAGTTGAATGTCTTCATTTGAAATATTAGCAAATTTTTAATATTATGAATATATATATACTCAACAAAAAATAGGAAAAACTATACAAAAGTGCAACATTTAGTACGAATATTTTATTCATAAGAAATAATAAAAAGTGAACACTAAAATTGACCTAGAATTATTTTCAATTGTAGTATTATCTAATATTGTTCTTGAACCATTATGTTTATATTAGATAAAAGTTTGACAAAAAATTTATAATTAATCTAGAACATGTCAATCTCAAACAAAAAAGGATGCATTAGATTATTGTTTGAATAATGGAAGTTTCACTGTCAATGCATAAAGGTCACTTGGTAAGACCTTCAAATATATGAATCTTAATCTATATCTAACAAACTCTAAGACTCAATATTCTAAAGACTGAAACCTTTGAATAGAGAGTATCTATCATTACAGTCGTACTTAATTTGTTAATAGATGCTCTCTATTGATGTGATTATATATAGGAACCTTTGAGTTTATACGAAAATACTTATTCTTATTAGTTCTATGTGGCCAAACATAATTGTTAACATATCAATTTAAACTAATTGATGCCCAAATTATTTTGCTTATAATAATTTTCTCTTGATTTCGTTAGATGAGTAAAGAACTAATAATTACTATTGAGTCTATCAAATTACGAATCAGGTTACCATGATCACAATCATTATATTAGGAACAAGCTCTAAAATGACAGGCACCTCTTCATACCCTTAATAGTTGTAATTGTTATAATGGTAGCCACACTACTATTATTTGTTTAGTATTAAAATATTTTGTGGAACAAATGATCATTGTCAATACTCTATCATTTCCATTTGCCTATACATTGGAATAAATGATCATATATGGATGGCATTGAAGGTACCATTGTTGCACATCCTTATGCTCATACTATTAAATGGCATTAGGTGTCAAGCCTGGTAGCGTTTGATTCATCTATGTCACTTATGTGACATCAGAATTCATTAATCCAAATTGCCCACATCACTAAAAAATACTAACATTCATTTATAAATGGCATTAGAGTGCATTTTTTTTCACATCAAATATTGCCCATTTGCAGTTCAAATATTCATTTTTAAGTTGTAGTTTGGATATTTAGGACTTTGCCTCCTTCCATCCCGATGTATTTAGCATTTGTTGACATGATGAGTGGATATTTTAAGAATCCTAGAAGCTAGAGAGAATTTTCACCAATATTATCTTATGCATGGATGGGCACACATTAAAATTTTTCTTCAATTAGTAGGAGGACATGCTTCTTGGCCTACAATAAGTGTACCCACCACTTATTGCAAGTTTGATTGAGGTGATAAGCTCTTGAATTATGTAATAGATTGACTTATATATTGGTGGAAATGTTAGGTCAAATTTTGTAACCTGTAATGCTACTTGACAAACTAAATATTTAAAGTATTTGCTTGAAAAATTAACTCATTTATTTAGATGCATACTTAAAAAATCATCACATGGTAACTGCGGTAGAGTTGGAGAAGCACATGATTTTTGGTGCCTCCTAATTTTAAATTTGTACTTGAACTTGTGTATCTTCTCCCTAGATCTACTAAAATTTTCTACTATAGTAGGCATTTTATAACAAAAAAGTGTAGGGATGCAATTTCGGTGTCGAACTAAACCAATATTGATTTTTTCGGTTTTTCGGTCGATTCAGCTCGAATCAAAACCGAACCGAAATCGGTTTTGAATTGGTTCGGTAGTTTTTTTTTTTACTTTTGAAATTGAAATGAAATACTTCGGTTTTTTCGGTTCGATTTTTACTCTCTTTTTTCTAATGTTTTTTTCGATTTTTTTTATTTTTGTTCAGGTCGGCTTTCTCATTCTACCCCTCAATTTTTGGTTTTTGCCACCCTAAACCTAAACCGAATCAGAACCGGTTCAGTTCGGATCGGTCTGAGTCGGTTTTTGGGGCTGTTCGGACGGATTCGGTGCACTTGGTTTTTGGTTCGGTGTTGAGATTTAGGTCAAAGCTTGCATCCCTAAATCTGACTAGCATATGATTGAAAGCTTATTTCTCTTCTCATTATAGGTTTTAGAAGCAGATGGCATCATATAGGCAATCATATGATTGATTGTTTGTTTCCTTTTCATTACAGGTTGTAGGAGTAGAGGGAATCATGTCTGCATATGCAAGCACCTTGAATAATGTTGTTCTTGCTGGACCAACTTTATTTGGGCCAGTGATCAACAAGGCTGCAAAAATTGCTAGCCACTCATTGTCCTTAAATCAGAGCAAGTATTTCGTCCTGCTTATAATTACAGTAAGGACTACAATATCTCACATTTTTCTTATGGGTGGCATTATTTGCACCTATTATTCTTGTGAAGAACACACGCATAAGTTTGTTGACTACCTTGAATCAAAGGGCGGAGATCATATTTCATCTCAATCTTCCAGATGAGAGATCTTGAGATCATGGTGCACCTATCAACGGTGAAATCTTGATTCTACAAGGCACACATCCCCAAAAGTGAGGATGTGTACCACATGGAATCAACATGTGACCGTCTGATAGGTGCCCCATGATCTCAAGCTCTATTGAGTGGAAGATTGGGACAAAAATTGATCTCTATCTTCAAATTCAAGGCAGTCAATAATTTTTTATGGTAGAAATGCGCGTGTTCTTCAAAGGAAATAGGTGCAAATAATGCTACTTTTTTCTTAGTTTTATCATATACTTTATTTGGGGATAATGATATGAATTCGTCTCTAGGATGGAGTTATTACGGATCTTCAGGAAACAAAAGATGTTATTGTGAAAGCATCTGATCTACCCTTATCTATCCTTATAGTTGGAGTAGGTTGTGCAGATTTTAAAGAAATGAAGGTAAAAGTACTTTCATTTGCTACCTATTTGTATGCCTAGTTTGGCAAAGTTGATTCTAAAAAGAACTTCTTAAGGTAAAATATTGGGTGAGAAGCCCTTTTCACTTAAGGACTTGGTCACCTCTAACTGAAAATGGAGAAGTGGCTTCAAGCTAATTCTCCAAACACACATCATTTTCAGTTAGAGGTGAAAAGTGCTTCTCACCCAATATCTTATCCTAAAAAGGGCTTTTTGAAAGTAAATTTGCCAAATAGAAAACCTTTATATCATTTTATTATCATCCTTCATTTGTCTCATCTGTTTTTGCTTGCCTCTGTAGTTGCTTAATGAGAACATTTTATAAAACTTGTCATGCTAGAAACATGAGTCCTGTTAGACACCTTTCTAATTGCTTTTCGTACAAGTTTGAATCTATCTCTTATATCTTCTAGTGTCAATTATATTTAGATTATAATAATATGATCATTATTATAGGATATTTGCACCTATTTTTCCTATGACATAAAAAATGGTTGACTGCCGTGAATTAAATGGAAGAGAAGGTTTTTCATCCCAATCATCCAGATAGTAGATCTTTAGATCATATATGGGGCATCTATCAGATGGTCACATGTTGATTCCATGTGTCACACATCCCCAAAAGTGACTATGATCATGGGCATACTATGAGAAAGAGTTATCAAGTGTCACTTTTGGGGATGTGTGCCACATGGAATCAAGATTTGGCCGTCTGATAGGTGGGCCTTGATCTCAAGATCTATTGTGTGGATGATTAGGACAAAAAAGGATCTCTATCACTTGATTCAAGGCAGTAAACGAAAAAGGATCTCCATCACTTGATTTTTTTTAGTGAAAATGTGTGCATTATTCAAAGCAGATAAAGGATGCAAATAACGCCACCCATTATTATATAGAGTATAATAATGTGGTCATTTAGGTGAAGAAGGCCAAGGAGCTTCGGCTATAATTACTAGTTAGTAATTGAAAGAAAGTAACAACTGTTTTACTTGTATGCTGAGTGAGCAGAGTTTGGATGCTGATGACGGGGAACGTTTAGAGAGCTCGACGGGACGAATAGCTACACATGATATTGTACAGTTCGTTCCAATGCAGGAGGTGCATCAACGTGAGTACAACTTTACATTTTACTTTTAATTTTTCATAAAATGAATCTGTTCACTCAACTTATGGTCATAGGGTTCAACGACACTAGGATTGCATCCTAGAGTCTTTGGTTCTTATTATATGCGGGAAACGTTGGAATAAAATACTTCATTTGAGAAGTGTGAGTGACAAGAGGATGGTAGGAAATTTGTTTCCACCAAACAATTGGGGGCCACACTACAAAAATAAGGTGTTTCAACGGCACTTTCTATTAAGGCAATTTTTGGTAGTGGCAAGTCTAATAACGACAGTTTTTAGTAGCGACATAACTAAGAGCAGCAGATTTTTGTTAAAAAAATTGTCGCTAATAGTCTTATTTTTTGTAGTACCATTTTGTTATTAGACCTTAAATACTGGTTTCCATGTTCTAAATTATATCTCTAAACTCCAATTTCCTTCTTATGTCGTACGGGCTATAAAATAATAAGGGCGGTGGAATCAACCACATCAGGCAAAATTGCTCACACTAAAATTAGGGGCTCACTTACCTAAATTAGGGAATCACTCACTCTTAATATGGAGGCTTCATCGAGCTCTCAACATGAAAATTCAAATATTCTTTTTTTTCTTACACATGCTCTAGATGCCTAATAAATAGACATAAGCTTCCAAGATACAACTATTAACTAAAGAATTAAAAACTATACCATTTCTTAAGTGACTTTTCAACTCCCAATATTTCCTTTAGAATTCTCATATGACACCTCTAACTCCAATACTACACTAATTAGACTCCATAATCAGTTATGGCAAAAAAAAATTGCAAAACATAAAATGTGTGCCATATAAGCATGCCATCCATGTGGACGGATTGCATTGCGCCAAATGGACGATCCAAGCATTCCATTTCATCACATCAATCTCCTCGCTCCAAACGAACTCGTCCTCGAGTTCAAATAAGGCCTTCAATAACTTTTGCTTGTCACCCAAATGTGCCCTTTCCCAATTCACTAGATTTTTCCTTACTGTTACTTTTTTCTTCATTAAATAATATGATGTCTTACCAACAGCTCCAACCACACAACCCAAAAAATGCAAACATGACTCTTTGAAGTCGGTCTACCTGAGGCAATGCATTCAAGAGCTACATAGCCATGAGTACCCATGAATTGTGTTGAGACATGAGTCTCACCCCAAGTAGGTCCAGCTTTAGCCAAGCCAAATCTGAAGGCTTTGCATTGAAATCCACATCAAGAAGGATGTTTTTTCTTCTTTTCTTTTTTTGAGATGCACATCAAGAAGGATGTTAGATGACTTGAAATCATATAAATCACTTGGGACTCTGCATCAAGTAGTCTGAGAAGCAATAAACTAGAAGTCGACACATCTCCCTCTTCCAAACTTCCAACGAATAAAGGCAATATCATGTCTACCACTTCCCACTTACCCACTTACTAACAGAAACACTGATCAGGTCAGCTAGCAAGTGGATAATATTAAATTGAACAACAGGAATCACCAATTTCCCATTCCCATCTGGTTCTTCGTAGTCACTTTCCTCACGAATACTTGCAGCCAGTCCCATGATAAAAGTGTCCACAGGTGCCCTGTCCTTACTCAATTCAAACTCAATTATTTCACAACTTGTCTTTGAGACACTCTCAACAATGGCAACAATGTTGTTGCCCCAGTTGTTATCAACGCCATCTTCTTCATCGGCGTACACATCATATATCGGAGGCCATTAGTAGAGATCCCAAATTTCATCCACATGATCAACATGAATCCCTTTCATAGCCAGAACACAAACCTGCTCTGATACCACTTGATGCAGTACAAATATGTGCCACATCACCTTGATTAGGGAGTCACTCATCTAAAGTAGAGGGATCACTCACTCTTAAAATGGAGGCTTGACGCTCTCAACATGAAATAATTCATATTTTCTTCTTCTTCTCTAAACTTCTTTGGATATATATAGATGATTATATGGCCTTTAAGGTTTCAAAGCTAAGAAATGTCTAGTTTCTATGATAAAAATTAAAACAAACAAGTTTCTAGACTACCATTTCCTAAGACAAATAATTAACCCTAGTCCCAACACTAGCTACTCATTAAGACTCCATAATTACTAAGACTAAAAATAACAAAATATTAAATATGTGTCGCAAATCAAAATGTGCCACATCAGCTAATTAAATCGTGCCGCATGGACAAAGCAGGTGGCATCATTCTCTTCTCCATTGAAGGAACTTGTTCTCAAGTTCCCAGTAAGTCAACACATTTTATTTGACATATTTTTCGCTTTTTTGGCAATTGGTGATGAAGGCCCACCTTTCGTTCATGGCTTACTTCCTTGCAAACCAATCTTGAAATGTATCTTATTTCTACATATTCCTTAATGCGCACTTTTGATATAAAAATAAATAAATCTATCAAAAATCCTTCTAAATATGGATCCACATAATCATATCTCGTTTGGTATTTATTGGAGTTTTATGATTCTTGATTCATACACTCAATTTGGCATTGTTCCCATTCCTTGATCCAATGATTCATAGAAGAACCAAAGCCGATTTCATTCGATGAGACGTCTATTTTATTTTCTTGATCATTATGTCCTTGAAGATTATTATCACACCCGACATCTTATATGGCATCTCTATGTAAAGTGTCCATGGTGATGATTTGAACATCTTCTTCATCTTCATATTCATCGTAGATTGGTGGCCCGTTAGTAGAGATCCCAAATATCTTCAACTTGAGATCAACTTTCATCTCATGTATGGCCATCACACGAACTTGCTCTGATACCGCTCGACGTCGTACGGGCTACGTAAGGGTGGTGGAATCATTCACTCTGGGCGGAATCACTCACGCCAATACTAGGAACTCGCTCACCTAGGTTAGGGAATCACTCACCTAACAAAGAGGATTCAGTCACTCTATAATGGAGGCTTCAAGCGCAACATAAAAATTCAAATATTCTTCTCTTTCTTACACGTTGTATAGATGCCCAATATATAGACATAAGCTTACAATCATTAACTAGAGAATTAAAAACTATACTATTTCCTAAGTGACTTTTCAACTCCCAATATTCTCTTTAGAATTCTCATATGACACTTCTAACTCCACTACACTAATTAGACTTCATAATCACTAATGGCCAAAAAAAAATCACAAAACATAAAATGTATGCCTTATATACATCCCATATGGATGGATTGCATTGCGCCAAATGGACGATTGAAGTGTGCAATTTCATCCCGCATCATCTTCTACTTGTCAACTTTGAAGGTCTGTTTTGTTAGGGAGGTGTTTGGCTGCAAACGAAATGCATGCTTGCTTTCATAGGGGTTGTTAAGGTCCTAACCAATACTCCAAAAATGCTTAGGCTTTAGTGGAGCGGGAATTTAATTCCTTATGGGCATAACATGCCACCACGCCCCGCAGCCGACGTCCACAGCGGCCCACTCCATGGTGGTTCTCACTCCTGTACCCCCTTTGGGACCCCACGTAGCCCTTTCCTCTAGTCTCCCATTCCGAGGAGTCACGGTGGCCCACTCTGTGGCGGCCTTCACTTTGGTACCCCTCTTTGAGGCCCCCAAGTAGTCATTTCCTTAGGTCACCCTTCCGTGAATCGAACTCAAGATATGGTATTGTCTCTAATTAACCAATACTCCAAAAATGCCTAGGCAGCAGTGGAGTGGGCAGTTAATTCTTTATTACTTGGGGGTTATAACAGTGGCACTTGTATTTTGGTGGTTAGCCAAACATGCTGGATGCCCCAACAAGATAATTTTAGTTGCACTTCTCACCCATATACACAACCTGCAAACACATTGCATTTTTTTTTATAATTGGTGCATTTCATTTATCCGAGGTTATATATCTTCACTCTAATTAAGTTGTCATCTTCTTATGGACAGGTGGAGAGATCTCCATTGTTCAATCACTCTTGGAAGAGCTACCCGGACAATTCTTAACATACATGAGGAACAGGGATATCAAGCCACCTTTTATCAAAGATCCCCATAGTTCTCCTTAAGTATTATTGTTTTTGAAAGATCTCCTAATGTAATGTCTCAAATTTCAAAATGTACATTAATTTCTTCATGCATGATACTTGAATATTCAATATTCCTAGTATTATAATTATTTATTATATATAATTTTGTAGCTATAGGTCAATATATATTTATAGAAAGAGAGAGTGAGAGAGAGAAAGAGATTAAAAATAGTGATTTTTCGGCGCACCAACCATTTGGTGTTGCATGGAACCCAATCTAAGGAACAGGTGGCTACGATAACATGCCCAATGTCAATCAGACAATTAAAATAAATTAAAAATAGTGATTTTCCATCGTTAGATTTTGGGTTAAAGTTGAAAATTTTAATGTACCAAGTTTGACTAGCAAGCATGAAATTTGACTTATAATTTGAAGGGAAAAAAAGTTCCACAAAAAAAAAATTCTAAAACACTAAGGGACTAGGTCAACCCTTCCTTTAGAGGATGTGTTGTAACATGCATTCTCATGCCATGTGGCACGTGATCTGGTATTGGTGCAATGCCAAAATGTCACACTTAAATGAACAGTCGAGTTTCCTTTATTGTTGGAAATCATATTTTTCACATGTTTGGGCACCAACGTCTTGTTGTTTGTTTACTTCATGCTCGTGTTTGTGCATAGTACCTTTCATATACATAAATAGAAAGAGAGGTGTATCTATGTGTGGAGTGAATATTATTTGGCATGCATTAAGTGTGTGTGCATGATCGGTGTTAAAACTAAAGTAGTTGTGCCTTCCACATGAAATCTTCCTCCACGGTCAATATTTTCCTTTATTTCTTGGTTGTTTAGTCTATTTATAACCTAAAAATTTAAATCTTTAAAATCAATTTTAGGAGACTATGTCTCACCTCTACACTCAAGTAGTGCATTATACTCTTCTATAAATCACCGTTCCATTTCCTTCTATAATATTAAGTGTAAAAATCTTTTAAATGTAAAACGTTCATGATGCCATATTCTATAATCTTCTACTATTACCCAATAAAACTAACCTTGCACTTCAATGATTTGGAAAATCAATTACCTGGTTTTTCCACCTTGCATGGCCATATGCAAGTTAACCATAGTGCTCCGCATTGTCATAAATCGATAGAAATTTGTCCACAACTTCATAAAGTATATTTACTAAAACAAATGTACATATATAACTGCCAATTGGACAAATCATGTCAGAATTCTATGCAAATATTACCTTTGATAGGATTATCACTACAAAAAATAAGACTATTAGCGGCAGTTTTTTGTTAAAAAAATTGTCGCTATTAGTCTTATCGCTACAAAAAACTGTCGCTATTTGTCTTGTTACTACCAAAAAATGTTTTAATAGCAAGTGCCGCCACTAAAACTCCTTATTTTTGTAGTGTATTGAATTAAAATTTTTTTACAGTGGTTATTTCTAAGGGCATCTTAGCATTCTATAGTCCTAAGTATATCGTCATGTCTACCAAAATAAATTGAATATGGGTCACCTCTCCAATCCTCATAACAAATGATGTTGCATTAGTGTCATATATACATAAAAAAGAAAACAAAATATTTAAACTATGTTCTAAATAATGAATTCAAAACCTCATTAGTGTGAAACATCCAATCAATGAATCTATCTTCAGATAGGCTATTCTCATAGTTAAAAAAAGAAAGAAGGATCAATGGGGCTTCACTGTCACAAATAAGGTGATGAAGCAACTCTTTAGGCCGAAATCGAATCAAAAGCCAGTTTTAATAGGTTTTGATTAAAAAAGTGGAAATTTAGCTTTGACATATTTATTGGTTAAAAGATACTTCATAACTCTTTGTATTGGTGAGGACAGGTCACCAATTCAGTAGTTGGCCAATTGATGCTTAGACCTCAAATTGGACACAATCATTTGATATACTTTTTTTTGCCATATATTACAACACATTTGCGCAAGAAAGGAAATTCAAATACAAATAAATTATAAAAAATTTCCCCTCGATGTACAAAAGTATTATTGATTTGTTGGCTTTACACTTTCGGGTATCACCAACAATGCCCCATTAATTACATCTCTATAGAAAACCTCTGATTAAAAGAACAACCTATATGAATACAACATACATATGATCATTAAGGATTTTTTCTCCAGCCTTTGACATTTCTTCAATGCCTTGGCAAAGGACATTATGGGAATTTCACCAACAATTCACAATTTCGCCCAATCTTGGAGGGAGCCACCACATGCCATATGTATTTGAGTAAGATGTTCATATGTCAATTGTCTTTAGCCAAACAAAAATGCATTATAGGCTCCTTGATTGAGAATGGTTTCATAACATATATTGTAGGTAAGAATAGTTGCACAATCTCCTCGTAAGTGAGGATGACTACACAATATATGGCTCTTAAGCAAGGATGGTTGCGCAATATACCTCATAGACGAGGGTAATTGTATGATATGCCTCATAAGCGAGGATGGTTGTATAATATGCCTTCAAAAGGGATGAGGGCAGCATGTTTGCTTATAAAGTAAGTGCACCATATACTTTCCTTTTATGTAAGGAAAGTATATGGTGCATGCTATAAGAGCAAGTGCATACTATATTTCCATAAGAAATATATTTACATAAGTGTAGATATCATCACAAAACCTCTTTTAAATAAGGATTGGTGCATCATATATTTCCATAAGAGCAAGTGCATCATATACACGTTTCACATGGGCATATTAGGCGAGAATGAGTGCATCATATTTACTTTGTTAAAGCAAGTACATCATATGCATCCTTTTCGTATGAAATATTGGGATTGGTGTATGCTTTCTTCATGAAGACGAAGCGTCATAGATTCAAGGTTTTAGAGATCATAAATATAGGAGAATAACACGTAGTTTATTTCTATCTTTTGGCGATGGTCATGGTCTTCCAAGATTATGTTTTCTATTTGAAATTCGGAGATAATTTGGGTCCTTCAGTGAATATGATCAAACGAAGGAATTGTGAATGCTCGATTTCATAACGAGTTTGAAAATCAAGCACTACCAATCACCGGTTGACATTGGAACGGGCGGCATATCGTCCCTTCTTTTGTGTCGATGAGTATCACAGTTATATGGGTTTTCGATAGAATCTCCAAGCTATTTAAACCTATGATTCAATCAAATAAGGGTTCCAAGAGAGATTTTGCAGTGTCTCAACTCAAAGGCAACTTGGGCAGTGCACATAGAGTGCATTGGATTCCACCATCCCAGGTTTGTGAGGTGAATATAAAAAGAAAATATAAGGAGGCTGAGAGAAATTTGTTAGAATTATAAGCTAGACCAGCCTATTTGGCCCATTTTGCCTTTTGGGTCATTGGCTCATTTGCAATTATATTGGTCAATCTTGGAACTCTTTTTTTTGTCATAGGAAATTGGTGTATTTAATAGTGTCTTAAGAATATAGAATATATTTTGAGAATGTAATTTTCTATCTTTTTCTAGGCTAGGTTGTTGCCTTGGAAGTGTATGCTTATTCATTCTCGGATTTGTATTTTAGGTTATATTTATCACTCATGTATTTTCATTTTACAAGTCATATGAATGAAATTTGAAAGGTTCTAAGTAGTATATCACTTTAGTCTTCATTTTTGGTATTTTTCTACACAAGAGAATAACTTTTTTCTCTTTAGAGTGTCATCTTTTTCCAATCCTAGTTAGTGTAATCCAACAAAGTGGTATCAGAGCTTGAGATTCATGGCTTCAAATATGTTGCAACCTCAACTTTCTCGTTTCACAGATAAGAACTACAATCAATAGAGTATTCAAATGAAGGTTTTATATGGGTCTCAAGATTTGTGGGATATTGTTGAGACCGGATATGTAGAATCGGAGGATCAAGCGACTCTCACACAAGCTCAACTCAATGAGTTGAAAGAAAATCGCAAGAAGGACAAGAAGGCTTTGTTCTTCATCTATCAAGTTGTGGATGAACTTATTTTTGAAAGAATTTTATCGGCGTTATCGGCAAAGCAAGCATGGGATATTCTCAATACTTCATACAAAGGCGAAGATAAAGTCAAATTGGTACGGCTCCAAACTCTTCGAAGTGAGTTTGATTCTATAAGAATGAAGGATTCAAAAGCGGTTGAAGATTTTTTCAATCAAGTAATTTCTCTCGTTAATCAATTAAGGATTAATGGTGAAAATCTTCAAGATCAAAGAATTGTAGAAAAAATTCTTAGAAGTTTGACTCGTAAGTTTGAATATATTGTTGTTGCAATTGAAGAATCTAAGGATTTATCTACTTTGTCTTTGGAAAGTTTGTTGGGATCGCTTCAATCCTATGAACTTCGTATGAAGCAATTTGATTCTTTTCCTCTAGAGAAAGCTTTTCAAACTCAAATTTCCTTTAAGAAAAGTTCTAGAGGTGAAAGAGGAAGGTATTCTAATTGCGGACGAGGAAGACATAATGGAGAAAGATATCAAGCAAAAGAAAGAGATGAAGATGAGTCATTTTCGTTAACTTGTTCATTCGGACTTATGCAGGCCTATGCACACCAATTCTATTGGCGGTAATCCTTATTTCCTCACTTTTATTGACGATTATAGTCGTAAATCTTGGGTTTATTTTCTCAAAGAAAAATTAGAGGTATTTGGCTACTTCAAAACATTTAAGGCCTTGGTTGAAAAGTAAAGTAGTTTTATGTTGAAAACTTTACGTACTGATCAAGGTGGTGAATATATTTCTCATGATTTTAAGAATTTCTTAAAAGATAATAGCATTCAGCATCAATTAACTACTCGGTACACACCTCAGCAAAATAGTGTTGTCGAAAGAAAAAATAGAACCCTTATGAAATTAGCTAGAAGTATATTAAAAGCCAAAAGGATGCTAAATATATTTTGGGCCGAAGCCGTTGCATGTGCCAACTATCTTTTGAATCGTGCCTTATCTAAAAGTGTTGAAGGCATGACACCACAAGAAGCATGGAATGGACACAAACCATGTATTGCGCAGTTAAGGATATTTTATAGCATTGCATATTCTCATGTGCCAGATGAAAGAAAAAAAAAATTAGATGATAAATCTGAAAAATGTATTCTTATTGGTTATAGTGAAACTTCAAAGGCATACAAATTGTTTAATTCCATCACCAAGAAAACTATCATAAGTAGAGATGTAAAATTTAATGAAGAAGAAGCTTGGGATTGAGATTTCCAAGAAAAGACACAAAAGTTTATTTATGTCAACGAAGAAGAATTGAAAGATGCTCAAAATTGTGAGCATGGAGATGATAGAACTTCCTCTCCATCTTTATCTTCACCATCTTCATCATCATCATAATCATCAAGTTCTAATTCTCCTCCAAAGAAGACCAAAAGCAGCAATGAAATTTATGAAGCATTAAGAAGACTTTTTGATAAAGATGAGATTAACTTTGCACTATATGCCGATGCCGATCCAATTTCTTTTGAAGAAGCATCTCAAGAAGAAAAGTGGAAATATGTAATGAATCAAGAAATTGACTCCATCAAAAGAAATGAGACTTGGGAGTTAACGGAACTTCCAAATGGGCACAAATCCATTGGTGTGAAATGGATATATAAAATCAAGTTAAATGCAAAAGGTGAAGTTGAAAGGCACAAAGCTCGGTTAGTGGTGAAAGGCTACAAGCAAAGACATGGCATAGACTTCAATGAAGTTTTTGCTCCCGTTGCTCAGCTTGAGACTATTAGATTGGTCTTAGCATTGGCGGCTCAAAGAAATTGGAAGGTTTATCAAATGGATGTCAAATCAGCATTCTTAAATGACATTCTTGAAGAAGTTTATGTTGATCAACTTCCCGGGTATGTGGAAAAGGGTAAAGAACACAAAGTTTGTAGATTGAAGAAAGCACTTTATGGTTTAAAGCAAGCACCAAGGGCATGGTATAGCCATATTGATAGGTACTTCATGAAGAATGGATTCAAAAGGTGTCCTTTTGAACACTCTCTCTACATCAAAGAAAACACTCAAAGTGAGTTCTTAGTTGTTTATTTATATGTTGATGATTTAATCTTCACTGGCGATAGTTTAAGCATATGTGATGAATTAAAAAAATTCATGATGCTTGAATTTGAGATGACCGATATGGGTCTCCTATATTTCTTTCTTGGCATTGAAGTAAAGCAAAATGAAGATAAGATTTTTATATCTCAAAAGAAGTATGCAAAAGATTTATTGAAAAAGTTTAAAATAAAAGATGCAAATCCTATTTGCACTCCAATGGAGGTTGGTTTGAAACTTAGAAAAAATGATAATGAAAAAAGAGTTAATGAAACTCTTTATCGGAGTCTTGTTGGTAGCCTCATGTACTTGACCACTACAAGACCGGATATTATGTTTGCAGTTAGCATGATTACCTGTTTCATGGAATTACCTAAAAGAAGTCATTGGAATGCCGGAAAGAGAATTTTGTGCTATGTATGTGGTACCATTAATGATGGTATATATTACCAAAGGGTTCAAAATTCATGTCTGGTTGGATATTGTGATAGTGATTGGGGTGGAAGTGTAGATGATGGCAAAAGTACTTCCGATTACAATTTTAATATTGGTTCGGGTTCAATTTCATGGACTTCAAAGAAACAACAAGTTGTTGCTCTCTCTACAACCGAAGCGGAGTACATTTCATTAGCATTGGCCGGTTGTCAAGCACTTTGGTTAAGATGGGTTTTAGAAGAACTTAAGCATCCATCAATTGAAGCTACAACTTTATTTTGTGATAATCGTTCAGTCATTGCCTTAATCAAGAATCCCGTTTTTCACGACAACAGTAAGCACATTCGAATTAAGTATCATTTCATCCATGACTTAATCAATGATGGTGAGATTTATGTGAAACCTTGCAAATCACAAGATCAAATAACAGATATTTTTATAAAGGCATTGAAGAAAGAAACGTTTATCAACATCAAAGAAAAGCTTGGCGTTCGATCGGTCTAGCTCAAGGGGGGTTGTTAGAATTATAAGCTAGACCGGCCCATTTTGTCTTTTGGGTCATTGGCCCATTGCAATTATATTGGTCAATCTTAGAACTCTTTTTTTTTGTCATCGAAAATTGGTGTATTTAATGTAGTGTCTTGAGAATATGGAATATACTTTGAGAATGTAATTTTCTATCTTTTTCTAGGCTAGGTTGTTGCTTTTGAAGTGTATCCTTATTCATTCCCGAATTTGTATTTTGGGCTATATTTATCACTCATGTATTTTCATTTTACAAGTCATATGAATGAAATTTGAAAGGTTCTAAGTAATATATCACTTTAGTCTTCATTTTTGGTATTTTTCTATACAAGAGAAAAACTTTCTTCTCTTTAGAGTGCCATCTTCTTTCAATCCTAATTGGTATAATTCAACAAAATTTGTCTAGGAAACCCTTAAGACTTCTTTTCTCCTTTTTAATACTTTCTTGAAATGAGTGAAGGAAGAATGAGGACTGCAGATGTTGTAAGTCTCTGAGTTCTCATTTCTGACTCTTTATATGCTCACATGCCTTTCCTTATGCCCTTTATGAGACCCCTTTACAAAATCATTTGCTCAAAAATCGCCCATGATCCCACGATCTGGGTTGTTTCAAAACCATAAATAAACTCCCAGGCTGTAAGCAACCTTCAGGCTTTGAGTTGCATGTGGTCTTTAATTTCGAAGCCATAGCTTTCCACGAATGAATCAGTGCTTCTCAATATAGGAGACCGCGAGTGGTTCCTGACTAAGGTCAGTTATGCCCGCGAGTACATTGGGATTTGAACCTGCGGAAGGTCACCGGTGCTCTTTGGCTTGGATTTTCAAGTGACCGCGAGTGGATTTGGGTCTTGGACCATCATGGGCTGAAAACTGAAAAAACCCAAGGGCTATGGCTTACCGCGAGAGGGTTTCGGCCTCAAGCTTAATAGTAACTATGGATGGATCATGGATATTAAGACTTGGGACATAGTGGCCGCGAGTGGCCTACAAGTTGGGTCTATGGGTTGCTCCAAGAATTGGGCTTCACAAACCATGACTGCGACTTCTTGTGGCAGCCTATATGAGCCTGCTACATGGTTTTGAGTTCGCGTGTTCCTCTTTCAAAATTTGGACGCCAACACACCCGCCTAGTGGCCAATTGAAAAAAAATATTGTTCCTCTCAATTGGCTTTGACATGGAAATCATATTTTGACATAATTATTGGCTAAAAGGTGCTTCATAACTCTCTATACAGGTGATGATAGGTCACCAGCTCGACATTTAGCCAGTTGGTGCTTAAACATCAGATGCAGTCACTCGACATACTTTTATTATCCGTCCAATGGCCAATTTGAAAATAATTCGCTCCTCTGAATTGGTTGAGCATTAAAGAAATAGTTTCCTTACAAGGGAAGAATATAAAAATATAAATTTAAAAGAATCCAAATCCAGAAGTTCTCGTGAGAAATTTATCTAATACTTAAAGGACAACCACATGAAACACTTACGTAACAACCTAAATCCATAAATTTTCTTGAAAAAAATTATCAAATACTTGAAGGACAGTTACATAAAACACTCTTATCTTTATTAAATGGGACTGATAATATGAAACTAGCATAGTTCGTTAATTAGGCGGTCGGTTTCAGAGAGAGGCTTGATAATAGTCTAAAACCCTAATTTTAACTTCAGTCCATCTTATTATCACTTACACACCATTTTGTTTTTTGGAAGTTAAGCCAGGTTTCATTAAAATAAAAGAAAAAATTTACAATTTGGGGCATACCCTTCAAAATTTTTTAAAAAAACAAAAATTTGGAAGACCCCAATGGATCCGTAATGAAACTACTCCTAATTAAGAAGACAACCCTGAAGAAAACTCATGGGTTTTCTGCTACTATGACAAAATCCATAAAGAACTCAAAACTCTTTGGTTCCTTCTCTATTTTGCAAATTGCCTTCAAGTTATATAATCTCGACTTGTCAAGATTGATTCTCGTCCGGTTGAGATGAACTCATTGTCACTCAAGCTCTCTGGACTGCGGGTTTGTTTCCTCAAATAGAATCTCGACCTATCGAGATTAAGTCTCGACCAGTCAAGAATACAAAACTTTGTCTCCAGAGGATACCAGTGCGGCAGAATACCCATATATGATCTTGAACTGTTGAGATTTAATCTCAACTGGTCATCTCTACTGGGTTTCATTAAATGGTCACCTCGACTGGTCGAGATGGAGTCTCAACCTGTTGAGATAAAAAAACTAGCATGTGCTTGGTTCCAGAGAGGTAAATTGGGTCAAAGGATAATTTGGGGCTACACCCAGGGATATGAATTTAAGAATTGAACTCAAATTGACTGTGTGGCCAACCATCCTAAAGAACAACGCCTGCACATGTAACACACCCATCAAATCAAAATAAATAAAATAAAATAATTATGCCTAAAATAGAAAAAATATAGTACTAGCATGGGTTGCCTCCCAAGAAATGCTATGGATGAGTCATTAGCTCGATGGAGCCAAGGTAATGCCTAAACCAAAGGTTCCGGTGTACGAAAATCAATGCATTCAACCTCTCTGGAGTCCATTTATTTGATCATATGTTTCAATCGTTGACCATTAACCTTAAGAACGCGATTATCTTTAGGATCAACGATTGTTACCGCTCCATGAGGAGATACATCAGTAACAACATAAGGGCCATCCCATCGAGACTGTAACTTGCCCAGAAAGAAACGTAGTTTGGAATTAAATAGCCACACTCATTGACCCGGCTTAAAAAAGTTGCTCAAAATGTGTTTATCATGGAAAGCCTTCGTCTTTGCCTTTGGCATTCTCATACGCTTCATTCTGAAGCTCAACTAGCTGATTGAGTTGGGGATGACGATGTGACCCTGCCTTCAACATATCAAAGTTAAAGGTCTCCACATCCCAGTAGGCTCTATATTCTAACTCAACGAGCAAGTGACAAACTTTTTCGAAGACTAAACGATATGGGGACATTCCAATGGGGGTCTTGAATGTTGTACGGTATCCCCACAAAGCATCATTCAATCGCAAAGACCAATCCTTGCGATCGGGTTGATCCGTTTTCTCAAGAATTTTTTTAATCTCTCGGTTAGAGACCTCCACTTGATCACTAGTTTACGGGTGATAGGGAGTAGCTACATGATGAGTAACCGAGTACATTTTGAGCAAGCTCTCAAAGTGTTGATTACAAAAGTGGCTACCACCATCTCTAATAATGAATTGGGGAGTTTCAAACGAAGAGAAAATATTTTCCTTTAGAAAACTCACCACAACCTTATGGTCATTTGTTTTAGTAGCAATGGTCTCAACCCATTTAGGCATGTAATCAATGCCTATCAAGATGTACAAATTACCATACGATTGCAGGAAGGGACCCATGAAGTCAATTCTCCACACATCAAATAATTCCACAATTAGAATCAGGTTAAGCAGCATCATGTCCTGATGAGACAAAGCTCTGATATATTGACACTGTGCACAAGCCTTGCAAAATTCATGTGCAATAAAACCCGGTGCCCACCACAAAACCCGGATTTCAAGACTTTAGCAACTATTTTCTTTCCTCCAAAGTGCCCACCACAAGTATGTGAGTGGCAAAACATGAGAATGCTATGAAACTCACTCCACGGGCACACACTTTCGGATAATTTGGTCCAATCACACCTTGAACAAATCTAGATCCTCCCAAAACTGGCATATAATCCTAGGAAAGAAAAGGTCCTTAGCTTTCTGATCCCATTGGGAAGGAATCTGGTCGGTGGCTAAGAAATTCACAATATAAGCATACCAAGGGGGTTGATTGGTAGTGATGGAAAAAAATTGCTCATCAGGAAACGAATCCTTGATGGGTGAATCATTTATCATTTCCTCAAACACAATCCTTGAGAGGCCATCTGCGATAACATTCTCAACACCTTTCTTATCGCGGATTTCAAAATTAAAATCTTGAAGGAGAAGAATCCACCAATCAATCGGGGCTTCATGTCCTTCTTGGAGAGTAGGTACTATTACGCAGAATAATCCAAGAAAATAACTATTTTGGAACCGAAGAGATAAGATCGGAACTTGTCGAGCGTGTACACTACCGCAAGCAATTCCTTTTCCAATGTAGTGTAGTTCAATTGGGCATCGGAAAGGGTTTTGTTCGTGTGGTAAATAACATGTGGGATTCAGTCTACTCTTTTCCCTAAAACTGCACCAATGGCGTAATCGGATGCGTCACACAACCTCAAACGGTAGAGAGTAATTAGGGGCTTGAATTATCAACGCGGTAGACAAAAGTTATTTCAACTTCTCAAAAGATTATAGACATGGTTTATCAAAGGCAAAAGGTATGTCTTCTACCAAGAGATGACACAACGGACATGAAATCTTGCTAAAGTCCTTGATGAAACATCTATAGAAGTCGACATGACCCAAAAAGGATCGAATTTTCTTCAAGTCGGAGGAGGCAAATTTACTATCAAGTTAACTTTGGCTTTGTTCACATGGATCCTTTGATTGGAAACCACATGCCCTAACACTATACCCTCATGGACCATAAAATGACTCTCAACTCAAAACTAAGTTGGTTCTTCACACTTTTCCAAGATGAGTTTAAAGTTTTGAAGGCAAGTTTCAAAAGAAATACCGAAGACGGAGAAATCGTCCATAAATACTTTTAGAAACTTGTCTACCATGCCGGATAAGATAGACATCATTCATTATTGAAAGGTCGCTGGTACATTGTACAATCCAAAATGTATCCTTCGATAAGCGAAGGTGCCGAAAGGACATGTGAAAGTAGTCTTCTCTTGAACGGCGGAGAACAGGGGAATTTAGTTATATCCCGAGTATCCATCCAAGATATAATAGTAATCTTACCCCGCTAATTTCTTAATGATATTTTCAATGAAAAAAAGTGAAAAGTGGTCATTTCGGGTCATCGTGTTAAGCTTGCAGTAATTAATGCAAACTCTCCACCCGGTGGTTTCGCGTATGGCGATCATCTCTTCGTCGGAACTAGCTTTAACAGTGATAGCGAATTTCTTCAATTCCACTTGAGTGGGACTAACCCACTTGTTATTTGAGATCGGGTAGATAATTCTCGCATTTAAAAGCTTAACGACTTCTTTCATCACAACCTCTCTCATGTTGGGATTGAGCTTCTGTTGCATCTCTCTAGAAGGACGGGAGTCCTCCTCTAAATGAATATAGTGCATGCACACGGATGGGTCTATACCCCTCAGATCAGCCACATACCACCCAATTGCTCTCTTATTTGTTTTTAGAACTTTAATGAGTTGCTCCTCTTGTGTACCTATGAGGGTTGAAGAGATAATAACTGGAAGTGACTCATTGGGTCTTAAAAATGCATACTTGAGTGATACAGGTAGTTTTTTCATATCCAACGATGAAGGTTCTTCCACCGACGGTTTGACTATGTTCCCACTCGAAGGGAGTTATGCTTCAAACTTTTGAGACCAAGGAGCTAAAGTCAGAGTTCGTGAGGAGATCGATGTAGTGTTGACTTCCTCAAAACATCTCTCAAAATCAAGCTTGATTAGCCCCAAATAAAACAAAGCCGCCTCTAATGGGTCCTTAGTGACCAAAGAACGTAGTGCATCCTCTACACACTCATTGATACAATCAAAGAGGAAGAACTCCTCATCCAAATCGGAGGGCAATTGTTGGGCAGCATTAAACACATTTAGCTTGACCCTCATGTGACCAAGCGTCACCTCCATCACTTTGGTTCAGCAGTTAATACATGCCTTGGTCATAGCCAAGAAAGGTCGACCGAGAATTATAGGTATGTTGTTAGTAGCAATAGGGTTACGCTACATATCGAGCACCAAGAAGTCAACGGGGAAAAGGAATTTATCAACTTTAACCAAAACATCCTCAATGACTCCTACCAGTTGCCTCTCTGACCGATTGTCTAATTGTAGAGTTACTGATGTTGGTTTTAACTCCCACAAACCAAACTTTACGCAAACTAAGTAAGGGAGTAAGTTAACGCTTGCTCCTAAATCCAAAAGCGACTTGTTTATGGTGTGGTCACCAATAACACAAGGAATAGTGGGTGCTCACGAATCCTTCCTTTTTTAGGGAGTAATATTGTTCAAAACGAAACTTACTTGCTTGGTTAAAAATATCTTTTTAGAAAAAGGGTATAGGACCTTCTTTTAGTAGTGCATAGGTCTTTCAAAAATGTGTCATAGGTGGAGACTTGTTTAATGACATCTAATAGCGGGAGATTGATCTTAACTTGTTTAAAAGTTTCGATCATCACATCCATCGTCGCTTTGCTTTTATCAAAAGGGTAAGGTCCATCCAAGTCTTGCAAAAATGGGGCTTTAGACACATAACATGCTTCGATGGAAGCCTTGTATGTAACTTTCCCTTGAGGAAGAAGTTCCTCTTGACGGATCTCTTGAGACTCCTCTCTCTCTCTCTCTCTTGTTCCTTTTCAACCACAACTTGTTCACCGTTTTATCACTCGGTTGCCTTTTCTCTTCCGACATCGTTAGCATTTCTACGTCGTTATCTACAGCCTTCCCACTCCTTAAGGTCGTAATAGCCTTAGGTTGCTTTGGGCGGGTCGAAGACTTCCCCATCATTAGTTGACCTTTAGGGTTATGCACTGGTTGTGAAGGTAATCGACACTCCTCTCTCCGAGTTAACGCATTAGTTAGTTTCCCAATTTGGATTTCTAACTTAGAAATTGATTGTTATGAGAGTGAGTAATTTGGACTGTTGTTGAGATTGTTGTTGCCAACCTTGTATGTCGTAAAAACAGTCTCCTCATAATCATTACTCCATTGAGATTTGAACTATTGCTGCCCGGTGGGTTGTATTGGGGGTTGTGTATTACTAGGCGGTGATGGATATGTCTATCGGTATGGATGTGGGGCAGCAATTCCTGTATTTTTTCTCTAGGAAAAATTTGGGCGATTCCTCCAACTAGGATTATACGTGTTGCCAAAACTATTTCAGCGCGTTGGAAGGAATTTGTTGCATTAATGTGCTCTTGCACAAACTCAGGGTATAAAGGGGCAACTGGACATTCGAGTACTATATGAGATGGGCTTTGGCATATGCTGTGTGCCTCACTTACTTGAGATGTTGGGTATAATTTAACACCCATCATGAACTCAAATTTCTTTTATAAAGCCTCAACTTTAGTAGAAATATCCACCATCAGTTTCACTTCCTATATATCTCCTCTCAATGAAAGTGCATTCTATGTAACCTTGGGATCAGTCCTACTCAATGCGGCATGTTACATCAAGTTCTCACTTAAGTTCTCAAAAAGTTCTCAAGCATCATCCATCGTATTTGTAAGGAACGTACCTCGACAAGAGGCATCTATGTCGGTAATGCTCGGTCAAACCTTCGTAGAAACTTTGCACGACTTGCCAATTCGGGACCTCATGATGTGGACACTTTCGTAGAAGCTCATTAAGTCTTCCCAACTCTCATGGAATTGCTCAACCGAATTTTGATGCAAACTAATAATAGCTTTTCAGATTTGATTCGTCTTACAGATTGGGAAGTATTTCGTAAGGAATTTACTTTGCATCTCTTCCCAATTAGTAATCGAATCTCCAGGCAAAGAATTCAACCATTGTTTTTCCCTATTCATGAGTGAAAACGGGAACAACCTCAATCTAATGGCCTCATCCGATAGTGTCATGAGTTTAAAAATAGTGCAAACTTCTATAAAGTCGGTCAAGTGTTTGTAGGGATCTTCATTATGAAGTCCATGAATAGTAGAAAATATTTGAATAACATTGGGCTTATTCTCAAATGTCCTATTACCGGTGGCCGCGTGGAGCTGAATACATGAACGAAAAGTAAGGGCGGTTGGAGTAAAATACTCCCTCAATGTCCTAGCTACGGGTTGCTCTTGTTCCATCATATTCGGAAAAAGCGGTGGTAGATGAGGGGGATTTATATGAGTAAAATTAAGTTGGGGTCGAGAAGAACGCAAGGAAGCGTGATTACGTCTAAAAGTTCTCTCAATCTCAAGGTCAAATCACTCTAGGGAAGAAAATTGCGATCTTAACCTTGGCATAAAACAACAAAAGAAGTAAGGAAAAATAAAAACTAAATCTGAAAATTAAGATACATACCTTAGCCTCTCGCTGAAATCCCCTATGAAGCTTTGGTAGACTCCAATCTCCATCTCCAAATTTGAAAAACAAACAAAACTAAAATTAAATTAAAACAAAAAGAAAAGGTAAACTACTTAGGAGACAATAAGTCAAATAAAGTTGTAATCTCCAACAACATCGCCAAAAATTTGATCGTTAAAATCTTAAAACCTTTCAAGTCCACAAGTTCGTGGAACTATGACAAGTACTAAGGGTGTCGAACCACAGGGACTACTGTTATCTAATCTAAAGTCTCGGTTAGAAAAGTTTTGGTTTCTACAACTAAATAGAATCTAAAAAAGTTTTACAAAATAGAATTAGATTTTGAAAGCAAAGAGAAAACAGTCTAGGACTCCTCTTGATCGCCAAAGAGAAATCAGATCCTATTTATAGTCATGAACTAGTCAGGACGATATAATCCACCTAATCTCTAGTGATTTAATTCGTAAGCACCATTGCAAGAAACCTATCAAACTAGATTACAAGTACTAATTCAATGATAAATATTCTATCAATTTTCATCATAATCCCTACAAGGCGATTACGATTATCATAAACAAAAATAAAATGCTTTAGAATTGTGACTGCCTGAATTTCCTACCCCGGAAACCCGAACCGTCGGGTTGGTCAATAAGATTGATCCCCGACCGGAACACTTCACATATCCACACATAAAGCGGAAAACAAAGCACAAACTCTAACTATGCAGATAGAGTCATCATATAAGCAAAAGAAATCTCTAGTTCTACTATCAAAGTGCACTTAAAATAACGGTTCTAATTTCATGCAAAGACACATAGACAGAAGAACCGAAAAGAACCACCAGTGATAGGCATCCATCACTGAAACATAATTCCCAAAACTATAATTTAAATAATTACATGAATCCAAATTCTAAAGAACACATGGCTGGACGTACCAAGCCCTATCTACACACAAAATCTCAAAAGTGTATGACCACAATTCCCTAAGAGAAGTAATCCTCAGGGGAAGGTTCTAACTCCTCTGGCACGAACTCAGGATCTTCAAGCTCACGAACCTCAGTACCAATATCTACACCTGTACCTGTGACGTATAGTCGAAGGGTGAGCTAACAATCTAATCTCAATAGGGAAAATATTCACACCATGCTTATCATCACGTCACACATATAATCTCATGACAGATATCAAAATAATTGAAAGACATATCTGAAAGGTAATTGAATCAAAACGAACTGAATTGTATCCAAGTTTCAAAGCTGATCACATGATTTCAAAGTTTTTCACATAACACAAGAAGAAACTTAAATTAATCACTTAACTACACTCTCGAGCATATATAGCATCGAGATCTACAATATACCGATGGGAATACCCACCATCGTCATTCAATGAACTATTTCACAGTGTATGGATATCTCGTCGTACCGGATACACAATTGTACGGATATCCCACAGTACTGATCACGGATTTCCCACCGCATCGATCACAGATATATTGTCCCGTCGGTTGGGTATTCGCTCACAAACCTTAAATCAAAGTGTGAAATCTAACTTATAGTTTATCACCGTGAATTTGTGGTAATTTATAACTAGGTTTAGGATTTGGAAGTTGAAGTTCACACACACATATCCACATCGTACTGAGTTCACACACACACACATTCTTATATTCGTATCCGTGTACAAAGCTCATGCATGATAAATAATGAAGTTTGATGATTTCCACACACACATATTGATCATATCAAAATTTACATGCTTATTGTAACAAAGGCACATGTTATAGGATTTTTCCTACCTTAACTCGAAATCCACACGCAGGTCTTTTCTTCACAAGAGCACATTCATGTCACATTTTCTTGATCTTAACCTAAAATACATCAATTCATGTCTTATACGTCAGAAGTGATGAAGAAAAATAGGTCTCAAAATCTCCCTAAGTCTCTTTCTTTAAAATAGACAATTTGCCATAATCTGACTAAATCGATCGATCGAATCCCAATCCGATCAATCGGTTCCTAAAATCGATCAATTGAAACACATTTCGACGGATCGGTTTCCTCCGAAAAACACATTTCTGTTTATATAACCAATCCCACACTCGATTGATCAGTTCTCAAACAGATCGATCGGTTTCTAAATCGATCGATCGATTCTGACATCGACCAATCAGTTTACTCAGAAATCAATCCATCTTCGCATCTCATCCTGTCGACTTTATAGGAACCTATCGACTTTATAAGCAATCCTGTCAACCCTCTACGTAAACCTGTCGACCCATCCTATCAGACCTACAGGTAACCTGTCGAACTTATAGGAAACCTGTCCAACTGAACAAGAAGCCTGTTGACACAATTTTGATCGACCAAATTCTATTTCGATCGATCAGTTTCCTTCAGAAAACCAATCTTTTTATGCTCTCTTTATATAATTATATTCTGTCAAAATCGATCGATCGATTCTCATTTCGATCGATCGATTTTGACAGACTCTCGGAAATCACGGGCTTTTCTTCTTAGGTTTGTTTTTTCCAAAACTTATCACACTTGTTACTAATATTTTTAAGGCATTTATTGCCCAACCATACGCACACTCACACATTTAATTCCAGTCTTTTAGGGCATTAATTTCCCAACTGCAAATCATAAATACACATGATTCTCAAATATAAATTCTTACCTTAAATCAGAAATCTTTGCACATCAATGTCTAAACCTTTAAGCCTTTGGCTCCTCTTTTCCCACACATCAAAGGGTTTGAAAACTCATCTTCTTTCGAACGAATCGAACACACACAAGATCAATCCTTACTTTACTTTGTTGGAAGTAAGTTAGGGTTCTCTTCCTCTCCTCTCTCTTCACTTCTTTACTCACAAATCTCAACCAACAGAGCAAGGAAACGATTTCCTTATCCAAGTTTAGCTTTTGTATTCAAAGTTTTAGTTTGGGTGTCAAGCCGATGTACCGTACGTCGGTGTACGTCATCTCATCTAATAGTCAACTTATCCTTAGGTTTCACCATTGTTCACTTAACGGATCAAATTCATTATCTTGAACTGTGTGACTAGTCGAACACGCATACCGAGTCAGATCAGTTCTAAAATCAAAATTTTTGGGATGTTACATTCTCCCCTCGGGAATTTTCGCTCGCAAAAATTGACTAGGGTCCTTTGGTTTGAAAGTAGGTGGTCACTCCTTATGGAGTTGAGCATACACAAACTAAAAGATACCTAACAAAAACAAAATCTTTCCCTTTAAGAGAATCCAATCCTTTAACGAGGTCTTAACAAATTCATATCTTTTATAAGAATTCCTAGCCAAGGCTAGGCCACACGCCGAACTTATCAACTGCGTATAAAATCCATGCACAACATCCACACTTATGTATTAACACCATTTAACTAGCTACTAACACTAACAATCACATCTAATAAGTAACTGGGATCCCATTGAATCACACATGCCTAACATTCACAGCTATATGCAATTTAAGCATGAATTTCTAACAAAAAACTAAATTTAAATTCATACACCAAGTCTAAAAAGAAATTTTGAAGGTCTACCAAGACCTAATAGTTCTCCAATTATACAAAACATTTTAAATCAAATTAACTCAAAAGTTTATCATTCCTTCTCGTCTCACGGATCCTGCGGCGCATATGAAGGCCCAGCCTGCTCATCCTGTACCTCCCTGCTGCCAGAAGCAAACGCTCCAGTGGTATGGTACCATGAGTTAGGTACGAAAGCACGAGCATCCTCAAGATGCATCATGTAATCTATAGGGTAGGCGTGCTGCATGAGGCATGTAAAGATGCCCTCATGGTAGTCCATACGGCTATGCAATAGATGATTGTTCTCCTCCAAATGAGTCATGCGGGCAAGAACATAATTGATCGTCGCCGCTGATGGATGCTAAGGTACTGGCACATGTTGTGGTACTTGCTACTGTGGTGGCTGAGCTGGTGGTGTTGGCTGCTCAGGTCCCCGAGCCACAGCTGGTGGTACTGGCTCCAAACCTATGGCTTGCGCACTCTTGACCAACTGATTATAGGTTTTCTTCCAATCTTTAAACGAGTAGGATTTTTCATTATCCATTGAACGTGGCTCTGACTCCATAATATCATATTCCTCTCCTCTAGTATAATCCTCTATCATGCTCGATATCAAACGAGCGTAGGGTATCTAATCTTTAGGGCTCTCCCTGCCTTCCAACATCTTCCCTCTGGCATATACAATGCCATCTTGAACTAACTCTGGGGCATGAAACCATCGCCTGTTAAAAGCTGAAAATAGTGCCTGCTGCATAACTCCAACTTTGTATCTTATGCCTCATCGGGTAAAGGTAACACTTGAAAACTGTGTCCAACATCCACAAGTCACCGAGCAAATCGGCCCTCTTTATCGGTTGGCCTAATCCGTGTTTGCCCTAGGTCATCTCTACACACACATCATGGAATTCTACAGGTGCTGGGTAGGGTTCGATCAACTCTATATTGGAACTGTACTCAGCGAAACACTCTAGGGCATCCGATATACTGTCATAATCAAACTTATATTCCCTACTATCAATTTTTGTATAAATCGCTTTCTCTTCCTCCCTCGTATACATGTTTTGATAAAATAATCTCACTAAACAAGGGTAGTAATAATCTCCTAGGGGTTTGAGCAAGTTGTTGAGTCCAACCTTTTTAATGTATTATAAAGCCCATTGGGTTAGTGGTATCTCACGAAAAAGTGTCGGGTCAAAGGTGTGCTCAGGCATGAAGTCCTCACCCACCAAGCATTGGGTCTTTCTAAAGGTGATCGACGCGAAGAACCCGAATGTGCCGCGGGTTGCTTTGAAGTCGAATGGCTTGCGGCCTTTTTGCTCTTTGGTGCCATTGGCCTTCAAGAAAAACTCTAAAAACTAGGGTTTGAATGCAATAAAACTCTAAGAAATTTACAAGAAAGGTATGATTTTACCTTTAGAAGTGACTCAGAGTCGAACTAGTGAAGACTCGAACTCTAAGGTTGAAGATCGACGACTGAAGATCGCCAATGGAAGCCCTCAAGCAATAGCAACGAAGACCCAAAGAAAAACTTTAAAGTTTTCAAGCAAATGAAATAATAAAAACCCGATTTCCTTTTATAACGCCTAAATCAATCGATCGGTTCTAAAATTGATCGATCAGTTTGCGCATTAAATGAAGCCTATCGGCTTTTAAATGCAACCTGTCAACTTTAAAACTGAGCCTCTCGAAAAAAATTTGATTGATCGGTTTACACATACTGAAGCCTATCGACCTCAAATGATCATGTCGACCTGTAGACATATGAACCTATCGACATTGAATGATCCTGTCAACCTGAAATAGAACCAGTTGACCTTAAGAACTGAACTACTCAACATATTTTGATCGATCGATTTTTGAATCGATCGATCTGCTTTCCAAATCGATCGATCGGTTTACATTTTGATCGAACGGTTTTAACTGATAAACTCATGTTTCTCTATTTGATCATTTAAACAATCGATTTTCATACTCGTTCGATCGGTTTCAAAATCGATCGATCGAATTTAATTTTGACAGAAAACCCTTAATTTCTTTAACAAGTCTTTTTCTACTTATTCTTGTGAGTTTAATGTAACAGATGCCCTAAGTGACACCTTATGAATATGGCCACGGGTCTGGTCAAACGTGTGCCTTACACGAGACACAAAAAGGGTCATTTATTGTAAATTTCCTATAGTCAAATTAATGTTAGTGAATTACAAGGGACTTTTGCCTCGCCTAGCTTAGATACTTAAAGCGGATAGCAGATATATATATGTGTACATGTACATATTTTACACTAAAGACGAAAATCTGCTAATACATGTCCTAAAGTGTTAAGGACTTACACGTGAAGAAAAGCCAGCCATATACAATAACCTTACTCATATATATCTGCATCTATAAGGTTTATTCTGTTTTGGGTATACACCCAAAAGTAAATGCAAGCTTGGTATAATAGCATAGCCACTTACACTTACCAACGATATAATCGACGAGAATTCAAATATATCCTATTTTGACTCATCTAGTGATAGCATGTAGTTGTTGTACAAGGGATGCTAAACCTTTGTAGCTTATAAGCTACTTGCAGCACCATTGAGTTACACGGCTGCATGAGTCATCCTTGACTCTCATGCACGCAAAGTATAGCTACCCTGTTATAAAATGCAATAGAACTCCTCCCTTCATCTTCCTCGTTTCATTTCGTCGCAAGCCAACCCTGCAACTATGACATTCATAGCCAGGGATACCATAGCCAATTGTATAAATCTCAGCCCAGCCCTTAAGACCTCTGTTAGGTGTTAAAACCATGGTTCACTTCATTGTCTCACAGCTTCAATTCAAAATCTAGAGTCCGTTAAATTGAGTTCAAATAACTCTTCGTATCATTAAGTCGAGGTCAGCTCAGAAAGACCTTCGTAGTTAGCAAACTCGACAAGCGTAGCTTCGATATATGTTCGGCACTGCATCGTCGTACCTGCAAGTCCACCAAAAGGTACAAGGACTAAGACTTGAATATAGGTAATTCAATGAATCCAAAATGATTGCTCTGTGGTGTTGATTCAATTCCTTTAGCTTGAATCGGCAGCACAGACAATGTTTGGTGTTGATAGTGCACAGAGGATATAGCATGTCGAAGTCATTTACACGTGCACTCCGGAGTTTCCATGCCCAACGAAAATGCATAGATAAATATAATAATGCTGAATTGAAGATATTTTTATCTAAATATATATTTGTATATTCATATGATATATATATATATATATATAAGCAAAACCACAAAAGCAAGAAGTACAGAGAGCAAAAGGATGCAAGGCACCACGACATGTTGGAATTCAGGCTCTCTGCAAGCTTGTGAGCTTGCCGAGGCAAGGTGCTTGCCTAGGCAAGTTTGTGAGCTTGCCGAGGCAAGCCTGTGAGCTGGCCGAGGTAAGGTGCTTGTCACGACAACCCTATGCATGGACTACTATTCGATATTTTGGTCATAACTTTTGACCCCGAACTCCGATTGGCACAATTCATGATGCATTGGAAAGGGGACAACGAGCCCTATAACTTTCATAAAGTAACAAATCCCTAAATCTAATATTTAAAGGGTCAAAAATTAGTGACAATGTGCAACAAGGCGCCCAGCTGAAGGCTTGCTGCGGCAACCCTTATGACTTGCCGAGGCAAGCCTATGAATGACTGCCATCTTTGCTTCACAGGCCCTTGGTCTGTATCTAGCCTGCGTGCAGTGACTCTCCAGTCTATAAATAGTATACATATTTATCGAGTCTCAAGTGACCCATTACCCTTGATGATTATACTAAAATCTAAATATATGACCTATAGGTGCCACTTGGTGCACATGAGTAGTTTTGAGAATGTGTTAGCAGATGCATGAGTACACGTCCAAAGCAGATTCACGTTCGCATAAGATAAGGTAGGGAATATATTTTGTTAATATATATTTGGTTTTCTTATTGTCATATAGATTGCCAATAATTATAATTTACTATCGGATATCGTTCACTATCGGATACAACAATTGAGCCTTCATGTATACCTGATCGTGATAAGATTTGATAAACTTGATCAGATTGGAAATAAGTTGAAAGTGAGTTATTTGATGATAAACGCATGTCAATTGTAAATTACATATTTTGACCCATGAAATCTAAGCATGTGATAATAAATTATAGAACTATATATATATATATATATATATATATATCAGTCTTGTAAATTTAGAGGAAGGCATACCATTTTGTATATCAGTTGGATAGACCTGATCTTAGATACCAGTTTTATATATCTTAGTTGTGCATAGCAGCTTTATATAACCTTATGTCAGTTTTATAGGATATTTTTACAAGGTAGTGTTAAGACATACAGCATATGCTAATTTAGTTTTACGTTGATACATGATTAAGAGCATATCAGCTCGATAAGATCTATTTGATATATGTTGTTATGTTAAGCATATTGTCAAACCAAGTTAGATGACATGATATAGACCCGCAGATGAATGTGTATGCATGATGATACTAGATGAGTTTATGAATCATGATGAAAGTATAGGTCAGATTTGACGTGTGATTAATGAATGGATATGCTAGACCAATTTTGATGAATAGTTAACTCAGTTCGATAGATGAATATTAATGATTATGCTAATTTCAATTAAATGAATGCCTTTACATGACTATGCTCATGTCAAGTTTGATGAATAAATATGCATGATAAGGATTCAAGCAGTTGTGCCGTAGGACTATTATGCTAATTCAGTTAGATGTGTGATTATAAATGATGATACGATCAGTTATGTACGAATGATGATGATATTAGTTTTGACGCATGAATATGAATAGTTATGCTAACTCAGTTATACTAGCTCAGTTTTGCTATATCATATCTGTTCATGATGTTCTTGCATACATGTTAGCATACATTATTCATGTACTGTTATCCTTGATGTCATGTGCATGTCTTTATTCTTGTCTTGAAATAAGTGATCCCGCTAACTCGGGAGCTTGATATCACATCCAAGTGATCCTGCTAACTCGGGAGCTTGATATCTCGTCCAAGTGATCCCGCTAACCCGGGAGCTTGATATCTCATCCAAGTGATCCCTCTAACTCAGGAGCTTGATTTTCTCGGTCCAAGTGATCCCGCTAACTCGGGAGCTTGATTTTCTTATTTCTTGTATATGTCTTATTTCAGTATGATTTCTATAGTTGTCCAGCATGATTCGTTGTCAGTATAATTCCTTGTATTTATTCAGTATGAATCTGTCAGCATGATACAATATTTTTATTATTTATTACTTGTTATGCTATATGTTGCTAGAATAGAGACAAGAGGAGATATAATGTGCTTCATTTATTATGCATCTAGAAGTGAATCTGATAATCTAACATATAACTTAGCACTTTAAATTTTTCTGCTGAGCTTCGATGATAGCTCATCCTACGACTTCATGTCTTAGCTGTAGATATTGGCCCTGAACACGAGGGTGATCCGACATACCAGCCTGAGGAGGGAGAGGAAGAAGAAGACGAGGAGGAGGATTCTGCAGTAGAATTCTTTCCTAAATAGGTGAGAGAGAGATAGATTTATTTTAAAACATGTATAATTCAACAGAATGATGTGTTTTGAGATATTGGTATACTTCATGTATAGGTTTCTTTCCATTATTTAGATGACGGGTGGCCGTCATCGGTGGAAGGCTATACATGGCTTTTATTTATATTTTGTATATTTTCTTACTTTTGGATAAATGAATGAATATCGGTTGTTGCCATATTTCTTCATATCAGAGTTAATTAAATTCACTTTTGCAAATATAACACTTTGTACACGATGCCCTTGTATGATAGGTTCATGTTAGGTGATCCGACGGCGCGACCTTTCCCATTTACGATAAGGAAAAAAGTCGGGCTGTCACATTTAATCTCTCAATTCTAACTGAATACTATCATTGAACTCCACAATGATGCTTTTACATAGATTAAACAAGTTACATGATGTAAAACACCAAGTGTACAAAATTTTTGTATTAATAATTACATGTCATCAAAATTCTCTCAAGTCTCATTGAAACAAATGTGGGTATTGCTCAAGAATTTCTGCTTCACGCTCCCAAGTAGCCTCCTCTCGGGAATGATTCTTCCACTTTACCAGTACTAGGGGTATACGCTTATTATGCAAAACTTGTTCCTTTCGGTCTAGTACTTGCACAGGTTCTTCCCTAACAGTTAAATCCTCGTAAATATCAATTGATGGTTCATCGAGGATATGAGTTGGGTCTTTCAAGTACTTTCTTAATATCGACACGTAAAACATATTATGTACTTTATCAAGTTGTGGTGGTAGAGCGTCCCTATATGCAACTCCTCCAACTCTTCCCAAAATATCGTAAGGTCTAATATAGAATGGACTTAGCTCCCCACGCTTCCCGAAATGCATTACTCCTTTCAGAGGTGATATCTTTATGAATACATGGTCCCCAATCTGGAAGTTCATACTCGTCCATTTTAAATCAGTGTAACTCTTCTGTCAGCTCTGAGCAATATTTAGTCTCTCTCTAATCCAACGTACTGCTTCGATAACCTTTTCAAGGATTTTTGGTCCCAAAATAAACTTCTCTCCTATTTCTTTCCAATTGAGCAGAGATCTACATCGACGCCCATATAAAACTTCGTAAGGAGCCATGCTAATGCTCGCTTGGTAACTGTTATTATATGCAAACTCGTTCAATGGTAAATGTTGATCCCATGATCCTCTAAAATCGAGCATACATGCTCTGAGCATATCTTCAATTAATTGATTTACTCTTTCAGTTTGTCCATTCGTCTGTGGGTAGAATGTTAAGCTGAAATCTAATCTCGTATCCATTCCTTCTTGGAACTTTTACCAAAACTGAGAGGTATATAATGGGTTATGATTGAAAACAATGCTCATCGAAATACCATGTAATCAGACAATTTCTCTCATATACAGATCTGCCAATTTACTCGTTATATACATAGTGTTATAGGATAAGAAATGAGCTGATTTGGTTAGTCTTTCGACGATGACCCAAATAGCATTATGTCGCCTTGCCGTCTGTGGTAATCTCAAAATGAAATCCATGAATATTGACTCCCATTTCCACTCTGGTATCAACAAAGGTTGTAGCAAACCGGATGGATGTCTATGATCCGCTTTTACTTGCTGACATATCAGACACCTTGAAACGTACTCAACTACATCTTTCTTCAACCCTCACCACCAATAATTCTTCTTTAAGTCTTGGTACATCTTCGTACCACCAGGATGAATAGCATATCTTAATTTATGTACTTTGTCTAAAATAGTTTGCTAGAGATCAACATCTGTTGGTATACATAGACGTCCTCTAAACACTAACTATCCGTCCTCCCTTGTGGAGAAATCTGAACTTGTCCCTTCTGTCACCCCTTGTCTGATCTTCACTAACTCTATATCTTTCATCTAAAGTTTATATACTTGATCAAAGATCGTTGATCGAATCATGATGTTTGCCAACAAAGTGCCTGAACCTTGCACCTCAATCTTTGTATCATACAGAGAAAGACTTCTAGTAGTTTCCATCTACGAATCCCCATAATCAGGCTAAATAGTTAAGCCAAACTCTTTCAACTTAAGGCATCTCCCACAATGTTAGCCTTGCCTGGGTGATACTGAATGGAGTAATCATAATCTTTTAGAAACTCAATCCATCTCCGTTGCCTCATATTCAATTTTTTTTGTGTAAACAGATACTTCAGGCTCTTATGATCTGTGAAGATTTCAAATATTTCTCCATATAAATAGTGCCTCCATATCTTTAACGTAAAGATCACTACTGCTAATTCCAAATCGTGCGTTGGGTAATTCTTCTCATGGTCTTTTAATTGTCTAGACCCATATGGAATGACTTTTCGATGTTGGTTCAACACACAGCCTAACCCACTGTATGAAGCGTCGCTATAAACAACAAATCCTCCACTGCCTGATGGAATAGCCAAGACTGGTGTGGAGGTAAGTCTCTTTTTCAGCTCTTGCAAAATCTTTTCACACCCTTCAGTCCATTCAAAATTAACATCTTTCCTTGTGAGTTTTGTGAGTGGTCTTGAGATCTTGGAGAATTCCTCTACAAACCTTCTGTAATAACCAGCCAAACTTAAAAAACTACGAATTCCTGTTACCGTCGTTGGTTGCTTCTAATCTACCACTGCCTCAATCTTTATTGGATCTACTGTGACACCTGCCTTAGACACAACTATAGACACCCCCATTTTTCCCTCTCAGAATATACAAATCTATTTGGTCAACCTTTGACCTCACAACCCTAATGTGGGACCATATACTGAAATAATAGTATTGGACACAGGCTGAAATAATAGCTCTGTAGCTCAGGCCCCATAACCCTAACGTGGGAACCATACACTGAAATAATAGCTCTGTGGCTCAGGCCCCATAACCCTAACATGGGAACCATGCATTAAAACAATAGTACATGATTGGACACAGGCTTAAATAATAGCTTTGTGGCTCAGATCCTAACTTAGGGAGACTATGTACTGAAACAATAGTATATAGTCAAAATGCAAACTGAAACAATAGTCTGACATTTCAAACCCCCTGACCCTAACTTGAGAACCATACACAAACAATAATACATGACTGAACGCAGACTGAAATAATAGATCTGTGGCTCAGGTCCCAATGTAGGGAGACTATATACTGAAATAATAGTATATAATCGAAATACGGGCTTAAATAATAGTCTGGCATTTCGGACCTGGCCCGGATAACCCTAAATTACGTGCCTAAAATCACATGCGCAATTCGATTGCACGCAGAACCACAAGCATGCAATCAGTCCCCTTTTAAGACCAGCCTTCTTTTCCCATACCACCTCAAGACTCAATCACGTGCCTGATATGAGACGCATGATCGGCCTGAGCGCCTGACCACCGACACCCAATTGGCCTACGCCCGACCTAGTCTTACCATCCTTGACCCCTAAGCTTCCTCGATCAAGCGCTTCAGATGAAACGCTTAATCGGATTGTGCACTCCACCCTGGGCGCGCAATTAGTTCTAACATGATTAGGACTAGGAAACTCGCTGAGCAAGTCAGCCGGTCACTCACTGAGTCGGTGACTGACTCAAAGCGATTAAGCACTGGGAGACCAATGCGTAATTCAGTTAAACATCTGAAACAGGGCGCGTAATTGGAGAAAAACCTATAAAATATTTTTTCTAATTCGCCCGAAGGAGAAGCTAGAATTTTAGGAGAACAGACTTTTTTTAGGATTTCGAAACCAGAGAACTCCGATGACGAACCCATAGAGCAACCTAGCCATGATTTCGACATTCAAACTTCGAATCCTCAAGATTTCTCTCCGCAGCCTCGACCTTAGGTAATTTTTTATTTCCGACCGTAGTTCTTAGACCTTACACTTCGGATTTTCTTAGTTTAAATTATTAATATTGATTCAGTCTTAGACAGTAGCACCCTTTTTTCGGACCATAGTTTTAATATTTAGTTCTAGTCCTTCATTTTTAGAACCAATCATTAATTTGACGGCCCAATTCACCAACCATAGACTTAATTCTGTTCTAAAATCTCAATCTCCAACCCTATCATTAGTCTCTGGTTCTAATTTATAGTTTCTAGAACCAGTCCTTAATCATACGGCCTGATTTTCAGATTTCGGACCCGAATTCAGCCCTTAAAATTTTAAATTCTAGTTTTAATTCCTTAGTTTAATATTTCTAAAATCCTAAATATCAATTTAGTCTTCTACAATCCTAATTTTATAATATAATTTTTAATTATAATCTCGAAAATGACTCCAAAAATCTAAAAATACTATTTTATAATTCAAAATTTAATTTATTCTCAAGCTACCACAGAAAAAATTAACTTTAGCACTAAAGAGAAACCTAAGAAGCTACTAATTAGTGCAACACTTAACTCTAAGGAACGTCAACAAATTGCACAAGTCCTACAAGAGCACCCCGACTCCTTTGCATTGTCCTATAAACATATGCCTGGTTTAGACCTAAGTTTAGTAGAGTATCATCTCGTCTTAGAACCCGATGCAAAGCCTGTTAAGTAGAAACTCTATAGGATGCACCCACAAACAGCTCTTCAAGTCAAAGAGGAAGTTGACAAATTATATAAGCAAAATTCATCCGAGCCGTCCTCTACCCCAAGTGGATCACCAACACAGTGTCTGTCACTAAGAAAGACGACAGAGTGCAGGTTTGCATTGACTTCTAAAACCTCAACCAGGCATGCCCAAAAGATGACTTCTCACTCCCTCACATTGACACTCTAGTCGACAACACCGTTGGACATGAGATGCTATCCTTTATGAACAATTTCTCTGCGTATAATTAGATCAAATTAGCATAGTCTGACTAAGAGAAGATTTCTTTCACCACACCATGGGAAACTTCCTGTTACGTTGTCATGCCTTTTGGGCTCAAGAATGCAGGAGCCACGTATCAATGTGCCATGATGGCTATTTTTCACGACATGATATATAAATGTATAAAAATCTACGTTGATGATTGTTGAGAACTGAAAAATACCATTTTTCACCCATGAACTTGGGTCTTGATAGACCTTTGAGAGAACTAAATAAGTGTTTTAAGTGCTTGTGTTGCAGCTAACAATAAAGACAGGCTTAACCATAAAAGTAGCTTAAAAGTGCCAAAAAGATGACAATCCATGTCAATCCAAAGGAAGAAAGAGAAGAAACAACCTCACTAGCTGTTGAAAGGTCTGAATTGAAGAGGCAAAGACCTGGTCTCAACCCAGAAAAGAAGTATGGAGCAATTGAGGAAAAATGCACTCTGAGTACTTTTCAGAAAGAACACAATCGCCATAAAGAACACGAAACTACTGTGAAAAGAACAAAACTCCGAGCTTAGCTTTCAAAGAGCATCCGAACTCTTGAAGAGATGATTTACCTTTTCGAAAGAAGAAAACTCAATTCAAGCGAACCGAACATTGCGAAAAGAGCTTCAGAGTTACAACACCTTGCGAAAAGCCCCTAAGCTTTGCGAAAAGGTATTTTGAGGTTCGGCTTTTGCAAGGGCAATTCGATGTCTGTTTCACCGAATGCATCTAAAACCTAGGGACATTCGGAGGATTCTAAGCATGAAGCGAAGGCATATTCCACCCCCGTGAGCACCGGAGATGAAATAACTTGGCGGGAACTTCAGAAACTCTAATGACTTTCAAAATGCATAAGAATCGATGCCTTTTCACATGATTGGTGAACGGATCAAGGAATTACGATTGGCGACAGATCTGGATCCTCGTGCTCGACTACCATTGGTCAATCTGATCGAGCACTTGATTGGTTGATACACATACGAAATTTGGACTTAGGAAAACTATAAATAGTCGAACCATTTGCCCAATTTGGGTATCCAGATTTTGAGTTTCATTCCTAATCCCCCATTTCCAAATCAGATAGTTTGTCTGAAATCCCTGTAATAGCTTCACTTTTACTTCCAATTGAGAGTCGAGATATTTCTAATTCAAAAGAGAGTTGTATTCAAGACTACAAATCGAGAGTTGTTTAAGCGTCTGAATTGTAATGGTGGATTTGAAAAGGTTCCGTAAACCGTACATTCTCAATTGGACTCATGTTAAGGGTTCCTCTGATCTCCTTATTGCATTAGACTCCTTTAGATTTCTTTGCTTTTCATGCAATTTCCCTTCATTCATTAATCCTGTGAGAATTAGTGTTGGTAACCTAATCTCTCACGGCATTTGTAGTGATGCTTCTTGTTCTAAACTAAGGCTTTGGATTAAAGACTATTGGATGGTCTGTGGCCATTAAAGTGGACAGACCATAGCCATAAGCCTAAGTCTAATCCTGGAGTTAGATTTATTTCTCTTACATCTGTGCTTGTAGCCAGATGAAGATTGAATCATTTCTCTGTTGATCGGCAGTCATTCTCATTGTGTTTCAAGGACCAAATCAAAGTTAGATATTACTTCATTTTTTTTACAAGTTTACCTCAAACGTTCCCCCAACTCGGATCTGGATCATTTAGTTTAACTTTTACTTTTATCATTTAGTTAATGTGACAAATTCAACCTCCCATCTTATGTGCTTTCTAGATAGGATAAGAGGCCAGATCTGGTAGCTCAGATCTAGAGGTTTATCTTGCATTTTAGACAAATTCTCTGTGGACGATCTTTCACTCACTTACATTTAAAACTTGCTACAATTGGCCCTGATCTTGCAGGCTAATTCACTTCTACCTGTGCTGATATTTCTTTACTCTTTTTAATATTCTAGATTCATTATAATTTAGCAGTTGCAAACCTGTTTTCAAAACACACATAAATCAAGCACACACAGAAGCAACAACAAGTTTTTGGCGCGGTTGCCGGGGAATTTGTTCTAAAATAGGTAGACCTAAGTTTTTACTTTTATTTTTTATATCATTACTAAACTATTCTATTGTTTATACCTGTGCAGTTATTCATGTCCAATTTTTGAAGAAGGGAAACTACTTAAAAAGGAATTCTGAAGGTTTGCTGTGAATAATCAGATTTTTTGTTCTGAGTTGTATGTTTGGTAGGAGGACTCTCAGCCCTGAGATTGTCCCACTAAATTTAGAAGTTGAAAGACTACTACGAACCAAATAAACAACACAGAATTCTGCTACTATGGGTGAAGAACCTCGACTTTTGAGGGATTACTTTGCACCTGGTGCTTATAATTCTCCCTTTTGCATTCAATTTCCTACTGTTGAAGGAAATTATGAGATCAAATCATCGACTATCCAAATGCTTCCTTCCTTCTATGGGTTGAGTAAGGAAGATCCATACAAACATGTGGATGAATTCTTGGCTCTTTGCACCACATTCAACATAGCTGAACTTGGTCCAGAAGCAACCAAGCTTAGGCTCTTTCCTTTTTCATTAAAGGATAAAGCTAGAGCATGGTTATCTATGTTAGCACCAAATAGCATCACTTCTTGGAATGATTTGCAGTGTCAATTTTTAGCCAAATATTTTCCAATGTCTAAAACAAGCCAATTGAGACAAAGTATCATTTCTTTCTCATAAAACTCAACTGAAACTTTCCATGAAGCATGAGAACGATTTAAGGAACTTTTAAGGCAATGTCCTCATCATCAAATTCCCAGATGGCAACTGGTTCAAAGCTTCTATCAAGGAATTGATCAAAAATGCAAAAATATGGTGGATGCCTCCTGTGGAGGCACTTACTTGCAAACAATAGTTGAGGAGGTTTGGGACTTATTTGAAGTAATTGGTGAAAACTCAACTCAACAGGAATCTCTGTCAAGAGATATTGAAAATCCTGCTAGGTTGAACAATCAGCAACCCACCAAAGGAAAGATTTATGAGGTGAATGAGTTGGAAAGAAAGATGGACAATTTAACCACAAAGTTTGATAGATTGATAGACTCACTTAAAAATCCAAATGTTGCAAGAGTAGAGGAGGCATGTCTGATATGCCAGTCCCCTACTCATTCAATTGACCAATGTCCTGCTGCACCACAATTCCCAGATTTAATGGTGGAACAAGCTCATGCTGCTCAATCATTTGGACAGATGCAGTCAAATGAATATCCATGGAGAGGACACCCCAATTTGAGGCGGAACCAAGGGAATTATCAACCACAACAACCAAAGAACCAAATGCCTTTCAAAACTGCACAACCTTATCAGCAGAATTTTTATGCCAAACAAAGTTTTCAGCAGCCCATTCCACAACAACACTGCAAAGAATGCCGCCCAGTTCAAACCCCTTTCAGGTCCTCTTCTTTGAAGATCAAGTCCTAAATTCACTCCAGAATTTAGGATCTTTAACTCAGACTGTAAATTTTCACAGCCAGAGCATAAAGAAGATTGAAGAAACATTGGGACAGCTTTCAAATACTTTGGCCAAAAGAGAGAAAGGAAAGTTACCCAGCCAACCTTTGAACAATCCCAAAGGACAGTTCATGGTTGGAGAAGCTTCTAATTCACATGAAGAAGTAAAAACTGTCACCACTTTGAGAAGTGGAAGAATTATAAATAACAAAGTGGGTAATGAAGAAGAAAAAATTAAGGAAAATGATAAAGATATGCAGGAAGAGCAGCAGAATGATAGCAGTGAGGGTGCTGATGGACCTCAGAAAAATAAAAAAAATGAAAAACAAAAAATCCAAAAAGTTTCTGAAAATGCTTCCAAAGCTATAGATGAAGGACTAGTTCCTCATTTACCATTTCCTCATGCAATGAAATCTGTATCCCCTTTTGATAAAGGGAACACAAAAATAGATGAAATGATGGAGACTTTCAAGCAAGTCAAGATAAATCTACCTTTGCTTGAGGCAATCAAACAAATTCCAGCATATGCAAAATTTCTGAAAGATGTTTGCACTCACAAAAGACAGTCTAGGATACAGTTATCCAAGAAGGTCTTTGCTGTGGAAAGAATTAATCAGGTGTTATCCATTGCCACACCTCCTAAACTTCAAGATCCTGGAATCCCCACAATCCCTTGCATTATTGGGGAACATACCATTGAAAAGGCTTTATTAGATTTGGGTGCTAGTGTCAACCTACTTCCATATTCTGTATATGAGAAACTAGGTTTAGGAGAATTAAAACCCACTCATGTGGTGTTACAACTAGCAGACAGATTTGAAAGGAAGCCAGTTGGGGTGATTGAAGATGTATTGGTGGGAGTAGATAAATTTTTCTATCCTGCTGATTTTCTAGTTTTGGACATGGAACCTACCAAAAGCAAAACTTTCATCCCTGTCATTTTGGGAAGACCATTCTCCTGAAATGCTTGCATTCAATGCGTCCGTATTATGGAAGTCTCTTTTGGAAACATGAAGGTAAAATTAAATGTTTATAATGCAGTCACACAGCCTCAATTCAGCTCTGAAGAATGTTTTCATGTTGATCTATTGGATGAACTGGTAGAAGGGACTTTACAACAGTTTCTGCAGTGTGAAGATTTCACCACAGATGTTAAAAATGCTTGGGGAAATTCTGAGGAAGAAACAGTTTGTATCTCAAATTCTGAGGAAATAAATGTTATGCAAGGAACTCATAATCAATCAGCAAGTTTCTCTTCTTGGAAACCTGCTACTCTCCCCCTTCCACAAACAGCTAAGGTACCTTTGTTACCTTCTTTTCTCAGCCCACCTGATTTAGAACTAAAGCAGCTGCCAGAAAATTTGAAATATGTGTTTTTAGGAAATCATAAATCATTGCCTGCAATTATTTCTTCCTCCCTCACAAAGGAGCAAGAAGAAGAGTTGTTGATAGTTTTGAAAGAACATAGAAGGGAAATTGGCTGGACTATTGCTAATTTGGGAGGAATCAATCCAGCTGTTTGCATGCACAAAATCCATTTGGAAGAAGATGCAAAGCCTTCTAGAGAAATGCAAAGGAGGCTGAACCCTCATATGCAAGAAGTGGTCATGAAAGAGGTTGTTAAGTTGTTGGATGCAGGGGTCATTTACCCCATTTCAGATTCAGCTTGGGTGGCACCTACACAGGTGGTATCTAAGAAATCTGGGATCACTATTGTAACCTCAGATTCTGTTGAGCTTATGACAACCAGACAAACAACTGGGTGGAGAGCCTGTATTGATTACAGAAAATTAAATGCAATGATCAGAAAAGACCATTTCCCCCTCCCATTCATTGATCAGATTTTAGATAAGCTAGCAGGAAAAGCTTATTACTGTTTTCTTGATGGCTACTCTGGTTACAACCAGATTCCTGTGTACCCACAAGATCAGGAAAAGACCACATTCACTTGCCCTTTTGGTACTTTTGCCTATAGGAGAATGCCTTTTGGTCTTTGTAATGCTCCTGCTACCTTTCAAAGATGCATGTATTTCATTTTCTCTGATATGATTGACCAATTTATGGAGATTTTTATGGATGATTTTTCAATCTACGGAGACAGTTTTTCCCAGTGTTTACATCATCTCAAATTGGTATTACAGAGATGTGAAGAAACCAATCTAGTTTTGAGCTGGGAAAAGAGCCATTTCATGGTCACCCAAGGCATTGTCCTTGGCCATGTTGTTTCTCACAAGGGCATTGAGGTGGACAGAGCAAAAATTGATTTAATTGCACATTTACCACCTCCCAAAACCATTAAACAAATCAGAAGTTTTCTAGGACATGCTGGATTTTACAGAAGGTTCATTAAGAACTTCAGTAAAATAACCAAACCTCTTTGTCATTTGCTGTGCCAAGATGTCCCTTTTGTTTTCAATAATGAATGCATGAAGGCTTTTGAATTTTTTAAAAGCTTTGATTCGGCTCCAATATTGCATCTCAGATTATTCACTACCTTTTGAATCGATGTGATGCATGCATCGATTATGCTTTGGGAGCTGTCCTTGGACGAGAAAGGAAAAAGCCTCATGTCATAGCTTATGCCAGTAGATCAATGATTGATGCACAACTCAATTACACAACAACTGAGAAAGAGCTGCTGGCAATTGTTTTTGCTTTAGAGAAATTCAAGTCATATGTCTTGGGTTCACAAATAGTGGTGTTCACTGACCACTCTGCTTTGAAATACCTTCTGTCTAAGAAGGACACCAAACCAAGATTAATCAGGTGGATTCTCCTATTACAGGAATTTGATTTACAGATCAAAGATAAAAAGAGGGTGGAGAATGTGGTGGCTGATCACCTGTCTAGAATTTTAACTGCTGAGATTGATACGCTGCCTATCAATGAATCTTTCCCTGATGAGCAACTTTTTGCCATTAGTGTACACACTCCTTGGTTTGCAAACATAGTCAACTTTTTGGCTACTGAAAGAATTCCTCAACATTGGAATAAAATGGATAAAGATCTTTTCTTCGCAAAGGTTAAACATTTCATCTGGGAAGATCCTCATCTGTTTAAGAGTTGTGCAGACCAAATAATAAGAAAATGTATCCTTGACCAAGAATTTCATAGAATACTTTCTATGTGTCATGAACAGGCCCGTGGAGGCCATTTTAGTGGAAACAAAACTGTTGCAAATGTTTTGCAGTGCGGATTTTATTGGCCTACACTTTTCAAAGATGCTCTGCAGCATTGTAAGTTTTGCCAAAACTGTCAGAAATTGGGCAGCATTTCCAAGAGAAACTCAATGCCATTACAGCCTATTTTGGTAGTTGAGTTGTTTGATGTTTGGGGGATAGACTTCATGGGTCCCTTTCCTCCTTCCAATGGGTATAATTTCATTTTAGTAGCTGTGGATTATGTATCCAAATGGATTGAAGCCACAGCCACTAAAACAAACGATCACAAAGTGGTTCTTAAATTTCTTAAGGATCACATTTTTTCCAGGTTTGGTTTTCCCAGAGCCATTATCAGTGATGGGGGAAGCCATTTTTGTAATAAAGATTTTGAAACTTTATTGAAAAAATACTCTGTGACTCATAGAGTAGCCACTCCATATCATCCACAAACCAGTGGACAAGTGGAGATTTCCAATAGAGAAATCAAACATATTCTAGAAAAGACTGTGAAGAAGGACAGAAAGGATTGGTCCTTTAAGCTGAATGATGCATTGTGGGCATACAGATGACCTATAAAACCCCAATTGGCATGTCCCCATTCAGGTTGGTCTATGGCAAAGCATGCCATTTACCAGTAGAGTTAGAATATAAAGCCTTTTGGGCCATTAAAACATTGAACATGGATCTAACTACTGCTGGTGATCACAGGAAACTGCAACTTGCTGAGTTGGAGGAGCTGAGAATGGATGCATACACAAAGTCAAGATTTTACAAAGAAAAAGTCAAAACTTTCCATGATAAAAATTTATTGAGAAAAGAGTTCACAGCTGGCTCTAAGGTATGGTTATTTAACTCAAAACTCAAATTTTTTCCAGGAAAGCTGAGATCCAGATGGGAAGGGCCATACACTGTCATTCAGGCAGCTCCTTCGGGAGCTGTTGACATCCTTGATCCAAGTAATGGAAGAATCTTGAAAGTAAATGGTCAGAGGCTCAAACCATGCATTGAAAATACCCAGGAGCCTGTGCTGCCCATCTGTCATCACGAACCTCCAAGAATCTGATGGTAGATAACTGTACATTATGTTTTTATTTCATAGTTTTTGCTTAGTTTCTTTGTTTCTGCTTTTATTCATGATTTGTCTCTTCTCGCATGGTTTAAATATGCTCCAAGTTAAGTCGCAAAGTAATAATTATCTTTTCGCAAAGTTCAATTTACTTTTCGAAAAAACGCTGGATTTGTAACGAACTGCTCGAAAGCAAGGATTTGCTTTTCGAATAGTTGGTTCTGAAGCTATTTTCTTTTCGAAAAGATATTTCTGAAGCTAGTTTCTTTTCGAAAAGATGTTTCTGAAGCTATTAACTTTTTGAATGGTACTGATGCCATTCGCAGTTGTCAAAAGGGCTATTTTGGAACTTTTCGAAAACTTAAAAAGGACTTTGCGAAATTAACTCTGAGTATATTTAAACCCTTTCGAAGTAAGGGTTTCATATTCGACAGCTTTCTAAAGAGCGACCTGTTCCACAGAAACCCTATTTCTTTCTTTCCTTGCGCGATTTGAGAATCTTGCTACACTTTTCTTCACCTTTGTTCGATCATTTGAGTTTTCAGATAAGGATTTTAGCTTCTAGTCTGGGGGATTTCTGCAAGCAAACAACACGTTCACTCAAAAACCCTAGATCTCGGTATTTCTCTGCACATTCTCTCTGTTTATCATTTGGAAAATTTGATTTTGTGTCAGCATCTGTTGTGGGCATTTTCGTACATCAATTTAGAATGGAAAAAGCGGAGAAATCGTTGGCTACCATGTTCCCAAAATCCTCTGCTAAGAAAGTTAGCAAACCTACCCCAAAAGGAAAAGCCAAAACTTCAGCCAAAAGAAAACTATCTAGGGATAAAGCGGAAAGGGTGGAGAAAGGAAAGAAAGTTCGACATGAGGAACCCATCCCTGCTGCTGCTAGCCCTGAGCCTGAGCTTCCTCCTCTGCCTATACATTTGGTACTACCAAATCCATTCATTGAAGCTCAGAAGCTAATTCCTGAGCTGATTGTGGATAAAACTTTTTTCGTCAACAAACCGGATTGCCTGTTATCTTTAAAATACATAAGAGATGCCTCACTAAGCAATATCCTTACCCCCCTGCCAGAGAAAATTTACCCACGAATGGTGAAGTTATGGTACCAAAACCTAATCAAGGTCACTGAAAGAGATGCTGATGTCGCTACCCTGGTTATCTTTATTGATGATTGCGATCTTACTGTCACATTTGAAGACATAGGGAATGCTTTGGGGATACCCTTCCAATTTGATCCTTTGGTCCATTGGCTGCTCCAGAAACGGCCTCCTTTAGAGAAATGGCTGCACATTTAACCCAAGGAATTGTGGGCACTGGACAGTCCATCATGAGGAGAGACCTAGCCCCCCAATTTCTATTGATGGACTCCATTTTGAGGGGAAGTTTTTATGTCACGGCACGACCAAGAGAGGAGAACACCAATTCGAGTCTCTCTTCATTTTTCTAAGGCGATTTTCAATGCCCCTATGTTAATTGCCATGGCTAATATTAGTGCCAAGTTGAAAAAGGAGAAATTAGGCCGCCTCCCATTTGGTAGATTGATCACAGCCCTCCTCAGAGCCAAGTTTGACATTGATAATGAGGAGCCATTTGAAGTCATTGCTCCTCACAATTTTGGGAAAAAGGCTTGGACTACAAGCCAAGCCATGCTGAGAAGAATGAGAGAGGAAGGTGAACCTGCACTTGCACCTACACCTGCAGTTGGTAATGAACCTGCCCCTGCAGTTCCCTTAGAACCGGTTTTGGCAGAACCTGTGGTGACCAGCTCTTTAGCTGCACCACTTCTTGAAGCAGCTCTGCCAGTGTGGTGACCAGCTCTTTAGCTGCACCCATTTTTGAAGAAACTATCCTTCCCATGGTGACCAGCTCTTCAACTGCACCAATTCTTGAGGAAGTTGGCCTTTCACCCTCCTCCCCTAGTCCAGCCCCTGCCACTTCACCTATCCCAGCTGCCCCATCTCCCTGTACTCCTCTGCTCCAAAGCCCCTCAAATTCACCTGCTCATTCAGCCCACACACCTAAAGTATCCCATACACCTAAACCTGAGCCTTTCACTACAGAGGCTTATTCTTCCTTAATGGGATCTATTTTTGAAACCATGGGGCTTGAACCTATCCCTATACCTGACCCTCATCATTTCACTCACTTACCTACTTCTCCTTCTGACCATTGCACCCCCACCCTCCACTTCAGTTGTACCAGTCCCTGCTATGCCCACCTCTCCCCCACCTGCATCTATTAACCAAATACTTGCCTACCTCCAATCCATCCAAGCCCAACTCCAAATCAACACAGAAAACTAATCTGTGACCAATGACCTGCTCCAAACCTTAGCCTCCACATCCCACACAACCACCATTATCCCTGTACCGACTGTTGATTCCCATGCTACCCAAACTGAACCAGAGGTAGTATTGGTTGATCTGCCCACCCCCACCACTATTGCCCATGCAACCCAAACTAAACCTGAAGTCCCTCTGGTTGCATCCCCTTCACCACTCCCCACTTTCTCTGTGCAAGCCACTACCGACCACAAGTCCTCCTTATACGGACACTTCTTCTCCCCCTCCCACAGCTGGGACACCTTTGGTCCCCTACCATTCCATTCCCCTTCCCAGATTTGCCACCCTCAGAAGAGCCATGGAAGAAAATCCTTATATCTATCGAGATGTTCTAAAGGGGTTAGCTGATTTACAAGCCTACATTCGAACCCCTTATGAAAACCAGATTCGGAAGTTGGGAGTTATTTATGAAATTTGAGAGAGAGAAAATGAAGGACTTACTAGGTCAAACATTTGGATGGTTGAGTGAGCGACACAGGTGACCATGTTGCACAGCCTTGACCAAAAAAGCGAAGACCACTAGACTTGGCAAGTACATTGGCCTCACCAAAAGATAAAATCGAGGAATACATCGAGTCAAAACACACTCCACGCGAAAGCTCAATCAAGTTCAGACTCCAATACTGATTCTAGTTCTGATTCTGACAGTGACTCCAGTTCTGAGCCAATTGAACCAACTTATGATACAGATTTTGACCCCAGTTATTAGATCACATTTTACTTATCTGTGCTATGCGTTTGTAATATAAAATTTTATTGTTTCTTGTGTAATTCCTGTGCATTTCTGTCTGTCCTTTTGTCATCATGATTTTTTTTCCTTGCTTATATCTTTTCTCTGCTTTGGACCAGCGTGGACCCTGCTCCCTTTTGGTTTGGGGGGGTGACAGAAATCAATAATTGAGTTAACATCAATACAGCTTATGATCAGTGGAATTTTTGAAAATAAAGTAATTTCACACCTGCTGTTTTGAAAAAAAAAAGAAAAAATATGAAGTTAAAAAACCTTTTGAAATTAATTTCTAATGTAATTCTAATACTTTCATGAAGTGAATGTCAGGAAATTTCCAAAAGAAAATTGAGGCTTTAGTAAACCTAAAATGAAGGAAAACAGTGAGGATACACCTCAGGAATTTGATAAAAAAACCACCCCAGTGAGGTTTGGGCCTGAAATGTATTCTTTGGAGGTATGAATTGGCAATTTTTTCTGCTTTTGGGACTGTTTGAATCTGCTTTCTTGCACTAGAAGTTACACATATCCAAATTGAAATAATTTGATAGCACTCGTGATATTAAAGACATGATGTAAGGCCTCCTTTTGGACAGTTTGAACCTTACAAAGCCCCACCTTTTGAAAATGCCCTTGATACACACCATCTGAGTTGTACAAATCTAAGATTCCTTTGAAACCTCATCCAATAAACCTCATCAACTTCATTTAGCCTAACCCTCACTCCGAGAAGTCAGAAGATAAAGGGAAGGAAGCTGAAGAAAGGAGAATTGAGTAACAATTTGATAACAAAAGAAGGGTACAAGTTGAAGGCAATGATGTAACAGCAGAGGAAATGTGGCATTCCAGTCAATGCTAATTTGAAAAAAAATAATAATAATAAAAAAATATTTGAGCAAAACAAAAAGAGAGAAGGCATTTCATTGGAAGTTTGAAAAAGATGGTCACTTTGGCTCTGGAAATTCAAAGAAGAAAATGAAAATATGCTGAAGTAAAGAAGGTTTGTATATCACCTCCTTACCTTGACTGACTTCTCAAATTTGAACACCATTCCACCCCTTTATTCTTGAGAAATTTCACCCATAAGCCACATTACAACCCCAGTAAAGTCCTTACTGATCAATGATGGATTGAGCTATCACATGGAGATAAGAATTTGTGTAATCTATGGTAAAAGGAGCAGGGAATTCCGAACTAAAAGCAATGCCTATGCTCATGCTTACAGTCCTATTTGAGGGTTGTAACTGCTCTTGAGCCGTGTGAAATAGTACAACCCTCTTACTTGCATGTTGAGTGAAAATCCTGGTGAGAGTTGGGTTTGAAATCAACTCATTGGGGTAACATCGAAGCTGGATTCCTAAAAAGAAGGAAAGCTATTCATTAATTTTTCTTGTAAATAACCTTTGACATAAATTGACTGAGTAGTAATAAGAATTACAGCAGAATTTTAGTTTTGAACTGATGTTTTTCTTGAAAATCTTCTTACAACATGACTAATGCAGGTGTGAATAATCAAATTGGAGGAAAGTTTGCTGTAACAAAACTGCAGTGATCTTAACTGATTTATTGAAGAAGTTTGTGGGTACCTTCACTGAAAACCCTCAGGAGACTTCACTCCTCCACTAGGGACCACCTAGGGATTTAAAAGGCTTGTTGCATATGCTAAATGCAACTGTGCTCCCTACAAAAGTGGCTTTTTACTTTATTTTTAATTTTGTCTTTGCTCAGGGACTAGCAAAGCTTAGGTTTGGGGGTGTGTTGAGAACTGAAAAATACCAATTTTCACCCCTGAACTTGGGTCTTGATAGACCTTTGAGAGAACTAAATAAGTGTTTTAAGTGCTTGTGTTGTAGCTAACAATAAAGATAGGCTTAACCATAAAAGCAGCTTAAAAGTGCCAAAAAGATGACAATCCATGTCAATCCAAAGGAAGAAAGAGAAGAAACAACCTCACTAGCTGTTGAAAGGTCTGAATTGAAGAGGCAAAGACCTGGTCTCAACCCAGAAAAGAAGTATGGAGCAATTCGCAAAGAACCTGAACTGTTCGCAAAGAACCTGAAACTCTGTGAAAAGAACAAAAACTCCAGGCTTAGCTTTCGAAGAGCATCTGAACTCTTCGAAGAGATGATTTACCTTTTCGAAAAGAAGAAAACTCAATTCGAACAGAACCAGAACATTGCGAAAAGAGCTTCAGGAGTTACAACACCTTGCGAAAAGCCCCCTAAGCTTTGCGAAAAGGTATTTTGGAGGTTCCCAGCTTTTGCAAGGGCAATTCAGTAATCTGTTTCACGCGGCCCAATGCATCTAAAAACCTAGGGACATTCCAGAGGATTCTAAGCATGAAGCGAAGGCATATTCCACTCCACGTGAGCACCCAGAGATGAAATAACTTGGCGGGAACTTCTAGAAACTCTAACAGACTTTCAAAATGCATAACAGAATCGATGCCTTTTTCACCTGATTGGCTGAACCAGATCAAGGAATTCTGATTGGCCAGAACAGATCTGGATCCTCGTGCTCGACTACCATTGGTCAATACAGATCTGAGCACTTCTGATTGGTTGATACACATCTGAGCTGGACTTAGGGAAAACTATAAATAGACGAACCATTTGCCCAATTTGGGTATCCAGATTTTGAGTTTCATTCCTAATCCCCCATTTCCAAATCAGATAGTTTGTCTGAAATCCCTGTAATAGCTTCACTTTTACTTCCAATTGAGAGCTGTGAGATATTTCTGTAATTCAAAAGAGAGTTGTATTCAAGACTACAAATCTGAGAGCTGTTTAAGCTGTGCTCTGTAATTGTAATGGTGGATTTGAAAAGATTGCTGTAAACCGTATATTCTCAATTGGACTCATGTTAAGGGTTCCCTCTGATCTCCTTATTGCATTAGACTCCTTTAGATTTACTGTTTTTCATGCAATTTCCATTGATTCATTAATCCTGTGAGAATTAGTGTTGGTAACCTAATCTCTCACGACATTTGTAGTGATGCTTCTTGTTCTAAACTAAGGCTTTGGATTAAAGACTATTGGATGGTCTGTGGCCATTAAAGTGGACAGACCATAGCCATAAGCCTAAGTCTAATCCTTGAGTTAGATTTATTTCTCTTACATCTATGCTTGTAGCCAGATGAAGATTGAATCATTTCTCTGTTGATCGGCAGTCATTCTCATTGTGTTTCAAGGACCAAATCAAAGTTAGATATTACTTCTCCATTTTTTTTACAAGTTTACCTCAAACGTTCCCCCAACTCGGATCTGGATCATTTAGTTTAACTTTTACTTTTATCATTTAGTTAATGTGACAAATTCAACCTCCCATCTTATGTGCTTTCTAGATAGGATAAGAGGCTAGATCTGGTAGCTCAGATATGGAGGTTTATCTTGCATTTTAGACAAATTCTCTGTGGACGATCTTTCACTCACTTACATTTAAAACTTGCTACAATTGGCCCTGATCTTGCAGGCTAATTCACTTCTACCTGTGCTGATATTTCTTTACTCTTTTTAATATTCTAGATTCATTATAATTTAGCAGTTGCAAACCTGTTTTCAAAACACACATAAATCAAGCACACACAGAAGCAACAACAATGATATATTAGTGAAGTTCCAAACATGGGCAGGACATGTTGAAGCACTTCGACTGGTGTTATAAAGAGCTTTGAAATATCAATTAAAAATGAACCCAAAGAAATGTGTCTTCGGAGTCACCTCCAAAAAATTACTCGGTTTCATACTCAGCAAGCGAGGGATCGAAGTTGATCCTTGAAAAGTCAGAGCCATCCTTAAGATGCCACCTCCTAGCAATACCAAAGAGTTATGGGGCCTGATAGGAAGATTGCAATTCATCAAGAGATTTATCTCCCGGCGTTCAGACAAGTGCGACCCTTTCTACAGACTACTTAAAGGAGGAGCTGATTACAAATGGGATGACTAGTGTCAGCAAGCCCTCGACAATATCAAAAAGTACCTCCTTAACATGTCAATACTATCACTACTAGTTTTCAAAAGACCCCTAATCCTATACACCTCTGCGAAAGACAAAGCAATGGGAGTAATTCTGGGACAATATGAAGAAGACGACAAGAAAAGGCTATCTACTACCTCAGTAGGACGATGGTCGAATACGAACTAAAATACACTTCGATGGAGAAGACTGGCCTCACATTGGTGTGGGCCTCAACCAAATTATAACACTACTTCAGAGCACATAAAATACTAGTATTAGCCCGGATGGACCCTCTGAAGTACATATTCGAGAAGCCGACAACATCAAGAAAGATCGTTCGCTGGCATATGCTCTTACAAGAATTCGATATCATTTATGTCATGCAGAAATCAATCAAAGGACAAGCAATCGCTGATTACCTTACAGATCTCCCATTGCCGAGTGATGAGCCCATACACGTATATTTTCTTGATGAAGACCTACTCACAATTCATAACGAAGAGCCTAATAAGATGTCATGGACCCCTTTATTTTGACGGTGCTCTAAATCATAAAGGAAAAGACATCGGGATAGCCCTCCTAAGCCCGGAAGGAATTGTCATACCTAAGGCTTTTCAATTATATTTCCCTCTCACTAATAATGTCGCAGAATACAAAGCTTTTATAGCTGGACTACGAGCAGCATTACAATTAGGCGTTAAACAGTTAAAAACCATCGGCGGCTCCAAGCTAGTAATCTCATAAGTCATAGGAGAATAGAAAACTAAGGAAAGGAGACTGACGGCATACCTAGAAACCGCTCAATATTTAGTATAAAAATTTGAATGAATCTCTTTCACACATATCCCTATATTAGAAAATGAGCTCGCAGACTCCCTTTCCACGTTAGCCTTGATCATCCAAATATCCATCGGACAAAGTACCAAGACCTTCTTCATCGAAAAATTAACAGTACTTGCCCACGAGGTAGCATGAATCGTCAAAAGAGAATTATCAATCCTCCCCATGAGTACGGGACCAAAAGAAGCAATCGCTCCGAAAAATCATGTCAAGTCAGGAACCGAACTCACTATGTTCAGATTTGAAATATCACCAACCAACGACGGACAGTCATGGTATTTCAACATTTGGAACTTCTTGAAGCATCAACATGTCCTCCCATATGCCACGAAAATCAAACGAAAGACTATAAGGAACCGATGCGCGCGATTCTGCATACTCGACGAAATATTATACAAAGAAGCCTTCACCAAAGGAGTACTGCTACGATATGTCACAACTGCCGAAGGACAATAGATCATCCGAGAAGCACACACCAATGCTTGCAGTGCCCATGCCAATAGACAGAGACTCGTCGATCAAATTACACGTCAAGGCTACTTCTAGCCGACAATGATCAAAGATTGCCACCTCTACGCCCAATCCTGCAAATAATGCCAAGAGCATGTTGCACTCATCAAAGCTCCATGGTTGCATTGAACACTATGACCTCACTGTGGCTGTTTTCGATGTAGACCTTCGACGTCATCAGACCTTTCACAGATACAGTTGAGAACACTCACAAGCACGCATTCATACTTACAACAACCGAATACTACACCAAATGGGCAGAAGCTGAATCCTATGTCAAAATCACCATTTTGACACTCGTAAGATTTATCATTCGGAATATCATCACCATGTTTGGAGTACTCAGGATGTTTATCACCGACAACGGACCATAGTTTATCACAGAAAATACGAAGAAGCTATGTAAGAAATTCGGCATCGACCTACGTCACTAATCACCATTCTACCCTCAAGGAAATGAACAAGTTGAAGCTACAAACAAAACACTGATTCAAATTTTGAAGCGCACAGTAGAAACGAGCAATGGAGCCAACTAGCCTGAACGACTACCAGAAGCACTTTGCGCTTATAGAACCTCTATTCGTACGACTAGCCAAACTCCCTACCTCCTTACCTATGGGATAGAGGAAGTCTTACCATATGAGATACAAGTACCATCCTTACGAGTTCAACTCGATGATGAGCTATCCTTAGACGAGAGGAGAATCGCCCTACTCAGGCAGCTAGAGCAACTTGATGAAACATGTCTAAGGGTAGCTGATCACGCTCAGGTATATCAGCAGAGAGTGGTCGGGGCTTACGATAAGAAAGTCCTTGAATGAACCTTTAATATTAGAGAATTAGTCTTAAAGAAAATCACGCTTTCCAAGCATGCCCATTTGAAAGGAAAACTAAAACTGAACTGGGAAGGCCCTTATGTTATAATAGCCGCATACCATGAAAATGCATACAAACTGACGAACCAAGACGGGGAAGAACTCCCTAGCCCTTGGAACACCATGTACCTTAGAAAATACTACTCTTAGCCCTGTTATCATCACATCCCAAGGTTAAATACTTATACTTATCGCCCCCGTAGTTGTCACGACCCATTCATTGGTCGTACGTCATCAATTATCCGAATAACCTTAAGACTTTTAGTTTATCGCTCACTTTCTCACTCGAGCAACCTGATTGAAGGACTAGTGACCTATCTAACCTCTTTCAAAAGTATAAATAACACTCGATTCTTATTTCTCCTTCCCCCGCCATTGGAGAAGACGTTAGAGTAAAAAAAATGAAGATGCTAGGATCAATCAAAACTCATTATTCTTACGCTAGCAGGATCCTTTCAAAAATACATATATCAAAAAAATCGAGCGAGAGTATTACGATGAATGAACAAGTCAATGAACTCAGGGAAGCATAAGCAGACCGTGAGGACATCTCTGATACTTTACTAGAAGTGTATAAGCAAGCTGCGAGGGCATCCCTGACATCCCTACACAACTAGATGTCATCGTAAGGTGGCGAGAGGAGGACAATCCCTGCTAATCATAGAATGTGAGATTTTGATGGTATCGAAATATGACAAAGAGCTCGATCATGGCACCCCTTATCCCCCTGAGAAAAAGATTGTTACCCACCCCTTTTGGAAAGCCTTAGATACAAACTATTCTCCACATCACGGAGCCTTACCCCCCTCTTCTATTTTTATTTTGGACGATAAATCAACAGCCTTATAGGATATTCCTAGAAATGAAACCAAAAACTGATAAATGATGATTGATGTAATCACCCGCTATACTTACCGTACTTCTCCCTAATAACCATGGGATAGCATGACCATCACCCTAAGGAAAATTCGCATATGCAACTAACCTAATCAAAGCGACCTCCCCTAGTTCGGTGACAGTACTGATGAACTTCTCTTCAAAACTAACTCACCAAATACCCATGACTTCTTATGGATCCAAAGTGCTCATCTAAAACTCAGAAAAAATTCATTGCATCTAGACACTAGGGCATTTTTTTGGGTCAGAAAGAGAATCACCTTAGAAGCGCCGACTCATCCACAAAGAAGATCTGAGATAACGAAGTCACCATCCAGAGAATGCTACCGAAGATGCTATACTGCCAACCCTACCACACTACTAAACTGGGGAATTTTTATTATTTATTATTTATTTTTATTTTTTATTTGTTTATGTTCTATCTTAGTTGTTTGCTTTCCCTGTTGTATTATTTTTATTTCAAAAAAATAAATAAAACAAACAAAAAAAAGAAACAAAAAAAGGGAGCATATGCTCATTTTTTACTACCAGGCCCTGGTCTGAGACACTCACCCCCTTGACAACTAGCAAGGGGGAGAACAAAAATTACTGATAACGTTACCTTTACATGTGTAAATACAAAGTAACCTTCAACCATCACAGAGCCAGCTCAGGAAGCGTCCAAGTCCTAATGACGATCGATGGCGCTGAAGAAACTAAAAGCAAAAGCAGGTGCAAGAGGAAACTAAAAAAGAGCAGCCGATCAAGTACATCTAAACCAAAATCTCCATATATATATTGAAGTTTTCTCTTCTTTTTACACTTTTCACCAGAGGCATCCCCCTATATGTACAACTCACACACACACAGCAAAAAATATATATACACATACCCCTACTCCTTACGCAGCCACTGGGATGGGCGAGCGCTGTTATCCCCAGTATCATCAGCCCAGAGGTCCGTAGACTGATCCTCCGAAAATACAATCTCGGCACCTTGAGTCGGTGGAACCTCTAGACGATGTGGCCCCCTACAGAACCTCCCTCACTCATCTGGCTAACAGACCGCCTCGATCGAGAATGAGGAGCATACCCAACGAGAATCTCATGAGTGACCGAATCCTCACGAGCATCGCCCCTGACACGATCATGTGACGTGCGACGAGACTGCCCAGAAGAGGAACCCATAGCCCTCGACTATGATCCATCAAACTGACTAGCCGGCCTATGCGCCCCTCGCTCACTCCTCGTAAGATGATACTGCAGCCGATCCAGAGACACCTACATCTCTTCTCGTGTCGTCTGACACGCCGCCTCCAATGCCTTAGTCTGAATCCTCTGCATGACCATCATCTCAACAAACAGGTCCTCGTGACTCTGCGTCTTCCCAAGGATCCGTCTCGCCTCTGGAGTGGCGCATGCTCACATCGCCTTTAGACGCACCTCCTCAAGCTGACGAACCTGTGTGACCAGACCAAGTCAAGGGAAACCAACATATATATATATGAATATAGAAGAAACTTCGAAAGGGAAAGAGCCATACCAAATCCAGCCTCTCCTCCAAAAGGCGCTCAACCATCGCAGCGGTCACTGGATCAGCAAGAGGCGCGGAAGGGACAACAAATGCATCAAATAACACTATAATGAAAAATAAACTAAGAACATAATAACTAAAACATACCTGAGAAGGAATAGGAATAGACTCCTAAGGGGGAACCTCGGGAGCAGAGTCTGGAATAGCCTGCGCAGAGAACCAAACAAGCCAACACAAAATACACCAGAATAAATAGAATGAAATAACCTAAACTGAAGAATACTACACCAGAAACTATACCTAACTCTTCGGGTGTAGAGAGGCAGCAGTCACCTCCCTCGTCTGAAGATCCTCGGCAACCCGACGCTGAAATACCACATAATATTAGTAAATTATTAAGAAAGCAAAACAATAATAACAAACTAATGCAATGACACAAACGAGATAAAAGATGGAATGGAACTTACCCGATGCTCTAGCTCGGCTCGAAGCTGAGCTATCATTAGATCCACCTGACTGGAGGAAGCAACTGAAGATTGATCGAATGTTAGAACGGGACCTCTAGCAGTGAGCTCGGCTCTCTACGAATAATGATAAACACATCAATTCGCGAACTCACGCTAACAATTAACCAAAACCAAGTTCATATAGACACTTACCAAATGATCAATCTCAGATCGCAAACTAGCCTCTACCTCTCGGTCAGCCTGTTGCAGACTACGATAGACCTCTAGCAGGGCTTCCTAGCGAGCAACCTCGGCCTCCCTCTCAGACTGTCCAAAATAAAATGAGACACCACAACCATGACAGAACGATCAGAAGACCAAGTCCACATAATATAAAAACCAATAAATTAACTCACCAGGAGCCATCGAGTCTCCGCTAGCTGAGCCCCCAACTCATCCTCCACTGCCCTAGCCCAAGCCACCGAGAGGACCAAGGAGTGTAGCATCTCCTCATCCGGATGAGGAGCACATCTCATCTGCTTCATCCCCCTATGAAGAGCATCTATCACCCCCCGCACGCTCGCTGTGAGATGGCCCTGCTCTAATGCAGTCAGCCTCTCCCTCAATGCCGACACTGACTCCGACCCGTCGATCGCAAAAGAGCCACTCTTGTGGAAGGGACATGTGAAGAGGAGTCCACCACCCAATGCACTGAACCATCTCCTATGCTCTCGGACATCCGCCTCGTCACGTGCCCCTGTGACCCTGGGCCCCCCAGCTCTAAAATCCACTATTTGAAGCGCCATCCGCTCCACAAAGTTTCGGCCAAGGGGGTCGGTCATCCTCTTCGCCACCCTGTGGCGAATCTTCGGAGGGACTCCCTGACCGAGCCCCAGCTGCCGCACCACCTAAGATAGGTGGATCCTCTCCACCCTGTCAAAACAATGGACCCATATGTCCACGTCGAAGAAGGGCTGACCAGACTAGATCACTGGCACACCCGCATCCTCCTCGGCCGCGTACGGCCTCCAAATCATCTAACCAAATAAACAAGCCAACCCATCAATGTAGACTTAGAGCCTAAAAACCTAAAATAGACAGGAACAAAATGTACATATGATGATATATATATACCTGCCCCTCGTGCATATCCTCTAAAGTCCGCACGCGGTCTGAAGATCCGAAGACCAACGGCGACCCCTCAACGCCGCCCTCCACACGTGTATCCGCGAGAACGTAAATGTCACCTCCAACGAAACTCCCGGACGAAGAAAAGTGAAATGATCATACGCTCATAACTATAAAAAAAACAACATAGAGAGAAATGCTAAACGGCTGCTACGACAAGAAAAAAAAATCTAAAGACTTCATGACCCTGATTAACTAAAACTCACCTGGAGGAAGGGAAGGAAACCTCCAATCGTCACGACACCTCATCCCCGACGATAAAGCTGCTCATAGAGATGCGCTAATGCGGCCGCTCCCCACGCGTTAGTAGGGACCCGATCCAAGTCCCTGAGAACCATCAGAAACAACCCAGTGACGCATCCCCGAGTCGAAGAAGAAAAGAGTACTGCACTGAGGAAGTGCATCAAGAACGCTCGGAGCACTCTATCTGCAGCCAACCCCGACTCAACCACGGGCTCCCGACCTGCCACCACCGCACAACGCGCCTCGTGATATGCCCTCACCTCTAAATGACACCTCGAAGGGACGAAACCACTAGCGAACATATCAAAGAACCAGGTTACTCAAACTACACCCGGCCCCGATCCACTCGATCTATACAGCACACCCAAAATCTCCTCACACACCTCCAAATAATGTCCTGCCATCCACCCCGTAATTGGCTCGCCCTCAAAATGAAGACCGGTGATGTGGACCCAGTCCTCTGGAGTCGGCAACATCATACCAACTGGAAAGAGAAGCGCCTGATGCGTCTCCCTCCACTTCTACAAGATCGCCGTAATCAAGCCACAATCGACCTAAAAGGGCTCCAGCTCTAGGATCGACCCGAAGTTGAAAGATACCAACCGTGCTTACTGGAACTCTAGCAAGGCGCGATACCAAGTATGGGACTCGGTCTATGCCGAGCTGATAGCCAGCTGCGGGGTCCCCTATTGAACGAAACACAAGTAGAAGAAGATAAGACTAATACACGTACCCATGACGAAAGACGAACGGATCTAGAGCTAAAAGAAAATGAAATATGACCCGAAAACACAATGAAAACTCATAAAGAATACACAAAATATGATAAGAACCACTGAACTGAAACATGACCTACTTCAAGATGCCGTCATGATGCATAAGTGAGCACACAATCAATAATCGATGTAGGTTCGACATAAATTAAAAGGGTTTTCAGATCCTAACAAGCCTATGTCATAATCTAAATGCCTAAGATAAGTGAAAAAACTCTTGCTCAAGGGTACCTACCCGGCCTCGAGCAAAGAAATCCTCCAGTGGGAAGTTTCTGCGATCCCGATGCTCCTCACCCTGGTGCTCCTCAGCCCCCTCATCTCCAGCACTATCACCCTCAGCCCTCTCACCCTCCTCCTCAACCATACCCTGCTCAATCTCAAGTACCTCCTCCCTGACCTCTATCTGGTCAACCTCTGGTAACTCCTCTCCAACTATCTCCCTGACGTCCTCCCCGACGACAGCATCAGTCCGAGCCTCGGACTTCTCACCTACCTCCCCCATCATCATCCTCTCCAACTTAAAAATAGTAAGATCGCGCCCACCAATACCCTTACCCTCCATCCTAGAATGAAGAACTCAAAAAACTAGAAAGAACGAAAGAAATGGTGCCTGAAATGAACGACTAGATCGCGAGACATCACAAAAACACGAAAAATAAAGCACTAGGAAACTAGAAAACTGGAGAATCGAAGACCAAAATGGATAGTGCGAGAAGAATGGGAATTCTTTGAACTATTTATAAGACTTGGCTGGATCGCGTACCTGAACTCACGAGCGCAACCAAATCACGCACCACTATTCCCACGCTTAATCTAGATCAAACGCTCGTAATAGGGCGCACAAACGGATTGTCGCCCTCTCAACCCAACCCGACCACCTAGTTGCGCGTCGTTCATCACGCCCGTAATTACATCAAGCGCCCGAATCCTAGTGCGAGAATGTCAACAGTCGATGCAATAGTGACCAACCACCACCTTAATCCTGCGCCCCATACCATGCGCGGAACTCGATTAAGAGACCGGATATTGGAGCTTAATGACCTTCCAACCCTTTGATATGTGTGTTCCCATTCCAGCGCGCAATTTGATTATGCACTCGTAATGAAGCGCGCAATTTCCCAAAAACACAAAACAAACCCAAAACAGCAGGTTCACAAGGTTGAATTAGGAGACTTCCAACACTAATTACCGACCTAAACTACGCCCTTGCTAAGACCAATCCAAAAGCACTCCTGACTTTAAAAACATATACGCCCCAAACTAAACTAAAAAGATGTCCCCCAACATCATTTATACACTTCAACTAAGACCAAACTAAATTAAAAAAATGTTGAAAAAAAATGCCCCCCATCACTTTCGCACTTGATCTTAGACTAAACTAAACTACAAAATGCTCCCAACACACCTCGTATCAAAATAAATAAATAAGAGTGGACCAGATAAGCATCACGCCCAAAAAAAGTTGAAGCAAGCGATCAAGATAAACCAAACCAAAATTTACCTAAATAGAAATTATCACAAATGAAAGAAACATGATCACTTCATAAATAAATAAAATAATTACAAAACACATCGAAGGCATACCCTCTGAATATACAACTTAAAACAAGAAACATAAAATCTGCACATTCAGGCAGTGCCCGAATCCGGATTTCGGAAAGCAAGAAATCTCGGAGAAGCCCGAAGGAGGAACGCGCCCTGAATGAATCCTAACGGTGATAACCACTTCCCCTCACCCTGAGCTGGCAGAAAAGAAAGAGTGGCTCACGGAAAGCCACCCAGGATCTGCAGGATCACCGCTGGGAGCTAGCCTTGGAAACCCTAAAAAGGAGGAGCAACTAATACTGAATCCGCAGAACCTACCGAGAAAAAATATGCATCGGTCATGAGAACTCTGACCCTGCCTTATCTTTGGGTTTCCTTTCTACCACCTTCTTCTCCTCCACCTCTTCCCTTAGTATGGTAGCAATTCGACTGCTACCTTGTATTCCCAACCCCGCCCATTCTCAATAACCCACTTAATAATCACAATTCTTCAGGTTCAGTACCCAGGACACAAAAGAGAAAGGAAGAAAAGGCATTAATAAAAAAAATACCCTAAAATCATTATAAAAAAAATGCCCCAAAACTTCTAATACTAAACTTGAAATAAAATTCAAAACAACAAGAACCCAAAGCCCTTCAGCCCACACATTTGTGCCTCCTAAATTACCAAATGACAAGTGTAACACCTTTAAACCCTTTCAATCTGATTAAATCCAAACCAAACACATACCCTCCTTTGAAAGACCATAATCCATGACAAACCCAGATGAACCAATAATCACACAACACTTACCCCAAAAAAAAAAAACCTAAAGCAAAGTAAACAAGCCAATAGGATTCAAACACTTAACACCCATCTAGAAACTTTAAATTAAACCCTAAATTCACATATTTATAACAAGTAACATGTTGAATCAAACTTAAGACCAAAATAAAATACCTTAAACTTTAAACAAAAAAGAAACTATCCAAAAATAAGACCCTAACTTGTTTGGGACCAAAAAAAAAATGCCCCCAATAAACCAAACGGAACCAAGTAAACCCTCTAAACAGAACTTGACAAAGCAAACTAACCTCGGGGTAAACCCCGAATAAATTCGGAATGAATCCTAAAATTTTAATCTAAATTAAAACTAAAACAAACAAATCAGATATGAATGACTAATACATTAAACAAGTTAAACTAAGCACAATAGACAAAAAAAAAAAAAATATCATCTCTTATTTAAAACCAAAAATCTTTACAAGTATTATCGGAGGCATACCTCCTGAACTTACAACCCAAAACGAAAACCTAGAACCTAACTTACAACCTAAAACGAAAATCGGAGACCAAGCGAGGAGTAGTGCTCAACTTGGAGAGTCCAATCGGAGGCTTCAAGAAGGATAGGTTACGAAACACATCCCTTTACTTTTTACTCTTTCTCTTCCACCATCTTCATCTCCTCCGTCGCCGCCTCCTCTATGCTGCCTTCACTGCTCCCTAAAAGGGATCGATGTGAAGACTAGCACCCTCATTCCCAATATCGCCCATTCCCAGAATAATGATGCTCCCGGGCAGCATCTCAGGGCAAAGATCACGCGAGATCATGAACATAGGAAGAAACGACATCCCAATCGGACGGTTAGATCACCCGATATCGCTAAAACATAAATTTTAGAACCTAAAAGATCCATAAAAAGTAAAACTCGAGACTAAACCAGAGAATGAGAAACAAATGAGGTCTCTCTCGCTTATATAGAGTACGGACCCAATCACGCGCCTAAACAAGCACGCTTAACTCGGGCACGCGCATCACACAATGAGCTTAATCCAATACATGCACTCCGAACTGAGTGCGTAATAAAACTATCACCCGCGTCGACGGCGCGACGCTCCGGTCACGCCCTCATTACAGGCTGCGCAAACCTAGTAAACGACTCCCATGAGCTACGCAATACGAAAGGTCGCCCGCACAATGACCTGGTGACTCCTCAATCACGCGTCACGATGAAAGCGAGTAATACAATCACACGCACACTCTGAAATGCGGAAATATCCCTTTGAACCTGTGATCGCATGCTCAAAAACAGGCACACAATCATATTGAGTGGCATGTGCCAAGCGTGAAATACATGAACTAGTCGACCCTCACACCTTTTCACCCCATCTTAACCAAAATTTTCCTATCCCATCGCGTGGCCTCACACGTTGTTCAAAAGAATGACACAACCACTTACCCTTCTCCCATCACGCAGCCCTACGGGGAGCATTGATCGCCCCTTAGTCCCATCGTGGCAAGACATACATCCCTTACTGCAACACCCTCACAAGCCCACCGAAAAGGGGAGAACCCCATCGCATAACACCATCACGGGCGTCCCGTCATGACAAGATGCACACACACAACACCACCTCAATATTCAGTCCCATCGCAATAGATTAGCCATGCCCTCATATCCCATCACGAAAAGCCAAAAGCAAATCTCCCGAAAATGTGGGCACACCTCCCGAAAACTAAGCCAATCACGGCGCAACCACAACATGATTTTTTTTCATAACCCAAAATCTGCCAAAGAAATAAATTAGACACACTTACAGTGCAAATATCCTACCAGCGTCCCATCGCTAACTACGTTCAGCCAATATCATATCACAAACATCACCACCTGAAAATGAAAAAAAAGCTTAGACAAAACCTGCCACGTGTATGATGAAAAGGGAGAAAGCTCGCCCAATGCCCCATCGCTAAAGTAGAGAGCCCTCTTCCCGAATTGCCCGCAACATCCCACCAGGACCCACCCAACACACAGCCAAAAAAAGAATCCCCAAATCCCATCACGACATCACTTCCCTCCAAGACATCACATCACATCACATTAGTGACCGCCAAGCTTTGCCATAGCAGACATGAAGAAAACCAAAAATCTTCAAAGTCCCATCACGAGGTCACGGCGACAGCCAGCTGGTCCCGCCACCAGCTATACAGAAATCCCAACGACCCATCAGTCCCATCACAGACTACGCAAGCCACGCATAATGCAAGTAAGTATCACCCCCAGGTAAGTACTTCCCACTTTTCAATTACTTGATATTTCTTCCAAAAAATAATTAGCTATAATTAAATCAAATATTTTCAAAACCCATCTCTCTCGACTCGAGAATCACTATAGTCCTCCCATAAGAGACAATCATCAGTATTCGTTGAAAAGGTTAGACGGAGTCTCCGGCATGCCAAGAGTCATCTTGACAACCACATGAATGGTCGGGTCCACAAATCCCGTACCGGTGGATCTGCTCAGCGACGTCTCAGAAGCCACGTTTTCTGTCGTTTTACCACCGAGTTGATTTTAAATTAAATTCTCTAAAATTTCAAATTTTCAAAACCCCCTTACTTACTCCCAAACCAGAAATCTTTCACTTCCAGAAAAAAAAAAAAAAAAAAACAACACAAAAAAAAAACTCTTACCACTTCTCAAACCAAAAATCTTTTACTCTCAAACTCCAAAAAAAATCTATTACTTCCCAAAACCAAAAATCATACTCCCAAAATAAAAAAAATAAAAAGAAATCAAAGAAAAAATGAACAAAGAGACTCACCTACCAAATTTTACTTCAACTACCAGCCTAAATCGGCCATTCTCCTGGGAAACCGAACCACAAGTATATTTAATCTAAGAACTTACAAACGCCTATTGGAAAAGGAATGCATGACGCGCATTGGTGTGAGCAATGACGCGCCCGGTCTGACATGACTTGTAAAAGCTTTCGACATTATATTGCATTATATTATTATCAGCTCCTGGACCTATTTATGGGCATTTGTCTGACGCCCTCCTATACCTCGACTGCGTCATACCCCTTTGTTTGACTGTCCCTTACAGTAAGTCGTGACATGCGGCGGGATGTCCCTTGCACCCACAAATTAGGATATGGTGATTCTCCTTTCCATTTGACTATCACTCGCAACAGGTCGCACCATGCGACGGGATGCCCCTTGCACCAGCGGAATAGGATACGCTGACTTTCCCCGTCGACTGTCTATGATAGCGGGTCACGATACGCAACGGGATTGCCCCTGGGCATCAACGGCACGGAACTCACCTCTCAACAGCTACCACTAGGCCCCCGATTGCTCCATCTTAGCTTGCACTGATAGATAAGAAAATCAAACATGTCATGTCAACATCCCCAGTTCACATTTATGATTTCCCAAGAGAAACGAGAAGACACCTCGAATGAGGGTGTCTACTTCTTCGACGTGTTCTTACTTCACAAGTGCGCGCCGAAGAGGGGCATCTGTAGACACCCCTATTTTTTCCTCTCAGAATATATAAATCTGTTTGGTCAACCTTTGACTTTCCAACACTAATGTGGGACCATATACTGAAGCAATAGTATATGGTTGAACACAGGCTGAAATAATAGCTCTGTGGCTCCGACCCCATAACCCTAACGTGGGAACCTTGCACTAAAACAATAATATATGACTAGACACAAACTGAAATAATAGCACTGTGGCTCAGGCCTTATAACCCTAACGTGGGAACCATGCACTGAAATATAGTACATGGTTGGACATTGGCTAAAATAATAGCTCTGTAGTTCAGATCCCAACTTAGGGAGACTATATACTGAAATAATAGTATATAGTCCAAATGCAGACTGAAACAATAGTCTGACATTTCAAACTCCCTGACCCTGACTCGGGAACCATGCACTGAACCAATAGTACATGGTTAAACGCAGGCTAAAATAATAGCTTTGTGGCTCAGGTCCCAACGTAGGGAGACTATATACTGAAACAATAGTATATAGTCAAAATGCAGGCTGAAACAATATTCTGGCATTTCAGACCCGGCCTAGACCCGAACAACCTCGAATTACATACCCAAAACTACACGTGCAATTTGATTACACGCAGAACCACAAGCATATAATCAGTCCCCTTTTCAGACCAGCCTTCTTTTCCCAGACCACCTCGAGACTTGATCACGCGCCTAACATGAGACGCACAATCAGATTGAGCACCCGACCACGAGCACGCAATTGGCATAGCCCGACCTAGTCTTACCGTCCTTGACCCCTAAGCTTTCTCGATCAAACGCTTCAAATGAAACGCTTAATCGAATTACTTACTCCACACTGGGTGCACAATTAGTTCTAATGTGATTAGGACTAGGAAACTCGCTTAGCAAGTCAGCCGGTCGCTCATTGAGTCGGTGACCGAGTCAAAGCGATTAAGCACCGAGAGACCGGCGCGTAATTCAATTAAACGTCTGAAACAAGGCGTGTAATTAAAGAAAAACCTATAAAAGATTTTTTTCTAATTCGCCCGGAGGAGAAGCTGGAATTTTAGGAGAACGAACTTCTTTTGGGATTTCGAAACTAGAGAACTCCAAGGACGAACCCATAGAGCAACCTAGCCATGATTTCGAGATTCAAACTTTGAATCTTCGAGATTTTCTCCGCATCCTCGACCTTAGGTAATTTTTTATTTTCGACCATAGTTCTTAGACCTTAGACTTAAGATTTTTTTAGTTTAAATTATTAATATTAATTCAGTCTTAGACCATAGCACCCTTTTCTCGGACCGTAGTTTTAATATCTGGTTCTAGTCCTTCATTTTTAAAATCAATCCTTAATCTGACGGCCCAATTCACCGACCATAGACTTAATTTTGTTCTAAAATCTCAATCCCCAGTCCTATCATTAGTCTCTGGTTCTAGTTTATAGTTTCTAGAACCAGTCCTTAATCATACTGCCTGATTTTCTGATTTCGAACCCGAATTCAGTCCTTAAAATTTTAAATTCTAGTTTTTATTCCTTAGTTTAATATTTCTAAAATCCTAAATATCAATTTAGTCTTCTAAAATCCTAATTTTATAATTTAATTCTTAATTATAATCCTGAAAACGATTCTAAAAATCTAAAAATACTATTTTATAATCCAAAATATAATTTATTCTCAACCTCAGCCACCCGATTTGCCCAAGAGAGCTTACGGAGGATACTCAAAAGTGAGGTTGATCCTCCTTAGCATAGTGGGCCCAAAACCCCCTTTTTAGGATTATTTTATTGCTTTAATTAGGATTAAAATATCAAGTCCATAAATTTCTTAGATTTTTAGTATAATTTACATGCTTTATTTTAATTAGATCCCTAGAATAATTGCTTTGATTAAAGTTCTAATAAAAATCAGTTCCTCTATTTTAATTAGATGCTAGCATAGTTAATTCGTTGCATTATTAGATTCCAGTATAGTTAATTCCTCTTTTTTTTTATTAACTAAAGTTTTAGTATAATTAATACATTGCTTGGATTATAATTTTAGTATAATCAGTCTATTTATTTTAATTAGTTTTTCTTAATAAAATTAGTTTATTTGTTTTAATTAGAATTAATAAAATTAATTCCTTGCTTAAATTAGAGTTCTAGTAAAATTAGTTCTCTATTTCAATTAGAATTGCAGTAGAATTATTATAATTGCTTTACTTAGAATTCTAGTACAATCAGCATGCTTGATTTAATTAGAGTTTCATCACAGCCAACATGCTTGCATTCCTAGCACAACCAGGAGATTGATATCAACTGGACTTATAGTAGGATTAGGAAACTAAATTAAGTAAACTCCTAATATAATCATAATATTAGATTAAATCACCATAATAAATCTACACCACTAAACTCACGATAGAATTAGGGAATCTGAATCGATCCGAATTACAATAATAACAGGGAAGGAAAAAATATTAAACTATCTAAATTATAAGGAAGAGCCATAACTACTGACGTTTACAGGCGGACGATTCAGTATAAAAGTAACCCACACCCGCTCTAAAGCGTGATCATAGACGTGTTGCAACATCGTTAAATATCTGCAGCTGGTGATTGCAACAAACTAGGAATCTTCCTAGAAAACCTCCCTCATTTTTATTTTATTTTTTTACTTTTACCATTTCAAGCGCCGCATCGCTAAAGTTCACTTGAACAAAATTGGGCCACTTATTCAACGGGGACCGAAAGGAACCCAGAAAAAGCACGCACCAACAATAACGTGTCCTAGAAAACTCACTTGCTCTAGCCAGAACTCACACTTGCTGAGCTTTGCATAAAGTTGGTGTTCACGTAGCGTCTGTAGAGCTATTCTTAAATGTTGCTTGTGTTCTTCTTTGGACTTTGAATAGACCAGAATGTTATCCACAAACACAGCCATACATGTATCAAGATGCGATTTAAATATCCTATTCATGAGGTCCATAAATGAAGCTAGCATATTTGTCAACCCGAATAGCATTACTAAGAACTTGTAGTGCCCATATCTGTTTCTAAACGCTGTCTTATGAATATCCTCTGTTTTGTCCTTCTACTGGTGATAACCCGATCTCAAATTGGTCTTAGAAAAGAATCTTGCACCTTGTAACTGATCGAAAAGATCATCTATTCTTGGCAAAGGGTATCAATTTTTTATGGTCTACTTATTCAATTGACGATAGTCGATGCACAACCTCATCGACCAATCTTTTTTCTTTACAAACAAGGCCGGTCCTCCCTAAGGAGACACTAGATCTTATAAATCCTTTATCCAAGAATTCTTGCAGTTGTTCCTCTAACTCCTTCAATTCATTCAGAGCCATCCGATAGGGTGCTAAGTCAATTGCGAACTCCACTTCTCTATCTGATGGCATTCCTGGTAACTCATCTAAAAATACATCCTCAAACTCGTAAGCTATCAAAATATCAGTAATGACATTCTTCTCTTCCTTTTGCTTTTGTAGAAAAGCAAGGTATCCACTACATCCATTCTTCATCAAGCGTTCTGCTCGAATCACAGATATAAATGGTAAGATAGTCGATCGCATATTGAAGAATCTGAATGATCTATCCCCAGTGGGACGAAACATGACTATCTTTCTTCGGCAATCAATACTCACATTATGAGTGGACAACCAATCCATGCCAAGGATCACGTCAAATCCTTGCATATCGAACATAATCAAATCAACCACTGCCTCATAAACTATGTAATCCCTAATCGCGATAACTATCGAACTACACACCATATCAATGCTCACGAAGTTTCTCATCGGAAGTGATACCGCCAAGATAAACTCTAACGGCTCAGGAACGACTTTCATCTTTCGTGCAAATAGAGGTGTTACAAATGAGTGGGTAGACCCTAGGTCTATCAACACTCGAGCCTCATAACAATAATAGTCGCCCTCCTTGTACATTTGTAAGCTACCTAAGTTTCATACGCAAAATCTACTTAGATGTGTGTAAAATATGAAGTAGTTCTAAACTAGCAATGAAAAAGGATAGTAAACAGTCATTATACTATACTATCATGTACCATGCACCTTCTTCATTAAAATCCAATAAACTAGATTGACAACCTATTTAAAGTCATACGTTGGATCACATCGTTGGTAGGTTGAGCGTCTTGAGCGGTGACTGCATATGCACGACCCTGAATTGTAGGCCTCGTGGTCCATATCGGTCGTGGTGTAGGAGTTGTAGCCGTTTTCTCCTTCCTCAATATTGGGCAATCTTTGATCATGTGCTCCATCTTTCCACACTTAAAACATCCACCCCCACCCCGTTTGCATTCAGTCGTCTTATGTGCCTTGCCACAAAGGGAGCGGGTCTCTGCTCGAATGGACGATGCATCCTTTAAAAACCCCTGTGTAACTGATACTCCCATAGAAGAAATAGGGCCTTCATAGTAGAAGGGTCTCACATGAGTAAGCATACGTGGCCTCGTATAGTTTACTTGGGTAGGTGGTCTTGAGAATGGTGCTGTAAACCTCAACTTTTTATTCACCAATTCATAATTTTCCAGTCTCCCCCGGTTCGTCCTTCCTTTAGTTTGTTGATCTCTCCTATTGTACATTTCATCGATGTCCTCTTCCACCACTAGAGCTTTGCTCATTACTTCACCATAGGTTTCTAACTCAAACGTTGAAATCCTATCACGTATATTCGGCCTTAAGCCATGTTGTAACTGCTTGGCCTTCGTTAGATCTGAGGCCACATATTCTGGAGCAAATCTTGCAAGCCTCATAAATTCTACTCCATACTCTCTCACAGACATCTTTCCTTGCTCCAACTGAAGGAATTTCACTTCCATCTGATTTCGTACTACCTTAGGAAAATATTGTTTATTGAACTCCTCAACAAACTCTTCCCACGTCCACAACATCCCTGGAGTTTCTTGTTCCCTTGTCCATGATACGGATTTCCGCCATGGACTTTCTTCTCCATTCAACATGAATGTTTCCCATCTGACTCTCTCATCTTCAGTGCATGAAAGCACACTGAATATCTTTTCCATCTCACTGAGCCAGTTCTCAGCTTCCATTGGTTCTGCATGTCCTGAGAAATTTGGAGGATGCATCCTCCAAAATTTTGTAAATGCTGAGTGTGTTGGTGGTTACAGTGCCTGAAAGTGATGATTGTTGGCATTGTTAGTAGTCATCAATGCCATTTTTTGAGCCATAGCAGTAGCCACGGCTTCCATGGCTTGTATCATTCTCTACCCTCTCTTGACTTCTCTCTTTCGGAATCTCTCTTTCTCTCAACGGAACCCTATTGGAACTGGTTGGAATGTCATTCCCACTTCTCAGGTTCCTTCTATAACCTCCTCTTGGTCGTCCTCTACCTCTAGTGGGCATAATGTTCTACAACATGAAACCAAAGTTTCATTGGCAGACGGTCCCTATATTCTAACAACTATCTCAAACACGTAGCACATTTTTAAGACAAATTAGAAATTTCTAAAGCTGAGCTTTGATACCAACTGTGACAGCCCAAATTTTTTACCCTGAAAACTCGAACCATCGGGTCGGTCGATAAGTCCGATCCCCAAATGGAACACTTGGCACATCTACACACAAAGTGGAAACCAAAGCACAAACTTTAACTATGCAGATAGAGTCATCATATAAGCAAAAGAAATCTCCAGTTCTACTATCAAAATGCGCTCAAAATAACGGTTCCAATTCCATGCAAAGACACATGGACAGAAAAACCAAAAGGAACCACCAGTGATTGCCATCCATCACCGAAATATGGTTCACAAACAATAATTTAAATAATTACATGAATCCAAATTCTCAAGAACACATGGCTGGACGTACCAAGCCCTATCTACACACAAAATCTCAAAAGTGTATGACCACAATTCCCTAAGGGAAGTAACCCTCGAGGGAAGGTTATAACTCCTCCTCTGGCACGAACTCGTGATCCTCGAGCTCACTATCCTCAATACCAATATCTACACCTGTACCTATGACGTATGGTCGAAGGGTGAGCTAACAGTCTAAGCTCAATAGGGAAAATATCCATAACATGCTTATCATCACGTCACACATATAATCTCATGACAAATATCAAAATAATTGAAAGACATATCTAAAAGGTAATTGAATCAAAATGAACTGAATTGTATGCAAGTTTTAAAGTTGATCACATGATTTCAAAGCTTTTCACATAACACAAGAAGAAACTTAAATTAATCACTTAACTACACTCTCGAGCATATATAGCATCGAGAGCCACAATATACCGATGGGAATACCCACCATCGTCGTTCAATAAACTATTTTACAATGCCAAGCCCCTGAGCTACGTTGACAGGATCACTTGTGCTTCACATTGACCATTTGCAGTCCACCATGTACTGATATCTTGTCGTACCAAATACACAATTGTACAGATATCCCGCCGTACTGATCGCGGATATCCCGCCATGTCGATCGCAGATATATTGCCGCGTCGGTTGGGTATTCACTCATAAACCTTTAATTAAAGTGTGAAATCTAACTTATAGTTTATCACCGAGAATTTGTGATAATTTACAACTAGATTTAGGATTTGGAACCTGAATTTCACACACACACACACACACACACATATCCACATCGTACTGAGTTCACACTCACACACTCACATTCTTATATTTGTATCCGCGTACAAAGCTCATGCATGATAAATAACAAAGTTTGATGATTTTCATACACACATATTGATCATATCAAAATTTACATGCTTATTGTAACAAAGGCACATGTTATAGGATTTTCCCTACCTTAACTCGAAATCCACACAAAGGTCTTTTCTTCACAAGAGCACCTTCACATCACACGTTCTTAGTCTTAACCTAGAATACATTAATTCATGTCTTATACGTTAGAAGTGATGAAGAAAAAGAGGTCTCAAAATCTCCCTAAGTCTCTTTCTTTAAAAAAGACAATTTGCCAAAATCTGACTAAGTCGATCGATCGAATCCCAATCTGATCGATCGGTTTCCTCTGAAAAATACACACATCTTTGTTCATATAACCAGTCCCACACTCGATCGATCGGTTTTCAAATCGATTGATCGATTCTCACATCAACCGATCAATTTACTCAGAAACCAATCCATCTTCACATCTTATCCTGTCGACTTTATAGGAACCTATCAACTTTACAGGCAATCCTGTCGACCCTCCAGGTAAACCTGTCGAACCTACAAGTAACCTGTCGAACTGAACAAGAACCTGTTGACCTGAACATGAAGCCTGTCGACACAATTTCGATTGATCGAATTCTATTTCGATCGATCGCTTCTTCAAATCGATCGATCGAATTTCCATTTGATCGATTGGTTTCCTTCAAAAAACCAATCTTTTTCTATTCTCTTTATATAATTATATTCTGTCAAAATCAATCGATCGATTCTCATTTCGATCAATCAGTTTTGACAAACTCTCAGAAATCATGGGCTTTTCTTCTTAGGTTTGTTTTTCCTAAAACTTATCACATTTATTACTAATCTTTTTAAGGCATTTATTGCCCAACCATACACACACTCACACATTCAATTCCAGTCTTTTAGGACATTAATTTCCCAACTACAAATTATAAATACACATGATTCTCAAACATAGATTCTTACCTTAAATCAGAAATCTTTGCACATCAATGTATAAACCTTTAAACCTCTGGCTCTTCTTTTCCCACACATCAAAGGGTTTGAAAACCCATCTTCTTACAAATGAATCGAACACACACGAGATCAATCCTTACTTTACTTTGTTGGAAGTAAGTTAGGGTTCTCTTCCTCTCCTCTCTCTTCCCTTATTTATCACAAATCTCAACCAACAAAGCAAAGAAACAATTTCTTTATCCAAGTTTAGCTTTAATATTCAAAGATTTAGTTTGGGTGTCAAGCCGATGTACCGTACGTCGGTATACATCATCTCATCTAATGGTCAACTTATCCTTAGGTTTCCCCCCTGTTCACTTAACAGATAAAATTCATTATCTTGAATTGTGCCAATAGTCGGACACGCATACCGAGTGTAGACACCAAAATTCGGCCTAAGGCCCGATCAGTTTGTACTCCGAGAGAGATGTACCCTTATGCTTCTGACAGCACCCTAGACCTTTAGGAATCAACTTAAACCCTTTAGAACCATCCCCCCAACCCTTAGAGATCACCCCTAAACCCTAGGATCCCTTCCCAGACCCAACTTGAACCCTTCTGAGCAATTGATGGGAGGAGAGCTACAAAATTTTATACAGACCATTGCTTAGGAGGAGCCCTATACCATTGAAAGGAGGACTTCTCCAGCTTTCCATCAAGCCAACGATCACCCAATTTGGAGTTATGGTTCAAAAGTTATGGCGATTTAAGTTTCACATAAAATCATGACTTTTGCTTAGGCGTATGTATTAGATACACCCAGCAAATTTGGCCCCATTTTGGTCAGGCGTATATATTATATACGCCTGGCATTTTTGATACAAATTTAGTCGGGCGTACATAATACATACGCCCAGCATAGGTAGGGCCCACCGCGGACACCCACCTTCTCAGATCTCCTCTGGTTTTCATGAAAATCACTGTACATAAACTAGGCGTATGTAATATATATGCCCAGCTTAGCTACAGTAACTGTCATCAAATGCTCGAAATTCCTTCATCAAGTTTAACCTTTTGACGATCCCCTTGGTTGAGGTGGGTGTCTTAGGGGTTGGTTGCACCCCCTTTGAGCTTATATGCAACCCTTAAGTCACCCATGGTTTCACCCCATCATCTGCCATTGAAACCGGTTCCCCAAACTCCTAGGACTCTAAAAACCTAGAAAACCTTAGATGGAGAATTACCTAATTGCTAAACCAATTAGATCTTAAGTAACCCTCTTCCCAAAGGGTTGAAAAATTAAGGTTAAAAGTTGAGCTTAAGAGAGAGAGCCCAAGTGAGAGAAAATTCTATTTTATTTTGCATTCTTCAACCAGAATTCCAGCATGCTTAGTTCACCCCTTTCAACCCATTTCAACCATTAGATCACCCCATTTTAGTCAAGCTTAGTCCCTAGCTTCATCCTACACTTCCCATATACCGAATCCTAGCGTTAGAACCCATTCCCCTATCGTTTAAGCCATTTAAAGTCATCGGAGGCACGCCGAAACGAAGGTCTTCCACGGTGCAACAAGGGCACGTGAGCTCCGGCTCACCCCTCCCTTCCTCTACCTTATTGGTGTTTCCTCCATCCAAGGATTCAAGCCGTTACGCCGCCGAAATTTTGGTTTGGCTCAAAGCTTGATAGGGCCGTATTGCCCTTGGGCAAGGGGAAGCTCCGCCCATTTATTTTTTTATTTTGGCCATAGATAGAGACCGCTACGTGCGGATTGATCGGGTGCCTAAACTCTTCCCGATCGATAACCGAAGCCCCTACCCTAGAGTCTTTAGCAAAAATCAGTAAATCAGAGTCATATTTAGCACTTCGGTGCTCAAAATATTGATTTAAAGGTTTCCCAGGTCACCAAAAGCTCCGGGTGGTGACTCTACATTCATTCCATCGTGAGCGCATCGCCGCGACGGGTTCGAGAGAATCCATGGTTGCACAGATGGCGACTCTGCTGGGGATATCACCCTAGCGCTTCCCCTCTTGTTGGTCTTTTTTTTAATCTTTACTAACTATTGCTATTTTTTTTTCTAATTTTCTGCTATTTTTTCTTCATTTTTATTGTTTTTACTAACATACTCACCCCTACGATTCGGTCCTTTAAGTGTCTTAGCCGATTGGCGGGCCTACTTGCGCCTTTAAATTTTAGTTTTTATAGTTTTGTCATTTAAGCCGCCTTAACCGTTTGGCAGGCCTGCTCGCATCTACTTTCCACGTCATTTAAATTTCAGTCATTTACGAGCCTTAGCCGTTTGGCAGGCCTACATGCGCTCTTTATTTCAGTCATCATATCTCACCGTTGAACGCCAAGGCGGCACGGGCTTGTCATCCCCGACTCGAACTTGGACTTAAACTCACTCCCCTTTAAAAAATCTACAATTAAAAGTGAACCAACAGTGTGGGGACATAATCAATTTTGTTTTTGCGTATTTTGGGTAGTTTTTGGGGGGTTTAGGCATAGAAATAACTTACCCGGTTCCCAGTAAGGTGGCAGCCCTAGTGGTGATGATCCTGAAAAGAACCACCCCTACCAGTACCTGAGAAGGCGCTTGCATCGAAGGTATATCGGTTGGGTTGCCAATTCTGATCAAGACATAAAACCCGCAATGGTGAGAGCATAGACAGCCTGAATTCAGCTGTGTATCCCTAGGAAGTGGAAAGGAGTGACCCGATAACATACACAGCAGTCCCCGGGAGCATCCCTCCCAAGAAACCAGTTCAAAAGACTCATTGTGGGCTTGCTGTTCACTGTCAAACCAAGCTGGAAGAACAGGTTTTGCCATGTGTATATATTAAATACACATGCAACAAATCCCCATAAATACTCAGGCGTGTATAATATATACGCCCAGCCAAAATCCCCAGATTTAAGCCAGGTGTATATAATATATACGCCCAGCCAAATCTGCTTAGTTTTGGTTAGGCGTATATAATATATACGCCTAATATAAATTGGGTTCAGGCAGCCCGATCTGAGGCCCCATCCACCACCCAAGTTCCTCGATTAGCGGTATTAGTGCCCACAAGAATCCTCCCCGTGATTCTCAGAATGCCCAATATGCCCCTCACCAAAAGAAGGCGACTTCTCATTGATTTGCTTCCGGGATCGGGTCGCTTATGTGATTCCCTCACCTTCAATAGAACGAAAGGGTACCCTTTCGCTTCTTCCGAAGTGTGTCGGATCCCACCGTGGGACCTACTAACGGTGCATATATCACCCAAGACTGGAATTTTCCTACGGCACCGGATTATCATTCATTTAAATAGGGGAGTTAATTTCCATTTGAAAAATCCAAAAAAATATATTAAGAAAAATCAAAAACCCAAAACAAAAATATACTTTTGATGTGACCGTCACTACGGCGACCTCGAACCCAACCCGTATAAAGAGAACTAGGAAGGTATTCGCCCCTTACCCAAGACATCGATACAACACTCGTCAACGGATCATGTCGAGCGTCGATACATTCCCACCATCATCCCCATCCCATTCCCATGTAGGAGAAGACCCGATCTCCGACGTCTTCACCCAAACCCGATTCGATGTCACAGGTCCATTTGGGGCGCCCGTGTTCGCATCCACCCAATCCCCCGCCCTTACAGTCTCCCAACATACCCCCATCTCATCCCCTATGGAAACTCCTCATTACCCAACTGACCCATACATCCCCATCTCCCATCCATACACCCTTACTGCACCCCCCTACTCCCAAAGACCCCATCGGGAGCCCCATCCCCCGCCTACCTCCTACGTCCCATCCACCTCATCATCCATGCCCCCTACATCCTATATCCCATCCACCTCATCTCACATGCCATCCACATCACATGGCCCATCCACATCCCAACGTACCCCCCCATTTACCCAGGTCATGGCCAACTTTTTCCAGGGTATGACTAGTAACCCACCTTCTTCCATAGCCATACATCCATACCCTCCAAGCACAATCATCCATACCCCCCATACCTGGGTCATGCCCAATTTCACCCGACCCCCTCCATCCTTGAGTGGGCCATCACCCTCCAATCTCACACCTGAATCCATGCCCTCAATGGAGGACATGAGAATGATGTATGCCCTATGGGCTACCTCTCAGAGCCCTACATTCCAAACCCCACATCTAGGTCTCCAAAACCTCTATACCCCATTCCCTCAAGACCATGCCCAACCACCCATCATTCATACCATCCAAGATCCCCCGCCTCAATTCCAGGCCCAAGCCCAATAGGCCCAAGCCCACTCATCTCATGCCCAAACCCACACAAATCTATGGGCCCAAGCCCAAATATCTTTAGAACCATGGGCCCAAGCCCACTTCCAAACCCAAGCTCAGGCCCAAGCCCACAAACCCATCAGACCCAGACCCAGGCCCAAAATCCTCAAGGCCCGTGGGCCCAAACCCATCAGACTCAGGCCCAAGCCCATCAAACCCAAGCCCCGTCCCAAGCCCACCAGGGCCCTTGGACCCAAACCCATCAAACCCAGGCCCAAGGTCCATCGCCCCGCACCCAATATCCACATGGCCCATTAGCCCAAACCCAATAGGGCCCATTAGCCCAAAATCATACCAACCCCCACACCCAGGCCCAAGGCCCATCAACCCAAGCCTTTCAAAACCATCAAGCCCAAATCCATCAAACCCAAGGCCCGTTCACGACCCCTTACCCCTTCACCAATACCCTTCATTCACCTATACCCCTTACACTCCCATCCCGCCTCCAACGGAAAATCCGATCCACTCCATTCCTCAAAACTACGCCTACAGCATCCCGCCACATCAATCACACCCCCATCACCCCCTGAATGTGCACCCAGCTCAGCACATCATTCATCCACAAATCACTCATCCATTCACTCCTTCCCATCCCCTACAAACCTTGTGGCACCACCAGGTCATCCAACCCATCACCCCCCAAGTCCAAATAGCGGACCCCGCCCCTCACCAGTACAATGACCAACAGTACAAGGAGGACGGATCCACAACAGTGGAGGAGTTGCCAGCTTCGGCCCCCCTAGGCCCACCATCGTCACACCCAGGGCCAAACAAAATCAGGGGGAGGCAAGAACAGATAGACAGAATACAGAAGTAGCTGACAAAGATGGGAGGGGTAGAACTGCATTCGACAGACTTTTCAGACTTATGTCTGTTCTCGGATGCCCCCCTGCCACAAAAATTTAAGATGTCATTATTCGATAAATATAATGGCACTGGCAACTCCATCGCCCACTTAAAATCTTACTGTGGGGATATGTGCCAGTACGGGGGAGATGAACGACTCCTCATCAAAGTGTTCCAAAAGAGTCTAACGGGCCCAGCACTGAGATGGTTCACATCCCTAGAACCATCCATGATAAAAACTTGGAAAGATCTGACACACTTATTCCAAGAACAGTATGTCTATAACATGGATATAGAGCCCAGGAAGTCGGATCTGGCCCGTTTGAAGTAAAGACATGATGAAACTTTTAGTGCCTACTTAGGAAGGTGGAGGGCATTGGCCGCCCAAGTAACCCACCGGATTCCTGATGATGAGCAGATTGAATTGATAACCAAGGGAGCTCTCCCAGTCATCGCAAATTTTTTGGTGTATCAGCAACAGTCCAGTTTTGTTGATTTGGTTTGAAATGCCAACCGTTGCGAAGACGCCGTTAGAGAGAGAAGGTTGGGAAAAAGCGTGGCCAACGGGGCCACTGGGGTTCGAAAAGTTATCAAACTAAGAATTGAAAGAAGACCAGGGACAGAGGTACAGAACATCGTTTACCCCCAGGCTAATACCAATGCCCCTCCGATACAGCTCCAGGCCACACAACCACCCCCAACCCATTTCGAGCAAGCGCCAAGGCCAAACAACGGACCAAGAGCCTGTTGTTGTACTTTGCCTTCCCTCAAATGAGGTCTAAAATCAATAATAAAACTAGGCAGACACACTCATACAGACCTGCAAGTATTCAGGATCTGTTGTAGCAAGCTTTAAAAAAACAGTGAGTAAGGGAATGTCCACAGGGAGGTTGGTTAGAAATATGATAAATCTCCAGATCTGTGCTAGATCTGGCACCCTAGCTATTTACTAATTTAGATAAAAGACAGGGGAGAGGTTTGGAATGGATTGTCACTTAAACTAAGCTACAATTTAAACATAAGCTATCTTGGATCGAGTTTAGGAGCTTAGATCTTGCAGGGGAAGAGAGTAAAAACATAGAAAGTGGAGAAGAGTAGCTTGGAGGTTGGTTTTCACTGAAATCATATTCAATTAATCATGCTACAGAGGTTCAGAGCACACAATTCCCTCTCTAGCTATAAGCATAGCTGCAGGGTATAAATTCCACTCCAAATCATAGGATCCACCTGGTCTTAAGGCTACGATTTGTCTACTTTAATGGTCACAGACCATCCTATAGACTTTATCGAATCCATGGATTGCAACAGATGAATCCAATTGAGACTTGAGCTTAGATTTATCTTAAGGTTATGATTTGTCCACTTTAATGGTCACAGACCATCCTAGGGATCTCCTACAAAGTCAGAGCCTCAATTAGAACAATTAAAATCACTACAGATATTGCAATTCTCAGGTCACAGACTCAAGGAATCACAGGAGCATCAGATCCAGGGAGATCAGATGGTATCCAAGAGGTCTACCAATTAAGTGGGTGAGCTGATCTACAACTCCTCTACACAAATCCGATCGATCACCAAGTGGAACCAAAGGAAATTTAAATCTAATTAAATCATTAAAAATAGCATTATCATTGCAAACAAGGTCACTTTCCAATGGAAGTACTCTCAGATCTGTAGTCTGTACAGCTAGGAGCCTACAATAGCACTCTTAACTTCACCCAATTACAGATCTAACTTTGCTCCTCGCTACTCCAAGGGACTTAGCCAACCATGGTTGGGCTAAAGGAGGGAAATGGAATTACTCTGCAGGCGTTAATCTCCGAAATTTTGGCTCAGATCTCGATCCTCCCCAATGGCAATTGGGGATCTCTATATATATCTTTCTCCTCTATTTTTTCCGCCAAAAATCCCTTCTAGAAGGTCGTCAGAGATTGTTAGAGTTCTGTTAAAGCACATGGGTCGGTTAGGGCTTTCTAAGGCATCTTCTGAAACCGTCGTGTCGGTCACCAAGTGCCTCAGATTGGGTGCAGCAGTTCACTGAAGTACAACGTGTGCTCAGCTGAATTTCTAAGAAGTTTTACACACAATTTTGACATATTCAAGAAGATTTCGACAGGTTAGAATCAAGCATTTTGGTCCTTTCACTAGATTCGCAGATCCGTTTGATAGGTTTTGATAGGATGAATCTTCGCTTGGAATTCCAGTCCTTGGTTTGGAGTATTCGACAGGTTGGAAAAGCTCTTCGACAGGTTGGAAAACCATTTTGACAGGTTCTGCTCTTCATTCCGCCATTTTGATAAGTTTGCTTTCAGTCTTATCGAAAGGCTCAGTCACCCTTCGATAGATTCTGTTCTAATATTCTCATCTCGATAGGTTCAAGAAATCATTCGATAGGTTCCTTTGACTCTTCAGGCAGGTTTTCGAGAGGATGGTTTCTTCTTTCCTTTCAGTTGCTCGATAGGTTCTGAGATCCTATCGAACTCCTTAATCCACACGAATTCATCCTTCTTCTGCCTTCAGATCCTATCGAAGACTTTTTCAACTGCACTAATTCCTCCTTTCTTTGCTTTTAGCTCCTATCGACGTCTTCAGGTGACCAATCGATAAGACGTTATCAGCCTGTTTTCACTTCCTTCGCCTTGCCCTGCTGTAGCCACGTGCTTCAAGGGTCCAGTAATGTGCCACCCTCTAGTGTGTTGTTGCTAGGTTTGTCCTATGCTGAGAGATAGCTCCTTTTTGGGCATTCTTGAGTGGTTTTCTGCATTAGTACCTTCTTTTATTATTGTCTATAAAATGCACTCGACAAGAGCTTATTAGTGTGCTCACATGTCTATCAAAGGTCAGGTTATAGGGTGAAAAGTGGCATTTTTCACCACCTAACACACCCCCAAACCTAAGCTTTGCTAGTCCCTGAGCAAAGGAGAATTCAAAGAAAAGATAAAATGTCACTTTCGTAGGGAGCACGGATGCATTTAGCATATGCACCAAGCCTTTTAAACCCCTAGGTGATCCCTAGTGGAGGAGTGAAGTCTCCTGAGGATTTTCAGTGAAGGTACCTGCAAACTTCCCCAATAAGGTTAGTTAATAGTAGTATTCTTGTTAAACAAAGTTTTAGTGAACTAGAATGAATTCTCATCATGTATTTTTAGTTCTAGAGGGTTTTCAGCAGAAAAATCACCAACTTAAAACATGAATTTTTTTTTACAGTAATTCCTTCATCATCAATTGGTTCATGTCAAGGCATTGTGTCCAAAAATTGATGCAGAGTTTACCTTCTATTTGCAAATTCTGTGTTGATACTTCCCCCATCAAATTGGATTTTAGGCCCAAGTCTTACCAGGGCAGTTAACTCACAACAATAATGAAGGGTGTAAAATTTCACACAGCTCAAGAGCAGCTACAGTCCTCAAATATGGCTGTAAGCATGAGCATAGGCATTGCTCTAATTTCTGAAATTTTCTAACTCTTTTCACCATAGATCAGATAAATTCTCTTCTCCACATGACAGCTCAATCCATTTCAGATCAGTAAGGTCTTTTTATTTGGTTGTGATGTGGCTTAGGGGTGAAATTGGTAAAAGAATAAAGGGGTAAAATGGGGTTCAAAATTGATAAACCAACAAGGTAAGGAGGTGATTTGTAGCTCAACCTTCTTCATTTTAGCACAATTCCATTTACTTCTTCAATTTTCAGAGCCGAAGTGGCCAGCTTCTTCTCTTCCTTTCAGTCTTTCAATGAAATGACTTCTCTTTCTCATTCTTTTGCTCTCTCTCTCTTTTTTTTTTTTTTTTTTATATGGAAAGGAATGCCACAATGCCACCAACTGTGTTTTTCTCCTCTTGCACCCACTTCTCAAACCAGCTCTACCTTCTTCCATTCCTTCTTCTGAAATCTCAGAGTGAGGTCAGGCTGCATCAGATTAAAGAGTTTTGGGTTTGAATTTCTGGTTTCTATCGAACAAAATTTGTGATTTTAAGGCTCAAATGGTGTGTATCAAGGGCAGTTCAAAGGTGGAAGATTTTAGGCTCAAACTGTCCAAGGGATGGCCTTACTTCATGTCCTCAATGTCATGAGTGCTGTCAAGCTGTTTCAACTTGGATTTGCCTAACTTCTAGTGAGCAGAATTAGGTCCAATCAGTTCATAGAGCAGAAAAATTGCCAAGGCACTCTTCAAGGAAACTTTTTCAGGCCCAAATCTCAAGGGTATGGCCTTCCATCTCATTTTCAGGGGTTGTGTCTTCACAATTTTCTCTCATTTCGGGTTTACTGCACATCAGAAATTATTTTTTTCACAAATTGTTGACATTTGCCTCATGAAAAATGTTAAAACTACAGCTCGTTTCAGTTTTAAAAAGTTGCTTTCTTAATATCCTCTTTTTACAAAAATTCTAGTGAGAATTTACTCTAAGTAATTCAAAACACTTTATTTTAGCCTAGCTGCACTAAAAGTAACTAATTTATTGGCATACATACATGCCATACCCCCAAACCTAAACTAAACGGTGTCCCCATTGTGAACAGTATGAAATTAGGGGGAGGTACAGGGGGGGGGGGAGAGAGATACAAAGAATCTACATGAAGACAAAATGTATTATAATGCCAAATATATACATGAGAAAAGGAGGAAGAAACTAAGACAACAAGTTGCCATAACTATTTGCAGGTGTCATCTGGCCAATCGTAGAGGTCAGCCAAGTTTTTTAGCTCATCCTTGGATAAGGGAGCTTTGCATTTAGATTTAGTCCTCGATTGCTGTCTCTTTGGTGCCTCCTCAGACTGGGCAGCGTGTTGTTTTCCTTTGGGGTCGACAGCAACAGCAGAATCGAAATCTGAATCAGAAAGAAAAAGGGCAGTGGGGTCCAATCCAAGAGCTGCAGTAGTCTTCCATCGTTCTTCCTTTGTCATTAAGACATAAGGGGCAGCAGGTTGGGTAGGGGGCTGGGTGGAAGAGGTTGTTTTAGACTGGGCAACAAGCCTCTTCCCTTTCTTGGTAGAGGCAGCAGAGGGGGCTGATCATTTGGAAGTGACTTTCTTCTTGAGGGGGGGCCCTTTTGGGTTTTTGAGGGGCAGTTTAAGTGGGGGGGTCATGGGCTGGAGGAGGGTGCACATCCACAGGGGGGTGGAAGGAGGTTGAGTTGTAGGGGGGGCAGGATTGCGAGGCAGGAGGTGTAGGAGGAGGGGTGGTGGCAAGAGGGGTGGGTTGGAATGGCTGAGAGGTAAGGAATGCAACCTTTTTCTCCAGTATGTTAATCTGTTTGGCAGCATAGAGCACGTTGGCATCAGATAGTTATTTGGTGGCCTTGAGGATCTCCTAAGCATTGGCTAATTTTTTCTTGAGAAGATCAGAATTCTTCTTCTCATATTTGGCAATGAGACTCTCAGTCGCTGCCACTTATTTTGCTGACTCATAACGAGTCAGTATTTCAGACCACCCTTAAGAGATATCGCAGAGTTGAATTCAGTGTTCCAATTCGATGTTGGCAATCCTCTCCTCATCAGGGGCCTCAATGGAGGCTCGAAGTGCAGCCATACCTCTCAAGACATCCCTATGGATGTAAGGGTTGTCCCTCATTACACACAGGAGGGTGAGGTAAGGGGATATGTACATGGATTGTCGAAAGACAATAGGCAAGGACAAGGGTGTAGTGGATAAAGAGGAGGGACTGGAAAGAAGTAGATCCTCCCATGGATCAGTTTGAGTGGAGGCATCCTGGAAAATAGGTGGGGGGTGGCGAAGGGTATAGGGGATTCGGCTACTGGGGAGGCCAGTAAATCTGGGGATGAGGGTAAAGTGGCCTATGGTGAGGAAGGAATGGGGAGAGCAGGTGCGACTACTTCCTCAGGCTGAGCAGCTGCGTGGTGTGGAGTGGTATTGGTGAAACAAGGGGGTTGAGTAGCGGAAGAAGATGGGATAGGGTGGATTGAATTGATTGGAGACATGAGCTCATGAGGATCTGGGTGTCGGTGTTGATGATTAATTGGGACTGAATGGACTGGAGGATGGAAAGGATTTGAGTGGGGGTGTCAGGCCTGGTGGGAGTAGAAGGGGCTGGTGCGTGGACATGTTAGAAGGGAGAGAATGGTGCATGGTGAAAATGAGAAGGAGTAGGTGTGGGGAGTCAGGAAGTGGTGTGTACTCATGAGCGACATCCTCCACAATTGAGGTCATGAGGGTTGTGAACCCAGAAGTGGTGAACAGGTCCACACCCTGTGGATGCAGAGGGGTTGGAGATGGGGGAGAAGTAGAAATGGGTTGGGTACTGGGTGGAGAGGGGATGGTAGGGGTAAGCTCGGATAATGTGGGAGGTTCCAGGATGTCAGGGTGGAGGACCTGGGAGGTGGGTGGAGGTAAAACAGGTTCAGAGGTGGATGGGGGAAGGTCTGGTTGAAGAGGGACTGATACAAATGGAAAAAAGCAAAGTGGGTGGAGGTGTGGGTAGTGGGACAGGTATGGTGGGTGGGGGTGGCTAAGGGTATCTCTGCAGGAGTCTCTGCTCCCATGGAAGTGGTTGTCTTCTCAGCCACCTCCCTTCCAACTGGTTGGCCTTTCTTAATCAATGTGAGGCTGGTTGACCATTCTCGCTTACCATACAATTTAAAGGTGAGCTTCTCCCTTGTTGCAGATTGCTTAATCACATATTTTCCAGTCCTTAGCAGACATGTGATGAGTCTGCAAAAAGGCAGGCCACCTCCTTTAGCAAAAGCTTGCCTCTTCCGCACCTTGTCATTGATGTCCACCATTGTCTTAAAAATCAGCTTAGGTGCATTCACAAATTGCCCCTTTGAACAAAAGTATAGTGCATCCACTAAAGGGGTCCTTCTCTCTTGCAAATGGCTAGAGACATAGACATTTTTCCTCATAATGGTGTCAATGAGTCGGAGGGTAGGATGGAGGTCTCTTCTCATCAAGGATTCACTAGAGCCCACGATTCCATTAGTAAGTTGTTTAGCCATTTCCCGAAATGTGGCCCCTGTAGGTGCTCCCTCAGCTCTAGTGGAGTCAAATTGATATGGGACTCCCAAAGCTATCCCAATATCTCTGTAATCGATAGTCAGCTGCCAATCATCAATCGAGATTTCCAGTGTATCCTCAGCTGTGTACCACCTTCTTCATTTCACTAATCGGGGATAGACATTTTCTTTCAATGGTGAAAGCAGGGGTAGCATACCTTCTTTTTTCAAATATTCCAATGTCCCCTGGCACTCCCCAATGGTGGTAAAATATGTCAGATCAAAATCCGTTTCAGGGACAAGACTCAATTTTTCTACAAACTCATTGGGGGTAGTTAACCCCGCAGGTAGTTCTACTGGAGGGGCAACTCTTGCTGAAGTTTCTTCTACTCTAGGTTCCTAAATCTCAACAGCTTTGGATTCCTTAGCTTTAGGGGTCTTTGTGGGTGAGATTTCAGTGAGCTTCCTCTTGACAGGTGGTTTGTCAGCTGGCTTCGACTTTTTGGAGGATTTGGGGGTGGAAGCAGTTGTTCTCCGGCGTATGTTCGCGAGGGTTTCCTCCGGCTCATCCATTTTACTCTTCAGAAATTAAGCTTTCAGCAACTTGAAGCGGAGTTTGAGGTTTAGAAATTAGAGGATCGACAGATTGGTGGGGGGGAAGGCAACTGACCTCACAATACCTAGGGTTTAACTGAAATCGTATTGCCCAGCTCTAATTGTTCCAAAATTAGGGGCAAAATGTTCCTATGTACAAGCTGAATGTTCTAACAAAAAGGCAGACTGAACAGCTGTAGGTTATATGAGAGATTAGTGAAGGTAGAGGGAGGCAACTGCGAGAGGAACAAGAGCTAGGATTTGCAGAAGGTGTGGAATGAGGCACAAATGACCTATCGACGGGTATATAAAAGGTGAAATACTATTCCGATAAGATGAACTGGATGGTTTCGATAGGTTCGTGAGTCCTATCGAAAACATAGCAGACAAAACTTTGAAAGGGGATTATTTGATAGGATCTCGAGAGGTGGAACCATCCTTTCGATCAGTTTAAACGGCAGCTGAATCTTCATTTCGATAGGTTCCTGATTAGTATCTAGAACCTATCGAAATCTCCATTTTTCCTATTGAAAAGTTTGTTTTACCTATCGAGAGGTTCAATACCTATCAAAACCATCTAACATCCTGCCAAAATCCCTAAGTGACCTATCGAAAGGTGAGCTTTGACATGTCAAAGACTTCTAAAAATCAAATAAAGCTGTATTTCTGGGCATTCGCAGTCTCAGTTCTCAGCAGGCTCTGTTGATGTGGTGCCCCATTATTAGATTCACTTATGAATAGCTCTCATTACCTCAGGACAGCTGAGAATGACGGTCTAGTATTGAGCATGGTAGTTTTATTGTTTTCTTTTAATTATTGGAAAGAAATAAAAAGAATTAAACAACAACTAAGTGAACACCTACAAACAAAAACAGAGTATTGTACATATGATACATACTGACTGTGGGGGTTAATCTGGAGGGTCTGAAAGGTCCATGGTTTCCTCAAGCTCATCAAACTTGGCATTTTTCATGGATCTTTTCCTCAGCCAGTGTCCATTCCCTGGGTGCAGTTTTTCATCTGTGGACCAAGCATTTTCCTGCACCAACCAATGTGGATTATTATGCATCACCTTCTTTTAGGCATTAATGGAAAAACAAATCTCATCAGGAGAGGGTTGATAGCCAGTGTTATACACATTCTGCTTAACCTTCATGTTTTCAAATGACACTTCCATTATCCCATACCTACATTGTATGTGGGCATTAGTTGTGGCCAAAAAGGCCTGCCTAGAATCACAGGTATGGAAGAAGCACATTTGTTTGGTTCCATGTCCAATACCAAAAAGTCAGTAGGATAGAAGAATTTGTCAACTCTAACTAAAACATCCTCAATTATCCCCACAGGTTTCCTTTTAGATCTGTCAGCCAGCTGTAGGACCACATGGGTGGGCTTTAATCCTCTCAAGCCCAGCTTCTCATATAGGGAATATGGAAGCAAATTTACACTGGCTCCTAGATCTAATAAGGCTCTGTCAATGATGTGATCCCCAATGATGCAGGGGATTGTGGGGATGCCAGGGTCTTGGAATTTGATTGGGATTGCAATCGAAAAAATTTGTTTTACTTTCTCCACTGAAAAGAGCTTCTTGGATATGTGTATCTTGGATTGTCTTTTATGGGTGCATAGTTCTTTTAAAAACTTAGCATAGGCTGGGACTTGTTTAATGGCATCAAGTAAAGGCAGATTGATCTTTACTTGCTTGAAAGTCTCCATCATTTCTTCAATTTTTCCTTGCCCTTTATCAAAAAGGGAAGGTGCCTGTAGTGCCTTAGGAAATGACAAGTGTGGGATTGCCCCCTCACTTGCAGCCTTAGCCAATGGGGAATCCTTTTTGAGTTTTTTCTTTTCTTGAGGATCCTCATTATCATCTTTATTCACAGCTGATGGTTCCTACAAGTCCACCATTGGTGGTCTTTGTTATGTGCTGGCAGAAATTACCTCATTTTTCTCCTTCCAAGTTCCTCACAGCCCACTTGGTTGTCGACTAACTTATCACTTCTCAAAGTTGTAATAGATTTAGCTTCCTCATAAGTGGAGGAAACTTCACCCACTACAAACTGCCATCGTGGATTATCCTATGGTTGGCTAGGCAACCTTCCTCCCTCTCTCCTAGTCAGAGCATCAGACAGCTGACCAAGTTGGTCCTCTATCTTTTTGATGCTCTAGTTGTGAGAGTGCACAGTTTGGGTCAAGGTGTTCAAGCTCTGTAATAAAGATAGAACTTGTTCCTCAAAGGATGGTATTCTCCCAGCTGGAGGGGGTGCAGCTTGCTGCACAGGAGGAGCTACATGTTGGGCCATGGATTGCTGATACTGAGGCCTTGGGGCATAACCTTCTCGATATAGCTGAGCATTTCTGTAGGGCATGGGCTGTTGGGGCTGTTGCTGCCGCTGGCTGGGGTATTCATCTTGTCTCCACCTCATATTAGGGTGGTTCCTCCATTGATACTCAGCAGCAGGCTGCTGCCCATAAGACTGAGCTGCAGCCACATGCTCTGTTATAAAATCAGGAAATTGGTCAGCAGATGGGCATTTTTCCATGGGATGAGCAGGGGACTGACATATGACACATGCCTCCTCCACTCTAGCAGCCACAGGTGACTGCATTGCTCCCATCAACCTATCAAATTTCAGAGTTAAGCTATCCACTTTCCTTTCCAACTCACTTGGCACACTCACTTCATATATCTTTCCCCTTGAGGTGTTCTCCTTCATCAATCTAGGAGGCTCTAGATCTCCTGCTAAGGTTTCCCTTTGCATAGAGTTCTCACTAATGATGTCAAAGAGCTCCCATGCCTCCTCAGCAGTTTTATGGAGATAGGTACCACCACAGGAGGCATCTATCATATCTCTGCTTTTAGCATCAATTCCCTGATAAAAGCTTTGAACCAATTGTCATTCAGGGATTTGATGGTGGGGGCATTTCTTGAGGAGTTCCTTAAATCTCTCCCAGGATTGATGAAAGTCTTCAGTTGGATCTTGGATAAAAGAGATGATACCCTTCCTCAACTGGCTGGTCTTTGACATAGGAAAGAATTTGGCCAAAAATTGGCATTGGAGATCGCTCCAGGACTGAATACTGTTAGGTGGAAGCAAAGACAACCAAGTCCTGGCTCTGTCCTTTAATGAAAAAGGAAAGAGTCTCATCCTGGTGGCCTCCTCCCCCAAACCTGTGATATTAAATGTAGTACACAATCCTAAGAATTCATCAATGTGTTTATATGGGTCTTCTTTGGTCAGGCCATGATATGAGGGCAGCATTTGAATGATGGATGATTTTATCTCATAGTTTCCCTGAGCAGCTGGGAATTGAATGCAAAAGGGGGAATTGTAGATCCCTGGTGCATTAAACTCCTTAAGGGTTTTTGGCTGCTGTTGCTCACCCATTTCTACAGAATCAAATGTAACAGAAGTGAGTATAGTTGGTCTAGATCTGAGAAGTCTTTCAACCTCTGGATTTAGTGGAATAATCTGAGGTTGCAGAATTCTCCTACCAAGCATACAACACTCAGATTCCGAATGCAAAATGGATCCAAACACATAACAAACAGAATCAACCAAGTTTTCTAACTATTCTAACTAAAATTATCAACAGATCTGAAAAATAACAGGGGAGTAGAGGGATGCAAACTACAGAGCGATCTCCAGCACGATTCTCCTTTCACTGATAGCCTTAGATCTGATGAACTGCACACAAACTACTGAAAAATAACAAAACTTAAAAATGCAGTTAGTAAAATAAATAAATAAAACTATAAATCTATGATCAAAACTTAGATCTATCAATTTCTAAACTGCCTCCCCGGCAGCGGCGCCAAAAACTTGTTGTGTTTTGCCTTCTTTCAAATGAGGTCTAAAATCAATAATAAAACTAGGCAGACACACTCATACAAACCTGCAAGTATTCAGGATCTGTTGTAGCAAGCTTTAAAAGAATGGTGAGTAAGGGAATGTCCACAGGGAGGCTGGTTAGAAATATGATAAATCTCCAGATCTGTGTCAGATCTGGCACCCTAGCTATTTACTAATTTAGATAAAAGACAGGGGAGAGGTTTTTAATGGATTGTCACTTAAACTAAGCTACAATTTAAACATAAGCTATCTTGGATCGAGTTTAGGAGCTTAGATCTTACAGGGGAAGAGAGTAAAAACATAGAAATGGAGAAGAGTATCTTGGAGGTTGGTTTTCACTGAAATCAGATTCAATTAATCATGCTACAGAGGTTCAGAGCACACAATTCCCTCTCTAGATATAAGCATAGCTGTAGGGTATAAATTCCACTCCAAATCATAGGATCCACCTGGTCTTAAGGCTAGGATTTGTCCACTTTAATGGTCACAGACCATCCTATAGACTTTATCGAATCCATGGATTGCAGCAAATGAATCCAATTAAGACCTGAGCTTAGATTTATCTTAAGGTTATGATCTGTCCACTTTAATGGTCACAGACCATCCTAGGGATCTCCTACAAAGCCAGAGCCTCAATTAGAACAATTAAAACCACTACTGACGCTGTAATTCTCAGGTCACAGACTCAAGGAATCACAGGAGCATCAAATCCAGGGAGATCAGATGGTATCCAAGAGGTCTACCAATTAAGTGGGTGAGTTGATCTACAACTCCTCTACACAAATCCGATCGATCACCAAGTGGAACCAAAGGAAATTTAAATCTAATTAAATCATTAAAAACTGCATTATCATTGCAAATGGAAATACTCTCAGATCTGTAGTCTGTGCAGCTAGGAACCTACAATAGCACTCTTAACTTCGCCCAATTACAGATCTAACTTTGCTCCTCGCTACTCCAAGGGACTTAGCCAACCATGGTTGGGCTAAAGGAGGGAAATGGAATTGCTCTGCAGGCGTTAATCTCTGAAATTTTGGCTCAGATCTCAATCCTCCCCAATGGCAATTGGGGATCTCTATATATAGCTTTCTCCTCTATTTTCCTGCCAAAAATCCCTTCTAGAAGGTTGTCAGAGTTTGTTGGAGTTCTGTTAAAGCACGTGGGTCAATTAGGGCTTTCTAGGGCATCTTCTGGAACCGTCGTGTCAATCACCAAGTGCCTCGGATTGTGTGCAGCAGGTCAGTGAAGTACAACATGTGCTCAGTTGAATTTCTGAGAAGTTCTGCACACGATTTCGACATGTTCAAGAAGCTTTTTACAGGTTGGAATCAAGTATTTTGGTCCTTTCTCTAGGTTCTCAAATCCGTTCGATAGGATGAATCTTCGCTTGGAGTTCCAGCCTTCTCAGTCCTTGGTTTGGAGTATTCGACAGGTTGGAAAAGCTCTTCAACAGGTTGGAAAACCATTTCGACAGGTTCTGCTCTTCATTCCGCCATTTTGATAGGTTTGCTTTCAGTCTTATCGAAAGGCTCAGTCACCCTTCGATAGGTTCTATTCCAGTATTCTCATCTCGATAGGTTCAAGAAACCATTCGATAGGTTCCTTTGACTCTTTAGGCAGGTTTTCAATAGGATGGTTTCTTCTTTCCTTTCAGCTGCTTGATAGGTTCTGAGATCCTATCGAACTCTTCAATCCACACGAATTCATCCTTCTTCTGCCTTCAAATCCTATCGAAGACTTCTTCAACTGTACGAATTCCTCCTTTCTTTGCTTTCAGCTCCTATCAACGTCTTTAGGTGACCAATCGATAGGACGTTATCAGCCTATTTTCACTTCCTTCACCTTGCCCTGCTGTAGCCACATGCTCCAAGGGTCCAGTGATGTGCCACCCACTGGTGTGTTGTTACTAGGTTTGTCCTGTGCTGAGAGATAGCTTCTTTTTGGGTATTCTTGAGTGGTTTTCTGCATTAGTACCTTCTTTTATTGCTGTCTACAAAATATACTTGACAAGAGCTTATTAGTGTGCTCACTGGTCTATCAATGGTCAGGTTATAAGATGAAAAGTAGCAATTTTCACCACTTAACTGAGCCCCATTTACCCAGGAACAGATGAGAGCATGATTCGAACGGGTGTTCACGTCGTTAGGATAATCTTTAAGTGTCTTATTGCCAGTGTTGCTACAAAAGGGTCTGGTCAATTTACTCCAGCCTCGCCCACCACCCAATCTAATCTCGAGAAACTACGACCCGAACTTGCATTGTAACTTCCACCAGGGACCAGGTCACCCTACAGACCGGTGCTTCCCACTAAAGCACACGGTCCAAGATTTAATTGAGGCAGGAAAAATTGTTCCCCCACTGCCTCCTCAAGGGAAAAACCAAAACATCCATCAAGTCTCTCTACCACCGCACCCAGGAGGCCCCAGGCCTAACATCCACTGGGTAGAAGAGGAAGAAGAAGAGTTTGACCCCTCGGATTACATCAGTAATCAAGAGGAGTTCTCATTTCCCAGGTTGAATAAGGACGAACCATTTGTGGGGGTGATCGAGCCGTTGTATTTAGCCGATTACTTCCCCACCCTGGCATACCAAGAGGAGCCCTTAGATTTAGGGCAGTATTTTTTCACTCCCGCTCCCGCCCATGGATCAAAATCTCGGCCGAAATTATAAAATTTCGGCCGAATCGTCTCGGTTTCGGCCTGAACCGAGATGATAAAATCCTATTTATCGTCCCCCCTTCGGAAAAAATATATTATCGGCTGAAATTTGAAATTATCAGTCGATAATTTCAAAAATCAAAGTATCAACCGATAATTTGAAATTATCGGCCGAGATCACATATTGGAGTTTGAAATTTGTTAATAGGGTTTAAACCCAATTTTTTGCATTAAAATACCCCATATTGTTTTCCTTATTTTTCTTCTTCTACTCTCCTCCATTCTTTCCATCCATTTTTTTCTCTTGCCTGCATCTTTAAGCTTAAAAAAATTTTAAAATAGAGAAGAAGAAAGGAATAAAAAATGAAAATAAAAAAAGGATGAGGCTACCTGGCAGTTGCTCTAGCCTCCTGAGTCCTGAAATCACTATTTTTTTCCCTCCCTTTCTTTCTTCTTCTTCTTCTTCTTCTCCTCTGGTTTCTATTTTTCCTGCAAAACAATGCCTTTAATAAGGGTAAGTTGCCTTTTTACTAAGCTTGGGTTGCCTTTTTAATAAGATAAACGGGAGTCATTACTTGCAGACGCTTTTTAGTGATTGCACCGATATTAAAGAATCGCTTTGTACTTTAAGGACGGAAGCCAATAGTTGCACTCATTTTTTAACTGATTGCACCCAAGTTAATAAAATGACTCTATATTTTAGGGCCATGTGATATGTGAAAACACAATTTGTCCCGTCTGATTTAAAGTTCATGATCTATAGATCATTAGTAGATAAGATTGACACGAAATATTATCTTCATTGTGTGGTTGTATATGGTCAAAGGCTATTATTTGATTTAATGGTTGATAACAATAGATCATATGGTAAATATCATATTTTGTTCCAATCTTATCTACTAAGGATCTATAAATCATGAACTTTAAATCAGACGGCCCTAGATTGCGTTTTCACATGTCACATGTCCCTAAAGGTAGTCATTACTTGCATACCCTTTTTAAGTAATGGCTCCCTTAATAAAATAAGAGTGCCTTTATATCCACCCACCGAATCTTTCAGTTCACCCATATTAAACCCATTGACTGCTTTGAATCCGAGAATGGAGGTTGTTTTCCATCCCAATCTTTCACACAATGCATTTTGATATCATGCTCTTATCATCCACCGTCGATTTTTTTTTCACATGATTTTTATTTCTCGAGTAACTTTTGAGATTTATTTAATATGGAATCAAAGTCTGACCGTCTGATATGCTTTGTATGAGCTCAAGATCCATTGTGTGATAAAAAATTAGTTTCACTAGTGTAAATATATATTCCAGCAATGTTAAATAGTTTTAAAAATTCAATAAAATAAAGTTCGGCAAAGTTCGGTAAAATTCAGAGCACATTTTCAAAAAAATCTGAAATTTACCGAAATTTTGACCAATTTACGGTTCGGGTCGTGAACGAAACCGAAACCGAGATTTTGATCCATGCTCCCGCCTATCAAAACCAAACAGGCACAGCCCCGCCGCAATCATACACGTATCCGCCCCACTCCCGATTTACCCCATATACCTCTCCGTCACACCCAAATCACCCCACGCCATACATAACTCCACCATCCCCATACTACCCTACCTCATACACACCCCGAATCTCTCCACCCAATACACCACCCCGCCATCCCCAAATTATCCCATCCCATACACACCCCCAAATCCCACCACCCGACCATCCCCAAATCATCTTGCCCAATACACAACTCCACCATCCCTAATTTACCTTGCTCCATGCACAACTCCATCATCCCTAATTTACTCCGTTTCATCCAAGAACCCATCATCGCCCCACCATGCCACCCCATATATAAACCCTTCACATCCGTACCCCCCTGCTCCATCTGCTATCCCGTCATATCCCAACCAGCCCACTCCATGCACAACTCCATCATCCCCAATTTATCCCGTTTCATCCACGAACCCATCATCGCCCCACCATGCCACCCCATATACAAACCCTTCATATCCCTATCACCCCGCTCCACCCGCACCTCTGACGTCTCCCAATCACTCCATCCCAGTCACACTCTCACCATCCCTTCGCTATTTTGTCCCCAATCCAACTCCACCCCCACCGAAACAAACAATCCCTCACCCACTCCCAATCATCACTGGTCTTACCACACCCAGGTAATGCCTGTACAAGCCCCCTCCGCACCCACAAATCCAACCTCGCCAATTCCCACCACTACCATTTCGCCCCTTATTGGAGTCAACCTGGTTAGATCCGAGATTCTGACATACCCAGCCCAATCCTCCCCAGAATCACCATGCACTCCCTTCCTCATCCCGAAACCTGCCTATCGAGTGTCGTTAAGCCATGAATAGACAGACATGAATGTTGGTTGCAACCGAGAGGAGACTGTTGAATTTATTATCCGGTTGGACAGGATTTCTATAGAGCCAGAAGCATCGGGGGCCGTCAGAGGAGAAGAGAAGAAGAAAGTGCAGGTCACAGGGAACCCCTTTGAGAAAATGGCCAGAGAGCACGTGTTGGAGACGCAGCTCAAGAGAACACCCACACATATTACTGTGTGGGATTTGTTAATCACATCCCCGCTCCACTTTCAAGCCTTAATGGGAGCACTCAAAGACGCACATGTTTCCGCCCACGTAACCCCAGATGAAGTGGGAGAAATAATTGGACAAGTATTGGCCCCAAATGCCATCTCATTCACTGATACGGATCTGCCACTCGAGGAGAACAACCACTCTAAGCCCCTGAATATAACAGTGGAACAGGGAACCTGATGATGTCGCTGGTCTTAATAAACAATGAGTCAGCACTGAACGTATGCCCTCTAAGGACGGCAATCAAAATTGGTGCAAACCCCAACACCTTCCGGCCATCCATAACAAGCCCCAGGGGATTTGACAACACCAGGAGAGAAATCATAGGAGAAGTAGACCTCGACCTGATCATCGGGCCGCAAACCTTCACCGTCTCCTTTCAGGTGATGGACATCAAGTCTACGTTCAATCTACTGTTGGGCCGGTCGTGGCTACATGAGATCGGGGCAATACCATCAACTCTATACTAAAAACTCTGATTCATCTTAGAGGGAAGAATCGTCACCATTGTAGGTGAGAGCAGAGAAGACAAGGAGAGGAGCGCCCTGCATATTGAAAATCTGAAAGTGCTCTTAACATGTCGACACAGTAGATGACACCGATCTCCATCGATTTGAGTATGACTTCTCAGTCGTTACCCTCGGGTCGACTGAAAAAACCCCTGCCAAAACTGGAGTAGGAATGGATGCAGCTGTGTTCATACTCCATAAATGGGGCCACCAAAAAGGGAAAGGGCTGGGCCCATGCCTTCAAGGAAGAAGAGACCCCGTCAGGGCCAAGGGGCAGTAAACTAAATTCAGCCTGGGCTACAGGCCCATTGAAGAAGTCAGAGAGGCCAAGGAAAAGATAAGATCCGCGACAGTCACCAAGGCCAGAGGAATCAACCTGGAAGAAGAGCCTCACGCTCGACCCCACATCCGTCAAACCTTTGTGAGCACCGGGGTGGTAAAAATTGATCTGAATGGGGAGACGAGGGTAATCCCACATAAGCCTGCTTCCGCCCACCCCACCAATCCTTACATCATCCCCCCCGACCTCGAGGTGGACGTAGCTGCCCTCTCCTTATTCGAGGAGGAAGTCCCCCGGTCCACCCACCACTCTAGCACCAGCCACTTGCCCATCCTAACCATAGAGGACAGGGTCCCAGAGGATCCCTCCGTAAACATGTTGAGGAAGGAACTGCAAAAGCCTACCGATGCCGCTTCCAACCAAAGAGGTAAAGGCCAAGCCTCGCAGGTAAGTAACTGGGCATCTTTGCCCCAACTCCTGGGAGCCGCCAAATGCCGTGGCACCGGCTCTCCAAAAAAAAACAACTTATAAAAAGTGAGGTTGGCCTCTGGGACACTCTACCCTGTATATATAGAGATCCACCTCGCCGAGGCTGACCTCCGAAAAAATGCAAAAAACCATAAAAATAGAAAAAATATAAATTCTAAAAATATTTTCCTTTAAAATTCTCAATAAAATTTAAAATGATGTTGTGATACCCGTTCCACGTGAAGCCAACCCCTTTCCTGTAGAAATACAAGAAGAGGTAGGAGTCACAAGTTTGGACGAGGAAGGTCAAATCGATGAGCTCCCCAATGAGCTCTTCAAACAATTTGCCGATTTTAAGCATGGCCCGACCCCGGTCGTCGAAGAGATGGAGGACGTCAATTTGGGCACCAAAGAGGCCCCTAGAATCACCAAAATCGGAACATCGTTGTCCCCTGCGGAGAGAAAAGGTATGATAGACTTCCTTCGGTCATACCAAGACATCTTCGCATGGTCGTATGAAGACATGCCTAGTTTGGATACCGATCTGGTTGAGCATGAGCTGCCACTCTACCCTGATATTAAGTCGGTTAAACAGAAGCTGAGATGCCTCCGACCTGAATGGACTTTAAAGGTGAAGGACGAGGTCATTAAGCAGTATGATGTGGGTTTCCTCATGGTATCCACGTACCCGCAATGGCTGGCCAATATCATCCCCGTACCAAAGAAGGATGGGAAGGTTTGAATGTGCATTGATTTCCAAAATCTCAACAAAGCAAGCCCTAAGGATGACTTTCCATTGCCACACATCGATATCTGGGTCGATAACACTACTAAGCACGGAATGCTCTAATTCATGGATGGATTCTCAGGCTACAATCAGATTAAGATGGCAGAGGCTGACCGAGAAAAGACTGCATTCATCACTCCCTGGGGTGCCTTCTGTTACAAGGTGATCCCATTCGAGCTCAAGAACGCTGGGGCAACCTACCAGAGAGCAATGACGGCCCTGTTCCATGACATGATGCACCGAGAGATCGAAGTGTATGTCGACGACATGATTGCCAAATCACCGAAAAGGGATGACCACTTGGTAAACCTTCAGAAGTTGTTCGAGAGGTTGATAAAGTACAGGTTACTGTTGAATCCCTAAAAGTGCGCATTCGGCGCTATGTCAAGAAAACTGTTAGGCTTTATTGTCAGTAGGAGAGGGATTGAGATCAATCCGACCAAGATCAAGGCCATCAATGAAATGCCACCACCGTCTACAGAGAAGGAGGACAAAGGCTTTTTAGGCAGAATCCAGTACATCAGCTAGTTCAGTTAACTTCGATATGAGTACCGATCTTCAAGCTACTAAGAAAGGATTCACCAGTTGAGTGGAATGATGACTGCCAAGCCGCATTTGACAAGATCAAGTGTTACCTCCTAAATCCTTCTGTTTCGGTACCACCTATACCTGATAGACCCCTGATAATGTACCTGTCCATGACAGAATTTTCCATGGGTTGTGTGTTAGGACAGCATGTGTGACAGCCCAAATTTCGGTGCCCCAAAATCCGTGCCATTAGCACGACCCTCAAGGTCGTGCCCATGAAACCCTTACGATACATTGGTATATACAAGCCAAAAATGAAATTTGAGCGCACACATCTACTCTAAACGAGTTCTCATATATAAAATACTCATAGTCTCTAAAGGCAGTCCTTGTCCCATGCCAATTCATGGGCATAAGAACTTACCCAAACCAATCGTGATAATTGTTCATCCCAAATGTTTTATCAAAGGCATACGATATTCAGTTACATTCAATAAAGAGGCTTGATATACCAAGCCGTGTCTAAATGCTCTCAACTCACTCTCAAAGTACGCAATGGGTCTCCTAGAAGAATTCCTCAGGAGGAGGCTCTGACTCCTCAGTGGGTACGTAGTCTGAATCCCCTGGATCAAGGTCTCCAGAAGTCCTTGCTGCCGCTAGTCCTGAACCTGCGACATATAGTCTAAGGGGTGAGCTACATCCTAGCTCAATAGGAAAATAAAGTGAACATATAGATTAAATCTTACATATATGTTAGCAGTTTTGAAAGCATAATTTACTAGATATCACTTTTAAACAAAATAATTGATATAACTGGAATAACTAAAATGGATACAGCTGATTTTCTTTCCTGGTGTTGTTTGTTCTCATCTTATTGGTTTAGTTATGAATTCGGCCTAATCACTTAAACCTTTAACTTAAATAATCCCCGAGCAATATAGCATCGAGCCCTGATGGAATACCCACCATCGTCGTCTACTAGACAATTGTTATATGTATTCCCTAGGAATACTACCCAGGCCCCTTTCTCATAGGTGGCAGGGTCTATTATCAAATCTACATCCCTAGGATGTGCTATAAGTATACGGATTGGCCGCCGTACCGGTCACGGATATCCGGCCGCATCAGTTGTAGGTATCCCGCCACGTCGGTGGGGTATTCTAATCAAACCTCAAATAACAAAAATATCGATGTACTTTACATATGTTATTCACCGTGACTTGTGCTAATTTTTAGTACATTAGGCCTTATCATTATGCTTTAGTTTCACAGTTTGTTTTCATCTGTATCCCTAGGATACTACTGATTTAATACATCATTTAGATGCCCACATTACAATATTACGTCCCCTGGGGACTTCATGATTTCACCTTGAAGCTTACGCACACACCCCTTTTTGAAAGATCATACAATACTCAACTTTTTAATTTAAATACACTGCATATATGAGTTGATGAAATAAAGTACATGTTTCAAGAATATTCCCTACCTCAACGAAATTTCAATGCCCACTTTCTCGTAGAGGTATACACTTCACGATCCTACGTCAAACCTATATTTCATGTATTTAGAATATGCTTAGAAAGGTTACTAGAATCATTGGAGCGCATAGCCTCCATGTTTCTGCACCAATAATTTCAAGAACTGAGTGGTGCCTCGCGCGAGCGAGCACAAATCCTCGCTCGAGCGGTCACTTGACCTCGCTCGAGCGGTTAAATCGAGATCGCTCGAGCGGTTAAAACAAGCTGCCTGAAGCTTTACTGGAGACCTTGCTCGAGCGAGCTTCCCCTTTATTTTGGTAACCGCTCGAGCGAGCCCAGAGCTATATTTTTATAATTTGTCCTCGCTCGAGCGAGCCCTTTAGACCGCTCGAGCGAGGAGCGATAATTTTTACTCCTCGATCTGTTCGAGAATACTATTTCTCCCTTCATTCAAACCTTAATATCATTAAAAATCATTCAACCAACATTCTATCCATTATTTAAAACACGCCTAAGCATTTATCATGCATTTAACATACCTCCAACGATAGGTCTCGCGCAAGTTCGATCCACGATTTAAAACTCTACTAGACGAAAAGATCTCTAAGGTTCCTCATCCAAACTTTTCTCCAGATCTTCCACTGATTTAAGTCCCAACCAAACCCTAGCCCTTCTTTACTAGGCTCTTCTTTTCTTTCTCTCTATTTCTCCTTCTCTCTATTTAGGCTAGAATTAAGTTACGTATGGGGCTCTTCTCTCCTCTCTCTTTCACTTATATACATATACGTTAGGGAATACTAGTGTGTTTCCCACATACACATGTAGTGTATACATGTTAGTCTTGGTTCCCTTGTGAATCACACATACATGTGTATGGTGCATAATGTGCACGGTTCCTAAAAATCTGGGGTTGTGACAATCACCCCAACTTATAAGATTTTTGTCCTCGAAAATCGACGAGACTCGTGTAACTAGGTACTACTACTACTACCAGGCCATGAATAGGCTAGCTTCATACATATAGTCAAGAATGATGATGATATCAAGAATAATGATGATACAAATTTTTATACTATCAGGTATTTTCATGAGCATGACACTAATTGTTATAATAACGCTAAAGATCTATACAATCATTACGTTAACCATCCACAAAAACTGTGACATTCATGTCACGATAGTTTGTAATAAACTGTCCAAAAACCACCTCACCACGAAATGTCTTTACAAAATATTACATTTTCATGTTCCAAAAGAAAAATATATGACTACCTAGTCATCATCCTCCTCATACCCGTCGTCGTCGTCGCCGGAGCCCTCATCATCCTCGTAGTCCTCGTCATCCTCATCCTCGTCAACCACCCTGGCGGTAGTGGTACCAGGCGCCTCCTCGAGAGGTGGCTCGAGCTAGACGCTCCAAAAATAGCATCTCTCATAGCACCGACGCGCTGCATGTATGACTGCGGGTAAGCCTGGCCCATGAGGTCTATGAGTAGTGCCTCCTGGAACCTCTGGTGCAATCTGATCTCCCACCCCTGCTGAAGAATCTCCTGCATCATGGCAGTGTCGGTAGTGGGTATGGGCTGTGAAAATGAGGTAGAGGGAGTGGTAGGTCCTGCCAACGCTTGATGCGTGGCTTGCCGGGAGACTTGACGGTCTCTTTTCTTGTTGATGCTAGTTTGAAGGCTCTTCAGGTTTCAGCTCCAGTCTTGGGCCAAGTAGGGGACGACGTTATCGGTGAGGAATAACTCGTCGATCCGGATCTTAAATCCTCCCTTTCCATTCCGTGAGTCGAGGAGTCGGGAAATCAACAGAGCATAAGGTAGTCGGTCGATGGGTGGAGGAACAGCACCTCTTACATTCCGTTTATAGGCATGTGCCATGCCTTTTATGATAACCATAGGTGCATTAATCCACCTATTATGGAATGCGGTGTGTAAAGCCCGCAGAAACGCGTCACGGCGTTCTTGGTCATGGCCGGTTGGGTGTAGATTCTTCTTTAAAATAACGTCTAGAAGCCACATACGTAGCGGTAGCTGTGATCGGGTAATAGATTGACCCGAAGCAGACATGCCGCCGGTGATGTCAGAAATAATCGTTGGGAATTCCACATTCCCAGAAAAAGGTGGTAGGATCAGTGGGTTAGGGGTATAATTGTGGGGACATTTCATAACCGATGAAATTTTGGCACAGTTAAAGATTAATTCATTTTCGTCGATTGTGACGAGGATAGCGTCCTCATTCACGTTCATATTTAGGGTTTGGTAAAATAGTTTCACAAGTCTCGGGTAATACCGATCTCCGAACAGCGTAAGTAAACGATTGACTAAGTCAGCGCACTTCTTGCCTTACAACACGATGTACACGGCGGGAAGACTGGCAGAGCTCTATATGAAAGAGATTGTCCGTTTACATGGGATTCCAAGTAGCATTGTTTCAGACCGGGACCCATTATATACATCAAAGTTTTGGAAGAAATTTCAAGAAGGAATGGGAACGAGACTAGATTTTAGTACGACGTTCCACCCACAAACCGACGGACAGACTGAGAGAGTCAATCAAATCATTGAAGACATGCTTAGGGCATGTATGTTGGAATTACAAGGATCATGGGATCAACATCTACCATTGATTGAGTTCGCATATAACAATAGTTTTCAGACTAGCATCGGGATGGCACCGTATGAAGCCTTGTACGGAAGACGATGCAAATCGCCAATCAATTGGGAGGAAATTGGCGAGAAATTTGTTTTGGGACCTGAGCTACTTGAAGATAATGCGGCTATTGTCCGCATGATCAGGGAAAGACTAAAGGCGGCTCAAAGCAGACAGAAAAGCTAGGCTGACATCAAGCGGACAAGTGTGGACTTTAAGGTGGGAGAACATGTTTTCATGAAAGTGTCGCCTATGAAGGGCGTGATGAGGTTTGGAAAGAGAGGAAAGCTAAGTCCTCGCTACCTTGGACCGTTTGAAGTTTTGGGTCGAGTAGGAGAAGTAGCCTACTGCGTTGGATTGCCACCATTGTTTGATCAGGTACACAATGTATTTCACGTGTCTATGCTCAGGAAGTATCTCAATGACCCTGATCACGTGCTGAGCGGCCAATCATTCGAAATGCATGAAGATATGACCATGATTGAAGAGCCGGTGGAAATTTTAGATCGAAAGGAACAAGTGTTGCGAACAAAGGTTATTCCCTTAGTGCCTGTCCGATGGAAGAACCATCCGGTCGAAGAAGCAACGTGGGAACGAGAAGCTGACATTAAAGAACAATACCCCAATTTATTCAAGGACACTAGCTAGTTTTCTTTATTATTATGATGGAGTGTAAAATTTTTTTTTTTAGACTATCAATTTATAGTTAAAACGAACCAAATGAGTGCAATTACAATTCGAGCATAATAAATTATTTTGCCTGAACAAATTGTTCATGAGAACTAAATTTTTAATGAATAGTATACATAGTCATGCGTGAGTGGTGTTCTAAATGCTAGGAGAGACTAGTGAAGATGTGAACTTGTGAGAACGAGAACAATGTCGTTTGGCTCGCTCGAGCGATGAATTATACTCGCTCGCGCGAGTCACATGAAATAATAAACAAAAAGTTTCTGGCATCGCTCGAGCGAGGGGTAGTGACCGCTCGAGCGAGGTCTATTGGTTGCTCGAGCGAGGTTTACCAACCGCTCGAGCGAGGCCATAAAATATATCAGATAGCGTCCTGGGATCGCTCGAGCGATAACTAACGACCGCTTGAGCGAGGGGGGGACTATATATAGCTGACGGAAGACAAAACGCCCATATCATCTTCAAGCGAGGAGATTGGAGCCGAGCGAGGGTTTAGGGCTTGTCATCTTCAATCTTTTTCCGTCTGATTCGAGCCGGATTTAGACGATCCGATTCATTAAAAAACTTTCTTTTAGGTAAAATCTACCCCTTTCCGAAAATTTTCCTTATTTTGAAAAGCTCTTTAGACACCTAATGGCTTCAAGCCCTAATCCACAACCTAAGAAGCGGATGGCGATTCGATCGCCGTCGGCGCGCAACAAAGCGCCGCAAGCTTCACAACCACCACCAAACCCATCGCCCACCCCAATCGCACTAGACGATTTATGGGGGGCCAAAATATTTGAAACCGAATGGGATATACATCCCTCTTGTTTTGGGGATCCAACGCCCACCCAATGGACATCGGACTTCCTCACCAACAACAACCTTATACTTCTTTGCAATTCGCGGTAGACCGACTATGAAATCCATGGAGATAGATTCCCACTTCCATTCCGGAATGGGTAGAGGCTGTAATAGGCCTGCGGGGTGTCTATGATCGATCTTCACTTGTTGGCACGTCAAACACCGCGACACGTACTCTGCTACATCTTGTTTCAAGCCTCTCCACCAGTAATTCTTCTTCAAATCTTGATACATCTTTGTGCTTCTCGGGTGGATAGCATAGCTTGACTTGTGAGATTCATCAAGAATTGTTCGTCGCAGATCGGCATTGTTTGGAATGCAAAGTCGTCCCTTGAACACTAAGGAACCATCCTCCTTGATCGAAAACTCAGATGTAATACCTTCAGTTACATCTTGACTCATCTTGGTTAGAATTGGGTCTTTCATCTGTAGTTCTCGTATGTGTTCGAATATCACCGATTTCACTGATATGTTGGCTAAGAAGGCTCCTGTGGCTTGTGGCTGTATGTCTGCACCACATAGTGTTAGATCCTCCAACAGTTTCCATCGATGTATACCCAAAATTAGACTAGCCAACCGAAATAACTCTTCCGACTAAGGCATCGGCCACCACGTTAGCTTTGCTCGATGGTCCGTATGGAACCAGTAGTCTTTGAGGAATTCCATCCATCTGCGCTGCCTCATATTTAGTTCCTTCTGTGTAAACAGATATCTGAGGCTCTTATGGTCAGTGAAAATTTTAAACGTTTCTCTGTATAAATAATGTCGCCATATCTTCAATGCGAATATGACCGCTGCTAGTTCCAGATCATGTGTTGGGTAGTTCTTCTCGTGCTCTTTCAACTGTCTTGACCCGTAAGCTATTACCTTTTTATATTGATTTAGTAAACAACCCAACCCGTTATACGAAGCATCACTATAGATCGTGAATCCTCCACTGCTTGATGGAATGGCTAACACTGGAGCTGAGGTGAGTCTCTTCTTGAGTTCTTGAAAATTCTTCTCACACACCTCACTCCACTCAAATCTCGCATCCTTTCTTGTAAGCCTCGTAAGAGGTCCTGATATTTTTGAAAACCCCTCGACGAAACATCGATAATAACCTGTCAGTCCGAGGAAACTTCGGACGTCTATCACAGTCTTTGATTGCTCCCAGTTCACTATTGCCTCGATCTTAGTGGGATCTACTGTAACACCATGCTTTGAAACGACGTGTCCCATAAAGCTAACCTCTTCCAGCCATAACTCACATTTGCTGAGCTTAGCGTACAATTGGTGTTCACGTAAGGTTTGTAGAGTGACTCGTAAGTGTTCTTCATGCTCCGTCTTCGATTTTGAGTAAATCAGGATGTCGTCAATAAACACGACAATGCAGGAGTCTAGGTGTGGTTTAAACACCCGATTCATTAATTCCATAAACGACGTTGGTACGTTCGTCAATCCGAATGGCATCACTAAAAATTCATAGTGTCCATACCGTGTTCTAAATGTCGTTTTCTGAATATCCTCAACCTTGACTCTTAACTGATGGTATCCAGATCTCAGATCGATCTTGGAAAAATATTTGCTCCTTGCAACTGATCGAACAAGTCATCTATTCTTGGCAACGGATATCGATTCTTCACAGTGACTTTGTTCAATTGACGGTAGTCAATGCACAACCGCATCGACCCATCTTTCTTTTTCACAAATAGCACTGGTGCTCCCCATGGAGACACGCTTGGTCTTATGAATCCTTTATCCATGAGATCTTGCAACTGTTCTTTCAATTCTTTCAACTCTGCAGGAGCCATCCTGTAAGGTGCCTTTGAAACATGCTCCATTCCTGGTGCTAGGTCGATAGCGAATTCCACTTCTCTTTCTGGGGGTAATCCTGGCAATTCTTCTAGAAATACGTCTGCGAATTCTCGCACTATTGCTATCTCAAAGATAATATTCTTTTCTTCTTTATCTTCTTTCAAAAACGCCAAATAACTGCTACACCCCTTTCTGATTAAACATTCTGCTCTGACGGCAGAGATGAGTGGCACCTGTGTCGATCTCTCTCCTCAAAATCGAAACGATTTCCTTGTGTTAGGTCGGAAAATAACAACCTTATCCTTGCAATCCACTATTGCGCAATGATGGGACAGCCAATCCATGCCAAGGATCACGTCGAATCCTTGCATGTCCAACAACATTAATCGTGCGTCTAGTTCGTAGACAGCGTGATCCCGAACGCTTACAACAACCGATTTGCAGACTAACTCTGTGTCCACTAATTCTCCTGTTGGGATAGACACTGATAACACAAAGTCCAGTGTCTCCAAAACAATCTTCATCTTCTTTGCAAATCTAGGGGTGATGAAGGAGTGGGTAGACCTTGGGTCTATCAGTACTCGTGCGTCATGTGCAACATAGCACCCTTTTTCATAGATTTGCAACGTACCTATAACACATACATATACGTACATAGCATATACTTTATTTAGAAATTTCTAACGCATAAACACGGTTCTCTACACAGTCCTAATGAATGCACATTCTCTATCTAAAATGGTATAAAAACTGAAATTCTTTATTTAAAAGAAATCTCACCTTGGATGATGTTGTGTACACTCCCTGTTTCCTGGGCAGTAACTGCGTAGGCTCTCCCTTGAACAACTGGCTTTCATGATTGAATAGGTCGTGGCGTGGAAGCTGGGGCCGTCTTTTCCTTAATTACCTCAGGGCAATCTCTAATCAAGTGGCCTATCTTGCCACATTTAAAACAGCCTCGCATTCCTTGCCTATAATCCGCCATTTTATGGGACTTGCCACACTTGGCACAAGTCTCCCTTGGTGTTAAAGTAGCAGCTCTCGAAAAACCTTGTGTAGCTGTAGCCCCGTTAGAAATAGTAGGACCCTCATACCTCATCGGTCTCCCTGATGCCAGCAACGGAAAACTTTGATGAGTAGTTTGTTGTGCGGCTCTCCCATACCCTGTCTGGAACGGTTGTCTCTGATTCAGTGCTACAAACCTCGATTTCTTATGTACTGATTCATAACTCCCCATCCTGCTTGGATCTATGCTTCCTCTTCCCTGTTGTTCCCTCTGACGGTATCAGTTATTGTTTTTCTTCTTCGACTACTAATGCCTTACTCATTACCTCTCTGTAGGTCTTTAGCTGGAAGGGCGCAACCCCTCCTCGGATGTCCGACCTTAAACTCTGTTGGAACCTTTTCGCTTTCATCACATCAGAAATTACGTAGTCTGGAGCGAAGCGAGCCAGTCTCATAAATTCTACTCCGTACTCTCTCACGGTCATCCTTCCTTGCATTAGTTGCAAGAATTGAGTCTCCATTTGATTTCTCACAACCTTCGAAAAATACTGCTTATTGAACTCTTCCACGAATTCATCCCAAGTCCAGGGCATATCTGGAGTTTCTTGTGCTCTAGTTCGCGACACGGATTTCCACCAAGGTCCAGCTTCTCCATCTAGCATATATATCTCTGACGCTCTCGTCCTCTGTGCATGTCAGTACGCTAAACACATTCTCCATTTCTCCCAGCCAATTTTTGGCTGCCATGGTGTCTGCCTGCCCTGAAAAGCTAAGAGGTCTCATCCTCCTAAATTCGGTAAATGCTGAAGCCACTGGTGGTGTAGGTCCTACTGGAGGTGTGAGTGTCCATTATGGTTCTGGTCAAGATGAGTCGCCAAGGATGTCTGGTCGTGCCATGGCAGTTGCCATTGTCTCCATTGTGTGCATCATCCTCTGACGCTCCTCTCTTTCTTCATTTCTCTCCCTCACTCTATCTTGTTCTCTCTGATTTCGATCCTGACGATCTCGATCCTGATCTTCTGCTTGATTTTAGTTTTCTCCGTGGCCACTGCCCTCGGGAATCTCCCTGTTTCCTAATGGTACCCTGTTTGTAGGCGAGACGAAACCATCTCTACTGCATAAATTCCTATCATGACCACCCCTGGGTCGGCCTCTTCCTCTAGGAAACATAACGGTCTGCATGAGAAACCATGGTTTCGTTAGTAGAAGTCCCTATATTCTGGCGATTGCCAAAACTAAAAAGAAAGGCTTTGATACCACGCTCGAGCGAGGTCTCCAGTAAAGCTTCAGGTGGCTCGTTTTAACCGCTCGAGCGATCTCGATTTAACCGCTCGAGCAAGGTCAAGTGACCGCTCGAGCTAGGATTTGTGCTCACTCGCGCGAGGCACCACTCAGTTCTTGAAATTATTGGTGCAGAAATATGGATCCAATGATTCTAGTAACCTTTCTAAGCATATTCTAAATACATGAAATGTAGGTTTGACGTAGGATCGTGAAGTGTATACCCCTACGAGAAAGTGGACATTGAAATTTCGTTGAGGTAGGGAATATTCTTGAAACATGTACTTTATTTTGTCAACTCATATATTCAGTGTATTTAAATTAAAAAGTTGAGTATTGTATGATCTTTCAAAAAGGGGTGTGTGCGTAAGCTTCAAGGTGAAATCATGAAGTCCCCAGGGGACGTAATATTGTAATGTGGGCATCTAAAGGATGTATTAAATCAGTAGTATCCCAGGGATACAGATGAAAACAAACTGTGAAACTAAAGCATAATGATAAGGCCTAATGTACTAAAAATTAGCACAAGTCACGGTGAATAACTATATGTAAAGCACATCGATATTTTTGTTATTTGAGGTTTGATTAGAATACCCCACCGACGTGACGGGATACCTACGACTGACGCGGCAGGATATCCGTGACCGGTACGGCGGCCAATCCGTATACTTATAGCACATCCCAGGGATGTAGATTTGATAATAGACCCCGCCACCTATGAGAAAGGGGCCTGGGCAGTATTCCTAGGGAATACATATAACAATTGTCTAGTAGACGACGATGGTGGGTATTCCATCGGGGCTTGATGCTATATTGCTCGGGGATTATTTAAGTTAAAGGTTTAAGTGATTAGGCCGAATTCATAACTAAACCAATAAGATGAGAACAAACAACACCAGGAAAGGAAATCGGCTGTATCCATTTTAGTTATTCCAGTTATATCAATTGTTCTATTTAAAAGTGATATCTAGTCAATTGTGCTTTCAAAACTGCTAACATATATGTAAGATTTAATCTATATGTTCACTTTGTTTCCCTATTGAGCTAGGATGTAGCTCACCCCTTAGACTATATATGGCCGAGGTTCAGACTAGCAAGAAGGACTTCGAGACCTTGATCCAGGGATTCAGATCATGACTCCATCGAGGAGTCAGAGCCTCCTCCTGAGGAATTCTTCTAGGAGACCCATTGCATACTTTGAGAGTGAGTTGAGAGTATTTAGACACGGCTTGGTATATCAAGCCTCTTTATTGAATGTAATTAAATATCGTATGCTTTTAATAAAACATTTGGGATGAACAATTATCACGATTGGTTTGGGTAAGTTCTTATGCCCATGAATTGGCATGAGACAAGGACTGCCTTTAGAGACCATGATTATTTTATATATGAGAACTCGTTTAGAGTAGATGCGTGCGCCCAAATTTCATTTTTTGCTTGTATATCCCAATGTATCATAAAGGTTTCATGGGCACGGCCTTGAGGGTCGTGCTGATGGCACAAATTTTGGGGCGCCAAAATTCGGGCTGTCACAGCATGATGAGACAGGAAGAAGAGAGCAGGTCATCTACTACCTAAGCAAGAAGTTCACTGATTATGAGACGCGCTATTCTTATCTGGAGAAGGCATGCTTAGCGCTCATTTGGGCTACTCAAAGACTTCGACACTACCTGTTATCCCAAGCCGTTCTACTTCTAGCACGGATGGATCCGTTGAAGTACCTGTTCGAGAAACCTGCTCTCACTGGCTGAACCGCACGATGGCAACTACTTCTCTTCGAATTTGACATTACTTATGTCACCTAGAAGTCGATCAAGGGGCAAGCACTTGCTGATCATCTTGCTGAGAACCCTCTGCCAGACTACGAGCCTCTAAAGACTGAATTCCCCGATAAGGACATCCTGTTCATGACTGAAGAGGATACGGAGGAAACAGAGGAGTCCTGGGTAATGCACTTTAATGGGGCATCGCATGTTGAAGGCCAAGGAGTTGGCGCCATTCTTATCTCGCCAAGAGGATCGCATGTACCCATCTCAATCAAGTTGAACTTCCCATGCACCAAAAATATGGCCGAATATGAAGCCTGTATAGTTGGTTTACAGGCGGCTCTTGATCTGAACATAACTCACCTCAGGGTCTTTGGGGATTCACAGTTAATCATATGCCAGACCAACGGAGATTGGAAGACCAAGGATGAGAAGCTGATCCCGTACCATGAACATCTTGAGGATCTGATAACCTGCTTTGAGGAAGTCACCTTCTCCTATGTGCTGCGAGTAAGAAATCGGTTTGCCAATGCCCTGGCTACCCTGGCCTCTATGGTTGAGATTCCGTACGGAGTTGAGATGTAGCCAATCATGATAGAGCAGAGGGACGAACCAGCATTCTATCACCTAATCGAGGGATCTACCAAGTTAGATGATGAGCCACCCTGGTTCTCAGACATCAAGAATTTCCTCGAGACCCGAACTGTCTCGAAAGGAACATCAAAGGTAGACAGACGCACCATTCAACGATTGGCAATGAACTACGTCATCTGCGGTGATCTCCTGTACAGACGGTCTCACGACAATGTTATGCTCCGATGCCTAACAGAGAGAGAAGCGGTTGAGATCATGAAGGAGATCCATGAAGGAGTCTATGGGGCACACGTCAGTGGACACATGCTCGCTAAGAAAATCCTAAGGTAAGGATACTTTTTTATCACTTTAGAGACTGATTGCTGCAAACACGTTCAGAAGTTCTACAAATGCCAAGAACACTCCAGTCTAATACATGCTCCGGTCATTGATTTACATTGCATGACCACTCTTTGGCCATTCGCCACCTGGGGTCTCGACGTCGTCGACAAGATCAATCCTAAGGCTTCCAACAGACATTAGTTCATCCTCGTCCCAGTGGAGTACTTCACGAAGTCGGTAGAGGCGGCCTCCTATACGAGCATTAAGGCCAATCATGTCGAGAAGTTCATCAAGAGCAACATCATTTTTAGATTCGGCGTATCCAAGGACATCATCACTGATAATGGCACTAATTTTGCTAATAGGCGCATCCAGGCCTTGTGTGAGCGGTTCTAAATCAAGCATCATCAATCATCCCCATATACGCCTCAGATGAACGGAGCCGTAGAAGCGGCCAACAAAACTCTGATTCGCATTCTGGAGAAGATGGCAGTCACTTACAGAGATTGGAGTGAGCAGTTACCCTTCGCGCTTTGGGCCTATAGAACGTCTGTACGTACTGCTACGGGGGCAACACCATTCTCCCTTGTGTATGGAACCAAGGCTGTGCTATGCATTAAGGTCGAAGTACCGTCACTCCGTATCTTTCTGGAATCCCATCTGCCTGAAGCTGAGAAAGAAAGATCCCGTTTTGAGCAGTTAGATTTGATTGACGAGAAGAGACTCTTAGCTTTGTGTCACACCCAGGTCTATCAGAAGAGAATCACACGCGCTTATAATAAATGTGTCCACGATCGATATCTAAAGGTAGGAGACATTGTGCTGAAGAAGATCTTCCCTTCCCTCCATGCCGATCCAAGAGGGAAGTTCAAGCCAAATTGGGAAGGACCCTACGTCATCCAAGAAGTGTTACCGGGATACATCGTTCGCCTCGCCACCATGGACGGAGACCACTTTCTTGAGCCCATCAATGCTGGATACCTCCGCGGATTCTACTCATAGGTCTTGCGACAAGGTAAGTGTTGATAAAGGTAGATGCGTGATCGCTTAAGGACCCCATAGAAGAGGCCATCATTTCAAAGACAAGTAGCCCAAAAATATATATATATATATATATATATATATTCCCTGAACACCTTTACCCTTTTTTCTACACACGTCGGGCCAATAACCATTTCTTTCATATACCTCTCCCAAAAACAAAAAAGAAGAGAGAAAAATCCCAACCAAAAATATATATATATATACAAAAAAAAACAAAAAAAAATCAAAACCCCAAAAGCAGGGATCAAGAATGAAAAAGAAACGACTGGGGCACGTACCGTAAAAAGCCCTTCGAAAGGAAGAGGAATCACCAAATTTGGAATTCACTCAAAGCTTAAATCCAAAATCCCAGAAAAAATCAACCTGTTTGAGCCCCGGCCACTTTACAACCCAAAAGAAAGCCCTCTTTAAGGTCCACAAGCAGTCATAGCATCTATTGCATCAGCACAAGCTGAGTTCACGGACCCCACAGAACTTCATACAGCCGGCTATGATGGAATCGATGTCCATGTCGTGGCTTTCTGGTTCTTGGAAAAAAAAAATTTTATTAATTTGAGTTCAAAGCAAGATGGACGTGGTAAAAACCCGCAAGGGCACCACGGGTAAAAACAGCGAACTCACGCGGACTAGGTGAAAATATGAAAAGGCACCTGGGGTAAGAGAGCGAACCCATGGACGTAGTGAAAACCCGAAAGGGCGCTATGGGTAAAAATAGGGATGACAGGCATAGCGAAAACCTGTCTTGGGCACTATGGGCAAAAATGTCAAGAAAAGAGAGATCAGGAGAGGATCTATTCTGGCCCGCCTATTTTAGTCTGGACCCCTTGAGCCTCTTCTCCCCTTTGCTGGGCCGCTCATGTTAAAAATTGGATCAGATCCCGATCAAGTATGTCGTCTCTACCGCGTCGTCTGACACATGACCAAAGGTAAAGGCAAAAGACTAATCAATCTCGGGGAAGCTGACCTTTCCATGTTTAAAAGAAAAACCTGAGCCTCATGAACAGGGTTCGACCATGCTCAAAAAAGGACCCACCAGTTGGCCTCGTAAATACCGACCTCACTAAAAGAAGGAGAAAAGGAGAAAATTTTAAAAAAGATGATAGATTTTTCTTTTTCATAAAGAGCCCCACACTATATAGGAGAAAATTTTTAAAAAGATAATAGATTTTCCCTTTCCATAAAAAGCCTTACATTGTGAGACGTATGGAAGAAAATTCGAACACCAAAAAATATATATATAGCAGATTTCTTTTCTTTTCTTACAGCGTTACGTATGAAGTGTCACGTCCCAAAAAGATAACAACATGACACATTTTCTATTTTCTATCTTCTTTACAAGTATAAAAAAAAAAAGAGAAACAACCCAAAAAGGACAAAAGATCTCTGTTAAAGGGCATCAGCCCCCCCTCTGTGTATAGGATCTATAGTATGTGTAGGAACAGGTCAGGGGCAGGGACCACGCTTCAAAGCACTGATCTCTGCAAGAAGAGAGTCCTCACGGGCATTCCGATCGGACAACCACCTACCATGAAGACTCTTCTGCCGCCTCCACAAAGCGTCAGTTGCACTGCGAGACTCAGTCAAAAGCCCAGTTAGCCGAAGAACCTCACTCTTGGTCGTAGCAGCTCTCACCTCCGCAATCTCAGCTCTAGCCCTTTCCTTCTCCAAAGCCTCAGCCAAAACCAGCCTCTCTGCAGAAAGAGACTCAATCCTAGTCCGGAGTATCGTTTCCTTGTATGGCCAGGGTCCCGTCTCTGTCACATCTACCTAAACCGGGCTAGGGGCAGGTAGGACCTCAGATGCCAGCCAAACCTTGTAATCAGAGGAGAGAACTCCCCCCTGAACTAAGCTGCACATGTGCGTCGATTGGCGGGTCTCCCAGAGGGCTGCTATGCGGTCTAGGTCACTGAGAGAACCCCGAGAGAATATCAGAGAGCACAAGGGCGGCCTCACAGTGCATAGCACGTGTTGGGTATATCCGAATTGATGAAGCACCCGAGATGGGAAATAGTAGGTACTACCAGTCAACCTCAAAAGCGTGATACCATCACAATCCCGAGAGCGGACAATCGAAAAGGTGCCGTCCAGCCAAGGAAGTTGCCAGATCAACTCCACGTCAGATAGCCACAGGCTCAGTTCCTCGATGCTCCCATGGGGAAGTCTCGAGCACCGAGTCAGAAAGCCCCGAGCCACATCCCCTCTTACCAAGTAAAATCTCGGCACGGGCCCCATGATAGCCAAATGCTCTCCTAGCCAAATCTGAATGAGGAGTGGACTCCTGCTAAGAATCCTGACCTGGCCCGAGGTCGAGGCATCTAGGCCCCGATACATCTCAGCCAGAACCAGGTGTACCAGTGAATGACCTCCCTCCAATTCAGTCAAGACATCGCATAACCCAAGGGAAAATGTCTCACCCCTAGTAAAGAAGAGAACTTCCAACAACAAATAAAGGGCAAAGGCCTTTATCTTGAAAGGATCTCGGATAGGCAACTTTCTGAGACTTGAGTCGTCGAAAAGTTCTCTCAGGAATTTCACCGAGCACCTGGTGGGCTCCCTGACGAAGCCCTTCTCATACCCACCCTTTTTCAAACCGAGAACCGCGTGGACCGCCTTTGCATACCCCGGTTTGGGCACCACTTTGGCAAGTCCCCGATGCATCCTCAAGCCAATAATAGAGGCTAGCTCCTCCAAGGTTGGGGTGAGCTCCCTAGACCCGAATCTGAAGACATGGGCCCTATGGTCCCACGACGCCAAAGCCGCTTACAGGAGGTTGGGCAATAGAGGAATAACAAGGAGAGAGGAAAGGCGGGATAACCTGAGGCAATTTAAAACAACGAGCTCGCCCTCAGCCAAGTTATCGCACCATTTTTGCAAAAAACTGGGCCCCGGGTCCAAACAGGGAAGTATACTAGCCTCAGCCCCCGTATGAGAACTTAGGTTATTTTTAGGAAGCGGGTCCATGGACGTACAAAGATGTTCTTTATAAAAATCAGTCAATGTAGGGCGATGGATCCGCTTGAAAAAAAAAAGAGAACAAAAAAAAAGAGAGGGGCAAAAAGGCCAAGTCTGGATGAAAAGAAAGGCAAAGAGGGCCAGGTTCAGGTTATAAAGAACCCGTCAAGCCCAGTTATGTGAGGCATATATATTATATACACCAAGGCAAAATTTTAAATATTTTGCCAGGCATATATAATATATACGCCCAGTTATGTGAGGCGTATATATTATATACGTCAAGGTAAAATTTTAAATATTTTGCCAAGCGTATATAATATATACGCCCCGTTAAAAATGCAGGGAGGAGTGGCTCCCCTCGCATTGATCCATTTTTCTTACTTCCCCCAAGAGAGGGACGGGTTTCGCTTAGCCTACTTTTTTACCCCAGGGCAGCCCACAGGCGGGCACGCTCACGCACCCATGGGAAATCCTCAGATGACGCAGTACCCGTGGGTCATATGCGGAGAATCATATGCGGGCTCAAATCTCATCATTGGAGGGGCTCTGACCCGCTTCATGCCAAAAAAAAGGATGAAACCATAAAAGCAGAGAGATAACCAAACAGAGCATTCATATAAACCATAAAAAATGATAAAACCATTCAAAAAAAAAATATATTGTTATTTAAAAGATTACATATTCCCCCAATAAAAAGTCTAAACTGTTTCAATGTTTTAAATTTTTAGAAAATAAACTAGTCTTGGGCAGCCTCCTTCGACTTCTTCCGGCGCTAGGTCGTGCTTTGAAATGTACGAGTCTCTCCCACCCGGGTCCACACCTGAGAGATGCGGCCGAGCAGAGAGCGCGACTCCTTTTCACGAGCATGTTGCAGGAGCACACCAGAGGCCATTAGGTAGGGAAACAAGAAAAAGGTAAATAAGAAAATGACTAGGTTTGGTCAGTATTCACTCACCACCTCAGCCTCTCTAAGCCCGACGATGTTGCGGTAATATTCGGCTTGGTTCACGGCCGACTCATAATCCTACACAGCAAGCAAATGAGGTGTCAGTCACACAGGTCATCAGCATAGTTCAAGAAAAAAAAAAGAGCAAAGCAACAAGGGAGAAATTACCCCGAGGATCAGCTCAGGAGGTGGGATTCGAATAGCTTCAGCGGATATGCGTGCCCTCTTAGCGACATCGGCACACATACACGACAGGAAAGCATCATCCAAGCGCTTGAAGGTCCCCTGGACCTCGGCGGGCGAACTGCTAGAAGCACCAGCACCGGAAGGGTCAGAAGGTCCAGCACTTGTAGCCTCATCGGGAGCAGTCGCCTCATCCCCCTCATTTGAGTCGCCACCCTACCCAAACTGTAGAGAGAAATGGTTTTTGTTCAAATAGCAGGACAATCAAGGCAATCACAGAAAGGCTGCTAAATAGAAAGAGGAAAGAACATTACCTGAGATCGCGGACCACCAAAGGCCAAAAAGTTGGCACCAGGCACGAACCGAGGTAGCAGAAAATAATAGGGCAGAGACTCATACCACATCTGATATCCCCCTGAAAAATGGTTATCAATGGGGACCCCATGATGGAGAAAGCGAGCGGTAAGCACTTCGGTGGAACCTTCAGGAGCCAACATGTCGGCTGGAGGAGCTTGGGACATAGCAAAAAGAGGACGGTACTAATGAACCACCCTCACTCCTAGGTAATAGGCCCTAGTCCAGGACCCATAGAGAAAAATGATGCGCCGATCTAACAAAAAACGAGAAGGACCCACTACAGCCAGGTTCCAGAAGGGAGATCCAACATAGGGATCAAGGATGACCTACTCAAAAAATAATATAAAATAAAAACAGAGGAGGGATGTATACATTTGAACCCACAACACGAAAGAACTATCACATTTGTAAAGAGAGAAATTGTTATACCTGCTTAGGGATCAACAGATCAAACTGGGACCGCAGCCCTAACTCCAGGTGCTTCATGCCTACGTCCCGACGGTGGTTTGCGTGCCAATTGCTCATGAGGGGGAACGTAGGAACTTCGGAGAGAAGCAGAGGGCGACCAGGTTGGAAATGCAGATACCCCCAAACCTGAGAAAGCAAGCAGATAAAAATAGATATGCCATACAAAGGAAAAAGTTGGACAAACTAAGACCAAAGGATAAAATACCTCAAGTGCGGGCCAAAAGCCCACAACGGAGCTGGACTCCCCAAGTACGACTCGCGCCAGGCTAGACATGAGCACCGCATAACCAACACCGCCCCAATCAAATTGATGCACATTGTCCCAGTTCACCATAAGACTGAGAAGAGACAATGAGATCCGCCCTCCGCTAGTATTTGAAAGGAGAGTCTTACCCAAGAGGAACAACAGAGAAATACGGGCCAACATCAGTGCACGCTTTGGCTCTAGATAAATGGCCGCATCAGGCTGGCCCAGATCCATTAACTCATGAGGCTCAAACAGACTAACCAGCTAGGATAACTTAACTTCTGAACCGCGAACATTCCCTGAGGTTGGGTAGGCCCCTATCAGCCGAGTCACCTCCTCCCTATCAGGTGTGCGGGTATGCGTCGCTAGCACCCCTCCAATGCGAACCCTAGTAATCATGGACCAGTCCACGGGTGTAAGGGTCATCTCAGCCATGGCCATATGAAACGTCATGGTCTCAGGGTGAAAGCGCTCTATCAGGGCCTTCACATAGGCCGTGTCGGCCCTCACAGCGGGGACGAGATAAAATCCCCAAAATCGGCTTGTGCAAGCAGGTCCTTCACCACTGGGGGAAGATAGAGCACGAGGCGCTGGAGATCGAACCAGCCACCCCGGAATATGATATGAGGTAAAGGCTACAAACAAAAGGAATCTATCAAGTAGGAGCGAAATGCTATAGCAAAAGCATCAAAGGAAAAGAAAAGGGCTCATCGGTTTACCTAGCCAGCAATCCCAAAGTTGGAGATATGGGTGTGCTGACAATGGAGGAGGCCGATACGGGCGGCTTCACCTTGCATTTCATACCAGGGTTGAGAAGAGTGTTGAGAAACAATAAACTGCTCCCCATAAGGACCATAGGCTATCTCTGGCCCCTCCTGTTGATCTTGCCCTTCGTCGCCAGACATCCTGAAAATGTGGAACACATCGGTATAAGGAAAGGTTGTTAAAGAAAAAAAAATAACAAACAAAAAAAAGAAAAAAAAAGGGAAGAAATGCACTAATCCATCATGAAAGAAACATAAAGGAAAAAAAAAAGAAAAAAAGAGAAAAAAAAAAAAAAAAATTGATGAATGATGATGATATAATAATAAAAAAAATGATGAATGATGATAATATAATAAAAAAAAATGATGAATGAAAAAAGAGGGGCATAGGCATAAGGAATCACATATACTTGAAAAAATATATATATACATTAATCTTTCACCACAAAAAGGAAGAACATCAAGCATTTCAAATAAAAAAAAAAAAAAAACATTATCGAAATCTAAAGAGAAGATGAAAGAGGGGTGGTGATTACCTTCAATAGGAGAGGAAATAGATCTGAAAATCGGCGTTTTTAATTGGCACGAGCGACTCCTGGTGGTAGAACTCAAGCAAAATCAAAGACAAAAATCCTAGGGGGCTATCCCGGACTTGAGAAGGAAGGAGGGAAGAAAATAGAATTTGAAAGGAGGGCCCCTTTTGTGCTCAAGCTCGAGCAGTTTTAAAAAATTGCCCGATTTTGGTCAGGCGTATATAATATATACGCCCGGCCATTTTCGCTGCAGATTTGCCAGGCGTATATATTACATACGCCCAGCCAATATTTGGCCTTGATGGCCCGACAGGCCGTTTGTATGCCCCAGATCTAGGTCGGGCCCCTCTTAGAAGCCCACGTATCACCGGGCGATGGTGCACGCATCCCTAAATGGCCCCTCGAGCTCCCTTCGATTGGCCCAAAGGGACCATGCTACAATAAACGGATCTAGATCCGTAAGCGCCCGTCGAGTGCTCCCATAGAATCATAAAAATTTAAAAAAAAAAAAAAAAAAGAGAAAAAGGGAAAATGCTGAAACACAACACTAGTTCTCAAAAGAGCGTCGCAACGCCTGTTTGCCCCACTCTGAGAGCCGTGTTAAATCAATTCGAAATGATCGGGTTCACCCAAAAATTCTCAAACCCTGTTTTACACAGGGACACCTCATACCTGATCCGACAGGCAGATAATTTTTCCCATCCCCAGTCACTGTTCCCTAAACATTCCCCAGGAGTCAGTACCTGATCCGGTAGGCAGATAATTTTACCCATCCCCGATCACTGTTCCCTAAACATTCCCCAAAAGTCAGGACCTGATCTGGCAGACAAATAAACTCACCCATCACCGGTCGCTCCTGGGAACATACACCTAGCCCAAAATCTTCCCCAGCAGGAGGCGAGACCTGATCCAGCAAGCAAACCAAAGACCTATCACCGAAATGTGCACATCCTTAAGGTGTATCAACATGGCAAGTTGATCTGCCTAAGGATACATGCAAAAATAAAAATAGTTTGAGCATGCTCAAAGTCTCGAACTAACATGTGCAAAAAAAAGAGAAAAGAAAAAAAAAAGAGAAAAAGAAAAAAAGAGGAAGGAAGAAAAAAGAAAAGGAAAAAAAAGAAAAAAGAAGGGGAAGGTTTGGGATAACAACCTTTTATTATGTAGTTAAAATCCTGTGTAGGTTGACCCCACCTTCTAAGCATTTAGCTCTAATCATCCACCTTCTGATCTATGTTGACCAAGAGTGCACCCGACTTCAGACCATTCGAAAACTCTATTGTCAGTTGAAACTGACCTGCCAAAAATGAAATTATAACCAACCAAACTATGTGCAAACATACAGACCAAAGGGGTCATTCCCTTTTATTTCCTTTTACACAGGCTTAAAACCTGTATAGGCACGATGTCCCTGTTGAATGTACGTACTTGCGTCTGGGTATCCACAGGATGGTCGTTTGTCCTCGTAAATTGTACCTTAGGGTTGAGGCTTCCGTTCGCGCCTATTTGCTGCTTATCGCCCCTGATGGGTGTTTATCTGTGCATAGTTAGTAAGATGTGATTTCATTGGAGATGGAGGCTAGAATTGGCCATCTCTTTCAATGGATGTTTGGTCCTAGCCCAATCTTTTTTAGCTTTATCTTGAGTTAAGGCACTCCGATTTGTGTGAATCAGGAGTACCTCACCACCGAAACGTGCACATCCCCAAGGTGTACTCATCCCCAGCAGAGCGCACGCACTCTTAAAGCGTATCAACTGGCATTTGATCCACTTAAAGAGTTGTGCAAAAATAAAATTGCCCGAGGTCCTTGAGCTTTGTTTAGAGGCCTTGAATCAAAAGAAAATTTAGAAAATAACGCAAAAAGGTTCACTCTGAAAATGGGCATGCATTCCCAAGAAGTGTTGCGACATCAATATTCACTTCACTCGGGTAAATCATGCTAAAGCAACCTCAAGGTTGCTAGGTTCGCCCAGAGACGCTGAGCCTAACCTAGGTAAGGGCACCCGTGGCCAATCCAATGGAGCTGTCGATACCCCATAGGATTGGACACAATTTTTAGGCCTTCGCTTTGTGTAATTCGTGTCGATTCTGAAGCATAGATCGATCACCCCGTTTCATGGAGCTGTCTGGTTCAGATTAATACTCAACATCACAAATCTATAATTTTCCTCAGGAAGTGGACGATATTTCGGCTAGCAGGCTTACACTTTTTGTGATCATCGCAGTTATGCCCAGTAATGTCGCAATGCACTTGGGGACTGTTAGCATTGAGGTACGGACGATATCCCGAAATGAGAGGGCTTACGTACACTCACCATCACCATGACTGTTTGAGAATTGAGTTGAACCAGGCGGATCCATCAAATGTGCCTTAGACCTCTTCGAATGTCTCTTGTCTTTGGCATCCGATCATTAGTGATCGAATACCAAAGAGGGGCATATGTAGACATCAAAATTTGGCCCAAGGCCCGATCAGTCTGTACTCCGAGAGAGATGTATCCATGTGCTTCCAATGGCACCCCAGACCTTTAGGAATCACCCTGAACCTTTTAGAACCATCCCCCCAACCCTTAGAGATCACCCCTAAACCCTAGGATCCCTTCCCATACCCAACTTGAACCCTTCTAAGCACTTGATGGGAGGAAAGCTATAAAATTTTACACAGACCATTGCTTAAGAGGAGCCCCATACCATTGGAAGGAGGACTTCTCCAGCTTTCCTGCAAGCCAAATATCACCCAATTTGGAGTTATGGTTCAAAATTTATGGCCGATTGAAGTTTCACATAAAATCATGACTTTTGCTCAGGCGTATGTATTAGATACGCCCAGCAAATTTGGCCCCATTTTGGTCAGGCTTATATATTGTATACCCCTGGCATTTTTGGGCCAAATTTGGCTGGGCATACATAATACATACGCCCAGCATAGGTAGGGCCCACCGCAGACACCCACCTTCTCAGATCTCCTCTGGTTTTCATGAAAATTACTATACATAAACTGGGCGTATGTAATATATATGCCCAGCTTAGCTACAGTAACTGTCATCAAATGCTCAAAATTCCTTCATCAAGTTTGACCTTTTGACCATCCCCTTGGTTGAGGTGGGTGTCTTAAGGTTGGTTGCACCCCCTTTGAGCTTATATACAACCCTTAAGTCACCAATGGTCTCACCCCATCATCTGCCATTGAAATCGGTTCCCCAAACCCTAGGACTCTAAAAACTTAGAAAACCTTAGATGGAGGATTACCTAATTGCTAAACCAATTAGCTCTTAAGTAACCCTCTAACCCACCTCTTCTCTATAAATAGAGAGCCCCCCCCCCCCCCTCTTCCCAAAGGGTTGAAAAATTAAGGTTGAAAGTTTAGCTTAAGAGAGAGAGCCTAGTAAAAGAAAATTCCATTTTATTTTTCATTCTTTAACCAGAATTCCAGCATGCTTAGTTCACCCCTTTCAACCCATTTCAACCATTAGATCACCCCTTTTTAGTCAAGCTTAGTCCCTAACTTCATCCTACACTTCCCATCTACCGAATCCTAGCGTTAGAACCCATTCCCCTATCGTTTAAGCCATTTAAAGCCATCGGAGGCACGCTGAAGCGAAGGTCTTCCATGGTGCAACATGGGCCTATGAGCTCTGGCTCACCCCTCTCTTCCTCTACCTTCTTGGTGTTTCCTCCGTCCAAGGATTCAAGCCGTTATGCTGCCAAAATTTTGGTTTGGCTCAAAGCTTGATAGGACCGTATTGCCCTCGGGCAAGGGAAAGCTCCGCCCATTTATTTTTCATTTTGGCCATAGATAGAGACTGCTACGTGTGGGTTGATCGGGTGCCTAAACCCTTCCCGATCAATTACCGGAGCCCCTACCCTAGAGTCTTTAGCAAAAACCGGTAAATCAGAGTCATATTTAGCACTTCGATGCTCAAAATATTGATTTAAAGGTTTCTCGGGTCACCAAAAGCTCTGGGTGGCCACTCTACATTCATTCCATCATGAGTGCATCGCCGCGACGGGTTCGAGAGAATCCATGGTCGCACACCGAGTCAGATCAGTTCAAAAATCAAAATTTTTGGGACATTATAAGAATCATTAACAAGTCACAAACAAGAGTGAATTTCAATCATGCAATCATTATCATAAATGAATTCAAATTGGAATAGAAAATAGAACTTTGAATTAAAACTTATCTTTGATTACAAGAGGTCCCAAACTTAGGAAACTAGCTACGCATCGTAGCCCTGATCTTCATTATGGGAGTACAACTCTCTGAATCTATCATAGAATGATGGTTTATAATCTCTCGAATCTCAAAACTCTCAAAAATATAAAAAGAAAAGAAAACTAGAAAACTATATAAAACTATTCTAAACGCTCTATAAAATTCTCTGTATATCTAAACCTAGTCCTAGGGTCCTTTTACATATCCACGAGACCCTAGTACATTGAGAAAAAGTAGGAAGGAAAGAAGAGAATTCAAAATCTTGCATATTTCCAATTTTGGACAGACTCTTTAGTTGTGTTTTCCTTATCTCAACCTATCAAGATTAGAAAAGCATCTAGATTTATGTTGCTCTTTTCTGTTCCAGTGGAGATTCATGTGGGTTGATCTTCTGGGGATCTTTACAGCTCAAGATTGCACTATGGACCTGTCGAGATTGGTTTCTTTTAGATTCTTTTCTCTTTCTCTCTTTCTCTCTTTCTTTAGCATTCTTTTATTCTTTTCCTTCAAAACTTCCTATAAACTCAAAATAATCTAAAAGAAAACATTAGACACACTTTCAAAGCCTAGCAAAGTCAAGATCTAGGGTATTTACATATAGTTTTGAAGGTTGATCACGCATCTACTCCTATTCTTGCTTATGGGCAAACAACCTGTTCTATTGCTGGGTATTAATCTAACCAATTGTTAGCCCTATCACTTGCCTGTGTAACTTACTAGCTACTAGATAAAACTGCTCCCTGAAATCTTGAGTCTTGCTTATACTTATATGACCTTTTAGCACCGTGAATAGCGGCAATAATATACAAATGAATAAGTTTCTTAACACTTATGTACATTTACATCTTCAACATATATAAATTTTGTTTTGAGAATCAATTATGAATGATTTAATTCTTTATCTAATTGTATACATATATATAAAAGGAAAATACCAAGCTCTAATAAGAGCAATCCAAGATTGACTATAGACACCCCAATTTTTACCCTCTCGAAGTATACAAACCTGTACGGTCGACCCTTGACCTTGCTCATGACTTTTTGAAAGGGACCAATCCTCTCTAAAAGTCCTAAAACCCTGAAAACCCCATAATTTGAGAATAATGCACCATAACAATAGTATATAGCTAAGCCCCAGACCCTGTTGACCGAAGGTCAAAGGCCGAGTCAGAGCCCTAGCAATATATTCCCCATTCGAAAGCTCAAATGTAAACTTTTTTTGTCAGACTTTGGTATTTTAGCAATACTTTGATATGATAGAATTTCTAGGCTTTAAAGTTTCACAAAAAGGTTTGCCATTAGAAAGTTAGAAATTTGACCAAATCGCAAAAAGTCGAATTTTGTTCTTGAACTGGAAAATTGACTTTTTATTCATTAAGATTTTTTATCCAAGACTATTTTTATTGAATTCAAATGGGGGGTATTTCGTTATTTATATGTAATATCTTAAGTAAGCAATTTACTTAAATGATATTACATAGAAATATGTATGCATGTATGTCCTTACTTGCCTATAAGTTTGTCTATCCTGAAATCTCAGCACCTAGACCGACCCAACCCGAAGGGTTTTCCAATTTCGCGCCCTCACCCATGCGTGTAATTGATTGTGCGCTTTGCCAGCAGCGCGCAATTGATCCATATAGGGCCAAGCTTCAACCACCAGTGCACTATCGGTAGTCCTCGATTATGCGCACAAGCCTATGAGCTCAATTGATTGTGCACTTTGCCAGCCGTGCGCAATTGGTCCATAATTGGACTGAAACTTTGATTACTAAGACTGCTTGAACTCCATAATTAAGCACATTGTATAGAGCACTTAATTGGATTATGCACACTACACAGGGTGCGTAATTAGTTCCAACCAAAGTGGAACTAGGACACTCGACTGAGCCAGTCAGCCGGTCACTCACTGAGTCGGTGACCGACTCAAAGCGATTAAGTTCACCAGATAGGGTGCATAATCCAATTAAATGCATTGTACAAGGCGCGCAATTGGATCAGACCGCTAATTACGCACCTCTCACAGGGGGCGTAATTGCCCCGATACCTATAATATACCCCCTACCTCGACCAACAACATATAATTTTCATAGTGATATCTTCTCTCTTGAGCTCCAGCCTCTCCCAAGGAGCTCAAGTTCCTCCTCTGCAATGCCAGAAGGAGAGAGAAGCACTCGGCTTCAAGTAATCTTCTTCTAGTTTTCAGTTTTAGTTCTAGTTCTTAGTTCCTAGGTTCTAGTTCTAGTTCTTCATTTTCTTTCTTGTTCTTAATTCTCCTTCTAGGTCTTAATGTTAATTCGAATTCTTCATTCTAGTTCTAAATTCTTAATTCTCGATCTCGATTTTTTATTTCTAATTCTCAATTCTAAGTTCAAATTTAGTTTTTAATCTTCAATATTTCTAAAATAAACCTCAGTCACCCGATTTGACTAAGGGAGCTTACGGAGGGTACTCGGGAACGGGGCTGATCCTCCTTAGCATAATGGGCCACAACCCCTTTTTTAATTAGACTCCTAGTAGGATTAGGAGACTAGGTTAATTAGACTCCTAATAGGATTAGGAGATTAGATCAATCAAACTCACAGTAGGATTAGGAGGCTAGATCAATTAGACTTCTAATAGGATTAGGAGACTAAATTCGTTAGAGTCCTAGCAGAAGTAAGAAGGCCAAACTAGTTGGATTAAAGGCAACCCACAGCTGCTGAAGTTGGCAGGCCGACATTCAGTAAAGGAGCTAACTCACACCCCACTCTTCTTAAAGTGTGATCAGTGACATATTACAGCGTCGATAAATACCTGCAGCTGGCGATTGCATCAACCCAAGTATTCTTTATTTAATATTCACCTTTTTAATTTTAGCAATTTAATATTTCTTAGTTTATTACTCCATCTCCTTTAGCCAGAGTCCACTCGGACTGAATTGGGTCACTTATTTCGGGAACCGAAAGGAACCTAGAAAAAGCGCATACCAACAGGCTGGCGATCGCAATGGGACTCTTTTTGCTAGGGTTGCCCTAATTTAATTTGTTTCATTTTTTTATTTTCTACCTTTTATCATTTTTTTCATTACACACACTCACACTATTTACTTAACTTTAAAAAAAAATAAACTATTTTAAATGTCAGGCATCAAAAAATTAAACTTTAAGGATATCTACCAACCCTCATGGGGCCTCCCTAGCGATCTCGAGTATAACGTTGGGCCTTCTCCCTGGAAAGCCCAACGTCGTACTCGGGTAAATACGGTCAGTGAAAGTGAAAATACCCCTTCGCTCCACGAAATATAAATCACAGCAGCAGTAACAGAGTTGATAGCGGGCAAAGATACACCGCCAGCCAAATTATAAACCTCACTGCCAATAAGCTAAGGGAGGGAGGAGAAGAAGTTGATGCCCTACGACAATCCCTAGCCAAGCTATATGAAGCCGCGATGGATTAGAAGCTGATGGATCAACGACAAGTTACTCTGAGAAGCAAACAAGAGAAAAAGACGCCGACTCCCCCGATGATGTGCTCTTTATTTTGTTCTAATTAAGTCTTAACCTATTACAAGCTCTTTATTTTGATCTAATTAAGTCTTAACCTATTATAAGTGCACAATGGAAATTATAATGCTAGTATAGGATCGTTCCCACGAGGAAGTGATTTATTTTTATTTTTTATTTTCTGAAAACTTATATTTATCTTTAAGGCATTAAACTACTTGAGAAATATGAATAAAAGAATGGTTTCTTAAACTAATTACAGAAAATAAATCTAAATCCTCCTCTTTCCAAACTATGATCGTCAATCACAATCCTTCAAGTCTCGGATATTTACAAAATTAAAATACTGTTATACCATGTTGTAGTCTTCTAAAATTTAGGTGGCAATCAAATAACTAAAATCCTTTAACACAGATTTAATCTAATCAACAATCTCCTAAAACTTCGGCGTCAATCAAATTCGAGAAAATTGAAGATGAAAAAGTAAAACCGTTACACTAATCTGCAAATCTCAACCTGAGTCATCAATTCAAATTAAAACTTGGAGATGTTTACAAATCAGTAAATTGCAATAAAAATAAATCTAAACTAGAAAGCAAAGTAAAATTATATCTTTCACCCCTCAGCCGCAGGCGTCAATTGCTTCTGAGAAACTACGGATATCTACACTAATCTTCCAGCTCTCAATCCCAATCATCAATTGTGATCGAGGAACCTTGGATATCTAAACTACTCTAAACCATTTTTTATCAGAAGAAACCTCAGTTGTCAATTGATTCTAAGAATTCTTTCGATGAAATTATTCCTATGTCGAGCCGTATAAGTCATGCGATGTATGTGTAAGATGTGTGTATGTGGTTCACAAGGGAACCCATGCTATATAACACTTGTGAAATTCTATATGTCTAACACCATAGGTCATTAGTGGATAAGGTAACACCTATCTTATATGTTTGTGTGTATCATATTAGAAAACTCATTTGCTAGGAAAGACAGGGGAGGTCTACACATGAGCCTCATTGTTTGGGTTGAGTTGTTGAGAGTTGTTGAGAGAGAAAGAGAGGGTTTAAAGAGAAAAGGAAAGAGTTTTCTTGAATCCATAGGCTAGATTCTCTTGATTTAGTGAGTTATATTTGAAAGAATAGATTGTGTGGGTCATTGCCTATGATTTCGTCGGCGTGATCATGAATGTGAAGCTCGGTGAGAGTGGATTTGGGTTTTGAAACCCTTGTGTTCTTTCATGAAGAACGATCCGATTTGTTACGAGATCGATGAGTTACAAGGTAAGAAATCAATGCTTTAAATACTTAATATAGTTAATTAATGTTTAGTAAGTTGTGTAATAAATGTGGGTGAAGTTTGGTGAAGATTGAGTTAAGGAGAAACTCATATTTGAAATGTTTCTGTTCCTCGCGCGCACGAGCTTCAAAGCTCGCTCACGCGAGAAATAGACTAAGTTATAAGTAAGCCGTGAGGCTCTGTGACTCGCTTGCGTGAGGAATTAAGTTAAGTGAGTCTTGCTCCCGCGAGGCCTCGCATGTCCACCAGCAACAGGCAAAACCCCATTCGGTCGCACAAGGAATGAGGTATTCTGAGCTCACGCGCATGCGCTCCAGAGCTCGCTCGCGCGAGAAATAGAGTAAAGTTTATTTTATTTGTTTTGACCTAAATTCTTTAGAAAGGTATGCCTTAGGTTATTTTAAGCATTCCTAAGGGTATATTTAGATATTGCGAATGTAGGATAATCACATGTGCTAGGTGTGGACATGAATACGTGACGTGCATATATGAATTAGTTTGAGCTTTGGGTGAGGTAGGGAAAACTCTATACCATATGTATTTGATAAGTTTAGCATGTGCTTTATGATATGAGATGTTTGTTTTCAATATGATGAGTTTATGAATGTGTAAGCATGTGTGTGCATTTCGAAAACCATGATAAGTTAAGTGTGTCATCTATGTGATAGTCTTTCCAGATTCATTTCGTTAATGTGATAAGTATGTGAAATCTTTCAAGATTCATCCGGAATGTGAAATAAGTAGATGAGTTATGTGCTTTAAGTAGTTATAATTATCACACCACACAGTGATAAACTATAATTTATGCACTATGATTTAAGGTTTCGTGTGAATACTCAGCCGACACATATTCGTGACCGACGCGGCGGAATATCCATGACCAGTACAACGGGATATCCATACACCCTTTGTGAAATTATGAATCCTACTGGCCAACGATAATTTGTGTTCGGCACAAGCGCCCACCATTTTGGGGCCTCGAGCACCATATGTAAATTATTCATATGAATGAAGATGGTGGGTATTCCATCGGGGGCTTGATGCTATACTTGCTCAAGGAATAAATTAAGTGAAGCACTTTAAGTTTCCTTTTCTTGTTATGTGAAGCAATAGAAGAGCATGTGTTAAGCTTTCCAAATTTAGAAAATGCTTTGTTTATTCAGTCATCTTTGAGATTGTACACCATTGTGAGAAAATTCAGGTCTCGTTCATGTCATAAGATGTGTGTGATATTAAGAAGATGCATGTTATTTGTATTTCTCTATTGAGCTTAGATGAAGCTCACCCCTCGACTATACGTCACAGGTTCAGGTGAAGATCTAGGCACGAAGGACCTGGATAAGGAGGACTCCGATTATGTGCCTTTACTAGAGGAGGTAGAACCCCACCCGGAGAATTGTTTTCTGTGTGTAAAGCACGGGTAGGTGCTTTGGAGAAAATGGAGTTAGAGTGTAGTTTTGAGTTGTGATGTAAAGGATATAATTCTTTTGGATTAAAATTGTACTATTCTTTTGTGAATCATGTTTCGGTGATGGTCGGCCATCACCGGTGATTCTTCTCGGTTCTTCTGCCCATGAGTTTTCATGGGATTAGAACTGTTATTTTAAAATTTTGAGATATAGAATTAGAGATTTAGTTTTGCATATAATGTTTAGCTATGGTTTCCGCTTTATTTTTGCTTTGTGTGTGTATGTGCCAAGTGTTCTGTTCGGGGATCGGCCTTGCGTCGATCCGACGGTCCAGGTTTATCAATTAGGAAACTCGGGCTGTCACACGAGCCCTCTTATTTATAGATCATAAGGGGTCAGTTTACAGTGATCTAATTCTAAGAAACTACTAAAAACAAAAAATTCTTAATATAACTCTAATTCCTAATTTTGTCTTCCTTGCTTTCACTGGTTGACGGGCTTCTGGATTTTCTCTTTTATTTTAGCAACCGAAATCTTTAGGAGTCTTTCTTCATCAATCTTGTCAGTTTCGTGATTTGCTAAACTTCTAATTCAAGAGTTCTTCTATTTTAGTGCATGGCGGTGTGAATCTTCACGTGATCAGCAACAATGAGAAGCTTCTATTTGTAAAATTGTAAATCACGATTTCTCTCTTTTTCAACTTACTCTCTAGACGATTCTATATTATGATCGATCGTTTTCTTTCTGTATCACCTTTTGCTTTGAACGTCTTCTGAAGAATCATAAATTACGATTTCTTATTTCTTTCTTTGGCTTCATTCAATCATAAAGCACGATGTCTTAGCTTTCAGCAGTGTCGAATTGTCTTTCACGTTCAATCATTTTTCTTATTGCTTTTTTAGTTAATTTCGATGAAGATTAACACTTTGGTTCTCTTTTATTGATTTTCCTTAATATTTTCACATCATTAGCTTGTTAGTAGCAAACTGGGGTCGAGCAGTATTAAGTTAAGGGTGATAAAATGATATATTCTGTGAATGATCACCCGACACATGACACGCACACCCCTCACATCCCCTATAACGACTCCCACCAAAGAAAACCTCCCCCGAGACCTCAAAAGACGATACCACCATAAACATAGACGACCTCCCTTGACTTCTAGATGATTACATGGCTAACTGGGAACGCTCAAGACAGTCCTTCGGATTCGAAAAATTCTGTCGGGACCTCGACTTCACTATACCTGTCGGGTTCAAACCACCCAAATTCAACAAATATAATGGTACAAGGAACCCGAGACACCACTTGGCCCTGTTCTATAACGACTGCCTACCGATTCGAACCAATCATGGGCTCCTGACCACTTCTTTCAGAAATGGCTAGAAGGAGAAGCCCTTGACTGGTTCGCTGTCTTACCTCTAGCTGAAATCGAGACATTTGAAGACTTAGCTAACAGATTCCTAGATCAGTACCAGCACCTAACTTACGAAGAAGTCAGTCTCATTGACTTAATACACACAAGACAAAAGGACGACGAAGACTTTTCGACATTCACCAACCGCTAGAGAAGGCTCGTCGCCCGAACGAAGAATCAAATAAAAGAAAGCGATGTGATGGAAATCGTGATCGGCAATACCTGAGAGCCTCTTCGGGGCTTCTTCATCCTAAGCGACTACTCTTGTGACAGCCCGATTTTCTTGACATATTTTTTTTTAACACGGATCTCCGAGAAAACCAAACCGCCAGGTCGTAGATCACAATCTGATGCAGAATACTTGGTACATCTATATACATGTGAAAATCAAAGCAGATAATATATATGACATAATTAAAATCTCCAGTTCTAATATCTAACATGAATAGTAAACTAAAATAAACAACCAATGATGGCCAACCATCACCTAACAGTGGTATATCATACATGTATAATAGCACAAAGTACCATGCTTAAACTTACCAAAATCCACAATGTAATAAATCCACGATCTCGAAAATCTTACAAATCCTCAAGTCCTCAATCCTCAAGTCCGATGTCTTGATGAGTGTTATACCTGTGACATATAGTCAGGGCGAGCTAACAATCTAAGCTCAATGGAGAAAACTAATACCAATATACATCTCATCAGTCATGCATAGATTCAAAGACAAAGATCAAAATATTTTCATATTAAAACTGATGACATTTTCATACTCAAAATAGAAACTGAATTCAAAGGCATTTTCTTATCAAAACCGAAATCGATTTCAAAGGCATTTTCTTATCAAAATCGAATTTCTAAGACATTTACTATCAAACAAAATTTCTAATCATTTTCATATCAAGGGTAATTTCGTATCAAAACAGAGTGTCTTGTTCATATCAAAATAAAAAGTAATTTACTGAATTCGATTCACTTACATGTCTTATCTCTGATTTACTGAGTTCACTTACATTCACTTACTTGTCTTATCTTTGATTTACTGAGTTCACTTACATTCACTTATGTATCTTATCTTTGATTTATTGAGTTCACTTACATTCACTTACATGTCTTACACATTCTTATATAGATTTACTTATATGTCTTATACATTTTTACATAGCTTATATAGTCGATTCACGGATATCCCGTCGTGCCTATTCGATTCACGGATATCTCGTCGTGTCGATCTTACACAATCTTACATAGCTTACATTGTGAGTTCGGAGTTTCGGATTCAATGTTCGGATTTCAAAAAATGATACCAACAATGAATTATAAATAAATTATCATATCAGTTCAAATTACAGATATCCCGTCGCCCCAGTTCAAATTACAGATATCCCGCCATACCGGTTCAAATTACTGATATCCCACCGTACCAGTTCAAATTACGGATAATCTGTCATACCAGTCAAATTACAGTTTTTTTTTTCAAATTTTAGATTTCTAAATTCAAAAGGTTCAAATTACAGATAAATCGCCATACCGGTTCGATTCATGGGTTTAACCGTTGTGCCGATTTGATTCTGCCCTAGCGACCCACGGTGTACTTATAATCTGCCCATAACGGTCCATGATGTATTTATAATCTACCCATAGCGGTCCACGGTATACTTATAATCCGCCTATAGTGGTCCACTTAAATGAACAGACTTATTAGTCGATTTACTTATTTGATGTTCAATATTTCATTTCAGATTCGATCTTTCTAAAACTTCAGAACAAAACGTTTTCGATCCTCTAAATGATTCCAAAGCAAAACACATTTTCAATATTTCAAAATGTTTCAAACAAATGTATTTTCAATATTTTAAAGGGCAGAAAGCGACATACATTTCGATATCTCAAAAGTTCTAAGGCAAATACATGAGTACATATGTTGATATTTCAAAAGATTTCAAAGCAAACATGCATTTGATATTTCAATAAGTCTAAATACAATTCAAATACAGTCAATTTATCACATTCCTAACTATCATATCACAACATCTATGAAAAATCAAATCGAAATACAATTGTGTGTGAAGTTTTTTCTCACCTTAACCTCGAAGTTACGCGAAGCCAAGCAAAGTCCTATTGATGACTTACCGCCCTCAATCTACATCACAAATATACGATGACGTATCAAAGATTAAATCTAATCACTAATAATTTAAACATATTTAAGTGCTTTCTCATAACGACGCTGAAACGGATAAGTTTATGCTAACTTAGAATTTGATGCAACATTCCCTCTAAATTTTGACCTTTAAAACTTTAGATTCACAAAATTAGTAATTCACAAAAGTTGTAGATCTTGTTATCCTCTTTCCAACGCCATAAGAATCGTAACAATCGGAGTTTGGAGCAGAACGTTATAACCAAAATACCGAGATAGTGTCGGCAAGCTCAATCAAAATCGACCGGTCGATTTCTAAATCCAATCGATCGATTTTTTAAAACCGATCGATCGATTTCTCCATAATTTTAGCACTTTTTTATTCTATACAATTCGATCGATCAATATCTGAATCACTCATTTGGTTTTGACAGTTTCAGAAACCCTTCGGGCTTCTTCTTCTTCAATCCAAAATACTCAAAACCCATTTTCAGACGTCCTAATTACCCATAAATAATAACCAAACTAATTCAAACCAATTTAAATTGAATCTTATCCTTTCATATCGCTAGAGCGACGCCTATGATGTGCGGAGATCGAAATCACCAGCGCCCGCGCCACAGACAACCAAATGGGTTTAAAATTCACCTTCTCGCGATCATTTCAGCACGATATAAGCTTAAACTCCTCTCTTAATGCATGACAAAACCCTTACGAGATCCACCGACTTTGAGACTTCGAAATATCCAAATCAAAAGAGGGTTTGAAGGGATAAAACCTTCGTTTCTTCATGGATCTCCATCACGTCGGAACTCAATGACTTCTCGCGGCACACAAACCAATGCGAAGCCAACACCTCAAAATTTACAGGAGTCTATTCGAGTTTTGGACGTCCATGGGCGATCTCTTCAAGCACTTTCCCTCTCTCTCTCTCTAGAAACTCAAAACCCCAATCAAATTACAAACGGCTATTAGATTCCAAAGGAAGCTTTGCTTTTTCTATTAGAAGGGGGGTTGGTTCCCCCATGAAACACATACACCCATTTAGGTGTTAACCTTATCCAAAGAACCAGATTCCGCATGAAACGGATACACCCAATTAAGGTGTTATCTATTATATAAATAATCTTTTGGTTCGATGTGGAGCCTGCACACCCAAACCACTTATCAATCAGACTCGGTGTTGAGCCAATATACCACTACGGTGTATAAGCTTTAGTCCAAAAATCCCATACGTAGTCCAAACGGTCCCAGATGATTTTATCTGGAAAATCCAAAACGGTGATGCGTTTCTCAACGGACACGCATGTAATCAGGACCTACAGTTTTCGGATTTTTTGGGATGTTACAACTATGATTTCTCTAGCCTTCATGAATGCGCCTCACACATAGAGCGTTGCCTAAAGAATGGGAGCCTTAATCTCTCCACACTAACACCCAAAGGACCCTCCTCCGACAACCCTAGAGCAAAAATTCTAAACAAGACTTTAAGCCCCGAACAAATCAACACAAACCAAGGACAAAACCAAACAAACCCTCAACCATACCACCCATATGACCAAGCTCAAGATCTATACCCTGACCAAAACCAATTACCACACACAAACCAAGATCAACACCCTTACCAACCTTTATACAACAACCAATACACAAGCCCGCACTATGATCAAAACCAACTGCGCAAACTAACATCACCTGCTACAACAAACTCCATCAAGGCCTCAACCCACATACGATACCATACACTCACTCACTCCTGCCCCATTCCACCCAGCTAGCCTAATCCGGAGGATTGAACCCCCTTCTGGCCATGTCCATACCATCCATTCATGACCAACTAACCTTATCCCGCGTACCTATAAATGCGAAATCACCTTTCGCCCTGAACCAGTCACCAAGATCACTAAAATCCAAACTATTACCAAATTCACCCCTAAACTAACTCAACCCATCACCAAAATCGACACACCCCCGAACCAACTTGACCTACCTTCGAACTCGATAACTAACCCACCAATGAGTCAACCATTGTGCTCCCCGAGCCTGCACCAGAACCAACCTTACGACCGACACCTACACAAACTTACATACCGGTTTCAGAAGAAATTCCCGTACTAATCTATCCATATACTACAACACCATTCAAACTTAAATCGATCACAAAACTAAACTCTGAACCCAAACTAGTAATCAAATCTGTCCCCAAAATCACCAGCCCCCTCACTTCAGGACCAATCCACCAACATACCACGACACCATTTATACTTAAACTGATCATGAAACAATACTTTGAACCTGAACTCGTAATCAAACACACTCTGGACTTAATCCCCGAGCCCAAATGCATTATCGTACACATGATCGAACAGATCACCCCACCAACCTTAAACCCGACCCTTGAACTAATCCCTACATCAAATTTAAAACATGAACTCATCACCCCACTAGCCTCATAATCAACTTCTACGCCCACTTCAGAACCTAAACTCACTACCACCTCACCGACGTCAAACAAAATCTCAAACCCGAATCTGTTATCAAACACACCTCTGAAACATCCATTTCACTCACTTCAGAATCAACCATTGAATCGATCTCAGAACCAACTCACAAACCAATCTCCACACCCGCATCAAAACCTGAACTCACCACCGAACTTATCACCTCACCAACCAACCACGAAACTGAGCCCCAAGACCAAACCTATTATCAAAATTAAACCTATCATCGAACTCAAACCTATCATCAAACCTAAACCTGTTATCAGACCCAACATTGTCACCAAACCTAAATCTACTATCGAACATAAACTTGTGACTAAACCTATCAGTAGACCTAAAGCTGTTATCAGACCCGACATTGTCACCAAACCTAAATCCACCATCGAACATAAACCTGTCACCAAATCTAAGCCTATCATCAAACTCAAACCAACCATCGATCCTAAACTTGTCACCAAACCTAAACCTATCATCAGATTTGAACCTGTCATCAAACTTCAACCTACCATCAAACATAAACTGATTGTCGAACACAAACCTGCCATCAAGCCTAAAACTATCATTGAATTCAAACCTATCGCCACATATGAACTTACTAGCAAATCCGCACCAGCCTCTACAACATCAATGGTACCCGACCCTAAGCCAACCACCGGACTTGTCGATACACTAACCCACCAAACCATCATTCCTCCACTTTCGAAACCAAATCAAACTCGAATCTTACAACTCCGATTAGCATCCAAATTAGCATATTGCCAAATTCTCAAACCTCGCAACATAAAATTAACATCACAACTGGAATTACGTATGAATCCCATATCAAAATCTCCATAGACTTCACGATCAAAACCTTCACAAAACCCCAACCAGTAATAATACCGCCACGTCAAACCTTTGACACTAAACCTTCTCAAAAAATTATAAATAAAACTTTAAAATAACCTCACGATAAACCCAAAGTGTGAATCAAGCAAGACTAGCATAAACAAACAAAACCATACCGCCCCACACAGAGGAAAGGTCCACCTTGGCCTACGCCCTCGCGTCTTCTCCTCCTACTCTACCTTTGCCTTATCTTATTATTACCTTTACAACACCAACGGATTTCACTCCAACTTCATCAGCAAATAACTTTCCAACAACTCGAAAAACACCTTCAAAACTATAACTTTCAACTCTATGAGGTGCCTCACCCTATCGAAAAATTAAAGAAGGTCCCTCCCGACAAGGAGGCCCCGACCATAAAAGATTTATCAAAAAAAGAAGTTAAAAGATGTCACACCTATTTCAACAAATCTCACATCAACTAAAACACAAACCTCAACATAACATCTCTCTCATCCCAGATCAATTAGATCTAGAGGGATCGAGGACCCCAAAACAATATTATCTAATCGAACGGTCACTCTGACCATTCAACATGTCCCACCAAGCAGACTTCCTGAGTCAGTCCCTTACTTCAGGAACTGATTATGTATCTTAAAAATTAATAATAATAATAATATATACTCAAAAATTAAAGAAATACATAAACTTTTCAAAAACTATATATATACTTAAAATCACAAAAAATATTCTTATACCCAGCAACATCCATGACCCCGAATTTTGTGTCCAAACCTAAAATTTACTTTAACCGAAAATTCTAAGCTGAGAAGCTAGTGCTAAGAAATAATGCTTACACAATCGCCTCACCTAAAGGAAATCGAAGCCCACGTGGGAAATACTTATATAATCTCGGCAACATGCACAGGAAACAGCAAGAGGGGAAGGACTTCCTAAATCACAGAATGCTACCCCTAACTCGATCATCATACCTTGTAGCCTAAACATGCGTAACTATATATTTATCATCCTTGTAGTCATTGCAAGGCATGCGCTAGTCATAGGTAATTATTCTTTTGAACCATTTTAAAAACCATCTGACTCATTAATCACCCCTCCTATTTGGGCAAGTTGATCGAAAGGGCTAGTCAATCATGAAACCTTTTTTTGAAATGTAGAAAACTCTGAATTTTCATACACCCTCTTTAGCCATTGGAGTCGATGTTAGAGCAAAAAAAAAATGAAATTGCAAGGCTCCATCAAACCTCAAAATTCTTGCGTTAGCAGATTGTTTCAAAAAATATACAGAAAAGAAGCACAACCGAGCGAGAGTAATACGACGAATGAAAAATTAATGAATTCGGGGAAGCATAAGAAAATTGTGAGGGCATTCCTAGTAGTCTTATTAGGGAAGTATAAGCAAGCCGCAAGGGCATCCCTGACATCCTCACACTACTAGATGTCGCGTACGGTGGCGGGAGGAGGATAAACTCCTTCTAACCATAGAATTTGATGATTCGATAGTGCTGGACCATGACGAAGAACTCAATTATGGTACTGCACTACCCACCCGAGAAGAAAATAGTTTACTACTATTTCAGAAATCAGTTGAATGAGAAGTTATCCCCAGAGCAATAAGCCTTGCCTCTTCTTCACCCTTTATTTTCTTTTTGGTCAACGAGTCAAATGACTTTGAAAATATCTTTCAGAATAAAATCGAAAACTTTCAAATGATAAGCGATGAAATCACCCGTTACCCACCATTCACCTCAATCCCACTAAAAAACTATGATACATGATGATCGTTCAACACTAACACAATAAAACCCAACATTTGGCCGAAATAATCCAACTACTTCTCAACGCAGGATCATTACAAACGCATTCTAGGACATCTGTGAGGCCGATAAAAGTCCCACTATCACTTGACACTGGGGTTTTTTTTTTAAGAGCGCTAGCACCTTGGTAGCGATACTTAGGTAGCGATACTTAGGTCACAAGATCGATACCCCAAACTGGTACATTTTTTTATTTTCAGGTTGTTCCTTACTTTTCTGCCATGAGACCAAAAACATCTAAAACAAGACAAACAAGAAACATACAATAATAAACATGAACAAATATAAACGAAACGAACACAATAAACAAAACATTGCTTTATTTATGATAAAAATTTTACAGGTATCACCGGAGGCATACCTCCTGAACATACAACCCAAAATGAAAACCTAGATACTGAACATACAAGTTGAAACAAACAAGAAATCCAAAACGGACACAAACTCAAAACACGATGTGTGGAACGTCCAATTAGAAGCAACAGAAAAGCGAGGGGAGGATTGGTTGGGTAACACCCTTTCCATCCATTTGTAAAACTTCTCTCCCATCATCTTCACCTCCCGCCATCTTCACCTCCTAACAATAATGATGGATGTATACTGCCACTCAATCCCAACACCCCCCCAAACCACAGCGACGTCTCCATTCACACCGCCATCAGAAGCCACTTGAGGACATAGAACATTCAAAATGATGTAGAATAGAAGAAACGACATCAAAATCGGACTGACAAATCCAAAAATATTGCCAAGGCATCGAAATCAAGACGCTCTAGGAAGGAATGAAGAAAAAAAAAAGAAGTTCAAACATATATAGGTGCTCGCCTAATTAAGCGCCAGAAACACTATGCTTAATCCAATTCAGCGCTGGCACAACTGCCTGCATTTTGAATCAAACGCCACATTCCACGCTCATGATTCATCTTCCGTCACTGCAAAGGATCCGACGAACCGATCCCACGCTTAAAACCCCATGTGAAATCAAATTACACATCTATACTAATGCACAGAATTCGAAAAGTCACCCGCGCACTCCAGCCTTATGACCCGCCAACTCTTCGATTGCGCGTAGCCCACCATGCGCATAATCTGATTACATGCATTATAAGCCACACACAATTAGCTCACTAACCCTGAGTGCGCTGCCCTCCCTGGCGCGCAACTTAATTAAGCGCCAAGATTAAGGCGCGCAATTCCCAGCTATGACATACACATCAAACCAAATACACACCCTAACCAAAATAAATATATGCCCTCAACAAAAACCTTAAACAAAACAAACACGCAAGAAAACATGTCCTATCGCAATAAGACACATACATAATCACCTTGACCCATCATAAACCAATCAAGGGTGAGGACATCTCCCCATAGTCCCATCCCAACTAAACCACTCCCCAACATCCCCCACTCGCTCCGCTACACAAAAAAAGCCCAACAAAATTAAACAAAAATAAAATAAAATCATTGCTCACAGTCTCATCACTATAACATAACCCAACAAAAATAATAAATAAATAGTAAAGTCTCATCACGACATAAAGCAAAAAAAAAATAATAAAAATAATGATGATAGAGTAGTAGTTCACGCTACTTGTCCCATCACTCTCCCTTGTCTCATCGCATAACCTCACACGCCCCTATGTCCCATTGTAATGATAAAACATCACCACTCCACCAAGGCCAAAGGCAAGTCCTGTCACAACCCGCCACGACATGCAACCAGAAAGGGAGGCTCAACCAATGTCCCATCGCAAAGAGCTGAACCTCCCTCCAAACATCTTACCATGAAAATAACACGTCCCACCGCGACGACTCCTGAATGTCCTATCACGCGACAGTCGCCAAACTCCACCATAGTAGAAACACACGATCACCGACAGAAGAGGAGAGGGATTTCTCCGATATCCCATCACACCTATCAATTATCAAGTCCCATCGCGAACTTCTCATCAGGCGATCCGGACATCCCATCACATTAGCAACCATCAGACCCCGCTACAACAGAAATGAAGGAGGAGAGGAAACTCTCTGATGACCCATCGCGACACAACAACAGGGGGCAACAGCCAGCCAGTCCCATCGCAAACATCTCATTAGGCGATCCGGACATCCCATCGCGAGCAATACAAGGGTCTTCCGTCCAAACCAGGTAAGTATCACCCCCCTCTTTATCTACTCGATATTCTTTATAAAATATAGTTAAACAATATTAACTCAAATATTTTCAAAACCCGTCTCTCTTAACACGCGAATCACTGTAGTCCTTCCATAAGAGATAATTATCAATATTTGCGAGAAGATTAGACGGAGTATCTAGCATACCAAGTGTCATTTTGACAACCACATAAAACGGTCGGGTCCACAAATCCCACTCCGGTGGATCTGCTCAACAACGTCTTGGAAGCCACATTTTCTACAGTTTTACCACCGAATTGATCTTAAGTTAAAAATCTCAAACTTTTAAAAAAATATATAGATATATATATATACATACAAAAAATAAAAATAAATAAATCCTCTATCTATCAAAATTCTATCTCTTATCACCTCAATCCATTCTTTCCCCTAGGAAACTGAACACTGAGCATACTCAACTCTAAGAAATCATAAATGTCCACTGGAAAGTGACGCCTAACGCACCGTTGGTGTGAGCAATGACGTGCCCGGTCTAACATGACTTACGAAAGCCTTCGCCATCATATTATATCATATTGTTTGGTCATTTAACCTTGTCTCTAGACATTCATATGGCGCCCCCCAGTACCTCGATTGTGTCAATTTCTCTCTGTCTGATTGATCAGTCACATAATATACCATTTTATCACCCTTAACTTAGTGATGCTAGGATTTAGTTTGTTACTAATAAGTTGATGATATGCAGATATTAAAGATAATTCACCGCCTACTGAAGAATAAAAAATCGTGTTTTACGATTTTACAGAATGATTGAATGTTACTATTGAAGAGCTATAAAAAATCATAATTTGCAGTTCTTCAAAGAGAAAGAGTAAAGAAGAAAAGTGATGAATCGTAATTCAGAGATCGCCCAAAGAGAGAGCTATGAAAGATAGAAAATCGTGATTTACGATTTTCTAAGAAAGAGAAGAAAGAATAATCGTGATCTACGATTATGATTATAAAAGCTTTCTTGTTGCTGTTATTGCTACTGATCACGTGAGAATGAATACCGCCATATACAGAATTAGAAGAACTCTTTAACTAGAAGATTGGCTAAGCACGAATTTGAGAAATTAATGAAGAAGAGGACTCTGCTGCTAAAATAAAGGAACAATCCAGAAGCGCATCAACTAAAGAAAGCAAGGAATTAGAAATAGAGTTATAGTAGAATAATTTAATTTCTTTTATTAGAATTAGAAATCTTGTACATCGACTCCTTATGATCTATAAATAAGAGAGCCCGGTGTAGGAATAAACCATCGAAGAAATTTTCAGCATCAATTGACGGTTGAGGTTGGGTTTTCTTTCGATCAAAATTTAGAGTAGATTTTTATTGCTTTATAAATTACATACCTAAGGTTTCTCAAGAGAAATTGATGACTGTTATTGGGTGCTGAAGATTAGTGTAGATATCTGTAGTTTCTCAGAAGCAATTGAAGACTGCGGCTAAGGGGTGAAAGATATATTTACTTTATTTTCTAGTTTAGATTTTTTTTTCTTTTATTTCATGCTTTGTAAACATCTTTAGATTTTAATTTGAATTGATGACTCAGGTTGAGATTTGTAGATTAGTGTAATGGTTTTTACTTTTCCATTTTCAGTTTTCTAAAGATTGATTGACGCCCAAGTTCTAGGAAATTGTTGATTAAATTAAATCTGTATTGATAGGATGTTAATATTGATTGACGAGCAATGCTAGAAAACTAAATATATAGTGTAACGGAACTATTTAATTTTATAAATTTCTGATAGTGAAAGATTGTGATTGACGATCATAATCTGAAGTTTGAAGATTAGGATTTATTTTCTGTATTCTAGATTAATAACAAATTCTTTATTCAAATTTCTCCAGTAGTTTAGGATCTTAAAAGATAAGTATAAGTTTCCATAAAAATTGAATTAATATTTGTTCAATCGATCTTTGTGGGAACGATCCTTTGCAAGTACTATGATTTCCATTGTGCACTTACAATAAGTAAAGACTTAATTAGATACATATAAGTAATCAAGTCAAGTTTTTGGCACCGTTGTCGAGGATCAGCGTTGATATATATATTAATTCAAGAAAACAAATATTTATCTTTATCTTTTTATATTTCTTTATATTTCTAATTTTCTTTGATCACTTTTTAATTTTTCGCAGGTTTATTCAGAGCGTCAAATAAGAGTTTCAACTTCCCCTGATCAGCGAAGCTCATATTTGTTCTTTCTCCCTACTTACTAAAATTAAAATTAGATAAAATTAAAATTAAAATAGATATTTACAATAAGTATTTTAGCCACCCTGATGTAATTCCAATATGGCAAGAAGAGACCAATACATGGCTTAGACCATGGGGAAATACTATGCATTGACACCTCTTACACCTCCCCCATGTATTCAAATACACCCTGCAGCCGGCAATAGGATGTTTGAAATTATGCCCAATGTACTTCAAATACTTCCAACTTTCCATGGGCTAATGGATGAATACCCCAATTTGCATGTAAATAAGTTCGTGGAAGTATGTGCTAACATTCGAATTAAGAACTTAACAGAAGCATCCACTAGGTTGAGACTGCTTGCATATTCCCTTAGAGATGAAGCAAAGTTGTAATAACTCAAAAAATTACGTTAAACGGTGACCTCGGGATCCGTGCCCAATTGGTCATAGGTTTGACCAACTAGGAGTTCACTAGTTGACTCGAGGAGTGATGAACGGATGCGATGTGAAATTAAAACAAGCGTGTGAAGTGTGAGGTGAAATCTGGAGCCACATACACCCATCTGGGGTGTATGTGCTCAACACATGGGAAATGAGTATAAAAGGGTTAAAGAACCCTAAATTACTCTTGTTTGGTTGTTGAAGAGAGTTAAGAAGAGAGAGAGAGGGAGAGAAGTAAAGAGGGATTGTTGTGCAATGAGTGAATGCAAGCCAAGAGGGGATTCGAGCATTTAAGGCCGGATTCGACGTGAGGGATCCGCTAGAGACAAAGCTGGAACCCTAGCCATTCCAACCTTGAGATCCAAGCAAATGAGATCTGATTGAGGTAAAATTTATGTGAATTAAATGCATAGACCATAGAGGTTTAATTGCAGTCAAAATTTACTTAAAATCATAGGATAAAGGCCTAGGAAAAGAAAGAAGATTGTTTGAGAAGGATTTGGAAGAACAGCCCGAAAAGGGGGTTGAGTCTGGCCAAATCGAATAATCGATTTGGGATTTTGATTAATCGATTTGGTCTGAGAAGTTGAAAGGTCATGAAGGCCCGATTTTGATTAATCGAAATGAATTTCGATTAATCGATTTGGATTTCAATTAGTCGATTTGGAAATCGACTAATCGACTGAAAAGCTCCAGCCACTGGAGGAAAGTAACCTGGTGAAATCAACTAATCGAATTGGAATTTTGATTAATTGATTTTGGATTTCGATTAATCGATCTGGGATCGATTAATCGATTTTGTGAATTCCATTACTCGATTTGAGAATCGACTCCATTATGTTAGAGACTTCGATTAATCAATTTGGGATCGACTAATCGAATTTAAATTTCGATTAATCGATTTTGAGAATTGATTAATTGATTTTGAGAATCGATTAATCGATTTGGATTTCGATTAATCGATTTTGGGAATCGATTAATTGAATTGCATTTCGATTAATCGATTTTGGAAATCAATTAATCGACTTTGACATTTTGCTTAAACTTTATAGTTGACTTTGAGATTCAGGAGGGTCTTGGACCTTCTTTGTTGCATCTTTAGTGATGAGTTACATGTGTTATGTTGTACCATAGGTGGTACGTATGATCATGAGCACAAGGAGCCGCGTGGGACCTTGATGCTAGGAGTTTCAGGAACTTGAGGTAGGGAACACCTTGAACATGTACTTTAATTTCAAGAGCATGTATGTAGTGATATAATTATCAAACTGAAGTTGTTTTTAAATTGTGAAAAGCTTTGTGAAAATGGGTGCGTGTGTGACACCAAAAATGTGATAAAGGCATCTGTGTGATGCAAGTAACTAAGAACAAGTAATCTAATGAGATTGAGACATCCCCAGGGGATGAGGAAGTAATAAAGGCATCAGGTGTGATGCGGGTATGTATACATCCCAGGGATGTATACATAGGATTGAATAATTACTGTTGAGGCCTAACTGATATAAGATAGCACACTTACACGGTGAACAACTATATGTAATGCACATGATATTTTTGTTATTTGAGGTTTGGAGGATACCCCACCGACGTGGCGGGATACCCACGACTGACCCGGCAGGATATCCGTGACCAGTACGGCGGCGAATCCGTACACCAGCACGGAAGTTTATCCGTGATCGTAAGTACATCCCAGGGATGTTGTGTGATATTTAACCCCGCCGCCTAGTGAGAAAGGGGCTTGGGTTGTATTCTCAGGGAATACATTTTTTACAACTGTCTAATTAGATGACGATGAAGGGTATCTCATCGGGGCTCGATGCTATATTGCTCAGGGATTACTTAAGTTGAAGATTTAAGTTTTTCTTTAGGCCTATTTAGTGTCATTCATGATTAAATCAATAGTAATGTAATACATGCAACTTACCAGTAAATTGAGTGTAAATCATCTGCTTTTAATTGGTTTTCTAGCAACTGCATAGATTCATCATGCTTTGAATATCATGGAATATATGTGAGTTTTGATTTATATGTTCATTGTGTTGTTCCCTATTGAGCTAGGATATAGCTCACCCCTTTAGACTATACGTCGCAGATCCACTGATAGCAGCAGCGGAGGCTTCGGGGGACGTGGATCCAGGTGATTCGGATTACGTACCTAGAGACGAGTTGGAGCCTCCTCCCGAGGACTTCTTCTAGGTGACTCTGTTGTGCACTTTGATAGAGAGTCAGTTTTGTGAGCAGATTAGTGCGGCTTGGTATGTCAAGCCTTTATTTTTGAGACAATGTAATTAAACTAGATTATTCTTTTGGCGAACCATCTGGGGTGATCTGATTATCACCGATGGTTCGGGTCAGTTCTCTGTTCATGCAGTGGCATGAAAGTAGAACTGTCTTTTGCATATGTCAGTTGGGCATATTAACGTTTTTCTGCTTTAATGAAATTAATTACTTTATTTGTTAAATTGTGCTTGTTATACCAATATTCCATGCTAAGTTTTAGGGCACGGTCTAGAGGATCGTGCTGATGGCACGGGTTTTGGGGTGCCAAAATTTGGGCTGTCACAAAAGCAGTGAATAAACTCTTTGCCTCATAACTCTATTGCTATTTGGGAAGGACTAGAACGTATATTCCTTACAAAATTCTTTCCAATCTGCAGGTCAAATCAAACCCGGGACCTTATCACAACATTTCATTAATTCCTGGATGAATCTCTTCAAGAATGTTGGAATCGTCTCAAGGATCTTATGCACAAGTGCCCTCACCATGGGATTGCGCATGAAAACTAGTGCTCACCTTCTATGAAGGCCTTGAAGATGTAAATCAGCATATGATTGATGTGGCATGTGATGGTACACTTCGTAGATTGACAGCAGAAGAAGCTTGGGAACTCTTTGAGACCCTTAGTGAGGAACCGGTGCAACATTATGCACCAGGTGAGGTCGACTCAGCGACATTAACGAATATGCTTCCTAAGCAAGGAAGACTTTATAAATTAAAGTTAATGATGAGAGGTTTTTCAAAACTATGGTCTTGGAAAACAAAAGTTCAACCTCTGGTGGGTATAAAATCGTACCTAACCATAGCCCAACTCAAATAGTCTCCCGGCTTCCAACTGTTCCTCCTTACCCCACAGAGACCCAATACCACACTGCTACTGAGGATACCTGGTTGCAAATAGCTTATAGCTAGATACAACAGAGTCATATTAAGACACAGTTACTTAACCACCTTGGGCAATTTATCGAAAGGTTGGAAACTTAGTTTGAGCAACTAATCCTTTTCGATAGAGAAAGTAACGTCCTACCCTCACATGCAGTTGGTACGTCTAGAGGACATATATTTATGAGAGGGACATCAACTCCCTCTGTTTTTAATTAAATTCCTATAGAACCCATCGAGCTATTGACTCACCTGTAGCAAATATCTGTAATATATGTATGTAATTTTAACAGAGTATTCTATGATTTATGGTATGAAAAATACAGATAATCGTAAAAGTCTCTTTTATCATGTCACAATCACTTAAAGTGTATGGATTTATAATTTCTGGTGATTCGTAGAGTTAAATCATAGTGAATATGATTTGAAGCGTCAATAAGTCTCACTTTCGTTCTACAGAATTGCAAACGATAATTCAAGGGAACAGACAGTTTCAGTGATCGATCCTATCTGTTACATTGGAATTCGAACCCATTGAATTCATAGATGAAGCAGACACGCATCGCATTCAATATTACCACTTTCCAACCACCCAAGCCTATAAGCTTACACCTTGACATGTGACCTTTTCCCTTCCCTATAAAACCAGACTCTTACCAGCGACTTATTCAAGATGCTGAATCGTCCTTTGAAACTGCCATTCACCCTAAACCTAACCCAAATCCGACATCACATTCCAAGAGCCCATTTTCCCCCACTTCCTAACCTTTATATCATCACAACCCACCCCAAATGCGAGCTCTTATATGATAATGGTGGGTTGAGCCGTCCCTCGCCACCCTTCTCTATTGCTTATCTTCTCCCTTCACTTACGCTATATTCTCTTCACATAGTTTTTGCAAGGGAGCAGTATAGGTGGAGGGTGATATGGAGATGTGTTCACTTCCCACTCTTTAAAGGACTTCCATAGTGGGATTACATTTCTTCCATGGAAGGAATGTGAGGTGCCTTTTTTGTGGGAGGATGGAGATGTATCTACTTCCTTCTCCTCAAATTCTTCGCTCAACTACACTGAGGTGCAGTTGATGAGTGTTTCAATAGCTCTTGGAGTAGCAACCTAGCCAAGGTGTGGATCCTCATTTTGTAGGAAGGGATTTGAGACTCAAATCAACGATGGATAGAAGCCGAGGACCGATCTTTATCGAAGACTTCATCTCCAACGCTGCTGTCGGTGTCATGTATAAATTAGTGTGTCTAGATTTTTCCTACGCTTTTTCTCTTTTATGTAATTAGTTTTTCTTATAGTAGTTTTTAGTTTTTCTTTTTCTTTCTGTTCATTGTAATTATTCAGTAATATATATGAAATTTTCTTTTAACTAACTTTCATCTTTACTAACAATGTGTGTGTTACTAACATTTCTAATATTTTGTTATTGATACTCCGAGAATAAGCCGCGAATATTTTCTCTTAAGTTTGGGGGAGAGTATATATCTGGCAACATATTTTTTTTGGTAAATAATCATTATATCAATAATTTTTAGTATCTCCTATTTTTGTGCCAATGAGGACATTGTCTGATTTAAGTTTGGGGGGATACACAATGTCTGTGTATATAATAGTAGTTTTAGTATATCAGTAGTTTTAGTTAGTTTATTTTCATAAAAAAAATTTCAAATTTTTTTTTTTCAAACTGTTCAGTGCATAGGAACTATGATAGAAAAAAAAAATTGCAAACCTTAAAAACTTACAATTCATTATAATATAAGTTTAATAATTAGAATATAGAACAGTACAATTCATGCTCAGTTCATTAAACACTGTATTAGAATGGATGTTTGAAACAATAAATTGATCTAAACTACAAAATTTAGACTATAGTTGCAAATTTATAAACCAGTGAGATTTTGGCCATATTTCCTCTTTATTCTGAGAGAGAGAGTTTTTATTCAATCAAAATTTTTTTTAACTTCTACAATGTATGAAATCTCATTTTGTTGAATTTAGAATCAAATTATTCTATGAATATGATAAACTGATTTTTTGTCTAGAACTACCTATTAGAAATATCAAAGCAATAAGGTATCTATGCTAGTAAATCGTAAAGATGATTTAAGGTCATCTTTTATTTAAACCAGAGCCAAAAAGTCAAAATCTCAGAAAATATTTTATCCTTTGAACCCATATTAGAAGCCTAAACTGAATTTCTTTGTACCAAAATCTGATAAACCTTTAATCATATGTACTACCCTAAAGCTTCCTATCTTTAACCCTTATAATTTTTGAGAGTTTAGAATATAAAAAGAAAGGAAGAAGAGGGAGTGGAAGGAGTAGAAGTAAAAACAGATAAAGGAATGCAAGAAGAGGTACAAATGAAGAAACAAAAAGAATATGGGAAAGGAAAAAAAAATCGTAAAAAGACGATTTCAAAAAAAATATATATGATGTAAAAAAAAATCTTCAAAAAGAAGGAAAAAACATAACATACGATTTTACAACTGAAGAACTGAGATATATATAGAAAAGGAAGAAAATGGGAAGAAGTTATCCAAATATTAGATACTTACTGAAGTAGAATAAAGAAGTCAGAAGAAGATAGAAAAAGAAGAGCTAAATTCTCAGAAAACTTTGAATCATTTTTTACCTTTCTTTGATACCTTTGAAACCCAAAGCTCCATTACAAACTGAATGAAAGACCTTTTTAATTTACTATTTGTAAAAGTATAAGCCTAGTAGATATATGGATAATAGATACTATGCATTATACAGGGAATCATAAGAATAAAATAGATTATCTTTTCTATGAGATTCATTAATTTTTATCTTTGACTGAATTTTTCTAAAAAATATAATGAGAGAACCCAAAAAGTTTCGATATCATTTTGAGAGTATGCCAATAGTGAGTTTTTGAATGAAAATATTTTATAAATCTACAGTTTAAAAAATTTTGTGAAGAATAAATTGTTCACTAATGCATATACACTTTGTGCTTACTATGAATTGAAGTTGGAGTTCTAATCAAAGATAACCGTTATAATGGAAAGTAAGGATAAAAGATTGGTAATTTTAGAAACTTGTAACAAACTATGTACTAACCAATTTGATAATTTAGGTATTTTAATTAGTGTACAAAATTAGTTAGAATTTTAACCTCTATTTCCTTTAATTTTTGAAAAAAATATTTTTAAAATATCAAAAATATTTTAAGTTTGTAGGTAACGTCACTGAAAACCTTTAGGAGATTACAACTCCACTAGGGATCACCTAGGGATTTTAAAGGCTTGTTGTATCTGCTAAATGCAATCGTGCTCCCTACGAAAGTGACATTTAATTTAAGTTCTTAATTTATATTTTCTTGTTTACTAGAGACTAGCAAAATATAAGTTTGGGGGTATGATCAATCACATAATTTATCACTCTTAACTTAGTGATGCTAGGACTTAGTTTGTTACTAATAAGTTGATAATATGCAGATATTAAAGATAACCAGTAAAAGAGAGTCATAATGTTAATCTTTGTCAAAGTGAACTCAAAAGGGGCAATAAATGATGAATACACGTAAAAGATAATTCACCACCTACTGAAGAATGGAAAATCGTGTTTTACAATTTTACAGAACAATTTAGTGTTACTATTGAAGAGTTATAAAAAATCATAATTTATGATTCTTCAGAGAGAAAGAGTAAAGAAGAAAAGCGATGAATCGTAATTCAGAGAATCGTCCAAAGAGAGCTATGAAAGATAGGAAATTGTGATTTACGATTTTCTAAGAGAAGAAAGAATAATCGTGATCTACGATTACGATTATAAAAGCTTTCTTGTTGCTGTTATTGCTACTGATCACGTGAGAATGAATACCGCCATGTACAAAATTAGAAAAACTCTTTAATTAGAAGATTGGTTAAGCACGGATCTGAGAGATTGATGAAGAAGAGGACTTTGTTGCTGAAATAAAGGAGCAATCCAGAAGCGCATCAACTAAAGAAAGTAAGGAATTATAAAATTAGAAGTAGAGTTATAGTAGGATAGTTTAATTTTTTTTATTATAATTAGAAGTCTTGTAAACCGACTCCTTATGATCTATAAATAAGAGAGCCCGGTGTAGGAATAAACCATCGAAGAAATTCTCAACATCAATTGACGACTGAGGTTGAGTTTTCTTTCGATCAAAATTTAGAGTAGATTTTTATTGTTTTGTAGATTAGATATCCAAGGTTTCTCAAGGCCAATTGTCAACTGCTATTGGGTACTGAAGATTAGTGTAAATATTTATAGTTTCTCAGAAGCAATTGATGACTGCAGCTGAGGGGTGAAAGATATATTTACTTTGCTTTCTAGTTTAGATTTTATTTTCTTTTATTTTCTGCTTTATAAATATCTTCATATTTTAATTTGAATTAACGACTCATGTTGAGATTTGCAGATTAGTGTAATGATTTTTGCTTTTCCATCTTCAGTTTTTCAAAGTTTAATTGACACCCAAGTTTTCGGAAATTGTTAATTAGATTAAATCTATATTGATAGGATTTTAGTATTAATTGAAGACCAATGCTAGGAAACTTGATATATAGTGTAACAGTACTGTTTAATTTTATAAATATCTGATAGCGAAAGATTGTGATTGACGACCATAATCTGAAGTTTCAAGATTATGATTTATTTTCTGTATTTTAGATTAATAACTAATTCTTTATTCATATTTCGCCAGTAGTTTAGGATCTTAAAAGATAAGTATAAGTTTTCATAAAAATTGAATTAATATTTGTTCAACCGATCTCTATGGGAACAATCCTTTGCTAGTACTATGATTTCCATTATGCACTTACAATAGATTAAGACTTAATTAGATACATATAAGTAATCAAGTTACTAACTGCCCCTTGCAGTAGGTCACAATATGCGGTGGGATGCCACTTGCACCCACGGATGAGGATATACCTCTTGACAGCTAACACTGGGCCCTCGAATGCTCCTCAGCTTGATAGATAAGAAAGTCAAGCACTTCATGTCAGCTCTCCAATTTACACTTGTGATTTCCCAAAGAAACGGGAAGGCACATCAGAAGAGAGGTGTCTACTTCTTCGACGCATTCTTATTCTACAAGAACGCGCCGAAGAGGGGCATCTATAGACATCCCAATTTTTATTGTCTCGGAGTATAAAAACCTATTCGGTTGACCTTGCCCATGGCTTTTGGAAAGGGACCAATCGTCTCTGAAAGTCCTTAAACCCTTAAAACCCCATAATCCGATAATTATGCACCATAACAATAGTATATAGCTAAGCCCCAAGCCCTGTTGATTGAAGGTCAAAGGTCGAGTCAGAACCCTGGCAATATATTCCCCATTAGAAAGCCCAAATGTGAACTTTTTTTACCGGACTTTGGTATTTTAGCAATACTTTGATATAGTAGAATTTATAGGCTTTAAAATTTTGCAAAAAAGCTTGTCATTTGAAAATTAGAAAATTGACCAAATTACAAAAAATTGGATTTTGTTCTTGAATTAGAAAGTTGACTTTTTATTCATTGAGATTTTTGATCCAAGACTATTTTTATTGAATTCAAATGGGGGTATTTCGTTATTTACATGTAATATCTTAAGTAAATATGACATTTACTTAAATGATATTACATATAAATATGTATGTTTGTCTGTCCTTACCTACCTGCTAGTCTGTCTATCTTGAAATCTGAGAACCTAGATCGACCCAACTCGAAAAGTTTTCTAATTCTGCGCCCTCACCTATGCGTGTAATTGATTGTGCACTCTGCAGGCCGTACTCAATTGGTCCGTATGGGCCAGGCGTCAGCCACCCGTGCACTGTTGGTAATTTCGATTGCGCGCACAAGCCTATGCGCTCAATTGATTACGTGCTCTACCAGTCGCGAGCAATTGGTCCAGAATTAGACTGAAACTCTGATTCCTAAGATCACCTGAACTCCACAATTAAGCACACTGTATAGAGCACTTAATTGGATTGCGGGCGCTACACAGGACGTGTAATTAGTTCCAACCAGATTGGAACTAGGACACCCGACTGAGCCAGTCAGCTGGTCACTCACTGAGTCGATGACCAACTCAATGCGATTAAGCGCACCGAACAGGGCGCATATACAATTAAACCCGCTGTACAGGGCATGCAATTGGATCTGACCGGCTAATTGCGCACCTCCCACATGGCGATCATTGCCCCGATACCTATAAATAGATCCCCTACCTCGACCTACAACAAATAATTGTCACAGAGATCTCTACTTTCTCGAGCACCAGCCTCTCCCAAGGAGCTTGAGTTCCTCCTCTACGGCGTCAGAAGGAGAACGAAGCACTTAGCTTTAGGTAATCTTCTTCTAGTTTTTAGTTTTAGTTCTAGTTCTAGTTCTTAGTTCCTAGGTTTTAGTTCTAGTTCTTAATTTTCTTTTCAGTTCTTAATTCTCCTTCTAGTTCTTAATGTTAGTTCGAATTCTTCGTTCTAGTTCTAAATTCTTAATTCTCGATCTCGATTTTTTATTCTTAATTATCAATTCTAAGTTCAAATTCAGTTTTTAATCTTCAATATTTCTAAAATAAACCTCAACCACCCGATTTGCCTAAGGGAGCTTACCGAGGGTATTCGGGAACGGGGCCGATCCTCCTTAGCATAATGGGCCACAACCCCTTTTTTAATTGGATTCATAGTAGGATTAGGAAATTAGATCAATCAGACTCTTAGTAGGATTAGGAGGCTAGATCAATTAAACTTCTAGTAGGATTAGGAGATTAGATTCGTTAGAGTTCTAGTAGAAGTAAGAAGTCCAAACTAGTTGGATTAAAGGCTACCCACGGCTGCTGAAGTTGGCAAACCGATGTTCAGTGAGTTAACCCACACCCCGCTCTTTTTAAAGCATGATTAGTGGCGTATTGTAGCATCAATAAATATCTGCAACTAGCAATCGCATCAACCCAGGTATTCTTCATTTAATATTCGCCTCTTTAATTTCAACACTTTAATATTTCTTAGTTTATTACTCCATCGCCCTTAGCCAGAGTCTACTCAGACCGAATTGGGCCACTTATTCCGGGAACCGAAAGGAACCCAAAAAAAGTGCGTACTAACACTGATGCATAATTTTAGAGGTTTTTCTACGATAATCTTAAAAAATTAAAAAAACTCCTCGACCTCTCCCTCCACGCCCTTTTTACACGACTCTTTCTTCTTACGAATGCATGTCTCTCTCTCTCAAAACCAAACTACTCATCTCTCTCTCAAACCTCAACAACTCGGTATTTACAGCCAGAGATTCTATCTGCAACTTGGGGATTCCACCATTAAAATTGTTTATTATCTTGAATCAGAAGAATGAGATCATTATTCGTCCCAGATATTTCATGGAATAGATCTTGAGATCATAGCTCACCGATCAACCGACCAGGTGTTGATTCCATGTGACACGCATCCCCAAAAGTGAGCAGGATCATCGCATACCATTAGAAGGGTTCTCAGGTCACTTTTGGGATGTCTTCCATGTGAAATCAACGTCTGACCATTTGATAGGTGGGCCTTAATCTCAAGATTTATTTTGTGGAAGATTAGGACAAAAAATGATATCCATCGTCCGATTTAAGGTAGTCAAATAGTGAAAACCTCAAGATGCGGAGACTGGATGTTTTGGTGCAAATATCGATACTCTCAAGACTTCTTTTGGAGATCCATACTTTCTCTCTCAATCTCTCTCTCTCTCTCTCTCGTACAATCAATCGCCTCCTCTCAATATGCATGCAACTGCACACTGCACACACTTTGGCGGTAATCTCTTGCCCTCTTTCTCTCTATTGCTTATCCACAAAACTTATCAAGTGTTTTCATTTTTAGGTAAGATGATGTACTTATTGTTTTGGTTTTAAAATTTTGAAGATTTCAATGAGTTCAAACTTGATACGTCTCTCTTTCTTATTTATAATCTCAAACTTACAGTCCTAAGGCATCCATGGAATGTTTTTCCAATGTGGACGAGATTCATGAAACTGAAGATTGTGTAAGTTCATGGGCGTCAATTTTTGGTTTAGATACATAAAGGTCTTGTAATAGACCTAAAATTCTGAACAAGAAACCTACTGCTTCGATATACGTGCTCGACACGAAAATTGAGACAAATTAAAAATATTTAATTTAATATTATGAAACATAATATTAATCTGTGGTAGAGTGAAGTCATGTGTGACTTCTAGATTAAGTCTGAGTCGTGTAAACCCTTGATGAGGCGTGGTACGCCATAGAAACTGCGTAGGTGCTCCACACCGGAGCTTAAATTAAGGTAAAACAGAAATATCAAAGATATTTATGTTTCTTAGCCTATAAGAGAAGGAAGAAGGATTGTATACCCACTTTGCATCTTCCTCTTCCTGCTTGTCCTGAGAAATTCATCTGGTTATGGTTTTTAGGTGGTTGCTTTGAGAAACCACAGTAGAGAGAGAGAGACCTAGGTTAGTGATTGCTCAATTGGAGAGCGTGAAACCGACGTTGTTACGTCAATCTGTCTTGCAAGAACGTGCGTTGTCACTGTGTGTCGAAGCGGAGCCACAAATTTGATGTTCCGAGTCGTGAGGGCGACAAATCCTCGATTTCGGATCCGAAACCCTCTTCGAATCGCGTTGCCAAGATCCCGAAAGGTACTTTAAATAGGTAAGTTTTTAGATTAAAAAGGGTGGAGGTAAACCTCATAAATGTGTAAAATGGATGTGAACGAATGGTTGTTAAGAACCATTAAAGATCAATGGTTAAAATAGGTCAAAAGAGTGATCGCCAATAATGACAGAAAACTGTCATTATTGATCGATCAAGGCAGTGAATTGATTGATCAAGACTGAGATTGATCGACCAAGGTAGAGAATTGATCGATCAATTCGTATAAGGAGTTAATGGGAACAGTAGAGTGTTTTTCTAGAAGTTCAGTGCCTGATGGGCATTGATCGATCAAATTTAGTATTGATTGGTCAATGGGAAAGATTGATCGATCAATTCGTACATTGATCGATCAAATTTTATAAACAAAGTGTGGGAATAGGAGGTGGGAAATTTGAGTTTTATAGGATTGATCGATCAATGGAAGATTGATCGATCAAATTTGTGGATTGATCGATCAATAAGGAAGATTGATCGATCAAATCCCATCTGTGGTTTATGAATTAAAGGAAGGCATTGATCGATCAAATGAGGTTTTGATCGATCCAAGTTGGGGATTGATCGATCAAACAAAGGTGTTGATCGATCAAATCTCTTTTAACACCTGAGAGTTATTTGAACGATTGATCAATCAATGAGGACATTGATCGATCAAAGTGATGGATTGATCAATCAACAAGGACATTGATCGATCAATCACCTTTGTTTTCTGCTGTTTTAGTTTTGTGGACAGAACACTACTGGGTACTATGCCAGTTAGTACCTTGACATGTCTAACACTTAGTGTACTATGTCTGTGGTTTAGGATCAGACTATGATGCTTTGAAAAGCTTTGGATTTGCATAGAAAGATGTCTGATCTAAGGTAGAAGAAATCCAACCTAAAAATGTATCTGAATATGACTTCATGATTCCTTCACATCTGTATCCTGGTTTCTATTTTAAAAGCATGTTTGCATATCAATCAATCTCTGTCATCTCTGATTCTTGCATTTTGATTTCTGTGTTCTGAAGCATGTTTCTGATTTCTGATATCTAATTCTTGAGGTCATGTGTGTATGTGATTTTAAGTATTTAATTCAGATGATCCCCACCGACTCGGCGGTATATCCGTGCCCTGGCACAATCGTGCATCTGCTTTGATAATCCCTCGACACAATTGCACTCCATAGATGAAGCATTGTTGCACTCTGAAAATTGTTCATATGAACGACGATTGATTGGGGTTTCCTATCGACATACACCTTATTACCACGTGCTAATATTCACAAGAGTTTCTTAAGTTAGAAATATATATGATTTAAGTCACAAATTATATACTAATAGCATATGTTCTGTTCTTTGAAAACTCAGTACATGACATCTAATTTATCCTGTCTGCATATTCTGAATTGATTATCTATTTGAGATACTACCTGCAAATCATGTCTTATATTTTCAATACAATTTTAGCTGTGATTCTTCTACTGAGCTTAGATGTAGCTCACCCTATTTTCTATAACATTAATAGGTTTTGAGGTTAGAGCTCCCGACACTGAGAGCGACCCTGACTACCAGCCTGATCCAGAGGCTAAGGTTGAGGAGGAGGATAACGATACCCCAGCTGATGAGTTCTATTAGCTGTTTGAGTATTAGTTTGTATATTTTTATATTTTGTACTAAATTCTAAATTATTGTGTGCTTGGTGGCCATTGTCTGTATTTATTATTATTGATGATGTATTACTTGTATTATTATACATTATGTAGGAACCACTATTAGGAACCATTGTTTTGGGTGATGAATGTCTATCATCAGTGATTCTTCTTGGTTCCTTTTTGAGGATGTATATTATTTTATTTTTATAGATATGCATTATTGATTCTTCTTTCTTTTAAAGCCATATATGATGACTTGATCTGCCACTACTAGACAGTGTCTTCTCTGATTTCCGCTAGACGAGCAGACACTCTGTGATTTGTCCTGGGGATCATCCAGAGTATGATTCTGATGGCACAGATTTATGGGTGTGGAAATTCGGGCTGTCACAGTTGATATCAGAGCCTAGGCTTTAGGTTGAACTACAAGTTCATGTCGAATTATTTTTACAATCTATATACTGATTAATGTTATTGTTTTCATAATGACAGACCGGTACTATGGGCCCTAAGTTCAGAGGTGGACACAGTGGAGGCAGAGAAGGACATAGAAAAGTCCCTTTGCAAGAAATTCTCGATGTTACAGGGACATCTAGGGGATTTGGATTCCTAGCGGATGACAATGCTATTTCGATAGGACCGAGAGGAGGAAGAAGAGGCAACGAGGATAGAATGGAGCAGGTGTTGAAAGCTTTGGCTACCAACGTCGCTCAGCAGACTGCTGCTTTGAATCAGCAAGCAGTTAGACCACCTCACCAACCCGGCAGTTTTATCGAGTTTAGGAGAATTAGACCTCCTAACTTCTCTGGTCAAACTGATCCCATTGAAGCTGAGGGATGGATAGAGGAAATGGAGAAGTTATTTGAAGTGCTCCAGTACAGTGATGTGGAGAAAGTGCGTTGGGCCACTTTCAAATTAGATGGTGATGCCGAACCATGGTGGAAGTCGGTATCAAGGAACAAAGAAAGAGAACTCCCTAGCACTCCTTGGACTTGGGAGGAGTTCACTGAGGTCTTCTATAACAAATACTTCCCAAAAATAGTGAGATATCAGTGGGAGGTAAAGTTTATTGAGTTGAAACAAGGTGCAATGTCAGTGAGGGAATATGGTGTTGAGTTTGATCGCTTATCTAGATTCGCACCACAGCATGTAGCCACCGAGCTGATGAGAGCTCGTAAGTTTCAACTTGGTTTGAGGCAGAACCTACAAAAGGATATAGCCATGTGGGAGATGGAAATGTACGAGAGTGTCATGTCTAAAGCTCTCATCGCGGAAGAAGAAAACCATAAGCAGTTTGCTTGGAGAGACAAGCAAAGCAGAAAGAGGTCATTTCAGGGGCAATCTCAAGACCCTGAACAAAACAAGAGGGCTAGATTCTCTAGACCTTCGGAATACCCTACACACTCTCGATCGGCAATATCGACTGGGCCTAGTTCATATCAGAGGCCAGCAGTACCTGCATCTTCCAGACCATTCCGACCGTCTAGTTCTTCTGACAACGGGGCCTCTGTAGCACAGGGATCTTCGAGGGTATCACCCTTCACTCCGGCCCTATCATGTGCTAAGTGTGGGAAACCACACAAGATAGAGGACTGTAGGAGAGAGAGTGGGGCGTGCTTCAGGTGTGGTAAGATGGGCCACATGGTCAGGATTGCCCAGAGGAGAGTAAGGAGAGTAAGGAGCGGTCCGGATTAGTGTCTACACAGAGATCCTCTCGACCTGTGGTTCAAGGTCGAGCATATGCTATTACCGCGACTGATGCTCTAACATCGAATGATGTCATACAAGGTATCATTAAATTTTAAAGTAAAATTATTTCTTTGGTAGAACGAACTGGAAATTAGTAGTGTCGAATTATTGTGATAATCTATTTATGACAATGATGCACACTACACATACACATTATAAACACTTAATTTAATTGTGTGACTGAATTATAGGTGTGTTGAAGGTATATTAGAGTTGTGATATTTGCTTTCATAGAGACGAGTTTTGGTAGACCCAGGATCTACACACTCGTTTATCAGGCCTCAATTCATGAAAGAATTGAGCATCACTCATGAGCACTTAGACTTCATATTGACGGTGTCTATTCCTACGAGGAGTTCAGTAAGTGCAGGCACAGTGTGTAAATCGGTGATTGTGTTGGTAGAAGATCACGAGATAATAGCAGATTTGATTCTGCTAGACATGCAAGGGTTTGACAGTATTCTTAGAATGGACTGGCTATCTGCTTACCATGCGAGCGTCGATTGCCTTCGGAAAGTTATAGTTTTTCGTCCTCCAAAAGGTCATTCAGATTCTTGAGAGTGAAGTCTAAGGTAGCCTCGTTGATATAAGCTATTCGGGCTGAGAAGATGATGAAGAATGGATGCAGCGGCTATATGGCATTTCTGCAAGAGTAAAGGGAAGAGAAAAATGTGGTATCTGATATTCATGTTGCTTATGAGTACCCCGACGTGTTTCCCGAGGATTTACCAAGACTACCACCTGCTCGGGAGATTGAATTTGCCATAAATCTAGTTCCGGGTACTGAGCCAGTATCTAAGGCTCCATATCAGATGGCTCCCGCAGAATTATAAGAATCAAAGGAGCAACTGTAAGAACTGCTTGACAAAGGTTCATTCGACCTAGTGTGTCTCCTTGGGGAGCACCAGTACTATTTGTTAGGAAGAAGAATGGTTTGATGCGTCTGTGCATCGATTACCGCCAATTGAATAAGTTGACAATTAAGAATCGTTACCCGCTTTCGAGAATAGATAATCTCTTTGATCAGTTACAAGGAGTGAGGTTCTTTTCGAAGATTGACTAGCGATCTAGTTATCACTAGTTAAGAGTCCAAGCAGAGGATGTTGAGAAGGAAGCATTCCGAACTAGATATGTGACAGCCAGAATTTTGGCATTCCGAAATCCGTGCCATCAGCACGACTCTCAAGGCCGTGCCCCCGAAACCTTTAAAGTACATTTGGTATAAGCAAGCCCAAAATTTTACTCTAACGAATTCTCATATAAAAGAATATAGTTATGGTCCTTAAAGGCAGCCCTTGTCCCATGCCAATTCATGGGCATAAGAACTTACCCCAAGCCGTTATATGAATGTGCAACCCAAAAGTTTTATCAAAAGCATACCGTATTTAATTACATTCAATAAAGAGGCTTGATATACCAAGCCATGCCTAACACTCTCAACTCACTCTCAAAGTACGCAGTGGGTCTCCTAGAAGAATTTCTCAGGAGGAGGCTCTGATTCCTCAGTGGGTACGTAGTTTGAATCCCCTGGATCAAAGTCTCCAGAAGTCCTTGTTGCCGCTAGTCCTGAACCTGCGACGTATAGTCTAAGGGGGGTGAGCTACATCCTAGCTCAATAGGGAAACAAAGTGAACATATAAATTAAATCTCGCATATATGTTAGCAGTTTTGAAAGCACAATTTACTAGGTATCACTTTTAAGCAGAACAATTGATATAACTGAAATAATTAAAATGCATACAGCTGATTTCCTTTCATAGTGTGGTTTGTTCTCATCTTACTGGTTTAGTTATGAATTCGGCCTAATCACTTAAACCTTTAACTTAAATAATCTCCGAGCAATATAGCATCGAGCCCTGATGGAATGCCAACCATCGTCGTCTACTAGACAATTGTTACATGTATTCCCTGGGAATACTGCCCAAGCCCCTTTCTCATAGGTGGCGGGGTCTATAATTAAATCTACATCCCTGGGATGTGCTATAAGTATACGGATTGGCACAGCATCGGTCACGGATATGTATCCCGCCACAAACCTCAAATAACAAAATATCGATGTGCTTTACATATAGTTATTCACCGTGACTTGTGCTAATTTTTAGTACATTAGGCCTTATCATTATGCTTTAGTTTCACTGTTTGTTTCCAACCGTATCCCTGGGATACTACAGATTTGATACATCATCTAGATGCCCTCATTATAATATTCCGTCCCCTAGGGACTTCATGATCTCGCCTTGAAACTTACGCACACACCCCTTTTGATTTAATCATACGATACTCATCTTTTAATAGAATTACACTGCATATATGAGTGGACGAAATAAAATAAATGTTTCAAGAATATTCCCTACCTCAACGAATTTCAAAGCACACTTCTCGTAGAGGTTTACACTTCACGATCCTACGTCAAACCTACATTTCATGTATTTAAAATATGCTCAGAAAGGTTACAAGAATAATTGGAGCGCATAGCCTCCAGGTTTCTGCACCAATAATTTCAAGAACTGTGTGGTGCCTCGCGGGAGCGAGCACAATTCCTCGCTCGAGCGGTCACTAGACCTCTCTTGAGCGGTCACTTGACCTCGCTCGAGCGGTTAAATTGAGGTCGCTCGAGCGGTTAAATTGAGCCGCCTGAAGCTTTACTGGGGACCTCGCTCGAGCTGTTAAATCGAGGTCGCTCGAGCGGTTAAATCGAGCCGCCTGAAGCTTTACTGGGGACCTCGCTCCAGCGAGCTTTTAACCTTGCCGAATTATTGCCGAACCTCGACTTTGTGGCTATGCGACAACGTAGTTACCAAATTCCGCATTTATTTTGAAAAAAATTGTTTAAAAAGGGGCTTTTTTCATGTAACATCATGAACAAGTTTAAAACCCATTTTCTCAAAAATACTCAAATTTTTATAATTAAAAAAAAAAAACCCTATTTTTATGTCTTACATGCATTTTTTACAATTTTTCTCATTTTGGTCAAAAAATATTTTGTTTTTAATATTTTTATTTTAAATATTTCAGTTACTTTTTCCCAAATGCTTCCCAATTTTTTCTGAATTTTGCCAATTTCTTTCATTTTTTGCCTTACTAGTTTTTTCCTCGAGTTCTCAATAACTTCCGACTTGGTAACCATGCCCAGCAAACATTAGAGATGCATATTTTTTTGAGGAATTGCTATAAGGTTCCCGACCCTAGCATGAATGCTCTTGACACTTAGGCCACCTTTAGGATGTGTGCTATGTGGATCCATCATGTGTCGGGTATAATTTGACGCCCATTATCTCAAGATTTTTAGTGCAACTGGTTGGATTAAAGAAAATTTATATGATTAAAGGCAATGTAAAATTAATGGTATGTTAATTTTAGATGTCGTATGATTGCATTGACTTGTATTAAATATCTTTAGATCATTACACACTTATTAGACAGAACACTTGATGATTTTATGTGGCACACACCCTAAAAAATGAGGTTGTGTATGGGATAACTCTCTGCTAGCTCCTGCCATAGCAGAGTTCACTTGCTTTAACAAGCTCCAAGCCTTTTTGCTAACATCCTGCTACCTGCTTTAGCAGGTAACCTTTCTCTTTGATAACTTCTTCTACATATCAAGATTTTATGCAAGATTTATTTGTTCAGCAATTCTACCCTCCTCTCTACTCACTCCTTACTAGAGCAGATTTTATTTACTCTGATAAGGAGTTAGTAGAGAGCAGGGAAGTTACTACTAAATCAGGTAAATTCTCATTTGCAAGGAGTTAGAAAAGAGAATGAGAACCAACTAAAACATGTGAACTATATTGTAGTTGAGGCTAACAAAGAGATATGCCATCTGCATCCCGAGTGAATACCAAGTCACCTGACATTCAATCATTTAACCTTATATTAATTTATTGTTAGCTCCAAATCAATCAAATGTTAAAAACGTACTTCTACTTAGTTTTATGCCCCAAATTATCGTCCCCTCTCAAGGTTTGATGTCAATTTCGTGAAGGAAGAGTGGCTTGGACCACACTTAGTGCGTTGGGTACATAATACTGATAAATAAAATAATGGGTCCCGTTATTCTTACACCAAAAGACTGCTTTCTCACCCAATCAACTCCACCCGCCATGCAGTGATTGCCTTTGAATTAGACGATAGAGATTATTTTTTCTCCCCATCTTTCGTACAATTGATCTATAGATTATGAGCCTACCATCACATGATCAATTTTTTATTACACGTGACACATCTAAAACCGTGACCCTAAATTTTACTTGGACATGATGGGGTGAGATAGCAATCTTTTGGGATGAGAATAATTACCCTAGAAGAATTTGTTGTATGGCCTAGTCCACCCCAGTGGTGTTAAGTCAATTTCTTTTTGCCAATATGGTCAAGCTTCAAGAAGTGTACAATTATTCATGCATGCATATTCATGGAGTAAGCTTTTGACTCGAGCACTGCCATTGATGCTCTGGTTCAATACACCTACTCATTATACTATTGAACTGCCATGTACGAGAAACTCTTGATCTGACAGTAGATTTCATGTAAAACCCTGAGTTTTAGGCATAATGCCATAATCTGACTAGATAATGGCCATGTGTGGTACATGCACAAGAAAGTTTGTTAGTGATGAATCTATCCTCAAGTCACTTTTGACCTTTTGTCATTGGAAGTTGTGTTTGGATTAACTCTTATAAGATCAGAAGCAACTCTATGCTTGCTCTCTATCGAAGTAGATAAAATCTGCTCTGGAGGGGATTAACTCTTATAAGATCAGAAGCAGCTCTATGCTTGCTCTCTGTCGAAGTAGATAAAATCTGCTCTGGAGGAGAGCAGACACAGAGCAACTTTATCACTTAAAACACCTCCCTGCCAGAGCAAATGTGGTGAGGAGCTGTGTTAACAAACTTGGAAGCAGTACCCTATTGGAACCAAAGAGCGAAAGAGTTGCTCTTTGCCCCAAAAGAGCTAACCCAAATGCAACCTTAATTATTTAGGTTGTGTTTGGCATTACTCTTTGGAATAGTAGAAAGGAGTTGTTGATGCTTTTTGTTGCTACAAATGAACATGGGGAGAGAGAGAGAGAGAGAGGGAGAAGGATTTGGGGAAGAGAAAAGGAGGCTGCTCTTTAAAATATGAAAAACATCCCTCTTTAAAAGAGCATGAAAAATCATGCTCTTTTAAAGTAGGGTCGACTCACCCCTTAGGCAAGTTAGGCAGTTGCCTAGGGCCTCCTAATTAGGAGGGGCTTCTTCCTATTATAAAGTTGTATTACTTTTTTAAAACTTTCATAATATAATTAAATGATATCGTTATTTGCAACCACATGTAGGAATTTGGAATCTATAGTTGCAAATAAGTCCATATCAGTGTAAATTAATAGTATTTTTTAATTAAAAAAAATTGTTAAATTCTTTTTATAAGGGCCTTATTGGAGACTTTTGTCCAAGGCCTCAGACCATGTTGAGACGGCCCTATTTCAAAGAGTGCTCCCTTTTATCTTCTTCTATTCCTTCTCTCTCTCCCCACATTTCTTTCCTATAACAAAGAGCAGTTGTTGCTCTTTTCTACTTTCCCAAAGAGCAATGCCAAACACATACTCTAGTAAGAGACTCGTGAGACAGATACACCATGAGCAAGAAAAATAGTAAGTTGAAAAATAAATGAGGCAAAATAGTAGGTCTTTCTTTTAAATTGTGTGCTTGAGGGTTATAAAAAGTGGGACTACTTTGAATCAAAGATGATGGATATCATTCTTTTTGCCTTGATCTTTCACACTATAGGTGCATGGTTCTTAGATCATTTTGATATATGCACTGTGGAATAAATATCTCACTGTTTGATAGTAGGCCCATGATCTCAAGAGGCATTTGTAGAAGATGGGGAAAAAAGATTATCATCATCTGATTCAAATCAGTGAACATTTTCAGCATGTAAAATGTTGAGAAGGAAGAATCTAGGGTTGAAAATAGAGTCACCCAATTTGCCATATGTAAATGATTATTGACATAAATAGTAAGTGTAGATCTAAAGTCGTCCATATGAAAGTTTTAACATTGTATCATGAAAGTGTTAACAATGTATAATCAGAGTTTTAGAATGGTTATTGTATTAGCATAGTATGGTAGATCTTGTGAGGTCAAGCAAATTCAACAAATTAATGGTATAAGAATATATAGAAATCCAACGGGCCTAACTCAACCTCACAAAATCAGCTTGTAAGGCGAGGTTTGCCCAAGATATAAAGAGCCCTAAAAGAGACTACTCACAAATGATATGAGACAATTCCAACAGAATATAAGACCTTTATGTATCTAAACCAAAAATTGAGCCCCATGAACTTACACAAACGATATGGGACAATTCCAACAGAATATAAGACCTGTGACAGCCCGGATTTCCGCACCCAAAAATCCGTGCCATCAGGATCATGCTCTGGATGATCCTCAGGACAAATCACAGAGTGTCTGCTCGTCTAGCGAAAATCAGAGCAGACACTGTCCAGTAGTGGCAGATCGAGTCATCATATACGGCTTTAAAAAAAAAAAGAATCAACAATGTATATCTATAAAAACAAAAGAATATACATTCTCAAAAATGAACCAAGAAAAATCACTGGTGATGGACATCCATCACCCAAAATAATGATTCCTAATAGTGGTTCCTACAGAATGTATAATAATACAAGTAATACAACATCTATAATAATAAGTATAGACGGTGGCCACCAGGCACACAATAATCCCGAATTCAGTACAAAACCCAAAAATATACAAACTAATACCCAAATGGCTAATAAAACTCGTCAGCTGGGGTATCAGTATCCTCTTCCTCAATCTCAGCCTCTGGATCAGGCTGGTAGTCAGGGTCGTTCTCAGTGTCGGGAGCTCTAGCCTCAGAACCTATTAATGTTATAGAAAATAAGGTAAGCTACATCTAAGCTCAGTAAAAGAATCACAGCTAAAATTGTATTGAAAATATAAGACATGATTTACAGGTAGTATCTCAAACAGATAATTAAATCAGAATATGCAGACAGGATAAATCAGATGACATGTACTGAGTTTTCAAAGAACATAACATATGCAACTAGTATATAATTTGTGACTTAAATCATGCATATTTCTAACTTAAGAAACTCCCGTGAATATATAGCACGTAGTAATCAGGTGTATGTCGATAGAAAATCCCAACCAATCGTCGTTCATATGAATAATTTTCAGAGTGCAACAATGCCTCATCTATGGAGTGCAATTGTGCAGAGGGATTATCAAAGCAGATGCACAATTGTGTCAGGGCACGGATATACTGCCGAGTCGGTGGGGATCATCTGGATTAAATACTTAAAATCTCATACACACATATGACCTCAAGAATCAGATATCAGAAATCAGAAACAGGCTTCAAAACACAGAAATCAGAATGCAGGAATCAGAGATGACAGAGATTGATTGATATGCAAGCATGCTTTTAAAACAGAAATCAGGATACAGATGTGAAGGAATCATGAAGTCATATTCAAATACATTTTTAGGTTGGATTTCTCTTCTCTTAGATCAGACCGCTTTCTAAGCAAATCCAAAGCTTTTCAAAGCATCATGATCTGATCCTAAATCATAGACATAGTACACTAAGTGTCAGATATGTCAGGATACTAACTGGCATAGTGCCCAGTAGTGTTCTGTCCATAAAATTAAAACAACAAAAAATAGAGGTGATTGATCGATCAATGTCCGTATTGATCGATCAATCCATCACCTTGATCGATCAATGTCCTCATTGATCGATCAATCGTTCAAATAACTCACAGGTGTTTAAAGAGATTTGATCGATCAACACCTTTGTTTGATCGATCAATCCCTAGCTTTGATCGATCAAAACCTCATTTGATCGATCAATGCTTTCCTTTAATTCATAAACCACAGATGGGATTTGATCGATCAATCTTCCCTATTGATCGATCAATCCACAAATTTGATCAATCAATCTTCCATTGATCGATCAATCCTGTAAAACTCAAATTTCTCACCTCCTGTTCTCACACATTGTTTATAAAATTTGATCGATCAATGTACGAATTGATCGATCAATCTTTCCCATTGATCGATCAATACTAAATTTGATCGATCAATGCCCATCGGGCACTGAACTTCCAGAAAAATACTCTATTGTTCTCATTAAATCCTTATATGAATTGATCGATCAATTCTCTATCTTGATCGATCAATTCACTACCTTGATCGATCAATGATGGCAGTTTTCTGTCATTATTGGCGATCACTCTTTTAACCTATTTTAACCATTGATCTTTAATGGTTCCTAACAACCATTCGTACACATCCATTTTACACATTTATGAGGTTTAACCTCCACCCTTTTTAATCTAAAAACTTACCTATTTAAAGTACCTTTTGGGATCTCGGCAACGCGATCAGAAGAGGGTTTTGGATCCGAAATCGAGGATTTGTTGCCCTCACGACTCGGAATAGCAAATTTGTGGCTCCGCTTCGACACACAGTGGCAACGCACGTTCTTGCAAGACAGATTGACGTAACGACGTCGGTTCCACGCTCTCCAATTGCGCAATCACTAACCTAGGTCTTTCTCTCTACTGTGGTTTCTCAAAGCAACCACCTAAAAACCATAACCTAGTTGAATTTCTCAGGACAAGCAGGAAGAGGAAGATGCAAAGTGGGTATACAACCCTTCTTCCTTCTCTTATAAGCTAAGAAACATAAATATCTTTGATATTTCTGTTTTACCTGAAGTTAAGCTCCAGTGTGGAACACCTACGCAGTTTCTATGGCGTATCACGCCTCATCAAGCGTTTACATGACTCAAACTTAAATGAGAAGTCACACATGACTTCACTCTACCACAGATTAATATTATCTTTCATAATATTAAATTAAATATTTTTTAACTTGTCTCAATTTTCGTGTCGGGCACGTATATCAAAGCAGTAGGTTTCTTGTTCAAAATTTTAGGGCTATTACATTATCTCCCCCCTTAAGAATTTTCGTCCTCGAAAATGTTAAGGAGGTTTGGTCAGGTGCATGGTGTGTCCTAAGGCTAACAAGCATAGCAAAGCAGAACGAGTAGACGAAGAAATCATGCAAAAAACAAATATGCATGCAGAACATAATGGAAATGGAAAGTAAAATAAATAAATATACAGATATAAGCATTCAAAGAATAACACGTAATAGCATAGTAGGTACCTGCCGGGACGTCGGAAGGTCCGGCCTCATCAGATGCAGGTCTGCTGGGGCGAGGTGGCTAGGTACTGTAGTTGAGAGGATCCACGGTATGCTGACGGGCATGAGCGATCATCGGCATCGACATGGTGGCGTACAAGTGCTGCATCACGAGCTCGTGCATGCTCTCATGGTAATCCAATCGGCGAGGAACCTGACGCTGAAACTCCTCCATCCCGTCCAGCCGCTCATGGATATGCCTGTTGCCCTCAATGAGCTCACGAAACATCGCTTCCATGTCAACGGTGGAAGGAGCAAGTCCTTGCGACATAGAGGCACGAGTAGGTCGGTGTATAGTGGTAGGTCGAGGAGATGTCGTCGGTTGAGGTGGCTGGGTAGACTGGGCCTCCCCCTCACCAGGGACTCTCTTTGCCTGCTCGGCGCCCTCCTCACCAGCAGGCGGCACCGGTTCTATACCCTCCGAAACTGAAGGAACCTCCTCTCCCTCAGGTAATCTTTTGACCAAAAGGTTATAACTCTTGGTCCAGTCTTTTAATCTATACAGTTTAGTTTTGTTGGTCAACCAAGGCTCACCGGGAGCCAAGCTATACGCCTCTCTCAAGGCCACATAGTGTTCAACCATCTTAGTGATGCGGCGAGCATAAGGTATCTGCTTCTTTGAAGCAGCCTTGGTCTTCTCTGATGTTAATTCTTTGGCATTGATCATGCCATCAAGAACCAAATTGACAACGGAGAACCAACGGTCCTCGAAAGCAGAGAAGAGCGCTTGTTGCGCAATGCCGCTCTACGCGAACTTGTGCAAAAATGGGTTGAGGGCACACTTGATAAATGTATCAAGCATCCACAACCGATCGGGGAGTTGGGCTCGGGTAATGGATTGCCCTAATTCATGTTGACCCTAGGTCATTTTGGTAACCACGTCGTGAAACGCGACGTCCTTGATGTACGGTGGCGCCAAGCCACAAGTCTCAACGTACATCGAAGTGTACTGTAGGGTAGTCGCAACATGAAACTGGTTAAATTTGTATTCTAGGCCGTCAATTGAGGTGACTAGTTGATGATGGTTGTCGCCCCTACGAAGATTTTGGAAGAAAAGCCACACGATTTGGGGATAATAATAATCATGAAACGGCTCAAGTAAGGGTTTCAACCCTAACTTTTTGATGTAGTCGATGGCCCAAGTCATTTCGGGCCGATCCTCAAAAAGCATAGAGGCGAAAATGTACTCCGGTAGGAAAGATTTGGAAGTCCACCACTCATTAGGGACTTCACGGTGGATTTGGGGCTGTGGGGGGTTTGGAACGGGTGGAATCACGTTCTCAACAGGTGCCACGGGTGGCACGATGGGTTGGGGGATGGTTTCGGGGGGTGGTACGGATACACGAACCCGGGACGCAGGGATTTTACGGGATGCATTCTTAGTTCGCGGCCCCATAGCGTAAAATACCCCAAAAATCGATACAAAAGCCCAAAAGAAGAGAAAGGGTAGGGTTTACTGAATTGACCGAGCGTAATCCAAGCTAAATTCGTGCGGAAAGGAACTCAGGTAGCCGACAAATGATCTGAAGTGTCGCTTGAACACAAGGGAGCCAAAACCCTTCTTGAACGATCAAGCCTCTCACCGTGTAAATGAGATGTTAAAAACCCTAATCGTTACTTAAAATAATAGGGTTGATCGATCAATGCTCAAATTGATCGATCAGTTCTTAAGTGAAAAATGCCCTAGCCCGATACCTTGATCGATCAATTTCCTTATGTTGATCGATCAAAACACAAAATTGATCTATCAATACCAAAATTTGATCGATCTATGTCCTTATGTAAAGTGTCCTAACTCTATAGCCTTGATCGATCAATGCCCTATCTTGATCGATCAATCCATAAAATTTGATCGATCAATGTTCATTGTTGATCGATCAATCATTAAACTTGAGTATAAGGTTCCAACTATTGTTGATCGATCAATCCTTATCATTGATCAATCAAACATCCAATTTGATCGATCAATTAACAAATTTGATCGATCAAGCATGGCAGGAAGCAATTTCTTAAAATTTTGACTTCATTAATACAGGTTAACCGCATTTCGAGAATGAGGGCCTACTGTACCCTATATACAGCACCCGTACAAGTAAAGCATGCTTACATATAGGAAATAAGCATACAAGTACAAGAATGACTTTAAATTAAAATCTGAAAGTACCTATCATGTCAGGGAAACAAGTGTGGATACTGCTCACGGATCTCGGCTTCGCACTCCCAAGTAGCTTCTGAAGCTGGATGATTACGCCACTTTACGAGCACAAGTGGAATCAACTTGGTCCGCAAAACTTGGTCCTTTTGATCTAAGATCTCGATCGGTTCCTTAATCATAGTCAAAACCTCCTGTATCTCAATTGGTTGGAAATCCAACACATGAGTCGGGTCTCGCACGTATCGCCGTAGCATGGAAACATGGAAGACGTTATGCATGCTCACCAACTATGGTGGCAAAGCAATCCTGTACGCGACTTCGCCAACCCATGCGAGTTCCTCAAAGGGTCCAATATATCGAGGACTCAGCTTTCCCCATTTTCCAAAGCACATTAAGCCCTTTGTTGGCGAGATTTTCACAAATACCTTGTCTCCCATCTGAAAACAAATGTTAATTCCATAGCTAATTGATTTTACTAGGGAATCGTAAGTTTCTTGAACGCTTATAAGTATACCTGAAACTCAGCGTGCGTCCGATGGAGATCAGCATAGCTCTTTTGGCAACTTTGAGCAGCCCTCAATCTTTTGCCGATCAACCGGACTGTCTCGATTGCGCTGCCCACGATATCAGGTCCCAAAACAAGCTTTTCACCGACTTCTTCCCAGTTCAAAGGAGATCTGTATCGTCGTCCATACATAGCTTCATACGGCGCCATCCCAATACTAGACTGATAACTATTATTGTAAGCGAACTTGATCAAAGGCAAATGCTGGTCCCATGAACTATGAAGGCCCAACATGCATACACACAATATATCCTCTATGATCTGGTTCACTCTCTTAGTCTACCCATCTGTTTGAGGATGAAAAGCTAAGTTGAACTCCAATCTAAAACCCATGCCTTCTTCAAATCGCTGTCAGAATTATGACGTATAGAGCGGATCTCGATCGCACACAATACTGATTGGTATGCCATGTAACCGAACTATTTCTTTCATGTAAAGCTTTGCGAGCTTGTTGGCTGTATACATAGTACAGTACAACAAAAAGTATGCAGACTTTGTCAGTCTATCTATAATGACCCAGATGGTATTATTTTTCCTCAATGTACTCGGCAATCCTAATATAAAATCCATAGAAATGGCCTCCCATTTCCACTTTGGCATTGGTAAAGGTTGCAACAACCCTGCTGGGTTTTGATGGTCTACTTTCACCTGCTAGCAGACCAAACATCGAGAAACATAATCCATAACATCTTTCTTCAATCCTCTCCACCAAAAGCTTCGCTTGAAATCTTGGTACTCCCAGGATGTATAGCATACGTTGATTTATGTGCTTCTTCCAAAATAGTATCCTTCAAATCTTTATTAGCAGGTATGCACATCCGATCTCTAAATAGCAAAGTACAATCATCCTTGATGGAGAAATTAGGTATACATCCTTTCTAATGGCCATCAGCTTATCATCAATCATCTGGAGCTTACGCATGTTATCAAACAACGTGGGCAGTATCATAATGGTAGCCATCAATGCCCCTGAACCTTTGACGTCTATCAGTGTATCGCACAAAGCCAAGTTCTCAAGTAGATTCCACCTCTGTACTCTGATAATAAGATGTGACAACTGAACCGAAGACTTTCTGCTCAATGCATCCGCTACAACATTGGCCTTCTCAGGATGATACTGGATGGAACAATCATAATCCTTTAAAAACTTCATCCATCTGTGCTGTCACATGTTTAAATCCTTCTGGGTAAAAAGATACTTAAGACTCTTATGGTTGATGAAGATGTCGAATATTTCACCGTATAAGTAGTGCCTCCAAATCTTTAAAGCAAAGATCACCGCTGCTAACTCCAGATCATGAGTCGGATAATTCTTCTCATGTTCCTTGAGTTGTCTAGAGCCGTACGCGATAACCTTCTTGTGTTGGTTACCCAAACTACTATAAAATGCGTCACTATATATAACAAAACCACTTCTGCCAGAAGGTATAGCTAGCACTGGTGCTGTAGTTAGACGCGTCTTAAGTTCTTGGAAACTCTTCTCACACTAATCAGTCTAATCAAATTTAGCATTTTTCTTTGTGAGCTGAGTAAGCAAACTTGATAGTTTGGAGAACCCTTCTACAAATCGTCTGTAGTATCATGCCAAGCCAAGGAAACTACGGACCTCGGTTACCATTCTCGGTTGTTCCCAATTTACTACTGCTTCAATTTTCGTCGGATCAACTGTTATACCCTTAGCAGAGACAATATGACCCAAGAAACTGACTTGGTCAAGCTAAAACTCGCACTTACTGAGCTTTACATATAGTTTGTGATCTCTGAGGGTCTGTAAAGCCACATGCAGATGTCCTTCATGTTCCTCCTTTGTCTTGAAATAGACAAGAATATCATCTACAAAGACAACCACGGACTTATCCAAGTATGGCTTAAACACTCGATTCATTAGGTCCATAAAAGATGCATGTGCGTTCGTCAATCCAAATTGCATAACTAAAAATTCATAGTGCCCATATCTTGTCACAACCCCAGAATTTGGGAAACGTGCACGTCATGCACCATGCACATGTATATGTGTTTCACAAGGAAACCAAAATGAAATCGTAGACACTATGTGTGCATGTGGGAAACACACTAGTATTTCCCTAACTTATAAGTATATAAGTGAAAGAGAGAGGAGAGAAGAGCCCCTTACATAACTCTATTCTAACCTAAATAGAGAGAAGGAGAAATAGAGAGAAAGAAAAGAAGAGCCTAGTAAAGAACTAGGGTTTCGTTGGGACTTAAATCGGTGGAAGAGCTGGAGCAAAGGCTGGAGGAGGAACCTTGGAGACCTTTTAGCCTAGTAGAATTTTGAATCGTGGATCGAACTTGCGCGAGACTCATCGTTGGAGGTATGTTAAAGGCATGATAGATACTTAGGCATGTTTTAAATAATAGGTAGAATGTTGGTTGAATGTTTTGTTTGATGTTAAAGGCTGAGTGAGGGGAGAAATAGCTTTCTCGACCAGATCGAGGAGTAAAAATATATCGCTCCTCGCTCGAGCGGCCAAAAGGGCTCGCTCGAGCGGACAAACTATAAAAATATATCGCTCCTCGCTCGAGCGGCCAAAAGGGCTCGCTCGAGCGGACAAACTATAAAAATATAGCTCTGGGATCGCTCGAGCGGTCCCCAAAACCAAAGGGAATTGGCAAAATTCGGCAAGTTCGGAGAAAAAATCGGAAACAAATAAAATTAAAAAGTATAAAAAAGGATTTAAAAAATATAAAAGTCATGATTTATTGAAAAAGTTTCGAATTATTCATGAATTATTCACAAAATTCACAAATATTTATAAAATACAGGAATTTTTCAGAAATTCGGGAATAATTCATGATTAATTCGTAGAACGTTAAATTCAAGAATTATTCTCGATTCTTTCAAATATTCAAAGAATTTGGTGGCCATGGGTTGCTGAGGGACATTGACCCGTTCACTGACCTTGTTGCACAGGGGCCACGTAATACTAACTACTATTGTTCTTGCAGCCAGGGAGCTACGCCAATTAAAGAAGCCATTTTTGTAGTGAGAAAATATGGCGAGTTCAGCGAGTACAAATAACTCCGTACGCTCAGGTATCTCTCACCTTCCTTTTTCTCCCTATCTCATGATTAGAGCTTTTGATTCATACGCCTTTTCCTCGATCGTATTCTTGGCGTAGCTGTAGCCAATTCTTTTCAGTTGTTTGCGTGTAATTTTTCTAGGGTTTGTTGAATTTCTTGTTGTTTCATCATTCCAAATCCTAATAAAATCCATGTTCGTGTTTTTATGTTTAATTTTAGTTTTTTTATTTCTCAAAATTATTATTTGATGGAAATATAATAGATTTGTTTATAGGGGTAAGAGAAATCATATGCTCATTGGCATTTTGGATAACATGATTCGTAGCAAAAAATTGGAATCAATTAGATAAAAGTACAGCGATGTTTTTTTTTTTCTTGCATTTTATCTGATATTTTCTTTTTAATTTAATTAAATTAAGTTTTTAAAATTGGTGATCGATCGGTTTCACTTGATGTCTGGAACAATAAGATAAACAAAATTTTCATTTTTTAAAATAATTTAATGTCACTATTATTGTGGTTGCTGTGCAGTTGATCTCGTAGTAGTCTTCATCATATGCACCATACATTATCCAGCAAGAAAGAGAGAGAGTTACATAAAGCCGCCTGTTTTAAAACTCACTTTGAAAATACCTCAATGGAAAATCGGCAAGTTAGTGTCAAATTATACATGATATGGATAGCATATATGCATGTGTTTAGCACTAGATATTTAGTTTTGCTTTTTTTCTTTAAATTCATGCTTACATTTCCAATTAGAATAGTTGTTAGTTGTTACCAAGAAGCTAGGATACGGCTGAGGGAGTAGTGGGGTAATGTTTGACTCTTTCGCTTTATATATTGTTGGAAACCGATGAAAATGGGAGAAAGAATTTATTCCTCAAATCGTGTTGTCACGTGAGATAGCCCTTCCTCTCTAAGTGGACTTCAATAGAGAAAGCAAGAGAAAGATAATATGGTATGCAAATAAACATGATGAAATGTCCTCTTCGAGGGAGTACAACATCCTATTCCATGAGGGAACTCAAATGTCATGCATATGCAAAGACAGTTTAAATCTTATTATAATCCTCTCCTGTCTAGCTAATATATAAAATTCAAATGATTCGGAAATTCAAATGTACTAGGCGGCAATTCAGATGAACTGATGTAGATGATTCTAACATGGAAGTCTGATGTTTACTTCTTGCTATATTGGTTGTGCAACCTCCTTGCACTCCACCCTCCATTGCTAGAACCTTGTTCTCAAGGTTGATGTCATGGAAGCTGACATGGTCACGACTTTGGTGCGTAGCAGCGCACAAATGACGCTAGCATGAAGGATGAGGAGCCTCAAAGCTAGGTCTTGATGCTTTAGAGGTGGACGACGGGTTGCTGATTGGCACGCAACGAGTCATGTGTGGCATGCCAAGGAGTTACCTGCGTCCCTTGAGTGACCATATTTGGGGTGAAGTGGGCCTTGTTGGAGAGTAGTGCCACACAGAGAGGTTTGTTGTTGATATTATGGTTTTAAAACATGAAAACTCGACTCAACTCGGAAGTCAATTGAGTAGAGTTAACTCGGAAACTCGTTCCAACTAGACTCGGTCCAACTCGAATTATTTAACAAATATTTAAAATATAATATAGGTATATATATAAAAAAAACGTAAGCTTTATTGTTGTTGTAAGTCTCAGATATATCTAAATTGTGCATGTGGTAGACTGGTAGTTCATAATTGGAATATGTTACAGCCAAATAATCACACATATTAGCTGGTACAAAGCACCCAATTTGTTGGGTATCATTTTAATATCAGCCATTAAAAAATAACATCAATGGTTGATATTAAGAATGCACAGATCATATTTTAAAAACCCCAAAAATAAATGATTTCTGGTTCCACTTCAGTTCACGGGCTGATGCGAATCAATTTAATGGGTTGGATTCTTCAGATCTTACATATTTAATGGTGTAAGATCATTGAAACCATGGCTTTAACCCTTAATCAAAAGACAAAAAAGATAGTAGGGTTTCTAACAAAAAGACCTGATTTTTTAAGGCAAATAAGAACAAAAAAAATTGACTTACAACAAGAGGTTAGGGTTTCTTCTTCTTTCTTTTTGTTCTTTTCGTTCTTTCTTCTTCTTTCCTTCTTCTTCTTCTTCTTCTTTTTCTATCTTCTTTCTTCTTCTTTCTTCTCCTTTCCTTCTTCTTCCTCGCTCCTACACCTTTCTCGTTTTTCTCGTTGACTTTCTGTTGAGGGCCCAAGGGCTTACATATATAGAGGGCTAAAAATGGCCAAATTACAAGTATGCCCCTAAAATCTATTTAAAACCCCCGCTAGCCACATATCCTTTACACTGAAGTCGATTCGCCGAGTCGACCGAGTCAAAGCCCAAATCGAGTGCAATACGAGTCGGCTCGAAACTGGGTTGAGCCAACTGGACTCGTCGAGTTTTAATACCATAATTGATATTGAGTGGATTTGGTAGGTACGAGGTGGTGCCACGGTGGGCATGCAATATGGGCAGATAACCCCGCAAGGGGGTCTTGCGTGCATGCTGGAAGAAAGCGCTCCAGATGTTCAGTTAGCCATGAAGGATTTGTTCAAGCCATAGTTGGAGGTCTTGTAGAGGATTCCAAATGATGAATATAGGTCAACCAAGGAGTAGTATGTCAAACCAACAGGTTTTAGGTTCTCCCACTGTTTTTCAAGGGTTGGTCAATGTCCCTTATATATGGGAGGGGAGTTGTAGAGCTACTTCCATACACATGTGGCCTTGGTGCGCTAGAGGGTCCATCAGTCATCTCTTAGACCTGTAAGGTGAGCTTAGGATACTGTTACAATGCCACTACCGTGTGTCACCCGGGCGAGGTTAAACCATTGGAAGCTATGTCGGGCATGTATTCCACTTGGGTTGCCCTAGGCATATGTGTGGGTTATGGTATGGTTGGGGCGATGGGTGCGGTGCACGTAATGCTAAGACTTATGGCCGTCGGATTGTCAGTTAAGTGACCCAGTGCCACAACGACGGGTGATCCCCTTGAAGTATGGATCAAAATCTCGTTCGAAACTGGTATGCATCGTCCAATATGTACCAGTATCGCTTGGCTCCGAGACGATACATTGGCTGGGTATCGCTGAGTCAATGTATCGGTCAATGCATCATCCGATATGATGTGGTTTTAGGCTTGTAGTATGTAAGCCTCGATGCCCTATGTTGTAAGCTTGTAAGGTACAATTTATTTATTTCTATATTATGTAAGTTCACTTATTAATTGGTTAAATTTGATATCTTATTTGGTCTATTTAAATCTGAAAAAACTATGAAATACTCAATATACCGGGTCAAAATACCAAAATAGTAGGTATATAACTTAAAAAATTGAAAAATTATTCAATAAATATTAGACATTGTACTGGATTTTTCCTGAGTTTTTGAGATTTAAAAAAATAAATAAAATTTCGGCCGATACATTGAATCAATGTATCAATGATACGCGCAATGTATTGGCCGATACGAAGGATACGTATCGTTTGGAGCCTCGTCCGTGCATCAGTACACTTGGCTCAATTGGGTGGTGCTTCTTGGTGGACTTTGGTTGGCCGTTGTGCTAAGTGGGACGAACCCACTTGGGGCTGTGTAGGATACCTTGGTCCATGAGCTTATTGTAGAGGCAGACACTAGGTGCTGATGGGCTTGTGATCAACATGGTCGAGGCCTCAGGCTAGCAACGACGGATGATTTTTGCTCGTGCCAAGTTGGAAGGATCTTCTTGGGGGCTACATGGGACACAACTGTGCATGTTGACTTGACTTAAAGGTTTACACGAGGAGCGGTTTGGCTTGTGGCTAGGGAAGGAGCGAGGCCTCAAGTGATGCGTTGTGCTGGCATAGGACGACTAGTCATAGGGCTTGATTCAATATGGTTGACGAAACCTGTAGGAATGGGACAACTAGGGGAGTTGCATCCATTGTCGGTTGTGACGAACTAGTGCATAAGGCATAGGGTGAAGCATGCAGGGCAAGCATGGCTAGGTCACACCAATGCACATAGGTGCTGCCATGGTTGATGGGCGGGACGACATGCATTGTTTGATAACCGTGGCATTTTAGGAGGCGTCAATGGGCTGCTCTAGAGACGAGTGGTTTTGGGTTCCTGCCTATAGGCATGTGGTATCAGAGTTGGTTTGCAGTGATGGCTGGCCTCAATACAGAGGTATTGGGTGGGGCGCCACGAGTAAGAAATGCAGCCCCGTGACAAAGCACACATACACCTTTTGCCAAAGATCCCATGTGGCATTTTCTGGGAGAGTGTTGGTACATTACATGAGAGCTTCCATAACAGTGTGGTTAGGCCATTTGACCATATGACAAACCAGAATCACGTGCGTGTAAGCTTGGATGATACCATCCAATGTCGTATATGGCAAATTGGCAATGTAGTAACTACTTTTGTGCTGGTCGAACACCCTGAGGCAGGAATGGGACACGAAATGAATCTTTGTCCCTTTACGTAATTTCAGCTTATAGGCCATAGATGCAACTCGTTCAATGACCTTAAAGGCACCGTAGAAGCGCGTTGAGAGCATGAGTGAACTTCACATTGCTACTGACATCTGCTTGTGGGACTGTAGTTGCAGGTAAACGACATCACCAACCTCAAATTTATTTCGTATGTACTGATAAAAAAATGATGTTTACTGCAATGCAGATTTGAATTCCTTTTCTTCCTTTCTTGAGCCATCTGAAGGTGTTCCTTGAGTAATTGAAGGACCTGATCACGAGTATGGAGTTCCGAGTCAACAATGTGAATGTTGGTGGTTTATGGCTCATAACGACGCAATCATCAATGGAGGGTAGCCGTACATAATCGAATGGTGTGGTGGTGTGGTTTGAATTTACATGTAGAAGGTGAGTAGGTGACATTGTATCACTATTTTTCCCATGATAGTCAATGAACCCACTGCTTGGGTTGCTGACTTGTAATGCACCTTAAGTAAGCTTTGAGACATTGGTTTACCACCTTCGTTTGACCATTTATCTCGGGGTGATAGGCAGAGCTCATCTTAAGGGTTGTGCCTTGTAGACGAAAGGGCTCTTTCCAAAAGTTACTAGTGAACGAGGCGTTATGATAACTTACAGCAGACTTGGGCATGCCATGAAGTTTGAAAACGAGGTTGATGAAGGCTTGCATGACCGTCGATTCAGATACGAATATGACGATGGTGCAAAATGGCCATACTTAAGAGACGATTGACAACGAAAAAAATAACTACTTTGCGACATGACGATGGAAGACCTCCGATATCCATCGAAATATCCATCCAAACTCCAAATGTGACTATGGGATGGGTAATGAATCTTTTAACCCTGGTGGGGATACTCTTTGATGCTTGTTATGTTGACCATCGTCACACTCCACAACAAACTGTTTGATAACTTGCCGCATACTTTACCGACAAAAAATGTTCTAGACTTTTATATGTTTTAAGGTAGCTTTAGTGACCGGCTAATGTAGATACGGGCTAATGTAGATAAATGTAACTTGTGCAAATCTGGTGGCGCATACGTGACGTGCAGCTGATAACCAACATGCTACCGCAACAATCCACCACCATAGGAATAGTGAGGAGATGTGCACGCCCGACGCTGTAGATTCTGTACGAGTTCCTCTAGCCGCACATCAACAACATAACTTGCTCTGATAATCCAAGCTGATTTGGGAATTGATAGAGCAACCAACTCCATTTCTTCATGTTGCCTTGAAAGGGCTTCCGCTGCGATTTTATCAGAACCTCACTTGTAAACAATCTCAAACTTGTATCCAATCAGTTTGGAAAGCCATCATTGTTACGAGGGTGTCATCATTCATTGATCTACCAAATAATGTATATTGCAATAATCAGTACGGATTTCAAAATGGCGACCTAGCAAATAAGAGCGCCATTTGGTGATGGCTTGTAGAACAGCTATCATCTCCTCGTTGTACATCGAGAGGTTTTGATTTCGTTCGGAGAGAACCTTGCTTGTGAAAGCTATGGGTCACACATCTTGCATTAAAACTTAAACGCCTCAACCACAAACATTTTAGTTAAATCTGAAAAGGCCAAAACTGATGTTGTTGGCATGGCTAGGTGCTTTGAAGGTTGCGGTAGCATTGGTAGGGGTGGGAATGGGCTGGGTAGCCCGCCCGGCCTGTTTTAAAACGGGTTTGGGTTTGATCATAAAGCCTGCAAGCCGGACATGGGCTAGCACTTTTAGCCCGATAATTAAATGGGCCGGGCTCGGGTCTAACCGCCTAAGCCCGCCGGGCTCTCATATTTGATGGCCTTCTATCACCAATCTCATGCCATCCAATTAAAGTAATGGAGATCATGTGTCTCTCTTAACATCTAGTCTCAGTATTATGATTTCAAATTTACAATAAGAAATTATCTAAATAAAAAGGGTTTTGAATATCTTATCTTCCCAATAAAATAAGATTCCCAAGATATCACATATTCATAAACAGAGATTTGAAAAGGACAAAGGACTAAAGAAGCCTCTTTATCTCCCATCTGATTCCATTTGGCTCATCTATGAATAAACGGCTGGACCGGGCTGGGGTTTTGAAAATTTGCTCCGGGCCGGGCATGGGCTTGGAATCATAAACCTGCCACGGGCCTGAGCTGGGCTTGGGTATACTCGAGCCTAGCCCTTGCCTCCCCGTTGCCACCCCTACGCATCGGCCATCCATTTGAAGGCGTATTTTTTAAGCAAAGTTGTGAATGGTTCACTAATTCATCTGTAGGCTTGGACAGATTTACTGTAATATTCGGTGAACCCGCACAGTCCCTCTAGAGATCGTGTGTTGTGGCCAATTTCACATGCTAATTATCTTCTGAGGGTCGTCTCCATTCCTTCTTTGGATATGATGTGCCCAAGGTACTTGATCTGGAGGCACCAAACATACATTTTGACTGTTTAATGCAGAGTTGGTGTCATCTAACATCCAATATGAAGGCGAGGTGGGGCACATAGTCCTCCAACTGGCGACCATTGATGAGGATATTATTGAAGAAGACTAGCACAAACTTGCGATGGAACTTGAAAATATCATTCATAATGTGCTAGAAAGTTGAAGGTGCATTCGCGAACCTGAATGGCATCCCCAAGAAGTTGTAGTGCTCGACGTACATGCACTACAAATTCATTGGCAATGGAAATAGGGAATTTATCTATGACCTTGTGTTGGTTCAATGTGTGATAGTTCACATCCATGCCGACATTCGCCATGTATGATCCCTTTTTCGTACCAAGAGGACCGGGGAAGCATATGAACTTGGTGATACCCTCATCACAGGTCAAAAATTTAAAAGTAACATGCGCCACTAAGTTCATCTAACAATTCATCGACAATGAAAATGGGGAACTTATCTTTGATCATTCATTGATTTGAGTTGATTCAAAGAGTGATAGTTCACGCATATGTGCCACATATGATCCTTTTTGCCTTAAGAAGACTCGGGAAGAGTACGAACTGACACTTGGCCTGAGGATGCCCGCATCAATCATCTTGCTAACAATATTCTCGGTCTCCATATTCTAAAAGTATGGATAACCATAGGGACATATGTTGATGGGTGGCCATAGTTCAATGCGATGGTTGGTAGATCATTAAGGAGGGAGCCCCGCTGGTTCCAAAAAAGTGCCTCATAGGTGCTGAGCAGATCACACAATGTAAATGGTACACTGATATCACTTCAATGTTTGCCAGTTGTAACCAGTGAGCACAATTGTATGAGGATGCTGTATGTCGCCTTTGGAGATGCTCGTTCAATGTGATGGTTGTTAGCCAGCTTCGATAGCAACACTTTGATCCCTTTAGGAAATATTCGATGCCATTGTAGGTGAATTGTGTCCTCAATTTGACTGAGAACCAGAGTATCAGTCTGAAAATTCGAAGCCACTGTACGCCCAACACTCCCACAGCCTCCCAGAGGCAACAAAGATCAGTGGCAGCAAAAATCATGCATTGCAATCCTCAAGTTCGAGCTCTTGCTTTCACTAATAAACCTACCTCGATTGGAGACCATGGCATCGAATCGATCACTTGGAGTAGCACGAGAGCCGACTCACGCGACAATGGATGAGTCGATGCAACTTTGAGTGCTACTGGAGTTGATGAGAATCTTGATGGTCTGTTTCTAATAAGCCCGCAGATTCATATAGTTTGAGGTGCCATCGAAGCCACGAGCGTGTGCAAAGAGATCTCAGATTGCTCCTCGTCAATATGCTGATCTGCACCATTGTCATCCTCGCCAAGGTCGTTAGGCCAATCTCCTTCCATGAAAAAATAACTGCTACATTGATGGCTAAGACTAAACTTTTAGTTGCAAATGTAGTAGCATAGTCCTTTTTTTGCATCGTTTCTTAATCTTGGTTGGTGTCAGTTTTTTTATAGGTGCAAAAGTTTGTGGAGCGGGATCAGAGGGGCTGGTTTGGTTATAGATGACGATGTTTTGTTGGTGTTGTACTGTAGGTTTGTCTTCAATAGACCAAGCAAAGCTGATGGCGTTCATTAGGTTTGTGTGTCGAAAGTCCCTCGCTTTGCTGCGGATGTCCTCGTGGAGGCTGCTGATGAAACAGCTGGTGAAGAAGGATTCGAGGAGTTCAAATGTTCACGGCCCAAGCATTCGAATTGTTATTGGTAGTTGGGTGTGGTTGAGGTTTGATATAGCCTAATCAGCAAGCCAGTGAAGTCTTTGAACTAGTTAGGCTCGAAGTGTAAACATAGTGCCTCCACGAATGTAGCTCGTGACATTTCCCTGTTCATCATTTTGTACCACTAGTACCACTGAATTGCCTCGCCCTCGAGATGAATGGAGGCGAGTTGGACTCTTAAGTCCGTGGGTAACTTGGGTGTAGGCCGAATACTGCTCAGGCCGATAAACCCAACCAATCAGATGATTGCCATTAAACAGGGCGGTTCAAGTTTAACAGGGTGGCTTAAGGCCAAGTAGACGGTTGTGGTTGGGATTGAGTTTTTGTTGAGATGCCTGGATGAAGTGAGTTTCATGGCTAGATTGACAGGTATGTTGGGTGATGGAGTCAATGTCCTCTTGCAGCACCTACATCGATGATGCAACTTGATCGAAGCATAGATGGATCACTGGAGCAGTTCCTCGAAGCAAGCGGTCATTTGATCTACGTCACTACCCAACTCTGCATTCATAACCATTGGTGATAGGGAGCAAAGAGCTGATACCAAATGTAACAAACTTAGATTGAGAAAGAAGAGAAATATGACATAACTTCATTAATGGTCTCCAACAAACATGATAGAATGTCCTATTCAAGAAAGAATACACCTCCGATTCCCCAAGGGAACTCAAATGTCATGTTGATTTCTTCCTCATTTCCTGTTTATTCTACCATTACATATGTAAGCATAGCAAATATGAATCTTGTTCTGATCATATCCTATCCAGCTAATATTTAAATTCAAATGATTCAAAACTTCGAATGGACAAGGTGGCCATTCAAATGCTTGGCAGCAATTCAATTGAGCTAATGTGGCTCTGACGTGGAAGTCCGACATGAACGCCTTGAAGTATGGGCCATGCATGCTGATTGCATGATTTTCAAGCATCGATTTTGACAAGTTAGCATTGATGTCAATTTTTTTGTTGAAAGTTAGGGTTAAGGATTTCAATGAGCTGCTCTACCAGCGATAGCATCAATCTTGCATGCGATAGTGTAAGTTGGGTTCAGCTCATCGAAATCCTTAACCCTAACTTTCAACAAAAAATTTGACATCAATGCTAGCTTGAATGCAAAATCGTATGCAATCAATCATGCAATCATGTAATCATGCATGAATAGCTTTTCGCTTTAGGTATCAACATGATTTGAATGCAGAGATTGAGACATAGATCAAATGCTGATGAGCTGCTCTACCAGCGATGGCTTCAATCTTGCATGCGAAAGTGTAAGTTGGGAGTGCAGGGTAGATTCATTTCTCATTTACAATATGCTGATGACACTTTAATTTTTGGAAAGGCTGAGGTTGTGGAGTTCAGAGGTTTAGTGGATGCCCTCTCTATTCATGAGGCAGTATCGGGTCAGCGGATCAATTTCTCTAAGTCTGCGATCACGGGTATTGGTGTGGATGATTCTCTGATGTTAGAGCTTGCGCAGGTGGTGAGCTGTTCGGTTGAGAAGTTTCCAATCAAATACCTGGAACTACCGTTGGGTCTTAGATATCCCAAGGCTCGTGACTGGCAGCCGGTTGTGCAGGGATTTGAGAATAGATTGTCGTTGTGGAAAGGGAATCTGCTTAGTAGTGGAGGTCGTTTCCTTTTAGTCAAGGTGGCCCTTTCATCACTGCTTATGTTCTATATGTCCATGCTCAAATGCCCAATGGAAGTTATTAATCGCCTGAAACAAATTCAAAGGAATTTTCTGTAGGAGGGGTCGGGTTTGGACAAGCGGTACCATCTGGTGAACTGGGACAATTGCCAGCTGTTGGTTGGCTGTGGTGGACTGGGTATCCGTAGTCTGAAGTGGACCAACCTCGTGATCCTTGGTAAATGGTTTTGGAGAGTGGGCCGAGTGGAAGAAAATGAGTCTGTGGCGGATGGTGCTGAGTGAGAAATATGGGCAATCTATGGGTAGTTGGGGTAGCGGCTCCACGGTGCATAGGGGTATGTCTGTGTGGTGGAGAAATCTATAACACTTGGACGCTTTTCTCTAGAGGTCTTTGGTTTTGTTGGGGCTGTGGGACGCGTATTCGGTTTTGGGAGGATATATGGCTGGAAGGAAGTCCCCTTAAGTCTTCCTTTCCGGATTCCATGGCTTCTTGGGATGATTGACGAGTTTATTTTGGATACGCAGGGGGTAGGATGTGGGAGGTTACTACTCGAAGGTCGTTGAGGGATGATGAGGTTGCGTCGTTCTCTTTGCTCATCTAGAAGCTTTATGAGATGCCGCGGAATCCCCAAGGTCTAGATCGGATGATATGGACCCTGAGTTGTGATGGAACTTTCAGCGTTAGATCCTATTATAGGATGCTTTCGCGTCGTCCGTTGATTAGATTTCAAGGTGCTCGCCCGCGGAAGATGACCATACCGCTGAAAACTAAAGTTTTTGCCTAGATGATGTTTAAAGAAAGAATCCTTACAATGGATCAACTTATTTGAAGGGGTAAGGATATTCCTAACTACTGTGTTATGTGCAACATGGGGGAGGAACCTGCTGCTCATCTTTTTCTGCATTGTTAGGTGGCTCATGACATTTGGTGTGCGATCCTCAAATCGTTTGGCTTGAGCTGGGTTACGCCGAGGACGCCAGATATTCAATTCCTGATGTGGTTAGCTGTTAAAACGGAGGGTGATCTAGGGGATTACTGGATGGAAGCTGTGATGGCCAGGTTTTGGAGTATCTGGCACTTGCGAAATATGCGGATTTTTGAAAACAAAAGACGGCCTGTGAGGTTGATCATGAAGTCGGTCGGAGATCTAGTGTGGCTTTGGGTGGCTAGGGGCGGAACTGGGCATAGGTACGATTCTTTTACTTGGGACCCGGGCTAAGTGGGTCGGGCCCTAGAGTGACGTTTGGATGCGTTACTGTTTAGTCTTTGTTGTATATGTTTTCTTTTTCCCTGTTTTTGGTTGTGTTTGTATTGGTCTTTCAGCGTCTTATTGTTTCAATATATCCTATATTACTGATCAAAAAAAAAAAAAGTTGGGTTCATTTTGAACACAAAGTTATTTCCATGCCATTCTAAATGGCAGCAAGAATTTGAGGGCATTCTTCATGCTTTGTTTAAAACAGGAATTTTCTTTTTGCAGTTTCACCCAAAACAATGAATACACGCGCACAGATATATATATATGCATTTGTATATATTAAATTAATTTATGCTTTATACATATATGAATATACATAGAATGGTTTGACCTCCATGAATCCCATTGTGGAAAAGATCAACTAGAGCTGAGTTGGGAGCGTGGTTCCGCTGTTGAGATTCATGGAGTCGAAAGTATTTCATTATATATATATATATATATATATATATATATATGCATTTGTATATATTAAATTAATTTATGCTTTATACATATATGAATATACATAGAATGGTTTGACCTCCATGAATCCCATTGTGGAAAAGATCAACTAGAGCTGAGTTGGGAGCGTGGTTCCGCTGTTGAGATTCATGGAGTCGAAAGTATTTCATTATAAGAAGGCCCTTGGTAAAATTCTTTTATGCATGAATTCGTTCAATTATTTTTTTTATTGATATGAATATGTTCATGTTAACGACTACAATGAGAGTGACTAAATACTAAATACAAATTCTGTTTTTTTCTTCTAGATAATTAAAGTGTTTTAGATATGAAATAGAATAAAAAATATGAAAAAATCAAGATGCTTTTGATTGAGAGGCTGATGTGAACTTTAGATCCACTTGTTTGAATCGTGGTCGGATAAAGAGCAGACGCCAAAAGAAAAAGTGAACCCGCGAATGGGTTTTTAAAAAAAGCCCGTTAAAGACGCGTTTGATTAGAAAGAAGAAAATCCAAAATTTGTTAGGGTCTTCAACTTTCAATCCCGTCACTTTTATGTTTGGCCTATTTTGAGGTGTCAAATAAAGTCGGATTGATGCGAAATTAGTCATATTTGAAAGTTTATCGAAGTAGCTTTCCAACGAGCCAAAAAACGTGCAATTTTGACAAGTATTGAATAAGTTATGGTCAATTTTCAGAACCTGCATAGAAAGGAACGAATTTCTAAGAATCCTAATTGAATTAAGGATTAGTCTCTTTTATTATTTTATTTAGAAAATGAGAGTTGTTTCTTTTATTAGAAATAGGATTAGTTTCCTTATTGTTTTAGAAGAATTAGGATATTTCTTTTATTTGAATTAGGAATTAGAGTTATACTAGGAATTCTAATTTTATGCATTGGTGGCCTATTTAAAGGCTTGTAAACACTTTTATTATAAGTTTTTGAGAGTTCTAAACTTTCTTGAGGGTGTAATTCTCTCAAAACGGAGAGCGATTCTTCGATTCCCGCTTGCGGTTTGGTGTGAGGCCAACTCTTCTTCCATCTCTATCTTCTTTAGATTTACGGTTTGCGTAAGTAGCATAACCCTAATTATTTTATTTATTTCATAAAATCCAAAATCAACCTATTTGTTCATCATAAATCATTATTAACCTTTTAATTTTGTTTGGTATCGAGAGAACCTGCTTGCGAGTTCATTCGACACTTTAAAACTATCGGAGATTTAACTGTTCATAAGAACCCTAGTCTTCTAGATCCGTGATAGGGAACGTACACTAAAGTAACGCTATTTTGGGCTGAAATTAAATCACCTAATTGAATTTAGTGATTCTTTGATTCCCGCTTGCGGTTTGGTGTGAGGCTAATTCTTCTTCCATCTCTAGCTTCTTTAGATTTATGATTTGCGTAAGTAGCATAACCCCCTAGTTATTTTATTTATTTCATAAAATCCAAAATCAACCTATTTGTTCATCATAAATAATTATTAACCTTTTAATTTTGTTTGGTATCGAGAGAACCCCGCTTGCGAGTTCGTTCGACACCCTAAAACTATCGGAGATCTAGCCGTTCATAAGAATCCTAGTCTTCTAGATCCGCGATAGGGAACGTACACTAAAGTAACGCTATTTTGGGCTGGAATTAAATCACCTAATTGAATTTCTAGAATTTTTCGTGATAATTTTTTATGAGAAATTGTTATTTTTTTAATTGATTAAATTAATTTTAATCTTAATCTCAGCTCTAACATTGCATTTAGTAAGTTCTCGCATCAAATTGGTATCAGAGCATCAGTTTAGTTTTCGGATTTATTTAAAAAAAAAGAAATATTATTTCAGATCCATTTGGCTTTTGTCTGAAAATTTTCGTCTGACTTTTTGTCTGCAATTTCTGTCTTACTTTTGTCTGAGAAGTTTCGTCTAGCTTTTGTCTGTAATTTTCGTCTGTCTTTTGTCTGAAAATTTTTCATGTTTTTTTTTTTTTTTCTAGCCTGTCTAATTTTGGCATGCATCATCATGGATCCCAACAAGATAGAAGCCCTTCTTAATGATTTTGCGGCCGAGTTTACCGCTAGTCAAACCGCCTTTCAGGCCCAAGTACAAGTTCAACATGAGGCTTTAAAAATTCATAGTCGGACCTCCAAGGGTTTGGATGGAAATAGAGTTAGGGGATCCCTCACCATTATGAACCCAACTATGACCCTGGGGAGACGTTTCTAAAATTCATTCGGGACGAGGTTCCAAATTTTGAAGGATGGATGAATCCCAAAACCTTCGTGGAGTGATTGTCTAGTGTAAATGAATATTTTGATTGGTATGGCGTACCAAATGAGTACCAAATTAGATTAGCAAAAACAAAGTTGGAGGGTAATGCCAAAATTTTTTGAACTCGCGTAGAACGTCGTACTGAATCTCTTCGGAATAAACACATCTTCACATGGGAAGACATGACAACGAAACTTTTCGAAAAGTATGTCCCTTTAACACACCACCACCTTCTACGGAATTTGAAAACCAAGACAGATAGGTGTCCTAATTGCCTTAAGTGTCAAGGGTTCGGGCACTTTGCATACCAATGCCTCACAAAATCTCCCACTCCGAATTTATTGATTAAAAGAGAGAGCCCTTAGGAGCCAGCGAAGAGGGCAATGGAAATTGTGCATGACCCTAGTACTGTGATGAGTGACAAGAAGATAGAAGAAGTTGATGAAAGTCTAGTTTGTGTTAAAAAGACCTCTATTTCCCTTGTGAGTAGTGTCGTTGAGTCGCTCACACTTGAGTCAACCAAGTCACCCACGCGTGATTCGACCGAGTCATGTACGCGCGATTTGTTAGCGTCCGTAGAGTCAGTTGTGCATGAGTCCTTGTTGTTGGTAGAGTCGAGTGCACTTAAATATTTGAAGTTGATCGACTCGAGTACACACGAACCAATCGAGCCACTTGCCTATGAGTCATTGGTACCCATAGAGTTGGGTGCACACAACTTGTTGGTGCCCCTTGGGTCGAATACACTTGAGTCCATCGAACTGAGTATACAAGAACCATTAGTTTCAATTGAATCGAGTACCCCAGGGTCTTTGGTTTTGGTCGAAGTGAGTATGCACGCGTTATTTAAGTCGAGGGTACATGAGCCATTAGTGCCCCTTCATCCGATCACACATGAGTTGATAGTGCCAACAGAGTCGGTAGGGTTGTGTCATCATTCTCAATTGCATGAGATTAATAATCAGAACTTATTGAATAGTGAGAATACGTTGGATGCCGCTAACACAATGAATTTATTTAATGAATTTAATAATGACATTTGTGTGTTAATTCATGATAGTCCCGATCATGTGGAAGTTCTCCCGAACTTGAAAAGAGGTAGTGATGAAAGTTCAAAATTCCCTCTAGGCAAGGGCATTCATCTGATAGTTGCGACGGAAGATCTTACAACTATTCCAAGTTTTGTAACTATGTCATTTGATCCATTACTTGTTACCCGAATAAACAAGCCAAGCTCATTTGACTAATTCATAACCCGTACCCTATTAACGCCATATGAGAAAAGGTTGAATGAGGAGGTTTTAGAATGTTCACACTTCACTGCCAATGCGGCTAAAATTCATACATATCTCACAGCATGGAAGGACAAGGCGTATCATACGTGGGTTCTACAACTCATCGGAGATGAGTTTCTCCTACCCGGGGAGAATTGGTGGGCAAACCGAAGTTGTCAATATGAGCCTAGGTAATTTGTTGCGGTGTCTAATAGGTGAGCACACTAGGAGTTGGAATTTCATCTTACCTGTCGTTGAGTTTGCATATAACAATTCTGTTAATAGGACCACAGGCATGAGTCCATTCCAAATTGTGCATGAGTATAAACTTAGGACGCTAATAGATCTTATTCCAATGTCTATTCATTAAAGGTCATCAGAGTCTGCATCCACATTCACGCATCACATTCAAGAGTTGTATGCTGAGATTAAGAAAATAATTAATTTAAAGAATAAAAAATATAAGTTATTTGTAGATTCTCACAGACGGTTCAAAGAATTCCAAGAAGGTGATTTTGTTATAGTTAGGAATGGACCTGAGCGATTTCCGAAAGGAGTTGCAAAGAAGTTACAAGCTCGCGGTGCTGGACCCTATCAAATCTTGAAGCGTGTCAGTTCTAATGCTTACATCTTAGATCTTCCGCCGGAATTGGGGATTAGCACGACCTTCAATGTGGAGGACCTTGTTCCATTCCTTGGCCCTTCATCCATCCCTGCCAATCCCCTTTAAGCCTTCTACTTCCGATGACCAAATTATTTCCCTTCCCACATCGTTACCCCCACCTACTCGGCAAATCTGTGAGATCATCGAAGATATGCTGGAAGATCAGATTGTGTCCACCAACCAAGGGGGACCTTAGAAATATTTGGTCAAGCGGAAGAACAAGAGCGATTCAGAGAATACGTGAATTGCACAAGAGTTTCAGCAGATTGAACCAGATTTCTTGAACCTCTATCACAACCAGTATTCATCAGGAATGCATCCTTCTAATCCGGGGAGAGTTGATGGGGACGTCCGATTCAAGCCGCTTCCGATCGAAGTTCCTTATATATTGTCTGTGTTCGCAACCGTGAAAATCCATGCCAACCAAAGTTCGAGGTCGAACTTTTTCAAAGTAGAGGGGATTGATGCGAACTTTAGATCCACTTGTTTGAATCGTGGTGGGATAAAGAGGAGACGCCAAAAGAAAAAGTGGACCTGTGAATAAGTTTTTAAAAAAAGCCCGTTAAAGACCCGTTTGATCAGAAAGAAGAAAATCCAAATTTTATTAGGGTCTTCAACTTTCAATCCCGTCACTTTTATGTTTGGCCTATTTTGAGGTGTCAAATAAAGTCGGATTGATGTGAAATTAGTCATATTTGAAAGCTTATCGAAGTAGCTTTCCAATGAGCCAAAAAATGTGCAATTTTGACAAGTATTGAAGAAGTTGTGGTCAGTTTTTGGAAGCTGCACAGAAAGTAACGAATTTCAAGAATCTTAATTGAATTAAGGATTAGTCTCTTTTATTATTTTATTTTAGAAAATAAGAGTTGTTTCTTTTATTAGAAATAGAATTAGTTTCCTTATTGTTTTAGGACCATGGATCAAAATTTCGTCCGATACTGATACGTATCGGATGATACATATCGGTATTAGACCCGAACGATACGGTATTTTGAAAGGGGGGTATCGTTCTTATATATGCATTTACCCGGACGATACATTCAATGTATCGTCCGGTACGGTCTGATACCGATACGTACCGGTTTTGGGCTCGGACGATACGTATCGATTTTCCGGTATTTTGATCCATGTTTAGGACTTTATTGTTTTAGAAGAATTAGGAATTAGAGTTATATTGGGATTTCTAATTTTATGCATTGGTTAACCTATTTAAAGGCTTGTAAACACTTTTATTATAAGTTTTTGGTGAATGAAAATTACTTATGCAAAATTGAGAGTTCTAAACTTTCGTGAGGGTGTGATTCTCTCAAAACGGAGAGCGATTCTTCAATTCCCGCCTGCGGTTTGGTGTGAGGCCAACTCTTCTTCCATCTCTATCTTCTTTATATTTACGGTTTACTTAAGTAGCATAACCCTAGTTATTTTATTTATTTCATAAAATCCAATATCAACCTATTTGTTAATTATAAATCATTATTAACCTTTTAATTTTGTTTGGTATCGAGAGAACCCGTTTGCGAGTTCGTTCGACACCCTAAAACTATCGGAGAACTAGCCGTTCATAAGAACCCTAGTCTTCTAGATCCGCAATAAGGAACGTACACTAAAGTAACGCTATTTTGGGCCGGAATTAAATCACCTAATTGAATTTCTAGAATTTTTCGTGATAATTTGTTATAAGAAATTGTTATTTTTTTAATTAATTAAATTAATTTTAATCCTAATCTCAGTCCTAACATTGCATTTAGTAAGTTCCCGCATCAGAGGCACCATTGCAATCATCAGTAGCTGCACAAGAAGGCAAAAAATTATACAAAAAACCTTTACAACAGACTCTATCTACTAACCATGCACCTACTTCATAAGAAGAGAGTCTCCTACTAAGAATATGTCATTTCCTTCTCTAAAAACATATTGGAACTTCTGAACTTTTGTAGAGCTTAAATCTATATATACAATGATCCTTTTGCATCCCACCTTATTACATTCCTTGGGTGGGATTCAACAACTGTCGAGAGTGATAGATGCAACTCCTTAGGCAGTTTTATTATCCCTTCTGCTTCCATGGAGTCCCCCATGTTATTGGTGCAGAGAATACTTAACGAATTGTTCCTAGTTATCCATTCAAGTCAATACTCCACTCGCTTTTGGATACCGGGATATATGCACCCTTTAATCTACCCAACAACTCTGCGAAACCTGCACACTCCCCATCCTTCAAATTTCGACATAAACAAACACATTATCCCTTCTTGTACGAAAACTTGATTAACTAAAACCCATTTTGGACACTAAAAGACTAAACAACCTAAAATTAACATATGAAGGCGACTAACACCCTACCAAAGTTCCTTTCAAAACCTAACATGACTCCTATCTGCAATGCTAGCCTAACACACTTTCTAAATACCTGCTTATCTTGACACTCCCTTCCGCCAACCTGAGCTCTTGGACCTCTTCCTCAACCTAACCTCCTACAAGCTCACCGTCTTTATAACCACAACTTTAACACATAAAGCTTAACTCCTCTCTCATTTGCTAAAGCCGTTTTCCTAACGAATTGATATATACTTTCCTCAAGTAATAGATGGCCAAACCTAATTTTTTTAATAGTCTAACTACATCTCTACCTAACCCCATAACCACCTTCTTTGATAGGAATTGCTTCTATAACCTCTCCAATTTTTCTATTGAAAGGACCATCAAACCAGGACAAGGGATACGCCAATAACAAGTAATTTTTTGATAGCATGAGCTTCTTCTTGAACGTTGATAGCATGAGCTTCTTCTTGAACGAATTTCCATACAATTGGGTCCATATTCATTGGAAGGCTTTCTAGCTCAAAGGAAGTTTGAGTTAGGTCAATGGAAACTTCTCCTATCTACACCAAAAGCTTCTGCCACCCATTGAGTGACTCATCATCAACCTTCACTCCAAAGAGCATGGTTTTGTGCTATTTATCTTGTGCCCAAGTACTACCTCATAACATTGAAGCATTGCCTTGAAATTATTTTCTTCCTCCATCGATGCACCACAAAACATAATTTGTTATTGGTAATATTGCACATGGGACACTAAAGGCCTGTTGTTACTTTGAAACCACCAATCATACCCAACCGACAAGCCTGATCAATGAGTTTGTGATGGCGATAATGAGTCTCCTTCCTTCAAGCCTCTTGATCTCTTAAAGTCTCCTATTGCTGGTCCATTGACCAAGATAAAGAACCAAGCTGAGAGTAGCAAACCTTCATCCATTTTCCTCTAATGATCTCCGAAAATAACCCAACATTTATTCCAAAAAAATTCAACTGTCATATGCATTTGTTGATTTTATAAATGATACCAGGTCGCCCCATCTGATACAACTAATCGACATTTCCGTAAGTCCCTATATCCGCTTTTAAAATTTTCCTACCACGCACAAAAGCACCTTGGTTCAAAGATATATTTCACCCAAAGTAGCTTCAATTGTCTGTCCTTAACTTCTGCAAGACTTTGTAAGCACTTCCTAGCAAGCTTATTGGTAAGACTCTTTTAAGTGTTGCCACACCAAGATCAGAATCTTTGGCCGAAATAGTTGATGGCCATAATGCTTTATTTGTGGTATTTATTGAGGTAAAACCATTCGTGGGTCTCATTCGAGTAGTAACTAATACTTCATGACATTTATATGTTATTAGTCCTACCGCTGCTATTTCTGTATAAAAATAAAACATTGATTTCTTGGTTTTATTTTTTTTCAACTCCATATGCAATTTTAATTAGATCATGATTTTGGTCTATCCAAATTGGCCCCTTAGGTTCATAACATAGCTTAATCTCTACTCTTTGTTACTATTTCTGCTCTCGCTTAGTGATTGTGATAGCTAAGGGTTAAATGTTGTGAGTTTATTTATTTATTTTCTAAGTAATGAATTGAAATTTAATAAAACAATTTGTGCCGTGACTTGAAAGATGATGTTGTCTACTTTTATATTCAGGGCCAGTTGAAAATAAAGGGAAGCAAAAACCTGCAACTATGATGTCATACGCTGTTTATCATTTCTCTACCAGTGGGATAGCTGTTGCCACTGCAACTGCCATCACTCATCCTTTAGGTATGTTTTTCTTACTTCTTTTTTTGGTACTCTTATTTTCTTCTCATTTTTGGATTAAATAATATGTTGTGGAAACGTTTGCAACTGAAAAGGATCTGTATTGCTTTCCCATTTGACAAATATCACGAAATGTAATTAAAGTGTATTCATCCACTACGATAAGTAGTAGTTACATTAGCTTTAACCGTCAATCCATGTCTTAATTCAGTTAAGCTAACGAAACTCGAACTCACCAGTGAGTCAATCAAGTGCTTAAATAAAATGAAATGATAAGAAATTTGACTTTCCTAAACGAACTCAATTTTCATGGCAATCAAGTGTTTATAACAGTGAAGCATGTATATTCTTTACTTTTTATTCCCGATGGGGCAAAATCAATATGGTGCTTCTATTGATGGTTTTCATTCAGATAATGTGGGAGAGTACACATCTCATTCCTTTGCTCAATATCTTTAGGACCATGGGATTGTCCATCAATGTTCCTGCCTCTATACTCCTCAACAAAGTTGTTGAGCTCAATCACAGACATCTTATTGGATATACTCGGTCCTTATTGAGGGATGTACATGTGCTTAAAGCCTACTGGTTGATGAATTTACACACTACTTGTATTTTGATTAATAGCACTCCTTCAAGGATTCTTGGAGGTCATATGTAATGACCCGAAGTCCCCCTTACGGATATAAGGGGAATTTTAAGTCGCTACTCACATATCAGTTACTTATAATAGGCATTAAGCTTGATGATATTTGAAAAATAGGAGCAATATTTTTTTGGGTACCGCTATACTCACCCCAAAAGGCTGCTTACCTGGTCTGTATTGACTGCCTTTGAATCAGATGGTGGAGGTTATTTTTCATCCCCATCTTTTGCACAGTGGATCTATGGATCGTGGGCGTACCATCAGACGGTCGGTTTTTTAGTACAAATGGCACACATCTCAAAAAGTGACACTAAAATCATGCTTGATCGTGATGGGGGTCATATGATTTTAGGGTCACATTTTGAGATGTGTGCCATGTGTAATAAAAAATCGACCGTCTGATGGTACGCCCACGATCCATAGATCCATTGTGCAGAAGATGGGGACGAAAAACGACTTCCACCATCTAATTCAAAGGTGGTCAATGCATGCTGATTGAAGGTGGGGTGAGAAAGGAGCCTGGTGGGGTGAGTATAATGGTACCCTATTTTTTTTTATAAATTAAACTGGATATCAATAATCAGGTGCATAAAAAGAGCAACATATATTAAAGTCATCCTCAATAATAAAAGTAAACAGTACCACATAGTGACTTTATTAAATACTCACAGTGAGTAAAAAGGAGAAGAGTGAGTCTCAAGATACTTGTCAACCATCCTTTACGTAGTCCTTGTCTGCACCTCACCCGTACATGATTGTAAAATTTTTCTACATAAGTCAAGGGATGAGTGTTTTACCACGGTACTCAGTAGGGGTTACCACTGAGCTCAAAGCATTCGGTTTAATCATAATATGGCCGTGTCTTTGAAATTTTAACTTATCATATAATTTCATGACATATTCTTGTCATATTAGAAATATGTAATAGACATATATCTTATATAAAACCATGCGGCTGGGCTTTAGAAGCTGCCTACGTACCCTAATTGGGATCAAGCCGGTCGTAATTCTTAACTTATCATATTCTTAATAGACATATAAGCATAAAGGCGGGGCCCATAATGCGACATCTTTTCACATGAAAGCAATTCTATACGTCCCATTCTGTATAGGGGAAATTTTAAGATCTGATGGCTTGATCAGGTCTTGTAACATTCTGTGATGGTAACTACACCATGGGTAGAACGTAACATAGCTTACTCTTCTTGCTGAATTTGTAATTTACTTATAACGTGTTAGGATTTCATCATTTCCACAACTTAAGTTACGCATTATATCTTAGCTTATTTCTCCTATGGCTTAAGTCCTGTAACATATCTTATCTTATCTTAGCTTATCTCGCCTATGGCTTAGGTCCCATGGCTTATCTTGACTTATCTTAGCTTAGCTTATTTGCGGCTTAGGTCCCGTGATTATACTTTTAGGTTCATGGCTTAGGTCCCGTTCACCTTCTTATTCTTATAGATCACGACTTAGGTCTCACTCACCTTTTCTTAACTTGAATTAACTTATCACCCTTATTCTTCAAACCAGAACATATTCATCATATCATCACCTTCAATCGTAACTTAAAATAACTTAGGTGCATAGATAATAGCCCAAGAATACGTATAGTAAGACGGGAATACCTATCGTTGATAGTTGGCCAACTCATATCACCAAATGCAAACATCCTTCTATGTCACCGAAGGCCGCAAACCTTCTACTAATCACCGGAGACAAACATCGTACTAATCACCGGAGCGAGCCCTCTACTAATCACCGGAGGCCATTGTCCTCCTACTAATCACTGGATGCAAGCATCCTACTAAGTGAACTTTGTATTCAACGCAAATCATTAAATGACTCGATTACTTACTTCGTATCTTGACTTATCTTTCTTAGGCTTGTTTGTATCTTGAGTTTCAATTAGCCGTTATGTGATTAAACTTTCAATCACGTCTTATTGCAAGTCATGAAGTCATCACCGCAATACCCCACATTGTAACGTCCCATACCAGCACAGTGAAAAGAATTGTGTAATGAAATCATACACTTGGACTAAACATGAGCATGTGTAGAATCACACAAGGGCGGAGGCTTACTTATGACTTATCTCATACAATCAATACAACACATATACAACGTATAACATTTATAAACATGGTCTTCGATGATTTTATCGTTTTCTTTAATCTTAGATCATCCATTATTTATAACATATGACATAGCTTATATGATCTTATCGTTAATTCTTAGATCATCAGATATAGGGAGTTTTTGAACCTTATTCATGTACATAGGAATATTCGTTGCAAACACTTGCAATTAATACTAATAATTATACTTACACTCTCATTTGCACACTTACCTTAACAAATGTAATTATATGTTATATATTATAATAGTGTAATTATGTATACGCATGCAAATACATAAATACGCATTTAGTACTAGAAACATTTTTTTAGGCTCTTTGTAAATGGTCATTCCTAATATGGTATACCAATTTTATTTTAGACTAAAGGTAAGTTATATAATGATAGGACATTAATCACATTTGTCCAAGTGGCTAGCATTAGGACACTTTGGGTTCGGGTCAAGTAGGCCCATCGCCCATGCAACACACGGGTGACACAGCCCACATGGCACTCGAGTTTCATGGCCTACGTAGCCCACGGCTCCATGGCCCATGTCACACACGCGGGTTTCAGAGTGCATGTGGCACACAACCAAACTTTCCCTATCGCAATCTTAAAACAATAGCCCTTTTGGGTCCACAAGGTGAGAGGTTGATTAGCTAATTTAAATTCATACAGTATATGATATGTGTACGTGTTAAACAAGGGGTCTTAAATCCTATCTCCTTCCCAAAAGAGCCATGTTAACAGAGGATTTTAGAATGGAAACTCCTTTTCTTTTTATATATAATATATTGCTCACTTAACTCCTTTCTTTTTCTATATAATATACTACTCACTTAAATGGAAACTTGCCAAAAGAGATTATAGGGTGTCAGGCAGTAAACACAAATGTTTTGAAGGAATTATAAAGCCTATATAATTGAAAGGGTAAGTCCATGTTTCCTTTTTCTTTTAAATGACAAAAGAAGCATAATGATCTACGGCTGATCCTAACCAGTGCATACTGATGTGGTACCACATGGTTTGATGCAAAGATCCATAACCGGTGCCTATATGGATCGAGATGCCGAGGAATGAAAAAGGCAATTAGAAAATTTTAAAACCATGTAGATATCTTTTTATCATCAATATTATTATTTATTATTTGGAAATGATAAAACCTAATCTAATTGATGCAAGAGTTACCCGTACCTATGTTTATGAGAAGAGATCGAGCCCGGATCCGCTAAGGTATGGACCATATGGTGTGTTCCGATTTCTCATGATCCAAAGAGAAGACGAAGAAGCTGGAGATCACGATCTTGTTGTGGCTATATGCGTCCGAGTCTCCACAAATGCAAGGAAACTAGAGAGAAAAGACTGGTGTTGCTCATCTTCTTCTTTGTCGACTTCTTATTTGAGCGTAGTTGGTGCTTGAATGAAGAAGGGACCTGTGAGGCTGTAGTTATCGTGTACCATTGAGTTCCAACGAGCAGAAGAGAAAATGAGGGACGAGGTTGGGTGGTTTCTCTAGTGGGTTGCATGATGAGAGCACGAGAGAGAGAAAGAGTAGACCTAGCATTCTCGTGTTTAGGGTTTCGCCAGAGGTTTAAAGCGATGGGTGAGAGATGTTGGGGCACGACAAGATTTTGGGAAAGCTACCAATCACTCAAAACTTCCCAAATAGGTGGGCCTTGGTGTGTAGATTGAAGGGAAGAGGGTGTTAGCGTTTTAGGTAGCCAGCCAGCTCGCCTGCTTGTGGTCTTTCCAATTTTTATTTAGTTCAAGAATGCCAAATTCTGGTTGGGCTATCTTGTTGAGCACATAAGATGGGATTTAATTGTGTTAGACCTAGAGAGAGAGAGAGAGTTGGAGAAGTGGGAGGATTTAGTAGCCCGGTTTGGGCAAGTCAAAGTCAAAAAGGAGTAAGAGTTCAATGGGACTCAACTTCTTTCTAAAGTGAGGAGGGGTGCCCAGTGGCACATGATTTTGGGCTTGGATTCGGTTGCCCAGTTTTGGCAACTGAAGCCCACCTTTAAATTATAACTATATATAAATATGGGTAGGGAGGTGGAGCGCAAGTTACCTCTGGCAATTAAATGTGTTAGGATTCGGGTGCTAGATTGTGCACCCGCACCCAAATTTTTTTGTTTGAATTTCTTTTTCTCTTTTTTCTTTTAAATGAAAGAGATTTATCACTTGTTGGTCACCAATACACATTTTTTTGTGTGGAAGCATCTAGCACCATACCTAACTAATCGCACCCGGTTGCATATACAATTAATCTTATATAGGCTCATATATTCATTGCATAAGTATAAAAATGATGCTAAAGATGAGCCGAGGTCATATCGCCTATTTGTCAAAGGGTTGATCAAGATAAAACTAATCATACTAATCAACAATTCTTCCCAAAAGTCAACAAGTCAACATGAAGAAAATCCGGGTTATTACATCATATCCTCTTACTATCTTCCATTCTAATGAAAACATGTTTAGTATTGAACCGGAGTACTTGGGTGCACTTGTTTTGTATTGGATCTTCGTCCTAACCAGGATAAATTAGATGATCGCTCTATCAAGGGTGACTTCATTGGTTACTACAGTATATCTAAAGGATATAGATGCTATGATCCTAAATCTCATAGATTTTTTTACTTCTGTGGATTTTGGAGCATGTGCCCTATTTTCCTCTCATCAGTTTGAGTCCTCTCATCTCCGGACCTGTCACTGCTTGATGCAGGGCATAAACGGGGAAGCTTCACTACTGTTTCAATGTGGAAATTATTTGAAGAAGACTGGAATTATCATAGAATTCACGGTTTTAAAGGGACCAGAAATCAGTTTATAAGGGGGCAAGAATTAATATAGAATGGGTCTAATTTAAAGACCCAATGGGCTGAAATAGGGAAAACAGTTGGGCCTTAAAGAAGTTGGCCTGTTGGAGGGCATAAAAGGGCACCAGCGTGACCACATTTAAGTCATCACGTGACTGGCTGAATCCTGAGTAGTTGATCTCTTGGTGATCTTAAGAAAAGACTCAAAAGTGCTAAAAAGTAGGGATTAAGTTAGAGAAAAAGTTTGTTTGACCCAAATATCAGTGGGGTTTTGAGACCACTGCTGCCCAGTAATTTAAGGGTTCTGATCCTCTGCTACTGTTTTTATTTCTTGCCTTCTGAAACTGGATGATTGCCGATCCGATGCTCAACGATTGTGATCTTGTGGCTGCTGTTACTGAACGCTCTAGAACTGGGTTTCGTAATTGCTGATTTCATCTTTATACCCTTTGTGTTTCCTGCTGAGATCTGTGATTTCTCTGTAATACAAATGTAAGGAAGGTCAGATTGACTGTCAGGTTAGGTTGACTGTCAATCACAAGAGGTGTGTTGATTTAATTTTTTTTGTTGTCGAAACACTGATTTATAGGTAGAGAAGTATACTGATAAAGAAGGTAGAAAAGTATGCAGTTTTATTTCCAAACAATACTGAGATTGGATTCTGATTTGACAGAAAATATTGATGAATATAGGGGCAGAATTTTAATAGTTGGTAGGGATATTTTGAGCAGTATATGTTCAGTTTTGCATACTGTTAGTGAGCAAAATCAACACTACTAATACTGTAAAATCAAGGTAGTTTGATTGTATTTTAGTACATCAAAACTGATTTCTCGTAGGCTCTTATCCACTTAATTTGATTTATAGTATTAGAGGGTTGTGTTTCCGCATTCTGCTCCTTCTCCCATTCCTCAGCCTATCGGCACAGTTTCTTCATTAGCCTCTATACAGCAGCCTGTTGGTACACCCCACATACTTTGGCTCTGGTGCAGCAGAAGTAATATCGCACTTATGTTCGCAAAACATGCCTGGGCCCTCCTCTATCAGACCTCAACCTCAAACATTTGTGTAGGTGGATCCATTTGAGAGCTCTACCCCTGTACCTCCTCCTAAGGATTCTCCTACTACACTTAATCCTAGCCCCATGGATACTTCAGATTTTGACGTATCTATTGCCCTACGGGAGGGTGTCCATTCATTTGTTACACCTATCCTATAGCCCAGTATATATGCTATCAGGCTGTGTCTTCCTCTTCCATGGCATTTTTGTTTGAGGTTCTTGTCACCATACCTTATACCACCCATTCTGCTCTTTCTCATCCTGCCTGGAAGGCTACGATGGTGGGTGTAATCATTGCCCTTGAAAGCAATCACACATGGCATATGGAGTCACTTTCTCCACGAAAGAAGACCATGGGATGCAAGTGGGTCTTTGTTGTAAAACATAATTCAGATGAAAGTATTTCTTGAAATAAGGCACGTCTAGTGGCTCGTGGATATACTCAGACATATGACATTGATTCTGTTGTCACTTTTACCCCTGTGGCTAAGCTTATGTTGGTTGGTTCCTCATTTTTATTGCGACAAATCAGAATTGGCCGCTTCATCAACTGGATGTGAAAAATGCAGTTCATGGTATCTCATTGTGAAAATTTATATGGACCCTCCACTATGTTCTTGCTTCAGCGGGAAACTGGGAAAGTATGTTGAGTTAGAAAGTTCATATACTGTTTGAGGTAGTCGCCTCGTGCCTGATTTCAACATTTTAGTGGCCTGGTCATTAGTATGGAATTTCAGAGAGCCACTCAGAGCACATTGTTTCCTATCATTCTGGTCCTACTGGCTCCACAATCTTGCTGGTATATGTTGATAATATAGTGATTACAAGAGATGATTCCTAGTTCACTTTCCATATAAAAGAGGAGCTTGGGCAGATTTTTGAAGTGAAAGACTTAGGCAACCTAAAATATTTTCTTAACTTGGAGGTTACTAGATCAAAGAAAATGATTTTATTTCTCGAAGGAAATATGTTCTGAATTTGCTGAGGATACAGGTATGCTTGGATGCAAGCCTGCTCCGTCCCCTTAGGAATTTAAGCACTCTCTCCATGAGAGTGAAGTTGAGTTATTATCCTACCGTCAAGAGTATTGACACTTTGTGGTCGATTGATTTATCTTACCCTTATGCACTCTGTTTTTTTTTTTTTTTTTCACCCTTATGTACTCAAATATTAACTAGTACCCTTGGTTTCAGTTTTGGTGTTGCAGCTCATAAGGCTAATAGCGTCTCGAGAGATATGAATTTTTTTTTTTGTTTTGTTAGTTGACATGTACTGAGCTAAGGAGAATATTTGGGATTAAGGTGGCCTTCTTTTCATGAGTGGACCGATTTGGATGGCCAACCAAAAGACAAGTCATATTATGTTTGACTTGTATTTTGGGCCCAAAATGAGTTTAAGATTATTTTGGCAGAGCTCAAATTGGATGATGCATGTTTTGCTCGATCATTCAAACAATCTCTGAAGTTATTTGTCTTCGTTGGTAAATGGAAGAAGTTAAGAGGTAATTTAACATCTATACATCTGGAGGGCATTTGCCTATTCCACATCTTTATCACTCTATAGGTTAATATGATTGACATTTTGTTATTTTGGTACACATTTCAATTCCTCACATGCAATTAGTATAAGGAGGGGTTATTCACACCCGTCTTTCCTGTGAAGAGCACACACTCTTTCATAGGAAAAAACTGTTGATTGCCTTGAATCAGATGATGGAGATAGTTTTTCGTCCCAATCTTCGGCACAATTTATCTTGAGATCATGGCGCACCTATCAGATTAGATCTTGATTCCAGGTGATACACATCCTCAAAAGTGATCGTGATCATCGGCGTACCTATTAGATGGCCACTTTTAGGAATGTGTGCCACATGGAATCAACATGTGAAAGTCTGATAGTTGCGCCATGATCTCAAGATCTATTTTGTGGAAGATTAGGACGAAAAATGGTTTCCATCTTTTGATTCAAGGTAATCAATGGTTTTTTCCAATGAAAGAGCATGTGCTCTTCACAGGAATGCAAATAATGCCGCCCTTAGTATAAATATCCTTCAATTTCCCCAAGTTATGTAGTTTATACAAAGTAAAGGATTGGAGGAGACCAAAGTTGGAGGGATTAAAGTTTTGTTTACTTCACCACTTTAGAAGAGGAGTTGAAGAAAACCTTTGAAGAGAAGAGTAGAATGTAATCGTCAAGATCGATGAGGATAAGACTCCGAGTCTCTATGGGCTACAATTGAGGTTTTTAAGCACTTTTGGGACCTCATTTGTGATGGTCTGATGTGTATGTCTTATATCTAAAAAACCTTGCAAGGGTATAAATGTCATAAGGAGGTTCATACAAATCCGGCTTCATGATGAAATATAGAAAAACCAAAGAAACAAACTAGAAAATAAAAGCAGCAATCCATAAGACACGATATACCTGGTTCACTCGTTATGGGCTATATGCTCATGATTACAATTCCATTATAGTCAACGGCCATTGAATGATACAAATCACTCACTCTCTTCACTCACATGCATGCAATGCAATAAGGTCTAACCCAATCTTCAACAAGCTACAACACTGAAATAACTAATGAGAAAGAACCTTCTTATGAGGAAGAAGAACATCGAAACTCGCCTACGGGTTCCAGCAAGTCTTTTCTTTCAACAATGATCAAACAGGTGCACAACGCTCTGTAGAGTTTCCTGTGCACTACCTCGCCTCAGAATAGCCTTCAAAATCCAACCTAGAAAAAAGAGCCCATTTTTTTTTTGTTTTTTTCTCCTTTTTCTGACACAAAAATAGAAAACTTTCTTTTGCTTGATTTTCAAGTTATTGTCAAACTAAAAATTGGAAAAAATTTCATAGTGGTAGGTTACTTGCTAGTTTGCAAGAGAGCAAAAGTAAACTTTCGTGCATAAGAAAGTAACCTTATCTCTTTAAGAAAGGGATTTTCACATGTGCACCACATACATATTGATACAATGTATGATAAATCTTGAACCATTCATTTAAGCTCAAGTGGACAGCCCAGGTGGCTAGACCTGATTCAATAGTTCTGATGAGTTATGAAAACAAACCAAATCTAATTCAGAAACAACTCTCTAGTGATAGGTGTCATAGCTTGTTCGTAGCAAGCAAGTGTTACTAAAAATGTTGACCTATTGTTAAGATCCAATCATGTTGATGATAGTTGGATCTTAGATTTAAGGGCCTCTTTATCACATTTCTGGACCGTGATTTGTTTGATCAGTATAGAATAGTCAATGGTGGCACAATTATAACTAACGTGTGTGAAGCAATGAGAATTGTTTCATCAAAATCAGAATGTTTGATGTTGGTATTCGTACTCTTACGAAGGTTAGGCACTTAGTTATCGGAAGCGTTATGAAGTGTGTGGTTGGTTGGGAGCGGGAGCGCCATTTTATGGTCGGAAGCAAGTGCAAGAACGAGATTCCGAAGCGAGAGCGGCTCACTAATTAGAAGCTTCCTACTACTAGGGTTAGGCATGTACCCGATCTAGAGAAAAGCCTGATTTTGTTGGAAAATGGATGATAGATCGTCCTAGAAATCGAGAAGTTGAAGGTTGAGATCATGTTTCAAAATTCCGGCCGGAATGTTTCGATTCCGGCGAGGACCTGTACCAGAAAATACTAAATCCCCCCCCCCCCCCCCCCCCCCCCCTATTTTAAACCAAAAATCCGGCCGAAAATTTGAAAATTCCGGCCAAATTTTTTGTGATTTTTTTCAGATTTTTAAAAATAAGAAATAAAATTGTACTAGTAGGAACATTGGAGGAATTTTGGACAATGTTTCGCCGGAAAATTCAAAATTCCAGCCAGGATTTTTGAATATTCCATTTTGGGGGTCCGAACGGAACATAGCCGGAATCTAGATTTTTGAACCATGGTTGAGATGCCATGATCTTGATGAAAGATGAAAGGTAGGGAATCTCTATGTGCTTGAAAGGCAAGAAAATCGATGGTAATAGTGTTGTAGCTACTAGAGATCCTAGTGACCTCTCAGATTATTGATATAGGAGATTAGGCCACATGAGTGAACGTGGGCTATCCAAGCTCATGAAGCAAGAGGCGATTTCCGATACTCAAACTTGCAAGCTCAAGTTTTGTGAAGATTGCGCCGACGAGAAGCAAAATAAAATTTTCCACATCAGAGCATACTTCGAAGGGATTGATTGATTATGTACATTCTGATATATGAAGTACAAAAGTCACTTCAGTAGGTTGAGCCTATTACTTTAACCATTTGAGAAAGGTTTATGTTTATTTGAATAAGCACAAACCGGATGTGTTTTAATAGTTCAAGCAGTGGAAGAAAATGGTTGATAAGCAAACAAGCAGAAAGCTGAAAGTTTTTAGGTCAAACAAAATCGAAGTTTACAACTCACCATGAAGATCAAAGGATCTAAGGCACTTAATGATTCCCTTCAATCCTTAACAAAACAATGTAGCCAAGAGGATGAACGGAACACTACTAGAGAAAGCACGTTGTATGCTAGATCATTAATGTTTTAAGTCATGGTTTTTGGGCAAAAGCCGTTAGCACAATTAATTTCTTGGTCAACCGATCTCCATTAGTGGCGTTGAACTTGAAAGCTGCAAATGTTTCTTGGTGCCAACGACCCAAATTGTTCTCACTTGAGAGTGTTTGGATGCACTACTTACTTGCTTAAAGATAGTGAGCAATCCAAGATGGACTCAAAATTAAGAAATGTCTTGCTTGTTACAACCAAGGTGTTAAAGTTTATTGTTGGTGGGATTTAAAAATTAAAATTTCATAGGTGATAGCTTTAAGGGATGATAAATCAATGAAGCCTTGATCACCTAAAAAATCGTATGTGCCAGTTGATGGTGAAGAGCATGTGCATATTGAGAAAGTCAACTCATAAACAGAACATGAAGGCACAATTTCTACAGAATTGGAAATACAAGTTACTATAGTGAGAAATTTCGTGAGGATGAAGAAGTGTCTTGCAAGTTTGATGACATTGTAGAGATGGATGAGAAGCACTCATGAGGAACGAGACGTGGGATCTCATGGACCTTCATAAAGGGAAGAAGGTTATCAATTGAAAATAAATCTTTTGTGAGAAGGGATGAATCAAACCCCTAAGTTCAAAGAAAGGTTAGTTAGAGGAATTAGCTTAAAAAGAGGGAATGGACTACAATGAGATATTCTGTTTAGCTGTGAAACACCCCTCTATCTGATGTTGTTAGCCACAGTTGCTTATAAAGATCTTGAATTGGAGCAAATGGATGTGAAAACAGCTTTCCTCCATGGAATCTGAATGAAGAAATCTATATGAAACATCTCAAAAATTTGAAGCAAAAGCCTTATCATTAGTCGTTTGCAAATTGGAGAAATCGCTATATGGTCTCAAATGGGCACCAAGTTGTGGTACAAGAAGTTCGATTCATATATGCTTAGCGTAGGGAATCACATGGGTGAGTATGACTGTTGTGTCTATTGGGAAGATTACAATGGAAGGGAGAGAATCTCCTATTTCATCATGTAGATAATATGCTGGTAGCAGCGAAAAACAAAGTTGAAACTAGCAAGACGAAGCAATCATCGATTCAAGAGTTTAAGATGAAGGATCTTGGTTTGACAAATAAGATCCTTGGTATGAAAATCGCGAGAGATCATGAGAACAGAGATCATGAGAACAATAAGCTTTGGTTAACTCAAAACTTTATCCATAAGACCCTTGTACAATATAAGTGTTGCCAAACCAATTTCTACTCTAGTAGTAGAACATTTTAAGCTTTCAGCCAAGGTGAGTCCTGCCACACAAGCTGAAAGGGAAGACATGAAGAATGTTCCATATATGTATGTTTAGGGAGTTTGATGTATCTTATGTTGACTATACGACCAAATTTAGTGCAAGCCTTGAGTTTGATGTGCAAGTATATGTCTAATCTTGGAAGAGGGCTTTAGCATGCAGTTAAATAGATACTTACGTATCTAAAAGCTACCATAGATCATAGAGTGATGCTTGAAGGTGGAGATATAAGTGATTTGAACCTCTATGGTTACATTGGTTCAGATTATGCCGATGATGTTGATAGGAGAAAGTTGATCACAGGGTATTTGCTCACTTGCGTAGGTGGAGCGATTAGTTGAAAGTCTATGCTTCAACGGGTCGTCGCATTATCTACTACAAAGGTCGAGTATGTAGTTGCTGTAAAAACTGCTAAGGAAACTTATGGCTTAAGGGTTTGGTTAGAGATTTGGTGACATTGATGAGAGCATTGATGTTTACTATGACAATCAGAGTGTCATTCATTTAGCCAAGAATCAAATGTATCATGCTAGAAGCAAACACAGATGTCCAAGACCACTTCATTAGAGAGGTGGTTAAAGATGGTGAAATCTTGTTAGTGAAGATTGATATGAGCAAGAATGTAGCAGACATGTTGAGAAAGCCAGTTATGCAGAAAAATTCAGGCATTGTGTGAACTTGATGGACATTTTTTGGAGATGTTGAGGCCCTTTGGGGTGTAACTCGGTTGAGGGGTTAAACCTAGGTGGAGGTTTCGTGGGTAGGCTTAATTTAGTTGTTAGATCAACCTATCCACTTGGGCTTGCCATTTGAGCTTAAATGGATGGTTAAGATTTATCATACATCATGATAATGTCATAATGTATGTGGTACACTTGGGAAAAATCTCTTTCTTAAAGATATTAGGAGGTTACTTTTTTGTGCACGAAAGTTTACTTTTGCTCTTCTATGGTGATGCTGGTCATATCCATCTTAGTTGTTACACTGATGCTGATTATGTTGGAGGTCCAAGTGATTGCTGATCCACCTCGGGGTACTGTACCTTCCTTGGTGGCAACCTTGTGGTGTAGAAAAGTAAGAAAGAGAATGTTGGATCCAGTATTGCTGAATTTGAGCATCCAACTATGGCCATGGGACTTATGAGCTTCTTTGGCTGTGCTTACTGAGCTTGGCATTCCTCTATCTCTTCCTATTCCTATTATTGTGATAACCAAGCGCTATTGATATTGCTAGACTCAGTTCTTCATGAGTGAACCAAACATGTTGAGGTCGACATTCATTTTATTCGTGAGAAGCTTCAAGCTGGCCTTATAGAGACTCCCAAAGTCACATCTTCTCAGCAATTGGCAGATGTTTTTACGAAAGCCCTTTGTCCTTTTCTTCAAGATATTATTGTCACGCTGGGCATGATTGATATCTATGAACCAGCTTGAGGGGGAGTATTGGCGTGTATATTGGGTGTGTGAGTAGGTATCTTGATATGTGTGCCACTCATGGTGTGTGTAAAATAATCTCGGGTGTGTATATTGTATATTGCTTCTATTAGTATAAAAGGCTAGTAGGGATGAAGCATTATTATTTGTCAGCTTAGTCTTCAGTATTGGCTAATGGAACCCCAAAAGAATTTTTTCCATGGCACATTGGTCTTAGATTAGCAAACTTGTTAGACCCCTGCTTGTTTCAATTGTTAGCGAGTTGTTGGTCATTTTATTTCCAAAGTGAATCAAACGGGTTTGTTGAAGACATTGTGTTATGGTGAGTGAGGGTGTCTCACATTCAATTTTTTATTGTGGCACTTACTTTTTTATGGTGCTGTAATTAGGGGGATTTTAATTCTAAGCTTGTTTTGTGGTGCTTTGAATCATTTTCTAGCTAAGAAGTCAGCGTGGAGAATCATGTGGTGGAGGGCATAGAAAAGTAAGAAGCAGAATGTTGGATCTAGTATTGCTGAATCTGAGCATCCAGCTATGGGCCTATGGCCATGGGACTTGTGAGCTTCTTTGGCTGCGCTTTCTGCTTACTGAGCTTGGCTTTCCTCTATCTCTTCCTATTCCTCTTATTGTGATAACCAAGCCGCTATTGATATTGCTAAAGACTCAGTTCTTCGTGAGCGAACCAAACATGTTGAGGTTGACATTCATTTTATTCGTGAGAAGCTTCAAGCTGACCTTATAGAGACTCCCAAAGTCACATCTTCTTAGCAACTAGCAGATGCTTTTATGAAAGCCCTTTGTCCTTTTCTTCAGGATATTATTGTCAAGTTAGGCATGATCAATATCTATGAACCAGCTTGAGGGGGAGTATTGGCGTGTATATTGGGTGTGTGAGTAGGTATCTTGATATGTGTGCCACTCATGGTGTGTGTAAAATAGTCTCGGGTGTGTATATTGTATATTGCTTCTATTAGTATAAAAGGCTAGTAGGGATGAAGTATTATTATTTGTCAGCTTAGTCTTCAGTATCGGCTAATGGGACCCCAAAAGAATTTTGTCCATGGCACATTGGTCTTAGATTAGCAAACTTGTTTGACCCCTGCTTGTTTCAATTGTTAGCGAGTTGTTGGTCATTTTATTTCCAAAGTGAATCAAACGGGTTTGTTGAAGACATTGAGTTATGGTGAGTGAGGGTGTCTCACATTCAATTTTTTATTGTGGCACTTACTTTTTTGTAGTGTTGTAATTAGGGGGATTTTAATTCTAAGCTTGTTTTGTGGTGCTTTGAATCATTTTCTAGCTAAGAAGTCAGCGTGGAGAATCATGTGGTGGAGGGCATAGTGTGGGGGATAAGGAATTGGGGTCTTAGCTATTAGATTTGTGTGCCTAAAGGATTGGCTTCCTGATATGCATCTGAGTTTACCTTTGTGTTTGAATTGCCTTTTTAAAGCCTTGTGCAATTTCTCTCACAATCGAAACAAGGGACTAACAAGTTTGCTTGTCTAAGACTAGTGAACCATGGAAAAAATCGTGTGGGGTCCCATTAGCGAAAACTGAGAACCAAACTGACAAATAATAATACTTCATCCATCACCTCATCTATCTCTAAAACTCGTTCGTCAAGAAAATAGTCAAGGCTTTCTCAATGTCCACTTTCAAGACAATATCTTAAAATATTAAGCATTCATGAGGATGGTCAGTGAGAGCACCATCTAAAATTTGACAGCCACAGGAAATAACACCCAATGATGGTGGGAAGATAAAACTCTCTGGTTTGCATCCTCCTTGGAAAACATTTGTAATAATTTTGTACGTCCCACCAATCTAAGGTTTACAGTTCCTTGGCACCCTCCGTCAAAAAGAGGGTATTGAATGTAGAGCTTTATCTTCTTGCAAACTTTTTTTCATATATAGGATTTTGAAGAAAATGCATATTAGATCCTTGAAAATGAGGTCCCAAAATTTTAAAACACATCGATAGTAGTCTGTAAAGTCTTAACACCTTATCCTCATCCATCTTGAAGATTATATACTCTTCATTTCCCTTCAAAAGGTTTCTCCAATTCCTCTTCTAAAGTATTGATGGTGAACTTCTCCGTGGAAGATGCTTGACTGGGTGGAAGAACCCTTATATCATTGCTGAAATTGGGTTCTCTTTCAATCGAGTCCACTCTCCACAGGAGTGCTCATGTGATTGTAGATTCTGTGGGGAATAAGGGAATGAATAGGTCTCCCCTGTGGCGGAAATATTTCCTTAAAGGGTGTGTTTGATAACGTGGAAGGAGCAATTCTAGGGTGGAATTGAATTGCCAATTCCATATTTTCTGTTTGATTGGAACTTAAGGGGATGGAAGTCATTTGAAGTGGGATCCACAAGTGGAATTTACTTCCACCCACCAATTCCATCACAGCTAAACTCAATTCCAGTCATTAAATGGCTGAAGTGAAACAATTGGGATGAAGTATCATAAAGTTCAATTTTTTTCTTTTATTTGCATTTGCCAAAAGTACCCTTTCCCCAAAAATACCCTTTCCCAATTCGACATGAATTTACTTCCTGGAGAATCTAATCAAATAGTAGAATTGCAATTCTATGGAAGTCGCTTCCCAACAACGTAGTCAAACAAGAGAAATGCCATTTCCAAGGGAATTCAATTCCAAGGAAGTGAGCATGGAAGTGCTAATTCATTCACTGCCAACAGCTGAATTCCAAGATATCAAACAGAACCTAAGCAGTTGTATGGTTATAATTTTCAGTACCTCTTTTGGTTCTTTTGGCCTGGTTAACTTAATTTTCTACCCGTTTTAATGAACCCTCTCTGCTGATCCAAAACGTTTGGCCTAGGTTCAAATTTCTTGGAAAGAGAAAACTTCCTTGGAAGGGAAGGCTTCGTAATTCCTACAAACTCCAGAATATAACCCTTACCCTTATAGAGACTCTTTAGTTGCACTGAATATTATCCCTAGCTGATTCATGTCCCAATTCTCATGCATAAATACCAAAAGCAACCTGAGAAAAATTGGTTGCGTGTGTAGTGGTGAACCCTTGACCTTTTCAAAGAGGTTAAGTTCGTTGAAAAGCCCTTTCGGAATCTAGACACCATTTGATTCCCCAATTGATTTGATCTGTAGCCAGACCAAGAACGTTTTCATTTTTTTTTTTTAAAGTCACTGTTGGAAATTTTTGGATGCCGTGAAACACGGTGGCCAATTGAATTATAAAGAATGAGAAAGCACTACTATGACATTCTTTTGGAGGATTGTCCAGATCATAATGGCAAATTGGGGTTCGGGAATAAATCGGCTTGGAAAAAATGTGGAAAAATCCAGAAAAATTCGTCAGGAAAAAAATGGTCAAACTTTGAAAAAAATAAAAATGAAAATTATAAAAATATATTGATTTAAACTATAAAATTTTTAAAAAAAATAAAAAATTTGAAAAAAGTCGGGAAAAATTTGAAGAATTGGCGAATTTTTTGTGAAATTCGCAAATAATTCCTGAAATTTGCGATCTTTGGAAAAAAGTCGCGAATAGTTATAATTTTATTCATTTTTTCAAACAATCTCAAATTATACGCGACTTTTTCAAAAAGTTGTAGAATTTGGTCACTATGGTCTAGATTCTCACTTGTATCGGTCCAATTTCCAATTTCCATGAGTGTATTATTGAGGAGAAACTGTGCTGCTTGATAAACTTCCATTTTTCATCCTTAAATGGGAGGGTGTTTGAAGAAAAGCCTATGGACAGTTGGTCCTAAAAGCTTCCATGTTAGCTAAGTTTAGATGTTGAGTGTGTTAATCGATATCATCTCCCAGCTTCTTGTAAGCTCATGGGCTTAAGTCTTCTGATACTATTTCCTACATTTGTTTAGTTCTTTAAAGGAATTTTAGTTTTGCAACACATTTGCAGCGATGAAGGTTTTTGGTTTTGGCAGTTTTATTCTTTAGCTTAACCATAAAAAAAAAGTTATATTCTCTGGCTTCTTTGACCCTTAAATGGATAACTATAAATTTTCGCAACTGGAGAACTTTTGTAAGGAAAGATTGCAAATGCTGCTGATCAGCAGAGTTCTTACAAGCAACAAGTTGCAATTGCAATTATAAATCTTTCTATATGCCCCTATCTAGTAGATTTTATTGACTAGATCAAAGGTGAACCTGGACATTTTTCTAATGCAAAAATGTTTACTGAAATATGGAAAATTGATCTATAAGTTTCAACTTTCACTTGTGGTGTGCAAGGGAAGAATCTGGTTCAAGGGAACTCGTTTATGTGGTTTGGCTTGATTCCAAGCTCCAATGAGTCTCAGGCATCTAGACTTAACCCTCCTTTCCCTTAGTGAATTTGTCTATATCTATGTCTCTCCGACTCATAAATTAGGGTTTAGAGTTCTATAGATGTTTACTGCATTCATATTTGGACTGCAGATGTTCTCAAAGTTAGACTACAGATGCAGCTTGTTGGCCAGAGAGCCCCTTTAACCAGAATGGTACCTCCCTGCAGCTATTGCCTGTTTCCAACATCATGATATAGTTTATCGGATGCTGCTGCTTTATCGTTGTTCAATCTCAGTCATTTTTATTGATACTTTGATAGGGAAAGCTTTTTACTCAAATAATTAAAGTTGAAGGGCCTACTTCACTCTATTTGGGATTTGCACCTGCGCTGATGAGATCACTTATTTACGGAGGTCTCCGATTAGGGTTGTATGAACCGTGCAAGTATATTTGTGACATGACCTTTGGATCCACAAATATCCTGGTGAAAGTTGCTTCTGGAGCGTTCTCTGGTGCTATTGCAACTGCATTTACCAATCCTACAGAAGTTCTGAAGGTCAAAATTCTGCCATGTAAAGCTCCTGAAGCCTTGTTGTTTTAGAATCTTGTTTCAAAGTGGTTTTTTTTTTTTCTTTTTTTTTTATATCAGGTTCGGTTACAGATGAATTCAAACTTGGGGAGAAGGGGACCTTTTAGAGAACTTAACAAAATTGCATCAGAAGAAGGGATAAGAGCGCTCTGGAAGGGAGTTGGCCCTGCAATGGCCAGAGCTGCTGCCCTGACGGCATCACAAATGGCAACATATGATGAATCCAAGCAGGTCCTATTCTCTTCTGCTTCTATATATATATATACCAATAAAAAGAGATGGCTCCTTTCTGACAGTTAAACACCAAATGGTGTTTAAATGGTCTTTCACCATTAAATTAGAAATGTTGATCTCACACCATTGAAGTGTCGATAACTTTCATGCAATGTGGAGCACATTTATGAGCAATCTAAAATTCCCAGGTGGCAATCCATCATTAGAAAATATTTTAGCCAAAGATTCATGCCCATAAGTGGATGTGAACCATCCGAGTGGCGAACTTTAATATCAGCCATTAAAACTGAGCACAATGGTTGGTAGTAGAGTGTGCAGATCGGATGGTTCAAAACTCCCAAAAAATGGGATTTTTGCATTCATTGCCTTTCAATCCATGATCTATCACTTTGACAGTGTGGATTACTGACATCATAAACCATTGATGGTATATGATCATTTAAACACATTTTGTTGTTTAAAATTTAAATGACGGTCAGGAGAGTCGGTCCCAAAAGGAAGCTATTATATTTTTTTGCTATAAACATTTAGACCGTAATTTCTGCATATTCTGGATTTGCTGACCAGGCATTATATATATATATAGAAAGGACAGGTAGGTGCCCCAACAAGGCACGGCCCAATGGTTCACGTGGAGCTCCACACAAGTTGTTTTGTTTAGATCATCTATTAAAAAAAAAATTCAAAAACTCATCTCCACCGTGTTTGTTTTTAGCCTTGAAATTTAGATCATTGAAATCAGTCAATGTTTGACCTTTGCCTTAAACATTATTTTTTTATAGAATTGATCTAAGCAATGCGTCCGAGCTCCACATGGCACCAAAACAGTGTTTTGGATGTCACATGGAGCTCCACATGGACCATTGGGGCACGCTCACTGTCTATATATATTCTTGTTATTAAGGGTAAGCTGGGATGGAACTTGCATCTTCAAGGATGCAATATTGTCAAGCTTTAAATTGGTCTACAAACCCAATCCCGCTGCAAGAAGGGAATTATTTTTAGATTTTTCTCCTCCAACTAATTTTACTTGATTCAGTTTCTCTGATGCAGGCCCTGATTCAGTGGACACCTCTCAACGAAGGATATAATCTGCATTTCATGTATAGTGGAATTCCTATTTTTCATTAGTCCTTTAGATTTGTTTGCTACATGATGGAATATCACTAAGAATTTATTCTTAATGACTGAGTTTGCCAAATACCTCCTGTTTTCCTTTCAGAGATAACTAACTGCAATATATGCCTATATGAAGTTCGAGTGTTATAGCAGGGACTGTGGGGACCCTCGTAACTGCTCCCGTGGACATGATTAAAACCCGTCTCATGTTACAACGTGAATCTAAAAAAGTTGGGAGCTATAGGAATGGGTTTCATTGTGCTTACCAGGTATATCTGAACTTTGACTAATTTACCATGATACAAATTATTCACTGCATTCTAAATGTCATGACTTTTGATAATTACCACGTCAAATTTTTAAATTGACGGTTTTCTAACTATTTGCACTTATTCGGCATTATTGGTATTTTTAGTTTCTGTTGTTATAATGTCCATTAGCCGAAACTTGTAAACCAACTTTTGTAGACTACCATGTGTTACTCTTTTATACCTTTCTTATTTTGGAAAAGAAGATAGGAAATACTGTATTGTTCTTTAGAGAGGATAAAGGAATCAAAGTGGAAAATTCCAGGCAGGACATAAATATATCAAATTCCATTTGGACTCACAAAAAAGAGTTTGTATTGAATAAATATGCACTTTAATTTCATATGCTAGAGCATAGCCTTGGAATCATAAATGTACTAAGAGAACCTTGTGTTATGTAAATTTGATGAATCCTTAGTCTGGGGGATAGGAAAAAGCATTTTATGAGTGTCATCCTAGAGGCTATGCCTACACCTGCCTCTGATCACGTTCTCTGTCTTTTAATTCCCAAGGGATAAATAGTGATCCAAAACCATTAAATAGGAAAACAGGTTGTAAGAGATAATGGGGTTCGAAGAGTTTAGAGTAGTGGAATAATTTCAAGATTGAAGCATGGGGAGTAAAATTCTTGAGAAAACCACATCATGAAATAAAAATAAAGAAATGGAACAATAAACTTTGGAAAAAAGGAAAATTGAAAGGAGGAAATACTTCAAGAAGTTAAATATTTGGACCGAGGAAAGTTGCCTACTTGACCTAAAGAACCGAGTGGAAATGTATGCTTCAAGAATGACTTGTAATATGTTGTTGGATGAGCAGAAATATGTTGAAGCCAAAATCTAGAATGAATTGGCACAGAGATGGGGATAATTCAAGAATGACTTGCAATATGCTGTCGGGTGAGCAGAAATATGTTGAAGCCAAAATCTAGAATGAATCGGAAAAGAGATGGAGATAATGACACAAAACTCTTCCACCGATTTGCTATTGTTAACATGGGACAACATTTCTAATCTTTGATATCCTGATAGGGTGGGCGAGAAAAGGAAGAAATTGAGGAAGAAATTTTAATTTTTTATAATAAAATGTTATAGTCAAGTGAGTGTGAGGTTTGGCCTAAATTGGATAACATAGCTTTTGAAATGTTATCAAGGGCTGAAGCAACTTCTCAAAGGAAATCAAGCAACTGTTTCGAATTTAAAGAGGCAATATTCTATTTAACTTTATACCATGAATATTTGTGATTTGGTGAAGAAAGTGTTTTAAGGACTTTCATTGAGGCATTATTAACTAAGGGTCAAATGCCATTTTTATGCCCCCCAAGGAAAAGGAGGAAGAGGTGAAGTATGTAGAATGGGGGTGGGGGGGTGGGGGTGTTATGCAATAGCCTCATGATCCCTTGCTAAAAGTTCAAAAGCTAAAATGAGGAGATCAAGAGTCTTGTTAGGTTGCTCAAGTTTTGAATGCTGGAAGCCCTTCTTTGTGTGCTAAAATGTCACTCTTTGCTTTGAAGCTTTTTGTTGGAGGGTTATGGTCGACAAAATATTGATCACCTTTGAAACCTGAAATGAACCATTAAAAGTTCAAAAGCTAAAATGAGGAGATCAAGAGTCTTGTTAGGTTGCTCAAGTTTTGAATGCTGGAAGCCCTTCTCTGTGTGCTAAAATGTCAGGCCAAAACCTTACTCTTTGCTTTGAAGCTTTTTGTTGGAGGGCTATGGTTGACAAAATATTGATCACCTTTGAAACCTGAAATGAACCATTCCTAATTGGTCATCCTTTGTAAGCAAGACGTGGAAATAGTTGATCATATATTTTATAATTGCAAGGCTACTGTGAGGATATGGAATCATTTACTGCCGTTGTTTAGCGTTGAGCAGTTATTCTTGGCAACGGTTGTAGAATTGATGGGTGGATCGAGTGGGCAGTCTTTAATATAGGAAAAGAAGAATTCTTTGACGACTACACTTTGAAATTTTGTGAGCCTTTGGAAAGAGAGATATCGAAGAAATCTTTAACTATGAAGAGTGTGTAGATTCCTCCTCCCCACACAAAACAATAAAATAAAAATAAAATTGCACCCATCGGATCTGTGAACTTAATTTTGACAGTACTCAACTGGAGACCCTGACTGAACCAACATTGGTGGTAGTTTTGTAGGATTTTAATCCCATCTGAAAGATTTAAAACAAAGTGGAAGTGAGAGGCCTCCTTCATAGCTTAAAAATTTCAAGAATTGTCATGATTTGACTAGAGATAAATCTGGTGGATTTTGGAGGCTTGTGTCTATTTTGAATGAGATTTGGTTTCCGTAGATTTTCCTTCATGTTCTCCACCTTGAAGGACCTTTTTCCATCTATTACCCCCCCCTCTCTCTAATAAAAATTTGATATGTATAAAATAAATAAACATAAATGGGGAAGCAAATTCCCTTGCTAGGAAAAGGAGTAAGGAGGGAGTTCCTCACTTGTGTTTCCTGTGTCGTAGAAATAATTTGTTTGGTTGTATCCATTGCTTCGTATTTATCCTTTATAGAGTTCTCCACCTTCAAGGACCTTTTTCCTTTCTAACCAAAACCCCCTCTCCTCTCTAATAAATATTTGATACGTATAAAATAAATAAATGTAAATCATAAATGTATCAAATGTAGCCGTCCCTTAAGTTAGTATAATTTTACCTGTGTTAACTAGGCATGGCTATAGGTTATGGGCATCAGGTGTGCCCACTTAGACATCCCAACCTCTTAAAACCAATTTATTTATTTTATTTTTATACCGAGTAAATTTTAAAGAGACCAACTCCTATAACCGGCTGCATCTCATTAACTTAAATTTTAGTAGCCTCTTTGAGACTGCTACCTGTCAGAAGCTGCCATTAACAGATTTCAGCTGCCCTAAGAGCTGTACATGCCAGCTTTTGGCAGTGAGAGATCAACTTCAATAGATCCAGTTCTACTGAAGTCGGTGATAGCCCACAACCCAATTTAAATATGCTAATTAAACACAAATATCAAAATGACATACATATACAAATATCATAGCTGATAAAAAACATTCAGCTAGTATCCATTATCTTATCATGTGCATATGATATATCAAGTTTACATGATCTCATCCTCAGCTACAACACGGGTAAGACATAGGTATGCCGTGGGTAGATGGCACAAATACAAGCACAATTCCTATCTTAGTAATTTAAGGATGACGTAGAAATATAGAATTGATCAATCCAATTAGGCCTGTACTATGGTGTTGTGTTTTCTCCACAATTGGTGTGACCTTTAACAAACACTTCGCTGCTAAATTAACTTGTTAATTAATGGCTAAACTATTAAATTACCTAACTATAAGCCATAAATTTCGCCTCCCTATTTATAGTCTGACTCAAGTGACTTTGGAACATCAATGTACTTCCATTCATACTTTCTCTGGGTAGCATTGGCCACATCATGAATTCTGCACCTCTATATTGTCTAAGTATTAAATGATGTGATCTCATCCAGGATGAAGATTATTTTTAGATGGTACATCCTATGCATCAAGATACCATTTTCAGCATAAAATGGATTTTTACGAGTGTGTGTGTCTCTGTCCCTCTAAATAGAAAAAAATTACAACATCCCAAAAGTACATAATCACATAGAAAACAATTAAAACGATGGGAAGGAGGCATTGATCTGCATACTATTACTTCCTTTCCCCTTCTTCCATTCCCTGTTGATCATCCACCTAATAACAAGCCTGAAATCGCCTTCCACGAAAAGTTTACCTTCTAGATGGTTTTCAAAAATTCAAAGTCCTTCCAAGATAGATCTACATACTGCTTCTTTGAAATATGCTCTAACAACCACCTCAAGATGGTTGTGTGCCACTCCCCTAATACCGGCCGAACCCATATTACACAATGAGCTGCCTTTAGAGTTCGATGTACGTATGCCTAGTTGGGGTGAGTTCCGTCTCTCGAACATATGTCCTCATGAAAGGCTATGTAAGGACTATCTTCCAATAGCTTCCAAACTCGAGAAAAGGGATTTCTTTTACATTCTCTCTTTGTTGTAGCCCAATTGATGATGCCATTTAATCTTCGTGCTACCTTCTTCAATGATTGGATTTTACTTTCAAATTATGATTGTTACATTGGTATGCCGTGGGTAGATGGCACAAATACAGGCACAATTCCTATTTTAGTAATTTAAGGATGACGTAGAAATATTAGAATTGATCAATCGAATTAGGCCTGTACTATGGTGTTGTGTTTTCTCCACAATTGGTGTGACCTTTAACAAACGCTTCGCTGCTAAATTAATTTGTTAATTAATGGCTAAACTAGTAAATTACCTAACTTTAAGCCATAAATTTCGCCTCCTTATTTATAGTCTGACTAAAGTGACTTTGGAGCAGCAATTTACTTCCTTTCATACTTTCTCTGGGTAGCATTGGCCACATCATGGGTTATTGTCTAAGTATTAATGATGTGGTCTTAACCAGGATGAAGATTATTTTTAGATGGTACATCCTATACATCAAAATACCATTTTCAGTATAAAATGGATTTTTACGAGTGTGTGCTTCTCTCTCTCTAAATGGAAAAAAATTACAACATGCAAAAAGTACATTTTCACATAAAAAACAATTAAAATGATGGGAAGGAGGCATTGATCTGCATACTATTCCTTCCTATCCCCTCCTTCCATTCCCTGTTGATCATCCGCATAATAACATGCCTGAAATCGCCTTCCACCGAAAGTTTACCTTCTAGATGGTTTTCAAAAATTCAAAGTCCTTCCAAGATAGTTCTACATACTGCTTCATTGAAATATGCTCCAACAACCTCCTCAAGATGATTGTGCGCCACTCCCCTAATACCCGTCGAATCCATATTACACAATGAGCTGCCTTTAGAGTTCGATGTAGGTATGCATAGTCGGGGTGACTTCCGTCTCTCGAACATCTGTCCTCATGAAAGGTTATGTAAGGACTAGCTTCCAATAGCTTCCAAACTCAAGAAAAGGGATATCTTTTACATTCTCTCTTTGTTGTAGCCCAATTGATGATACCATTTAATAGTGTGTGCTACCTTCTTCAATGATTGGGCTTTAATTTCAAATTATGATTGCTACTTTCCTCCCAAATTTCCCAACAAAACTATTACAGTAGCAAACACCGAAGAAGTCGGTCCACCTCCCCCACAAGGCCTCTTCCCCATCCTTCCCAAAAAATGACCAAAATTTTCATTTGGAACCAAGCCACACCAAGTAAATTGAAAACAATAGCCCAAGCCACTTTCATGATTTTACACTAAATGAAGATATGGTATGAAATTTTTTTTGGCACACCTGCAAAGCACACAGTGAATGATGTTTGCAAGTCAGGGTGATTTGTTGATTTCCCCATAATTATGATTAACTTCTTCATGATTTTATGTTAGTCATGTAAGACTTGGTCCTTACTTTGGTCCATACTCTTTAATTTTATTGTTTCAGGTCTTATTGACAGAAGGCCCACGTGCACTTTACAAAGGGTGAGACTATGTTGGCTTTAAATATTATTAAACTTAAAACAATTTGCATACTAACTGACATACACAGTTATGCTTATACATATGTGCCTAGTGTTTTAAAGTGTTGTATTGTAGAGATCATGAGATGGTCTTCTAAATTTTGATTAAAGTTAACTTCTACTCTCCCTTCTTTGCTCACCATATTGACCTACTCTTTGCGGGCTTCTGTTTTTTTTTTTTTTTTTCTTTCTCTCTTGCAACTCTTTAAAGTAGGTCATGCCTGTATTTATTTAGTCATCCATGACAATCAAATCAGTTTGGAAATGTCCTCAAGTATTCTCATAGACAGAAATGTGCCTTGGTGCCATATATGGACATGAGGTGTGAAACACAAAACTCATAGCTAATCAGACACACCAACATTGATCCTTCAATGTGGGTTGCGTGTGAGAATGTGACATAATTCATCCCAAACTGTGTCTACTTAGGGTCGAGGCATAGTCATTATCGGTCGAGTCCTGTGTTATTATGATGCAAGCAAGGGGGGCCAGTCATTGGTTCTAAATTGTTTGAAATTTATAGAAGGTTGGCGTTTTAAGGTTTTGACGTGTATTAGATTTGAGGCTTGACATGGAAGCACAAATCTACAATCATATGCCGTGGGAGACATCTATCTTAGACATGGTTATTGATGGATTAGAAAAGGCACTATCCAATCTTGTCACCCATGAATGCAAGCCTTCTTCAAGTACCAATGGTGGTACTCACCTGATGTTTATCGAGTTACCTTTCGAACAATCTTATTAGCAAGCTATTTTGGCAAACGATTGAGGAAGTTATGACTAAAAAACGGATAGGAGGCACTTGTTCTGGCAAGAATTCATATATATATATATATATATATATATATATATATATATATATATATATATATATATATATATATATATATATATGATTACTTTGATCATATATTGTAATAAAAATTTGGCAGTTATCATTTTAAAAGGATTGTTAGAGTTGGAGTAATGTGTATGATGCATGAAATAATATGATGCAAATATGATAGGTTGAGATTATTTGTGAATTAATGTAAACAATTGAAATATAAATTTACTAACAAATTAACACAAAAAATAAAGGGAATTTCAATTAAATAATTTGAATTAGGCCCAAAATAGTGTTACTTTTGCAGTACATTCCTTATAAGATCTAAAGGACTAGCGTTTTTAGCGAACAACTAGATCTTCAATAGTTTAGGGTTTCGAACGAATTCACAAGTAGGTTCTTTCGAATTCGTGCGGAATTAACAAATAAAAGGATTCTAGTTATTTGAAAATCAAAGGGCTCAAATAGATGAAATTTCGTGCTAGGATGGTTGAATGATCTTTGGTTAGGTTACGAAAAGATTGAGCAAGCAAAATACGCAATTAATTCCAGATTTAGGGAATAAAATTAACTAGAAAATAAATCATGTACTTACACGTAAGATGGAGATAAAAGTAGATAAAAGTAAATAAGAAGGATAGAAAAGTTGGTCTAAGTAAATAAGAAGGATAGAAAAGTTGGTCTCGCACCAAACCAATGCTAAAAGAAGAATCGCTCTTTCAAGTTTTGAGAGAATAACATCGTCGAAGAATACTTCAATAAAAGCTTTCAAGTTGCATAAGCAAAATTCAATAACCATTAATTAACTAAAATTGTCTTTTATAATGCCTTATATCGGCAAACAAAAACCTAAGTATAAAACAAAATTCGAAAAACTCCTAGTTCAAACAGGAAACACAAATCTCAAATTCGTGAAACTAACTAAACCCCGTGCATGAAGTCTGCGCGATCTCTATCGATCGACTTGAGATCTCCATCGATCTAGGCCTAATCTCGATCGATCGAGAAGACGCAAATATTTTTATTCTGCTCTTTGGTCAAATTCGATCGATCGTAGTAAAATTCCAGTAGATTCAATTTTGGTTGAATGTCCTCTTTCGACTGTTCCTTTCTCTCCATCTTTTACAAAGTGTCTTGGGTTTCTTCTTGCGTCCCTGGTACACAATAAAAGGTGGTTTGGCTTGGATGTCCCCATCAATTCTCCTCGGGTTGGAATTCATCCCTGATGAATTATGTTCATGATAACATTCAAGCAGGTCTGGATCAATCTGTTAAAACTCCACTTTGCTCATCCAAGCGTTCTCAGACGTCGGCTTGTTCTTCTACCTGACTATATACTTTTGATTATTCGCTTTGGTTTGTAGACATAATTTGATCTTCTAAAATATCCTCAATTATCTCTCGAGAAGGACATGCATGTGAACGTAATGGAGTGGAGAGGGGAACAAAAACAGGATCAGATGTAGAAAGCTCAAAAGGGTTTGGTGGAGTAGTTGTAGGGCCATAGGACGAAACGAGATCCTCCACATTGAAAGTCGTACAATACAAAAATATGGTGGCAAGTCTAGTACATAAGCATTTGGACCGGCACGCTTCAAAATCCTATATGGTCTAGCACTAAGAAACTGTAATTTCTTAGCAATTCCTTGAGGGAACTGCTCAGGTATAATTCAAACCATCACAAAATCACCCTCTTGAAATTCTTTAAACCTTCTATGAGAATCTGCAACAAATATATACTTTTCATTATTCACATTAATTCTTCTTTTAATCTCAGCATAAAGTTCATAAATGCGATATGCAAATGTAGATGCAGACTCTAACGACCTTTGACTGACCTACATCGGAATAAGATCTATTGGTGTCCTAGGTTTGTAACTGTGCATAACTTAAAATAGACTCATTCCTGTGGTTCTATTAACCAAATTGTTATATGTAAACTCCGCAACAGGTAAGATTGAATCCCAACTTCTAACATGTTCACCTACGAGACACCTCAAGAGATTTCCTAAACTCTGATTAACAAGCTCAGTTTGTCCAGCTGTTTGAGGATGATATGCAGACGAAAACTGAAGTCTAGTCCCCATTTTATGCCACAATGTCTTCCAGAAATAGCTGACAAATTTAACGTCCCTATCCGACACTATGGTTTTAGGTAAACCGTGCAAATGATCTACCTCAAAAGAAAAGTGACGCAATATTACTTGCATTCAAGGTTTTCGAACAAGCTATGAAATGGGCCATTTTCGAGAAACGGTCTACAACAACGAACACCGAATCATGCTTTCGGAGGGTCATAGGAAGCCCTAATATAAAGTCCATAGAAAGATCTTGCCACGAGTTGTGTCACAGGTAAAGGCGTATACAGCCCGATGTTTTGCTTTCATTGTTTTGCCAACTAGCAAACTCGATATTGATTGATAATTTTCACAATTTCTTGTGTGAGATTGGGCCCATAAAATCTATTGTCAACTAATGCAATAGTTTTGTCGCGGCCGAAATGTCCGGCGATACTTCCGGTGTGTAATTCCCAAACGAGAAAATCTTTTAGAGAAGTGCAGGGAATACACAAGCGATGTTTCAAAAATAAATACCGATCCTGAAGGGTATACTTACACAATATTTTCCTGATCACTCACGAGTGAGGTGTACACTTCTCCAAAATTTGGACACGTAGGATAATCATCCACTAAACGCTCGAATCCAATCACCTCAACACTCATGGAGGGAAACATTGCTATTCTACGGTTAATCGCGTCAGCAGCTCTATTCTCCACTCCCGCCTTATGTTTCAGCATAAAGGTGAACGATTGAAGTTGCTTGACCAATTTCGCATGTCTTGGGTTTAACTTCTTTTGAAATTCAAAAATCTTAAGGCCTCATGATCTGAGAACAAAATAAATTTATGTGGTAATAAATAATGTTTCTAATACCTGAGAGATTGTACCAATGCATAGAATTCTTTATCATACGTAGAATATTTCTGCCTCGCCTCGTTTAGCTTTTCACTGAAGTAAGCTATAGGATAACCCTCTTGGTTCAACACTCCACCAATTCCTACACCTGACTCGTCACACGCCACCTCAAAGACTTTAGAAAAGTTCGGAAGGCGCATAACAAAAGCTTCGGTCATGTGAGACTTAATCTCCTTAAATGCCTTTGCCGCAGTAGGTGTCCATTTAAGCTCCCCATTCTTAATGCAATCAGTGATAGGGGCAGTTATAGTACTGAAATTACAAATGAACCGCCTGTAAAAAGTGGCTAACCCATGGAAGCTACGAACTTCGTGAATGCTCTTAGGTTCATGTCACTCCACAATAACTTTGACCTTTTCAAGATCCGTAGTCATTCATTTAGAGGTTACAGCAAACCCTAAGAAGACAACACTAGCCGTCATGAAAGTACACTTCTTTAGGTTCGCGTACAACTTCTCTCCTCTAAGAGTCAAACAAACTTGTCTTAAATGGCCCAAGTATTGTTCCTTGTCACGACTATAGATAAGGATGTCATCGAAATAAACCACAAGGAACTTACCGACAAAAGGTCTCACCACTTGCGTCATGGTCCACATAAATGTGCTTGTGAATTTTGAAAGCCCGAAAGGCATGACAAGTATTCATATAAAACCATCTTTGGTTTTAAAGGTTGTGTTTCATTCGTCCCCGGGACGAACTCGAAGTTGATGGTATCCACACTCTTTAAATCGGTCTTCGAAAATATCGTGACACAAACCATCATGTCCAACATGTCGTCCAGTTTTTGTATATGGAATCGATACTTGATTGTGATTTTGTTAATAGCGCGACTATCTACACACATCCTCCAAGATCCGTCCTTCTTAGGTCTGAGTGGCGCTGGCATGGCACACAGGCTCATACTCTCCCTAATGAATCCCTTTTGAAGAAGTTCATCTACCTGCCTTTTCAATTCCGAATGATTGGATGGGTTCATACGATAGTGGGGCAAGTTAGGTAAAGTAGAACCGGAAACCATATCAATGGCATTTTAGATATCCCATAAAGGTGGCAATTCATTTGGAAGATCTTCTGGGAAGACAACTTGAATTTCTCTCATAATAGGTTCGACCTCTTTAGGTAAATCAACACTTTGACTCTTTGGGTGAATCAATTGTGACGAGAACATAGACGATGTTCTCTTCCTTAGCACCTTGTTCAAACTCTAAAGGGCTAACAATATTAATAACCTTTGTTTTTTTCTCTCTCAACCAAGACTTTATCATTGGATTTGTTTGTGTTCACAGTAGGTGCTCTAGTCCTGTTGCCTCAAAAATTTCAAATTTATGGAAAGCAGGAAGTTCTATCTCCATCGAAATTTCAAAGCTGGGATGAAGTAAATTAATGAAAGGAATTAACAGATGGAGCTTTCTTTCTAGTTTTATTTATTTATTATTATTTGAAATCTACTCTAATTAGGACTTAAAGTCCAACTAAGTCAAAGATAACTGAGACCCACACATGGACCTACTTGCGTGGGCCCTCTTTTGACTCCTAATTAATGGCGCACGCAGGCTATCCCCTTTTTTCTCTCATTGATGGCCTACGCAGGCCATCCCCTTTTCTTTGTCTCTCATTGATGGCTCACACAGGCCATCCCTCTCTCCAATGACCCATGCAGGGTCACCTGCATGGGCCATCCTATCTTTTTCTTTTTCTTCTTTCTTTCTATCTCTAACTATGGCCCACATAGGGTCACTTGCGTGGGCCATCCCTCAACTTCCTTTATCATCTCCACATCTTTATTTACATGGGTCTTTTTTTTTTCTTCATTTAAGCAAATAACCACCTGAGTGGGCCATCCTACTTCTTACACTCTCCTCTTTTTTCTCTGTCTTATTCTCTTTCAAAATGGCTCACGCAGCCACCTGCATGGGCCATCTGCGAACACGAGTTCTCTTTTCTCTGTTTAAGCAAATAAACACCTACGTCGGATAGATATCTCGAGAAGATTCTTCTCTCAATCCACCTGAAAGCTAAGGCCCACACAACTCTCACAGCCCTTGGTTTTTATGAAACTCTTATGGAAACTGTAGGATTATTACTTCCCATAACCCCTATCATAAATCTATAAATAACAAATCCCTTCTCATGCCCCGGAGATCCGAAAATTCTTACGCGAGAGCCCTGCTGAAGACTTCTTTGACTTAGATTTTTCTGCCAAGATACCTTAAGGTATTTCCGAGATTTTTTTCGTTCTCTGTTCTTCTCTCCTTTGACTTCTATTTAGAGTGTATAGGAGAGATAAATCCAGATTGAATTCTGAATTTAGATTGTCTACGATACGGGTGCATCTAGGATAAGAGTTACGACCCTTACTTAAATGTAGTGCACTTAGGATAAGAGTTACGACTCTTACCTAAGTATGATTTAGGGTTGCAATTTGGGATTACGCGTTACGGCATGTACCCAATTCCTTGTGTACTTGGAGATAATTAAGCTACGTCGGTACAACCCCTTGCTTAACTCTTAGTACGCTCGGATTGCAACCACAAATCTAGTAAGTCGTATGAGTTGCAATCACGAATCTAAATAATGATTCCGGACTTCGACACTCGAAATACTCATTTACAACGACTCATAATCATCAGATAATTCAGATCTAAATCATGCTCCGAAATTAGAGTTTCCCTCGCGGTTCGGGTCATCACTCCCTCAAATGTAGGGATTGGATCTCAACTTCGAGATCGAAAATTCTTTTATGATTTTGGTAAAATTTAATTTTTTGACATACAAATAATTGAGTCGTCCCCGCTTAGGCCGTCCCTGCATGGGCCGTTCTTGCGTGGGTCATCTCCGCTTAGGCCGTCCTAGCTTAGGCCATCCCTGTGTGGACCGTTCTTGCTTAGGACGTCCCAGCTTAGGTCGTCCCTAGGTGGGTCTTCCCCCGCTTAGGTTGTCCCCGCCTAGGCCGTCCCCGCTTAAGCCGTCTCTACGTGGGCCGTCCCCGCTTAGGCCGTCCCTACATGGGCCGTCCCCACCTAGGTCGTCTTTGCGTGGGCCGTCCTACCATGGGTCGTCCCCTCTTAGGCTGTCCTTGCATAGGTAGTCCCTGCTTAGGCCATCGCTTATGCAACCCTCACGTGGGTTAAACATTTTAACGATAGATTCGTTGACTTTTAGTCAAACAATCATAATATGAGATCGTAACGAGACCTTATAGCGAATTTATTACATATTGATCAAATCTTGTAATTTTGGTCAAATAATATGGTGAACTCGTTGAATTTTAGTCAAACGATCATAATACGAGACCGCAATGAAACCCAATGATGGATTTATTACATGTTGACCAAATCTTATTATTTTGGTCAAATCCAACGGTGAACTCATTGACTTTTGCTCAAACGATCATAATGCAAAATCATAACGAGATCCAACGGTGGATTTATTACATGTTGACTAAATCGTATGATTTTGGTCAAATCCAACGGTGGACTCATTGATTTTTAGTCAAACGATCATAATACTAGATCATAACAAGATTCTACAATGGATTTATTACTTGCTGACCAAATCTTATAATTTTGGTCCATTCTAATGGTAAACTCGTTGACTTTTAGTCAAACAATTATAATATGAAATTGTAACGAGATCCAACGGTAGATTTTTTATATATTGATTGAATTTTATGATTTTAGTCAAATCCAATGGTGGACTCATTGACTTTTAGTCAAACGATCATAATGCGAGATCGTGACAAGATGCTATGGGTGTTTATTACATGTTGACCAAATCTTATAATGCTGGTCAAATCCAACGGTGAATTCGTTGATTTTTGGTCAAATGATCATAATATGAAATTATAACGAGATCCAACGGTGGATTTTTTACATGTTGATCAAATCTTATAATTTTGATCAAATCTAATGGACTCGTTGACTTTTAGTCAAGCGGTCATAATACGAGACCGTAATAAGATCCAATGGTGGATTTATCATGTATTGATCAAATCTCATAATTTTGGTCAAATTCAAGGACGGATTCATTAACTTTACGTTAAATGATCGTATTACAAGATCATTATGTGATTTAATGGTGAAATCATCGCAAAATAACCTATGATGATTAAATCCTAAGGAATTTGATGATATTCGACCCGTGATTAGATACCCCATAACCATAAGTGCTAATTCTTTGGATGACCAGACATCAGACAAGTGAGCGAGAATTCTTTGGATGATCCAGTGTTTGAATTCGCCTTTCAGACAAGTGAGCGAGAATTCATTATGAAACTTATCCACGATCCTCTCATGCCCATATTTGACCATGCCTATTGATCGGATGGGTCTAACTTCCGGAGAAGGGCTCTCTCATCCAACGCCCTCTATTTCACATAGCCTGAGTCTCTGACGAAGAGAGCATACTGCGGGTCCATCTCGTACTGTGAAGACGAAGATGTTAATGAAGACTTAGAATTAGGGTTTATTTTGTTTATTTCAAAGATGTAATTACTATACTTTTATTTAGTAGCTTTTAATCAAAGGTATTCAACTTTGATGTAATTAACGGGGAATCGATTGCGATATCTGGAAGTGTAAAGTTTGTCATTTTCAATAAAACCCTCCCCTAGCGAGAGGAAATTTATTATAATTGATTTGTGTTAGATTTATATTCTATGCAAATTTATTGTTTACAAAGACAGAGGATTTATTATAATTTTCTTTCCCTTGTGTATGAAAGAAGAACACACGTTTGATCTCCCGAACAATGTAACGTCTTAATTGTATAGTCAAGGCATCCCAAGGATGACATGCCCAACATCGTACCTTAAGGTGTTCTTATACGAATCAAACTGTATATTGACCTGACACCTTTGTGAAACTTGGATTGATGACGAATCAACCCATGTTACTTTATAGGGTCGTGGGTGAGCAACGGATGCAAGTCCCAAGGGAGAAACTGTATTTTCTGAAACAACATTGGTACAACTTCCACTATCAACTATAATCTGCAGTCCTTCTCACCACATCTGGCAACGATGTAAAAGATGTTATATTTACGTCAGTCATCACTCTCCTTAGATTAGGCTAGAGCACATCGAATCACAAGTGCCGGCGAGGTATCACCCTCCTCAACGGGGTGGGAGACTTCTCCAAGACACTCTACAATCCGCTCCCCTACATGATCCTCCTCATCACTAGGGAACGATTCAGGCTCATAGGCTTCCACATCTCCCTGTTCATCTTCACTTTCTTCTGATATGAACAAGTTCCTGGAAGGACATTGTGTTGGAAAATGTCCAAAATCTTGGCACTTGTAGCACTTGTTTTGACACTAATCTTGGGTCCCTCTAACATCGGACTCTTACCCTTATCAACTTTAGTCACCAATGAGGAAATTGATTTGACTTAGCCGGATTGACATTAGGTTTAGACTCCGAATAGTTACATTTGTACCAAGACCCGTTAGTATCGAAACATTTGGTTTGTGGGGTCTTAAGATATCGTTCTAACTCCTCAAATCTAGAGAAACACTCCTTTAAATCGGTAATAGGATATAGAATAAGTTCTCTTTGCAATTTTGGGCGGAGGCTCATCCCAAATCGGGAGAAGGTAACTTTGTCGTGTACCACCACATCAGCTTTCAACACCAAGTCCTCAAATTTATCAATGTACTCTGTGACCGACATATTCCCTTGGCGAAGTGTTTCGCACTGATGAAGAAAACATTCATCATCGGAAAGTGGAACGTACCTCATTTAATTGAATCTTCATGTCCTCCCACGTGGAGATGGGAGGAAGACCCTGGGATAGTCTATGATGCTCTATACCCATCCAGTAAAGCCTAGCTTGGCCCATAGACTTAACTTTGGCAAACCAGACGTTACGCTCCTCAGACATGGCATACCAATCAAAGTAGGTTTCCATGCCAGTCACTCACTCTAGATAGACTCTAGGTTTTCTTTTTCCATCAAAAGTAGGAGCGTTCATCTTGATAGACTTCATGATTTTGTCGTCTTGATTGGGTTGGAGGTCGCATCGGTTAGGACCATCTCTTCTACGGTCATTGACGTGAACTCGAAAATGGTCATCGGTGATAACTTTATTCATGTCCTCGACACGAGTCCCTAAAACCTCATGATGGGTTTTTTATCACACAATTGATTTTGCAAAATGGTATGTTGGTCTGGGCTTGTAGTTCAGTCTAAACCGTGGTCAATTTGGTTGTAAGTTCTTGTATGAGAGCTTAAGTTAGCGGGATCCATGGTAACATAGGATTCAACAAAATTCAGGTGTGATCTCGATCGATCGATTCCATTGATCAACGATGGGTTGACGACACTGACTGAATATGCGACTAAATATGAACCCTAGAATCTAATATGGAAACTGACAACCCTAAATTGACAGTGTTCTGATACCAAATTTGATGCAGTAAATAACACGATGCAAATATGATAGGCTGAGATTATTTGTGAGTTAATGTAAACAATGGAAATATAAATTTACTAACAAATTAGCACAAAAAATTTGAAATAGGCCCAAAATAGTGTTACTTCTGCAATACGTTCCTTATAAGATCTAGAGGACTAGGATTCTTAGCGAACAACTAAATCTTCAATAGTTTAAGGTTTCGAACGAATTCACAAGTAGGTTCTTTCGAATCCGTGCGGAATTAGTAATAAAAGGATTCTAAGTATTTGAAAATCAAAGGGCTCAAATAGAAGAAATGGTTGAACAATCTTAGGTTAGGTTATGGAAAGATCGAGGAAGCAAAACACGCAATTAATTCCAGATTTAGGGAATAAAATTAACTAGAAAATAAACCACGTACTTACACGTAAGGCGAAGATAAAAGTAGATAAGAAAGAAAAGTTAAACTCGTATCGAACCGCATGCGAAAAGAAGAATCTCTCTTCCAAGTTTTGAGAGCATCACATCCTCGAAGAAAACTTGAATAAAAGCTCTCAAGTTGCATAAGCAAAATCCAATAACCATTAATTAACTAAAATTGTCTTTTACAAGGCCTTATATAGGCAAACAAAACCCTAACTAAGCATAAAACGAAATTTGAAAGACTCCTAGTTCAAACAAGAAACAAAAATGTCAAATTCGATAAACTAACTAAACCATGCGCGTGAACCCTGGGCGATCTCGATCGATCAACTTTAGTCTCAATCGATCGAGAAGCCACAAATTTTTTATTCGGTCAAATTCGACGGATCGAATTTGGGCAGAATGCCCTCTTTCGACTGTTCCTTTCTCTCCATCTTTCCTTGAGCTTTTCTTATCGTACGAAGTGTCTTGGGTTTCTTCTTTCGTCTCCAGTACACGATAAAAGGTGGCTTCGCTTGGATGTCCCCTTTAGTATAGTTTAGATTGAGTTAAGATTAGGGGTTTTGTTATAAAAATCTTCAAGTTATGGAAATGAAGACACTTTAGAATTGTTAGATAAAACTTAATTTTGGGGCCTTGGATATATATAAATTCCGACGAAATTTCATCATCCCTTTAATGGACCTAGCCAATAACAGCTGTCAACCAACCGAAGATGAATCATAAGACACCATATTCTTTTGTTAACTGATTTTTCGTACTGGTTGAAACTCAAAAGGCCTTCGTTCACCTCACATAGTGAATCTTAACATTTAATAGCATGAATTAATCACCTTCTTCATCACCTTTAATCAGTGATGCTCACCAATTTAATACCACTCCCAAGATCTGGTGGGCCTCGAAGACACCACGTTACCCGTGTTTGGTTTCCCAACACCAGATGATACCATCTGGGATTGCCATTTTTACTTATGAACTTCACACCTAAATGTGCCCCTAACTGAGATCAGGTAGACCTTCCTACAAGGCAAATCCAACAATTGACGAAAACACCCTATCACCAGATCAAATATCCTCTTGGGTTGACCCATCATTGCTTGGAAGCCTCTTCGCTTCTGTCAATTTTGCATACTACAGGCAAAGCAAATAAAACAGTAGGTTTTCACATAAAAACTAGTCCCTAACCCATATGAATGATCTTTCATAATTCATAGTTGTTGAGAATCCGGCATGTTATATAGATGATTGGCTTGCTAATAGAACCCCCACAAACACAAAAATCAAAATAAATACTACACCTGGAAATATTGGAGTCACTGAAAATAGGTAAAGAATGAGAAGTAAATGCCCGAAAAATTCTAGCCAAACTTAAATATCCTCAAATTGGTTTAAGATTGTTTAGTTGGACTATCATATGGAATTGATGGAAGCCTTTTGATGAAGATTTCTTACGGTTCAGTAGCTAATCTGCCTTATCAACTTGATTAATTTAAGAACACTTGCATTTACATGGTGTCCCACTAACAATTTGTTTCAACTATTCCTGGTATGCCATGTTTTTTTTTTCAGACAATGACAAAGCCAATATATATTAAAAACAAAAGACGGAGTACATATCTTGGTGGTTTGTAAGAAGCTCCCCAAGTAAAGTCTCCCCCCCCCCCCCGAAAAAAAAAAAAAAAAAAAAAAACTCACCCAGGAAGCAGAGTAGGAGCAAAACCCCATCATCCAGACGGAGCCCGAAAGAGACAACGGGATAAAGCAATTCCATAGAATGAGAAACTGCTGAAAGCCATCAGAAAATCTGCCACCTTAGCCGCATTCCATCACTGAATCCCCAATATCTCGGATGACAAACGTGAACGGTTTGGCCTTTCATCTGAAAACTCTATTATTCCTCTTCAACCAAATAGCCCAAAGCACCCACATATACTATGAGAGGCCACAACTCCCTTTTATGACCCTCCACAGGAATCTTCTTCCATATTTCCATCATTTGAACAGGCCTGTGGGGAAGAATCCACTGAATATGGAATAAAGAGAAAACCTTATACCATATGCTTAGTGAGAACAAGTAATGCAGTAGAGTATGCGACACTGATTCCCTCCCCTTCATGCAAAGAAGCCATTTGTTAAGGACCGGGATATTTCTTCTCACCAACTGATCCCTAGTTAGGATTCTACCTCAAACCGCCAGCCAAGAGAAAGACTTCACCTACGGTGGCATTCTCACCTGCCAAAAGCCCGACCACCATCTGTGAGGATTGTGGTTCCCTTCATTACGCAGAACAGAATCGTAGAAAGATTTCTCCGAGAAGACACCCTTTGTGGTATTTTCCCAAATTCTTTGGCCCCTATTGGTGATGTTGGGAATCGTCTTCCTGGTATGCCATGTTGTTACTTAAATCTTCTAGTTATGTAAACATTTGCCTTAAACTCTTGCTGTCCTTAGGTACTTCAGACCATAAGATGGCTTTTTTGCTTCTTTTGCTAGCTGCTACTTCTTTAAAATTCTGGTCAATGAGATCTATCACCTCCATTTGCTTTGACTCATTCATGTCATCTTTGCTTTTCAAATGGAAGACAAGAGACCTCCCTTGGATCAATTCCTTTGTACAGTTATTGATCGAAATAAAAAAAAATCACTGTACGTTTCTTGTATGCCTAGAAAAAGGATCAAAATTGTCATTGTCATCGTCAGTGTTAGCATGTGTTAACAATCTCAAAAAATTTGATGCGTATAAATCACTATTGCCGAGATGCACTAGACATTTTCTCAACAATATATAAAAAAAATCACTGCACGTTTCTTGTATGCCTAGAAAAAGGATCAAAATTGTCATTGTCATCGTCAGTGTTAGCATGTGTTAACAATCTCAAAAAATTTGATGCGTATAAATCACTATAGCCGAGATGCACTAGACATTTTCTCAACAATATAATCTGATATATATATATATATATATATTTGGTCAGTAAAGAAGCAAATCTATTAAGAAAAAAAGTAAACGGAAATACGTTCCTATGTGGTAGCGAGAGACTAAATTAAAAGGCAGAAACCGAAACAAAAAGTGGGAAGCAACAAAAAGCAAAGCACCCAAACCCCTCCAAAAAACCTACCGGAAACCCACCAGGCCAAGAAACCATGCCTAAATCAGCCTGAGATCATCCCAGACATCAACCAACTCCTTTTGCTTCAACATCTGCAGCATCTCTATCGAGCACAATCCAACTCAAAACCCAGTCCCTAGCATTTCTGGTAACAAAGGCAATCGGTTTTTGAACTTTATGAAACAGTCATTTCTTTGCAACTAAATAGCCCATAAACGACAAACAAGGTGGCTCTCCAAAAAGCCATTTTGACTCCACTAAATGCACCATGGTCCCAGGCCACCAGAAGCTCACCACAAGTTCTCCGAAACAGCGAGCTGACGAAAAAAAAAATTAGGACTGTGTCCCAAAACTCTTTTGCAAACCAACAATGAATGAACAGATGATCTGCTGACTCACTGTCCTGCATATGCATAACACATCTATTCCAAATTCTCATACCTCTTTTCAAGAGGTGATCCATAGTTAGGATTCAACCCAAGCTAAACTGCACCCAAAGATCCGAATCCTAGGTGGTGCAATCTTCTCCAAACAGAAAACCAATTATGAAGCACCAGCAATCGGTGAACAAGAAAATTATAGGAAGATAAAGCAGAAGAGAACGAAAAGACAATTATTTTCCAACGTTCACATTCTACCGTCGTCAGGGCTCCTATTCGGTTTGCATGTCCATTAAGTTCCAAAATTTTCTCCAAAAGGAGGCATATAGTAATTGATGGTGTGCATATAGTATTAGTTGTTGTGTAATTTCATTAAGTGGTTTTTTCAATTTATTTTTCTTTAAGTGTTGTGCACAGAATTAATTGGTGCACAATGAGTAATTTCATTAATGTGTGTCATAAGTAAATGTTGTTATGGAAGTAGCAGCTTTCGTGGTCAATATTGCCAGTATCAAGGTAGTTAAGGCAGTGTCGCAAGGTCATGGCGAAGAGGCTCGCCATGCCATAGCGTGTCTATGGCGAGGTCATTTACTTTATTTTTTATTTTTTAATAATTTTTTTTATATATTAATTATTAATATCTTTTTTTTTTTTTAATTTTATATTTTTTTATAGAGGACAAAAAATTCAACTAATTAAGCAGACATAAATAAATAGCAATAAATAAAGAGAAAATGAATAAAATCACAACATGAATAAATATAAATAAATTATAAATATGAAATGCTAACCAATATAGAAAGATTAAAATATATAAAATATTCAAGTACACAACGACACATACTGTAGTGTCGCACATTGCTCAATTTGTGATATAGGCTACAAGAAACCTATAAAAAAAGTTTAGTCATTGTGAAGGCGAAGATTTTGAGCTTGCGAAGGTGCAAATAAAAAAAAAATCAACTGAGAGAGAAAATGGGCTGAAAGAGGTACTGCACTGAGATAGAGATGAGAGAGAAAGCGACTGTGAAAGAAAGGGGCTGTGAGAGAGAGGCTGCGAGAGAGAAATGGACTGAGATTGCAAGAGAGAACCAGGTTGCGAGTGAGAAAGAAGTTGAAAGATAGATGATAGAGATTAGAAAATGAAATAGCATACCTGTATTTTTTTTGTTGAGGATTGTGTGAGATAGAGATACATGAGAGAAAAAGACACGCGGAAGTAGGGTTGTGCATTTTTTGGACGAAACCGACCGAACCACCAGGTTTGGTCCAGTTTGGATGGGTACCGGTTTGGGTTTGGTTTGGAAAAAAGGAAAACCGAAAAGTTTTGTTTAGTTTCAGTTCCAAGCCTCCCCAAGCCGAAACCAATCGAACCGAACTGAATGTAGTTTGTAAGTATATATATATATATATAGGCTGGGGTTTTGATTAATTTTAAAGGTCATTTAAGTAAAATGCATATTTTTATATAAACCTCTACCCTTCTCTTTAGCCTATTTGATGGGGACATCGGATTCAAGTAGCCGCAAGTGACGTTTCGAAGGCGAAATAAGAATGTGAAAATGTTTTAGTTGATAGGATTCTTTTAATAAGTGGTTTGTTTTAGGATTAGTTTTCTTGTTTTTGAATTATTTAAGGGTCAGATACATATATGTGATATGTGACTGTTAATCCTGTCACTTTTAGAATTTGGTTTTTGTTCCTCAACTGGACCTTACCATTCCAAATTTTGTCAGGGGCTTTGCCATCTTTGCAAGATTAGGTCCACAGACTACAATCACCTTTGTTTTATGCGAGAAGTTGCGAAAAATTGTTGGAATGGAGGCAATCTGATTCCAGGGACTATATTTGTATGCCTATTCTGCCAAATTGCTTCACTCACTGTGGATATCTTGAAAACAAATCCAATGCCAGTGATCCTCCTCGGTTCTAGAGAATCAGGTACGTTGGATGAAGGTTTCAGGAAGGGTGGATTTTTCTTGTTATGTTTATGTAGTTTTTGTCATGCATTCAATTATGATGCACACTTTTTATTAAACCTCAATGTTTGAGAGATAATAGCAAATAAGTCCATTGTTTTGACGAAATAATAATATTATTGTAATTATCGGGGAATTAGAATCATCATTCTTATTGTCACTATTAAATTAGTATGATTGTTTTAGCAAGATTGCGTTGTCATTGTAATTATTAATTTAAATTTTGGCGATCAAAAAAAAAAAATTTCATTGCGAATGTCACGAACTTAAGCGATTAAGTTGAAGATGTGGCATATATAAGGTACTTTTGACTTATTTAGCACCAGTTTTTGTTGTTTTTATTGTTATTAAAAACCGGACCAAGTACCCTCTAATAAAAAAAAAAATAATAATAATAATAATAAAAAAAACCGGACCAAGTATTGAACCGACAAGGTGGCCAGTTCGCCAGTTTGGTGGATGGTGAAAAAAAAAAATTGTACAAAGGAGAGTTTAGAAATGATGTACATAAGATAGCAATGTTTTTTTAATAACCACTGGGAAACAATTAAAAAGTTGGATAAACACAATATATGAAGAAATTGGAATAGAGGTCGTATTAGACCAGAGGCATAGATTTCGACTAATCACCCTTCAAAATTTCCTGATCGAATAAATGTGAAAATCTCGAATCTAATATGTTTTATGACAAATAACAGGCCTAAAATAAGTTCTCTTTTTTAGGTGATTGTTTTTGTTCTTTAAAATTTAAATAAGTCGGGTGTCTCTACCTATAAAAAACCAAGTCTGAGCGTGTTACAGGGTAAATTCTGGAACTAAAGAAATTAAGGATTTTTGGCCAATTTTTTTCCCGGAAAATGAGTTTGTTTAGGTTCAAGCAACTCAAAATGCTTGGAATAGAGGGCATGATCTGACCGTCCGTCCGATTTTAACAGAAATCACAATTTGTAAAATGATATAAAACAACACACTTTTTTTTTTTGATATGGACAGTGATAGTTGGGGAGCAGCGTGAGAGAGCATCAATTACACACTTAGTCCATATCTTGTAAAGACAAGGGTGAGAAATAGAGTGGAGGATGAGTATTGAACCCACGACCTCCTCCCTCACAATAGAGGGAGGGTACCAACTGGGCTAATGCCTCTTTGGTAACAACAAACACTTATACCCATCATAAAAACCATTAAAAAACTTTGATATTACAGATCTAGAAGTTTTACTATTTCGTATCATTGGCATCATAAGATTATCTAACTTATACATGCCCTTTAACCATGGTTCAAAATTATGGACGATACAGATACATATTGGTGTCGAAGGCTAGTGTTACAAGGTACATTGGGTATGTATCTACGATACATAATATATGGCATATTTAACTTTTGTATTGCAGATATATTGATTGTATTAGCAATACTTGATACGAAAAATCAAGATTTTGATCCATACACCCCATTAATCATGTCAGAAAAATCAAGATTTTGATCCATACCCGCCGTTAATCATGTCAGAATCTTACCTTTCACATATGTTACTTGTTATGGCTGCAAATCCGTTGAAGTCAGATTTTGGTCTTTTTTTCATTGTTTGGGTAAAGCACGTTGTTTTTCTCATCTCTGATCTACTACTACCATTTAGTTTGATTAAATGAAGTTCCGGCTATAATTTGATCGGACGAAAAATGAAATGTATCTTATGATGTCCTTAAAGAGGGCCAACCTCCTCCTCCTCATTATTACTATTATTATTATTATTATTATTACAGTTTGTCTTTGATGGACGGACGGATGTCGATGATAGGCAAGAAAGTGGACTACATGTGACGCGTGCGGGTGTCCATGCATTGCAAAGTCTGCAGTGCATGGAAGAGTGTGGTTTACGATGTCAGCATGGACGGTCCATCCATAATAATAATAATAATAATAATAATGATAATAATAATAATAAAAGGATATTAATGGGAATTGATGAAAACTTTTTTTTTTTATATGTGATTCTAAGAGCATCTCGGACGGAGACACCAATTCTCCATCAGCTGCACCTAACGGCTCCTTTTGACCGCTAAAATATCTCTATTGTAGTATCATATTCTACTTGAAATGGTACCAAAGCATCGTTAGTTAATATTGGCTACTGAAAATATCAACCTTCAAATTAAAATAATAGTATTTCATACAGAACATGTGACCTTTTGCTCATTTAATACAATAATTTAGATCAAAATGGTTACTTTTGACATCCTTATTCAATCTCCTAAAATTTAAAGTCTGAAATTAAGTACTCAAATTTGTAATGGCATTCCCCAACAGCTATATTTTATTACTTCTCAATCGAGATGCTCTAAGTTTGCAAATAAATGTATGCTATCGACTACCAAGAAACCTGCGGAATGTACAAGTTAGTGCACACGATCGACATTGTTGCCAATCCACATATGTGAAATAGTTTTTTTCGCACTACGTTTTTTTTTAATCATAAATCTTACAGCCCATGATGATGGGAATTTATAGAACTTATCATGGCTTGCAATATTTTATTGGAGAAACTTCCGTAATTAGTCTGGTGTAGAGAAATTTCTACATCCACCCACTGTTAGTTGGCCATCATGTGTCATGCATCAGGAGAGCGGGTGCAACGGCAACGTCTATCAGATCCCATTAAAAAAATTTATTTTTTGACCTTTTCACCGTTAAATATGTTATCAAAGTCGAGAAAAATTACTGTACCAAAGTTTTTGAATGTTACCTTAACTTTGACCCATCAAACAGAGGGCAAAAAATAATTACATGTCCCATGTTGATCAACTCAAAACGGGAGTTATTTTGGGTTGATCATGTCATGTGGCATGTGATCTGATAATTGAAAAAGGTCGAGGTACGTGGGCACCACCTGGCACCAATCACGAGGATCAGGTGTGACGACACTTGGATAATAACAATTAGGTGTCACCCAAAAAACTCGAGCTCTTTCCGATTCATATCCACCGTTAAAAATGTGGCCAAAGATGCCTAAAATCAATATACCTTAGTTGGTTGAGCGTTACTTTATCCTTGACCAATCAAACGGAGGTAACAAAAGTCTTTGAAAAGAATGTTTTTAGATCATATGCCCCATAACTAATCAACCGAAAATGAGTGTTGTTTTGTATTGATCATGTCATATGGCATGTGATTTGGCACTCGAGTGAAGTTTTTTGCTATAATATATATATATATATATATATATATATATATATATATAGAGAGAGAGAGAGAGAGAGAGGGAGCAGGTTCCATCCACCAAGCGTCCTCCAAGATCTTATGGAGATCAATGTGGCATCCAAAATACTATTTTGGTGCAATGAGAAATATAAGGGAATGTGTTACGACCCGAAATTCTACCCTATCCCAAGGGCCTAGAATTCCGAGTTATGACCCGCACATATCCCATATATGCTAAGCGGACATACATCTGATCAGAGTTCTCGCGCAATAATGGTTCCATGAAATTCGTGAAATCCAACAATTAGGGTGGAATATAAATGCAATCATAAATAATGAATAAGTGTGATAAAACCATAATCCACCAATAAAATGTAAATCTAGTTGGAGACAAATCCGATAAAATAAACTATAAAATCTGCAATACTAGTATCAATAGAACTCAAATTCAATGATCAAGAATCGCACTCGAATCAAGATCGCACCTAAGTCCTCCGATAATCCAGAAGGCCGCCTCTAAAGGCTCCTGGTACTCAACACACGCGGGATCAATGAAATCAATGTCGGTAAAATCTAGATGGCTCGCGTCTACTCCACCAACGTAATCACCTGCAACTGTTAGATTATCGTGGGATGAGTTTACTCAGTCACGTAAACTCAGTGGGATACACCACTAATCCACCCCATACTACTCAGGTGCATTGTGAGTACATCTTGTGAGTGATAAACATAATATCTCAAAGCAGATAGCAAAAGAAAGATAAAATCATATGCATATCGTGAAACTCATATCATATCATAAATGCAAGACCATGATCTGACACTCATATCCTAACGTACCTTATCATAATTCATAACATATCATACCATGTCTTATTATCATTCTAGTACATACGTCTGTACATCGCATGAACATAACTAACATACTCGTAAAATCCTAAACGACCTGTGCTAGAGTCGTTGCTCGAGCTACCATGAGAGGGTCAACATAGTATCATACCACCATATCATAACGCCCTCGTGTCATACTCATACTCCACCACCCAGCCAATGGGGAGACATAATGGCCAAAGTCACCCATAACATACTCATACTCATAATCTCTCTTAGAGATCCGTCTTAGTTGAAAGACGTTGTTGCCCTTACGGTGACTACGCAAGGAACGACACGTACAGAGACTTAAGTTCTTTATCTTTTGCTGGCCTACACAACGATGTCTTATTATCGTACTCGTATTATAACTTATCTTATCTCATACTCATATCTTATCATACTCCTATACTTAATCCTAGGACAACTATAGTGAGACAACTTTCCTAATTCACGCTTCCCAAGAAAAAGGTTCCGTAGTAATCTGGATGTACTTCGTATGATAATTTATACTACCATAGAGGTGTTGCACTATACATGGACGCTAATATATCGAGTTTTACATGACTGTAAAAGAAATCTCACCACAGCTAAGGCCCAAAGCCCGATTCTCGTATCATATCTCATATCTTATCCTCTCGTATTAAAACTCAGGGTGATAGGATCACTGTATATGCCACCGTATACGAAGTTACACTAAATTCACACTCATCCGACTCGTCATGGGTCCCATTTCACCATGAGTTGTAAGGCATGTGAATACGATATATTTCTCGCTTCGATACCATCTTAGTGAGTCACCACGCCCAAGCGTAGGCATGATTTCATACACTCTCGTACATATATCCTAACTTACTCATAACTCATATAATGTAATTCAGATGAAAATACAGAAAGTCAGACGTACAAAAAGATTTATATTAGATTATCTTATATTTATATATAAACATTTATTTACACACATTCCAATACAGCATAGAATATGATAATTATAAGTGTATTCTCGATAACGGGAAGGTCGGAGTTTGATGTTCACGAGGTATCGAATTCCTAACACTTCGAGTTATCGAAGAAGTCACGTTGAAGCGATAAAATTGAGATATATATATATAATAATTAGATAATTAAATTAAATGGTATTTATAATTATTAAGTTATGATTTATCGTGACCATCGATCGAAATACCTTACGATATAATATACACAGGAACTTTGGTCATGAAAATTAAAAAATAACACTAAATTCGAATAGCCTTGAGTCATTCAAAATTGAACCCGACTTGTTTATCTATTTTGACCTCTAAAACGTCTGATTCGTAAAATGACTATTTCACACAAAGTTGTAAAGCTCGTTGTCTTCTTTTCAATGCTGTAAGAATTGCATTAATACGAGGTCGGAGTAAACAATTATGACCAAAATACCGGGACCAACACATCGATGGTCGCGAGCTCGGGTTTGTGGCCGCAAATTCAGGTTCGTAGCCGCAAGTTCGGACCCGAAACTTTAAGATGGTGCAATCTATTATTTTTTTAAATAAAATAAAAATATAATTTAATTTTTGAGCTTAATTAATTTTAAATAAATAATAATATAGACTTGCAACAATAATATATATTATTATAGTCTTAGTAGAAGGATAAATTTCTAACTATATAGATTTGGAAACAAACAATATCAATATGATATTATGTCAATTAAGTCAATCTATCAAATTTATAAATATTAGGGTTTAATTAATTTCACAGATATAAAAGAGAAAGTAAACATATTAAATATACAGACCTAATAGAAGGTAAAATAATAATAGCCCAAACAAAAGGTTTCTTGAAAAGAAAAGCGAAATAACATATAAACCCGACTTACAGTTCATGCAATTTTAATAGAAAAATAAAATACTAAACATGTAGATCTATCATACTTAAAGATATTCATGTTTAATTAGTATGTGGATTTAAAAGGAAGTAGACCTATTAAATATACAGACCTAATAGAACGTAAAATATTAATAGCCCAAATAAAAGGGTTCTTGAAAAAGAAAAGAGAAACAACATATAAATCTAACTTATAAATATACAACTTTCAAGGGAAAGTATAATATTAAACATATAGGTCTATTAATTTATGAGATATTTGGGTTTAAATAAGATTTTTAAACTCGTCGATGCGCGATTGAATGCATCCTACGCGACGGGATCTGAGAAGAACAAGATGGATTGATGGGTACCCACCTTTTAAAGCGTGAACAGAAGATCAACGGTGATTAGGGTTGAAAAGTTCGATGCCCAGGGCGTCGGTTTGTCTAAGCCTTTAGAGAGAATGATTTTTGATTATAGAGAGAGTTTTTAAAGTTTTATTTATAATGGTATAAAGTTTTAAGTCAATTAACACTTTTCATAGGAGATTTTTACACGGAATAAGAATTCGTACGTAACTTAGATAGCTTGAGAAAAGGTTTTGTTCTAGTGATTTGTATAACCATCGAAGCAATTGGTGTTTCTCTCCCGAAATTACAGTTATACCCTTTGACTTGCTTGATCACATAAAATGGGCATAACTTTTTATATTCTTGTCAGAATTCGTCAAATTATATATCGTTGGAATCGTATCGACGAACACTTCGCCATGAGTCTAATTTTGATATGAAAAAAATTAGAATTTTTCTATTTTAAAGGGTGGGTTTCGATTCTGATGGGGAGCGTTAACACAGTATATAGTGTGGTGCATCATCTAACACCGTTAAAATAAAGTCTAAAAATTGGGTTGTAACAGAACGACTTTGAGCAATTTCTCAAAAAAAATTTCAAAAATTTTGTTTTTAAGGCCATTGTCAAAATTTGACTAATTTTAATGATTTAAATTTCAAGGCTCAAAAAATACGTGGTGGAGAAGAGTTTTAATTTTTTTTATTAAATATGATCGAAGCTATGCACTCGTGTTATGTGTGATCAATTTGGTGTCATACTAGCAATTAGAGGTTTTTCCCAATCTTGAAAGACGAACACCTTTCCCATATATATATATATATATATATATATATATATATATATATAAAGAGAGAGAGAGAGAGGCTTGGACTATGCATCCCGATCAGTTAGACACCAAAATGGCAACTATCACAAGGATTGAGTGCCACGACAACTTGGACAAGATTGTTATGGAGTCATGCAAATCCCATTTACATAAATTATGCCTATATATATGTCATTAATATTTATTTGTTTGATAAGTGGAAATAAAGAGACACATAACGAGGAGAAAGAGGGAGATTCCGGTTGTGTAAAGCACAAACACCCTCCAACGCATATAAACTATTATTATATATAACTACCTATATATCTCTGTACATACGAGAAAAGAGTGAAGGAACCATAGGTTGGGTGTGGCTTATGTAATTTTGATAGAAGGATTCTTCTACCAACGAAATGCACTAAACTCCATTGAAGCAACTTCCATTGAGTCTCTCCCCTATCTTTTCCATAATGTTGGTTATGTCAAATATTTATGAAAAAAGGATTTGGCTCGTGATTGCCCATTTTTAATTCCAAGGTTTTTCTGAATTTAAAAGTTACCACTTAGAAATTTTCATACTAAGGCTCAATCTGATCAAGTCTGTAGCGTCTACCAATGTCACTATATCCCCTTTCGATACTAGAATCTCATTGTTATCTTATCCCCTTCATTCATTTTTGTTGGAATAATGATTCTTACTTCTTACTCATCTTCTTTCATCTGATTTGGTCCAATAAAAAATAGTTCTATTACGGATGTATCTACAATTCAATATGAAGGGATATATCCTATGTATCTATGTCTCTCCCTTTCTCGCTTCTCCTTGCGATTTTGAATATGGGTATGGTCGATATTCGTTCTTCTTCTTTTTGTCTTCTCTCCTCCCTTTCCAAATGAAACCTGAAAAGTGTCTCATTATATAAAGGAAAAGGTGAAGGTACTCCAATGGCATACCTTAGGTAGGTACTCCAACTTCATGAGCTCCACGTGGTCAACCAAAACATTATTTTTTTATCACATGGAGCTTCAACAGACCATATAGATCAATTTAAAAAAAAATTAAATTCAAAACTAAAATTTAAAATTAAAAGAAAAATTATGACTGCGATTTATAGCTCTAGATTTTAAAAATCTAAATAATGTTATCTTGCTCCACATTGCACCAAAAACATGTTTTGGGTGCCACTTGGACCTCTATATGGATATAGGAGTATGGTAAGGGTACTCATTTATATATATATATATATATATATATATATATATATATATATATATATATATATATATATATATGGGTGCAAGGGATACATCCAGACGCAGCCCTAGATGGTTGTACCTATGCGCTAGATCACATGTCACATGGCATGATAAACCCAAAACAACCAAGTGCATTAAATTTGGACACTTTTGACCACATTTTCAATGATGGAAAAATGCATAATACCTAATCATAACTTCCCTCATTCTCTTTCTATATTTTTCGGGGGCGGGGAACAATATAAAGTTGGGCACCATAATTAATATTTGGAGGGAGTTGCCAAAATAAGGCAAACTCCCACAACTCTCACTCTAATTGCCCAATTTGAGTGTCACTCAAATAAGGAAAGAGGCCATGTAGACGGCTGCATATAGCATAACTCTCTACTAGCCCCCCGCCATAATAGAGTTCACATGTTTTAGTTGGTTCCCATTCTCTTTTCTAAGTCCATGCAAAGGAGGATTTATTTGCTCTAACATCAACCTTCATGCTCTCTACTAACTCCTTACCAGAGCAGATTTTTATTTGCTCTGGCAAGGAGTGAGTAGAGACGAGGGTAGAATTATTGAACAGGTAAATCTTGCATAAAATTTTGTTATGTAAGGAGTTATCAAGGAGAAGGGGTACCTACAAAAGCAGGTAGCAGAATGTTAGCAAAGAGGATGAGAACCTATTAAAGCAGGTGAACTCTTCTACGACAAAGGAGAACAAAGAGCTATGCCATATGCAGCCTTTCCCTTTTTGAAATTTATATATAAACTATAAAGAGAGTTGTGAGACTAGGGATGCAAGCTCGGTGTACCAAACCGAAACCGAATTTTTCAGTGTTTGGTTCGGTACACCCCAAACCTAAACCGAACAGAAACCCATTTGGTTTGGTTTGTTTGTTTTTTTTGTTTCCTGAAACCGAAACAAATTCGGTTTGGTGTAAGTATAATACCAACTTTTTAGTTTTCTAATGTATTTTTTTGAGTTTTTTTTTCCGTTTTTTTATTTTTTTTTCGGTTTACTCAACCTACCCCTTCAGTTTTCGATTTTGAGCCACCCATATCGAATCGAATGGGGGTTCGATTTGGTTGAATAGGTTTCGGTACGATTCGGTTCGGGATCCTCGGTTTTCGGTTCAATTTCGGTGTCCGGTTCAAAACTTGTATCTGTATGTGAGACTTGTTGGCTCTATTGATCCGACCACCCAAATATTTGTTTTAGGATCTAAGTGTATGATCAACTAAAACAATATATCAACAATCCATAAATTAAAATATATATGCGTACCCTATTGCAAAGATCGTAATTGTTGATTCAAGTCGACGCAAAGTACACAATCCAAAGCTTTTTCCCTATGAAGAAAGATGAAGGTGGCTCTACCCGCCTCTCTTGCTACACTCTCTTGATGGGAAGATGCCAAAAGGCTTATGTGTAGTGAGCAGAAGACATCTACCTATATATATAACATGAAGAGTCATGCTCTGCCTAGAATACTGTCCATCAAGGTATTCTAATAGAAATAAGAATCACATGTAAATCACAAAACTTTGAGGTTTCCTTCAGTTTCCAATAATGCCCTTTATTATTTCAAGCAATTGCAATACAGGGTTTTATAAAATCCTAGTATGTGTGGGCTAAACAAAATAAGAATTTTGAGATTCCATAAAAATTCTAACAGTCTCCCACTTGGTCCACACCCGGACTATGATTTTAAAAACGACTCCCACTCGATTAGACAACCAAAGTGAGTGTACTCTGAACACAAAACGTTGTTTGAAATAACTTGGACATTCTCAACCCAAATTTAATGAAAATATAGGAATTGATCATCAATACATATAGTATATCATTTTCTGAAATCGATACTAAGACAGTTATATGGTCACAAAACTATTATTAACAACAAATTTGGAAGATAATAACCAATTTAACATGTGAACTAAATGTACAACCAAAGTGTACAAATCCATAATGTCCTGCTTCATACTTGTCGTATGTTGTTCTGATATCTCAAAAACTCTGACTTGTGAAATACTTTACCTGATCCTCAAAACAAGAAGTTATTAACGTGGTGCCTAATCGCATTCAACTCTGAGAAATCTAAAAGTATATCAAAACTCGCAGGCATGATTAAGGTACAACCTTATTGGGCTCACTTCTAAGGGTGTTACCTAAAATTATGAAATACTTCACCCTCAATTTGTGAAAAACTCTACCTATAATATAATTGTAGAAAAATTTTACCTGATTTTGTTGAAGACTCTACTTAGAATATACATGTAGAAAAAATTCTACCCGATTTTATGAAAAACTCCACCCAGAATATACATATATATATATATGAGACAAATTTTAAGATGCATCAATAATAATTGTAATTTAGAAGTGACATAACTCCCACTCAAAATATAAAGTTTAACCAATCCCTTACGGTGACAATTGTGATGTAACCATATAACCATTAAGTAATAAATCATGTTCAAAATATAATAGTTAATTATTATTATTATTAATTTAAATAATAAATTGGGATAAAATATAAATGGAGATTCCCACTCCATAATGATTTACAAATTTATTCTTTTAAACAAAAATAGTTTTATCGATATTTTCACTATTTAATATTAAAAATTATATCACAAAATTATGTCATCAATCATAAAATTCATTAAGGATATAGACACGATAGCATGTCACTCAGAAGTCTAAAAGACTAATGTGCACAAAGGACTCCAAAATGAATATAAGTCATTAATATCTATCAAGGATATAGATACGATAACATGTCACCCAAAAATCTAAAAGACTAATGCCCACAAAGGACTCCAAAATGATTATAAGTCATTAATATCTACTAAGGATAAAACAATTCATATTAGGAGCATGAACGACTTGATTATAGTGTTTTATCATGTGCAAATAATCAACTCTTTGGGTATAGATAATGTGCAACATCTAGCATCACCTTTGGGCAGAAGCTAAGCGTACAACCTATCCTCTCCCGAGGACATAGAAAAATGCGTATAGACCTAATCACTTATATTTCTCATTTGATCTTGATGATTCACTAGCTTTGGATAACAAAATCATCATTCTCTCTCCTTTACACTTACGAATATTCTACTCACCGCATTTACATAAAATTAATGAATCACCTTTAGGCAGAATCAATAACTTCATACAAATCAGTGCACAAGGTGATCTTAATGAGATAAAATCTCAAGATTCAAGAAACAACAACCTCCATAGAATGGTCACCTTTGGGCTGATCCAATCCTACTTTAATTATAATTTCTCGAACGACCACTTTAGCGGTCTTCCTTAACCCCATTGGAAAGACCTATACTTGATATATCTAGTCTAAGAAGAAAGACGAAGGTGGCTTGTGTGTAGTGAGTGGGGACGTCCACCTATATATATATATATATATATATATATATATATATATATATATATATAGCATAAAGAGTCATGTCCTGCCTAGAATACCGTCCATTAAGGTATTATTCTAATAGGAATAAGAATCACATATAAATCAGAAAATCTTGAGGTTTTTTTTAATTCTCAATAATGCCCTTTATTATTTCAAGCAACTGCAACCTAGGGTTTTATAAAATTCTACTGTGTGTGGGCTACACAAAATAAGAATTTTGAGATTCCATAAAAATTCCAACAAGGTTCTCTTCCTCCATTTCTTGGTACCAAAAGAACAACCTCTCATTCCCTCTTTCTCTCTTTCCACCATGCAGACTACTCTCCAAATAGTATCGACGACTTCTCTCCAAATAGTACCAGGCCACTCTCTCCCACGACACACTACTCACAATAGCTATAGCTATCTCCCTTTTTCTCTGTTTTCAAACAAAAAAACAGAGAAGTAAAAAAAAATAATCGATGCTATAGTTCAATGCAGCCAGGTAGGGGTAGCTTTTTATACTTTTTTTTTTTGAAAGTTGTATTTTTATTAATAATAAAAGTAGGAAAAGAGACCCGGAAAAACCCCGAGATCTCATGTCATCACCATAGACATTGCTATCTGGAAAACCGGACCTCCTGGGGAAAACCAAGATAGTTATCTAGGCAAACGTAGGAAACCCAACAAAGGAAAAAGGGAAAAACCTACGAAGGGATGAAACCGGAATAGTCGGGAAAAAACCTCCTGCAATCCAAGAAAAATAGCAGATTCCCAACCCTGATTACAAAACATTAATAAGAGATAAAAGATGCTCGGCTTGACGGATGGTGAGAATGGATGGATCTTCAACCCCAGCAGCAACAACCCAGGAACAAAGTGTGAGAATGTTATCTCGAACTAAAGATCCTTCGGTGAACTGACCTCCGCTACATTTGATACGGTTTCTCAATAACTAAACATTCCAAATGAGAGAGTAGTGGATATGTGACCATAACCATTTCTTGAAGCCGTCGAATAACTGAGTGTCCCAACCGTCCATAAGTTCTATCACTCCTTTGTGTAAACAAGCAGTTACACTAAAGGCTTTGAAGATCTTCATCCAAATTGGCCATATCTTAGAACATAGGAGCAAAAGATGATCTATATCTCCATCAACTTCAAGGCACAAGTAACACTATTGATCGATGCACATGCCTCTACTGGTTAGGTGGGTGATGGTAGAAATTCTTCTCCATTGGGCCATCTATAAAAAGGGATTTTTGGCAGGATCTTGAGATTCCAAATATGTACCCAATCAATTTTTTCAGAGTTCTCCACCAAAGATTTGTAGGCCGATTTGACGGAAAAGGGCTTATTGCAATTTGTGGCCCAGATGCGGCGATCCAGAATGATTAGGCTACAGCAGGTATTATCCAGAATGCCAGATAGAGCACAAAATTCATTGATTTCTGTATCATTAAGTCTCCTCTTGAATTTGATAGTCCAAAGTCTTGAAGCATTCGAATTGAAAATATCATAGATATAGCTTGCGGATTTTCGGCAATTATGAAGAGGTTCGGGAATCGAATATGTGAAGGGTTTGGCAAATTATTCAACTTATCGAGCCAGAGACGAATTTGATCTCCTTTACCTAAGGAGTAGGATATGTTATTAATGAACATGTTTCTAATGGAAATGATACTTTTCCACCACTAGGGCGAGTTTTGATATTTTCCTTCTCTGCATTCCCAGCCATTGTTACTCATACAATATTTATTAATGATAATTTCTTTGAACCAATCTTCGTTAGAATCTTTGAAATGCCACCACCATTTCATGAGAAGAGCATGATTCATCTTGTCAATGGGTCGAATTCCGAGACCTCTGGCCCGTTTGGGCTTCACCACCTTGTCCCACCCAATCGAGTGAAATTTTTTTTATCTCCCGATATTGCCCCATAGGAAATTACGCTCAAGCCTTTCAATCTCCTTGCACACCTTGACGGGACATTTGTAGATGGAGAGGAAGTAGGTGGGAACAACATTGAGGACTGATTATATAAGTGTCAACCTTCCACCTTTAGATAGAATTTTACTTTTCCAGCCACTTAATCTGTCATTTGTTTTAGAGATAACAGGATCCCAAGCGAAAGATTTTAATTTTCCAATGCCTATGGGAACACCGAGATATTTGAAAGGGAACTTGGCAGGGACAAACTTAACCTCACTGGACCAACTATTTAGAAGATTATCCGATATGTTGATACCGAATATATTGGATTTTTCGAAGGTCACCTGTTGACCGAAGGCTTTTTCATAGACTTTGAGAATTTTGCAAACATCGTATTTGGTTGATCTCTCCACCACACATTATAAGAGAGTTGTCAACATATTGTAAGAGATTGATATTGAAATTGCATCTAGGATTAGAAAAGTCAATAACGTTACCTTCAGAGTTCGCATGTTGAAATAAGAGTGCTAGACCTTCGCTGGCAATATTAAAAAAGTAAGGGGACAAAGGGCATACTTGTCTTAGTCCCCTAGAGGCCTGAAAGAAACTGCAAGCTTTCCCGTTAATAATGACGGAAAAGTGAGCGCTGACAAGACAGTCGTGGATCTAGGATCTCCACCTTTCGACGAAGCCCATTTTTTCATCATTCATAGAAGATAATCCCAACTTATCCTATCATAACCCTTCTCCATATCTATTTTGATGCTTCATTTTTAGTAGAGTGTTATGAGTGAATGCATTCTTGAGCCAAAATTGCAAGATCAAGGATTTGTTTCCCTTAAATGAAAGTACCCTGAGATTTAGAGACAATCGAACCAATGACCTTCTTCAACCTGTTGGCAAGAATTTTGTAAAGACTGAAGACAAGGGAAATAGGTCTGAATTTCTTCATTTCTGCAGTTCTTCTCTTCTTTGGAATGAGAACAATAAAAGTGGAGTTTATGGACTTGTGTATATATCCATCTTCCCAAAATTTTCGAGCATCTGAACCACATCATCTTTGACAATCGGCCAATATTTTTGAAAAAAATCAATCGTAAATCCGTCAGGTCCGGGGGCTCTTTGAGCATTGCAATTCTTTATAGCAGCCCAAATTTCATCAATATGAAACTTGTCTTCAATATGATCGGCCGCAAATTGGGATAAAACTTTGTGATTTACAATGTTCAAACGAGCCTTTTGTGATTAATTTCTTTGAACAAATTTCCAAGGAAATCAATGGCTATTCCGGCAATATCTTCTGGTTTAGAATACGGGATGCCATCTTTGTGTAAGGTGGTGATGGTGTTAATTTTCCTATGGATATGGGTAGAAGAATGAAAAGAGGTCGTGTTTTTGTCTCCCTCTTTAAGCCATCGAATACAAGATTTTTGACATCATTCTTTCTCAATGTTCAACGCGAGATTGGTATAACTGTTTTTTGCCCTTTCTCTCTCAAGAGTTTCTTCATCTGTGAGATGACGAATTTCCTCTAAAAGATCGATATTTTTAATGGTATCAGCAATGATATTAGTAGCAGCCTTGGTGGACGTTTTATGATATTTATTCCACTCAGATATGTGTGTTTTGAGGGTGCAAAATTTAGATGATACAGAGTGAAGACCATCCGTAGCAGCCCACCACTTAGACATATTTTCAACGAATTCGTTATTGTCAAGCCAATGATTATAAAGTCTGAAAGGAGAAGGGCCCCGTTTGATTCTATTCAAGTTTAGTATTAGGGGAGTGTGATCAGATGTAACTCTAGTGATGGCTTTGCAATCAGCAACGGAGAATAAGATATCGAAACTTTTCATTGATAAGAAATCGGTCAAGGCGGCAGGGAGTGACCTGGTTTCTACCGTTAGTCCAAGTGAATTGGAGTTATTATAGCTTTTTATACTTAATAAAATTATACCATTAACCGACACTTTTATTGGGGATCCATGCATATTCGAAACTGTTTTTATTGGTAATCGAGGTATTGTATGGAGTGGATCATCTCCACTCTTTTATATATAATTATCGTCGGAAATTAAGCTATTTGAGATTATTTTTCAAGGATGTAACCAGCGCCCCTGAAAACCCTGGCTGGTCAACCCATTGACCAGGACCCGACCCTTTTAAAAAAAAAAACCGAAAGGAGTGACCCGGACTCCTTGAAATATGGGCACTCAATTAATTATTCGCACCCCAGCATTGGAGAGTGTGTGTGGCAACTCACACAAGAGTACTTTATGTGTGGCACCCACTAAAAACCTCCACCAAATAGCTTGAGTAGGTGGCACCCACCATTCGGCTATAGTACATGACACCCAACACTTTCACTTCGTTTGAAACCAAGCCAATGGTGATGATCTAGTGATCATCATCTACGGAGGTGATGGAACATCACCCTTTTCATAAGCCAACATAGGGCTGGTCAAATAATTGACTAAAAATGGAAGGCCTTAGATGCATTAGTACACACCTTAGATATATGTGATTTAGCATAGAGAAATGGCATAGCTTGTAATTAATTGAATGATTAAGGGCTAAACTAACTAGCTTTCATGAATTAGAAAGTTGAATAAATAAATTAGAAGTTCTATACAAGCTTAGCCCTTGATTGAGTGGACCAGACCACATCTTAAACCATTGATTTCACTTTGGGAAAATCTAAGGTGTAAGATTAGGTTTAATGCATCCCACCATAATATTATGGAGAATTTTGACTTTCTTTGGGAATAAGGATCTCAAAAGCACCCATAGTCCAATGAAGGACCAATATAATTGGAGAGTCAATATGGTCCCCTTGCTTGGGCGTCCCTTGACTTTTGACGATGAGAGAGACAAAGAAGACTTTGGGGAAGAGCAAAGCTCTAGCTCTTCTTCGTCCCCATTTGCTTCACACGCCCCAATCTCTCTCTCTTTAGACTTTTTCTTCTTCCGTCTAGCTACCTTCCTCGATTAGAGACCTCCCAAGTTTCAGCCCTCTTAATCTAGCCATTGAACTTTTGATCCAAGACCACCAAGGAAACCCTTAGAACCTCTACTTAAACATAGTGTGAGCACACACCAATCCCAACCCTTTTAGCCCCTCAAACTTCACAAAACCAGCAAGCACTTTCATTGGCTTGAAAGTTAACTACAAATTCTAGTTAAAAATTTGTTAAATCTCTTTGCATTTCGATTTTTGTTTTATGATCTTGGGTATTGTTAGTTTTGACTTGGAAAGGCGATTGATGGATGGATTAATCGAACGATTTAGGATAATTTGATCAAATGGTACAAAAGTGCTATTTAGAACATACTGAAGCTCATCACCTCTGTTGGTGAGAATTTCTAAGGATAATGGCGCACCGCTGCCCATAGCTCTGCGTCATGCCAAATTCCTCGGGTGACACACGCCATTTTCGAAGCAACGTCCAAAGCCTTTTCTTACAAACCTAAAAGGCCACTATGCACTCTTCAATGCCACAAGGTCCAATGTGTAGGGGAGTAGATCCACAGCTCCCCTCTCATACATATAGTTTAAATGCCACCTCTTGCCAAATACCAAGAGTACCTCATCAAAGTGCTTAGTTTGTGTGTCATATCAAATGTCCCTAGTTGCTCGAGACACATGAATTATGCAACCGCACCACTTGCAAGCCACACTAGCACACTTAGGGTTGTGCAATTTTTTAGCTGAACCGACCAAACCGGGCCGAACCATCGGTTTTGCTTCGGTTTGGACGGGTACCGATTTGGGTTTGATTTGGCAAGCCAAAAAATCAAAAAGTTCAGTATATATATATATATATATATATATATATATATATAGTCAACTTGAGTCAAGCAGACGATTGAGCCTCGGATTTTCGGTCTAAAATTTGGGCCTAAATTTAGTATTTCACAACCTTACTTAAGACTCGAATCTCACAAGACGTTGAATTAGAGAGTAGAGACTTAGGGTTCTGATTTCTAAAAGTTCAGTCAGTCTTCTCTCTCCCTCGCTCCCTCCCTCCCTCTCCCCCTCTCTCTAGATGCTGAATTAGAGTGGACATGCTATGGTTGAGATCCACCGTACTGTAACCAAAAGCCATCACCAGGTAAAGTCTAGTTAAATAGTGAAATTTTTTGAAATGCTATTAGTGTTTGATTCTTTGTCATGTTCTTAGAGAGTGAGAGAATCCATCATAATTTGTCTGTTGCTAAGGGTGAATAGATTGTAAAAGTAAAACGACTCCGGAAAAAATGAAAATAGCAAAAGTGTAAAACAGGTAGAGAAATTGGGAAATTTTTTATGTGTAAGTTAAACTTATAGGAAAACCAAAATCGATCGTACGAAACCGAAACCGAATCGAATCAGGTTGGTTTGGTTCAACAGTTGAACGGTTTGGTTTGGTTTGAACATTTAGAAACCGATTAGAATCGATTTGGTTTGTGGTTTTGGTAAAAAGCCAAACCGAATACACCCCTAAGCACACTAGTCAGCTTCGTTGGCCATCCTCACCATATATAAGGGAGCAAGCAACACAAGGCCTGCACACCTCCACTCTTCCGTGTCACACACCTAGCTCCAAGGCCCACGCCTTCTTGCTAGCCAATCTATCGTGTCGTAGCACACCACCACCTAGCTCCAAGGCCTACACACCTTCCTGCTAGTACCTAGAGTAATGACCCCGTCACATTCTTTCCCGCTCCATAATGTCAACATCCTTGTTGATGTCAAACAAAATGCCTTCAGTTCGTCAACTACTCTCACGTAGTCTTCACCCCTTTCATTTTTATGGGTCCCAAGGGAATGACCATGTCGCATCATCCTCCTATCAACGTTAACATTGACACAAAAAATAATGCATCAGTTTTTTGACCTTTGTTTCACCCCATGCAAAGTCTCCTAATATCTAGCTCCGAGGTGCGACACTTTTCCACTAGCCAAAACTTGGCCCCATCCACATTTAACTCGGCATGAAGCTATACCAATTCTTTATACGAATAAGAAACACACTGATTCTTCACGTTGCTCCATACCAACGCTATCTGTCACTATGTCATGTATCAAGTATTACCACAACTTGCTCCAGTATCTCAATACGAAATGTCTTCACCCAGGAGTTCGCCTACCTAATGTCTGCTTTCGCAACACCATAGTACCTCGGTCATGCCTTCACGTCTCTGTACCTCAAGTTCTCATCCAGCTAATCCTAGCTCCAAGATCACCACACCTTCCTGCTAGCTCACCCAACATCACCCCATTGTGGATCAATCTCATCCTCTAGTCCCAAGGTCATTGCACATTCTCACTAGCAACTTCAGTATTAAGCCCTTACGAATCGATCTGACTTTGATATCAATTGTCACACGGACACAACATCACCCCATTGTGGATCAATCTCATCCTCTAGTCCCAAGGTCATTGCACATTCTCACTAGCAACTTCAGTATTACCCCTTACGAATCGATCTGACTTTGATATCAACTGTCATGCAGACACAACCCGACATGTGTACCACACCTGTGCGGTACCTCGATGCCACTACAACGAGATCAACTTAACCCTCTATCAGCTTTGATACCCACCACCTAGAGGACGAGAACTCTCTTAATACCTTCTTGGAAAAGGCATACCATTCCAATGCACCATGATCCTAATGACATGCATGCCTACACCTCCGTGCCTCAGTTGGCTTGTTAAACTTTACCCAATCCCTCATGTACTAGTCCCTCACGTGTGTATAGTAGCATGTAGCTCCTCATTTCATCACATTCCAACATGTCTCACTATCATATTGAACCAAACCCACCATTGTGTATGACCCTCGCAACCAACACATATCTCAAGCATCCGACCCTTGTGCCAACAATGTACAATGGTGTTCCACGTACCTCACGAGTGCTTCCCTCATAGCCCAACAAGCCGCATCACATTAGTCATCAAGTCTAGCCACGAGATGACCCTGACATTCGCCTTGCCAATATGCATCGTTGAACATAACCCTGCGTTATGCCAACCTCCTCGAGTGATAAACGACATTGCCGAAGCAACGTCCTAGGCCCACCCTTACATGCCTAGGAGACTATTGTACACCCTTTAGTGCCACAAGGTCCCATGTATATGGAAGTAGCTCTACCGTTCCCTTCCCATATATATGGTTTAAATGCCACTTATTGCTAAACAATAAGAATATCTCAAAGTTACATACTATTGTGTGTCACACCAAATTTCTTCAGTTTCACATGGCACACGAATCATGCAACCACACTACTTGCAAGTCAATTTTCCACCCCCACGCGCGTCTAGTCACCATACTAGCACACTACCAAACTTTATTGGTCATCCTCACCACATAAAAGGGAGCACCTAACGCAACGCAAGCCCTACACACCTCCATGCTTGCATGTCACACACTTAGCTTCAAGGCTCACACTATCTTGCTAGAAATTTATCGTGTCGTAGCGCACCACCCCTAGATCCAAGACCCAGACGCCATCCTGCTTGTACCTAGAGTAATCACTCCGTCATAAACGCGCTATTGCTATCACATGGCCGGACATAATTAAGTAGGTGCTTTCAATAAACATGTGGAAGCCAATAAATGGTCGCAAAGTAAATAAGCCAACAATAACATAAAGCATAAGTAAATATCTCTGCCTAGGATGTGGATTCCATGTTTTGACTTTTATGAAGTTATAATTTTGTGACATAAATTATCACACAATAGACGATGGTCATCTTCATCATGCAAGCATTAGGAGATTGCTTATGGAGAAGAGGAGATGGTCATCTTCATCGTTCATGTATGTGGAGCCAGATGGGGCTTGGGGGCAGTTGTCCTCCTAAATTTTTGATAAAAAAAAAAACACTAGGCATGTTAGGTCTAGTCTAGGGTTTAGGGTTTAGTCTAGGATATGGTCTGGGCTACTTAGTTAAATGCAATTGCCCTGCTTCTACCTTAGGTATGGGTGATTCCTTCTCTTTATACTACAAAAAATCAGATTATTAGTACGAAAAATTGCCGCTATTGACAAAAAATTGTTAAAGACTATTAGCGGCAAGAGCATTACCGGCAGTTTTTTGTTAATAGTGACACTTTTTTTTACTGCCGCTAATAGTCTTGTTTTTGTGGTGTTAATATTAAATTAGTCTTAGGTGCTTCGCCAAAGCAATCATGAGTTCCATGTAATCTGACACCGATGATCTCAATTCTTGGTTTTATAAATGATTAGAATGAAAAATGATCTCCATTGTCTTAATCAAAGCAGTCAAACCCCATCTAAAGCTAGCATATGATAGATTTACATGATAACCACTAAGTGATAGAGATTATTTTCCATCCCAATCTTTTATAAAAAATATCTTTAGATCATGACGCACCTATCAAAAAACACACATGTTAAATTTATGAGTATCAAATCATTTGGCACTCGTATTAACTCACCTTCTCTCAACCAAGGTGTCAAATCGGATATGAGAATCGGATATCAGTCCATAGAGGACCGATACGAATTGGCCGATACGTATCGACAATGCCAATACTGGACCGATACGCATCAATATCGGCCGATATTTGATCCCATGCTCTCAATTATAAGCTCCAAACCCTCTACGCAAGCGAGTTATCCCAAAGGATCCCTAACTTAGGATAGTTTAGTTTACATCAATTGGCTTATAAAGACAGCAGCCTTCCAAAGAAGACGCTTATGCCTTTTAGTGTGTGATAACATCATGTATATGATCGAACCAAATGGACAAATGGTGCATGATAAATAATAAATAGAGTGTCTCTCTTCGCGCCTACCCAATTATGGAGCGCGCCTACAATGGAAAACTGTTCACTGCATTGAATTGAACAATGTAGATTGACTTTTATCCTACAATAGAAAACTGTTCACTGCATTGAATTGAACGATGTAGATCGACTTTCATCCCAGTCTTCTACATGACTGATCTTGACACACAATCAGGCTGTCAGTTTTGTATTCCACGCGGCATAGGTCCCAAAAAGCGACTCAAAAAATCACATTTCAGTGTGAAGTATCCCACATGATTTTTGAGTTCCCTTTTTTAGATCTGTGTCACGTAGAATACAAAACGGTTTGATGATATTCCCTTGGTATCAAGATCAATCGTGTAGACGGCTTAGGATGAAAATTGATTTCCATCGTCCAATTCAACACAATAAACAGTTTTCCATTGTAGGCGCCCTCAATAATTGATCAATAGGTGCGAATAGAGGTACCCTAATAAATATGACAATTGTTTTTTTTTTTATATAACATAATATATAAAAGTAACTATTACTTCAAAGACAAAGTTGCCCTTACAAAAGTAAGAGACTTGAGTTCAGCTGGTCCGGCTGGTCAGGTACTTACTTCCAAAAGTAAGAGACTTGAGTTCGAATCCCGTCCTCCCCTTGAGGCCATCCTAGGGATTTATATCACGTGTTGATCCAGCATGTGCTAATTTGAGGTGCGCACGTGCCCCTGGGATTAGGCGGGTGTTCTAAGAGGCCCGGATACCTAGGTATTAAAAAAAAAAAAAAAAAAAAAAAAAAAAAAAACCTTAGCATTTTTTAGACTTGTGTCATGTTTTAACAATCTGATTTGAAGTCTATGATCTAAAGATCTTCCTCCTAAATTGTGAGATTGGTTCAAATATGATCTCTATCAAATGATTCACAATAGTCCAAAGCTATCATTTCATTCAACGGTTGACTATATTGAATCGTATGATAGAGATTGTGTTTCATGTCAACCTTTTGTACCAAAGATCTTTAGATCGCGCTTTCAAATCGGACAACTTAGATGGTGTTTTCACACGACCCAAGCCTCCAATAACTGACCGTTTGATAGGTGCGACATGATCTCAAGATCCATTTTATGGAAGATCGAGGTGAAACACGATCTCCATCATCTGATTCGAAGCCATCAATAATTTTAAAGTGGTCGCTTGCAGAGATTGGGTGAGCACTAATAGAGGTACCCAACAAAAAAAGTTACCGTCTACTTGCACCTAGGAATCGTGTTGCCACATGTTATTTAAATGATTTCGAGACATGAAAATACCATCTAAGTCATCCGATTCGGAGGCTATAACGTAAAGATCTTTAAAAAGATTTGCACAAAACACCATCTTTATCATATAATTTAATTCAGATAGCTGTTGAAACAGATAATGGGGATAGGGATTGTGTTTTATACCAGCCATTTCTATCAAAGATCTCTACATCATGGCATTCTAATCAGATGGTTTAGATGATTAGATGATGCTTCCGTGTGGCAAAAGTCACACAAATATCTAAATATCTCTTTTGACCTGTTGATCACTCGGAATTAGTTGGGTCCTAAACATAATTTAAAAAGAAGACTATTATCTGATTAAGCAGTTCACAATGTTGAATCATATATTATAGAGGCCGGGATAGAGATCACGTTTTGTTCTAATCTTTTGCACTAGAAAACTTTATATTGCCATCAAATCAGACGACTTAGAGGGTATTCTTACATGGCACATGCTCCCAAAATCTTTATTCTTTCTTTTAACTATGTGGAAGGACCAACTTTTAGTGTGCTAGTAGTGGCTCGCAAAAAAAATTGTGTCCAATTCGGTTGATCTAGGCTTTTCACCTCCTCAAAGATTGCAGAGGTGCAAAAAAAGGTATTATAACATCCTACATCAGATAGAGAAGTTCGGAGCTTGGGCTATGAGGTGCCATGTCACTTTTTATGTGACGCGTTTTGGGTGGTGATGTCGAAATGTAATGTCCATGTCATGAGCAAAATCTATCGGGACTAGGACCTAATTAACCCCAAATTCGGAAAATATCGTTGGCATGCGGGTTCGGGTTGTCACGGAATGGTATCCAAATGGAAAATGACTCTTCTATAAACTGAGGGGATTGTGATAGTTCTGCATTGGATAGAAACTTGTCCTAAGCCTGGGCTGTAAGATGCAACTTGCCCTTACATGTAACACCTCATTTTGGGTGGGGAAGGCGAAACATAACGCTCATGCCAAAAATAAAATCGGGGCGGGATCCTAAGCCTAGAATCAGACAATATTGTTGGCATGTTGGTTTGAGTCGTCAAAAAATGGTATCAAAGTCAAGGACTGCTCTTCTATAAGGTTGGGGGATTGTGATATCCTACATCGGATAGAGAGACAGCCATAGCCTAAGCGATGGTGTGACCAGCCCTTTCATGTACCAACGCATTTGGGGTTTGGGACGGTGAAACTTAACACCGGTGCTAGGATCAAAATTCGGATAAAGACCTAAACCCATATTGGACATTATCGTTGGCATGTGGGTCTAAGTCGTCACAAAATGGTATCTGAGTCAAGGACAACTCTTCTATAAGGTGGGAGAGAGACTCCAATAGTCTCACCAGGGCCGGCCCTGAGATTTTAGGGGCCCAAGGCGAGTTTTTAAAATGGGGCCCCTCTTTGATATTACTTTGAAAAAAAAAATCCGCAACAATTATTTTTTGACAAATAAAATAATACTCATATTCCTAATTAAATTAGATATATCTCCATATCCTATTCAACTACGTATAATTTGAAAATGCAACTAACAATATAATGAAGGTATATATTAAAAGAAAATGTAATACAAAAAGAGTAAAGCTAAATAGTAGAACATACCCAATGGATCGAGTAACCCAAACAATAACTTTTTGGCATCTCCGAACTTATTCATCTGTATTCGAAAAGAAAAAAAATAAGGTCTTATGTTTTAGAAAAATATAAACATAAATGTAAAAATATTATTTATATTATACAATTACCTAAAAGAATTTATTTATCATCCGCATTCAAAAAGAAATAAAAATAAGGTCTTATGTTTTAGAAAAATATAAACATAAATGTAAAAATACTATTTATATTATACAATTACCTAAAATAATTTATTTAAATAATCTATCAATTTTGATCTACTGGTTGAACTTAATTTCGTGTTCAACCAGATTTTCAGCCATTGGATGAAAGAGAAGCATGACTTAAGTCAAAATTCTCTTCTATGAACTAGTTGGACCGGACCATTGCTCTATGTGGGTCACGGTATCTTTGAGTCATTATTTTTTGGCATGTGAGTCACCTGACTGTTTGATGTTATGCCCATAAAACTATCTTCGTCATTCGGTTTAATGCCGTCAACGATTAATGAGGGTTATCTATTAAAGGGTATCTTTAAATATGCCTACCGAATCTTGAAATGCTCCCACCCCAAAAATCACTGATTGCTTTAAATCATACGATGGAGATCATGTTTCACTCCAATCGTCCACACAAGGGATCTTGAGGCCATGAATGTGCCATCAGACGATTAGTTTTTTATCTCACATCTCACATGTCATAGATCCTAAGCACACATCACACTCAAACATGACTTTAAGGCCTAATATTTTAGATCTATGACTTTTGGAATGAGTTCATTGCCTGAAGATTCCTTGTGTGAAGATTGGAGTGAAATACGATCTCCATTGCATGATTTAAAGTAATCAATAGCGTGAGCACATTTTAAGATTCGGTAGGTGTATTTAAAGGCATCCTTTATTAAATTGGTAGGGGTTGGTAGCAAGCAAGTTTTAGGGCTTGTGTTACTCCCACAAATGTGTTATAGCCACCTCACTTACACAAAGGGAATATCTGTTGATTTTTTTAAATTAGCTGATGAAGATTGTTTTACACCCCAACCTTCTACAAAATAGCCAGATGTCAAACATCCCAAAAAGTGAACGTTAACCACTTACCGTTAAATGCAGTTCACATTCACTTAAGGTGTACAATGTAGAATCAAAATTTAACGGTTTGATAGTAGGTCCATGATCTCAAGATCAACTGTGTAGAGGATGAAAATCGATCTCCATCGTCAGATTTGAAGCAATCAACAATTTTTTCATTCTTTAAAGTGAGGTGGCTGTGACATGAAGTTGTGTGGTAGTAACGTCAGCCTTTTTAATTGTTTATGAATTAAATAAGTACTCAGCTCTCCCTGCAATGCAAAATGCAAATATGCAATTTGGGTTTCAAATTGCCATGTGTATAAGGGCCCTTTCACTGCCACACCCCCTTAACTTAAAAAATCTTAATTACTAAAGAAAATAAAAATTAAATTAATATTTAATTAAATACATTCAATCATCAAGATTTAAGAGAGAGAAAGAAATAGAATCAAAGAAACTAAGAGAGAGAGAGAAAAAAAGAAATAGAATCAAAGAAACTAAGAGAGAGAGAAAAAGAAAAAAAAAATCTCAAAATCATAAAAACCTTAATTTGGGATTGGCTGATGAAAGAGTCGAAGAGGGTGCCAGGGTGGTACCCAGAGATGTCAGATGTAATGTTCCCTTCGGTGTTGGGGCCGGCAGATGGTGGGTGGGGCTGCGGTGGTGTTTTGGAGCCGAGAGAGAGAGATGAAAATAGCTGAATAAGGGGCAGTTGAAAGAGGGGTGGGTAGGAGTGCATTCGGTTTGGTTTGGTCGGTTTTGGACCAAAACTGCAAACCAAACCGGTCCTAATTAATTTCTAGATTTTCAAACCAAACCAGACCGTCCAACTCTTAAACTAAACCAACTCGATTCGAATTGCTTCGGTTTGGTTCGGTCGGTTTCAATTTTCTTATAAGTTCTACTTGCACATCAAAATTTTCTCTACTTCTCAATTAGTTTTCAAAGTTCTACTTTACGGCTTTAGGATTTAGGACTAGGCTAAAGACAAGGGTAGGGCTTTATATAAAAATATGCATTTTACTTAAATGCCCTTTAAAATAAATCAACACTACCCCATATATATATATATATATATATATATATATATATATATATATATATATATATATATATATATACTTACAAACTACATTCGGTTCAGTTCGGTTCGGTTTCGGCTTGGGGAGGCTTAGAACTGAAACCAAACCAAACTTTTCGATTTTCCTTTTTCCAAACCAAACTCAAACCGGACAAAACCCGGCTGTTCGGTTTGGTCGGCTTGATCGGTTCGATCTAGAAAATGCACAGAACTAGGGGTGGGTGCTTATTTTTTTCGTTTAAAGGCTTAAAGCTTAAGTGGGCTCACCTGATTCCGTCAAGCCTAACTGCTCAAACTTAATTTGCATTGTGAGGGGCCATGCCAATTGGGCATGGGGCCCCTCTAAAAATATTTTCAAATGAAAAAATCACTTAAAAAATTGCTATTTCAGGTTTGAGGCCCCCTAAATTTTTGGGGCCCGAGACAGCTGCCTCTATGGCCTTAGTCCAAGGCCGGTAGTGAGTCTCACATCAGACAGAGACCTGAGCTTGGGCTCTGACGTGTGACCGACCTCTATATACACTACAAAAAATAAGATTATTAGCGGCAATTTTTTTATTAAAAAAAACTGCCGCTATTAATCTTGTTGCTACAAAAAACTGTCGTTACAAAAATAATAGCGGCAGTTTTTTATAGCGACAGGACTAATAGCGGCAATTTTTTATTAAAAAAATCTGCCGCTAATAGTCTTATTTTTTGTAACGATATAAAGACACATGGGTGGGAAAGGCGAAACGTAACATCGATGCCAAGAAAACGAAGGGGCGGAGGACGAAATCCAAAATGGGACCATATAGTTGGCATGTGGCTACGCGTCGTCACAGGTACCATATAATTTTTAACATCCAAATTAAAGTACACCAATCAATCAATGATGGGTTACCAGTCAAAATACTTGATGCAACATAGGTGTCAACATCTTAATAGAAATATGAGAAACAATGACAAAAGGTTCATTTGATACATGATTATGATCTTGATCATCTGTGATCTGACCCATCGAATGAGTGCTTGATTTATTGGATGGTTAAGATCAATATAAACATACACCATTTGATAGATGCAAATGAATAGCACCATAACCTTCTGTATTTCTAACAACACCATATATAAAGGCTGGTGTTACTATCACACCACTTTATGTTACAACTTCACTTAAACAAAGGAAAACTCAGTTCGACTTCTTTAAATCAGACAATGAAGATCATTTTTCGTTTCAATCTTCCACGAGATAGATTTTAAGATCTTGGACTGATATCAGACGATCAGATGTTGATTTCATTTGCTACACATCCCAAATAGTGAATGTGAACCATATTCGATGGTATGCTATGAACACGTTCATTATTTGGGATGTTTGCCACGTGGAATCAGTATTTGACTGTCTCGAATCAGTATTTGATTGTCTCATAATAGGCTCCTGATCTCGAGATCTATTGTGTGGATGCTAGGGACGTAAAACTATCTCAATCTTTTGATTTAAAGCCATCAAATAGTTTTTAACTTTGTTTAACTGAGGTGGCTATAACAAGTGGTGTTATAGTATGCCATTTAATTATTTCATGACAGATTTCTTCAAAAAAATAAATATTCTTTCCTGCCATAACTTTTTGCAGGAAGAATGGCTTCTGACCTTCAGCTATAAACACCAAAGGGTGTTTAAAATATCATACCCCACTAAAATCTTATTATTTTGTCTCACACCATTCCATTCAAGTGTGATTTATCGTTGTGTCACGCATAATCACAAAACTTGCTGCGAATAATTCGTGAACTTAAGGTATTCGTAAATTATTCCTGCATAATTCTTAAATTTTTCAAAAAATTATGACTTACTAATTATTTTATTTTTTAAAATTTTTTTATTTTTATTTTTAGTTTTTTCTCACTAATTTTTCCTTCGAATATTTACTCGAACTTCCCTGATTTCTCGAAATTTTTCGAATTTTTACATCCTCGAACTATTGTCGAACCCCGATTTTGTGATTATGGTGCCATGTGGCACACATCTATGATCAATCTAAATTTTTCAAGTGACAATCCATTGTTGAAATATGTCTCAACCAAAGAATCATATTTCTAAGTGAATGTAAATCATCTAATCGATGAATTTTGATATCAGCCATTAAAATTAAGAACAATCGTTGATATTAGAGTGCGCAGATGAGATTATTTGAATATCTCAAAAAGTGTGATTGTTGGGCTTATTGCCCTTCAATCGATGATATTTCATTTTGGCGGCATCAATTTTTAATATCATAAGCCAATAAATGGTATAAGATCGTTTAAACACCATTTCGTGATTAAAGGACGCTCAGGAGAGTAGATTTCCTTCTTATATTAAGGGGTATAATGGTAATTAAATGCATGCCGTTGGTGGTCACGGTGACTAAAATTTCTTGTCACGTGCGGCTTCAAAGAGAAGTAAATAAGTTTGGCGGGACAGTCTGGCGTTATTAGAACTACGCCCCGTTTCTATCGAACAATTACGAAAGTACCACAAAAGAGTTAATTTACGGTCCTACCAGTCTCCTTATAACGGATCATATGTATAACGTTTTGGAAAGAGATTTGAAATATTTTCCAAAATTCAGGGGTATATTGGTAATTAAATGTATTAAAAATTCATAATCTTTTTTTTTTTTAAATTTTGAGATGAATAATTTTATTTCTTAAATAAGAAGAATGATTACATCAAATTAAACGCTTAATAAACTTTTTTTTTTTTTTTTTTTGAGATGAAACTTCTATCATTTTCATTAAAAATGAAGAACGATTACAAATTGGAAAATAAGTAATCTTCAATGGACGGTTACATAATAAGGGGCCACAATTCAATGAGTAGTAGTTACAATCACTAACATTAAAATAAATTGAATGGCATCCAAGATCCATCTAACAACGATACAGAATTCAGGGACCTTCAGAGTAAGGTAAAAATTCAAGAATCTATCACCATCCTGAACATCCGTCAGTAATCAACACCGAAGATCCACCCGAAGAGACGCTACCACCATCAGCAAACTCACGATCCACAAAAACTTTCATCGCATTGGAAACGGGGCAACAACCGACCAAAAGTTTCACACATCGCTTCAACCGAAGCTTTTAAACAATAACTTATAGCGTAGATATAGTGCATGTGTTTGCGCAATAACGAAGCCACCAATACGTCGGTAAAATCCCTGACCATAACCGTTTCAGAAACAAGTATGGACTGTAAAAAAGCTTTCATAGAGGCGATCTCCGTGGAAAAGAAGACTCCCACTAAGAAGAGGGTAAAACTCTCATATTCTAACCCTAAAATAAAAAAAAATAAGAAAAAAATAATAGAGCGTCGAAGCCTCCAAGCAAAAGACGACCCCCAAAGGATTGATTTATTGAAAGTATAAAGAAAAGTAGATGGAAAGAGATTAAATCCACCCTTCCCACCCCCTCCTATAAATCGTCTTTCCCCACACCGACTCCCAAAATCGCCTATCTTTTTTCACTTTCTCTCTCTTCAGGAGGTATATTAAACTTAGATGTATTATAGGTGCCATTATCACGATAGTATGAGTCACCCTTAGATTAAGGAATCATAGTCACAAAAATGGCCGAATTTTTGAAAAATTTGCGAATTGAAGGTCCCTCGAATTATTCCCGAATTTTTCGAAAATTCACTTGATCACAAAAAATCACGAATAATTCGTAAATTATAGCCGAATAATTCTCAAATTTTTCAAAAAAATTGTGACAAACTAATTTTTTAATTTTTTTTTATAATTTTAAATCTTTTTATTTTGTTTTAAAATTTTTCTCATTGATTTTTCCTTTGAATATTTCCCCAAACTTCCCGGGTTTGTTAGATTTTTTCGAATTTTGACCTCGCTGAACTATTGTCGAACCCCGATTTGGTGACTATGTAAGGAATTACTTCTTTATTATGAGAAAATATGGTTGGAACCAAGGAATCAAATATCGTCCGATACCATTACGTATCGGCGATACGTATTGGGTTTCTGGTCAACGTGTCATATGTCTCACTTTTTTTCTTTGGTTTTCACAACTTTTTCTGCATTTGACTGTAACTAATAGCGACATCTGCAGCTTTGCAGTTCTGCACTTGCGGGAAAAGTAGGGGTACCTCTAGTTGTGCCCACCGATTTGCTAAAGCACCCACATCCCAAATCTCTTGAAACATGTTGATTGCATTGGATCAGATTATGTAGGTCTGTATTTTACCCAAATCTTTCACAAAATAAATCTTGGGATAATGACACACCTATCAGACGGTCAATGTTTGATTATATGTGTCACAGATCCCAAAAAATGACCCTTGAATCATATAATTGACAACTCTATGAGTAAGCTCTGTCTTAACCTATTAAAAACGCACAACGAAAATTGTAGCACTAGTATAGGATCGTTCCTACGAGGAAAGTCGAAAATCTAGAAAACTTTTATTTGCCTTTAAAAAAATTAAGAATGGTTTGAATTAAACTAAAGTGCAGGAAAATAAATCTAAATCCTCCAACTTCTAAATCCTGGTCGTTAATTAGTCTCTTTCAGCTCTTTGATATCTACAAAAATTAGAATTCCATTACACTATATCTAAGTTTCTTAGAGTTTGGACGTCAATCAAATATGAAATTCTTCAATATAACTCTATACCAATCTGCAATCTTCCAAAATTTGGGCGTCAATCAAACACTAAAAAATTGAAGATGGAAAGAAAATATCATTACACTAATTTTTCAAATTCTCAACTTTAGTCGTAAATTAAAATGAAGAGCTATAAGATGTTTACAAAGCAGGAAAAGAAAGTAGTAAATTGCATAAAAATAAATTTAAACAAAATTTGCTCTTCGTCCTCTCAATCCTAGGCGTCTATTGTGATTGAGATTTGTCAAAAACAAAACTACTCTAAGGGTGATCTTCCAGAATCCCAACCTCAGTCGTCAATTGATGTTGAGAATTCTTTGGATAGCTTATTTTGGTGCCGACCTTTCTTATTTATATATTATAAGGGGTCGATTTACATTAATTGAGTCCTAGTAAAGGTAAACTTCTAAAAACAAAAGTTTTCTAATAAAACTAAACTTTCTAATGCTAATTTTCTTTGCTTTCAATAGAAGATGCGCGCATGACTCTTTCTTTAATTTCAACAGTGGAGATCTTTAGGATTCTTCTTCGTCAATCTTCTCAGATTCGTAGATTGCAAGACTTCTAATTTAAGAGTTCTTTTTATTCTATGCATGACGGTGCAATTCTTCTTCACATGATCTTTAGCAGCAGCGCACGAGCTTTATAGACAGAATCGTAAGTACAATTTCTCTTTATTCTTCAATACTATTCCTCTATTACGATCGATCGCAAGTCAGCATGTTCCATCCCGCTCAAAGCTTCTCTTATAAAATCATAGATATGATTTCTTCTTTCTTCTTTTAGTTTCGCTCTCCCAAGATTACGATTAGAATCATAAGCTTTCTTTCAGTTCACTAGCTTGTGATTTTGCTACGATTTAGATTGCATTCACATGCGATATTCTTTCTACTGCTTTTAAAGTTTATTTTGGAAATGATTATCACTTTTACTCTTTTCTGCTTAGTATTCTAAATAACTGCACATCATCATATCATTAGCAGTAAACTAGGGTCTAGCATCACTAAGTTAAGGGTGAAAAAATGATAAATTATGTGACTGATCACACCCCCAAACTTAAGTTTTGCTAGTCCCTAGCAAACAAGGAAAGATAAACTATTCTAACTAAGAATTTAAATGTCACTTTCGTAGGGAGCACGATTGCACTTAGCAGATGCAAAAAGCCTTTAAATCCCTAGGTGATCCCTAGTGGAGGAGTTGTGTTTCCTAAAGGTTTTCAGTGAAGTTACCTACAAACATCAAAATATTTTTTATTTTTTTCAAATTTTCAAAACAAAGAAAAAGTCTAAAATACTTTGGTACACTAATCAATCAATCAGCATATAGTTGTTATAATTTTCAAAAATAAGATTTCATCCAGCCATGACTTCCCATCCTAGCAGTTATCCTTGATCAGAAACTCAACAATTTCAATTCATATAAAGCGTAGAATGTGTGTGTACCAATGAAAGAATCCATTTATTATAAATTTTTTTAAACTGCAGATTTAGAAAATGTTTTCATTCAAACTCTCACTATTGGCATACTCTAAAAAAGAATATTGAAATTTTTGAGTTTCTCACAATGATATCTCAGGAATAATTTCAAGGATAGATGACAAAAAGATAAATCTCATGGAACAAATAATCAATCCTACTTCAAATGTTTCTTGATTCTCCATAGTATTTATCATACACATTTCTACTAGGCTCATGCTTTTTGCAAATCGTGAATAAAAAAGGTTTTTATTCGACTTGTAATGGAGTTGGGGGTTAAAGGTTCCAAAGAAAGGTAGAAATGATTGAAAAATTTCTGAGAATTCAACTTATCTCTCACCTATTCTTTTTCATCTTTTTCTTATTTTTCTGTCTCAATAACTATCCAAAAAGTCAGATAACTTCTTCCCATTTTTTTTTTTCAGTAAATCCTATTTTCTTTTATTTTCTTTTTCAGATATCCTCTTGAAATTCTTTTTTTTTTTTTTTTTTTTTTTTCAGAATTATATTTCTTTCTCAGTTCGTACCCTTTTCACCATTCCCCTTATCTATTTTTTCATACTCTTTTCACTCCCCTATTTTTTCCTCTATTCTAAATTCTCAAAAGTACAAGGGTAAAAAGAATGAAATCTTTGGGTAGTACATATGATTAAGGGTTTATAAAATTTTGGTACAATGAAATTCAGTTAAGGCTCTAATATAGGTTCAAGGGATAAATATCTTTTTAGGATTTTGGCTTTTTGGCTCAAACCAATAAAAAGAAGGCCTTAAATCATTTTCAAGATTCACTAGCAAGAATGTTATCTTGTTTTGATGCATATAACAAACAATTCTAGAAAAATAGTAAGCAAAATCGTAGAATATTTGATTCAAATGAAAACAACAATGATATTTCATTAAAGCATAGTAAAGAAGTTCAAGAAAATTTAGATTCAGATAGAATAACAGTCTCTCTCAAAGAAAGGAAATAAGTCCAAATGCTCACTGGGTATACAATTTTGAAACTATAGTATAAATTCTGCAATTCAAAGCAAAATATAGTTTCAAATATTCTATTATAATACATTGTACAAAAGGAACTAAACATGAATCGTAACTGCTTCTATTTTTTATGTTTGAGCTCCTATCAGGATGATGGTTATACTTTTGGAATCGTATTTTATCTAATCATAACTCACATGTGATGGTTAACTGAAAAATAAAAATAAATTAAAAATTTTAAAAGAAATCCTATAAACAGAACATAAAAAAGGACTTTATTTTTTTATTTTTTATTTTTATATGCAAAACGCAAAAGTAATATACACGTGTGTACCCCCAAACTTAAATAGGACAATGTACCCATTGTTCTCAAAATAGAGGATACTAAAAAAAAATTCAGAATGGATGCCAATAGTCACCGGGTTCAAGATTTGCAAGAATATTGAAAAAGCTCCCCCAAACTTGGGAGAAATTATATCCGGCATATAATCTACACAAAAACGGCATCACCAAAAAGATTAACAAAATAATACAAAACGAAAATTTCTATTAATATTAAACATAATATTTACAAGGATTGCAAAAAACAAAAACTAATTATATAAAAGATAAACCTAGGAAAAATCTAGACATGGACTAAAATTGACACCGGTAGCGACCACTAGAGGTGCTAAAGTTTGCTTTGGAGATCAGCCTCGAGGTCTTTCAAAATTTTCCCTTCCGTCGGAGTCCTCCCTCCTTCTCACCCTGCACTCCCTGTCTTCCAGCCTATACTACTCCCCTACGAGACTCTGTGAAGAGAATATAATGCAGGAAGGGGGAGAGGATGAGCAATGGAGAGGGATGGTGAGGGGAAATTCTAACCCACCATCCTCGTAGAGGAACTTGCACTCGAGAGATTTGTGATGGGGAAATTGTTAAGAAGTGGGGCAAGATGGGTGGATGGAAATAGGGTTCGATTTTGGGTTAGGCTTAAGTGAAGTTGAGTTTTAGTAGACGATTCAGTGTCTGGTATGGGCCACTGGCATTTCGACTTCTCTAATTTCTTTATAGCTGTCAGAAGTTCGGTACGTTGTATCTCAAGAATTCGGTCAAGTCTTCTACTGACATCATCATGGTTTGGTTCTTCCGCCATGGGGTTAGAGTTACAGACGGAGGAAGAAGATGAGTTTGAAATGTGAAGGGTTGATGCAGGGGTATGGTTTTTATAGGGGAAAGGCTAGGGCTATGAAATGTCACTTTGAAAGAAATTTCGAGGTGTAATCATTTAAGCTTGGGTAGGTGGCAGGTGGCGGCATTGAATGCGATGCATGTTAGCTTCCTCTACGATTTAAATGAGCTCGAATTCCAAGGTAATCGATAAGACTGGTCACTGGACTCACCTATTCCCTAAAATTGTAAGTTACGATTCTAGATAACAGTACTTCGACGGAACAAACTCTCACATAGTGCAAATCGTAATCACTACGATTTGAGCATAATATACACAAGGAAGAAAGGCTACAAGCGATCATGAATTCATACAATCACTCATAAAGTCATAATTTACACCATAGAATGCCCATATGGTTGATCGTGTTTTACCACAATTTGAATCATAAGAGACTCCTTCAACAAAACCTTCTAAACAAAATAGGAAAAGCAATGCACATATTTTACAAGATATTGCTACAGATGAGTCAGTAGCGCGACGGGTTTGAAGGGGTTCAATTTTGGTCAGTGGGGGTTGATGCATCCCCCCTTAAATACATATCCCCTCAATATGGTTTGAATCAGTGAGGGGTATAATGTAACAATAGGACACTGGGGAGCCATTCGAGCTGGGTCGTGGTCAATGTCACAAGCCTCTCCTTTGTGAGATGTTGGGTGCGATTTTATACCCAACATGGACTGAATTTTTGTTTTCTAAAGCATCAGCTTCAGAAGACAATTCATCATTGGTATTAATTCATAGAGTCCTCCTCTCTTAGGAGGTGTATTCCCTAAAGCTTCCAAGTTAGCCCAATTCTATGCATGGTGTTACACTGAATCTTCACTGAGGGTCTCAAAGAGTTCCCAAGCATCCTATGCAGTCAGTGTAAGTAACTTCCCTCCACAAGTAATATCAATCATATGCCGAGTCTGTTCATTCTGGCCTTCATATAAATTAAACACTATTTTCCAGTGCGGGACCTCATGATGAGGGCACCTGTACAGAAGTTCGTTAAGGCGCTTCCAGCTTTATTGAAAAGACTCGTTCGGAAATTGATGGAATGATGTAATAATCTTCTGGATCCGATTCGTCTTGCAAATTGGGAAATACTTCATAACAAATTTGTTTTGTAACTCTTACCAACTAGCGATCGAATCGTTGGGCAAAGAGTTCAGCCACTGTTTTGCCCTGTCATTGAGAGAGAACAGAAACAACCTTAAACGAGTGGCCTCTTCTGACAAGTTTTTTATTCTAAAAATGGTGCATGTTTCTAGAAAGCTCGATAAATTCATATAAGGATCCTCATCACCAAGCCGATGAAAAATACGAAGTAGTTGAATTACACTAGGCTTAATCTCAAAGGTTCCATTATCGGCTACTGGAGGTAAACGAATACACGAGAGAGGTGTAAGAGTGGATGGTGCATAGTACTCCCTCAACATTTTAGCCACTTGATATTTTTCTCCCACCATATTGATTTGAATTGGAACTAGGGCAGGACGGTTAGATTGTTTTATATTATTTTTTTGTGTTTTTGATTTTATTTAATTTTTCTTTTAGAAGGCAGGGAGAAAACAAATTTCAGCCTATAGCTTTTATTGCCAGAAGAAGTTTTGAAACTTTTGATCCGCTGCTCCAAATAAACCTGCAAAAGATTAAGAAGTGATCAAAGAAAATAAAAATAGAAAAGAAAAGAGGTTTGAAAGACAAATATTAGCTTTCAGATTTTTTGCTTCCCCGGCAGCGGCGCCAAAAACTTTGACAGCTCTATGAGTATGGTCTGTCTTAACTTATTAAAAGCGTACAATGGAAATTATAGCACTAGTATAGGATCATTCCCACGAAGAAGGTCGAAAATTTAGAAAACTTTTATTTACCTTTAAAATATAAAGAATGGTTTGAATTAAATTAAAGTGCAGGAAAATAAATCTAAATCCTCTAACTTCCAGATCCTAGTCTTCAATCAGTCTCCTTCAGCTTTTGGATATCTATGAAAATTAAAATACCATTACACTATATCTAAGTCTCTTAGAGTTTAGGCGTCAATATAGATCTATACTAATCTGCAAGCTTCCTGAATTTGGCCGTCAATCAAAAACTAGAAAATTGAAGATGGAAAAGAAAATATCATTACACTAATCTTTCAAATTCTCAACATTAGGCATAAATTAAAATCAAGAACTATCAGATGTTTACAAAACAGGCAAAGAAAGCAGTAAATTGCATAAAAATAAATCTAAACTAAATTTGCTCTTCATCCTCCCATTCCCAGGTGTCAATTGTGATTTAGATTTCTCAGAAACAAAACTACTCTAAGGGTGATCTTTCAAAATCTCAACCTTAGTCATCAATTGATGCTGAGAATTCATTGGATGGCTTATTCTGGCGCCAAGCCCTCTTATTTATAGATCATCAGGGGTCGGTTTACATTAATCGAGTCCTAGTAAAAGTAAACTTCTAAAAACAAAAGTTTCCTGATAAAACTAAACTTTCTAATCATAATCTTCCTTGCTTTCAATAGTAGATGCGCGCATGACTCTTTCCTTAATTTCAGCAGTAGAGATCTTCAGGATTCTTCTTTGTCAATCTTCTCAGATTCGTAGATTGCAAGACTTCTAATTTAAGAGTTCTTTCTATTCTATGCATGACAGTGCAAAAATTCTTCACGTGATCTTCAATAGCAGTGCATGAGCTTTATATACAAAATCATAAGTATGATTTCTTTTTATTCTTCAGTACAATTCCCCTATTACGATCGATCGCAAGTCAGCACGTTCCATCCCATTCAACGCTTCTCTTATAAACTCGTAGATACGATTTCTTCTTTCTTCTTCTAGCTTCGCTCTCTCGAGATTACGATTTGACGTAAGCTTTCTTTCATTCCACTGGCTGGTGACTTTGCTACGATTTGGATCGCATTCATGTGCGATCTTCTTTCTATTGCTTTTAGTGTTCATTTTGGCAGAGATTGTCACTTTTACTCTTTTTTGCTTACTTCTCTAAATATCTGCACATCATATCATTAATAGCAAACTGGGGTCTAGCATCACTAAGTTAAGGGTGGAAAAATTATAAATTATGTGACTGATCAATGACACATCAGATTTAAACGTGATTTTAAGGCCATTGTCTGGGATTTGTAAATTTGGTGGAATCAAGAACCTACCGTCTGATAGGTGCACCATGACCCCAATATCTATTATGTAGAAGATCTGGGTGAAACGAGATTTCCATCATCTAATTCTATGCAATCAATGGTTTAAGATATTTGGGACATTGGCACTTTAAGTAAATAAGTGGCCCCTATGATTCCCTAGGCGCTTTCATTAAATGCGTCTGAGACACTTTCAATCAAGAGCAGTAGTGACTTGTCAGTTATCACATCCCATAAAAACTTGAAGAGCATTGAGCTGGTGGTGACGGCGCTTTCAGTCGATTATCTTACCTATTCTTTAGATTTAAAAATTATTGTAAGTATCAACTGCAATGCGTATGTAGTAGATACAATACTAACCGGTTACTGAGTTATATCCATATCAGCCGATAGGTATCAATCAAATCATATCGGTCCTTCATGGGCTGATACTCGATACCAATACCGAGTTTGCCACCTTGGTTGGAGCATAAAGTAGTTGATTGTTCTCATCGCTCTCTACACTGTGTGAGTTTTCGTGAGTTATATCTAATTGTCTTCTCTCTTCTTGTTGATTTAAGTGTGAGGGTCACTGTGCAACCATGGGCGTTGCGGACGAGTCGCAATGATGGGCAGAATATGGCGTCGCTACTAGTAGTTTTTGGTGTCCCGGGATGCCTAAATCAATATTATATGCATCGAAGTGCTAGATTTGATTCCGAATTGTCGGTCTACACCAAATGCTCTAAGGACTCCGTTTACTAGTTAGGACGGTGTTAGGCACCTAACCGACCCACTTCATAAAGTGGTCTCTACTATGACCAAAGAAAATAAAAAATATGGATAATGCCCCTAACCCGAAGGCAAATTTGAACTCCCGTGGGTCTTGTTTTCTATAGGCAAAAAGGCACCATAGAAGCTAGGTAGAGAAGAAGAATGGAGAGATTTGGGCCTCACTTTCCCTTGCCCGAAGGCACTCGGACTCTTCTCTAGCACTCCTCTCAACCAAAAATTTAGCAGCATAATGGCGTAGATCCTTGGGTAGAAGAAAAACTTACAAAAAAAAGGTGGAAGAGAGAAAGACCGGCTTGGGGTGACCTCAAGCACCTTATAACAACATCGTTGATCCTTTTCTCTACAAGTACTCTAACGTGATTTCGATTGCAATGATATGAGATGGAGTATATATGGTTTAGGCTTGGGTTAAACGCTTGAGGACCTACAAATTTAGGAATCTAGAGCTATGGAAGAGATTTCCTAGGGTTTCACCTCTCTAAGTTTAGGAATCTCTAAATGAGGGGGTGGGGGTCTCTATTTATAGAGATATTGGTGATTAGTGAGTTCCTAATTGGGTTTAGGGCTCTAATAATGGCTTAGATTTAGGTAATGGGCTTATATAAGGATTCGAGGATGTTTTAGGCTTAGAGAAGATGAAGATGAATTTTAATGGTGGATGATGTAGTAGGCACTTAAATGGCATAAAAGCAATTCAAGAGGTGTTTGGTGGCATAATGGGGATGTTTAGAAACTACCCTAAGGTCCAGGATGGTCCCAAAGTCAACGAAGTTCAATGGAGATCTCAAAATCTCGAAGTTGTTGGGTTTAACTCATGCTTGCATACTATGCACGCATTGGTTAGTTCCGACTAAAAATTTCGAGAAGTTAGAATCCAAGCTTGTAGCTTTTGAGAAAAAAAATTTGAGAACTTAAACCATGCATGCATAGTATTCATGCATGAGTAAAATTTCCTAATTTCTAGCCCATTGGATGTATCATCTCAAGTTACCTCGAAACGATAGATTATAATAATTAATCTGACCTTTATATCAAAAGTAATGACCATCGGAAGTTCGCTCCCTATTGAGGGTCGCAAAATATTATGAATCCATAAAATACTATTTCTTGGGGGGCCTCGAGCCTCCATTGGTCTGACTTTTGGATTATCCGAGAATTGGAGGTCTTTCTCTAAGGTTTTACTAAGCTTCCTAAGGGTGTCTAGGGTTACGGGGGATGTAACACCCACCCCTTAGAATCTATGTTAGTCAACCAGTTGGCTAAGACCTGATGAGACTTGACTGCACTAAGTGATAGCCTGAGGCCAGGTCCTCCTAGAAATGTTAAGCACCCACCTACACCCTGAAGGAAAATTGCAATTCCTAATGGCACCCATAGGACACCCCATTTAATTAGATGGGTGTGGTAGTAATTAAATAAACCACACACCTTCCATCTTGAACCACACAAGAGGACCCGAACTGACCCGTGATTGACTTTGACCAAAAATTTGACCTAAATTAAGACTGGACCAATGTGATGCTGTGGAGATCATCTTCAATGGTATGGATTTTGATGTTCATCATAGTGGAGACCAATAAAATAAGTCAAACTTGGATCTTTTGATGCAAAGGAAGTAAAAAGAATAAACAAACCTTATTAGGTATATGAGCTTAGCAACAATGACATTTAAGGGAAATAGAGATGAACCCCAAGGGCAATGGCAAAGAAATTCTCTAATTTACAAATTAGAAATAAAATAAAAAACTTTTTCTAGCAAAACCTACCCCTTGATCTAGTGGACCAAGTTGGACTCCATCTATGGCCATTGATTTCACATTGGAGAAATTTATAGTAATAGATCAATGAGAAACCATGCAACCGCAAGATCCCTAGAAATGTAGCCTTTCACATAAATTGAGGGCACCTAAAGAAGCAAAAGCCAAGATGGAGACCCAACCTATGGTGGAGAGTGAGTCCAAGTGGGTCCCACTACTCCATGCGTATGAAGTGCGCATGAAGAGAGAGAGAGAGGAGAGAGAGTAAGTTGAGCTTGGGGAAGACCAAGCTTGCCACTTGGCAAGCATGTCCCCCAAAAGGGCTTAAAGCTCAAGCCCAATGCAAATTTTGAATTTCCATCCCTCTCTCTACTCCATCTACTTCCTCCTCTCATCTCCATTAGAGCTCTAGGCTTCTAAGCTCATGCCCTCTTCATCTAGCCATTGAAACCTTCATCCACCACCACCACCATTGAAACCCCCTTTACCTCTAGAACAACATAGTGTGAGCTCAAACTCATCCCAGCCCTTTTCACCATTGAACTTTGTCCAAACCAGCAAGCACCAAGGAGGAAAATCACGGTAAAGATTTAGTTGTTATAGCTTGTGATTTTTTGTCTAGGATAGTGTAGGTTTAGCTTTGATTCTTGAAGTTTTCTTGGATTTTTCTTGTGATTTTGTTTGAAATATGAGAGCTGAGATGGAAATGAATGATAGAATGACCTTGCATGTGATCTCCATGATCATGCATGGCCATCCTATGGTCCAAATAGGCAAGGCCTTGGACTATGTCCAATGCTAGCCTAGGACTCGTCATAAAAGAGTTAGAAATTTGATTTTTCTTGAAGTTTTTATGTGATTTTCGTTTTTGAAATCTGAAGGCATGGATGTCTGGGTGATCAAGATGATCTCACATTACCATCCATGATGGAAGATCAAATGGTCGTAGACCCATCTCTTGATGGCGTTGATGCAAGAGGTCAAGGGTTGAGTGCATGTGCCATTTGATGGCTTAGCATGACTCCTCAGCCCTTGATCACACATCGGATAATCATATGATCCTAGAGCTTTTGAAAAATGTTAAGTTTTTGTTTTAATCATGATCAAAATCGTATGGTTTTAGATCGATTTCACTTGTCTTAGCCGATTTCTCATAGATTAGGCTTTTAGAACAAATAATCATTTTATTTGAATAGAATAGAAAATTTGCATGAGTTTGAATGGTTTGGATTGATTGAATAATTGATGGAATTTCAGATTTTGAAAACTTATGTTCGCTGTTTTTATCATGTATAATAAATGGTGATAGATTGCATGTGTTAGGAATGATGACATTGCATATGATATAGTCTAGGCTTGTTTACTTGTTATATACTTATAGAAAAAGGTAGAATGTTTACATCGCATAGATTAGATTGATTAATTATTTGATGGAATTCCAGATTTTGAAAACTTACGTACCATGATCGATTTCGATCCAAGGTGTCGCTCATACTTGGTCACTCGGTACGTGCACATACACGACACAATTATTAGGGTCGACATTCTAGGGTGTTATATCCTCCCCCCTTAATGGAATTTTCGTCCTCGACAATTGACGACGGTTATTGGGGATGGACACTGTGTCATCGGACAATATCCTACTGATGATCTATATCATGCAGTTAAAATCTATTTACGAATATTCACAATGAGGGTGTGTGTGTTCAAGTGTTGATCCTAATGACGTGTAATGTGTCTACGATAATCTAAACATGACATCAATTTGAATATGTGAACTATTATGAGTAGGATAATTGAATGGTATAGTCAAAATTTCAAGTGCAAGCACAAATGCAGTCATCATGAGCAAACATCTACTAAAACTGAATGTTTAGTTATAACAACCACAATTCTTCATAATTGAAGGCATGACAATGCCAAATTAAATTTGATATTCTAGTTAAACATTTGTAATTCATCATACCAACTTAACCCATTCATATGCAGGGCATTCCATAGAAAATCTTAATAGCTTTACATGTATCGAGTAGTCATTGTGTTAAAATTACCATAACAAAAAGTAAGTATTTAGCTTTCTCAGATTCCTATTGATCCAATTTCTCACTTGGTTGATTAGCGGCCTGTTCCTCTGCACGCCGAGTCCCAGTGGTAGATGGACTAGCTCTAGAATTGGAAGCTCTCTTAGCAAACCCTGATGTATACTCCGACGTATACATCCTTGAATGGGCTACGAATGGGGTGTAGCTGGTTGGATAAGCCTTCTCTGCAAGGTGCAAGAGAATGTCCTCTTGGAAGTCGAATCACTGGTGTAGCTAGTGATTATCTTGATGTAGTGCTGCCAGCTGGCTAAAATATTGTTGTTTTAGTACTTTCATTTGTCAGGTGAATTCAGACAATGTGAGGACGTCTCCTTCCTGAATAGGTGGCTGTTGAGGCTGAGCTAGCATCTGGAGTGCAGCTCTGGGTGCTGCCCATTCAGGGTTTTCTTGTTGGGCACCCTCCGCCCCATGTTGAAGTTGTCGGTTTCGGAGGCTAAGCTGCCACCTTTTGTAGGTCAAACTCCATTTACTCTTAGTATACTTTCGAATGTTGTCGGTCCTTATCTCTTCGTCTGACGACACCTCATACGATTCATCATTTTCATCATCTTCATGACCCTCGAGAAGTTGGGAGATGAGACAGGCGTAAGGTATGTAAGTCAAAGGTTTGGGGTTGGTACTCAACATTTGTTCGCTAGCGTATATGATGCCCTCCCAGACAACACGTGGTGCATTGAGCCACCGGTTCTCATGCACGGCAAACAAGCCTTGAAGGATGGTGTCTCGTCTTTCTCTTTCGTGTTGGAGGGGATATAAGTTGCTCTGAAACACAACATCTAAAAACCACATTTCAACCGATAATTGGGTCCTTGTTATAAATTGGCCGGAAGCTTGGTGACCACCCGTCAACTTCGCAATGATTTTATGGAATTTCACTTCCTTGGGGCGAGGTGGTTATAGGCCTTGACTATTATCATAATCCGCACGACAGCCCATGGCATCGACAATGTCGTAAAGATTGATGTGGAAGGTTTGTCCATCAATTTCTATGGTCATGTTTCCCTCGGTTTCTCCCCGTTTGAGGTTTTGGAAAAAGAGCTTAACAAGGCGAGGGTAAAAATGTGGATGGACGGGCTAAAGTAATTGACTCGCATTTATTTTATTATATATTTTATATTCAATTCTAGTCTTAACCTATTGCAACTGCACAATGGAAATTATAGTACTAGCATAGGAACGTTCCTACAAGAAAGTTATTTATCTATTTTATCTCCTTATTTACACCTATCTAAATTCTTATCTTAAAAATTTAAACTTATCTTTAAAATCTACTCTACTGGAGAAATATGAATGAAAGAATGTTTTCTAAATCTAAAGTGCATAAAAATAAATCCTAATCCTCCTTCCGATTAAGGTCCTCAATCTCAATCTTTAGCTATTGGATATTTATGGAAATAAACAGTACCGTTATATCATATTTCGAGTCCCTTAGCATTGGTCGCCAATCAAGTTTATGATCCTATAAATACATATTTAATCTAATCAACAACTTCCTAAAATCTGGTCGTCAATCAAACCTTAGAAAATTGAAGATGAAAAATAAAAAAATCGTTATACTAATCTGCAAATTCTAACCTGAGTTGTCAATTCAAATCAAAACTTGGAGATGTTTATAAAGCAAGTAAATCTAAACTAAAAAGCAAAGTAAAATATATCTTTCACCCCTCAGCCGCAGTCATCAATTGCTTATGATAAATTAGGATATCCACACTAATATTCAGCACTCAATTGCAGTCGTCAATTACTCTTGAGAAACCTCTGATATCTAATATACTCTATTTAGTATACACTACTGATCGAAAGAAAATTCAATCTCATGCATCAATTGATGCTGAAATTCTTCGATGCTTATTCCTATGCCGAGCTCTTATTTATAGATCATAAGGAGTCGATTAAAAAAGATCTAGTTCTAATAAAAGAAACTAAAAGTATCCTAATATAACTCTAATTCCTAATTTTATCTTTTCTTGCTTTCTTTAGTTGATGCGCTTCTGGATTGTTCTTTCTTTAGCAATAGCAGAATCCTTCGGGATATATCTTCATCAATCTTCTTAGATCCATGATCAGCAGAACTTTTAGTTATAGAGATCTGCTAATTCCGTTCCTGGTTATAGTAGTTCTCACGTGATCAACAGCAACAGGTATGAAAACTTCTTTTTAGATAATCATTCTTTTTCTGAAAAATCGTTCATCACGATTTTCTCTTCTTTCATGACTTTCATACTGGACGATAACGATTCAACGATTCAGTGCCTTCATTCTTTTGTCACTTCCTGAAGAATCGTAAACTTACGATTTCTTATTTTTCTTTCTTTCTTTTCCTTCAACAGTAGCGCCAAATCATAAAGTACGATTTTTTATCTCCAAACTCTTGGCGAATTGTTATTTTATGTTCAATCATCATTCTTATTGCTTCATAAGTTCATTTTGATGAATATTATCACTTTGGCTCTATTTTACTGCTTATCTCTAATATCTGCACATCAGCATCACATTAGTAGTAAACTAAGTCCTAGCATCACACTAAGTTAAGGGTGATAAAATGGTAAATTATGTGACTGATCACACCCCCAAACTTAAGTTTTGCTAGTCCCTAACAAACAAGAAAATATAAAATATCTAAAACTAAAATTTATATTGTCACTTTCGTAGGGAGCATGATTGCATTTAGCAGATGCCATGAGCCTTTAAACCCCTAAGTGATCCCTAGTGGAGGAGTTGTAGTCTCTTGAATGTTTTCAGTGAAGTTACCTACAAACTTAGAAATACATCTTGGATTTTTCAGAATATTTTTTAAAACTAAAATTTAAAATATAACTACTTACTTAGTCAATCATCATATGTTCATTATTTCTAAAAAAATTTCAAATCTTTTATCCTTAACTTTCCATCACTATAATTATCCTTTATCAAAACTCAACAATTTCAATCAAGTATAGCGTGGAGTGTGTGTATATCAGTGAAAAGTTTATTCATCATAGATATTTCTAAACTGCAATTTTTAAGAAATATTTTCATTCAAACTCTCACTTATCAGTATACTCTAAAAAATAATCAAAATTTTTTTTTTGGGTTCTCTCAATAGTATTTGCATGATAAATTTTCAGAGGATAATCAATCAAAAAGGTAAATCTCATGAAAAGGATAACCAATTCTGTTCTTATAACTTCTTTATTCATTCATAACATCTATTTCATATATCTCTACTAGACTCATATCTTTGCAAATATTAAATATCAAGTCTTTCCTTCGGCTTGTAATGGGATTTTGAGTTTTCAGAAGGTTTTAAAGAAAAGGTAAAAAGGATTCAAAATTTATTTATGAGAATTTAACTCTTCTTTTCTTCTATATTTTTTTTCAGTAAGCATCCAGAAATCGGATAACTTCTTCCCATCTTATTTTCTAAGGTAAATCCCATTTTTCTTTTTCTTTTTCCACAGAATCGTCTTTTCACAATTTCTTCTATTTCGCTAAATCGTTTATCCACGATTTTCTTTCTTTTTCTCCCATATTTTCATATGAATATATTTATTTTTCTTTCACCCTTTTTAGCAGATCCTTTATCTGTTCAGCGTATACTCCTTTCACTCCCTCTTCTCTCCTTCTTTTACATTCTAACTCTAAGAAATTGTAAGGGTTAAAGGTAGAAAATTTTTGGTACTACATATGGTTAAAGGTTTATAAAATTTTGGTACAAAAAAATGTAGGCTTTAGGCTTCTAATATGAGTTCAAAGGATAAAATATTCTGAGATTTTGGCTCTGGTTTAATAAAAGATGGCCTTTGGTCATTTTCACGATTTACTAATATGGATGTCTTATTGCTTTGATATATTTAGTAGATGGTTCTAAACAAATAATTCATCATTTTTATAGAATTCTTTTGATTCTAAATTCAGCAATATGAGATTTCACATAGCAAAGAAGTTCAAAGAAATTTCAACATGAATAAAAATAGTCTCTCTTTCTCAGAATAAAGGGGAAATCGGCTCTAAAGCTCACTATTATATAATTTTGAAACTATAATCTAAAATATTTGTAGTTCAGATCAATCATATAGTTTCAAATATTCATCTGATACAGTGTCTAAAGGTGCTTTACTTTGAATTGCTACTATTTTCATTTTGATATTTGAACTACTACTGTGATGGGTTGCTAAGAATTTCAGATTTTTAAATTTTTTTATAATTTGCATATAATGATTAACTAAAAAATAATTATTAATAAATTTAAAAAAAACTATTAAAAAAAATTGTTAAAATAAACTATTAAAAATAAAAAACTTGTTGCCTATCTACAGATTTGTATATCCCCCCCCCCCCCCCCCCCTCAAACTTAAATAGGACAATGTCCTCATTGCGCAAAACAGGGGACATATAGGAAAAATTACTTGAATTTATTACTAAGTTAGTATACCGGGCTAATAATCTGCAAGAAATTCAAAAAGTTTTCCCCCCAAACTTAGGAGAAAAATACTTCCGGTAGTATATTAATCTAAAAAGTTAGATGTTAGTAACACAAGATGTTAGTAAAACTATTAATAAAAATCAAGATAGCAAAAAGGAAATTCATTAATTATTGGATATTTACAGTAAACATAAAAGAAAATAAGAAAACTAATGATGAATCGTTGCTCATTGTTAATCGCATGAATAAGTCTTAAGAAAATAATAAGGATATACGTATGTTACAGGGTTTTGCTACGGATGAGTCGGTAGCTCGACGACTTCTACAAAGCATTAAATAAAATCAAAGGGAGTTGATGTGCCTCCCATAAGTATACATCCTCTAGAAGTACCAATTGCATATAAAGGTAATATGCTACTCTCTCCATCGAAAGTTAACAACTGGATACAACTCTGTTGCATCCGGCTGGAAGCTATTGACACTAAAGTGTCCCCTATAGTAGCGTGGTAATGGGCCTCTGTATGATAAGAAGGAATAGAAGGAAGTCAGGAGACTGATTGAGTTGGGTCATGGTTAGGACCACAGGCTTCTCCTTGTTGAGATGTTGGGTGCGATTTTATACCCACTTGAGATTGAATTGTCTTCCAAAACCTTAGTCTTGGAAAACATCTCATCGTTGACTTTAATTTGTAAAATCTTCCTTCCTTAGGAAGCGTACTTGTTGAAGTCTCAGAGTCAATCTCACCCAGTGCGTGTTGTTGCACCAGTTTCTCGCTAAGGATCTCAAAGAGTTCCCAAGCTTCTTCTGCTATTAAATTACGAAACAGATCACCACATGCCACATTAATCTTATGTCAGGTTGCATCTCCGAGGCTGTCATAGAAAATGAACACTAATTGTCAGTGCACAAATCCATGGTGAGGGCACTTGTGCAGAAGATCCATAAAATGATTCCAGCATTCCCGAAGAGATTCATTAGGAAACTGTAGAAACGTCTCGATAAGGTGTCAAATTTTATTTGTTTTACTAATTGGAAAAAATTTCATCAGAAACATGTATTCCAATTCTTCTCAATTAGCTATCGAATTATGGGGCAAGGAGCTTATCCACTGCTTTGCATTATCCCTAAGGGAATATGCGAACAGTCTCAACTGAGTTGATTCTTTTGTTAAGTTCTTGATTCGAGTGGTAGTACATGCCTTTACGAACTTATGTAGATGCAAATAGGGGTTCTCCTTCCTTAGCCCATGAAAAGTTGAAAGTAATTGAAGAATGTTGGGCGTAATTTCAAAGGTCCTATTACTGGCAATTTGGGATTGAATACATGGGGGTAGTGTAAGAGGTGTCAATGCCTAATATTCCCTTATCATTTTAGCCTTGCTTTTATTTATTCCTGCCTTATTCATATTGTAGCAGGTTGGCTAGAATGTAATATGTCTAGTTTGTGTTTAATTTTATATGATTTTCATTTTAGAAAGCAAGGAGAGAAATAAATCTGAGCCTCTAAATTTCGTGACTGACAGAAGTTTGAGACCCTTGATTCACTACTTCGAATAAACCTGTAAAAGATTAAGAAGTGATTAAAGAAAAATAAAAATATAAAGAAATATAAAAAGAGAAAGATAAATATTTGTTTCTAAAAGAATGAAAATATTAGATATAAATAAAGGAAATAAAGATAAATTCACTTCCCCGGCAACGGCGCTAAAAACTTGACTCGCGTTTATTTTATTGTATATTTTATATTCAATTCAAATCTTAACCTATTGCAAGTGCACAATGGAAATCATAGTACTAGCATAGGATCGTTCCCACAAGGAAGTTATTTATCTATTTTATCTCCTTATTTACACCTTCTATCTAAATTCTTATCTTAAAATTTTTTACTTATCTTTAAGATCTACTCTACTGGAGAAATATGAATAAAAGAATATTTTCTAAATCTAAAGTGTATAAAAATAAATCCTAATCCTCCTTCTTCAGATTAAGGTCGTCAATCTTAATCTTCAGCTATTGGATATTTATAAATATAAATAATACCATTACACCATATTTCTAGTCCTTTAGCATTAATCGTCAATCAAGTCTAAGATCCTATCAATATAGATTTAATCTAATCAACAACTTCCTAAAATCTGGGCGTCAATCAAACCTTAGAAAATTGAAGATGAAAATAAAAAACTGTTACACTAATTTGCAAATTCCAACCTGAGTCGTCAATTCAAATTAAAACTTGGAGATGTTTACAAAGCAAATAAATCTAAACTAAAAGTAAAGTAAAATATATCTTTCACCTCTCAGTCGCAGTCGTCAATTACTTATGAGAAACTAGGATATCTATACTAATCTTTAGCACTCAATTGCAGTCGTCAATTGCTCTTGAGAAACCTCTGATATCTAATTTACTCTAACTAGTATACATTACTGATCGGAAGAAAATCCAACCTCAGGCGTCAATTGATACTGAAATTCTTCGATGCTTATTCCTATGTCGAGCTCTCTTATTTATAGATCATAAGGAGTCGGTTTACTTAGATCTAGTTCTAATAAAAGAAACTAAAAGTATCCTAATATAATTTTAATTCCTAATTTTATCTTTTCTTTCTTTCTTTAGTTGATACACTTATGGATTGTTCTTTCTTTCGCAACAGCAGAATCCTTCGGGATATATCTTCATCAATCTTCTTAGATCTGTGATCAGCAGAACTTCTAGTTATAGAGATCTTCTAATTCTATTCCTGGTTGTGGTAGTTCTCATGTGATCAGTAGCTACAACAAGTATGAAAACTTCTTTTTAGAAAATCGTTCTTTTTCTAAAAAATCGTTCATCATGATTTTCTTGTCTTTCATGACTTTCATACTGGACAATAACAATTCAATTATTCAGTGCCTTTCTTCTTTTGTCGCTTCCTGAGGAATCGTAAACTTACGATTTCTTACTTTTCTTTCTTTCTTTTCTTTCAGCGGTAGCGCCAAATCGTAAAGTATGATTTTCTATCTCCAAACTCTTGGCGAATCGTTACTTTATGTTCAATCGCTATTCTTATTGCTTCATAAGTTTATTTTGATGAATGTTATCACTTTGGCTCTATTTTACTGCTTATATCTAATATTTGCACATCAACATCACATTAGTAGCAAACTAAGTCCTAGCATCACTAAGTTAAGGGTGACAAAATGGTAAATTATGTGACTGATCAGTAATGCCTCCAATTTGGCTCGTCTAAGGTAATTCAAGGACCAGACGGTCGTGTCATCATTAACAAAGATATCCTGGTCAAAGGACCATTCTGGTTCAAAGGCTTTTACTCCCCACCAATTTATGGGTTGTTCTTGGGTCAGTGGAGGATCGGAACTCGATGGGGCTTTGCCCTTAGAACTCTTGGACGATGTTGGTCGTACGACGGGGAGTTTAGTTGTGGCTTTCTTCTTGGTAGCAATGAAAATAGGAATGAAATTGAAATGGGGAAGATTCAAGGGTTTTTACCTCATTGCAAAGCTCAAATCGGAGAAAAATCGGGTTGATGAAGTCGCATGCACGCTGATCCTTGAAGCTTTAGCGGATTTAGCATGGGGAGATAGCATTTTTTTCAAATGAGTCAACTCTTGTTCTTCGCGGGAGAGGGAACAAGTGAGGGCCCTATGTTTTCAAAATCGTAAAAATGGCAGATTTGGGAGTTTCCAGCCCCCTTTTAAATCTCATCAGTCGCCGCAGCGACCATAAGTTCTCATCGTGGCAAGGTGTGGTCTGAAGCTCTCGCTGTGGCGAGCTTCAATCTCCCTACGACGAGGTGTACATAAATCAAGGTTATGTAATTTGTTGTGTTTTGGCTTGCTGCACTCTATACTAGATCTCTACCTTTGTGTACTATTGTATGGAATCTCTAAAATTTGTAGTTACTATCACCTATGTACATCAATATTTTATAGGCACTGATGATATTTGAGTGTTACACACTTTCTTTACAATGTGGTCATTAAATACACACACAGAGGACATGATCAATCATTAGTATACTAGTACACTGAAAAGTGGCTAACCTTAGTCGAACAGGCGCGGGTATTGATCGTGGATTTCTGCCTCACGTTCTCACATCACTTCGGTAGTAGAGTGATTACGCCATTGAATTAGGAGAAGTGGAATATGCTTGGTCCTTAATATTTTCTCCTTGCAATCTAATATTTTTATCAGTTCTTCGGTCAGTGTTAAGTCCTCTTGGACATCTATTGGCTAGTAGTTCAATACGTGTGTCGGGTCTCATACGTATTTCCTAACATCAACACGTGGAATACGTCTTGCACACTGGACAGCTGTGGAGGTAAAGCAACTCGATATGCTACTTCGCCAACTCGACCCAAAATTTTAATAGGTCCGATGTAACGTGGGCTTAGCTTCCCATGTTTCCCGAATCGCATCATGCCCTTAGTCAGCGAGATTTTGATGAACACGTGATATCCACTCTGACAAAAATGTGAGTGTTAGTGTTGCATATAAATGATTAGAAGAGTAATAAAATCTAATCTAATCGAGTGCACCTGAAATTCGACGTTGGTCCTCTTGAGATCGGAATAACTTTTCTGTCGGCTCTGAGTGACTTTCAACCATTCCCGAATAATTTGGACGATCTCATTTGTGCTTTCGATGAGTTCCGTGCCCGACAATACACGTTCTTCAGCCTCTTCCCAATTGAGCAGAGATTTACATCGGCGACCATAAAGTGCTTCGAAAGGAGCCATTCCGATGCTTGCCTGCTAACTGTTTTTGTATGAGAATTTGATCAAGGGTAAATGTTTATCCCATGATCCTTGGAAACCTAACATACAAGCCCTAAGCATATCTTCAATCGCTCGATTCACCCTCTCAGTTTGACTCTCAGTCTGTAGGTGGAATGTCTAGCTGAATTCTAACTTCGAACTCATTCCTTCTTAGAACTATTGCTAGAACTCTGATGTATATAGGGGGTCCCTGTCTGACATGATGCTAGCAGGTATGCCATGTAATCTGACTATTTCTTTCAAGTATAATTCTGCAAGCTTACTGACTGTATACTGATTACTATAGGGTAGGAAGTTAGCTGATTTGGTTAATCACTCCACGATCACCCAAATGATGTTGTACCCTTTCTGTGTTCTTGGTATCCCAAGTATAAAATCCATGAAAATATTTCCCATTTCCACTATGGAATTGGAAATTGTTGCAATAGACCTAAAGGGTGTCTATGGTCAACCTTCACTTGCTAGCAAACCAAGCATTTTGCTATGTATTCTGCGACATCTCTCTTTAACCCTTCCCACCAGAAATTCTTCTTGAGGTCCTGATACATTTTTGTCTTGCCTGGATGAATAGCGTACATTGACTTGTGGGCTTCATCTAGTATTGCATGTCTTAGATCGACATCAGTCGATACGCATAATCGATCTCTGAATAATAAGGACCTTGTCGTCCTTGATAGAGAAATCTGGCTGGTTTCCACTTAGTACTCCTTGTCGGATAGCCATGAGTCCCACATCGGTCATTTGGAGTTCTCTGATCCTATCAAAGAGTGTCGATCATATCTTAATATTAGCTATAAAAGCTTCAAAATCTTTCACCTTAAATGTGGTGCCACCTGAGGCTATGTCCTCATGTAAATGCCATCTACGTATCCTTATAATGAGATGTCATAGCTGAGTAGATGATTTTTGGCTCAATGCATCAGCTACCACGTTTGCCTTTCTTGGATGGTATTGGATAGAACTATCGTAACCCTTCAGGAATTCCATCCATCTCCTCTGCCTCAGATTTAGCTCTTTTTGGGTGACGAGATATTGGAGGCTTTTTGATCGGTAAATATTTCAAATGTTTCACCGTAGAGATAGTGTCTCCAGATTTTCAAGGCAAATATGACCGCTGCTAGTTTGAGGTCCTGTGTGGGATAATTCTTCTCATGGTCTTTCAGCTGCCTTGAACCATATGCAATGACTCTCTCATGTTGATTTAACACACAGCCTAATCTGTGGGATGCGTCACTGAACACTATGAATCCTCCACTGCTTGATGGTATGGCGAGTATTAGTGCAGAGGCTAATCTTCTTTTGAGCTCTTGGAAACTCTGTTCACACGACTCTATACACTCAAATTTGGCATTCTTTCAAGTGAGTTGTGTGAGTGGTCCAACAATCTTTGAAAATCCCTCAACAAACCTTCTGTAGTAATCGGCTAGTCCTAGAAAGCTTCTTATCTCAATCACTGTTCTTGGTTGCTCCCACTTCACCACAGCCTCTATTTTGCTTGGATCCACTGTGATACCAGCTTCTGAGATGATGTGCCCCAGAAAACTCACATGCTTCAGCCAAAATTTGCACTTGCTAAATTTTGTATACAATTGATAGTCTCGAAGGGTATGAAGTGTTAGACGCAAGTGTTGCTCATGTTCTTCTCTTGTCTTTTAATAGATGAGGATGTCATCTATAATGACAACCACTCATTGGTCTAATTAAGGCTTAAGCACCCGGTTCATAAGGTCCATGAAAGATGCTGGTGTATTTGTCAACCCAAATGACATCACTAGGAACTCATAGTGGTTGTATCTCGTGGGGAAGGGTGTTTTTGGAATGTCTTCAGCTTTCACCTTCATTTGATGGTAACCCGCCCTTATGTCGATCTTGCAGAAGAATCTTGATCCTTGTAATTGATTAAAAAGGCCATTGAACCTTGGGAGCGGGTAGCGGTTCTTTATGGTAAGTTTGTTTAATTGCTGATAATCGATACAGAGACACATAGAACCATCCTTCTTTCTGACAAATAGTACATGCACTCCCCATGGAGACACACTTGGCCTAATAAATCCTTTATCTATAAGCTCTTGTAATTGTTCATTGAGCTCTTTCAGCTCAGGCGATGTCATACGATAAGTCGCTTTCGACACCGATTATGTGCCTGGAGCTTAGTCTATTGCGAATTCGACCTCTCTGTCTAGAGGCAAACAGGGTAATTCCTCAGGAAATACATCGAGAAACTCACACACGATAGGAATATCGGCCATGTGATCCTTCCCTTCCTTCTAACCTTGTATGAACGCAAGATGCCCAAGACAACCATCATTCATCAATCGTTCTACTCGCATTGCTGATATAAAAGATGCGATAGTTGGTGGCATGCCATGGAATCTAACTGGCTTACCCTTCCTGGGTCATATGGTAACTATCTTCCTAAGACAATCAACAGTCGCATGTTGAGTGGATAAGTAATCAATTCCAAGGTTTACATCGAATCCTTGCATCTCTAACACAATTAGATCCACTATTGTCTCATGCCCTTCGATAGCAACGATGACTGACCGACACATTGTGTTTGTACTCACTGACTTCTAAGTCAGAATCGATACTGACAGAATAAATTCTAATGGGTCGGAAATGATGCTCAATTATGTCACGAATGGAGGTGTCACAAACGAGTGTGTAGACCCTGGGTCTATCAACACTTGAGCCCTGTGAAAACAAATATTGATCCTTTCGTATATGGGTAAGGTACCTAAATGTCACACACATTTGTAATCAATTGAGTGATGTACACACAAAAGTGTCCACGCATTTAAAAGAGCAAATTCAAGGACTACTTTATTTTATGCACCTTCTTCATCTAAAATACGAGAATATAGATTGGCAATCCATAGGGATCATACCTTGGATTACATTGTTGTTCGTTTGGACATCTTGTGTCGATACCGCATAAGCTTGGCCTTGTACCGTAGGCCGTGGAGATCTCTGATTAGGTGTTGTTGCTACAACTATTTTCATCTCAAGGCATTCCTTAATCTGGTGCCCCATCTTTTCACATCTAAAACCTGCTCCCGTAGTCCTTCGACACTCTTCTGTTTTATGTGACTTTTCGCACTTTATGTATGCATCGATAGGTGCAGAGGAGGCAGTACGAGAAGTTTGTTGTACTCTTGACACGCCCATTGTTGTAAGATTCGATGTATTGAAAGGCCCTGGGGGGCTTGGGGCTAAGGCTGCAAAGTTATGTGGCCTTGAAGATGCCATTGGAGTAGGCTGAGATGGTGGCGGCATCAAATATCTTGTCCTTTTGCTGGCCTGCTCGAAACTATATGCATGTGTCTAACTCTTTCTATTTTGCGTTTTGTTCGTCTCTCCTCTTAAACATATTATCAACGTCTCGTTTCGGTGATGAGGGCCAACCTCATAACCTGTGCATACGTCGTCACCTCAAACAAGGAAATCCTTTCCTTAACACTGGCTTCAGGCCATGCTTAAACTTTTGGGCCTCCATTAGTTCAGTGGCCACTAGTAATGGTGTGAACTTAGAGAGCCTAGTGAATTCTGACTCACTCATGAACTGTCATTTGCCCTTGTTCCAAAATTGCAAACTTAATCTCCATTTGGTATCTCTCAGGTGTTGGAAAATAGTTTTCATTAAATGTTTCGGTGAATGCTGGCCATGTCCAAGGTGTCCCTGGTGGTCGGGTCCTTTCGACGAATTTTCGGCCCAACTCACTTTTTCTTCCTCAATGCACATGATTCTCTAGAGAATTTTCTCTATTTAATTTAACCATTGCTCTGCTTCCAGTGGATCTGTCTGACCATAGAAACTAGGAGGTCTCATCCTCCTGAACTCCTAAAAACCAAACAGTTGATGTCTTTTTGCAAGGACCACCATGGTATTCACCAAGGTTTCTAATAATTGTTGGTTGTTCCCGAGATTGTCCCCTACTCCAGAGGTAATGCTGACATTATTCTCTATCCCTGAGGCATGGTTGTTGTTGTTGCCTACTCCTACGCCACTGGTCGCACCTTTGGTGTGTACGGTCCTTGGTCTCCCTCTTCTTGGAGGCATGTTGACCTATTAAGATCAAGTAAAGGCTTAACCCAGGCGACCAAAATAACCTAGCCTAAGGAATGACGGAAATTAATGCCATATGCTATGAACCTAAGCCATAGCTCTTGATCCCTATGAGACTTACAGCCTAGGCTCTAATACCACCTGTGACAGCCCGGATTTCCTTACCCAAAATCCATTCTGTTAGATCATACACACAATTTGAATTACAGAGTCATTATTGGTATCAAGGTGCATTATTCCTTTTGTGACAACTCGATCTCCCCCGAAATAGAAGATTGGAAAGATTGGGCCATCAATCTTTGATAAGTTTACTTACATGCGGAAGCAAAGTTCGCAGATGTGAAAGCAGAGCTATAAGGCAAAACATATAGCATCATAAACCAACAAGAGATTCTCATCATTCCATCTTAACAAAATAACTAAACTATACAATCCACCGGTGAAGGTCGACCTTCACCTAAACAGTGCACAAAACTATACAAAAATGTACATGAGTCTAAATAGTATACTATACTGAGTGTAAAAAAGAAACAAAACAATCTACACTCCATGGATATCCAAAGAAAACAGGCTAAGGGAAGAACTCCTCGGGTGGCTCTTCCTCCTTGTCCGGATTGTAATCAGGATCCTCTTCTTGTTCAAGATCCCTCTCAAGATTTTCACCTGCAGCTGTGACGTATAATAGAGGAATGAGCTACAGTCCAAGCTCAGTAGGGAGAAAACAGTGCTAAATCATATTTCATCATTCTATTTCATGGTATTGATGCATAAGTAAAACAGTTTCAAATAAATATCGTATCAATTACATTGTAATATAGCAAAGAATTTAAGCCCATGATCTTAAAACATATCATGTCATGATACAGATAATGTACGGAAACAATGTAAATCGAATGCAAGAAATCGGAGTAGAACTCATAGCATATCGATGGAAGCAGGCATATAAAAGACAGAAGTATTGATAGTAGAAAATCGAACACATCATATCACATAGCAGAGAATCGAAACATATCATATCGGATAGCAGAGAATCGGAACATATCATATCACATAGCAGAAAATCGAGAGCATATCATATCAGAGTTCATTAGTGTAAGTATCCCATAACGGGAACAGAGTAGTCTGTAGTGGACACAGGGTCGTAACCTTGGGGACTCCACCCCTCTCTTGGAGACTCCACTCTCCTTACAACTAACGTAGATTCAGAACAAGTCTCATGCCAAGGCATCCCATAGCAGGAACCGAGTAGTCCGTAGCGGACATAGGGTCATAACCCCGGGGACTCCACCCCTCTCGTGGAGGCTCCACTCCTCGTTGCACATGATTTTAGAATCAACATATCAAATTACATATACACAGATCGAAATTCGAGAAATTAGATCGCACGTACATAGATCAGAATTTGGGAATTTGTATTTAAATGAGTCGAATGCATTAATATGTCATGGTACAAAGTGAATGATCATGTGCGAAAACCAAAACTTAACCTTTCAAAGAATTTCAATATACGCATATATCACATTGCTGAAAACATATAATTTCATTTGATAATCGCATCAAAACCCATGAATCGAGAGAACATATAATCGGGCATCGAGAATCTTCCCTACTTTAATGTCGAATTTATGTGAACACAAATACTCTAATCAATGCAGAGTTCCCACTGATGGTCTTCCGTGTTTATCCTAAAACACACATTGTTCATGTACTAAGTGTTAATGAACAGTACGTGGCATAAAACGAGGTTTCCAAAGCTGATAAGAGACAAAAACCAAGGCTCACATGAACAGAGCATCTCGCTGCGACGAGCTACAGTTTCGTCGTGGCGAGGTATACAGGTTCCAAGTGGCACACACTGCCTCACCACGACAAGTTTTCACAGAGTCGAAATGACTTTCAAATTTATGTAGCACTCGCCGCGGCGAGTGCTACATAACTCCCCTTGCCGCAACGAGTTTTAGGGTCACCGCGACGAGTCTAGCAAAACTCGCATGTCTCTGGTTCTTTCTTCCAAGCTCAAAAATCCACCTTTTCTTGCACAATCTATCCTAGTTTCATATTCTAAACGTAATTTATGACTTCTACTTTAATTCCATATGCATGCAACATCTGAGAACATCGGAATTAGAGGAATTCGGCTACCATGCCTCTTACACGTCCGATCTTCGAAACATTGCTTGCAGCCCAGATTCTTGGAAATCGGTTCCAATCTAGAATTCTAAATTCACATGGTCGCGTTACGAGGATTACCTTCTTAGCCTACACGCATGCGAAGTTCTCCGATCGATGTGTAGAGATTTTCGGCGCGCAAGTGATCGACCGTTTTATCGTTCAAACTTCCCTTATTTGGATTATAATGAATTCGAGATCGAAGCTTGGCTGGGCAGAGTTTGCGGAGTGGAAGGGAATTCAAGAAGATTGGGTGGCTATGATCCCGTGAGATAAAGGTCCAAGGGAGGAAATGGTTTCTCCACGGTTCTTTTCTCTCCACAAGGAGCTTCTGACGAGTTATGCATGGGTTATGCGTGTGAATAGTGTATATATACTAGATGGTCTAGGTTGGTTGTGTAGCCTATACGTGGAGCTTGGTGTATAGGCTCCCAAGACAATTATAAAAATTAAAGTGCCTAAGACAAATATTAAAGTTAAGGTCTCAATGTTCATAATAGGTCTTGACTTCATGACCCTATGCTTACTAGTTCAGTTCAACTCTTTACCAGGGTTGCTCTCAAGGGCCTGTGTCAGTACCTATGCGACTTATTACGTATACTCAATTACAATGGTACATTTGCATCTACGTACCATGATCGATTTCGATCCAAAGTGTCGCTCGTACTTGGTCACTGGGCACGTGCACATACACGACACAATTATTAGGGTCGACATTCTAGGGTGTTACAATTGCACCCTCAGAACTTGTGCACTCCCACTCGTAGATCCGGACTTCGTAAAAGCCCATATACCTAGATTTGGACCTAGTGAAGGCCCAAGAGACCTAGGAAATTACCCATGAATCTCTAAGTTGCGAACTTAGACGAGATAAAGCCCGATGGCCTGATCCAATACAAAACATGGGCTGTACTGCTAGCATCCTCTTGCTTAGCAAGGACCATAGATAGATAAATGGACTGCCTTGGTAACCTTAACCTATTGGGTCCTAAGCCCAACTTAATTAATTCTAGAACTTTCGAAAATAAAGGTATAGACCCTATGTCCCCAACTAAATTAATGACCGTCACTTATAATTCACACAAAAGCTTAAAGAAGCTCTACGAGAACTTGGCTGAATTTTTAAAGAAAAGATACTAGGTTAGTGACCCGGTAATTGAACGAAAAATTAAGAATAAGTTAGTATACCCATGGGAAGGGACACTCAATGAACATAAAAAATAGTCTCCCGATATTAGGATTAGTTGGAAATGTTCAACTAATATACTGATAAGAGTTATCATCAATGGTTGACTTCAATCGGGTGTTAGCAAAGGAGATAGGAAAATAAGAAAACACCTTTGGATGATTGGAAATGTGCAGCCCGATGCCCTTAAAGATAACTAAAGACTTCTTCCTTATGAATGACAACCAATACATGTCCAAGAGGGACTCTAAACTAGAACAAATAGACATAATTTAAACTGATCCTATGCAATCCTCCCTAAGGATTGAGTTTTGATTGATGAATGATGGTTGATTAATATAGATGAATGATGATCGATTGATATAAATAAATGATGATTGATTGATATAGATGAATGATAATTGATTGAGATAGATAATGATGATTGATATAGATAAACGATAATTGAGAAAATAATTAATATGAGACATTTGATAATAATATTGAATAATGAAAACCATTGAAAAATGATTAGCAAACAAAGAAAGATAGAATAACCAAATCAATACCGAATAATGTTCTAAGCTGATTATTGAAATTCTAAAAATAAATATGAGGTAAGAGAAGCCTGCTTGATTGTCGAACTCAATTATGGGATAAATTGAATTATATTGAATTGAAAAATGGTAATGAAATTACCGAAATTGATATTGATGATTGAATATTGAAATCGAATATGATTAACGAAATCTTACTAAAGAAATCGTATTTGAAATCGAACTATCGAATATTGATATTGAATATTAAAAATTGAAAGTGAAAAGATGATACTATATTGAATATCATATTTAGACGAGTTTGAAATATCAACTTAGGATTGGGTCTCGTTAGACCAATAGGGTCTTTGATCCTAATCTTCATTGACTAAGTGGCGAAGAGTGTCAGGCTCTGTTTGCGCAACATTGGCAATTGATATTGATATCGGATCATGGCTGGTGCCTAGTATCGCACTGAATTAATTAAAAAATACTTAATAACTCATTCCATTGATAAATAAATAAATCAATAAATAAATAAACTGATAAATAAATAAATAGATAAATAAATGAACAATTAAAATGGCACTTAATAAACTAATAAACTGATAACCAATGAACCAATAATTGGATTAGCATACCTTGTAAACCTCTTAAACTTAATAGTTTCACAGTTCTTGCTAATTTGAATTTTAGAGTATGTTGTTTTCTTTCATAGTAATGTTAGCTGCAATTAAATATTTCCTATGTAGATAGGATTTTGTTACTGTGATTTGTAATTCATACTTAGAATCTTTCCTGGTTAAGATTGATTTTGAATTATCTTTATTATTTTGTAGATATCATGACATATTGTAAGCCTAACTTTGCACAAATGACAATGTGAAACCCTCTTATGCATATGAATGGTAAGCTTAGCTACATTAAATTGTACTAAAAATCATAACTTAATATAATTAAGACTTTATTAAGCTTCACCGCTTACGGTCCTTTCATGACCCAAAAATTTCAGAAGCAAGGCAGCAACCACCCAGTCAGAGCTAGGGGAGCAGAATGACGAGAGATCCAGGAGAGATCACTGAGCTGATAATTTGAGCTCGTTTTGTCTATAGAGCTACCAACACCTGCACGCATGTGGCCGGTTCACATGTTTATTGGATCTTTTCTTTTAGGTTGTTTCGTTAAGTCCAGTTCTTCTAAAATCACATATGTACTTTTATAATTTGACTTATTGTAAATATTTGATTTTTAAAGTTAAACTTTTAACTCAAATTTCATTGTCTTATTTATAATTCCATGATAAATGGGATTATTACATTTTGAAATTGAAACTGTAATAGCTCGGTCAGGTTAACGAAAATGGGAAATCTTTTGCAAAATGCTTCCACAATGATTGTAAATTCTTTCTAAAAAGAAAAGAATGATTTAATTGAAGTTGAATATCGAAGTATGCCGCGTCGACTCGGCTCATGGATCAAAATGTGCGAGGCACGAGAGTCGTCCCAAAGTGTGAGGCCAAGGGTGTGACTTACCGGAGTTGTTATCAGAGCTAAAAATTTTAAAATTCCTTTACGCTACAAATTTCACTTTTGAAAATTTGTTTTCCTGAAATAAAATAAGTATGATTGCCCAAAATTTTTGAAAAATTGCACAAGACACAGTTTTGATGCTCAAGTCATCTAAACTTAGATAGTATACCCACTTAGGAAGTCTATTCCTTATAAAATCTTGATGATAGGATTAATCGACGTCCCTGATAGATGGAAATGACTAGAAGCTTGGCTAACAAACCTCTCTCTGGAAATTGGAAGGACCTAATAAAGCATTACCTCTGCTAAGAAGAGTGACAACATGAATTAAACTGAATAATACATAATAAAATCTCACTTGATTGATTGTTGTGTGAAACATATTCAACCTAAATAAGAATAAATTAAAACATTTCTCATAGATTACTCGGCTATAAAAATAGTAACCTTTAGTAATGATAGGTTGAGATTCTTTTGAATAAGTCTGCCAAGGAGAAACCTTACTTGTTCAATTCATCCTTAGGATGGTGAACACTAGGAGAATCAGGCAAACCCCTCCGGAATTGTCAACCCCAAAACATAATCTTGAAGGAGCTCCTGAATTGTGGTTGAATAGTATCGACACATGAAACGAATGATGGTTGTGATGGCCGCAAATCAAGACCGAGGGCGTTCAATGGTAGAACGATTCCAGCAGATGAAGCCACCAACATTTATGGGAACCTGCGAGCTGAAATGAGAACCAAGGTTAAGATGAGTATGACACATCACCCCCTGACGGACGGATAATCTGAATGAACAATTCAAATACGGAGATGTTGAGAGCCTGTATTCTAGAATTCTAAGGAAGTTAGGACCAATACTTACCTCTGTGTGAGTTTTCCTATAATAACAGCTATCATAGTAGCATTAAGATGGCATAGTATGAAGCTTTGTTGGGAGACCCTGCCATTCTCTTCTATGCTGGAGCGAAGTTGGTCAAAGGCAGATACTTGCCCCGAATTGATCCAAATCACTATCCAGAAGATCAAGTTGATACGATTTCAGTTGATAGCTGCACAAGATCGACAAAAGAGCTTTGCCGACAAGAAAAGACTAGTTCTAGAATTCAAAGTTGGACATCAATTTAGCATAGCTACGCTACCGAAAAAATATTGACATTTTATCACGTTAAAGCACACATGTGCGTGAAAAGTGACAAAAAGCACAATGACTTTTCTCCTCTTTTTTGTGGGACATGAAAACACAAATATTTTTTTAAATGATTTTTTTCTTTCATTTTTTTGAATAGAGACAGAACGTCTTAGGTGAGTGGTGAGATACTTCATCTGATCCATCAGCAGCCATCATTAATATGAGATGTTTTAACAACTCGAGCGGTTACTTGATTCGAGGCCTTGGGCCATTTGATGTTCCTGCACATTCTCAAGAAAGCAGTCCATTTTTTGTTTACATAGATAACAAATATGCACCCTAATTAACAGGAGGAGAAGTAAACTTTTACCTACATTTTTTTCTTCAAAATATATATATTTTAGATTGTTTTAGATTATTTTGTTCTTTTTATTAGAGACGAAAGTACGATGCTGCAAATATGTACATGGACATAAAAAAGAGTAGAAACATAACTTTTTAGAATTTCATTTTTTTGAAAGAAGAAAAGAAAGTGGTTGTTATCATGATTATCGGATTAGAAGGGCCTGTGGCTCAAAATCGTCTGACTTTATCTCCATCATTGCCTTGATCAATTTTGAATCTTTGGGGCATTCTCTAGCCTTCTAAGATTAGGGTGTACAACCCTCAAAATTGATTCAACCTTCTATCATGCCTTGAAACGGCCTAGTAAGTGTCTGTTAGAATACAACAAACGACTAAGGACTCGGAAATGCAGTACCTATGTGTTTTAAAAATTTATGCCCCATTTTTTTTATTTTACCCACAGCACCATTTCAGGTTTTCACTGTGTCCAATTATGCTCATTTTTACCCGTAGCGCCCTTTCGGATTTTCACTATGTCCGATACAAGTTTTTGTTTTTACCTGTGGTGCCCATTGCGGGTTTTCACCACGTCCATTTACTTTGAGCATGCATTTTAATTTTTTTAATTTTTTTCTCTTTGTTTTCTTTGTTTTTTTTTTTCTTTCTTCTTTTTTTTTGCTTTTGTCCCATTCAATGCCCCAACATATGAGGACTCCATCATAGCCGACTGGTCATAGCAAATTGCCTTTCACCTTCTGATTCGACTTATATTAACTTCATGCATATTAAAGTCATTCATTAATCTCTCAGAGGGCTTTCTCCTGAACGTAACGTGGGCTTGAGGTTAAAAGGGATGGGTTAGGAATTCATAGGTATATACAAACTTAAAACGAGTCTTTGGAAGGGTTTACGAGTACAATTCATTGTCGTAATAATATTTTTTTTTGTTCTTCCGGGGAGTTTGCTATTTCTCCTTTCCACTTTCTATGTATGCTTCATGGCTTCAATTTCTTTTCTATCTTTTCTTCACCCTTTTGGAATTGTCTTTTTTTTCTACTCTTTTTTTGTCTCTTTTTTTCGTATAATTTTTTTATTCCTTTTTTTTAGCATAACTCCCCATAATTTGTATGACAAGTGATTCTTCCATTGCATGACACTAATTTTTTTTTTCTTTTGAAATTTATATTTTTTTGTGTTTTGACTTTTTGAATTTTTTGTTGAGTATTTTGGGTTAATTGAAATAAAAGGCCAAAGCTCAAATTGGGTATCAATGGATATATAGTTTCAGTGATAGAAGACTTCACTAACTAATTTTGAAATGATGGCCTCCTTTAGGAGATCTTTGAATGATTAAGTATCCAATTTTGTCAGCATTTGCCTTACCATCAGGCCCCGGAAGTAGCGGCTACACACATTTTTAGTGTTGATGGCTCCGGAAAGTCACCTCCATTTGTAAAATGAGACAGGGCATGTGTCTTAGGAGAAACTCTATAGTGATATAATATTGTTCCCCGCTACGAGTACCATCGAACAAAAATGGTTATATCTTGATTGTTGAGTTCAAAAAACTGATGGATAGAGTCGGCTGCAATAAAACTCCTTTGCTGGTAGAGGAGATATTTTCTGATGAGTGCATGCCCCTGGCGGGCCAACTGATGTACTCTTCATTGATGATTCATTAGCTCAACTTTGAGAAATTATGGACGACCAATGGGTCATCTCCTAGTTTAGAGACTTGAAGTGCATGCCCATGAATGTTTTGTGCATTAATGTATGAAAGAGCATCCCCAACAGTCGTAGCCAGGAGAGCTAATCGGTGAATTTTCTTCTTTTCGAAGGCACAAGCTCGATGTTGTTCTATTGATGCGAATGATTTAAGATGATGAGTGAACTCCAACTTCATCGGGAATCTGAATTCTTCGATTTATAGGCCTTGCTCCTAATTTCATTCTTTACTTGATCTTTGTCCAAATGAGAGAAATCTTCTTGAGATCAGATGAGAATATCTTGGAACCATTTAAGGTAATTAATCAAGTCGCCTCTTTTCTTTGGAGACAAAATAACCCCATCTTTGTCGGCTTTCGTTGCTCCTTAGAATTTAGTTATGTCTCTTGGTATCCTCCATGATGGAGATAGGCACAATCGCATATTGCGTCAAGTCCATTCCATTCTAACATTCATGACAAATGACCTTCATAAAAAGGGTTAAAAGAGAGAGGTTTCAACCAAGTTCAACCCTCAAGATTTTTTGGATTTTTTTTAAAAAGGTTTTTTTTTTTCTATTTTTTTAAAAATATTTTTCTTTTCAACCAAGTTCAGCCCTCAAGATTTTTTGGATATTTTTGAAAAATAATTTTTTTTTTTAGATTTTCAACAGACTTTATATCACTTAGTCTTTTTTTAAAACCATTTTCTTTTACTTGGCTCTTGGTAGGATTAAAACATTTATACAATTATGTATGCCAATGGCTCTTCACAATATGAACCGACTTGACACATTTTTATCATAGCCATGTGCCACCTGGATGATGAGTGGGACAAATTTCCCTAATGACACCATACCTTTGCTACTTACTTGTGGGAGGTTTGACATTGCGGAGGTGTGGCCATTTTTTGGACAGGTTTGGCTTAGAGAATTGAGTGGTGCTTGTGAGCGTTGGATCCCTGCATAGGATGCCAAATATGACCTTTTGGCAGGTTCAAAAAAAGCAGATACGGCATGGAGAGCTTGATGCATGAGTTTTTGAAAGAAAGGTTAAATGGCTTTGGCTTCAAAACAACCAATGATGATGGGAATGACATTAATGGTCCTAGGTTCATGATGGTGAATAAGGATGATTTGCATGGCTTTGAGTGGATGAATGTGAACGATTTTAGGCCTCTTAGTGCAAATGATTTGGGAATGAGCAACCTTCGATTTATCGAACTGATTCATTTTGGATTAGCGAAAATGATGGATTTTGGATTTTGGGGAACGAATGATTTTGGATGTTGGGAAATGGATGGGTGAAGGAATGATCCCTAGAGATCATGAATAACACAATTAAGATGTTGGGGGGAAAATTCCTCCTCCTAAACCATTGGTGGTGTAATAGATGCCCTATTTAAAACCTACGTTAGTTGGTATAGACACGGGTCAGGTCAGGCTTCTGCCTAACACGAGACGCAAGTGGAAGTAGAGTAGTTTGATGCTCCCTCATAGCCATACTCATTATTAATCAAACCCGGTTATGCATACATTAAAAGCTAATGTATTAAAATATGCTTGAAAATATAAACTAGATAGCTAAAACATCGGCCAAGTGCAAAGGACTTACACTTGAATTAAAGACAGACCTAAGACCCCTATATATATAGATATGTACATGGTGTACTTGCCTTACACCACAGCCAAACCATAAGGCTTATCTCTTTTCTCTATGCCTTAGCTTGGTAGTGGCGAGAATCCTGTTTTGGCATTATGTGTGTATACATTCACAAGGAATGTGCTGACTTACATGGAATGCTAACCGTATGAGCTTATAAGCTACTTGCGTTGTAGTTTGACTACACGACTGCATGAGTCACCATGCACTTTCATGCACGCAAAGTGCAGTTCAACTGCTATAAAACTCGACAAAGCCACTCCTTTGTTCTTCATGCTACCATCTTCAAAGGAATCCACATAGCTCATATATGCTATCCACGCTATCCACACAGAAACCTAAAATCCTATATATACAATTAAACCACGCATCTTTGATACTAAACCATGATTCACAAAGTGAACCCCGACGAGTTGTCGCCGAGTTTCAGCCGAGGAACCATTGATCTCGGGGAATCCAGTTCGTTCATAGGTCGTACCAGCTCGGCAACCTCAAAATAAATTCGGTATTATTAATAATCCACCAACAGGAATGTTGTAATACGAATTATAGCGTCGTTTCCTTTGAGAACGTATAGATCTTTGGTGTCGATTCTCTTAGAACAAATCGGCAGCACACAGACATGTAAGTTTACAAGGTATCGGGGATCCGATTCTCACACTCCGGCCCCGTTAATACCAGATTATAGACAGGTGCAATAACTAAGACATACTATACTAATAGATTTCAGGTACATGACCAGCAAACAAAACAAAAGACATAGACCAAATGACACCACGACAAGCACCTGCAGCAGGCTTGCTGCGATAACCTCACAAGGTTACCGCGGCAAGGTGTTTAGTTGGAAGGCTTGCCACGACAACCCTATGGCTTGCCGAGGCAAGCCTATGTTTAGCTGCTGCGTCTGCCTTGGGGGCCTTTTGGTCCATACATGGGTGTGTGAGATTGACTCCCTGGCCCGTTAATGTTGTAGAACATAGATGTAACCAGTTGTTATATTAAAATCCATGTATATGACGCCATAGGTGCAACTTGGTGCATATGCCAAGGTTATTACAATGACGGTGTTCTTGGACGCTTGAGTGCACATATAAGCAGATCAACGTACACGTGAGTGAAGGTAGGGAGTTTACTTTGTTAACATATATTGGGATTCCCTATTCTCCTTTTGATTGCAACTTATTAATCATGTATGAGTAGATAGATATGTATAAGATGATATATCATGCTGAAATGAGTGGAGTTGTAGTTCGTTATAAGATGACATGATGAACATGCTAGATGTAGCATGTAGGCCTGATAAGTATAACCTTAACAGTTCTAAATGGAGTTGAGTTGAGTTGAGTTGAGTTAAAATAATTATCAGTTTTGTGGATAATGGAAACATGTTAACTGTGAATATATAGTAGTTTTGAACATATGAACCCATAGCAATTTTGTCTAAATGAACTCATATCAGTTTATCTATATAGGAATTCATATTGGTGTTGTATATATATATATATGTTAAGTATCGAGGCAGTTTTGAAATTAAATTACGGCGGGTTATGCTAACTTAGGCTATATGATTGTTTACACACATGCAAATGTAGTTTATGTTATATACAGAGTTGATATATGCTTAGATAAGATCTGTCATAATCTTCTTGCATAGACAATACCATGCATAGTCATGCCTAGTTATCTCTGCTATCATTGATGTCCTGTACATATTTTTGACTCAGTTTTGAGCCAAGTGATCCCGCTAACTCGGGAGCTTGACTATATAAACCTTCATTTCAAGTGATCCTGTTAACTCGAGAGCTTGATTTGTCTCGGTTCAAGTGATCTCGCTAACTCGGGAGCTTGACAAGTGATCCCGCTAACTCGGGAGATTGATTCTTTTGTTTCTGTACATGTAGCATGTTTCAGCTTGATTCCTTGTACCTGTTACATCATGAGTTAATTTTCTTCAGCATGTCAGCATGTTAAACTATTCGCATGATAATAAATTATTACTTTTCTTTGTATTTTATGCCCCCTAGAAGTGAATTTGGTAATCGAAAATATGAATTAGCAATGTAAAGTTCTCTGCTGAGCTTTGATGATAGCTCATCCTACGACTTCAATATCTTAGCTGCAGATCTCGATCCAGAGCACATGAGTGACCCTACTTACCAGCCGAACGAGGAGGAAGATGAAGAGGACGAGGAAGAATTTGCTGAAGAATTCTTTCCCAAATAGAGGTTTGAGAAAGGGAGAGAGATGTCTCTTAAAAATTTGTATAAACCATGTATGATCTTTTGGTTTGAGATATTTTATACTCTATGTATAGGTTTTCTTTCCATTGTTTAGATGACGGGTGGCCGTCATCGGTGGAAAGCTATATATCGTATCTATTAGCCTTGTTTATAGATGTTGATAGTTTCCTGCTTAGATGAGTAAATATCTATTTGTTCTGCCATATTATTGCATGTAAGAGTGAGTACATTGTTTCCGCATTTGCAATACTTTGTACAATCTAAGGCACCCTTGTATGATAGGATCATGTTACGTGATCCGACGACACGACCTTTCCTATATACGATAAAGGGAAATGAAGGGTTGTTATAGGTGGTATCAGAGACCAGGCGTTAAGTCAGTTGGCAACTTAACTCTTGCGTACGCATATGTAAAAGTGTCTGATGTTTGTTCAGTGTTAGGATTTAGATTGAGTGTATTCTTATCTGATCAAGTTGTTGCCTGATCAAAATAGGCTGAGATGCCTCCAAGGCATGGAAGAGGTAGGGGTAGACCACCGTTGCCCCATCGCACTAGACCGAATGCGATTTCAGTGGTAGGCTATAAGCACGACACTTCCTCGAGAAGTGGAGAGAATGTGCATATGGCAGAGAGCCGAACGACTATGGAGAATATTGCTTAGCATACTCCGCCAGTAGCAGATGCTTCTCAGATGGGAAATACTCCTAGAATCGAGCTAAATGCGAGACAAAATTCACAGTTGATGGAGGCCATGGTTAATACTATGGCAATGCTAGCTGTGAGACGACACCCAGAGGGTTTTGCAGAGTTTGTCCGACTTCGACCGTCGAGTTTCTATGGTCAGCATGACCCAATGGAGGCCGATAAGTGGTTGACACAAATCAAAAAATTGCTGCAAAGAGTTACCTGCAACGAGGTTGAGAAAGTAAGCTGGGTAACATATAAATTGGAGAGTGAGGCAGAGCCATGGTGGCAATCTATAAAAAGAATGAGAATGCCTGGAGTACCTTGGACTTAGGTAGAGTTCACTGAAGCGTTTAATGAGAAATATTTCCCCGAACCTGAGAGATATCGAATGGAGGTACAGTTTGTGACCCTAGTATAGGGTCAGATGACGGTTAGAGAATATGAAGTAGAATTCACTTACCTCTCTCGATTTGCACCCTTACTCGTCGCCACCGAGCTCATGAAGACACAAATATTTGAGCGGGGTTTGAAGCCCCTGATCAAAGAATTCGTTATTTCAAGCAATGATATATGCTAATGTAATGAAGTTAGCACTGATAGCAGAAACTGATGTTGATAGTATGTTCAAAAGGAGAGAAGAAAAAATTAAAGCCAGAAAAGCTCCATCTCAGTCCTTTAGTTCCGGTCAAATTAGCAAGCGACCGCGATTCCAAGGGCAGGCAACATTTCAACCTACTGCAGGAGCCTATACACGGCCTTACAATCCAGCGACATTACCATCATTACCACCGAGGATTCCACGTGTCCAAAACCAGCCTATTCAGAATACAGCCAGAGGTACATCTACTGTTTCACGAGTATGACCAGCAGTGTCCCGTACGGGATCCTATACGACTTCATCGATGGCTTCAGTCAAGATCTGTGGAAAGTGTGGGAAGGCACACAAGACAGGCGAATGCCGTAAAGCGTTTGGTGTGTGCTTTCATTATGGAAAGATGGGACACCAGATAAAAGATTGCCCAGAAATGGTAGGAATAATAGCAAAGGCTGGACTAATTTTACGATCTGTACGGCCTACGGTATAAGGCTGAACTTATGCTGTAAATGCATAGGATGCACGAACCAGCAATGACATCATTCAAAGTATGCTTGTTCATTATTTCCTATATTAAAATTCTCGTTACTTATCTTTTAGAAAAAGAAGGTACATCTAGTGAACTATGATATAGCTACATTGATATTTGTTACATTGATATCCTGTTACTTTCCTATTCGGTTACTTAGAAGCAATCTAGCTAACACTAGTCTGTATACATTAGGTATCTTGCAATTATATCCAAAAGATGCCTATTTGTGTTATAACACACGAGTTTTGATAGATCCTGAACCTACACACTCGTTTGTCACACCCCAATTTGCTAAAAAATTGAGAAAATTGGGAGGCATTCCAGAACTTCTTGAATTTATTTTAAAGGTAACACTTTCGACTGGATAGTCTCTCACTGTGGATATGGTGTATCGATCGATTATCGTCTGGATCAAAGACTACTGGAGATACGAAGCAGTAGCCAACTTGATCTTGCTTTCGATGCAAGGATACGACGTAATCCTTGGCATGGATTGGTTGTTCAACCATCATGCGAACGTTGACTGTAGAAAGAAGCTTGTCTCTTTTTGCCCCCAAAAGAAGAAATCAGCTAAATTTTATGGAGTGCAGTCAATTGATCTCTCTTTTATATCAGCGATTCGAGCACGACGATTACTTGATGATGGTGCTTAAGGGTATATCGCTTTTATTCAAAGTAAAGATCAGGAAGAGAAGAAAATTTCACTTTCAGAAGTGTCGATTGCCTATGAATTCCTTGATGTATTCCCTGATGAGTTGTCAGAATTATTGCCTGATAGGGAAGTGGAGTTCACTATTGAGTTAACCTCGGGTACCGAGCCAGTATCAAAGGCGCCATATCGAATGGCACCGGTAGAGTTGAAAGAACTTAAGGAGCAGGTACAAGAGCTTCTTGATAATGACTTTATCAGACCAAGTGTCTCTGTGGGGAACTCCGATATTGTTCGTAAAGAAGAAAGACGATTCGATCCGCCTCTGCATTGATTACCGTCAACTAAATAAGCTGATGATCAAGAATCGATATCCACTCCCCAGAATCGATGATCTCTTTGATCAGCTACAAGGAGTGCGGTTCTTTTCAAAGATTGATTTATGATATGGGTATCACCAGATGAAGGTGAAAGCTGGAGATATTTCGAAGATAATTTTTTAGACACGATATGGTCACTACGAGTTTGTCGTCATGCCATTCGGGTTGACCAACGCACCTATAGCATTTATAGACTTGATGAACCGAGTCTTCAAGCCTTATCTAGATCAGTGTATCGTAGTATTCATCGACGATATACTCATCTACTCAAAGACGAAAGTAGAGAACGAGAATCATCTACGCCTTGCTTTGCAGACATTGAGAGATTCATGGTTGTATGCCAAGTTTAGTAAATGTGACTTTTGGTTGAATCAAGTCAATTTTCTAGGTCATACCATCTCTGAAGCAGGTATTACCGTCGATCCTGCAAAGATCAAGGCTGTAGTGCAATGGAAGCAGCCACAAACAGTAATCGAAATCAGAAGCTTTCTAGGTCTTGCAAGGTATTACCGATATTTTGTTGAAGGGTTTTCATGAATTGCTGGACCACTCACGCAGTTCACTCAAAAGAATGTCAAATTTGAGTGGACCGAGGCATGCGAACAGGGTTTTCAGGAGTTGAAAAGGAGACTCACCTTCGCACCCGTCTTAGCATTACCATCAGGCAGTGGTGGTTTTATTGTCTTCAGTGATGCTTCATATAGTGGGTTAGGGTGTGTATTAAATCAATGGGAACGTGTGATTGCATATGGTTCCCGTCAGTTGAAAGATCACGAGAAGAACTATCCCACTCATGACCTGGAACTTGTAGCGGTCATTTTTACGTTAAAAATCTAAAGGCACTACCTATATGGTGAAACCTTCGGGATTTTCACCAATCACAAGAGTCTCAAATATCTCTTTACCCAGAAAGAGTTGAATTTGAGGCAGAGAAGGTGGATGGAGTTCTTAAAGGACTAGGACTATTCTATTCAGTACCATCCCTGTAAAGCCAATGTAGTAGCTGATGCGCTCAGTCAGAAATCATCTGCTCAGCTATCCCATCTTGTAACACGACTACACCGATGGAAATTGCTCAATGACATAGTGTCATCTAGTGCCACTCTTTGAGCAACGTCAACTGGAGGTTTACTTGCTACAGTGATGATCCAATCTACACTCTTTGATAGATTAGAGAGCTCCAGATGCAGGATGCAGAGCTTATTTCCATCAGACAGGGAGTACTCAGTGGGCTCCAGCCAGAGTTTTCTATTAAAGACGATGGGTAACCTTATTATTTCGAGGTAGAGTATGTGTACCTGATGATAGTACCTTGTGTCAAGAAATTCTCGATGAAGCTCACAAGTCAGCTTATGTTATTCATCCTGGTAGCACGAAAATGTATCAGGATCTAAAGAAGGCATTTTGGTAGAACGGCTTAAAGCGTGACGTGGCGGAACATGTTGCGAAATGTTTAACCTGTTAGCAAGTGAAGGTCGAGCACAAGCACCCTGCTGGACTGTTACAGCCACTGCCTATTCCAGAGTGGAAATGGGAGAACATTTTCATGGATTTCATTCTTGGCTTACCCCGTACATTGAAGGGTTATAATGCAATTTGGGTAATTGTTGATCATCTTACCAAATCAGCACATTTCTTACCCTACAACACGCAATATACAACATCAAAATTGGCCGAAGTCTATCTACGAGAAATAGTCCGACTATATGAAATACCCGTAAGCATTGTATTTGATCACGATCCTTTATATACCTCCCGATTTTGACAGAGTTTCCAAGAAAGAATGGGTTCCAAGTTGGAATTCAATACTGCATTTCATCCTCAGACTGACGGACAGATAAAGAGGGTGAATCAGGTGATAGAGGATATGTTAAGGGCCTGTATGATGGATTTCCAAGGATCATGGGATAAGCACTTACCCTTGATCGAATTCGCATACAATAACAGCTTCCAATCGAGCATCGGCATGGCACCATTTGAGGCACTATATAGACATCGATGTAAATCTCCGATTAACTGAGAAGAAGCTGGAAAGCGTCTCATTTTGGGCCCTGACTTGATAGAAAGTACAAATGCAGTTGTTCATGTTATTCAAGAGAGACTGAAGAGTGCTCATACTTGGCAGAAGAGTTATGCCAATCTCAAACGAACCAGTATTGATTTTCAGGTAACAAACCGCACCTATAAGTTTACTGACTTGTGCATTCAAGTACGTAGCTTGTCAATCTAACATATGCCGTACAGATTGGCGGTCGCGTCTTTATCAAAATATCATCGACATCCCAAGACCAAATCAATCCACCCGTGGATCAGGAACAACCCATTCCATGGCGGGACGTGAAGGCCATGGAACCAGAATGGCTTATTGACGATTCACTACTTGTACCAAATGACCTAATTGCATGGTCGATACGATACATTGAACAGACGTGCTTAGACGCCTTATATTAGCCTATCCATATCCATTTCTACCCACGCCTCGTTCGTTTTTTTTACTAGAATTTAAAGGTTCTACCCATTGTCGGCTAACTCGAAACTGAAATCGATAGTCACAAATTCTATTTTAGCCTATAAGACATAGCTCAGGCTATGGATTATAATGCGACTTTAGATGAAAGTCTCGAGTTGTGAACCCTATGTTTAAAAGATATAAAATTCCATCACATCACAACCAAAATGACTGATGGACAGACCTCTTCTGCTCAAGGTCTTTCAGTCCAACGCAGTCAGTTACCACAAAATAAGTGGTTTCTTGATTGTGTCTTTAGATGCAATCTTTACCCGATGCAGCATGAAAGAGAGCGCTGTGATGCTCTCTTACAAGCTTTATTTGCAGTCCATGAAAATAGATGGGTGAACGCCCCAAAAGTTATATGAAAATGCATGAAATATGGCAATATCCACTTACAAAATAATGTCCCTAGTCCCATGCCTGCATGCCCATACCCACGTTTAATCACCCGTCTCCTAGGGGGTCATCACGATGTCATGAATCGGGTCCCTTATCAAATCCCTTTAAGTGAAGAAATCCGCATGAACAATATGCGGGCATTTACTCCTGCTATGTGGAAGAAGGTGTATCAACGTTCTCACCAGGCAGTGAAAGCCCGCCAAGCACAACAAATAAGTGCTCCACCCCAACCATCCCAAGCAACACCCTCCGCACCAACCCAAGACATCCCCAGTCCCGCTCAAGCTCAAGCCGACCCAGTTCCCCCTTTGGGAGAGGCTTCTACCATTGCTGATCTTGCAAGGCTCATGTGAGAAAACCATGAGCAAACCTTGCAATAATTTGATAATCTTTATCGAAATCACTATATGCTCCATCAGCGAGTCGATTACATAGAGGAGGCCACAAATATTATGATGGAGCATACCTTCAAGACTGCTACAAGCCCTTACATTGGAAGAGCACGAAACTATGTATCAAAGATATACCGCAGCGATCATTTTAGTGCGAGTTTCGAGCAGGATGTTGGACCCTCCTCAAGTCGAGTCGCCCAAGATACGTACTGGTGAGTATATAACTCACAATTATATCAGCAAAATTTACTTCTTCACCTGATTTGGTTTGGTTTATTATGTGTCTCTGTCTATCTATTTGTAGTTCCATTACTTTCTCACTATATCTCATATTACTATTATTTCGAAATCAGGTAATTATTATTTTGAAATAAGTTATTATTATTTCAAAATCAGTTAATTATTGATTATATCTTACCACACTATATCTCATATTATTGATAGATGATGACTTATATCCACCATGACCTGACATCACTTCCCGTCTTCATTTATTTTCGAGGGCGAAAATCCCTTAAATAGGGGAGAATGTAACAGATGCCCTATTTAAGACCTACATTAGTTGGTATAAACACAGGTCAGGTGTCTGCCTAACATGAGACACAAGTGGAAGTAGAGTAGTTTGATGTTCCCTTCATAGCCGTACGCATTATTAATCAAACCCGATTATGCATACATTAACCAGACCTAAGACCCCTATATATACATATATATATATATATATATATATATATATATAGTATTAGCTAAAACATTGACTAAGTGTAAAGGACTTACACTTGAATTAAAGCCAGACCTAAGACCCCTATATATATATAGTATTATATATATATATATATATATATCTATCTATATAGATCTGTACATGGTGTACTTGCCTTACACCATAGCCAAACCATAAGGCTTATCTCTTTTCTCTATGCCTTAGCTTGGTAGTCGCGAGAATTCTGTTTTGGCATTATGTGTGTATACATTCACAAGGAATGTGCTGACTTACATGGGATGCTAACCGTATGAGCTTATAAGCTACTTGCATTGTAGTTTGACTACACGAATGTGTGAGTCACCATGCACTCTCATGCACGCAAAGTGCAGTTCAACTGCTATAAAACTCGACAAAGTCACTCCTTTATTCTTCATGCTACCATCTTCAAAGAAATCCGTATGGCTCATATACGCTATCCACACAGAAACCGAAAATCCTATATATACAATTAAACCACACACCTTCGATACTAAACCATGATTCACAAAGTGGACACCTAACGAGTTGTCGCCGAGTTTCAGCCGAGGAACCATTGATCTCGGCGAATCCAGTTCGTTCATAGGTCGTACCAGCTCGGCAACCTCAATATAAATTCGGTATTATTAATAGTCCTGTTGTTGCTTCTTAGTGTGCTAGATTTTTGTGTGTTTTGAAAACAGATTTATAGCTGCTAAATTACAGTGGCTCTAGACTATATAAAAAAATAAAGAAATATCAGCACAGTTAGAAGAGAATTAGCCTGCAAGATCAGGGCCAATTGTAGCAAGTTTTAAAAGTGAGTGAAAGATCGTCCACAGAGAATTTGTCTAAAATATAAGATAAACCTCCAGATCTGAGCTACCAGATCTGGCTTCTTATCCTATCTAGAAAACTGATAAGATGAGAGGTTTGAATTTGTCACGTTTAACTAACTAAAAACAAAGAAAAATTTAAACTAAATGATCCAGATCCGAGTTGGGGGAATGATTGAAACAAAGATGGAGAAGTAATATCTAAATCTGATTTGGTCTTTGAAATCTAATGAGAATAACTGCAGCTCAACATAGGTGATCCAATCTTCATCTGGCTACAAGCACAGATGTAAGAGAGATAAATCTAATTCAAGGATTAGGCTTACACTTATGGCTATGGTCTGTCCACTTTAATGGCCACAAACCATCCAATAGTTTTTAATCCAAATCCTCAATTCAGAACAAGAAACATCACTACAAATGCTGTAAGAGACTAGGTTACAAACACTAATTCTCACAGGATTACTGAATCAAGGGAAATTGCATGCAAAACAATGAATCTAAAGGAGTCTAATGTACTGAGGAGATCAGAGGAAACCCTTGACATGAGTCCAATGGAGAATGCATAGTTTACAACAACCTTTTAAAATTCATTCTTACAATTTACAGAGCACGGCTTAACAGCTCTCGGATTTGCAGTCTTGGATGCAAACTCTCCTTTGAGTTACGGTATCTCTGACTCTCAAATGCAAGTACAAAGTAGGCTATTACAAGGATTGCAGACAAGCTGTTTGGCTGGGAAATGGGGGATTAGAAATGAAACTCAAAATCTGGATGCCCCAATTGGGCAAATGCTTCATCTATTTATAGCTTTCCCCAGGTCCAGCTCAGATGTGTATCAACCAATCAGAGGTTCTCAGATCTGTATTGACCAATGGTAGTCAAACACGAGGATCGAGATCTGTTCTGGCCAATCAGCATTCCTCGATCTGTTTCAGCCAATCAGGTGAAAAAGGCATCAATTCTGTTATGCATTTTGAAAATTTGTTAGCATTTCTAGAAGTTCCCGCCAAGTTATTCCCTCTCTAGGTGCTCACGTGGGGTGGAATATTCCTTCTCTTTATGCTTAGAACCCTCTGGAATGTCCCTAGGTTTTAAAATGCATTGGGATGCGTGCAACAGATTACTGAATTGCCCTTGTTAAAGCTGCGAATCTCCAGAATACCTTTTCTCAGAGCTTAGGGGCCTTTTCGCAAAGTGCTGTGACTTCTGAAGCTCTTTTCGCAATGTTCGATCTCTCTTCGAATTGTGTTTTCTCCTTTTCGCAAAGTTTAATCTTCTCTTCGAAGAGTTCAGATGCTCTTCGAAAACTAAGCCTGGAGTTTTAGTCCTTTTCGCAGAGTTCCAGGTTCTTTACGAAAAGTGCAGGTTCTTTGCGAAAAGAACTCTGTAGTGCATTTCTCTGTTCGAATTGTTCCCTGCTTCTCTTACAGGTCTTTGCCTCTTCCATTTAGACCTTGCACCAGCTGATGAGGTTGTTTCTTCACTTCCTTCCTTTGGATTGACATGGATTGTCATCTTTTGGCACTTTTAAGCCGCTTTTATGGTTAAGCTTGTCTTTATTGTTAATGCAACATAGGCACTTAAAACACTTATTTAGTTCTCTCAAAGGTCTATCAAGACTTAAGTTTAGGGGTGAAAATGGTATTTTTCACTTGTCAACACACCCCAAACCTAAGCTTTGCTAGTCCACGAGCAAAGAAAAATAAAAGAACAAAGTAAAGAGCCACTTTTGTAGGGAGCATTTGCATTTAGCATATGCAACAAGCCTTTTAAACCCCTAGGTGATCCCTAGTGGAGGAGTGAAGTCTCTGAGGGTTTGAAGGTACCCACAAACTTCTTCAATAGTTTAGTTAAGATCACTGCAATTACATTCACCACTTTCCTCAATTGATTATTCACACCGCACGCTTATTTTGTAAGAAGGTTTTTCAAGAAAGATATCAGTTTTAAAACTAAAATTCTGCAGTAATTCTTGTTACTACTCAGTCGATTTATGTCAGAGGCCATTTACAAGGAAAATTAACGAACAACTAGCCTTTGATTTAGGAATCCAGCTTCAATGTTGCCTTAATCAGTTGATTTTAAACCCAATTCTCACCAGGATTTTCACTCAATAAGCAAATGAGAGGGTTGTACTATTTCACACAGCTCAAGAGCAATTACAGTCCTCAAATAGGATTATGAAGGTGAGCATAGGCATTGCTTTTAGTTAACAATTCACTGCTCCTTTCACCATAGACTACACAAATTCTTATCTCCATGTGATAGCTCAATCCATCAATGATCAGTAAGGACTTTTACTTGGGTTTGATTGTGGCTGATGGGTGAAATCTCTAAAAAGGGTTGGAAAGGTGTTCATATTTGAGAAGTCAGTCAAGGTCAGGAGGTTATATGCAAACCCACTTTTCTTCAGCATAGTTTCATCTTCTTCTTTTGAATTTCCAGAGCCAAAGTGGCCATCTTTTTCTCTTTCTTTTTCAAACTTCCAATAAAAATGCCATCTTTCTTTTGTTTTGCTCAAATATTTTTCTTTTCTTTTCAATTAATTAGCTTGTGCATGCCATATTCCCTCTGCTGTTTCATTATTGCCTTCAACTTTTATCCTTCTTTTGCTATTAAATTGTTACTCAATTCTCCTTCCCTCAGCTTTCTTCCCTTTCTCTTCTGACTTCTCGGGGTAGGGTTAGGCTAAATGAAACTGATGAGGTTTATTGGATGAGATTTCAAAGGATTCATCGATTTATACAGCTCAACTGGTGTGTATCAAGGGCAGTTTCAAAAGGTGGGGCTTTGTAAGGTTCAAACTGTTCAAAAGGAGGCCTTACATCACGTCTTTTTTATCATGAGTGCTATCAAAATATTTCAATTTGGATATGTGTAACTTCTAGTGGCAGTACGCAGATTCACACAGTCTCAAAAGCAGAAAAGATTGCCACAACATACCTCTCAAAGAATATATTTCAGGCCCAAACCTCACTGGGTGTGGTTTTTATCAACTTCTTGAGGTATATCTTCACTGTTTTCCTTCATTTTAGGTTTACTAAAACATCAATTTTCTTTTGGAAATTTCCTGACATTTACTTCATGAAAGTTTTTTAGAATTACATAAGAAAGTAATTTTAAAGAACTTCTTAATATATTTCAAAACAACAGGTGTGAAAAAAATATATAAAAAATTGCTGATCCAAAACTGTACTGATGTTAACTCCTTAATTGATTATTGCTATTTCTGTCACACCCCCAAACCAAAGGGAAGCAGGGTCCACACTGGTCCAAAACAGAGGAAAAATATATGCAAGAAAGAAAAACAACAAAAGTAATGATGGCGTAAGAGGCATGTAAATGCATGAGTAGACACAAAGCAGACTTTTCTATTACAATCAAACACAAACAAGTACAATGAGAGCTAATAACGGGGTCAAAATCAGATTATCATAGGTTGGTTCAAGTGGCTCAACTGAGTCACTGTAATCGAGCTAGAGTCGGTGTTGGAGTCCTAAACTTGATTGAGCTTTCTCCGGAATAGTGTTTTTCAGCTCAGTATACTCCTCAGATTTGATCTTTTTGGTGAGGCCAAGGTGTTTGCTGAGGCTAGTGGTCTTCAATTTTTCTTGATCCAGTTGGGCTTGCAACATGGACACCTTGTGTTGCTCAGTCCTCACCAGCTGAAATGTTTGACCCAGCAGGTCCCTCATTTTATCTCTTTCAAATTTCATAAAGATCTCTAACTTCCGAATCTGGTTTTCATAAGGGGTACGGATGTAAGCTTGCAAATCAGCTAGCCCCTTTTGAACATCTCTGCGGATATAAGGGTTAGTTTCCATGGCTTTGATGAGGGTGGCATATCGGGGGAGGGGAATGGAATGGTAGGGGACTAAAGGTGGCCCAGCTGTGGGATGGGGGGAAGAAGTGGCTAGAAGGGGGACAGCAGGGTCTGTCTGAGTGGCTTGCTCAGAGAAAATGGGGAGTGGTGGAGGGGATGGAAGATCAACCAATATTACTTCTGGATCCGTTTGGGTGGCCTGGGAAGAAAAAATAGGTCCAGGGGTTATGGTGGTTGTTTGGGTTGTGGAAGCTAAGGTATGGAGTAGTTCCATGGTTTCAGACTGATTGTCTGTGTTGATTTGAAGTTGGGCTTGGATGGATTGGAGGTAGGTAAGGATTTGGGTAATGGATGCAGGTGTGGGAGAGGTGGGCATAGTAGAGACTGGGACAACTGAAGTGGAGGGTGGAGGTGCAATGGCTGTAAAGGGAGAGGTAGGGAAGTGAGTGAAGTGATGAGGAGCAGGTATAGGGGTGGGTTCAAGTTCCATGGATTCAAAAATAGAACCCATTAAGGAAGAGTGAGAGTGAAGGCGCAGGTTCAGGTGTATGGGAGACCTCAGGTGTGTGGGCTGAATGAGCAGGGGAATTTGAGGGGCTTTGGAGCAGAGGAGTGCAGGGAGATGGGGCAATAAAATTTGCAGCTAACTCCTCTAAAACCTGGGCATTGGAGGGCAAAATTGGTGGTGTGAGAATGGTTGGAGTGGTTGGTGTAGAGGGGGAATCCACAATTTGAATGATGGAGGGTGTGGGAGATGGGACAGTTGGGATAGGTGAAATGTCAGGGGCAGGAGTAGGGGAGTAGGGTGCAAGGCCAACGTCCTCCATAGTAGGTGCAGCTGAAGAGCTGGTCACCAAAGGAAGGGGATTTTTATCAACAATGGGTGCAGCTAAGGAGCTGGTCACCACAGGGACAGGCAGAGTTGGTTCAAGAGGTGGTGCAGCTAAAGAGCTGGGCACCACAGGAGTTGGCAAAACTGGATCTGGCAAAGTTGATTATGACAAAATTGGATCTGGCAAAAGTGAAGGGGCAGGCTCAGGTGCAGTCTCTCTTTTAGTTGCAGGGATGGGTTCTGGTGTAGGCTCATCTATAGGGATGGGTTCTGGCTCACTCACAGCTGCAGGGATAGGTTCACTCACAGAGAGGTTCGAACAGGGCATGTGCAGGTCCACCTGCCTCTCTCATCCTTCTTAGCATAGCCTGGCTTGTAGTCCAAGCCTTTTTCCCAAAATTGTGAGGGGTAATGACTTCAAATGGCTCCTCACTATCAATGTCGAATTTGGCTCTGAGGAGGGCTGTGATCAATCTGCCAAATGGTAGGCCAGCTAGTTTTTGCTCCTTTTTCAACTTGGCACTAATGTTAGCCATGGCTTCGAAAATTAGCATAGGGGCATTGAAAAACTGCCCCTTGGAGAAATGAAAGAGGGCCTCTAAAATTGGTGTTCTCCTCTCTTGGTTTGTGCTTGATGACATAGAAGCTTCCCCTTAAAATGGAATCCATTAATAGAAATTGGGGGGCAAGGTCTCATCTCATGATGGACTGCCCAGTGCCCACAATACCCTGGGTTAAATGTGCAGCCATCTCTCTAAAGGAGGCTGTTTCTGGAGCAGCCAGAGGACCAGAGGGATCAAATTGGAATGGTATCCCTAAAGCATTCCCTATGTCTTCAAATGTCATAGTAAGATCGCAATTATCAATGAAAATGACTAGGGTAGGGACATCAACATCTTTTTCAGTGACCTTGACTAGGTTTTGGTACCATAACTTCACCATTCTTGGGTAAATTTTTTCTGGCAAGGGGGTAAGGATATTGCTTAATGAAGCCTCTCTAATGTATCTTAAAGATGGTAAGCAATCCGATTTGGTGACGAAAAAAGTTTCGTCCACCAGCAGCTCAGGTAGTAGTTTCTGAGCTTCAATGAAGGGGTTAGGTAAGACCAAATGAATGGGCAGAGGAGTAAGCTCAGGCTCAGGGCTAGCAGCAGCAGGGGTGGGTTCCTCGTGTCTAATTTTCTTTCCTTTCTCCACCCTGTCTGCCTTATCTATTGAAAGTTTTCGTTTAGCTGAAGTTTTGGCTTTTCCTTTTGCTTTTGGGATCGATTTGCTCACTTTCTTAGCAGAGGATTTGGAGAACATTGCGGCCAATGATTTCTCTGCTTTTCCCATTCTAGATTGATGTAAAAAAAATGCCCAAAATAGATGCTGACACAGAATCAAATTACTAAATGATAATCAGAGAGAATGGGTAGAGAAATACCGAGATCTAGGGTTTATGTTTGAACGAGTTTGTTTGCTTTGCAGAAATCCCCAGTTATAAGTCAAATCCTTCTCTGAAAATGCAAATGATCTACACAATCAGTTACAAAAGGGTAGTAAACTTGTTAACTCGTGCAAGGAGAGAGCGAAGTAGGGTAGCAGTGAAGAGTCGCTCTGCAGAAAGAGTTTGAAATGAAACCCCACCGTCGAAAGGGTTTAAATATATTCAAAGTTAATATCGCAAAGTGCCTTTAAGTTTTCGAAAAGTTCCAAAAGAGACCTTTTTACAATTGTGAATGGCATCAGTACCATTCGACAAGTTAACGACTTGAAACATCATTTCTTAGCGGAATTAGCTTGAACTATCTTTTGAAAAGAAATGGCTTCAAAGACCAACTATTCGGAAAGCACATCTTTGCTTTCGAGCAGTTCATTACAGCTCCAGAGTTTATTCGAAAAGCAATTTGGACTTTGCGAAAAGCGAATTATGACTTTGCGACTGAACTTTAAGCATGTTTAAACTATGTGAAAAGAGATAAAAGCAGAAACAGAGAAAATAAGCAAAAACTATGATATACAAACATAATGTACAATTTTCTACCATCAAATTTTTGGAGATTCGTGATGATAGATGGGCAGCACAGGCTCCTGGGTATTTTCAATGCATGGTTTGAGCCTCTGACCATTGACCTTTATGATTCTTCCATTACTTGGATCAAGGATGTCATGACTCAAGGCTGCTTGAATGACAGCGTATGGCCCTTCCCATCTGGATCTCAGTTTTCCTAGGAAAAACTTGAGCTTTGAGTTAAATAACCATACCTTAGAACCAGCTGTGAACTCCTTTCTCAATAAATTTTTATCATGAAAAGTTTTTACTTTCTCTTTATACAATCTTGAATTTGTGTATGCATCCATTTGCAGCTCTTCTAACTCAGCAAGTTGCAATTTCCTGTGCTTAACAGCAGTAGTTAGATCCATGTTCAATGTTTTAATGGCCCAAAAAGCTTTATATTCTAACTCTACTGGTAAATGGCATGCTTTGCCATAGACCAACCTAAATGGGGACATACCAATTGGGGTTTTATAGGCTGTCCTATATGCCCACAATGCATCATTCAGCTTAAAGGACCAATCCTTTCTGTCCTTCTTCACAGTTTTTTCCAAAATATGTTTGATTTCTTTATTGGAAATCTCCACTTGTCCACTGGTTTGGGGATGATATGGAGTGGCTACTCTATGAGTCACAGAGTATTTCTTCAACAATGTTTCAAAATGTCTATTACAAAAATGGCTTCCCCCATCACTGATAATGGCTCTGGGAAAACCAAACCTGGAAAAAATGTGATCCTTAAGAAATTTCAAAACCACTTTGTGATCATTTGTTTTAGTAGCTGTGGCTTCAATCCATTTGGATACATAATCCACAGCTACTAAAATGAAGTTATTCCCATTGGAAGGAGGAAAGGGACCCATGAAGTCTATCCCCCAAACATCAAACAACTCAACTACCAACATAGGCTGTAAAGGCATTGAGTTTCTCTTAGAAATGCTACCTAATTTCTGACAGTTCTGGCAGGACTTACAATGCTGCAGGGCATCCTTGAAAAGTGTAGGCCAATAAAATCCACACTGCAAAACTTTTGCAGTAGTTTTGTTTCCACTAAAATGACCTCCACAGGCCTGTTCATGACACATAGAAAGTATTCTATGAAATTCTTGGTCAGGGACACATTTCCTTATTATTTGATCTGCACAACTCTTAAACAGATAAGGATCCTCCCAGATGAAGTGTTTAACCTTTGAGAAGAAAAGATCTTTATCCATTCTATTCCAATGGTGAGGAATTCTTCCAGTAGCCAAAACGTTGACTATGTTGGCAAACCAAGGAGTGTGTACACTAATGGCAAAAAGTTGCTCATCCGGGAAAGATTCATTGATAGGCAACCTATCAATCTCAAAGATTAAAATTCGGAGAGGTGATCACCACCACATTCTCCACCCTTTTTATCTTTAATCAGTAGATCAAATTCCTGTAATAGGAGAATCCACCTGATTAATCTTGGTTTGGTGTCCTTCTTAGACAGAAGGTATTTCAAGGCAGAGTGGTCAGTGAACACCACTATTTGTGAACCCAAGACATATGACCTGAATTTTTCTAAAGCAAAAACAATTGCCAGCAGCTCCTTCTCAGTTGTTGTGCAATTGAGCTGTGCATCAATCATTGATCTACTGGCATAAGCTATGACATGAGGCAGCTTATCTTTTCTCTGTCCAAGGACAGCTCCCAAAGTATAATCTGATGCATCACACATTAGTTCAAAAGGTAATGAATAATTTGGAGACTGCAATATTGGAGCTGAAATCAGATAGTTTTTTAGGAATTCAAAAGCCTTCATGCATTCATTATTGAAAACAAAAGGGACATCTTGACACAGCAAATGATAAAGAGGTTTGTTTATTTTACTGAAGTCTTTGATGAACCTTCTGTAAAATCCAGCATGTCCTAGGAAACTTCTTATTTGTTTAACAGTTTTGGGAGGTGGTAAATGTGCAATTAACTCAATTTTTGCTTTGTCCACCTCAATGCCCTTGTGGGAAACAACATGGCCAAGGACAATGCCCTGGGTGACCATGAAATGGCTCTTTTCCCAGCTCAAAACCAGATTGGTTTCTTCACATCTTTGTAGTACCAATTTGAGATGGTGTAAACACTGGGAAAAATTATCTCCATAGATTGAAAAATCATCCATAAAAATCTCCATAAATTGGTCAATCATATCAGAAAAAATGGCATACATGCATCTTTGGAAGGTAGCAGGAGCATTACAAAGACCAAAAGGCATTCTCCTATTGGCAAAAGTGCCAAAAGGGCAAGTGAATGTGGTCTTTTCCTGATCTTGTGGGTACCAGAATCGTTGTAACGGAGTAACCATCAAGAAAAGCGATAAGCTTTTCCTCGCTAGCTTATCTAAGATCGATCAATGAATGGGAGGAAATGGTCTTTTCGGTCATTGCATTTAATTTTACGTAATCAATCTGGACTCTCCATCCAGCTTGTTTGTCCGGGTTGACATAAGCTCACCGTAACTGAGGTTACAATAGTGATTCCAGATTTCTTAGGTACCACATGTAGGTGCTACCCAAGTGAATCAAATGGGGTAAATGACCGCATCCAACAACTTAACAACCTCTTTCATGACCACTTCTTGCATGTGAGGGTTCAACCTCCTTTGCATTTCCCTAGAAGGTTTTGCATCTTCTTCCAAGTGGATTTTGTGCATGCAAGCAATTTGGATGATTCCTCCTAAATCGGCAATAGTCCACCAAATTGCCCTTTTATGTTCTTTCAAGACTATCAATGACTCTTCCTCTTGCTCCTTAGTGAGAGAGGAAGAAATAATGATTTATGATTACCTAAGAACACATACTTCAAATTTTTGGCAAATGCTTTAGTTCTAAATCAGGTGGGCTGAGAAAAGAAGGTAACAAAGGTACCTTAGATGTTTGTGGAAGGGGGAGAGTAGCAGGTTTCCAAGAAGAGAAACTTGCTGATTGATTAAGAGTTCCTTGCACAACATTTATTTCCTCAGAATTTGAGATACAACTTGCTTCTTTTTCGGCATATCCCCAAGCATCTTTAACATCTGTGGTAAAGTCTTCACCCTGCAGAAATTGTTGTAAAGTCCCTTCCACAAGTTCATCCAATAGATCAGCATGAAAACATTCTTCCGAGCTGAATTGAGGCTGTTTGACTGCATTATAAACATTTAATTTTACCTTCATGTTTCCAAATGAGATTTCCATAATACCAGACCTGCATTGAATGCAAGCATTTGTCAGAGCTGTGAATGGTCTTCCCAAAATGACAGGGATGGAAGTTTTGCTTTTGGCTGGTTCCATATCCAAAACTAGAAAATCAGTAGGATAGAAGAATTTATCTACTCCCACCAATACATCTTCAATCATCCCTACTGGCTTTCTTTCAGATCTGTCTGCTAGTTGTTACACCACATGAGTGGGTTTTAATTCTCCCAAACCTAGTTTCTCATATACAGAATATGGAAGTAGGTTGACACTAGCACCCAGATCTAATAAAGCATTTTCAATGGTGTGTTCCCCAATAATGCACGGGATTGTGGGGATTCCAAGATCTTGAAGTTTAGGAGGTGTAGCAATGGATAACACCTGGTTAATTCTTTCCACAGCAAAGACCTTTTTGGACAACTGTATCCTAGACTGTCTTTTGTTAGTGCAAATATCTTTCAAAATTTTTGCATATGTTGGAATTTGTTTGATTGCCTCAAGCAAAGGTAAATTTATTTTGACTTGCTTGAAAGTCTCCATCATGTCATCTATTTTTATGTTCCCTTTATCAAAAGGGGATACAGATTTCATTGCATGAGGAAATGGTAAATGAGGAACTAATCTTTCATCTACAGCTTTAGAAATGTTTTCAGAAATTTTTTTAATTTTCTGTTTTTCATTTTTTTGGTTTTTCTGAGGTACATCAGAACCATTATCACTATCTTTGCTCTTCTGCATATCTTTATCCTCTTGCTCATCTCTTTCTTCTTCAGTACCGACTTTATTATCTATCATTTTTCCACTTCTCAAAGTGGTGACAGTTTTTACTTCTTCATGTGAATTAGAAGGTTCTCCAACCATGAAGCCCTTTGGGATTGTTCAAAGGTTGGGTAACTTACCTTCCTCTCTTTTGCCAAAGTATTTGAAAGTTGTCCCAATGTTTCTTCAATCTTCTTTATGCTCCGCTATGAAAGTTCATGAGTTAAAGATCCTAAATTCAAGTGAATTTAGGACTTGATCTTCAAAAGAAAGGGACACGGAAGGGTTTGAATTGAGTGCATCACGCATGTTGTTGTGGAATGGGCTTGAAAGTTTGGTTTGACATAAAATTCTAGATACGGTACATGCGTTTTGAAAGGCATTTGATTCTTTGGTTGTTGTTGTTGGGATTGGTAATTCCCTTGGTTCCACCTCAAATTGGGGTGTGCCTCCATGGATATTCATTTGATGCATCTGTCAAATGATTGAGCAAACATGAGCTTGTTCCACCATTAAATCTGGGAATTGTGATGCAAGCAGGACATTGGTCAATTGAATGAGTAGGGATGGCATATCGACATGCCTCCTCTATTCTTGAAATATTTGGAGTTTTTTAAGTGAGTCCATCAATCTATCAAACTTATGGTTAGATTGTCCATCTTTCTTTCAACTCATTCACCTCATAGATCTTCCCTTTGGTGGGTTGGTGGTTGTTCAACCTAGCGAGGATTTTCAATTTCCCTTGTGAGATTCTGCTGAGTTGAGTTTTCACCAATCACTTCAAATAAGTCCCAAACCTCTTCAACTGTTTTTTGCAAGTAAGTGCCTCCACTGGAGGCATCCACCATGTTTTTGCCTTTTGATCAATTCCTTGATAGAAGCTTTGAACCAGCCACCTAGGAATTTGATGATGAGGACATTGCCTTAAAGTTCCTTAAATCTTTCCCATGCTTCATGGAAAGTTTGATTGAGTTTTGGGAGAATGAAATGATACTTTGTCTCAATTGGCTTGTTTTAGACATTGGAAATATTTGGCTAAAATTGACAACGCAAATCATTCCAAGAAGTGATCCTATTTGGTGCTAACATAGATAACCATGCTCTAGCTTTATCCTTTAATGAAAAGGAAAGAGCTTGTTGATACAGACCCAGTCCAGCTATGTTGAATGTGGTGCAAAGAGCCAAGAATTCATCCACATGTTTGTATGGATATTCCTTACTCAACCCATGGAAGGAATGAAGCATTTGGATAGTTGATGACTTGATCTCATAATTTCCTTCAACAGTAGGAAATTGAATGCAAAAGGGAGAGTTATAAGCAGTAGGTGCAAAGTAATCCCTCAAAAGTCGAGGTTCTTCACCCATGGTAGCAGAATTCTGTGTTGTTTGTTTGGTTCGTAGTAGCCTTTCAAATTTTAAATTCAATGGGAGAATCTCAGGGCTGAGAGTCCTCCTCCCAAACATACAACTCAGAACAAAAACAATCTGATTATTCACAGCAAACCTTCAGAATTTCTTTTTAAGTAGTTTCCCTTCTTCAAAAATTGGATATGAATAACTGCACAGGTATAAACAATAGAATAGTTTAGTAATGATAAACAAAATTAAAGTGAAAACTTAGGTCTATCTATTTTAGAACAAATTCCCCGGCAGCGGTGCCAAAAACTTGTTGTTGCTTCTTAGTGTGCTAGATTTTTGTGTGTTTTGAAAACAGATTTATAGCTGCTAAATTACAGTGGCTCTAGACTATATAAAAAAATAAAGAAATATCAGCACAGTTAGAAGAGAATTAGCCTGCAAGATCAGGGCCAATTGTAGCAAGTTTTAAAAGTGAGTGAAAGATCGTCCACAGAGAATTTGTCTAAAATGTAAGATAAACCTCCAGATCTGAGCTACCAGATCTGGCTTCTTATCCTATCTAGAAAACTGATAAGATGAGAGGTTTGAATTTGTCACGTTTAACTAACTAAAAACAAAGAAAATTTAAACTAAATGATCCAGATCCGAGTTGGGGAATGATTGAAACAAAGATGGAGAAGTAATATCTAAATCGATTTGGTCTTTGAAATCTAATGAGAATAGCTACTGACTCAACAGAGGTGATCCAATCTTCATCTGGCTACAAGCACAGATGTAAGAGAGATAAATCTAATTCAAGGATTAGGCTTACACTTATGGCTATGGTCTGTCCACTTTAATGGCCACAAACCATCCAATAGTTTTTAATCCAAATCCTCAATTCAGAACAAGAAACATCACTACAAATGCTGTAAGAGACTAGGTTACAAACACTAATTCTCACAGGATTACTGAATCAAGGGAAATTGCATGCAAAACAATGAATCTAAAGGAGTCTAATGTACTGAGGAGATCAGAGGGAACCCTTGACATGAGTCCAATGGAGAATGCATAGTTTACTGAACCTTTTAAAATTCATTCTACGCCTTCCTCGAATTTGGATCTTGATGCAAACTCTCCTTTGAGTTACAGCAGATCTCACACTCTCAAATGCAAGTACAAAGTAGGCTATTACAAGGATTGCGCATAAGTTTGGAAATGGGGATTAGAAATGAAACTCAAAATCTGGATGCCCCAATTGGGCAAATGGTTTCGATCTATTTATAGCTTTCCCAGTCCAAATTTCGGATGTGTATCAACCAATCAGAGGTTCTCAGATCTGTATTGACCAATGGTAGTCGAGCACGGGGATCGAGATTTGTTCTGGCCAATCAGCATTCCTCGATCTGTTTCAGCCAATCAGGTGAAAAAGGCATCAATTCTGTTATGCATTTTGAAAATTTATTAGCGTTTCTAGAAGTTCCTGCCAAGTTATTCCCTCTCTAGGTGCTCACGTGGGGTGGAATATTCCTTCGCTTTATGCTTAGAACCCTCTGGAATGTCCCTAGGTTTTAAAACGCATTGGGGCGCATGCAACAGATTACTGAATTGCCCTTGTTAAAGCTGCGAATCTCCATAATACCTTTTCGCAGAGCTTAGGGGCCTTTTCGCAAAGTGCTGTGACTTCTGAAGCTCTTTTCGCAATGTTCAATCTCTCTTCGAATTGTGTTTTCTCCTTTTCGCAAAGTTCAATCTTCTTTTCGAAGAGTTCAGATGCTCTTCGAAAACTAAGCCTGGAGTTTTAGTCCTTTTCGCAGAGTTCCAGGTTCTTTACGAAAAGTGCAGGTTCTTTGCGAAAAGAACTCTGTAGTGCATTTCTCTGTTCGAATTGTTCCCTGCTTCTCTCACAGGTCTTTGCCTCTTCCATTTAGACCTTGCAACAGTTGATGAGGTTGTTTCTTCACTTCCTTCCTTTGGATTGACATGGATTGTCATCTTTTTGGCACTTTTAAGCTGCTTTTATGGTTAAGCCTGTCTTTATTGTTAGCTGCAACATAGGCAGTTAAAACACTTATTTAGTTCTCTCAAAGGTCTATCAAGACTTAAGTTTAGGGGTGAAAAATGGTATTTTTCACTTGTCAACAAGTCCACCAACAGGTATGTTGTCATACGAATTATAGCATCGTTTCCTTTGAGAACGTATAGATCTGTGGTGTCGATTCTCTCAGAACAAATTAGCAGCACATAGACATATAAGTTTACAAGGTATCGGAGATCCGATTCTCACACTCCGGCCTCGTTAACACTAGATTATAGACAGGTGCAATAACTAAGACATACTATACGATTAGATTTCAGGTACATGGCCAGCAAACCAACCAAAAGACACAGACCAAATGACACCACAGCAAGCACCTACACCAGGCTTGCCGCAGCAAGCCTATGTTTAGCTGCTGCATCTACCTCGGGGGCCTTTTGGTCCATACATGGGTGTGTGCGATTGACTCTCTGGCTCATTAACATTATAGAACATAGATGTAACTAGTTGTTATATTAAAATCCATGTATATGATGCCATAGGTGCAACTTGGTGCACAGGCCATGTTTATTACAATGATGGTGTTCTTGGACGCTTGAGTGTACATATAAGCAGATCAACATACACTTGAGTGAAGGTAGGGAATTTACTTTGTTACATATATTGGGATTCCCTATTCTCCTTTATATTGCAACTTATTAATCATGTATGAGTAGATAGATATATAGAAGATGATAAATCATGCTGAAATGAGTGGAGTTGTAGTTCATTATAAGATGTAGCATGTAGACCTAATAAGTATAACCTTAACAGTTCTAAATGGAGTTGAGTTGAGTTGAGTTGAGTTAAAATAATTATCAGTTTTGTGGATAATGCACACATGTTAACTGTGAATATATAGTAGTTTTGAACATATGAACCCATAACAATTTTGTCTAAATGAACTCATATCAGTTTATCTATATAGGAATTCATATTGGTGTTGTATATATATATATATATATATATATATATATATATGTTAAGTATCATGGAAATTTTGAAATTAAATTAGGACAGCTTATGCTAGCTTAGGTTATATGATTGTTTACCCACATGCAAATGTAGTTTATGTTATATACAGAGTTGATATATACTTAGATAAGATCTGTCATAATCTTCTAGCATAGACAATATCATGCATAGTCATGTCTAGTTATCTCTGCTATCTTTGATGTCCTGTACACATTTTTGATTCAGTTTTGAGCCAAGTCATCCCGCTAACTCGGGAGCTTGACTATATAAACCTTCATTTCAAGTAATCCTGCTAACTCGGGAGCTTGATTTGTCTCGGTTCAAGTGATCTTGCTAACTCAGGAGCTTGATTTGTCTCGGTTCAAGTGATCCCGCTAACTCGAGAGCTTGGCAAGTGATCCCGCTAACTCGGGAGCTTGATTCTTTTGTTTCTGTACATGTAGAATGTTTCAACTTGATTCCTCGTACCTGTTGCACCATGAGTTAATTTTCTTCAGCATGTTATCATGTTAAATTATTCGCATGACAATAAATTATTACTTTTCTTGTTATTTTATGCCTCTAGAAATGAATTTGATAATCGAAAATAAGAACTAGCAATGTAAAGTTCTCTGTTGAGCTTTGATGATAGCTCATCCGATGACTTCAATGTCTTAGCTGCAGATCTCGATCCGGAGTACGCGAGTGACCCTGCTTACCAACCGGAAAGATGAAGAGGATGAGGAAGAATTTGCTGAAGAATTCTTTCCCAAATAGAGGTTTTAGAAAGGGAGAGAGATGTCTCTTAAACATTTGTATAAACCACGTATGATCTTTTGGTTTGAGATATTTTATACTTTATGTATAGGTTTTATTTCCATTGTTTAGATGACGGGTGGCCGTCATTGGTGGAAAGCTATACATCGTATTTGTTAGCCTTGTTTATAGATGTTGATAGTTTCCTACTTAGACGAGTAAATATTAGTTTGTTTTGCCATATTATTGCATGTCAGAGTGGGTACATTGCTTTCGCATTTGCAATACTTTGTACAATCTAAGACACCCTTATATGATAGGATCATGTTAGGTGATCCGACGACGTGACCTTTCCTATATACGATAAAGGAAAATGTCGGGTTGTTACAGGTGGGATGCCAATAATTTCTTGAAAGCAAAATTGTCTCAATTACAAAATAAAAGAAGGTTGGGTGATCTTCAACTTTGAGGATCCAATGGTCAATTCGAACTGTCCATTGCTCTCTTTTCTTCCAAGTACTATTCTGCTCATGATTGAGGTCCACCATGTGGTAGGCTCAAACTTTAAGTTCTGATTGGTTCAAGAGACACAATAATTTAACCATAATTCATCATTTATTATTGTTACATTATACAGTCCCAACCTTTGGGTCAATGTTTGCTCCTTTTCATTAAAAGGAAGATTCTTCATCAAGAAAGGGTGATAGAAAAATTCTTTGCATGGGGTGTAGATGGGGTGCGCTGGATATTGCGGGCCCATGGATGGCCTAAATGTGGAGTGACCTTAACAACCATGATTCCCATGGGTTCGACATAAGCTTGACATTTATGTCACCCACTATCGGTCTCATTGGGCTTCTTGATCCCCCAATGCATGGTTCCACACATAAGTTGAGACCGAAAAAAGACATGTTGAAATTTAAATTTAATCCTTCACTACCCCTTCTTATGGTTTGGAAGGTATAGACACCCAATTTTGGCCCGATCCTTTCAAAATTGTATGAAGTTGAGCACTCTAGTTCATGATGATCCAAGCTTCCGAAAGCATCCCCTGTAACCCTTGAAACACTTAGGAAGCTTAGAAAAACCTTAGAGAAAGACTCCTGATTCCCGGATGATCCCAAATTCAGCCAATAGAGGCTCGAGGCCCCAAAAAAATGCATTTCACGGATTTATGATGTTGAGCGACCCCCGACAGCAAGTGAACTTCCGATAGTCATAACTTTTAATAGAAAAGTCTGATCGATTATTATAATATATCATTTTGGGGTAGCTCGAGATGATACATCCAATGGGCAAGAGTAAATTTAACCTATACGTGCATAATATGCAAGCATGAGCAAATTTACTCATGCATGCATAGTATGCACGCATGACCAAAAAACTTTTTCTCCAAAATTGCTCAAGCGCGGGCCTAAACTTCTCATTTGGATTTTTGGGATTCAAAGCATGCATGCATAATATGCACGCACGCCTTAAAAACCTATAAAATCTAGGATTTGGAATTTTCTAGGTTGGGTTTTTGACTTGTAGACTATCCCATACTTTGGGGTTAGGGTTCCCACTACCTTTAGACCCCATAAGCCATTAGAATCACCATTTTGCCATTTAAGTGTGGCTACCCTATCATCCACCATTAAAACCCAAAGTCATCTTCTCCAACTCCCCGAAATTCCCAAATCCTTAGATGAACACCCCCATTACCTAATTTTAAGCCCCCATTAGAGCTTTAAGAGCCAATAATCACCCCCCACTCTATAAATAGAGACCCCCACCCCTCACTTTTACCACTCCTAATTTTCCTAAGGTGAAACCCTAGCCACCCTCCGCCTCATACCATCATATTTCCAAGCCTTGAAACCCTAGCCAAGCTCTCCCTCATACCATCACTTCCAACTTCCCTACTCCCAAGCCTTAGCAAAGTTAAGATCCCCTTTAGCTCATTTTGTTTTCGGAAGCTTGTCGGAATAGTTCAACGCGAAGATCCAGCGGTGGTGCTACAAGGGCCCGAGAGTTCATCTCTGGCTCTCCCCTTTCTTCCTCTACCTTCTATTTTCTTTTTTGCTTTTCCCTTATCCTATGATTTAAGTCATTACACCGCTGAAATTTTGGATAACGCGGAGAGGTCAATAAGATCCTAGTGCCTTTGGACAAGGGGAAGTGTCGCTCATTTTATTTCTTTATTTTTATACTTTAGCCATAGTAGAGACCACTTACGAGTGGGCCGGTTTGGTGCCTAACACCTTCCTGATTGGAAAGTGAAGTCCTTGCCTAGTTTGGCATAGACTGGATCAGAGTTCAACCTAGCACTTCGGTGCATATGATGTTAATTTAGGTATCCCGGGACACCAAAAGCTTTGAGTGGCGACTCCTTATTTTATCCCATCGTCACGACGGATCCGCAAGATCCATGGTTGCACAGATGGTGATTCCACTCGGAATAGTTGTTAGAGCTGCTACTTGAAGTTTGGACCCTTTGCTTGTGCTTCATTTTTGGTTATTTTGTCTCTTTTCTCCTAGTCATTTGACTAGAATTATATCTTTTTTCTTGCTACTTACCCCTACGATTCCATGCTTTTTTTTGTCTAGTCACTTGACTGGCACATTTCTACTTTTCACATTTTAATTATGGCAATCTACTTTATGTCTTTATTTCTTTTCACCCAGTCACTTGACTAGCACTTTTGTTTGGATACTTACCCCTACGATTTCGCACTTTTTATTTTGGGTTAGTCGCTTGACTAGCATTATCATTTATTTTTACTTTCTTTTTAATATATTTCACCATTGGACACCAGCCCGTGGTGGCGGCACGAGACTCTAATAGCCCGGATTATGGACGGTGGCAAAGCCCCAACATTGGACTTAATCAAAGATCCCTAAAATGAATGATAAAATGTAAAAAAAAAGGAGGGACATAATAGTTTGTTTTCTTGTGTGTAGTTTCTTTTTTCAAAAAAAGGGAGAAATTAGGCATCCACACAACCCAACCCCGGTCCTAAGTAGAGCGGCAGCACTAGCGGTGATGATCTCGAAAAGGATCACCCCATCCAGTACTTGAGAAGGTGTTTTACACCAGAGGTATATCGGGTGGATTACCAAACTTGCCATGGAACCTAAACCCGAGGAGAGCGATAGAAAAAAAAAATCAAAATTATCCCTAGGCACGGTAAGGAGGGACCCGATAACTGAGTAAAAATCCCAAGGGAACAGTACCACACAAACCCAAGTTTTAAGTCACAACTCGGGCAACCACTTGCACAAAAGAAAATGAAATCCGCAGGTCTTGTGTCCATATTATGCACGCATAGCAAAAAAATAGTATCAGAAGCCATGTGTGTAAAATATGCACGCATAGCTTAAAAAATAGTTTTTTGCCTTGCGTGTAGACTATGCACGCATAGCCTTTGGCTGCTGTTTTGCCCGAGATTAGAGGCCCGTCGCGACCACCGAGCCCCTCAAACATTGATTCGAAATCTCCCGATACTTCCTACACGTGTAGTACCCAACGCTCTTGCTAGTCAAAGGAGGTCACACCCATATTGGCTCTCTCGAGAGTTCGTGATATTACGGAAAAACTTCGAGCCCTTAAAGATCAAAAGAGATCTCTCTTTGATTCTCAAGGGGGCACACGAGTCCCGCCGTAGGAGGCATCGGAGGTATTAAACTGTCTTAGAGGGAAGTCTAATGTCCCAAAAACAAAAAAGCGGTCAAAAGAACCAAAAAAAAAAAAACAAATTCCAACATAATCAAAGGAACCAAAAAAAAAACAAAGAGTCATGATCACTATATCCATACTTGAACTCCTTCATAAGGAGTAAATCCTTGCATTTTGTGCTAAATACTCCATTGTATGATTTGAGTTTGAGATGGATCAAACCCATTGTGGGTCTCAATTCACTACCCAACCATATACACCCCTTCTAACCAATATCAACAATCTCAATTCCATCATCCCAATACATTTCAACACCCTCATTACCAATACTCAATTCAATCCCCTCAACAACCATTCCAATCCAATCAACAACCCATTTACCAATACCCAATTCAACCGAATCCACAACCCATTTCTCAATCCCCATTCAACCCAACTCAAACCCAATATAATCAACGTACCCAATTTCAATATCCTTAATATCAAGCTACCCAAAATCAATTCCAATGTCCCCCAACCAATCAATACCAAACCCAATGTCCACCAAGCCAACAAGTGCAATTCCATTCCCTTCCAATGCTCAACCAAAGTCAAAATCAAGCCCCTAATTTCATCCCCCAACATCAATATCTTCAATCATTCTTTTGCCCAACCCAATCACCATAAAACATTGCTCCAAGTATAAGCCATGCTCCTCCCTTGGATAGTGGATATCGACTCGGAGAGGACTTGGGTAGCGAACTTAAATACAAAAAGGATTTTGACCCATTACAATTCATAATTGTTGAAAGTGACACTCTTTTGTCTAAAAAAGTGGGTGGTTGCTAATTTGAGATAATTCCGTACATGAGTACAAAACAAGTGTCATCTTCCTCAAGGTCACCTGCAAGCAAAAGCGAGTCTCACATGGAACCGCTCAATCTATCTGAATATTTTCCCTCAACCTCAAAAGGTCAAGCTATTGGATTGCTGACCGATGGAGATATCATCGATTGTAAGTGGTTCTTTGATGATCAAGAAGATGAGGACATGAGGATTTTAAGCTAACATACTCAAGTCGTCAATTCTCAAACTTGATGCAATATGAAGGTCCAACCCTGAACGTACAAAAATGCCTCTCATTTATGCCAAAAAATATGATAACTATTGATGCATCTCAAAAGTCACATGTGCGACGCAAGGGGACATAGAGACGCCGATTCACTAGCCCCTTGCCTTCATCTAAACTAAAGCCCCGCATAAATGTCAAATTCTCCCATGATTTGCAATCATTAGATGAACCCAGGGAGGCAATGGATCAAGATGATGATGAAGGACCAAGGCGAGGGTATCCCCAAGGAGAGGCACACCTCTACCCTAATAAAAAAAATGAAGGAGCAGGTCAATGAACACCTCACGTGCTCTTTAGAGAGGTTACTCGAAAGCCAAGAGGCATTAGAGTCCAAGGAGAGGCGGGTCGAGGCAGCCATTGAGAATCTGCCAATGATGCCTTTGGAAATGCCCATAATGTTGGTCAAAGAAAGTTTTCTAATTAGAGACTCAACTCCCGATTACCATATATGTAATGTAAAGGCCTGAACAGTTTTGAACCCCTCCAAACCATAAAAAGGGGTAGTGAAGGATTAAGATTAACTTTCAGCATGTCTCTTATCGGTTTCAACTTATATGTGGAACCATGCACCGAGGCATCAAGAAGCCCAATGAGACCGATAGTGGGTGACATCAATGTTAAGCTTTATGTTGAACCAAGGGGATTCATGGTTGTTAAGTTCACTTCACGTTTAGGCCATCCATGGGCCCATAATGTCAAAAGCACCCCATCTACATCCCATGCAAAGAATCTTTCTATCACCCTTAATGTTGGGGTTCCGACAGGATTGGAAAAAGATACCATCTTGATGAAAAATCATTCCTTCAATAAAAAGGAGCACGCAATGACCCAAAGGATGGGATTGTATGATGTAACAATAATAAACGATGAACTATGGTTAAATTCTTGTGTCTCTTGCACCAATCTGAACTCAAAATTTGGGCTTACCGCATGGTGGACCTCAATCATGAGTACGAGAGTACTTGACAACAAGTACTCTCGCAATGACCAATTCTAATTGACCATTGGATCCTCAAAGTTGAAGATCACCGTACCTTCTTCTATTTTGCAATTGAGGCAATTGTGCTTTCAGGAAATTGTCGTCACCGCACCAATAGTTCAGGAGGAACAATTTGCCTCCAAACATCTTAATTGTGTTATCCATGATCCTTGGGGATCATTCCCTCACCCATGCATTTCGCAACATCCAAAGTCATTTATTCCCCATAATCCAAAATCCACCATTCTCACTAATTCAAAATCAACCAATTCAATAAATCCAAAGTTGCTCATTACCCCAAAGATGAAATCATTTGCACTCAGAAGCCTAAAATCATTCACATCCATCCACTCAAAGCCATGCAAATCATCGTCATACACCATCATGAACCTAAGACCATTTATGTCATTCCCATCATCATTGGTTATTTTGAAGTCGAGGCCATTTAACCTTTCTTTAATCACTCATGGACCGAGCTCTCCATGTTGTACCACTATTTTATGAACCTATGCAAGAATTCAACGCTCACAAACACCACTCAGTTTTCCAAGCCCAACTTGTCTAAATAAATGGCCACGCCTCCGTGATGCCAAATCTCCCACAGGTAAGTAGTGAAGGTATGGTGTCATTGGGGAAATTTGTCTCACTCATCATCCAGGTGGCACATCACCATGATCGAAATGTGTCGTGTCAATTGAAATTTTGAGGAGCCCTTGGAAGGCATAGTTGTATAAATGTTTTAATCCTGCCAAGGGCCAAGCAAAAGAAAATGGTTTAAATTATTTTTAAAATCTTAAAAAAATAAAACAAGAGAAAAAAAATTCTTTTTCAAAATTCAAAAAAAAATCTTGAGGGTTGAACTTGGTTGAAACCGCTCTCTTCTAACTTTTTTATGAAGGTTATTTATCGGGAACATTAGAATGGAACGAACTTGTTGGCTCAATATGTAATTGTGCCTATCTCCATCATGGAAGATACCAAAAGACAGAACTAAATTCTAAAGGACAACCGAAGCCGATAAAGATGTGGGTATTTTGTCTCCAAGGAAAAGAGGCGACCTGGTTGATTATCTTAGACAGTTCCAGGATGTTCTCACCTGATCTCAAGAGAAACTATCTCATTTGGATAATGGTCAAGTAAAGTATAAAATCAGGAGCAAGGCTTGTAAATCGAAGAATTCGAATTCTAGATGAAGTTGGCGTTCACTCATCATCTCACAGCATTCAAATCAATTGGTCAACATCGAGCTTCTGCGTCCGAAAAAAAAGAAGAAAATTCACCGATTATCTCTCGGGTCTGCATCCATTGGTGATTCTCTTTAATACATTAATGCAAAAATCATGCAGGGGCATGCAATTCAAGTCTCAACATGAGGAAATGTCACATTGGTCATCCATAATTTCTCAAAGCTCTGCCAATGAATCTTTAATGAAGAATACATCAATTAGCCCACCAGTTGGCCCACCAAGCTCTAACTCATCAAAATATTTCTCTTCTACCAGCAAAGGAGTTTTATTACAGCCAACTCTATCCATCAGTTTGTTTTTTAATTCAACAATCAAGATGCAACCATCTTTGTTCGATGGTACTCTGAGCAGGGAATAACTTTACATCATTATAAAGGTTCTCCTAAGGCATATGCCTAGTCTCATTTTACAGATGGAGGTAACTTTCCTGAGTCATCAACGCTAAAATTGTGTGTAGCTGCTACTTCTGGGGCCTGATGATAACGCAAAGTCTGCAAACATACTGAGGAAGGTGGATTGGGTCTCAAGAAAATTAAAGATTTGAACAAAACTGGCTTGGTTAAGTTGTTTTGGAATTTGGCCTCAAACAATAAATCACTATGGTCTCAATGGACCAAAGCTAGGTACGTTGGGAATGGGGATCTCTGGAGTTGTATGAAACCAAATGATTGTTCTTGGGCTTGGGGTGGTATTCTAAAAGTTCGAGAAGATGTTATGAGACATGTTCGCACTATATTGGGGATGGATCTTCTACCTTTCTTTGACGAAATCCGTGGCTATTGAACTATTCATTAATTTAACAGCCACCCGAATGCTCTGGTTAGTGATTTTGTTGAAAATAATAGATGGAAAGAACTGAGTTTCATCACGTATGGAATGTAAAAAGTTTGGGATAAAATATCAAAAGAGCCTATCCCAAGTGGAAATGTCAAGGATCGTATTGCCTGAACACCTTCTAGTTTCGGTAAATTCACCTTTCAAAGTGCTTGTAATGCAATGAGGGTTCTTAACAATAAGTTTATTTGGAAGAATATGATTTGGAATAGGTACAATAATTTGAGGTATTCCTTTATAACTTGGTTGGCCATTAACCGAAAATTGCTTATCGTGGAGAACCTTACCAAGAGAGGTATGATTCTCCCTTCAAGATGTGTTCTATGTTGGTCATCCGAAGAGGATAACGATCATATGTTTTTTCAGTGCTCTTACTCGACTTGGGTATGGAGGTCAGCTCTTGCTCGGTGTAATTGTCAGATTCCTCCTACTATAGGAGCTGTTGAAGTTGCAGTGGGCAGGGTCATGAATTCTTACAAGAACAACAGGTTCCTTACTGATGTGTTGAGCGTTTCTTTTAATGCATCGGTGTATTTTTTGTGGCAAGAACAAAATTTGAAGATTTTTTAAAATAGACAAAATCATAAGAGATAGATTCTTAAGATAGTGGAAGGGGTGCTTCAAATAGTCTTCGTCATTGCAAGATTGAGGAGGATTAACCAGTAAAAGTTGTACTGGGCCTAGGGGTGATGGCGATGCCGAAGTTCCTAGTGATCTAGTATAACTTTTGCCTGTTAGTTTTTTATTTTTATTTTTTTTGTAGGTATCTTTGTACTCTATTTTCTCTCTTTTCTAGTAAATGATAGAGTGAGACCCCATAGAACCTCTAGCTTGCATATAAAAAAAAAAAATGGATACTTTGTCATTCAAAGATCTCCTAAAGGAGGCCATCATTTCAAAACCAGTCAGCGAAGTTTTCTATCCCTTAAAATATATATCCGTCGATACATAATTTAAGCTTTGGCCTTTTCTTTCAATTAACCCAAAAAAAAACTCAACAAAAAAATCAAAAAGTCAAGACACGAAAACACAAAAATAGAAAATTCAAAAGAAAAAGAAAATCAGAAGAATCACTTTTCGTACCAATTAGGGCAGTTATGCTAAGAAAAAAAATAAAACAAAAAAGAGTGGGGAACAACAAAAGGAGAGACGAAAAGAAAAGAGAAAAAGAAGAGAGAATTCCAAAAGGGTGAAGAAAAGATAGAAAAGAAATTGAAGTCATTAGGTGTACATATAAAGTAGAAATAGCAAACTCCCCGAAAGAACAAAAGAAAATATATTATCACGACAATGAATTGTACTTGTAAGCCCTTCCAAGGACTCATTTTAAGTCTATATATACGTGTGAATTCCTAACCCATCCCTTTTAAGTTCAAGGCCACATTTCATCTAGGAGAAAGCCCTCTTAGAGATCAATGAATGACTTTGATATCCACGAAGTCAATATGAGTCAAATCAGAAGGTGAAAGGCGATATACTATAACCAGCCAGCTATGACGGAGTTCTCACATGATGGGGCATTGAATGGCACAAAAGTGATAAAAAAGAAAAAAAAATACAGAAAAAAAAGAAAAAAAAAAAGAGAAAAGGAAACAAATTTCAAATGCAAGTTCAAAGTAAATTGGACGTGGTGAAAATCCGTAAAGGGCATCAGGGTAAAAACAGCGAACTTGCATCATACGAAGTGAAAACCCGAAAGGGCGCTAAGAGTAAAAATGAGAATAATTGGACATGGTGAAAGCCCGTAAGGGCATTGTTGGGTTAAAATGAAAAAAATAAGGGGCAAAAACTTTTTGAAAATACTGGTACTGCATTTCGGAGTTCTTAGACATTTGTTGTAGTCAGATAGGCACTTACTGGGCTGTTTCAAGGCATGATAGAAGGTGGAATCAATTTCAAGGATTGTACACCCTAATCTTAGAAGGCTAGCGAATGCCCTAAAGAGTCTAAACTGATCAAGGCAATGATGGAGATAGAGTTAGACGATTTTGAGCCACAAGCCCTTCTAATCCGAATATCATGATAATGGCCACTTTCTTTTCATCTTTCAAAATGAAATGGAAAAAATATATTTCTATTCCTTTTTATGTCCATGTACATGTGTCGCATCGTACTCTTGTCTTAAAAAAATAAGAAAAAAAAATATAAAATCCAAAAAAACCCAAAAAATATATGTTCTAAAAAATAAAAATTAAATGAAAAAAATGTAAAAGTTTGTTTCTCTTTCTGTTAATTAGGATGCATATTTATTATCTATGTAAATAGAAAGGGACTGACGCTTTCTTAAGAATGTGTGGGAATATCAAATGGCCTAAAGTCTCTGTAGACACTCCCATTTTGCCCTCTCAAAATATACAAATTTGTTCGATCAACCTTTGACCTCATAACCCTGATATGGGACCATATGCTAAAATAATAGTATATGGTTGGACACAGGCTGAAACAATAGTTCTGTGGCTCAGGCCTCATACCCCCGACGTGGGAACCATGCACTGAAACAATAGTACATGGCTGAACAAAAACTAAAACAATAGCTCTGTGGCTCAGATCCTGATGTAGGGAGACTATATGCTAAAATAATAGTATATAGTTGGATGCAGACTGAAACAATAGTCTTGCATTTCAGACTCCGTTGCCCTAATGTGGGACCATATACTGAAACAATAGTATATGGCTGAACACAGGCTGAAACAATAGTTCTGTGGCTCAGGCCCCATACCCCTGATGTGGGACCATGCACTAAAACAATAGTACATGATTGAACACACGCTGAAACAATAGCTCTGTGGCTCAGATCCCCACATAGGGAGACTATATACTGAAATAATAGTATATAGTCGAAATGCAGGCTGAAACAATAGTCTAGTATTTCAGACCCGACTCGAACCCTGACAAACCTGAATTAAGCACCTAAAACCAAGCGCTCAATTTGATTGCATGGCAAATTACAAGCGCGCAATCAGTCCCTTCTCAGACCAGACTTCCTCTCTCCAGACTAACTCGAGACTCGATCATGCACCTGACACCAGACGCGCGATCGGATTGAGCGCCACATCACCAGCACGCAATTGGCTTACGCCCAGCTTAGCCTCACTGTCCTTGACCCCTAAGTTTCCTCGAATAAATGGTTCGAGAGTGGCGCTTAATTGGATTACACACCCCAAAATGGACGCGCAATTAGTTCTAACGCTATTAGGACTAGGAAACTCACAGAGCAAGTCAGCCGGTCACTCACTGAGTCGGTGACCGACTCAAAGCGATTAAGTGCTGGGAAACCAGCGCATGATTTTATTAAACGCCTGAAACAATGCGTTTAATTAGAAAAAAAATCTATAAAAGTTTTTTTTTAATTTCAACCGAAACGAACACAACGAGGCTGGCAATTTTCGAGAGAAAACGGACTTTTTTAGGATTCTAAAACCAGAGAACTCCGAGGACAAACCCATAGAGCAACCTAGTCATGGTTTCGAAATTCAAGCGCCGAATCTTCAAGATTTCTCTCCACAGCCCTGACCCGAGGTAAGGATTAATTTTTTAATTCACGATCATAACTTCTAGTTTCTAGATTAAGAAATTCTATTAGTTTTAATTTTCAATCTTAGACCATAGCACCCTTTTCAGACTGTAATTTTTTATATCTGGTTCTAATTCTCCAAATTCAGAACCAGTCCTTAATCCGACGATTTAATTTACTAATCCTAGGCTTTAATTTTGTTCTAAATCTTAATCTCTAGTCCTATTATTAATCTCTGGTTCTAGGTCTTAGACTCTAGAACCAGTCCTTAATCATACGGTCTGATTTTCTGATTTTGAATCCGAATTCAGTCCTAGAAATTTAGATTTAGATTTTAACTTCTTATTTTAATATCTCCAAAAATCCTAAATATTAATTTTAGTTTTCTAAAACTCTAGTTCTTAATTTAATTCATAATCATTATTCCGAAATCAATTCCAAAAATTCAAAAGTCTATTTTTTTATAGTCTGAAATTCAATTTACTTTCATCTCAGCCACCCAATTTGCCTAAGGGAGCTTACGGATGGTACTCGGGAACGAGGCCAATCCTCCTTAGCATAGCGGGCCCAAAACCCTTTTTTTTTAATTATAGAATTAATTAATTGCTTTTCTTATCTTTTTTTAGTATAATTAACTAGTAGATTTATTTTATTTCAGCATAATTAATTAATTAAGTTAATTAGATTTTAGTATGACTGAATAATTTTTTTAAATCAGATTTTAATTGCTTAATTTCTTGCTTTAATTAGAATTAGAATATCAGTTCCATAATTTCTTCTTAAATTTTTAGTATAATTAATTTACATGCTTTATTGTGATTAAATCCTTAGAATAATTGCTTCGATTAGAAATCTAACAAAGTTTGTTCCTTTATTTCAATTAGATAATTCTCCATAGCTAATTCCTCACTTTATTAGACCTCAGTACCATTAATCAGCCCTTTTATTTTAATTAGAATCCTAGTGTAATTAATTTATCGCTCTGATCATAAGTCTAGTCAAATCAGATCCTTTATTTTAATTAGAATTTAGTATAGCTAATTCATTGCTTTAATCGGAATATTAGCAAAATTAGTTCTACTTGCTTTAATTAGAATTTCAGTCTGACTAATTCATTGCTTAAATTAGAGTTTTAGTAGAATTGGTCCTCTATTTCAATTAGAACTCTAGTAAGACTGTTATAATTGATTTAATTAGAATTTCAATACAACTAGTATACTTGCTCTCCTTAGAATTTTAGTATAATTAGCATGCTCGATCTAATTAAAGTTTCACTAGAACTACTACATGTGCACTCCTAGTACAATTAGGAGACCTGATCATAATTAGACTTCTAATGAGATTAGGAAACTAAAATTAATTAAACTTCTTATGGGATTAGGACACTTAATTAATTAGACTTTCAATAAGGATAGGAATAGTAAAAATTAATGAGACTCCTGATAGAACTAGAATATTAAATTAAATAAATTACAATAGATTTTCACATAACCAAACTCGTAATAGAATCAGGGAAGTCTAAACTGACCAGAACTATAACAATAACGGGAAGTAAAAGGAAAATTAAACTATTTAAATTATAAGGAAAAGACATAGCTGCTGACATTCGCAGGCAAACGATTCAGTATAGAAGTAACCCATACCCGCTCTCAAGCGTGATCATTGACGTGTTACAGCGTCGATAAATATCTGAGCTGGTGATCACAACAAACTAGGAACCTTCCTAGAAAACTCTTTAGTTCTAACATTCCAAACGCCGCATTGCTAGAGTCCACTTGGACAGAATTAGAGCCACTGATTCAACGGGGACCTGGAGGAACCCAGAAAAAGCGTGCACCAACAGACTGGCGATCACGGTAGGATACTTTTGCAAACACTTTTTCTAGATAGTTTCCATCTTATCTCCTTATTTTCCTTTTCATCGTGTCATTTAGATCCCCTCTTATATATATATATGAGTCTTCGTCAAAGACTCGAGATGTCTGGTATACGAAAGGTGAGTTTAGGAGACCCACCATTGTGGGGATATCATAACAACCCCACGTACGAAGAAGAATCATTTCACAATCCCAGCCCATGACAATCTGAGATTAACATGGCCGGAGAGCAAGAAAATCCCTTCTCCACCCCACACACCAGTAATAATCATAATTGGAGAGATGGTAACATCGGACAAAACCTCATCGCTCAACAGATTTAGAACTCAGTATTCAAAGAATACAAAGAGGAGATGATGACTTCGAGGGTTAGTCGTCGCATACGGAACCATTAGATCACGATAATTTTCAGAAGAACAAGAGCGACAAGAGAGGCCACCTCCTAACCCGAGCACAATGTCAGCCCGCGCCACACCATTGAGGCAACCTGACCACACATTCTTCAATAATGACCCTTTAGATAAGGTTTGCTCACGGGTTGCTCCAAAAGACAGCACCATTAAAATCGAAGATCTCCCTAAAATGCTCAATGAGTACATGGCCAAGAGAGAGCGCCCCGGTCACTCATTCGGATTTGATAAATTTTATCGGGATGTCGAGTTTAATTTACCAATAGAATTTAAGCAATCGAAATTTACCAAATATAATGGCACAGGAAATCCGAATCATCACTTGGCCCTCTTTTGTAATGATTGCCGACTCATACGTGACAATCAAGGACTTCTCATTCACTATTTCCAACACCCATTAGAAGGAGAAGCTTTAGATTGGTTTGCGGGACTCCTGCTTTATAAGATAGAGACCTTCGATAAATTAGTCGATCAATTCCTAGACCAATACGAACACTTGATCCAGGAGACAGTCAGTCTTAGCGATCTAATGGCAGCCAAGCAAGGACCTGATGAAGAATTTACCGACTTTATCGCCAGATGGAGAAAACTTGCTGCTAGGACCGGCACCTCAATGAAAGAGAAGGATTCGGTGGACATTATTATAGATTACACTAGGGAACCATTAAAGAGCGCACTTGTCATAAGTGATTGCCCCGACTTCACTACACTCCACTCCCGGGCATCCTGACTAGCGCGATACATTAAAGGCGGAGACCTTGCTCTATCCATAGTCACGTCGAACGTAGGCTCTTCTAGTGAATCAAAATCGAAAAATAATAAGAAAGCCTTAGGAATCAAATAGGTCAACACCGTTGTTAATCAAGGATAAAACTCTGGAAACGAAAATTTCCACCCACGAAACTTTGGGCAAAATCAAAATCAGCAACGATACATGAACCAAAACCAAGACACTAATCAGCAAAGATTTGCAAACCAAAACTAAAGCCAAAACCAGAATCAGGGCCAGTATCAGAATAGAAATCAATATCCCAACACCTACCAGAATCAGAACATGACGCAGAATCGATCGGCCCATGTGCCAAATTACAATAGTGTGTCCCCACCACAGAACTTTAACCCAGCCAGAGGCCCCTACCAACCAAGGCGGGAACACTATCCCCTTTTATCGGATACAATTCCCAACATCTTTCATCTCCTTAACACTCAGAATTTCCTCTGATTCCCACAGGAAAGACCCCACCCATGGCCGACAAATCTAGACTATAGTAAATATTGTGCCTTCCATCGATACACAGGACACAACCTAGAGGACTATTGGGTCCTCAGGGACGTAATCTATGACATGAATGATCGAAGCCAGATCGATTGGGAAGCGCTTAGGAATCCTAACCCTAATAATAACCAACCCAACAAAATTTAGGGATCGTTAATAACCCCATGCCCAACTACAACCAAGCAACACCGGCTCAGGTCACCATCGTAGATCTCTCCGATCGAGCCCCCTTCCAACCTTCCACCTTAATCACTCGCATTCAACCCTCTGCTACTTTCACCCCGCCAGTGAGAGCTCCTTCACCCCTGCATCCCTCGACCCTGATCACTCGCATCGCTTCATCGAATCCACCTCCTTATCCAAAATTCACTCAGATACGAGTCCATTCCTTTAGGGCTAGGAGACCACTCCTCCGTAGTCACCCACTGGAACCTTCAACCCCTCCAATTCCCGAACCAACGGCATTACCGCTCCCTTTGTCTGATTCTGAATCTGAGTATGGAGATCACGTTCTCCAAACTGCAACACAAATTGCTGAATGGGTAGAAAGTGTCACCCAAAAAACTCCAAGCCAAGAAAATGAAATAACTATCGAGCGTTCTCTGAATCTAAAAGAAAGCGAGCCAGAAGAACATCCTGACCCATGCGAGATGCTGGTCTCTACTTTCCTAGAAGAGGAAGATTACACACAGTACATACCACCTTGGAGCGACACCATTCAGGTGCGCGTTCCAACCTTGAATTTTACCCATTTTACACATACATCCACATTAAGCTGCGCCAAGTTCGGTCAACAACCAACTTATCTGATTCTCAAATCAGTTATCAATTACCCACCTCCGCCTTTCCCTCGAAATAAGGATTTCATGAACGCACAACCACCAGAGGGGAATGTGAGAGAAAGAAAGGTTAACTTGCATCCCCCACCTCACATTATCCCTCCACCAATTCCTGTACCTCAACCATTCCAACCACTCGCACCTAAGGGCCATCGGCTAGGCAAAGAAGTTGCGCTCGAGCCAGGGCAAGAATACGACCTTCTGTGGCATCTCCAGAAGATCCCGACCCAGATATCCATACTAGAACTCATCAAGAAATCGCCTGACCATCAACGATTATTGATAAGGACACTTGAAGACACGCAAGTGGATGTGGATATGACCCTAGACGAGCTTCATCAAATCACTTCGGTCATAGCACAACCTCTGACGCTCACTTTTACAGATACAAACATGCCTAAAGAGTCACTCCGTACCCTCATATATCTTACAGTCATAATTAGAGGATTCTCTGTACCACACGCACTCATTGGCACGGGAATAGGACTTAACATCTGCCCTCTCACCATATTGAAGACGCTCGAATACAGATGTCAGGCCCTCCACACTGTCACTCATAGCTTATGATGGGTCACGTTGCTTTGTCAAAGGAACTATCAAGCAACAGATTCGCCTCCAACCTATAACGAAAGACATTACCTTTCATGTTTTTGATTCTGCTAGTACATACAATCTCATTTTAGGAAGAAAATGGCTGGAGTCAATGAAGGTCGTCGCATCCACATACCATTAATGCGTCAAATTCCCATACGAGGACTCCATCGTCCGTATATACGCTGATGCACCCCTCCAGGAGATGGATACTGATTATGTGGTGAGCATACCAACCACTCACGATTATGTGTTGAACATGGGTCATATTCAAAAGACTCGAATCCCTGACGAGACAACCGTTGCAGAAGTCTGCCCCCCTACCCTTCGTAGTTTTCCCCCAACACGTCGACAAAAATTAATGAGAAGAGAGGTTGGCCCAGACCTTGCCAAACTCTATGCCATTAACCCTACCACGACAAAAGGGTAAGACCTTATGTACCAACTTGGATACGTTCCCCACACCGAACTTGATAAAAATAAGCAAGGTCGTGTAGGACCCGTTGTCCCAACGCAAATACGTAAGCATATAGGGTTAGGTTACCAATCAGACGACCCATAAGCTGACTTGTCCCCTACCTTGCCAAAATGGTCTCTATATGACCACTTCGCCTAAGGGACCACTAAGAAGGTAGATCTGCTAAAGCATAAGGAAGTATCCTTCACTAGATCCCAAGAGTTGGAAATTGAGCAAATGACTAAAGCGTTCAATGATTAACCAATTTAAACGACGATATTGATGAATCACTCAAAGAATTCAAGCCCATGTTTGACACTAAGGAATTTACAGAAGAGAGGAGAGAACAACCCCCAGGACTCTACCCATGAGTAGAAGACTGGGAATCCACTGACGACGAAGATTTTCATATAGCAGCCTTGCAAGATTTTCATATACCTGAGAAAGAGATGATACTCCATAAGAAAATACTAACTCGTATAGCATCCACCTCGGCCTTGACCTTGAGGAATGGGAATACCCTTAGGACTCCCCTTGTATCGCTTACCCATACCAACCCCGCTGTAGGACATGCACCAGCATATTAGAGCGCTTCGCTAGTTGGATTCGACACTCTATGATAGGAGAATCGAATCATTCCAACTTTGTAACCACCAACACAAGTAATGACCTACCAGCTCAGCTACCGACACAAGAAGCAGAAAATCTCGACGGTCATCTGGTTGACCTAGAGGGAAACACTCGCACCACCCTTATAGAATTTGAAGACGAACTTGAACTAGACACTTCTACATCTCCAGATTCGCCGCAACTCCAAATATTTTGAAAATCTCTAGAGGAAGAGTGGCAACCTCCCCTGAGTGATGACGAGGACTACTAGATGACCTCCCGGCACTCGAGTTAGCGGAGCGAGCCAATCTAGGACTTCAAGCACTATCAGATCAAGAAGATGAATTCTATATTGTCTTCGACTCTAACCTAGAAGAATGGGAATGTCCTTGGGAATCCCTCTGCATTCTTCACCATTATCAACCTCAGCGTCAAGCATGCACGATCATCCTAATGTATTATGAAGATCAAGGAAAAGAACTCGCTACCCCTGAGGATCCTTCGGGAGATCCCCCTCGGTGGGAAGAACAAAGAGTTACGAGGCCTAATAGGAAGATTATAATTCATCAGAAGATTTATCTCTCAGCATTCAGATAGATGTGATCCTTTCTACCGACTACTTAAAGAAGGAACTGAGTACAAATGGGATGACTAGTGTCAGCAAGCCTTCGATAATATCAAGAAGTACCTCCTTAACTTGCCAATACTATCGCCACCTATCCCTCTCAGCGAACGACAAAGCAATAGGAGTAATTCTGGGATAATAAGAAGAAGATGGCAAGAAAGAGAAGGTTATCTACTACCTCAGTAGGACGATGGTCGAATACGAACGAAAATACACTTCAATGGAGAAGACTTGCCTCACATTGGTGTGGGCCTCTACCAAATTATTACACTACTTCAGAGCGCATAAAATACTAGTACTAGCCTGAATGGACCCTCTGAAGTATGTATTCGAAAAGCCCGAAACGTCAGGAAAGATCGCTCGCTGACATATGCTCTTGCAAGAATTCGATATCACTTATGTCATGTAGAAATTGATTAAAGGACAAGCAGTCGTCGATTACCTCGCAAATCTCCCACTGCCGAGTGACGAGCCTGTACACGCGGATTTTCCCAATGAAGACCTACTCATGATTCACAATGAATAGCCTGATAAGACCTCATGGACCCTTTATTTCGACGATGCTTTAAATCACAAAGGAAAAGGCATCGGGATAGTCCTCCTAAACCCACAAGGAGTTGTCATATCTAAAGCTTTTCAACTAGATTTCCCTGTCACTAATAATGTTGCAGAGTACAAAGCCTTTATAGCTGGACTACGAGCAGCGCTACTATTAGGTGTTAAACAGTTAAAAACTATTGATGATATTAAACTAGTAATTTCACAAGTCATAGGAGAATAGAAAACTAAGGAAAAAAAACTAATGGCATACCTAGAAACCGCTCAATATTTAGTAAAGAAATTTGAAAAAATCTCTTTCACGCACATCCCAAGATTAGAAAACGAGCTCGCAGATTCCTTAGCCACGCTGGCCTCGGTCATCCAAATACCTATCGGACAAAGTACCAAGACCTTCTTCATCGAAAAGCTGACAATACCCGCCCACGAGGTAGCATGGACCGTCAAGAGAGAACTACCCATCCTCCCCACAAGTACAGGTTCGAAAGAAGCAATCACCTTGAAAAAGCACGTCAAGACAGGAACTGAAGTCGCTATGTTCATATTTGAAAAATCACCGACTAACGATGGACAACCATGGTATTTCGACATCTGAAACTTCTTCAAACATCAACACGTCCCTCCATACGCCACAAAGATTGAACGAAAGATAATAAGGAACTGATGTGCCCGATTCTGCATACTCGATAAAACATTATACAAAGATGCCTTCACTAAAGGAGTACTACTACGATGCGTCACGACTGCTGAAGGATAATATATCATCCGAGAAGCACACGCCAGTGCCTATGGCACCCACTTCGATAGACAGAGACTCACCGATCAAGTTACACGACAAGGCTACTTCTGGCCGACAATGATCAGAGATTACCACCTCTATGTCCAATCCTGCAAGCAATGCCAAAAACACACAGCACTCATCAAAGCTCCATCAGTTGCATTAAACATTATGATCGCGCCATGGCCATTTTCGATGTGGGCCTTCGATGTCATCAGACCTTTCACAGACACTGTTGGGAACACTCACAAGCATGTGTTCATACTTACAACGATCGAATACTACATCAAATGGGCAGAAGCTAAATCTTATGTCAGAATCACCACTTTAACCCTCGTAAAGTTTATCGTTCGAAATATCATCACTAGGTTTGGATTACCCAGAATGTTTGTCACTGACAATGGATCACAGTTCATCACAGAGAATATGAAGAAGTTATGCAAGAAGTATGACATCTATCGATGCCACTCATTACCGTTCTACCTCAAGGAAATGGACAAGCAGAAGCTACAAACAAAATGCTAATTCGAATCCTGAAACGCACAGTAGAAATAAGCAATAGAGCCGACTGGCCTGAACGACTACCAGAAGCAATCTGGGCCTATAGGACCTCTATTCGTATGACCACTGGCCAAACTCCCTACCTCCTTACCTACAGGATGGAGGCAGTCGTACCATATGAGATACAAGTACCATCTTTACGGATTTAACTCGATGATGAGCTATCCTTAGACGAGGGGAGAATTGCCCTACTAACGCCACTAGAGCAGCTCGATAAAATACATCTAAGGGCAGCTGATCACATTCAGGTATATCAGAGGAGAGTGGCCAGGGCTTATGATGAGAAAGTCCTTGAATGAACCTTTAATATTGGGGAATTAGTCTTGAAGAGAATCATGCCTTCCAAGCACGCCCATCCGAAAGTAAAATTGAAATCGAACTGGGAAGACCCATATGTCATAACTGCCGCATACCCTGGAAATGCCTACAAACTGGCGAACCAAGACGAGGAAGAACTCCCTAGCTCTTGGAACGCCATATACCTTAGAAAATATTACCCTTAGCCCTATGATCGTCACATCTCGTGATTAAATACTTATACTTATCACTCCCGTAGTCTTCACGACCCATTCATTGGTCATACTCCTTCAATTCTCAGAATATCCTTAAGACCTCTGATTTATCGCCCGCCTTTTCTCACTCGGGCAATCTGATTAAAGGACTAGTGACCTATCTAACATCTTTCAAAAGCATAAGTAATACCTGATCCTTATTCCCCCCCCCTGTCATTGGAGGAGACGTTAGAGCAAAAAAAATAAAGATGTTAGGTTCAATCAAAACTCATTATTCTTGCACTAGCAGGATGCTTTCAAAAAATATGTATTTACATGTCAAAAATCGAGTGAGAGCATTACGACGAATGAACAAGTCAATAAGCTCAGGGAAGCATAAGTAGGCCGTGAGGACATCTCTGGTAACTTTACTATAAGTGTATAACCAAGCTGCGAGGGCATCCGTGATATCCCCATACTACTAGATGTCATCTTAAGGTGGCGGGAGGAGGATAAACTCCTCCTAACTATAGAATGTGAGATTTTGATGGTACCAAAATATGATGAAGAGCTCGATCATGGCATCCCGTATCCCTCTGAGAAAAAGATTGTTACCTACCCCTTTTGGAAAGCATTAGATACAAACTATTCTCTGCATCACTGAGCCTTATCCCCCCCCCCCTCTTCTATTTTTATTTTCGGACGATAAATCAAAAGCCTTACAGGATGTTCCTAGAAATGAAACCAAAAACTGATAAATGATGACTGATGCAATCACCTACTATACCTACCATACTTGTCCCTAATAGCCATGGGATAGGATGACCACCACCCCAAGGTAGACCCCTGTGTACAACTGGCCTATTTAAAGAGACCTCCCCAGTTCGATGACGGTATCAATCAACTTTTCTTCAAAACTAACTCACCAAGTACCCATGATCGCTTATACACCCAAAGTGCTCATCTCCAAACCCAGAAAAGCTCCATTGCATCTTGACGCTGGGACATTTTTTTTGGATTAGAAGAACAATCATATCAGAAGCGTCGGCTTGTCCACAAAGAAGATAAGGAACGTCGAAATTACCATTCGAAAAGTGCTATCAAAGATACCGTACTGCCGATCATACCACGCTCCTACACTGGGGCATTTTTATTTATTTTATTTTATTATTATTTCTATCTTAGTTATTTGCTTTCCCTATTGCGTTATTTTCATTTTTTTTTTAAATAAAAAAAGAAAAGAAAAAAAGAGCACATATTCATCTTTTGCTACTAGACTCCGGTCTAAGACACTTACTCCCCTTGACAATTGGAAAGGGGGAGAACAAAACTACTAACAGCATTACTTTCACAAGTGCAGATATGAACCAACCTCCAACTATCACCGAGCCAGCTCAGGAAGCATCCAAGTCCCAATGACGATCGATGGCGCTAAAGTAACTAAAAAGTAAAAGTAGATGCAAGAGGTAACTAAAAGAAAATGAGCCAATCAGGTACATCTAAATCGAAAATCTCTCTATATATGTCAAAATCTTTTCATTTCTTTTTACACTTATCACCGGGAGCATCCCCCCTATATAAACAACACACACATACCTCTATATACAACACACACACACATCCCTACTCCCTACGCTATCGCTGGGACAGTCGATCACCACTGTCCCTGGTATCATCAGCTCGGAGGTCCGTAGACTAGTCCTCTAAAAATACAATCCCGGCACCCGGAGTCCTCAGAACCTTTAGATGATGAGGCCTTGCTACAGAACCCAACCCTCTGGTTGCACGCTACCTACCAAGCGCGTAATCACTTCAAGCGTCCACACAGTGGCGCATGAATGCCAATGGTCACCCGTACAGTGACCAGCCACCGCCCTAATCACGCGCCCGATACCGTGCGTTTAAATCGATCAAACGATCAAAAACTAGTGCTTAATAACGCTCTAACACTTTGAACACGCGTCCACTCTCTGGCGTGCAATTAATTTATGCGCTCTGAGTGAAGCGCGCAATTCCCCAAAACAAAAAAAAAAATGCCCAGGACAGCACATTCACATGCCTAAAATAAGTGATCTCCGATACTAATTATTAGCCTAAACAGCACCCTTGTTAAGCCCGATGCAAACCATTCACACTTAAAGAAATATCCACCCCGATAACTAAACCAAAAACCAAAAAATGCCCCAACATCACCTATACACTCCAACTAATGCCAAACCAAGAAAAACTAAAAAAAATGCCCCCCATCATCCGTTCACTTGAAACTAAACTAAACTAAACCAAAAAAACTACTCCTAGAACACCCAAGATCAAAAATAAATAAATAAGATTAGACCAAAGTTAAATAAATAAGCATCACACTCAAAACTAAATCGAAGCAAGCTACCAAATAAACAAAAATCTACTAAATAGAAATTGCCAGAAATGAGGTAAAAAAATATAATCACTTCATAAAATAAATAAAATAATTACAAAATACACCGAGGGTATATCCTCTGAATATACAACTCAAAACAAGGAACTTAAAATCCGCACGTTCAAGCAATGCACGAATCTGGATTTATTCAGGAAAACAAAAATCCTATCTTCCCCTCTTCCCTTAGCATGGCAGCAATTTGACTGCTACCTTGCATTCCCAATCCCGTCCATTCTTAATAATCCATGCAATAAACACAACTCTTTGGGTCCAACACCCGGGATATAAAAAAGAAAAGAAGAAAAGACATTAATGAACAAGAAAATGTCCAAAACAAAAAAAGTTTTTAAAAAATGCCCCAAAACTTTTAATCTCAAACTTGGAATAAAATCAAAAACAACAAGAACCCAAACCTTTTAGCTCACACATTTATAAACTATACCTCCTGAATTACCAAATGACAAGTGTCACACCTTTAAACCTTTCTAATCTAATTAAATCTAAAGCAAATACATACCCCTTCAGAAAGACTACAATCCATGATGGACTCAGATGAACCAATAATTACACAATATTTAACCCCCTAAGAAGCACCAATCCCCCAAGTCTAGATAAACCAATAAGATTTAAACATTCAACATCCATCTAGAAACTTTGAAAGCTCACACCTTTTAAGTCTCATGTTGAATCAAACCTTAAATCAGACAAAACTTTAAACAAAAAAAAGCTCTCTAAAATGAGACCCTAACTTGTTTAGGACAAAAAAAAATGCCCTCAACAAACCAAATAGAACCAAGTAAATTAACCTCGAGATAAGCCCTGAATAAATTCAGAATGAATCCTTAAACTCTAAACTAAATCCTAAAATAAGTCAAACAAATCAGGTAAATCCAACTAATCCGCTAATAAGCTTAAATTAATAAACAAGCACAATAAAACAAAATGAAGACTGGGTTGTATTATTGTGCTTGTTTATTAATTTAACCTTATTAGCAGATTAGTTGGATTTACCTGATTTGTTTGACTTATTTTAGGATTTAGTTTAGAGTTTAAGGATTCATTCTAAATTTATAACCCAAAACGAAATTCATGTTTTAGTTGGATATTTTGTATTTTGTATTACAAGTATCACCGAAGGCATACCTCCTAAATTTACAACCTAAAACGAAAACCTAAAAGTTTAACCTACAATCCAAAATGAAGACTGGGTTCAAAGTGAGGAGCAGATTCTGCTCGAAGTGTCCAATCAGAGACTTCACGGAGAATTGGTTGGGAAACACATCCCTCCACCTTTTGCTCCTTCTCTTCTGCTATCTTCACCTCCTCCACCGCCACCTCCTCAACGCTGCCTTCACTACTCCCTAAAAAGGACCGATGTGAAGACTAGCGCCCTCATTCCCAATACCGCTCACTCTCAGAATAATGCCGTCTACGAGCATCACCTCGAGACAAAGATCATGTGAAATAATGAATATAGGAAGAAATGACATCCCAATCGGACAGTTAGATCGTCAGATATCACTAAAATATGAATTTCATAATACAAAATATCCAAAAAAAGATCAAAACTCAAGACTAAACTAGAAAATGAAAAATAAATGAAGTCTCCCTCGCTTATATAGAGTACGGACCTAATCATGCGCTCGAACACATGCGCTTAATTCGATCACGCGCTACGCACACTACGCACAATCCAAAACACACGCTCCGATCCAAGCGCGCAATGAAGCCCTCACTCGTACCAACGGCGCGACGCTCCGATCGTGCGCATTCCATGAACCGCGCAAATTGATCAAACGACACACTGCCACCGCGTGACCTGAAAGATCACCCATACACTGACCTGGTGACACTTCGATCACGCGCTTATATTATAATGCAGAATACAATCACATGCACACTCTCACACACGTAAACGACCCCTCAAACATGAGATCACACGCCCGAAAATAGGCACGCAATCGTATTGAGCGACCTAAAACAAGCGCGCAATACCTGACTTTAGATGAAATCTATTCCCTCATACCTTTTATCGCATCATTGCCAAGATTCTTTTGTCCCATCGCATAGCCTCACAGGCTGTTCCTACCGAAAAAAAAAAGAAGACTTACTCATCAGTCCCATCGTATACCCTTACATGAGAAAGAAGCATTGACAGCACCCATTCCCATCGCGATAACATGTACACATGCGATATCACCTCAATATCCAGTCCCCATTGCGATAAATTAACCATACCCTTATGACCCATCGCGAAAATCCAAAAGCAAACCGCCCAAAGACGAAGCCAATCATGACGCAACTACAACATGATTTCTTTTATAACTCAAGATCTACCAAAGAAAGACACCAACGTCCCATCGCGCAAATATCCCACCAGCACACCTCCGCTAACTACGCTCAGCCGACATCCCATTGCAGACATCACTACAAAAAAAAAAAAAAAAAAAACTCAAACAGCACATGCCACGTTGTATAACGAAAAGAGGAAAGATTGATCATGTCCCATCGCTAAGGCAAAGGGCTCTCTCCCGAATTGATCCCCACGTCCCACCAGGACTCACCCAGCATGCAGTCAAAGAAAGGGAGAATCCCCAAGTCCCATCGCGACATCATTTCTCCTAAGACATCACATCACAAGCACCAAGCCGTGCTACAGCAGCCAAAGGGAAGGAAGAAATCTCCCAAGTCCCATTGCGACAGTACAACATCACCAGACCCACAAGCTACGCATAACTCAGATAAGTATCACCCTCAGGTAAGTACTACCTGCTTTCTTTTCAATCATTCGATATTTCTTGTAAAATATATAGTTAGTTATAATTAAGTCAAAACGTTTTCAAAACCCGTCTCTCTCGACTCGCGAATCACTGTAGTCCTCCCATAAGAGACAATCATCAGTATTCGTCGAGAAGGTTAGACGGAGTATTCGACATGCCAAGTGTCGTCTTGACAACCACAACAATGGTCGGGTCCATAAATCCCGTATTAGTGGATCTGCTCAGCGACGTCTCGAAAGCCACATTTTTTACCGTTTTACCACCGAATTGATCTTAAGTTAAAATCCCTAAAATTTTAAATTTTCAAAACTTTCGAATCTTCAAAATCCCCTTACTAAAAAAAATTTTAAAAAGAAAAGAAAAGAAGAAAAGAAGAATAAAGCAATAAGATAAATAGGCCCAACTCACCTTTCTTAAATACAAAAAAAAAACTGATTAAGTGCCAGTCCACCCGCACGTAATAAATTACACTTGAACCTGACCTTTAACTCCTTAGACCGCCTGAACTTGCAATCAAGTGCATATCCCACTGCGCAGAATTAGATTAAGCGCACACTGCACTGCGCAGAATCATTTGTTCAGATACATTAGGATTAGAATTCCCAACTTACAGGCCAACCCCTGAACTTGCAATCAAGTGCATATCCACTGCACAGAATTAGATCAAGCGCACACTCTATTACGCAGAATCATTTATTTAGAAATATTAGGATTAGAATTCCCAACTTAGAGGCCGACTCCAGATGGATCAAGCACACGCGCCACTGTGCAGAATTCAATTGAGTACACCTCACAAGACCCCCACCCCAATTATTAGCCCAACCGGCCATTCCCCTAGGAAGCTAAACATTGAGTATATTTAATCTAAGAACTTACAAATGTCTATTGGAAAAGGAACGCCTGACGCGCATTGCTATGAGCAATGACGACCCCGGTCTGACATTACTTGCAAAAGCCTTCGATATTACATGATATTTCATTTTATTATTATCGGTCCCTAGATCTTATTTTGGATATTTGATTGATGCCCCGGTACCTCAATTGCATAAAATATCTCTGTTAGCCCGCGCCATGCCACGGGATGCGCCATACACCCACAAATTCGTAACGTGCCCTTCAACAGCTATCATTTGCCCTTCAAATGCTCCATTTTAGCTTACGCTGATAGATAAGAAAGACAAGCATGTCATGTTAGCATCCCCAGTTCACATTTGTGATTTTCCAAGAGAAACAAGAAGACACCTCGAATGAGGGGTGTCTACTTCTTCGACGCGTTCTTACTTCGTAAGAGTGCGCCGACGAGGGGCATCTGTAGACACCCCCATTTTGCCCACTCAGAATATATAAATCTATTCGGTCAACCTTTGGCCTCATAACCCTGATATGAGACCATATACTGAAATAATAGTATATGACTGGACACAGGCTGAAATAATAGTTCTGTGGCTCAGGCCTCATACTCCTGACATAGGAACCATGCGCTGAAATAATAGTGCATGGCTGAACACAGGCTGAAATAATAGCTCTGTGGCTAAGATCCCGACATAAGGAGACTATATGCTAAAACAATAGTATATAGTCAGAATATAGACTGAAATAATTGTCTTGCATTTCAGACCCCGTTTCCCTAATGTGAGACCATATACTGAAATAATAGTATATGGCTGGACACAGGCTAAAACAATAGTTTTGTGGCTTAGACCCCATACCCCCGATGTGGGACCATGCACTGAAATAATAGTATATGGCTGAACACAAGCTGAAACAATAGCTCTATGGCTCCGATCCCCACATAGGGAGACTATATACTGAAATAATAGTATATAGTCGAAATGCAGGCTGAAACAATAGTCTAGCATTTCTGACCAGACTCGGACCCGAATAACCCTGAAATAAGTGCCTAAAATCAAGCGCACAATTCGATTGAATGCCAAATCACAAGTGTGCAATCAGTTCCTACTCAGACCAGACTTCCTCTCCCCAGACTAACTCGAGACTTGATCACGCGCCTGACACCAGACGCACGATCGGATTGAGCGCCATATCACCAGCGCGCAATTGGCCTACGCCCAGCCTAGACTCACTGTCCTTAACCCCTAAGTTTCCTCGATTAAACGCTTCGAGAGTGACGCTTAATTGGATTACACACCCCAAAATGGGTGCGCAATTAGTTCTAACGCTATTAGGAGTAGGAAACTCACTAAGTAAGTCAGCCGGTCGCTCACTGAGTCAGTGACCGACTCAAAGCGATTAAGCGTCAGGAAACCAACGTGCGATTTTATTAAATGCCTGAAACAAGGCGTTTAATTAGAAGAAAACCTATAAAAGCTTTTTTTAATTTCAACCGAAAAGAACACGAAGAGGCTGGCAATTTTCGAGAGAGAACAGACTTTTTTGGGATTCTGAAACTAGAGAACTCCGTAGACAAACCCATGGAGCAACCTAGTCATAATTTTGAAATTCAAGCGCCAAATCTTCAAGATTTATCTCCGCAGCCCTGACCCTAGGTAAGGATTAATTTTTTAATTAACGATCATAACTTCTAGTTTCTAGATTTAGGAATTCTATTAGTTTTAATTTTCAATCTAAGACCGTAGCACCCTTTTCAAACCGTAATTTTTTATATTTGATTCTAATTCTCCGAATTCAGAACTAGTCCTTTATCTGACGGTCTAATTTACCGACTCTAGGCTTTAATTCCGTTCTAAAATCTTAATCTCTAGTCCTATCATTAATCTCTGGTTCTAGGTCTTAGACTCTAGAACCAGTCCTTAATCATACAGTCAGATTTTCTGATTTCGGATCCGAATTCTGTCCTAGAAATTTAGATTTAGATTTTAACTTCTTATTTTAATATCTCCAAAAATCCTAAATATTAATTTTAGTTTTCTAAAACTCTAGTTCTTAATTTAATTCATAATCATTATTCCGAAATCAATTCCAAAAATCCAAAATATTATTTTTTTTTATAGTTCGAAATTCAATTTACTTTCATCTCAGCCACCCGATTTGCCCAAGGGAGCTTACGAAGGGTACTTGAGAATGAGGCAAATCCTCCTTAGCATAGCGGGCCCAAAGCCCCTTTTTTTTACGAATTCTAGAATTAATTAATTACTTTTCTTATCTTTTTTTAGTATAATTAGCTAGTAGATTTATTTTATTTTAGCATAATTAATTAATTAAGTTAATTAGATTTTAGTATGATTGATTAATTTCTTTAAATCAGATTTTAATTAGTTAATTTCTTGCTTTAATTAGAATTAGAATATCAGTTCCATAATTTCTTCTTAAATTTTTAGTATAATTAATTTACATGCTTTATTGTGATTTAATCCTTAGAATAATTGTTTCGATTAGAATTCTAACAAAGTTTGTTCCTTTATTTCAATTAGATAATTCTCGCATAGCTAATTCCTCGCTTTATTAGACCTCAGTATAATTAATCAGTCCTTTTAATTTAATTAGAATTCTAGTGTAATTAATTTATCGCTCTGATCATAAGTCTAGTCAAATCAGTTTCTTTGTTTTAATTAGAATTTAGTATAGTTAATTCATTGCTTTAATCAAAATTTTAGCAAAATTAGTCTACTTGCTTTAATTAGAATTTCAGTCTGACTAATTCCTTGCTTAAATTAGAGTTTTAGTAGAATTCATCCTCTATTTCAATTAGAACTCTAGTAAGACTGTTATACTTGATTTAATTAGAATTTCAATACAACTAGTATACTTGCTCTGCTTAGAATTTTAGTACAATTAGCATGCTCAATCTAATTAAAGTTTCACTAGAACTACTACATGTGCACTCCTAGTACAATTAGGAGACCTGATCATAATTTGTCTTCTAATGGGATTAGGAAACTAAAATTAATTAGACTTCTAATGGGATTAGGACACTTAATTAATTAGACTTTCAATAAGGATAGGAATAGTAAAAATTAATTAGACTCCTAATAGAACTAGAATATTAAATTAAATTAACTACAATAGATTTCCACATAACCAAACTCGTAATAGAATTAGGGAAGTCTAAACTGACCAGAACTATAACAATAACGGGAAGTAAAAGGAAAATTAAAATCTTTAAATTATAAGGAAAAGATATAGCTACTGACGTTCGCAGGCTGACGATTCAGTAAAGAAGTAACCCATACCCGCTCTCAAGCATGATCATTGACGTGTTACAATGTCGATAAATATCTGTAGCTGGTGATCGCAACAAATTAGGAACCTTCCTAGAAAATCCTTTAGTTTTAACATTCCAAACGCTGCATCGCTAGAGTCCACTTGGACAGAATTAGAGCCACTGATTCAACGGAGACCAAGAGGAACCCAGAAAAAGCGCACACCAACAGTCTCGAATCAAGCAACCTCTTGAATTGTCAAAACATTTCATGTCAACAACGGCTATAGACGAATTAGATGAAGCATCTCACCACTCACCTAAGACGTTCGGCCTTGTACGTATGTATTTTCATGTCCCCGAAAAAGAGGAGATTTATGTCCTAAGCCTAAGGTTTGCCTTGGACCTTCGAATCCTACTTTAAAGTAGGAGCAATAGTATCAATCATGGTCAAACAGTCGATGTTTCGATCGGATTGATTCAACCGTTCATCCTTTGCTCTAATCGCTCAAGTATTTTTTGGATTCATATGAACTTGAGTGTCTTAAACTTCAGATTCATCACGAGCTATTTCAGAAGAGTAGACTCTTGGTCTACGCTATTCGGGCATACGCCTTACGAGATTTGACGATCGGATAACTCCGTTATAAAAAAATTTAATTGTTGGTTAAAACCATGTCAGATATGAAATTACATATCGAACAATTATGTTCAAACATACATACAGAATTATTCATTTCCCTTAATTATTCTTAGTTGTAGGCTTAAAACTTGCATTTGTGCACGGTAACCCTGTAAAGTGCACGCAAATGTATCTGGGTATCCGTTGGATGGTCGTTGTTTCTATAAAATATACCTAGTCATAATCTAGGACAGGACTTCCATCGCCTTTGTAATTAATTGCCCCTAATGGGTCCATGTATATGCATAGTTGAATCATTTGTAAGATCATTCTTAGCAGAGCCCAAGATTGGGTGTCTCCTTCTTTGGTCTTTGTTTGCAAGCAATCAAATACCAAAGAGGGGCATTTGTAGACACCCAATTTTGACCCGATCCTTTCGAAGTTGTATGAAGTTGAGCACTCTAGTTCATAATGATCCAAGCTTTTGAAAGCATCCCCCGTAACCCTTGACATCCTTAAGAAGCCTAGAAAAACCTTAGAGAAAGACCACCGATTCTTGGATTATCCCAAAGTCAGCCAATGAAGGCTCAAGGCCCCAAAAAATTGCATTTCAGGGATTCATGATATTGTGCAGCCCTTGATAGCGAGTGAACTTCCAATGACCATAACTTTTAATAGAAAAGTTTGATGGATTAATAAAATATATCGTTTTGGGGTAGCTCGAGACGATACATCTAATGGGCATGAGTAAATTTAACCTATGCTATGCCCACATGAGAAAATTTACTCATGCATGCATAGTATGCAAGCATGACCCCAAAAAAAATTTCTCCAGAATTGCTCTAGTACGGGCCCTGAACTTCTCATTTGGATTTTGGGGATTTAAAGCATGCATGCATAATATGCACACATGCCTTAAAAACCTGCAAAATCTGAGATTTGGAGTTTTCTAGGTTAGATTTTTTACTTGTGAACTATCCCATACTTTGGGGTTAGGGTTCCAACTACCTTTAGACCCCCATAAGCCATTAGAATCACCATTTTGCCATTTAAGTGACTACCCTATCATCCACCATTAAAATCCAAAGTCAACTTCTTCAAACCCCACAATTTCTGAATCCTTAGATGAACTCATTACCTAATTTTAAGCCTTCATTGGAGCTTTAAGGGCCCACTAATCACCCCCTACTCAATAAATAGAGACCCCCACCCCTCACTTTTACCACTCCTAATTTTCCTAAGGAGAAACCCTAGCCAACCTCCCCTTCATACCATCATATTTCCAACTTCACCATTTCCAAGCCTTGAAACCCTAACCAAGCTCTCCCTCATACCATCACTTCCAACTTCCCTACTTCCAAGCCTTAGCAAAGTTAGGATCCCGTTTACCCTAGTTTGCTTTCGAAAGCTTGCTGGAGTAGTTCAACGTGAAGATCCGACGGTGGTGTTACACGGGCCTGAGAGTTCATCTCCTGCTCTCCCCTTTCTTCCTCTACCTTCTATTTTCCTTTTTGCTTTTCCTTTATCTTATGATTTAAGTCATTATGCCACCAAAATTTCAGATAGTTCGGAGAGCTTAATAGGATCCGAGTGCTTCAGGTAAGGGGAAGTGTTGCCCATTTCATCTCTTTATTTTTATAATTTGTCCATAATAGAGACCACTTACGAGTGGGCCGATTAGGTGCCTAACACCTTCGTAATCGGTAACTGTCACGACCCGAAATTCTACCCCATCCCGAGGGCCTAGAATTTTGAGTTATGACCACACATATCTAGGATATGCTAAGCGGACATACACCTAATCAGAGTTATCATGCAAAATAGGTTCCATGAAATCCGTGAAAGTCAACACATAAAGGTAGAGATAAAAATAGTCATAAATAATGGAATAAAAGTAATGAATCTGAATAATCCACCAATAAAATAATAATGACAGTCGGAGATAAATCCGATAAAATGAAATCATAAAATCCATAATACTAGTATCAATAAAATTTAATATCAAGTCCACAATGATCAATAACCAGCACTCGGATCAAGATCAGCATCGTAGTCCTCCTGATAACCGACAACGTCGCCCACCCAAGGCTCCTAGTACTCAACGCCCGCGGGATCAATGAAATCAGCGTCGGTGGGATCTAGAAGGCTCGTGTCTACTCCACCAGCGTAATCACCTGCAACTGTTAGATTATCGTGGGATGAGTTTACTCAGTCACGTAAACTCAGTAGATACACCACCAATCCACCCCAAACTACTCAGGTCCATCTCAAAGCAGATAATAAGAGAAAGATAAAATCATTTGTATATCATAAAACTTATATCATATCATAAATGCAAGACTATGATCTAAATACTTATATCCTAACGTACCTCACCATGTCATCATAATATATCATATCATGTCTTATTATCATTCTCGCACATATGTCTGTACATCACATGAGCGTAACTAACATACTCGTAAAATCCTAAATAACCTGTGCCAGATTCGCTGCTCGAGCTACCATGGGAGGGTCAACATAGTATCATACCATCATATCATAATGCCCTCGTGTCATACTCATACTCCACCATCCAACCAATGGGGAGACATAATGGCCAAACTAACTCATAAACATACTCATACTCATAATCTCTCTCAGAGATCCATCTTGGCTGAAGGACGTTGGTTCCCTTACGGTGGCTACACAAGGAACGGCACGTAAAGAGATTTAAGTTCTTTATCTTTTATTGGCCTACACAGCGATGTCTTTTTATCGTACTCGTATTATAACTTATCTTATATCATACTCTTATCTTATCATACTCTTATACTTAATCCTAAGATAAACTATAGTGAGGCAACTTTCTTAATTCATGCTTCCCAAGAAAAAAGTTTCGTAGTAACCTGGATGTACTTCGTGTGATAGTCTATACTACCATAGAGGTGTTGCATCCGTACATGGACGCCAATATTCTGAGTTTCACATGACTGTAGAAGAAACCTCACCACAGCTAATGCCTATGGTCGAACCTCATAACTTAACTCATAATTTATACTATCATATTTGAACTCGGGGTGATCGGGTCACCGTATATGCCACCATATACGAGGTTATACTGAATTCACACTCACCCGACTCGTCATGGGTCCCATTCCACCATGAGTTGTAAGGCATGTGAATACGGTGTATTCCTCGCTTTGATACCATCTCAGTGAGTCACCACACCCAAGCGTAGGCATGATCTTATATACTCTCATACATATGTACTAACTTACTCATAACTCATATAATATAATTTAAGATGGAAATACAGAAGGTCAGACGTACAGAAATATTTATATTAAATTATCTTATATATATATATATTATTTATTTATTTATTTATTTACACACATTCCAATATAATATAGAATAGGGTAATTATAAGTGTATTCTCGATAACGAAAAGGTCGGGGTTCGATGTTCACGAGATATCAAATTCCTAACACTTCATGTTATCGAAGAGGTCGTGTTGAAGCGATAAATTGATATATATATATATATAATAATTAGATAATTAAATTAAATAGTATTTATAATTATTAAGTTATAATTTATCATGATCTTCAATAGAAAGGCCTTACTGTAATATTCCAAAATTTTGAGCATTAAACAGTGACCTCGAGATCCGTGCCAAACTGATCGTAGGTTTGACCAAGTGATGGTCAAATAGTAGACTCATGAAGGGATAAACTGATGAGATGTCAATATGACCTAAGTGTAGTATATAGTGTGAGTTAGTGGTCATGTACACCTATCTCTGGTGTATGTGTTTAATACACAAGCTGGAAAGAGGATAAAAGGATTTTAATAAACCTAGCTTACTTTATTTTGGTTGGTGAAAGAGAGTTAAGAAGAGAGAGAGAGAGAGAGAAACCAAGAGGAGTTATTGAGCTAAGATTTAATGCAAATCAAGAGGAGATTAGAGCATTGAATGCTGGATTCAACGCATGAGTAGCCATTGAAGCGAAAAGCTGGAACCCTAGCCATCAAACCCAATAAATCAATCCTTTAAGGGATTTCTAAGGTAAGTTTTATTAGATTTCAATACATAAAGATTTGATGAGTTTAATTCAGTCAAGCATAGTTAGAATGATAGATTAAAGACATAGAAAAGAAAGAAAAATTGATAAGGAAAAGATTTGGAAGAACAGCTCGAAAAGGGGCTGAATCTGGCCAAATCGATTAATCGATTTTGGTCTAGAAGTTGAAAAAGTAGAAATGCCCAATTTCGATTAATCGATCTGAAAATCGATTAATCGATTTTGAAGTTCGATTAATTGATTTGGAAATCGACTAATCAACTAGGTACCTCCAGTGGCTGGAGAGGAAGGACTTGGGAAATCGACTAATCGATTTGAGAAATCGATTAATCCATTTGAGAAATCGATTAATCGATTTGGGATTTCGACTAATCGATTTAGGATCGACTAATCGATTTTGGACTTTCGACTACTCGATTTGAGAATCGACTTTACCATTTTGGGGATTTCGATTAATCGATTTTGGGAATCGATTAATCGATTTTGGCAGTTTCACTTGACTTCTTAATTATACCTTGAGGTTCATGGAGGGTCTAGGACCTTCTCTATTGCATCTTTAGTAATGTGTTGCATGTGTTATGATACACCATAGGTGGTACATGTGAAAGCAAGCATAAGGAGCCGCGTGGGACCTTGATGCTTGGACCTTCAGAGACCTAAGGTAGGGAACACCTTGAACATGTACTTTAATTACAAGAGCATGTATGTAGTGATATAGAGATCAAATTGAAAATATTTTAACTATAAAAATCTTTATAAAAATGGGTGTGTGTGTGTGACACCAAGAAAGTGATAAAGGCATCAGTGTGATGCGAACAACTGAGACCAAGTAAGTTAATAAAAATGAGGCATCCCCAGGGGATGAGAAAGTGATAAAGGCATCAAGATGATGCGAGTAATTTAGACATCCCAGGGATATAAGTAAGATTGAATAACTACTGTTAAGGCCTAACTGATATAAGATAGAACAGTTAGACGGTGAACAACTATATGTAAAACACATGTTATGTTTGTTATTTGAGGTTTGATTAGGATACCCCACCGACGTGGCGGGATACCCACGACTGACACGACAGGATATCCGTGACCGATACGGCGGCCAATCTGTACACCAGTGCGGAGGTCTATCCGTACACAGTAAGCACATCCCAGGGATGTTGAGATGAGATTTAACCCCGCCGCCTATTGAGAAAGGGGCTTGGGTCGTATTCCCAAGAAATACATATAACAACTGTCTATTTAGATGACGATGGAGGGTATCTAATCGGGGCTCGATGCTATATTGCTCGGGCATTACTTAAGTTGAAGATTTAAGTTTTGCTTTAGGCCTGTTCAATGTCATTCATGATAAATTAATAGTAAAATGAAACATGCAAACTACTAGTAAATTTGAATACAAATTACCATCTTTTAAACTATTTTCTAGCAAATGCATAGACGTATCATGCTTTGAATATCATGGAATATATGTGAGATTTTGACTTATATGTTCATTATATTGTTCCCTTTTGAGCTAGGATGTAGCTCACCCTTTAGATTACACATCGCAGGTCCATTATTAGCAGCGGCCGAGGCTTCGGGAGACGTTGATCCGGGTGATTCGGATTACGTGCCTGGGGACGAGTTGGAGCCTCCTCCCGAGGACTTCTTCTAGGAGACTCTGTTGTGTACCTTGATAGAGAGTCAGTTTTGAGAGCATATTAGTACGCCTTAGTATGTCAAGCCTTTATTTTGGATAAACAATGTAATTATACTTCGAGATTCTTTTTGGCGAACCATCTGGGGTGACCTGCTTTTATCACTGATGGTTTAGGCCTATTCTTGTGTCCATACATTGGTATGGAATAAGAACTACTTTTGAGCTCTTTCATTTAGAGAATAATATATTATTAATGCATGTTTTCTTTCAATTTATATACCTTACTTGTTTGGTTTTGCTTGTTATACCAATATTCCGTACATAGTTCTTGGGGCACGATCTAGAGGATCGTGCTGATGGCAAGGGTTTCGGGGTGTCGAAATCCGGGCTGTCAGAATTGGTATCAAAGCATTTTCTTTTAGAAATTTTGACAATCATTCTTTTGTCAGAGCATAGGGACTTCTGCTAATGAAAACTTTGTTTTCACGTGTAGACCGTTATGTTTCCTAGAGGAAGAGGCCGACCCAGGGGCGGTCATCATAGAAATTTACGTAGTCGAGATGATCTCATCTCGGATACCAATCGAGTACCTTTGGGACATAGAGGAGCTTCAGGTAGTGGCAATCAAGAGGGCCATGATCAAGGAGAGAACCAAGATCGAGATTGTCAGGATCGAGATCAAAGAGAGCAAGAGAGAGTCCGAGAAAGAAACGAGGATAGAGATGAGTGTCAGAGGATGATGCACACCATGGAGACCATGGCGGCGACTATGGAGCGCATCCTTGGCGACTCATCTTCCATAAGACATCAGCCACCGACACCTCCAGTGTCTCCAACACCGCCAGTGTCTTCTACTTTTATTGAGTTTAGGAGGATGAGACCTCCTAGCTTTTCGGGGCAGGCAGAGCCCGTGGCAGCTGAGAACTGGCTGAGTGAGATGGAGAAGGTGTTTAGTGTGCTCACTTATACGGAGGAAGAGAGCGTCCGTTGGGCAGCCTATATGTTGGATGGAGAGGCTAGGCCTTGGTGGAAGTTCGTTTCACGGACTAGGGCTCAGGAGACTCCAGATTTGCCCTGGACTTGGGATGAGTTCGTGGAGGAATTCAATAAACAGTACTTTCTGGAAGTGGTGAGGAACCAAATGGAGATTCAATTTCTACAGCTTGTTCAAGGGAAGATGACTGTTAGAGAGTATGGAGTGGAGTTCATGCAACTCGCTCGCTTCGCGCCTGACTACGTCATCATAGAGATGATGAGAGCAAAGAGGTTTCAGCAAGGGTTGAGATCGGACGTGAGGGGAGGAGTAGCACCATTCCAGCTGAGGACCTATGGAGAGGTCATGAGCAAGGCCTTGGTGGTAGAGGAAGAAAATAATAACAAGTACCGCCAGAGGGAACAACAGGGAAGGTGGAATGTGGACCAAACTAGAACGGGGAACTACGAGTCGGTGAACAAAAAGCCGAGATTCATAGCAGGCAACCAGAGACCACCATTCCAAGGAGGTTATGGGAGTCCAACGCAGCAGACCAACCAGTAGAAATTTCCATTGCTTGCGTCGGGGAGGTCGATACGATACGAGAGCCCTACTATTACTACCGGAGCTACAGTTACACAGGAGTTCTCGCGAGCAGCTTCTTCCACACCACGAGAGACTTGTGCCAAGTGTGGCAAGTCTCATAGAATGGCCGACTGTAGGCAAGGAACTCGAGGTTGTTTTCGATGTGGCAAGGTGGGCCACTTGATCAAAGATTGTCCCGAGATGAACAAAGGGAAGACGGTTTCAGCTGCTATTCCATGACCGATACAAGCAAGGAAGCCGATCGTCCAAGGGAGAGCTTACGCAGTCATAGCTCAAGAGGCTCAGAATACAAATGATGTGATCTAAGGTGAGATTTCTTTTAAATAAAGAATTTCAATTCTTGAAAATTTTAAATAGAGAAGGTGCATCCATATAGAAAATATAAGAGAACTTGCATGTAATAAATTCTAGTATGATGATAGACATTATATATATGTGTATGTATGATTAGATACATTATAAATTTATAAGAAGGGAAGCGACGTGGCATACGAAGCTCGAGTGTTGATAGACCCGAGGTCTACCCACTCATTTGTTACCCCTCGCTTCACAAAGAGGATGAAAGTCAATCCAGAGGAGTTAGACTTCGTTTTAATCGTGACTGTTCCTACTGGGAAATTGGTTGATACCGAAAAGGGTTGCAACTCCGTGATCGTGAGAGTCATGGATGGAGACGTCTTTGAACTACCGGCGAACCTAATTCTATTAGACATGCAAGGATTCGACGTGATCCTTGGCATGGATTAGCTGTCGACTCATTGTGCGACGATAGATTGCAAGAACAAGGTCGTCATCTTCAGACCCAATACGAGGAGATCATTTAGATTTCGAGGAGAGAGGTCGACACATATGCCACTTATCTTGGCAGTCAGGGCCGAGCGTTTGATCAGAAAAGGGTGTAGTAGATACTTGGCATTCTTGAAGGAGCATAAGGAAGAGAAGAATGTTATTTCTGAAATAGCCGTGGTGCGAGAATTTGAAGATGTATTTCCGAAAGAATTACCCGGATTGCCTTCAGAAAGGGAAGTGGAATTCGCCATCGACTTAGCACCAGGAACGGAGCCTGTTTCTGAAGCACCATATGGCTCCTGCTGAGTTGAAGGAATGGAAGGAGCAGTTACAAGAGCTAATGGATAAGGGGTTTGTTAGACCGAGCGTGTCTCGATGGGGAGCACCAGTCTTGTTTGTAAAGAAGAATGATGGGTCAATACATTTGTGCATTGACTATCGGCAATTGAACAAACTTACCATTAAGAATCGATACCCTTTGCCTAGGATAGATGACCTGTTTGATCAACTGCAAGGAGCGAGGTACTTTTTCAAGATCGATATGAGATCTGGATACCATCAGTTGAGAGTCGAGGTAGAGGATATTCAGAAGACTGCATTCAGGACTCGGTACGGGCACTTCGAGTTCCTAGTGATGCCGTTTGGGTTGACAAATGCCCCGGCATCATTCATGGATCTGATGAATAGGGTGTTTAAACCACACCTAGACTCTTGTGTCGTAGTGTTTGTTGACGACATCGTGATCTATTCAAAATCAGAGGAAGAGCATGAGAAGCATTTGAGAATAGCCCTACAAACTCTACGTGAACACCAATTATATGCCAAGCTCAGCAAGTGTGAGTTTTGGTTAGAAGAAGTCACCTTTTGGGACATGTCGTCTCAAAGCATGGTGTCACTGTAAATCTAGCAAACTTAGAAGCAGTGGTCAATTAGGAGCAATCAAAGACCGCGACCGACGTCCGTAGTTTCCTTGGATTAGCGGGTTACTATTGACATTTCGTTGAGGGTTTTTCAAAGATATTAGGACCACTCACACGACTCACACGGAAAGAAGCAAGGTTCGAATGGAGTGAGGCATGTGAGAAGAGTTTTCAAGAACTCAAGAAGAGACTCACTTCAGCTCTAGTATTAGCAATTCCTTCAGGCAGTGGAGGGTTCGCAGTATACAGCGATGCTTCATATAGTGGTTTGGGTTGCGTGCTTAATCAACACCGAAAGGTGATAGGGTATGGATCGAGACAGTTGAAAAAGCATGAGAAGAATTATCCGACACATGACCTGAAATTAGCAGCGATCATTTTTGCGTTGAAGATTTGGCGACATTACTTGTACGGTGAGACTTTTGAGATTTTCACCGATCATAAAAGCCTCAGATATTTGTTTACATAAAAAGATCTGAACATGAGACAGCACAGATGGATGGAGTTCCTCAAAGACTATGACTGTTTCATACAGTACCATCCAGGCAAGGCTAATGTAGTGGCCGATGCCTTGAGTCGAAAGGGTTCAGCTCAGTTGGCTAGTTTGATCTTGGGTATGCACCGATGCATGGAAGTTATTTGAAGATCTGGCACTATATGATGCGAACATCGAGTCGCAAGCTACAGGAGCCTTCTTGGCTAATATATCAGTGAGACCGATGATATTTGAGCATATCCACGAGCTACAGATGAAAGACTCGGCGCTAACCAAGATTCATCAAAATGTAACTGAAGGCATTAGATCTGAGTTCTCGGTCAAGGAGGATGGTTCCTTATTGTTCAAGGGCCGTCTCTGCATTCTGGATAATGCCGACTTACGGCAAATGATTCTTGATGAATCTCACAAATCCAACTATGCAATTCACCCGAGTAGCACAAAGATGTACCAAGACTTGAAAAAGAATTACTGGTGGAGAGGTTTGAAGCAAGATGTGACAGAGTAGATGTCACGCTGTTTAACGTGCCAACAAGTGAAGATTGATCATAGACACCCCGCGGTATTATTGCAGCCTCTACCTATATTGGAATGGAAGTGGGAATCGATCTCTATGGACTTCATCGTTGGGCTACCGCGTACTGCAAAGAGGTACAATGCCATTTAGGTAGTGGTCGATCGATTGACCAAGCCAGCACACTTCTTGCCTTACAATATGATGTGTACGGCGAGAAGATTGGCAGAGCTGTATATGAAAGAGATTGTCCGTTTGCATGGGATTTCGAGTAACATTGTTTCAGACCATGACCCATTATATACATCAAAGTTTTGGAAGAAATTTCAAGAAGGAATGGGAATGCGACTAGATTTCAGTACGGCATTCCATCCACAAATAGACAGGCAGACAGATAGGGTCAATCAGATCATCAAGGACATGCTCAGGGCGTGTATGTTAGAATTGCAAGGATCATGGGATCAGCACCTACCGTTGATTAAGTTTGCATATAACAACAGTTTTTAGACGAGCATCGGCATGGCGCCATATGTAGCCCTTTATGGACGGCGATGTAGATCGCCCATCAATTGGGAAGAAACCAGGGAGAAATTTGTTTTAGGACCCGAAATACTTGAAGATAATGCCACCTATGTTCATATGATAAGGGCAAAACTCAACGAGGCTCAGTGCAGACAAAAAAGCTACGCTGATATCAAGCGGATGAATGTAGACTTTAAGGTGGGTGAACATGTGTTCGTGAAAGTGTCACCTATGAAGGGGGTGATGAGATTTGGAAAGAGAGGGAAGTTAAGTCCCCGCTATCTTGGACCATTTGAGGTTCTGGGTCGAGTAGGGGAAGTTGCTTACCGCATTGGATTGCCACCAATATTTGATCAAGTACACAATGTATTCCACTTATCAATGCTCAGGAAGTATCTTAATGATCCTAATCACGTGTTGAGCGGCAAATCATTTGAGATGTATGAGGATATGAGCATGATCAAAGAGCCGGCGAAGATTTTTGATCGAAAGGAACAACTGTTGCAGACAAAAGTGATTCCATTAGTACTTGTTCGATGGAAGTACCATCCGGCCGAAGAAGCTACGTGGGAACGAGAAGCCGACGTGAAAGAACAGTATTCGGACTTGTTTGCGACAGCTTGAGAGTCAAATTGTATCACCGCAAGCATGTTTGCATATTTAAACCATCTGTTGTAATCTAATGTCGATCGTTTGATCATTTTATTCAAGAGAAACAGTTTCAATCCGCATAATTTTCCAAATACGATGTTGAGTACGTGGTTAGAATTATTCATAGCCACAAAATGGCCGTAAGAACATGTTTCACAAGACCAATGACCAACTGGCCTTGTATTAAAAGAAAAATCAAGGAGACATGGAAGATAATAAAATTTGAAAATTTGATCAAAATCGATTAATCGATTTGGGATTTTGATTAATCGATTTTGGTCGATTAGTCGACTGGCATACGCCAGTGAGTGGAGATTGAATGGGGATTCAGAAAATTAACAATGTGAAATTTCGATTAATCGATTCAGGTTTTGATTAATCGATTTTAGATTTCAATTAATCGATCTGGAAATTCAATTAATCGAGTGACTTGAGAATTTTAGAAAATTTTAAAGGACTTCACAATTTTGATTAATCGAAGTGAACTTTGATTAACCGATTTTGGAAAATCGATTAATCGATTTGGTAAATGCTTTAATCGACTGGTGCCCGCCAGTGAGCTCGAAAAGTTGAAATTTTAAGTGACCACGATTTCGATTAATCGAAATGAATTCGATTAATCAATTTTGAGTTTCGATTAATCGATTTTGGAAATCAATTAATCGATTTTGTGTGGCTAAACTTAAATTTTGAAACTCGATTAATCGATTTTAGAAATCGATTAATCGAATCAAGCCTATATATATCAATCGAGGGGGTTTTCTCCCCATTTGAAAATTTTTGGAATTTTTGTGTCTGCGCGCCTTTCCGTCTTCCTCTTCAAACGACTGCACATGCTAGGGTTTTGGGAGTTTTGCGTCGATTTCGGATCGCAATCGCTTGACATTGGATCGAAACCTAAGGTAAAAACCCTAGATTTCAAGTTTCTTTTCGTTTCAAGCCATAAAACCCTAGTTTTGTAATATTTTCACCAAAATGCCGCCTAAAACGCGGTTGTCTTCAAAGAAGGCGACATCCAAGCTCTCGATTCGGCGTAAGAACGCCGCACCGCCACCACCAACACCATCACCCGTAAGAACCCCATCCCCGTCATCATCGGATACCACATCTCGTTCGATGAGCACGTCTTCGCGCGAGTCTTCACCGACACCACCACCACCCGTAAACGTGCCCCAACCAAATGAATGGTGGGCGGCCAAGACTTTTAAAAACGAATACATTATTGATGACAATTTGTTTACCGACCCCGACGTCGAAGGCGAGACCAATTGGGCTAGGAACTATTTGGTCAAAGCGGGCCTCGGCAACCTGTTAAAGTCACTCCACGAGTGCTATTACCCTAGGCTCGTATGCCTATTTTACTAGGGCTTGGAGGATGGCCCGACTGATGACATAGTTACGACCAAGATCGAGGGTCGTGACTACACCTTCACCCGTCGCCATGTTCACGAAGCCCTTGAGTGTTATTTGGACTTCGTGCCTGAGACTACCCTCTTCCCACCATTTGCGGAGGAGGTGAGATTTGAAGAGATTATGACCTGGATGACCAATGGGAAGAAGGGGTCGGGATCGTCCATTCGGAGGGTTGATCTGCCCCATTATATGTGGATGCTTGATTCTATCATCAAGTGCAATCTCTACCCGATGCGTCATGACACCGAGAGGGTGGAGTTAATCCAACATGCCCTATACGCAACATTCTGCTGCCATTGGCTCGATGGCACCATGATCGTTTTGGAGGAGATGAGATATATAAAGGGGAAGTTGATGAAGAGCAATCTGAGGCCCAAGGAGAAGATGTCGTACGCTCGCCTCATTTCGAGCATGCTGGAGTGCTATTCCGACGCTCCAGGATACACCGTCTCGCCCCACGAAGAGAAGGCTACGGACCGTGTGAAGCACTACTCCATCGCTTCATGGGGCCGTAGCTATCGGTTGTTGAAGAGGGCCCTACCAGCTTAGGGCCCAGCACCAGCAGCAGCACCAGTAGCACCACCACCACATCAGGACCCACCTGTGGGGGGAGCACACCCCATTGATCCACCAGCTGAGGGGGCAACGTGAGCTTGAGACGATGGTCTTTTTGTAGCTGATTTTGGAGTTTTGGATTGTAATTAACAGGATGTAAATGAACAAGATGTACCCTTAGAGAATTGAATAGTAAAATATACATCAAATTTTTTTTGAAATTCGCTTGCGTTATGTTACATTTTTGCATTGCATGATACCTAGTTAATTTTTCATGATCGGGTACGCGACCCTCAGTGTGTGGGGTACCCAATTATCGCACCTTTGGGTTATTTTCAAGGACAAAAATTCCCAAGGTGGGGAGAATGTAATATCCCAAAAATTTGAGCGTTAAACAGTGACCTCGGGATTCATGCCCGATTGGTCGTAGGTTTGACCAAGTGATGGTCAAACAGTGGACTCATGAAGGGATAAACTGATGAGATATCAATATGACCTAAGTATAGTGTATAGTGTGAGTTAGTGGTCATGTACACCTATCTCTGGTGTATATGTTTAACACACAAGCTGGAAAGAGGATAAAAGGGTTTTAATAAACCTAGTTTGCTTTATTTTGGTTGGTGAAAGAGAGTTAAGAAGAGAGAGAGAGAGAGAGAGAAACTAAGAGGAGTTATTGAGCTAGGATTTAATGCAAATCAAGAGGAGATTAGAGCATTGAATGCTAGATTCAACGCATGAGGAGCCATTGAAGCGAAAAGCTGAAACCCTAGCCATCAAACCCAACAAATCAATCCTTTAAGGGATTTTTGAGGTAAGTTTTCTTAGATTTCAATACATAAAAATTTGATGAGTTTAATTCAGTCAAGCATAGTTAGAATGATAGATTAAAGACATAGAAAAAAAGAAAAATTGATAAGGAAAAGATTTGAAAGAATAGCCTGAAAAGGGGCTGAATCTAGCCAAATTGATTAATTGATTTTGAGAATCGATTAATCGATTTTGGTCTAGAAGTTGAAAAAGTAGAAATGCCCAATTTCGATTAATCGATCTGAAAATCGATTAATCGATTTTGAAGTTCGATTAATAGATTTGGAAATCGACTAATCAACTGAGTACCGCCAGTGACTGGAGAGGAAGGACTTGGAAAATCGACTAATCAATTTGGGAAATCGATTAATCGATTTGGGATTTCAACTAATCGATTTGGGATCGACTAATCAATTTCGGACTTTCGACTACTCGATTTGAGAATCGACTTTACCATTTTGGGGATTTCGATTAATCGATTTTGGATTTCGATTAATCGATTTAGGGTTCGATTAATCAATTTTGGCAGTTTCACTTGACTTCTTAATTAGACCTTGAGGTTCATGGAGGGTCTAGGACCTTCTCTATTGCATCTTTAGTAATGTGTTGCATGTGTTATGATACACCATAGGTGGTACATGTGAAAGCAAGCATAAGGAGCCGCGTGGGACCTTGATGCTTGGACCTTCAGAGACCTAAGGTAGGGAACACCTTGAACATGTACTTTAATTACAAGAGCATGTATGTAGTGATATAGAGATCAAATTGAAAATATTTTAACTATAAAAATCTTTATAAAAATGGGTGTGTGTGTGTGACACCAAGAAAGTGATAAAGGCATCAGTGTGATGCGAACAACTGAGACCAAGTAAGTTAATAAAAATGAGGCATCCCTAGGGGATGAGAAAGTGATAAAGACATCAAGATGATGCGAGTAATTTAGACATCCCAGGGATGTAAGTAAGATTGAATAACTACTGTTAAGGCCTAACTGAAATAAGATAGCATAATTACACGGTGAATAACTATATATAAAGCACATGTTATTTTTATTATTTGAGGTTTGATTAGGATACCCCACCGACATGGCGGGATACCCACGACTGACTCGACAGGATATCCGTTACCGGTACGGCGGCCAATCCATACACCAGTGCGGAGATCTATCCGTACACAGTAAGCACATCCTAGGGATGTTGAGATGAAATTTAACCCCGCCGCCTATTGAGAAAGGGGCTTGGGTCGTATTCTCAGGGAGTACATATAACAATTGTCTATTTAGACGATGATGGAGGGTATCCCATCGGGGCTCGATGCTATATTGCTCGGGGATTACTTAAGTTAAAGATTTAAGTTTTGCTTTAGGCCTGTTCAGTGTCATTCATGATAAATTAACAGTAAAATGAAACATGCAAACTACCAGTAAATTTGAATGCAAATTACCATATTTTAAACTATTTTCTAGCAAATGCATAGACATATCATACTTTGAATATCATGGAATATATGTGAGATTTTGACTTATATGTTCATTGTGTTGTTCCCTATTGAGCTAGGATGTAGCTCACCCTTTAGACTATACGTCGTAGGTCCATTATTAGCAGCGGTCGAGTCTTCGGGAGACGTTGATCGTGGTGATTCAGATTACATGCCTGGGGACGAGTTGGAGCCTCCTCCCGAGGACTTCTTCTAGGAGACTCTGCCGTGTACCTTGATAGAGAGTCAATTTTGAGAGCATATTGGTACGGCTTGGTATGTCAAGCCTTTATTTTAGATAAACAATGTAATTATACTTCGAGATTCTTTTTGGCGAACCATCTGGGGTGACCTGATTTTATCACGGATGGTTCGGGCCTGTTCTTGTGTCCATACATTGGTATGGAATGAGAGCTGCTTTTGAACTCTTTCATTTAGAGAATAATATATTATTAATGCATATTTTCTTTCAGTTTATATACCTTACTTGTTTGGTTTGGCTTGTTATACTAATATTTCGTACATAGTTCTTGGGGCACGGTCTGGAGGATCGTGCTGATGGCACGGGTTTCGAGGTATCAAAATTTGGGCTGTCACACTTATGATATAATATACACAGAAACTTTGGTCATGAGAATTGGAAAATAACACTAAGTTCGAATAGCCTTAAGTCATTCAAAATTGAACCTGACTTGTTACTCTATTTTAACCTTTAAAACGTCAGATTCGTGAAATTGCTATTTAACAGAAAGTTGTAAAGCTCGCTGTCTCCTTTGCAATGCTGCAAGAATCACATTAATCCAAGGTCGGAGTAAAAAGTTATGACCAAAATACTAGGACTAACACATCAATGATCGCGAGCTCAGATTCGTGGTTGCGAATTCGGGTTCGTAGCCGCGAGTTTGGACCCGAAACTTCAAAATGATGCAATCTATAATTCTTTTAAATAAAATAAGAGTATAATTTAATTTTAGGACTTAATAAATAATAATATAGATTTGTAACAATAATATATCATTATAGTTTTAGTAGAAGGGTAAATTTCTAATTATATAAATATATCAGATTCATAGTATCTTAGAGCTTAATTAGTTTTACTTATTTTCTTCTTTATATTCGAGATGTCATTAATGGGGTTAGATAAACAAGAATATGATTTAAATTTTAATGTTTAATTAGGTTTAGATAAACATGAATATAAAATTGTAGTTTTAATAAAAGAGTAAACTTCTAACTATATATATTTAGAAATAAATAATCTCAATAAAGTATAATTCTAATTAAGTCAATCTATCTGATTTACTAATATTAGAATTTAATTAATTTTACAGATTTAAAAGAGGAAGTAAATATTTTAAATATGCAGACCTAATAGAAAGTAAAATATTAATAACCCAAACAAAGGGATTCTTGAAAAGAAAAGAGAAATAACATATAAACCCGACTTACAGTTATACGACTTTTAAGGGATAGCATAATATTAAACATATAGGTCTATTAATTTATGAGATATTCAGATTTAAATAAGATTTTTAAACCTGTCGATGCACGATCGAACGCATCCTACGCGACGGAATCTGAGAAGAACAAGATGGATTGATGGGTACCCACCTCTTGAAACGTGAACGGAAGATCAACGGCGATTCGGGTTGAAAAGGTCGATGCCCAGGGTGTCGGTTCGTCTAAGACTTCAGAGAGAATGATTTTTTATTATAGGGAGTAGAGAGTTTTTAAAGTTTTATTTATAATGGTATAAAGTTTTAGGTCAACTCTAATTAACACTTTTCATAGAAGATTTAATAAAATGGGAGATTTTTATACGGAATAAGAATTCGTACATAACTTGGATAGATTGAGAAAAGGTTTCATTCCAATGCTTTGTATAAGCACCGAAGCAATTGGTGTTTCTCTCCTGAAATTATAGTTATACCCTTTGACTTGCTTGATCACTTAAAATGGGCATAACTTTTTATATTCTTTTTCAGAAGTCGTCAAATTATATATCGTTGGAATCGTATCGACGGGCACTTCGCAATGAGTCTAATTTTGACATAGGAAAAATTAGAATTTTTCTATTTTAAAGGGTGGATTCTGATTCCGGTGTAGAGCGTTAGCACAGTGCATAGTGTGATACATCATTTAACACCGTTAAAATAAAGTCTAAAAATCCGGGTTGTTACATTCTCTCCCCCTTATAATATTTTTGTCCTCAAAAATTACGTACATAAGGCGATGAGCTTGAGGTACTTCTTTATAATCTCAGCTTCTCATTAAAAGTCAATGATTCAGCATTAACAAAAATCAGGGTCATTACATTCGTCCCTCCTTAAAAAATTTTGTCCTTGAAAATTAGACGTTGATTAAAAAGTAGCATCATTATCTCCGTTAATCTCGAATCACCTGTAAAACTTTCATATTTGTAATACTTAATATTTGATATCATCAAGGTAGGTCCCCCTCTCTTTATAATGGTGATCGATTCTAATTCATCAATTCATAAAGTAATATGATTCTACGTCATAAATTTGTCCGAACGTGTGGTATGTCAAATTTTAGTCGGATATTCACTTGATCCAATTATTGAAGTCATTTCTAATATAACCTAGAATCTGCTATTCCTATAGTTGACATCTCATATCACCTAGAATCCTAAACAGTCAAATCTTCAAGGATTTATTTATCTAATTGCTCATCAATTTAGAAAAGCTTCATTCATTATTTTCCAATCCGTATAGATCATTTCTAAAGTTTCTCATAAGTTCCTAACTATATAAGTCATTCCTAAATAAATCTTTAAATACCAAATCGAACCTTAGGGTCTTCTATCATCAACGATCGAACTTTCTTGAACCTAGTAAGTCATCAAAAATATAAAGTCTAGGGTCTATCAGAATCATCATAACCTCAATCAAAATATTATACTTATATACCCCATACAGTCCTCGAGGAAGTAAAGTTTGAGCTCTGATACCATTCTGTCACGACTCGAAATTCTACCCCATCCCGAGGGCCTAGAATTCCGAGTTATGACCTACACATATCCCGGATATGCTAAGCGGACATACACCTAATCAGAGTTATCGCGCAAAACAGGTTTCACGAAATCCGTGAAAGCCAGCACATAAAGGTGAAGATAAAAATAGTCATAAATAATGGAATAAAAGTAATGAATCTGAATAATCCACCAATAAAATAATAATGATAGTCGGAGACAAATCTGATAAAATGAAATCATAAAATCTGCAATACTAGTATCAGCAAAACTCAATACCAAGTCCACAATAATCAGTAACTGGCACTCGAATCAAGATCAGCAGTGTAGTCCTCTTGATAATCGACAACATTGCCCACCCAAGGCTCCTAGTACTTAACACCCGCGGGATCAATGAAATCAGCGTCGGCAGGATCTAGAAGGCTCGTGTCTACTCCACCAGCGTAATCACCTGCAACTGTTAGATTATCGTGGCATGAGTTTACTCAGTCATGTAAACTCAGTGGACACACCACCAATCTACCCCATACTACTCAGGTGCTTTGTGGGTGCATTAAGTGAGTGATAAACATAATATCTCAAAGCAGATAACAAGAGAAAGATAAAATTATTTATATATCGTAAAACTCATATCATATCATAAATATAAGACCATGATCTAAATACTAATATCCTAACGTATCTCACCATGTCTCATAGCATATCATACTATGTCTTATTACCATTCTCGCACATACGTCTATACATCGCATGGGCATAACTAATATACTCGTAAAATCCTAAAGGAATTATGTCAGAGTCGCTGCTCGAGCTATCATGAGAGGGTCAATATAGTATCATACCACCATATTATAACGCCTCGTGTCATACTCATACTCCACCATCCAGCCAATGGGGAGACATAATGGCCAAACTAACTCATAAGCATACTCATACTCATAATCTCTCTCAGAGATTCGTCTTGGCTGAAAGACGTTGTTGCCCTTATGGTGACTACGCAAGGAACGGCATGTACAGAGACTTAAGTTCTTTATCTTTTGCTGGCCTACACAGCGATGTCTTATTATCGTACTTGTATTATAACTTATCTTATCTCATACTCATATCTTATCATACTCTTATACTTAATCCTAGGATAAACTATAGTAAGGCAACTTTCTTAATTCACGCTTCATAAGAAAAAGGTTCCGTAGTAATCTGATGTACTTCGTGTGGTAGTCTATACTACCATAGAGGTGTTATATCCGTACATAGACGCTAATATTCCGAGTTTCACGTGGCCGTAGAAGAAACCTCACCACAGCTAATGCCTATGGTCAAACCTCATAACTTAACTCATAATTTATACTATCATTTTTGAACTCGGGTGATCAAGTCACCGTATATGCCAACATATACGAGGTTATACTGAATTCGCACTCACCCAACTCGTCATGTGGGCCCCTTAGGGACTTGGCGCAACTAATAGTTGCGCCAGATTCAAAAGTGGGCCCCATCCTCGTGAGCTGACTTCCAAGCACTGTACATACTATTTTACTGTATATTTGCCTGACGCAACTAATAGTTGCGCCAGGCATATGAACAGTAACTGTTGGATTTTGCCCCAAATTTTGTGTTTGGGGTTTGACTTGTTGACCACCTTAACCTTTGGGGTGTGTGTTGCTAGTTCTGTTGCACCCTTTTGAAACCTATTTGTACCCCTTTAAGTGGCTTAAGGCCTCACCACATCATCCACCATTGGAGGATCCTTCACACCTTTCCAAGCTCTTAAAATCCTAGGAAACCTTAGATGGCCCATTACCTAATTCATAATCTTACTTAGCCTTTAAGTAGCCTCTTAATCTACCCATTTCTTATAAATAGAGCCCCCTCCCCTTGGTTTAAGGGTTGAGAATTTTGATTAAGAGAGAAAGAGCTCCAAGTGAGAAGTTCTTTCCCCCTTTTGTGCACTATTTTCACCTAAAATCCAGAATTCAAAAACCCTTCCCAAGCTTGCTCTTACACCCAAAACCCTTAGCCTAGGTGTGTGTGATCCCCTAGCCTCTCTTCTCCACCTCTTAGTTAGCAAGCCTTAGACGTTAGAACCCCTCTTTCCACCATACAAGCCTTCAAAAGCTCATCAAAACAAGCCAACGCAAGGCTCTCCTACGGTGCTACAAGGGCCCGAGGGCTCCGGCTCTCTCCTTTCTTCTCCTATCTCTTTCTAGCTCCCTCCATCTTCCCATTTGTGCTATTACACCGTCGACTTTTCGGTAGGAACGGAGGGGCGCAAATAGGATTCTAAGCCCTTTTGGGCAAGAGAAAGCTATTTTCTTTTCTTTTACTTCATTTTATTTTTGTCCATTAGTAGAGACCGCGTTAAGCGGATTGATCGGGTGCCTAACACCTTTCTGATCGATAACCGAAGCCCCTACCCAAGAGCCTTTGGTGTGGACCGGATTCAAAGTCATATTTTTAGCACTTCGATGCTCATAAAAATGAACTAGGTATCCCGGGACGGCGAAAGCTCCGGGTGGCAACTCTATATTTTTTTGTTAGAGAGCGCATCGTCGCGACGGGATCGTCTCGATTCCCACAGTTGCACAGATGGCAACTCTGCTAGGGATTAGCTTGTAGAGCTTCCCCTTGAACTTGGCCTTGTTTTTTTTTTTTTTTTTACTAACATGTTGTTGCTGTTTTTTTAGTTTATTTTTTACTATTTTTTTTACTCACCCATCCGATTAAGTCATTTTACTTACCCCTACTTTTCCGTCATTTACAAGCCTTAGCCGATTGGCGAGCCTACATGCGCATTGTCTTTTAAAATTCCTTATTTTTCCATCATTTTAGAGTCTTAGCCGATTGGCTAGCCTACTTGAGCTTTGTCTTTCAATTCCATTAAATTTTCGTCATTTAAAGTGCCTTAACCAATTGGCAGGCCTACTTGTACACTCATATTCCATCAGTGGACGTCGGCCCATAGTGGCGGCACGGGATAATCACCCCCAGTCTTTGAACTAAAGAAAACTTTCAAAAAAAAAGAGCAAAGCTTTGAAAAAATTAAAATTGAACCAAGTTAGGGAGCTTAATTAATTTATTTTTACGAGGTAGATTTTCAAAGGGTTGGGTTTAGGCACACATACAAACACCCGGGTCTTAGTATGGCGGCAGCCCCTAGTGGTGATGATCCAGAAAACTCCCAGCCCACCTAGTATCTGAGAAGGCGCTCATGCCGAAGGTATATCGGGTGAGTTCCCATTCCAAAGCTTAAAATCCTTGGGGAGCGCGCTAGCGAGTTATACCGGACTCAAACCTTTTAGGTGCGGTGAGGAGCGAATCGATCACTAAAGAATAGCTCAGTTTTCGGAAGCCTAGCTTCCATAAAAATAAAAAAAAAGACTCATTTCGGCTGTTGGTGGCTGCTGTCATCAGGTCTGGAGCTTGAGTTTTTGGCCGGTGCATGTATTAGTTGCGCCAGCCCAAAAACCTGGAAATTATAACTGGCGCAACTTTAAAGTCTATTTTTTTACCTTGACGTAACTAATAGTTGTGCCAGTGTAAAAAGGCTCCCCTGCAACCTGGCCCCAAATATTAGTTGCGCCAAGTCTGTCTGCACAGCCCCAGCCCGAATCCTTGGCCCTTTCCACCTCCCGAGTTCTCCGATCAGTGTGCTTAGTGCCTTGTTTAGGCCCCACCATCTCCGACACCTAATACGCCCCCGCCGGTCAAAAGAGGGCAACCTCTTTTTGGCTCATTCCGGGGGATCGGGTTGTTTGCCTCGATTTCTGTGCCTTCAATAGATCAAAGGTTCTCCTTCGATTCTTTCGAAGTGCATCAGAATCGTCGCCGCGGGCCTTGAATTAAGGTATGAGAGCCACCCGAAAAGGGAATTCTAAGGCCTCGGAACCTTTTTTTTTCAAAAAAATTTTATAAAATTCAAAAAAATATATATAATCAAAACCCAAAAATATATATATATATATATATATATAGTTTGTGGTGCCTGCACAATGGCATCATCTTGCCCTCCGCCATCTCGTAGGAGAAGGAGGAGGATTTTTGGGCCTTATCTAAGGCACCCTTACCCGACCCGCTCCCGAAGAATGTCGTGGGTAGTGGACCCGACTTACGCCGATCCCGACTCATCCCCGCCACATTCTTTGACCCACTCCCATTCGGGGGAAGTTTTTTCCACCATTCCCCTCACCCAACCCTCCTTTACCATTACCGCTCCATTTGGCGCCCCCATCTTCCTAACCGCTACCCCCCAAAATATCCAAAATCCAATCCCCAACTCCCCATCTTTTGCCCAAACAATGCCCATTTTCCATCCCATACCCATGCTAAACCCACCCCATAGTCCATCCACTTCCATGCCAAACCCATTTTCCCAATCCACATCCATGCCCCGCTTCCCTTCTTCCCCCTATAGACCCGATCCACCCACATTCACATACACCACTTCCGCCCTATCCGATCCCCCACCAATCCCCCCATCTACTCGGGTCATGCCCAATTTCACTGAGGCCATGCCCAATTTATCCTCCACATCCATCCCACTCATACCCAATCATCCCTTGAACCCACCATCCACATCCCATCCTCCTTCCATGACCATGATGGAGGAGATGTTCCAAGCCTACTCCATATGGAAGGCTTCCCAAAATACCTCCTCTCCTCCACACCTCATATCCATGAGCCCGTCTCACACCCTAGCCAATCTCCATGCCTCACTCCCCCATGACCCCCATCAACCCCCCATAATCCACACCACCCAAGCCCCCATTGCCCACTTACCCCAAGGCCTCATGGCCCAATCTCCAAACTCCCACATACCCCAAGGCCCATTGGCCCAAACCCCCTTTTTCCACATACCCCAAGGCCTCATGGCCCAATACCCCACCACCCAAGCCTACCCAAGGCTCATGGCCCAGACCCACCAAGGGCCCATGACCCAGACCCACCAAGGGCCCATGGCCCAAACCCATCAAGGCCCACTAGGCCAGACCCATCAAGGGCTCATGGCCCAGACCCACCAAGGGCCCATGGTCCAAACCCATCAAGGCCCACTAGGCTAGACCCATCAAGGACCATTGGGCCAGATCCATCAAGGGCCCATGACCCAGACCCATCAAGGCCCATTGGGACAAACCACTCAAGGACCCTTGGCCCAAACCTACCCAGGCCCACTGACCCACACCCACCAAGGGTCCATGGCCCAAACCTATCAATGGCCTGTGGCCCAAAATGGCCAAGGGTTCATGACCCAAACCCAAACCCCACACTCATATCATCCATAATACCCGCAACACTTAACCCAACCTTCACAGCCGGGTCAAACCCATGCCATACCTCAAACCCAATTCTCCCATGGCCCCACACCCCAAGGCCATCTCCAAACCTTCCCCCATACCCAATGGCCCTATCAGGCCCCACCTCAAACCAAATTCCCATCACCCAACAAACCTTTCCTCACCCCCAATGGGCTCACCTAACCCCCACTCATGTCATTCCCATCCAACTCATGCAACAACAACAGGAGAATCCCGCCCTCGTTGCACGCTATGCCGACCAGCAGTATGAAGAGGACGAGATTAGGAATAGCGGGGCTTATGCTGGGGCTTTGACTAGTCTCAACCCTCCTCCCATAATGGCCCATCCCACAGTGGCAGTGAAGTCAAGCGGCAGTAGAAAGCGACCCACATGTCAAAAGTGAGAGCAATTTGAAAAACAGTTAGACAAAATACAAAAGCAGCTGATGAAAATGGGTGGTACTGAAATCCATGCGACGGACTTCACAGATTTGTATTTGTTCACTGAGGTCCCCCTGCCCCCTAAATTCAAAATGCCAGCCTTCGACAAATATAATGACACTGGCAATCCTATTGCGCACCTGAAGTCCCACTATGAGGACATGTGCCAATACGGGGAGGACGAGAGACTGCTAATAAAAGTCTTTCAAAAGAGTCTGACCGGGCCGGCTTTAAGATGGTTCACATCTTTAGAACCGTCTATGATGAAGACATGGAGGGACTTGACACATCTTTTTCAAGAACAGTATGTCTACAATATAGACATAGAGCTGCGTAAGTCCGACTTGGCCCGTTTAAAGCAGAACCAGAACGAGACCTTCAGTGACTACTTAGGGTGATGGAGAGCATTAGCAGCTCAGGTCAGGAACAGAATACATGATGATGAACAGATAGAGATGATTTCAAAGAAAACTCTGCCAGTAATTTTAGACTTTTTGGTATATCAGTAGCAGACCAGCTTTACTGATCTAGTGAGAAATGCTAACCGATGCAAGGACGCCATCAAGGAGGGGCGTTTGAATAAGAATATGCCTAGTGGACCCAGCGAGGGTTAGAAGATTTTCAGAGCAAAGGAATGAGAAGAGAACAGGGGGTCATGTCCAGAACATAGTCAATACCCGGCCCAATAATAATACAACCCCATTTCAATTTCAGGCTGCCCTACCAGCACCTGTTAGGCCTGAGCAGACGCAAAGAATGGGGAATGGGCAAGGAATGCAAATGACCCTGGAACAGAGGAGAGCCCGCTATGACCGAGTCTTCACACCTTTGGGGCAATCATTGAGTGTACTTTTACCCCTGTTAGTAGAAAAGGGATTAGTGGCTATCCGCCAACGACAACCTCCTCCTCACCGGATCCCGAGGAACTATGACCCAAATACCCACTGTAATTTTTATCAGGGTCCGGGTCACCCTACTGATCGCTGCTTCCCATTGAAGCATGTCATCCAAGATTTGATCGATGCCGAGAAAATCATTCCTCCTGCACCCTCTCAGCATGCTAATATTCACCAAGTGCCACTACCCCCACATCCCATGGGAGGAGCAGGTCCCAGACCCACCATCGGAATGATAGGAGATGGGGAGGAGTTTGAATTTGACTCATTCGATTATATCAATGATCGGGAGAATTATGTGGCACCATTGCCGATGAATGATGAAGAAAGGAATGTTGGGGTAATTGAACCCCTAAATTTGTCTGAATATTTCCCCAACCCGACTCCACAAATTGAACCTTGGATCTTAGGGCATACTTTCCATCACCCACACCCGTCAATTATGTGAATATCAATGCATACCAACCATACACCACAACCCCCATCAATTACCCTATAAGCCCCCAGGCTACCAATCCTACACCCGCACCCGCCAGTTATCAATGACCTGCGCCCGCCCCATTTCAATTACCACCATACACCACAACCCCCATCAATTACCCTTTAAGCCACCAGGTCCCAAATCCAACACCCGCACCCATCAGTTATCAATGGCTTGTACCCACCTCATCACCCCCAGTTCAGCCACCGGCAAACCCCACCACCCCGATCAATTACCTAACGGCCCACCAGACCCCCCATCTGCCGCTAGCACCCACCAGCTATCAATGGCCTACTTTTACCTCCTTCCCTCCAATGCCACCACTCTCAAGCTTCACCACCCCTATTTGGCCCAATCTTTCCACTCAACCCGCCGCCACCGTGGTGAATCAAGTATTGCCCACACCTCCTAAGCCGATAATACAAGTACCTCAAAAACCGACAGCCATACCTTTCCAGCTCTGAGGACCCACATATGATCCTCATCAGGTCCCGTTAAGCTACGAACAAACAGATGTCAATGCCGACAGCAGCAGCAGAGAAGGGGTAGTAGATTTTATTACCAGATCAGGGAGGATATCAAAGCAGCCAGAAGCACCAGCAGCAGCACAGGCCTAACCCGAAGGAAAGAAACACAGCGCGGTAAACCCCTTCGAGAAGATGAGTCGAGAACATATATTGGAGACTCAGCTGAGAAGAATGCCTGCCCATATCACTGTATGGGATCTATTGATGACATCCCCCCTCCATTTCCAAACATTAATGGGGGCGTTAAAAATGCGCATGTATCACTCCAAGTTATCCCAGATGAAGTCGGGCAGATAATTGGTCAAGTGATGGCTCCAAATGCCATTTCATTTTCTGATGCCGATTTACCTGATGAAGGAGGTAGTCACTCAAAATCTTTGAATATAACCGTTGAGTCTAGAAATATGATTATCCCCTTGGTACTAATTGATAATGGGTCTGCATTGAATATATGTTCGTTAAGAACCACCACCAAGATTGGGGTCGATCCGTGCATGCTAAGGCCCACTAGAACCAGCGCTAGAGGGTTTGACAATACTAGGAGAGAAATAATGAGAGAAGTTGATCTTGAGTTGTTGATAGGGCCAATGACCTTTTCCATCTTGTTTCAAGTCAAAGATATCAAATCCTCATTTGGGGCGCCCGTGGCTACATGAAGTCGAAGCCATACCTTCCACATTGCACCAGAAACTCAAATTTGCATTTGGGCATAAGATTATCACAATCATCGAAGAGGGGCACAGTGAGAAAGAAAAGGCCGCCAATAGCATTGAAAAACCCAATATGATGGGTGTACCACACACTGTTGAGGACGTTGGCCTCCACAGTTTTGAGTACGAGGTGTCGGCAATACTCCCGGAGCCCATCGAGGGCATCATTCCAAGAACCAGAGGTGGCATGGTAGTAGCAGTAGCCATGCTCCAAAAGTGGGGCTATAAAAAAGGAAGAGGTCTTGGGCTCAAATTACAAGGAAGGAAGGAGCCCGTCATAGCTAAGGGCAGTCAGAAAGTCAGGTTCGAGCTAGGTTATAAGCCCACCGAAGAAGTAAGAGAGGCCAAGGAGAAGGTCCGTGCAACGGCAGCTGCGAAAGCCAAGGGGATCCACATAGAGGAGAAACCCTGCCCTAGGCCTCACATCAGGAACTCATTCATAAGTGCTAGGGTTGTGAAAATTGATCGGAATGGGGAAACCCGATTAACCCCACACAAGCCTACAACACCAGTTCACCCCACCAATCCCCATATTACCCTTCCCAGCCTGGAGATAGATTTGGCCGCATTATCCCTTTTCGAGGAATGACGGTCGGTACCTGAACAAACCCCCTTTGTGGTGAATCACCACAAAACCGAGTTATCGTTTGAGGACATGATCTCAGACGAAATGGGGGTCAATATGATGGAGGCTGACTCCAATGAGCCATATCAGTCAGCACCCTCCATCCCAACAGGTAAAGAAGCGACCCCTCAGGTACACAACTGGGCATCCTTGCCCCAAACCCTGGAAGCGGGGAGTGGCCTAACATTTGGCACCCGTTTCCTAAAAAAAACAACCTATAAAAAGTGAGAGAAGCCCTTAGCAAACAATACCTTGTGTATATAGCAACCTGCCTTGCCAAGGGTCCGTCTCCGAAGAAAACAAAAATCTTAAAAACATGGAAAAAATACAAAATCTCAAAAACATGGAAAAAATACAAAATCCCAAAAACATTGAAAAAATCCAAAGTCTAAAAATATTGTCATTTAAAATTCTAGAAAATGTCCCACAAAAGGATGCCTGAATCAAAATGTCTGCCCCACGTGAAATCGACCCCTTCCCTGTAGAAATACAAGAAGAGGTAGGGATCACAAGTCTGGACGAGGATGTACCCTTCGAGGAACTCCCCAATGAGCTCCTTGAACAATTTGTTGACTTTGAGTATGGCCCTACCCCCATTGTCGAAGAGACCGAAGACGTCAATCTAAGAACTAAGGAGGTTCCCAGGATAACCAAAATCTGAACGTCACTGTCTCCTGAGGAAAGAAAAAGCGATCGACTTCCTTCGGTCATACCAAGACATTTTTGCCTGGTTGTACGAGGACATGACTGGTCTGGATACTGATTTGGTCGAGCATGAGTTGCCCCTCTACCCTGATATGAAGCCAATCAAGCAGAAGCTGAGATGTCTCTGACCCGAATGGATGCTAAAAGTCAAAGATGAGGTCATCAAGCAATACGATGCAGGGTTTCTCATGGTATCCAAATACCCGCAATGGCTAGCCAATATCATACCTGTGCCAAAGAAGGATGGAAAGGTATGCATGTGTATCGATTTTCGCAATTTGAACAAAGCGAGCTCAAAGGACGATTTCCCATTACCACACATCGACATCTTGGTTGATAACACCGCTAAGCACAGGATGCTTTCTTTTATGGATGGATTCTCAGGATACAATCAGATCAAAATGGCAGAGGTTGATCGCGAGAAGACAACGTTCATTACCCCCTGGGGAACCTTTTGCTATCGAGTCATGCCATTCGGGCTGAAGAAAATCAGTGCAACATAATAAAGAGCTATGACTGCACTATTTCATGACATGATGCACCGAGAGATTGAAATATATGTCGATGATATGATAGCTAAATCACAAGAGCGAAGCGACCATCTGGTAAACCTTCAGAAGCTATTTGAAAGGCTGAGGAAGTATCGGCTACGACTGAATCCACAGAAGTGCACATTTGGTGCTATGTCAGGGAAACTTCTAGGGTTCATCGTCAGTAGGAGGGGGATCGAGATCGACCCAATCAAAGTCAAAGCCATCACTGAAAAGCCACTGCCGTCTACCGAGAAAGAGATTAGAGGGTTTCTGGGCAGAATACAGTATATCAGTCGGCTCATTGCACAGCTAACTCCAATCTGCACGCCGATCTTCAAGTTACTAAGGAAGAATTCGCCCGTTGAATGGAACGACGATTATCAAGCAGCATTCAAAAAAATCAAAAGCTACCTCCTTAATCCACCTAGTTTGGTACCACCTGAGCCAGGGAGACCACTCTTGATGTATCTCTCCACGACGAAAGTTTCGATGGGATGTGTCTTAGGGCAACATAATGAAACGGGAAGAAGAGAGCAGGCCATTTACTATCTGAGCAAGAAGTTTACTGATTAAGAGGTGCACTACTCTCATCTGGATCCTGGCTCTTGTATGGGCTACTCAAAGGCTCCACTACTATTTACTATCTCAGGCAGTTCTGCTCTTAACCCGAATGGACCCATTAAAATACCTATTTGAAAAGCCGGCTCTCACTGGAGGAACCGCATGATGACAACTTTTATTATCTAAATTCGACATCACGTACGTCACTCAGAAGTCGATCAAGGGGCAGGCGCTTGCTGATCATCTTGCCGACAATCCTTTACCTGACTATGATCCGTTAAGAACCAAATTCCCAGATGAAGATATCTTGTTCATGACGGAAGATGATACAGAAGAAGCAGAAGAATCATGGCTAATGCACTTTGACGGGGTAGCAAATGTCGAGGGCCAAGGAGTTGGCGCCATCCTAATTTCACTAAAAGGATCTCATGTACCGGTCTCTATCAAGCTCAACTTCCCTTGCACTAGCAATATGGATGAGTATGAAGCTTGCGCTGCTGGTCTGCAGGCAGCTCTCGATCTGACTGTAACTCACCTTCGAGTATTTGGCGATTCACAGTTAATCATATGTCAGACGAATGGTGGTGAACACCTCGAGGATCTGATAGCTTGCTTCCAAGATGTGACTTTCTCATACGTCCCCCGGATAAGGAATCACTTTACCGACGCATTAGCAACTTTGGCATCAATGATTGAAATCCCCTATGGTGTTGAGATGAAGCCGATCATGATCGAGCAGAGGAATGAGCCAACCTTCTGCCTCCAGATTAAGGAACCTACAAAGCCTGATGATGAGCCACCTTGGTTCTCAGATATCAAGAATTTCCTCAAGACCCTAACTTTCCCAGAGGGTACATCCAAGACAGACCGACAAACCATTCAACGTTTAGTGGCAGGTTACGTCATTTACGGGGAATGCCTCTACAAGCAATCATACAATAACATCTTACTAAGGTGCCTCACTGAAAGTGAAGTGGTCAATATTATGAAAGAAATCCATGAGTGAGTATGCAGAGCCCACGTCAGCGGTCACATCCTCGCTAAGAAAATCCTACTGTAGGGATACTTTTGGACCACCATGGAATCGGATTGCTGCAAACATGCTCAAAAATGCTACAAGTGTTAAGAACACTCCAGTCTGATACACACTCCTGCCATTGATCTTCACTGCATGACCTCTCCTTGGCCATTTGCTACCTGAGGCCTTGACGTTGTCGAAATGATTAATCCAAAAGCATCAAACGGACATCTGTTCATCCTCGTCGCCATTGAATAAATCACCAAGTGGGTAGAAGCGGCGTCATATGCCAACATCACGGCCAGTCACGTTGAGAAGTTTCTCAAGAACAATATTATGTGCCGATTTGGAGTACCCAAAGATATCATCATAGACAATGGCACAAACTTTGCGAATAAGCGCATCCGAGACTTTTGCGAGCAATACAAAATCAAGCACCATCGCTCATCCCCTTATCGACCTCAAACTAATGGAGCTGTGGAAGCCGCGAACAAGACAGTCGTCCGCATCCTTGAGAAAATGGTCGTCACTTAACAAGATTGGAGCGAAATGCTACCATTTACTTTGTGGGCCTACTGAACGTCGATCCGTACCGCTACATGGGCAACACCATTCTCCCTTGTGTATGGAACCGAGGCTGTCCTCCCGGTAGAGGTTGAAGTACCCTTGCTCCGAATCCTCATGGAATCAGGCTTACTCGACACACAGAGAGAGAGATCCCGCTTTGAATAATTAAACTTATTGGATGAGAAGAGACTCCTAGCCTTATGTCACACTCAAGTTTACCAGGGGAGAATCGCACGCGCTTATAATAAACGTGTCCGCGGTCGAGATCTAAAGGTAGGAGACACTGTGCTAAAGAAGATCTTCCCATCTCTCTATGCTTATCCAAGAGAAAAGTTTAAGCCGAACTGAGAATGACCATACGTCATTCGAGAAGTGCTGCCGGGATACGCCATCCGCCTCACCACCATGGACAGAGATCATCTTCCTGAGCCCATCAACGCTGGATACGTCCGACGGTTCTACACTTAGTCTATCGCGATAAGGTAAGTATTGATGAAACAGATACGTGACTGCTTAAGAACCACCCAAAAGAGGCCATCATTCCAAGCACAGTAGCCCAAAAATATCCCTAAAAATGATGATATCCTTTGCTACCTCATTTGAGCCTGGGCCTTTCTTTCAATAAACCTATTCTCCCAAAAAAAAATATTCGTGTACATATACCAAAAAAAAAAGAGAGAAAAGATGCATGTGTATAAAGTTACTATCAAATCCAAAAAAAATTGAAAAAGCAAAATCTCAAAAAGAGATTGCCTGAAATGGAGGAAAAAGAATAATAAAACAAATGTGTATAAAAGAATCACGGGGCAAGTACAATAAAAACCCCCAAGGAAGAAAGTATGTTGAGAAAACTGAAGTCGTATCAAGGAAACCCTTTTAGCCTAGCATACCTTCAAATCCTAACCTAACCCATGGCCAAGCTACGCCCAGAAGGAAGCCCTCTTTGTAGGTTCGCAAGCAATCATAATATCTGTTAAGTCAACATGAGCCGAGTCGTGAGGCGACACCAGAACCCCATCCAGCCGGCTATGACAGAATCGACGTCTATGTCGTGGCTCCTGAAAAAAATATATAATAAAAAGAATAAAAAATAAAATAAAAATACAAGCTCAAAGCAAGATGGGCGTAGTGAAAACCCGAAAGGGTATTACGGGTAAAAATAGCGGGCTTGTGCGGACCAGGTGAAAACTCGAAAGGGCGCTTGGGGTAAGAGAGCTAAACCCATGGACGTGGTAAAAACCCGAAAGGGTGCCACGGGTAAAAAAAGGAGATAAATAAAAAAAAGAAAAAGAGAAAAAGGAAAAAAGAGAAGAAAAAAAAAAAAAAAAAAGGGTTGGACTGATTGAGAAGATTGATGTTTGAGGAACCCTTTTGTTACTCTTCCTGTACCCTCTTGTCCGACTGGGCCGCTCATGCTAGTTCAAATCGGTTCCCGACCAGAATTGTCTTTGTGAAACCCGCACCATCAAACATATGACCCGAGGCAAGGAGAAAGGTTTAACTCAATCCAAAGGGATCAACATTCCAGCCTTGGAAAAATTCGGAAACTCACTCAGGTCTGACTACATGAAAGAGTTCAACTATGCTCAAAATGGGACCCATTACTCCATCTCACTATCAAGGCATCAAAAACAAAAAAAAAAAAAAAAAAAAAGCCAAAAACAAAAACAAAAAATCAAGAAAAATCCAAACACCAAAAAATGTGTATATATTTCTACTCATTTTCATGTACATATTTCCAGCATCATATTTCAATCTCAAAAATGAAGAAAAATAATAAAAAATCTCCAAAAACAAAAATCTAAAAAAATATATATTGAAAATGAAAAAGTGTAGGTAGAAATCTACTTTTTCTTCTATTATTTAGGATGCATTTTCTTTATATGTATAAACAAAAAAGGACTGACGTTTTCTCGAGAATGTGCAGGAACATCACACAGTCCAAAGCCTTGAAGCGGGCAACTTCTCAAGGATGGACAAATCAGATAAAGCATCTCACCACCGACGTCAGGTCTAAAAAAAAAATGATGATGAAAATCATTTCGAAAAGAAAAAAAAATCTATGTTTTCATGCTACGCACAGCTATGCACTCGCATATTTTCGATGCGATAAAATGTCAATATGTTACCGGCAACGCAGCTGTGCAAAATTAATGTCTTAGGTCTAAGGTTCGCCTTGGATCCATGGATCCTATTTCAAAATAGGAGCAACGGTGTCAATTTCGGTCAAACAGTCAATGCTTGGATTGGATTGATTCCACCGCTAAATCTTCGCCCTGATCGTTCCATATTTCGGTTTCAGGTGAACTTGAGTACGTTGGCTTCAGTTTCATTACAAACTATTGCGGAGGCACGGGCTCTTCGTATGCGTTGTCTGGGCATGCGCCTCCCGAGGTTCGAGGTCCAGATATTGCTTAAAAAAAAAAGAAAGAAAATAAAGCAATCTTTAAAAAAAAGAAAAAAGAGAAAAAGAATAAATTTGTGCTTCCCCACAGAGCGACGCACATGCGTGTTCTAATGCGGTAAAATGTCGATGTTTTATCAGCAACACCACTGTGCTATAATAACGTCCTAAGTCTAAGGCACGCCTTGGATTCTGGATCCTACTTCAAGGAAGGAGCAACGGCGTCGGTCTCGGTCAAACAATCGATGTTTCGATCGAGTCGACTCCACTGCGAAATATTTTGAGCCAACACTCTGTCTTTAGGTTCATATGAACTTAAGTGTCTTAAGCCTTAGATTCTCCATTGGAAAAAGGTCAATCGTTGATTGAGACCAACCTGTTGAGAATGAGACTGTGTCAATCAAACTATGTGAACCATGCATTCAGAAGGGATCATTTTTCTTTTTATTTTCTATAGGCTTAAAACAAGTATGGGCAACAGTATCCCTGCAAAGTGTACGCCATGCGTCTGGGTATCCGTATGATGGTCGTTTGTCCCCGTAAATTGTACCCGGGCGGGTCCTAGTCAGGGCTTCCATCACCTTTGTTGTTGCTTATTGCCCCTAATGGTCGCATGGTTATGCATAGTTAATTGATGTTTATGATCATTGTCGATGAAAGCCAAGATCGGATGCCCCTTTTTGGGAGACACCTAATGTTTGGTTGGATCTGTTCATGGTAGTTGAAGCTGGATGCTCTAGCTCATGTTGATCCAGGGCACATTTTCAAAAAAATGGCATGCACTCCCAAAAAGCGTTGTGACATCTATTCACTTCGCTCGGGTGGTCATGCTAAATTAACTTTGGGATCGATGGGTTCGTCCAAAGATCTCGAACCCTGCTTTCATAAGGGGTACCCGCGAATAATCCAATGAGGTCGTCAAATGCCTTGTAGGATTGGACGCAAACTGTGGAGCCTTGCGTATGTTTACTTCGCACCTATCTTTGAATGTATTCAGAATAAATCTCGAACATCAATCACCTTCAAATCATCTCGAGAAACGAACATTTTTCCCGACTAACGGGCTTTCGCAACTCGAGAGGCGAACATTTTTCCAAGCTATTGGGTTTTCGCAACTCATTCCACCTCGATTATGCCCAATAATGTCGCTAAGCGCTTGGGAACCGATTACCTCGATAAACGAATGATTAACCTGGGACACCAAGGCTTTCATTTTCTCACCGTATTACTCACCCGATGTTTAAAGTTCATTCTGAATACAGTGGACCCGTCAGTAATGCCTTGGGCCTCTTCAGATTTTTCTTTTCTTTGGCATACGATCATTATCGGATACCAGAGAGGGGCATCTATAGACACCCAAATTTGGCCCAAGGCCCGATCGAAACACCTTTCGAGAGGTGCAATTCTGAGCTTTTGATGGCATGTATGGAATCACCCCAAAACCCTCAGGAATCACCCTAGATCCCTTAGAAGCCTATCCCGAATCTTTAGAAACCAATCTCGACCCTTAGAATCCATTTTGAACCCTAAACCTAACCTTACCAGGCTATGGATAAAGAGTGGTGCACCAAAACTGGCTACAGCCCTCTACTGCGATCGAGTCTTATACCGTTGCGAAGTAGAGATCGTCAACTTTCCAACGGTCCAAGAATCTCCCCCATCAGAGGTATACGTCAAAAGATATGATGCAACTATTAGTTGTGCCAGTATTAAACTTTGTCTGGCGCAACTAATAGTTGCGCCAGGCCAATTTTCCCTTATTTTAAGCCTGGCGTAACTAATAGTTGCGCCAGATTCAAAAGTGGATCCCATCCTCGCGAGCTGACTTCCAGGCACTGTACATACTATTTTACTGTACATTTGTCTGGCGCAACTAATAGTTGCGCTAGGCATATGAACAGTAACTGTTAGATTTTGCCCTGAATTTCATATTTAGGGTTTGACTTGTTGACCACCTTGACCTTTGGGGTGTGTTTTGCTAGTTCTGTTGCACCCTTTTGAAGCCTATTTGTACCCCTTTAAGTGGCTTAAGCCCTCACCACATCATCCACCATTGGAGGATCCTTCACACCTTTCCAAGCTCTTAAAATCCTAGGAAACCTTAGATGGCCCATTACCTAATTCCTAATCTTACTTAGCCTCTAAGGAGCCTCCTAATCCACCCATTTCCTATAAATAGAGCCCCCCTCCCCTTGGTTTAAGGGTTGAGAATTTTGGCCTAAGAGAGAAAGAGCTCGAAGTGAGAAGATCTTTCTCCCTTTGGTCCACACTTCCCATACAAATTTCAGAATTCCAAAACCTCCTTTGAGTGATATTTTTCACCTTAGATCCCTTAGCTTAGGTATATGCTACCCATTCACCTTCCCTCTCTACCTCTTAGTTAGCAAGCCTTAGAGGTTAGAACCCCTCTTTCCACCATACAAGCCTTCAAAAGCTCATCAAAGTAAGCCAACGCAAGGCTCTCCTACGGTGCTATAAGGGCCCAAGGGCTCCGGCTCTCCCCTTTCTTCTCCTATCTCTTTCTAGCATTTCCCATCCTCCCATTTATGTCGTTACGCCGTCAAATTTTTAGTCGGAACGGAGGGGCACAAATAGAATTTAAGGCCCATTTAGGCAAGAGAAAATCATTTTCTTTTCTTTTACTTTATTTTTATTTTGGCCATTAGCAGAGACCGCGATAAGCAGGTTGATTGGGTGCCTAACACCTTTCCGATCAATAACCAAAGCCCCTACCCAAAAGCCTTTGGTGTGAACCAGATTCAGAGTCATATTTGTGGCACTTTAGTGCTTATAAAAATGATATAGATATCCCGGGACACCAAAAGCTCCGGGTGGCGACTCTATATTTTTGCAAGCGAACGCATCGTCGTGACAGGTTCGTCGAAAATCCCACGGTTGCACACTTAAGCTCTTTACCTTGCCGGGGATGCCAAAGCTGGAGATGTGAATGTATTGCTGATGAAGGAGACCGGTGCAGGAGGCCTCACCTTGCATTTATACCAAGAACCAGCAGGGCGTCGCACTACAAAGAACTGCTCCCCCCAGGGACTGTAAACCACTTCCGGCCCCTCCTCTTGCTCTTCCTTCTGCACGTGCTCTTCATCACCTTACATGCTGATACAAATACAAGCAATAGCAATAGGCATATCAGTGGCAGGAAATCATTTGCTAAACCAGCTAGCAAGGAGGTAAGTAGGCCCCTTTCCTAATCATCATCATCATCTCCATTTTCAAAAAAAATCATCATCATCAAACCACCCATTATCTTCAAAAGAAAACAACAAAAAAAAATAACCCATCATCATAAAAAAAAAATCATCACTCATCATCCTAAAAAAACCATCACCCGTCAGTGCCCACATTTTCCCAAAAATTTCACCCATATTCCAAACAAACAAAAATCTCCTCTCTGTGTGCAACAAAAAAAAAAGAAAAATCCCTTTTCATGACTATAGAAAAAAAATAAAAAATAATAATAAAAAAAAGAGAGAGAAGAAAAATCCCCTTTTATGTCTAAAGAAAAAAAAAACAACAACAAAAAAAGAGAAGAAAAATCCCTTTTCTATATCTAAAAATAAACGAAAAAAAAGAAAAAGAAGAAAATCCCTTTTCATGTCCAAATAAACAAAAAAGAGAAATATGGCCACACTTAGATCCAAAAGGAAATACCCCAATCATAAAATGGCTCAAGAAAAACCAATAACAAAAAACATAGGGCATCATCTAGATGGAATAAAATAAAACATGCATGCAAGAGAGACCACCCATTTAGGAAGACAAGAATCATGAACATAGGGCAAAATAATTTAAGAAAAATTAAAAGAGAATGGAAATAAAATAATGGTTACCTTCACAAATGGATCTTTGTTCCAGCGTGGAGCAAGGGTTTAATCGACGTGAGCAAACACCAGCAATGAAGAGTGCTTGAAATCAGCGCAAGGGAACCATAGGAGAAAGCCCTATTTCGGTTTGGAGAGAGGAAAGAAAAAAAAATTCAAAGAACCCCCCTTTTGCTAGAGCTCAGGCAGTTTTAAAACCTCCCCAGGTTTTGCCCGGCGCATGTATTACATGCGCCAAGCTATTTGGCCCCACTTTTGGCTTGGCGCATGTATTGCATGCGCCAGGCAGATTTTGAACCCGATTCGGCCCGGCCTGTGTACGACCCAGATTTGGGCTTCGCACGCCCGGCCTGATCCCTATTTTGCTCTATCGATGCACACGCCCCCCAAACGACGCGTCGATCTCCATTTGACTTGCTCAGGCGACTGTGCTAGAATAAACGGTTCCAGATCAATGAGCTTACTCAAAATGCCGAACGACATAAAGCCCAAAAATCCCAAAAAAATCCACATAAAATGATAGCAAAACTTCAAAAAATCCACATAAAATGATACCAAAAGTTCAAAAAAAATCCACATTAAATGATAACAAAAGTTCAAAAAAATTCACATAAAATGATACCAAAAGTTTGAAAAAATCGACATAAAATGATAATAGAAGTCCAAAAAATCCACATAAAATGATAATAGAAGTCTAAAAAATCCACATAAAATGATAATAAAAGTCCAAAAAAATCCACATAAAATGATAACAGAAATCCAAAAAAACCACATAAAATCACAACAAAAAATTCCGCATAAAATCCACATAAAATAACAAAAAATTTTGCAAAAGAAAAAGCGGCATGTACTCCCAGAAAGCATTGCGACATCAATTCGCTCTGCTCGGGTAGTCATACTAAATTAACTTCGAGATCAACGGACTCGCCTAGAGGCCTCTAACCCTGCTTCACCTAGGGGCACCCGTGACTAGTCAAACGAAGCAATCAATGCCTCACATGATTGGACACTAACGGTGGACCTTCGCGTGTTCGTTTCGCGTCTATCTTTAAGTATGGGTCGGTCACCCTCTCACTTACAGAGCTGTTTTATTCAGAATGAAACTTGAATATCAAACATCTTCAATTATCACGAGAAGTGGATATTTTTCCTAGCATACTAGGCTTTTACAACTCACTCCATCTCGGTTATGCCCAATAATGTCGCTAAGCGCTTGGGGACCGATAACCTTGAGAAATGAATTTTTTTCCAACATATAGAGCTTTCGTTTACTCACCATGTTACTCATCTGATGTTTGAGGTTTGTTTTGAATACAGTGAACCCGTCAGTGATGCCTTGGGCCTCTTCAGATGTCTCTTGTCTTTGGCATTCGATCATTAGTGATCGGATGCCAAAGAGGGGCATCTGTAGACACCCAAATTTGGCCCAAGGCCCGATCGAGATATACTTCGAGAGAGGCGCACTCCCAAGCTTCTGATAGCATTCCCCATACCTTTAGGAATCACCCCAGATCTTCTAGAACCCTCCCTAGACCTTTAAGAACTAATCCCAAACCTTAGAAACCCTTCTGAACCCTTAGTTGACCCTCCCGGAAAATGATTAGAGAGAGATGCACCAGGGCTGGCTGGGACCTCTACTAAGTATAAATCTTACACCATTGAAAAGTGGAAGTTCTCAACTTTCCAACGAGCCACCTGGTCAGTGTACAGTCAGTGTACGGGTGACTTTTTGTATTATGCATTTACAATGGGTCGTTTAATTGGTTTGCACAGTCTATAGACTGCGCGCAATTGGAGCGTCACGCGGGCGATAGTTTAATTACGCGCTCAGGTCAAAGCGCGTATTTCGGATTGTGCACCACGTGAGGGGCACGTGATCTAATTAAGCGCACGTGTTCGCGCACATGAGTGAGTTCGTACTCTATATAAGCGAAAGAGCTTTCATTCATTTTTCATTCTGATTTAGTCTCGAGTTTTGACCTTTTCTGAATATCTCGTGTTCTGAAGTTCATGTTTGAGTGATATCGAGCAATCTAACCGTCCAATTGGGATGTCGTTTCTACCTATATTTGTAATTTTACATGATCTCCATCCCGAGGTAATGCTCGTGGACGGCGTTATTCTGGGAATGGGCGGTATTGGGAATGGGCGGTATCGGGAATGAGTGCGCTTGTCTTCACATCGATCTTTTTTAAAGAGTAGTGAAGGCTCGTTGGAGTGGCGTCGGTGGAGGAGACGAAGGTGGCGGAAGAGCAGTAAAAAGTGGAAGGATGTGTTTCCCAACCAATTCTCCCTAAAGCCTCCGATTGGACTCTCCAAGCGGAATCTGCTCCTCGCTTCGTCTTAGTTTTGAACCCAGTTTTGGGTTGTAGGTTAAAGTTTCAAGTTTTCGTTTTGGGTTATAAGTTCAGGAGGTATGCCTCCGGTGATAACTGTAAAATTTTAAATTATAAATGAAGGGGCATTTCTTTTGTTCTTATTGCGCTTGTTTATCCGTTTAAATTTATTAACGGATTTGTTGGATTTATCTTATTGGTTTGACTTAGTTTTAAGATTTAGTTTAGCTTGAATTTTTAGGATTCATTTATTCAGGGCTTATCCCGATGTTAATTCGTCTTATTGAGTCTGGTTTAGAGAATTTATTTGGTTCTATTTGATTAATTGGGAGCATTTTTTCCAAATCAGTCAGGGTCTCACTCTAGAGAATTGTTATTTTTTTATTATTTAATTTAAAGTTTTTGTTGGTTTAAGGTTTGATTTTAACTTGAGTTTTAATCTTTTGTTTGTGTTCAACATGAGGTTGAAAAAGTGTGAGTTTTCAAAGGTTCTAGATAGGTGTTAAATATCTAAATCATATTGGTTTATCCATTTTGCTTAGGATCTGTGTCTCTTAGGGGGTTAAGTGTTGTGTAATGATTGGTTGATGTATGTTTGCCATGGATGGTGTGTTTGGTCTAGATTAGATTAGATTATAAAGGTTTAAGGATGTGACACTTGTCATTCTACAATTTTGGGAGGTCTAGTTTATAAATGTGTGAGCCAAAAGTTTTGGGCTCTTGTTTTTTTTTTTTGTTAAGTTTAGGATTGAATGTTTTGAGGCATTCTTTTTTAGGGCATTTTTTTTATTAATTAATTAATATCTTTTCTTCCCTTCTCTTTCGTATCCTGGGTGGAATTGTGTTTGTTGTATGGGCTTTTGAGAATGAACGGGATTGGGAATACAAGGTAGCAGTCAAATTGCTACCATGCTAAGGGAAGAGATGGAGGAGAAAAAGGTGGTAAAAAGGAAAGTCAAGGAAAAGGCAGGGTCAGAATTCTCGTGACCGATGCCTATTTTTCCTCGATGGGCCCTATGGATTTAGCGTTAGTTGCTCCTCCTTTTTAGTATTTTCAAGGCGGGCTCCTAAGGGTGGATCCTGCAAGTCCTAGGTGGCTTTCTGTGAGCCACTCTTTCTTTTCTGCCGGCTCAGGGCAGGGGGAAGAGGTTATTACGGCTAGAGTTCGTTCAGGGCACCTCCTTTCTCTGGGTTTCTCCGAGATTTCTAGTTTCCCAAATGAATCTGGATTCAGGGATTGCCTGAACGTGCGGATTTTGAGTTTCTTATTTTAAGTTGTATATTCAAAGGGTATCTCCTCGATGTGTTTTGTAGTTATTTATTTATTTATGAAGTGATTATGATTTTAATTCTTTTGTAAATTCCAGCTTAGTTTATTTTGTAGCTTATTTGATTTATTTTGAGTGTGAGATTTATTTGTTTAATTTATTTATTTTGGATCGGGGCATGTTAGGAGTATTTCTTTTGTTTTGATTTAGTTTGGGATTGGTCTGAGTGTATAAATGATGCGGACATTTTTGTTTGGTCTTAGTGTACAGGCAAAAAAGGTGGCATTTTTTTCTCTTTTGGTTGTTCAATTAATATTAATTGGGGTTGTGTGTGATATGGGGGCATTCTCTTTTTTTTAGCTTTAGATCAACGTTAGTTGAGGCAAAATTTTAGTTTTAGTCTTAGTTTGGGGCAAGTCTCCTTTTTTTTTATTTTAGCTTTAGTTGGGGTGTGTGAACGGTGTCAGGTCATTTTTTTCTTTCTTTTTCTTTTTTTTAGGGCGTATGTTTTTCAAGTTAGGGGTGATCTTGGATCAGTCTCGATAAGGGGACGGTTTGGACTGGTAATTAGTGTCAAGAATCTCCTAGTTTTAGGTCTGTGAAAGTGTTGTTTTGTATCCGTATATTTTTTTGTTTCCAGGGAATTGTGCGCTTCATTATGGGAATTTAAATGAATTGCGCGCTAGTCTTAAAGCGCATATTCCAAGGCATCAAAAGGTTATTAAGCGTTAATATTTGGTCGTTTAATCAAATTAAACGCAGGGTGAGCGGCGCTTGATTAGGGCGGTGGTGGTTACTGTGGAAGTGACTGTTGGCATTCGCGCACGCTGGCAAGGGCGCTTGATGTGATTACACGCCTGGTAGGCGATGCACAACCAAATGGTCGGGTTAGTTTGGACGGGCGACGATTAGATTGCGCGCTCTAGATCGGTTGTGTAATCCGAATTATGCGCTACCAAGGTGGCCGTGATTGCTTTGGGCGCCTGAATTTAAGCATGCGATTCGACTGTTCCCTATAAATGGCTTAAATTTTCTCATTTTTTTCATGTGATCCATTTTAATCTCTGATTCTCTGGTTTTCTTGCTTCTATGCGCTCTATTTTTCGTGCTTTCATGATATCTTATGATCCGGTCGTCCATTTCAGACGCTGTTTCTTCTGTTCTCTTTAGTTTCTCGAGTTCTTCGTTCTAGGATGGAGTCTGAGGGTGGTGGAAGACCTGATCTTACTATTTCTAAGTTGGAGAGGATGCTAGGGGTGGAGATAGGGTGGTGGTAGACATGTTCTTACTATTTTCGAGGCCAGGACTGATGTTGTCGGGGAGGTGGATGTTGGGGAGGTAGTTGGAGAGGAGGTATTGGAGTTTGACCAGTCAATGGTCAGGGAGGAGGCGCTCGAGATTGAGCAAGGGGTTGTTGAGGGTGAGGGTGAGAGAGTCGAGGGTGAGATACCCACAGGTGAGGGAGCTGAGGGTGCATGAGCACCAGCAGTGCGGTCATGAGCATCCGGATCATGAGCACTTCCTCATTGAGGATTTCTTTGCTCGAGGCCAGGTAAGCACTCACGAGCAAGATTTCTTCCATTTCCTTAGGATTTGGAACACTTCTAATTTATGTCAAACCTGCATTAATGACTAATTCTGTGTTTACTCATGCATCATGATTGCATCTAGGGGTAGGTTATGTTTCTACTCAGTTATTCTTATCATGTTTTACTTGTTGGTTGTAAATTGTCATTGTGTCTGGGGCATATTTGACTTGCTTTTAGTTTCTTTTTTTTTTTTAATTCATTTGCCTTTCGTTATAAGTATGTGTTAGTTTTATTATTATTATTCGTGTTTCGTTCAATAGGAGCCCCCGCAGCTGGCTATCAGCTCGACATGGGCCGAGTCTCATGCTTGGTATCATACCTTACCAGAGTTTCAGCAGGTACGGTTAGTGTCTTTCGATTTCAGACCGATTCTAGAGTTGGAGCCCTTTCAGTTTGATCGTGGCTTGATCGCGACGATCTTGGAGAGCTGGAGGGAGGAGCATCAGGCGCTTCTCTTTCCAGTTGGGATGATGTTACCGACTCTAGAGGACTGGGTTTGCATCACCGGTCTTTGTTTTGAGGGCGAGCCGATCACGGGGCAGATGGCAGGGCATTATTTAGACGTGTGTGAGGAGATCTTAGGTGTGCTGTATAGGTCGAGTGGCTCGGGGCCAAGCATAGTTCGAGTCACTTAGTTTTTCGATACGTTTGCGAGTGGCTTCCTCCCCTCAAGATGCCATTCTTAGGGGAAGGTGACCTATGAGGCATGTTGTGCAGTAGTGGTGGGTCGGGAGCCCGTGGTGGAGCCAGGGGTAGCAATGGATAAGGTGCTCCGAGCATTTTTGATGCACTTCCTCGGTGCCGTACTTTTCTCTTCTTTGACTCGGGGATGCATCACTGGGTTATTTTTTATAGTACTTGAGGATCTGGATCGAGTCCCTACCTATGCGTGGGGTGCGGCCACATTGGCACATCTTTATGAGCAGTTTTACCGTTGGGGACAGGGTGTCGCATTGGGGACAGGGTGTTGCATCGATCGGGGGTTTCCTTAAGTTCATCTAGGCGAGTTTTAATTAATTGGCATCGTGATGTCTTTAGTTTAGTTAATTTTTGGTCATTTAATGGTAAACGTTTCTCCTCGTGTGTCGCTATTGTTGTTATTACTTTTCCTTTCAGTTTTGGGCGTATGATCATTTTGCTTTCCTTCGTTTGGGGGTTCCATTAAAGGTGAGGTTTACGTTCCTGCAGATGCACATGTGGAGGGAGGCGTTGAGGGGTCATCACTGGTCTTCGAATCTTCAGACCATGCGAGGCCTCTTTGAGGATATGCATGCAGGGCAGGTATAGATCGTCACACGTACGCTTTCTTTTTGTTTTGGTATTTTAGGATCTGGGTCTTCATTGAGGGTTGATTCATTTGTTTAGTTGTAGGTGATCTGGAGGCCATATGAGGAGGATGCAGAGGTATCGATGATTCAGTCTGGCCGGCCCTTCTTCGATGTGGACATATGGGTTCACTACTTTGAGATGGTGGAGCGGATCCACACTTCTCGCGTAGTATGACAACTAGGGCTCGCTCAGGGAGTCCCTCCAGAGATTCTTCATAGAGTGGCGAAGAGGATGACCGACCCTCCTGGCTGGAATTTCACGGAACGGATGGCTCTTCAGATAGCAGATTTTAGAGCTAGGGGACTAGAGTTAGAGGGGTGCGCAACGAGGTGGACACCCGAGAGTATGCGCGGTGGTTTAGTGCATTGGGTGACGGGCGCCTCTTCACGCGTCCCTTCCATGGGAGCGGCTCTTTCGCGATCGACTTTGAGAGAGAGGCTGACTGCATTAGAGCAAAGCCATCTTACTGCGAGTGTGCGAGGGGCATTAGACGCCCTCCATAGGGCGATGGAGCGGATGGGGTGTGCTCCTCGTCCGAATGAGGAGATGTCGCAGTCTTCAGCCTCCTCAGTCGCTCAGGCCAAGGGAGCGGAGGATGAGTTGGGGATTCGGTTAGCAGAGGCTAGACGGCTCCTGGTGAGTTAATTTGCAGTCTTTCTTTTATTATTATGTGGACTTAGTTTTCTGGTCATTCTGACGTGGTTGTGGTGTCTCATTTTATTTTGTCTTGAACAGTCTAAGAGGGAGGGGTGAGGTCGTCAGGCAGCACTGCTGGATGTCTATCGTAGCTAGCTGACCGGGAGATAGCGGTCAGTCTATGATCTGAGAATGACCGATTGATAAGTGTCTTCACAAGTACGGTTCTACTTAGTTGTTAGCATTGTGAACTTGTTGACTGATATGTTTATTATTATTTGTAGAGAGCCGAGCTGGCTGTCTAAGGTCCCGTTCTGGCATTTGATCTGTCTTAAGTTGGTTCCTCTAGTCGGGAGGATCCAGCAATGGCTCAGCTTCAGGCTGAGCTAGATCATTGGGTAAGTTCCGTTCAATCTGTTATATTGTTTGTGTCATTGCATTAGTTTGTTGGATGTCGTTATTTTGCTCTCTTAGTAGTTTACTAATATCACGTGGTATTTCAGAGTCAGGTTGCTGAGGATCTTCAAACGAGGGAGGTGACTGCTGCCTCTCTACGTCCGGAGAGCCAGGTAAAGTTTCTTTTGATGTGGGATAATTTTGTTTCGGTTATTCCATCTTTATCTTGTTCTGACATATCTTGTGTTGGATTATTTGGTTCTTTATGCAGGCTATTCCGAATTTTGCTCCTGAGGCTCCCCCTCAGGAGTCTATTCCTATCCCTACTCAGGTATGTTTTAGTTATTATGTTTGTAGTTTATTATCATTATAGTATTTTTTTATGAATTTGTCTATTTTTGTTGTAGCCACCTATGTTTGTTGTCCCTCCTGTGCCTTCTGTCGATCTAGTGACCACTGAGACAGTTGAGCGACTCCTGAGAGAGAGGCTGGATCTGGTATAGTTCTTTCATTTTTCAAAGTTTCTTATTTTTTTCATGTATATATTAGTTTTTACTTGATTTGATGCTGTTGTCAGCTTGAGGAGGCGCGTCTAGAGGTGGCGTGAGCACGCGTCGCTCCTGAGGCGAGACGAGTCCTTGGGGAGATGCAGAGTCATGCTGACTTATTTGCTGAGATGATGACCACTCAGATGACTCATACTGAGGTGTTGGAGGCAGCTCGTCAGACGATGTGGGCGGAGATGCAGGCGTCCATAGATCAACTATAGTATCGTCTGCTGAGGAGTGAGTGAGGGATATATAGGCTAGCTCATCAGCTTGACAGATCGGATTCAAGGGCAACGGGTTCCTCGGCTAGACAGTCTCGTCGCACGTCGCATGATCGTGCCAGGGATGATGCTCGTAGGGATCCGGCAATTCATGATATTCTGGTGGGGTATCCTCCTCGTTCTCGATCTAGGCGGTCTGCTAGCCAGACGAGTGAGGGGGGATCTATGGCAGGGCCTCGTCATTTAAAGGTTCTATCGGCTTCGAGCACCGGGATTATATTTTCAGAGGACTAGTCTACGGACCTCTGAGCTGATGATACTGGAGACAGCAGTGCTCGACCGTCCCAATGGCAGCATAGGGAGTAGGTGTGCGTGCATGTGTTTATGTATCTATAGCATGTGTGTTATTGTATATAGGGGGTGTCCCCAATGATAGGTGTAAAAAGAAATGGAAAAAATTTTGACACATATATATAGATATATATATATATATATATTTTTTTTTTTTTTTTTTTTTTATTTAGATGTACCTGATTGGCTCCTTTTTCTTTTAGTTATCGCTTGCGTCTACTTTTGCTTTCAGTTTCTTTAGCGTCGTTAACCTTCATTAGGATTTGGATGCTTCATGAGCTGGCCTAGTGATGGTTGAAGGCTACTTCGTATCTGCACATGTGAGAGTAATGATGTCAGTAGTTTTGTTCACCCCATTGCTAGTTGTCAAGGGGGTACTTGTCTCAAACTGGAGTTTGGTAGCAAAAGATGGATATGTGCTCTTTTCTCTTCTTTTTTTTTCTTCTTTTTTTTCTTTTTTTTGAAACGAAAAATAATGCAGCAGGGAAAGAAAATAGCTCAAACAGAAATAATAACAAAACAATAAAATAAAAATGCCCCAGTGTAGGTGCGTGGTAGGATCGGCAGTATGGTATCTTCGATAGTGCTTCCCGGAGGGTAAATTTATCATTTCTTATCTTCTTTGTGGACAAGCTGGCGCTTCTGAAGATTTTTGGCCAAGTTCTTCCCTATGTCAAAAACCAACTAGTTGAGGAAGGGTATCATCTCTTTTACCCAAGATCCAACTGAAGATTTTCATCAATCCTGGGAGAGATTTAAGGAACTCTTAAAGAAATGCCCCCACCATCAAATCCCTGAATGGCAATTGGTTCAAAGCTTTTATCAGGGAATTGATTCTAAAAGCAGAGATATGATAGATGCTTCCTGTGGAGGCACCTACCTCCATAAAACTGCTAAGGAGGCATGGGAGCTCTTTGATATTATTAGTGAGAACTCTATGCAAAGGGAAACCTTGGCTAGAGATCTAGAGCCTCCTAGGTTGGTGAAGGAGAATACTTCAAGAGGGAAGTTATATGAAGTGAGTGTGCCAAGTGATTTGGAAAGGAAAGTGGACAGCCTAACCCTGAAATTTGAAAGGCTGATGGGAGCAATGCAGTCACCTGTGGCTGCTAGGGTGGAGGAGGCATGTGCCATATGCCAGTCCCCTGTTCACTCCCTCGAAGAATGCCCATCTGCTGGCCAGTTTCCTGATTTTATAACAAAGCATGTGGCTGCAACTCAGTCTTATGGGCAGCAGCCTACTGCTGGGTATCAATGGAGGAACCACCCCAATCTGAGGTGGAGACAAGATGCATACCCCAGCCAGCAGCAGCAGCCCATGCCCTACAGAAATGCTCAGCCTTATCCCCAAAGTTATGTCCCAAGGCCTCAGTATTAGCAACCCATAACCCAACCTGTAGCTCCTCCTGTGCAACAATCTGCACCTCCTCCAGCTGCGAGAGCATCTTCCTTTGAAGAACAAGTTCTATCTTCACTGCAGAACTTGAACTCCTTATCCCAAGCTGTGCACTCTCACAACCAGAGCATCAAAAAGATAGAGGGCCAACTTGGTCAGCTGTCTGATGTTCTGACTAGGAGAGAGGGAGGAAGGCTGCCTAGTAAACCACAGGACAACCCATGAAGACAGTTTGTAGTGGGTGAAGTTTCCTCTACCTATGAGGAAGCCAAACCTGTTACAACATTGAGAAGTGGTAGGCTAGTGGACAACCAAGTGAGTTGTGTGCCTGTGAGGTGCTTGGAGGAAGAAAATGAAGTGATTTCTACAAGAACACAATAAAGGCCACCAGTGGTGGACTTGAAGGAACAACCAGTTGTGAATAAAGAGGATAATGAGGATCCTCAAGAAAAGAAAAAAATTAAAAAGAAAGATGATCAATTGGCCAAGGCTGCAAATGAGGGAGCAATCCCACATTTTCTATTTCCTAAAGCACTGCAAGCACCTTCCCCTTTTGATAAAGGGCAAGGTAAAATTGAGGAAATGATGGAGACTTTTAAGCAAGTAAAGATCAATTTGCCTTTACTTGATGCCATTAAACAAGTCCCAGCCTATGCCAGGTTTTTGAAAGACCTGCGCACCCATAAAAGACAATCTAAGGCACACCTATCCAAGAAGGTCTTTGCAGTAGAAAAAGTGAAGCAAATCCTGTCTATTGCAACTCCTCCCAAACTTCAAGACCCTGAAACCCCCTCTATCCCTTGCATCATTGGGGATCACACCATTGACAAGGCCTTATTAGATCTGGGAGTCATTATAAATTTGCTTCCATATTCAATATATGAGAAGCTGGGCTTGGAAGAATTAAAGCCCACACATGTGGTCCTACAGCTGGCTGACAGCTCTAAAAGGAAACCTGTGGGGATAATTGAAGATGTGCTAGTTGGAATTGACAAATTTTTCTATCCTGCTGATTTCTTAGTGTTAGATATGGAACCAAGTATGTATGCCACTTCCATACTTGTGATTCTAGGCAGACCCTTTTTGGCCACTGCCAATGCTTACATACAATGCAGGTCTGGAATCATGGAAGTGTCATTTGGAAACATGCAGGTTAAGCTGAATGTGTATAGCACTGGCTATCATCCCTCTCTTAAAGAGGCTTGTTTTTCCATTAATGCACAAAAGAAGGTGATGCATGAAAATACACATTGGCTGTTGCAGGACAATGCATGGCTCACAGATGGAAAACTACACTTAGGGGAGGGACACTGGCTGAGGAAAGAATCCACGGAAGGTAATGATCATGCAGATGCTGTGGACCTCCCAGATCCTCCGGATTAGCCCCTGTAGTCTAGTATGTACCATATGTATTATAGTTTGTTGTTGTTCTAGGTATTTATTTTAGGCTTCCAATGAAATTCTTTTTTTGCAATAAACATGCTATCGCAAACATCAGACCATCATTTCAACCTGGCCTAAGATAATGGGAGTTTGTCCATCAGGGAAACAAACTATAGAGTAACACAACAGGGAAGCCTGCTGAGTGCTGCAGCTGAGACTGCCTAGAATTGTAGTTTTGTGTGGTTTTGGGAGCTGTCAATAGGTCAATTGCACTTTTCGTTAGGTCTCTATATGGCTTCGATAGGATAATTGGGGGTTTCGATAGGTACTGAACATGATCGATAGGTAAAGCATACTTCTCGATAGGTCAGCAAGGGAAAAATATTGATTTTGATAAGTTCTGGATACCTATCGAGAACGTATCGAAAAGATGAATCAGGTACCCCTACACCTATCGGAAAGATGATTCCACCTATCGTGAACCTATCGAATCATCCACTTTAAAAAGCTTTGACTGTCACGTTGTCGATAGGATGCATCAACCTATTAAAACCAGCCTATTCATCCTGTCGAAATCGTATATCATCCTTTAAATACCTATCGACAAGTCATTTCGCCCCATATTGGTACCGGCTGAAAACCCTAGCTCTCCTCCTCATTTTTTGCCTCCCCCTTATCTCTGCTAAATACCACAGAAATCATCATCTATTCAGTCTGCCACTTTGTTAGTACATTTCGCCGGCACAAGGGAGCATTTTCCCTCAAATTTTAGAGAAATTGCGCTGTAAATTGCGACATCTAGAAGAAAACCTAGGATTTTAGGGTAAGTTGTCTTTCTGCTTCCCTCCGTCATTTTCCTAGCAACTCATTCCACATTTTCCCTAGATACTATTCCATTTTCAAAAGCAGAAATGGCCGATCTTGAAGAAACCCTAGCTGACCTGTTTCAGCAACCAACTGCTTCCACCCCTAAATCTGCCAAGAAAGCAAAGCCCCCCACCAAACCACCTACCAAGAGGAAGCTCTCTGAAGAGACGCCGAAGAAGCCCACCAAAAAGTCTCAACCAACACCCAAAGCTCCTTTATCAAAGGCTGAGTTGAAAAATCTTCAAGATTTATATGATTGGCCTGATGATGCATGTAAATAATTGTAGTTTAGTTGTTCTTCTATGCCTTTTATACTTATCTTTGCTGCTTATATAGAAATTTCTTCTTGGTACTGTCATTCTCTTGTCTTGTTTTCTTTTCTATTTTTCCTATGCTTTACTCTACTGCTATAAACAGTGAGGACACTGTTTAATTTAGCTTTGGGGGTGTGGCATGTATGCCAATAAATTAGTTAATTTTAGTGCAGCCAGGTGTAAAAAGGAGTTTGAGGAAATAAAGTGAACTCTCACCTAATTCAGAAAATTTTTTTGAAATAAACTGCAGTTTTAACATTGTCCATGAAGTGAATGTCAACAAATTTTGAAAATAAAAATTGATGTTTAGTGAACATGAAAGGAGAGAAAACTATGAGGATACCCCCCAGAAAATTTGATGGAAGGCCATACCCAGTGAGACTTGGGCCTGAGAAGTTTTCTTTGAAGAGTGCTATGGAAAATTTTTTCTGCGCTGAGGACTGACCGGACCTAATCTTGACCACTAGAAGTTAGGCACATACAAGTTGAAACAGCTTGATAGCATTCATGACATTGAGGACATGAAGTAAGGCCATCCCTTGGACAGTTTGAGCTTAAAATCTTCCACCTTTGAACTGCCCTTGATACACACCATTTGAGCCTTAAAATTCCTAAATTTTCTTTGCTAAAAATTAGGAAATTTGATCCCTTGGCCTATTTCAGTACACCCTTGATCTGAGAAATCAGGAAAAAGAAGAAGTGAGGTTAGAGGAGCAAGGTTTGACTTTTGGTTGAAAGAGAAGGAAGCTCATTTGGTGGCCATTGTGGCATTCCTGCCCATTAAAAATATATATATATAGAAAACAGAAAAGCAAAATAAAATAATGAGAAGGAGAAGTCACCTCATTGGATATTTTTGAAAAAGAAGAGAAAAAGCTAGCCACTTTGCCTCTACAAATTCGAAAAGAAGATGGATCTTTGCTGAAATGAAGACGGTGTACATGTCACCTCCTTACCCTATTGATTTCTCAATTTTGAATCCCATTCTCCCCTTTTATTTTTATTTTTATTTTTTGCAAACCTCATCCTTAAGCCACATTACAACCCAATAAAAAGACCTTACTGACCTGAAATGGATTGAGCCGTCATGTGGAGATAAGGATCTGTTTAATCTATGGTGTAAGGAGCTGGAGAAGTCAGAAATCGGAGCAATGCCTATGCTCATGCTTGCAATCCTATTTGAGGGTTGTAACTGTTCTTGAGCTGAGTGATATGATGCACCCCTCTTCCTTATATTAATGAGTGAACAGCCTTGGTGAGAATTGGGCCTACAATCCAATTTGACAGAGGTAGTATCAGCACAGAAAGCTTAAATGAATGGTGAGCTCTGCATCAAAATTTTAAAAGAAAGGCCTTGACACAAATCGAGTGATGATAAAGAAATTACAGCTGACTTTCATGATCCAAAGGGATGCTCTCCCTGTTGAAATTCCTCTAAAGGTGCATGGTGTGAATCCATTTTATCTACTCAAACTCTACTTTAACCGGTTGCGCTATGATTAACTAAATTTAATTGGAGAAGTTTGTGGGTACCTACACTTAAAAACCCTCAGGAGACTTCACTCCTCCACTAGGGATCACCTAGGGGTTTACAAGGCTTGGTGCATATGCTAAATGCATCCGTGCTCCCTACGAAAGTGGCATTTTTTTAATTCTTTTTAATTCTCCTTCGCTCAGTGACTAGCAAAGCTTAGGTTTGGGGGTGTGTTAAGTAGTGAAAAATACCACTTTTCACCCTTTAACCTGACCGTTGATAGACCTGTGAGCACACTAATAAGCCTCTGTCGAGTGTATTTTGTATGCAGCAATAAAAGATAATACTAATGCAGAAAACCACTCAAGAATACCCACAAAGGGGCCATCTCTCAGCACAGGACAGACCCAGCAAGAGCACACCAGAGGATAGCACATCATAGGACCCTTAGAGTACTTGGCTATAGCAGAACAAGGTGAAGGAAGTGAAGACAAGCCAAAAACATCCTATCGAGAGGACATCCGAAGATTTCGATAGGAGCTGAGAGGTAAATTAGAGGAATTCATGCAGATTGGTGAGGTTTTGATAGGATCTGAAGGCAGAAAGACGAAGAAGTCATGAAGATTGTGAAATTCGATAGGATCCAAGAATCTATCGAACAGTTGAGAGAAAGACAGATTTCATCCTGACGAAATCTACCTGAGGAGAAAAGGAATCCTATTGAAGGATTCCTGAACCTATCGAAAGGTCTCCAGAACCTATCGAAAGATCGCCTGAACCTAACGAAATGGAGGTGCTGGAACAGCACCTATCGAAGGATGTTTGAGCCTTTCGATAGGAATGAGAGCCATCCTATCGAAGCGATGGAATGCAAAGCTACAACCTGACAAAACGGTCTCCCAACCTATCGAACTACTCCAACCTATCGGAGGCTTCCCCAACCTATCGAAATCGTGTGCAAAACTTCTTAGAAACTCAGCTATGCACACGCTATGACTTGGTGACCTACTGCACGCAACCCAAGGCACTTGGTGACCAGCACAATGGTTCCAGAAGATGCCCTAGGAAACCCTAACCGATCCACGTGCTCTAACAGAACCCTAACAAACTCTGAGGACCTTCTAGAAAGGATTTTTGGTAGAAAAAATAGGAGAGAAAGCTATATATAGAGACCCCCAATTGCAATTAGGGGGGATCGAGATTTGAGCAAAATTCTGGAGATTAGAGTTTGCAGAGAAATTCCATTTTCCCTCCTTTAGCCCAACAATGGTTGGCTAATTCCCCTGGAGTAGCGAGGAGAGAGGTTAGATCTGTAATTAGATAAGGTTGAGAGTGCTATTGTGGGTTCACTGCTGCACAGATTACAGATCTGAGAGCATTTCCATTGTAGAGTGAGTTTGATTACAATGTAAATGTTGTTTTTAATGTTATAATTAGATCTAAAGTTCCTTTGGTTTCATTTGGTGCTCGATCAGATTTGTGTAGAGGAGTTTGTTAATCAGCTCACCCGCTTAACTGGCAGACCTCTTGGATACCATCTGATCTCCCTGGATCTGATACTCTTGTAATTCCCTGAGTCTGTGACCTTTGAATTATAACATCTGTAGTGGTTTTAATTATTCTGATTGATGCTTTTGCTTTGGAGGAGATCCCTAGGATGATATGTGACCATTAAAGTGGACAGATCATAACCTTAAGATTAGTCCAAGCTCAGGCTCCAATTGGATTCGTCTGCTGTAAATCCCTGGATCAGATAAAGTTTATAGGATGGTCTGTGACCATTCAAGTGGACAGATCATAGCCTTAAGACCAGTAGATCCTGTGATTTGGAGTGGAGTCTTCTACCCTGCAGCTGTTCTTATAGCCAGTTGAGGGAAATGTATGCCCTGAACCTCTGTGGCATGATTAACCTAATCTAAATTCAGTGAGACCAATCTCCAAGCTACTCTTCTCCATTTTCTGTTTTTTAACTCCTTCACCCTGCAAGATTTAGATTCCCAAACTCGATCCAAGTTAGTTTTTATTTAATTTTAGCTTAGCTTAAGTGACAATCCCTTTTAAACCTCTCCCCTGTCTTTTAGCTAACTTGGCATTAGTTAGGGTGCCAGATCTCTTACAGACCTGGAGATTAAATCACATTTTTAAACTAACCTCCCTGTGGAAATTCCCTTACTCACCATCTTTTTAAAACTTGCTACAACAGACCCTGATTACTTGCAAGTCTGAGTGAGTGTGTTCTGCCTAGTTTTATGACATGTAAATGCATATATTTTTTTGAGAGCATCCTGTTAACGCAAGAATAATGAGTTTTGATTGAACCTAACATCTTTATTTTTTTTGCTCTAACGTCTCCTCCAATGGCAGGGGAAGAGAAATGAGAATCAGGTGTTACTTATGCTTTTGAACGAGGTTAGATAGGTCACTAGTCCTTTGATCAAATTACTTGAGAGAGAAAAGGTGGGCAATAGATCGGAGATCTTAAGGATATTCTCAGAATTGAAGGTGTACGACCAATGAATGGGTCGTGACAATTACGGGGGTGGTAAGTATAAGTAATTAATCATTGGCTGTGGCGATCATAGGATTTGGGATAGTATTTCTAAGGTACATGGCGTCCAAGAACTAGGGAGTTCTTCCCCGTCTTGGTTTGCCAGTTTATAGGCATTTCCAGGGTATGCAACTATTATGACATATGGGCCTTCCCAGTTCGATTTCAGTTTTTCTTTCGGGTGGGCATGCTTGGAAGTAATAATTTTCTTCAAGACTAATTCTCCAATATTAAAGGTTTGTTCAAGGACTTTCTTATCGTAAGTCCTGGCCACTCTCCTCTGATATACCTGAGCATGATCAACTGCCCTTAGACGTGTTCCATCAAGCTGCTCTAGCTGCGTGAGTAGGGCAATTCTCCTCTCATCTAAGGATAGCTCATCATCGAGTTAAATGCGTAAAGACTGTACTTATATCTCATATGGCAGGACTGCCTCCATCCCGTAGGTGAGGAGGTAGGGAGTTTGGCCAGTGGCCGTACGAATAGAGGTCCTATAGGCCTATAGTGCTTCTGGTAATCATTCAGGCCAGTCAGCTCCATTGCTTGTTTCTATTGTGTGTTTTAAGATTTGAATCAGTGTTTTGTTCATAGCTTCTGCTTGTCTATTGCCTTAAGGGTAGAACAGTGATGAGTGGCATAAATCTATGTCGTACTTCTTGCATAACTTCTTCATCTTCTCAGCGATAAACTGTGGTCCATTATCAGTGACAAACATCCTGGGAACTCCAAATTGGGTGATAATATTCTGAATGATAAACCCCACGAGTGTTGAAGCGGTGATTCTGGCATAGGATTTAGCTTCTGCCCATTTGGTGTAATATTCGGTTGATGTAAGAATAAACACGTGCTTGTGAGTGTTCCCAACTGTGTCGGTGAAGGGTACAATGACATCAAAGGCTCACATTGAGAATGGCCATGGCGAGGTCATAGTGTTCAATGCAACTGATGGAGCTTTAATGAGTGAGGTGTGTTCTTAGCATTGCTTGAAGGATTGAACGTAGAGGTGACAATCTCTTATCATTGTAATAGAAGTAACCTTATCGCGTAACTTGATCGGCGAGTTTCTGTCTATCGGAATGGGCACCGCAGGCACTGGCGTGTGCTTCTTGGATGATGTATTATCCTTCGGCAGTCGTGACGCATTGTAGTAGTACTCCTTTGGTGAAGGCTTCTTTGTATAATGTTTCGTCGAGTATGCAGAATCGAGTGCATCGGTTCCTTATAGTCTTTTGTTTGATTTTCATAGCGTATGGAGGAACATGTTGATACTTCAAGAAATTCCAAATATCGAAGTACCATGGTTGTCCATCGTCAATCGGTGATTTTTCAAATCTAAACATCGCGACTTCGGTTTCTGCCTTGACGTACTTTTCTGGGATAATTACTCCCTTTGGTCCTATACTTGTGGGGAGGATGGGTAATTCTCTTTTGATGGTCCATGCAACCTTGTGGGCGGGTACTATCAGCTTTTCAATGAAGAAGGTTTTGGTATTTTATCTAATAGGTATTTGGATGATCAAGGCTAGCATGGATGAGGAATCTGCGAGCTCATTTTCTAATCTAGAAATGTGCATAAAAGATATTCTTTCAAATTTCTTTACTAAATATTGAGCGGTTTCTAAGTATGTCATTAGTCTCCTTTCCTTAGTTTTCTATTCTCCTATGACTTATGGAATTACCAGTTTGGAATCATCGATAGTTTTTAACTGTTTAACTCCTAATTGAAGTGCCGCTCGTAGTCCCGCTATAAAAGCTTCATATTCTGTGACATTATTAGAGACAGGAAAATCTAGTTGAAAAAGCTTTAGGTATGACAACTCCTTCTGGGCTTAGGAGGACTATCCCGATGTCTTTTCCTTTATGGTTTAGAGCGCCATCAAAATAAAGGGTCCATGAGGTCTTGTCGGGCTTTTCATTATGAATCGTGAATAGGTCTTCGTCAGAAAAATCTGTGTGTATGGGCTCATCATTCGGGAGTGGGAGGTCGCGAGATAATTAGCGATGGCTTGTCCTTTGATCGATTTCTGTGAGACATAAGTGATGTCGAATTCTTACAATAGCATGTGCCAGCGGACGATCTTTTCTGATGTTGCGGTCTTTTCGAATACATACTTCAGAGGGTTCATTCAGGCTAATACTAGTATTTTATGTGCTCCAAAGTAGTATCATAATTTTGTTGAGGCCCACACTAATGTGAGGCAAGTCTTCTCCATCGGAGTATATTTTCGTTCGTACTGGACCATTGTCCTACGGAGGTAGTAGATAGCCTTCTCTCTCTTGTCGTCTTCTTCGTATTGTCCTAGAATTACTCCCATTGTTTTATCGTTCGCTGAGAGGTATAAAACTAGGGGTTTTCCAAGAATAGGTGGCGATAGTATAGGCGGCTTAACGAGGTATTTCTTGATATTGTCGAAGGCTTGCTAACACTGGCCGTCCCATTTGTATTCAGCTCCTCCTTTAAGTAGCTTGTAGAAAGGATCGCATATGTCTGAATGATGGGTGATAAATCTTCTGATGAATTGCAATCTTTCAATCAGGCCTCGTAATTCTTTGATGTTACTGGGAGGCGGCATCTCGAGGATGGCTCTGACTTTTGCAGGGTCGACTTCGATCCCTCGCTTGCTAACTATAAAACCAAGTAATTTTCCAGAGGTAACTTCGAAAACACATTTCTTTGGGTTCATTTTTGGCTGGTATTTCTTAGCTCTCTGTAACACCAGTCGGAGCACTTCAACATGTCCTACTAACTTTTGGGACTTCACTAATTTGTCATCGATATAGACTTCTATACATTTTATGCATCATATCGTGAAAGATAGCCAGCATGGCGCGTTGATACGTGGCTCCTTCGTTCTTGAGCCCAAAATGCATAACGACATAACAATATGTTCCCCATGGTGTGGTGAAGGAAGTTTTCTCTTGGTCAAACTCTGCTAATTTGATCTGATTATATCCAGAGAAGCCGTCCATAAAGGATAGTATCTCATGTCCTGCGGTGTTGTCGACTAAAGTGTCAATGTGTGGGAGTGTGAAGTCGTGTTTTGGGCATGCCTAGTTGAGATTTCAGAATTCGATGCAAACTCGTACTCTGTCGTCCTTCTTGGCGACAGGTACTATGTTGGCGACCCACTTATGGTAAAGAACGACTCGAATAAATTTATCTTTGTATAACTTGTCGACTTCTTCTTTGACTTGAAGGGCAATTTGTGGGTGCATCCTACAGAGTTTTTGCTTCATAAGCTTTGCATCGGGTTCTAAGATAAGACGATGTTCTACTAAACTCGGGTCTAAACCAAGCATATCCTCATAGGACCATGCAAAAGAGTCGAGGTGTTCTTGTAGGACTTGTGCAATTTGGTGGCATTCCTTGGAATTAAGGGTTGCACTAATCAACAACTTCTTAGGTTTCTCTTAAGTGCCAAAGTTTAGTTCTTCGGTGGGTTCTGCGGCAGCTTGGGTTTGCTCATCGAAGCTCTTGATAACTCATTGGAAGTTCAGTGCCTCCTCAACAACTGGTGCTCTTTCTTCGTCCTCGGTAAGTTCGTATACTGCGAAGTTATCACACTGGGGTTTTAAATTTACGAAAGGTAACCCTTCATCGGCACAATTTATAATCGAGAGATCTTTGGTAAGGTAAAGGTCAAGGCTATTGATTCCTCTCTCAAAGTCACGAAGTATCTCATCCAGTATAATTACTGGCTTATTGTCTAGTCGGGACGCTTTACGTCCTTGTGTGAGGAATGGGATAGAAACCTTAGGAGAAGAGTCTCCTTGTTGGCCACAAATCTGGTTAGGAATGAAGGGTTCCCTTTCTTTGATGAGGTTTTCTGATTTTTTTGGATTTTATATTTATGAATTTTTAGGGTTTTCTGTTTTTTCTTTTTTATTTTTGATAATAAATATGGTACAAGGTCAGTTGCCTCAAGGGGCGCCAGGGGAATTACTTCCTCTAGTTGAGGGAGCAAGACAGCTGCTAGGGCCGTTCGGGCGATTCTTCGAGAAACGCGAACTTGTTGTGAATTTAGCATTTTTATTTTTTTAGAGTCCTCAACTAATGAGACCTTTTGAATAAGTGACGCGGGTGATAGTGGCACTAATGTTCGAACTTCCTCTATCACGTTAATGGCCTCTTCATCGAAGAAACTCTGAAGATCATAGTCGATTGAGCTATCCGCTTCTAAGTCATAATATGGTGGTTCTTACCACTGAGGGGGATCTCCCAAAGGATCCTCAGGGGTAGCAAGCTATTTTCCTTGATCTTCATAATATGTTGGGATGAGTGCACATGCTCGGCAGTGAGGTTTATAATGGTGAAAAATGCAGGGAGATTCCCAAGGGAATTCCCATCCTTCCAAATTAGAATCGAAGACAGTATCGAACTCATCTTCTTGATCTGATAACACTTGAAGTCCTAGATTAGCTCGCTCGACTAACTCGAGTGTAGGGAGATCTATCCAGTAATCTTCGTCATCACTCGGGAGAGGCTGTCATTCCTCTTCAAGAGATTTCCAAAATATTTAGAGTTGTAGCGAATATGGGGATGTAGAAGTGTCTAGTTCGAGTTCCTCTTCAAACTCTATAAAAGCAGTTGAGCGTTTCCTTCGGGATCAAATGGATAGCCACCGGGACTCTCTGCTCCTTGTGCCAGTAGCTGAGCTGGTAGGTCATTACTGGTGTCTGTCATCGCGGGATTGGAATGATTTGATTCCTCTATCACAGACCTTCAAACCCACTAGGCGAAGCATTCTAATATATTGGTGCATGCCCTACAGTGGGGCTAGCAAGGGTGAATGATACAAGGGAAATCCCACGGGCATTCCCACCCTCCAAGTCCAAGGCCGAGGCGGATGCTATACGGGTTAAGATTCTCTTGTCGAGTGTCATCCTCTCCCCACGTTGAGTGCAAGTGCACTTCGTCATCTTGTAGGGCAGCTATATGAAGGTCTTCGTCATCAGTAGATTCCCAATCTTCTAATTGTGGTTTGGTTCCTGGAGGTTCTTCTCTTCTCTTTTCTATGGACTCTTTGAGATCAAACAAGGGTTTGACTCTTTCGAGCGGTCTATCGATATCGTCATTAAGACTTGTCAAATCATTAAATGCTTTGGTCATTTGTTCAATTTCTATTTCTTAAGATTTGGCAAAGGACACCTCCTTACACTTCGGCACGCCAGCTTTCTCAGTGGTCCCATAAACAAAGTGGTCATATAGAGACCATTTCGGTGAGGTAGGGCATAAGTCGGCTTGTGGGCTATCCAATTGATAACCTAACCCTATGTGTTTGCATATTTTTGTTGGGACGATGGGTCCTATACAACCTCATTTATTCTTACCGAGTCCGGTGTGAGGGACATATTCAAGTTGGTACATGAGATCCCTCCATTTTGCCGCGGGGGGATTGATGTCATAAAGTTTGGCAAGGTCTGGACCAACCTCTCTCCTCACTAAGTTTTGTTGATGCATTGGGGGAGAACTAGGACGGTCAGGGGGGTGGACCTCTGTGAGGATGGTATGGAGAATCCTCTTATTATGACCGTGAGATATATAGAGGCCGCACTTTCGCGGAGTGACTCTTTAGGCATGTCTACATCTGTAAAAGTGAGCGCCGAAGGTTGCACCATAATCGAAGTGATTTGATGAAGCTCATCTAGGGTCATGTCCTCATCCACTTGCGTGTCTTTGAGTGTCTTTATCAACAAACGGTGATGATCAGGCAATTTCTTGATGAGTTTTAGTATGGATATTCGGGTCGGGATCTTCTGGAGGTGTCACTAAAGGTCATATTCTTGTCCTGGCTCGAGTGTCACTTCTTTGCCTAGCCGGTGAACCTTGGGTGCAGGTGATTGGAGTGGTTGAGGTGGAGGGATGATATGAGGCGGGGGAGGCAAGTTGACCACTCTTTCCCTCATATTCCCTTCTGGCAGTTGTACGCTCATGAAATCCTTACTCCGAGAGAAAGGAGGAGGTGGGTAATTGGTTCCTGACTTGAGAATCGGGCACGTCAGTTGCTGGCTAGACCTGACACAAGTCAACGTCGATGTGTTTCTGAAGCGTGTGAAGTTGGGGGTCGGAGCGTGTGCTTGCACGACACTGTTCCAAGGTGGGAGATGTGTAATCCTCCTCTTCTATGAAAGCAGAGACCAGTGTCTCGCACAGGTCAGGGTGTTTTTCTGGCTCACTTTTTTTCAAATTCAGCAAATGCTCGGTTGTTGTTTCGTTGTCTTGGCTTGGAGTCTTACAGGTGACACTTTCTACCGATGTGGCAACTTGGGCCGCAGTCTGGAGAACGTGATCTCCATACTTGGATTCAGAATCGGGTGAAGGGAGTGGTAGGGATGTTGGTTTTGGATTTGGAGGGGTTGAAGGTTCTGGTGGATGACGATGGAGGAATGGTCTCCTGGCCCTAAAGGAACGGACTCGCATCTGAGTGAACTTTGGGTATGGAGGAGGGCTCGGCAGGGTAATTCGAGTGATCAGGGTCGAGAGGTGTAGAGGTGAGGAAGTTCTTGCCGGTGTGGGGGAAGCGACAGAGGGCTGGATGCAGGTGATTAAGGTAGAAGGCTTGAAGGAGCGTTGACCAGGGAGATCCACGGTAGTGACCTGGGCCGGTGTTGCTTGGTTGTGGTTGGGCATAGGGTTGTTTATGATCCCTAAATTCTTTTAGGGTTGGTTATTATTAGGATTGGGATTTCTAAGTGCTTCCCAATCAATTTGATTCCGGTCATTCATATCATAGATCACATCCCGAAGGACCCAATAGTCTTCTAAGTCATGTCCTGCATATCGATGGAAGGCACAGTATTTACTACAGTCTAGATTTATAGGCAATGGGCGAGGTTTTTTCTGTCGAAATCAAAGGAGATTCTGAGTGTTAAGAAGATGGAAAATATTGGGAATCGTATCCGATAAAGGGGGATAGTGTCCCCGCTTTGGTTGGTAAGGGCCTCTGGCTAGGTTGAAGTTTTACAGTGGGGGTACATTATTATAATTCAACGTGTGGGCCGATTGGTTTTGTGTCGTGTTCTGATTCTGATAGGTGTTAGGGTATTGGTTTATGTTTTGGTATTGGCCTTGACTTTGATTCTAGCCTTTATTTTGGTTTAAATATCTTTGCTGACTAGCACCTTGATTTTGGTTGGTATCATTGTTGGTTTTGGTTCTGTCTGAAATTTTGCGGTTGGAAATTTCTGTTATTAGAGTTTTACCCTTGGTTGACAACGGTGTTAACTTGCTCAGTTCTTAAGGCTTTCTTATTATTTTTTAATTTCGATTCGCTGAAAGAGCCTATTCTTGACATGACTATGGATAACGTGAGATCTCCGCCTTTAATGTGTCACGCTAGTCGAGATGCCCGAGAGTGGAGTGCAGCAAAGTCGGGGCAATTACTTATGACAAGTGCGCTCTTTAATAGTTCCTTAGTGTTGTCGAAAATAATATCAATCGAGTCCTCTTTGATTGAAGTGCCAGTTCTAGCAGTAAGTTTTCTCCATCTAGCAACGAAGTCAGTGAATTCTTCAGGTCCTTGCTTGACTGCCATTAGATCGCTGAGACTAACTGTCTCTTGGATCAAGTGTTTGTATTGGTCTAAAAATTGACCAACTAATTGGTCGAAGGTTTCTATCTTATAAAGCGAGAGTCCCGCAAACCAATCTAAAGCTTCTCCTTCTAACGAACGTTGGAAATAGTGAATGAGAAGTCTTTGATTATCACGTATGGGTCGGCAACCATTACAAAAGAGGGTCAAGTGATGGTTCAGATTTTCGGTGCCGTTATATTTAGTAAAATTTGGTGGCTTAAATCCTATCGGTAAATTAAACTCGATGTCTCGACAAAATTTGTCGAATCCGAATGAGTGTCCGGGATGCTCTCTCTTGGCCATGTACTCATCGATCATTTTAGGGAGATCTTCAATTTTAATGGTGTGGTCTTTTGGAACAACTCGTGAGCAAACCTTATCCAGAGGGTCATCGTTGAATAATGTGTGGGCAGGTTGTCTCAGTGAGGTGGCGCAAGCTGATACCGTGCTTGGGGTGGGCGGTGGCCTCTCTTGTCGCTTTTGTTCTTCTAAAAATCATCGTGACCTAATGGTTTCGTATGCGGCGGCCAACCGTCTAAGCAATTCTTCGGAGTCGTCATCTCCTCTTTGTATTCTTTGGATACTGAGTTCTACGATTTGTTGGGCGGTAAGGTTTTGTCCGCTGCCACCATTTCTCCCATCATGATTGTTCCCGATGTATGGGGTAGAGAAGGGATTCTCTTGCTCACCAGCCATATTAATCTCAAGTTGTTGTGGGCTAGAATTATGAAACGATTCTTCTCCGTACATAGGGTTGTCATGATATCCCCACAGTAGTGGGTCTCCTAAACTTACTCTTCGTATACCAGACATTCAAGTCTTTGGAAAAGACTCATATATATAAAAGAGAATCTAAACGACACGATGAAAAGGAGAAAAATAGGGAAATAGCCTGGAAACTAACGATCTAGAAACAGAGTTTGCAAAAAAGTCCCATCGCGATCGCCAGTCTATTGGTGCACGCTTTTTCTAGGTTCCTCTCGATTCCCGTTGAATCAGTGGCTTCCAATTCTGTCCTGATGGACTCTAGCGATGTGGCATTTGGAATAATTAAAGTAAAATAAATAAATAATAACAGGAGTTTTCTAGGAGGATTCCTAGTTTATTGCAATCGTCAGTCGCAGATATTTATCGATGCTGTAACACGATAATGATCACGCTTAAGAGCGGGTGTGGGTCACTTTTATACTGAATCATCCACCTGCGAACGTTAGCAGCATTTTGTTTCTTTGGATTAGATAATTTAATTTCCTATTTATTCCCCTTTATAGTTATAATTCTGGTCAGCTTAGACTTCCCTGATTATGTTATGAATTTAGTTGTATAGGTTTATTCCAATCCGGTTAAGAGTCCAATTAATGTTGATTTTCCATTTCTATTAGAAGTCTAATTAATATTAGTTTTCCAACACTACTAGAAGTCTAATTAATTTCAGTCTCCTATTGGTACAAGGAGTGCATGTATAATAGTTCTGGTGAGACTTTAATTTGTTCAGGCATATCAGGTGCACTAGAATTCTGATTGAATAAGGTATAATAATTCTATTGAAATTCTAATTGTAGCAGTTATAGCAGTCCTGTTATAATTCTAATTGAAATAAAAGACTAATTTTACCGAAACTCCAATTTAAGCAAAGGAATTAATGCTAATAAAATCTGATTAAGATGAATAAACTAATTTTTTACCAAATCTGACTAAAATAAATAAACTAATTTTATAAAAATCTCTAATTAAAGCAATGAATTGACTATGCTAAAAAAATCTAATTGAAGCAACGAAATTAATCCCATTAAATTGTAATTGAAGCAAGGAATTGATCAATTAAATTTAGATTTAAAGAGATTAATCAGTCATACTAAGATTTAAGATAATTAATTAAGCATGCTGAAATAAAATAAACCTACTAATTAATCATGCTAAAAGTATAAAACTAAAGCAATTGCTTAATTCTAAAATTCTTAATAAAAGAGGGGTTTGGGCCCGCTATGCTAAGAAGGATTGGCCTCGTTCTCGAGTACCCTTCATAAACTCCCTTGGGCAAATCGGGTGGCAAAAATAAAAGACAAATTAATTTTTGGACCATAACATAGTATTTTGGGCTTTTCAGAGTTGATTTCAGAACAATAATTATGAATTAAATTATAAACTAGAATTATAAGACTGGAATTAACATTTAGAATTTTGAATGTACTAAAAATAGGGAATTAAATCTATAATTTAAATTTTGCGGACTAAATTCGGGTCTAAAATCAGGAAATCAGGCCGTATGATTAAGGACTGGTTCTGAATCAAAGGATTAGAACCATAAATTAATAATAGGACTGTAGATCAAGATTTTCTAACTGAATTAAAGTCTAGAATCGGTATATCGGACCGATAGATTAAGGACTGATTCTAGAAACAGAGAACTAGAACCAGATATATAGAATTTCGGTCATAAAAGGGTGCTACGGTCTAAAAATAAATAAAAATAGTAATAGAATTCCTAGATCTAGAGATTGTAAGCTATGGTTATGAATTAAAAGATTAAATCCTTACTTAAAGGTCGGGGCTGCAGAGAGAAATCTTGAAGATTCGAAGCCTGAATCTCGAAATCATGATTAGGTTGCTCTATGGGTTTGTCCTCAGAGTTCTCTGGTTTTGGAATCCCAAAAAAAATCTGTTTTCTCTTGAAAAATTGCTAGCCCCCCCGGGCGAATTAGGAAAAAAATCTTTTATAGGTTTTTCTTCAATTACGCGCCATTTTTCGGGCGTTTAACTTAATTACGTGTCAATTTCCTAGCGCTTAATCGCTTTGAGTCGGTCACCGACTCAGTGAGCAACCGGCTAACTTGCTTAGTAAGTTTCCCAGTCCTAACAAAATTAGGGCTAACTGTGCATGATGGGAGGTGCGCAATCTGATTAAGCAGTTCTTTAGAAGCGCTTAATCAAGGAAACTTAAGGGTTAAGAATAGTGAGACTAGGTCGGGCGTAGGCCAATTGCGCGCTAGTTTTGTGGAGCTCAATCTGATCGCTCATCTGATTTCAAGCGCATGATCGAGTCTCGGATTGGTCTGAGATAGGAAGTTTGGTCTGAAAGGGGGACTGATTGCGCGTTGATGGTGTGGCGTGCAATCTAATTACGCGCGAGGTTTCAGGCGCTTAATTCGGGGTTGTCCGGGTCTGGTCTCTATAATGAAATGCAAGACTATTGTTTCAGTCTGCATTCCGACTATATACTATTGTTTCAGTATATAGTCTCCCCATATCGGGATCTGAGCCACATAGCTATTGTTTCAGCCAGTGTTCAGCCATGTACTATTGTTTCAGTGCATGGTTCCCATATTACGGAAAAAGGGTCAAAGATTGATCGAATAAAAAATATGTTTCGAGAAGGCAAAATGGGGGTGTCTACACCTGCTCTTTCTTACAGTTCTATCGAAAGGGCAATTCAGACAATGATGATGATGAGTAAACAGGGGAAAGTCCTTCTGAGCCTACGGGTGTTTGCCCCTCAGGCCCTTCTGATATGGGTGCCTCGGGTAGTCCAGGGGACCTTTAGGCGCCTTGAAGATGCCTTTCTCACGAGTTTATGTGTTGTGGTCGACCAACGGGCCCGTATATCTACTGAAGTGGAGTGGGTTCCCCCACTTGAATTAGTCCCCGAGGTAAGTCTTCCTTCCTTTGTATGTTCGCTCTCTATATTATGATTCATGCATCTGACCTCCATATTCATTCTTCTCTCCTGAAGGATTACGAGTCGGCAGTCCATCAGGCAGAATATTATCACAATCTTCATGGTCTTCAGAAGGATGAGATAGTAAGTGTCTCAGAGATTGGTCTGGATGGGTACTTCACTATCTTTATCTTTCGACTGCTATTGATTGATGGGTTCTGGTATGACCTTGCAGTGCATTCGGGAAAAAGAATCGGGCTCTTTGCTCGGCCGACTTGCTCAAGCATGGACCCGAGTGGGAGATACCCGGACATATCAAAGCTCGGTGCGCAGTCGCAAAAGTCCAAGGGTGCCAGAAAGGAATAGGCTTGGTTTTTAGATTTTCAGGCTTTGAGACTTTTCTTTTTCTCTTTTTTTTGGGGACATATATATGTTTTGTTTTGGATTTTGAGGAAGTGTGTAATGGATGATATGTTATTTTTGGATGATTTTTTTTGCTTTTCTAGATGAATGTTAGTACCCTTTGCATACTTTATCTCTCCTTTGCCTGCTGTGGCGTGTCGAATTGTTTGCAGGATATGCTCGCTTCTTTTTAGAAAGAAAGGCCTCTGAAGCTACATAATTCGTTTATACCTGGCCTTTATCTCCACGCTTGTGTGGGTCTTTCTTGCACGAAGATTTAAATAAGTTAGGTGTAACCAAAAAAAAATTCGCCTCTGCATGTGATCTAATGCTCTTCTAAGTAAAATAGGTAGTGAATGCAGGCAAGCTGGCCAGGGGACTAGCATAAACAAAACCTCTCCCTAATCCCCCAATATTGTTCTCGGGTGGGGGAAAAATGATCTGGCGCATGTATTACATGCACCAGGCTATTCTGGGGAGAAAATGGCTTGGCGCATGTATTACATGCGCCAGGCCAAACCTGGGGGCAGTGGGGCCTTTTAAGCCCAGTAATGCGCTTTTTCTCTCTTTTCGTTTAGGCTTAACATTTTTTGCTGCCATTCTCCTTGCTTTCCCAAGGGTGGGTCCATCATCCTACATCAAATTTTATATCATCGAAAAAAAATCTGTGTATGTCAATGGACCCGCTTTCTAACCCTCCCATTCATGGGGGGCCAGAACCAATTTACTCCCCTCTTGGGGCATGGGGCCCAATTTTCTAAAAAATTGGCTTGGGAGCTTGAATGAGAGCAAGCTCATTGATTTGGGTCGGCTTGGAATATCGCGCCTCTCATCTTTTCTCGAGGTTCCTCCACGGTGGGACCTACTTCATGCAGCAGCCTCCTTTTGGGAAGTAAATGTCCATGTGTTCCGTTTTGGGAAATGAGAACTATCCCCCACACTTGAAGAGCTCTCCAATCTATCAGGCTTGAAGCTTCATAAAGGCCTTGCAAGAGTCATGCCGAAACCGGGCTATGCTAAAGCCGTCCACCTTACTCTGGGTTTAAAGAAATCTGATTATGAGAAAAGTCTCATTGGAGGGCCCACCAGGTGTTCGATAAAATTCCTAAGAGAACTTTTTGGTGATGAGAGCCTACAAAAATTGCCGGTCCGAAACGTTTTCAATGTAAAGGCATTTGCTCTCTGTCTTATCTCTGAGGTTCTTTTCTTTACCGGGGGAGAAAGTTTCTCGGTTGCTCTCTGCGATGTCTTGACAGAGTTAGAGGGGGGTTGATCGGTGATGCATATGGTCTTGGCCGAACTCTATCGTTGCCTTGATGCGATTGCATTGGGCAAGGTGGGGTGCCTTAGGGGGTGTTCACTTCTGCTGCAAGTCTGGTTAGGGGAGCATCTCGCCATTTTGAGACCAGTGCCTCGCTTTATATCGTTCATGGTGAGGTGGCCCGATGCTTTTTGGGGAGGTGCCACGTGCTTTCACATGGAGATGTGTCGGAGTTGAAGCTTTGGCTGATCGATGCTGAGTTGGTATGGCGAATTCCTTGGTTAGATCGGACCTTCCCAGTGGTTCATTCTAGAGATCATGAGGGCATCACCCTCCTTGGTTTGACAAGTAGTTCCTTCTACTTCCCATATCGGGTGTTGCGTTAGTTTGGCTGTTCCTAGCAGGTGCCTTGTGAGGCGAAACTCCCTTTATGTGACTTGATCTTTTCTCAAGGGTCCTCTGGGGATATGAAGAGGATAGCTGCTCTCTGGCAGACACGTCAATCGATGCCCATGTGCGATCTCGAGTAGGGAAATTCGGTTTTGTTCTCCCTAGAGTACGAGGCTTGGCTTTTATCTGAGAAGTCTCCTGTTGGTTGCCTGGATTAGGCAGAGAGCGATGATGTGACGAGGCCTTGGCAGAAGAAGGAGTCGATGTTTCGATCCCACATTGGGCTGCTAGTGGATGAGAAGTGCATCCTACACGATTATTCAAAGAAGCAAAAGGTTAGAGCAGAGGCGGCAGATATCAAGGTCGATGCAGCAGAAGCCAGGGCTGACGCAGCTGAGTGTGAGGTCCTTTGTCTGAAAAGGGCTTTGAGCAATGCTTACCGACGCCCCTCGGAAATGGTGTAGAAGTCTTCATGGCCTCTGGATGATAGAGCGGGACACACAGGAGGATACTTTACGTGCAGAGATCTGTTCTTTGAAGCACGAGTTGGGTCGTTGACTCCATCCTACAAATACCTTTTTACACAAATCAAACCATAGAAAGGGGCATAAGAAACCCCTAATTAGATACATCTTTTAGGTATACATATTTTCTTTATATTTTTGTTACTTTCGCATTTTTGTAAAGAGAAAGAAAGAAAGAAAGAAGTCATACATCACACACATTATTTTTTGGGATGTGGTGTCAGCTGTATACAAGTTGGCAATATGAAATAAGGAAAATCTATTATCTTGCAAAAAAATTATTATTTCCTCTCTTTTTTATTTTATTTGATGGACTTTTGTTCACTGAACTTGTTCGAGCTAGAAAGCGTATAAAAGGACACCTATCATCTTTACAAAAGTGGCCTCTCCGGTCATCGAACCAATCATCCCTGAGTGGGGTGTGCACAGTGGTGACCTAAGAATGGAAAAGAGAAATCTATTATCTTTTTTAAGATTTTCTTTGGTGCCTTAAGTGCAAGGGGGGGCAACGGGCCCCAATTCGAGCATAGTCGAACCCGTTCGTGGTCGGTCCCGAGGGGAAGTCCAGGGCAGGGCCGGAACGTCCATCCCTTTAGATTGAATTGGCCCTTTTTCCCTACCTTGGGTCATACATTTGATGGTGTAGTCATGAAGACATCCTTGGTCAGGACTTGATTTGATCTAACATGAGCTGCTGAACGGGAATTGGGTAGTGTGGGAGAGGATCGTAACATATCCGACCGGTGACCCTCTTTCTCTCTTTTTCATTTATCCTCATTCCCTCTTCTTTTCAACTTTCTTACTCACAATGCTGAAGGTGGGTTTTCGGCGTGCCCATTGTTTTCCTATTTTTACCCGCAGCGTCCTCTCGGGTTTTCACTACATCCATGGGTTTGCATTTTTACCCCAGGCGCCCCTTCAGGTTTTCACCTGGTTCGCACAAGCTCACTGTTATTACCCATAGCGCCCTTTCGAGTTTTCACCACGTCCATCTTGCTTTGAGCTTGTATTTCCTTTTTTATTTTATTTTTTCTTTTCTTTTAGCAAAGGCCACGACACGGATGTCGATTCTGTCATAGCCGGCTAGATGGAGATTCTTTTGTCTCATAGCTTGGCTTGTGTTGACTTAGCAGATATTGTGACTACTCGTAGACCTTAAAGAGGGCTTTTTCTCGAGCTGTATCGTAGCCATGGGTAAGGTTAGGAATTTTGAAGGCATTCTGGGTTAAAGAGGTTTCCTTGATTGGGTTCCAGCTGCCATAATACACTTCTTCTTTGGAGGATTTTGACTATACATGCCCCATTTTCTCTTTTCTATGTTTTTCTCTTTTCAGACAATCTAATTTTGGGATTTTGTTTTGAGGGGTTTTTTTGCTTTTGGGATTTTGGGATTTTGGTGATAATTCTTTTTCTCTATTTTTTGTTGGTATATACATTCTTTTTTTTTTGGAGGAGGGTGATTGAAAGAAAGGCCAAAGGCTCAAAAGGGTGTAGCAAAGGGTATAGATGTTCAAGGGTGCTTTTTGGCTACTTGGCTTTGAAATGATGGCCTCTTTTTAAAGTATCCTTAAGCAATCACGTATCCATTTTTATCAATACTTACCTTAACGCGGAGACCTAGGAATAAAATCGTCAGGCATACCCAGCGTTGATGGGCACAAAAAAGTGATCTCTGTCCATGGTGGCGAGGCAGAGCGTGTATCTCGGGAGTACTTCTCGAATGACGTAAGGTCCACCCCAGTTGGGCTTGAACTTCCCTCTCGGATCAGTATGGAGGGATGGGAAGATCTTCTTGAGTACAGTGTCTGCCACCTTCAGATATTGACCGCGAATATGTTTGTTGTAAGCGCGTGTGATTCGCCCTTGATAAACTTGGGTATGACACAAGGCCAGGAGCCTTTTCTCGTCTAGTAGGTTCAACTGTTCAAAGCGAGACCTCTCTCTTTCCGCCTCGGATAGGCCTGATTCAAGGAGTATGTGGAGTGAGGGTACTTCAACCTCTACTGGTAGGACGGCCGCAATTCCATATACAAGTGAGAACGGTGTTGCCCCTGTAGCAGTATGAATTGACATTCTATAGGCCCATAATGTAAATGGCAATATTTTGCTCCAGTCTCGATGGGTGACGACCATCTTCTCAAGGATGCAAATGACTGTTTTGTTGGTGGCTTCTACGGCCTCGTTGGTTTGCGGTCGATAAGGCGACGAGCGATGGTGCTTGATTTTGTACTGCTCATAGAAGGCCTTGATGCGCTTGTTTGCAAAGTTCGTGCCGTTGTTCGTGATGATGTCCGTGGGTATACCAAATCGGCACACAATGTTGCTTTTGATGAATTTCTCAATGTGATCGGTCATGATGTTCGTATATGAAGCTGCTTCTACCCATTTGGTGAAGTATTCAATGGCAACCAGGATGAATTGATGTCCATTTGATGCTTTTGGATTAACCTTTCCGACGACATCGAGGCCCCAAGTAGCAAATTGCCAAGAAGTGGTCATGCTAAACAGATTTATAGCAGGGGCATGGATCAGACTAGAGTGCTCTTGGCATTTGTAGCATTTCTGAATGTGCTTGCAGCAGTCGGTTTCCATAGTAGTCCAGAAGTATCCTTGTCTTAGGATCTTCTTGTCGAGCATATGCCCATTGACGTGTGCCCCGCACACTCCCTCGTGAATCTCCTTCATGATGTTCGCTACCTCGCCTTCAGTTAGGCATCAAAGCAGGATATTATTGTATGACCGCCTGTAGAGACACCTGTCGCAGATGACGTAGTTTGCTGCTAAATGTTGAATGGTCTGCCTGTCCGTCTTGGACATACCCTCAGGGAAAATTTGAGTTTCAAGGAAATTCTTGATATCTGAGAACCAAGGTGGCTCATCATCTATCTTTGGGGGTTCCTCAATCTGGAGGCAGAAGGTCGGCTTGTTCCTTTGTTCAATCATGATCGGCTTCATCTCAACACCGCAGGGGATCTCTACCATTGATGCCAAAGTGGCCAATGCATTGGTGAAGCAATTCCTTATCCGCGGGACATACGAGAATGTGACATCCGTCAAGCACGCTATCAGGTCCTTGAGGTGTTCACGATATGGGATTAGTTTCTCATCCTTTATCTTCCAATCTCCATTCGTCTAACATATGATCAACTATGAGTCGCCAAACACTCTGAGATGCATTATGTTCAGGTCCAGAGCCGCTTGTAGGTCAGCTGTGCAAGCTTCATACTCGGCCATATTATTAGTGCAGGGGAAGTTGAGCTTGATGGAGATCAGTGCATATGACCCTTTTGGCAAAATCAGATTAGCGCCAATTCCTTGGCCCTCGACATTTGCTGCTCCATCAAAATGCATTACCCAGAATTCCTTCGTTTCCACTGTATCATCCTCTGTCATAAACAAGATGTCTTCATCTAAAAATTCAGTTCTCAGAGGCTCATAATCAGGTAAGGGATTATCGACAAGTTGATCGGTGAGTGCCTGCCCCTTGATTGACTTCTGCGTGATATATGTGATGTCAAACTTGGATAATAGAAGCTGCCAACGTGCGGTTCGCCCAGTAAGAGCCGGCTTTTCGAACAGGTACTTCAACGGATCCATTCGTTCTAGGAGTAGAACAGCTTGAGATAGCAAATAATGGTAGAGCCTCTGTGTAGCCCATACGAGAGCCAGGCAGGAATGCTTTCTCCAGATGAGCAAAGCACATCTCGTAGTCAGTAAACTTCTTGCTTAAGTAGTAGATGGACTGCTCTCTCCTTCCAGTTTCATCATGCTATCTCAGGACACATCCCATCGAAACTTCCGTCGTGGGGAGATATATTAGGAGTGGCCTCCCTGGATCGGGTGGTACTAATATCGAAGGGTTGAGAAGGTAGCCCTTGATTTTATCGTTGCTGCTTGGTAGTCATCATTCCACTCAATGGGAGAGTCCTTTCTCAGTAGCTTGAAGATCAGCGTGCAGATAGGAGTGAGCTGCGTAATGAACCGACTGATGTACTGTATCCTGCCCAAGAAACCTATGACCTCTTTTTCGGTAAATGGTGGCTGGAAAATGGGGTAAGGATGTGGAGGGCAATGAGATGGATTATGGGGTGAATTTTGAGTGGTGGTGGCTGGAAAGATGGGTGCACCGAAGGGTCCAGTGACATTGAATCAGGATTGGGTGGGGGAATCGGGGATGGGTATCTCCTCCAAATGGGAATGTGATGGGGAAGGTGGTGGGGATGAATTGAGATCGGCGTAAGCTGGATCAACCGCCCAGGACATGGTTTGATAGCGAGCGGGGTATGGGTTTTTCATGTAGGGCTCGAAAACCTTCTTTCTCCCTTTAAGGATGAAGGCGGGTGAGGCGAAGTTGTGGTTCCAGCACCACAAACTCTCTTTTTTGAATTTTTGATTTTCTTGATTTTTTATAATTATTTTTGGATTTTGTATGATAAAAATTTGAACTCCCTTACGATGCTTTTTCAGGGCCTTGGAACTCCCTTTTTAGGAGGCGTTCACACCCCTAATGCCTCCCACGGCGGGATCCCGATGCACCTTGGTAGAACCAAAGGAAGTCCTTTGATCTATGTAAGGGCACAAATTTCCACGTAACAACCCGATCCCTTAGAAGAGTCAATAAGAGGGTGACCTCTTTTGACCGATAAAGGTGTTTTGCGTGTCAAAGGTGTGGGATTTATAGGGGGTATTAAAAACCAATTGGGCAGGGGGTTCGGGAACTGTGAAAAAGGCCCCAAATTCAAGTTGCTCAGCTAGAATATGCTAGTGCATATATTATATACGCGAGGCTAAAATTTCCGAATTTTGGTCTTGCGTATATATTATATACGCAAGGCAAAAGTTGTGGATTTTTAGCTTAGCGTATAGTTTATATATGCAAGGCTATTTCTGGGGAATTTTGGCCTAGCATATACTTTATATACACAAGGCTAAAAATTATATATGTATATATTTTGATAGCAGCAGCAAACCCGAGTTGGGCTATTTTTGGGTTTTTGTAAGCAATGCTTCCAGGGATGCTTCTGCTATTCTTTATCGGGACTCTCCTTACTGCGCTTAAGGGATACAAGGCCGATTCGATTTCGCTAATGCACTCCCTAAGGGTGTTAAGGCTTTGAAAAGTTCGGTCACCCACCCGATATACCTCCGGCACGAATGCCTTCTCAGATACTGAATGGAGTGGTTCCTTTCGAGATCATCACCACTAGGGTTGCCGCTCTATCGGGAATCGGGATGGGTGCATCATAACCTATTTTCCCCCCTTTTATAAAATCTACCCATGCAAAAAATTTAATTAAGTCCCCTTCTTGGTTCAATTTTAAGTTTAGTTTTAAGGGAGTTTGCTTAAGTTCAAAAATGGGTAGTGAGAATCCCGTGCCACCTCTACGGGCCGACGTCCACTAATGGTATATGATCCTAAACTATCAAGTAACCTGCCAAATGGCTAAGGTGGTAAATGCAGAATCGTAAATGCTCAAGTAGGCCCACCAAAAAGGTAAGGCGTGTAAATGACGGAATCGTAAATGCTTAAATAGGCCCGCTAAATGACTAAGGCGTGTAAATGACAAAATCGTAGGGGTAAGTATAAAAAATATCGAATTGTAGGGGTAAGTACCAAAGAAAAGAGACAAAAAGGTTAGTAAACAAACCAAACACAAGCAAGAAGAGGCCAAAATTTCAGGGAGAAGCTCTACAAACTATCTCCAGTGGAGCCGCCATCTAGGCAACCGTGGGCTCTCATGAGTCTGTCGCGACGATGCGCTCTCTTTCAAAAAGATAGAGTCACCACCCAGAGCTTTTGGTGTCCCAAGATACCTCAAAATCAATATGAGAGCACCGAAGTGCAAAAATATGACTCCGAATCACTGGTATACGCCAAAGGCTCTTGGGTTGAGGCTTCAGTTATCGATCAAGAAGGTGTTAGGTACTCGATCGACCCGCTCGAAAGTTGTCTCTACTATGGCAAGGTCTATGAGTTGGCTGGTTTATATTATATATATATATATATATATATATATATATATATATATAAAGAAATAAAGTGAGTGGCACTTCCCCTTGTCCGAAGGCACACCGATCTTATTGAGCGCTTCGCACCCACTGAAATTTTGGCGGTGTAACAGCTCAATTCTAGGATAGAGGAAAAGCAAAGAAGGTAAAGGAAAAGAGGGGAGAGTCGGAGCTCTCGTGCTCTTGTAGCACCATTGTGGATCTTTGCGCGAGAGCGACACCGGTGAGCTTCCGAAAGCGAGCAGGTTAGAGCAAGGTTCGAACTTCTATGGCTAAAGGCTTGAAGTTTGGGAATGGATGATGATGCTAGAGGTATGAGATGGGCTAAAGCTTCTAAGGTTTGAGCAAATCAGATATTTTAGGCAAGTGAGGAAATAAATTACAAGAGTTTCTTCTCTTAGAAATTTTAAAAGATCCTTAAACAAGGGGGGGTGGCCTTCTATTTATAGAGGAAGGTTAGATTAGTGAGGGGTTAAGGTCCTAATGGGCTTAGGAATTAGGTAATAAGAAAACTAAGGTTTTTGAATTTTTGGGAACTTGGATACGTGGGAATTGGGTTTTAATGGTAGATGATGGGGTGGGATTTTAAATGGAAAAAGGGTGATAAAGAGGGCTAGTGAGGGCACTAGGGTCCTAAAGAAACCCACTCTAAACTTTGGGGTAGTCAAAAAATCAAACCCCAGGGATGATTTTCGGACATTTTTTGAAAAAACGTTGTTCCTAAGCCTTGCATACATAAAGTATACGCTAGGCTTAGGAACAGTGTCCCTGTGAAGTCAAGAGCCCATTCTGAAGTAGTTCTGAAGCTAAAAAAAGCTAATTTTGCCTTTGATCACAGCCTTTTCTATGTATAAGATTAAGTTAAATTCAAGCCTTAACCTATTGCAAGCACACAAAATTATAGCGTAGCGAAAGGATCGTTCCCACGAGGAAGTAAATTACCTAGTAAAATTCTATTTATATCTTTATATCTAAATTCTTATTTCAAAAACTTATAATTATCCTTAAGATCTAATCTACTATAGACATGAATAAAAGAATGGTGTTTAAACTAAAGTGCAGAAAAATAAAACGTAATCTTCAAACTTGAGATTATGGTCGTCAATCACAATCTTCTGCTATCAGATATTTATTAAATTAAACAGTACCATTACACCATATATCAAGTTTCCTAGCATTGGTCGTCAATCAATACTAAAATCCTATCAATACAGATTTAATCTAATCAATAATCCCCTAAAATCTGGGCGTCAATCAAACTCTAGAAAATTAAAGATGGAAAAGTAAAAATCATTATACTAATCTGCAAATTCTAACCTGAGTCGTCAATTCAAATTAAAATTCGAAGATGTTTACAAAGCAATAAATAAAAGAAAATAAAATATAAAGTAGAAAGCAAAGTAAAATTATATCTTTCACCATCAGCTGCAGTCGTTAATTACTTCTGAGAAACTACAGATATCTACACTAATCTTCAGCACCCAATCGCAACCATCAATTGCTCTTGAGAAATCTTGGATACCTAATCTATTCTAACTATTGTACACTACTGATCGGAGGAACATCCAACATCAGTCGTCAATTGACGCTAAAATTCTTCGATACTTATTCCTACACCGGGCTCTCTTATTTATAGATCATAAGAAATTGGTTTACAAAGATCTAATTCTAATCAAAGAAACTAAAAAATTCCTAAGATAACTCTAATTCCTAATTTTATTCTTCCTTGATAACAGCGGTTGATGTGTTCCGGATTTCTTTCTTTTTTTACAGCAGTAGAGATCTTTATCAACCTTCTCAAATTCGTAATTCATCAAACTTCTAATTTTGTACATGGCGGTGAAAATCTATTCTCAAGGGATCAGCAGCAACAGAAAGCTTCTATTCTGGAAAATCGTCATTCACGATTTCTTATTTTTAACATCTCTTTCTTACTTAGACAATTTTCTATTTCGAACAATCGCTTTTTCTTCTTTTTTCATTTTCCCAAGAATCGTCCTTTGAAGAATCGTAAAATTACGATTTCTCATTTTACTCTTCTTCGGTTTCAGTAATAGCGCTCAATCATAAAATATGATTTCTTAACTTTCAGTAGATGGCGAATCGTCTTTCTTCTCTCAATCGTCTTTTTACTTATTTTTTAGTTCATTTTGATGAATATTAACACTTTGGCTCTCTTTTACTATTTTTCCTTAATATTTGCACATCAATAGCTTATTAGTAACAAACTAAGTCCTAGCATCACTAAGTTAAGGGTTATAAAATGATAAATTATGTGAATGATCACGCCCCCAAATTTATGTTTTGGTAGTCCCTAGCAAACAAGAAAAGATAAACTATCATAAAGTAAGAATTTAAATGCCACTTTCGTGGGGAGCACGATTATATTTAGCAGATGCAACAAGCCTTTAAACCCCTAGGTGATCCCTAGTGGAGGAGTTATAGTCTCCTAAAGGTTTTCAATGAAGTTATCTATAAACTTCAAATTTTTTTTTTTTTTTTTTTTTAATATTTTCAAAAAGAAAAAAAAATTCAAAATATCTAAACTACTTAATCAGTCAATCATTATATGGTAGTTACGATTTTTAGAATTACAAATTTTTCATTTTTTACTTTCCATCACCATAATTATCCTTTATCAGAACTCAACAATTTCAATTCTGTAAAGCGTGGAGTGTGTGCATATCAGTGAAAAGTTTATTCATCATAGGTTTTTCTAAACTGCAAATTTAGAAAATATTTTCATCCAAATTCTCACTAATTGGCATTCTCTCAAAAGATATTGAAAATTTCTGAGTTCTCACAATAAGATATGTATGATAAATTTCAAAGGACAATTAACTAAGAAGATAAATCTCATGGAATGGATAATCATTTATGTTCATATGACTTGTTTGTTTATTCATAGTATCTATTTCATAAATCTCTACTAGACTCATACTTTTATAAATCGTAAATAACAAAGGTCTTTCCTTCAGCTTGTAATGGGGCTTTTGGTTTAATGGTTTTTCAAAGATAGGATAAAAGGATTCAAAGTTTTCTGAGAATTCAGCTCTTCTTTTCCCATTCTACTTTCTTTCATTTCTTTTCTACTATAGTAAGTATCCAAAAATCATATAGCTTCTTCTCATGTATTTTTTTTACAAATCCCAATTTTTCTTCAGTCAGAAGCTTTTTTTTTTTCTTCATGCAATCGTCTTTTATGATTTTTATTTTTCTTTTCTTTATTCTTTTTTTTTTTTACTTGTCTTTTTTTCATATTTTCATACGATTGTATTTCTTCTCAGTTGTACCCTTTTCAGCAGATCGCTTATCTGTTAAGCATATACTCCTTTCACTCCCTCTTCTTTCCTTCTTTTCTATTCTAAATTCTCAGAAATTGTACGGGTCAAAGGTTGAAAGTTTTGGGCAATACTTATGGTTAAGGGTTTATAAAATTATGGTACAAAAAAATTTGGTTTTAGGCCTCTAATATGGGTTCAAAGGATAATTTCTTTTCTTGAGATTTTGGCTTTTTGGCTTTGACTAATCAAAAGATGGCCTTTGGTCATTTTCATGATTTACTAGTATGGATGTCTTATTGCTTTGATATATTCAAAAGATAGTTCTAAAGAAACAAATCATCATCATCACAGAATATCTTGATTCTAAGTTTAGCAATATGAGATTTTTCAGTAGTAAAGAAGTTCAAGAAAATTTATGCTTGAATAAAAACAGTCTCTCTTAAAACGAAAAGAGGAATAATAGCTCTAAAGCTCACTGGTTCATAATTTTGAAACTAGAATCTAAATATTGTTGTTTAAATCTATCATATAGTTTCATACATTCATTTCTGATACAGTGTTCAAAAAGAGCTAAACATGAATCGCAACTATTTTATTTTGAATTATTGAACTACTGTGATGGGCTGTAAAGTTTTATAGATTTTCAATTTTTCTATCATAATGCTCATATAATGATTTATCTATCTAATATATACAGATCTAAAAAAAATAATTTGTAGAAAGTTAGTAAACTATCTAAAAATTAACTAAAAATTGACTAAAAATTAAACTAACTAATATACACAAAAAGTGATGTATCCCCCAAAACTTAAATAGGACAATGTCCTCATTATGCAAAACGGGGGACTCAAAAAATTATTTATTTACCATTTGATCATACTTATCTTTTTCTTTTGCCGCACTTTGAAGTCGGCATATCACAACAAACTTTTCTTTCATCTCAACTCTCAGATTTTCTGATTCGGCTCTTGCTCTTACTATATCGACCCAATATTTGTTTGTGAGAGAGTCAACCTGTTGCTTCTATTCCTGGCAAGTGAGTATTAGGGGTTCCTTATCATGTTTTAATTTGAGCACTTTCCCTTTCTCTATTGTTAGTTGGTGATTCTTTTCAGTCAGCTGAGGATGTAGTGACTGCTGATATTCTTTGTAGGCTCTTTCTTTCGTTGTGTCCCTAGCATCGGGATCACCAATGAATTTTGTCAATTTCTCTATCAGATGTGCTATTTTATCTTCATATTCTTTCTCTGGTCTGTCCCACCCTTATTGGTTTTCTTTCAGTGTCATGTTTTCCGCTTGTACCTGTGCAACTTGGTCTCTAAGGGCTGAAGTATCCTCCTGAATTTTCTTGTTTGTTTCAGATTCTTAATGCACATGATATTCTTTTATTGTCTTCTATTTCATTTTCGCAATCATTTCCTATTTTTCCTATGCAGTAGGCATGTTGTCTCAAACTCTGCTTTTCAACATAAGTAATTCATCCATCATCATCCTCACGACACTTGGTGATTGGGCATTTGTAATTTGCCATTGCTCTACTTCTTTTAATCTTCTGTCTATCTAGATCAGATTAGTCAATCATTGGAGTTGTTGAAGTAGTAGCTGGAACAAACATTTCTTGATGTAGTAACGCGCTGAAGCTCATCCTTGTGGCGTCGATATGTAGACTTAGATCTGCAGCTTGGGATTTCTGAGTCTTCTCTAGTGTTGGGATTGTACGTACTGTGGTGTTGGTTATAGGATCAATAGGGGTTGGGACTTCACTTTCTTGGTTTGCTCCTATTGTTTGAGACATAGGAAGTTGAACTGATACCATTTCTGGTGGGGCAATTGGTAGAAGACTGACAGGGGCTTGGCTAGAAGTAACCATTTCAACATCCTGCTGTTCTACTGGTGCAAGAATTCCCTCTGCTACTTCGCTGATTGGAATCACCGGCTCTGCTTTGGTGGTTGTTGGTTCAATTTCATGGGGCATAGCAGGCCCTGTTGGTGAATCCAGAGCTGAGTCATATAGACTAGCTTGATCTATGGTAGGTTCTGGCGCTACCGCGAGTTCTTGCCCAACTGCCTCCTCTGGTACTTGAGGGCCCATTTCTGTGCTTTCATGAGGTTGAATAGAAGTACTCACTACCTCTTCTGTAGTTGCTTCTAAAATGCAGGTTAAGAGCCTTATGGTGGGTCCATCTTGTTCTTCGGGAACTTGGGTGGTCTCTGGTGTAGATGGGACCTCCTCTGTTTGTGCAAAAATGGGAACTTTCTTTTTGTCTGCGGCACATAAAGTTCTCCGATAAGCCTTAGCTATGAGGCTTTCGTCGCTTCTTGGTAGAGATTTCTCTTTCGGATCAATTTTATATCCCATATCCATCAACAAATTCATAATCAGGCCTCCAAAGGGTAGACATAGATTGTTTATTTGATACTTCTTTAGACTCAATTTCTCTCTCTCGGTATTCATTACCTCCAAAAGGTAAGAAGGAACATCAAACCAATAGCGATTAGCCATCAGGTATAAGGCTTTCATAAAAAGGGCTCTTCTCTAAGTTTCGTGGCCCGTAGGGTGGATAGTCTTATGAATTAAAACATCGAGGAAATGAAGGGATAAATTTCATTCTTCCAAATCCTTTCGCAAGAAAAATGATTTGGCTTTTGGGGGTTTGCCTAGCATTTCTGTGGCCATTTGAATAAAATCTGTAAGGGTCTCGGGTGCTTCTTCAAGAATATTTGCTTCCGGCGTATCAAAGGACACTTCAGGTCTCTCCAAAGGTGCATTCATCACTCCAGCAACCATTACTTTTGTTATTAAAATTGGGAATCCATCAATGGTTGTGGACAGTATCGGTGATGAACCCTTGTTGTTATTAACCATGTTGGTATAAAACAGTTTTACAAACCTTGGGTAGACTTGTGTAACTCCGGGTTCTAAAAAGTAGTAGAGCCCTGCGTCTCGAAAATATTTTATAGCTCCTCTACTAATTTCAAACTGTTCCCAAAAGGCGACATCTACAGCAACCTCGGATCCCACAAGATGGTGGTTCATGGAATCTGGGACCCTATCCAATGTTCTTTCAGAGGACATTGGCTTTTTGCCTTTATCAACATTTGTGTCCTTTTGAGGGACAGCTATTGCTTCAGTTACTTCTACCTCAGGTGTTCTTCGAATGACCACCCCTAAGGTCTTTGCCTTCTTTTTTGGTGGAGCTGTTGCTTTTGATTTAGCTTTTTGGGCAGCAACTTTCTTTAAAAGTTGTTTAATTGGGGAGGAGACCGAATTGTTACCTCCCTCTTCTCCATCTCCTCTCGCTTATTTTTCGGTTGTCTTCGACATTGTGTACTTCTTTTTCTACAAGTTGTGAAAGAATATTGCTTAGTGAATCACAACTTGCATGTATGAAATTGAAATAAATTTCAGAGACTCCCCTCTTGGAAAATTACCTTGCTGTCGAGCAATTACCAAGCCCTAGTTTTCAATTATCTCATCAAAACTCAAATAGGGTTCTGAAATCGACCCAAAGTGCAAGGTAATTTTAAGAAATAAAAACGATTGAGTTTTTTATCAAGGAGATTTAAAAACTGGGGGGAAAAAGAAGAAGACAAAAATGGAAAGTTTAATAATGGGGCCGACGTATCCTCTCCCGGATATGTAGGCCCTATCTTCATGGTGACCTGCTGAATCGGTCATCCCTCACGTTGAAACCTGGAATCGGCAGTCGATTCTACCTTTTCAACTACGATTTATGAACTTTCTTATCAGTCAAATCATAATCACTATGATTTTCTAATAAAATAAAAAAATGTTCAATCGTAAATCCATACGATTTGTTCATAAAAATGGAAAATCGGACATACATTGCGATCGTTCATTTCTCAACGATTTGGGTCGCAATGTGTTTCGCAAAACGAAACAAAAAATGATTGTACATATTTTACAAAAAATGCTATGGATGAGTCGGTAGCTCGACGATTCCCTAGAGGATTTCAATTCTGATCGTGGGGAGCAAATGTCTCCCCTAAAAATACTTGGTCTCTCGGGTTATTGACCAGCTGTGTCAGCAACTGTCCACTCTCTCTCTGCACCACTTGCAAGGCTAGCTGGCCAATCTGGCTCTCTAGCTTCGTAATGAACTGTGTATGTGAATGGAGTGTCTGAGAGAATTGAGCATGCTGATGCAAATCCTTGGGATGCTGATGTGACTGTTGCTATAAATCTCAAAGGATTTGAACAATCGCGGCATCAGGTGCACTACTTTGTGGAACAAATTGGGATTGTGCAGCTGGCAATTGAGGTCTTTGGTGGAAGACTTGAGTCTGAGGAAATCGGGGTTGCGCAACTGTTGGTGCTAGTTGTGCCCCAGCAGTGGAACCATAGTTAAATTCAGGACGGTTCCTTCATGCTGGGTTGTATGTGTTCCCATAATCTCCCCTCTGAAAAATCCATTAACTTTTCGGTCTCCACCACCTCTTGGTATGATGGCGCAACTGGGGTGTCTCGGTATAAGGCGAAATCTGACAATTGGAATAGTTTTCCAAATATCTATCCTCAGTGCTCGGTTTAGCAGACATTAAAATCGTGATTTGTTGGTCAAGAGCCGCAACCTTTGTACTCATGTCATCCTCCTTTTATACTTTTTCCTTGATATCGTAAAGTCCACCCCTTGCGAGCGGGGTGTGGCGGATAACATCTAGGTCAGATCTCAATATGGCTTAATTTTTCCTTGAGTTGTCAGCCAGTTTCTCAAATAAGTTCTAAGACTGCTGACCATTTTGAGCCATAAAGGCTCCTCCGCTTACGGCGTCGATTGTAGCTTGATTAGTCTCAGTCAACCCTTGATAGAAAATTTGTGCAATGGACCAGTTCGGCACGTTATGATGATGACATTTTCTTAACAAGTCCTTCATCCGTTCCCAACTCTCGTGAAATAATTCTCCAGGCTTTTGGCTGAAGTCTTGGATTGCTTGGAGAATTTGATTTGTTCTACCAATTGGGAAATATTCATTTAAAACCTTGGACTGGAGTCCTTCCCAAGTGGTAACACTTCTAGCAGGTAATGAAATTAGCCATGCCATCGCTCGATCTTTGAGAGAGAAAGGGAACAGTCGTAATTTAAAGGCCTCATTATTGGTGTTTGGTGTTTGGAACATGGTGCAAAGTTCTATGAAATCCCTAAGGTATTGATAGAGATCTTTCCGATCAAGCCCATGAAAGGTCGGTAATGACTGGAGTATGTGAGACTTGATTTCGGCATTTTGACCTGCTGCTACCTCTGGTATCACTATACAAGAGGGCTCGGTCAAGGCAACCAGGCTTAAATGTGCTTAAATTGAGCGGTCGTCAGCCATGGTTGGGGACTCTCATCTAGAAGTTCAATTTCGTGCGAGACTACGCAGGAGAGTTTGTTCAATTTCTGGATCACACTCAAGGAAATCTAAACTTTGAGAGCGGGTATGATGCATGCACCAGAAATGAAAATATTTTATGATTTTACATTTTTATGATTTTTATTTTAGAAAGTAGGGAGAGAAACAAATCTGGGCCTCTAGTTTCTCTTATCAGGGGAAGTTGAAACTTTGATTCGCTAGCTCCGAATAAACCTGCAAAAGTTTTAAGAAGTGATCAAAGAAAAATCAAAATATAAAGAAATATGTAAAAGAGAAAATTAAATATTGATTTCTAAAAAGAATAAAAATATAAAAATACAAATAGAATAAAGATAAATCCGCTTCCCCGGCAGCGGCGCCAAAAACTTGATGGCGGCTTTTTCTATGTATAAAATTATGTTAAATTCAAGCCTTAACCTATTGCAAGTGCACAATGGAAATTATAGCGTAGCGATAGGATTATTCCCACGAGAAAGTGAATTACCTACTCAATTATATTTATATCTTTATATCTAAATTCTTATTTCAAAAATTTCTAATTATCCTTAAGATCTAATCTACTGGAGAAATATGAATAAAAGAATGGTGTTTAAACTAAAGTGCAGAAAAATAAATCCTAATCCTCAAACTTCAGATTATGGTCGTCAATCACAATCTTCTGCTATCAAATATTTATAAAATTAAACAGTATCGTTACACCATATATCAAGTTTCCTAGCATTGGTCGTCAATCAATACTAAAATTCTATCAATACAGATTTAATCCAATCAACAATCTTCTAAGTTGCAGTCGTCAATTGCTTCTAAGAAACTACGAATATCTACTCTAATCTTCAGCACCCAATCATAGTCGTCAATTACTCTTGAGAAATCTTGGATATCTAATCTATTCTAACTATTGTACACTACTGATCGGAAGAACATCCAACCTCAGTCGTCAATTGATGCTGAAATTCTTCGATGCTTATTCCTACATCAGGCTCTCTTATTTATAGATCATAAGGAGTTGGTTTACAAAGATTTAATTTTAATAAAAGAAATTAAAAGATTCCTAATATAACTCTAATTCCTAATTTTATTCTTCCATGATAACAACGGTTGATGTGTTCCAGATTTCTTTCTTTTTGTACAATAGTAGAGATCTTCATCAATCTTCTCAGATCCATAATTCAGCAAACTTTTAATTCTGTTCATGGTGGTGATAGTTTGTTCTCACGTGATCAGTAGCAACAGAAAGCTTCTATTCTGGAAAATCGTCATTCACGATTTCTTATTTTTAGCTTCTCTTTCTTACTTAGACGATTTCCTATTTTGAACGATCTCTTTTTCTTCTTTTGTCGTTTTCCCGAGAATCGCCTTTTGAAGAATTGTAAAATTACAATTTCTCATTTTACTCTTCTTCGATTTCAGTAATAGCGCTCAATCGTAAAATACGATTTCTCAACTTTCAGTAGATGGCGAATCGTCTTTCTTCGCTCAATCGTCTTTTTACTGCTTTTTGAGTTTATTTTAATGAATATTAACACTTTGGCTCTCTTTTACTATTTTTTCTTAACATCTGCACATCTATAGCTTATTAATAACAAACTAAGGCCTAACATCATTAAGTTAAGGGTGATAAAATGATAAATTATGTGAATGACTAGCCTTGCGTATATAATATATACGCGAGTGTAAAATCCTGCACTTTCCGGCATTTTTCAAAATGCCACAACTTTTGATATACAACACGGATTGAGACGATTCTTAGCTCGTTGGAAAGCTGGGAACATCCTCTTTCTATGGTAAGGTCTTAGTTCTAGAAATTGTCTATATAAATTTTAGCATCCCTATTTTCATCCACTGCTCTGGCTGGTTCAAAATGGGTCCGGGAAGGGTTCTATGGGTTAGGGTTGATTACTAAGGGTCTGGGAAAGGTTCATAAGGGTTTTGAGATGATTCCTAAGGGTTTGAGAAATTCTTTCGAAAGCTCGGGGGTACGCCTTGCTCGAAGTGTGTGACGATTGAACCTTAGGCCAAATTTGGGTGCCTACAAGCCCCCCGCAATCACCGAAACTTTGGTGACGTAATGACTCAAATTCTAGGATAAAGGAAATGCAAAAGAAGGTAGAGGAATAGAGGGGAGAGCTGGAGCTCTCGGGCCCTTGTAGCACTGCGGTCGGATCAGTACGCGAGAGAGCACCACCAATGAGCTTCCGATATCACTATGGGTTGAAGAAGGGTTGTAACTTCTAATGTTTGGAGGCTAGAAAGGTTAGGAACGATGGTGTATGAGATGAATTAAGGCTTTATTCTTGCTAAAGCTATGAGGGATTAATGATGGGAGATGAAGTATAAAGGGTGAACCTAGGTTCTAAAACTTGGAAGGATTAAGGATTGAAAATGGGGAGGGAATTCTCTAGAGTTCTCTCTCTCTTTTTGGAAAATTTTCAAGTGGCTAAATAAAGGGGGGGGCTCTCTATTTATAGAGTTTGGTATAATTAGTGAAGGTTTAGATCACTAATTGGCTGAGGAATTAGGTAATCCACCATCTAAGTTTTTCTAGGTTTTCTAGGGCGTAAATAGGTTGAATATGGGATTTAATGGTAGATGATGGGATGGGGATTTAAATGGCAAAAGGGTGATAAAGGGAGTTAGTGGGGTACTAGGGTCCTAAGAAAACCCTCCTCAAACTTTGGGGTGGTCCACAAGTCAAACCAAGATGGCTAAATTTGGCTATTTTCTAAAGAAAACTAATTTTTAAAGTCCGGCATGCATAATATGCACGCCTCTTTTCAAAATCGGTTCCAAAAGCTGGAGGTTGAAGACCCGTGGGGGGGGGGGGCAGCTGCAGGAATAGCCATTTGGACTATGCGTGCATATTGTGCACGCCTAGCCAAATTCGGCCAAAATTTGCCTAGGCGTGCATATTATGCTTGCCAGCCAATTTTTGGCTGAAAAGGGGATTAGTGGCTTGTGGGCCCGGGTTGGGACAAATATGTGTTTGGTTCGGGTTTTAAGGGTTCTATAGGGCAAGGTGAATTTCCTAAGGGTTCGGAAAGGCTTCTAAAGGTCCGGTAAGGCTACTATGGGTTTGGGAAATGCTTTCGAAAGCTTGAGAGTACGCCGTTTTCGAAGTACAGGCTAATCGAACCTTGGGCCTATTTTTCGATGTCTACAGGGTGCTTCGCGTACTCCAAGATAAAGTTTAAACTTAACATAGGTTTTCAACCATCATATCTTAATGCATGTGTTCAATCTTAAACTTATCGTGTTTCAAATATAAGTTGTGTTATTTTAAATAGATATGAAAAGCTTATAATGTCTAACACATCTGACATATGATTTTTAGAAAAATATTACTAATAAACTAATTCAATACCCACGTAACACATAAAGTCTATCCATAAAACATATACTGAATTCATAAGCATATGACTTTGCCATTTTAGCTGCCTACGTACCCAAACTAGGATCAATCCCATTCTATGATGACCCAAATACACATACCACAATATTGTCCGATTTTGGGCTTAGGTCCCCACCTTGGTTTTATTTCTAGCATAGGCGTTACGTTTCGTCGTCCCCACCCAAAACGCGTCATGATATGTAGCGTCGGAAATCACATATAGCCCAAGGTCAAGAGTATTCCCTATCCTATGTGGGACTATAACAATCCCCCCACCTTATAGAAGAGTCGTTCTCGGTTCTGATACCATTCTGTGATGACCCAAAATCCCTTTCAAGCATAATTGGGGATCTCAAGTCCTCACTTACATATCATGATTGTAAAGCATCAATTATTATAACGATACATGAAAAAGGTGGCCAAATTTTTTTTTAAGTGGATAAAAGCCATAAATGTTAAACAACTAGAGTACCCAAACGGTAAGAAATTGATAGCTAAGTTGCCCATGATAATCATATATCATGATAATAAGTGATCCAACATCACAATGAAATACGATTAAAATAGTAGCAAAATAAAGTAAAGTCTTGATTTACTATGTCTTTTGATATATTCTCTAGGAGTGAGACTAAATAACGATCTGGCTCTCAATTCCAATAAGAGTAATCTCCTACAACGGAAAAGCATTAAAAATTAAAGTCGTGAATATATAAAACATAATAGTTATAATAATTTTAAATAAAACATTCAACCATACTTACGAAGAATTCAGACAGTTGGGAAATGGTCTTCGGGATTATTGTTAATGGCACCCTCTCCTACAAAATCCTTCACATAGCCCTCCTAATCTTGATGAATCTGTCGACATAAAGTCAGAGGGAGAGCAAAATACACGGTGCTCAGTAGGGATGTGAACAATCGTAGACTTTTGGGGGTCCGTCGCAATGATGCGCTCAATAATGGAGTCGCCACCCTGAGCTCTTGGTGTCCCGGGATACCCAAAAATAATATCGTGAGCACCGAAGTGCTATATATGACTCTGAATCACCGATCAACGCCAAAGCCTCTTGGGTAAGGACTTCAGTTATCAATCGAGAAGGAGTTAGGCACCCGATTGACCCGCTTGTAAGCGGTCTCTACTATGGCTAAGTGTATATAAACAATAAAAAGAAATGAGTGATACTTCCTCTTGCCCGAAGGCACACCGATCATATTTGAGTCCCTTGCAATCACTGAAATTTCGGCGGCGTAATGGCTCAAATAGGATAAAAGAAATACAAAATAAGGTAGAGGAAGAGCCGGAGCTCTCGAGCCCTTGTAGCACCACGGTCGGATCCTTGCGCGAGAGAGCGGCACCGATGAGCTTCCGATATCACTATGGGTTGAAGAAGGGTTCTAACTTCTAAGGTTTGGAGGCTTGGAAGATTAGGAACGATGGTGTCTAAGATGAGTTAAGGCTTTGTTCTTGCTAAAGCTATGAGGGATTAATGATGGAAGATATAGAATAAAGGGTGAACCTAGATTTTCTACCCCAAAATCCATGCTGTCAGATCACAAATCACAATCAAATACAGTATCATCTTTGGCATCAATGCGGAAATTAAACAGACATCCTATATATATAGCAAAAGCAAAATCTCACTTTCTACACAAAATACAATGCAATGGAGCCCAAAATAAAACCACTGGTGACAGCCATCCATCACCTAAACAATGGTACGCAATATGTCTATACAAAACTAATCCCATCATTCATACAGTCACTTAATGTACTAAGTTCAAAATCCCCAAAACTCACCACTATACCGAATTCAAATCACTTTATCTATGGGAAGAAATCCTCCGGCGGAAGATCATCTTCTTCGGGTACGTAGTCCTGGTCGTTCTCTAACTCTAGGACTACGTTCTCATCTGCATCTGTGACGTATAGTCAAGGTGAGCTAACAGACTAAGCTCAATAGAGAAATTCAATATCAATTCACATTTTATTAATCAATGCATAGATTCAATGACCATTCAAAAGTATTTAAATATCAATCGGACTTTCAAAGGCAGTTCATTTTAAACAAGTTTCAATATCTCATTTTCGTATTCAAAACAAATTGTAAAGAGTCATGTGAGGAATGGAATGCATAACGGGAACGGAATGCATCAGTGAATGATACTCATCAGTAACAAAAACACGACAGAACTAGACACCTCATCAGTAAACGATACACATTTGAAACACAACACAACGATCAATCAAGAACATGAACCTAAGCACCCCATCTTTTGGGAACCGAGCTGCCAATCTTCCAGGCACAAGGTAAATACCCCAGGGCCTCTACCCCTCTCTGGAGCCTCTACTCCTCTTAGAGTTCAATCAGACAACTCATCAATTCGGTACACATTCAAATTTGAAGACAATGCAAGTGCGGAATTTAACGAATTCAAAGTTCACATACGGAGTTTATTTTTTAATCTCATACTCAAATCTTAACGGTTTCAGATATTCAAATCATGCAATTTTGAGTCACACATGTGAAAACATTCGATCATATCAAATCATCTATGTAATCAAATAAAAATTCAATTGTATATAGAATTTTTCCCACCTTGGGTTCAGAGTCGTACGAAAATGGAAGCAAAGCAAAGGTCCTATTAATGATTTCTAATCCTCAATCTGCATCACATTATACGATGATGTATTAAAGATTTATTCTAATTACTAACAACTTCGACATACTTAAGTATTTTCTCAAAACTGAGGCAAAAAGGATAAGTTCGTACTAACCTTGGATCATGTAGAACTTGTCCCAACTTTTTTCTCAATTTTGACCTTTAAAATATTTGATTCATGAATTTTTTTTAATTCATACAAGTTATAGAGCTCGTTATCCTCTTTCTAATGCCTTGACAATCGCGTCAATCCGAGTTCGAGGTAAAAAGTTATGATCAAAATATCGAGGCAATGTCGGCACTTCACTTTAACTCGCTACAATGACTTTTCTACTCGCTGTAGCGAGTTACTCAAAAAGCAAACTCGTTGCAACGAGGTTTTCCAGAACTTTTTTTCCTATAAATCCAATGTGCACTCGCTACAATGAGTGGCTCAGAATGCAATTCGCTGTAGCGACTTCCAACCTCGCTGCAGCAACTATGCAACTCAATTTATCCCTTTTTCAAAACTCATTTTCTCAATCTATCACCCTATCTTTTTGCCCACAACTATACAACTAAATTTTAATGCAATATGCGATGTTTACCTCTTTAGATCAGGCATGCAACATCCCCAATGATCGTACCAAGGATTGGCTTCTACGCCTCGCTTTCTCTCGTCGATTTGAATCCAACCTTCTATATCGACCGAAATGGACGGAGATCGACTCCTCTCAGTGTGCATAACAACTCAAAGGTTCTCTTGAGTATAATAGGATGATCTATAGAGAGATCCACTGAGTTTTGGGTTTTTCTAGCACCAAGAACAAAAGAGGGTTTGGAGCTCTCTTTCGTTTGATTGCAATCGCATCAATGTCGATACTCTCTTCTCTCGCGGTGAATATACGAAGATAAAAGGGGATTGAGAGGGAGATCAACACACAAGTAGGAGAAAATAAGGGAGAGAGCTTTTTCTCTTTCTCTTCTCTCAATTTGCAAATAAGAAGGAACCCACTTGAGGGCCTCACTTATAACTTAGGGGTTGGTTCGGTGTGAAGAGTACATGCCCAAAAGAATGTATGAGTTCATACAACTAATGGCTCGAATTCGATGTGAAGTGTACACGCTGAAGCAATGTGCTAGCTTTTTTTTCAAAAGTTCAAATTAAATCTTCATGGACAACACATACACCTAGTCAGGCATACGGGTGTCCAAAATTTCGAGACGTTACATCCTCCCCTCCTTAAAGAAATTTTAGTCCTAAAAAATTCATGACGTTGCCTTTTGAATTCTAACATAATGAAATATCCACAATTATCTAGCAATGATATCTCAACCAATAAATGCATCATTATATTCACGAAATTAGCAATAGAAATATCGAAAACCATAAAAGAATATACTTTGTACTTGCATGAAATTTACCAAAATTAATTCCATTAATTCACATGATTGTAATTTTATACAATGTACGCCTGAAATTAACGGTTCCTTTTTCTTACAAAATCATACGTCATGCAAAAAGGTATGGATAGGCATCACTTATATCGGACTCGCATTCCCAAGTTGCCTCTTCTGGCGAGTGGTTCCATCATCTGACGAGTACCAATGAGATCCACTTGGTTCATAATACTTGCTCTTTCCGATCAAGGATTTGCAATGGTTCTTCTCTAATGGTTAAATCCCCTTGAAGCTCGATCGGTTGATGGTCTAAGATATGGGTTGGATCCTTCACGAACCTTCTCAGCATTGACACGTGAAACACACTGTGCATATCCAAAAGTTGTGGCGGTAGAGTAACGCGATATGCAACTTCTCCAACTTGTCCCAATATCTAAAATGGTCCTATGTAGCGTGGACTTAATTTTCCATGTTTCCCGAAATGCATTACGCCTTTAGTAGGCAAAATCTTAATAAATACGTTATCCCCACTCTGAAACTCGACACTCGTTCTCTTGAGGTTAGCATAGCTCTTTTGTTGGCTTTGAGTGACCTTTAGCCTTTCACGAATTAACCAAATTGCTTCGGTCATGCTTTCAATGACTTCTGGACCTAATATGAACTTCTCTCCAGTTTCTTCCCAGTTAAGCGAAGACTTGCATCTCTGACCATATAACGCTTCATATGGAGCCATTCCGATGCTCTCTTGATAACTATTGTTATATGCAAATTCGATCAGGGGTAAGTGTTAGTCCCATGATCCTTAAAAATTAAGCATGCAAGCTCGGAGGATATCTCCAATAATCTGGTTCACCCGTTTGGTTTGCCCATCCATCTGTGGGTGAAATGCCAAACTAAAATCTAATTGCGATCCCATTCCTTCTTGGAATCATTGTTAGAAATGCTATGTATACAATGGATCTGTATCTGAGATAATACTTGCAGGAATGTCGTGAAGTCTAACAATCTCCTTGAGATACAACTCTGTAAGTTTTTTAGTTGTATATTTCATGCTATAGGGTAGGAAATGAGCCAATTTGGTTAATCTATCAACAACCACCCAGATAGCATTGTGCCCCTTCACAATTCTTGACAATCCCAAAATAAAATCCATGGAGATGGCTTCCCATTTCTATTCTGGTATCGGTAGAGGTTGTAATAGACCTGAGGGATGTCGATAATCCACTTTTACCTGCTGACATACTAAGCATTTTGACACATACCCGGTGACATCTTTTTTTAAACCTCTCCACTAAAAGTTCTTCTTCGGATCATGGTACATCTTGGTACCACCAGGATGAATGGCGTACTTTTATTTGTGAGCCTCTTCTAGAATCATATGTCGAAGATTGTTATCTTTCGGTATGCACAAACGGCCTCTGAATAGCAAGGCTTCGTCCTCCCTGATGGAGAAATTGGGTTTAGTGCCATCGATCATGCTCTGCCTAATTCTTGTGAGCTCCTCATCTTTCATCTGAAGTTTATCAAAAATTATCGGTCGGATAATAATGTTGGCCAATAAGGCCCTTGAGTCTTTCACCTTGACCTTCATGTCGTATAAGGATATGTCTTCAAGCAATCTCCATCTGTGCATTCTGGTGATGAGATGGGACAGCTGAGCTGAAGACTTCCGACTTGATACACCTGCCACCACGTTCGCCTTCCTAGGGTGATACTGGATTGAACAATTATAATCTTTAAGGAATTCCATTCATCTTCTTTGCCTCATGTTCAAATCCTTTTGAGTAAATAAGTACTTAAGGCTTTTATGATCAAGAAGGATCTCGAATGTCTCTCCGTAGAGGTAGTGCCTCCAAATCTTTAGTGTGAAAATGATAGTTGTCAACTCAAGATCACGCGTCAAATAATTCTTCACATGATCCTTGAGTTGTCTTGATCCATACGCAATAACTCTCATTCTGATTAAGCACACAACCCAATCTGCTGTGTGATACATCACTAAGCACGATAAATCCTCCACTGCCTAAAGGTAGGGCAAGTACTGGTGCGGAGGTCAGTCTTCTCTTGACCTCTTGAAAACTTTCACACTGTTCGATCCACTCAAACTTGGTATCCTTCCTTGTGAGCTGAGTGAGTGGCCCTAAAATTTTGGAGAATCCTTCCACGAATCTCCTGTAGAAACTAGCTAATGTCAGAAAAATTCGTACTTCGGTCACTGTCTTCAGCTATTCCCATTGTACAGCGACTTCAATCTAGGTTGGGTCTATAGTTATGCCTGCCTCAGTAATGACATGCCTCAAAAAGTTAACTTGCTCTAGCCAAAATTTGCATTTGCTCAACTTCACATACAACTGATGATCGTGAAGCGTCTGTAGGGCGATATGCAAGTGTTGCTCGTGCTCTTCCCTCATCTTCGAATAGATGAGGATGTCATCAATGAAGACAATCATACATTTGTCGACGTGTGGTCCGAACACTATTCATGAGATCCATGAACGACATTGGAGCATTTGTCAATTCGAAAGGCATCACTAGGAATTCATAATGGCCATATCCTATACGGAAAGTAATTTTCGAGATGATTTCAGCTTTGACCTTCAACTGATGGTAGCCAGATCTTAGGTCAATCTTCGAAAAGAATTTTGCTCCTTGCAATTGATCAAAAAGATCATCAATTCATGGAAGCGGATAACAATTCTTAATTGTTAACTTATTTAACTAACGGTAATCGATGCAAAGCCTCATCAATCCATCTTTCTTCTTCATGAACAAAACAGGGGCTCCCCATGAGAAAATGCTAGGTTTGATGAACCCCTTATCCAACAGTTCTTGTAATTGTTCCTTGAGCTCTTTCAATTCTGTAAGTGCCATGCGGTATGGTGCTTTGGATATCGGCTCGATACCCGGAGCCAAATCAATAGCAAACTCAACCTCCCGATCAGGCGATAGTCCAGGAAGATCCTAGGGAAACACATCCAGGAACTCGAATACAACGAAAAAGTCAATGACATTGATTTTATCTTCCCATTTCTCTTGTAAGAACGCGAGGTACCCACTACATCCATTCCTCATCAATCTCTCAGCTTTAATGGAAGAGATGAACGGTGCAACGTTGGACTTGATGCCATAGAATCGGAATGTTTTTCCCTTTGGTAGGCGAAAGGTAACCACCTTTCGAAGGCAATCAACGCTTGCATGGTAAGCAGATAACCAATTCATTCCAAGGATTACGTTGAACCCTTATATGTCCAAAAGAATCAAATCAGCCACCGTCTCATGATCTTCAATCGCAATGATAACCGACCTACACACAGTGTCGGTGTTCATTGAATCTCCCATAGGGACTGACACTGCTAGGATGAAGTCTAAGGGTTGTGGGGTTATATTCAATTCGGTTACGAATTGAGAGGTTACAAAAGAGTGAGTAGATCCTGGATCTATCAATACTCGGGCCTTATGCTGACAAATATCGCATCTTTGGTACAGTTGTAAGGTACCTAGGGTTCATGCATATCCGTTAATAAATAGGGTACAAGTGGTGCAGCAAGCATGTGACAAAATAATTCAATTTAAAGTTCCAAGAATACTTGTCATTTGAAAGTAAAGATGACTATTTTCGAATCGTAAGGTAATTCATACCTTGGATAATCTCATTGTTTGTCTGTGCATCTTGTGCTAACACAGCGTAGGCACGACCTTGAACAGTAGGTCGAGAGGGCCTTTGTATAGTTATAGCCGTCATCTTTTCCTTAATTACCTCGAGACAATCTCTTATCCGGTATCCTATCTAGCCGCATCTAAAGCATGCACCTGTTACCCACCAATACTCCTCTAGTTTATATTGTCTTCCACATTGTGGACAAGACTCGGCTGATGCGGACGAAGAGGTAAGGGAGGTCTGTTGTAGCCTCAACGCTCCTGTGGTAGCGGGGTTCGAAGGACGACATGAACCTGATGGTGTAGAAACAATCGGCCTCTGATAGGTGATCTAAGCAGGTTGTCGAGGTGCTGGTGTAGAAAATTTAAGCCTCTTGCCTGCCTGCTCGGAGGCATAGGACTGTGGTCGACTTACTCAACTCCTATTATGTTGGTCTCTTCTCAGTTGCATTTTCTCACCATCCTTCTCGGCAATTAGTGCCAAGTTCATGACCTCTACATAGGTCTCCACTTGGAGCAATGAAATTCTCTCCTAGATTGCGGGCTTCAGGCCACACTCAAACTTGTTAGCCATCATGAGTTCTGTGGTGAGGTGTTGCGGAGCAAACTTGGAAAGCCTTGTGAGCCCTGCCTCCTACTCGTGTACGGACATCTGGCCCTGCTCCAACGATATGAACTTGACCTCCCACTGATTTCGAACTACTTTCAAAAAGTATCTCCTTAAACACCTTAATAAACTGATCCCAAGTCCATGGGACATTTGGCGTCAACTGTAGCCTGGTCCTCTCAGCAGACTTGAACCATGAGTCTGTTGCCTCTCCCAATTGGAAGGAAGCCCACTTGACTATTTCTTCTTCGGTACACTGAATCATACGAAGAAGCTTTTCGATCTGAATCAACCATGCTTTTGCTTCGAGCGGATCAGCTTGGCCTCGAAAACTTGGGAGATTCATCCTTCTGAACTCATGAAACCTCGAAGGTTGGCGCCATTGTGCAAGCAGTGCAGTCTGTTGGGCCATTGTGTTGGCTTGCTATGCCATTGTGGTGGTCGTCACCTCTAACACGTGAGAGACTCCCCATCATCATGTCCTCCACCAATCAAAGTGGCATTCGCCCCTCTAGCGATTCCCTCACCACCTGGGACACTTCTGTTGCGTCTTAGCCTACCACGTGGGGCCATAGTGATATGTCATGATAAAACAAAAGTTTCAATTTAACATATAGTCCCTACATCTTGACATAATTCTAACGTTCATAACCTATGTCTCGATAGAGTCGAAAGCCATATTCCTGCACTTAGAGCTACAGCTTTAAGTCTCCCATAAGACCTAAAGCCTAAGTTTTGATACCAACTATGACGATCCAGATTTTCTATCCCAAAATTCATCCCATCCCATCAAATCACAGATCACAATCAAATACAGTATCATCTTTGGCATCAATGCGGAAATCAAACAGACATCTTATATATATATATATATATATAGCGGAAGCGAAATCTCCATTTCTATACAAAATACAATGCAATGGAGCCCAAAATAAAACTACCAGTGATGGCCACCATCACCTAAACGGTGGTACGCAATTTGTCTATACAAAACCAATCCCATCATTCATACAGTCACTTAATGTACTAAGTTCAAAATCTCCAAAACTTACCATTATACTGAATTCAAATCACTTTGTCTATGGGAAGAAATCCTCCAGCGGAAGATCTTCTTCGGGGACGTAGTCCTGGTCGGTCTCTAACTCTGGGTCTACGTCCTCATCTGCATCTGTGACGTATAGTCAGGGTGAGCTAACAAACTAAGCTCAGTAGGAAAATCAATATCAATTCACATTTTATCAATCAATGCATAGATTCAATGACCATTCAAAAATCAATTCAAAAGCATTTAAATATCGATTGGACTTTCAAAAGCAATTCATATTAAACAAGTTTCAATATCTCATTTTCGTAATCAAAACAAATTGCAAAGAGTCATGCGAGGAACAGAATGCATAACGAAAACGGAATACATCAGTGAATGATACTCATCAGTAACGAAAACACATCAGAACAAGACACCTCATCAGTAAACGATACACATTTGAAACACATCACATCGATCAATCATGAACATGAACCTAAGCATCCCATCATTTGGGAACTAAGCTACCAATCTTCTAGGCACAAGGTTAATACCCCGGGGCCTCTACCCCTCTCTGGAGCCTCTACTCCTCTTAGAGTTCAATCAGACAACTCATCAGTTCGGTACACATTCAAATTTGAAGACAATGCAAGTGCGGAATTTAACGAATTCGAAGTGCACATACGGAGTTCATTTTTCAATCTCATACTCAAATCTTAACGGTTTCAAAAATTAAAATCATGCGATTTGGAGTCAAACATACAAAAACATTCGATCTTATCAAATCATCTATGTAATCAAATAAAAATGTAATTGTGTATAAAATTTTCCCCACCTTGGGATCGGAGTCGTACAAAAACGAAAGCAAAGCAAAGGTCCTATTAATGATCTCCAATCCTCAATCTACATTACATTATATGATGATGCATTAAAGATTGATTCTAATTACTAACAGCTTCGACATGCTTAAGTATTTTCTCAAAACTAAGGTGGAAAGGACAAGTTCGTACTAGCCTTGGAACATATAGAAGTTGCCCCAAATTCTCCCTCAATTTTGACCTTTAAAACATTTAATTCATGAATTTGTTAATTCACACAAGTTATAGAGCTCTTTGTCCTTTTTCTAACACCGTGAGAATTGTGTCAATCAGAGTTCGAGATAAAAAGCTATGACAAAAATACCGAGGTAGTGTCAGCACTTCACTTTAACTCGCTGTAACGACTTTTCTACTCACTGTAGCAAGTTACTCAGAAAGAAAACTCGCTGCAGCGGGTTTTTCCAGATCTTTTTTGCCTGTAAATCCAATGTGTGCTCGCTGCAGCGAGTGGCTCAGAATGTAATTCATTGCAGCTACTTCCAACCTCGCTGCAGCGACTGTGCAACTCGATTTGTCCCTTTTTCAAAACCCATTTTCTCAATCTATCACCCTATCTTTTCATCCACAACTATACAGCTAAATTTTAATGCAATACACGCATAAACCACGATGTTTACCTCTTTAGATCGGGCATGCAACATCCCCGATGATCGTACCAAGGATCGGCTTTCTACGCCTCGCTTTTTCCCGTCGGTTTGAATCCCACCTTCTCTATCGACCGAAATGAACAGAGATCGATTCCTCTCAATGTGCACAACAACTCAAAGGTTCTCTTGAGTATAATAGGATGATCTATAGAGAGATCCACGAAGTTTTGGATTTTTCTAACACCAAGAACAAAAGAGGGTTTGGAGCTCTCTTTCGCTTGATCACAACCGCTTCAATGTCAATGCTCTCTTCTCTTGCGGTGAATATACAAAGATAAAAGGGGATTGAGAGGGAGATCAACACACAAGTAGGAGAAAGTAAGGGGGAGAGCTCTTCCTCTTTCTCTTCTTTCTTCTCTTTCTCTTCTCTCAATTTGCAATCAAGGAGGAACCCAAGTGAGGGCCTCACTTATAACTTAGGGTTCGGTGTGAAGCGCACACACCCAAAAGAATATATGAGTTCTTACAACTAATGGCTCGGATTCGGTGTGAAATATACACGTTGAAGCGGTGTGCTAGCTTTTTATTCAAATACTCATATTAAATCTTCATGGACAACACGTACACCTAGTCGGGCGTACGGGCGTCCAAAATTTCGGGATGTTACAAAGAGTTATAGGCATCACTTAACCCGATAACCGCATCTTTTCATGTTGAAGCAATTCTAATGTTCCATTCCTTATAGGGGAAACTTCCGGATCAGATGGCTCGATCAAGTCTTGTGAAATCTCGTGATGGTAACTACACTATGGGTAGAATGTGACATGACTTATTCTTATTGTTAAATTCGTAATTTACTTATAACGTCTTAGAATTTCTTCATTTTCAGAACTTACGTTTTGCATCATATCTTAGCTTATCTCGCCTACAACATAATTCTCGTGACTTATCTTCACTTATCTTATCTCGCATACGGCTTAGGTCTTGAGGCTTATCTTGATTTATCTTATAACTTAAAGGTTAGTTCGGTGTGAAGCACACACACCCAAAAGAATATATGAGTTCTTACAACTAATGGCTCATATTCGGTGTGAAATGTACGCGTTGAAGCGGTGTGCTAGCTTTTTATTCAAATGCCCAAATTAAATCTTCATGGACAACACGTACATCTAGTTGGGCGTACGGGCGTCCAAAATTTCAGGACGTTACAAAGAGTTACAGGCATCACTTAACCCGATAACAGCATCTTTTCACGTTGAAGCAATTCTAATGTCCCATTCCATATAGGAGAAGCTTTTGGATCAGATGGCTTGATCAAGTCTTGTGAAATCCCGTGATGGTAACTACACTATGGGTAGAATGTGACATGACTTATTCTTATTGTTAAATTTGTAATTTACTTATAACGTTTTAGAATTTATTCATTTTCAGAACTTACGTTTTGCATCATATCTTAGCTTATCTCGCCTACAGTATAATTTTCGTGACTTATCTTAACTTATCTTATCTCGCATACGGCTTAGGTCTCGAAACTTATCTTAATTTATCTTATCTTAGCTTATCTGCGGCTTAGGTCCCGTGATTATTCCTTTAGGTTCATGGCTTAGGTCCCGTTCACCTTATACTTATAGGTCTACGGCTTAGGTCCTGTTAACCTTCTTCTTAAATTAGCTTAGTTTATCATCCTTATTCTTAACACCATATATATTTATCGTATCAGTTTAAATCATAATTTAAAATAACTTAGGCACATAAATAATAGCCTAAGACTGTGTATAGTAAGATGGGAATACCTACCGTCGATAGTTGGTCAACTCCTATCACCGGATGCGAATATCCTATTATTTCACCGAAGGCCACAAACCAAGGATCAAAATTTCGGCCAAAATGACCAAAATTTTCGATCGAAATTATCAGTTTCAATACCCATCGAAACGATAATTTGGATCCAAATTTGTATAGGATTCAAAATTTTAACCAAATTTTCGATTTTCGGCCGAACCGAAATTTTGATCCTTGCCACGAACCCCCTACTAATCACCAAAGGTCGCGGTACTCCTTCTAAATCACTGGATGCAAGCATCCTACTAAATGGACTCGGTATTTAATATAAATCGTTAAATAACTCGATTACTTGCCAACTAAGAATAATTTTTATACGTTGTCTTTATTTTACTTAATTTTGGTCCGTACTATAGTTTCATATAAGCTTAATTCATCTTGAATCTTATTCTTACATGCCATCATATCGTAACTTAACTTATCGACTGTATGTCATAATATAAAAGAATATGATATTTTAATAATAAAAGTTTGAAGGGTTAAATGAGTCTACAAACACCGCCATTGTATCTAAAAGACTCAAAAACACTAAGATAGAGTCCTGATTTGTTGAAATTGGGCATTGGAATGAAAAGATATATTAAATATGTAGTAAGTGAATTATTATAGCAAGAAATTATTTGATTCTAGCTAATCTGTAGGTCATTAGGTCAGACGGACAGCGCCATTACGTTCAAAATAAATTAAAACCTCAAGATAGGTATTGGTTGTGATCGAAACAAGTCTATCATATGATAAATATATATAATTAAAATTTTTAAGTTTAAAGGTTATTAAAAAACCTTATACTATAATTTCTATTAATTAATTTTGATTTTTCGGTATATCAAGTGTGCAAATAGATTGTGCAAATGCATCCGCAATACTGAACAACCTCGATTTTAAGTCTTAATTCATTTTAAATGGATGCTAATGTTGGAAAATGTCTATCATTTAATTTTAACCTAAGTTTATACATATATTATACTTATAAATAAGGGTTAGTAGCTTTTATGTCATAACCGATTAACCGCACAGCTAAACGGACTATATCATCGCGTTTGGAACGCTGAAAAATTTTAAGATACATCCCAGTTTCTTCAAATAAGGTTTGCGTGATTTTTAAAGTTAAAAATACGTATTTTCTATAGTTTTAAAGTTTATGTTATAATATCAATTAACTGAAATATGAATTAGGAGTTTAATTAATCCAATCTGATCCATCGGATTGAAAATAAATATTAAATAATTAGGGGTAGGTTATTGGACCCAATATCTAATTTTACCTCTAAGGATCCTGATCGCTAAATCAAAGATTTGACAAATCAATGGTTTTGGTGAGTACTAATCACTACAGTTATTTCTCCCGTCCTATCACACAATTAGAACCGTTAGATCTAAATATCACCCCATTTTATGAGGGGTCCATTTATATAAATTTTTTGACGTGGGCCGTAGTCTCAAAATGACTAAACTCTCCCCTTTGTTTTATATAAGGATAGTCTTAGATAGGGGTTACGACATTTTCTGGTATAACTCCAATATATTGAATCTGAACCCGTAAAAAACAACACTCTAACTGATTCTCAACGGGAGAGGCGCCTACCCCGCAATTCTACCGTGATCCTAATGGATCAAGGTCGGCCAATCCGAAGGTTAGGAGTGTCTGCCGATCAGGCAGGTTGCAAGTTTTTAATCGGTGTCAGTCCAGTGACCGTCAGCAAAAAGGTGGCCCACCTTTTCTTTTTTTTTTAAACTCTGCAATTGCAGAGAACGAGTGAAGAAGAAGTCGTCTTCTTCATTGGGTTTTTTTTTTTTTTTAAATAGAGAGAGGGAGGGGGAAGAGGGGAGTCCTCTTCTCTTGTTTTTTTCTTTTAACAGAAGACGGCACCTTCCTCTTTTCTTTTTTCCTCTTTTTATGCTTTTTCTGTAGCAGCTATTCAAAGAAGCTACTTCTTCTTCATCATTTGAGTAGCACTTTATGGCTGCCGCTAATATTCTTATTTTTGTAGTGATATATATATATCTATATATATAACTGTTTCAGGAAGCGGATGGGAATGGAGTCTTCCTCTTTTCTCTTTTTTTTTATATAAAATATATAGGTATGACTGTCTTGAAATATATTTTTATTTTATTACTGTATTTAATATTTATTTATTTTTGTCTAAAAACGTTTCAATATTTTCCTCTCGTTAGTTTATATCATCTACCATCATGGATAAATGGATTGCCCTTCTTGAATATCTATGTTGTTTAACAGATAAAGGAAAATAAAGAAAATCAATTATAGAATAAATGTATAGATTAATCTCCCGCGCATTTAAGAATAGTGCAGAAATTTGCAGAAAAGAATGAGAGTTGTATATTATATTAAAACATTCTGTATGATTGTAGAAGCTATAAAGATTTTATTTATATGTTTTTGTTTTTTCTGTTTTTTTTTAAATAAATTAAATCTATAAAATACTCTAAAATTTTCTCTAGCTCGGATCCTAATATCACGAGTGAAGGTTTGCTCGGAGTCTTAAGCTTTTAACGCTTGCTATCTTTTGCTTTCTAGAGAGAGAGAGTTTTTGAGAGAGATAGAGAGATGAAAATCTCGTATCCCTTATGGGTGGGGATTCTATGGACAATAGCAAATTTGAATTAGAAATTCAATTCTCCTATAGGGCCAAGGGCTTCTTCATAACAGCAAATGGCTGTTAGGCCCGTTTCAATTTTAAAGAAAGGGTAGGATGATGATGATTTCATAAAATAAGAATGGGTCTTGGGTTAGATTCACAATATAATATGTTATGGGCCTTTGTCTTTTCTTTTCTTTTTAGTTAAAGAGAGAGAGAGAGAGAGAGAAGACCATCTTTGGTGCTTCTCCTCATATGGAAACAAGACTCACAATTTGAGAATTGTGGGTCCTCTTTCCGAGAAACAAAGGAGATAGTGGGGCCGAGGGGTGTCGGGGTGTGGTCGTCCAATGGTCGAAGTGGGCCAGCCATCAAATTATGATCGAGTCAAATTTCATCACTGATCATCGAGGACACCCAAAATACATTATACATAGATACAAAATTTAAAGCAAAGCGGCTCTTCTCCATCATATTTTCTTTATTTCAACCATATCATAATAAATCTAAAGTTATTCAACACAGGAAAATCCCTACCTCCGATCACAGCATCATAAGGAGATGATCCCCAGTTATTGTGATGCTATCAGATTGATGGCGCAAATCATCGTCATTATTTTTTTTGTCTGAATTATGATGGTGATACGACAGAGATACGAAGCCAACTCATTAGCAGCTGCCTTTCTGCGTCATTGATGCCGCAATCATTATTGTTGTACTCAAAAAAGAGAGGCACACTAGCACTGATTGATGCTACCACATCGTCTTTCTCTTTCCAAGAGATCGTGGAGATGATTAACTGATGCAAGATTGTGGTACGAAGTGTGGCATTTAATTGCAAAGACAAAGAATTGATAAGCTGAATTGATAAGCTATCATGGTGAGTGATTTGAAAAGAGAAGACTTGGGAATTGGGGTTTGGGGCTTGGCGTGGAAACATAAAAAGAGGATGGGCTCTTAAGCCTTTCTTATAGTAATTCATGGGAATTGCCATGTGGTCCTCATCCAATGAGCTTTGAGTTCCCAAAATTGAGAGATCCCATATCCACCGTAGATAGGAAGTTAACCCTTTTACAAATTTCTTCAAGCTTAAGTAAATTTGGGTATTCTTTGGATACCCGATGGTTACTAGCTTTGAATATATATTTTTGGTTCGTTATTTATTTATTTATTTATTTATTTTCCTCTCTTTATAAATGAGAAGGATTCTCTCTTCCTCTTTAACACTAATAAAAGGTATGTGTGCATCAACCATCACCCAACGCCCATCATCCATGTAGGCATACATAATATATATACACACATACACTACAAAAATAAGGTGTTTCAACGGCACTTACTGTTAAGGCAGTTTTTTGTAACGACAGAACTAATAGCGGCAGATTTTGATAGCAACAAGACTAATAGCAGCAATTTTTTATTAAAAAAAAAAACAGCTAATGGTCTTATTTTTTATAGTGATAAATGAAAATTTTATTTACTTATTTATTAATTTTTTTAAACGGCTAAGGTCATGTCGCCTATTAGTCAAAGGATTAACCATGGTCAAAATAAACACACTAGTCAACCTTTCTTTTCTAAAGGCAACAAATCCACATGAGGAAAACCGGATTTATTACAGATAGATGACAAAATCAGCCCCACATAGATGGAGAGGGCGATGACAAAATAATAAAAAAATGTTTATAATAGTTTTTAAAAAAATTGAATGCACAGCATTAATTAACGCATGGAATGAAGAGGTATTTTAAATGTTTTAATTTACTAAAAATACAGATAACTTAGATCATATCAGAAGATAAAAATATAGTCTCATATTTAATTTTGATATGTTTTAATTTTTTTAGTTCTTCTGAATGTTCTTATTTGTTTCAAGTTTTAAAAATAAATACTTACAAAGTTTCATGGATTGGGTAAGATAATTACTCTTCCTGGGGCACGTATAGGCCATAAAGCTCTTTTAGCCCCAGAATGTGATAAAAAACTCACTTCCTTAGATTTAAGGCTTCTAAAGTTGTGACAAATTTTCATAGATTTGGTGGCTTACTGCTTAAAGGTAATTCTCTCTATACGTTCAATTTGGTGCTCAAGAGTACATAGGATATGACTAGTTGATCGTATTAAATAATTTGGTGCTCAAGATTTCATAGGATATGAGTAATTGATCGTATTAAATGTTTTCACCATCCAATCTATTGACACCGTATGGAACAATTCAAAAGGAATAATGGGTCCTCACAAGCAACATAATACTATCCTAGAGAGCCTTTTATGCCATAAATCTCATAAATAGTTAATGGCATTTTTAATAGAGAATCTTAGATTGTTACGCGTATGATTAACAGAAATTTAAAATTAAGATTAAAATTTTAAGAAAAGTTTGTTAAGATTAGAATTTTTAGGGATTATGTTCATCTTTATTATATATATATATATATATGTAAACCTAAGTCTATTTAAAGATACAAAAAATTAATGAAATAACATCAAGATTTCTCTCTTCTCTCTCATCTTCTTACTTTCTTTATTTTAAATATTTATATTTTCTTTATAGTATCAGAGCCCTAATGGCTCACACCTTCATTGACCCACTCTTGTAATTCTTTTTTTCTAAAAAATCTTCAGAGCCGTAATAGCTCACACCTTCATTGATGCACTCTTTTTTTTCTAAAAAATCTCCAATAAACACTTATCATAGCCTCATGATCTCATCATCTTTTTTTAATATATCTTTAAAGATACCAAAAGCATAATCAAAGCATTTTCGATCATATTACAGGGAAATTCTAAGGGCTCATTTTCTTTTAACCAATCGCATATACTTTTTTCAAAGGAACATGCAATTGAAGGAGGGTAATAAAGAATCTTTAGGTTATTAGGCAAGGGTAATAGAGAATCTTTAGGTTATTAGGCATATACGTAACCAACGTTTAAAATTAGGATTAAGATCTTAAGGAAGTTTGTTAAGAGTAGGATTCTTAGGGATTATGTTTATCTTCATTATATGTGTAAACGAAATTCTATTTAAAGGCACAAAAAGATTAATAAAATAACATCAAGATTTTTACGATGTAGACTCCTATGAATTCTCTCTTCTCTCTCATCTTCTTCTTATTTTCTTTACTTTAAATATTTATATTTTCTTTATTTTTCATATAACAAGGCCGTTGAAATACTTGAAATAATTTTTTTTAATAAGATTTGGTGGTTAAAATTCATGAACTTGATAATCTTAGAATGTCGGCAAAGATAGTAAATCTCAATTAAAAAATATACCAATAAAACGTTTGTCGTCAATTAATAAATGGTCATCGCACACGCATTTTATATTAACTTTACAAACCATTGACATGTTGATGGTTTGGTGTATCAATCCATGTTGACTTTTGGGCTGCAACTAACCTAAGAATTGGACAGATTAGTGGGGGATCTTGATTGTTGTTTATATATGTCAAGGAGTTGGTATTAGGCATCCAACCCAGGCATTATTTTTGGTGGTTGAGTCAATCTCATTATGTCCAATTGTTCAAGCATCAAGAAGTGCACAACTATTGCACAACTATTAATGAGCATGAGAACAAATAATAATGCACTTGAGCTGTCAATGATTTGGCACTGAAGACCATCACTGCATCTCCAAAGGATAGTGGAGGGAGATTGACCCAAGCACTACCAATGGTGCTTAGATCAGACACCTATTACCAACTTGTATGTCAAAACATGAGAAAAGGAGACGTTGAATCGATATAAATGGCATTGACTTTGAATCTATATAAATGGCATTGGCTTTATCTTAACTTCATACCAAAGAGTTATTAATTAATTACCTATAACATATTATAAGCCTACTTTTGGCTTTTAAGTTTAAAGTCAAAGGAGAACATAGAATATTTCCTATTCCAGTTATGCATATTAAACTTTATAAACCTATAAATAGATTTCAAATTAGTAATATAAAGACTACTATTATAATCTTATGATTAATATAATGATTGATATGAAAAAAAAAGTAATAAAGAGTTAGCCCTAAAGTAGATTAAGTGGAGAAATCTATTACTTTACAATCCTACATTTTGCTATTTTTTGAAGTATTAAGTGGAGAAATCTAGTACTTTACTATACTACAATTTGCTATTTTTTGAAATCTTTAAATGTTGCCATCTTTTTTTTACCGTACTTAAAATATTATAAAAAGCTCTTATGAATTTCAAATATGAATGAGGGCCTTTTATTAGCCTTCATTTTCTTGAATAAAGGATCATAAAATGCCCATACTTTATTTGATAATTATAATAATATCAATGAATTGTTTTTATAAAAAATATCCCCTATTTTAGAGTTTTTTTTCAAATTTAGAAAGACACTTATGTCTAAATTTTAAGAATATTGCTAATTTCTCCCTAAAAGCTCCCCGCTTTCTCTTTCTCTCTCTCTCTCTTAATATTATATATATATATATATATGGTTAAGGGATCCATACACTTGAAGTGTAGCATTTGAATTTCCTCCATACTTGTAATGATATAAAAAGCTAGCTCTTATAAATTTCAAATACGAACGAGGAATGCCCTTACTTTATTTGATAATTAGAATAATATCAAAGTATTGCTTTTATTAAAAAAAAGTTCTTATTTTAGATCTATTTTTCAAATTTAGAAAGACTTTTAGATCCAATTTTTATGAATACTACTGATTTTCACCCTAAAAGCTCCCCACTTTCTCTCTCAAAATTTTATATATATATATATATATATATATATATATATAGGGAGCCGATTAGGTCCTCCAATGGAGGACGGTGACCATCCTCCAAGATATATGTGGAGCTCCACCTAGCATTCAACACACAGTTTGGGTGTCATGTGGAGTACGAGTGGTTGTTCAGATCAATTTAAGAAAAAAATCTCGCAAAAAATATTTGTAAAGCATTAATCAAACTTGGAATAGTTTTAATGGTCTAAATTTTATTTCTAAAAAAATAAAAGGTAAAGATGAGTTTCAAATATATTTTTTTCAAAGATGATCTAACCAATGCACATGTGCTCCATGTGGCATCAGAATAGTATTACGAGTGCCACACGGAGCTCCATGTAGGATCTTAAAGGACACTCACCATCCTCCAATGAAGGATGAAGCCTTTTCCCATATATATATATATATACATGGTTATGGGATCCATACACTTGAAGTGTAGTGTTAAAATCCAATGCCATGTGGCATGTGATCCCAAAAAAAATACCCGTTTTGGAATTCTATGTCATGTGACATGTGATCTATAAAAAAAAATCATTTTTAAGTCTTTTTTGCCCTTAAAAAATATGGTCAAAATTTGACCTCTACCCCCTTAACCTAGTGCATTGAACATTTTTCAACTTTGATCGTGTTTTGAACGGTGAATAAGATGTATTTTTTAGTTATTTTGAGGGCCATGGACCTAATCGATTTTGTCCATGTTGCCTCGGCACTTGATCTTCAGATTAGGTGCCACTTGCCATCCAAATGATACGAATGTAGCTTTGAACACTACATCGCTAATGTAGTGTTCCGTTGTCATATATATATATATATAACTTGAACCCTTGTGTGACACCATTTCATGTCCAATGACATCTGAGCCATTTGATGGTACAACCATGATCTTAAGATTTATTGTGTGGGTGATTGGACTGAAAAATCATTTAATGCATTCAAAGCCCTATGATTTTGAGGTCACTTTTTAAGATGTGTGCCATATGAAATCAACAACTAAGCCATTTGATGGTATATTCATGATCTCCAGATCTATTGTGTAGAAGATTGAGAGAAAAACTTATATCCATCATCTGATTCAAAGTAGTCAATAGTTTTAGCCGGGATGCTATAGAGCTTTTGTAATATCCCGAAAAATTGCGTTAAACGGTGACCTCGGGATCCGTGCCCAACTGGTCATAAGTTTGACCAAGGAGTTCACTAATTGACTTAAGAGATGATGAACGGATGTGATGTGAAAATGATGCAAGTGTGTGTAGAGTGTAGTGTAAATCTGGAGCCACATACACCATCTGAGGTGTATGTGCTCAACACATAGAAAATGAGTATAAAAGGGTTAAAGAACCCTAACTTACTTTTGTTGGTTGTTAAAAGAGTTAAAAAGAGAGAGAGAGGGAGAGAAGTAAAGAGGACTGTTAAGCAAGGAGTAAATGCAAGCCAAGGGAGATGGATTCGAGTATTAAAGTCGAATTCAACGAGGAAGATCCTTTGGAGCTAAAGCTGGAATCCTAGCCATTCCAACTTTAAGATCCAATCAAATTGAGGCTTGATTGAGGTAAATTTTATGGAAATTAAATGCATAGATTGTAGAAGTTTAAGTGTGGTATAATAATGCTTAAAAGCATAGGATAAAGGCTTAGAAAAAGAAAGAAAAATAGGTTGACAAAGATTTGGAAGATCAGCCCGAGAGTGGGCTGAATCTGACCAAATCGATTAATCGAAATTGGAGTTCGATTAATCGATTTGGTCTGAGAAGTTAAAAAGTCATGGAATCCCGATTTCGATTAATCAAAATAAGTTTCGATTAATCGATTTGGAATTCGATTAGTCGATTTGGAAATCGACTAATCGACTGGGAAGCTCCAGCCACTGGAGAAATGAAACCTGAGGAAATCGACTAATCGAATTGGAATTTCGATTAATCGATTTCGGATTTTGATTAATCGATTTGGGATCGATTAATCGATTTTGAGACCTCGACTCGATTTAAGAATCGACTGCATATACGTTGTAAACTCGATTAATCGATTTGGGATCGATTAATCGAATTTGAATCTCGATTAATCGATTTTGAGAATCGATTAATCGATTTGGGTTTCGATTAATTGAGTTTGGAAATCGATTAATCGAATTGCATTTCGACTAATCGATTTTGGGAATCGATTAATCGACTTTGACAGATTTTTGACTTTGAGATTCAGGGAGGGTCTTGGACCTTCCTTATTACATCCTTAGTGATGAGTTACATGTGTTATGTTGTACCATAGGTGGTACATGAGATCATTAGCACAAAGAGCCGTGTGGGACCTTGATGCTAGGAAATTCAGAGAATTGAGGTAGGGAACACCTTGAACATGTACTTTAATTTCAAGAGCATGTATGTAGTGATATAATTATCTAATTGAAACTGTTTTAAATGTGAAAAGCTTTATGAAAATGGGTGCGTGTGTGACACCAAAAATGTGATGAGGGCATCTGTGTGATGCGAGTAACTAAGAATAAGTAATCAAATGAAATTGAGACATCCCCAGGGGATGAGGAAGTAATAAAGGCATCAGGTGTGATGCGGGTATGTATACATCCCAGGGATGTATACATAGGATTGAATAATTACTGTTAAGGCCTAACTGATATAAGATAGCGCACTTACACGGTGAACAACTATATGTAATGCACATGATATTTTTGTTATTTGAGATTTGAAGGATATACCCCACCGACGTGGCGGGATACCCACGACTGACACGGCAGGATATTCGTAACCGGTACAACGGCGAATCCGTACACCATCACGGAGGTTTATCCGTGACCGAAAGGACATCCCAGGGATGTTGTGTATATATTTAACCCCGCCGCCTAGTGAGAAAGGGGCTTGGGTCGTATTCCCAGGGAATACATGTTTTTACAACTGTCTAATTAGATGACGATGAAGGATATCTCATCGGGGCTCGATGCTATATTGCTCGGGGATTACTTAAGTTAAAGATTTAAGTTTTGCTTTAGGCATGTTCAGTGTCATTCATGATTAAATCAACAGTAAAGTGATACATGCAACTTACCAGTGAATTGAGTATAAGACATCTGTTTTTAATTGGTTTTCTAGCAAATGCATAGATTCATCATGCTCTGAATATCATGGAATATATGTGAGTTTTAACTTATATGTTCATTGTGCTTGTTCTCTATTGAGTTAGGATGTAGCTCACCCTTTTAGACTATACGTCGCGGGTCCTTTGATAGCAGCAGTTGAGGCTTCGGGGGGCGTAGATCCGGGTGATTCAGATTTCGCGCCAGGAGACGAGTTGGAGCCTCCACCCGAGGACTTCTTCTAGGTGACTCTGCTGAGCACTTTGATAGAGAGAGTCAGTTTTGAGAGCAGTTTAGTGTGGCTTGGTATGTCAAGCCTTTATTTTGAAACAATGTAATTAAAAATAGATTATTCTTTTGGTGAACCATCTGGGGTGATTCGATTATCACCGATGGTTCGGGTCGGTTCTCTATTCATGCAGTGGCATGAAGGTAGAACTGTCTTTTGAATATGCCAGTTGAGCATATTAACTTCTTCCGCTTTAATGAGATTAATTGATTTATTTATTTAATTATGCTTGTTATACCGATGTTCCGTACTAAGCTTTGGGGCACGGTCTGGAGGATCGTGCTGATGGCATGGGTTTCGGGGTACCGAGATCCGGGCTGTCACAGCTTTAGTCGGTGTAAATAGAGCCACTCGAAACAATATACTTTATTGAACATATTGTGTTTTTGGTTAACTCGATTAACCTAATTATTTATTTATTTTTAACTTTTATTTTTTATTTATTTATTTATAACGAACGGGGTATCCAACCTCTTAGAGCACCCGACTAAATCCCTGGGTACATGCAACACCCATACATGACATGTATCAATCAATAGGGACAAATCCCTGCTAGTGACCAACAAGGAGTAGGATTTAAACTCGGAACCTTTTCTTCTTGAGGGTGCTCCAGTCACTATGTCAGCCCCCTGTTTGTTCATTAACCTAATATCTTTTTAGGAAACTAATTATCATTTTACAAGCAAATATAACCTAATATTTTTTTAGAAAAATAATTAACATTTCAAAAGAAATTTTATAAGAGAGCATTTTGCAATTAACATTATTTTAGATTTTTTAGTGATTGTGAATTCAAAATAGGCCTTGGTTCTTAATGCCATCAACCTCATATAGGTTATTCAACAATAGGTTACATAGATGATTATCAATGGATCTTAATCACATGGAAGTGCAATGTGGATTGACTATATATATTTTTTTATTCCCCATTCTCCTATATCCCTCCTCATGGTTATGGTCGGCATGGCTGTTGAACTACGCAACCACCAAGTTATTTTTCCATCTGGCATGGCATGTGGCATTTAGTTAATGTAAACTATTAAAATAAGAGCTTATATTCAAATTTATCTTACAACACAACACACAATGTTTCTCTGACAATGATTAGGTCCAACCATGTTGAACCGGAATTGAGTTCAACCACATCTACGGCCCTTGGATATGAGAGAATCTTGACAACACGTCATCCTATAAAATGTGAAAATCATGAAAGTCAAGACTCACCCATATCCAAGGGTTGCATATGTGGTTGAACTTGAAATATGATTCAACCTAATTGGACTTGACCATTGCCCATGTTTCTCTGCCTCGATCGAAAAGCAATAACGATTAATGTAACCTTCCATACTCATAACTCCATGACTCTAGTAACTATTGGATGCATGTCACATCAGGTTAACTTTTAAGTCACCTGATGTGACATGCAGCCGGTAAGAGCTCGAGTCATAGGCTTACATCCCATGACTAGAGTCATATAATCATTTCATATATATATATATATATATATATATATATATATATATATATATATATATATATAGGGCCTCTTAGAGAACATGATTAAGTCCCTAGGTATGTGCAATACCCGCACATCATATGTACTAGTTAGTAGGGATAAATCCCTGCGAGTGGCCAACAAGGGACAAAGTTCGAATTTAGAACTTTCGCTTGAGGCGTGATCCTGGCCACTATAAAGAGCGAGCATGTGACCATCAATACCAAAAAAAAAAATCAAAGATAAGTTATGAATTGTATGTATGCCCGCTTATCACCTTAACAAGTGTGTGATGTCATAATACGAAATTCTAGATCATTTAAATAGGATAGAATTATGGGTCGTGACAAAATCTCTTGGCTCTCAACTCTTAATAGATTATTAAAATCTTGTAAACCTCCACCGAAATAGGTAGGTCATCATCTTCTTTTTATCCATATTTTCTCCAAAATCTATTTCATACACCCCAAATTTCTCTTCTTGTACTAAAATACCTCAAGATCTCAACCACCTTGCACTTTATTTAATATTCATATGTTTTATTGATGAGATTAATCACGAGTTTCGATGTGAATTATCGTTGTGCATAAATGAAGGAGATCAACCGTCGATGTAGAATTCGGATCATTCGGTCAAATGATTGGAACAATTATGTCAATCCATTACGATATTAAGGCCTGAGGCAGGGGAATTTAATTATTTATTCTTTAATTGATTCATTTGGCTAATTAGTAATGTATGTGACTTTTCACGATTAATTGTAACTCTAATTTCATGCAATCCTGCTTTTTCACGATCAATTGTGACTTTTTACGATCAATCATGACTCTGATTTCATGCAATCCTGCTTTTCACAATCAATAGTGACTTTTCATGATTAAAATTTTCACATTAATAAAGCAATTGTAACTTTTAGACATAGAGTACCTTTATTTCCACCCACAGATTCTTTCGATCCATCTACGCTCCCATGTGCAAGTAAAAAAAATAAAAATGCCCCCCCTGAAATTCGTGAGCCAAATACACTCACCGTTTTCCTTATTTCCACTCACTTATTCATGCATGCAAACCTCTCGCTCCCAAGCTCTTCGTCTTCTTCCTCTCGTTCCCGCGCTACGACCTCTTTGAACACCAAACATTCTTCACACTTCCACGTTTGTTCTTCTTCGCTTAGTTGGACACCGATGACCGTCTTCTTCGTCCTTTCGGTACACCAGCATACTTTCTTCTTCCTCTTATTTTAGTTTCGATTCCCTACTATTGGGAATACTGAGTATGGGTTCAAAGGACGCGGATGATAGCTCCGAAGAGCTGCTATTATATGATGATGATTTGGAGTTCACTCAACTCCCTCGTACATAATCACAACTTCCTGTACAGGTAAATGAGTTTTTTTCATTCAATTTGTATTCATTTCATTCTATAATAATATAATTTCCATTATATTATTTTTCATTCTAAGTAAACTTAGGGTTTAGTAGTAGACTTATTTTAGATTCTATTTGTATTATTTTTTATTCTATTTGTATTCATTTTAATTCTATTATTTTTTATTCTATTTATATTAGTTTTCATTATATAATTTTTCATTCTAAGTAAATTTAAGATTTTGTAAAACGATTATTTTTTAATCTATTTACATTATTTTTCATTATATTATTTTTTATTCTATTTGTATTAGTTTTCATTATATAATTTTTCAATCTAAGTAAACTTATGGTTTCTATGTATTAATGAAAAATAGTTTGGTAGGTTCCATTCCATTTCTATATTGAATTTATTTCTGAAAGAGTAATATAAATTTTTAATTTTTGATGGATTAACTTTGGTTCAAAATGGATTAGCTTTGATTAAAAAAGGATTGTCATTAAATCTTTGAGCATTTTGAAGTAAGTTATGAGAGGGTATAAGCTCATTCATTTCAATAGTGATTATGTTTTGAACGTTATATTATTATGTTCAGGTGGATGATACGCAATCACAGAACATAGACTTTACTCTCCTTATGACCACAAATCAACTCTTTAGCACATGTGAGAAAATGATAGAGTGGGCTCACGATGTCGCAAATAAAGTGGGAACTATGTTTTCTATCATCGACCGCTGTATGGCGGCGATATCGAGATGATTGTGCAACGGGATGACTATCTCGGGTCACAGAACGATCTAAGAACTTCAACTCTTCTAATGATGATGAGAAAGTTGTGGCCGAAGATTATCCGGTCATTGACCTGGATTGATCGTACTCCCTAGGAATTTGATAGTTTTTTTAGTTAGGGGTGGGGTACATACATGATATATATATGTAAATGATAAAAATATTATGATCATGCCAACATCTTTTTATATAACTGGAATGAATACAGATACTATGAAATGATACAAAATTGAATACAAAAGAATTTTTTTTGTTGAAATGTATTTATGCTCATAACAATTGAGATTAATCATTTTAACATTTATATGCTTTCTTTAAGAAATCGATATATTTAGCTTTGTATGTTATCTGCACCAAATGAAGCATGGGATCCCATGATACCATGTAATATAGATACTTACTGAATGATTTTCGTGTCTAGAAATAAAGGAGCTTTTGAAGAGATTGATCAATTGGCCAATAATTTTACTAAGGACTTCTTCAACGCAGACACAAAGTAATCAATCATTTGTTGTTTACAAAGATAATTAATACTCTACTAAGTAAGAACTCTACTTCTTGTGCATAAAGTCTCAAATTAATCAAATAAACCTTATAGAAAAAATGTGAGCTGTGATTGAATATAACAAAAAAAAAAAAACAAGTGCAAAAAAAAAATTGTTCTGTGGGTCTAATGGTGACATGCTGTAAGGTTTGTTGAGGGGGGGGGGGGCTGAGAGATTTCCTTAGTCTATGAGATTATTTTGTAGATATTATAAATTGTCCTTTTCATAAGAACAGTTATAGTCACCAAGTGGGTGCCCATGATGACATGAGAAGTTGGCCTTGACACATAGTATGAAAGAAATATTTGGCAATGAGAGACTTGTGTCATGTATCTACCTCGTTTGATTTTAAGCCCATGATTTAAAGATCATTGTGTAAAAAATTAGCACAATTCGACAATTGATATAATTCAATTTAGTGTGGTTAGATTATCAAACCCTATAGAAAAAAGTGAGATTGGATTAAACAAAAAAAAAGTGTTAGGAGATTTAAAAAGAAAAAAATAATTGTTCTATGGGTCTGACGGCGGGCACCCACTGTTACAGACATAAAACTGACGGTGAGGACTCACTGTCAGAGTTTATTTAAAAAAAATTTGTCTTTTGACGGTGGGTACCCACCGTCACATATATAAAACTGATGGTGGGTACCCACCGTCAAAAGACAGATTTAAGAAAAAAACTCTGACAGTAGGTGCCCACCGTCAAACCCACAGAAGAGTTTTATTTGTTTTTTAAAAATCTCTCAACACTTGTTTTTTGTTAAATCCAACCTCAAGGAAGAAATGATCTGACAGTGGGTCCCCACTGTCAGGTATATGCATGTGACAGCAGACACCCACCGTGAGGCCATCAAAGAATGAACTCCAGTGAGGCTCCTCACTGGAGTTTATCCTCTGATGGCTTGATGGTGAGTCCCTGCTGTCACTTTTGCTTCTCTGGCAGTGAGTTCCCATCGTCAGAGGGAATTTAAAAAAAAAAAAAACTCTGACAGTGGGTGTTCACCGTTAGTTATATGTAAGTGACAGTGGGCGCCCACCGTCAAACCCACAACATTTTTTTTTTTAATATCTCCCAACACCTATTTCCATAGAGTATTTTGATTAATTATGGATAAATAATCCAATCTATATTAGGTCATTTCTTCCTTGAGTTCTATGCCTTTTGGGATTGTAGCATGTCATCTTCATAAATAAACCTTATAAAATTACTAAACTAATAATATCTTTACTGATTTGGTGATCTTTTGAGTAGCATAGTGGGAGATATTAAAGAATAAGTAGTTCACCTAGTCCCCTATTTTCTTATTTGTAATATGTGATCGGACAGTTGACTGTCGTTGCCCCACAAACCATAACAAAAACTCGGAGGGTTTCTTCGCAAATGTGGGTGTACAGAGTTCGTCTGCTCCTCACATTCTTACAGCGCAAAAAGAAGATTGGAGAAGGCGTTGTGGGTGTACAACCACGAGTTCAAAAAAGGGTTCGTACAGCCACGAAAACCCTTCCTAATGTTGCACAGTGCTAAAAGACAATTGAGAAAAACGATGTGGGTGTACGAAATTCAAATATAGAGCAAACGGGAAGAGGAAGAGGGAAGAAGACGATGTGGGTGGAAGGAAAGATTTCGGTGGGTGGATTCGAACGTTAAAAAAAAATATTGAATGTGTGGGTGGAAGGAAAGATTCGATTTGCCTCAGCCATGTACCCACTTATGTGGGTAAATCGAAAGAATCTATGGGTGGAAATAAATGTACTCTTAAATATAACACTTATAATTGGTCAATTCGATTACAAAATAGTTACACAAATATTTATACCATTAGTCTGTTTGTCGATGTCGATCTCAAGTTCAAATGAAAATGTAGGAGTATTAGTGTTTTATCAATTACCCGCTATATAAATTATGTGAAATCCCTTTGTCAATGTTAGTCTTACCCATGTTAAAAATGAGGGTTAAAGTTAGGTTAGCTTCTAACTGTAAAAATTTTGAGAAAACGGCATATGCTAGACCCCACCCAATCAAAACCTCATGTTATATATATATATATATATATATTCGGGTGGGGTCCATAGTCACAAATTTCTCTAATTATTTTTAAAATTTTCTTCGAAATATATTGAAACAGGAGTTGGACGAAACTTTCAGCGAAATTTCAGTGATTTCTTCGAAATCATCAAAATTTCATTAGTTTTGATGAACTTAACAAAACTTCACCGAAATTAATTAACATTATTTAATTTTAGCCATTTTTTAAGAGTTTTTTAAGTATTTATTTATAAGAGTTTTTTAAGTATTTTTTAAAAATATATAAGAGTTTTTTAAGTATTTATTTATATATTTTTGTACTCCCCAAAAATTTCCTAAAAGTTTTTAAAATTTTCTCCAAATCTTATATAGAATTAATTGAAATGACCCCCTACCGAAATATTGCTGAAAACGAAATTTGTCACTGTGGTTGGGTCAACCCAACGTTCCAATTTTTGCCCGACCCATCCCAACTTGATCCGAGGTCAAGTCGGATGTCTCATGCCAAACTCGACCCGATGGTCAAGTTAATGTGCTTCCCTCCCAAGAATATCTAATTGGGTCGGGTCAGGTATCGGTTTGACTCGACCCGTTGACCGCCAGGACCGATTTTACGTAGAGCGAGAAACTACTAACGGCCTTGGAAGGTTACGTACATGTACGAACAGCCTGCCACTCTCGTAATTTTCACAAACTTTGAAGGCTAAAAGTATAATTTGATATTTAATAATATCTAAACTCCCCAACTTTGCCCCTCAACACCCCTCATATCCCATTCCAACCGAAAAATAAAATAAAAATTCAGAAAAACAAAGACGACGACGACGACGAACGAAGAAGGCGAGAAGTAGCAGAGCGATTCGACATTAATGGCGGACGCTCAGAAACCCCTAAAATCGAACGAAGAGAGCGTTAAGCTCTTCGTAGGGCAGATCCCTAAGTACATGACCGAGTCGCAGCTCCTCACCATGTTCGAAGAAGTCGCTCTCGTCGACGAGGTCAACATCATCAAAGATAAGGCCACAAGAACTTCCAGAGGTTCGAATTTCGCTTATACCCTACCTGCATTTCGCGTTTTGATTCGGTTCGGTTTCGCGTGATCGTCGTATCCAATTTTGAAATTCGTGTGTTTGTTGTTTGTTGTTGAGATGTGAAGGTATTCTTTTTCTGTGTGGTTTCGAAACCCTAGATTTGGTTGTTTACTCGTTTGGGGTTTTGCAGGATGTTGTTTTCTGATTTGTCCGTCGAGAGAGGAGGCTGATAAGGCGGTTAATGCATGTCACAATAAGCGAACGCTTCCCGGCGTATGATTTTGTATTTTTTCTCCAAATTATTGATATTTGATATTTAAATTGTGTGTGTTTGTGTGAATTTACATATATTTGCAATTTGATTGTGCAAGGAGAATTGGGGAGGTTCAGATTTGATTCCTTGTGTGTGAGGGTAAGATAGAGAAATGTTTTAGTGACCTTTTGTGCGATTTAATACATGAATGCTGTTTATTGGTTGATAAGCATAGGTAAATCGTGAAGAAATGTCGGTAGAGGTCTGAGTGTCAAGCAGTCTTAGCTGGTGCTATATATTGCTTGCATTCTCATTTACAATGATAACTTGAATTGATGACCCAAGTTGAGAAATCTGGCGATGCTGTTCTAACAATTGTTGAAATGTAATGCAGTTAGACAAACATGGGCATCAATTACCTTTTGGTCTAAGTTGTATTGATTCTTGGTATTTTTTAAATTGAAATAGTTGATTGGTATTTCAGTTGTTGGAGATTGCTGTGGCTCAGTTGGATAGTGCCCTGTGTCATAAACTTGAGGTTGCAGGTCCAATCATAGGCTAATTACCAAAGTAATGTAATTAGATCTAAATTCTTGATGAGAAATGAAATCTTCACAAGAACATTTTTCAGCCGTTGACCCCCTAAAGTTAATAGGCATGTCACTTCTTAGACATAGAATGTGTTGCGGTCGGCCACTTGGGCTTCTAGCTCAACTGGAATGTGGACATTGTGACAACCTTGAGGTTGCCTTTTCAAACCCACCTTACCTACCAAGGATATAGGTACGTGTCTGACGTACATATGAGTTTCTTATGCGATAATATGAGGTGTCTGACCAGGGCCGGGGCCCAAGGCGAGTTCCTAAAATGGGCCCCCTTCATATTAATTTGAAAAAAAAAAATTGCCACAATTTTTTAAAATATGGAGTGTCCTTGTTGCACAGCTTGATAGGATACACGAACATTCCCTAGCCGTAGATGTTTGTTAAGCATCCATGTGCTTATATGAGGGAATCAGTTAAGAAATGATGGTATGCGTAGAGATAGGTTGATAAGGTATGGGCTATTTCTCTTCTTTTAGTATTAGATGTGTGTGATGTAGCTGAAGTTGGACCCGGATCTATATGAAATTTAACTTTGAAACACACTTGAGATTGCCCTAGTCTGGGGAATATAGCAACATTGTTCAACTTGGCCAAGTTTTTCTTCAATTAAGTGAAGTAAATTTAAGTACGGAGGTAATATTACTGAAGTAATTACACAAGCCAGCCAGGACGATTATGGGCTCTTGAATTAGAGCGACAACATGGGTATTTTGGATGAAATCTAGTAGTAAGTCGTCTAGTAAGCAAGCAAGAACTTCTCGCTAATGAATGATAGTTGTCAGTTATAACGTAGGCAAGAAAGAAGGCTAGTGATTCTGATCTATTATTCTAATTAGAATGGTATTTAGTATGAATGTTAATCAAGGCTAACGTAAGAAAGCCAACTGCAAGGAAGGCAGACAAGTCCTGTAAGCGGGATAAAACCTACCTTAAGAATCAAATATATGATACCGAAGAGGGAATATGAGAACAAAGAAAGCCACACTATCTCCAAGCTTTTCCTGCTGTCCTTAGGTAACTTTGCCAGGTTCTAAGAGGACTACTTCTTAATTTTGTTGATTGAGCTGCTTTTTTTCATTCCACTCGTCCAACCCTCTTCATGAACTACAATCTATCCCACAGAGATAACAAACTCTATTATCGAAGAAATAAGGAAACAAGCAACGATTTGGCACCAAATACCGAAAGGTGTGGTAAGAGCAGCTATGAGAAGCAGAAAAACCATAAAAAATGATGTGTTAACTTCATAATATTGAACAAATGAAGTGAAACATTTACTGCCAACAAATGAAGTGAATTGAAGTAACGTTTGGCTAACAACCAGTGTTACCTAGACACGTGGCATGGGTGCCAAGTATCAAGGTGCCAATAGATGTTTAATGCGTCAATTACTAAAGATTCCAATACGGCGGCACGGCCTTTAGAAAAATAAATTGGATAAATAAACATATATCGAAAATTATTGAAGGGAAATCTTAGAGATATGTAATGAAAAGATACATAGTATATGTCGTGAACCTAAATAAATGTATTGTATATTGTAAAAATCATTTTCAACAATCCAAACCTTTTATTTAGTAGTTACTAAACTTTGCACATTTTTTTAACAAAATAAAGTTCATTTTATCATTGTCAAAATGATGACCATTTTGATGGTAATATATGGTTTTTCATATATGTTTAGAAGTTTCGTGTTGTTTGAGCAGTGTCCAAGTGTCGACACGTGTGCCAAGTGCCACCAAGTGTCGGCATGACAAACATCCCAAAAGTAGAAGTGCCAAGTTAACACTGCTAATAACTTAAGTGCGTCCATGAATGAAAACATCTCCTGGGCTACACTGTTGTCCACGAGCAGATCAAATGAGGTGGCGGGAAGTCGTCTTTGGGACTAGCCTTGTTGAAATTTTGAAAGTCAATGCACATATGATCACGACCATTTGTCCTTGATATGTATGTCTCATGTCTCGGCTCAACAGGATCCAGAGAAAGACAGACCTACCTACCTGTTCTTAGTGGCAAGATCAATCAAACAAAGTATGCTCAAGAGAAAGTTTTCTTCTTCATATATCCCATTGTATACATCATAATAAAACTCTATATTCGAATCGAAAGTACCCTATATGCCTGCAAATTCCCTTTTTAGGTTACTCAGAAGGAAAGAAATGACTAAGGTAATGTGAAACCTCCACAAAGAAAAAGCTTCTTTGACTTCCCTATCCGTATGGCTGGCCAATCCGTGAAAACTCCACAACAAAGAGTGAAATGCCAACACTGACATGTATAAAGACAAAACCCCAAACCACCTTTGTATTGGAATGGCTACCACTTCCTTAGCACGTCACTAACTTACTGCTCTCTGCTAGAAGAAAATCAAAGAAAGAGAATCACTCAACAATATAGCCGTGAATTACACATGCAAGTAGTGGCTCGGCAAGAGGACTACACAAGCCAAGTCTATGTGCTACCCAAACATGTATCTGATAGAATCAATCGATTGCATAAGATATGCCAAAGCCACTTACTGGTATTTCTGATCAATTGATAGAGGAATTTTAATGTTACATTTTCTTTTATTAAATTCGATAAGGATTACTTTTCTATTTAATAAATACAGCCTCAGTTGGTTCGTCTTCTGATAGGCTCACATTGGTTGCTTCCTCATCTTGATTTTGTTCTTTGTTCTGTGTTTCCCTTTATGTAGACCCCTTCAGTTCGAATTGTACCTTGAACGTCCATAATCCTAGATTTGTTTCACTATCATATCTTTAGCTCAATCTTGCACCTTGATCTAGATTCTTTGAAGTATTATAACATTTGTTACTTCTTGTATATATCGTCCTTGTGTATAGTGCTCTCAAGTAAAATATGAAGCCATGATTGATATTTACTTTCTTGAATAAATTATTTTGATATTTGAGTTACCTACAAGCTGATGGATTTCTTTTGCTTAAACGTGTTTTTATCCTACTTTCAGATGACTTCAGACTGTTGTGTTGTGCTTTTTTTAGTATCCTTGTAGACCTACATTAGTTTTCTTCCTTTTCATTGGTAATAATGAGTGTATCGAAATATCTTTTGCTTCTCATGCTTTCTTCTTAAGAGTTTGTGTAGTTTCTATATTTCATTGTTTGTACTACTCTTGTGGTGCACTGTGCACATCATAGAAGCTCTTTGGTGGAGTTGATATGAACCCAAAATTGTATTCCTACTTTAGACATGCTGAAGTTTTTTTCCTATGACACATCCAATAGCATATTTTCTCGAGTTTATCAGGTTTGATTGAGCAGACTTCTCTGTTCTGATTGGAGGGCATTCTTCTCTCTGTTTAATTCAGGCTTCTAGTCCATTGCAAGTGAAGTATGCAGATGGCGAGTTGGAAAGACTAGGTGTGAGATGTATTTCACCATTCTGTCCTATTTTTTTGTTGATTTTCATCCCTAGAATGGTGCCTTGCTTTTAGGAGTGTTTTTTTTTAGCTTTTCATCCCTAGAATGGTGCCTTGTTTTTTAGAGTGTTTTGGGAACATGAGAAACATTATGATTACATTAGTAAATATCCTTAATTGTTGCTTTAATCTTCATGTCCTTAGAACACAAGCTTTTTGTGGGTATGCTTCCAAAGAACGTTTCTGATGCAGAAGTGTCCTCTTTGTTTTCAAAGTACGGAAATATTAAAGATTTGCAAATTCTAAGAGGTTCTCAACAAACAAGCAAAGGTATGAGTTGCCATTTTCAGTTCCTTTTCTCGAAATTGATATTGCAGTCCTAATTAGTGTTTGAAGCTTGTTGTTTACTGTTTATGCTGATTGTGAACTGGATATGCTTCATAAATAGTTGTCACTTATCCTTCTCCTTTCATTTGATATAGCAGGTTGTGCCTTTTTAAAGTATGAAACAAAAGAACAAGCTCTTGCAGCCTTGGAGGCCATCAACGGGAAGTATAAAATGGAGGTTTGTGTTTACTTATTAAATTTTTAGGCCCAAATTTTTTAATGTGAAAGTTGTTGTCACCATGCAATTTTTTTACCCAGCATTAAATATTGATTCTTATGAAGTGATTCTTCTGGGGTTGACATTAAGAAAGTGGCAATGTGACTTTCATGTCATGTTTTATCACTTAATAATTTGATTTTGTTTAATACTAATTTTAATGTAAAATGACATAATTTCCAATGATAATTAATATTCCTAATTATAAAAAACGTAATAATCATCACAAACTTATATGGTTTAAGGTGTCCGCTGATACTGGTACACATTGACATTGGCCTAGGCTGATCCTGATCCCTATGGTGGTATCCAAGTAGAATCGTCAGATACTGGCCGATACCATCGATACCATATGGTATTGGCTGATATGTATCCATCCTAGTAAAGCAAAACCGAGAACCATATAATCTTGGTTTTTTGCCTCTCTTCGTATAAGGATCTTGACTTGTATACCTTTTGAGAGAGGAGAGGTCATTTTAAGATTTTTGACATTCCGAATGTGATTTTGGCAATGGTGGATAGTGAAGTGCATGCATGAAGAATGACTAGTATGGGGATGAACTTAATATAACTGTAGTTTCGGCATGAGAAGCGTCAAGGCTCATGGAAGCATGACATTGAACTAGAAATCTTTGGCAAATCTTATCAACACGGTTATCCTAATACTTGCAATGACGGACAAGTGGGCGATGATGATAATGAGTCACACAGTATGTCTTTTTGGAGACTTAGATTGCGTTGATAGTTGAGATGAGGGATGTAACTGGTGATGGATCATGGAAGTTGGAACATGCATTAAATTATAAATTGAAACATGATTTTTTTTAACAATTTATTATGCATTTAAAATTTAACAATAATAATAATAATAATAATAATAATAATAATAATAATAATAATTTTTAATTTTATATTTATAAATTTGTATACATGTAGAGCTGGATTGTAGTTGGTTATTTGTAGAATCTTGATATCTTGTAGAGATAGTAAATAGTAGTTTTGTAAACTTGTTGACTTAGTAGTTCAATTTTTTTCCCTAAATAAGTCACCAGTAAATTATATTGAAACAATTAAACTAACCTAAATACCTATCAATGACTATGTAGTAACTAACCTAAATACCTATCAATGACTATGTAGTAATATATATTTATTAAGCATAGCTAGTTTTCATATATATAATATAGAATGTTCAAAGTCTTTAGACTCGTTTTTTGTAATATAATTTTTTTCATAAATTTTATTTATTTTGAAGATTTTAAATTTTTTTGAAAAAAATGGTATCCTGCATTATCAGCTGATTCATATTAGTACAGAGGTAAGCTGATAAAGCCTCCAACATTGGTACTTTAAACCTTGGTCAACTTTCCGAGTCTATCTCTCCTCTTCTATTTCCTTGTGCTTGTATAAGTTCAATCCATCATTTAGGGGGTCGTTCCAATTATTTAACAAACATGCTCAAATCATCTCACACGACATTCCTTAATTTTCCATGTTATTTGTGCCACCCTTAAACTTCCTCTTATGCACTTATGCATGTCTTGCAGTAATGCATCTCAACCATTTATTTACTCTTTGCGTGACGTACCTCCAATATGCTGATGATAACATAATTTTCTATGGAGCAACAAATGAAGAGGCTAGGAATGTGAAAGCTTGGATTAGAGGCAATGAAGCAATCCAACATTAGCTACAATAGTAGTAAACATCACCTTATAACATGCTAACAATCAGCACAAAAAATTTGAGAGAGACACAAGCCAGGAGGTTACATTGCCAGGGTATTTCTGTTCTAGATCCCCCAAATCATCACATATCATCCTGAAACGACATTAGGCAGATCCCCACTAAAAAGCTGAACCAGATGCACCTAATTCTTAGGCATTAAAGCCACTTGATAACACACAGATCGAGGAAAACCCCAGAACAATTTATTTTTTTGGGATTGAAGATGATCCTAAAAGGTCGATGAAACAGTGTTGTAATAAATAATTAAAGGATAAATTCGATGAGTGAACGAAGAAGAAGAAGAGAGAAGGAAGTTGATTGATGACTGCTAATAAAGGACTGTTTATCAGTCCAAAACAGGTCCATTACAAAGCTGAAAAGAGTTGCAGGCCTATTCCACAGAGATATCAGAGTTGCAGGGAAGTTGGGCAGAAACAGTGATTAAAATGGAGGTATGACTGCTGCGTATCAACTACAAGAAGAGCTACAAATACTGTCCAGAAAATTGAAAGAATGCTGCTGGGAATGGGCTGTAACAGAGGTTATATCTGGAGCTGTTGTAACCTGTGTTGTTATTCTGGACTGAGCCTTGGTGGGCTGTTAACGGAGGCCATGAGAATGATTAATTCAGTGACACATGCTAAAACAGGGTACCTGAGAGACACCTCGTACATTATCTGTGATACTTCGTAAGTCTAGAAATCTGTGAGACTTCTCTGGAAAGCTGAGACTATATGTGGCTGCGACAGGGTATTCTGATGGAGTTTAACTAGGTTTAAAAAATTGGAATTAATTTAATTACTTGTTGGCTAAATTAGGTTAAAAAAGTAGTACTCTTTATTTTCATAAAGTTTACGTATGCTGTAAATTAGACATCAGTTTTTATGATTCTGTTGGTTTTGAAAGCTTTGGAGCCCGGCCTAATAGACACACCTTGACTAGTTTCTACTATATGAGTTAGAAATAGGGGTCCTGTGATCACATAGTTGCATATTGAGTGCTACATAAATAACAAGTCTAACCACTGCCTCGTCAACATATTTGGAATTGTTACCAAATTGTGGAAAGGAAGTTTGGGAATTCACACTTCACATATGGGGGGATTTTTTCACTATATTAAAGGTCATGGAATTTGAATGGAGTTGAGAGGCCACATACTTCCTATAGTTTCTCATAGCATATAAAATTTTTGGATTTTAAGGCCTGTTTCCCAAAAGATCTGTGTCTACGGGATGAGTTTCTATCACACTCTTAACCTTTTTACCATCTTTCCCAAAAGATCTGTGTCACTGGTATGTATCGTCCGATACATGACCAATATATATGTAATGCACCGGTACGATACATTCAAAGTATCGTATCGGTGACCTCCGAAAACGCTACGTATCGGTTTTAGATGAGATTTTGATTCATGTACTAGACCAATAAATGTGTCTAGTTCCTATAAACCTAACTCTCTTCCATTATATTATCATTTTCCTATTTGCTTTGTTGGAGAATAAGATTATAAGAGAAGTTTATGTGACATGAGAATGTTGCATCATTGTGAATGTGTTGATAAATTCAGATTTGGATGAATTATTGAAGAGTTTGTGTGAAATGTGTATTTTGTTTGAAAAATCATAGTATTGAGACCATGGTTCAAAATTCTGGATGAAATCGATACATATCGTCTGATATGTTTCGGTTTCAGAGGTCACTGGTTTGATACTTTGAATGTATCGACCAATACCTATACATATATATTAGTATGAATCGGATGATACATACCAATGTATCGTACGAAATTGATACGTATCAGTTTTGGAGGTGGATGATACGTACCAGAAAACTGGTATTTTGAACCATGATTGAGATGAGGGGAAATATTGCACGTTGCATGCAGCTCCTTGTTGTTACCATTGTGCAATTTAACGAACTTTTAGTCAATTACAAAGAAGAAAAATGCCATAAGCATGAAATTTTGTATGAAATGGGAAGCCAAAAATGGTATTAGCGGACAAGAATTCTAAAGAAATTGTAGAGGCCAGAAAAGGAAAAGGAAAGATTATGGTGGACATCAACATGTTTTATCATTTATGAACAGGGTTTTTGAAATTATGATTCATGATCATGGGTTCATTGCCTTGATGTCAGGTGATAATGAAAATGGACAAATTCGTAGGGAAAATCAATGGTTAATCCCTTTTTTTTTGGGGTGTCATTTCTATATATTTTAAAAATTGAAGAAGTTGTACGATTTACGGGGCTTGGTTTTCAGTTCAATTTTACCCCGAGTATGATTTGCAATCTAATTTTCAGACCATTAATCATTTCTATATCATTCATGTAGAGTTCTCAACACTATCGAGATTTGTTCTTAGGCTCATATCATTGATGGGGTCTCCGCAGTGCTGGTAAATTAGGCACATTTATTGTGGCCAATGATAGGAGCTTTGTCTTTGTTCTCATTGAAGCCACACTGGTACTAGCAGTGTTATCTTGACACGTGGCACGGGTGCCAAGTGTCAAGGTGCCAATAGATGTTTGGCACGCCAATTTCTAAAAATTCAAACACGACGACACGCCCATAAGAAAAATAAAAAATAAATAAAACATATATAGAGAAAAATTGTAGGGATATCTTAGAAAACCAATTTAGATATATAATGAAAAGATTCATAATATATGTCGTGAACCTAATAAACATATATTATAGTATAAAATCATTTTCATAAAACCCAAACCTTTGTTTCAGTAGTTACATTTTTCTTTTGAAACAAAGTTTATTTTATCGTTGTCAAATTGATAAACATTTTAATAGTAATATGAGGTTTTTCATATATGTCTAGAAGGTTTGTGTTGTTTGAGGAGTGTCCAAGTGTCGGCACAGGTGCCAAATGTCGGTACGACAAAAATCCCAAAAGTAGAAGTGCTAAGGTAACACTGTGACGCAGGACAAAACCCTAAACTACGTGCGTGCGATGAATTAATTACTTGCCGAAATTAATTTAAATTAAATTGAACAATGAATTTGAAAATAAAGCGAATACCTTAGGGCTTCTTATTTCCCATGTGAGATCGCGTTCAGGCTCAGGAAAGGTCCAGTCCATGCGCTAGATCCGTTAGATCTGCAGTGTAGATTGGTTAGAGGTAGAACTCTAGATTTCCAGATTAGGGCACTTACAATTTAATGATGGGATCATTGATATTCTCCGGGTATTTGATGCGGAAGGTTTAATAGCTCTGATGGGATCTACGGTTGTTGAATTGGGTCGGTTCAATGATTTAGAGAAAAGCTATGGTTTATGAAAATATTTAGAAGCAGAGAAAGAAAGTAAGGTAAGAGATAAATAGAAGATAGATGATGTGGGCTTCACACCCTTGGCTCCACACCAAACCCTTCTCGGGAAATAAAGAATCACTCTCCGGAATTCCTCATCTCAAGCAAGGAAGCAAAAATTCTTTTTATTCATTAAAAACTAATTACAACGTTTATTTAGAAACCTTATATAGGAGGCCTCACAAAAGAAAATAAAACCCTAAAACAAATATAAAAAAAGACAAGTATGCCCTTTAAAATTCAAATTCGATTTCTGACGCAGTCAATCGATTGAATTCTGGTATTCGATCGATTGACTATATATATGTCACTAGGATTATTTCCTCACAGGCCACAGTCAATCGATCGAATTCCCAGAGTTGATCGATTGACTGACGTTGCTCCAGCACGCTGATTTTGCTCCTTTAAGCCTGGTTCTGATTCCCTTTTCGTTTCTTCTTGCGCTAGAAATCTGTTGTGACCCAACTCCAAGGTTCTTGATCTTGGCGTTCCCCGTCATTCTCCTCGACTGAAAATGTTTCATCATCGATGAGACATGCATGTAGTACAGATCAAGTGTGTGGGGACTCGAAATGTCGAACTCCTCGCAACGAACCCAAACAATCTGGCATCTAGTAACGTGTGAATATCATCTCGATCGATTGTATCGAAGCGCACACTGTAAACCGCTCCTCGACGTACCAAATAATATGGCTCACCAACCCACTCTACCAAATATTTTTGAAGTTTCTCATCAACTCTCTCGGACCCAAAAGCCTTCATCACCGATGAAATGTGATTGCGATATCGGTCGGAAATACCGCAACTCAAGCGACGAACTCTCTCATGATTGGCCCATGCACTCTCGATAGTCGATTCACCAACCCTCTACATCTCATAATCCAGAAACTCTTTGCCGCAGGTGAATGCCACAATACCATCTAAAATTCTCTCAATTACCTCATTTCTCTGCATGTTTGGGAAGGGAAGGAGTATTGGCTGCAAAGTTGGGATGAGGTTGTAAATATGGGTTGTTTGGAACGGGCTACAAGGAGGTGGGGTTGAGCTCAAAGAAGGAACTAGGTCCTCCACATTGAACGTAGAGCTAATCCCGATATCTGAAGGAAGTTCGAGAACGTACGCATTAGGTCCGCTCCTTGCCACAATTCTAATGGCCCCAGCGCCACGGGCTTGGAGCTTCTTTGCGACTCCCGAGGGGAATCGTTCAGGCCCAATCCAAACTATAGCGTGATTATTTGATTGGAATTCCCTAAAAGCCTTAGGTGAATATATCGATACATTGAGAGTTTCATTGCATAAATTAATTTTAAGCTTAATTTCGGCATGTAATGCGAAATGAGACTCAAGAGTTGACTCACCATAAGACTCAGAATGTGAAGCGATATGCGACTTGAGACTATTATGTGTATGCGTGTCTATGGGCTCGATACTCTCATGTGCATGCGACCTAACGACTCACGTGCAGTGGCCTCTATCAGCACTAGTGGCTCATGTGTAGGGACTCTACCAACACTAGTGACTCTACCAACACTAGTGACTCATGTGTAAGTGACATTAATGGCTCATGTACGCTCGGCTCGATTAACTCGTGTCAACCAAAACCAAAGGTTCGAGTGTACTCGACTCCACCACCAACAAGGACTCGTGCACAATGGGTTCTACGGGCACCAACAAATCGTGCGTATGTGACTCAGTAGATTCTTGTGTGGGTGACTCGGTTGACTCATGTGTGGGCGATTCAACATCACTACTCACAAGGGAAATAGAATCCTCTTTAATACAAGCTAGACTCTCATCAACTTATTCCATTTCTTCCTCACTCATCACGGTTCTAGGGTCATACACTTCCTCTTCTACTTTCATATTTTCTGACTCCTTAGAACTTTCGCTTTTAGTCAATAAATTCGGAGTGGGAAGTTTTATGGAGCATTGGTAAGCAAAGTGTCCAAATCCTTGACACTTAAGACAATCAGGACACTTGCTTGTCTTGGTTTTCAAACTTCGTAGAAGGTGATGGTGTGTCAAAGGAACATACTTTTCAATAAGTATCACCTTCATATTCTCCCATGTGGAGATGGGTTTAATCCGACGAAAGTCGATGCGGAGTTCTATATGAATCCAAATTTTTTTGGCATTACCCGTAAACTTTGTGGTTACTGGCCTAATGTTGTACTCATTTGGTACGCTATACTAATCAAAGTACTCCTCTACACTAGACAACCGCTCCACGAAGGTTCTAGGGTCTGTCGTACCCTCAAAATCTAGGGCCTCCTTTCGAATAAAGTTTGGAAACTTCTCGGCAGGGTCGTTCTCAAGTTCCTGATGATGAGGATATCCCCGAACTCTAATCTCATCATGACTTTTGGGGCTTTGCCAAGAATGTGGAGTGTAGTGGTTCTCTCGTTCGGCTAGCACCCTTTCATGACGGGTAACAAATTCATGGCGACGTGTAAGTGACTCATACATGATTCTTGACACAAACGCAACCTAGACACAATTCTATAGACCACACAACAGTTGAGGGATTTTAACAAACACATGACGTGCACACAAATGAAGACACAAATGACATGACATCAAAGACATCAAAATGACATACACATGTGACTCAAAATGAATAAGGACTTTTGTCGAACACAAGACGTGCACAATGATGAATACAAATGAAATAAAATTCCATTAAATTAAAATGACATGCACATATGAACCAACAATGAATGGGGACTTTTATCAAAACTGAAATAACATGCAATAAATCAATGAATATCAGTCGATCGATTGATATTGATAAGTCAATTGATTGATATTGAATGCTCTGTTTGGCGAAACAAATAGATTCAATCAGAATCAATCGATTGACACAGAACCAGTGAGTATGCCACACAATATGCCCTAACTTAGAACCATGCTTTGAAACCAAGACTAACGCAGGACAAAACCCTAAACTATGTGCATGCGATGAATTAATTACTTGCCGAAATTAATTTAAATTAAATTGAATAATGAATTTGAAAATAAAGTGAATACCTTAGGGCTTTTTTATTTCCCATGTGAGAGATCGCGTTCGGGCTCAGGAAAGGTCCAGTCCATGCGTTAGATCCATTAGATCTGCGGTGTAGATCGGTTATAGAGGTAGAACTCTAGATTCTCAGATTAGGGCGCTCACAATTCAATGATGGGATCACTGGTTTTCTCCGGGTATTTGATGCGGAAGGGTTTAATAGCTCTGATGGGATCTATGATTGTTAAATCAGATCGGTTCAATGATTTAGAGAAAAGCTAGGGTTTATGATTTCGGGTTTATGAAAATATTTAGAAGCAGAGAAAGAAAGGTAAGAGATAAATAGAAGATAGATGATGTGGGCTTCACACCCTTGGCTTCACACCAAACCCTTCTCGGGAAATAAAGAATCACTCTTCGGAATTGCTCATCTCAAGCAAGGAAGCAAAAAACTCTTTTTATTCATCAAAAACTAATTACAATGTTTATTTGATCGATTGACTTATATATATGTCGCCAGAATTATTTCCTCACAGGCCACAGTCAATCGATCGAATTCCCATAGTTGATCGATTGACTGACATTACTCCTTTAAGCCTGGTTCTGATTCCCTTTTCGTTTCTTCTTGCGCTAGAAATCTGTTGCGACCCAACTCCAAGGCTCTTGATTTTGGCGTTCCCCGTCACACTGGGTACCAGAGGTACATCACTTTATCATCCCAAAAGTTGGGTACTTTAAAGAGTATATGGGCTTTTTGACTTCTCATGTTTTTAAGCATTTGAACCATGCAAACTGATCATCAATAGGGGCCATTGCTTGAGGCAATGCTAAAATCATAGTTCTAAAACTCCGCGAGTCAATGAGTAACTCGGCCGAGTTTCTTGACTCGCCAGGATCTCGAGTTGAGTCTGAGTCGAGTTGAGATTTCACTAGGATGATGCAAGTGTTTATAAACTACCCTTGTATAAAATAGTTTCGTGGTATAAGATTTTAGAAACCCTATCTTTATAAAAATTATTAAACTACCATTTTACCAACATATCTTTCCATCTTTGTTCTTGTAAAGTCTTTTTTTATAAAATATATAGTTTTTAAAAATTACTAAATTACTGAGTCAGAGTGAGGCGAGTTTATCCGAGTCTTCAAGTTGACTCAGATGACTTTTGATTTGAGTCAAGTCTTCAAACCATGGGTAAAAGGCTTTGGCTGTAAGAGTGAAGACAAGGGTTCGACTCTGAAGAGCAGCCACTTTGTGTGTGAAAAACCAAAGGTTTCGTCTGTATCCAGTCCAACCCTCCCAGCATCCCGTACATGCAGGACCAGCACTGGGTAATAATGCCCTTTGTTTTCTTTAAACTATCAATGCATGTTAGAGTTAATCTGGGTTTGTAAATAAATGGTTTGAATGAAGCCCGTCGGTTTGCTGCTGCACAACACTTCATGTTGGAAACTGAAATTGCTATTATGTTCTGTTGGTTGACTCTTGTAATTTGGCTGATCGTGATTCAAACCTATCAGTAAGTTGAATGTCAAGCTTAATATATTAGAAAATTCATACTTATGTCAAGTATATTAATCCCAGTTTTTTCTTCTAAAACTTATTATATGTTTTGCTTTGAACCTTTTCTTTATTGTTCAGCTTAAGCCAGTGTTTAATATCAGTTCAGGTGTAGTATCAGGGATAAACTGATCCACAATTTGCCCACATACTCATTTTCTGGTGTTGCAGGGTTCAAGCGTGCCTTTAGTAGTTAAGTGGGCAGATACTGAGAAGGAAAGACAAGCACGGAGGGCTCAGAAAGCTCAATCTCAGGCTTCTTGTGTGCCAACCACTGACTCAGGGCAACAACCTTCATTATTTGGAGCCCTTCCGATTGGATACCTTCCTTCGTATAATGGATTTGGCTACCAGGTTTGATTCATTTTGTCATTTTCTAGTTCTACTACTGATTCATTTGTCATACACGGGAATTCCTCAGGTATTTTATGCATGTGTTCCCTCACTGTAAAATATGGAGTGTGGTGTCACTAAAAATATGCTGTTCTTTGAAAACTTCGAGTTTTATGAGTTGATGACCCATATTTAGACATGATCACTTGTTCCCAACCATTATCTTGGGGTTGAATCCCAATAGTGGCAATGTATAGCGTATAATAAGAGCATGCCTGCTTTTAGTCACAAGGTTATGAGCCTTGCAAGCTACCAAACTGTTCTACTCCGCGCTGAAGAATTATCTCGAGGTTGCCCATAGACTAGCCGATGCGAATTACAACCTTTTCCAAGAGCTCCCCGGCGACGGCAGAGGAACCAACTGTTTGTTTGTAGTAGAGAGGCCCATAAAACATATCAGCTGTTATCATATAATATTGGAAAAATTTATAAAGACTGATAGGAGCAACTTCAAATGTCCTGATGGTGTTTGGACAGTAGCCTTGCCATATCTAAGCATTTATGCAAGTGTTTTTGTTGACATTGATCAATATCTCACGATACATGGTACGACACATGATATGATACGCGATACTACAGAAATCGATTTGTATCTATGTGTACAGAAATCGATACATGGTATGCTACACGATACTACATAAATCGCATAAATCGATACATATCTATGATGTGTATCTGTTTTAACCATATCTTGTGATACATGATTTGTACAGTACGATAATAATGATACATGTAATTTGATTATAATTATTTTAATTTACTTAATTAATTAATTAATTTTTTTGGTCAGTAATGTGTAATATATTGAAATCAGCAAGATGTTGGAAAGTACAGTACATTGACATAACCATCAAAAACGGGAAAAAGGTCGAAAGACCGGAAATCCCACCACCTATACAGTTTTAACCCGAATCCCACATATGACTTTCCTCACCCTGCACCCAATCGCCTCTCGAAGCCCAAAGCCACACTTGATCTCTGATAGCCTTTAGGATCATCCCCATTGGACGTGACTTGTTCTCAAAGATCTGCAGGTTGCGTTCGTGCCATAAATTTCAAAAGATGGACTACAAGACCGTCTTCCAGTATTTATTCTGCTGCTCCTCCCAAACCGACTCCCACATGAGAAATTGAGTGTATACCGATGCCGGCATAACCCACACCATATCGAAGGACTGAATGACCACTAACCAAACATGGTGTGCCATCTCACAGTGAAGCAATAGGTGTGCAGCGGACTCTTCACTATTCCTGCACATGACACATCGATTAGGAATGTCCTTCCCTCGCCAGATAAGTTGGTCCATCGTTAGGATTTTTTCCTTGAACGCCGTCCATGCAAAAACTTTAACTTTTGAGGGAATGTTAGCCTTCCACAACGTAACACCGAGCCAGTTGATCAACGGTCGTCGATTGAGCATCTTGTAATAAGATTTGACTTTGAACCTACCATCTCTGCTTGGGGCCCAAATGCGCCGGTCCTGTCCTTGTGGGAGGTTCTGCATCTGATACAGTCTATGCAACAGATGAGAGAAAGAGATCATCTTTGATTCACTCAGCATACGCCTGGTGGTGACATTCCATGTCCTCCCACCTGGATTCTCTGACACATACTCCGCCACCCAAACTGACTGATTCGTAGCAATGGCGAGTATATCTAGGTAGTATGTTTTAAGTGGGTAGTCGTCCACCCACGAATCTTTCCAGAACCTGATTCTGGTGCTACAACCCCATTTGAAGTGTATCCCTCCGACAAAAAGAGGCCAGGTATGACAGATGCTTTTCCACCATGCTAATGTACCTCTTTGCGTCATAGACTGTATCAAATGTACCCCTAGCTCTAATCCCCCTTATTCTCCTTCTGTCTAAATGAAACAAAAAAAAATAAAAATAAAAAGAACTAGAAGAAAGAAAGAAGAAGAATATTTCTACAATGATGAAGAGAAAGAAGGAAAGGAAATGATAGTTTAACTGATGACGAAGATGATAATGTTGATATTGGAATTAGAGACGAAGAATGAAGACTTGGGCTTTTTTTTTTAAAATTTCTTTTTGAACGTTCATTTGTTCATTTTTTTATATATAAAATTTTGGAGATTTCAGACTTATAATGTTTAAGAAAAGAATTTTTTTAGTAGAAGTTGGAATTTCAAAGACACATATCGTATAAATATATAATACAAGTATACAATATACACTTACACCACACTTATACTTGTGCAGCTATAGGGTTTCCTTTTATATATTGAAAAATTAAAATATTTTATGTGACTAGATTTTTATCTCTACTTTATAAATCAATCCAATGAAATGGTTTGTTTTATTCAATTAGTTTGATTTAAATTCTAAATTCTAGTGTGATATATGGATTGTCTTTGAGACTGTATTTCAGAAATGATCATAGATTGTTACACATCATTTTCTTGTTTTTAGATATCTTTTGTATATATTCATATATTTTCCCTATATATTTATAGAAATCGAAGTGTATCATGCTCCTTACCCAAACAAAGAGACCCCCCCCCCCCCCCCCCAAAAAAAAGACACTCACCGAGGGACCCGAGCAGATCCGCAAAGAAAACGAATCCCCATCATGAAGTAGAAACCTAGACGTAGTTACGGGCTATAGCAGTCGCATAGCATCATGAAATATTGAAATCCCTCGTTGAACTCGGACATCTTGACAGCGTTCCAACGAACCACCAAGTCTCTGATGTCGCGCATAACCAACATAAATGGTTTTGCTTTTTGTTTGAAAACTCTATTTTTCCTCTCCACCCAGATCGCCCAAAAACCGCATACATAGTAAGAGGCCGTAACTCCCTCCTATGATCATTTACACTGATCTCCTTCCACATTTCCATCATTTAAGCTGGCCAAAAAGGGAGAACCCATTTGACATTGAAAATATGAAAAATCTTGTACCAGGTGATTCGCACAAAGGAGCAATGTAGAAGGATGTGCACGACAGATTCCCTTCCCCTCATACAAAGAAGACATTTATTCCGGACTGGTATGTTTCTTTTACTATGAGTGTAAATGTGGTGTGTTGAGTTACTTTTGGTGTGTATGTAATATTTCTCTTAATATAAATGCTATTGAGGATCTCTCTTTCACTAAGCCTTCTCATTATTTCCCTTTCTCCCTCTCTCTCTCTCTCGCTTTCTCTCTCTTTCTCCCTCTCTTTCTCCCTCTCTTTCTCTCTCTATCTCTATCTTCTTCCTCTAACCCTAAACCTAAAACCACTAATGAAACCCTAATACCACTAACCTAACCCACTCCACTCCCAACCCTAATTGACTTCTTGGTACAGAGCAGGCCCCTGTACCTTTCCCTTTGTCGTGACATCAACGTTCTTGCTGATGTCAACATGATGTCATGCGACGTCAGGAAGTCACCCTTTGACCATTTTTTCGGACTCGAGATGCACATCACCGTGATCAGTTTTGGATGCTGATGAACCTTTGTTCTCGATGTTTTTCCATTTGAGGAATCCAATATACGTTTTCAAAGGGATCTTTGTGCTGCTGCTCCATCACCCAAAATCACAATTTTCTATCTTTCTGTAGTTTGTGTGAGGTAAAACTCGTGGAACAGGAATAGTTTTCGATCAATTTCCCTTTAGAAATCAATTGAATCATTGATTGTTGAAATCCTATGTAAATCAATAAATATTTATTGAATCTCATGGCTTTCTTTTTATCGTGTTTCATCGTTTTCTGGCTTATGTTGTTGGAGCTATCTGCTGTTGGTTTAGATCTGAGGTGTTTGTGCCTGAATATTGAGGTTATTAGCAGTTTTTTTGATTGTTTATGAGGTTTGGGTTTTCTTTTTCAGCTTCTGTGTTTTTCTGTGCTGGTATTACAATGAATTTTATGAAGATACATCTTGCTTGGGGTTTCAGAGATGTATCTTTGATCACATGGTCTTTTGCCACTCTTGCTCTACCGGCCTCACGACCCTCCTTATTTCTGTCAATGATATTATACTCATTGGAAATGATCACACCTTTATTAGCAATGTGAAATATAAGCAGGGCCAAATTTTGAAATGAAAGACTTGGGGAGTCTAAAGTATTTCCTCCAATTGTACGTTGCCAGGCCTGTTAATTGGCATCAGGATGCCTGGATTCAAGCTAAGCACCTCTCCAATGGATCAAAAGCTCTCTTAGCATGTAAATGATGGTGATTCACTCTCAGGCACTCATGAATACCAATGATTGGTGGGATGACTGATTTATCTTAGTTTTACGAGGCCTGACATCAAATTTGCTGTTAGTCTGGTAAGTTAGTTCATTCATACTCCTCGCTCTATTCATCTTGCTACTGTCCATTGCATCCTTCGGTATATGGAGTCTACACCAGGATATGGCTTGGTGTGTCGGTCTAGTGGACATATGAGTCTCCCCGTACATCAATGCTGATTTGGCATGATGTATCACCGATTGTCATTCCACATCAGGCTACTGTGTGTTTCTTGGTGGCAACATAGTTGTTTGGAAGAGTAAGAGGCAAGCTATAGTATCCAAATCAAGTACTGAAGCGGAGTATAGGGCTGTAGCCCATGGCACCTGTGAGATCATGTGGTTGCGATCTCTTTTATTTGAGCTCGATTTTCCTATTAGTGGCTCCATACTGCTTCATTGTATCAGGCAATGTCTGGGTATCGCTCGAGATTCTAAAGCATGTCTGCATTAGACATACATTCCCATTACCACACCTCTTCTTGGTCATTTCGATCTAGTGCTGCTTGCTATACAAAATCGACATTTTCCTTGCTCGTAGGAGACTCACAATGGAAACTTACATGCTAGCTTGATGCAACACGAAACCCCCCACACCCCACAAAATTACCCAAGCTGGACAGGACACGGAAAAACCGCTCGCAATCACAAGATTCCCTTATATGTGCTTATGAAACCCATCCTTGGCAAGTAGCATGATAACCTCAAACCTACTGCCTGGATATACTGGCTCAGACCATGACCATGGTCTAGTAATGACTCAGACCATGACCATGGTCTAGTAATGGCTCAGACCACTGAGTCTTTACAACTTGGAGCATGCGGTCCACACATCCTTTCTTATCATAGCATACCACTTAATACCACATTGACATTTCGTGACAGCCATTTGTGACGGGGGACACGCGGCGTGGCCATCCGGGTCAGCCGTAGGACCATTTTTCCTCTCTGCGTCATGAGCATCCCTGGTGCGTCGAGTCCATGAGGGCGGCACCAAGTGTGTTGGTTGTGGGCCACGAGGGCGTCGCAACACGTTGAGATGAAGGGTGAAGACATGGTCGCGATACGGTCGTGACACGAATGCGACATGGCCATGTGGGGGAGCGATGTGGGGCGTTGCGGTGTGAATAGTAAAGTATGTCAAACCAAGAGGTTTGAGGTCCTCCCGTCATTTTGGCTGAATTACTGTCTTACCCTTATATAGGGGGACATGTGTTGGGAGTCCCCCAACCCAACACGTGCACTTGCCTTGTGGGCTTATGTGCGTGCATCTGGACCATGCTTGGAGCGTGATCGTCCTAGCTACGTCGTGTACTAGGGCCATCGTGTTGGTGGTTTCCAACCACCTTCGCGGTGCGGGTCTTAGCCCAAAGGGGGCTTGTTATATGCTTGTCGTTGCCTATCGAATTATCAATCGTCGTTGCCTATTGCCTTGACAATCATCGTTGCCGGCTCTAACCTGCTGTGTTACTTCGCAGGGTGAAGTCCGAACGTAGAGGTTAAGGTGAAGCTTGAGTAGGGTAAGCCTTCCACCCTTTGTAGCATCTGGGAATCCGCATCGCGTGACTCATTTGGGGGAATTAGGCTGACTTAGCGCATCGGGCGTTAGGTGCCGCACGGGTTGACACTGCTAGACGAGTGACCCCGTGACACATTGCCCTGTATGATGGTTCCATGCAACACCTTTTGTACCAATGTGACATGCGCTATGACTAACCCAATTGGTCTGACATGACACCTTGTGTTCAAACAAAACCTACCAGCTGATCCACACAATGGGGCCGCTGAGCGCCTTTGGGTGCCCACACGACCATCTAACTAATACTAATCCACACCATGATGCCATTACACTTTCATGTACGAACACTTAGAGGCTATACAATGTCACTCATCAACGTTGTGCCCCCAATGCCCCAAGAATCCCTCAAATGCCCATAATACCCGAGAGTAGAATAATAAAGGCAACTTTTGAAGTGTTTGTGTAACCTAGGTTGGGACACAAGTCTCCTCTAATCTACCAATAGGTCTAGTGGTGCTCAGATGTCAATATCAGGATGGTTCCTTCCCAATATGGACACCATACACCCTTTCTTTCCCTTTCCAAATACCTTTAGCCTGCACTCTTCTATCGAGCACTAATGCCCCGCCAAGGAACTAATGAAGAACACAAAATGTCTTGCCACCCTACATCATCCCAAAATTTTCCTAAACTGACATGCCAATTCTAAGTCTATTCCTTTCCTAAACTCCTCCCCACCCTACTAATTCCCTCAATAGTCCCGACCTTCTCTTATCAATGATTATGGTTTCCTACTTCTTTTAAGCAACCATAATTTCCTTCTATTAACCCAACTGCTCTTCATTTTCCACATTTTTCAATTTCCGTCTGCCCAATAGAGCTGTAATCAGCTGATTCAATCTTCTGATCTCTATCTGTAAAATAGATCTCTTTAATCTCATCAAGTGTACCACCATATCCCTCGCCATAGCAAATCTCTTTGGATGTGTTGAACTTTTCCTAACCGTCTAGCAATTTCAAAGAATTCCATCAAGCGTCTTAAAATGAGTATAGTTATTTAAACTATTAAAAAGATTGGTTATCATATTGACAGAACTTCATAATTGAAGAGAAGAATCATAAAAACCATAGGAAACAAGCGAGAGAGGGCATGAAGCTACACCGCTACGCTTTCATTTTCGTTTGCTCCAATCCTGTTGTTAGATTTTCTCTTGTCATTACTTGTCAAATGACTTGAATCTGTGGAAAGTTCCCTTCAGTTTAATTCCTTGGAAACAAATTAATTGTTATTGGTTCAACTAGCTCAAATTAGATGATGCAAATTGAAATTTCCCAGCTTTTGTTTGTTAGGTTGGCAAGATTTCCAAACAATTTAATTCTAGGTCATTGTTTTAATGTTAAAATTCTAGACCGGCTTGAGAAAATTGGAAAGCTTCGATAAGGTAGAGTATTTTTGTCATATAAGAAATTAATTTCTTCTTTCTTCATAGCATGAACAAGAACATTGTAATTGTTCAATTCTCAAGTGTATTTTTTGGTCCAAATATTTCAAGCAAAAACTATGCCCATTTCTAACATATTAGGAGATGGAAAATGAGAAGAGTGATAGTTTTGTCATACCTTTTCTACATTTCAGAATTTATATTGGTGCTTGTTTGTGTGTAATTTATTGGGCTTGGAACTTCTCTGTGGATATTATAGTAGCTCTATCGCTCATGATAATGTTCCCTCTATTTGCAGTCTATATTTTTGTCTTACGTTTTTGTTTCCTTGACGCTGGTCTCTTTGATGTCAATGTGTTGTTGGTTTTTAGCACATTGATGTAGAAAAACTGGTCATCCTTATGTTTTGTTCATAGGCAACTGGAACTTATGGACTTACTCAGTATCCTTTGCCGCCAATGCAAAATCAACCCGGTTTCCATAATATGATTTCACCTGTCAATCAAGGAAATGCATTTCGTGGAATCAGACCTGATCTTGCTCACGGTATGGCACCTAGAAATTTTGCGACAATGCAATCTGCAAGTTTTATGGGCTCAGCATATCCTGCTGTGCCAGGTCTTCAGTTTCCTGTGGCTTATCCTGGTGGCCTGCTGAGTCATAGGCCTTTGGTTAGCTCCCATGGTTCAGTCCAGCCTGCAATGTTAAATAATAACTCAACACCATCTTCAAGCAACAGTGCAACTGCGGGGGTTCAGGTTGAAGGTTGGTGAATTTTTATATATTATATGGTATGCTTTTATGGCTGATTTTAGAATTCGTTCTTGATGACTATGATACAATAAAATATTTCTCTTTTTATTGATGCTTATTTTAGGTCCTCCTGGAGCTAATTTATTTATTTACCATATCCCTCAAGAATTTGACGATCAGGAGCTTTCCAATGCTTTCCAGCCATTTGGTAGGGTTTTAAGTGCTAAAGTATTCGTTGACAAAGCAACTGGCAGTAGCAAATGCTTTGGTAAATGTCTCCTTACTCCCTAAGATCTCTTTAAGTATTCCAGACTTCTCTTCATCAAAGTTGCTTCAAATTTGCAGGTTTTGTAAGTTATGATTCGCCAGCAGCAGCCCAATCTGCTATCAACGTGATGAATGGATGTCAATTGGGTGGTAAGAAGTTGAAGGTACAACTTAAGAGAGACAACAAACAGAATAAACCTTATTGATATTGAAAGTTAGTTATACGGGAGGAAGCTGCATCCCCTACCTTACACAGTCCAATGCAACCTTGGTCGTTGGGAGTCTCTGTAGTATCAGCCATGGTATTGGGAAAATGGAAGATAAATTAATGGTTTTATATGTTATCCATCCCATCATGCCTTAAAAAAGTGTCAACTGGTGGTTGCCTTACGGGATTGAAATTGTTCAAATTTGTTATTCGTGCATTCTGCTCTGGCATATTTTGTAATTTATGTACCTTCAAAATTCCTTTAGACATCAAATATTTATTTAATTATTTTTCTCCTGAACACATCTCTTGGTGGTAATTTGGGGATTGTATAAGTCTTGGTGTGATTCTTTAGGCCTTTTTAAAATTTTGCTTTAATTTGTCTGGTTCACTGACCAACAATGATTTTAACCGGGTTGAAATGTGTTTTGAGTGTAATTATATCATGCAGCATTATTGGGAGCCTTGGAGGTCTCTGTTGTTTACTGTGTTTGTGTGTGTTAGCTCACAGTGCACTCTCTCATTGTTCTTCCCTGTTCTCCCGACTTAAAGCCTTTCTTTCCTCACTCCTTGTTCCTGTATCTGCAAAGTAGTTGGAGATGTTCAATAGCCACGGGTATTCCTGTCTGAGCAATGTCATTAATGGGTGTTTGAAAGTCCAACATCATGTGAAGTGCTCTTTGTTCATCATGTTTTTTTCAGAGACACATCTCAGTGTGCCCTAACATTTCAGGTATTGTGAATCTTCTGTTCATGTTTGTTGTCTTGTCTTAGTTTTGTACTTTTTTCCGTTTTCGTTGTGGTCATACCTGGCATATGGCATGATCATTCAGGTGATGCACGGATTCATCTCGGTCTTTGGCAAATGTGTGGTGTAGGCTCGTCCTTGTTTCATCGTTCATGAACCTGATTCTTATTTATGGATTTTAAAATTGTTTACAATATCTGCCTTGTTGATAGATTATAAAATAGCTTTCTCTCTGTTCCTTTTTACAGGATGATGGAAGATACCTACCTTCTAATTATATGGTGCATGTGATGTATTATTCAATCAATAGATGAAGGTTGACCACAATTTATTTTAATTTTTCTGGACTCTATAAGAATGCTTATAGGAAAAAAAATATACTTTATCATGGAATCTTTCTATTTGATTTGATTTGATTTTTCTGAATTATGCAGATAAAGTTCCTTACTTGGTTATTTTGGATTTGAATTCATGGCATTTCAAATGGACAACTACTCAGGTAAACTCAGTTCTGCATTGGTAATTGGAACCTTCCGTCCGTTCTAGTTACTGCTCTCTTTGGATCCCAATGTTAAATTGTATGCAGTTTTTCCATTATTTATTTATTTTTGATTGGTAATGATGTAAAACAAGGCAAAAAGAGGCCAAGCAGGTTACACCTGGATATTGGTCCAGAATTCCAGCTGAGCAGGATCCCAGGCTCCCAGCCTGTAAATCTCTTTGGATAGGCAACGGCAGCCTGGTGAGAATGAGTCTTCTAGAATTGAGAATCACCTCTTGAAGTGTATTCCTTCTTCCTTAAAAAAATTCTTCAGTTTCATTCATTCCAATGAGAGGAATTTTATTTCAATCAGAAGGGCATTGAGCGCCACAATCATATCATGATCCACTGATTTGTGGAAAACCTCAGATAGACGATCTTTGCACTGGGCAGGCAACCACCCATGTTAGCCAAAAAATTGTTGAAAGTGAACCCATAGAGCAGTCTTTAGTGGGCAATGTAGGAGCAAGTGATTTAGGAGTTTGGCCGCCCCATTACCCATTATGCATTTATTGGTAGTCTACATACCCCTTTTTATAAGGTTTGTTCGTGGTTTTAATTCTCCAAGCGGCACATCAAGTGAAGAGCTGTCATTTGCCTCCGCGAAGCCTTCTATCCTTCCAGAAGCGGCCATAATAACCTTTCCCCACCCTGTGGAGAATGCATTTCTGAAGAGAGTTGAATCTTGAGTGAATACCTTTCCACTAGCCAAATACATACTGCATCCCAGTATTTGGATGTCCCATCCATGTCTATAGACTTTGTTCATCATCGATACAATCTTAGCCTACAACACTTTGTGATTCAAGGCGCTGAAGCCACTTCTTAAAAATGCCTTATTCATATCTGACCTTTTGAATACCAAGCTTGTCGTTCTTCTACACAAAGTAGGCAACACCCTAATTAATGATATTTTTCCTTTCCATTCTTTCAATGATAGGGGGTCCATATTTTCTTTAGTGGTTTGTGCATTCAAAAGGGCAGACCGAGATAAGTAGACGGAAAGCGCTCAACACGGCAACCAAAGTAATCCATCACGGTTTGTAGTGTATCAGTCCACTCGAACTCTAAGAACTCTGATTTTTCCACATTGATCTTTTGTCTTGACACCAGATCATAGCATCTTTAAGATAAATATCAGATGGAAGAGATCATTTGAGGCATTAGAAAGTGCAAGTGTCATTGACAAATTGTAAATGGGAGAGCGTTCTAATATCATTTTCCACCCTGAAGCTCAGTAACCGTCTAATAATTACATGATCAATGCGCTGACTCAAGACCTCGCCAACAAAATTGGAAAGGAAAAGAGAGAAAGGGTGGCCTTGTCGCAAACCCCTTGAACTTTTGATGAACCCATTTGAAGAACCATCAATAAGGATTGAGAACTCCGGATTTGAGTAAAATGCCTTCATCCACTTACGACATAACTACCCAAAATCCTTTTTTTCCATGATAAACTCAATGACCTTCCAATTCACCGTATCATATGCTTTCTCCATGTCTACTTTGCAAACGTTCCCCAAGGCGTTTGCCTTGTGCTAGGAGTTCATGCAGTCATGAGCAATAACAGCCCATCCAAAATTTGTCTACCCGATATGAACACACCTTGAAAGGGCTAGAAAAACCGTCCAATGATCAGTTTGAGGCAGTTGAGATTTTGTATAGATTGCCAATAAGGCTTATGGGTTTGGAAGTCGTTGACCTTTTCTCTTTGTAATATTCAAAATTATAGTTATGAATGCTATGTTAAGCGTGCTGCTCACCTGGGCATTCTTATGAAACTCTTTGAAGAACATCATGATATCCTCCTTAAGGAGTGTCAAAAACACCCATAAGGCCGTCTTGTCTTAGTGCTCTGTCATCCGAGGATTCGAATATCACCCTTTTGTGTTCATCCTCCTCAAACTGCACTTCCAATCCCCAATTTTCTTCAAGTGAGATTCCATTGATATTGATCCCCTCTAGTGTGAATCTAGATCTCATCGCTAGTGTCAAAGAATTCCATAAGGCCGTCTGGTCTTAGTGCTCTGTCATCCGAATCTGATGATTAGAATATTGCCCTTTTTACTTCATCCTCCTCAAACTGCACTTCCAATCTCAGATTTTCTTCAAGTGAGATTCCATTGATGTCGATCCCCTCTAATGTGAATCTAGATCTCATCGCTTCTGTAAATTGTTTCTTCATAGGACACAACTTCCATTTTGATTTCTATCTTATCATTAGTTTGGGTTCCATTTATTTGGAGAGATTTTATGTGATTAACTCTTTGGCGTGCATTTGCAATGGAGTGGAAGAATCTTGTGTTTGTATCTCCTTTCTTTAGGCACCTGATGCAGGATTGCTGCCTCCATTAGATTTCTCCCTCAAAGATTAACTTGTTTTATTTCTCGCGCAAAGAACCTCTTTCAATCCTCTCGCTTGCTGATAGAAGCGTACCTCTTCAATTCTATCCAGCCTTCGGATTCTATCTAATAAGTCCTCCTTATCTTTCCTAATATCGCCCAAATGGGTCTTCTTTCAGCTTTTTAACAATGCTTTTACATTTTAGCCTTCTTAATTTCTCACTTATCACATACTCAGCTGAATCTCTAATTCTTCACCTCTTTTAGTTAATCATAACCAACTCATTTAAAGAATCTTCTTGAAGCCACATAAACTTAAAACGAAAATGCCGTGAGCCCCACCATCATTAAGTGAAAACAAAGTCATTGAAATGTATTATGAAGTTGTGCTTGGAATTCTTTTTGACGACAAATTTGGGAAATGCTCTTCCCAGTCGGCAGTGAAAACAAATCTATCTAATCTGGACTGCAAGAGGGTGGGACACAACACAAGTGTTGGCGTATCACGCGAGGCTTAAGCCTCACTGCACTTCACATACGCCATACTACACCTCAGTACACCTCAATTACGCCTCACGTACCTTTGGGCCTCAAATCTGTCTCGAGGTGAAAAACTTATGCTCCTCCTCAAGGCTTAACGCCTCAAATGCTCTTTAAAACACTGTACCACCTTGTATTGTCGTCCCCCATGCATCATTGACCACTATTATCTTCTAGTAAACCTCTACATGAGGCTATTGAGGATGCTATCTTTTTACTCAAAAGGACCTTATGGCCTTCCAGCTCTACAGCTCAGATCCCTTGGATCTTGTCTTCTGCAAAGTCCACGGAGCTCATACCGACAGTGTGTGAACTCATGTAGCTAGCTCTCCCATTTGGAAGCACTATTAGTATTTGCCACAATATGAGGAGCTTCTGCTATTGGAGTCAATGTTCTTAACTTTGCTCAGGGCAGTTGCCCGGGTGGTAGGGCCCCCCAGGCGCCTCAGTTTAACCCTGGGCATCGACTCGGGTGGACCGGGCCTAGGGCGCCCACCTAGGCCCTCCAAGTGCACCTGGGCGTTCTAAGGTCGAGGCGGGTTGCCCTCCTTCGCTCCTCTGCAATATTATTTGTTCTTCTCCTACTCAATATTTGACCTGTTTTTTTATGAAGACCTTTTAAACTTATGTACTAGATAGTAATGTAGTATTTTGTTTGTTAATAGTTATGAAATTTTATTATGGCACTCTGATTTAATGTTTTTCTTTTCATAGATTCAAAAATTGAATGCATATATTAAATTTTATATATATATATATATATATATATATATATATATACACACACACACACACACACTTCGGGGTTGCCCGGTTCTTGGGGGCCTGCCTGGGCGCCAACCTGCAACTTCCGCTCAAACATCCACCCGACTGCCCGAACACCATCCAACGACTGTAAGGCTGCATTTGGGTTAGCTCTTTTGAGGCAAAGAGCAGCTCTTTTGTTCTTTGGTTCCGACGAGGAACTGCCTTTACGTTTGATAACGTAGCTCCTCGGCTCATTTGTTCTGGCAGGGAGCTATTTTAAGTGATAAAACTGCTCTTTGCCTGCTCTCTTATCAGAGCTGGCAGAGAACTACTTCTGCTCTTATAATAGCTAACCCAAACAGAGCCTAAGAACATTGGTTAGAGTTCTACTGATTTCAAGGATTTTGTCTCTTTGCTGCTACTGTCAGATCGTCGGTCCTATAAGTTTCACCCATCAAAATTTCTTTATGGACTGGCAGTAAGGTGTGGCTCCCATTGTTGTTATTTACATATGCGGTGATATGCGAAATGCAATATGCCATCACATATGCCATCCAAGGTTCAAAAATTCGGATTTCGTTTCTGTTTCGGTTTAGCCCGAAACCGAAATTTTGAACTGAAATTTCGGCCGAAAACTACAGCTGGGACCGAAATTATCGGTTTTCGTTTCAGTTTCGGTGGGGACTGAAACCGAAACATTTCAGATTTCGGCCGAAATTTTGAACCTTGATGCCATCGCATATGCGATCGCATAATTGAAGATTTCGGCCGAAATTTTGAACCTTGATGCCATCGCATATGTGATCACATATTGCATTTAAATTTATTTTTTTTAAATAGCAATAAATATGCAAAAATCCTCAAATGAAAGTCGGTACTTTTTATCGGGTGTCCAGAGGAAGTGGTACTTCCCCCGCTTCAATTCCAATCCGGAAGATCACATGTAAATCTGCAATGAAAGTAAAAAATTATCGCCGCTCGTGCATGCCCAGTTTCTGGACCTTGGTTTAATCATTCTAGAAGTAGAGGGATTCATTTAGTTAAAATTATACAGTTCTCCATTATACCTATGGTTAAAAGTAGTTGAATTAATAGCATAAGATGTATATAAATTAGTTTTCTGTCTACTATCTTATTATCTTGAATCATTTTGTTCAGAAGCTATATGGGCACCCCTTCTTCCTGATATATTTGGGAATCCACTGAATCTCCCTGCATTCTAAAATTCTTTCCTTCTTCATGCAAGTAAGGTCATTTTCTAAACAAAAGTTTCCAGGTGCATATAATAAACTTATAAGATACACAATTGAAAGAAGTTAACTGAATTTTATGGACAAGATTACAAAAGTAACAATTCTCAAGTGGTCTCTGTTTTCTTTTCTTCGTACTTTTATTTTATTTATTTATTTTTGCATTGTAGCTATCTTTTTATATAAATATATGGGGAAAAATGTGTTTATATTGTAATTTGTAGTGAAAGCCAAAGCTTTTTTTGGATCTGTTGGATATGTAATGATGAAACTGGATGTTACTAAAAAATAGTGAAACGTAGTTAGCAATAGCATGCAGGCATTAGAAGTAAGCTTCTATATGAAAGTGAATCTGGAATATCTTATGGAAAAGAGCCTACTCTCCTGTTCATAAAAGAAAAAATAGTCCAAATTCAAACATGAGGGAGACTTTGGATCTATGCATGGTATAGTCATAGGATGTTGATATATATATATATATATATATACAGTTAATGGAGTTCTTATCAGGAAAAACCCAATAAGATACAAGAGGGACCCAGAGGGGAGCTGCCACACCAAACAGACCAGAAGATAAAAGGTTGTAATTCCCATATGCATTCAAGTCATGACTCACACTAGCTTTCGTGAGCAAATCCACAATTTTCACCTTGCAATGGACATTGTAAAGAAACCAGTCTATTGTAAAATCAAATGCTTCTTCAGCCCAATTGAGCAATGAATCATGGGTAACTACTTTAGGTGAGATATCAGCTTTTGATTTTTCAGCATGAGAAGTTCTATTTGGGAGTAGTTGTTTTTTTATTATAAAGAAGCTAGTCTGTATACTTTTAAATGGGCATTGAAATTCAGAGTCTAGATATATTAATCTTCCTCTGTAGACTTGCAGTTATTGCTAGAAGCGAAACAGTAAACACTGCAATAAGTAGTACATAAGCCCCGAGTTATGCAGTAGCCCGTAAAATTGGAAGCACATTGGGAGTGGGAGCGACAACATAATATTAATGATAATTTCCATATACACTATCATGTTTCTTTAAATTAGCACAAGTGTATAGAGGGCATCTATCTCACATTTGAATCATTAATATATATATATATATATATATATATATATATATATATATATATATATATATATATATATATATATATGCCCCCGGGCGTAGAGATATCTCAGCGCCTATTGATATGGGCGCAACACATAGTGCCTTTTTGTGAAGTGATGGCTGGCATGGGGCCCACTTTACTAACTAGGGTTACACTTCTAAAATATTTTAAAAGTTAAATACCCTTTCAGCCGTCATTTTTGACTTTTTAAAAATCTCTTCATTTTCTCTCTTTTTTCAAGAAAATGTCAGTCTTACTTTTTTAGGTATATTTTACTCAAAAAATGTGGCCGCTCGGTAGCGAAGCGCTAACACCTCTGTAGCAAAGCGCCAACGCCTCTAAAAAATGAGGCGTTGACACCCCGATAGCGAGGCGCTGGCACCCCGATAGCGAGGCGCTGGCACCCTGTTGACACCCCGATAAAAAAATGGGGTGTCTATGCCTCGTTTCAGGGGTGCCTGTGCTTCGATTTAAAAAAGTAAAATAAAAATAAAAGTAAAAAAAGAGGGGTGCCGGTGCCTCGTTTTAGTTTTTTTTTTTTATTGAAGTGTTGGGACCTCGATATAGAGGCGTCGACGCCCCTGAAATGAGGCGCCGACACTCCCATTATTTATTTATTTATTGAAGTGCTGATACCTCGATATAGAGGCGTCGACACTAGCACCTTGGCGCCGGGGGGCCAGCACTTCGCCACTGAGGGGCCAACGCTTCGCCGCTGGGGTGCCAGCGCCTCGCTATCGAGGTACCGCCGCTTCGCTGCCGAGGTGCTAGCGCTTTGCTACCGGGCGCCCACATTTTTTGAGTAACATATACTTGAAAAAGTAAGTCTGGCACTTTCTTGGAAAAAGAGACAAGAGAAAGAAAAGAGACTTAAAAAAACTTCTAAAAAAGTCAAGAATGACGGCTGAAAAGGAATATAACTTTTAAAATATTTTAAAAGTTTAACCCTAGTTAGGAAAGTGGGCCCCATGCCACCCATCATTTCACAAAAAAGGTGCTACGTGTCGCGCCCATGTCAATTGGCGCAGAGGTATCTCTACGCTCGGGTGCATTCTCCCCTTTGCCATATATATATATATATGAGAATTGTGGACGCAGCCTTGGAGGGCTGCACCCGTATGCCAAATCACATGCCATGTGGCAAGATTAACCCAAAATAACACCCGTTTTGGGTGATCAGCCCTAGGGTGTGAGTTTAAAAAAAAATTCTTTTTTTTTTTACCTCCGTTTGATTGTTCAAAGATAAGGTGACACCCGACCAACTTGGTGCTTTGATTTTGGGCACCTTTGGTCACATTTTCAACGGGGTATATGCATCGGATCATGCCCAAATTTTTTGGGTGGTACCTGATCGATCCTATCTAAGTTGCCCATGGCACCCGATCCTCATGATGGGTGCCACATGGTGCTCAGCTGATGTGGAGGCTGCCCTCATGGCTGCATCTGGACACATAGTCCCGGGCTTCTATATATATATGGCAACAAGTTTATTATTTATTAGAGATTGCTGGCTATAGTTCTAACTTTGTAGGTATCTCCCTCATTTTTTACAGATATAGCTGGCTGTAGCAACATATTGGATGTTTCATGGCATGTATGATATTGTAAGTAACAGCTATGTGGTGCACAATTGTCATTGAACAGACTTCATTAGTTACCAAAAGTTTGCTCCCATTGGCCTTGATGGGCTTATTTTTTAGTGGTTCATTGTATTTTTCTTTGTACTGCCCCTTCTGTCAATTGTTTTACCTTTTCATTTCTGTTTTTCTTTTCCCCTTTCCTTGTATTCATTTTTGTTAATTCTGAAAGTTTAGCCTCACTTTGATTGACCACTTGAAAATAATTATATATGCCTTTTGTCCAAAGGGTCTCTAGGCTTGGATCTAGGATGTTACTGTGTAGCGCTGCCCTCTCTTGGGTAATTCATTACAAGTGAGTGCCTTGGCCTTTCTTTAGTATAAGTTTATCTTTCTTAGTAATTTATCTCTTCTCTCATTTATTGCTCTCTGCTTGTTTGATTTTGATCAATAGCAATTTTTTCCTACTTTGTTGCGTATTTGAAGAGTTACATGAGTTGATTCATAGTAAGTGGAATTGTTTAGAGGCTTGGGCTGTCAAGTGTTAAGATGCGGGTTCGAGTCTGCAGAGCAGCCAGTTTGTGTGTGAAAAGCCAGAGGTTAGGTCCGTATGCCATCCACCCCTCCCAGCACCTCATAAGTACGGGATCAGCACTGGGTAATGGCCCTTTTTTTTATTGTTCAGTAATCGACTTTAGTTATCATTTCTTACTGTTTTCTATGGAATACTAGAGTATTTTGTTCAAATAGTTACGTTACTATCATGAAAATTTTCAATATAGATCAGTACAAAGCTTATACTATTTATATGTATAGTTTATTTCTAAATAGTTAGTTACCTTATCAAGATGTTTAAGTCCCATGTATCAGGATGTGATCTATTTTGGAACAGCTTCAATATCTTCTCTATGGAATTGTGGTACATGATAATTATTACCAATGTAAGGCAAAAATATGCACACATCTATGCAATAATATGATTATATATGTATAGAGAGAGAGAGAGAGAGAGAGAGAGAGAGAGAGAGAGAGAGAGAGAGAGAGAGTCATGGGCTCTCTCTCTCTCTCTCTAGTTGACTTTTCAAAGGCAGCTGAAATGACATGCAGCCACTGAGAGCTCGAGTCATGAGTTTATGTCCCATGACTCGAGTTAGGAGATCATTTCCCATATATATATATATATATTGGTTTATATGGAGGACATAAACAGATAATCTATATGTTTTGCATATAAATAACAATGTTACCTTTGGATACTCAATTTTTCCTTAATCAGGCCTTAGGCAATAAATATATAGTAATAACATGTAATGACTAAACTAGCCCTAGCAATTCTCATGCAATTATACCTTGGCAATGACATACTAAAAGACCTTAACACACATGAATATGTACAACCATCATCTAACACTGTTTTTCTCGCAACGTATCAAGTGCTATCATTGGAGTTTGTCAAGCTGATCTAAACCAAAAGCAAGGTCACTCCGACACACTGGTCTAGTTTTGATATAAAGCCAGGAAAACGTGCAAGGCTGAGAAGAGTCTTCTAGAGTGGTTGAATTAAGGAATATCCTACAAAATTCCTTTGCAGGGTCCTATCATAGGCAGTCTAATGGCTAACCATTGTTTAGGGCTTAAACTCTCTTAATAAATTTATTAAATCCCCAAATCTGAATGTTTATATCAATAACGATGTTTGAAATAGCCTCACATGACCGAAAATAATGAATCCTAAACCAACTCAAGTTCCTATAAATAAATAAATTCAATTTTAATATGCATTCCTTAGAGAATTAAAACTGGCACATGCTAACTTTTGGTGTGCATTTTTTTTTTTTTTGATATCCGTGGGTGTGCGGACCAGCTTGCGTGCACCTTGACTAATCCCACGGGGCCCTGGAGCTAACGATCGGGTAGTACTCCAGTGGCCCTGAGGGGACTCGAACTGGTGACCATTGGGGAGCAAACCCAAGGCCTGACCAACTGAGCTACCCAAAAAAAAAAAAAAAAAAGCTTTTGGTGTGCATTAACCAAACAAGTTCCTAATAAGCCCCAAAAGTACCTTATACCTTCTTTATTCTTTTCTTTCCTCATTTCTTTCTTCTTTTCTTTCTTGTTTTCTTCTCTTCTCTTCTCTTCTCTCAACGTGACGAATTTTTGTCCTTTCCCTCCTCCCAAAACCCTATTGGAATATTAGGGTCAAGATTCAGATTGGCATCACAATTCATTATTTAATACCATTTATTGTGAGCAACTTCACATTTCAGATTGGCATCACAAGTCATTATTTAATATCATTTATTGTGAGCAACTTTGTAATGAAGTTTGCAAGAGTTGAAGGTTGGATGATGTTGAAGAAATAGTTTCTCGGCCTGATAGTTAGGGCTGATGCAAGGACTCAAATTTGTACTTTGTACATGAAAAACAGGCTGTTGAAAATCTTATAGCAGTGCAATTGCTGTGGTTGTCACTGTAGATGTGTAGGAGTAGATATGGACTCCCAAATCTCTGAGCAATCAACAAAATCAAACAACCTAACAAGTTATCTGAGCCATTGCATGATACTCGGCCCCAATTTGAATTAAGAAACAATGTCCTGCTTCTTGCTCTTTCAAGAGATTAGAAAGTCATCAAGGAAGGGATGAAAGGCCCTTTTGGAGCAATTATCTGTCATCTCTTGCCCAATTAGCATCGAGATAAGCATGTATGTTAAGTTGAGATGACGCTGAGAGCATGTGGCAAGATCCATCACGGTTATACCAAATGGCCTTTAGTATGAAACATTAAAAACTGATCGAGTAGAGATAAATTGAGTGATGATGTGATTGGCATGCATAATGTTGGAGAGATGTCATCAAGCAATTGAGCTGCCAACAAGCTTAAAATAGAGAGTTGAATTAGGCAAAGGCTCCTTAGTAGTTGAAGGAAGCATAATACAAAGCTCTATTAGATTATGGCATATTGGTGTCGGTCAAGTGACTCCTAGCAGTCAAGTTCAAAAGCATACTTTGTCCTAGCAATCAAGTTCAGAAGCATACTTTGGTAGGAGTTTTCCACAAGGAAACCACGACCTCAAACTAGTGTTGAAGTTGCTTGTTGACATGTTCAATATGAGCAGCCATTGCCGATGCTAAGCATGCCATCAATATCTGTCACAAAATTTTCCGAATTAGTCAAATTTTCAGAAAACTTATCTGAGAAGGTGATCTGCCAAATTTTTCGATGATTAATAGGCCAATTTGGAGATTCACAGCATTGTTTTGAATTTTTTAAAAGTTATGACTGTTACATGCTTCAATCATGCTTTGTATTGTTTTTTCTTTTTAGTATTCTAATGATAGTGAATTTGTGATGCATATAGATTATGGAATGCATCTTTTCATTGCTTCAAAATATCTTTTCATACGTTGGTTAAGGTATGGTTTTTTCTATTTTTTCTAATCTCCGAAATTTTTTCTGAAATTTTCCAGAGTTTGTCTTTTGAATCTATTCAAATTAAACTGAACTTTGTTGTGTAAGATGATGACACGAGTACAACTAGAAGATGAATCATACTCATTGTGAGCAAACATGATAGCAGCTGCAACTCTACTGAAATAATGATATCAAGGTTGAGGAAATTGTTTTGTTTGGTGACCATATAAAGCATGTAGAAGGCAGAAAACATGATGTAAATGATATGAAAATCTACAAGGTGGTCGTATATAGACTTCATCAATCCGATCACCATTGAGGAAGGCATTCTTAATATCCAGCTGATAGATTGACCCCCAAGTGGACAAAAATAATGGCAAATCATCATTGCCATCAGCACCTTGTCCCACTTTACCATTCTCATGAGTTAATCCTTTAGCAAAGCATCTGAGACGTTTACCTCTCCAAGGAACCAATATAATTTGGTTTATCTTTCGAAACCCATTTATACCTGGTGAGCTTCTTTCCCTTTATAAGGGAAACATGATCTCAGATATTGGAGGCAGCAAGTTGGTTGATAGAGCAGAAGGGATCAGATAAGTTTAATCTTGTCAAAAACACCATTTGTAGTCTCAACCATTTTTACAAAACCTTAATGTTAGTACAAACTCGGCTGACTTGCTACGACTTGACCGATTCAACTTGGTCTTGGAATTGTGTGAGACCAAGTTGCCAAACATATGATTTGTCCTGGTTGTATTATGTAAGCACATCTTAGTCGAGTGTGGTAGGACAAAGATGAATGGTACCCAAGTCAACTTGGTAATGGAACTGGCAGAGTCAGCAACTGATACTGAGTTTGGAAACCTTGCAGAGAAGTATGGACCATAACAGAATAGTCATGGTATATCTGTAAAAACTTGGAATGGCACCATATATATTCTATTTTAACAAGCGTAATAGTATTTAAATCACATGATAAAAGGACTTTCCTTTAGATAGAAGTGGACAAGGGCCCAAATGTGAGAATGTATAACTAGCACTGAATGGAAAAGCGATGTTTACCTAATTTGTGCCCAACATTAGAAAACATCGATGGGTACCCTTTTCAAGGCACTCTTGAAGACCAAAAATCTAAATACGTGAGCTAGAAACATGATTTACCTTACAATGCTAAAGGTAGGATGGAGTGCGATCAGGGCTAGAAATAACAAAGAAAACACATGCATGAAGAACATGCATGAAGGAATAACAAAGGTAGGATGGAGTGCGATCAGGGCTAGAAATAACAAAGAAAGCACATGCATGAAGAACATGGAGCCAATCAAAGGAAGTAAAACACTCTCTTTGGTTCGTCCCACTTCTTCTCCCTATAGGTCGATCTTGTGTAATCGGTGGCAAAAGAAAAATGATTAACGTAACAACCAACAAAGACAAATTAGACATCATAATCTAAGTTTACTTATTTATTTCATCAATAAATCATCATAATCTAAATCAGTAACCTAACTGATCAAAAACTCTTGGGAAAATTTAGATACATGATAAAATCTAGAACAAACAACCTATTAAAAGGACTACATGTAGGTGCAGCAGAACCAAGCTGAGTAATAGGTACATGAGTACCATTCATAGAGTGGATGGAAAACTGAAATGACAAATTTGTACATTATACTAACATGAATTCTTGGAGCAGATGTGATGAGATCCTCATCATCAGGATCATTGCCTTGTCCCAATGTGATTAGATGCACTGGGAAAACAAAAACCAAGATGGGGAGGATGCATGTGAGCAGCAAGAATGGTTAACGCAGACAATCTGGGGAAGGAGAAAGCAAAAGTGGGATAAATTGTCCAGGTGAGGCAAACATAGTTAGATGGGGCTGCTCAACCGAATGATCCTGATACATGACAGAAGTCGAGGGCACGAGGGTCTGTGTTCTCATCTTCTTCAGACATGAAAGCTTCATGTGTCCAAGTCACTTCCAGTATTAGCATCAAAGAAAAGAATTACCCTAATGACCACTAGACAGAATATTTGGTGTAGGGGCTGTCTTCTTGATTAGTTGGGATCTTATATATCACTGTAATATTAACATTTTGAGACTAGTTTGACTGGAGTTTTTGTATTTTAATTAATCTTTTGACCCAGTAATTGTTCATGTCCAACAGACTGTTAAACGTGAAAAATCGGTAAAAAATTGACTTTCCTTGTTACATAGTATATGACTCATGATATAGTTGTTTGACTGCTTTTGATCTCGTAGATCAACATAACATAGACATGTTATGGGTCAACAGTATTTTGGAGCTTCTGATAAAAAAAACAAATGTCTTTTGGAGCTGAGAATCAAACATTCAGTAAAGACTCTTCATTTGGAGCTGATCCAATTAAACATTCCCGAGCAGCACCTCTGAGCAATATGGAGAAAGGATTTTACAATCTCATTAATAGATCTCATGATCCTATCACCACTGCGCAACATTTTGTTTCTAGCTATCGGATTGTTTGTAATTCCTGAAACCTCAACACCAGGTAGATATAGAATTGATCTGGATTGAGTATCTATCCGGCTAATCTATTATACACAGAATGTCCATAGTCATACCTATTATATAGCGAAAAATTGTCTTCCATGGACATCAACTATTAACAGGCTGTCCACCAGGGTTCCAAAATGGAAGCCTTTAAATATTTGTGCAGGAATGGCTCCCAAAGGGTTTTGGAAAATACAACCCTTTGGTTAATCAAGAAACTAAATAAATTTGTTGAGAGTAGTGTCATCATGTATACAGGTGGTGTTTAACTGATCACGTGTCAAAAACCCTTGAGAATTCCCTCATAAATTTCTACTAGGAGAGAAATTTTCCAAACTTTTTTTTTTCTTTGTTAGTTTGGGTTTACTGCATTCACCTCTAACTCAAGTGAACTGCCTCAGTTGCTGGAAGGGCTATATTCTCCGCTGGATAAGTTTCACAACGACCTGGACATGGTTAATTATTGCACTCTTAGACATAGGAGGAGATGAGCCTAGGGACCATTTTTTTGACTCAACTGTAGCATAGTGAGGCTGCCTAGGTTGGGGTCCTCCAGTCCTACGAGCCGGACTTGTTAACCTTCAAGTTGGTTGAGGAAGGCTGCTAGTGCACGTTCCATAACTTCCTGACCTGGAGCCAGAACTCTCCCTTGGTAGGATGGGGTTGCTAAGTCGGGAGTTGGGGGGGGGGGTGTGTGTGTGTGTGGAGGGACATCCATTCTTTCCTTTGTAGTTCCAGTCCTGATAAGGAAAATGAGTAGTTTATAACAAAGTTTTTGTCTTGTTGAATGCCAAGAGGTTTCGATGACTCAAGCTGATGAGGGAGTGGAGGCATATGAGCAAGCATTCTATCGGGAAATACTGATCAATTTATGAAATACCATAAATGATGATTGGTTCCTTGTTCTCATCAACCTCGTCCCTTCCAAGGCTGTCAAAGATCATTTCATAAGACTGATGAATTTATGTTAATTTGAAACTCTATCAAGGCCAATTTAAAACATTTCCTTGCAGAGACTGATTCACAGATCTGATGATAGATTGTGGAATAAATTTTCGAACAAAAATTCAAAAACTGATCAATTTTAAAAGGCTGATGATCCTCAGACTCGAGTCATTGGTCAATTTCCCATTTTAGAATGGCAAGAATCATGATTATTAATTTTAACTATTGAAAATAAGAATTTTGATGTAGATTAGTAGTTGCATATTGAACCTTACCAATTCCAGACCCATCAGTGCCCAATTTACGAATCTTGCGAGTAATCCTGATATGGTAATATTTTGAGCCTATGTAGACTCGTTGTGTGAATATGTTAAGAATGAGTATGCTATGTTAGCGGAGGAGTATGATTTTCTTTAGACAAGATCATCAATCGTTAAGTTGCTAACGTTTGGCTCCCAGATTTAGGAGACACAGATTGGCAGCAGAGAAAGCCCTACATAAAAAAAGAGATTTAAGGCTGCTACAGTTGATCTTCAAACATCTCTTTTGAATTACTGAAGATCAAATTTTATTGTAGAATGAATTATGGTACCTCCAATTTATATATTCATAAATGTTCCTTTTCTAATCAGATCTTTAAATTGAAGAGGATCAGAATACTCCATTTTTTGTTTATAGTCTAGACCTGTGCGGTGCATTATTTCCTGTCATGTCTAATGTTGAAGCGTTAAGTGCATCTTGTGAATGGGCTTGAGGTCTTTTGTGTAATGCTATAATATCTTAATTCGATGCCAATTATATGCATTGTATGTGGGGCATGCCCTAGAACAAATGAATCCCACATCTTTTGTGCCATTCTTTTACCCAGGTACAGGGTTGAGTGCAAGTACAACACAGGTATTGAAGCTTCAACGTACCAACCTCAAAGAAAAAGAGTAAATATTATGTGGCTAAGTGTTTACCTAGATTTGGTTAATCTTTTGGTAAGTAAACAAAAATTAAATATGAGCTGTTATACATGAATGAAAGAAAAAACATAACCTTTTGGCTTCATTCATGCATGTGTATGTATAGGTTGGACATAGATATAGGCAAATGAGAGAGATGATAGGATCATAGGCTCATCGCCTATCACGGAATAAACATAAATCAAATATAAGCATGCAGTCAGTTAGAAGAAAACTGTAGTACGTTTTAAAACCATTAGTACACACTTACCACTTGGCAGCAGCTTCTCAGTGTTGCAAAATATAAGAGTAAAGGAGAGTTAATAAAGTTTACTCGAAGATGTATAGGCCAAAGATTTTATGAAGGCTGGCAACAAGGTATCGGTCCATCTTGGACTGATATGTATTGGCCAATACAGATATGGTATCGCCGATACCGAATCGGTCAATTTTTAGTTTTCTATTATAAAATAGTAGAAAAAAAAAGTCTGACAGTAAGTATGGCCGATACCAAGACAGTATTGGCGGACACCGAGATAGTGTTGGCTCGATACCACCCCGATACCTGTAACGGGGTGGTATCGGTGTCGGTTTTTTACGAAACCGATACTTATCGTGATACGTATGGTATCGCCCGAGTTTTTATACCATAGTTGGCAATGAAATTGGTTATCAACTGAAAAAGGAGAGGATATCCATTCTGGATTGGATATGGAATGGACATGGTGTCCAAGAAGTATATATTCCATTAAGTGTTGAATGCAGACAATCTTCAAGGGCATATCTAACTGACATGGCTGTCATGTCAAATTGGAAGGTTAGATTTGTTGAAATAGCTACGAAGGGGTTGGAAGCAGCATTTACCTTTACAATCTTGACCATTCTAATGAAAGTGTAATTCTGAAATATTATGAGCTTCCTACCTATGTATTAATAGCCATGGTTTTAAAATGTGAAAACTTGACTCGACTTGAAAGTCAGTTGAGTCGAGTTAACTCGAAGACTCGGATAAACTAAACTCAGCCCAATTTTAGTATATATTTTGAAATATATATAAGCAGCTTGTTCTCTTTATAATGGAGAGCAATTTATTTTTGTCAAAAGTAAATTTCCCCACAACTATGATGCCTGCGTACTTCAAGATGAATGATGTATCTGTTCTATTCCGATGTCCGATCACTTTATTTATTATATTTTATATCATCTGCAATGACCTATTTCTGTTCCATACCTCTGGTGTATTGTCTATCCAATACATTTTTTATATTCATTTTCTGTTCAAATTTGTATTCTCTCTCCGAAAACAATGTGTGTGTGTATATATATATATATATATATATATATATATATATATATATATATATATGCTTATTTATGAAGTAAACATGTATGTATGTGTATCTATACAGGCATTGCCTCCAGGGCTTCCAGTTGCTTCATGATGTTTTTCTGGAAAACTATACAATTATATTCTGCTATTGCAAAGATTATAACACCAATGCTTAAAACATATAAAATGTTAAACGGCTATGATGTCTGGAACAGTATTGAGATCGAAACTAGCTTTCAACTGATTTCCATGTGGATATGCATGTCTCACCAAATTACTCATATTCAAGGTCGATGAGTGATTTCTGTGTGTAGCTCTCTGGACAACTGTATTTAATGATGATGATGATGATGATCATCATCATCATAGCCTTATCCTATTTGGGGTTGGCTTATAGGGCTCATCATAGGAATTTGACGAACTGGCTGTCAACCTGATCCCACTTTTTCATTTGGGCTTGGGGCTGGTAACGGCAGAGTAGCAGCTAAATACTTAGGATTCGACTAGTAATGGGTTTTAAGAATAACTTTTTCGATCCATTTTCTACTTTCTACCACTTTTTGCGATAGGGTACTGATCCTCCTGACTTGTATTCCCAGATATTCCCTTTCCTCATGTTACCATTTCCTGTTCGGTGTTATTTCTTTAGCCTTTGATCCATTGTCATCTCTTTCACCCTCACCAACTCATGGAGACAGATACGAAGAAGAAACTGGTTCCCCCGAGTTGATTAAGGGTTAACTGCAAATAAGACCCTTATAGTCAAATTTTAGATTCATCCTTCTTATTAGATGATTGTAAGGAAGTCACTGCCATTATGTCGAATAGAACGCCTCTTTCCTACATTTGGTTAAGAACTGAAACCTTGATTTTAAGGCAAAATCAACTGACTTGTTAGTCAATGCAGTCTTTGCAATCAATGTCAAGCACATAAGTAGTATTTAACAACTCTAATATACTCTCTATTTATAATTCCCTTGAATTAAATTTACCATTTTCCTAACCCCTCTCAATTGTCAAACTGATGGTCTTTAAGTAAAGGGGAAAGAATCATGTTTTTGTTGTTATCAGTAACGCAGCAGCTTATTTACAATTTTGCTGCAAGGGAGGGACTCATTTGCAGCTAACCTTTTATTGAACATTTTCTGGATTTTTTAATTTTAACTTTTAACAGGATTGGATTATCGAGAGAAAATATTTTTATGAATTCATGACATTGATTTTTCTGGCCTTCTTTGAAACTACTAATGTTCAACATTTATTTTTTGTTTTTGTTTTTATTTTTTCAGTGCAGTATAATGGATGAATGCTGTGTCAAAGAAAAGGTGGATTAAAAACTTCTGGTGAGAAGACGAAGATTATGGAGATGGAAAGTTGTGCTTGGGATTGTTTGACATTTTACTACAAAATTAGATACGTTGTGGAAGCATAAGCTTGGATTGCTGATCTTAAAACCAGAAATTCAACACCCAAGAAATGGTTGAAAAAGATATCCATCAGAAAATTTGGCCGTCAAATTCAACAGAAAATCTGGAAGCAGCAGCAGAATCTGCATGTCGCCCAAGCATACTTTTGCATTTGTATCCTATTCCGGAAAATGTCCTATCATCTGACTACATTAATGGGTGATTTTCATGTAAGGTTTATCTCTTATTATTATTATTATTATTATTATCTCTCTCTCTCTCTCTCTCTCTCTCTCTCTCTCTCTCTATATATATATATATATATATATATATATAAAGGGCTGAGATTGAACTCAATAGCTCAGAATTCACTCCCAAATGGACAGCAAATTGAGTTTTGAATTACTGAGGATCTCCTAATCTTCCTATTGCTTCTACTTGTTAATTCATTTGAAATTTTACCATTATCAGCGTTTCAGGGTGACGGTTACCACAGATGGAATTGAGCTAACGGCAAAATAACGATGGTTCATTTTGATAACGGGGTACCAGGCCACTTAGAGCACCTGACTAAGTCCCCTAAGTCCCCGGGTACATGCAACGCCTGCACACCTGACTAAGTCCCCGGGTACATGCAATGCCTGCATCAGTGAATGGTTGTTGCATTTTGCAGTTTATGTTTGTCAACCCAAATGAATTATTAGTCAGTGCGGTTCTTCCTCATAAACAATGAGTTTACGTCTTGTCATCTTCGCATTCATTTGGATTTCTAGATGTGCACGGGTTTCTATGCTCTTTAAGTCGCTGCACTAATTGCACACAATGAGATGAGTCTTGTTTGCTGTGAAGTGAATGATCTTGAGACATGCAGACTTAAAGAGCATAGACATCCGTGTAACTCTCCAAGTCTTCAAGTGAATGCAAAGCGGACGAGACCTCAGCTCATTGTCTATGATGAACATGTGCAACTAGCCATTGGTCGATTGTAGACAAATTCATTACCAAATTATGGTGATGTGTTCCTACGGGGTTCATTAAACATAGAAAACGTCTCTCATGACCGTCATTTATATACCAAAATTGTGTTTAAATGATCTTACACCATCAATCATTTAAGATTTGGTTGATCCAAACCTTGAAAGTGATAGATCATAGAATGAAGTGAAAACGGCCCAAAGAGGGTGTTTCGGGGAGATTTAAATCATCCGCCTTGTGGACTATAATATCACCCGTTATTTGTAGTTTTAATGGCTGATATTAAAGTTCAATCAGATGGTTGACATTCACTTATGGGCATGTTTCATTGGGCCGAGAGATTTTCCAATTGGGAAGTTTAGATTGATCATATAGATGTGCTACATGGCATAATGATAAATCACACTTCATAGTGTGAGGTAAAGTCTAATTTTAGTGGTGTAAGATCATTTAAATAACATTTGGGGTTTAAATGTTCATTAGGAGCCTTATCGCTTGAACGATCTCCATTGTTTGATTGGGACAAAAAACGATCCTCCATTGTTTGATTCGAAGTGGTTAATGCATGCTGCCCGGGGTAGATGGGGTGATGTTACATGTTAGTCATTTAATTTGAAGGCCATGATTTAAAGATTGACAATGCAAAAGGGTGGCGCAAAATTCAAAATCTATCATGTAATTCAACACAATCAATTTTTAAATTCCATAAGGGCTTTAGAGTGCATTGAATCATATGATAAAGATCTGTTTTGGTGCCAATCTTTTTCACCTAACTAAGAGTTGATGTCAATAAAGACAGGACCCGGACCCATCTTCGAGTTGGGTGGTGGGTCTTTAAAATTTAGACCCGAACTTGGATCCAACCCAGACCCGACCCAATTAAGACCTAGATGTAAATATAATATATATTTTTTGTTTTATTTCAGTGCTATTTTTGAAATTGTTATGGGAGATACAAATTGTTCACCTAATATACGATATAAATAAAATAACTATATTATTAGTAAGTGATAAACAATTGATCCTCGAATACCCACCCAAAGGTAAGCCGATCACTTTAAAATAGGCAGCTGGAGGGAAACTTTTTCATCAAAACTCAAAAGTTAATCAATTAGTCAAGGAATTCAGTTGAAAGCTGACTTTTACATGATACTTCACATCCCTAACATCATTGAAAATTTGCTTTTGTTGGACTCAACGGCTACACAAAGCTTTTCTTTTGTTTTTTTGAAAACAAGGGCTAAACAAAGCTTCATATCTCCGTTCCTTGATTCATTGGGTTAATATATTCTTGAAAGGCACTCTTATGGGTACATTCTTATGACAAAAAAAAAATCATTGGACCTGGTGACAAACCCGATTATGACCCGACACATTTTTTGTTGGGTTGGGTTGGGTCTGGATATGGTTTGACCTGGACCTGTAGCTGAAATGGATCCATAATTTTTTAATTTGACCCACCTCGGACCCGATCCAAATCTAAGGGGGTCGAGTTTGGTTCACCATTGACCCGGACCCGACTCGACTCATTTGCATCTCTACTTATTTTAGATTTAAATAAAAGTGAATTCTATTTTGATTCAATAAAGGAGATATATGTATTTTAATTTAGATGAGAATTAATGAAAATAAGTATTTTCTAATAAAACTTTTTCATGAATTTTTGAAGTTCAACGGTGGTATTCTACTTATTAAAAACTCTTGTTCAATTGGAAAGAATATCCATGTAGGTTGTGATTATGGATTAGGTTGCCATCGTTCGATTAAAGTGTTAAGGACATAATTATCTAGAGATGTAGGTGTAATAAAATCATATTTTTCTTGCTTTAATATTCTAAATATCTAGCAATGGTCATTACTAATGATCAAAATTGAATAGGTGATGATTATAATATGATGCTCCATTGTTTTCATGTTTATGTATTTTATGAATACTTCATTATTCTGTCAATTCTACACATATAACATATATATAATTTTATTTGGATACGTAGAATGTGAAACAATGATGTAAAACTCATAAAAATTAAAAGATTTAAGATGGTAATTTGCACTTGTAATTGATTGGCATCACAGAGTGCACTTGCTATTGCATATCTTAAAAGAGGAAAGAATTGAGATTGATGCCAAATATGATGATGATGAAGTGATGAATGTTTATGAAAAACTTTGGTTTCAATGATATGTTAATGTTATGAATGATGAAAGATATGAACGAAAGAAAACACATGTATGCAACACAAGCATATGAAAGAAATGAACATATGCAGTCAAACATTGCATGCCGTAACCAGCTTAGATCCAGTAAGTGACAAGAAGAGATCTCAGCCCTGAGGAAAAGATCTTATAATGTGTACGTACACGATGTCATACTGTGTATGCTTGAACAGACATTGCATTTAAACTTGAAACACTACACATGAAAAAGTAATGAATAATAAGGTTATGTTTTATGAATTAAGACAATGGACATGATTTTTATTTCATGAGTACTATAAATTTATAATGCCTCATATATATAGACTTTCATTGTTTCTCATTTAATGTTTTTACTAATGATATTTTATGCACACGGTTACCATGTTGCACACACATGCACTGTTTCCTACATATGTAAATCAATTGGTGGATGTTGAGTGAAATTATATGTATGATTCATACGAGATTATTTCTCACATTGTTCTCTTTAGGTAGCTAGGCGAGACAAATAATAGAGATGATAGAGTTTAGGTACACAATGAGACCGTTGTTGATAATCAGCGATGGATAGAGGAGATGATGAGTTTCAGTCATAAGCTTATGAGAATGTTTTGGATTTATATTTTGAACCTTTAATTTATTCGATTTATTATTGATGAATTTTTATTAGTTTTATTAGATTCAGTCATTTAAGTTCTTTAGACTTTTATTATTTGGAACATGAATATTAATTTCTTAGTTAATTATGAATTTATTTGATAAATTATTGGATTTAATGCTTTTCAATATTTAGGCTTATGTGCGTTTATGTAGAATTAATAGGTTTATATAGGTGATATGGTATGACGCTTATGTATGATTTATGTAGTTCATGGCCTAAGATCTTATGATTAGCGGTCGTAAGATTTGCGGTCGTAGCACGACAACTTATCATGCGCAAGTAATGGATCCTGTAACATATTACACCATGCTCAGTCATTTTGGGGATGTGTGCCACGTGGAAACAATAGCTGATCATCTGATAGGTGGGCCATGATCTCAAGATTTATTGTGTGAAAGATTAGGATGAAAAATGATCTCCATCATCTGACTTAAGGCAGTCAACGATTTTACGAAGAAAACCCAAAGCTGCAAAGGTAGATTCTTTAATTGGCGTAGTCAGCGCAGCCCATTGGATCAAATACCAAACACTGACGAAATACGGGGGGTGCCTCTGCTTCTTCCCAGTTCCCACAACATGGGCTAAAAAAAAATCTAGGAGACCTTTCGATGAATTTTTTTCCTGTTTTTTTCAAGTAAGTGGGACCCACCATGTTCCGGCCCAACCAGTAGAAAATTTTCAAAATCTGTAAAAAAAAAAATTTCTTAGGAGTTTTTCGGCAAAACTTGTGTTTGCCAAACAAGGCCTTAATTTATGAAGGAGATGAGTGTAGCTAGGAACCATTTTCTTCTCATTCCTGAATTGATGACCTTGAATTATTCGTGAATCTTTATCTCCCTCACTCTTTTCATGCCAATCTTTTAGATTTCAGTCTGAAGTGCCAATGGCGGCAATTCTTCAAACTACTCTACTTTCGGATATAATTTCATGGACTCACATTGTAAAGTTGTCTAATATAGAGTAAATAAGATTGATAAGAGAGAGTCTAATAGAGAGTATATAAGATTGATAAGAGAGAGAGACATATTATGATGTGTATCTTATGCTTAGATAGGATTAAGATTGATAACAAATTTTATAATATCTTAAAAAATATTTTGAATTGTTAAAGATCTCTTAAGATCTTGAGTGAATATATTCACTTCTATTTAAACAGGTTTTTCTTCATAATGAAGCATTGAAAAGACATTGCTAACATTTAGAATTTTAAGTTTTCCTGTAGTATTAGTGTCATGAAATTTAGAATTTTAAGTTTTTTCATAGTATTAGTGTCATGGCCAGCTCCGATCCCGCAATTAGGCTGGCCATGTTCATGGGTCCTAATTTCCACGATCTCCTTCTCTTCTTTCTATTCTCTTATCAATTTGCTTTATTTTTTTCCTTTTGTCCAATAGAATTGTTGTGTATATATCATTATTAATTTACGCTCACCTATCATATCTTTACACTCCGCATTCGTCAGCCAACAAGAAAATGGATGCGCTAATGTGCAACGACTTCCGTGCTAGCGCACTCGGCCCTTGTTTGTTGGCTGCTATGCTACTAGCGAATCCATCAAACTTTTCTTGCAGCTGCCTACATCTTGCCACATGATTTCATATTTTCTTTATTTAAGGCCTCTCTAACAAGACTTCTCTTCAATCCGCATGATCTTGCATCATAAGCTTTTGAGAGAAATCATGACGGATGTGATCTAGTGGGTCATCGGCTCCTATAGACTAAAAAGAGAGCTAATTTGCAACAATGTTGGACTTCACAGACAGGCAATACCCACTAGCAAGGACGATTGGATGTTAGGATCATTTGTCGATAACTCTTTATATGATCGAGCGGTATTATTCCACATTACTAATTGCATGTTCATTCTACAAAGGAACAAGCGATTACAGGAGGGTAACAGAGAATATTTAGGATTGATAAGAGAGACACACATCATATGGTGTGTATCTTATGTTTTAGATAGGATTAAGATTGATTAGGATTTTTTAAATATTTAAGAAAGTATTATGAATTATCAAAGAACTCTTGAGATTTTAATTGAATGCATATACCATTTTTAAAAGTCATCACTTTCTAATGAAAGGGCTTAGATGGTTGAAAAACATTCTCATTCTGTTTGATTCGAAGCAGTCACAGAGTTTCAGTAGTTTTTAGACGTAGGTGCTTTCAGTAAACCTGCAGGCGCAAACATAGCATTAGCTTCAACTGAATAAGCTCATCCATGAAAAAGAAAGGTGGTAGGCCGCATTGAACGCTTCAACTTGGCCACTGAAGAAGGCAAAGGCTGGGCGAGAGACTGGGCTAACTTACTGTTTACTGCCATGCCATGGTTTAAGCTTTAGGGTCAATAGAGGGAATTGGGAATTATCATACCCGATCAGCGGCGAACGCAGGATTTACTTGATTGGGGGGGGGGGGGGGGGGTAGTCGAAATATATTATTTAAAAAAATTTACCTCCCATATTTAAATAGAGAAAAAATAAAAAATTCTTCTGAAAATCATAAATTATAAAAAAGACAAATAACTCTCAAAAAATCATTCTACTATTATAATAAAGACATCTTTTAAAATTTACAATTTTTCTCGGCGGGGTTTCATATTCTGAAAGTAATAGAAAATTCTCCTTTTCAATGCTATCAAAAATGTCTCTCTCAATATATATGATTAAACAATCATTCATCCAATATGCATTATTGGGCCCCACTACATCGCGCCACATTAACAATCCATTGAATGGTTTGCCGTCCCCCATTCGCCATATAACATTGTACGATGTAAATTGAGAAGATGGAGGTTGGACGGTGGATAAAAATACTAAAATTTAGCTTAAACATAAAATTAACGATAAAATGCCCTTTGATTCTCCAGTCTTTTTCTACTATTTTCAATGATTGAAAAGCTATTACTACCAAAAATAAATAAAAAATAATATTTTTTGGTATGGTACTATGGGTGCGAGTATTTACAACTAAATATTATATACCCGCAATGAAGGTTTTGCACGTGAAAGCCATTGAGTGCATTGAATCAAACAATGGATTTTGGTTTTCGGCCCAATCTTTCACAAATGAATCTTGAGATCGTGGCCCATCTATTAGACTGTAAGATATTGATTTCACATAACACAAATCCCAAAATTGATCATGATCATAGGCTTAAGTTGAGGAATCAACATAGGTGCATGATCTCAAGATCTCCTATCCGGAAACCCCTATTGTAGGTAAAGAATATTTGGTTGCAAATATGGATACCCTTTGACTATTATGTAAAATTGTGTTTGTCTCAGCTCTCCACCCGTGCAATACCTATTGGCCATCCTTTTAGCCACAGAAGATGTCATCCACTGGTCCACACACTTCAAGGTCTCTGAAAATTGTGATTGCTCCTTTGGAATTCTGTGGCTAAGCAGCGTTTTTCTAACGACCATAATTCCACTCAAATTTGGTCAAAGTTGATGTTAAACATGTAATCAAAAGCTTGCTTAACATTCTAACTTTACCCAATTTGGATTTTTCCTGAAATATGCATAGAATCAATCGGAAAAAAACTCCCCAACAGATAAATCTCAACATTAACAGCCAAGAACAATTCTAAGCAATCTCTCTCTCTCTCTCCATCTAATTAGGTCAGATTTAAACCTCCTCTTGGTTTTAATTCAACACAATTTTCAGAAATGACCCTCTGGCATCCTATTTTTTTTATAGGTGTAGAGTCCATTCCTCTCTCTTTTACACGACAATTCTATGTTGAAATGATAAAGTTCATGAACTTGTTCTTCCATGTTTGCTTCACACTAAAAATTAAAAAGTAATTTGATGAATTAAAATGATCAGAACCCGAAAGATGTTTACTTTCGATACCCAATTCGATTTACGAAAGCTGGGATCTGTTCATGAGTTTTTTGACATAATGGCTCTGATTTTTACTTCTTGATGGTTGTTTATCAGTAATTATCTGTTCTATCTAACCAGAATCATAAGGTCCAAAACCAGATACTTCTTCAGGAAACTAGAATTCGAACGTCGATTCAATTAATTAGCTCTATTTAAAAGCAATTTTGGGGGGTGTTTATAGAAACTCAAACTTTAAAACCAAATCTAATTTTTTTACTAGAAAAAAAAAAGTTTGGGGGGTCTGGGACCCCCCTAGGCAGCATGTGCGTCCGCCCCTGAGCTCGATCGACTTGAGACCAAGACTCCTCCTTACTTATCGCACCAATAGCGGTAATGAGCGGCCGGAGGTTGATTGAAAAGGTAGCCTAGCCAGCCCACCCCTTTAGTGATATTGATAAAAAGCACACACACCCCTCCCCTGACCCACTAATCATCATCTCATATGGCGCGAAGCAAAAAGAACCCCCTTCCTTCCTAGCCCAGCTGCTCCCCTAGTCGCCTACCTACGAACCCCCTTCCTTCCTAGCCAGGGACGGAGCCAGAAACTTTTATGGGAGGGGGCCAATGTAAGGATCAAAATTTCGGCCGAAATGATAGAAATTTTGGTTTCGGTCCCCATAAAAAATGAAATGAAATCCCAAAATTTTGGGCTTTTTATATGGGGTTGAAGATTTCGGCCGAATTTTCAGTCCCCACCAAAACCGGAACGAAATCCGTAATTTTGATCCTTGGGCCAAAGTATGAATAAGAAATGTATAATATTATAAAAAATAAAATTAGCATTCATTTACTGGTAATAAAATTTAAAAATAAATAAATAAATCTTTTGTTTATATATATTCATGCGCCTATCAATTGGCATTAGGGCCATTTTTTCATAGTTGGGAGCCATATTAATTGGGCTAAGCCTCATTTTTAACGTTTTGGTATGTTTGGATAAAATAATAGGAAAATGGCGAATTTGGATTTATAAATCTAATAGATTCACATGATTTTTGAATCCACATAATTCTTTTATTTTTTAGTTAGGATATGATTTAAGAAGAGAAGTTTTAGGAGGGTAGTTGAACTATTGCTCCTAAAAAATAGGAGTGACTCAAGTAGGGTATTTGGTTGGGACACCTAAAGATAGGGGAGAGAGAGAGAGAGAGAGAGAGAGAGAGAGAGAGAGAGAGAGAGAGAGAGATCTTGTGCATTTATTTTAGACGGAGCCAATCATTTTGGCTCCTAACAAATAGGTAAGATAGATTAAAGAGAAAGAGAAAAAATTAAATAAGTGGGGGTGGCCGTGGCCCCTGTTAGCCCCCCCTTGGTTCCGTCCTTGTTCCTAGCCCAGCTGCCCCCCTAGCCGCCTACCTACTCATGCTCGTCGAAGAAGTTCTTCGATCCGCCGCAACAACTACTTTGTCTCCTTTAATGCAATTATGGACTCTACGAAACTTTCTCGATTCCAATGCAACTTATCCTTTTGGAGCTGACGTAACAAACTAGGCCGACTAAGCCAACAGAGGTACCCTTTCTTTTAACCTAATTTATAACAATGAGGGCTGGAAATGGATCTGGTGGACCTGATGCCATGGGTCAAGTTTAGGTCCAAAATCTCAGCTGGTTGGGTCAGGTCAGGTTTGAAATCTAGACCCATTTATCAAATGGGTTAGTTGCATGTCTTGGACTCTCGAGTTCTCACTAATCTGGTCGATTCGGGTTCAATTTCAGGCTTGCAATATATGGGACGGGTTCAGGTCCAACTTTCAACTGTTTGATTTTTTTTTTTTTTTTTTTGAGGAAAAATAACTATTCATTAAACATGGAAATCAGAATCAATAATGTCAAAGACCTGTAGAGGGAAATCCTCCAACCAAACCTCATTACAGCCATCATTCAAGCCTACCTTAGCAAGCACATCCGTTGGATCATTAGCAGATCTTTTAACAAGAGCCCAAGAGAAAGAAGAGAGACAACGTGCTATAAGATTGATATTGTCAAACAAAGTAGAGAGCTCGGAAAGGTCGTCTGCCTTAGAGACACCATTAATGATCCTTGAAGAATCTCCCTCGAAAATAACCCTTTGAAATCCCATCTGAACTGCAAATTGATCTGCTTCCTGTAGCCCAATAGCTTCAGCGTGATCGGCCAAAGACACAAGTTTAAAATTTTTGGTCATTGCACCCATTACATGACCCAAATTGTCACGGATAATAACACCAATCCCAGCAGCCCTATTGTGAGAGCAACAAGCCCCGTAAAATTAACCTTGTAGATATTTTCAAACGGAGGAGATCAAGATTTGGGGATAGTCGATATAGGGGATTTGAAAATATTAGGATCTTTTCTATTTGCCGATTGAAACTCATTTATATAATTTCAAGCAGAGTTAGCAATCAAAATAGGTTCCCTCAGTTTTTTGCCATGAAGGACACGATTTCTTTCATTCCATAAAAACCAAGCTAAGGTAAGAAAGAGATCCATATGTGAAGAGCCCGCATTAGAAAGGAACTCCACAAGCCAATCCTTGAAACTGAGATGACTATTATGATGAGTACGAATACCCAGAGGAGAGCAGAACCAAGTAAGCGTGGATTTCGAACAATCTTTTAGTGCGTGCTCCATAGTTTCAATTGAGATATCACACATATCACAAAGGGGAGGGATTTCCTTGATTCTTCTATTAAGGAGGTTTTTCACCAGGAGGATATTTGAGCATGCTCGCCAAATGAAGATTTCAATTTTGTTTGGAAGTCGAGCATTCCAAAGATACTTCCAAAGAGGGCAAAAAGGTGAAATGCTAGAAGAAGCCCTACCATCAAGGGTGACCGATTCTTCTCGAGCTGTGATCTAAGCACTTTGACTGAGAAATGACCATCTTTAGAGAAAGCCCATGCAATTTTATCCAGCTTTTCAAACGCGAGAAGTGGGATTTTTAATATAATTTCCAAGTCTTCCTCATAAAACAGACTTCTAACCATTTGTTCATCCCATCTATTTGGGTTTGTTAGAATGAGCGATGCCACATTTACATCTACATTGGTACTAGGAGTCACAACTTTGAAAGTGGAAGGTCTAGGGATCCACCTATCCCTCCAAATAGGGATAGATTTGCCATTCCTGACCCTTCAAATGATACCCTTCTCAACCGTGATCCTAGTAGATAGAATACTAGTCCACATGTAAGAGGAGTTAGCCACCGGTTTAGCATAAAAAAGAGAGTTGTTTGGGAAGTACTTAGCTTTGAAAACACGGGACACAGTAGCCGTCAGATTAACAAACACCCTCTACACTTGCTTCGATAGGAGGGCAGTATTGAAGGCGATAAGGTCCTTAAAATTCAAGCCACTCTCCAATTTAGGTTTGCACAACTCTTTCCAAGATCGCCAATGGATTCCTTTATCTTTACCGTTATGGCTCTACCAAAATTTTGCAATGATTGCCGAGATCTCATTAACAAGAGAAATCGGTAATCTAAAGCAACTCATCATGTATGTGGGAATGGTTTGCGCTACCGCTTTGATCAGGACATCCTTTCCTGCTTGCGATAGGAGCTTTCCTTTCCATCCCAAGAGTCTCTTCCAAATTCGATCTTTTAAGGTCGCAAAGGCAATTCTTTTAGATTTACCCATGATCATTGAAAATCCCAACTATTTTTCATGAGCACCCGTCAGTTTGACCTGAAACACATTAAGAATAATTTCACGCATAGGATTTGGAACATTCCTACTAAAAGAGATCTCCGATTTGTCAAGATTTATAGTTTCACCCGAAGCCTCTTCATAGAGTTTGAGGATATTCATAATTTCTCCACATTCCTGCTCGTTTGCTAAATGATATAGAATACTATCATTACCAAAAAATGAATGGGAGATGGCCAGAGCTCCCCTACAAATACGAATATCCAAAATCTTCTCACTATTGACTTTAGAATTTATGAGTTTATAGAAGACTTCAGCACACAAGATGAAAAGATAAGGAGAAAGGGTATCTCCTTGACGGAGGCCACGACTAGGGATAATCTTGCTGATAGACTGCCTATTGACAAGGAATTCAAAGGAAATAGTTTTTACACACCCCATAATTAGGTTGACCCATCTAAGATTAAAACCCAATTTAAGAAGAGTACACTTAAGAAAAGACCATTCCACACGGCCATAGGCGTTACTCATATCAAGTTTCAATGAGCACCAACCTTTTCTACCTTTTCTTTTGTTTTTGAGAGAATGAGCAATTTCCAAGGCTAGTAAGGAATTATCCGAAATAAGTCTACCAGAAATAAAAACTCTTGGATTTTCTGAGATAAGGTTGGGTAAGAGAATTTTGAGTCTATTCGCTAGCACTTTAGCAATGATTTTATAGATGATGTTGCAAAGACTAATAGGTCTAAATTGTGAAAGAGTTTTTGGGTTCTTAACCTTGGGAATGAGGAAGATGTGAGTGGAATTAACAAGAGATAAATCAGGAGAAATCAGGAAGATCTATTGAAATAGAATGACCAACAATATGCTAATAATGTTGAAAGAACAAAGGGGGCATACCTTTTGGTATGTGCTTTTTCTGAGTTCCTTTCGGTGCCCGGAAGAAGTGGCCCAATTCGGTCATTATGGACTCTGGCAGAAAGTGGTGGAATAATAAAATATTAAATGTAGAAAGTAAAGAGGTAAATTCTAAATAAAAAATATCTGGGTTGATGCGATCGCCAGCTGCAAATATTTATCAATGTTGCAACACGTCGCTAATCACGCTTTTACGGGGTGTGGGTTAACTCCTTTACTGAACATCGGCTGATCGACTTCAGCAGCTGTGGGTCACCTAAAATCTAACTAGTCTAGTTTCCTAATCCTATTTTGATTCTAATTAAAAAAGGGAGGTTGTCACCCTTTATGCTGAGGAGGATTGACCCCATTCCCAGGTACCCTCCGTAAGCTCCCTCGGACAAATCGGCTAGGCTAAGGGAAATTTTATAAATACTAAGAATTAAAGACCGAATTTAAGTTAAACCAAGAGCTAAGGGAGAGGTTACTTGAAGTTGAGCGCTTCTTCCTCTGTGCTCCTCCTTCTTCTAGCGCCACAGGGAGAACTTCAAACTTTCTAAGTTTGGAGGAGAGAAACTTGAGAATTGGATGATTTGGTTGTGGGGTAGGGGGATCTATTTATAGGTATAGGGCTAATTCGCGCCCTGGTGCCAGTGCGCAATTGGTGAATTGCGCTCCTGTATCTTGGCATGTAAATGGATTGCACACACTTTACAGTGTGCTTAACCCAACTTTGAGTCAGTCACAGACTCGAGAATGACTGGCTGGTTGGCTCAGCTGAGAATCCTAGTCCCAATATACCTTGGAACCAATTACTCGCAGGTGAGAGTGTGTGTAATCCAATTGCACGCGTGGGGAAGAGCGCACAATTGAGGAGTTTGGGCGATCTTAGGATTTAGAGGCCTGGTTCAACTGGGAACCAATTACTCACGTCAAGTGAAGCATGTAAATGATTGCGTGCTCTGGTTAGGGCGCATGATCGTGTCTCAAGGCGGTCTACGAAAGGGAGTATTCTGGTCCAAGTGGGACCAATTGTGCGTAGGTATTCATGCGTGCGATCAATTACGCGCTTGGGTTAGGCGCGTAATCAGGGAACTTCTCGGGCTATGTCGAGTTCGAGTTAATGAGGTTGAGGTTTCAGCCCAGAACTCCCCCATACCTTGTTTGTGCAGTGTATGGGTCCCGGATGTGGGATTTTAAGGTCTTCGGAGAGGGTCAGTCCCTTTTTCAAGATTGCGGGTAAGGTCAGAGGTTGATCAAACAGGTTTGTATACTTCGAGATGGCGAAAATGGAGTGTCTACAGATGCCCCTCTTCAGCGCATTCTTGTTGAACAAGGATGCGTCAAAGCAGTAGACACCCCTCTTTCGAGGTGCCTTCTCGTTTCTTTGGGAAATCACAAGCGTAAATCGAGAAACTGACATGAAATGTTTGGATTTTTTATTTATCAGTCTAAGCTAATTAATAAGGGCATTCGCAGGCCAGATTGTAGCTATCGAGAGGTATCCTCCATCGTGGGTGCATATCGCATCTCATCGCATATCACGACTTGTTGTATATCGCAGTCAAACGGAGGGAAATTGATATAATCGAGGTACGGGTTGGTGTCATACGAATGTCCAGAAATAAGGTCAAGTGACCATATAATATGACGTAATATAATGGCGAAAGATTTTACAAGTCATGTAAGATCGGGCGCGTCATTGCTCACACCAATGGCGTGTCTGGGGTTTCTTTCCAATAGACATTTGTAGTTTCTCAAAGTTGAATATACTTTGTCTTCAGATTCTCGGGGAAAGAACGGGTCGGGGTAGTGAGAGATAGAAAGTTTGGTAGATAGGGGGTTTTAAAAATGCAAGTTTTAACTTAAGATTAATTCGATAAAAATGATGAAAAATGTGGCTTTCAAGACGTCACTGAGCAGATCCATCGGTACAGGATTTGTGGACCCGACCTTCATTTGGTTGTCAAGACGACGCTTGATATGCCGAGTACTCCGCATAACCTTTCTCGTGAGTACTGATGATTATCTCTTATGGGAGGACTACAGTAATTCATGGATTGGGAGAGTCGGGTTTTGCAAATTTTTAACTTAATGCTAGTTTACTATATTTTACAAAGGAATATCGCGGAAAGAGAGGGTGATACTTACTTGATTTGTTGTTGGTGGAAGGCCCTTGTATTGCTCATGATGGGACATGACGATTATTTGATGGCTGGAGTTGGCTCTTTGCGATGGGACATTAGCTCGATGGGACATTTGGGAGGTTCGGGTTTGTTGCTTGCATCTTTGCGAGGGAACATTGGTGGGGCTTCCCTTTTGGTTGCGTGTTGTGGCTGATTGCGATGGGATCTGGTGGTCGGGTGATGGGTATTTCGCGGTGGATCATTTCTTTGTTTGGAGGATCTTGGGTTATGCAATGGGATGGGTTGTGCGATGGGATGGTTGGTTCGGTTGGGTGACGGGGTTGCGTCGCTACGGGACATGTATTTTTTTTGTGGTGATGGTATAGTGAGGTCTTGGTGCCACAATGGGGTATGTGTGCTTATGCGATAGGACAGTGAGGGTGTGATTTGAATCCCTCAGGACTGTAGGGGATAGTCTCCTTTGCTGTAGGGTGTCATTTTTGTTGTGGGGGGCTCTTTCCTTGTTTTGTTGTCATTCGAGTGTGCTTTTTGCTATGATATATTATGTGTCACAATGGGACTGTTGCTATTTATTTTGTTTTGTTTTTGTTATTGCTTTTCGGGGCTTTGATTGACCTATATTTGCCGTGATTTTTTTTTTTAAACGTCAGGGGGGTAGCTTTGAATTTGTCTGGTTGTGTCATCGCGATGGGACTTTGGGGGATGGTCTCCCCTTACCCATTTGGTCCCCCTTTTTTTTTGGTCTATTTTGTTTTGTTTTGTTGGCTTTCTATTTTTATCTTGTTATTTTTATTGTCTTATTTTGTTTTATTTTGGGCTTCGAGGGGTGTCCCAATGCTTAGGTTAACTGGTCATGGTCACTTTGTTAATTTCTAAGGGTAGTTGATGAAATTTCTTCTTTCATTTTGTCATGGTGGAGAATTCTTGTATGCTTTTTTTGTTTAAGGTATGAATTTTGTTTATTCCTTTTGTTAAGTTAGAGTGACACTTGTTAAACATGTGTGGGTTTAGATTAGAGTTAGGTGGGGTGTCGACTCTTTACACGACCCTTCCATGGAAGTGGCTCCTTTGGCGTTGGTGGACCTGATTCCACCTCGGCGTTGAGGGAGAGACTAGTTGCGATGGAGCAAGGCCATCTCAGACTCGGAGTTCACTTGGCGATGGACTCTCTCTATAGGGCGATGGAGCAGATGGGGAGTGGTCCCAACCTGGATGAGGATATGTTGAGGTCTATGCCGACCTTTATTTTTGAGGTTAGGGCGGCCGAGGACTGGGTGCCGGCCCAACTATTCAAGATTCGTTGCGCTCTGGTGAATTATGAGTTCATTTATGTCTTTGGTTTTGTTATTTTTTGGTATTAGTTAAGTTGACGTGTTTGCCTTGATGTTTACTTGTTCAGGGTGTAGCTGAGGCGGAGGTAGCCAAACGAGGGTGATACATTAAGCTCCTCCAGAGCGAGCAACTGGCTATGTGCTCGGAGATCGATCGATTGGTACATGTTTATTTTTGTTTGATTGTTAGTGTTTAGTTAGCCTTTCATGTTTTTGATACATTAGTTATTACATTTGTAGAGGAGGGAGCTCAATGTCGCTGGGGTGTCGGTCCCGACATTCGACCTGACATCGATGGAGTCCACCAGTCGGGAGGCTCTGGAGATGACTTATCTTTGAGGCGAGGCAACTTATTGGGTAAGAATTACATCGGGGTTGTTTTTATCTTGCTTGTTCATTTGTTATTATCTGTATTGGTTTCCCTAATGCTGCATTGGAATGTGTTCAACGCAAGTTGGCCGAGGATCTCCAGGCCGCTACTAATGCTGGAGCTGCTTCATAGCATTCAGAGAGTCATGTATGATGTGTATTAGCGTGTTATTCATTTCGTTTGTTAGTTTTTTTATCTGATGTGCTTGTGTTTGTTATTTGTTTTGTCTTATACAGGCTGTTCCTGACTCTTCTCTTGAGGCTGCTCCTCAGATTCCTACTCCTCCTCCTCAGGTATACTGGGTTAGTGCAGTTTTGTTTTTATTTGTTTTTATTTTTGTTATGTTCATGACATTATCTGACGCATCTTGGTTCTTCCTTGTAACAGCCTACGGTGGCATCGCCTTCCCAGCATATGCTAGCTGCCAATCCGGTGACGTTTGAGACAGTCAAGCACCTTCTATGGGAGTGGGCTGATCTGGTACATGGTTGTTTCTTTTTTCCTTTCATGGGGGTATGTAGTTATTAGTTATGTGTTCTTTATGCAGGTTTGTCACCTCGAGGAGTCTCAACTGGAGGTTGAGCGCGTTCGTGCCATTCTAGAGGCATAACGTCAGGCTCATACAGATGACTCGGAGTTGGCTCGCGTGGGGATGCTTATTGATATGATGACCCATTAGGCAGCCCATATGACGGAGCTGGATATTGTTCGTTGGACAGCCAAGGCTGAGATGCAGGCGACGATAGACTAGTTGCGGTATCATTTGGCGAGGAGTGAGCAGGGGATGCAAGGGATGATCAGTTGTCTTGCCGAATCGGAGCCAGTAGGCATTGAGTCCCAGGCTGGTTGTCCTCATCATACAACCCATGAGCGTGTTGGGGACCTTATTTATGAGGACTCTGTCGTCCGTGAGTTGCTTGCTGGGGGTCGTTCTCGCTCGCGGTTCAGGAGGGCCGCTAGTCAGGCAAGTGAGGGAGGCTCGATTGTCGGACCTTCCCCTCCTAGGGTTGTACCGCCTACTCTGGGAGCTTCGCTTGAGGTCTCGATGGGTCAAATTCCTGATCCACAGATGGATGATACTAGAGACAGCAGTGGCCAGCCATCTCAAAGACAACGAAGAGAGTAGGGCTTCTTTTATATTGTTCGTACAGGGGTATGCCCACGGTGATTCATGTAAAGGAAATTTTGAAATGTATAGATTTTGGTTCGGATATACCTGGTTTTGATTATCCCCTTTGTTTCACCTTTTGTACTTTAGTTGCTTGCTCAAATACTGTCTTCTGTTATTAGGACTTGGAAGCTCTTTGAGCTGGCCTTGTAGCAGTTGAAGGTCGCTCATATCTTCACATGGAACAAAATTTATTAGTAATTTTATTTTTCCCCTTGCCGATTGTTAAGGGGAGGAAGTATCTCAAACCGAGGTTTGGTAGCAAGAGAAGTATGTTTTTTTTGTCTACTTTTTCATTACAAGGAAAATAAAGCAATAGGGAAAGCAAAGTACTAGAATAAAACTTTAAAAGACGAAACTAAACAAATGCCCCAGTGTAGGAGTGTGATAGGATAGGCAATGTGGTGTCTTCGACAATCTTCCTTGGGGGATGACCCTGTTGTTTTGCATCTAACTTTGGCAAGCATAGAGTTTGATGTGATTCCTTTTCTGAATAAAAAAAATGCCCCAGTGTCGAGGTGTAATGGAGCTTTCCTGGGTTTTGTGAGCACTTGGGTCTATGGAGCTGTGTGTTTGATGAGTTAGTATCAAGGGCAATTTTCTGATGTTTCCAAATCGGAGTGGGACATTTGATTATATCAGTCATATACCGGGTCTCGCTGATAGTGGCCATCATATCCCATACCCTTGGTAGGGGTGAGCGATAAGTAATAGGTGGTTACATCAGTCATCATTTGTGAGTTTTCGGTTTTATTTCTGAAGGTATCCTAGGGAAGATTCCAACTCATTGTCTGAAAATAGAATAAAGAGGAAAAAGGGGTAAGGCTCAGTGGTGTAGGGACAATTTCTTACTTGACAACCTTCAAAGGGATAGGTAACAGTCTTTTCTCGGGTGATACGCGGTGCCATAGTTGAACTCTCCATCATGTTTTGGCACCATCAAAGCTTCACATTCTATGGTTAGCAGGATTTTGTCCTCCCACCACCTTACAATCATATCTAGTAGTGTGAAGACACCAGGGATGCCTTCGTAGTTTACTTATTCTTCCGTAGGCTCATTGACTTGTTCGTCGTATGCTCTCACTCGATTATGCTTCTTCTTTTTCTCTTTTTTTGATCTCTCACTTTTCTCTCTCTCTCTCTCTCTCTCTTTTAAAAAAAATAATCGTGGGTGTCCGGGCCAGCTTGTGCACACCTCGACTAATCCCACGGGGCCCTGGAGCTAATGACAGGGTAATACTTTAGTGGCCCGTGAGGGGACTCTAACGTCTCCTCTAATGGCAGGGAAAAGGTCCTTTCCAATTTGGCTTCAATTTTCCTGTTGGATGAGCATGCTTCGAGGGCATGATTTTCTTCTAGACTAACTCTCCAATCTCGAAAGTTCACTCAAGGACTTTCTTATCATAGGCCCTGGCCATTCTCCTTTGATATACTTGTGTGTGGTCGATTTCCCTTAGGCGAGTCTCATCGAGTTGTTCTACTAGAGTGAGTAGAGCGACTCTCCTTTCATCTACGGATAGCTGATCGCCAAGCTGTACTCGTAGGGATGGTACTTGTATTTCATACGGTAGTACTGCCTCCATCCCGTATGTAAGGAGATAAGGAGTTTGGCCAGTGGTCGTGTGAATAAAAGTCCTATAGGCCCAGAGTGCTTCAGGTAGTCGCTCAGGCCAGTCAGCTCCATTGCTCGTCTCTACTGTTAATTTCAGAATGCAAATTAGCATTTCATTTGTGGCCTCTGCTTGCCCGTTCCCTTGAGGGTAGAACGGTGACGAGTGGTGTAGATCAATGTCTTATCTCTTGCACAGTCTCTTCGTCTTCTCGGCGATGAGTTGCAGTCCATTTTCTATGATGAATATGCTGGGGACTCCAAATCTTGTGATGATGTTTCGAATAATAAACTTCACGAGTGTCGAAGTAGTGATCCTGACATATGACTCAGCTTCTGCCCATTTGGTGTAATATTCAATAGTAGTGAGAATATAGGCGTGCTTATGTGTGTTCCAGACTCTGTCTGTGAAGGGTTCGATAATATCGAAAGCCCACATAGAAAATGGCCATGGTGAGGTTATGGGATTTAGTGCGATAGACGGGGCTTTGATGAGTGCGGCATGCTCCTGAGACTGTTGGCAGCACTGGACGCATAGGTGGTAATCTCTCGTCATCGTGGGCCAGTAGTAGCCTTGTCATATAATTTGATCCGTGAGTCTTTGTCTACCATCATGGGCACTGCAAGCGCTGGTGTGTGCTTCCTGGATGATGTATTATCCTTCAACTTCTGTGATGCACCGTAGTAGTACTCCTTTAGTAAAGGCTTCCTTGTATAATACTTTTCCCAGGATGCAGAATCTGGCACATCAATTCCTTATAGTTTTTCGTTTGATCTTGGTAGCGTAAGGAGGGATATGTCAATGTTTCAAAAAGTTCCAAATATCATAATACCATGGTTGTCCATCATCGATCGGTGACTTCTTGAATCTGAAGATTGTGATGGTTGCCTCTTTCTCTGGGGGACTTCTTGCGGTGGATGCTTCCTCTTGCTTCTTGGTCGTCAAGAGGACTAGTAGTTTTGGCTTCACTTTCCATGCTACCTCGTGCACGGGCACAATTAGTTTCTCAATGAAGAAGGATTTTGTGCTTTGTCCGATTAGGATCTGTATGACTGAAGCAAGTGTAGCCAGAGAATCCACCAGCTTGTTTTCTAATCTTGGGATGTGCGTGAAGAAATCCTGTCAAACTTCTTTATCAGGAACTGAGCTGTTTCTAGGTATGCCATCAGTCTTCTTTCTTTTATCTTCCACTCTCCAATCACTTGTGATATCACAATCTTGGAGTCGCCGATTGTCTTCAACTGCTTGACGCTCAGCTGAAGTGCTGCTCGTAGTCCGACAATGAAGGCCTCGTATTCTACAACATTGTTGATGACTGGGAAGTCTAGTTGGAAGGTTTTAGGTATGATGACTCCTTCTGGGATCAATAAGATTATCCCAATGCCTTTTCCTTTATGAGAGTTGGTCCTCATCGGGGAAGTCAGTAGGTACTGGTTCGTTTCCTGGGAGTGGAAGATTAATGAGGTATCGGTGATTGCCTGTCCTTTAATTGACTTTGAGTGACGTATGTGATGTCGAATTCCTGTAGTAGCATGTGCCATCAAGCTATTTTTCTAGACGTAGTGGGCTTCTCAAATATATACTTCAGAGGACCCATGCATGCTAGTACCATTACCTTGTGAGCTTTAAAGTAGTGCCGTAATTTTTTTGAAGCCCACACTAGTGTTAGGCAAGTCTTCTCCATTGCAGTGTATTTCTGTTCGTACTCTACCATCGTTCTGCTGAGGTAGTAGATGGCTTTCTCTTTCTTCTCGTCTTCATCATATTGTCCCAGAATGACTCCCATTGCTTTGTCATTTGCTGAGACATAGAGGATTAAGGGTCTTCCAGGGATTGGTGGCGATAGTATCGAAGGATTGAGGAGGTACTTCTTGATATTGTTGAAGGCTTGGTGACACTGGTCATCTCATATGTACTCGACTCCTCCTTTAAGTAGTCTGTAGAAAGGATCGCATCGGTCTAAGTGTTGGGAGATTAATCTCCTGATGAATTGTAACCTTCCTATCAAGCCTCATAGTTCTTGAATGTTGTTGGGAGGTGACATCTTGAGAATCGCTTTGACTTTCACTAGATCGACTTTGATTCCTCGCTTGCTGACTATGAACCCTAGTAGTTTTCAGGATGTTACTCTGAACACACATTTCTTCGGGTTCATCTTTAGCTGATACTTGTTGGATTGTTCTAGCATCAGTTGGAGTGCTTCAGCGTGTCCTATGCGGGTTTGAGACTTCACCAATATGTCGTCGACGTAGACTTCTACGTACTTGTGCATCATGTCGTGAAATATGGCTATCATGGTGTGTTAATAGGTGGCTCCTGCATTCTTCAAGACGAAAGGCATGACGACGTAGCAGTAGGTCCCCCATGTCGTAGTGAATGAAGTCTTCTTGTGGTCAAATTTTGCTTCCTTGATCTGCTTGTATCTGGAGAAGCCATCCATGAAAGACATCAGCTCATGTCCGATAGTGTTATCTACCAAAGTGTCGATGTGCGATAGAGGAAAATAATCTTTTGGGCATGCCTGGTTAAGGTTTCAGAAGTTAATGCACTCCCGTACTCTGCCATCCTTCTTGAAGACTAGTACTATGTTTGCAACCCATTTAGGATAGAGGATGACTCGAATGAACTTGGCTTTGTGTAGCTTGTCGACTTCTTCCTTGACTTGCAACATTGTTTGTGGGTGCATTCTTCTGAGTTTCTACTTGACAGGCTTCACATTGGGTTCCAGGACTAAACGACATTCTACTAAGCTCGGGTCCAGACCAGACATGCCTTCGTAGGACCATGTGAAAGAGCTGAGGTTTTCTTAAAGGTCTTGGATGATCTGTTGTCATTCCTTGGGTTGCACTGATCAATAGTTTCTTGGACTTCTCCTCAGTGCCGAAGTTGATCTCTTCTATGGGTTCTACAACAGCTTGAGTCTGCTCGTAGAATCGCCTGATGACCTGTCGGAAGTCCTGTGCCTCCTCAGTAATGGGTTCTCCTCCATCGTTAGTGAGCTCATAAATTGCAAAATTGCTACACTGGGGTGTTAGTTTTGGGAGAGGTAACCCTTCATCAATGTAGTTGATGACTGCGACATCCTCAGTGAGGTTTAGATCTCGTCGGGTATAATTACTGGGTTGTGTTTTCATTGAGACGTCCTGCTCTTTCATGATGGGGAAGCAGTAGGATGGTTGAGCTAAACGGGCTCAAGGGACGGCTTTGAAGTGTCGAAAGTAGCAACACGACTTTGCACAGGTGTATCAGTTGATTCTTCCTTGAACTCATTGGTGCGATCACCACTTGTAGTCTTAAGAGGGAGATCTCTTTGTTGGTCGATAGATGAGTCTGGGATGGAACCCTCTCCTTTTCAAAATATTCTAATTTTTTTGGATTTTAAATTTTAAAATTTTTAAGGGTTTTCCATTAAATTTTTTTTTTTGATAATAAATACGATACAAGGTTGGTTGCCTGAAGGGAACTGACGAGGGTGCCTCCTTTAGTTGGGGAAGCGTGACGGCTGCTAGAGCCGTCGATGCGGGCCTTCGGATGATGTGGATTCGTTCAAAATTTGGTGTTTTTTTTGTAGTCTTCCTCTTGCGTAATCCTTTGGATGTGTGACGAGAGCAGTAGCACATCTGACATTCCCGCCTCTTTTAGCATGTGAATTGTCTCGCTCTCCATGTCATCTAGGTAGCCCTTTGACTCTTCTTCTTCTGGTGCCGGTAATCTTGCTTGAATGTTCCGTGATAGCATCGAGGGTTTTTGTTTTTGTGGGTTGTGATTATGTAGTATAAAATCACACGCCCTGTAGAGAGGTTGGTCTTGATATAAGGGGCACATGCCGCGTTGTGGGCATTCATGGTGAAGAGAGGCAACCCTAAGTTCCTTGAAGAGTGACAAGGGCGGGCCTCCTTCATATGACCAGGGACTCATTATGAAGGTGCATTTTTCACATGGCAGATCTATTTGGTAGTAATCACAAGTAAATGGCCAAACATATTCATACGGCTTGGCTCTTGGATGGGGAGTGGCTCATTCTTGATTGACTTTATTGTTGCTTCCTTCTGTTATTGTTCAATTTACGAGGCTAAAAATATGCGGCCATCCGTTTTCGTTGAGAAGTGACTGCTCGATCTCCTTTGGTTACAAAGTTTGGGGGGTTTAATCTTTGATCAAAGGAGTAAGAAGGTCAAGTATGATGGTACATGCCCTGCAACAAGGTTGGTATGGCTGAATGATACAAGGAGACTCCCACAAGCACTCCCATCCTTCGGGTTCAAGACCGAGGTTGTTGCTATTGGAGCTAGAGTCTTCTTGTTGAGGCTCGTCTTCTTCGCTTGATAACCTTTGAAGGCCTTGGTTTAGTTGCTCTGCTAACTCGAGGACCAGGAGATCTATCTAGTAGTCTTCGTCGTCACTGGGCGGGGCTTGCCATTCCTCCTTTAAGGACTTCCAGAAGATTTGAAGTAATGGTGGCTCCGGTGATTGAAGGTCGTCGAGTGTTAGCTCTTCTTCAACTTCTATGGCTGCAATGTGGAAGTCCTCCTCGTCAGTGGACTCCCACTCTTCAATGAGCAGTTCAGATTTGTGAGGCTTTTGTTCTTCTGCAGTGGGGGGGCTCTTCAGTTCTAAATAGTGGCTCGACTCCTTCAAGTGGTGTATCCATGTCGTTGTCTTGACTCAAGTCCATTAGGTCTGTGAAGGCCTCGACCATTTGCTTGATCTCTATCATCTGGGGTTTGGTGAAGGGTTCTTCTTTCTTCGGTACATTAGACTTCTTGATAGTTCCATAGACAAAATGATCGTATAACGACCACTTGGGCGAAGTCTGGAGGATGTAGACTTGTTTGCCATTTGATTGGTAGCCTACTCCTATGTGCTTGCGGACCTTCTTAGGGATGACAAGTCCTATACGTCCTTGCTTATTTTTACTGAGTCTTGTATGGGAGATGTATCCCAATTGATACATGAGGTCCCACCCCTTTATCGCAGTTGTGTTTATGTCATACAGTCGTGTGAGGTCAGAACCTGTTGCTCTCTTTGTTAATCTTGGTCGGCATCTTGGGGGAGAGCAGGGATGGCTGAGTTCTGCTACTGACATGTCATCGGGAGTGTCCATCCTCTTGATGTGGCTAGTGCCCAGCACCGAGTCATGAGCCGTTGGAATGCTTGTCGCATAATCAGTGTCCATATTTTTGGAAGGTGCATCGGTGTACACCCTGACGATGGTGTCCTCATGGAGGAACTTGACACATTGATGATATGTGGATGCCACGACTTTCATGGATTCTAACCATTTTCTGCCTAGGATGAGGTTGTAGGTGCTGGAGGAGTTTGATACATGGAACACGGTGTTAGTGGTCACCAGTCCTAATCGCACATGAAGCTTGATGATGCCTTTGACGAAATGTCTCGAGTTGTCATAGGCGATGAGGGATGACGAGGAAGGTCGTATATCATGTTTCGTGTACTTGAGGGTTTTGAGTGTCATCATCGGGCAGATGTTCAGTCTCATTCCTGTGTCGACCAGTGCGTGAGGAACTGAGAATCTTTTGATGATCACTGTCAGGTATATGGGAGCTAAACTTTCCCGTAAAGACTCTTGTGGCATATCTGCATTTGTAAAGGTAAGTGCTGGAGGTTGAGCCATAACCGAAGTAATCTCGTGTAACTCATCTAGAGTAGTATCTTCGTCTATGCGTGTCTCCTATAGCATCTTCATCAGGAATTGATGGTGCTCTGGAGACTTTTTGATGAGTTCCAATATCGATATCTGGGCTGGGGCTTTCTCTAGGTGCCATAAGAGGTCGTACTCCTGTCCAGATCCCAGGGCTAGTTCCTTTCCAGGCCTGTGTGCTCTGTTCATTGTTGGCTGAAGTGGTTGAGGTGTCGAAACTAGCGATGGAGGGATCATGTGAGGGGGAGGAGGCAGATTGTTTTCTTTGTCTCTTATTATCTTTTTTGATGGCTGAGTAAAATGGTGGTGGTGGATAGTTGGTCCTTGACTTGAGGACCGGGCATGCGAGCCGTTGATCTTTGAGACACGCTGTGACTTGGGTAGACAAGCCTCCTGAAACATTTATCATGAATGGGGTGAAGTTTTAGGAAGGGATACGTACCAGGGTGATATCAGTCCACGGATGGAGGTACTGCGTGTAGTCTTCCTCTTCCAGGAAGGTGGAGATCAAAGCCTTCTCCTCTCTTAGGTCTTCATCTTCATGATTTGCTTCGGCATTTGGCTTGTGTTGAGCCGTGGTCTCGGATGTCTGGTTTGGAGCATCGTCGTTTCGTGGTGATGCTTGAGGAGGGGCTCCTTTGGTTTCAGGTTTTGAGTCAGATAGGGGAAGTGGTAGTGGGGTTGGCTCCAGGTTTGGAGGAGTTAGGGGTTCTGGTAGATGTTTGTTGAGGTTAGGTCTCCGAGTCTTGAATGATTGGACTCTGACTTGAGTGAAGGTTGGATATGGGGGGATTCGAAGGTATAATTCGAGTAATCAAAGTTGAGAGATGTGGCCGAATGACTGGGAAGCTTAGAGGTTCGACTGGATTAACTAAGGTATCTAGAGGATTACTGCGAGTGATCAAGGCGGACGGGTGGAAGGGGAGTTGGCTAGGGAGATCTACTGTGGTGATGTGGGAGAGCGACCCTTGATTATGGTTTGACATGGGATTGTTGATGATCCCTAAGTTTTGCGGGGGACTGATTCTTATTCTAGTTGGAATTCTCAAGGGACTCTAAGTCGATTTGGTTTCGATTGTTCATATCATAGATGACTTCTCACAAGACCCAACAATCCTCCAAGTTATGTCCTGTAAATAGATGGAAGGTGTAAAACTTGCTGTAGTCGAGATGTGCGGGCCAAGGGCATGGTCGCTCTGGTGGGAATCTGATCAGGTTTTGATTGCCGAGAAGACGAAAGATGTTAGGGATGGTGTTAGGCAATGGAAGGTAGTGCTCGAGCTTTGGTTGATAAGGAGGCCTAGCTTGTTGGTTGAAGTTTTGCGATGGGGGCATATAGTTGTAATTTGGGCCGTATTCTGGTTCTGGTTCTGGTAGTTGTTCTAGTTAGGGTATTGATTTCAGTTCTGATACAGGTTCTGGTTCTAATTCTGATTCGGATATCATTACTGATTTTAATTCTGGTAGTGGTATGTCCAGAATTCCTTGGTTGGAAGTTCCCACTTCCAAAGTTTTGTCCTTAGTTGGCAACCGTGTTGACTTGCTTAGAGCTGGAGGTCCTTTTATTGTTCCTGATCTTCGAGTCGCTAGAAGGAGCAACTTTTGATGTTATTATCAAGAAGACAAGATCTCTGCCCTTGATATGTCGTTGGATGCGATTAGTGCGCAGATGGAGGGTAGCGAAGTCTGGGCAATAGCTTATAATAAGGGCGCTTTGAGAATCTTGGGGATATCCTCTATTCTTACAGTGGTGTCATTCTTGATGGTCTGAGGGTGAGCTCTATCTTGGCAATTATCTTTAAAGAGGGTGCAGGTGGTTTGCCTTGGTGGTGATATATGTGATGATACCGTGCTCGGAGTGAGCGGCGGTCTCTCCTCTTTATCACTCTCGTTCCTCTTGATTTTGTTGATCTCTGAAAGTTTCGTATGTGACAAGCATGCCTCGGAGTAGTTCTTCAGCTTCTTCGCCTCCTCTTTTCAATTTCTAGACTCCGAGTTCCACTAGTTGTCGAGCCGTGAAGTTCTGCCTGATGTTGTTGTCCCTCCTACCGTCGTTGTTATTGGTGCTTAGGGGAGTGAAGGGATTTTATTCATTGTCGGTCATGTTTATTTTGGGATGACATTGGGCTGAGTCATACGATGGCTCGTCGTCATAGATGGGGTTGTCGTGGTACTCCCATAATGGTGGGTCACTACTACTAGTAAGGTTGATCCTATGTATTCGTGACATCTCTAGTCTTTGATAGATGTTCATACAATTTGGAGGAGCTCTCGAGGGTGTAAGTGTGTGCGAAGAGTGACAGAATGTAAAACTAAAAAACTAAATAAAAAAAGGGAACCTTAGCAGAAAAGGGTCCCACTGCGATCGCCAGTCTATTGGAATGTACTTTTTCTGGGTTCCTTTCGGTACCCAGAAGAAGTGGCCTAATTTGGTCCTTGTGGACTCTGGCAGAAAGCGACAAAATAATAAAATATTAAATGCATAAAGTAAAGAGGCAAATTCTAAATGAAAAATACCTGGGTTGATGGGAGCGCCATTTGCAATATAGTTATCGACACTGCAACATATCGCTGATCACGCTTTTACGGGGTGTGGGTTAGCTCCTTTACTGAACGTCAGCCGGCTGACTTCAGCAGTTGTGGGTCGCTAAAATCTAACTAGTCTAGTTTCCTAATCCTATTCTGATTCTAATTAAAAAAGGGAGGTTGTTGCCCGTTATGCTGAGGAGGATTGGCCCCGTTCTCAGGTACCCTCCGTAAGCTCCCTTGGGCAAATCGGCTAGGCTAAGGGCAATTTTATAAATACTAAGAATTAAAGACCGAATTTAAGTTAAACTAAGAGCTAACAAAGAGGATACTTGAAGCTGATCACTTCTTCCTCTGTGCTTCTCCTTCTTCTAGTGCCGCAGAGAGAACTTTGAACTTTCTAAGCTTGGAGGAGAGAAACTTGAGAATTGGATGATCTGGTCGTGGGGTAGGGGGATCTATTTATAGGTATAGGGTTAATTCGTGCCCTAGTGCCAGTGCGCAATTGGTGAATTGCGTGCCTGTATCTTGGCATGTAATTGGATTGCATGCACTTTCCAGTGCTCTTAACCCGACTTTGAGTCGGTCACAGAATCGAGAATGGCCGACTGACTGGCTCAACCGGGAATCATAGTCCCAGTACACCTTGGAACCAATTACGCGTAGGTGAGAGTGTGTGTAATCCAATTGCGCACGTGGGGACGAGTGCACAATTGGGAAGTTTGGGTGGTCTTGGGATTTAGAGGCCTGGTTCAACAGGGAACTAATTACTCGCGTCAAGTGAAGTGTGTAAATGATTGCGCGCTCTGGTTAGGGTGTGTGATCGGGTCTCAAGGCGGTCTATGGAAGGGAGTATTCTGGTCCAAGTGGGACCAATTGTGCGCATGTATCCGTGCGTGTGGTCAATTACGTGCGTGGGTTAGGGCGCGTAATAAGGGAACTTCCCGAGCTATGTCGAGTCTGAGTCAATGAGGTTGAGGTTTCAAGCCAGAACTCCCCCATACCTTGTTTGTGCATTATATGGGTCCTGGATGTGGGATTTTAAGGTCTTCAGAGAGGGTCGGTCCCTTTCCGGAGATTATGGGTAAGGTCATAGGTTGACCGAACAGGTTTGTATACTCTAAGAGGACGAAAATGGGGGTGTCTACAATACCATCAGGACCCATGGATTTAATAGGGTACATCTGAAAAAGAGCGTCATGGACTTCTTTTGCCATGTATTGACGAGATAACCACATATTTTGTTTAGCCATGACCTTAGCATCAACTCCTTGGAGGGCCTCATCGATTCTGGTGGAGTTGGAGGAAGTGAAAAGATTTGAGAAATATGTTGTTATAATATTTTCCAAATCACTCTGAGAGGTGAACCATTTCCCATTTTCATCATTGAAACCCTTGATGAAGTTATTCTTCCTACGTTGGGATGCTGTAGAGTGGAAAAATTGTGTTCCTATCACCATGTTTCAGCCATAGGTCAATTGAGCGTTGTTGCAACATTAATTCTTCCTTCCCCATAAGATCATTTATCTCCTTAAGCATATTCTTCTCTTCTGTACTGTTTAGGAATGATGGATCAGAGCATCTTTGTAGTTTTAAGGAATTGTGGACTTTAGCATGATGGGATTGAATATTTCCAAGAACTTCTTTATTCCATTTTAACAATTGTTTTGAGAGACTTTCGATCTTGCTACATAGGTTGGAAGTAGAATCAAGTTGCATTAGATCCCACTGGTTTTTTATGATTTCTGCGTAATACTTTGATTGGGTCCACATTGATTCAAATTGAAACCTTTTAGTGTCCCTATACCACTCACTGTTTTTACCAAGATCTAATGCGATGATAGGAGAGTGATCAGATTTTGAAGAGATCAGATGTTGTACATTTACCGAAGGGAACAAGGTCAGCCATTCATTATTTGCAAAGCCTCTATGTAATTTTTCTTCAATAAGGTCAGCCCCATGTTTTTTATTGGACCAAGTAAATTTGTAATTGGAGTAACCAAGATCCACCAAGCCAATAAAATCCAGGGCATTTCAGAATTGATCAAGCTGAGCTTGCATTTTTAGATTACCTATTCTCTTTTCGTGATGGAAAAGCACTTCGTTAAAATCCCCAACACATAACCAAGGTTGGTCATTTTTATGACCAAACAGTGATAGAAGCTCCCAGGATTGTGCCAAATTCTGAATTTCAGGAGCACCATAAAAACTGGTCAGCCTCCATGTTTTCCCAATAGAAACGTTCATATGGTGTTTAGAGAAACTTTGGAGATCCACCTTCCACTCATCTTTCCACAGTAAAGCAAGCCCTCTCACTTTACCTATAGCGTCAACAAAAATACCATTCTAAAACCCAATTTGAAACTTAATAGTCTCCATCCTTCTAGCGCAAAACTTAGTCTCCATTAGAAATAAAGCCCTAGGTCTTTCCTCAATAGGAGACGGAGGCCACGAACTGTCTGAGGGTTCCCAAGCCCTCGATAGTTCCACCAAAGTATTTTCATTATTTTCGGCGAGGTTGCACAACAATCATCGCCGATACTAACAGATCATCATCTTCCATGGGAGAGCTCGGTGACCCTCTGCGTCTATTTTTCGAGGGAAATTTGGGTTCCTCCACACGAGCATTGTGATGGGACATATCTTGGGTTGGGATTAAAGGGGTTAAACTTTGGAGGGATATAGGTTTAGCTTTTATACTTGGGATGGGTTTGGCTGGACTGGGAGAGGTAGACATGGATGGGCTTGTCAAAATGCAATTGAGAGTTTGATTTTTAAGGGATTGGTCGACGATTTTCAGAATTTTGGCTTGAACTGAATGTGGTGACTTTTCCATAGCAGGATCATCCTGACAATGTAAGGTAATGGACTGGTATGGGATCTGGGTATTTTGGGTCGGGTTTGGGTTAGCTTGGGACTCGGTCAGGGTCTGGTTCGGGTTCTGGATAACTTGAATCAGGATTTGGTTCTCTAGTATTGGGTTCAGGTTGTGGGCTGACAAAGATAGGATTCTTGACTGGTAAGGGATTTGAGGTTTTTGGGTCGGGTTCGGGTTGGCTTGGGATGCGATCGGGGTCTGGTTCGGGTTTTGGATAACTTGAGTCGGGTTGTGGGTACCTAGAAACATGCTCAATTTTGTGGGTTGGATTCCTTGGGTCGAGTTTTGAAGTTTTGGAGCTCAGTTGCGGCTCCCTTGGGTCTGCTTCGAATTTGAAGAACATAATATATTGTTCGATAAAAGGCAAGGATGGGTATCAACCGAGATCGTGGAAGGAAAGGGATAAGATGGGGACTTTGCTTGCTGTACACCGGTAAAAGGGGTAGTGGATTTAAGGGATAATTCCAAGGGCCATTGTGCTTCCAAAGAAATAGGGGGTTTTGTTCAAAAAGGGGCTTGATTGCTGAAAGTGGAGATCTTGGTGCTGCAGTTATCTCAAGAGGGGTAGTGGATTTGAGGGAAAATTCCAAGGGCAGTTGTGGTTCCAAAGAAATAGGGGGTTTTACTAGAAAAGGGGCTTGATTGCTGGGAAGTGGAGATCTAGGTGCAACCGTTACCTCAAGAGGGGTCCAGGAATTAGGCGTCTCCTCATTCAACGCTTGAGATTCTGTAGTCGTTGCTTCAAGATTTTTGCAGATTTCTGGGGAACTCTCAATCCGTGGAGAAGTCATCTTCTCTGATGCTCCTTCCATTATAGGGCCACTGATTTTTGCAGTAGAAACTCCACTCGAGGAAATTCTAGGTGAATTCTGAGATCGCAACCAAGGACCATACTTATTGCTTTCTGTTGAGTCACGATTGGGTGTGACCGATAACGCCACAAATGTAACAGAAACTAGGAAGCCACTCATATTGAATTTGCAGCCATTTAGTTGGAAGGTTTGGGAATTTGAATCGTAGACCTCGCCGTAAAGGTTTTGTGACATCAATACAAATTCTAATTTGAAGAAAGGAGCCCCAACAATTGCCATTAACATCCGCCTCAACTCTCTCAAGATCTCCCAAGATTTTGGCAATCTTTTCACCTTCTTGAGAATTCATGGCACCAAGAGGGAGACCCATGATGCGAATCCAGAAAGCAACTTTGTTGAATTCAACTTCATTGACCGATTTATCCAGCAAGAGCTCAGATAGAACTATTCGATGACCATCAAAACTCCAAGGTCTTTGTTTCCAAATACGCCCTAAGTTCGCTTGGTTGGGGAAGCTAAGAAGAAAGATATTTTCGATCATCTCCCTGATGCTTAAATCATTTTTTAAATTCCACATACATCCCACCGGATGTTTGAATGCTTTGGAGTTTAACTTCTTGGGGCAAAGGACTTTTCCCATAAGGAAGTGGCCAATAGAATCATTAATCTTATCAAGGTTAACAACCACCTCGACTTGTTCATTTGAAATAAGATTGAGTTTTGCATGTAAATCCTCCATGATGGTATCAATGGTAACCTCCATGTCAACATACCAGAGAAAGAAAAATAAAAACACTACACAGGGGAAGGGGAAAGAAAAGAGGAAAAGGCTCTCATAGGGAGAGAAAGAAGAACTCTCAGAGGGAGAGAGTGTAATAACCCCCAATTTTCGTAAACCATGTAGGTCAGGTGTGTGTAAGTGTGTATATGGTTCACAAGGGAACCCATGCACAAGTTCACACCTTGGTGTGTGTATGTGTCTAACACATTGGGTGTTAGAGGTTAAGTAACACCTATCTATGGTGTTGGTGTTTAACAAGTTGACAAACTCAACTAATAGAGATAAGGGGGTCTCACACGTGAGTTTCTTTTCTTGCTTGAGTTGTTGAGAAATAGAGAGAGAGAGAGAGAGCAAGAGAGGAGAAAGAGTTTTTGAAGAGAATAACCTCACCAAATCTCAACCATTTTAGATCTAATAGAAGGTAAATGCTACTAAGTGTGCATGGGATTAAGCTACCTTTAATGCATTGAATCCTCCATGGATAGGATCTTCTCTTAGTGTGAAGGTGTGGAGTAGACTTGGGTTTTGAAACCCTTTTTGGTTTCCAAGAGAGAAAGAACCGATCCATGGAGGATTCAATGCATTAAAGGTATGGATTTAATACTTTTTATACTGTAAAAATAGCATTTAATGTTTCTTAAAAATGGTGTATAAAATGATTGAGATTTGGTGAAGATGAGTATCTTCTATTTAAACCCCTTTTCTTTCTTCTCTCTTTCTCTCTCTATTTCTCAACTACTCAAACAAGAAAAGAAATCCACGTGTGAGAACCCCTTATCTCTATTAGTTGAGTTTGCCAGCTTGTTAAACGCCAACACCATAGATAGGTGTTACTTAACCTTTAACACCCAATGTGTTAGACACATACACACACCAAGGTGTGAACTTTTGTATCCTTCCCAAACCCTTAGGAATCATCCCAAATCCTTTAGAATTGACCCCAAACCTTTAGAAATCAATCTCGACCCTTAGAACCCCTTTCGAACCCTAAACCTAACCTTCCCGGGTAATGGATGAAGAGTGGTATACCAGTGCTAATTGAGTTCTTATTCTACTATTAAGTTATATACTATTGGAAAGAGGAATTCCCCAGCTTTCCAACGATCAAAGAATCGCCTCAATCGGAGTTATACAGCAAAAGTTATGACGATTTAAAAATTGAACAGTTTTACAGGATTTTGGCTTGGCGCAACTATTATTATTTGCGCCAGGCATATGAAGAGTACCTGTGGTTTTTTGCTCTGAAAATCGAGATTGAAGCTTGACTTGTTAACCATCTTGATCTTTGGGGGGTGTTTTGCTACTTCTATTACACTCTTTTAATGCCTATTTGTAACCCTTAAGTGATTTGAAACACTAACCTATCATCCACCATTAAAACCATTCCCACACATCTCAAAGCTCTCAAAATCTTAGGAAACCTTAGATTAGAGATTACCTAGTTGCTAACCCTAATTAGCATCTAAGTAGCCTCCTAACCTACCCTTTTCCTATAAATAGAGCCCCCCTCCCCTTGGATTAAAGGTTGAGAAAATTACTTAAGAGAGAAAGAGCTTAAAGTGAGAAGATCTTTCTCCCTTTGGTGCACCATTGCTCATTCAAATTCCAGAATTGATAAACCTCCTTCCAAGCCTTACTTTTCATAAAAAGCCTCTAGGTTAGGTGTGTGCTATCCATTTGCCTTCCCTCTCTACCTCTTAGCTAGCAAGCCTTAGAGGTTAGAACCCCTTTTTTCACCATACAAGCCTTTAAAATCTCATCAAAGAAAGCCTACGCATGACTCCTCGACGGTGCAACAAGGGCCCAAGAGCTTTGGCTCTCCCCTCTATTCCTTTACCTTCTCGGTCATTCCTCATCCTCCCATTTGTGCCGTTATGCTGCCAAATTTTTGGTAGGAATGAAGGGGCACAAATAGGATTTTAAGCCCCTTTGGGCAAGAAGCCTTTTTCTTTTCTTTTATATTATTTTTATTTTGGCCATAAGTAGAGACCGCATTAAGCGGGTTGATTGAGTACCTAACACCTTCCCAATCGATAACCGAAGCCCCTACCCAAGAACCTTTAGTGTGAACCGGATTCAGACTCATATTTATGGAACTTCGGTACTTGTAAAAATGATACAGGTTTCTCAGGTCACAAAAAGCTCCAGGTGGTGACTCTATATTTTTGTTAGCGAGCGTATCGTCGCGATGGGATCGTCAAAAAATTCTACGGTTGCACAAATGGCGACTCTGCTGGGGAGTAGCTTGTAGAGCTTCCCCTTGAACTTGGCCTCTTTATTTTTTAGTTTACTAACCTTTAATTGCTATTTTTATTTTATTTTTACTCACCCCTCCGATTAAGTCATTTTACTTACCCCTACTTTTACGCTATTTATAAGCCTTAGCCGATTGGCGGGCCTACATGCGCATTGTCTTTTAATTTTCTTTATTTTTTCGTCATTTTAGTGCCTTAGCCGATTGGCAGGCCTAGTTGCGCATTGTCTTTTAATTTTCTTTTAATTTTTATCATTTAAAGTACCTTAGCCGATTGGTGGGCCTACTTGTGCAAGCATATTCTAATAGTGGACGCCGGCTCGTAGTGGCGGCACAGGATCATCACTCCCGATTTTTGGACTTAAGAAAACTTCTATAAAAATATTCTTTTTGAAAAAAAAATTAAAACTGAATCAAGAAAGGGGACTTAATCAGTATTTTTTTTTACGGGATAGATTTTTAAAGGGTTGGGTTATTAGGCATACATACAACCACACGGGTCTTAGTATGGTGGCAGCCTCTAGTGGTAATGATCCAAAAAAGTCCCAACTCACCTAGTATCCGAGAAGGCGCTTGCGTCGGAGGTATATCGGGTGGGTCACCTATTCCTACATGCTTAAAACCCTTTGGGGAGCTCGCTAGCAGTTATACCGGACTCAAACCTTTAGGTTTGTTGAAGAGAGAACGATTTACTAAAAAATCAGTCAGTTCCCGAAAGCCTAGCTTCCACAAAAACCAAAAAAAGAGACTCATTTCAGGTGCTGTTTACTACTGTCATAAACTCTTGGAGCCCCATTTTAGCCTGATGTAAGTATTAGTTGCGCCAGTACAAAATTCCTGGAATTATACCTGGCGCAACTATTAGTTGTGCCAACTTTAAATCTGGCAAATTTTACCTTGGCGCAACTAATAGTTGCGCCAGTATAAAATAGGGACATTTTTAGCCTGGCGCATGTATTAGTTGTGCCAAGCCTGTTCTGGACAGTAGCAGCCCGAATCTGTGGCCTTTTTCACATCCCGAGTTCCCCGATTAGCCTCTGTTTGGGCCCCACCATCTCCGACACGTAATATGCCCTTGTTGGTCAAAAGAAGGTAACTTTTTTTTGACTCATTTCGGGGGATCGAGTTATTTGTCTCGATTTTTGTGCCTTTAATAGATCAAAGATCTTCCTTTGATTTTTCTAAAGTGCTTTGGAATCGTCGTCGCGAGTCCTAAATTAAGGTACGAAAGCCACCCGAGAAGGGAATTCCAAGGCCTCAGAACTTTTTTTTTTACAAAAAATTTCTTTCCAAAAAAATTAAAAATAAAAAAACCTAAAAACTAGAGTCTTTGTAGTGCCGGCATAACAGCATCATCTTACCCTCCATCATCCCGTAGGGGAAGAAGGAGAAAATTTTTCAGGCCTTATCCAAGGCACTCATACCCAACCCGTCAGGCTCGTCCCTACCACATTCTCCAACCCACTCCCATTCGGGAGAAGTTTTGTCCACCATCCCCCTCACCCAATCACCTTTTGCAATTATCGGGTCCTTTGGTACCCCCATTTTTCCAACCACCACTTTCCAAAATATCCAAAATCAACCCCCCTATTCCCCATCTTTTGCTCAAACCATGCCCATTTTTCCTCCCATATCCATGCTAAATCTAACACATTTCTCATCCACATCCATACAAAACCCAACCCAATTTTCTCCATCTGCATCCATGCCCCATTTCCTACATGACCTAAGGCCCATTGGCCCAAATCCCCACTTTCCACATGCCCCAAGGCCCATTGGCCCAAAACCCAACCACCCACACATACCAAGGGCCCATGGCCCAAACCCATCAAGGGCCCATGGACCAAACTCACCAATGGCCCATGGCCCATACCCTCCAAAACCCAATGGGTTAGACCCACATACCCCAAGCCCAAACCCAGACCCAAGGGCCCATGGCCTAGACCCATCAGGCTCAGACCCACCAATGGCCCATACCCCTCAAAACCCAATAGGCCTAACCCAAATCCACCAAGGGTCCATGGCCCAGACCCATCAGGCCTAAACCCACCAATGGCCCATGGCCCAAACCCTCCAAAGCCCATTGGGCTATACCCATCAAGGCCTAATGGGCCAAGACCCGCCAAATCCCTTGCCCTTTACCCAAGCCCAACTTGACCAAGGCCTTATGGCCCAAAATCCCAGGGCTTCATGGCCCAAGCCCAAGCCCCACACTCATACCTTCCACAATACCCCCAACATTTCACCCACCCCTAACCTTCACACCCGGGTCAAACCCATGCCATACCACAAACCCAATTTTCTCATGGCCCCATACCCCAAGGCCATCTCCAAACCTTCCCCCATGTCCAATGGCCTCATCAGGCCCCACCCCTAAACCAAACTACCACTCACCCCCATCACCCCACAACACTTCCCTTACATTCAAGGGGCTCACCCAACCCACATCCAGTCCAATCCCATCCAGTCCATACATTAACATGAAAATCTCGTCCTCATTGCACCCTATGTAGACCAGCAGTATGAAGAGGACGAGATTAGAAATAGTGGGGCCTATACCGGGGCAGTGACCAATGCCAATCCTCCACCTGTAATTACCCCACCCCTGGCAGCCCAAAGTGAGTCCAGGCTAATAATTGAGAAGACAGCCCCCATGTCCAAGGAGTCGGAATAGCTGAAAGAACAGTTGGATAAAATTCAGAAGCAATTACAGAAGATGGGTGGTGCTGAAATCCATGCCACATACTTCACGGACTTATGCCTGTTTGCTGAGATCCCCCTACCCCCTAAATTCAAAATGTCAGTCTTCGATAAATATAATGGCACAGACAACCCTATTGCACACCTTAAGTCCTACTATGGGGACATGTGACAATACGACAAAGACGAATGACTCCTTATCAAAGTGTTCCAGAAAAGTTTAACCGGCTCAGCTGTAAGATGGTTCACATCTCTTGAACCATCAATGATTAAAATGTGGAAATATCTGACCCACCTATTCCAAGAGCAATATGTCTATAAATAGACATGGAGCCACACAAGTCAGATCTAGCCCGATTGAAGCAGAACTCTAATGAAACCTTCAGTGATTACTTAGGGCGTTGGCTACACTGACAGCTCAAGTCAGAACCAGGATACCTGACGACAAGCATATAGAGATGATCTTAAAGAATATCCTGTCAGTGACTTTAGATTTTCTTATATACCAGCAGCAGTCCAGTTTTGCTGACTTGGTAAGGAATTCTAATCGCTGTGAGGATGCCATTAGAGAAGGGCAGCTGAACAAGAATACATCCGGGTTAGGAGGTTCTCTGAGCAGAGAAATGATGGAAGAACAGGGGTAGAGGTACAAAATATTGCAAACACCTGGCCCAATAATAACAATATAGCCCCCTTCCAATTTAAAGTAACTCAACCAGCTCCCGTCAGAACAGGGCCAGTACAGAGAGTTGGAAATGGGCAGAGAATGTAAATGACCCCAGAGAGGAGAGCCTATTATGATCGAGTTTTTACGCCCTTGGGGCAATCCCTGAGTGTACTTTTGCCATTATTAATTGAAAATGATTTAAGAATTGTTCTCCAACCACGACCTCATCCCAATTCGATTCTATATAATTTAAACCCCAATACTCACTGCAATTTCCATTAGGGTTCGGGTCACCCGACTGCTCGTTGCTTCCCATTGAAGCACGCGATCTAAGACTTAATCGATGCTGGGAAGATCATTTCCCCTGCACCACCCAAGCAAACCAGCATACGAATATCCATTAGGTGCCTTTATCACCACACCCTATCGGAATAGCAGGTCCCAGACCCACTGTAGGGATGGTAGAGGAATCTGAAGAAGAATTGGAGTTTGATTCGTCAGACTTCATTTGTAATCAGGAAACTTTCATGGCCCCAAGGTGGAGAGACCAAGAAGAAAAAATTGTTGGGGTAATTGAACCCCTAAATCTGGCAGATTATTTCCCCACTCCTACGTCACAAGTTGAGCCCCTAGATCTTAGGGCCTAATTTCTAGCACCCGCACCCATCAATTACGTACAAATAAATGCGTACCAACTGTACACCACCACCCCAATCAATTACCCAATAAACCAGCAGGCCCCCAATCCTCCACCGCCAATAAACTACCAATGGCTTGCGCCCACCCCATTACCCTCGGTTCAACCACTTGCAAACTCCACAACCCCCGTCAATTACCTAATGACCCATCAAACCCCCAATCGTCCACCGCCCATTAGCTACCAATGGCCTACACCCACCCCATTACTCCCGGTGCAACCACCGTTAAACCTCACCACCCCTACCTGGCCAAATTTTTCCACCCATCCTTCACTGAGGTAAACCAAGTCTTACCTACCTTACTCAAGCCATCAACACACAAACGTCAAGAGCCTGCAGCCCTACCATTTCAGATCACGGGGCCAACCTATGATCCTCATCAGGTCCCGCTGAGCTATGAACAGACCAATGCTAATACCGGCAGTAGCAGCAGGGAAGGGGCCGTGGACTTCGTTATCAGATTGGGAAAGATCTTGAAACAACCTGAGGCAGCAACGATAATAGCAACAACAATAGCAGCAGCACCAGTATGGTCGAAGGGAAAGAAAGACAGTGCCGTCCACCCCTTTGAAAAGATGAGCCGGGAGCGGGAGCACATCCTTGAGACCCAACTAAGAAGAATGCTAGCCCATATAGCTGTCTGGGATCTATTAATGACGTCCCCACTCCATTTTTAAGCTTTAATGGGAGCGTTAAAGAATGCCAATGTATCCCAGCAGGTAAGCCCAGATGAAGTTGGCAAATAATTGGACAAGTAATGGCACCCAATGCCATTTCATTTTCGGACGCAGATCTGTCGGAGGAGGGAAACAGTCATGCTAAATCCCTCAATATTACTAGCGAATATGAGAACATGATAATTCCCTTAGTTCTAATTGACAACGGGTCGGGCTCTGAATGTATGCCCATTGCGGACTGCCACCAAAATCGGTGTGGACCCCTGTATGCTGAGGCCGACAAGAACAAGTGCTCGGGGTTTTGATAACACAAGAATAGAAATAATGGGAGAGGTTGACCTTGAGTTAGTAATCGGGTCCATGACCTTTTCCATACCTTTCCAAGTGATGGATATCAAATCTTTGTTTAATCTGCTAATAGGATGCCCCTGGTTGCATGAGGTTGGGGCGATACCTTCTACTCTCCATCAAAAATTAAAATTCATATCCAGGCAGAAGGTGATCACCATCATTGGTGAAGGGCATGACGACAAAGACAAGGCCACCCATAGCATTAAAAATCCCAAAGTAATGGATGTGCCACATACTGAGGAAGACACCGACCTCCATAGTTTCGAATATGAGGTGTCAACAGTAGGCCCAGAACCTCCGAAAAGCATAGTCTCCAAAATCGACGACAGAACAGAAGCAACAGTGGCGATGCTCCAGAAATGGGGCTATTAAAAAGGCAGAGGACTCGAGCCCAGACTACAGGGCAGAAGAGAGCCGATAATAGCCAAGGGACAGAAAGTTCGTTTTGGGTTAGGTTACAAGCCCACAAAGAAAGAGGTCCAAGAAGCCAAGGAGAAGGCCCGTGAGACGGCGATTGCAAGAGCCATGGGGATACACTTGGAAGAGGAGAAGCCTCATCCCAGACCACACATCAGGGAATCCTTTGTAAGTGCAGGGGTTGTGAAGCTTGACCAAAATGGGGAAACTCGATTAGCCCCACACAAGCCCACAACACCAGTTCACCCCACCAATCCCCACGTTACCCTTCCTAGCCTAGAGATAGATTTGGCCGCGTTATCCCTCTTTGAGGAACGACTGCCAGTACCTGAACAAACTCTCCCTATGGTAAATCACCACAAAATGGTGTTAACATTTGAGGACATCATCTCAGGCGAAATAGGGATCAACATGATGGAAGCTGACTCCAATGAGCCATATCAGTCAGCCCCCTCTATCCAATCAGGTAAAGGAGCGGCCCCTCAGGTACGCAATTAGGTATCTTTTCCCCAAACCCTGGAAGCGGGGAGTGGCCTAACATTTGGCACTCATTTCCTAAAAAGAAATAACCTATAAAAAGTGAGATAAGTCCTTGACAGGCAATACCTTGTATATACACAGACTCATGCTGCCAAGGGTCCGTCTCTAAAGAAAATAAAAATTCCAAAAACATTGAAAAGATATAAAGTCCAAAAATATTATCATTTAAAATTCCAGATAAAATCCTGCAAAAAGATGCCTTAATTGAAATAATCATCTCACGTAAAATCGACCCCTTTCCTATAAAAATATAAGAAGTGGTAGGAATTACAAGTCTGGAAGAGGATATCCTTTTAGAGGAGCTCCCCAATGAGCTCCTTGACCGGTTTGCCAAATTTGAGCATAGCCCTACCCCCATTATCGAGGAAACTGAGGACATTAATCTAGGGACTGAGGAGATTCCCCACATTACCAAAATCGGAACGTCGCTCTCTCTCGAAGAAAGAAAAAACATGATCGATTTCCTTCGGTCATACCAAGACATTTTTGCCTGGTCATACAAGGACATGCCTAGTCTGGACACTGATTTGGTTGAGCATGAGTTGCCTCTCTACCCTGATATGAAGCCGGCTAAGCAGAAGCTGATACGTCTCTGACCCGAGTGGATGTTGAAAGTGAAGGACGAGGTCATCAAGTAGTATGACGCGGGATTTCTCATGGTATCCAAATACCCGTAGTGGCTAGCTAATATCATGCCTGTGCCGAAGAAGGATGGAAAGGTCCGCATGTCTATCGACTTTCGCAATTTGAACAGGGCGAGCCCGAAGGACGATTTCCCATTACCGCACTGCTAAGCACGAGATGCTTTCTTTTATGGACGGATTCTCCTGATACAATCAGATAAAGATGGCAAAGGCAGATCGAGAGAAGACTGCGTCCATCACTCCTTGGGGAACCTTTTACTAGAGAGTCATGCCATTTGGGCTAAAGAATGTCGGTGCAACGTACCAGAGAGCAATGACTACGCTGTTTCATGACATGATGCACCGAGAAATTGAAGTGTATGTCGTTGATATGATAGCCAAGTCACCGGAGCGAAGCGATCACTTGATAAACCTTCAGAAACTGTTTGAGAGGCTGAGAAAGTACAGGTTATGTCTGAATCAACAGAAGTGCGCTTTTGGCGCTATGTCCAAAAAATTGTTGGGATTTATCATCAATAGGAGAGGGATTGAGGTCGACCCAGTCAAAGTCAAAGCTATCACAGAAATGCTGCCACTGTATACTAAGAAAGAAGTTAGAGGGTTCTTGGGTAGAATACAGTATATCAGTCGGTTCATTACACAACTAACTCCAATCTGTATGCCGATCTTCAAACTATTAAGGAAGAACTCACCCGTTGAATGGAACGACGACTGCTAGGCAGCATTCGATAAAATCAAAAGCTACCTCCTTAACCCACCTGTGTTGGTACCACCCGAGCCAGGGAGACCACTCTTAATGTATCTTTCCAAGATGGAAGTTTCGATGGGGTGTGTCTTAGGGTAGCATGAGGAGACGGGAAGAAGAGAGCAGGCCATCTACTATCTGAGCAAGAAGTTTACTGATTATGAAATGTGCTATTCTCATCTGGAGAAAGCATGCCTGGCTCTTGTATGGGCTACTCAGAGACTCAGCCATTACTTGCTATCCCAAGACATTCTACTTTTAGCCCGAATGGACACTTTGAAGTACCTTTTTGAGAAGCCGGCTCTTACTGGACGAACTGCACGATGACAGTTTTTATTGTCTGAGTTTGACATCACGTACGTCACTTAGAAGTAGATTAAGGAACAGGCACTCGTCGATCATCTTGCTGATAATCCTTTGCCAGATTATGAACCTTTGAGAACCGAGTTCCCTGATGAGGACATCCTGCTCATGATGAAAGATGATATCGAGGAAGCAGAAGAATCATGGGTAATGCACTTTGACGGGGCAACCAATGCTGAGGGAAAAGGAGTTGGCGCCATCCTGATTTCACCGAAAGGATCCTATGTACTAGTTTTTATCAAGCTCAACTTCCCTTACACTAACAATATGGCTAAGTACGAAGCTTGTGTCACTGGTTTGCAGGCGGCTCTCGAATTGAATGTAACTCACCTTCGAGTGTTTGGCAATTTATAGTTAATTATATGCCAGATGAATGGTGACTGGAAGACGAAGGATGAGAAATTGATCCCCTACCATGAACACCTCGAGGATCTGATAGCTTGCTTCCAAGACGTGACATTCTCATATGTCCCCCGGATAAGGAATCGCTTTATCGATGCACTAGCAACTTTGGCGTCAATGATAGAAATCTCGTATGGTGCTGAGATGAAGCTGATCATGATCAAACAGAGAAATGAGTCGGCCTTCTGCCTCTAGATTGAGGAACTCCTAAAGCCTGATGATGAGCCACCTTGGTTCTCAGATATCAAGAATTTCCTTGAGACACTAACTTTCCCTGAGGGTACGTCTAAGACGGATTGACGAACCATTCAACATCTAGCGATAGGCTATGTCATTTGTGGGGAATGCCTTTACAAGCGATCGTACAAGAACATCTTACTCAAGTGCCTTACTGAAAGTGAAGCGACCAATATTATGAAGGAGGTCCGCGAGGGAGTATGCGGAGCCCACGTCAGTGGTCACATGCTTGCCAAGAAAATTCTACGACAGGGTTACTTTTGGACCACTATGGAATCAGATTGCTACAAACATGTTCAAAAATGTTACAAGTGTCAAGAACACTCTAGTCTGATATACACTCCTGCCATCGATCTTCACTGCATGACTACTCCTTGGCCATTTGCTACCTCGGGCCTTGACATCGTCGGAATGATTAATCCGAAAGCATCAAATGGACATCGATTCATCCTCGTCGCCATTGAATACTTCACCAAGTGGGTAGAAGCAGCATCATATGCTAACATCACGGCCAGTCACGTTGAGAAGTTTCTCAAAAATAATATTGTGTGCCGATTTGGAGTACCCAAGGATATTATCACGAAAAATGGCACAAACTTTGCAAATAAGTGCATTTGAGCCTTCTGTGAGCAATACAAAATCAAGCATCATCGCTCGTCACCTTATTGGCCTCAAACTAATGGAGCCGTGGAAGCTGCAAACAAGACGGTCATCCGCATCCTTAAGAAGATGGTCGTCACTTATCGAGATTGGAGCGAGAGGCTACCGTTTACTTTGTGGGCCTACAGAATGTCGATCCGCACCACTACAGGGGCAACACCATTCTCCCTTGTGTATGGAACCAAGGTCGTTAAAAATCAATTGAGGTTGAAGTACCCTTGCTCTGAATCTTTATGAAATCAGGCTTATCCAAAGCAGAGAGAGAAATCTCGCTTTGAATAATTAAACTTATTGAATGAGAAGAGACTCCTAGCCTTGTGTCACACTCAAGTCTACCAGGGGTGAATCACACGCGCTTATAATAAACGTGTCCACGGTCGATATCTAAAGATAGGAGACATTGTGCTGAAGAAGATCTTCCCATCCCTCCACGCCGATTTGAGAGGGAAGTTCAACCCAAACTGGGAAGGACCTTATGTCGTTCGAGAGGTGCTACCGGGATACGCCATCCACCTCGCCTCCATGGACGGAGATCATCTTCTTAAGCCCATCAACGCTAGATACGCCCGACGGTTCTACACTTAGTCTATCGCGATAAGATAAGTATTGGTTAAACAGATACATGACTGCTTAAGAATTACCCAAAAGAGGCCATCATTTCAAACACAGTAGTAAAAAAGAATCCATAAAATGATGGTATCCTTTGCTATCCCATTTGAGCCTGGGCCTTTCTTTCAAAAAACCCTTTCCCCAAAAAAATGTGTGTACATATATAAACAAAAAGTAAAGTTACCATCAAAATCTAAAAAAAAATAGAAAAGCAAAACCTTAAAAAGAGATCACCTGAAATAAGATAAAGAAAAAGGAAAAAATAGAATCATGGGGCGTGTACAATAAATTTCCCCAAGGAAGAAAGTATGTTGTGAAAAACTGAAGCCATATAAAGGAATCCCTTTTTTGCCCAGCATACCTTCAAATCTAACCCAACCCATGGCCAAGGTACGCCCTGAGGAAAGCCCTCTTTGTAGGTTCACAAGCAGTCATAATATCTGTTAAGTCAACATGAGCCGAGTTGTGGGACGACACCAGAACCCCGTCCAGTCGGCTATGACGGAATCGACGTCTATGTCGTGGCTTTTAAAAAATAATAATAATAATAAATAAATGAAAGAAATAAAAAGAAAATTAAATAAAAATATAAGCTCAAAGCAAGATGGATGTGGTGAAAATCTAAAAATGCGCTACGGGTAAAAAAAGCGAGTTTGTACGGACCAGGTGAAAACCCGAAAGGGCGCTTGGGGTAAGAGAGCTAAGCCCATGGATGTGGTGAAAACACGAAAGGGCACCACGGGTAAAAAAGGAGATAAATAAATAAAAAAAAAAAAAAAAAAAGAAGAAGAAAGGTTTGAAATGATTGATTGATGTTTGGGGAACCTTTTTGTTACTCTCCCTGATCCCCTTTTTTAGGCCACTCATGCCAGTTCAAATCGGGCCCTGACCAGAATTATCTTTGTGAAACGGCTTCGTCAAACGTATGACCGAAGGTAAGGAGAAATGTTTGACTCAACCCAAAGGGATTAATGTTCCAGTCTTGGTAAGGCTACTGAAACTCCCTCATACCCGACTATTTAAAAGGGGGGTTCGACTATGCCCAAAGTGGGACCCGTGACTTCACCTCATTGATAAGGCATCATAAAAAAAAAGAAGAGAAAAGCCAAAAAAGAACAAAAAATCAAGAAAAATCCAAATATAAAAAAAATGTGTGTGTATATATTTCTACTCTTTCCCATGTACATAGTTACAGTATCGTACTTCCATCTCAAAAATAAGGAAAAAGAACAAAAAAAATCTTTGAAAATTAAAATTCAAAAAAATATACATAAATCTTGAAAATGAAAAAATATATGCAAAAGTTTATTTCTCCTTATATTAATTAGGATGCTTATTGTTACCTATATAAACAAAAAAGGGATTGATATTTTCTCAAGGATGTGCAGGAACATCAAACGGTCCAAAGCCTCGAAGCAGGCAACTTCTCAGTGATGGGCAAATTAGATGAAGCATCCCACCATCGATGTTAGGTCTATTAAAAAAAGAAAGGGAGAATGAAAATCATTTTGAAAAAAAAAAAAAAATCTGTTAAACTTTTCATGCATTGTTACGCACATGCATATTTTTAATGCGGTAAAATGTCAATATTTTAGCGGCAACGCAACTGTGCAAAACTAATGTCCTTAGATCTAAGGTTCGCCTTGGATCCATGGATCCTACTTCAAAGTAGGAGCAACGGTTCAATCATGATTAGACGGTCAATGTTTCGGTCAGGACGATTCCACTGCTAAATTGTTGAGCTATGTTCTCTGTCTTTGATTCATATGAACGTGAGAGTCTAGGCTTCAGATTTTTCACGAACTTTTCGGGGGTATGGACTCTTGGTCAGCACGGTCTGGGCGCACGCCCTACGGGGTTTAAGGTCCTGATAACTCCACTGGAAAATGTTAATTGTTGGTTGAGACCAACCTGTTAAGAATGAGATTACACATCAATCAAACTATGTGCAATCATGCATCCAGAAGGGTTCATTTCCCCTTTATTTTCTACAGGCTTAAAACCTGTATTGGTAGTGGTATCCCTGTAAAGTGTATGCCATGCGTCTGGGTATCCGTATGATGATTATTTATTTTCGTAAATTATACTCGGGCAGGTCTGGGTCGGGACTTCCATCGCCTTTGTTGTTTATTGCCCCTAATGGGTGCATGTTTATGTATAGTTAAATGAGGTGTAAAATCATTATTGGCAGAGACCAGGACTGGATGTCTCTTTTGGTAGACACCCAATTTTGGTTGGATCTATTCATGATTATTTGAAGTTGGATGCTCTAGGTCACGTGAATTTGGGGCACATTTTTGAAAACGACACGTACTCCCAAAAAGAGTTGCGACGTCTATTCACTCCGCTCGGGTAGTCATGCCAAATAAATGTCGAGATTGATGGGTTCACCTAAAGACCTCAAACCCTACTTCAGGTAGGGGTACCCACGACCAGTCAAATGGGGTGATCAATGCTTCATATGATTGGAAACAAACTGTGGAGGCTTACGTAGTTTTGCTTAGTGCCTACCTTTAGGTATGGGTTGATCACCTCTCTTACTTGCGAAGCTATTGTATTGAGAACGAATCTTGAACATCAAATACCTTCAAAATCATCCCGAGAAGTGAATGTTTTTCTTGACTATAGGGCATTTGCAACTCATCCCACCTCGGTTATGCCCAGTAATGTCGCTAAGCGCTTGGGGAGCGATTACCTTGAGAAACGAATGTTTAGCCTGACATACATGGATTTCATTTTCTCATCATGTTACCCGTCTGATGTTTGAAGTTCGTTCTAAATGTAGTGGACTTGCCAGTAATGCCTTGGGCCTCTTCGGATGTCCCTTTTCTTTGGCATTCGATCATTAGTGATCGGATATCAAAGAGGGGTATCTGTAGACACCCAAATTTGGCCCAAGGCCTGATCGAAACATATTTCGAGAGAGGCGCACCTCTGAGCTTTTGATGGCATGTATGACACTCTTAGATACCTTCCCAAATCCTTAGGAATCATCCCAAATCCCTTAAAATTTACCCTAAACCTTTAGAAATCAATCCCGACCCTTAGAACCCCTTCCGAACCCTAAACCTAACCCTCCTGGGCAATGGATGAAGAGTGGTGAACCAGGACTAGCTGAGGTCTTCTACTACTATCAAGTCATATATCATTGGAAAGAAGACTTCCCCATATTTCCAACGAGCTAAGAATCACCTCAATCGGAGTTATATAGCAAAGGTTATGACGATTTAAAAATTAAGCAATTTTGCAGGATTTTGGCTTGGCACAACTATTAGTTGCGCCAAGCCATTTTGTGCTAAAAATTGGCTTGGCGCAACTAACAGTTGTGCCACACTTAATTGGGTCCCCCCACGAGCTTGCAAACTCCCAAAACCATAGTGAATCACTGTATTACTGTACATATGCTTGGCGTAACTATTAGTTGCGCCAGGCATATGAACAGTACCTGTGGTTTTTTACTCCGAAAATCGAGATTGGGGTTTGACTTATTGACCATCTTGATCTTTGGCGGGTGTTTTGCTAGTTATATTACACTCTTTTAATGCCTATTTGCAATCCTTAAGTGATTTAAAATAGTAACCTATCATCCACCATTAAAACCATTCCCACACATCTCCAAGCTCTCAAAATCCTAGGAAACTATAGATTAGAGATTACCTAATTGCTAACCCTAATTAGCATCTAAGTAGCCTTCTAACCTACCCTTTTCTTATAAATAGAGCCCCCCTCCCCTTGGATTAAAGGTTGAGAAAATTATCTAAGAGAGAAAGAGCTTAAAGTGAGAAGATCTTTCTCCCTTTGGTGCACCATTGCTCATACAAAATTTATAATTGATAAACCTCCTTGCAAGCCTTACTTTTCATAAAAAACCTCTAGGTTAGGTGTGTGCTATCCATTTGCCTTCCCTCTCTACCTCTTTGCTAGCAAGCCTTAGAGGTTAGAACCCCTTTTTCCACTATACAAGACTTCAAAATCTCATCAAAGCAAGCCTATGCAAGGCTCCTCGATGGTGCAACAAGGGCTCGAGAGCTCCGGCTCTCCCCTCTATTCCTCTACCTTCTCGGTCATTCCTCCATCCTACCATTTGTGCTGTTACGCCGCTGAATTTTCGGTAGGAACGGAGGGGCACAAATAAAATTTTAAGCCCCTTTCGACAAGAGAAAGCCTTATTTTATTTTATTTTATTTTGATTTTGGCCATAAGTAGAGACCGTATTAAGCGGGTTGATTGGGTACCTAACACCTTCCCAATCGATGACTAAAGCCCCTACCCAAGAACCTTTAGTGTGGACCGGATTCAGAGTCATATTTGTGGCATTTCGGTGCTTATAAAAATAATATAGGTTTTCTAGAATACCAAAAGCTCCGAGTGGCAACTCTATATTTTTGTTAGCGAGCGCATCGTTGCGACGGGATCATCAAAAAATCCCACGGTTGCACAACCCCACCATACAAAATTTTCATCTTTGAAAATTGCCGTAAGTCACACGAACAATGAATTGAAATGCATTGAGGATTAACAATTTACAACTGCCCAACCGTGACAGAAATACCATACATCCTGCATAAGATAATTTTATACTCTCATATACTATACTACAAACATTGAAGTATCCACATGTATAACCAAGCTGCCCATTTAACTGAACATTCCCATTTAAACTAACACATACATCCATTGCACATATGAATCCATTCACTAGATCCCACTATGTATCATTTATCACAAACTAATCTATTCACCATACTTGAAGTGAAGTACGTCAAAAGTAATTGATGTGACATTAAAATTTAACCTTCATAAATTTAACACCATTCATAGCACACCAGCAAGAATTACATCAAAAGTAATAGGTGTGATAGCCATGCCACAATAGTTTACCAGTTAGATCTCAAAATGACATAAAATTTACAATTTTGCTTTCAAAATTTAGAAAAAGCTCCCCAAAAATAAAACCTCTTCAGCTTCCAGCTCTAATCGTCCTCCTTCTCATCGTACTCGGAGCCGGACTCCTCGTCCACATTGTCTTCATCACCCTCCTCGTCCTCAGCTATGTCAGCATCCTCCTCATTGGCCTCCGTGCCAGTAGCCACACCAGAACTGGAAGAACTGAAAATAGAGTCCCGCATGATAGCAAGATGCTCCCGGTAGGTCTGCGGGTATACGTGACGCATGAGATCTATGTTGACCGCCTCTTGAAATCTTTGGTGTAGGCGCATTTTAATCTGACGTAGGCTAATATCACGGGTATGTAGTAGCACCTCGCGCATCATGGCCTCCATGTTGTCAGGCATCGGCTGGGATAAAGACGGTGTAGGATGAGCACCCGTGTGAGGTACATATCCTGCCTGAGATGTAGAGGGCTAGGTAGCTCTCTTCTTCTTAACGCTGTCCGGCAAGCTTCGCAAGCTGCGGTTTAAGTCACCGATTCGGTACTGCTCGACATTATCCGTATACGAGGGCTCATGGGCCTGGATCTCAAAGTCGTCGCTCCCATCCCAAAGCTCAAATAGTTTGGAAATCAAACGGGCATAGGGCAACTTGTTCATGGGTTTGGGAACGACACCTTGTTTGTTTCTTTCTAGGGCGTGTAAGATGCCCTTCCTAACAAGGATAGGGGCGCTAAACCACCTATCCTGAAAAGCGGCATGGATGGCGTTTAAAAATGGGATTCTCCTCTCTTAGTCGTATCCTAATGGAAACAAATTTTTTCGAAAAATTATATCTAGTGGCCACATGTGTGGAGGTAGCTAGGCTCTTGTAATGGACTGCCCCGTGGCCGTGACCCCACCAGTCATTTCCACTGCAATTTCAAGGAAACCCCACTCTTTTGGGAACGGGGGTTTGGAAATCCCGTCCTCAATGTATGTCAGTGGGCACCCCATTGCGTGGCCAATATCCTTGGCGTCAAAAGCAAATGCTTTGCCATCTATCTCACATTTCAATTTGGTTTTGATAAGGTTGGTTGTGAGTGTTTGGTAGAAAAGTCTAACCAAATGGGAATAGTAGTGCCCACAAAACGGTGTTAACAATGGTTTCAACTCATTTATGTTTAAATAATCGGAGGTCCATTGAGTGGTCGATGGATCCTCAAAGAAACTCTTGTGGATCTCCCATTCCAGAGTAAGTATTTTATCCATTCACTATGGGGCGGGTTGGGTCAAAGGAGAGGTCGGAGGCACCGCCCATTTGCAAGAAGTTGGCGACTTTACCGCCAATTTCTTATGTTGCCTAGGGTTTGGGTTGGAAGAACTCATGCTAGGGTTCTACAATGCGAAATTGACGAAAATAAAGGTAGATTTGAGTGAAAAATTACCTTTTTGTGAGAAAATCAATGGCTAAGAGAACTCCTCAATCGAGCGGATTTGAAGGTTTCCCCTAGAAAAGTGAAATCCCAGCTCTCTCTTCCCCCTTTCGTTTGATCGAATAACCAGGCTCATGCGTGCGAGCAACAGGCTCCCATAAAGCAAGAAAAAGCCAATCTTTTTCCTCTTTGTTGTTTCTGAGGAGCTCGCTCGAGCGAGCTTTAAGTTCTCGCACGAGCAAGGAACAGACACAGTTTATGAAACAATTTTTCTTCATTTGTCGATTTCTCCCATTTTTAATTTCAACTTCCATCTCGTATATGTTACTACCTGTCATATGACCATTTTTCTATTGATTCACGTAATCAATCGACAATCTATGAGAGATCTCAACCTATGGACTAACACACGTACAACAAAATTGAGAGATTTCTGTCCCCAAGACAAAATATTTCATTAAGTTCATACCTTAATTAAAATTTAGAACACGTGAACTATCTTACATAAACAAATTCGGATACGCTTGTCGCACGTCCGACTCACGCTCCCATGTGGCTTCCTCTCATGAATGGTTCCGCCATTTGACAAGAACCAAATGAATTTTCTACGTGCGTAGTACTTGTTCCCTTCGATCAAGAATTTACACTGGATCTTCTCGAACGGTCAAATCTTCTTAGATTTCGATCGGCTGATAATCCAACACGTGTGTTGGGTCCTTGATGTATCGTCACAACATCGAAACGTGAAATACGTCATGCATGCCGGAGAGGTGTGGTGGTAGTGCAAGTCTGTAAGCAACCTCCCCAACACGTTCTAATATATCGAATGGTCCAACGTATCGTGGACTCAACTTACCATGTTTGCCAAAGCACATTACGCCCTTCGTCAGTGAAATCTTTATGAAAAACTTGTCGCCTTTCTGCAAGGTTAGTCCACACTAACATTAGAATTCTGCACATGTTTAGAGACATGTAAGTCAGTGAAACTAATTGAATTTACCAGAAAATCGACGCTCGTCCTCTTTAGGTCAGCATAGCTTTTCTGTCTGCTTTGAGCGACCTTTATCTGGTCTCCAATCATGCGCACTTTCTCGATATTGCTTTCCAAAATTTTGAGCCCTAAAATAAACTTCTCTCCTATCTCTGCCCAATTAATTGGGGATCGACATCTCCGCCTATACAGAGCCTCGTATGGTGTCATGCCAATACTTGCTTGAAAAATATTATTATAGGCAAACTCGATCAATGGCACGTGCTGAACCCATGCTCCCTAAAAATTGAGCATACAAACCCGTAGCATATCTTCAATGATCTGATTTACTCTCTCCATTTGGCCATCAGTTTGTGGATGAAAAGCTGAACTGAAATTTCTGCCATAATTGAGAAGTGTACAATGGATCTCTATCCGAATTGATGCTCAAGGGAATGTCGTGCAATCTGAAAATATCTTGCATATATACATTCGTTAGTCTACTTGTTGTGTAGGTTGTGTTGTATGATAAGAAATGAGCTGACTTTGTGAGTTCATCAACAATCACCCATATTGCATTATGCGGCTTTGCTATTCGTGGTAATCCTAAAATGAAGTCCATTGAAATTGATTCCCACTTCAATTTCAGAATAGACAATGGCTGCAATGACCCTGCTAGATATCGGTGGTCCACTTTCACCTATTGACATACCAAACACTTTGAAACATACTCAACGATGTCCTTCTTCAAACCTTTCCACTAGAAGTCTTTCTTTAAGTCCTGATACATTTTTGTACTTCTTGGGTGGATAGTATAAGGTGATTTATGTGCTTAATCCAAAATGGTTGCAGCAGACTGACATCTGCTGGTATACACAGCCTCCCCTTATATAATAGTGATCCATCACTCTTCACTGAGAAGTCCTGCCGGGTACTATCCGTCACCCCTTGTCGGATTTTCATTAATTTTATGTCTTTCATCTGTAGCTCATAGAGCTGATCAAAGATGGCTGGTCTAATAGTGACATTTGCTAAGAAAGCGCTTGAAACTTTCGCTTCAAATTGCGCATCACACAAAGCTATGTCTTCTAGCAACTTCCATCTGTGAAGTCCCAAAATCAGATTTGACAATTGTGCTGAATTCTTACAACTTAAGGCATCGACAACCATATTCGCCTTACCTGGATGATACTGTATGAAGCAATCGTAGTCCTTAAGAAATTCAATTCACCTCCTTTGTCTCATGTTTAAGTCTTTCTGTGTGAATAAATATTTGAGACTTTTGTAGTCTGTAAAGATCTCAAAGGCTTCACCATACAGATAATGTCTCCATATCTTCAACATGAAAATTACCGTAGCTAGCTTGAGGTCATGTGTCGGATAGTTCTTCTCATGATCCTTAAGTTGTTTGGATCCATATGCGATGATCTTCTTGTGTTGATTGAGTACACAACCCAAGCCATTGTGTGATGCATCACTAAACACAACAAATCCCCCAGTGTCATCTGGAATAGCAAGTACCGGTGTCAATGTAAGTCTTTTCTTTAACTCTTGAAATCTTTTCTCGCATGCCTCGGTCCACTCAAACTTGGTGTTCTTTCTTGTTAATTATGTAAGCAGATCGGAGATCTTCAAAAACCCTTTCACAAGTCTTTTGTAGTACCCTTCCAAGCCTAGAAAGCTTCTCACTTCGGTAACCGTCTTAGGATGTTCCCATTGAACTACTGCTTCTATCTTAGCTGAATCTACCTTAATTCCTTCTTCAGAGATTATGTGTCTTAAAAATCTCACTTGCTCTAACCAAAATTCGCATTTGTTAAGCTTGACATATAGTTGATACTCTCGCAATGTTTGCATTGCGATTCTTAGATCCTGTTCATGTTCCTCCCTCATTTTTGAGTATATCAGTATGTCGTCAACAAAAACTATGACACACGTGTCAAGATGAGGCTTGAACACTTTATTCATGAGATCCATGAACGATGCCGACACATTAGTCAAGCCAAAATACATCACTAGAAATTCATAATGCCCGTATCTAGTCCTCAATGTCGTCTTCTAAATATCATCGGCCTTGACCTTTAACTGGTGATAATCGGATCTCAAATTGATTTTTGAAAAGAATTTCGCTCCGCTCCCAGCAATTGATCAAACAGATCATTGATTCTCGAAAGTGGATATCTATTCTTAATTGTCAGCTTGTTCAGTTGACGGTAGTCGATGCATAATCTCATCGACTCATCCTTCTTCTTTAAGAACAAGACCGGCTCTCCCTAAGGAGAAACACTAGGTCTTACAAACCCTTTATCCAGAAGCTCTTGCAATTATGATTTTAACTCCATTAACTCCGCTGGAGCCATTTGGTAAGGTGCTTTGGATACTGGCTCAGTACCTGGAGCTAAGTCAATGGAGAATTTCACTTCTCGATCTGGAGGTAGTCTTGGTAACTCATCCGGAAAGACATCTTCAAACTCGCAAATAACCGGAATATTGGTTATCATGTGTTTCACTTCCTTTTGCTCTTATAGGAAACCAAGATATCCATTGCAACCATTTATAATCAGACGCTCGGCTCGTATTGCGGATATGAACGGTATAATGGTAGCTTTGTCACTGGTGAATCGAAATGACTTCCCCTTTGGTGGCCGAAATGTGACGATTTTTTACAGACAGTCAATATTTACATAATACGCAGATAACCAATCCATGCCAAGGATCACGTCGAATCCTTGCATATTTAATAATACAAGGTCTGTCATTGTCTCATGATCTCCCACCAAAATAATAATTGATTGGCAAAACATATCCGTGTTCACCGGATCCCCTGTAGGAATCGACACTGCTAAAACAAAATCCAAAGGTTCTGGAATGACACTCAACTCGGTCACAAATTGTGGACTCACGAATGAATGAGTAGAACCAAGGTCTATTAACACCCATGCTCCATGCCAAAATATATTCATACGCTAGAATAATTGTAGTGTACCTCCGTTACGTGACTAAACGATCAAACATGCATGATATGCTTTAACACTCCACGTATGTAAGAATCAATTAATATTTTGACATTCAATATGAATCAAATTAGCAGAGCAATTGTATCTATGCACCTTCTTCTTCTAAATCACAATAAGGTAAATTTACTTTTATATAAAGCTATACCTTGGATCACATCATTTGTATGTTGAGAATCATGAGCGGTAACTGCGTATACTCAGCCTTGCACAACGGGTTGTGCTTGTCGCGTAGGCCTTTGCTGTCAAGTAGTATTCGCCCTTCCTTCGTTCCTCAACATCGAACAATCTCTGATTAGATGTCCCATTTTCCCGCATTTAAAATAGCCCCCAGTTCCTCGCCTACAATCTGATGTCTTATGTGACTTGCCACACTTGGCACAAGTCTCTGGTGGTGCTGATGATGCTGCTCTTGAGACACCCTGAGTGGTTGACACTCTAGTAGTGGTAGTAGGGTTCTCATAGCGAATAGGCCACACTGAATTAGACACTGGTGGCCTAGGGTAACTGATCTGTGGCGGTCTAGAGTAGTGAGTCTGGGTAAACTGCTTCTGATTGGGTGCTACCAAATGCAACTTTTTATTCACCGGTTCGTAGTTTCTCACTCCACTCTGATTCATCTGTCATTTTCCTTATTGTTTTCTTTTCTGGTACATTGCATTTAATAACTTCCCTATGACCAAAGCATTTCCCATGACTTCAGTGTATGTTTGTAACTCAAATGCTGCAACCTTATCACGTAGGATCGGCCTCAACCCCTCTTCAAATTTGTTGGCCTTCATAATTTCTGTGGTCACGTACTCCGGAGAAAATCGTGACAATCGTATAAACTCCGTACCAAACTCCCTGATCGTCATTGCTCCTTGTTCTAACTTCATAGATTGAGATACCATCTGGTTCCTCAATTGCTTTGGGAAGTACTCATTGTTGAACGTCTCACAAAATTCCTCCCAAGTCCATACGCCTTTTGGGTTCTCTTGTTCTCTCCTCAACAACACCGACTTCCTCCAAGGGTCGACATCGCCTTCCAATTGACACGAAACCCATCTTACCATTTCTGATTCAGTACATGGCATTTATTGTAAGACCTTCTCGGTCTGATTCAACCATTTTTCTGCCTCCAAGGGATCAGTTTGACCATAAAAGCTAGGAGGCCTTAACTTTCTAAATTCCACAAATCCCGAGTGATATGGATTTGCAGTTGGGATAGGAGGGGTAGGTTGTGCTTGTTGATGATTATTGGCAGTCAACAATGCCGCTTGCTGAGCCATAGTATTTGCCATGGCTTCCATTGTTTGTTTTATCCATTCCCTTTCTTCTCTTATCCTTACTTCTCTATCTTTCGGTGTCTCTGAAATTCTCACTCCCGGAACTCTCACCTCTGGCAACCTTACTTCTGGAGCTCTCATTTCGGGAACCCTTACTTTCGGGACTCTCACTTCTGGAGTGCTTATCTCTGGAATATCTCGATTCCTCAATGGAATCCTATTCGAGGCTGTGGGAATTTCATCCAAACTCCTCAGATTCCTCCTATGGCCGCCTCCTGGTCTGCCCCTTCCTCTAGTAGACATTGACACTCTGTAATATAAAATCAAAGTTTTATTAGCAGATGGTCCCTATACTCCGACAATATCAAAGACTTATCAGAAATCTTAAAGAAAGAGCTTTGATACCAATTATGACAGCCTAAATTTCGATCCCCCGAAACCCGCACCGTTAGTACAACCCTTAACGTCGTACCCTATATATCACATAGAACACTTGGTACATCCACACCAAAAGCGGAAACAAAACACATCTAACTAAATAGATAAAGTTATCATAAAGCAATTAAACCTTCTTTTCTATATATGCTAACCCAAGCTTAAAAAAGACGATTCAAATATCATGCCAATCGCATGAGGAAAAGAACCAAATTGAACCATCAATGACACGGCAAAAGTCACATAGAGATGGTTCACAAGAAGAATAAGCATCACAAGAACTTAACATCTTACAAAAATATAAATGGCCGGACATATCAAGCCTTATAATGATTTCACAAAAATATCAAAGTGCCACAACACACATCTACTAAAAGAACTCCTCTAGAGGGGGCTCTGACTCCTCCGAAGGCACGTAATCCTAGTCTTCTAAGTCAAGGTTCTCAGTATCCCCATCAATCTCTGAACCTGTGACGTATAGTCGAAGGGTGAGCTACATGCCAACATATATCCTTACGCTGGAATAATCGTAGGGTACCTATGTTACGTGACTAAATGATCAAACATGCATGATATGCTTTAACATTTCACGTATGTAAAAATCAATTAATATTTTGACATTCAATATGAATCAAATTAGCAGAGCAATTGTATCTATGCACTTTCTTCTAAATCACAATAAGGTAAATTTACTTTTATATAAAGCTATACCTTGGATCACATCGTTTGCATGTTGAGCATCATGAGCAGTAACTGCATACACTCGGCCTTGCATAACGGGTTGTGCTTGTCGCATAGGCCTTTGCTGTCCAGTAGTATTCGCTCTTCCTTCGTTCCTCAACATCGGACAATCTCTGATCAAATGTCCCATTTTCCCGCATTTAAAACAGCCCCCAGTTCATCGCCTATAATCTAATGTCTTATGTGACTTGTTACACTTGACACAAGTCTCTAATGGTGCTGACGATGCTGCTCTTGAGACACCCCGAGTGGCCGACATTCCGATAGTGGTAGTAGGGTTCTCATAGCGAATAGGTCGCACCGAATTAGACACTGGTGGCCTAGGGTAACTGATTTGTGGCAGTCTGGAGTAGTGAGTCTGGGTAAACTGCTTCTGATTGGGTGCTATAAAACGTGACTTTTTATTCACCGGTTCATAGTTTCCCACTCCACTCTGATTTATCTGCCATTTTCCTTGTTTTTCTCTTTTCTGGTACATTTCATTTAATGATTTCTCTATGACCAACGCCTTTCTCATGACTTCAAGAGAAAGATCCGATCCATGGAGGATTTAATGAATTAAAGGTATGGATTTAATGTTCTTTATATTGTAAAAGTAGCATTTAATGTTCCTTAGAAAGGGTGTTTAAAATGGTTGAGATTTGGTGAGGATCAAGTTTGAAAAAAAATTCAGATCTGGATATCTTTGATCCTCTCGCGCACGAGCTTAAGAGCTCGCTCGCGCGAGAATCAGAGAAATGACTTATGGAGCCTTGCGAGAACTTAAGGAAAGTTGTGAGGATCTTGTGTCTTGCTCGCGCGAGGACTTAAGTGTAATAGGGCTCGCTTGAGCAAGACCTCGCGTGACACTCTCCAAACAACTGAATGTTAGTTCGGTCGCGCGAGGAATGAGCCAGTTTTGCTCGCACGCCCAAGCCTCTGGGGCTCGCTCGCGCAAGAAACAGGGTACTTCAGTTTGTTCTTTTACTCTGAATTCTTCAGTGGTTTATGTCTTTTGTTCTTTTAGGCATTCTCATGGAATGTTTGAACACTTTTGAATATAGGGTTGACGTGTGGAGATATATGTGAGCTCATGCGGAATACAATTGGTTTAATCTTCGTGTGACTTCATTTGAGGTAGGGAAAACTCAGTAGCATGTATATTTACTTTCAACTAGCATGTGTGTAGTGATATGATAGAAATGCGTGTGCTTTCTGACTTTTATTTTTAAATAGCATGAATTCATTTATATAGCTTTTAAACATGCGAAATTAAAAAATGTGATCACTAAGAGGAAAATGTGTGTGTGTGTGCTATGTGTGTGAGTCCTAAATCCTCATTAATGGGACATGTGAAAGATATGTATATGACATTAATAGTGATGAAATTAAGTGTGTGAAACATGTGACAACCTTGAATTACTATAATTAGCACAAACTCATGATGATGAACTATATGTAAACTTGCACATTTGATTTAAGGATTAATTGTAAATACCCAACTGACACGGTGGGGTATCCGTGACCGGTACGACGGGATATTCATACAAATTGTGTACCGATTTGGTGGGATATTCATTTTTCGATTTCCAAGACTGGAAATACGTCGTTTGGCACAAGTCACCTCATGCAAAGGGACTTGGGCATTGTGCAATGGTTCATGTGAACGACGATAGTGGGTACTTTCATTAGGGGCTCTATACTATATTGCTCGAACAATTATTTAAGTAATTGATTTAAGTGTGCATGTTATAAGGGTGTGTTCTTCGAAAATCATGAGTAATGTGCTTTGAAACTATGCATCAGATATTCCTTACTAGTCATAATAAATGCTTCAAATTGTGTTTGTATGCTTTGAAATATGTCATGAAAGATATGTTTGATGTAAGATGATATACATGCTATTGTTTTCCTTATTGAGCTATGATGTAGCTCACCCTTCGACTATACTCCACAGGTTCAAAGATTGTTGGGGATATTGAGAACCCTGACTTGGAGGAGTCGGATTACGTACCTTTGGAGGAGTCAGAGCCCTCTCCAGAGGAATTCTTTTAGTAGACGTGTGCTGTGTCACTTTGATATTTTTGTGAAATCATTGTAAGGCTTGGAATGTTCGGCCATTTATATTTTTGTAAGATGTTAAATGCTTGTGATGCTTATTCTTCTTGCGAACCATCCCTATGTGACTTTTTCCGTGTCACTGATGGTTCGGTTCGATTCTTTTACTCATGCGATTGGTATGATATTTGAGCCGTCTTTTGTAAGCTTGAGTTATCATATATAGAAAAGAAGGTTTAATTGCTTTATGATGACTTTATCTATTTAGTTAGACGTGCTTTGTTTCCGCTTTTGGTGTGGATGTACCAAGTGTTCTATGTAATATATGAGGTATGACCTTGAGGGTTATATTGATGGCGCAGGTTTTGGAGTGCCAAAATCTGGGTTGTCACAGAGAGAGAAGTTAAAACTCCATAGTAACTTAGTTTGATGATTCACTTGATTCGAATTTGAGCTCGCAATTAGCAACTATTTTTAAATGAATCCAATTCAATAGACTATTAGACTATGATGAGTTTTAAACTTATTAATTAATTAAAAAAATTCTTAAGTTTAAGGGATCTCTTTATGCTTTTAAAACTTAAAACTTTAAATCTCAGGGATTAATTCAACAATTCACTTGTTATGTCGAATTCGATTCGCTATATTAAATTCATGATATGTTGAGTGAGTGAGCAAATTAAGTAACACAAGTTAAACTGTATGGTAGTCATTCATGTGTATCAATATATTCGGTATGATTTGATAGCTATGATCTCAAGATCCATATTGCAAAAAATTAGGTCGTGAAAAGATCTCCATTACTTGATTCAAAAAGGTATAGGCAGTCGAAGGCTAATGGTATGTTAGATGCGCCATTAATTTGAGATGTTGTTTAACAGCTTTGACTCAAATGTTGAAGATTTTTCAAATCTTTTGCACCAAAGATCTTAAGATTAAGGCATACCTATACAAAAGAGTGACCCGAACTGCCTGATATTTGTGCAAGTGGCGTAATAGGAATTCCATTTGTGACCTTTAGGTTGATGGAAAGCTAAAATACTGTTCCATTGGATTGTTCTAACCGTCTGATCGTGAGCGTCGTGATCATCTATTAGCCACTTGATGTGCATGTGGACAAAAGATGTGGGCTGTCAACGGGTAGGGCTGACCTGACACTGACTGGGTTTTTTCTCGGGCGGGCACATAAACTTGATCCATCCTAGGGTGGGTGCAGGCATGAAGCACCTGACCTGACCTTTGGGTCAGGTCGGATCGACTTAAAGATACGGGTTTTGAATTGGGTCGGGCTGAATCGGGTTGAGCATATATCCTTAACCCATGGGGTTAGGTAGGAATATACCCTTGACCCTTGGTACAGCCAAAATTTTGGTCCCACTTAACCAATGGACATCCCTAGATAGGCTCCCTCTTGGATGGGCCACTTTGTTACACTACCCAACCGATTGGTCTATTGTTGAATATTTTCCTTTAACGTTATCAAATCGAATAATTGATTGCAACATTAGACTTGTAACGTCTTATACATTTTTCTGTTTAGGGTAGCTTTAAAACTGCCCACTGAATCTTGAAATAAGCTTGCGCCAAAAATCATTGATTGTGATAAATTAGATGATAGAGAATGTGGTTCCGTCCAATCTTCCACATAAGGGATCTTGAGGTTATGACTGTGCCATCAAAGAGCTAGTTTTTGATTCCACATGGCATAGATCCCTAAATATGTGGTCCTAAAGTCATGTGGCACACATCCCGCTCAAAGGTGACTTTAAGGCCTCATTTTTGGGATCTGTGACATGTGAAATAAAAAATCAACCGTCTGATGGTACGTTCTTGGCCTCAAGATCGCTTGTGTGGAAGATTGGAGTGAAACACGATCTTCATCGGCTAATTTAAAGCAATCAATGATTTTGGCGTGGGCGTATCTAAAGCCACTCTTTAGTTTATTTGGTATAAATTTTGGGAAAAGTTACCGGAAGATTTCGGGAAGGAAAATTTTTTTTTTTATTAAAAATTCGGGAAGTAAAAAATATTATTTATTACTTTAAAATGGCTAAAATTATAAAAATTTGATTAATTTTGACGAAATTTCGTTATTTGCCACAATTTCGGCGATTTAAGAGAAATCATTGAAAGTTTTGTCAACCACCGTTTCGGTAAATTTTAAAAATTTTTGCAAAATGCCCGTAAATAAGGTGCATAATTCGTGAATTACCCGTGGCATGGTGGGGGTGAGGACATCCCTAAGGCTGCATTTGGGTTAGCTCTTTTGGGGCAAAGAGCAGCTCTTTCAGTTTTTGGCTCCGACAGAGAACTAATTTTATATTTGATAACATAGCTCCTTGCCTCATTTGCTATGGTGGGAAATTGTTTTAAGAGCTAACCCAGACACAGCCTAAGAGCTCCCTAAGAGATTAGTCTAACCATAAAGCTTGGAATACCCTAACTTATCAACAAAAACAAACTGTAACGCTATCTAAGAGATTGCACATCAATTAATCAAACCAGATGGCTTGGTACTTCAACTTGTGGGCGAAGTGGGCGTTCTATCTGCATTGATGATGCTGAGTATCATGCTATCATTCAATGCTACAAAGAGTAGCATGGTGTCATATGCTTCCTTTTGGTAAGACACAATCTTACCTAGGTTCACTAGGTTGGAATTCGGGTTCACAGTTCCTAGAGCCCGGGGGTAGGATGAGTTTCCGCCTTTTCAGTTATATTAGAAGTACGTACACATATTATTATATGGAGGACAAATTTTATATAGACAAAGTGCAGACAGCTGATGTGGTGCGATGCAATTGGCTGTAAGTGCGGTAGAGCTCAATTAATGCAGTTTAGTACAACTAGTCACATTGAGCCACGTAAGCCGCCTGCACTTTGTCCTCAACAAATCTGCCCTCCATTTATAATTTTCCCTATTATATATACTAGAAATTACAGTTTGTCTCGATAACTTATGAAAAAGTTGCACAAAAAAATAAAAATCTAAAATAAGAGTGACAGTCCGGTTCGTTTACTAGCAGCGAAACTGATTTTTATCAAACGGGCTTGCAGTTTTATACCAGTTGTAACAAACCGGCCTCGTAAGACCACTTAGGTCATTAAATGACTTATTTCATGATTTTTCAAATGAGTACCTTTAAAGTCACCTACCGAATCTTTAAGTTCACCCACGCAGAAATATGTTGACTTCGTTGAATCAGACGGAGGAGATTTTTTATCATCCCAATCTTTCACACTGTGGATCTTGAGATCATGGGTTTACTATTAGACGTTCGATTTTTTATTTCATGTGCTATACACCCAAAAAAGTGATCATAAAATTAATTTTGAGCATGTGCAGGATGTTAAGGTCACTTTTCTAGGATGTGTGCGTCGTGATATAAACATTGATCATTTGATGGTATGCCCATAATAGCAAGATCCATCGTGTTAAAGAATGGGAGGATAAATAATCTCCAACGTTTGATTCACGGTCAATGTGTTTCAGCTTGAGTGAACTCAAAGATTTGGTGGGTGAATTTAAAGGTACTTTTTTCAAATTTGCCGTATTTGTATCCGTAAATGCCTCTTAAAACAATTTATGGCAACACTTTAAAAATTAGAGTTTTCGAAACCTCATTTCATTTTTTTTAATGGATATACGAAAAATTAGGTCAATGGTGTTGATTTTTAAGCATTGATTTAGGATTGATAGGATTCAAGGTTTAGAGTTAAGGATATCAATAAGTTGCACAATGGTCAAATCTTTTTATAAGATAGCATCAATTACAGCAACTCTAACCAAATTGAGTGCATTGCAGGGTCTATCTGGCAAAAGGGAAACTTCAAAATGGAAATGAAATCATTTCCTAATTGACTGCTTAAATGACATCATGTGGAATTGAGATTTTGGTTGATTGATTACGGGTGCTTGAAAGATGATTTTCTTCCTAAATTGATTTATCTTGTTTGATTAGTGTGTTAAAAAACAATTGAATATAATTTTTTTGTCCAAATATGGATTGAATCAAAATTATAGTACTTTCTATCATATTTACTTTTATAAAAATAAAAGTTAGTTTGATAAAATATTTAGTGTAAGAAAGAAAAGAATAAACTTAGTTTATGATAACACTTACCACATCATGTTACATTAATTAAAGTTTGGTTAAAAGAGAAATTTGCATTATAGTCAAACTTTGATCCAAAGTCAAACATTGATCATTAAAAATTTTGATAATATTTTGAAAAGTTTTAAATTAACTCATTAACAACTATTCACTATCAAGTTATACCCGTCAGAGTTTGAAAAAGTCAAATTATGACATAAAATAAAACTTTGACCAAAAGTAAAGCTTTGACAAATAAAAATTTGCAGGGCTAAATTACAACTTTACATAATAATAATTAGGATCTGCTTTCATTTAGGTTATACTAATCAAAGTTTGAATGAGTCAAATTTTTATCAAAAGTTAAACTTTGACCAATATAAATCTTGTCTATACTCAATATACCGCAAGTTACAAATTAATATGACATTCGATACTATATCCACTGTTATATTATACTATTCAAACTTTGATTAAAAGCAAACGTTTGATCAAAAGTCAAATTTTGATAAAATATCTAAAAACTTGACTATAATCGGTCCGTATAAGGCATAGTGGCCTGAACCAATTAAAAATCGGGCGGAATACGGGCCATCTTTAAGAAGCTCGATTATGATCCGCCTGTGTAAGGCACTGCACGAACCCAGCCCGTCCGGCTCATTGAGAAGGCTACATATCTCTCAAGCAACCCGCTTGAGTTGCCCTTGAAGCTTTGTGAGGTCCCAGGCAGAAATATCATTACTCCATCATTGCCCCATTGCCCGGAACGTGTGATTCTTAAACGCAGCGAAGCGCGAAGCGGGCGGAGAATTAAAAGTCATGCCCTTCTAATTTCCTCTTCCAAACTCCCCTATTACCCTTACTGGACCTTCACCAAACTCCCAATCCATTACCCACTGTCACCTACAGACCTACTCCAAAACCCCCACTGTCACCTACTCCAAAATCCCCTGTCACTCACTCACTGTGACGCCACCTACATCCCCTAACCTTCATCCCAAATCAAATCTCTCTTACCCTCCCTCTCCAACCCTAACTGTTGACTCCCCTATACCACCCGACAACCTAAACCCATTCCAACCGAACCTTCAATCAAATATCTCCGACCCAAAGGCCTCTTGTTTGGTGATTCTGGTAACTGGTGATGCCGTAGCTCCTGAGGTGGTGGAGATTACAAAGAAGGGCAAAAATATCGGAATCTTCTCATACTCCTAATGTACAATCGGCGGGTGTTGCCTTGCAACCCTGCCAACATGATAAAACTCCTTAGCTGGAACTGCCGGGGGCTTGGGAACCCCGGGCAGTTCGCGCTCTAAAACTTTTGTTGAAGAGCCAGATCCTGAGATTTTGTTCATTATGGAGACAAACTCTCTGTGGTGCTATGGAAAAACTCAGATGGTTATTGGGGTTTCCGAATGGCTTTTATGTCAACGCGGTGGGCAGATCAGGTGGACTTGCAATGCTTTGGAAGTCTGATATTGTAACAACCCGGATTTTTAGATTTTATTTTAATGGTGTTAGATGATGCACCACACTATGTACTGTGCTAACGCTCCACATCAGAATCGAAACCTACCTTTTAAAATAGAAAATTTCTAATTTTTCCCATATAAAAATTAGACTCATTGCGAAGTGCTCGTCGATACGATTCCAACGATATATAATTTGACAATTTCTGACAAGAATATAAAAAGTTATACCCATTTTAACTGATCAAACAAGTCAAAGGGTATAATTGTAATTTCGGGAGAGAAACACCAATTGGTTTGGTGCTTATGCAAAGCTATTTGAACGAAACGCTTTCTCAGTATCGAGTTACGTATGAATTCTTATTCCGTCAAAAAATCTCTATTCTATTAAATCTCGAAAAGTGTTAATTAGAGTTGACGCAAAATTTAAATCAATTATAAATAAAACTTTAAAGCTCTCTCTCGATAATAAGAAATTATTCTCTCTCGAGACTTAGAGGAGCCGATGCCTTGGGAATCGACCTTTTCAACCCGAATAGGTTGATCTTAGTTCACTTCAAGAGGTGGGTACCCATTAATCCATCTTATTCTTCTCATATCCCGTCGCAGACGATGCGTTCGATCGCGCATCGACGGGTTTAAAAATCTTATTTAAACCCAAATATCTCATAAATTTATAGTTCTATATATTTAATATTTGCTTTCCTGAAAGTTATATATTTTGTAAATTAGTTTATATGTTATTTCTCTTTTCTTTTCAAAAATCCTTTTGTTTGAGTCGTTAATATTTTACCTTATATTAGGTTTGTATATTTAATATGTTTACTTCCTCTTTATATACGTAAAATTAATTAAATTTTAATACTTATAAATTTGATAGATTGACTTAATTGGCATAATATCATATTGATATTATTTATTTCTAAATCTATATAGTATAAATTTATCCTTCTACTAAGACTATAATAATATATATTATTGTTGCAAGTTTATATTATTATTTATTTAAAATTAATTAAGCCCAAAAATTAAATTATATTTTTATTTTATTTAAATAAATAATAGATTGTACCAACTTAAAGTTTCGGGTCCGAACTTGCGGCTCTGAACCCGAATCCACGTCCATGAACCCGACCTCGCGACCCTTGATACACCTGTCTCGGTATTTTAGTCATAACTTTTTATTCCGACTTCGGATTAATGCGATTCTTACGGCATTGGAAAGAAGACAGCGAGCTTTACAACTTTGTGTGAAATAGCCATTTCACGAATCTGACTTTTTAGAGGTCAAAATAGAGCAACAAGTCGGGTTCAATTTTGAATGAATCAAGGCTATTCGAATTTAAGATTATTTTCTAAATATCATGACCAAAGTTCTTATGTATATTATATTGTAAAGCCTTTCGATCGATGGTCATGGTAAATCATAACTTAATAAGTATAAATATTATTTAATTTAATTATCTAATTATTATATATATACATATCAATTTTATCGCTTCAACGCGACCTGTTCGATAATACAAAGTGTTAGAACTTCGATGTCTTTATAAAATCGAACTCTGACTTTTACGATTATCGAAATCACACTTATAACTCTATTCTATAATTATATTGGTGTGGTATGTAAATAAATATAAATATAAGCATAATCAAAATCTAAGTATAAATTGTTCTGTATGTGTGATACTTTTGTATTTGTAATTTAATCAATTTATACGAGTTAAGAATATGTTAGATCATGAGTACGAGAGTGTATGAGATCATGCCTACGCTTGGCGTGGTGACTTATTGATGGTATCGAGCGAGAATACACCGTATTCACATGCCTTACAACTCATGGTGGAATGGGACCCATGGCGAGTCGGGTGAGTGTGAATTAGGTGTAACCGTGCAGTGGCATATCTGATGATCCTATCACCCGAGTTTTAATCTGAGAGGATAAGATATGAGAAATGAAACGAGAAACGGGGGTAGGGCCTTTAACTGTGGTAAGGTTTCTATTACGGTCACGTGAAACTGAGAATATTGGCGACCATGTAGGGATGCAACACCACTATGGTAGTATAAACTATCACACGAAGTACATCCAGGTTACTACGAAACCTTTTTCTTGGGAAGGGTAAATTATAAAGGTTGACTCACTATAGGTTGTCATAGGATTAAGTATAAGAGTATGATAAGATATGAGTATGAGATAAGATAATCTGATACGATAATAAGACATCTGTGTAGGCGAAAAGATAAAGAACTTAAGTCTCAGACGTTGCCTTGCGTAGCCACCGTAAGGGCAACAAACGTCTTTTCACCAAGAAGCGGATCTCTGGGAGAGATTATGAGTATGAGTATATTATGAGTGAGTTTGGCCATTATGTCTCCCCATTGGTGGGTGGTGGAGTATGAGTATGACACGGCGTTATAATATGGTGGTATGATACTATGTTGACCCTCCATAGTAGCTCGGCGTGACTCGCACGGTCGTTTAGGATTTCACTAGTATGTTGAATTACGCTCATGCGATATGCAGACGTATGTAGAATGATAATAATACATGGTATGATATGTTATGAGATATGGTAAGGCACGTTAGGATATGAGTGTTCAGATCATGGTCTTGCATTTATGATATGATATGAGTTTCGATATGCACGTAATTTTATCTTCCTTTTGTTATCTCGCTTTGAGATATTATGTTTATCACTCACCAGATGCACCCACAATACACCTGAGTAGTATGGGGTGGATTGGTGGTGTATCCCACTGAGTTTACGTGACTGAGTAAACTCATCACACGATAATCTAACAGTTGCAGGTGATTACGCTGGTGGAGTAGACGCTGGCCATCTAGATCTCATGCGATTTCATTGATTCCGAACGTTGAGTACCAGGAGCCTTTGGAGGGCGACGCTGCCGGTTATCAGGAGGACTACGGTGCTAATCTTGATTCGAGTGCCGGTTACTGATCATTGTGGACTTGGTATTGAGTTTTATTGATACTAGTATTGCGGATTTTATAGTTTATTTTATCGGATTTGTCTCGAGGCTTTCATTATCATTTTATTGGCGGACTATGATTTTATTACACTTATTCAAAGATTTATGATTATTTTATATTCCACTTTGGTATGTTGGCTTTCATGGAGTGGAACTATTATTGCATGAGAACTCGATTAGGTGTATGTCCGCTTAGCATATCCGGATATGTGGGTCATAACTCGAATTCTAGGCCCTCGGGATGGGGTAGAATTAGGTAATGCAGTGGTATCGAGCCTCGGGCTTTACTTTACGTGGACTTTGGGATTTAAATTAGTATGAGTTCTAAATCCTTGAAATTTTGAAGCAGATTACGATGGCCGCGAAGAAATGGTGAGGGATCTTCATCCCAAGGATATGAAAGTGAAATCGCACGTATATTACGTGAGTTGGCAACATAGCAATGACATGTGGCCCGATTGAATGAGGCCCATCGAAGAGGCGCTAGATTGATCCAAGGGTTCAACCAAATTTGGAACAACGAGCCAAAACTTATCGAGGGACTGATTGCCCAAAGAATCGAACAATTCTGCCAATCGATGTTCGGGTACACCTCCACCAACGCCTCGATTTGATAACTATTATAACGGATATGTGACTTTCTCCAGAGCTCGACCTCCGCACTTCTACGGACAGTTGGATCCTGATACCGCTGACGATTGGATTACACAAATAGAGAAAATTTTCAAAGTCTCTACTCCAGCAGAAAATGAGAAAGTGCCTTGGGCCGTGATGTGCTTGCAAGGCGATGCACAAAATTGGTGGACATCAGCGAAAAGATTAGCAGACAGGGAAGAAGAAGAACCTTTGGACTTGCGGCGGAGAAGTATTTTATAACAAATACTTTACCGATGCCACCAAGACTCAGAAAAAGAGCGAGTTCTTAGCACTACAGCAAGGAAATCTATCCGTGACTGAGTACGAGGCGAAGTTCGATCGACTCTCCCGATTCGCCTCCATGTTGGTATCAGATGAAGCTGAAAAGTGTTACCATTTTCAGAAGGGGCTCAATCCCGTTATCAGGAGCAAAATTGCAGCAATGAAAATTTCCACCTATGGAGAGCTTGTAGAACGAGCTCATATCCAAGAGCAAGAAAATGGAGAACTACGCTCAAAGATGTAGCCCGTCAACAACTCGGAGGGTAAACCAAATCATGAAGGCTTTTCATCCCTTACTTGAGAGCACCTCATTCGTGCCGTACCCTCAGACTCCGATTCGATTGAGTCGCTCCGCATCATCCGGTTACGAGAGTCGCACCATCGTCGAGTTACACCACCACAGGCGACTACAACCCCAGTTGATCGAGAGAGGTGTTATATCAGCACACCCAAGAATGCTCCGGCTAACACCAGTGAAACCTTACTTTGTTCGTACCAACCTTGTACCAAGTGCGGCAAGAAACATAAACGGGTGAGTGTTTGTTATACTCAAGTGTGTGTTTAGATGTAAGAAGCCGAGACACTTTATTCGTGGATCGCCTAGAGCGAGACCCATGAGATATTTATTTTAGAGGTTAAGCAACAACAATCGCAACAACCTCGGCGCAAGGTCGAGTTTTATGTCTCGGACGCTTTAGCTACCGATGAGGTCGTTCAGGGTATGAATTTTTCCTTTTCTAATTTTCTTTAAGCTTTACTCCCTCATGATTGCTTTTATAACTTATTATGTGTATAAGTTTAATCTATTATTTTCTTGAGAATGTTATGCCATGTATAACTTAGATCACATATAAACCCTTGTGTAATTCAGGAACTATAAAAGTTTTTAGACCTGTCGATTTGTCCAGTTGTCATGCTTGGGTCTTGATCGACTCTGGATCGACCTACTCTTTGATTACACCGAGTTTTGTTTCTGAAATCGGAGCTAAGCCCGTATCGATGGATAGTACACTTGCGATTTCTCGCGTCGAAGTGATGATGGCATCTAAAGTTTGTAAAGCTACGGTCCTAGTAGTTGGAACACATGAGTTACTCGCAGATCTTGTGGTACTCGGATTCCAAGACTTCGATATAATCCTCGGCATGGATTGGTTGGCGGCTTATCACGCCTCAGTTGATTGCTTTTCTAAAATAGTCACCTTGAGATTGGGAGCCCTTCGTTCAAATTTAGCGGTATTAAAAGGGAGGAGCAGCCCTACTTGCTACACTTGACGATGAGCGTGATGAAAGCGGACCCTCGGATATTCCTATAGTTGGGGAGTTCGTCGATGTCTTCAGGAAGATTTACGGACTTCCACGGCCAGAAGTAGAGTTCAAGATTGATCTCGCGCCGGTACCTTGCCGATTCTTGCGAAAGTCCCGTGCGAATGGCACCGGCAATGAGCGAAGGAGTTAGAGATTGATTCGTGAGCTATCTGATAAAGGGATTTATCCGCCGTAGTGAATCACCATGGAAACACCGGTCTTATTCGTAAGAAGAAAGATGGTTCGATGAGACTTTGTATCGACTACCGACAATGAATAATGTTAGTGAAGAATCGATACCCTCTTCCTCGTATCGATGACCTATTTGATCAGCTACAGGGCGCTACTTACTTTTCAAAGATAGATCTCAGGTCCGGTTATCATCAGTTGAAAGTTAGAGCAGAAGATATTCCCAAGACTGCTTTTGGAACAAGGCATGGACACTCTGAGTTCCTCGTTATGCCTTTTGGGCTCACAAACGCACTGCCGTGTTTATGGACCTAATGAACGCGTATTCGGAGAATTTCTTGACAAGTTAAATGCGTGGTATTTATCGACGATGTTCTCATTTATTCTCGCACAAAAGAAGCTCACAATGACCACCTTCATATTGTGCTACAGACTCTCCGCGAGCACAGATTATATGCGAAATTGAGCAAGTGTGAATTTTGGCTTGAGAAAGTATCTTTCTTGGGTCACGTGATATCCGCCGTAGGGATTTCTGTGGATCCATCGAAGATTGAAGCGGTTGCAAATTGGCAAACACCAAAGAATGTCACCGAAGTGAGAAGTTTTCTCGGTTTAGCCGGATATTATCGTAAATTTGTGGAAGGATTCTCTCGTTTGGCACTCCCGCTCACTATGCTAACCCGCAAGAACAACAAATTTGTGTGGACCGATCAGTGTGAAGCGAACTTTAATCTATTGAAGCGAAACTCACGGCGGCTCCCATTCTCACGTTACCTTACGGACCCGGTGATTATGAAGTCTACGGATGCTTGGCGCAGGGACTTGGATGTTTGTTAGAAGCGTAAGAGAGCCATTGCCCTACGGCTCAAGACAGTTGAAGCCGCATGAGAAGAATTATCCGGTTCATGACCTTGAGTTGGCCGCAGTCATCTTTGCACTTAAGATTTGGCGGCATTATCTATACGGTGAGACTTTCAAAATTTTTACGGACCACAAGAGTCTCAAATACTTATTTTCTCAGAAAGATCTTAATTTGAGACAGAGACGTTGGATGGAATACATGAAGGACTATGATTGTTCCATTAATTACCATCCGGGTAAAGCAAATGTAGTTGCTGATGCTCTAAGTCGAAAATCTTCAGGACTGCTAGCACGTCTAAAGGCTTGGAAGCCGCTCGATGAGATTGCTCAGTTGAATCTGCGACTTGACAAAATTGGTGAGGGAGTATACCTAGCCAGTATGATGATCAAACCTTCCTTTGTTGGTCGTATCAGAAATTGCCAACCCTTAGATCCCGAAATTTTGAAGATTAAGGGACAGTTAGCCGAGGGCCCTAAACCAGATTTCTCTACTGATTTGTGGGACCCTCCTTTTCCGAGATAGATTGTATGTCCCCGATGTTGAAATATTGCGGAACGAAATTCTCGAGGAGGCACACAAATCTGGATATTCGGTGCACCCAGGAAGCACAAAAATATATCGGAATATTCGAAACTATTATTGGTGGCCAAATATGAAGAGAGAAATTGCCGAATACGTCTCCAGGTGTTTAGTATGCCAACAGGTGAAAGTTGAGCATCAGAAGCAAGCCGGTCTTTTGCAGCCCTTACCGATTCCCGAGTGGAAGTGGGAAAACATCTCTATGGATTTCATAGTCGGACTCCCTAGAACTTCAAGGAAGCACAACGCCATCTGGGTTATTGTGGACCGATTGACTAAGTCAGCGCACTTTCTACCTTTTAAGATTACAGATAGTGGAGACAAACTGGCTGAGACGTATCTGAAGGAAATAGTCAAGCTTCACGGGGTTCCTGTGAGCATTGTGTCGGACAGAGACACAAAATTCACTTCTGATCATTGGAAGAAATTTCAGGAAGCAATGGGCACGAGACTGACTTGATCTGACCTTCCATCCGAGACCGGCGGTCAAGCGAAAGAGTTAATCGGATCGTAGAAGACATGCTTGAGCCGCATGTTAGACTTCCGAGGTAATTGGGATGATCACCTCCCTTTGATTGAGTTTTCTTATAACAATAGCTTTCAGGCAAGCATCGGGATGTCGCCTTTTGAAGCTCTTTATGGCCGAAGTTGTAGGACGCCACTTTGTTGGGACGAGGTTGGTGAAAGAAAGATGCTTGGGCCGGAACTCATAGAAACCACAACCGAGAAGATTAGAGTTATCCGTCGAGAGATTGAAAGAAGCTCAAGACCGTCGGAAAGCCTCACGGCAAGCGATGAGAAGGCGCTTGATAGAATTTGAGGTTGGTGATTTGGTTTTCATCCGGTGTCACCAACTAAGGGAATCATGCGTTTTGGAATGCGGGAAAACTAAGTCAGAGATCGTGGGACCTTTCATTATCACTGAGATCGCATCGGTGAGGTAGCATACGAATTTCACTTCGAGACACTTTGCGGTATCCACAATGTGTTTCATGTGTCTATGTTGCGCAAATACTTGCCCGATCCATCTCACATCCTTGATATCGAGCCGACTGAAGTCAGAGATGATCTGACCATCATAGAGAAGCCGGTTGGTATCGTAGATCAGAAGGAGCAGCTCATTAAGGGTAAATCTGTTCGCTTCGTCAAAGTGCAGTGGCAACATCATTCACCGAATGAAGCCACTTGGGAACGAGAAGCCGAGACTTTGGAGAAGTACCCCGACCTCATCGCTTCATGTACGTAATTTTCGAGGACGAAAATATTATAAGGGGGAGAGAATGTAACAACCCCGATTCTTAGATTTTATTTTAATGGTGTTAGATGATGCACTGTATGTCTAACGCTCCACATCGAATCGAAACCTACCTTTTAAAATAGAAAATTTCTAATTTTTCCCATATAAAATTAGACTCGTCGATACGATTCCAACGATATATAATTTGACAATTTCTGACAAGAATATAAAAAGTTATACCCATTTTAACTGATCAAACAAGTCAAAGGGTATAATTGTAATTTCGGGAGAGAAACACCAATTGGTTTGGTGCTTATGCAAAACGCTGGAACGAAACCTTTGCTCAAGCTATCCAAGTTACGTATGAATTCTTATTCCGTCTAAAAATCTCCTATTCTATTAAATCTCCCACGAAAAGTGTTAATTAGAGTTGACCTAAAATTTCATACCATTATAAATAAAACTTTAAAAGCTCTCTCCTCTCAATAATAAGAAATTATTCTCTCGAGACTTAGAGGAGCCGATGCCTTGGGAATCGACCTTTTCAACCCGAATCGCCGTTGATCTTCCGTTCACGCTTCAAGAGGTGGGTACCCATTAATCCATCTTATTCTTCTCAAATCCCGTCGCATAGGATGCGTTCGATCGCGCATCGACGGGTTTAAAAATCTTATTTAAACCCAAATATCTCATAAATTAATAGATCTATATATTTAATATATGCTTTCCCTTGAAAGTTATATATTTTGTAAATTGGGTTTATATGTTATTTCTCTTTTCTTTTCAAAAATCCCTTTTGTTTGAGTCATTAATATTTTACCTTATATTAGGTTTGTATATTTAATCTTTTACTCTTTATACAGTAAATTAATTAAATTTTAATACTTATAAATTTGATAGATTGACTTAATTGGCATAATATCATATTGATATTATTTATTTTTAAATCTATATAGTATAAATTTATCCTTCTACTAAGACTATAATAATATATATTATTGTTGCAAGTTTATATTATTATTTATTTAAAATTAATTAAGCCCAAAAATTAAATTATATTTTTATTTTATTTAAATAAATAATAGATTGTACCAACTTAAAGTTTCGGGTCCGAACTTGCGGCTACGAACCCGAATTCACGTCCATGAACCCGACCTCGCGACCATTGATGCACCTGTCTCGGTATTTTGGTCATAACGTTTTATTCCGACCTCGGATTAATGCGATTCTTGCGGCATTGGAAAGAAGACAGCGAGCTTTACAACTTTGTGTGAAATAGCCATTTCACGAATCTGACTTTTTAGAGGTCAAAATAGAGCAACAAGTCGGGTTCAATTTTGAATGAATCAAGGCTATTCGAATTTAAGATTATTTTCTAAATATCATGACCAAAGTTCTTATGTATATTATATTGTAAAGCCTTTCGATCGATGGTCATGGTAAATCATAACTTAATAAGTATAAATATTATTTAATTTAATTATCTAATTATTATATATATACATATCAATTTTATCGCTTCAACGCGACCTGTTCGATAATATAAAGTGTTAGAACTTCGATGTCTTTATAAAATCGAACTCTGACTTTTACGATTATCGAAATCACACTTATAACTCTATTCTATAATTATATTGGTGTGGTATGTAAATAAATATAAATATAAGCATAATCAAAATCTAAGTATAAATTGTTCTGTATGTGTGATACTTTTGTATTTGTAATTTAATCAATTTATACGAGTTAAGAATATGTTAGATCATGAGTACGAGAGTGTATGAGATCATGCCTACGCTTGGGCGTGGTGACTTATTGAGATGGTATCGAAGCGAGGAATACACCGTATTCACATGCCTTACAACTCATGGTGGAATGTCGGGTGAGTGTGAATTGAATTGGTGTAACCGTGCACGGTGGCATATCTGATGATCCTATCACCCCGAGTTTTAATACGAGAGGATAAGATATGAGATATGATATGAGAATCGGGCGTTGGGCCTTTAGCTGTGGTAAGGTTTCTTTTACGGTCACGTGAAACTCAGAATATTGGCGTCTATGTACGGATGCAACACCTCTATGGTAGTATAAACTATCACACGAAGTACATCCAGGTTACTACGGAACCTTTTTCTTGGGAAGCGTGAATTATAAAGGTTGCCTCACTATAGTTTGTCATAGGATTAAGTATAAGAGTATGATAAGATATGAGTATGAGATAAGATAAGTTATGTAATCTGATGCGATAATAAGACATCATTTGTGTAGGCCAAAAAGATAAAGAACTTAAGTCTCTGCGTTACGTTGCCTTGCGTATGCCAGTAAGGGCAACAACGTCTTTTCGACCAAGAGCGGATCTGGGAGAGATTATGAGTATGAGTGAGTTATGAGTGAGTTTGGCCATTATGTCTCCCCATTGGCTGGGTGGTGGAGTATGAGTATGACACGAGGGCGTTATAATATGGTGGTATGATACTATGTTGACCCTCCCATAGTAGCTCGTTCGCAGTCGTTAGGATTTCACTAGAATGTTAGTTACGCTCATGCGATGTACAGACGTATGTGCGAGAATGATAATAATACATGGTATGATATGTTATGAGATATGGTAAGGCACGTTAGGATATGAGTGTCTAGATCATGGTCTTGCATTTATGATATGATATGAGTTTTACGATATGCACGTAATTTTATCTTCCTTTTGTTATCTGCTTTGAGATATTATGTTTATCACTCACGGATGCACCCACAATACACCGAGTAGTATGGGGTGGATTGGTGGTGTATCTATCGAGTTTACGTGACCGAGAGTAAACTCATCCCACGATAATCTAACGATTGCGGTGATTACGCTAGTGGAGTGACGGCCATCTAGATCTGTACGATTTCATTGATTCCGCGGGCGTTGAGTACCAGGAGCCTTTGGAGGGCGACGCTGCCGGTTATCAGGAGGACTACGGTGCTAATCTTGATTCGAGTGCCAGTTACTGATCATTGTGGACTTGGTATTGAGTTTTATTGATACTAGTATTGCGGATTTTATAGTTTATTTTATCGGATTTGTCTCCGACTTTCATTATCATTTTATTGGCGGACTATGATTTTATTACACTTATTCAGCATTTATGATTATTTTATATTCCACTTTGGTATGTTGGCTTTCATGGATTTCGTGGAACTATTATTGCATGAGAACTCTGATTAGGTGTATGTCCGCTTAGCATATCCGGGATATGTGCGGGTCATAACTCGGAATTCTAGGCCCTCGGGATGGGGTAGAATTTCGGGTCGTGACAGATATTGTGTTCGATCTTCAATCATCCTCCAAGAATCATATTGACGGCATTGTATCGGACGACACTATGCAGTCCAAATGGCGTTGCACTAGCTTCTATGGTGAACCTGACAACAATAAACGTCTCATCTCTTGGAACCTCATACAGACTCAAAATTCAAAGCCGGCTTCCTTGGCAGTATTTTGGAAATTTCAATGAAATTCTATCACAAACCGAGAAGATGGGTGTCAGAATGAGGAATCCACGGCAGATTGACCACTTCCGTATGGCTGTGGATGATTGCGGTTTCATTGATCTTAAGTTTGCGGGTCCTCCTTTCCAATGGACAAATGGAAGAGAAGACGGGGAACTGGTTCAAGAGCGATTGGACTCGGCTTTCGGGAATTTGGATAGGACTGATCTATTCCCAAATTACAAGCAGGGCTGGAGCCAAGATTTTTTCATAGGGTGGTCATCTAATCAAATAATGTTGAAAAATTATATAAATTTTTTTTTCCTAAACAAATGCTAAAAATATATATATTTGTAAAAAAAGAGCATTAAAAATATAAAAAAAATTAAATAATAATTGATTGGGTAGTTTAAGAAATTCAACCCAAAAATCGAAAAATAAATAAATAAATAAAATGAAAAAAGGAAATCGAGCCAAATCGATTTTTTTCGGTTTCGGTCTGGAGTTTCCGAAATATAACCAAACCGAAATTTTCGATTTTGTTCAATTCGGTTAACCTAATCAGCTAATCTGCACTCTACCCCAACCTCAATAATTTTACACAAATAAAAAGTTTAACTCAGATCACTAATCCAATCAACGTGTTGTTCAGGATTGAATCGACCATCAAATCAAATAAATTTGATGGAAGTGTCAATTTCCACAAAATCATTCTCAAACTTAACAGAACAATAGTAAGATCGAAAAAATCTAAATATAATCAGAACAAGCAAATCATGTGATGCATCGTCTTCTTTAGAAACAATTCATAAATGTTATATAATAAATATGCTGTCATGCTATACTTAAAATCTCATAATTACTTAATTAGAACCTAAAATCTCAAAGATTTAATCATAACAATAATTCAACAAGAAAATCACAACAGAAAAAAAAAAAAAATTTAATTAATTAAAAAAAATAAAATACTTGCTTGTTCTTACGAGCCAAATTTCAAATCCGCAAAGATGCCAACACAAAATCTCCAATCTCGTGTAGTGCGAGAAATTAGAATGCGGAGAGAATCTCAAGAGAGAGACTGAGAGAGGGAGGGAGAGAGAGAGAGAGAGAGAACGTGTGGAGAAAGTCCCAAGAAAGAGAGAGAGATAACGTGTGGAGAAAATCTCAAGAGAGAAAAAATCTCAAGAGAGAGAGAGGGTGTGTGGAGAAAATCCCAAGAGAGAGAGAGAAAATCTCAAGAGAGAGACGTGTAGAGAAAATCTCAAGAGAGAGAGAGAGAGAGGAGAATAGATAGGGATTAGAGAGAATGAGAGAGAGAAGCTAGAGATATGAGAGATTTTAGTTTCTAAAAATTTTAAAAAGATAATATGTGACTATGTGAGAGATAATGAGAGAGAGGGGAAATCTCAAGAGAGAGAGACGTGTGGAGAAAATCTTAAGAGAGAGAGAGAGTGAGGAGAATAGATAGGGATTAGAGAGAATGAGAGAGAGAATCTAGAGATATGAGAGATTTTAGTTTCTAAAAATTTAAAAAAGATAATATATGTTATGAAAACAAACACATTAAAAAATTTATTTCAAGTTTTAAAATAAATTGGGTGGCTAATATAATTTTAGATGGATAAGCATCCACTAATATAAATTAGGATATTTAAGAGTTAATAAGGAACTTTTACTAAATTTGGGTGGTCAATTGACCACCCCATCCACAACGTGGCTCTGCCCCTGATTAAAAGGTGTGTCACCTAATTACTGCATCATCCGATCACCTCCCGCTTTGTATGGATACGTACACCCACCATATTATCCCAATCATAGACCATTTCGGTTTGAGGCAATGTGGGCGAGGTCTGATGAATTCCATGATCTCGTTAAATCCAATTGGGAGACCCAACTGACGACAACCCCCTAAATCATCTACAATAGAACATTGAGCATCTCTCACAAAGGCTCTCTTCATGGGATGCGAACTCCTTTGGAAAGGTTCCGAAGTTACTGACAGAAAAAATGAAGGCTCTTAAGGGGTACTATAGTGACAAACATCGCCAATTTATTCAAAAAATCGGCGATAGTCGCCGATTTTAAGTCGTACGATATAATTGGCGGTTAGTCGGCCAAATCGCTAAATCGGTGAGTCGGCGATTTGGCGGACTAACCGCTTTCGTAAAAAAAAAAAAAAAAGTGGTTTTAAAACCTTATTTTTAAGATGAGGCGGCTGCAAATCGGCTGCCGGAGGCGATCGGCTCTCACACTCTTCAATTGGTTCTTCTTCTTTTCGTCTTTGCAGCGTCTTCTTCCTTTTCTACTTTTTAAAGAAGCTAGTTGCTCCAACCTAATCACTAATCAGTAGCCTACTAGCCTAGTACAATCTACAAGTCTAGACTTACTGAGTTACACGGTGTAACGACCCTAAAAATTTTAAACTGAATTTGTGGTGTTAGATCTATTTTGCACCAAGCATGGTGTTAGTGCTCCACACCGGAACCTACCCTAGTTGAGAGACTTTGGTTATAGACAAGAGGTCTAAGGATCAAACTTTACTAATCTCTTGTGTGTTCTTCCACAAGAACCACCGTATTTATTTTTCTACCATCAAGATCGATAAAAACACATTAATAAATTATATTATTATATTGTAACTTGTACAAGTGTTTAATAGAATAATATAAATCTTGTCTTATGTAATGGTTGTGTCATAAGACTTGTGATAATATAATAATATATTATATTATAACTATTTTAACTTGTAAATGTAATGATGGTGTGATGGGACTTACAATAAATATAATAATCTAATATATTATAAATCTCTTTCACTTATACGGATATTTAATAAAATTATATGAATCTCACTTTATGCAGTGGAGGCATGACATTCCTCGTTTTGTCGATGTATGGATACTACCATCGTCGGATTCTAAGTTAAATTGACCATATATATATATATATATCTTATTAGATATCGACTAATAGATTTCACTCCTTAATTGATCGATTCGGTACAAAATCGAATCTCTACTAAATCTATCGATTTCTTTTATTCGTTGACATGTGCAATGATTACACCTTATTATATTAGTTTTAAAGTGGACTGAGAAGTTTTTATTTTTAATATATATATTATATAAAAGGTCTCGGGTGATTGAGCACTCACAATACATATAAATTATATTATATTATAATCATATATAGTATAACATATTATATAATAGTACTATATTATATTTTAATCATATATATATATATATATATATATAAGACGAGGTATTTAAGTACTTTCTTGTTATAAGTAATATAAGTTACTATACTACACACTCAGATAGTATAATTTTATTAAATAAGTTCTGCTTGGGAAAGTGCTATGCAGGCATGAGTTTGACGCACTGTCTGTGCTTTGATATATTGACCCTTGTATTCGATCCATCGACCCACTGAGTAACCTTGAGTTATGTCTTTTATTTGAATAAGGTCTGACGCTCAACCGACCTTTAGGGTTTATATTCTATAATAAATGAAGGCTACTATTATATAAATATTATATTAAAATAAAAACTAGTATTATATAATATTATATTAAAATGAGGGCATACAGTATGTGAGTATATAATATTATATTATAATAAAGGCTAATGATCATATAATATTATATATTAAAGTGGGGTTATAATATTATATTTAAAATATCGGGTGTCCTCAATTCTTTTAATCTATGTCATGGGTTTAATGATATATTATATAACTTTTACTATATAATTATTATACTCTTTTACTATAATATTTTATTAATATAAAATTATATTATAATACACAGGTATGATGGAATCCAACTTCAAACTCAATTTATTGACTCTAAATTAATCGATTATCGTCCGAACAAACGATCTGATTTTACGCTAAAAATTTTACTATTGCACGACCAAAAAAAACTTAGTCCACACTAATCACTTACACCTTTCGATCGATGGTCGTGATGCACTCCACTTTAAATTATACTGCCATTTTATTTAAGCATTTAATTATAATACACTATATATGTATCATTCTATCGCTTCAACGCGACGTCTTCAATAACACGAAATGTTAAAAATTCGGTACCTCGTGAAAATCGAACTCTGATATTCAAGTAATCGAAAACACATAATTACTCTCCTACTCTATATTTATTGGTGTGTTATATAAATAAATATATGTATAAATATAATAATAATCTAAATGAAAACTTTTTTTGTGCGCGTGATGATTCTGTACCCTTACTTTGATCATGATATGAGTTAAGGTCATGTTAGGTCAAATGACGCGAGAGTGTATGAGATCATGCCTATGCTTGGGCGTGATAATTCACTGAGATGGTATCGAAGCGGGGAATATATCGTATTCACATGCCTTACAACTCATGATGGTATGGGACATCATGACAAGTCGGGTGAGTATAAATTCAGTGTAGCCTCGTAGACGATAGCATAATCGGTGACCCTATCACCCCAAGTTTTAATATGATAGGATAAGATATGAGTCGGTAGGATAAGATATGAGTCGGTAGGCTAAGATATGAGTCAGTATGATATGATATAAGTCAGTATGATAAGATATGTTACGATAATAAAACACCGCTGTATAGGCCAGCAAAACATTAACAATTTAAGTCTCTGTATGTGCCATTTCTTGCGTAGCCACCGTAAGGGCAATAACGTCTTTCAGTCAAGACGGATGTCTCTGGGAGACATTATGAGTTATGAGTCGCCGCCCGCCCTTATGACTGGATGGGGTGTATGATATGATATGATATAGAGGGCATTATAATATGGTGGTATGATACTATGTTGACCCTCACATGGTAGCTCGAGCAGCGACTCTGGCACATGTCGTTTAGGACTTTATGAGTATGTTAGTTATGCTTATGCGATGTACAGACGTATGTGCGAGAATAATAAGATATGATATGATATGAGATATGGTAAGATACGTTAGGATATGAATGTTTAGATCATGGTCTTACATTAATAATTAGGATATGAGCTTATGATATGCACTTGATCTTGTTATTCTGTTCCGATTTCTTTGAGATATTATATTTATCACTCACTTGATGCACCCACAATGCACCTGAGTAGTATGGGGTGGATTGGTGGTGTATCCACTGAGTTTACGTGAATGAGTAAACTCATCCCACGATAATCTAACAGCTGTAGGTGATTATACCGACGGTGTGGACGTGGGTTTCTCTGATCTGATTGGTGCTGAGAACGTCGACTCAGTGGATGTTGATTACCAAGTGTCTTTGGAGGGTGACGTTGTCGGTTATTAGGAGGACTACAGTGTTGATTTTGATCTGAGTGCTAGATATTGATTTAGTACACTCGGTATTGAATTTTGCCTTATATTATTATCATTGACTCTATGGTTTCATTTTTATCGGATTTGTCTCCGATTTGACTTACATATTATTTGTAGATTTATAGTATTCTATCGCATTTTATCATATTTATTCAGCATTTATGATTGCTTTATATTCCACCATGGTATATTGGCTTTCACGAATTTCTTGGAACTAGATATGCGCGAGAACTCTGATTAGGTGTATGTTCGCTTAGTATATCCAGGATATGTGCGGATCATAACTCGAAATTCTAGGCCCTCGGGATGGGGTAGAATTTCGGGTCATGACACACGGCAAGCTATAGCCTAAGCTATAGCGGTACAGCTACAATTGCAGATTATTATATAATATAATCTAATATATTATTATATTATCTTATAATATAATAAGATAATATTATTATATTATATTATAATATAATATAATATAATATAATATATTATACTATTATAAGTTAATATTAAATTATATTATAACATAATATAATATAATCTATAGCACATTTATAATATAATATATAACAAATTTAACTTGTAATAAATATTATTAGTTTAAAACTTTTTCATTAATATTTTTAATTTTTTCATATTTTTTTTAATAATTTTCTGAATTTTATCCGATGTTTACCGATTTTTTCCCGATTTTGCCGAAGTTTCCCGACTTTTTCCCGTGCCGATTCATTGCTATCTCGCCGACTTGTCACTATGAGGATACAAAAACGACACCACCCTCTCAAACCTGACTGTAAAGGAAAGACATATTAAGAAGGAGATCAACGAACCAATGGAAAGGGAAGAAATAATGTGGCTTTAGACATCAAAAGAATTGTCGCTCAAAAATGGGGGCCACACTTCGCATACTTCCATGCTAAGGCTTCTCAAAGGCGAAAGAGGAACAAAATTGTTGGAATTAATAATGATAGGAGGCAGTGGTGCACATCTCCGGGAGAAATTTGAAAAAGTTTTTGTTGAGTTCTACCCCTTGCTATTTTCTACAAGCATTTCTTCAAATGTGGATGAATCCTTGCAGTCTGTGATCTCATCAGCCCAGAATGACTTGCTTATGGCCTCGTTCACTCCCAACGACGTCAAGAAAGCACCTTTTCAAATTAAACCCCTCACGGCCCCTGGGCCGGACGGTATGCCTCCTTTTTGCTTTCAAAACTCTTGGAATATTGTTAACACGTCTGTCATTTCCATGGTCCTTGAGTATCTTAAAGGGAATAGTAATTTTGAGGAGATTAACAAGACCTTCATTATTTTAATCCCTAAAGTGAAAAATCCTTCCAATACCGCCCCATTAACCTATGCAGCGTCATTTATAAAATCATTTCTAAGTGTCTTGCTAATAGACTTAAAACCGTCCTTCCACATGTCATATCCCAAAACCAAAGCGCCTTTGTTCTTGGCTAGGTAATTTTTGATAGCGTTCTCATCGGATTTGAAATATCTCACATTTTGAAAATGAAAAGGAGAGGGAGAAAGGGTGATTGTGCGTTTAAACTCGACATGAGTAAAGTGTATGATCAGGCGGAATGGGTTTTCTTGGAAAAAACTCTTGTAAAAATGGGGCTTAATTTGAAATGTGTCTCTCTTATAATGGGATGGAGTTACAACTCTTTCGTTTTCTCTTCTTCTCAATGGTAGAGTCTGTAGCAGTTTCAAACTGAGCAGGGGGCCTTAGACTAGGTGATCCTCTATCACCCTATCTTTTTATTATATGGCGGATGTTCTGTCTTCTCTACTTAAACAGGTAGAGAATGAAGGTCGAATATCATGTATAAAAGTTTGCAGAGGTACACCCACAATATCACATCTCTTTTTTTTCCGATGATAGCCATACCTATGCAAAAGCCACCACAGGGGAAATCAAAGAAATTGCAAGGATCCTACAACTGTATGAAGCATTGTTGGGTCAACAGATTAACTTCAATAAATCAACGTACTCTTTTTTTCCTGGTGTGCTTGTATGAGGGTCTTTAATTTTTTTCTTATATGACTTTTCACAAATGGGAGTTTGTGTATTTCCCATATGTTGCTCGAGCGACCTTCTCCAGAGAGTTTTCAGTGTGTCTTTAGCCATCTCGCTCAAGCGAGTTTTGGCCGATAGTTCGACCCATCTTTCTGAAGGTCTTGCTTACAATTGATTTCCAAAAATACATGAATTAAATTCCGGAAATTAATATCTAGAAAATTGAGAAAATGAATTTCGAAGATGATAACGACTGTTATACATCTCTTAAAGCGTGATTGGTGATTCTACGGTGATCTAGGTTGAGGGGATCGGCTTTCAAGGTTATCGTCCGTCCGATATTCCGATCTTCTCCCTCCTCGATCTTGATGGTGGAAAAGATCGAAGAGTTCCTTTTGAAAGAAACACCCAAAATATTTTAGGGTGAAGAAGGAGATTGAGGAAAAAGGGGTATGACGACTAGGGTTTTCTAAAAGAAGAAAAGAAAAGGTTTTTCTTACCATTCTTTTCTTAAGGAGGATTCTCTAAAGATTATGATTAGGTTTCTCCATAGCATACCTTTCTATCCCTTAAAGGAGATAATCCGGTGTTAAGTTGACACACCAAGGAAGGGTTTATAAGTTTTTTACTTATAGGTACAAAATAAAAGTCCTATATTTGCATACCAAGGTTTGATCCTTAGACCTTTTGTTTATTACTCAAGCCTTTAACCAATAGGCCATCTCATAATCTTGTGTTAACTAATGACTTAAATAACTATAGAAACTTGAAGGCCGAACATGTATTCCTTAGTTAACACATTTTTGAAAGATCAAGGTGTTCGATGTATATGTTATTAATCACAAATATGAAATCTAGGTATAATACTAATACGAAAATCGGGGTCGTTACATTCTTCCCTCATAGAATTTTTGTCATAAAAAATTTGCTTACTTAATAATTCGAAGGTCGATTCAGATTTCATATTTGCATACACTCCTTAAATAAAGTGGTTCCAAGGGTCACATCTAATGGGTCAATGGTTCGACTAAGGTGAGAATATCTGGATCGTTACATTCTCTCCTCTTTTAGAAATTTTTGTCCTCGAAAATTTGTGACATGATTATTGGAAATTTCTATATTTTGATGTAAACCGACAAAATAGATGGTTGATATCATTATCGAAAATATATTGATACGATTAAGAAAAGTATATTGATACCATTAGCCAAAAAGGATATTGGTATCATTGACAAAAGCATCAGAAGTTTTTCACGAGTGAACATTTTAACTAACAAGGAGAACCTAATGAACAATACATCAAAAAGTGCCAAAATTTTCCACAACTAACAAAAACAACAAGGAAAACCAAATGACCCAATGACCAAATTCACTACTGATCCACCTCCTCATTTGTCCAGTGGACCTCCTCCTCCACACCATCTCCGGGCTGCGAACTAGATGAACCCTAAGTAAAAGCGCGAGCCCTCACAATGCGTGCCGTCGAATCCGTTGGGAACATGTTGCGCATCATCGCCATGAGCATTGCGTCCTAAAAGTCCATCCTACGGTTCAACTCAGCCTGGGTGACCCAATCACTATGGGGGGTAGGTGCAGGCTGGAACGAGGGTCGCTGAGGCGGAGGCACCTGTGGTTGGGCAGTAGGCTCTGGTGGTGCAGCAGGTTCGTTGTGGGCATGGCTGGCTAGACGTTGGAACTTTCAATCCTGGACACTCTTGTTCAACTTTATAAAATTTGAACTCCATTCGTCCACACCATAAGTTCTAATATTGTCGGTTCGCTTCTCTTCGTCAGATGGCATAACATAATCATCAAGCTCGTCCTCATAATCATCGATGAGACGAGAAATTAAAAGAGAGAATGGCATTGAGGTCAGGGGTGTCCTTTTCGATGAAGTCGGATGAATAACACCCTGGGAATAAATTAATCTCTCAAACAGTACTACAAAGGCATTGAACCAACGCTCCCGCAAGAGCCGAGCCCCATTTCTGGAATCCGTCACCATTCAAACCCTCGTGAGATTCTGACCGCAAGATCGTGTAATCGCCGCGATCTCCACACTCTCCGTGAAGCATTTAACGCGATCATGACTTGAGTTCCTCTCTTGAAAACCTCAAGCTGTTCAAACCCTTTTTCCGTTAGAAACCCTTTTTCTATAGAAGCCCCATTTTCAAAGAGCCGATCACCTTGGATAGTCTTCCACTTCTTGAATGGGTTAAGATCGATGCATGGATCATTGACGACTTTATCTTGAATATGTGGTGATCAATCATTGTGAAATCGTCGTAGAAATCCGAAAGTTTCGTTTCGAAGCCCTTTTGGACAACGATTCTTAAAGGCGCGAAGTCGAACGAAGAAAGGTTAATTTTCTTTGATTTTAATGGTTTAGATTATTTTAGTTAGTGTGTATATGTGTGTAATTCGATGAAGATCGTAGAAGATTTGGAAGAAAATAGATAAAAAATGATAAAGCCTTGTGGCTGTGCATTTTTGAAGGTTTTGATCGATCAAATTAGGTGATTGATGGATCAAATTTGGCATTGATCGATCAAATTAGGTGATTGATCGATCAAATTTGGTATTGATCGATCAATCATCCAGATTAATCGATCAAATTATATATACAATGATAAAAACAGAAAGTTTCTTTGCTGGAAATTCATCCCGACTGCATTGATCGATCAAATTAGGTGTTTGATCGATCAATGTGGTGGGTTGATCGATCAAGGGTGAAATTGATCAATCAATATAGAATTGATCGATCAAAATGATGGTTTGATCGATCAAATTGACTGTGCCGACACTGCTTTAGTGTTTTGGCCATAACTTTTTACTCTGAACTCTGATTGACACGATTCTTACGGTATTGGAAAGAGGACAACTAAATCTATAACTTTTATGAATTAATTAACTAATGAGTAAATTTTTTTGATGATCAAAATCGAACTAAAAGTTTGGCCAAGTTCTAAGTTAGCACATTTTGACTGAAGTATCGATATAGCTTTGGTATTTTGGTCATAACTCTTTGTCCCGAACTTCGATTGACGTGATTCTTGATGCGTTGCAAAGAGTACGATGAGATCTAACTCTTTTATGAATTAACCAAATATTTAATCAAATGTTTGGAGGGTCAAAATAAAGTAGAAAGTTGGATCAAGTTTCGAGTCCACACGAAATTACCCATTTCTGCCTCGGTTTTGAGAAAATACTTAAATTTGTTAACATTATTAATAATTAGGATCAATTTTTAATATATAATTATATGTGTGATGTAGACTAAGAGTGGAGGCCGTGGATAATAACTTTTGGATTGCTTTAGAACACCGTTGGATTTGCTTTGAAAGATCTGTTAAGGTAGGGGAAATCCAACCTAAAAATATATCTGAATCTTATTTCATGATTCCTTCATATCTGTATCCTGAATTCTGTTTTAAAATTATGTTTGTATATCAATCAATCTCTGTCATCTCTAATTCTTGCATTCTAATTTCTGTGTTCTGAAGCCTATTTCTGATTTCTGATATTTGATTCTTAAGGTCATATGTGTGCATGTGATTTTAAGTATTTAATTCAGATGATCCCCACCGACTCAACGGTATATCCGTGCCCTGGCACAATCGTGCATCTGCTTTGATAATCCCTCAGTATAATTGCACTCCATAGATGAGGCATTGTTACACTCTAAAAAAATTATTCATATGAACAACGATCGGTTGGGGTTTCCTATCGGCATACACCTAAATACCACGTGCTATATATTCACGAGAATTTCTTAAGTTAGAAATATGCATGATTTAAGTCATAAATTATATACTAATAGCATCTGTTATGTTCTTTGAAAACTTAGTACATGCCATCTGATTTATCTTGTCTGCATATTCTGATTTGATTATCTGTTTGAGATACTACCTGTAAATCACGTCTTACATTTTTAATACAATTTTAGCTATGATTCTTCTACTAAGCTTAGATGTAGCTCACCCTATTTTCTATAACATTAATAGGTTCTGAGGCTAGAGCTTCCGGCACTGAGAGCGACCCTGACTACCAGCCTGATCCGGAGGCTGAGGTTGAGGAGAATACCAATACCCCTGCTGATGAACACCACCCGTAGCTAGGGTATTTGATTAGACTAGATCTGTATATGTTTTGGATTATTATGGTTCTTGTGGCCATGGTTTTGTACTTAAAACTTTGTAGATACTTTATTTTCTTTTGTGTACATCTTATAGGAACCACTACTTGGAACCATTATTTTTGTATGACGGATGTCCATCACCAGTGGTTCTTCTTGGTTCCTTTTTGAGGATGTATTTTCTTTTATTTTTATATATATGCATTGTTAAATTCTTCTGTCTTTTAAAGCCTTATATGATGACTTGATCTGTCACTACTAGACAGTGTCTGCTCTGATTTCTGCTAGACGTGCAGACACACTGTGATTTGTCCTGGGGATCATCCAGAGTATGATCCTGATGGCACGAATTTTCGAGTGCAAAAATCCAGGCTGTCACACAGCCGACGAGAATCCTAATCATTATCGTTCAAGAAAATTTTTTCAGTATGCCCAAGCTCCTGCGCTGTGAGGAATACTTGGGCGGTTCAGAGGCCGTCGTCAAGGTTCGGTAGGAGTCGAAGCACATTTCAATAAGTGTAGAAGCACGATTCAGTATGTGCCGAAGCACGGTTCAGTAGGTGGTGTCGCATTGGATTCGTTCAGATCAACACTTCAAATCACATGCAAGTTCTAATACATAGTACTGTGCCCATACTTCATAGCTAATTCAGAATTCAAATTCAAATCTCTTTTTTTCAATGAGAGTTCAACACTTCTATGTGTTCCATGTGTTCGATGTATATTCAAAAATTCCTAATTTATGCAATCATAGAACAACAACCAATGTTCTTCAACGTTCTAATTCTAGCAATGATGGGGCCATTTTCTTACTTGATAATCACTAAATGACTATGAATTGAAGAATAACGTGTAAGAGTACATTGTAAGTCCCCTACCTTGTTCTTCAGTGTCTTATTGAAGGGAGAGACAATTCCTATTATTTACGTTTGATTCCTTCTCCTAATTTCACATACACATGTGACGTATTAATGGCCACGATAATTACCAACAGTCTGGAGTACTTAATAACAAACAAAGAAACCTAAGAAAAAGGCTACAGAAGATAAAACTTGACAACTCGACAAAACTCGCTCGAGTGCCAAGCGATGCTCGCTCGAGTGACCTTCTCTAGAGAGTTTTTCCATAAATGACATGAACTTAATTGCGGAATTAAGAAATTGATATCTAGAAAAATGAGAAAATGAAATTCCAAGACGATAACGATGGTTATTCACCTCTTGAAGCATGATTGATGATTCTATGGCGATCTAGGTTGAGGAGATCAGCTTTCAAGGTTATCGTCTGTCCGTTATTCCGATCTTCTCTCTCCTCGATCTTGATGGTGGAAAAGATAGAAAAGTTTCTTGTGAAAGAAACACCCAAAATAATTTAGGGTGAAGAAGGAGATTGAGGAAAAAGAGGTGTGACGGCTAGGGTTTTCTAAGAGGAAAAAGAAAGGTTTTTCTTACGGTTCTTTTCTTAAGGAGAATTTTCAAAAGATTATGATTAGGTTTCTCTATAACATACCTTTCTATTATTTAAAGGAGATTATCCGGTGTGAAGCTAACACACAAAGAAATATGCAACCATGGATCGCGTTGACCCGTTGCGACGATGCGCTCAAAAATGGAATCGCCACCCGAAGCTTTTGGAGTCTCGAGATACCCAAAATCAAAATCGTGTACACTGAAGTGCTAGATTTGACTCCATATCACCGGTCAACGCCAAAGCCTCTTGGGTAAGGACTTCGGTTATCAATCGGGAAGGTGTTAGGCACCCGATTGACCCGCTTGTAGCGATGTCTACTATGACCAAGTATCTAAAAGAAATATAACAATGAGCAGTATTTCCTCTTGCCTGAAGGCACTTGGATCCTATTGGGCTCTCCGCAAACACCGAAATTTCGGCGGTGTAATGGCCCAAATCTTTGGATAGAGGAAAAGTAAATAAAGAAGGTAGAGGAATAGAGGGGAGAGTCAGAGCTCTCGGGCTCTTGTAGCACCGTGGTCGGATCTTTGCGTGAATGAGGCACCGGTAAGCTTCCGATAGCAAATGGGCTAGAGATGGGTTTCTTAACTAGCTATGGCTTGGGTGTTAGAGGGTTTAAAATGATGGTGTGAGGGAGCTAAGCTAAAGCTTGAAGGCTTAGGAAAATAGGGATGGAAGTATAATGGCAAGGGAAGAACTATAGTTCTAAGGCTTGAATGAGTTTTTGCTTGAAAATGGGAGGAGATTTGTGTAGAGTTTCTTCCCTTGGATTTCAAAAGTGTTTCAATAAGAGGACGTGGCTCCCTATTTATAGAGAAAGGGAGGATTAAGAGCTCCTAATTGAGTTTAGTGAAGGTTAAAATTAGGTAATGGGCCATCTAAGGTTTTCTAAGATTTTGGAGGCTTGGAGAAGAGGGATTTAGGCTTTAATGGTGGATGATGGGGTGATGACTTGAATAACATAAAGGTAGTTTCCAAAGCTTATTCAGGCATAAGAGTCCTAAGGAAACAAATCCCAAGCTTTGGGATGGTCCACAAGTCAAACCCCCAATTTTCAAATCAACCATTTAAAAAAAAAATTAGTTTTTCCAATTTGAGAAGTTAGGGTCGCACATGGAACCCGATTCTGTGTAAAAAAAATTTATTATTTATTATTTTTATTTTTACTCATTCCCAATGGATGCATTGAATAATTTTACCCTTTAGAAAGTAGCAAATGGGACAATGGGTTTGAACCCAAGTTAGGAGCGGGGGGTTAGAACTCCAAACCACATGCCATGTGGCACGTTATTCCAAAACAACCCCCATTGTGAGACCATGTGCCATGTGGCATGCAATCTATAAGAAAATGAAAAAAAGAGGTTTTGTTGTTGGTCAAAACGGGGGTTAAAGTTTGGGTACTGCTCACACATCCTAGTGTATTAAATTTCTCCCTCTTTGACCAAAGTTTGGATGATATTGTTGGTATGCATTTTTTGGGAACCCTCTCAGATTCGAGAAAAATGGTTCCAATGTAGTCACTTGGGGACTCTGTTTGCGAAAAGGGGGCGAAGAGATTTAGCAATGAAGATAAGGTATTTATAGGTGCAGCTGCAGGAAAATTCGTTAGTTGCAGCCGAATTGAATAATATACTTGATTTTTGATCGCCATCTACAAATGTTTATCGACATTGTAGAACCACTACAAAAAATAAGACTATTAGCGGCAGCCAAAACTGCCACTAATACCCTCGTCGCTAATAATCTTAATAACCTTTAATAGTTTTTTTGCTAATAGCGACAGTTTTTGGCCGTCGCTATTAGTCTTATTTTTTTTTAGTGAACGTCATTGATCGATCACGAGGATGAGCGGAGGGTTGTGGATTTGAATCCTATTCTAAACGCCGGCCTATCGGCTTTAACAACTAAGGTTGCCTAGGTTTTTAACTAATTTGAATTTTTCTAATCCTAATTGATCTAACTAAAAAAAGGGGGTGTTGCCCAATTCTGCGAATGAGGATTGGCCCCGTTCCCAAGTACCCTACGTTGGCTCCCTTAGGCAAATCAATTTGGATGGCTATGATCGTTTTAAAAATATGATGGATGGTGTGGATCTAATTGGCTTTAAGTTAGAAATTTCAAAAGGGGTTTCCTAAGGGTTATATCTAAGGCTAGCTTTATTTCTCTTTGAACCACTCGAGAATCAAAACAGATGGGTCAACCCCAATGTGCTCGACTACTCAACGAGATACATAGAAGAGAGTTGAAGTTCTAAGAGTTAGATACTTAGCGTTCAACTCTACTCTACTTCGGAATCTCAGAGCCAGCCACGAGAGTTCCAAAGAGAAAAGGCAAAGAATGGTGTGATTGGAATGAGTGGGGTAAGGGAGTATTTATAGGTTCGGTCAATTATATGCCTAAACTCTAGCGTATAATTTAGAATTATACGATGGAAGTTCGACGTATAATCCAAATTATACTTTGGGAATCTAGCATATAATGAATTATACGCTATGGTTATAGCGTATAATACAGGAAGTCGGTGGGTGTGACCGGTTGGTGATTGGATAAGCCTGGACAGAGCGTCCTGCGAGATTCTTCTCAATTATATGCTATGGGTTAAGCATATAATCAAGAATTTGGATAAAGCACGACTTATTGAGCTGATTTAAAACTTATCGGGTCCTATCGGGTCTCCTAGCCCATGAGGACTAATTATACACTCGGAGTCCAACATATAATCAATTATACCTTGGAACTCCAGCATATAATTGGGAACCCGGCCAAGACCTGGTCAGGTTCAATTATATGTTGGATGCTCAACGTATAATTCCGAAAATGGGGGATTTTTGGAAAATGTTGGCTTTTTCAGAACTTAGGGAAGGTTATAGAAAGGGATAGACACACACGCAAGGAAAAACAGGCAGACCTATTTACATGCAATATTATTTAAGTAAATGTCATTACTGTTTCCTTTCCATTTACTTAAGATATTATATGCAAATAATGACATACCGATAATTTGAATATAATAAAAATAGTCTCGGATAAAAAATCTTAAAGAATAAGAAGTCAACTTTCAAATTCAAGAACAAAATGTAATTTTTTTACAATTTGGTTAAATTTCTAACTTTCAAATGACAAACCTTTTTGTGAGACTTTTACTACAAAAAATAGATTATTGGCGGCAATTTTTTGGAGCAAAAAACTATTGCTATAAACAGAAAACTATTAAAGACTATTTGCGGCAAGGGTATTAGCGGCAGTTTTTTTTTAATAGCGGCAGTTTTTGGCTGCCACTAATAGTCTTATTTTTTGTAGTGTTTAAAGCCCATAAATTCTATTATATCAAAGTATTACTAAAATACCAAAGTCCGATAAAAATAGTTACGACGTCACATATGATCTAGAAAGGTCGAAAATGAGGTGTCTACAGATATGTATCAGATCATGCCTAAATTTTTTGGTGGCCTCCAATCGTCCTTGTTCAAATTGTCGTAGAACCTAATTCCTCATATGGATCCCACATGGCCTCCAATTGATTCTAACCAAGTTACTCGAGGTGGGTTTGAACCCATAGTCCCGGGGGCCTCTTAAAAAATTTAGAAGTGCAAACAAATTAAAAATAAAGGTAGCTAGCTTGGTACTGAGGACCTGGTAACTTACCTGAGCATACACTACAAAAAATAAGACTATTAGCGGCCATTTTTTACAACCAAAAAGTGCCGCTATTAACAAAAAAACTACTAAGACTATTAGCGGCAATGGTATTAGCGGCAGTTTTTTTGTTAATAGCGGCAGTTTATGGCTGCCACTAATAGTTTTTTTTTTTTTATAGTGTTACATTAGTTTGATGCCATGTGACACACATGAAAGAAAGAAGCGCCTAAATAAATCGCCTCGCCAGATGTGAGCCGGATCAATATGAGATTTGTCGTGAGACTAGAGATCGACGATAACGTGAGTGTTTTTCCAGGAACAGATGTACACTTTTGTGACCTTAATGATATCTTTTCGAGATGTCTTTCGTACGTGACGGTAAGCCCCTTATATAGGTGCGCAAGAGATCTTTTAACGTTCGGATTACTCGACGTTATGGAGAAACAATTTTCTCCTATTAATCTGGCGTCACATCGAAAGTGTCCCAAGTAAACGGGACTCGGTTTCCTATTAAGATAACGCACAACGGCTACATGACCACATGTGCCAACATCTCCCACTTGGTCATGAAAGCCGTTAAAATATATATATATATATATATATATATATATATATATATATATAATATTTTCTCCCACTGTTTTTAATGAACAATTTATGAAAGTATTTTCAGTTATGAGGTTTTTCATGCTTTTGGCGAATATGCCTTTCACAACTAAAAATTTATATCATGAGATTTTTCATGCTAAAAAAAAATGGATATGCTCTTCATGATAAAATAGTAAGTGCTATGTATTTCCATGACTCAGGCGTCCCTAAGTCCCATTAAGCTAACATGCTTTGAAAAAATATCCGCACTAAGACTTTTAGTTAAAGGGTTAGCGATCATATCTCTTGAAGGTAAATGACTCACAGTCACTTCACCTTTCTCAACTACATCTTGAATGTAATGATAATGCACTTCAATGTGCTTACCTTTTGAGTTATTTGACCCACTTTCAATCAATCTAATTGCACCTTTATTGTCACAAAATATGTGCATAGGTTCGTCGGCTATATTTAGCTTCATATCAGCTATGAAGCATTTTATCCAGACGACATAAGTACAAGCAGTACTACAAGCTATATACTCAGCTTCTTGAGTATGACGGGCAACACAACCTTGTTTCTTACTAAACCAAGAAGCAGCACCACCTCCAAAGAGGAAAATATGAGCCGAGGTAGATTTTCCGTCATCCTTGTCCCCAACATGATCAGCATCCGAATAGCCTTGAACCTTAAGTTCATTAGCTTGAAAATATAGCTTAAGATGCTTCGTTCCTTTTAAATATCTTAGTATTCGCTTCACTGCTTGCCAGTGCTTAAAACCCGGGTTACTTTGGTATCTACTAACCACACTTATTGTAAAACTAAGATCGGGTCTAGTACACATCATAGCATACATCAAACTCCCAACGGCTTGAGCATAAGAAACATTCAATTTATTTTGTCCACCTGATGGACTATGGTTTTTACTTAATTTTAACCCTTTTTCTAAGGGAGTTGACACAGGATGAGAGTTGTTCATTAAATCATTTAAAGATAGTTTCTATGTATCTTTCTTAGCTTAGGTATAACATTTTAGTTTTTCTATCTCTAATTATTTTTATACCTAAAATAAATGATGCCTCTCCCATGTCTTTCATCTCAAATTGAGAACTCAGCCAGAATTTAGTTTTTTCAATCATTTCCAAATCATTTTCAGCTATAAGAATGTCATTTACATATAAAGACAATATTGTAAAAGTACTCCCACTTTTCAATACATATACACAATGATTAAATCGATTAACTACATATCCCATTTTAAGGATTGCATTATGAAAGGTCAGGTACCACTGACGTGAGGACTGTTTTAACCCGTATAAGGATCTTTTCAACTTATACACCTTATCCTCATGCCCTTCAATTTTGAAACCTTCAGGTTGTTTCATATAAATAGTTTCCTTTAATTCTCCACTAAGGAATGTTGTTTTAACGTTCATTTGGAATAGTTCGAGATCGAAATAGGCAACAATTGCTAATATGATCCTTATAGACATAAATTTTGCTACACGAGAATATGTGTCAACATAATCTATTCCCTCTTTTTGATTGATCCCCTTGGCTACTAATCTAGCCTTGTATTTATCTACAGATCCATCAGATTTAAATTTTCTTTTTAAGACCTACTTGTAGCCTATGCGTTTTCTATCATTAGGCAAATCACATAGTTCCCATACTTTATTCTTTTCAATCGAATTAATTTCATCATTCATAGCATCTAACCATTCTTTGGATTTTTGTAAGTTGATTGTATCAATATAATCTAATGGATCGTTCATTTCATCTAAATTTAGGTTATTACATAACTCTTCACCCACATGAACATAAAAATCATCTAAGAATGACGGAGGAGCTCTAGTCCTCTTTTGTCCACTCATGCGAGGAGGTTGTATTGATTCATCAATGGAATTAGATCCTACAAGAGTCGATTGATTTTCATTATTTATTATTGTTAAAGGATCATCATAATAGGTGGATGTATCCTCATCTCTGAGGTTCTCAAGGAACTTAGCATCTCTACTTTCAATTAGACCTTTATCTTTATGATAAAATCTATAACCCTTAGAGCTATCGGAATAACCAATAAAATTACATCTGATAGTTTTCGCTTCTAATTTATCTCTAAGTTGATATGGAATCAGCACATGCACCACTGATCCCCATTTTTTAAGGTAACTTAGATCAAGTTCTCTACCAGTCCATAACTCATAAGGAGTCGAATGTAAAATTTTAGTTGGGATTCTATTGAGGATATACATAGCAGTATTTAATGCCTCTCCCCAGAAAATTTTAGGCAAATCAGTATGAGACATCGTTGACCTCGTCATGTCCATGAGGGTTCTATTACGTCTCTCGACTACACCATTTTGTTGTAGTGTATAAGTCATTGTTGTTTGACGTTTAATACCGTTTTCCCTGCAAAAGGTGTTAAATTCATCTGAGGTGAATTCTCCTCCCCTATCGGTTCTAAGTACTTTATATTTCTACCTAATTGATTCTCGACTTCCCTTTTATATTCTTTAAAGGTTTTCAATGCATCCGATTTATTTCGAATTAGGTAAATGTGTCCAAACCTAGAGAAGTCGTCTATAAAGGTAATAAAATATTTCATGTCCCTATGAGTTTTAACAGTTAGAGGTCCACAAATATCAGAATGAATAATATCAAGCAACTCGGTTGCTCTTTTTCCTTTAGAAAAATGTTTTCTAGTCATTTTACCAGATAGACAATGTTCACAAGTTTTAAAATCTATTTTGTCTAAACTGGGAATTAATCCTTTATTAATTAATCTAATTATTTTATCCTTACCTAGATGTCCTAACCTAAGATATCATGTATAACAATCAACAACATTGACACAATCAATATAAGAAGAAGAACTTTTATTGTCATCATTTTCGGTTACATCAAGAACAAATAAGTTATGCTCAGCAACCAAGTGTTCCTATGCTAAAATACGACCATGCTTTCCGATGAATACTTTAACCAATCGGAAGTGTACATCAAAACCTTTGAGGATTAAGAGAGATACAGACACAATGTTGCGCTTCATACTAGGCACAAAATAAATATCCGTGAGAATAAAATCAATCATCCCCACATTCAGACTACAAGTTCCCACACCCAACACATTAGAGTAGGTGTTATTTCCCATGTAGATCCTTTTCTCTCATGCCTTAATCTCCTTGAAATCCTCAAACAGTGCCTTAGAGCTTGCGATGTGATGGTTGGCACCTGAATCGATCTACCAACCTTTGATATCTTGGTCAACAAACAGGCATTCTGAGACAACACAAATGATCTGACGCCTTCCACCTTTACTGTTGCTTCCACTCCCATGGTCTTTTCGTTCAAGAGGGCAGTCTACCTTGAAATGTTCAGGCTTCCCACAGTTGAAATAGTTCCCTTTGGGTTCAACAGGTTTAGCCTTTTGATGAAACAGCTTCTTTTCTTTTCCTTTAAATTTTTTATAGAAATTCTTAAATTTTTCCTTAGACTTATTCTGATTTTGAAATTTTGGTGGATCGTGAATTATCATTAATTCATTCTTTTTATTTTGATTCAAGTGTTCTTATTCAAGGGCTAATTTCAAAGGAAGGTCCATCATGTTTAAAGTAGCACCATTCAATCTAAAGGCGGTGGTGACCATAGACCATGAGGGAGGTAGGCTGCTAAGGATGTTTGAAATTTGCATTCTTTCATTAATCGGGTTGCCTACAACAACAAGGTCTTGAGCCATTACCGTCATTTTATTGACATGCTCAACAATGTTTTCTCCTTCTTTCATTTTATAAGAATTGTATTATTGAACGATTAATTGAATGTGGGCTTTAAATACGTTATCATATTTTTGGGCAATGACTTTCATCATGATTTTAGTGGTGTCATAAATTTCAAAATCTTTTATCAAATCATTTTGCATAAAAGTTAATATTGAGGTTTTTGCAATCAAATCATCTTACACAAACTTATCAAACCTATTTCTATCTTCCTTAGATGGTTTATCACCGAGAACAAGGGGATCAGATTTCAGCACATAGTGTATGCGCTCGTAGAATAAAAGGTATTCAATTTTACGTTTCCACATATCATAATTTAAGCCGTTTAATTTTTCAATTTTAGAGAATTCGTGAACGACTAAACCGTTTATGTTGATCTAAACCGATCAGCATAAACCATTTATGCTGATCTAAACCGATCAGCATAAACCGTTTATGCTGATCTTCGAATAATAAATTAAAAGATGGAGGTTAGAGAAGGCTGACCAAAGTGCGCTCCAAACAGATTACTGATCGAGTGCAAGGATGACCTTTTCTGATCCAATGGTGTAACAGTCTCTGAATATTGAATCAATAATGTGGATAGATGCGCCTCGGTTATCGGAGTCTACAGGTTCAAACGGATCGAAAATTCGTGTTGTATAACTAAAGATATAGCCCAAAAATAAATCACTAATACCACAGTTTGGTATTTATGATTTATAACAAATCCCAAGACTAATATGAGATGAGACAGCACTTTGAGCAGAAACTTGGCTGATTGGGCTGTGCACTAATTCGAGACAAAACAGAACTTTGGGCTGGTACCGGATCCAAAAAGTAATTTGGGACTGATAGTGGCTGCGCTGAGCACTAATTCGGAGTTGCTTCTTGCATGCGTTCTTGATGTACCCAGTAACCACCACATCAAGAGAAAAGAAAAAAATGAATAAAATACACAGAGACTCCCATGTACCTTTTATCAAACAAAAAAAAAGGATTTAATAGCTTTTTTGGAGTCCACCGATTTAAGAGAGTTCTTGGAATCTGTCACCACTTTTTGTCTCGTTATGCAAATCTGCCCTTTTTATTGTTTAGCAGTGAGATGTGTAAATCGGTCGATGAAGAAGAAGTTAGAAATCGGACGCTCAGATATCCAACGCCCAAAATTTTTTGGGAATCAGATGGTAACTAGCAGATCCAACGCCCAAAAATTTACAGATCCAACGCCAAAAGATATGACGGCCAAAAAACAGCAGATTCGATGGTGAGAAGATAGGACGGTGAGGTCAGAGATCGATTTGGCAGAGAAGCGTACAAAGATCGGATGATAGACCCACGATCTTTCGGATCAAAACCTTAATCTTAATATGGCGCCTTAAACATAGCTCTGATACCACTGAAAGAAAGAAGTGACTAAATAAATCGCCTCGTCAGATGTGAGCCGGATCACTATGAGATTTGTCGCGAGACTAGAGATCGACAATAACGCGAGTGTTTTCCCAGGAATGGCTACTCGACGTTATGGAGAAACCATTTTATCCTATTAATTTGGCGTCACATCATAAGTGTCCCGGGTAAACGGGACTCGATTTCTCATTAAGATAACACAGAACGGCTACATGAGTAAGATTTTGTTTCCACTAAATGAGTGCATAACAGCTACATGGCCACACATGCCAACAACACAATCATATGATCGGGTGCCATGCAGAGAAGCTGTTCGGTGATTGTAAGTATTGTTCAAGGCATCTACAACTTCATCTTGGCACTCTAACTTTATCAGGTCAAACAAGTGATCAAGAAGCCCTATCAGTCAGGTACTTTTATCACCTTTGTCTCATGCTTCATATTATTTTATTATGTTGGGTCATTATTTTAAAAGTGATCTTAACTGAGCGGCATGGTAGAGACCATTGGGATTTTTGTAGATGGGTTCTTATTTCATGATTTTTTTTTTAACGATTTAGGACTTTTTTTGTGACATGTAATAATGAATTTGGAGACATGCACATGATTATTTTAGTTTTTAGATTTAGATTTTTTCCCTCAAAACAATGGGATTAAACTTTTCTAATATTGTCCATTTTACTGGCAGTAGCTCTAAGCTCTAGTGGACTTCATCATCAATGAGAATTGTTTTTTAATTAAATGAAACCAAAAATTAAGAATGTATTTTAGGGTCGTTCTTTTGATTTGATTCTTCTTGCCGTTTTAGTGGAATTGTAATATGATTCGGACTCGCCATTGTTATTTGGTTGAATTTTTACAGCCGTCCCTCAATCTGATCTGTGTTAAAATAGTCTACCACCACATGATATCACTGATAATTGTGCATAGGCTGCTATTTAGATTCACCTTCAGTAATAAAACTTATAAACAACATCCCTGAGCTTTCTGCATAAGAAATATATCAAATTAATAGCAGCATATCAATATATTCACGGCTGATGATGGCAGCACAAACACAAATAAGCAACAAAGAGAAATTATGGCCTTTATATCACCAACTTATTTGAGTATTGTTTAGTACTGAGTCGGGGATATGTCCCTGAGAAGAGGGCCCAATGGTGACAAATCACATTTCAATCACAAATCACACTTCAATCGTGATAGATAAAATGTCTAATTTTAATAGTCAAAGATCATTTAAACACGTTGATTAGGAATCATTATCCCATTTTGCATACATAATTTTGTTACATATTTACATCGAACCAACCCCTAAATTAATGTCAAAACTCACATATAACCCGCTAACACTTAGGCATTTATAGGTTAAACTATGATTGGGAACTTAACACTACAAGTTTACCAAGTCAAAATAACGTAAGAAACCCTTGGGTCTTTAAAAGCACCCGCTAACATTGGCTTTCATAGCTCATAAAAAAGCACCAATTTAAAAGCAATATATGGAAATAAACATGAGTATTGAAACCCAGAAATCCATAGAGATGATCGGGTAGTTGGCATTTTCCTCTTTTTGTCTCTTATACCCCAAACCACATGTTTGCACTATCACAATATATTAGCACAAGTTGCAACAAAAGGGTCAATTCATTGTGAATACAAGCAAAATACTTTCTTCCTTCACCATTTCAACCACCAAAATTAAAGGGAAGCATGCATAGGTTTAGTTAAAGAGAAAATAATATAAATGAGTACTAGACCAAGTCATTCAATATTGTAGAGCAGAAGAACTATAACAGTGACTTGGACTAGGACTCATTTAAAGTTTTCCTTGCTCTCAGTATGCATAGGGTCTTCTGAAGCCCACTTCCAAGTTTTTTGAGTATACGCTATTACCGGCTGGTAATAATTGTAACATCTGTTCCTCAAATTTTGTGTCAGTCAATCAGTTCACTGACGCTTGATGAGACCTGATTGTGTCAGGTGACTGCCCAATGTCAGGTCCATCTAAAAATGCTCAGCACCCACCTGTAGATTGATGAGATAGTACTATTTCTAGTGGCACCCATAGGACACCTCATTTATTCAATTGGGTGTGTTAGTAATTAAGTAAAATACACACCACATCTCGTAGAGAACTTTGAGAGCTTTCTAACAAGCTCTCACCCACTCGATTCAGACATCGGCGATAAAAGTTATGATTGATTATCAGAGGCTTTAAACTCTGGTATGATAACCAGTTGAATTAAAAATATGGTTTGTAACTCAATGACCATGATCAATCATGATCTAAATTTTGAGCCTCGTCACATGTAAAAGATGAAGCCATCAGTCATCTTTCAGTGAGTTTTTGAATAACTCTGAAATTCAATTGGGATTCAAAATGGTAGCCCAATTACTAACAATGGTATGATACCCTTACCTGAAATATATAAAATGAACGGGATAAGTCAAAATCTTGACTTTCTCCTTAAATCTTGTGTTAGTATAACTAATAATGATCAAAAATAAAGTTTTAATGATCACTTATGACCTGTAATCAGATGGTTGACTTTAGTTGACCGAGTCAAAGATTGACTCTTAGAAGGCCCAAAGGCCGATATAGTTGAAAATTGCAGTTTGGAGCTAGCACTTCATGTGCCAAGGTGACCCCAAGAATTCTATAAAATTTTGGGAAGATAAAATTATAAATATATTGACTTCATTAAAGATTTGGCCTCCGACTTGATTGGTTTAGATGGATAGAAAACCAAAAAAATGATGGTACGAGATTATGTCAAGTGGCACACACCATGACCACTGTTGGACAACTGATTAGATGGCCTTGACTCTATCATGATTATGACATTTTTAGTATTCTAAATATATTAAAATATCATATATAACTTAATGAGCTTTCCAACAAGCTCTAATTCGCCTCATTCCGATATCAGAAATGAAAGTTACAACCGAATTACAGGAGACCTGGAAATCTGACCTTAAACCCATGGCCACGATCACTTCTAATCGTATTTTTGAGTGCCATTACTTGTGAAAGATGAGGCTCCCAGTCCTCTTTCATTGAATTTTTGAATCATCGGAAAGCTCGATCGGAATTGAAAATGGTGACCCGATTACTGACCAAGGGTCGAGTCCCGTGGCACAGAGATCACCGATAATCACTATTTTAGTCTCAATAACCACTGGCTACTCTTGATTAAAATATCAGATGGTTGACCACGAGTTTGAAAAATCGAGATGGGACCTATAGCGGCTCCAAATTCCGAATTCTTGAAATTAGACTAATTAGGGTCTAAAAACCCGATACGGCCAGACCCATGAGCCTAAGCAAATAAGTGAAGATAACTTATAAGACCTGATGCCCTTATTTAGAAATTGAGTGGGCCACGATTATTGGCACCTCAAAATTTGGAAGCATCTACAATTAAAATATAAATTTCCTAGGAAATCGGACTACCGTTCGATGCAGGACCGGAGTGACCTGATATAAGAGGTCGAAGGCAATTAATAAAATCATTGGGACCTGATGTCCTTATTTTGAAGCCTTGTGGGCCATTACTAATGGCACCCACCAAAAACTAAAAGCACCCACATAAAAAATGTGGAGACATCTTAAAGACCCAAACTGGTTGTCAATAAGATCCTATTTGGCCCAACTTATGAGGCCAAAATGAACGATGATGAACCAAAAGAGGATATGATATCCTCTTTAGTTAGGTGGTTCATTATTTATGGACACCTATGAAAATATAGGAGTGTTCTATACTATACTCTCTCGAAATCTTAGTATTAATTGGACCTAAGATCCAAAATTGACTCGACCAATGGGTCCAACAAGAGGCCCGACATAAGTAATGAGCTATTGGGACTTAATGCCCTTGATTTATAAACTGGTGTGCCCCAACTAATAACACCCAATCAAAATTGAAATGGACACCCACCTGAATTTGTACCTTAATATGAGAAATTAAGGGAAAGTACTAGATTTGAAAAAAGAAAATAAATTTTATAATATTAAAGTCCCGATCAAAGCTTAACAAATTCTAAGATAGATGACCCTAGATAGACCACTAATAACCCCTATTGGTCGAAGACATAGTTAGATACTATCTGTATGCAACTAGTAACTGACATTGACTCCGCCTTAATGATTTTGTTTGAAACAATTGGAGAGAAAGACCTCTTCCATAACTTTACTAAATTATTTACGAAATATATGTCCCCAATGGACTTTGAATTATGGCAACACTAAGTATAGTGTAAACTGATTTAGGAAATCAGTATGCGTATTGATCCCATTATGTGTATATATGGGATCAAAATATTTACAATAATTAATGTGATAGATTCAAGGATTCTGACTGATTGAATTGGACTTGGAACATGACTAAATTGTTGAATTGCAATATTTGATTATGAACCCGATATTTATTGAGGCCCGTATTTGAGTTGAAACTAATATTTGATGAAACTCGTATTTGAATCCGAACCCAATATTGATAGAAAATCGTATTTGATTTGAATCCAATATTTGAATTGAAACTGATATTTGATGAAACTAGTATTTGATTAGAAACTGATATTTGATGAAACTCGTATTTGATTTGAAACCGATATTTGATGAAATTACTATTTGATTTGAAACTGATATTTGATGAAACTCGTATTTGAACCTGAACTTGATATTGATTGAAACTCGTATTTGATTTGAATCAGATATTTGATTTGAAACCGATATTTGATGAAACTAGTGTTTGATTTAAAACCGATATTTGATGAAACTCGTATTTGAATCTGAACCTAATATTGATTGAAACTTTTATTAGATTTGAATCCGATATTTGATTTGAAACCGATATTTGATGAAACTCATATTTGAATCTGAATCCAATATTGATTGAAACTCGCATTTGATTTGAAACCGATATTTGATGGAACTCGTTTGCGAATCTAAACCTGATTTGATTGAAGCTCATATTTGATTTGTAACCAACATCAGATGGAACTCGTATTTGAACCTGAACACCGAATGAATTATTATTTTTTTATATAGATTGAGATCGAATTTGAAGATTTAATTAATTATTCATTTTTTATATAGATTGAAATTGAATCCGAAGATTGATTGAATTGTTAAATGTTGATGTATTTTGAATATTGAATATTGAACATTGAATACCGAATATCAGTATGATTATTGAACATCGAACATGGAATTATTGAATATTGAAATTTGAATTTTTAACGTTGAATGAACTATTGAACCCTGAATATTGATTTATTGATAACGAATATTAAAAACTCGAAAGTAAAAAGATGATACTGCATTAATTATTGAACCTCGTAAAGTTGACCACTGTTCTTGCGAAAAGGCACTATGAGCGACTCATATTCAGACGGGTTTTAAATGTCCACTGAGGATTGGGTCTCGTTCAACCAACATGGTCATTGATCTTTGTCTTGATTGGCTAAAGACGAAGAGGACCAGCCTTTGTTTGTGTCTCTGGCAATTGGATATTGAATCTTAGACCATGGTTGGTGTTTGGTATTGCATCGATATAAATAAAAGACATTAATAAATCAACAAATTGACTACATTAAATTAATTACCTAATAATGTTAATTTTGTGATAACGTATCTGAGTAATTAGTTAAATGAATGAACTATGATTAATAGCAATGGACCAACCGATACTTCTTGATGATATTGTTTGAATGGTAAATTGGTAATTGAATTTGATATGTTACTGTTGATATTCATAGAATTTATACTGATAGAATAGATGATCGAAAATCAAACTTGCAATTTCTTTATTAATATTGGTAATTGAAATTTATGATTGAACATGTCTTGAATTTGAGAAATTGAATGATCACTTTGTATCGAATGAACCCTTGAATATTTTCGTCATTGTCTCATTAGTTTCTAATGAGTCATTGATGGATAGATTGATAGATTTAGAATTGCGATATGAGGATATTGAGATATTGATCAACTAGACAACTGATGAAATCTGACTAAAAACACTGATTGAATTATGAAAATTTACTAGAAATGCATCGATTAATCTAGCTAATACTTTATTAGGCTTCACCGCTTATGTTGTTTCATGAAAAAAATTTTCAAAGACAGAATAAACGTTGCCCACCCAGAGTTAGACGGAGCGGCCGGATAAAGATTTAGAAGGGCCCAACACATACGTTGTGACATCATGAAAACCCTGAATCCGAACACGCCGACCGAATACACGTGTTTGATACCGTAGACTGATGATGATATGATCGTTTAAATCGGTTTGACCTTGGTCAAAATTTTCACGTCTGCGACATGGTTTTTGACCCACTTATCTCAATTGGGTAAGTACACCCAAACACAAATCTAGAACCAATTCCTAACGCGAACCGATCTTTGAAACTTGAACTTGTATGTGAAGTGTGTATGTTGCACACGACGTGAACCCTGAGATCGGACCAGGTCCAAGCCCACCATCACAAGTATTATAATTAAGAATTTAATTATTATTAATTAATTAAGAATTTAAAATGAGAAGGATGGCGTGTGCGTGATCAAGTGCGATCATGCACAACTTAGGCACGAACCGGACCTGAGCCTGATAACCCAAACAATCATGGGTTTGTAGGTATCAATATACTTTGTCTATATATATATATATATATAAATATTGGCGGGAACATTATGTAGGCCACGTGATGGCATAGTGGTTAGGAATTGGGTTAGCAAATAAGAGGTCTAGGGATCAAACCGCGTTAAGTGAATTTTTAGAACTCCTTTTGGACCGTTAAATAAAAACCCATACACCGATCATTGGTGTACTAGCTTAACACCTTAACAACCCCATCAAGCTTAAATGGGCAAAAACCCAAGCCGGGTAAACTAAAATCTTGTTTTGCATTTGAGAAAGAGGAGAGGAGGCAAGAGGAAGGGAAATGAGCTCCACCCATCTTCTTCCTTCTTCTTTGAAACCCAACTATCAACCTCCTCTCAAACCTTTTTGCCTTGTTTCATGTTGCAAGAAAACTTCGATTTTCGACGTTGTGAGATCAAAGAAAGCAAATCATCAGATGAGCAGCAAGCTCGGTGCCAATTCCTTTGATTTCGGCCATCGAAAACCTGGCATGCGCGATTCAAGAAGGAATTCGAGATTTTGAACGCACGCGATAGTAGGCACCGATAATCGTCGATTTCGATCACAAAATTGTGGAATGCGCAAAATATTAAGGTAAATGTCTTAACTCTGTCTCGCAAACCTCAATCTCTGAGAATTAGATCTTGAATTCACGTGGGGTTGAATCGCATGTGAGGATTTCAGACGTCGGAATGTGTAAAGACATGAACGCCCACCAATTCTGAGAATCCATCGTAGAATCATCACATGCATGAGATTGGAGGGGAGATTTATTGCTTTTAATATAGGAAATGCTTAGGTTTAGATGGTATGTGAATTGACTATCGCATACCTTAGATTTTGGACTTTTTCGAATCCAAAAAGGACACAAAACGTCACTGACAGTCGCCTCGGCGAGTGAAAACGTCGCTGCGGCGAGGCTCTTTCTGAACCGCTCGCCGTGGTGAGTGCAACATAGAAATCCAAGCCAAAACAGCGCTGTCCAAACTCACCGTGGAGAGCTATAGAGTTCTGAACACCTCGCCGTGGTGAGCTACAAACTCGCCTCAGCAAGCTACTGTTCACAGCGCCAGCACTTGCTTGGTATTTTGGTCATAACTATTGACGTCGAACTCTGATTGGCGCAATTCTTAAGGCGTTGGAAGGAGGACAACGAGCTCTATAAGTCATATGAATTAACAATTTTATAAATCTAATATTTAATTATCAAAATTAAGTGGCAAATAGGGATAAGTTTTATATGATCCAAAGTTAATGCGAAATTGTCCTTTTCGCCCTAGTTTTAAAAAAGCTTTAGGAACTTTAACATGTGTGATATTTAATTATTAACATGTAAGTAGAAGAATGCTTTGTAATATAGGTTAATATTTGAAAATGTCCGTGAGGATTTTTGTACCGTTTTATGTGATTTCGCAACCGAGGTAGGGGAACTTCATTAACGAATGACATTTTTGACATGAATTCATAGACTTGTATGATGAGTGTTTGATAAGCTATGATATTTTTTGAAAATGAATTTTGAACTTTGAATCCTAAGTTGAATGTGAGATCTAAATCTGCTTATAACATGATCTTATCTGATAAAATGTTATGACTATGAATTGAATTTGACCTTTTGAACTTTTGAGTTTTTGAGTATGATTAAGAATTTGTGTTTGAACCTTGAAAATGAACTCTGAATAGGCACTTGAGTATGAATTGTGGACTATGAATCTAATATGAATATGAATATGCATCTCTGGACTTCGAATATGACCTTGAAAATGAATCATAGATTTGAACTTTGCCTCTAAATTTTGTTTCGATTTGAAACTGAATTTTGAATTTGATATACCTAGACTTCGAACATGACTTTTGAACTAAGAATCTGAATTAGAACTGTGAAATCTGAAGTTCGCACCTTGTATCTGAACTCTGAAATTTAACTTTGAATCAGACATGGAAACGGGATCCGTATATGAATATGAATTGGAATATGAACTATTAATCCACATTTTGAATATGAAAATTTGAGCTTGGAACGTGAATCGAACTGGCACGACGGGATATCCGTGAATCTAATCGGCATGGTGGGATATCCGTGAATCGAATATGTAAACTATGTAAGTGAACCGAATAATAAGTTAAATAAATTGAAGTGGACCGCTACGGTGGATTATATGTACACACTGAGGACCGCTAGGGCAGATTATATGTACACACTGAGGACTGCTAGGGTGGATTATACGTGCATTTGTGGACCGCTATGGGCGGATTATTCGTACAATTGTGGACCACTAGGGTGGATTATATGCAAGAGAATCTAACATGATCTCTGAATCTGAATCGCACTTGATTTTTGAACCTTTGTGAAACTCTACCTAAGACATGTGATTTTCAAGTTTGTTTTGATATGAGAAAAAGTCTTTGTATATTTCGCTTGATATAAAAATGACATGACCATTCTGAGATGAAAATGGCCTTGAAGCTTATCCCTATTTTAAAATGAAATGCTTTTGAAAACTTGTATTTAAATCTGCGTTTTGATGAGAAACTACTTTGAAATTTTGTCATTGAATCTATGCATAATCTGATAAAATGTAATTGTTTTTCAGTTCCTCAATTGAGCTTGGATTGTAGCTCACCCCTAGACTATACGTCACAGGTGTAGATACCGATCAAGACCCCTAGTGTGAGAACGATCCCGCTTTTGTACCAAAGGGAAAAGAAGGTCTTATGTCTTAAGTGTTTGTAACATCCCTAAAATTTGAGTAATGAACAGTGTCCTCAGGATGCGTGCCCGACTGGTCGTAGGTTTGACCAAGTGAAGATTCAAACAGTGGACGTAAAAAGAATTGTTAGGTGTGATGTGAATGTGTCGTAAGTATGGGGTTAGGAATTTGTTTCAAAGGTCACATACACCTATCTTGGGTGTATGTGCTTCACACCAAGCAGGAGAGAGAGTTAAGAGGGTATGCTAGGTTAAGAGAATTCATTTCTCTTTGGTTGGTTGGTGAGGAGAGTTAAGAAGAGAGAGAGAGAGTAAAGGACTGAATGCTAAAGAAGTAGTGTGGGTTCCAAATTGAAGACGGATTCAAGCATTTTATACCGGATTCGACGCGTTGGGAATGGTTGGAGCCAAAGCTAGGAACCCTAGTCATTCACCCAACCATTCAACCAATCAGGAAATTTATTTGAGGTGAGTTAGATTAAATTGCTATAAACATGTTTGTGTTGCATTTAACCATAGTAAATGATGGATTAAAGAAGGGAAAATGAAGGAAAAATAATAAGAAAGAGATTTGGAAGAAATGCCCGCAAGGGGCTGAAATTTTGATCAATCGATTGATCGATTTCCGAAATCGATTGATCGATTTTGGCATGGAAGATTTCTGGGCAAAGTTGCCTGAAGTCGATTGATCGATTTGTGGAATTCGATTAATCGATTAATCGTCTTAGCACTTCCAGCGACTGGAAAATGAGAGCTGGGGAAAACCGATTGATCGATTTGAGAAATCGATTAATCGATTTTGGAAGTTTGATTAATCAATTTGAGATCAATTAATCGATTTTAGGATTTCGATTGATCGATTTTGAAAATCGATCAATCGATTTGGATAGTTTCTGTGGACTTTTGAATTAGACTTTGAGGGCCTAGGAAGGTCTTGTACCTTTGTTAATGCATATTTATTGATGCTTTGATTGTGCTATGGTGTATCATAGGTGGTGCGAATAAATGCAAGCATGGGGACTCGCGTAGACCTTGATGCTTGGTGATTCGAACACGTGAGGTAGGGAACACCTTAAACGTATAGTTTAATATCAAGAGCATGTATATAGGGATATAGAAATGAATACAAATGCATAATAAATGTGAATCTGTAAATGTGTGTGTGAGTGACACAAAGTAAGCAAGTGAATATGTGGCATCCCCAGGGGATAAGAATGTGATAAAGGCATCTGTATGATGCATTGATTTAAACATCCCAATGATATATGTGAAACGGTAAAGCAAGAATGAATGAGAACTGATATGGCCTAATCTATTATATTTAGCACAATCACATGGTGAATAACTATATGTAGTGCACTTGGTACTTTGTTATTTAAGGTTTGAACAGAATACCCCACCGACGTGATGGGATACCCACAACTGATGTGGCAGGATATCCGTGACCGGTACGACGGTCAATCCGTACATCGGTTGTACATCCCAGGGATATTGATATGAGAATTAGACCCCGTCGCCTATGAGAAAGGGACCTGGGTAGTATTGATAAATGAAAATAGTGATATGAAAGCTATCTAGTTAGATGATGATGGAGGGTATTCTATCGGGTGCCCAACTCTATAGTAAGTTGGGAAATATTTAAGTTACAGATTTAAGTTTTTAGGCCGAATCAATGGAAAGTTGAGAACAAGGAGAACATGTGCAGTAACAGTCACACTTAGTACAATTATTTTTCAGTCATTTAAATTGCAGTTTTCCTAGTAAATTCATAATACATCATGCTGTTTAATGTCATAGAATATATGTGAGAGCTTGACTTATATGTTCATTGTATTGTTTCCCTATTGAGCTAGGATGTAGCTCACCCTTTAGACTATACGTTGCAGGTCCGGTGCTTGCGGCTATTGAGGCTTCGAGAGACGTAGATCCTAGGGATTCGGATTATGTGCTCGGGGAAGAGTTGGAGCCACCTCCTGAGGACTTCTTCTAGATGACCCGTGCGTACTTTGAGAGTGATTTTGAGATCTTTATGTACGGCTTGGTATGTCAAGCCTTATTTTTAGGAAAAATGTAATTAGATGATATATTCTTTTGGCGAACCATCTGGGGTGATCCGGCTGGCCACCGATGGTTCAGGTCGGTTCTTCTGTTCATGCGTTGGCATGGAAGTAGAACTGTCTTTTGAGCTTTTGTTTTAGGATAGCATACTTTTATTGCATGCTTGTTTCAGTTTATATGTTTCACGTTGATTAGTTGTTGCTTGGTCATACCAATGTTCCGTACGGACTTTAGGGACACGACCTAGAGGGTCGTGCTGATGGCATGAGTTTCGAGGTGCCAAAATTTGGGCTGTTATAGTTGGTATTAAGCTTTTTCTTTTAGAAATTCTGACAATCCTTAATTTTATCAGAACATAGGGACTTCTGCTAACGAAACTTTTGTTTCACGTGAAGACCGTTATGTCTTCTAGGGGAAGAGGCAGACCCAATAGCGGCCATGACGTCGTAGTGATGATTTCATCTTGCCTACGAACAGAGTGCCCATGGGAGATAGAGGGGCACTGGGAAGTAGCGGCCAAGCATAAAATCAGGATCGAGATCGTCAGGATCGAGATCAGAGGGAACAAGAAAGAATTAGAGAAAGAAATAAGGAGAGAGAAGAGCGTCAGAGGATGATGCATACCATAGAAACCGTGGCGACTATCATGGCACAACAAGCAGCATCTCTGGTAGCTCATAATGCCAGTGATCAGCAACCACCACCTACACCTCTAGTAGGTCCGACACAGCCAGTGCCCTATGCATTTACTGAGTTTAGGAGGATGCAACCTCCTAGCTTTTCAGGGCAAGCAGAGTTGATGGCTGCTGAGAATTGGCTGAGCGAGATGGAAAAGGTTTTTAGCATGCTTACATGCACGGAAGATGAAAACGTTCGTTCGGCAGCTTACATGTTAGATGGGGAGGCAGGGCCTTTGTGGAAGTCCGTTTCTAGGATTAGGGCTCTAGAGACCCAGAGATTGCTATTGACTTGGGATGAGTTTGTAGAAGAGTTTAATAAGCAGTATTTCCCTGAAGTAGTGAGAAATCAGATGGAGATATAATTTTTACAACTCTTGCAAGGGAGAATGACGGTAAGGGAGTATGGAGTGGAGTTCATGAGATTTGCTCGCTTCGCTCCCGATTATGTGGTTACCGATGTGATGAGAGCGAAGAGGTTTCAACATAGCTTAAGGCCTGATATTAGAGGGGGAGTGGCACCATTTTAGTTGAAGACCTATGGAGAAGTCATGAGTAAAGCTCTGGTTGTTGAGGAAGAAAATAATGATCGATATTGCCCAAGGGAACAACATGGGAGAGGAAATGTAGATCAGAGTAGGACTAGGAACTACGAGCCGGTGAACAAAAAGCTGAGATTCATGGCGCCTATTCAGAGGCAACCGTTCCATGCAGGGTATGTGAGACCGACACAACAGACGAACTACTAGAGATTACCACTACTTGTGTCGAGGAGGCTGGTAAGATATGAGAGCCCTGCTACCCCCACTGGAGCAGCAGTTATACAGGGTTTCTCACGAGCTACTTCTTCCACACCTAGGGAAACTTGTGCCAAGTGTGGAAAGTCTCAGAAGATGGCAGATTGCAGGCAGGGAACTCGGGGTTGCGATAAATGTGGAAAGGTGGGCTACGTGATTCGAGATTACCTTGAGGTGAACAAAGAAAAGACGGCTTTTGCTTCAATGCCACGACTGATACAAATGAGAAAGTCAATAGTTCAAGGGAGAGCCTACGCAGTCACTGCCCAAGACGCAGGGAATGTACACGACATTATCCAAGGTGAGATTTCTTTTAAATAAAGAATTTCAATTCCTTAAAATTTTAGATAGAGAAGGTGCATTCATTTGGCAATAGTGTACACTCGTTCTTATGCATTAAATTTGATAAGTAAATATGCACTATATCTGTATATATGTATGATATAGGTACGTTACAAGTATACGAGAAAGGATGCTATGTAGTATGTGAAGCACGAGTGTTGATAGACCCAGGGTCTACCCACTCCTTTATTACTCCGAGGTTTGCAAAAAGAATGAAGATTATTCCAAAGACATTAGATTTTGTTCTATCAGTGTCTATTCCGACTGGAGAATTAGTTGACACAGAATTGGTTTGTAAGTCAGTAATAATTGGCATCGATGATGGAGAAGTGCATGAATTGACAGTAAAATTAATGTTGTTAGACATGCAAAGATTCGATATGATCCTTGGCATGGACTGGTTGTCACAACACTATGCGACTGTAGATTGCAAGAACAAGGTCGCCATCTTCAGACCTAACACAAGGAGATCATTTTAATTTCGAGGAGAGAGATCGACGCATATGCCACTCATCTCTGCAGTCAGGGCAGAGCGCTTAATTAGAAAAGGCTGCAGTGGTTATTTGGCATTCTTGAAAGACGATAAAGAATGAAAGAATGACATCTCAAAGATCGCGGTCGCGTGTGAATTTGAAGATGTATTTTCGGAGGAGTTACCAGGATTACCTCCAGATAGAGAGGTGGAGTTTGCTATCGACTTAGCACCGGGAACGGAGCCTGTTTCAAAAGCACTATATAGGATGACTTCTACTGAGTTGAAGGAGTTGAAAGAACAGTTACAAGAGCTCATGGACAAGGGGTTTATAAGACCGAGCGTGTCTCCATGGGGAGCACCGGTCTTGTTTGTAAAGAAGGATGGGTCAATGCGACTGTGTATTGACTATCGTCAGTTAAACAAACTCACCATAAAGAACCAGTATCCTTTGCCTAGGATAGACGACTTATTTGATCAGCTACAAGGAGCGAGGTATTTTTACAAGATCAATCTGAGATATGGATACCATCAGTTGAGAGTCAAGGTAGAGGACATTCAGAAGACTACATTCAGGACACGATACAGACACTACAAGTTCTTAGTGATGTCGTTTGGTTTGACGAACGCCCCGACATCGTTTATGAACTTGATGAATTGGGTGTTTAAACCACACCTGGACTCCTACGTCATGGTATTCATTGACGACATCCTGATATACTCCAAATCAAAAGCGGAGCATGAAGAACACTTGAGAATTGCTTTACAAACTCTACGTAAACACCAACTATACGTGAAGCTCAGTAAGTGCGAGTTTTGGCTAGAAGAAGTTAGCTTTTTGGGACATGTTGTCTCAAAGGAAGGTGTCACAGTAGATCTAACTATGATCGATGTAGTGGTAAAGTGGGAACAACCAAAGACGGTAATAGATGTCTGTAGTTTCCTTGGTCTAGCTGGCTACTATCGTCGTTTTGTAGAAGGGTTTTCAAAAATATCGAGACCTCTTACGAGACTTACACAGAAAGATACAAGATTTGAGTGGAGTGAAGCATGCGAGAAGAGTTTTCAAGAACTCAAGAAGAGACTCACTTCAGCTCCAGTGCTAGCGATTCCTTCAGGCAGTGGAGAGTTTTGCGGTATATAGTGATGCTTCACATAGTGGTTTGGGCTACGTGCTCAACCAATACAAAAAGGTGATAGCTTACGGGTCAAGACAGTTGAAAGAGCTTGAAAAGAACTACCCGACACATGACCTGGAACTAGCAGCAGTCATATTTGCGTTGAAGATCTGGCGACATTATTTGTATGGTGAGACCTTTGATATTTTCACCGACCACAAGAGCCTTAAATACTTATTTATGCAAAAAGACCTGAATATGAGGCAGCGCAGATGGGTGGAGTTCCTCAAGGACTACAACAGTTTCATACAGTACCATCCAGGCAAGGCTAATGTAGTAGCCGATGCCTTGAGTCGAAAGGGTTCAGCTCAGTTGGCTAGTTTGATTTTGGGTATGCACCGATGGAAATTATTTGAAGATCTTTCACTGTATGATGCCAATATCGAGGTGCAAGCCACAGGAGCCTTCTTGGCTAACATATCAGTGAGACCAGTGATATTTGGGCATATCCACGAGCTATAGATGAAAGACTCGGAGTTAACCAAGATTCATCAAGATGTGATTGAAGGCATCAGACCTGAGTTCTCAGTGAAAGAAGATGGTTCTTTATTGTTCAAAGGCTGTCTTTGCATTCCAGACAATGTTGATCTGTGGCAAACTATCCTTGATGAGGCTCACAAGTTAAATTATGTGGTCCACTTTGGTAGCACTAAAATGTACCAAGATTTGAGAAAAAATTACTGGTAGAGGGGTTTGAAGCAAGACGTGGCTAAGTACGTGTCACGGTGTTTGACGTGTCAGCAGGTGAAGGTCGATCATAGATATCCTGCTGGATTATTACAGCCTCTGCCTATACCAGAGTGGAAATGGGAGTCAATCTCGATGGACTTCATCATTGGACTATCACGTGCAACGAAGAGATAGAATGCCATTTGGGTAGTCGTAGACCGATTGACCAAGTCAACACACTTCTTGCCTTACAACACGATGTACACAGCGGGAAGACTTGCAGAGTTATATATGAAAGAGATCGTGCACCTACACGAGATTTCAAGCATCATTATTTCTGATCGTAACCCGTTATACACATCAAAGTTTTGGAAGAAATTTTAAGAATGAATGGGAACATGATTAGACTTCATCTCAGCTTTCCATCCACAAACCGATGGCCAAATAGAGCAGGTGAATCAATTCATAGAGGACATGCTCAGAGCGTGTATGCTTGAATTGCAAGGGTCATGGGATCAACACCTACCATTGATTGAATTTACATACAACAATAGTTTCTAAGCGAGTATTGAAATGGCATCATATGAAGCTCTGTATGGAAGGTGATGTAGATCACCTATCAACTGGGAAGAAACCGGCGAAAAGTTTGTTTTAGGGTTGGAGTTACTTAAAGATAATGCCACCATTGTCTGTATGATTAGAGAAAGACTTAGGACGGCTCAGAGCAGACAGAAAAGCTACGCCGATTTCAAAAGGACGAGTGTAGACTATAAGGTGGGTGAGCATGTGTTTGTAAAGGTGTCTCCTATGAAGGGCGTCATCAGATTTGGAAAGAGAGGCAAGCTAAGTCTTCGTTACCTTGGACCATTTGAAGTTTTGGGTCGAGTAGGGGAAGTCACTTATCGCATTGGTTTGCCCCCGTTGTTTGATCGAGTACATAACGTCTTTCACGTATCTATGCTCAGAAAGTACGTGAATGATCCTTCCCACATCTTGGGAGGTCAACCTTTAGAAATGCATGAAGATATGAGCATGATAGAGGAACCGACAGAGATATTGGATCGAAAAGAGCAAGTGTTGCGCACGAGAGTGATTCCATTAGTGCTTGTTAGATGGGAGAATCATCCGGCCGAAGAAGCTACGTGGGAACGAGAGGCCGACGTGAAAGAGCAATACCCGGATTTGTTTACCAAGGATTAAGAGCCAAATTGCATTTTTCGCACGTATCTTACAATTTAAACTGTCTATGGAATTGAATGTTGAGAATTTGGCCAACTTGTTCAAAAAATGGATGAAATGTGTGTGAGTTGTAAACGTGCCGTGGTGCGATGCAAACGCATAGCTTACGGCCAACCACGTCATGAAATGGATAGTTAATACATGCCGCACATAGCCAAAGGCAATCCGTAGAAGAAATAGAAGGCCATAAAGGAAAATAAATGGCAGAATTTTTTTTGAAAAATCTGTCAAAACCGATTAATCTATTTCCAAATCGATTAATCGACTCTGGAACTCGATCAATCGATTTTGTTCGATTGAACGACTGACACGCGCCAGTGAGGGAAAAACTTGAAAATTTATTAACATTAAATTTCGATTAATCGAGTCAAATTCAATTAATCGATTCTGGAAATCGATCAATCAATTTCGCGCGGCTCAGTTAAGTTACAAAAATCGATCAATCAATTTTTGCCTATATAAGCCAATTTGGGTTTTTTTTTCCCCATTTCGAAATTTAGTTTTGGGTTTTTGTTTTGGGCGCCATTTCCTCTTTCTCCTTTGCTGCCATAATAGCTAGGGTTTAGGGTTTTTTGGATCGATTTCGGATCGAAATTATAAGCCAACCGGATCTAGCGCCTCAAGTAAACCCTAGATTTAATTTTCTTTTCAATTTGGACCATCACAGCCCTAGGTATCAAATTTTCTTTATTTTTTCACCAAAATGCCACCTAGAACACGATTGGCTACAAAGCAATCGATGTCCAAGATTTCGGTATGGCGTAAGAACACCGCACCGCCACCACCATCACCATCACCTCCATCATCACCAGTTCCTTCATCAGATTCCAGTTCTGATTCGACGGGCACGTCATCATGCGAAGCGTTGCTTATACCCCAACCACCACTCGGAAATTTGCCCCAACCAAATGAGGGGTGGGCGGCAATGAATTTTGAGGACAAATATATTATCGACAAGGTCTTGTTTACCGATCCCGATGTCGAGGGAGAGACCAAATGGGCTCGAAACTACCTCGTGAGTGCGGGCCTCGGTAACCTTTTGCAGCCGCTACATGAGTGTTACTACCCTAGGCTCGTTCGGCTATTTTACCAGAACCTAAAACAGGGCTGCGTCAATGACACCGTCAACACCAAGATCGACGGTCATACCTACGTTTTTACCTGACGACACGTCCACCAATCCCTAGAATGTTACCTCAACCATGTACTAGAGACCAACCTTTTTCCCCCATTCGATCAAGAAATTCCGATTGAGGAGATTAGGACCGAGATGACCAAAGGGATCGGGGGATCCGAAACGTCGATATGGAGGGTAGACTTACCCCATTACATGTGAATGCTTGATTCAATAATCAAGTGTAATCTTTACCCTATGCGCCACAATACTGAGTGTGTAGAGTTGGTCCAATAGGCCCTATATGCGGCTTACCGTGGCCGTTGGTTCGACACTATTAAGATTATTTTTGAGGGTATGATCTACATCAAGGGAAAGATGATGAAAGGGCCTTTAAGACCCAAGGAGCGCATGCCCTACGCCTGACTTATCTCTAGTATGTTGGAGTGCTACTCTAGCACCCTTGAATATGCCATCTCACCCATCGAGTCGAAGGCCACCGACCATGTGAAGCATTACTCCATCGCTTCGTGGGGCCGTAGCTACCGTATGCTGAAGAAGACCTTACCAGCTGAGGAGCTAGCACCTGCTTAGGCCGGCCCTGTACCACCACCACCTCAGGATCATCCAGCAAGGGGGGAGCCACCTATTATACCACCAGCTAAGGGAGCACCGCTTCATGACCCCGCACAGTCTAAGAGGCAGCCCATTGTGCCACCTACCGCTCCCACATGGTCACCTGCTACTTCTACACCACCCCACTGCCGACGAGCGACTCGCCTCGCCCCTACTGTCGACGACGTATTGGCTCGGATGGAGGCCAACAACCAGCAGATGAACCGCCGCTTGGACTTTCTGATGTACCATACTATGCGGTACATCTATCCCATGGACTTCCAGCAGTGTCTCACAAAGGAGCGGACTTGGACGCCTGAGGCTCCAGCTGGGGATGCTTCTGGTGCAGGTACGTCGAGCTTGGGGCCACAATAGCCAGGCGAGGGACCCTAGCAGCCAGACGTAGCAGACCAGCCAGGCGAGGGGACCGTGTGAGCTTGAGATGATGACATTTTCTTTTGTTCTGATAAATTTTTAGAGTTTGTGTAATTAACTTTTGAATTGTAATTATCTTTTTGAGGATTGTAAATTTTGGACTGTGATTACTTGAAATTTCATCTATCAAACTGTCTGGCGTGGACGCCATCGTTTAGACATGTATTTTCTTTTTGAATGGCATACAAAAAATCCACTTTTGTTGATCCTCAATCCTTCCCATTAGTCGTAATATATGATTTTGTGTTTATTCTTAATAATTTTGCCTGTGTGTTGTGGATGAAATCGGTATATGTTCGTGAGTGTTTTCAATTAGACCTTTGGGTAATTTTTTGAGGATGAAAATTTCCAAGGTGGGGAAAATGTAACATCCCTAAAATTTGAGCAATGAACAGTGTCCTCGGGATGCATGCCCGACTGATCGTAGGTTTGATCAAGTGAAAGTCAAACAGTGGACGTAAAAAGAATTGTTAGGTGTGATGTGAATGTATTGTAAGTATGGGGTTAGGAATTTGTTTTAAAGGTGACATACACCTATCTTGGGTGTATGTGCTTCACACGAAGCAGGAGAGAGAGTTAAGAGGGTATGCTAGGTTAAGAGAATTCATTTCTCTTTGGTTGGTTGGTGAGGAGAGTTAAGAAGAGAGAGAGAGAGTAGAGAAGGAGTGAATGCTAAGGAATTAGTGTGGGTTCCAAATTGAAGACATATTAAAGCATTTAATACCGGATTCGACGCATTGGGAACGGTTGGAGCCAAAGCTAGGAACCCTAGTCATTAACCCAACCATTCAACCAATCAGGAGATTTATTTGAGGTGAGTTAGATTAAATTGCTATAAACATGTTTGTGTTGCATTTAACCATAGTAAATGATGGATTAAAGAAGGGAAAATGAAGGAAAAATAATAAGTGATTTGGAAGAAATGCCCGCAAGGGGCTGAAATTCTGACCAATCGATTGATTGATTTCCGAAATCGATTGATCGATTTTGGCCTGGAAGATTTCTGGGCAAAGTTGCCTGAAGTCGTTTGATCGATTTGTAATCGATCAATTGATTTGTGGAATTCGATTAATCGATTTGAAATCAATTAATCGTCTGAGCACTTCCAGTGACTGGAAAATGAGAGCTGGGGAAAACTGATTGATCGATTTGAGAAATCGATCAACCAATTTTGGAAGTTCGATTAATCGATTTGAGATGGATTGATCGATTTTAGGATTTTAATTGATCGATTTTGAAAATTAATCAATCGATTTTGACAATTTCTGTGGACTTTTGAATTGGACTTTGAGGGCCTAGGAAGGTCTTATACCTTCTTTAATGCATCTTTATTGATACTTTGCTTGTGCTATGGTGCACCATAGGTGGTGCGAATAAATGCAAGCATGGGGGCTCGCGTAGACCTTGATGCTTGGTGATTCGAACACGTGAGATAGGGAACACCTTGAACATGTATTTTAATTTCAAGAGCATGTATGTAGTGATATAGAAATAAATACAAATGCATAGTAAATGTGAATTCATAAATGTGTGTGTGAGTGACACAAAGTAAGCAAGTGAATATGTGGCATCCCCAGGGGATAAGAATGTGATAAAGGCATCTGTGTGATGCATTGATTTAGACATCCCAGGGATGTATGTAAAATGGTAAAGCAAGAATGAATGAGAACTGATAAGGCCTAATCCATTATATTTAGCACAATCACACGGTGAATAACTATATGTAGTGCACTCGATACTTTTGTTATTTAAGGTTTGAATAGAATACCCTACTAATGTGACAGGATACCCACCACTGACGCGGCAGGATATCCGTGACCGGTATGGTGGCCAATCCGTACACCAATTGCACATCCCAGGGATGTTGATATGAGAATTAGACCCTGTCGCCTATGAGATAGAGACCTGGGTAATATTGATAAATGAAAACAGTGATATGAAAACTGTCTAGTTAGACGACAATGGAGGGCATTCCATCGGGCGCCCGACTCTATAGTAATAGTAAGTTAGGGAATATTTAAGTTACAGATTTAAGTCTTTAGGCCGAATCAGTGGAAAGTTAGGAACAAGGAGAACATGTGCAATAACAGTAATACTCAGTACAATTATTTTTCAGTCATTTAAATTGTTGTTTTTCCAGTAAATTCATAATACATCATGTTATTTAATGTCATAGAATATATGTGAGAGCTTGACTTATATGTTCATTGTGTTGTTTCTCTATTGAGCTATGATGTAGCTCACCCTTTAGACTATACGTTGTAAGTCCTGTGCTTGCGACTGTTGAGGGTTCGGGAGATGTAGATCTGGGGGATTCGGATTACGTGCCCGAAAAAGAGTTGGAGCCACCTCCTGAGGACTTCTTCTAGAGGACCCGTGCGTACTTTGAGAGTGATTTTGAGAGCTTTATGTACGGCTTGGTATGTCAAGCCTTATTTTTAGGAAAAATGTAATTAAATGATATATTCTTTTGGCTAACCATCTGGGGTGATCCGGCTGGCCACCGATGGTTCGGGTCGGTTCTTCTGTTCATACGTTGGCATGGAAGTAGAACTGTATTTTGAGCTTTTATTTTAGGATAGAATACTTTTATTGCATGCTTATTTCAGTTCACATGTTTCATGTTGATTAGTTGTTGCTTGGTTATACCAATGTTTCGTACGGACTTCAGGGACACGGCCTAGAGGGCCGTGCTGATGGCATGGGTTTCGAGGTGCCGAAATCCGGGATGTCACAATGTTGATTCCGGACTTCGGCTTGGTATATCAACAAGACTTTAGAAAATAGAACTTGTATTCGGTAATATATTAGTGCACCACTGTGTAGGTGATGGTAGGCCATCACCGGTGGTTTTCCTTTCGTTTTGTCTATTATTTTATATAGAATGGAATTTTATTTCTTTCATATACATATATCTGCTTTGAATTCCTCAATTGTATAGATGTACCAAAAGTATTCTGTTTTCATATTATGATCTGCGATCTGGCGGTCTGGGATTTCGCAGTTGGTAAAAAAAAATAAAAAATTATCCCGGACATCCGGGTTGGGAAAATTCAGGCTGTCACATCCGTGGACAGACCATGTGACGCTTACATTGGATTTTGACTTTGTACAGTTGATTTACTTTTGTTTAAGACTAGTTGGTTTATCATTTTATAAAACCATTGGTCTCATTGTAAATATTTGACCTTGAAATTATTTTGATTGAAGCAACTCATACTTTTGTTTTAATTTGTCTATCCGCAACAATTAGAAATTTCGAAGGAACTCGTGTTTTCCTACTATATGAATGATCAAATTTGAAAATTGATCAGGTTAAGCAAATGGGAATTTTTATAATAAATAAACTTTGTATTTTCCTCTAATTTGGGAATTTTTTTTTGATATTGAACACCGATATTCGAGGTGTGTCTCGTCAACTCAGCTCGTGCATCAGAACATGCGGAGCATGAGTGTTGCCCAGTGTGGTGAGGTCAGGGGCTGGGGGTGTGATATACCTGAGTTTGTATCAAAGCTGAAATTTTTTTAAAATTTTGATAAATTATTTTAAAACTTTTTATCGATTGTTTTGATGAATTGAATCAAAGAAAAATAGGTTTATCGATAAATTTGAAAAATTGCATGTGCACATCAATGGATAATTATACCATCCATCATACCTATTGACTTTGTATGACCTAGTTGTCATCATTAGATGAAGAATTGGAATTGGGGATATTAAGGAAGTGTGATATCCCTTGAAGTTTGTCAAACCCCTCTGGAAATATTTCCTTGAAGGAAACTGAAATAAACCTTAAGTACCTTAAATTTAAAGAAACTTGGATTAGATAAATGTAGACACCCAAATTTGGCCCAAGGCCCAATCGAGACACATTTCGAGAGAGGCATATCTCCGAGGTTTTGAGGGCATGTATGGAACTCTTAGGAACCATTTCGAAACCTTAGGAGCCATTCCAAACCCTTACCCTAGATCCCTTAGGAATCTTCTCAAACCCTTAGAAACCCATCCCGACCCTTAGAACCCATTCCGAACCTAGACCTAGCTTTCCCGAGTAATGGATGAAGAGTGGTGCATCGGGACTAGCTGTGACCTTCTACTGTGATCGAATCTCATACTATTGAAAAGTAGAAGTCCTCAGCTTTTTAACGGGCCAAGAATCGCCCCAATCGAAGCTATACACAAGAAGATATCGCAGTGCAGGGGCAGAATGGTAAAATCAACTGAACCCCCTTGAGATTTGGCGCAACTAATAGTTGCGCCAGCTATAAGGTGGACCCCACTCGTGGGCAGCCAACTTCCAGGCACTGTAGCTCCACTGTATTACTGTACATATGCTTGACACAACTATTAGTTGCGCCAGGCCTATGATCAGTAACCCTAGTTCTTTATCTCAAATTTTGAGAATGGGGTTTGACTTGTTGACTATCTTGACCTTTGGGGTGTGTCTTGTTAGTTTTGTTGCACCCATTTACTATCTATGTGTAATCTCTTAAGTGGTTTAAAGCCCCACCCTATCATCCACCATTGGAGCAACTCTTTACACTTTTTAAGGCTCCAAACACCCTAGGAAACCTTAGATGGCTAGATTACCTAATTGCTAATCCAAATTAGCCTGTAAGCACCCTCCTAACGTCTCTTTTTCCTATAAATAGAGAGGCACCACTCTCTTCACAACGGCTTGAGAAAATTTACAATTAAGAGATTAAGGAATCCCTTCTCTCTCTCCTCTAGTGCACCATTCCCATACAAATTCCATAATTCTAAAACTTCCTTTAGACCTTAGCATTTCACCAAAAAGCTCCAGGTTAGGTGTGTGTTACCCCTAGCCTTCCCTCTCTACCTCTTAGCTATCAAACCCTAGGAGTTAGAGCCTCATTCTATAACATACAAGCCTTCAAAAGTTCATCTAAGCAAGCCAACACAAGGCTCCACAATGGTGCAATAAGGGCTTGAGACCTCCGGCTCTTGCCTCTATTCCTTTGCCTTCTCGATCCTTCCTCCATCCACTCATTTGTGCTGTTATGCTGCCGAATTTTTGGTAGGAATGGAGGGACACAAATAAGATTTTAAGACCTTTTGGACAAGAGGAAGCCTTTTTCTTTTCTTTTATATTATTTTTGCTTTGGCCATAAGTAGAGACCGCATTAAATGGGTTGATTGGGAGCCTAACACTTTTCTAATCAATAACCGAAGCCCCTACCCAAGATCCTTTGACATAGACCGGATTCAGAGTCATAGTTGTGGCATTTCGATGCTTATAAAATTGATCTCCTGGGACACCAAAAGCTCTGGGTGGCGACTTTAAATATATATATAGAGAGCGCATCATCGTGATGGGTTTGATGAGAATCCACGGTTGGATAGATGGCGACTCTGCTGAGGAATAGCTAGTAGAGCTTGCCCTTGAATTTGACCTCTTTATTTTTTATTTACTAACCCCTTTTATTATTGTTTTCTATTTATTTTTTTACTCACCCCTTCGATTACGTTATTTTACTTACCCTTACTTTTACGTCATTTACGAGCCTTAGCCGTTTGGCGGGCCTACTTGCACACCGTCATTCAATTTCTTTACATTTCCGTCATTTCAAGCACTTTAGCCAATCGACGGGTCTACTTGTGTATTGTCATTTAAATTCCTTATATTTCTGTCATTTCAAGTGTCTTAGTCGTTTGGCGGGCCTACTTGCGCTTTTAATTATGCAATCATATTCCACCAGTGAATGCCGACCCATAGAGGCGGCACGGGATCATCACTCAAATTTTCTTAAAAGTGAAAAATAAAATTGAACCAATAAAGGAGATTTAAATTGAATTTTGCAAGGTGGATTTTCAACAGTTGAGTTATTTAGGCTCACATACAAACTCCCAGGTCTTAGTACGGTGGTAGTCCCTAGTGGTGATAATCCGAAAAAGTCTCAGCCCACCTAATACCTGAGAAAAGTGCTTACACTTGAGGTATATCGGGTGGGTAACCTTCTTGTTGTCAAGCTTAAAACCAGTGAAAAAAGAGAGCGATGGTGAATCCAATTTGGCCTCTAAACCCTTAGGATCGGCGAGGAAAGAGGGGGATAATATAAACAATCAGTCCCCATAAACCTAGCTTCCACATAAAGTCAGTTTGGTGACCCATTTCGGACTGAGGTTACTACTGTCAAAGAATCTGGAGACCCTTTTTAGTCTGGCGCGACTATTAGTTGCGCCAATGCAAAAATCCCTAAAAGAATACTGGTGCAACTATTAGTTGCGCCAGGTTGGTTTTGAGCAACATCAATTTAGATTTGTAGCCTATTTCACATCCCGGACTCTCCGATTAGTGTGTTTAGTGCCTCTGTTTAGGCCCCACAACTTTCGACACCCAATATGCCCTCGCCGATCAAAAGAACATGACTTCTTTTTTATTTTTTTCGGGGGATCAGGTTGTTTGCATTGGTTTTCGTGCCTTTAATAGATCAAGAGGTTTTCCTTTGATTCTTTCGAAGCACTTCAGAACCTTTACCGTGGGACCTATTTAGGATACGAGAGCCACCCAAGGAGGAAATTCAAAAGGCCTCAAAATCATCATTTCTTTTTACTTATAAAAATTTTAAAAAATTAAAAATAAAAAACTCAAAAATAGAGTCTTGATTGGTGCCGGCATAACGACATCATTATACCCTCCGTCATCCCAGAGGGGAAGGAGGAGGAATCTTTACGGGCCCCATCCGAGGCACCCATACCTGACCCGATACCGAGATATGTCGTGGGCTGTGGACAGGGCTTATGCCGATCCCGACTCATCCCCGCCACATTTTCTAACCCATTCCCATACCGAAGAAGCCTTTACTTCCACCCCCCTCACCCAATCAACCCTCACCATAACCGGTCCGTTCGGTGCTTCTATTTTCCCTTCCACCACTTCCCAAAATATTCAAAATCCAAATTTCCTGTCATTTTTCCAAGCCATGCCTCCATCCATGGCAATCTCCAACCCACCTCACCTTCCTTTCACACCCATTCAAAACCCATCCTCCACCTTAACCAACATACCCTATTTCTCATCCGCCCAATCCGATCCACCCACATCCCTCCATACCACATCCAATCCCCCACACATCCCTCCATTTACCCAAGTCATGCCCATCTTTTCCTAAGCCATGACCAACTTTCCCCTCTCATTCTCCACCTCTATGCCCCATCCATCTCTCCCATACATGCCTAATCCATTCACCAATGTCCCACCTCATTTCTCCAATCCACCCCATATCCCACCCCTTACCCGAGTCATGCCCGATTTTATCGGGGCCATACCCAATTTTTCCTCTTCACACACCCCATCCATACCCCTCCAACCCTCAAATAACTCATCTCCATCCGATCCCCCTTCCATGGCCATGATAGAGGAGATGTTTCAAACCTATAATAGGTTGAAGGCCTCCCAACACATCCCCTCTCATCCACACCACACATCTATGGATCCATCTCATGCCCTATCAAGCCTCCATGCCCCACTCCCCCATGACTCTCATCAACCCCCCATCATCCACACCATCCAAACCCCCATGCCCCACATACCCAAGGTCCAATGGCCCAAACCCCCATTCTCCACATCCCCAAGGCCCCATGGCCCAGACCCATCAAGGGTCCATGGGTCAGACCCATCAAGGCCCAATGGGTCAGACCTACTAAGGGCCCATGACCATAAACCATCAATGGCCCATGACCCAAACCCACCAAGGCCCCCTGGACCACACCTATCATGACCAAGGCTTTATGGCCCAAGCTCCCCAAGGATCCATGGGCCAAACCTTCATAGCCCAACCCTCCCAAGGCTTCATAGCCCAAACCCAAGCCCAACGAATCCTTAGAGCCTCACACCCATACCCTTCACAATTCCTCCAAAATTTCACCCATTCACAGCCCTCATACCCAACTCAAACTCATGCCTTACATTAACCCCAATTCACCCATACCCAACTCAAACTCATGCCTTACATCAACCCCAATTCACCCCAAAACCTAATTTCCACTCATCCCCTCACTCAACCAACCTTCCCCCATCCCCAATAGACTCACCCAACCCCGGTTTATGCTATTCCCACCCAGTCCACATAGCACCAGGAAGAGAATCCCGCCCTCATTGCACCTTATGTAGACCAGTAGTATGAAGAGGACGAGATTAGAAACAACGGAGCCTATGCTGGGGCATTGACCAGCCTTAATCCTCCTCCTATAATTTTCTACCCCTGGGTAGCCCAGAGTGAAGTCCAATCAACTGTTGAGAAAGTGGCCCCCATGTCTAAAGAGTGGGAATAGTTGAAAGAGCAGTTAGAAAAAATTCAGAAGTAGTTGTTGAAAATGGGTGGTGCTGAAATCCACGCCATGAACTTCACAGATTTATATTTATTTGCTGAGGTTCCCTTACCCCCCAAATTTAAAATGCCGACTTTTGACAAATACAAAGGCACCGGCAATCCCATAGCACACCTCAAGTCTTATTGTGGGGACATGTGCCAGTATGGAGGGGACGAAAGACTATTGATAAAGGTCTTTCAGAAAAGTTTGACCGGTCCAGCATTGAGATGGTTTACATCTTTGGAACTATCTATGATGAAAACTTGGAAGGACTTGATGCACTTCTTCCAGGAACAATATGTCTACAACATAGACATTGAACCGCGTAAGTTAGACTTGGCTCGATTGAAGCAGAACTCGAATGAGACCTTTCGTGATTATTTGGGGCATTGGAGAGCACTGGCAGGTTAGGTTAGAAACAGGATACCTGATGATGAGCAAATAGAAATAATTTCCAAAATTACTATGCTAGTAATCTCAGACTTTTTAGTGTACCAGCAGTAGTCCAGCTTTGCTGACCTAGTAAGGAATGCCAATCACTGTGAAGACTATCAGGGAAGGTCACCTGAATAAGAATGTATCGAGTGGAGCCAGTGGGGTTAGAAGGTTTTTAGGACAAAGGAACGAGAAGAGAACAGGGGCTAATGCCCAGGATATTATCAACATCAGGCTCAATAATAATATAACCCCGTTCCAATTTTAAGCAGTCCAACCAGCACCAATCATAACTGAGCAGATGCAAAGAGTAAGGAATGGACAAGGAATGCAGATGAATCCAGAGCAAAGGAGAGCCCGCTATGACCATGTATTTACAACCCTAGGGCAATCTTTAAGTGTACTTTTGCCTTTACTAATAAATGGATTAGCTATTGTTCGTCAACCGCAACCTCCTCCTCACCCAATTCTGAAGAATTATGACCCTAATACTCACTGTAATTTTTATCAGGGTCTGGATTATCCGACTAATCGCTGCTTTCCATTAAAGCACATGATCCAAGATTTAATCGATATCGAGAAAATCATTCCACCAGCACCTTCTCAAGTGAACCAGCACGCGAATATTCATCAAGTGCCATTACCCCCACATCCTATCGGAGGAGCAAATCCCATACCCACCATCAACATGATAGAAGAGTGTGAGGAGGAGTTCAAATTTGAGCCGTCAGACTACATCAGTGATCCGGAGAACTATGCGGCACCATTGCCAAAAAATTATGAAGAAAGGAATATTGGGGTGATTGAACCGTTGAATTTATCAGATTATTTTTCCAACCCAACACCACGAATCGAACCCTTAGATCTTTGGGCTTATTATTCATCACCCACACCCATCAATTATGTGCACATAAATACATATCAACCATATTCTGCCACCCTCATCAATTAGCCGATAGCCCATCATGCCCTCAATCCCCCACCGATACCTGTCAGCTACCAATGGCCCGCTCCTACCCCTTTACCCCCAATGCAACCACCAACAAGCTTCACCACCCCCATCGGGCCTAATTTTTCGACCCAACCGGTTATCACCAAAGTGAATAAAGTATTACCCACGCCTCCGGAGCTCGCAGTGCATGTGCATCCGATTCTAGTAGCTATATCATTTAAGATTTTGGGACCAACCTACGATCCTCATCAGGTCCCTCTGAGATATGAACAAATAGATATCAATGCTGGCAGAAACAGAGAAGGGGCAGTGGACTTTGTTACCTGATCTGGGAAGATTTTGAAGCAGCCAGAAGCAGCACAAGCCCAACCAGAGGGAAAGAAAGATAACGTCGTGAACCCTTTTGAGAAAATGAGTCGAGAACATATGGTAGAGACTCAGCTAAGAAGAATGTCTGCTCATATTACTATATGGGATCTATTAATGACGTCCTCGCTCCATTTTTAAGCATTAATGGAGGCATTAAAAAATGTGCATGCATTGCTTCAAGTTAGCCTAGATGAAGTCGGGCATATAATTGGTCAAGTGATGGCTCCAAATGTCATTTTATTTTCAGATGCCGATTTACCTAATGAAGGGAGTAGTCACTCCAAATCCCTTAATATTACTGTTGAGTCCAAAAATATGATAATTTCTTTGGTTTTAATCGATAATGGGTCTGCATTAAATATATGCCCACTGAGAACCGTCACAAAGATCAGGGTAGATCCTTGCATGCTGAGACCCACGAGAACTAGTGCCAGAGGCTTCGATAACACACGAAGAGAGATAATGGGAGAAGTTGACCTTGAGTTATTGATTGGGCCATGACCTTCTCCATATTGTCTCAAGTGATGGACATCAAATCCTCGTTCAATCTACTATTGGGACGTCCCTGGATGCATGGAGTTGGAGCACTCCCATCCACACTGCACCAGAAGCTCAAGCTTGCATCCGGGCACAAGATCATCACCATCATTGGTGAGGGGCACAGTGAGAAAGAAAAAGTCACCAATAGCATCAAAAAACCTAAAATGCTGGATGTGCCGCACACCGCTGAGGACATCGACCTCCACAGCTTCGAATACGAGGTGACGATGATACTCCCGAAGCCCATTGAGGGTATCATTCCAAGTACCGGAGGAAGAATGGTAGCAGCAATGGCCATGCTACAAAAGTGAGGCTATAAAAAAGGAAGGGGGCTTGGACCTAGACTGCAAGGTAGGAAGGAGCCCGTCATAGCTAAGGGGGGCCAAAAAGTCAAATTTGGGCTAGGTTACAAGTCCATGAAAGAAAAAGTGCGAGAGGCTAAAGAAAAAGCCCGCCCCAGGCCTCATATCAAAAATTTATTTGTGAGTGTCGGGGTTGTGAAGATTGACCGGAATGGGGTAACCCGATTAACCCCACACAAGCCTATAACACCGATTCACCCCACTAATCCCCACATCATCCTTACCAGCCTAGAAATAAACTTGGCCGTGTTATCGCTCTTTGAGGAACAACGGCCCGCACCTGAACAAACTCCCCCTGTGGTGAATCACCACAAAACTGTGTTAACGTTTGAGGATATCATCTCAAATGAAATGGGGATCAACATGATGGAGGCTGACTCTGAAGAGTCATATCAGTCAGCACCCTCCATCTAAATAGGTAAAGGAGCGGCCTCTTAGGTACACAACTGGGCATCTTTATTCCAAACCTTGGAAGTGGGGAGTGGCCTAACATTTGGCACTCGTTTCCCAAAAAAAAATAAAAAAAGTGAGAGAAACCCTTGGCAGGCAATACCTTATATATACACAGACTTGTGTTGCCAAGGGTCCGTCTCGGAAGAAAATAAAAATTCTAAAAATATTGAAAAAATATAAAGTTAAAAAATATTATCATTTAAAACTTCAAATAAAATCCCATAAAAAGATGCCTTAATTGAAATACCTGTCCCACATAAAATCGACCCCCTTTCCTGTAGAAATACAAGGAGAGGTAGGTATTACAAGTCTTGACGAGGATATCCCTTTGGATGAGCTCCCCAATGAGCTCCTTGACCAGTTTACCGAATTTGAGCATGGCCCTACCCCCATTGTCGAAGAAACGGAAGATATCAATCTGGGAACTGAGGAGATTCCCTAAATTCCCAAAATCGGAACGTCGCTATCTCCCAAAGAAAGAAAAAGAATGATCGACTTCCTTCGGTCATACCAAGACATTTTTGCCTGGTCATACGAGGACATGCCTAGTTTGGATATCGATTTGGTCGAGCATGAGTTGCCTCTCTACCCTGATATAAAGTCGGTGAAGCAGAAGCTGAGGCATCTCCGACCCGAGTGGATTTTGAAAGTCAAAGACGAAGTCATCGAGCAGTATGACGTGGGGTTTCTCATGGTATCCAAATACATGTAGTGGCTAGCCAATATTGTCCCTGTACCGACGAAAGATGGAAAGGCTCGCATGTGTATCGATTTCCATAATTTGAACAAGGCGAGCCCGAAGGATGATTTCCTATTGCCGCACATCGATATCTTGGTCGATAATACTGCTAAGCACGGGATGCTTTCTTTTATGGACAGATTCTTAGGATACAATCAAATTAAGATGGCAGAGGCAGATCAAGAGAAGACAACATTCATCACTCCTTGGGGAACCTTTTGCTACCGAGTCATGTCATTTGGGCTGAAGAATGTTGGTGGAACATACTAGAGGGCTATCACCGCACTATTTTACGACATGATGCACCGAGAAATTGAAGTGTATGTCGATGATATGATAGCCAAGTCAGCGGAGCGAAGCGATCATTTGGTAAACCTTCAAAAGTTGTTTGAGAGATTGAGAAAGTATTGATTACGTTTAAATCCACAAAAGTGCGCATTCAGTGTTATGTCTGAAAAATTGTTGGGATTCATCGTTAGCAGGAGAGGGATCGAGATTGACCCAATCAAGATTAAAGCTATCACTGAAATGCCATCACCATCTACTGAGAAAGAAGTTAGAGGGTTTTTGGGTAGAATATAATATATCAGTTGGTTGATTGCAAGCTAACTCCAATCTGTACACCGATCTTCAAGATACTAAGGAAGAACTTGCCCGCTGAATGGAACAATGATTGTCAGGCAGCGTTCGATAAAATCAAAAGCTACCTCCTTAACCCACCTGTTTTGGTACCGCCTGAGCCGAGGAGACCACTCTTGATGTATCTCTCCATGACGGAAGTCTCGATGGGATGTGTCTTAGGGCAGCATGACGAGACGGGAAGAAGGGAGCAAGCCATTTACTATTTGAGCAAGAAATTTAGTGATTATGAGACGCGCTATTCTCATCTGGAGAAAGCATGCCTAGATCTTATGTGGGCTACTCAGAGGCTCCACCATTACTTGCTATCTCAAGCCGTTCTACTCCTACCCCGAATGGACCCTTTGAAATACCTGTTTGAGAAGCCGACCCTTACTGGACGAATCGTATGATGACAGCTTTTATTGTTTGAATTTGACATCAAGTACATCACTCAAAAGTCGATCAAGGGGGAGGCACTCGCCGATAACCCTTTGCTAGATTATGAACCTTTGAGAACTGAGTTCCCTGATGAAGACATCCTGTTCATGATGGAAGACGATACAGAAGAAGCAGAAGAATCATGGGTAATGCACTTTGACGGGGCAACCACTGTCGAAGGTCAGGGAGTTGGTGCCATTATGATTTTACCCAAAGGATCCCACGTACCAGTCTCTATCAAGCTCAACTTTCCTTACACTAACAACATGGCCGAGTATGAAGCTTGTGCCGCTGGTTTGAAGGTGGCTCTCGATCTCAACATAACTCACCTTCGAGTATTTGCCGATTCACAGTTGATTAAATGCCAGACGAATGGAGATTGGAAAATAAAAGATAAGAAACTGATCCCTTACCATGAGCACCTCGAAGATCTGATATCTTATTTCAAAGACGTGACATTCTCATATATCCCTCGAATAAGGAATTGCTTCACTGACGCACTATCGATGTTGGCATCAATGCTAGAAATCTAGTATGGTGCTGAGATAAAGCCGATCATGATCGAGCAAAGGAATGAGCCGGCATTTTACCTCCAGATTGGGGAACCTACAAAGCCTGATAATGAGCCACCGTAGTTCACAAATATCAAGAACTTCCTCAAGACACTAACCTTCCCTGAGGATACGTCCGGGACGGACCGACGGACCATTCAACATTTAGAAGCAGGCTAAGTCATTTATGGGGAATTCCTTTACAAGCGATCGTACAACAACATTTTACTCAGGTGCCTTACTGAAAGTGAAGCGGTCAATATTATGAAGGAGATCCACGAGGGAGTATGCGGTTCCCACGTTAGAAGTCACATGCTCGGTAAGAAAATTCTATGGCAGGGATACTTTTGGACCACCATGGAATCAGATTGCTGCAACCATGTTCAGAAATGCTACAAGTGTCAGGAACACTTCAGTCTGATACACGCTCAAGCCATCGATCTACACTGCATGACCACTCCTTTTCCATTTGCTACTTGGGGCCTAGACGTCGTCGGAATGATTAATCCAAAAGCATCGAACGGACATCGATTCATCCTTGTCGTCATTGAATACTTCACCAAGTGGGTAGAAGTAGCGTCATATGTCAACATTACGGTCAGTCATGTCAAGAAGTTTTTCAAGAATAATATTGTGTGCTGATTTGGAGTACCCAAGGATATTATCATGGACAACGACACAACTTTGTGAATAAGCACATCCGAGCCTTCTGCGAGTAATAGAAGATCAAGCACCATCGCTCGTCACTTTATCGACTTCAAACTACTGGAGCCATGGAAGCTGCGAACAAGACGATCGTCCGCATCCTCAAGAAGATGGTCATCACTTACCGAGATTGGAGCGAAATACTGTCATTTGCTTTGTAGGCCTACAGAACATCAATCCATACCGCTACAGGGGCAACACCATTCTCCCTGGTGTATGAAACCTAGGTCGTCCTACCGGTAGAGGTTGAAGTACCCTCACTCTGAATCCTCATGGAATCAAGCTTACCCGAAGCATAGAGAGAGAGATCCCACTTTAAACAATTGAATGTATTGGACGAGAAGAGACTCCTAGCCTTGTGTCATACTCAAGTTTACCAGGGGCGAATTGCACAAGCTTACAATAAACGTGTCCACAGTTGAGATCTAAAGGTAGGAGACACTGTACTGAAGAAGATCTTTCCATCCCTCCATGCTAATCTAAGAGGAATGTTTAAGCCGAACTAGGAGGGACCTTACGTCGTCCGAGAAGTGTTGTCGGAAGACGCCATCCACCTTGCCACCATGGATGGAGATCATCTTCCTGAGCCCATCAATGTTGGATACGTCCGACGGTTCTACTCTTAGTCTATCACGATAAGATAAGTAACGGTAAAATAGACACGTGACTACTTAAGAACCACTTAAAAGAGGCCATCATTCTGAGCACAATAGCCAAAAAGCATCCCTAAAAATGATGATATCCTTTGCTACCCCATTTGAGCCTGGGCCTTTCTTTCAATAAACCCCTTCCCTGAGAAAGAAAAAGTGTATACATATACCAAAAAAAGAGAGGAAAGTAAAATCAAAATCCAAAAAAAAAATGGAAAAGCTAATCCTCAAAAAGAGATAAAACAAAGAAAAAAGAAAAAATATATATATAAGAATTATGGGGCATGTATAGTAAAATCTCCCAAGGAAGATAGTATGTTGTGAAAAATTGAAGCCATATTAAGAAAACCCATTTTAGGCCAGCATACCTTCAGATCCTAACATGACCCATGGCCAAGCTACACCCTGAAGGAAGCCCTCTTTTTAGGTTCACAAGTAGTCATAGTATCGGTTAAGTCGACACAAGCCGAGTTGTGAGACGACACTAGAACCCCATCCAGTCGGCTGTGACGGAATCGACGTCTATTAGTGGCTTTTTGTGAGAGAAATAAAAATAAAAATACAAGCTCAAAGGAAGATGGACGTGGTGAAAACTCGAAAGAGCGCTACGGGTAAAAATAGCGAGTTTATTAGGACCAGGTGAAAACCCAAAAGGGCACTTGAGGTAAGAGAGCTAAACCCATAGACGTTGTGAAAACCTAAAAGGGCGCCATTGGTAAAAAGATGGCAAAATGGGCATGACGAACCCACCTAGGGAGTTGTGAGTAAAAGGATTGAAGAATTAAAAAAAAAGAGAATTAGAAAAAGAAAATTTTGATTTGATTAATAGAACAGATGTTGAAGGAGCCCTTTTAGTTACTCTCCCTGATCCCCTTTTTCCGATTGAGCCACTCATGTTAGTCTAAATCGGGCTCTGACTAGAATTGTCTTAGTGAAACTGTTTTGTCAAACGTATGACTCAAGGTAAGGACAAAGGTTTGACTCAGTCAGAAGGGTTTGACGTTTTAGTCTTGGTAAAGCTGCTGAAACTCACCCAGACTCGACCATTTAAAAAGGGGCTCGACCATGCTCAAAAGGAGACCTGAGATCTCACCCTGTGATCGAGGCATTAAACCAAACAAAAAGAGAATAAAGGGCAGGGAGGATGACCCCTTTTGCCAAAGATAATAATTTCCCTTTTCCACTTCCATGCCCAGGCTATGCACATTCAAAAAGGGGCCCATTAATAAAAAAGAACAACAAAAAAGAGAAGCCTTTGTAAATATAATAGATTTTCCTTTTCCATTTAAAACAACACCGCTTACACCACATCCAAAAAAATAGTTGGTGTGATGTCTAGCTTTCTTTCGTTCTTTCTTTCTTTCTTTCTTTTTATAAAAGCAGAAAAAAATAAAAACATAAAGAAAATATGTATACCAAAAAGTGTGTATCGGTAAAGGGGTTTCTTATGCCCCTTTTCTTTGTATTTGATATGTGTAAAAAGATATATGTGCAGGAGGGAATTAACAGCCCAGCTCACACTTCAAGGCACTAATCTCAGCAAGAAAACCATCCTCTCGGACATTTCGCTCGGTCAACCAATGACCATGCAAGCTCTTGTACCTCTTTTGAGAAGCATCAGTAGCCCCATGAGCAACATTCAAGGATCCTTCCAGACGAAGGACCTCACTCTCAGCTATGCCAGCTTTGGTCTCTACTACCTCTGCTCTAACTTTCTCTTATGCCAAAAGCTCTTGTAGGACATTCTTCTCATCGGTCAACAACTCAATGCGAGCTCGAAGCGCCGTCTCCTTCTTCAGCTAGGGCCTTCCCATATCAATACTCTCCGTCTGATCTAGATGATCAACAGCAGGCTGCTTAGCCAATAGCCAAGCCTCGTACTTAGGGAAAGACTGAACTGAATCTCCCTACTCATATCACACATTAGCGTCGACTGACGCATCTCCCAAAGAGCAGCAATCCGATCCATGTCCCCAGAGGACCCCCTAGAAAAGATTAAATCACATAGAGGGGGTTTTGCCTTGCAAGGCACCTGTTGAGAGCAGCCGAACTGACGTAACACTCGGAATGGGAAGCAGAAGGTGCTTCCAGCCAATCCTAGGAGGGTGATGCCCTCATAGTCTCTAGAACGAACTACTAGGAAGGTCTTATCCAACCAAGGAAGTCTCCATATCAGCTCTGCATCGGTCGGCCAAAGCTTCAAAACTGACAAATCGCCATGCGAAAGTGACACCTACCCAAAAAGCATCGAGCCACCTCACCTCAAGTGATACAAAAGCATGACACGGGTCCTAAGATAGCGAGATAATCACCTAACCAGACCTGGAGCAGCAAAGGACATCCCCTTAGACTCTCCACCTTGCCCAGAGCAAATGAATCAAGGCATCGGTATAGTTCGGCAAGGACCAAGTGCATCACTGATCGGCCCTCTACCAACTTGATCAAAATGTCGCAGAGAGCCAGAGAGAAGCTCTCTCCCCCAGTAAAGAAAAGGACTTCCGAAATGAGACTTAGAGCAAAGGCTTTCACGTTGAAGATATTCCTAATCGACAATTTTTGAAGACTTTCATCACTGAAAAGTTCTTTGAAGAATTTGATCGAACACCTTGTGGGCCCCCAATGAAACTTTTCTCGTACTCAAATTTCTTCAAGCCGAGGGTAAGGTGAACGAATTTAGAGTAACCCGACTTCGGCGTGACTCTTGCGAGGCGTCTGTGGAGCTTCAAGCCGAACAAATTGAATAACTCCTCAAGAGTGGGAGTTAGCTCCCGCTTCCCAAAACGAAACACATGGGCGTTTGCATCCCAAAACGAAGTGGCCGCATGAAGTAGGTTCCACAGTGGAGGAACGTCAAGAAAGAAGGGAAGGCGTGATAATCCAAGCCGCTCCAGTTCAACGAGCTCACTCTCATTCAAGCTTCCAAGCCAACTTTTTAGAAAATTGGGCCCCAAGCCCAAAGAAAGGGGTAAATTGATTTCAAGTCCTCCATGTAAGGGAGGATTGGAAAGTGGGTCCTTAGACGTACAAAGATATTTCAAGAATATAAAATTCAATGTATGTCAATGGTCCCACCCTTGGGAAAGCAAGGAGAAGAAAAATAAGCTAAAAAGGCCAAGTCAAAAAGAAAAGAAAGAAAAAATGGACTGTCTCAGGCATATAAGGGCCCACTGCCCCCCAGGCTAAAATTGGCGCAACTATTAGTTGCACCAGTGCAAATTTCCCCAGAACAAGCTTGACGCAACTAATAGTTGCGCTAGTACATATCCCCCCCTTCTATGCCATTTTAGGACATTTTTGGGGATTTTTTGTGGGCCTTTGCTGGCCCCCTTATCCAGTTAGCCTGATTCACCTGCTTTATACTATGAAGACATTCAAACATGAAAATTAAAAGGGCACCTAACATTGGAAAATTTTGACTTTTTGTGCAGGAGAAACCCGCACCAAGGCATGCGACCTCGAGGGCCACTTTTATGTGCAATCATCAAAACCATCCTGCATGCAGTTAGATATATGCAAGGGAGAGATAACATGCAATCAAACGAATAACGCTAATTATTTTCAAGTAGAAAAATCATCCAGAAAAAATGCCACAATCTGGTTAAACATCCCAAATCATCATCTCCAAAGTGCTAAATGTTTGATAAAAGAAACTAGGGCCTAATCCTTGTTGGCATCCTTCGACTTCTTCCACCGACGTGAGGAGATTTGGAAGGTCCAAATGTCTCCTACCCACGTCCATGCCTGCCAAAGCTGGCTGAGCAAAGAGCGCGACTCCTTGGCACGTGCACGCTGCAAGTCATAGTCAAAATTAGGAATCAGGATCAATTGAGGAACAAAAGATAATAAACTAGTGAGAACAACAGGTTAGTAGAATACTCACCCCCTCCACATCCCGAAGCTCAATAAGGTTGCAGTAATACGCAGCATGCTCCATGGCCGAGTCAAAATTCTACATTCAAAGGGAAAGGATGTCAGTTGCAGGGACTGGTAACAAAATCATGCTTTTATCACAGGAGCCAAGATAAAGGAAGAATGTTTGTGAGAAGGCTTACCCCTTGAACCACCTCAGGAGGAGGGACCCAAGCCGCTTCAGATGGGATGCGAGCCTGCCTATCCATGTCGGTGCATAGACCTGACAGAAAGTTATCGTCGAGGCGTCTGAAGGTCCCATAGACCACAGGCGGAGCACTACCAAGGGCACCCACATGAGAAGTACCCGACGGACCAGCACCTGAAGCACACTCACTTGAGGGACCCGCACCTGAAGAACCCTCACTCGAGGGACCCGTACCGGAAGGGCCAGCACCTGGGGGACCCTCCCCTGAATCATCCTTAGTGCTCACCGCCGCTCCACCTCCATCATCCGAGTCATCCCCTTGACCAAACTATGAACAAAATAGAGATTCACTCAGTAGGAACAAAAGATGAATTGAAACCCAAAAAGGGAGACTAATCTGAAAGAGAAAGGAGAATCACCCGAGTGCCCAGGCTGCCAAAAGCAAGAAAGTTGACGCTAGGGACAAAGCGCGACTGAAGGAACCGATACGGCAGGGACTCACACCACAGTTGATAGTCCCCAGGCATGAGAAGCGCATTAATAGGGATCCCATTATGGAGGAAGCCACAGTGAGCTCCTCAATGCTACTAGCAGGATCCAAAACGTCCGTAGGAGGATCCATAGGTATAGCGGGATAGCCCTAATACTAGCTGGTGAACTACCTGCTCCCCCAGATAGTAAGCCCTAGCCCACTCCCTATAGAAGAAGACAACGTGGTGGTCGTTGAATAGGAGCGACGGACCTACAGCAGCCTGGTCCCAAAAAATGGAGGTGAGGTACGGGTCATAGAGGATCTATCCAAGTCAAGAGGTGGTCAATTAGTCAAAACATGCAGCATATTAACAAAGGAGAGTTTACGAACTGAAATTAATAGGGTTCAAAAGGCCTTACCTGCTCGGGGACCATCAGATCCAACTGGGACCTTAGGCTCATCTCTAAATGCTTCATGCCTATGTCGAAGTGCCAAGATTGGTTCCAATTGCTGAGGAGAGGGTAGGTGTATACCTCTGAGTGGAGAAGCGGGCATCTAGGCAGTTAGTAGAGGTACCCCCATGCCTGAGGAGAGCAGTGCAAAAAAAATAAATCAGTAGCATACAAAGACCATCCAAGTAAAACTGATGAAAGTAAAAGAGTTAGAGATTACCTCCAGTACCAACCAAAAATCGACAATAGACTTGGCCTCCCCGGTAGATACTTATGCTACGCCATACATCAGCCACGCATATTCGGCCCCGCCCCAGTCATCCCTATGGATGTCGAGCCAGTTATCCATAATGCTCAGCAGTGCCAAGCTGACTCGACCGCCACTCGCATTTGTAAAGAGGGTCTTGCCCAGTAGGAGCAGAAGTGTGATACGGGCCAGGACGATCGCTCGCGTAGGCTTGATATAAAGCTCAAAGTCTGGCTGACCCAGATCGACCAACTCACCAACCCCATAGAGCCTAGATAACCAGGTCATCTTGACCTTGGTACCATGCATCTGCCCACGAGGGGGATAATCCCCAATCAACCGAACAATGTCATCCCTGCTCGGCACCTCAAGGCTGGCTATCAGTATGCCTCCCACCCTAATGCTGGTAATTATTGCCCAATCTACAGGCTTCAATGTCATCTCGGCATAGGCCATGTGAAAGGACATGGTGTTAGGATGGAACCACTCTATCAGGGTCCTCAGATACGCAACGTTGGCCCTTATGGGGGGGCAGGATAAGAACTCCCCAAAACCCGCCTACTCCAGCAAATACTTCACCATAGGGGGAACATAGCGGTAGAAATTGTGGAAATCCAGCCATCCCCCGCGGAACACAATAGGGGGAGAAGCCTGCGTCAAGAGAGAAAAATGCATCAGATCATGGAAATGAAGCAAAGCTGCACAAAAGAGAAATGACTGAACTTATCCCTTACCTTGCTTGCTATGCCAAAGTTAGAGATATGGATGTATTGCTGATGAAGGAGGCCAACTCGGGCGACCTCACCCTGCATCTCCAGCCAGGGACCTGCCTTGTGCTCTATCACAAAAAATTGCTCCCCATGGGGACCATAGACTACATTGGGCCCCTCCTCAGGCACGTACTCTTCATCGCCGGACATTCTGGAGCAAAAATAAATAATCACATCAGAGCATGTCAGTGATAAAGAACCATTTTTTTGCTACAGGCCAAGGGAAAGTAAGTATGCTCATCCATTTTCTATTATTTTCAGAAGCAAAGATACGCATACTGTCACAACCCAGATTTTTGAGATCTGTGCACGGCACACGGCACACTCTTTTTCATTCTTGCACATAGGTATATGTGTTTCACAAGGAGACCAAAACACCCTAATACTTTAAGTGCGTACATGGGAAACACACTAGTATATTCCAATTCTGATAAATATAAAAGTGAAGAAGAGAGAGAGGAGTCCTTACGTAAAACTATTCTAACCTAAATAGAGAGGAGGAGATTATAGAGAAAAAGAAGAGAGGAGCCTGGGAGGACTTAGATCGGCAAGGAGGATCAGAGGTAATGACGGGAGGACGAACCAGGGAGGCCGGATAGCCTAGTTGGTTTACAAATCTTAAATCGAACCTGTGCGTGATTCATCGTCAGAGGTACGCTAAAAACATGATAGATGCCTAGGAATGTTTTAAATAGTAGGAAGGATGTTGGCTGTATGTTGCCTTATAGAAGATTAAGATAAAATGAGGGATGGAAGCATGACCTCGATCGGACCAGGGACAAAAAGAATTGTTTCTCGCTCGAGCGGTCTAAAGAGGCTCGCTCGAGCGAGGATGAACAAGGAAAAGAAAGACTCTGGGCTCGCGCGAGCGGTCCCTTAAACTAAAGGAAGGCTCGCTCGAGCGAGGGTCCACATCAAAAATTTGAAAGCTCGATTTAACCGCTCGAGCGATCTCGATTTGACCGCTCGAGCGAGGTCAAGAGACCGCCGAAAGCGAGGTCAAGTGACCGCCGAGCGAGGGCTATGACCATTCAGATATTGGTTTTCTAATGTGAGGAACTCGGGTGTCCTACACCCCAAAGACCTTAGAGCATTCTAAAGTAAAATTCTTTAAATGTAGGTCGATGCATTATAACCCTCTGAGGACAAGCGTGATTGAGATTCGTCGAGGTAGGGAAGATTCTCGAAACATGTGCATTATTCTGTGAATTCATATGCGTAGTATAGTCTTTTTAAATAATTACATATACCATAAACTCTCATGATAAGTGTGTGTGTGAGTTACAATGAGAAGAAATCCTGAGGTCCCCAGGGGACGAAAGATAATGTGTTTCAATCAAAGAAAGGTGAAATAGAAGTATGGGGCATCCCAGGGATGCGTAAGAAAACAATTAGAGAGACAAAAATAATGTGATAAGGCCTAATGTAATATATCTAGCACAATCACGGTGAATAACTATATGTAAAGCACATTGATATTTTTATTATTTAAGGTTGATCAGAATACCCCACCGACGTGGCGGGATACCCACGACTGACTCGGCAGGATATCCGTGACCGGTACGGCGGCCAATCCGTATAGTTGAAACACATCCCAGGGATGTAGATTGAGAATAGACCCCGCCGCCTATGAGAAAGGGGCTTGGGCAGTATTCCCAGGGAATACACATAATAACTGTCTAGTTAGACGACGATGGTGGGTATTCCATCGGGGCTCGATGCTATATCGCTCGAGGATTACTTAAGTTAAGATTTTAAGTGATTAGGCCAAGTTCACAACAAATTCATAAAGAGGTTAAACAGGAACTATGCTAAGAGGTGCTTGGAACTCATTGAATTATTTTTATCCTTCAAATTGTTATATATAGAATGTTATCTTGGGAATCTATGATGTTGCTTTACTAACATATGTGTGGAAATAATCTATATGTTCTTTTGTTTTCCCTACGGAGCTAGGATGTAGCTCACCCCCCTTAGACTATACGTCGCAGGTCAAGGACTAGCGGCAGCGAGGACTTTGGGTGAAGTTAATCCAAGGGCATTGTCCGACTGTAGAGAGGCAGAACCTCCTCCTGAGGAATTTTTCTAGGAAACCCGCTGCATACCTTGATAGTGAGTTGAGAGAGTACTGTGTATGGCTTGGTATATCGAGCCTCTTTATTTTGAATGTTTTAAATACTGTCTCTTGGTAAACCATCTAGGAGGAATAAGTATCATTAAACTTTCGGGTTGTCCTTATGTCCATGTGTTGGCATGGGACAAGGACAGCTTTGCAAGGCCAAATATATTGTTTTTGAGAGGTTGATTTAGAGTAACTACGTGTGTTTAAATCACAATTATGGCTGGTATATGTAAATGTTTTGTAAAGAACCCAGGGCACGGCCTTGAAGGTCGTGCTGATGGCACGAATTTCGGGATGCCGAAAATCGGGCTGTCACAGTTGGTATCAGAGCAATTTCTTTCCAAATGCTCGACCGTCATATATCGTCAGAATATAGGGACTTCTGCTAACGAGATTTTAAATTCTCATGCAGACCGTTATGTTTCCTAGAGGGAGAGGCCGACCCAGGGGTGGTCATGATAGGAATTTGCGCAGTAGAGATGGGTTCGTCTCGACTACAAACAGAGTGCCATTGGGAAACAGGGAGATTCCCGAGGGCAGTGGCCAGGGAGGAAACCAAAATCAAGCTGAGAATCAAGATCTAGGTAGACAGGATCGAGATCAGAGGGAACAAGATAGGGTGAGAGAAAGAAATGAAGAAAGAGAAGAACGTCAGAGAATGATGCACACAATGGAGACCATGGCAACTGCCATGGCACAACAAGCAGCGTCCTTGGCAGCGCATACAGTACCAGAACCACAACGAACACCTACCCCTCCAGTAGGACTTACACCTTCAGTGACATCAGCATTCACCGAGTTCAGAAGAATGAGACCTCCCAGCTTTTCGCCAGACAAAGTGCATACAATGGCCGCCGAAAACTGGTTGGGAGAAATGGAGAAGGTGTTCAACTTCGACATGCACACAGAGGATGAGAGCGTCTGCTACAAAGATATATGTTAGATGGAGAAGCTGGACCTTGGTGGAAATCAGTGTCGCGGACGAGAGCACAAGAAACTCCAAACGTGCCGTGGACTTGGGACGAATTTGTAGAAGAATTCAATAAACAATATTTTCCTGAAGTTGTGAGAAATCAAATGGAGACCCAATTTTTACAACTAGCACAGGGAAGAATGACCGTGAGAGAGTATGGAGTGGAATTCATGAGAGGCTCGCCGCCCCGGCATCACGTAATCTCGGGACGTGATGAAAGCGAAGAGGTTCCAACAGGCTTACGGATCGGACATCCGAGGGGTGTTGCCCTTCCGGTGAAGACTTATGAGAAGTAATGAGTAAGGCATTGGTGGTTGAGGAAGAAAATAATAACCGATACCGTCAGAGGGAACATCAAGGCAGAGAATGCACCGATCTGAATAGGACGGGGGGTTATGAATCGTCATATAAGAAACAGAGGTTTATAACACCAAATCAGAAACCGTCGTTCCAGTCGGGTTATGGGAGAGCTGCTCCACAATCGACTCATCAAAATTATCCGTTGCTCGCATCAGGGAGATCGATGAGGTATCAAGGTCCTACTTATTCCAACAGGACTACAACTCCACAAGTTTTTCCGAGAGCTGCTAATTCATTTCCAAGGGAAACTTGTGCTAAATGTGGCAAGTCCCATAAAACGACAGACTGTAGGCAAGGAATGCGAGGCTGTTTCAAGTGTGGCAAGATAGGTCACATGATGAGAGATTGCCCTGAGACAGCCAAAGAAAAGACGGCTCCAACCTCCATGCCACAACCAATTCAAGCTCGAAAGCCTGTTATTCGAGGAAGAGCCTACGCAGTTACTGCCCAAGAGGCAGGGAGTGCACATGACGTTATCCAAGGTGAGATCTCCTTTAAAATAGAGAATTTCGGTTACAATATAATTCTAGATAAAGAATGGATTACATTAGGATAAATATATAACCGTTATTAAACTTAGGGAGTGAAAAATTTTGTTTTATATATGTGTTATGTACGTGTATGCATGCATTATAGGTACGTTACAGATCTATGAAAAAGGGTGCTACGTAGCACATGACACGCGAGTGCTGATAGACCCAGGGTCTACCCACTCCTTCATTACCCCTAGATTTGCGAAAAGGACGAAGATTGTTCCGGAAACACTGGACTTTGTGCTATCTGTGTCCATCCCAACAGAAGAAATTGTGGACACAGAGTTAGTCTGCAAATCGGTAGTGGTGAGCATTCGGGATCACGTTGTCTACGAACTAGACGCAAATTTAATATTGTTGGACATGCAAGGATTCGACGTAATCCTTGGCATGGATTGGCTGTCCCAACATTGCGCAACAGTGGACTGCAAGGATAAAGTTGTTGTTTTCCGTCCTAACACGAGGAGATCGTTTCGATTTCAAGGGGAGAGGTCGACTCAGGTACCACTCATATCTGCAGTGAGGGCAGAACGTTTAATCAGAAAGGGGTGTAGTGGTTATTTGGCATTCTTGAAAGAAGATAAAGAAGAAAAGAATATTATCTCTGACATAGCAGTGGTGCGAGAATTCCCAGAGGTATTCTCAGAAGAATTGCCAGGATTACCTCCAGAAAGGGAAGTAGAATTTGCGATCGACTTAGCACCAGGAACGGAACCTGTCTCAAAAGCACCTTATAGAATGGCCCCTGCAGAGTTGAAAGAATTGAAGGAACAACTACAAGAGCTCATGGACAAGGGGTTTATACGACCAAGCGTGTCCCCGTGGGGAGCACCAGTGTTGTTTGTGAAAAAGAAAGATGGGTCAATGCGGTTGTGCATCGACTACCGCCAATTGAACAAAGTCACGGTGAAGAATCGATATCCGTTGCCAAGAATAGATGACTTATTCGACCAATTGCAGGGTGCAAAACATTTTTCCAAGATCGACCTAAGATCGGGTTACCATCAGTTAAGAGTCAGGACCGAGGACATTCAGAAAACGGCTTTTAGAACACGGTATGGACACTATGAATTTTTAGTGATGCCATTTGACCCATTTAATGCACCGTTTATGGATTTGATGAACCGAGTGTTTAAACCACACTTAGACTCTTGGGTTGTAGTATTTGTAGATGACATCCTAATCTACTCAAAATCAAAAGCGGAGCATGAAGAACACTTACGTGACGCTTTACGAACCTTACGTGAACACCAACTGTACGCCAAGCTCAGCAAATGTGAGTTTTGGCTAGAAGAAGTCAGCTTTCTGGGACATGTCGTCTCCAAGCATGGTGTCACTGTAGATCCCGCTAAGATCGAGGCAGTAGTGAACTGGGAACAACCAAAAACCATGACAGACATCCGAAGTTTCCTAGGACTGGCAGGATATTATCGACGTTTCGTTGAGGGGTTTTCGAAAATATCAGGACCTCTCACAAGGCTTACAAGAAAGGACTCAAGATTTGAGTGAGGGGTGTGAAAAGAGTTCCCAAGAACTCAAGAGAAGACTCACCTCAGCTCCAGTGTTAGCCATTCCGTCAGGCAGTGGAGGATTCGCAGTTTATAGCGATGCTTCGTATAACGGGTTAGGTTGTGTACTAAATCAAAATAAAAAGGTAATAGCTTACGGCTCCGCATAAATTGAAAGAGCACGAAAGGAACTACCCAACACACGATCCGAACTAGCAGCTATATTCGCATTAAAGATATGGCGACATTACCTATACGGAGAAACATTTGAAATTTTCATCGACCATAAAAGCCTCGGATACTGCTTTACGAAGGAACGAATATGAGGCGTAGGTGGATGGAATTCCTAAAAGATTACATCGTTTCTATACAATACCATCCGAGCAAAGCTAACGTAGTGGCCGCGGACGAGTCGGAAGAGTTCCGCCCAGCTGGCTAGTCAAATTTCAGGTATACATCGATGGAAACTGTTGGAGGATTTAGCGTTATGTGGAGCAGACATCCAACCAAAAGCCACGGGAGCCTTCTTAGCCAACATATCAGTGAAGCCAGTGATATTTGAACACATACGAGAACTACAGATGAAAGACCCGATTCTTACAAGGATACATCAAAATGTAACTGAAGGTACTACCTCGGAATTTTCAATCAAGGAAGACGGTTCCTTAATGTTCAAGGGGCGACTTTGCATTCCGGACAATGCCGAATTACGGCGAACGATTCTTGATGAATCTCACAGGTCAAGCTATGCGATCCACCCGGGAAGCACGAAGATGTATCAGGATCTGAAAAGGAATTATTGGTGGAGAGGTTTGAAACAAGATGTGGCAGAGTATGTATCACGATGTTTGACGTGTCAACAAGTGAAAATCGATCATAGACACCCCGCAGGCCTATTACAACCCTTACCCATACCGGAATGGAAATGGGAATCTATCTCAATGGATTTCGTAGTCGGGTTACCACGAACTGCAAGGAGGCATAACGCCATTTGGGTAGTGGTTGATCGATTAACTAAATCGGCACATTTCTTGCCGTACAATACAATGTACACAGCGGGAAGATTAGCGGAACTTTACATGAAAGAGATCGTTCGGCTACATGGGATTCCAATTAGCATTGTTTCAGACCGAGACCCATTATACACCTCAAAGTTTTGGAGGAAATTCCAAGAAGGAATGGGAACTAGGTTGGATTTCAGTACGGCATTTCACCCACAAAATGTATTTGGACAAACCGAGAGGGTCAACCAAGTCATTGAAGATATGCTTAGGGCATGTATGTTAGAATTGCAAGGATCATGGGATCAACACCTACCATTGATTGAGTTTATGATAATAATAGTTTTCGACGAGCATTGGGATGGCACCGTATGAAGCCTTGTACGGACGGTGTAAGTCACCAATCAATTGGGAGGAAACTGGGGAGAAATTCGTTTTGGGACCCGAGCTACTTGAAGATAACGCTACCATTGTCCGCATGATCAGGGAAAGACTAAAAGCGGCTCAGAGCAGACAGAAAAGTTATGCTGACATCAAGCGGACTAGTGTAGACTTTAAGGTGGGTGAACATGTGTTCGTGAAAGTATCACCGATGAAGGGAGTGATGAGATTTGGGAAGAGGGGGAAACTAAGTCCCCGCTATCTTGGACCGTTTGAAGTTTTGAGTCGAGTGGGAGAAGTAGCCTACCGCATTGGTTTGCCACCATTGTTTGATCAAGTACACAACGTGTTCCACGTGTCTATGCTTAGAAAATATCTCAATGACCCTGATCACGTGCTGAGCGGTCAATCATTCGAAATGCACGAAGATATGACCATGATTGAAGAACCCGTAGAAATTTTAGATCAAAAGGAACAGGTGTTGCGAACAAAAGTGATTCCCTTAGTGCTTGTCCGATGGAAGAACCATCCGGCCGAAGAGGCAACATGGGAACGTGAGGCGGATGTTAAAGAACAATATCCTAAATTGTTCGAAATTGAAAACTGAAGAGTCATTCGTTTGAGAATATGTCATTTAGGGTACTATGAAGACTAAGTATGTTTGCTTTTGATATGTTGATTTCAAACAATGTTTGAGAAAATTTTTTCGTTGAACTATAAATTGATGAATCTAGTGATAAATTGAAATTTAATGAGTAAAAAGGTCCCAGATAAACGTTTCTGGTCTCGCTCGAGCGGCCACTTACGACCGCTCGAGCGAGGCCACATAAAATCATACTTCCTCTCGCTCGAGCGATAACAAATCCTCGCTCGCGCGAGGTATGTAGACCGCTCGAGCGATGGTTTATAACCGCTCGAGCGAGGTAACGATATATAATAATAACGAGTACTGTGCTCGCTCGAGCGAGGACTAATGACCGCTCGAGCGAGGCAGAACTATAAATATGGAAGAGGCCTTGGCGCCTGTTCATCTGCAAGCGAAAGAAGAGGAGAGACGAGAGAGGGGGTTAGGGCAAGCGATTTTTCGATCCTTTCGGTCCGTTTCCAGCCGGATTTCAACCATCCGATCCATTAAAACTACTCTTCTAGGTAAAATCTAACCATCCCTAAATTTTTTCTTGTCTTTTAAATCCTCTAAATACCTAATGGCTTCAAGCCCAAACCCACAACCTAAGAAAAGGATGGCGATTCGATCGCCGTCGGCGCGCAATAAAGCGCCACAAACCTCGCAACCATCATCAAACCCACCCTCTACTCCAATCACACTGGATGATTGGTGGGGAGCGAAAAATTTTGAAGCCGAATGGGAAATACATCCCTCTTGTTTCGGGGATCCGGAGTCCACCCAGTGGACATCGGACTTCATAACCAACAATCAGCTCAAGTCCTTGCTTACGCCATTCGGGGATCGATACTACCCGAGGCTAGTGAAGCTTTTCTACCAAACCTTAAACATGAGCATCGATGAGGACGCCATACTTGTTACCATCGATGGTAACGAATTAATTTTTAGATGTGCCGACATTTCCTCCATCATGAAATGCCCCCACATCTACACTTCCAGCCCTCTCATCCTACCACCTTTTTCTGGGAACGTGGATTTCCCAACGATCATCTCCGATATCACTGGCGGTAGGTCCGCCTCGGGACAATCCATCACCCGATCACAACTACCGCCGCGCATGTGGCTTTTAGACATAATCTTCAAAAAGAATTTGCACCCCACCGGCCATGACCAAGAATGTCGAGATGCGTTTTTGCGAGCACTACACACCGCATTTCACAATAGATGGATCAATGCACCTATGGTCATTATAAAAGGCATGGCGCATGCCTACAGAAGAAATGTGAGGGGTGCTGTCCCTCCACCTATCAACCGACTACCGTATGCACGACTGATTTCCCGACTTTTGGATTCGCGAAATGGGAAGGGAAGATTTAGGATTCGGGAGGACGAGTTGTTCCTCACCGACAACGTCGTCCCATACCTTGCCCAAGATTGGAGCCGAAACCTTAAGAGCCTCCAAACCAGCGTCGACAAGAAAAGAGACCGACAGGTCTCCAGATCAGCCACCCATCAAACATCGGCAGGACCGACTACTTCCTCCACCTCAGTTCCGCAGCCCATACCCACTACTGACACGGGCATGATGCGAGAGATCCTTCAGCAAGGAAGGGACATTAGGTTGCATCAGAGGTTCCAAGAGGCGCTACTTATCGACCTCATGGGCCATGCGTACCCGCAGACCTACATACAGCGCGTTGGTGCCATGAGGGATTCTATATTTGGAGCATCTAGCTCCGGCCCGGCTACGAGGAGCGCCACAGTGGGTACCGCAGCCGTCACGGTGGACGACGACGATGACTATGAAGAGGAAGAGGATTAGAAAATAGCAAATAATTCGAACACCTGGCATGTAATATTTTGAAAAATTGAGATGGATGTTAAAATTTTGTTGGGTAAATGATAAATATGTGTGGATTGTGTATAGATAATATCTGGTTAAATTGTTTGATTTTGTCGTATGGACATTGTGGGCATGACCAACACGGATTGCTGCAAATGCGGCTAAATAGTTAAATTCCTGATTGTTATGCAAGTCAGGTGACAAAAGTGGTACCGAGTTAAGAAAATAATGTCGATTTTCGAGGGCGAAAATCTTATAAGTTGGGGTGATTGTCACAACCCAGATTTTTGAGATCTGTGCACGGCACACGGCACACTCTTTTTCATTCTTGCACATAGGTATATGTGTTTCACAAGGAGACCAAAACACCCTAATACTTTAAGTGCGTACATGGGAAACACACTAGTATATTCCAATTCTGATAAATATAAAAGTGAAGAAGAGAAAGAGGAGTCCTTACGTAAAACTATTCTAACCTAAATAGAGAGGAGGAGATTATAGAGAAAAAGAAGAGAGGAGCCTGGGAGAACTAGGGTTTGCATAGACTTAGATCGGCAAGGAGGATCAGAGGTAATGACGGGAGGACAAACCAGGGAGGCCGGATAGCCTAGTTGGTTTACAAATCTTAAATCGAACCTGTGCGTGATTCATCGTCAGAGGTACGTTAAAAACATGATAGATGCCTAGGAATGTTTTAAATAGTAGGAAGGATGTTGGCTGTATGTTGCCTTATAGAAGATTAAGGTAAAATGAGGGATGGAAGCATGACCTCGATCGGACCAGGGACAAAAAGAGTTGTTTCTCGCTCGAGCGGTCTAAAGAGGCTCGCTCGAGCGAGGATGAACAAGGAAATGAAAGACTCTGGGCTCGCGCGAGCGGTCCCTTAAACTAAAGGAAGGCTCGCTCGAGCGAGGGTCCACATTAAAAATTTGAAAGCTCGATTTAACCGCTCGAGCGATCTCGATTTGACCGCTCGAGCGAGGTCAAGAGACCGCTCGAGCGAGGTCAAGAGACCGCTCGAGCGAGGTCAAGTGACCGCTCGAGCGAGGGCTAATGACCGCGGATATTGGTTTTCTAATGTGAGGAACTCGGGTGTCCTACACCCCAAAGACCTTAGAGCATTCTAAAGTAAAATTCTTTAAATGTAGGTCGATGCATTATAACCCTCTGAGGACAAGCGTGATTGAGATTCATCGAGGTAGGGAAGATTCTCGAAACATGTGCATTATTCTGTGAATTCATATGCGTAGTATAGTCTTTTTAAATAATTACATATACCATAAACTCTCATGATAAGTGTGTGTGTGAGTTACAATGAGAAGAAATCCTGAGGTCCCCAGGGGACGAAAGATAATGTGTTTCAATCAAAGAAAGGTGAAATAGAAGTATGGGGCATCCCAGGGATGCGTAAGAAAACAATTAGAGAGACAAAAATAATGTGATAAGGCCTAATGTAATATATCTAGCACAATCACGGTGAATAACTATATGTAAAGCACATTGATATTTTTATTATTTAAGGTTGATCAGAATACCCCACCGACGTGGCGGGATACCCACGACTGACTCGGCAGGATATCCGTGACCGGTACGGCGGCCAATCCATATAGTTGAAACACATCCCAGGGATGTAGATTGAGAATAGACCCCGCCGCCTATGAGGAAGGGGCTTGGGCAGTATTCCCAGGGAATACACAAAATAACTGTCTAGTTAGACGACGATGGTGGGTATTCCATCGGGGCTCGATGCTATATCGCTCGAGGATTACTTAAGTTAAGATTTTAAGTGATTAGGCCAAGTTCACAACAAATTCATAAAGAGGTTAAACAGGAACTATGCTAAGAGGTGCTTGGAACTCATTGAATTATTTTATCCTTCAAATTGTTATATATAGAATGTTATCTTGGGAATCTATGATGTTGCTTTACTAACATATGTGTGGAAATAATCTATATGTTCTTTTGTTTTCCCTCACGAGCTAGGATGTAGCTCACCCCCTTAGACTATACGTCGCAGTCAAGGACTAGCGGCGAGGACTTTGGGTGAAGTTAATCCAAGGGCATCGTCCGTCCGCACTCACGTAAGAGGCGTAACCTCCTCCCGAGGAATTTTTCTAGGAATCCCGCATACCTTGATAGTGAGTTGAGAGAGTACTGTGTATGGCTTGGTATATCGAGCCTCTTTATTTTGAATGTTTTAAATACTGTCTCTTGGTAAACCATCTAGGAGGAATAAGTATCATTAAACTTTCGGGTTGTCCTTATGTCCATGTGTTGGCATGGGACAAGGACAGCTTTGCAAGGCCAAATATATTGTTTTTGAGAGGTTGATTTAGAGTAACTACGTGTGTTTAAATCACAATTATGGCTGGTATATGTAAATGTTTTGTAAAGAACCCAGGGCACGGCCTTGAAGGTCGTGCTGATGGCACGAATTTCGGGATGCCGAAAATCGGGCTGTCACACATACACATAAAAAAAAAATTCCCTTTTTAATAGAATGAAAATACAAAAAAAAATCTCTTCCTTTTTGTCTTAAAAAATAATAAAAATAAAACAAATTCCCCCCTCTCTATCCTTGAAAATTAAAAAAAAAACAACAAAAATGAGAGTCTTTTTCTTATGCTCCTAAAAGCAAAAAACCAAAAAAAATAAAAAAAGAAGTCTTTTTCTTTATACTCCTAAAATCAAAAACAAAAAAGAGAAGTTATTTTTATTAAAATAAAAAAACCCAAAAAAAGAAGTCCTTCTTTTATGTTTAGAAAAGCAAAAGTTACAAACAAAAATAGAAAGACTTTTTCATTATGCTTTTAAAATAAAAAAACCCAAAAAAAAAAATCCTTTTATTTTTAGAAAAACAAAAGTTAAAAACAAAAAAACAGAGTCTTTTTCTTTATGCTCTTAAAATCAAAAACCAATAAAAAGAAGTCTTTTTTTTATTATGCTCCTAAAATAAAAAACCCAAAAAAAAAAGAAGTCCTTTTATGTTTAGAAAAACTACAAACAAAAAAAACTCTTTCTCTTATGCCCATAAAATTAAAAAACCAACACAAAGAATAAATAAATAAAAATGATAAATCGATTCCTTAGAGAAAGAACAAAAACAATGAAAACCAAAAAATAAGCCCCTTTTCCTTAGTTAATTTTAAAAAAAATATACAAAAAACCAAAAATCATTTTCCTTAATTAATTTTCAAAAAATAGGAATCAAAAATCATTTTCCTTAATTAATCTTCAAAAAATATAGACCAAAAATCCCTTTTCCCTAATTAATGTTCAAAAATAAAAAATCCTTGTTTTATATTCAAAATGAAAACAAAAAAAAAAACAAAACAAAATCCCTTCCATATGCACAAATAAAGGCAACAACAATATATATATATATATATATATATATATATATATATATATATATATATATATATATATATATATATATATTAGGCACCAATAAAATTCATAAAATAACAAAAATAGGGCATCATTCATGAAAAATTATCAACACATCATCAATAAACATGTGTACAATGGAAATAAATCATTATTCATCAAAGAATGCAAGATCTTGATCATATTTGTAAGAAAAAGTAAGAAAAATTAAGGAAAAGGAATTTTAAATGGTTACCTTTTGAAGGAGATGGGGACTTTGATCTAGCGTGATATGAACGATCAATCGATGCGAGCGAATGCTGGCAATGAGGTACACATAAAGGCGAAGTAAAGGAACCCAGGGAGACTCTGTTTTTGGTTTAGAGAGGGGGAAGAGAGCAATTTTCAAAACACATGATAGCACAACTATTAGTTGTGCCAGGCTATTTTGAGCCCTCTTTTGGCTTGGCGCAACTAATAGTTGCGCCAGCCACTTAGAAGTCGGGTTTTGGGCCTGGTATGGGCCACTTGCATAGCCCGGTCCCCCCTTCTCTTCATTTTGTTACTCCCAGTCGATACACGTACTCCCAAACGGTATGTCAATCCTCATTCGACTTGCTCGGAAAGTCGTGCTAGAATAAAATAGATCGAGATCAATAAGCATCCCGATCCTATTTAGAAAAATATGAATAAGTCCAAAAAATGATAAAAAATCTCACATAAAAAGCCAAGAATAATTCACATAAAATGATAGCTCTAAAAAAATAAAAATAAAATCACATAAAATGATAACTTAAAAATATGAAAATCCACCAAAAAAGATAAAGAAAATCTCAAAAATAATTCGCATAAAATAATAGAAGTAATAAAGTGATAAAATCACATGAAATAATAACTTTAAATCCAAAAAATCACATAGAATGATAACTCAAAATCTAAAAAAATCACAAAAAATGATAAACACAAAAAAGAGTCAAAATTTCTCACATAAAATAACAAAAATATATGTTTTGAAAAAGATAGCACATACTCCCAAAAAGTGTTACGACATCTATTCACTCCACTCGAGTAGTCGGGCTAAATAAACTTCGAGATCAATGGGCTCGCCCAAAGACCTCGAACCCTGCTTCAAGCAAGGACACCCATGACGAGTTAAATGAGGTGGTCTTTGCCTCATATGATTGGACGCACATGCATATTCTGATGCAGTAAAATATCAATATTTTATCAGCAACATAGCGGTGCTATATAAATTTCCTAAGTCTAAGGTTTGCCTTGGATTTTTGGGTCCTACTCTGAAGTAGGAGCAACGGTGTTAATCTTGGTCAAACGTCAATGTTTCGGTCGAGTCGACTCCACTGCTAAATCTGTGTGATGAGCACTCTGTTGGCGGATTCATAAGAACGTGACTGTCTAACTTGAGATTTATCACGAGCTATTTCAGAGGTGTGGACTCTTGGTCTGTATTGTCCAGCCATGCGCCCTAAGAGGTTTGAGGTCTGGATAACTCCGTTATGAAAAAGGTCAATCGTTGGTTGAAGCCAACCTGTTGAAAATAAAACTACATGTCAATCAAACTATGTATAAACATGCATGCAGAAGGGTTCATTTCCCTTATTTTTACAGGTTTAAAACCTGTGTTGGCACGATATCCCTATAAAGTGTATGCCATGCGTCTGGGTATTCGTAGGATGGTCGTTTGTTCTCGTAAATTGTACCGGACGGGATTTGGGTCGAGACTTTCATCACCTTTGTTGCTTATCGCCCCTAATGGGTGCATGTTTATGCATAGTTAAATGATTCGTAAGATTATTGTCGGCAGAGACCAGGATTGGATGTCCCCTTTGGTGGGTACCCGATTTTGGCTAGATCTGTTCTGTGTCATTTGAGGTTGGATACTCTAGGTTATGATGATCCGGGGCACATTGGAAAAATAGCACGTACTCCCAAAAAGCATTGTGACATCTGTTCGCTCCGCTCGGGTAGTCGTGCTAAATAAACTTTGGGATCAATAGGTTTGCCTAAAGACCTCGAATCTTGCCTCAAGCAGGGGCACCCGTGACCAGTCAGATGAGACGGTCAATGCCTCATTTGATTGGACACAAATTGTGAAACCTTGCATACTAGCGTTGCACCTATCTTTGAATGTGGGTCAGTCACCCTCTTTACTTACGAAGCTGTTGTATTCAGAAAGAATCTTGAACATCAAACTCCTTCAAAACATCTCGAGAAGCGACCATTTTTCCAACTATTGGGCTTTTGCAACTCATTTTCCACCTCGGTTATGCTCAGTAATGTCGCTAAGCGCTTGGGGGCCGATTACCTTGAGAAACGACTATTTTCTCGACATACAGGGCTTTCGTTTTCTTTTCATGTTACTCATCGCACTACGTCAAAATAGACGAAATAAGACTGCCCAAAGCTGTCTTATTTTAAAAATAAGACGACCTAAAACCGTCCTCATGTTCATTCTTTTTTTGGGCGCCTTAAATATAAAAGATGGTCATAAACCATCTTATATTTCATAAATAAGATGGTAGGAAACGACTATTTTCGATGTCCTAATATAAGACGGTCTGAAGCCGTCTCATACTAACTACTCAGGACAGTCACCAGCCATTTAATAAGACAGCTCATGACCGTCTCTAATAAATTGTCCTTTATTTAGAGACGGTGACGAGTTGTCTTATTTATTATATCGGGACAGCCCTTTATGAATTGTCCTATTTGAATGACGGCTCAAATAGGATGGTCGTAGACAGTCTTTTTTTTTAAATCGTAATAAAAAAATATTTATAATTCTAGGAAGGGCCTGTACCCCAGAATACTTTGCTTATCCATCAAAAACTTATAAATGGACATAAAAAATACTTCATAGTAAAACACACCCTGCTTATCCAATTAAAATTTACCCTGCTTAACTAGCTATGGCATCTGAAGTTTTTGGAATACTAAGGACTAGCAGCATACTAATTGGATATTGCATCTGATGCTAGGACTAGGAGTACCTCAGATCTGACATGTTCTGTCATCATATGACCTGAGTAGTAAAAGAACAGTTAGTTTTCAAAGGCATTTGTAATTATCATTAAAATAATTTCTAATGTGATCATAGTGACTGTTTACCAATCTCAAGTATTAGATCACCAATTTCCTTCTATATGATTTGGATTTCGATACATAAAGCAACTCTAGAAATAATTTACCAATCTCAGAATTTGCTGATTTAAATAGCAAAGAATGAAAATGTTCAAATTGTAGAGGATTTACTACCAAAAGAATGGATATTAATTTAATAAAAATCACCACCCACTATGTTTTCATGAGACTCATCAAGCTGATACCTAAAAAGGCATGTTCATGCAAAATATCACAATTGGCTTACAAATGAAGTACCAAGCAACTCCTGATTCTTGCAAATAAAGCTTTGGGTGGTTCAACGTAACTATAGTAAAGCTGGTCGTCTTCCTTTTTTCTAACATGATCACCGTCCATTTGTGAGGGGATAAATCGAAACATCATTGATATATTCAAAAAAAAAAAAAAAAAACACTAGGAAATATAAATATAAGGCATAGCATGTAAAACTGCATAAGCAAAAGTAGGTCTAGGGTAAAGAAGTACTAACACAGAGACGATGATGTCAGTATTCCCAAACTCTGCATAAGCTGATCCTGATGCTGCGTTTACTGCACCTGTTCTCAAAACTGAAAGAAACCAAAACTCGGCATGCTTATTAGTCTATGAAAAACCATTGAACCCCATGGTTCCAATACAAATCAAAGAAATGTTGATTAATGTTTGATTAGAGAGAGAGAGAGAGGGAAAGAGAGAAAGCCAAACAGAAGGCTCGAGATTTTAATTTTCATGAAATCCCATTATTTAAAAATCATATTATACTAGTAATCTTCCGATGACACACCTTCAATTGAAGAAGTAAGAGAAAAAGGATTTAGAAGTCCAAAAAAGTGAACATATAACCAACCACGGAACCAATCCTAATCCCAAACAATTTCTCTTTATCAATGGCAAAAAGAAATAAAAAGCGACAATAATAAGAATGCGCATACAGTATAGCCCAACAATATGCATTAACTTCTGCTTACAATTGTCTTCCAATAAATGAAGATAAATTTAGCAATTCCAATCTACGTCAAATAAAAAGCTAAGTGATTGAAATCTCCCACAAAAGCCAGGAAATACATATAAAGATAATTTTAAAACAAACAGAATATGACAGTGGCAATTAAATCGAAGTAGACGATAGTAAAAATTTGCATATAGCATACTCTCACCAAATCAAATACTCAATAGAAGGCAGTTTGAACCATTTGTAGGTCAGATTTCCCTGAAGGGAATGATCTGTTATTCCCTTGTAACGCTCTAGTTCAGATTTCAAATGTTGGAGTTGATTGCTTAGTAAGGAGTAAGGTCTAGATGAGACAACATATTTTTCATTCTCCAATTTGTTCTATAAGAACGAAAATGATTACATTAGTGCAATGCACCACATAGCAGTATTACAAAAGTTATACAAGAGAAGCAGATTAACAAATTACATAACAAAACTAACCTTCCAATTGTTTTGACAGGATTACATTATCATTATGTGCCTCCTGTAGTTCCGATAGACTGCTGGCTGCCAATATCTGTGGCGTTCATTCAAGAATATTTATCATCAATCCATAGGACAGATTCTCCCCATAACCAAGAAAAAATTCACATTTCGCGGAGAGATAAAAAAAAAGAAGTAACAAGCATCGTACTTAATGAATACCTTAGCCTCCTCAACTGAATCTTTCAACTCCCGCAGACCCATAGTCCTGTTTGCAGGCTTGTCTGGTGAACTACTCCCATTTAATGCATTCAAAATTGGAATATGAACTCCAGATGCTCCCCCTTTTTGCATTTTTAAATTAACCAACTTTCATCGACTATCTTCAAGTTCAGACATACTTTCCTCCAGCTCACCTAAGCAGCAAAACAGAAGCAAAAAACAAACAGAAAATCATCAAGTGTCACCCTTAGGGCAAGGAAATAATAGTTTTGTTTGCCTACATGAATGACTAAATAGAATTAAAAGATACATAAACATCTATATATTTCTGTTCATATTATTACTTAATGTATGTATTTGATACAAAGTATTTGAGAAAATGTGATTTTAGAAACCTCCCAGGCGTTGTATCTCTTCCTCATCTATTGCATGGTCTTCAAGAGAGGTTCTTATCTCATCTGCATATTGTTTATGCTTTAAGTGGATCACATCAATCACCTTTCGCAAATTGATCATCTCGTCTCTTAATGATTCGTCAATCTTACATAGATGGATTAAAGCATCTGAGATAACACAATAAACTAATGAAAATCAGTACTAGGTAGAGACTTAATTTCTCTTTGTGCGAGTTATATTGCATCAAGCAATTGTGCTCTATTATATATAACCTAATGAAAATTGATAATGAAACAAATTACTTTTGAACAAAGATTCAATGGCACACATACACTTGCAACTAGATATTTTCTTACCTTCTGCGCATATCTTTTCACGTAAAGCCGATGTCAAGCTATCAGTTATAGCTCTTTGAGCAACAATAGTTTCCTCAAGGTATTTCATCAATTCCAAAATGGACGAATGGCGAGAGGTAAGGGCTTCTTCAACATATTTCATACGTTCATTTTTTCCCGTAGTTTCTACTTGTAGAAGTCTACAAAGAAAAGTATCCTCGGGGGGATATGATGGCATTGAACCTATGGAAAAATAGTAGCACAAGGGAATCATTTTCATGAGTAAAGCAAGTGCATTATCATCTACCAACTAGAATTAGCAGAATTTTGAAAACAACCTCTAGAGCTATCTGCACATTCCAATGCTTCTTAGGTGTTTATATATCCACCAGTGCAGAATCCAAGAAAAATCAAATCAGTGGTCAACTATACAAAATGCAAAATATGTAGCTATATCAGGAAAAAGACAAGGATAAGAAATGTAAGAAAAAGAATACGTGAAGAGGATAAAGGAAAATTTTGCAAGATTGACCTGATTCCAAAGTTTGTTCACTGTAATCAATGTCTCATCATATGAAATTTACTTCTATTTCATTTCGTTCAAATGTAAAAAATTCCCTCTATTGTATTCATTTCGTTCTTCTGGGCCTCTAACTGTTGTACAATCGTTTGGTTCTGGAACTGGAGAACTGCTGTGTCAGCCTGAAAATAGAAATTTAAATTTTTTACATGAACAGGTATAGGATACTCGAAAAGAGTTCTGAGGATGATATCGTAACAATATTTGCAGGACAAAAGTAAATTGCGATAATCGATCCAGATTGATTGACACATAGCAGGACACTATATGTATAGGGCACTGTAAAGCTATTAAAATATTGTCTGGACATGTCAGGATGGTTTGATAGACCAGTCAAGTCATGGTCCATGTATTCAAAAATAATGTAGATATTACCTTTATACTTGTTACCATATGAATTTTGCACGAAAATATAAGTAACATGAGACCATTTATCAGACCAGTCAAATCATGGTCCAGTATTCAAAAACAATGTAGATACTACGTTTATACTTGCTACCATCTGAATTTCCCAAAAAAATATAAGTATCATGAGACCATTCCTACCAAGAATAAATGTATATTAAGCAGCAATGCCAGGGAAACTTAAAAAGTAATATTTAGCCATCTGAGGCCACTAAATCATACAGTAGTCCTAGAAGATTATCATACACTTTATATTATGTATGATGAGGAGAAATGCACAAATTGTATTGACACCTTCGTCGGATTCATAGTGTTATGAGGCGCCCCTTGTCCGTTGAACCCTGTTAAAAGATGAAAGAAAAATAAGATTAGAATTGGAACCCTTGTGTCCAGAGTCCAAACTAATTACAAAGTGCAGCATTCTACATCTGTCATGTTCAACAAAGTGCAGCATTCTACCTCTATCATGTTCATAAATGGTGATATCCCTTTCCCCTCCTCCTTTTCCTGGGCTTGGAACTGGCAATGCAAACAACATTGCATTGGCGGAGTTAAAAAGGGGTTAATTAATAGACCCGAAGACAAAGCTGCTAAGAAGGAAAGGCTTTTGAAAAGGGCACAAGCGGAAGCTGAATGGAAATATTATGTCATTGAGAAATATTATGCATACATATGTTATAAAGGCAATCAAACACCATCAAGAAAATAGACTTTAGCAAGGTGCCTTCATTGAGAAATATAATACTACTTACAAATGAGATAGGATTTTGAAGAAAGATGCCAGTGAAGGGTTGATGAGAAATTTGCAATGTTCTCATACTTAAATAGATGAGAATCCACAAGATATCATTTAGAAGGTGTCAAAACAGACCAAAACTGCCCCGATTGCAGTATTAATGGTGTTGGTTCTCTAATTTTGCCCGACAGTCAGTATCAATCTGTTGCAATGATAAAATTTTGTAGTAGAAGATAAAACAACATCAGACATAGACTCAGGGCTGCAGTAATTATAGAAGAAGATGAAATTATTACAGCAGTAGCAGTATGTAGACACCCAAATTCGGCCTAAGGCCCGATCGGAACACATTTCGAGGGAGGTGCACTTTTGAGCTTTTGATGGCATATATGAAACCCTTATGAACCTTTCCGAACCCTTAGGAACCTTCCCAAACCCTTAGGAATCAACCCTAACCTTTCCAAACTCATTAGAACCTTTCCCGGACCAATGTTGAACCCTCCCAAGCAGTAGTTGGAAAGAGGAGTGCCAAAATTTACATAAACCTCTTCAAGAGCTGAGTTATATATGTCACAACCCCAGATTTTGAGAAACGTGCACGTCATATACCATATACATGTATATGTGTTTCACAAGGAAATCAAAACTAGCCTGTATACACTATGTGTGTATGTGGGAAACACACTAGTATTCCCTAACTTATAAGTATATAAGTGAAAGAGAGAGGAGAGAAGAGCCCCATACGTAAACTCAATTCTAGCCTAAATAGAGAGAAAGAAAAGAAGAGCCTAGTAAAGAATTAGGGTTTTGTTGGGACTTAAATCGGTGGAAGATCTGAAGCAAAGGTTGGAGGAGGAACCTTGGAGATCTTTTAGTCTAGTAGAATTTTGAATCGTGGATCGAACTTGTGCGAGACTTATCGTTGGAGGTATGTTAAAGGCATGATAAATGCTTAGCCATGTTTTAAATAATAGATAGAATGTTGGTTGAATGTTTTTTTTGATATTAAGGGCTGAATGAGGGGAGAAATAACTTTCTTGAGCAGATCGAGGTGTTAAAAATATATCGCTCCTCGCTCGAGCAGCCAAAAGGGCTCGCTCGAGCGAGGACAAACTATAAAAATATAGCTCTGGGCTCGCTCGAGCGGTCCCCAAAATGAAAGGGAAGCTCGCTCGAGCGAGGTCTCCAGTAAAGCTTCAGCAGCTTGATTGAACCACTCGAGCTTCTCGATTTAACCGCTCGAGCGACCTCGATTTAACCGCTCGAGCGAGGTCAAGTGACCGCTCGAGCGAGGATTGATTCTCGCTCGCGCGAGGCACCACTCAGTTCTTGAAATTATTGGTGCAAAAATATGGAGGCTATGCGCTCCAATTATTCTTGTAACCTTTCTAAGCATTTTTTTAAATACATGAAATATAGGTTTGACGTAGGATCGTGAAGTGTAAACCTCTACGAGAAAGCGTGCTTTGAAATTCGTTGAGGTAGGGAATATTCTTGAAACATGTACTTTATTTCGTCAACTCATATATGCGGTGTGTTTCAATTAAAAAGTTGAGTATTGTATGATCTATCAAAAAAGGGGTGTGTGCGTAAGTTTCAAGGTGAAATCATGAAGTCCCCAGGGGACGTAATATTATAATGTGGGCATCTAAATGATGTATTAAATCAGTAGTATCCCAGGGATATAGATGAAAACAAATCGTGAAACTAAAGCAAAATGATAAGGCCTAATGTACTAAAAGTTAGCACAAGACACAGTGAATAACTATATGTAAGGCACATCGATATTTTTGTTATTTGAAGTTTGATTAGAATACCCCACCGACGTAGCGGGATACCTACGACTATTGCGGCAGGATATCCATGACCGATACGGCGGCCAATCCGTATACTTATAACACATCCCAGGGATGTAGATTTGATAATAGACCCCGCCACCTATGAGAAAGGGGCCTGGGCAGTATTCCTAGGGAATACATACAATAATTGTCTAGTAGGCGACAATGGTGGGTATTCCATCGGGGCTCGATGCTATATTGCTCGGGGATTATTTAAGTTAAAGGTTTAAGTGGTTAGGCCAAATTCATAACTAAACCAATAAGATGAGAATAAACAACACCATGAAAGGAAAGTAGCTGTATCCATTTTAGATATTCCAGTTATATCATCTGTTCTATTTAAAAATGATATCTAGTAAATTGTGCTTTCAAAACTGCTAACATATATGTGAGATTTAATCTATATGTTCACTTTGTTTCCCTATTGAGCTAGGATGTAGCTCACCCCCTTAGACTATATGTCGCAGGTTCAGGACTAGCGGCAGCAAGGACTTCTGGAGACTTTGATCCAGGGGATTCAGACTACGTGCCCACTGAGGAATCAGAGCCTCCTCCTGAGGAATTCTTCTAGGAGACCCACTGCGTACTTTGAGAATGAGTTGAGAGTATTAGGCACGGCTTGGTATATCAAGCCTCTTTATTGAATGTAATTAAATACGGTATGTTTTGATAAAATATTTGGGGACGAACATTCATATAACGGCTCGGGTAAGTTCTTATGCCCATGAATTGGCATGGGACAAGGACTGCCTTTAGGGACCATAACTATTTTTTTAATATGAGAACTCGTTAGAGTAAAATTTTAGCTTGCATATACCAAATGTATCTTAAAGGTTTTATGGGCACGGCCTTGAGGGTCGTGCTGATGGCACGGATTTCGGAGTACCAAAATTCGGGCTATCACAATATACCAATGGAAAGAGGACTTCTTCGGCTTTCCAACGGGTCAAGAATCACCCTAATCAGAGCTATGTGTGAAGAGATATCGTGATCCGAAGTGCAAGAGTAAAAAGGTAAAAACACACTAAAACCCCCCTTAGGGTTTGGCGCAACTAATAATTGCGTCAGACCATTTTTTCCTTAGAAATGGCCTAGCACAACTAATAGTTTTGCCAATTATAAGTGGGTCCCCCCCGTGGGCAACCAACTTCCCAAGGTCACTATGCAGCATTGTTTTACTGTGCATATGCCTAGCGCAACTAATAGTTGCTCTAGGCATATGAACAGTAACCTCTGGCTTTGCCCCAAAAATTGTGATTAGGGTTTGACTTGTTGACCACCTAGATCTTTGGGGTGTGTTTTGACAGCACTGTTGCACCCTTTTAAAGCTTATTTGCAACCCTTAAGTGCCTTAAACCTCCTACCCTATCATCCACCATTAGAGCTTCATTTCACACATCTCTAAGCTCTCAAAACCCAAGGAATCCTTAGATATTAAATTACCTAAATACTAAACCCAATTAGCATCTAAACACTCTCCTAACCCCACCCTTTGCCTATAAATAGAACCCCCCTCCCCTTGGATTAAAGGCTGAGAAAATTTGCCTAAGAGAGAAAGAGCTTAAGTGAGAAGATCTTTCTCTCTTTGGTGCACTATTTTCATACAAAATCTAGAATTTCAAAACCTCCTTTGAGCCATATCTTCTACCTTACATCCCCTAGTTTAGGTGTATGCTACCCATTCACCTCCCCTCTCTACCTCTTAGCTAGTAAGCCTTAGAGGTTAGGACTCCATTTTCCACCATACAAGCCTTCAAAAGCTTATCAAAGCAAGTCAACGCAAGGCTCTCTAACGGTGCAACAAGGGCCTGAGGACTCCGGCTCTCCCCTTTCTTCTCCTATCTCTTTTAGTTCTTCTTTCATCCTCACATTTGTGCCGTTACACCCCCCACAATACCCCCAAAATTTCACCCACCCCCAACCTTCACACCCAGGTCAAACCCATGCTGTACCCCAGACCCAATTTTCTCATGGCCCCATATCCCAAGACCATCTCCAAACTCTCCCCCGTACCCAATGGCCTCATCAGGCCCCACCCCTAAACCAAACTACCACCCACCCCATCACCCCACAACACTTCTCTTACATTCATGGGGCACACCCAACCCACATCCAGTTCATATGTTAGTATGAAAATCTCACCCTCGCTGCACCCTATATAGACCAGCAATATGAGGAGGACGAGATCAAAAATAGTGGGGCCTATGCTGGGGTAGCAACCAATGCCAATCCTCCACCTGTAATTACCTCACCCCTGGCAGCCCAAAGTGAGTCCAAGCTAATAATTGAAAAGACGGCCCCCATGTCCAAGGAGTCAGAACAGCTGAAAGAACAGTTGGATAAAATCCAAAAGCAGTTATTGAAAATGGGTGGTGCTAAAATCCACGCCACAGACTTCACATATTTGTGCCTATTTGCGAAGGTCCCCCTACCCTCAAAATTCAAAATGTTGGCATTTGACAAATACAATGACACAGGTAACCCGATCGCACACCTCAAGTCCTATTGTGGGGACATGTGCCAATACAGGGGGATGAGAGACTACTAATAAAAGTCTTTCAGAAGAGTCTTACGTGAGATGGTTCACACCCCTTGAACCATCCATGATCAAGACGTGGAAAGATTTGACCCACCTATTCCAAGAGCAATATGTCTACAACATAGACATTGAGCCCCGCAAGTCAGATCTAGCCCGATTGAAGCATAACTCCAATGAAACCTTCAATGACTCTTTGGGGTGATAGAGAGCACTAGCAGCTCAAGTTAGAAACAGGATACCTGACGACGAGTAGATAGAAATGATCTCAGAAAATATCCTGCCAGTGATCTCAAATTTTCTTGTATACTAGCAGCAGTTCAGTTTTGCTGACTTGGTAAGGAACGCCAACCTCTATGAGGATGCCATCAAGGAAGGACGGTTGAACAAGCATGCATTCGGGGGGCCTAGTGGTGGTTAGGAGATTTATAGAGCAAAAGAATGATAGGAGGACAGGGGCAGAGGTACAAAATATTGCAAACACTCGGCCTAACAATAACAATGTAGCCCCGTTCCAATTCCAAGCAGCATAGCCAGTGCCAGTCAGAACTAAGCAGATACAGAGGATAGGGAATGGGCAAGGAATGCAGATGACTCCTGAACAGAGGAGAGCTTGCTATGATCAAGTGTTTACGCCCCTAGGGCAATCACTAAGTGTACTTTTACCTTTATTAATAGAAAATGGATTAGTTATTATTCGTCAACCGCAACCTCAACCTCCTCCTCACCCGATCTCAAGGAACTATGACCCAAATACCCATTGCAATTTTCATCAGGGTCCGGGTCACCCGATTGATCACTACTTCCCATTGAAGCACACGATCCAAGATTTGATTGACTCCAGGAAAATAATTCCACCAACACCTTCTCAAGCAAACCAGCACGCAAACATCCATCAAGTGCCATTGCCCCCACATCCTTCAAGAGGAGTAGGTCCCAGACCCACCATCGGGATGGTAGAAAAATATGAGGAGGAATTTGAGTTTGACCCGTCCGAATACATCAGTGATCGGGAGAGCTATGTAGCACCATTGCAGAGAATATTGAAGAAAGGAATATTGGGGTGATTGAACTCCTGAATTTGTTAGATTATTTTCCCACCCGACTCCACTAATTGAACCCTTGGATCTCAGGGCATACTTTCCATCACCCACACCCGTCAATTATGTGCACATAAATGCATATCAATCATACACCACCACCCCCATCAATTACCCAATAAACCAACAGGCTCCCAATCCTCCACCGATAATAAATTACCAATGACCTGCGCCCGCCCCATTACCCCTAGTTCAACCACCTGCAAACTCCACCACCCCCGCCAATTACTTAATGGCCCATCAAACCCCCGATCCCTCGCTAGCACCTATCAACTACCAATGGCCTACTTTTACCCCTTTTCCCCCAGTACCGCCACCCTCAAGCTTTATCACCCCCATTTGGCCCAATTCGATCACTCAACCAGCTATTACCAAGACAAATCAAGTGTTGCCCTCACCTCCTGAGCCCAGAGTACAAGCGCCTCCGATACCGACAACTATACCATTTCAGATCTCGGGACTGACCTATGATCCTGACCAAGTCCCGCTAAGTTATGAACAAACCGATATCAATGCCGGCAGCCACAGAGAAGGGGCAGTGGACTTCGTCACGAGATCTAAAATTATCTCAAAACAGTAAGAAGCACTGGCGGCAGCACAAGCCCAACCAGAGGGGAAGAAAGATAGCGCAGTGAATCCTTTCGAGAAAATGAGTCGAAAGTATATCTTGGAGACTTAGCTGAGAAGAATGCCTGCCCACATAACTGTATGGGATCTGTTGATGACATCCCCACTCCACTTTCAAGCATTAATGGGGGCGTTAAAGAATGCACATGTATCACTTCAAGTTAGCTTAGACGAAGTCAGGTAGATAACTGGCCAAGTGATGGCTCCGAATGCCATTTCATTTTCTGATGCTGACTTACTAGAGGAAGGAGGTAGCCACTCAAAATTTTTGAATATAATCGTTGAGTCCAGAAATATGGTAATCCCCTTAGTTCTAATCGATAATGGGCCTGCATTAAATATATGCCCTCTGAGAACCGCCACCAAGATTGGGGTCGATCCATGCATGTTCAGGCCCACGAGAACCAACGCTAGAGATTTTGACAATACCAGGAGAGAAATAATGGGAGAAGTTGATCTTGAGCTGTTAATCAGGCTAATGACCTTTTCCATATTATATCAGGTAATGGACATTAAATCCTCATTTAATCTGTTGTTGGGGCGCCCGTGGCTGCACAAAGTCAGAGCCATACCTTCCACATTGCACCAGAAACTCAAATTTGCATCTGGGCATAAGATTATTACAATCATCGGTGAGGGGCACAGTGAGAAAGAAAAGGCCACCAATAGCATTAAAAAACCCAATATGTTGGATGTACTGCACACCGCTAAGGATGTCGACCTCCACAGTTTTGAATATGAGGTGTCGACAATACTCCCGAAGCCCATTGAGGGCATCATTCCCAAAACTGGAGGCAGAATGGTAGCTATGATGGCTATGCCCCAAAAGTGGGGCTATAAAAAAGGAAGGGGTCTTGGGCCCAGATTACAATGAAAGAAGATGCCCGTCATAGCTAAGGGCGGATAGAAAGTCAGGTTTGGGCTAGGGTACAAGCCCAGAGAAGAAGTAAGAGAGGCTAAGGAGAAAGTTCGTACGATGGCAGCTGCAAAAGCTAAAGGGATCCACATAGAGGAGAAACCCCGACCTAGGCCTCATATAAGAAATTCATTCATCAGTGTCAGGGTCGTGAAGATTGACCAGAATGGGGAAACCCGATTAACCCTAGACAAGCTCGCAACCCCTGTCCATTCCACCAATCCCTACATCTCCCTTCCCAACCTTAAAATAGATCTAGCTGCCTATTATTCATTGAAAAGTACCACTTTTCACTTGTTAACCTAGCCTTTGATGAACCTTGAAGCAGACTAATAATCATTTGTTAAGTGTGTTTTATAGTTAGCAATAATCTATGTAACTTAATACAAAATCCCTGCTTTTCGGTCTAAAGAAGAGAGAGAATACATGCAAAAATGATAGCTGAGCCAAAGCCTAATGGAACACCTTGGTAGTGCTCACCATAGTGACTCACTTGTTGGTCATCATTGACCAAAGTCTAGCGGATGGATGAAGTTAGCTAAGAATGGAGGAAACTACAACAGCAGCAAGTGCAATGCATCATAGTATTAAAAGATAGATCTCGCAGAGTTGAAGAGCTTCCTCACGAAGCTAAGGATGCAGTGGAAGATGCCCTCACACAGATGGGGCACACAGTCAAGAGGAGAGCTGTAAAGACATCACAACGATCTTGCGATTTAAGATCCTCAGAATTTGTGATCGCAAATTTCTCACAGAGATCAAGCCTTAAAGCAGCCGCACGCAGAACATAGCGAGTCCATTTGTATATTGAATAAAATGTTACCTCACGGAGTTCTTGCATAGCCTTGGAAGAGAGAGACGCCCAGAATTCTCCTCGCGCAGATCTCGCACACTCTGAAGCCTTACCAGTTACTACACGAGTGCAGAAACATACCTATGCGAGTACTCAGTGAGAGAGCTTCTGAAGCTCTACTGCACGAGAAATCCAGGTGCTCCAGATCATCTTTGTGACAGCATTGCAAAGTAAAGGAACTGTGTGATTAACTGAAGATTTATTGCGCGAGTGAGCACTTCCCACTAGCCAAAGGCTACTCCACAAAGGCTCTGCAATTGTGCGAATGAATTAATGCATATGCCAGTCCCGCGAAGCACGGGCTCTCCACTTCTCAGTTTTAACACAAGGACCTTTTAGGAATTTCTCAAGACTAGGGCACACTTTTTGAGGCACGAATCTTGAGGCACACATCTCAAGGCATTCAAGGGTCATAACAGTGCCACGTCTACTAGAAAAATTAGGATTAATGTCTTTAGAGCCATGGCCTTATGGGCAGAGTATATTAGCTATACTTAGAGTGTAGTTTTAATCATCAATCCTTCCTTCATCCTCTATTGGCTGAGAGCTCCAGTAGGCTAGGGCTAGGGTTAGGTTTTGATCATCTCTTTTTCTCATTTTTCTTCTCTCTTAACCTAGCATTTGCTGGCTAATCCTCTTGTAATCAGCTAAGTTTAGTTTTATTTCAGTTTTGTAATTGGTTTTGTATACATTGGGATTTTTTGATGAGCAGTTGTGTACAGGCTGCAACCTGGAGGCAATTCATTGTAAGTTTTACTTTCATTAATGGATTCTTATTTTAATGATTAATTGAATCTAAATATCTTATGGTTTCCTTAGATGTCTATAGGATCCATGTATTTGGGATGAGCCCATTCAGTTTTCAGTAGATCTATTATTTACCATCTGATTTCCCTTAGTTTGATTGCCCCATAGATAGCAATGCTAGATCTGTAGTGAGATCTGGGGAGTTTAGAGGCCTGTGGACCATGGTGGTTGCAACAGTTTATATTTTCTTTCTCATATCTCTATGGTATAAACAGACCAATGGGATACCCTGTGATCATTTTAGTGGATAGAGTATAGCCCTAAGGTGGTGTCCAGCCACATGTTTGAGAAGGATTCTTCTCCCCTACACATGAGCCTCTAGAGCCTTGTGAAGAGGTTTCTACAGGAACTGGCTCCCCTCTATTTTACCTAACCGATATCAGATGTTAGATCTGATTTCTCTGTAGTAATTTTAGCTTGAGACTGAGTCATTACAGGCCTTTTATAGCAATTACCAGTTGAATCTAGAGCCTTATTCAACTTGTTATATGGTCCTTTTTGTGGACACAGTGAGCCGTTGGCCTTAGAAAAGTACTTAGAATTTTATGGGTTGGAATACCTATCGATGTTAGCCAGATCTATGCACAAATCTGGGGAGCTTGTAGCACTGGCATTATATAGTACTGCATTAGTATTCATGGCTTGATCTGGTCCAGTGGTTGGGAAAATGATCAGTGCACTTCTCTGAATTAGATTAGCAATTTCTGACTTGATCAATGGGATTTGACAGACTTTATAGGATAGGTTATGGCCATTTCAGTGGATAGCCTATAGCCTTAAGAGCACCCCAAATGGCATGGGTTAAGTTGGATATTCCTACCTTGTTGAGGTTAGTAATAGCATCTCAGCAAGGATCATTGCAGAGACAGTCTAAACCTGAGTTACATTACTGTATTAACTCTAGCTTAGCCTGCTTACTTCCCATCATTTACATATTTTATTTTGGCACACACTATCACCATCTTCTTCTTAATCCTTTCTTTAGAATAGGGTTGCACTTTATTTCTCTTTTGTTAGGGCTAATTTAGTGTAGTCGTGACACCCAACTTCCTTTCTTTAGGATTGTCAGATCTGTAGCCAGATCTGGAGGCTTACTATTATAGCCCAATTTAGGATCTAGATCAATTTCTCTGTGGGACAAACTCTTACTTATCAAAACTTGCTATAATAGGCCATGCATCTTGCAGGTCTAAGATTATTTTAGTTATGCTGAATCCATTCTTTATTTTACTTTATTTTTACCACACAATAATCAGCACCTAAAGATCCATAACAAGTTTTTGGCGCCGCTGCCGGGGATATTAACCTTTTTAGTAGACCTGAGTTGTATTATAATTTAGATTTCCAATTTTTTGTAGTTGTGCCTAATTTAGAATAAAGTACTATTGATTCTTTGTGGAATTTTACAAAAATAAATAGCAGAAGAAGGGAAAAGCTAGAGCTACAATTGGAGTGAAGCTAGCTCTGTTTGCACTTCCTTTCCCCTAAATCTCAGTCCATTTATGTTTAATTCTCTATTATTTGTTTAGTGTAAATCTGTGTAGTTGTTAATTTTTGTTGGAGATTCTTTTTGTGTACTTGTGAGCATTTTCTGTACTTACTGTGGGTGTGAGTATATGCATGGTCGAAGGTCCTTAAACCCTAAGTTAGAACCTCCAAATCTAGAGGTTGAAAGGATCCTTAAACCTAGACACACCACACAGGGCCCTACTGTTGAAACTGAACCAACTATCATGGCTGAGAGGCAGAGAACATTAAAGGAGTACAATACACTTGGGGAGTACACCTCTCCCTTATGCATTAAATTTCCCTATGTGGTGGGAAATTATGAAATTAAATCCTCTACCATCAATATGTTGCCTTCGTTTCATGAACTTAGTAAAAAAATCCCTACAACCATATAGACCAATTTTTAGCACTTTACACTACATTCAATATTGTTGGTTTAGGACCTGAGGCCACTAAACTGAAGCTTTTTCCTTTCTCACTAAAGGACAAAGCCAACACAAGGCTCTCAAAGCTCCCAGCCAACAGCATACAGTCATGGAGTGACCTTTAAAAAAATTCTTGGCCAAATTCTTTCTCATGAATAAAACCAGCCAAATGAGGACAAATATTTGGTCATTCACTCAGTCCTTAACTGAAGATTTTTATGAAGCTTGGGAAAGATTCCAAGAGATGTTAAAATAATGTCCCCACCACCAAATTCCAATGTGGTAGCTAGTGCAAGTATTCTACAGAGGAATTAATTCAAAGAGCAGGGATATGGTGGATTCTTCCTGTGGTGGTAGCTACCTCCACAAGAAAGCTGAGGAAGCTTGGGAGCTGTTTAACATAATAGGAGGAAATTCTATGCAGTAGGAGTCTCTGTCACGCAATGACAGCTAGATCCCAGCTAAGATGGTGAAAGAGGCCACCCCTAGAGGTGGAATATATGAAGTGAAGGTGCAAGGTAATCTGGAGAGGAAGGTGGACAACCTGAGTTTGAAATTTGATAAATTGATGAATATGATGCAGCCTCGGATTGTTGCACAGGTGGAGGAGGCATGTATGATATGCTAATCTCCCACACATTCTATTAATGATCGTCTATCTGCCAACCAGTTTCTGGATTTTGTTATGGAGCATGCCAATGCTGCTCAAACTTTTGGGCAGCAGCCTGCTGGATATTCTTGGAGGAACCAACCAAATCTGAGGTGGATACAAGATTCATATCCTCAACCCCAGCAGCAGCAAATGGTAGCTTCTTACAGACCCCAACACCAGTTTAATCAAGGTTACCCACCGAGGTAAAATTTTACATTACACCGCCAACCAGTTGGTCACCTTCTACAAATCCTTTTCATTTGAAGAGAAGGTGCTGGCTTTAATGTAAAACTTAGAAAACTTGGTATAGACTGTCAACTCTCATGGACAGAGCATCAAAAAGATTGAGGACCAGCTGGGCCAGATTTGTAATGCTCTGAATAGGAGGGAGGAAGGAAAATTGCCTAGTCAGCCCCTGACAAATCCGAAAGGTCAGTTTATGATTGGTGATGCATCCTCTACTCAGGAGGAAGCTAGTGTCCAGTGATCCAAATATTGGCAATAAGTGTACCATATGTATGAAAATTCTATTTTGATTTGTGTTCTTTAGAATTCTGTCAGTTGTATTTTTCGTGTGATATTGAATTGCTTATGTTGCTTTGTCTGTGTTTGCATTTTGTGATTGAATACATGTGCATATGTGTCATCTGAATTTGTTGTATGTTTATTGACGAATGGTTGAGGTGCCCTTATCATAATTAGCATGAAGTTGAGCTGAAAATTTATTTTAAGGATTCTGCAATATTGATGATCTGATGATTAAAGATGGGCATATATTTTTCATGGTTGAAATGAATACTTGTCTGAGGGTTGGTGCTCATGCACAATGGTTGGGTGCACAACTGCATGGATGCACAAACCAATGTGCTACACTGAGCTAACAGAGTAAAGATTGGGAAGAAATGTTGTCTCACAGATCTAGAAGACTTAAATCTACTACATGAGCCATCTCTTAGCTTGCTCGCACGCTAAAACACCTGAGAAATGACTGTAAAAGTACCTCGCAGAGGTACTTTCTGCTCCGCGAGCCCAATCTGAGTGTAAAAGTGTGCCATATGTGGTGTTCTGCGTGACTGCTGTGCAAGGTAATAATTCTGAGAGGTAATAGCTCTCGCGCACCAAAGCCACTGATTCAGCTCCGCGAATTTTAATGTGAGGTAGTTTGTTCTTTAGCGCGACAGAACGTCTCGGGAATTAAATGCTAACTGCGTAAAAATTCTACTCCGCCCGAACCTGTTGCCAACTCTGTGAATCGCTGGATTTGCTCTATAAACTCAGCGAAGCTCCTCATTTTCTTTATTTCCTCTGTCAGCCCTAGTTTCCCAGCACCAAAATCGAAATCCCCTTTTTCTTCTTTCTTCTCTACTTTTTAAGCAACACCACCTCAAGCATTTTCCTCTCACCATTTTATTTCCCATCTACTCCTGGTCACTTCGAACAAGGTTTGGGGAGATTTGATCCACTGTGTATATTTTAAGGTGGAACCCTAGCTCTCAAATGGTATGATCTCCATTTCTCTCTCTTTGTTGTGATTGATTTATTTATTAGAGAGAAGAAGGGCATAAGTTTGGAGCTTCTGTGCTTACTCAGTGTGATCTACATTTTCTAAGATTGGTGAGCCCTAATATTGATGATCTGAGCACCTATGGCCACGGGTTTAAAATTTTTGAATACCCTAGCTGCCATGCTGAACCCGTTTGCCAGTGTCAGCCCTGTGGCCACTAGAAAATCCTCAAGGATTGTAGAGGCCTCCACATTGAAGACCTCTGAGATGCCCTCACCTGTTATTAAGCCAACAATTCTAAAAGAAAAGAAGAAATATGCCCCAAAGAAGAGGGCCAGAGAGCACCCACCTTTTAAGAGCCCTAAAAAATCAAAGAAGAAACAGAAAAAGGACAAAGCTGTGGTCCCTGATGTTGAGGAGGAAGTGACTACTGATTACCTCAGGGTCCCTTCTGACTTTGTGCAAGCAATCCAGCTGGAGGTTGAAACCATTTTTTTGACAAAGTCTATTTTGAGGAACTACCAGAGACCTCTACCTCCATTGAATATCTGACCAAGGCATCTCTGTTGCCACTGTTGAGGCCCCCAATGTAGCTGGTTTTCCCAAGATTAGTAAGATTATTTTATCAGAATATGAGGTTGAAAATTGGTGATGATGGGAACCCAGCACTGCTGGTGTTAATTGATAATTTTGAGATGTTGTTCAACCAGACAGACATTGTAAAAATACTGGGGATACCAGCCAGGCATAGCCCTAAGTGTGGGTTGGGTCCTCCTTTAACTGCCACCATTACTGAGATAGCCAGGGAATTAACTGGATGAATCACTGCCTCAGGTGACTCAATTAGGAAGAGGGATCTGCACCCCAACCTCAGGCTCATGGATGCAGTGTTGAGGAAAAATATGTATTGCTCTGGGCATGAGCAAGAGAGGAGGTACCCCATAGCTGATGCCCTCTTCTCATTTCACAGAAACCACTACTTGGATGCAGCCAAGTTAATTTTTTAGGGGATTAAAGATTTATGTGAGAAGGTAAAAATAATGAAGAAACCTCATGTCCTTTCCTACTACAGATTGATTACTATATTGCTGAAGTAGGGGAAATACCCCTTTAAAAGGGAGGAGGAGACTGTGGCCCTGAACCCCAAAAAGAGTGGAAAGAAATAGTGGGGAATCAGTGGTACCATGATAGAGAAGAAGAAAAAGAAGAGGGAAGAGTTACTAAGAGAAGCAGCCCGCACCATTCATGAAGCAGCTGCTACTGCTGATGCTACTACATCCTCCACCTCACTTGTGCCAGTCAGCACAACCATCACCTCCCCAGCCATTCCCTCTACCTCCATGCCAGCTCCAACCCCCTTAACATCACCTTTACCTATACTCATTGCCCCACCACCTACATCTTCAACCCAGACATCACAGCCTAACACCAGCCCACTACCCTTACCTGACCCTATATCACCAATCACCATAGCCACTAACACCCTACCCATTTCTACACCCTTACTTGTTTTTCCAGGCCACCCTAGCCCACCTGTCAAGACCCCATACCAGAAGAAAAAGAAAACTACTAAAACCCATACTACACCCCATCCCACCTATATCTCCCAAACAATTCTAATCCTTGAAACCACAGCCATTCCAGACCCCATACCCACACCCTATGAACCTGAAACCCATACCTTTGAAACCCCACTTTATTTCCCACCCTTTATACCTATCACTGGTGAGCCTGTAGACCAATCCATTCCCTTATCTCATGACCGTGAGCATTTTCAGGAGCGAAATTTTCCATTATAATCTCTACTATCCTAGGAGACATCAACCTAGAGTATACCCCTCTCCCAGACTCACCTCACCCTTCACACTTTACCCCTCTGTAGTAGACACCACCATAGGCCACTACCTTTACTCACAGGCCCACTTCTCCCTTTCAACCAGTCTCACCTACCCAACTAACACCCACTACCATACCTGACCTCTTACCCCAAATCCTATACCTCTTACTCTCCCTATAGTCTCATATGCTGGCTAATACCCAAACCCAAGCCTCCATCGAGACATATATTCAATCCCTAACCTCCACTCTTCAAAACTAGGCCTACCTAGAGACCTGCCTCCAAGCCATACAATCAACTTTGGCTACCTTACCCCAACCCTTATCCTTAGCAGTCACTATACCCTTCCTACTTACACTGAAGCGTCCACACTAACTGACCCATATATTTTCCCTGTTGTAGCCACCTCTGATGCTACAAGAGATGTGGATGACTTAATACCCACCTCTTCCAAGTCAATCCATAGAGAACCTGACCAGGAACCCCAACCTGAGCTTCCATCCGCAATTTCACAGCCCACCCCTTCTTCATTCCTGGTTGGCCCTTCTTCAAGTGCGGAACAACCTTTGATTCATGCCTCTTCTTTTTCCATCCCCCCATACTCCACCCTCTTTCATGCAATAAAATCCAATCCTTACCTGAAAAAGGATGTCATTCAAGGGATGGCTGCTATCAGAACATCAATGAAGATACCCTATGAAGAAAGGATCCGTCGCATAAAATTAAATAACGAGATGCAGCTCAAGAACATAGCAAAGAGATAGAAACAACTGTTGTGTTTATATAAAGCCTAAGAGAGTATGGCTGTACAAGAGAAGCTGAATGATGAACAAGAGAAAATGGCTGCTGCAATAGAAAAGCTAAGAGCTGATGGATTAGAGAGGAGGTTGACTGCCTCAAAGGAGATCAGGGAGCTCCTTATAGCCCGAACTGAATTGGTTGAACAAAAGGCTAAAATCCTAGAAAGGCAACTAGGTCTATCAACTGGGAGAGTACCTCCACAAACTGTTGGGGAGACAGAGAAAGGAAAAAGAGTCAAAATTAAGGATGAACTAGCAGATATTTAGCCAAAGACTCAGATGGCTAATACTTTTTGCACATGTATTTAGCTAGGAATTAGTGTGTAATTTTGTAGTTTTTTACCTTACTTTGTACATATTTTTACATATCAATAAAAATTTCTTTTTGTTATATGATTTTTTCTTCACTATCTTTCTCTATTAGTTGTTTGTTTATGTGTTGTGTATTTTCCTTTCCTGCTGTGTCATTTTCTTTTAAAATATGTCTTGAGCCTGCTGCGCATCCACAGCTAACTTTGAATCAGTGAGGACACTGCTCCTCATAGGTTTGGGGGTGTGGCAGGATCTGCCAATGAAGTAGTTAACCTAAGTGCAGCAGAATCAAGTGACTAAGATAGAAATGGAGCCATGTTCACTTAAAAATCATAAAAAATTGAGAAATTTAAAAACTTTGCAGACCTTTAAGCATTACAAGTTTTTAAATTTTAGCATTTTCATGATGTGAACACTAAGAAAACTCACTTATATCAGTACTTAGTGAATCACTAAGGAGAGAAAAAGGTATGAACATGCCTAACAGTTCAATGGAAGACCATAACTAGTGAGATATGGGCCTACAATTTTATTTTTTATTTTTTCTTTCTTTGAGGAGTGACTGAGGCAATTTTTCTAACTTTAAGGACTGGCTGAGTCAATACCCTCACTAGAAGTTAGACACCTCAAAGTTGAAACAACTGACAACACTCATGATACTTAGGAAAGGATCACGACCTTCTCTTAGACAATTTGAGCTTAAACAGACTAACCCTAATCAACTGCCCTTGTGCACACACCCTTTGAGCCTTAATTTCTAATTTTCTTCAAAATACACTTGAGTACTTGTACCTGAACCTATGGACCTGATTCAAACCTGCCCTCACCTTGAGAAATCAGAAGGAAAAGGAAAAGGAGCTGAAGATGGACAAGATAAGGTCAACATTGGGTGAATGGAGAAGAGGGACCAAATGCTTAGCAGTGTAGCAGCTGAGGAGAGAGGTGGCAAGTCAAAAATAAAAAAAACAAAAAAAAAAAATAAAAAATAAAAAAAGAAAAAAAAAATGCATGCAAAGAAAAAAATAAAAAAAGAGAAAGAAAAATAATAATGAAGAGGAATAAGAGAGGAGTCAAGAGGAAAAGTTCATTGAAAAATCAAAAATAAGAGGAGAAGCTGGCCACTTCAAGTCTGAAGAATTTTAAAGAAAATGAAAGGTGCTGAATTAAAGAAGGTGAAGTCATGAATCACCTCCTTCACCTACTGACTTCTAAATTTTGAATCCCTCTTCAACCTTCCATTCTTTACAACCCATCCCATAAGCCACATTACAACCCAATCAAAAGACCCTGTGATCCAAAGTTGAATGAGCTGTCATGCAGAGACAAAGAGTTGTCCAACCTATGATAAGGATTAGCCACTGATGTCAGAACTTAGGTGCTTTGCCTATGCTCATGCTTACTGACCCATTTGGGGCCTGTAACTGCTCTTGAGCTTGAGAGAAAATGGAAATCCTCAAAGTTCCTTGTGAGAGTATGCCCTAGTGAGCATTGGGTCTGATATTGAATTTATTAGGCATGACTTATAACCTAATTTTTGAATTAATGATGAGCTCAGTACTGACCTACATGTGATATTTTCCCTTGTTGTGAGCTAATTGGAATGATGTGCATCTATGTAGAAGCTGTGATGAATAAATGTCTGTGCATATCATATGTTCAAATTCCTCATATTTTTGTTGAATCAAAGGTGAACTGATCTCTGTTTCTTGACAGCTGACTTGATAATTTTATACTTCTGTTAACTGTTTTATTGAGAAGTTTGTGGGTATCTTCACTGAAAATTCTCAGGAGACTTCACTCCTCCACTAGGGATCACCTAGGGGTTAAAAAGGCTTGGTACATATGCTAAATGTATTCGTGTTCCCTACGAAAGTGGCATTTAAATTCTTAGAGTAGTTATTTTAAATTTTTCTTTGCTTAGGAACTAGCAAAGATTAGGTTTGAGGGTGTGTTATTCACTAAAAAGTACAACTTTTTACCTCTTAACCTAGCCTTTGATGGACCTTGAAGTAGACTAATAATCATTTGTTAAGTGTATTTTGTAGTTAGCAATAATCTGTGCAGCTTAATACAAAATCTCTGCTTTTTGATCCAAAGAAGAGAGAATACATGTAAAGATGACAGCTGAGCCAAAGCCTAATGTAACACCTTGGTAGTGCTCACCATGGTGACTCACTTGCTGGTTATCATTGACTAAAGTCTAGCAGATGGATGAAGTTAGCTGAGAATGGAGGAAACTACAACAACAACAAGTGCAATGCATAAGAGTATCAAAAGACAGATCTCACAGAGTTGAGGAGCTTCCTCGCGAAGCTAAGGATGCAGTGGAAGATGCCCTTGCACAGATGGGGCACGCAGTCAAGAGGAGAGCTGTAAAGACATCACGAAGATCTCGCAGTTTAAGATCCTCAGAATTTATGATCGCGAAGTTCTCACAGAGATCAAGCCTTAAAGCAGCCGCACGCAGAACATAACGAGTCCATATGTATACTAAACAAAATGTTACCTCGCGGAGTTCTTGCGTAGCCCTGGAAGAGAGAGACGCCCAGAATTCTCCTCGTGCAGATCCCGCGTACTTTAAAGCCTTACCAGTTACTACACGAGCGTAGAAACACACCTGCGTGAGTACTTAGCGAGAGAGAGCTTCTGAAGCTCTACTGCGTAAGAAATCCAGGTGCTCCAGATCATCTCCGTCATAGCATTATAGTGCAAAGGAACTGCATGATTAACTGAAGATTTACTGTGCGAGTGAGCACGTCCCACCAGCCAAAAGCTACTCCGCGAAGGCTCTGCAACTGCGTGAATGAATTAATGCATATGTCAGCCCTCCAAAGCACGGGCTCCCCACTTCTCAGTTTTAACACAAGGACCTTTTGGGAATTTCCCAAGGCTAGGGCACACTTCTCGAGGCATGAATCTTGAGGCGCACATCTCAAGGCATTCAAGGGTCATAATAGTGTCACATCTGTTAGAAAAATTAGGGTTAATCTCTTCAGAGCCAAGGCCTTATGGACAAAGTATATAAGCTATACTTAGAGTGTAGTTTTAATCATCAATCCTTCCTTCATCCTCTGTCGGGTTAGAGCTCCAGCAGGCTAGGGCTACGGTTAGGGTTTAATCATCTCTTTTTCTCATTTTTCTTCTATCTTAACCCAGCATTTGTTGGCTAATCCTCTTGTAAGCAGCTAGGTTTATTTTTATTTTAGTTTTGTAATAGGTTTTATATATATTAAGATTTTTTGATGAGTAGTTGTGTACAGGCTGCAGCTTGGAGGCAGTTCATTGTAAGTTTTTCTTTCATTAATGGATTGCTGTTTTAATGACTAATTGAATCTAAAGATCTTATGGTTTCCTTAGATGTCTATAGGATCTATGTATTTGGGACGAGCCCATTCAGTTTCCAGTAGATCTATTATTTACCATCTTATTTCTCTTCGTTTGATAGCCCCATGGAAAGCAATGCTGGATCTGTAGTGAGATCTTGGGAGCTCGAAGGCCTGTGGACCATGGTGGTTGCAGCAGTTTATATATTCTTTCTCAGATCTCTGTGGTATGGACAGACTAATGGGATAGCCTGTGACTATTTGAGTGGACAGAGTATAGCCCTAAGGTGGTGTCCAGCCACATGTTTGAGAAGGATTCTTCTCTCCTGCACATGAGCTTCTAGAGCCTTGTAAGGAGGTTTGTATAGGAACTGGCTGCCCTCTATTTTACCTAACCGATATCAGATGTTAGATCTGATTTCTCTGTAATAATTAAAGCTTGAGGCTGAGTCATTGCAAGCCTTTGTAGAAATGACCAGCTGAATCTAGAGCCTTATTCAACCTGTTACATGGTCCTTTTTATTGGCATAGTGAGCCGTTGGCTTTGGCAAAACACTTAAGATTTTATGGGTTGGAATACCTATGGATGTTAGCCAGATCTGTGCGTAGATTTGGGGACCTTGTAGCATTGGCATTACATAGTATTGCAATAGTATTCATGGCCTAATCTGGTCCAGTGGTTAGGGAAATGATTAGTCCACTCCTCTGGATTTGATTAGCAATTTCTTGCTTGATCAATGGGATTTGACAGACTTTATAAGATAGGCTGTGGCCATTTGAGTGGACAGCCTATAGCCTTAAGAGCACCCCAAATGGCATGGGTTAAGTTGGATACTTCTACCTTGTTGAGGCTTTTGATAGCGTCTCAGTAAGGAACACTGCAGAGATAGACTAAATCTCAGTTACATTACTGCTTTAACTCTGAACTTAACCTGCTTACCTCTCACTATTTTTTATATTTTATTTTGGCATACACCATCACCATCTTCTCATTAACCCTTTCTTTAGGATAGGGCTATCTTTTATTTCTCTTTTGTTAGAGTTAATTTAGTGTAGTCGTGACACCCAACTCCCTTTCTTTAGGATTGTCAGATCTGTAGCGAGATCTGGAGGCCTACTATTATAGCCCATTTTGAGTTCTAGATCAATTTCTTTGTGGGACAAACTCTTACTTATAAAAACTTGCTACAATAGGCCCTGTATCTTGCAGGTCTAGGATTATTTTAGTTGTGTTGAATTCATTCTTTTATTTTACTTTGATTTTAATTTATTTTCACCACACAATAATCAGCACCTAAAGATCCACAACAAGTTTTTGTTGCCGCTGTTGGGGATATTGACCTTTTTAATAGACCTGACTTATACTATAATTTAGATTTCAAAATTCTTTGTAGCTATGCCTAATTTATAATAAAATACTACTGATTCTTTGTGGAATTTTGAAGAATTGGACAACAGAAGAAGGGAAAAGCTAAAGCTGTAATTGGAGTGAAGCTAGCTCTGTTTGCACTTCCTTTCCCCTAAATCTCAGTCCATTTATGTTTAATTCCCTGTTATTTGTTTAGTGTAAGTAAATCTATGTAGTTGTTAATTTTTGTTGGAGATTCTTTGTGTGTGCTTGTAAGCATTTTCTGTACTTACTATGGGTGTGAGTATATCCATGGTCGAAGGTCCTTAAACCCTGAGTTAGAACCTCCAAATCCAGAGGTTGAAAGGATCCTTAGACCTAAACACACCACGCAGGGCCTTGCTGTTGAAACTGAACCAGCTATCATGGCTGAGACGCAGAAAACATTAAAGGAGTACAATGCACCTGAGGAGTACACCTCTCTCGTCTGCATTCAATTCCCCTCTGTTGAGGGGAATTATGAAATTAAATCCTCTACCATCAATATGTTGCTTTCGTTTCATGTGCTTAGTAAAGAAGATCCCTATAAGCATATAGACCAATTTTTAGCACTTTGCACTACCTTCAATACTGCTGGCTTGGGACCTGAGGCCACTAAACGAAGCTTTTTCCTTTCTCACTAAAGGATAAAGCCAACACATGGCTATCAAAGCTGTCAGTTAACAACATACAGTGATGGAGTGACCTTCAAACCAAATTCCTGACCAAATTTTTTCCCATGAACAAAACTAGCCAGAAGAGGATAAATATTTTGTCATTCACTAAGTCCTCAACTAAAGATTTTTTTGAAGCTTGGAAAAGATTCCAGGAGATGTTAAAATAATGCCTCGACCACCAAATCCCAATATGGCAGCTAGTGCAAGTATTCTACCAAGGAATTAATTCCAAGAGCAGGGAGATGGTGGATGCTTCCTATGGTGGTAGCTACCTCCACAAGATAGCTGAGGAAGCTTGGGAGCTATTTGACATAATAGAGGAAAATTCCATGCAGCAGGAGTCTTTGTCACGCAATGACAGCCAGACCCCAACTAAGATGGTGAAAGAGGCCACCCCTAGAGGTGGAATATATGAAGTGAAGGTGCAAGGTGATCTGGAGAGGAAGGTGGACAACCTGAGCTTGAAATTTGATAAATTGATGAATGTGATGCAGCCCTGGATGGTTGCACAGGTGGAGGAGGCATGTCTGATATGCCAATCTCCCACACATTCTATTAATGATTGTCTATCTTCCAACCAGTTTTTGGATTTTGTTATGGAGCATGCCAATGCTGCTCAAACTTTTAGGCAGCAGCCTGCTGGGTATTCTTGGAGGAACCAACCAAATCTGAGGTGGAGAAAAGATTCATATCCTCAATCCCAACAGCAGCAAATGGTAGCTCCTTACAGACCCCAGCACCAGTTTAATGAAGGTTACCCACCGAGAAGAAGGGCATAAGTTTGGAGCTTCTGTGCTTACTCAGTGTGATATGCATTTTCTAAGATTGGTGAGCCCTAATATTGACGATCTGAGCACCTATGGCCACGGGTTCAAAATTTTTGGATACCCTAGCTGCCATGCTGAACCCGTCTGCCAGTGGTAGCCCTGTGGCCACTAGAAAATCCTCAAGGATTGCAAAGGCCTCCACATTGGAGACCTCTGAGGTGCCCTCACCTATTATTGAGCCAATAATTCCAAAAGAAAAGAAGGAATATGCCCCAAAGAAGAGGGCCAGAGAGCACCCACCTTTTTAGAGGCCTGAAAAATCAAAGAAGAAATAGAAAAAGGACAAAGTTGTGGTCCCTGATGTTGAGGAGGAAGCGACTATTGAATACCTCAGGGTCCCTTTTAACTTTGTGGAAGCTATCCAGCTAGAGGCTGAAAGCATTTTTTGACAAAGTCTATTTTGAGGAACTACCAGAGACCTTTGCCTCCATTGAATATCTGACCAAGGCATCTCTAGCTGGTTTTCCCAAGATTAGTAAGATTATTTTATCAAAATATGAGGTTGAAAATTGGTGATGATGGGAACCCAGCACTGTTGGTTTTCATTGATAATTTTGAGATGTTGTTCAACCAGGCAAACATTACAAAAATACTGGGGATACCAGCCAGGCATAGCCCTGAGTGTGGCTTGGGTCCTCCTTTAACTGCCACCATTACTGAGATAGCCAGGGAGTTAACTCGAGGAATCACTGCCTCAGGTGACTCAATTAGGAAGAGGAATCTGCACCCCAACCTCAGGCTCATGGATGCAGTGTTGAGGAAAAATATGTGTTGCTCTGGGCATGAGCATGAGAGGAGGTACCCCATAGTTGATGCCCTCTTCTCATTTCACAGAAACCACTACTTGGATGCAGGCAAGTTAATTTTTTAGGAGATTAAAGACTTATGTGAGAAGGAAAAAATAATGAAGAAACCTCATGCCCTTCCCTACTGCAGATTGATTACTGCATTGCTGAAGTAGGGGAAATACCCCTTTAAAAGGGAGGAGGAGACTGTAGCCCTGAACCCCAAAAAGAGTGGAAAGAAATAGTGGGGAATCAGTGATACCATGATAGAGAAGAGAAAAATAAGAGGGAAGAGTTACTGAGAGAAGCAGCCCCCACCATTCATGAAGCAGCTGCTACTGCTGATGCTGCTGCATCGTCCACCTCACTTGTCCCAGTCAGCACAACCATCACCTCCCCAGCCATTCCCTCTACCTCCATGCCAGCTCCAACCCCCTTAACACCACCTTTACCTATACTCATTGCCCCACCACCTCCATCTTCAACCCAGACATCACAGCCTAACACAAGAGTACTACCCTTACTTGACCCTATATCACCAATCACCATAGCCACTGACACCCTACCCATTTCTACACCCTTACCTATTTTTCTAGCCCACCCTAGCCCACCTGTCAAGACCCCATACCAGTTCTAGTTCTCACCCCTACTATCCCGTCATTTACGAGCCTTAGCCAATTAGCTGGCCTACATGTGCATTGTCTTTTAATTTTCTTACTTTTCTGTCATTTTAGTGCCTTAGCCGATTGGCGGGCCTACTTGCGCATTGTCTTTTAATTTCCATCATTTAAAGTGCCTTAGCCGATCTGTAGGCCTACTTGTGCAAATATATTCCGATAGTGGACGCCAGCCCGTAGTGGCGGCACGGGGTCATCACCCCCGACTTTTGGACTAAAGTAAACTTTTATTAAAAAAAATGCTTTGAAAAAAAAAGTTAAAATTGAAGCAAGAATAGGGAGCTTAATTAACTTGTTTTTATGGGGTAGATTTTAAAGGGTTGGATTTAGGCACGCATACAACCACCCAGATCTTAGTATGGCGACAGCCTCTAGTGGTGATGATCCAGAAAAGTCCCAGCCCACATAGTATCTGAGAAGGCGCTTGCGCTGGATGTATATCGGGTCGATTCCCATTCTAAAACTTAAAACCCTTGGGGAGCGTGCTAGTGAGTTATACCGGACTCAAACCTTTAGGATTCGGTGAGGGGAGAATCGAGCATATAAAGACAGGCAGTTCTCGGAAGCCTAGCTTCCACAAAAACCAAAAAAATAGACCCACTTCAGGCTGTTATTCCCTGCTGTCATACGTGCTGGAGCCCCATTTTTGCCTGGCGCAAGTATTAGTTGTGCTAGTTCAAAAATCCCAGATTTATAATTAGCGCAACAAATAGTTGTGCCAGCTTTAAATCTGCCAACTTTTACCTTGGCACAACTAATAGTTGTGCCAGTGTAAAAAAGAGGCCTTGCTAACTTGGCACATGTATTAGTTGCGCCAAGCCTACCTAGACATCAACAGCCCAAAATCTAAGGCTTTCTCACCTCCCGGGTACCCCGATTAGTGCGCTTAGTGCCTTTCTTTGGACCCCGTCATCTCCGACACCCAATGTGCCCCCGCCGGTCAAAAGAAGGTAACTTCTTTTTGACTCATTTTAGGGGATCGACTCGTTTGCCTTGATTTTTGTGCCTTTAATAGATCAAAGGTCTTCCTTTGATTCTTTCGAAGTGCTTCAGACTCGTCGCCGCAATTCCTAGATTAGGGTACGAAAGTCACCCGAGAAGGGAATTCAAAGGCGTCAAAACCTTTGTTTTTATAAAAAATTCTTTCAAAAAAATTAAAAATCAAAAAGAAAAAACCTAATAAATAAATAAATAATAATAATATATGGTCTTTGTGGTGCCGGCACAACGACATCACCCTACCCTCCATCATCCCGTAGGGGAAGGAGGAAATTTTTTGGGCCTTATGCAAGACACCCATACCCAACCCGATACCGAGACATGTCATGGACCGTGGACCCGGCTTATGCTGATCCCGACTCATCCCCACCACATTCTCCAACCCATTCCCATTGGGAGGAAGTCGTTTCCACCATCCCCCTCACCCAATTATCCTTTTCCGTTATCGGCCCATTTGGCGCCCCTATTTTCCCAACCGCTACCTCCCAAAACATCCAAAGTCCAACCCCCAATTCCCCATCTTTTGCCCAAACCATGCCCATGCCAAATCCAACAAATTTCCCATCCACATTCATCACAAACCCAACCCCATTTTCCCAATCTACATCCATGCCCTATTTTCCACCTTCCCCATATAGGCCCAATCCACCCACATTCACATATACCACTTTCGCCTTATCCAACCCCCCACAAATCCCCCCATCTATCCGGTTCATGCCCATTTTTACAGGGACCATTCCCGACTTTCTCACCCCTCCACAACAGATCCCCCATCATCCCAAAACATACCCAATACATCCCCTCATCCCGCCAATCCACCCCATATTCCATTACTTGCCTGAGTCATGCCCGATTTTACCGGGGTCATGCCCAATTTATTCTCCACATCCATCCCATCTATACCTCATCACCCCTTAAATCCACCATCCCCATCCGACCCTCCTTCCATGACCATGATGGAGGAGATGTTCCTACTCCATGTGGAAGGCTTCTAAAAATGCCTCCTCTCCTCCACACCCCATGTCCATGAACCCATCTCACACCCTAGCCAATCTCCATGCCTCACTCCCCCATGACCCAAACCCCCATTCCCGACTCGTCTCAAGGCCCCATGGCCCAAACCCCCATTTCCCACATGCCCCATGACCCCATAGCCCAAACCTCCACTCCTTGCTTGTTTCAAGGGCCCATGGCCTAGACCCACTAAGGCCACATGGGCCAGACCCACCAAGGGCCCATGGGCCAGACCCACCAATGCCCAATGGGCTAGATCTACCAAGGCCTAATGGGCCAAACCCACCAAGGGCCCATGGCCCAAACCCATCAATGGCCCATGGCCCAAACCTATAATGACCAAGGCTTCATGGCCTAACCCTCTCAAGGCTTCATGGCCTAAAACCTTGGAACCCCACACCAATACCCCCAAAATTTCACCCACCCCAACCTTCACACTCGGGTCAAACCCATGCTGTACCCCAAACCCAATTTTCTCATGGCCCCATATCCCAAGACCATCTCCAAACTCTCCCCTATACCCAATGGCCTCATCAGGCCCCACACCTAAACCAAACTACCACTCACCCCATCACCCCACAACACTTCCCTTACATTCAAGGGGCACACCAAACCCACATCCAGTCCATACATCATTATGAAATCTCGCCCTCACTGCGCCCTATATAGACCAACAGTATGAGGAGGACGAGATCAAAAATAGTGGGGCCTGTGTCGGGGCAGCAACCAATGTCAATCCTCCACCTGTAATTACCCCACCCCTGGCAGCCCAAAGTCAGTCCAGGCTAATAATTGAAAAGATGGCCCCCATGTCCAAGGAGTCGGAACAGCTGAAAGAACAGTTGGATAAAATCCAGAAGCAGCTATTGAAAATGGGTGGTGTTGAAATCCATGCCATAGACTTCACATATTTGTGACTATTTGCAGAGGTCCCCCTACCCCTAAAATTCAAAATGCTGGCATTCGACAAATACAATGGCACAGGCAACCTGATCACACACCTCAAGTCCTATTATGGGGACATGTGCTAATACAGGGGGGATGAGAGACTACTAATAAAAGTCTTTCATAAGAGTTTGACGGGTCCGACCCTGAGATGGTTCACATCCTTGGAACCATCCATGATGAAGACGTGGAAAGATTTGACCCACCTACTCCAAGAGCAATATGTCTACAACATAGACATTGAGCCCCGCAAGTCAGATCTAGCCCGATTGAAGCAGAACTCCAAGGAAACCTTCAGCGACTATTTGAGGTGATGGAGAGCACTAGTAGCTCAAGTCAGAAACAGGATACCTGACGACGAGCAGATAGAAATGATCTCAGAAAATACCCTGCCAATGATCTCAAATTTTCTTGTATACTAGCAGCAGTCCAGTTTTGCTGACTTGGTAAGGGACGCCAACTGCTGTGAGCAAACCATCAGGGAAGGACGGTTGAACAAGCATGCATTCGGGGGGCCCAGTGGGGTTAGGAGATTTACCGAGCAGAAGAATGATAGGAGGACAGGGGCAGAGGTGCAAAATGTTGCAAACACCCGACCCAATAATAACAATGTAGCCTCGTTCCAATTCCAAGTAGCACAGCCAGGGCAAGTCAGAACTAAGTAGATATAGAGGACAGGGAATGGGCAAGGAATGCAGATGACTCCTGAACAGAGGAGAGCCCGCTATGACCAAGTGTTTACACCCCTAGGGCAATCACTAAGTGGACTTTTACCTTTATTAATAGAAAATGGATTAATTACTATCCATCAACCTCCTCCTCACCCGATCCAAAAGAACTATGACCTAAGTACCCACTGTAATTTTCATCAGGGTCCGGATCACCTGACTGATCGTTGCTTTCCATTGAAGCACGCAATCCAAGATTTGATTAATGTCAGGAAAATAATTCCACCAGCACCTTCTCAAGCAAACCAGCACGCAAACATCCATCAAGTGCTGTAGCCCCCACATCCTACTGGAGGAGCAGGTCCCAGACCCACCATTGGGATGGTAGAGGAATATGAGGAATTTGAGTTTGACCCGTCCGATTACATCAGTGATCAGGAGAGCTATGTAGCACCATTGCCGAGAAATGTTGAAGAAATGAATATTGGGGTGATTGAACCCCTGAATTTGTCAGATTATTTTTCCAATCTGACTCCATAAATTGAACCCTTAGATCTCAGGGCATACTTTCCATCACCCACACCCGTCAATTATGTGCACATAAATGCGTATCAACCATACACCACCACCCCCATCAATTATCCAATAAACCAACAGGCCCCTAATCCTCCACCGATAATAAACTACCAATGGCCTACGCCCACCCCATTACCCCCAGTTCAACTACCTGCAAACTCCACCACCCCCATCAATTACCTAATGGCCCATCAAATCCCCGATCCTCCGCCCGCACCTATCAGCTACTAATGGTCTACTTTTATCCCTTTTCCCCCAGTACCACCACCCTCAAGCTTTATCACCCCGATTTGGCTCAAATCAGTCACTCAACCAGCTATTACTGAGGTAAATCAAGTGTTACCCACACCTCCTGAGCCCGCAGTACAAGTACCTTCGATACCGGCAGCTATAGCATTTTAGATCTTGGGACCGACCTACGATCCTCACCAGGTCCCGCTAAGTTATGAACAAATCGATATCAACATCGACAGCCACAGGGAAAGGGCAGTGGACTTCGTCATAAGATTCGAGAAGATCTCATAACAGCCAGATGCATCAGTGGCAGAACAAGCCCAACTAGAGGGGAAGAAAGATAGCGCAGTGAATCCTTTCGAGAAAATGAGTCGAGAGCATATATTGGAGATTCAGCTGAGAAGAATGCCTGCCCATATAACTGTATGGGATCTATTGATGATGTCCCCACTCCACTTTCAAGCATTAATGGGGGCGTTAAAGAATGCGCTTATGTCGCTTCAAGTTAGCCCAGACAAAGTCGGGCAGATAATTGGCTAAGTGATGGTTTCGAATGCCATTTCATTTTCTAATGTTGACTTACCAGAGGAAGGAGGTAGCCACTCGAAATCTTTGAATATAACCGTTGAGTCTGAAAATATGGTAATCCCCTTGGTTCTAATCAATAATGGGTTCGCATTGAATATATGCCCACTGAGAATTGCCTCCAGGATTGGGGTCGATCCATGCATATTGAGGCCCACGAGCACTAGCGCTATAGGTTTTGATAATACCAGGAGAGAAATAATGGGAGAAGTTAATCTTGAGCTATTAATCGGGCCAATGACCTTTTCCATATTGTTTCAGGTAATGGACATTAAATCCTCATTTAATCTATTGTTGGGGCACCCGTGGCTGCACGAAGTCGGAGCCATACCTTCCACATTGCACGAGAAACTCAAATTTGCATCTGGGCATAAGATTATTACAATCATCAGTGAGGGGTACTCTGAGAAAGAAAAGGCCACTAATAGCATTGAAAAACCTAATATGCTGGATGTACCACACACAGCTGAGGATGTCGGCCTCCACTGTTTCGAATATGAGGTGTCGGCAATACTCTCGGAGCCCATTGAGGGCATTATTCCCAAAATTGGAGGTGGAATGGTAGCAGCGGTGGCTATGCTCCAAAAGTGGGGCTATAAAAAAGGAAGGGGTCTTGGGCCCATATTACAATGATGGAAGGAGCCTGTCACAGCTAAGGGTGGACAGAAGGTCATGTTTGGGCTAGGGTACAAGCCCACAGAAGAAGTAAGAGAGGCTAAGAAGAAAGTCCGTATGACGATAGTTGTAAAAGCCAAGGGTATCCACATAGAAGAGAAACCCCGACCCAGGCCTCATATAAGAAATTCATTAATTAAGTGCCGGGGTCGTGAAGATCGACCAGAATGGGGAAACCCAATTAACCCCAGACAAGCCCGCAGCCCTTGTCCATTCCACCAATCCCTAAATCTCCCTTCTCAACCTTGAAATAGATCTAGCTACCCTATCCCTATTTGAGGGGCAGTATTCCATACCTAAACAAGTTCCTGCTGTGGTAAACCACCATTGGACTCTGCTAACATTTGAGGATGAAATCTTAGACGAACCTATGGTCAATATGATGGAGGCCGGTCCAGAAGAATCACATTTGCCAGCACTTACATCCAAAAAGGTAAAGGGGCAGCAAATCAGGTATGCAATTGGGCATCTTTTCCCCAAACTCTGAAAGCAGGGAGTGGCCTAACATTTGACACCCGTTTCCCAAAAAAAAAACAACCTATAAAAAGTGACACAAGCCCTTGGCAGGCCATACCTTGTATATACACAGACTCGTACTGCCAAGGGTCTGGCTCCAAAGAAAACATAAATCTCAAAAACATTGAAAAAATATAAAATCCCAAAATCATTAAAAAAATATAAAATCCCAGAAATATTGAAAAAGTCTAAAGTCCAAAAACATTGTCATTTAAAATTCCAGATAAAGTCCCACAAAAAGATGCCTTAATTGGAATACCCGTCCCACGTAAAATCAACCCCTTTCCTATAGAAATATAAGAAGAGACAGGTGTTACAAGTTTAGACGAGGATGTCCCCTTTGAGGAGCTCCCCAATGAGCTCCTTGACTGATTTGCTAAGTTTGAGCATGGCCCTACCCCTATTGTCGAGGAAACCGAGGACGTTAATCTAGGGACTGAAGAGATTCCCTGAATTATCAAAATCGAAATGTCGTTGTCTCCCGAAGAAAGAAAAAGCATGATAGATTTCCTTCGACCATACCAAGACATTTTCGCCTAGTCGTACGAGGACATGCCTGCTGTGGACACCGATTTGGTCGAGCATGAGTTGCCTCCCTATCCTGATATGAAGTCGGTTAAGCAGAAGCTGAGACGCCTCCGACCCGAGTGGATGCTGAAAGTCAAGGACGAGGTCATCAAGTAGTATGATACAGGGTTCCTCATGGTCTCCAAATACCAATAGTGGCTAGCCAATATCGTGCCTGTACCGAAAGAAGATAGAAAGGTCTGCATGCGCATCGATTTCTGCAATTTGAACAAGGCAAGCCCAAAGGACGACTTCCTGTTATCACACATAGACATCTTGGTCGATAACACTGCCAAGCACGGGATGCTTTCTTTTATGGATGGATTCTCTGGATACAATTAGATAAAGATGGTGGAGGTTGATCGCGAGAAGACAGCGTTCATTATCCCCTGGGGAACCTTTTGCTATCGAGTCATGCCATTTGGGCTGAAGAATGCCGGTGCAACATTTCAGAGAGCCATGACTGTGCTATTTCATGACATGATGCACCGAGAAATTGAAGTGTATGTCGATGATATGATGGCCAAGTCACCAAAGCGAGGCGATCACTTGGTAAACCTCCAGAAATTGTTTGAGAAGCTGATAAAGTATAAATTATGCCTGAATCCACAAAAGTGTGCGTTTGGTGATATGTCTGAAAAACTGTTAGCATTCATCATCAGCAGGAGAGGGATCGAGGTCGACCCAGTCAAAGTCAAAGCTATTACAGAAATGCCACCCTGTCTATTGAGAAGGAGGTTAGGGGGGTCTTGGACATAATACAATATATTAGTCCGTTCATTGCACAGCTAACTCCAATCTGTACACTGATCTTCAAGCTACTAAGGAAGAACTCGCTTGTTGAATGGAATGACAATTGTCAGGCAGCATTCGATAAGATCAAAAGCTACCTCCTTAACCTACCTGTATTGGTACCACCCATGCTGGGGAGACCACTCTTAATGTTCCTCTCCACGACGGAAGTTTCGATGGGATGTTTCTTAGGTCAACACGACGAGACAGGAAGAAGAAAATAGTCCATCTATTACCTCAGCAAGAAGTTTACTAATTATGAGACGCACTATTCTCATCTGGAGAAAGCATGCCTGGCTCTTGTATGGGCTACTCAGAGGCTCCACCATTACTTGCTATCCCAAGTTGTTCTACTTTTAGCCTGAATGGACCCATTGAAATACCTATTCGAGAAGTCAGCTCTTACTGGATGAACTGCATGATGGCAGCTTTTATTGTCTGAGTTCAATATCATGTACGTCACTCAGAAGTCAATTAAGGGGCAGGCACTCACCGATCATCTTGCTGACAATCCTTTGCCAGATAGCCTTTGAGAACTGAATTCCCTGATGAGGACATCAGCTTTTATTGTCTGAGTTCAATATCACGTACGTCACTCAGAAGTCAATTAAGGGGCAGGCACTCACCGATCATCTTGCTGACAATCCTTTGCCAGATAGCCTTTGAGAACTGAATTCCCTGATGAGGACATCCTTTTTATGACAAAAGATGATGCTGAAGGAGCAGAGGAATCATGGGTAATACACTTTGATAGGGCAACAAATGTCGAGGGTCAGGGACTTGGTGCTATTCTGATTTCGCCAAAAGAAGCCCACGTACTCGTCTCTATCAAGCTCAACTTCCCTTGCACTAACAACATGGCTGAGTATGAAGCTTGTGCCACCGGTCTGCAGGCTGTTCTCGATCTGAATGTAACCCACCTTCAAGTGTTTGGGGACTCGCAGTTAATTATATGTCAGACAAATGGAGATTGGAAGACGAAAGACGAGAAGCTGATCCTCTATCATGAGCACCTCGAGGATCTGATAGCTTGCTTCCAAGACGTGACATTCTCATATGTCCCTCGGATAAGGAATCACTTTACCGACGCATTAGCCACTTTGGTGTCAACGATAGAAATCCCATAGGTGTTGAGATGAAGCCAATCATGATCCAGCAAAGGAATGAGCCAGCCTTCTGCCTCCAGAAAGAGGAACCTACAAAGCCTGATGATGAGCCACATTGGTTCTCTGATATCAAGAATTTCCTCGAGACACTAACTTTCCCGAAGAGTACGTCCAAGACAGACTAGCGAACCATTCAACATCTAGCAGCATGCTACGTCATTTGTGGAGAATGCCTTTACAAGCAGTCCTACAATAACATCCTACTCAGGTGCCTTACTAAAGGGGAAGCGACCAATATCATGAAGGAGATCCACGAGGGAGTATGCGGAGCCCACGTCAGCGGTCACATGCTCGCCAAGAAAATTCTGTGGCAGGGATACTTTTGGACCACTATGGAATCAGATTGCTGTAAACATGTTCAAAACTGTTACAAGTGTCAGGAACACTCCAGTATGATACACGCTCCTGCCATCGATCTTCACTGCATGACCACTCCTTGGCCATTTGCTACCTAGGGCCTTGACATCGTCGGAATGATTAATCCAAAAGAATCAAATGGACATCGGTTCATCCTCGTCGCTATTGAATACTTCACCAAGTGGGTAGAAGCAGCATCATATGCCAATGTCACGACCAGTCACGTCGAGAAATTTCTCAAGAACAATATTGTGTGCCGATCTGGAGTATCCAAAGATATCATTACGAATAACGGCACAAACTTTGCAAATAAGCGCATCTGAGCCTTCTACGAGCAATACAAGATCAAGCACCATTGCTCGTCACCTTATTGACCTTAAACTAATTGAACTGTGGAAGCTACAAACAAGATAGTCATTCGCATCCTCGAGAAGATGGTCGTCACTTATTGAGATTGGAGCGAAATGCTGTCGTTTGCTTTGTGGGCCTACAGAACGTCGATCTGTACCACTACAGGGGCAACACCATTCTCCCTTGTATATGGAACCGAGGTCGTCCTACTAGTTGAGGTTGAAGTACCCTCACTCCGAATCCTTATGGAATCAGGCTTACCCGAAGTAGAGAGAGAGAGATCTCGCTCCAAACAATTGAACTTATTGGACGAGAAGAGACTCCTAGCCTTATGTCACACTCAAGTTTACCAGGGCCGAATCACACACGCTTATAATAAACGTGTCCGCGGTCGAGATTTGAAGGTAGGAGATATTGTGTTGAAAAAGATCTTCCCATCCGTCCACGCCGACCCAAGAGGGAAGTTCAAGCCGAATTGGGAAGGGTCTTACGTCGTCTGAGAAGTGCTACTGGGATACGCCATCTGCCTTGCCACCATGGACAGAGACCATCTTTCTGAGCCCATGAATGATGGATATGTCCGATGGTTCTATCTTAGTCTATCACGATAAGGTAAGTATTGGTGAAACAGATACGTGACTGCTTAAGAACCATCTAAAAGAGGCCATCATTCAAAGCACAGTAGGCAAGCAGCATCCCTAGAAATGATGATATCCTTTGCTACTCCCATTTGGGCCTGGGCCTTTCTTTCAATAAGCCCCTTTCCTAAAAAAAATGTGTATGTACATATACAAAAAAGGGAAGTAAAGTTATTATCAAAATCCAAAAAAAATAGGAAAAGCAAAATCTCAAAAAGAGAATGCCTGAAATGAAAAAACAAAAAAAGAATCATAGGGGCATGTACAGTAAAATCCCCCAAGGAAGAAAGTATGTCGTGAAAAACTGAAGCCATATCAAGAAAACCCTTTCCAGCCCAACATACCTTCAAATCCTAACCTAACCCATGGCCAAGCTACGCCCTAAAGGAAGCCCTCTTTTTAGGTTCACAAACAATCATAGTATCTGTTAAGTCAACAAAAGTCAAGTTGTGAGACGACATCAGAACCACATCCAGCCGGCTATGACGGAGTTGACGTCTATGTCGTGGCTTTTGAAAAAAATGAAAGAAATACAAAAAGAAAAATAAAATAAAAATACAAGCTCAAAGCAAGATGGACGTAGTGAAAACCCGAAAGGGTGCTACGGGTAAAAACAGCAAGTTTGTGCAGACCAGGTGAACACCCGAAAGGGTGCTTAGGGTAAGAGAGCTAAACCCATAGACGTGGTGAAAACAAAAAAGGGCGCCACAGGTAAAAAAGGAAATATAAAAAAAAAAGAAAAAAGAAGAAAGATTTGGAGTGATTGAGAGGATTAGTGCGTGAGGAGCCCTCTCGGTTGCTCTCCCTGGTCCCCTTCTTAGGGCCACTCCTATAAGAAGAAATCGGGTCCCGACCAAGTGTGTCTTCAGAACTGCTTTGTCAAATGTATGACTCAAGGTAAGGAGAAAGGTTTTGACTTAGCCCAAGGGGATTGGCGTTCCAGTGTTGGTAAAGTTGTTGAAAGTCCCTCAAACCCGACCATTAGAAAAGGGGCGGGCAACCATGCTCAAAAGAGGACCCGAAATCTCACCTCATGATTAAGGCACCGCACAAAAAAAAAACACAGTAAACAAAAAGAGAAAAAAAAAGGGTCTATGTAAATATAATAGGTTTCCCTTTTTTGCACCGCTTACACCACATCCCAAAAAATAGCCGGTGTGATGTCTAACTTTCTTTCTTTCTTTTTTATAAAAACAAGAAGAAATAAAAAAAAAAACATGAAGAAAATATATATACCAGAAAGGATGTGTGTATCTGTGAGGGGGTTTCTTACGCCCCTTTTCTGTGTATTTGATATGTTCAAAAAGTTATGTGTGCAGGAAAGAATTAGTAGCCCAGCTCACGCTTCAACGTGCTAATCTTAGCACGAAAATCATCTTCTCGGACATTCCGCTCGGTCAATCAACGACCATGCAAGCTCTTGTACCTCTTCTGAGAAGTATCAACAGCTCCAAGGGCAACACTCAAGGATCCTTTTGGACGAAGGACCTCGCTCTCTTCTATCTCTACTCTAACTTTTTCCTGCGCTAAAAGTTAGTGTAGGACCCACTTCTCATCCACTAGCAGCTCAATGCGGGCTCGGAGTACCGTCTCTTTCTTTGGCCTGGGGCCTCCCATGTCAACACTCTCCGCTTGCTCCAGACGATCAAAAACAGGCTGCTCAGTTAATAGCCAGGCCTCATACTCGGGAGAAAACTGAACCAAATCTCCCTGATCCATATCACACATCAGCATCGATTGACGCGTCTCCCAAAGCGCAGCAATCTGGTCTATGTCCCCAGAGGATCCCTAGAAAAGATCAAGTCACATAGAGGGGATTTTGCCTCACAAGGCACCTGCTGAGAGCAGCCGAACTGATGCAACACCCGGAATGGGAAGTAGAAGGTGCTGCCAGTCAATCCTAGAAGGGTGATGCCCTCATGATCTCTGGAGCGAACTATCGGGAAGGTCCGGTCCAACCAAGGAAGCTTTCATATCAGCTCGGCATTGGTCAACCAAAGCTTTATGACAAATCTCTCTGCGGAAGCAGGTGACACCTGCCTGAAAAGCATTGAGCCGCCTCACCTCGAGCAACATACAAGCGTGGCATGAGTCCCAAAATAGCAAGATGCTCCCCCAACTAGACTTGGAGCAGTAAAGGACATCCCTTGAGGCTCGCCATCTTACCCAGAGCAAATGTGTCGAGGCATCGGTACATTTTAGCAAGGACCAAATGCATCACTGATCGACCCTCTACCAACTCGAGCAAAACATCACAAAGAGCCAAAGAGAAGCTGTCCCCCTGAGTAAAGAAAAGGGCTTCTGAAATGAGACTGAGGGCAAAGGCTTTCACTTTGAAGGCCTTCCTAACCGGCAATTTGTGGAAACTTTCGTCGTCGAAAAGTTCTTTGAGGAATTTGACCGAACACCTTGTGGGCCCTCTGACGAGACTTTTCTCATATTCAACTTTCTTTAAGCCAAGGGTAAGATGAACGGATTTAGAATAGCCCGACCTCAGTATGACTCTCACGAGGCCTCTGTGAAGCTTCAGATCGGATAAATTGGATAGCTCCTCAAGGGTTGGAGTTAGCTCCCGCTTCCCAAAACGGAACACATGGGCGGTTGCATCCCAAAATTAGGTGGTCGCATGAAGTAGGTCCCACCGTGGAAGAACCTATAGGAAGAAGGGGAGGCGCGATAGGCCGAGCCGCTCAAGTTCAGCGAATTCGCTCTCATTCAAGCTCCCAAGCCAACTTTTAAGAAAATTAGGCCCCAAGCCCAAAGAGAGAGGTAAAATGGCTCCAAGCCCTCCATGTAAGGGAGGATTGGAAAGCAAGTCCGTAGATGTACAAAGATCTTTCAAGAATACAAAATTCGATGTATGTTGATGGACTTGCCCCTAGGAAAGCAAGAATACGATAAATCAGTCAAAAGAGCCAAGTCAAATAGAAAAGAGAGTTTTTGGACTGACTCGGGTATATAAGGACCCACAGCTCCCCAGGCCAAAACTGGCGCAACAATTAGTTGTGCCAGTGCATTTGTCCCAGATTTTTTGCCTGACACAACTATTAGTTGCGCCAGTGCATTTGTCCCAGATTTTTTGCCTAACGCAACTATTAGTTGCGCCAGTTCATCTGCCTCCTTTTTTTACCTGGTGCGACTAATAGTTACGCTAGCACAAGACACTCCCCCCAAGCCATTTTTTAAAGTATTTTGGGGATGTTTGTGGGCCTTTGATGGCCCCCCTTTGACCATTGACCCGATTCACCTGCTTCGTACTATGAAGGCATTCAAAACTTGAAAATTAAAAGGCATTTAACATTGAAGTGATTTGACTTTTTTTGTATAGAAGAAACCCGCACCAAGGCATGCGGCCTCAAGGGTCGCTTTTGTGGGCAATTCTCAAAACCATCCTACAAGTAGTCGGATATGTGAAAGAGAGGGATAACATGCAATCAATGGAATAACGCTAAATATCTTCAAAGCAGTAGAATCATTCAAATAAAATGCCACAAATATCCATCACAAACTATTTAAACATCCCAAAGCATCATCCCCAAAGTACTAAAATGTTTGAATTATTCAAGGCAGGAACTAGGGCCTAATCTTGGCTGGCGCCCTTTGGCATGTGCACACTGCAAGTCATAGCCAAAATTAGTGATCAGGACCAATTAGGGGATACAAAAAATAACGGAAAGCAGAGCAATAGAATACTATCTATCTCCGCATCCCGAATCTCCGCAAGGTTACGATGATACATCGCATACTCCATAACCGAATCAAAGTTCTACATTCAGAGGGATTCAACGTCAGCTATCAGGGCAATCATGAAACATATGCAAAAAGTGGCCGAAACCAGAGAAAGACAGGTCATCAGAAAGCTTAACCCTGGGATCACCTCAGGAGGGGGGACCCGAGCCACTTCAGTAGAAATACGTGCTTGTCTGTCCACATCGGCACACAGGCCCGAAAGAAAGCTATCATCAAGGCATCGGAAGGTCCCATAGATCACGGTAGGATCGCCATCGGGAGCACTCGCATAGGAGATACCCGACGGACCAGCTCCGAGGGAGCCCTCACCAGAAGGACCCACACCAGAAGGGCCGACACCTGAAGGACCTGCCCCTGAAGTATCAGTTGTACCCGCCACCGCCCGCCTTGATTATCCGAGCCATCCCTTGGAGCAAACTGTAAACAAAATAAAAATTTGTTCAGAAAGAACAAAGGCCGAGATAAAACAAAAACAAGACTAATCTGAAAAGGAAAAGGTAATTACCTGCCCATGTGGGTTGCCAAATGCAAAGAAATTGGCGCTAGGTACAAAATGCGACAGGATAAACCGATATGGCAGGCACTCATACCAAGTGTGATAGTCTCTGGGCACAAGAAGAGCATGGATAGAGAGCCCATTATTAAGAAGGGCCGCCGTGAGCTCCTCAACGCTGCCAATAGGATTCCAAACATCTGCAGGAGGGTCCATGGGTATGGCATGGTAGCCCTGGTACTGGTGCACCACCCGCTCTCCCAAATAGTAAACCCTGGCTCATGCCCCATAAAAGAAAACAACACGGTGGTTGTTAAATATTTTAAATAGGTGTGATGGGCCTACAGTTGCCCGATCCCAGAAGGGGGACTTAAGGTGCGGGTTGTGGAGGATCTGTCCAAGATAAATGGTGGCCAATCAATCGAACGGGCAACACATCAATCAAGGAGGATTTCTGAGCTAAAATAAATAGGGATGAAAAGGGGCTTTTACCTGCTCAGGAACCATCAGGTTAACTTGGGACCTCAAGCCCATCTCCAGGTGCTTGATGCCCACGTCACGGCGCTGGGCTTGATTCCAATTGCTAAGAAGAGGATAGGTGAGAGCATCAGAATGGAGAAGCGGGTGCCTAGGGTGAAAATAATGGTACCCCCATACCTGAGAAGAGCATTATACAAAAGAGCAGGTCAATAGCATAAGAGACCATCCAAGTAAAATTGACATGAACAAAAAGAGTTACAGATCACCTCCAAGGCCGCCCAAAAGCCGACAACAGATTTAGAATCTCCAGTGGTAACCCGAGCTACGTTATACATCAACCACACGTAGCTAGCCTCGCCCCAATCATACCTATGAACGTCGCCCCAGTTGTCCATGACCCTCAACAACGCCAGGTTGACTCGACCACCGCTCGCATTGGTAAAAAGGGTCTTACCCAGTAGGAGCAGGAGAGTGATACGAGCCAGAATGATCGCCCTCTCAGGCGCAATATAAAGCACCTTATCTGGCTGCCCCAGATCCACCAACTTGTTAGCCGCATAGAGCGCGGATAGCCAGGTCATCTTGACTTCAGTACTGTGCATCTGCCTACGAGGGGGATAAGCCCCTATCAATCGAATGACGTCCTCTCTGCTCGGTACCACAAGGTTAGCTATCGGTATGCCCCCCATCCTAATACCCATAATCATCGCCCAATCAACGGGCGTCAGGGCCATCTCCACATACTGCATGTGGAAGGTCATTGTCTCAAGGCAGAACCGCTCAATCAATGCCTTCAGATATGCAGCATTAGCCCTCATAGCGGGCCAGGTCAGGAACTCCCCAAAGTCCACCTGTGCCAGTAAGAGCTTCGCCACTGGCGGGACATAGAGGTAGAAGTCTTGAAAATCCAGCCATCCCCTGCGGAATACGATAGAGGGAAGGACCTGCATCCAAAGAAAAGCGCATCAGATCATGGAAAAGAAGCGAAACTATACAAAAGAAAAAAATTGAACCTGTCTCTTACCCTGCCTGCTATGACAAAATTAGAAATATGGATATACTGTTGATGTAGGAGGCCGACTCGAGCAGCCTCGCCCTGCATTTTGAGCCAAGGGCCCACTTTCTACTCTATCCAAAGGAACTACTCCCCCCATGGACCATATACTACCTCGGGCCCCTCCTCCTGGCCCGCCTCGGGAACGTGCTCATCATCACCCGACATTCTAGGGCAACAAAAAGCGATCACATAAAAGCAGATCAATAATAAAGAACCATGATATACTATGCTACAAAGGAAGGTAAGTATGCTCACCCTTTTTCTATTTATTTTCAGAAATAAAGATACACATGCCCAAACAAAAAAAATCTCTTCTTCAAAAAAACAAATAAAATTTTCCTTTCCTATCTTTGAAAATAAAGCAAGTTAGAATCGAATAAAATCGTTCCTTTATGTTTCTAAAATAAAATAAAAAGTCCTTTTATATTCAGAAAAACAAAAAAATTATTCCTTTATGTTTAGAAAAACATAAGTTAAAAGAAAAAAAATCATCATGCTTCTAAAATCAAAACCCAAAAAAATCTCTCCTTCTCTTATGTTTAAAAAAAAACAAACAATCATTTCTTTATGTTCCTAAAAACAAAAAACCAAAAAAAAGGAGAAGAGCTTTTCTTTTACAAAAACAAAAACTTCAAAAAAAATAAAATTAGTTTATGCCCATAAAATAAAAAAAAAAACCAACACAAAAAAATAATAAATAATCAATGCCTTAGTTTTCAAACAAGCAAAAAATATATAAAATCTTTTTTAATTTTAAGAGAAGTCAAAAAAATTCTCCTTAATTAAAAAAAAAGGGGGGGGGGGGGGGAGAAGAGGAAACAAAAAATCCTCTTTTTCCAAATTAATTTTCAAAAAAACAAAAACCCAAAACCCTTGCTTTATGTTCAAAATAAAAACAAAAACCAAAAGCAAGAATAAAACCCCTTTCTTATATATAAAAAAAGAAAAAACAAAAGAGTATATAAATATATATTTAGGCCTCAATAATAAATCCATAAAAAAAAGGTCATTATTCATAAGAAATCATCCACACGTCATCAATAAACATATCCACAACAAAAATAAACCATTATTCATCAAAGAATGCAAGATCATAACCATATTTGCAAGAAAAAGCAAGAAAAATCAAGAAAGATGGGTTTCTAATGGTTACCTTGTGAAGGAGATAGGGTCTTTGATCTAGCGCATGCCAACAATCGATCGGCACAAGCAAGCAACGGTATTGAGACACGCGTAGAGGCAATATAAAGGAACCCTAAGAAGGTCGTTTTTTGGTTTTAAGGAGAAGGGGGGAGAAAATTTTCAAAAAAATACCCTACAGCCCGAACCCTGGCTATTTAAAAGCCAAGCTTGGTGCAACTATTAGTTGTGCCAGGCAATTTTGAGGCCCCTTTTGGCTTGGCACAACTAATAGTTGCACCAGCCACTTACGGTCGGGCCTTGGGCCTAGTACGGGCCGCTTGCGTAGCCCGGTACCCCCCCTTCTCATTGCCTGTTACTCTCGGCAGATGCACGTGCTCCCAAGTGGTGTGTCGATCCTCATTCGACCTATCCGGGAAGCCGTGCTAAGAATAACGTGGGTTGAGGGCAATAGGCGTCCCAATCCTACATAGAAAAATACAAAGATTCCAAAAAATGATGAAAAAAATCCCCACAGAAAGCTAAAAAGATAACTCACATAAAATGTTAGAGTAATTCGCATAAAATGATAACTTTGAAAAACCAAAAATTTGCATAAAATAATAACACTAAAAAACTAAAAAATAATAATAATAACCTTGAAAAAAAAAACCAAAAAATCCATAAAATAAAAAATTTAAAAATTTACATAAAATAATAACTTTGAAAATCCAAAAAAGTCACATAAAATGACAGAAAAATCATAAAAATAAAACACATAAAATAATAACCTATTTATGTTTCCCACGCACATGCATGTTCCGATGCGATAAAATATTGATATTTTATCAGCAACACCACTGTGCTATAGTAACGTCCTAAGTCTAAGGTACGCCTTGGATTTTGGATCCTACTTCAAAGTAGGAGCAACGGTGTCAATCTTGGTCAAACAGTTAATGTTTCGATCGAGTCAACTCCACTGCTAAATCTTTACGATGAGTGCTCTATTTTGGATTCATATAAACTTAAGTGTCTTAAGCTTCTGACTCTCCGTTAGAAAAGATCAATCTTTGGTTGAGACCAACCTGTTGAGAATGAGATTACGTATCAATCAAACCATGTGCAACCATGTATCCATAAGGGTTCATTTCTCCTTTGTTTTCTACAGGCTGAAAACCTGTATAGGCAGCGGTATCCCTATAAAGTGTACGCTATGCGTCTGGGTATCCGTATGATGGTCGTTTATTCCCGTAAAATGTACTCGGGCAAGTCCAGGTCGGGGCTTCCATTGCCTTTTCTATTGCTTATCACCCCTGATAGGTGCATGTTTATGCATAGTTAATTGATGTTTATAATCATTATCAGAAGAAGCCAGGATTGGATGCCCATTTTTGGGAGACACCCAATGATTGGTTAGATCTATTTAGTGATACTTGAAACTAGATACTCTAGGGCATGTTTTGAAAAATAGCACATACTCCCAAAAAGCGTTGCGACCTCTATTCGCTCCGCTCAAGTAGTCATGCTAAATAAACTTTGGGATCGTTTGGTTCGCCCGAAGATTTTGAACCCTGCTTCAGGCAGAGGCACTTGTGACCAGTCGGATGAGGTGGTCAATACCTCATAGGATTGGACACAAACTGTGGAGCCTTGCGCAATTTTACTTAGCGCCTATCTTTAAGTGGGGGTCGATCACCTCTCTTACTTACGAAGTTGTTGCATTCAGAATGAATCTTAAACATCAAATACCTACAAATCATCTCGAGAAGCGAATGTTTGGCCTAGCATACAGGGCTTTCACAACTCATTCCACCTCGATTACGCCCAGTAATGTCGCTAAGCGCTTGGGGACCGATTACCTTAAGAAACGAATGTTTAGCCTGGCATTCAGGGCTTTCGTTTTCTCACCATATTACTCATTTGAGGTTTGAAGGTCGTTCTGAATGCAGCGGACCCATCAGTAATGCCTTGGGCTACTTCGAATGTCTCTTTTCTTTGGCATTCGATTATTAGTGATCGGATATCAAAGAGGGACATCTGTAGACACCCAAGTTTTACCCAAGGCTCGATCGAAACACACTTTGAGAGAGGCACGTTTCTAAGTTTTTGATAGCATCTATGGAACCCTTAGGAATCACCCTAAAACCCTTAGGAACCCTTCCAAACCCTTAGGAATCACCCTAGATCCCTTAGGAACCTTCTCGAATCCTTAGAAACCAATCCTGACCCTTAAAACCTGTTCCGGACCTTAACCTAACCTTTCTGAGCCATGGATGGGGAGTGGTGCATCGGGACTAGATACGGCCTTTTACTATGATTGAATCTCATACCATTGAAAAGTAGGAGTCGTCAGCTTTCCAACGGTCTAAGAATTGCCCCAATCAGAGCTGTGTACGGAAAGTTATGGCAGTTCAAGCCTGGAGAGCAAAAATGTAATTTCAAGTGACCCCCTTTAGGGATTTGGTGCAACTAATAGTTGCGCCAGGCCATTTCTTCCCAAAAATGGCTTGGCATAGCTAATAGTTGTGCCAGTTATAATTGAGGCTTGGCGCAACTATTAGTTGTGCCAAGCTACTTTTTCCCAAATTAAGCCTGGCGCAACTAATAGTTGCACCAACATTAAAGTGAACCCCACCTCAGGAAGCCAACTTCAAAGCTACCGTGCTATACTATTTTACGGTGCATATGCCTGGCGCAACTAATAGTTGCGCCAGGCTTATGAACAGTGACCTCTGGTTTTGCCCCAAATTTCATGTATGGGGTTTGACTTGATTGACCACCTGAGCCTTTGGGGTGTGTTTTGATAGTTCTGTTGCACCCTTTTACACCTTATTTACAGCCGCTTAAGTGACTTAAGGCCCTATCCTATCATCCACCATTGAAGGACCTTCTCACGTGTTTCAAGGCTCCAAAAAACCTAGGAAGCCTTAGATTTGAGATTACCTAATTGCTAACCCCAATTAGCACTTAAGTGGTCTCCTAACCCACCCATTTCCTTTAAATAGAGCCCCCCTCCCTGTGGTTTAGGGGTTGAGAAATTTGCTTAAGAGCGAAAGAGCTCAAAGTGAGAAGTTCTTTCTCCCTATGTGCACCATTTTCACATAAAGTCTAGAATCTCCCAACTTCATTTCAAACTTACTCTTGCATCCAAAACCCTTAGCCTAGGTGTGTGCTACCACCTAGACCCCTCACTCTATCTTTTAGCTTTAAGCCTTTGGAGTTAGAATCCCATTCCATACCATACAAAGCCTTTAAAAGCTTATTAAAGCAAGTCACGCAAGGCTCTCCTATGGTGCTACGAGGGCCCGAGGGCTCCGGCTCTCCCCTTTCTTCTCCTATCTCTCTTTAGCATTTCCCATCCTTCCATTTGTGTCATTACGCCACCAAATTTTTGGTAGGAACGGAGGGGCACAAATCAGATTTAAGCCCCCTTTAGGCCAGAGGAAGCCTTTTTCTCTTCTTTTATATTGTTTCTATCTTGGCCATAAGTAGAGACCGCATTAAGCAGGTTGATCGGGTGCCTAACACCTTCTCGATCAATAATCGAAGCCCCTACCCAAGAGCCTTTGGTGTGGACCGGATTAAGAGTCATATTTGTGGCACTTAGGTGCTTATAAAAATGAACTAGGTTTCTCGGAACACCAAAAGCTCTTTGTGGCGACTCTATATTTTTGTTAGCGAGCGCATCTTTGCGACGGGGGATCGTCAAAAATCTCACGGTTGTACAATTCTAAGCACAATAGGCAAAAAGCATCCCTAAAAATGATGATGTCCTTTGCTACCCCATTTTGAGCCTAGGCCTTTCTTTCTATAAACTCCTTCCCAAAAAAAAATGTGTGCACATATACAAAAAAGAAAGCAAGTAAAGTTACCATCAAAATCCAAAAAAAATCGAAAAGGCTTTTCCTCAAAAAGAGATTGCCTGAAATAAGATAAAGAAAAAAGAAAAACTAGAATCGTGGGGCGTGTACAGTAAAGTCCCCCAAGGAAGAAGAATGTTGAGAGAAACTGAAGCCATATCAAGGAAACCCTTTTAGCCCAGCATACCTTCAAATCCTAACCTAATCCATGGCCAAGCTACATCCTGAAGGAAGCCCTCTTTTGAGGTTCACAAGCAGTCATAGTATCTGTTAAGTCAACACAAGCCAAGTTGTGGGACGACACCAAAACCCCATCTGGCCGGCTATGACGGAATCGACGTCTATGTTGTGGCTTTCTTAAAAAAATAAAAGAAATAAAAGGAAAAAATAAAATAAAATTACAAGCTCAAAGTAAGATGGACGTGGTGAAAACTCGAAAGGATACTACGAGTAAAAACAATGAGTTTGTGCGGAACAAGTGAAAACCTGAAAGGGTGCTTGGGGTAAGAGAGGTAAACCCATGGACGTGGTGAAAACCTGAAAGAGCGCCACGGGTAAAAAAGGAGATAAAAAAAAAAAAAAAAGAATTGGAGGAAAGGTTTGAATTGATTGATAAGATTAATGTTTAAGGAGCCCTCTTAGTTACTCTCCCTAATACCCTTTTTCCGACTGGGCCGCTCATGTTAGTTCAAGACGGGTCCCGACCATGTGTGTCTTCAGAACTGCTTTGTCAAATGTGTGACTCGAGGTAAGGAGAAGGGTTGGATTCAGTCCAAGGGGATTGACGTCCTGGTGTTGGTAAAACTGTAGAAACTCTCTCAGACCCAACCATTTAAAAGGGGGTTCGACCATGCACAAAAGAGGACTCGAGACCTCACCCAGTGATTAAGGCACCACACCCAAAAAAATACAAAACATAAAAAGAACAAAAAGATCTATGTAAATATATAACTTCCCTTCTTTTACAAATGTACCGTTTACACCACATCCCAAAAAAAATATATAGCCAGTGTGATGTCTAACGTTCTTTCTTTCCCTTCTTACAAATAACAACAACAAAAAAACAACAAAAACATAAAGAAAATATGTATACCAAAAAGATGTATGTATCTATAAAGGGATTTTTTACGCCCCTTTTCTCTGTATCTGATCTGTGCAAAAAGTTATGTGTGAAGGAATCAGTGGCCCAGCTCGCGTTTCAAGGCGCTAATCTCAGCAAGAAAATCATCTTCCCAGACATTTCACTCAGTCAACCAACACCATGCAAGCTCTTATGCCTCTTTTGAGAAGTATTAGCGGCTCCTTGGGCAACACTAAAGGATCCTTTCAGACGAAGGACCTCACTCTCTGCTATCTCTGCTCTAACCTTTTCCTACACCAAAAGTTGATGTAGGACCCTCTTCTCATCCACCAGTAGCTTGATGCGCGCTCGAAGTACCATCTCTTTCTTTGGCCAAGGGCCTCCCATGTCAATACTCTTCGCTAGATCCAGACGGTCAGCAGCAGGCTGCTCAGTCAATAGCCAAGCCTCATACTCAGGAGAAGATTGAACCAAATCTCCTTGCTCTATATCACACATCAGTGTCGACTGACGCGTCTCCCAAAGAAAGGCAATCTGATCTATGATCCCAGAGGACCCTCTACAAAAAAACAAGTCGCATAGAGGGGCTTTGCCTCGCAAGGCACCTGCTGAAAGCAACCAAACAGATGCAACACTCGAAATGGGAAGTAGAAGGTGCTGCCAGTCAATCCTAGGAGGGTGATGCCCTCATGGTCTCTGGAGCGAACTATTGGGAGGGTCCGGTCCAACCAAGGAAGCCTCCATATCAGCTCGTCGTCGCTCAACCAAAGCTTTAAAGCTGACAAATTGCCCTACAGAAGAAAGTGACACCTACCCACAAAATATCGAGTTGCCTCGCCTTGAGCGATGTAAAACCATGGCACGAGATCCAAGATAGCAAGATGCTCACCTTACCAGACTTGAAGTAGCAAAGGGCATCCCCTAAGATTCTCCACCTTGCCCAGAGCAAAGGCATCAAGGTATCGATATAGTTCAGCAAGGACCAGGTGCATCATTGATCGGCCCTCCACCAACTCGGTGAAGATGTCTCAAAGAGCCAGGGAGAAGCTCTCACCCCAGTAAAGAAAAGGACTTCTGAAATGAGACCGAGAGTGAAGGCTTTCGCATTGAAAATATTCCTAACCGACAATTTTCGGAAACTTTCATCACCGAAAAGTTCTTTGAGGAATTTTAGCGAACACCTTGTGTGCCCCCCAACAAGACTTTTCTCATATTCAAATTTCTTCAAACTGAGGGTAAGGTGAACGGACTTGGAATAGCCTGACCTCAGTGTGACTTTGGCAAGGCCTCTATGAAGCTTCAGATCGGACAAACTGGATAGCTCCTCAAGGGTTGGAGTTAGCTCCCGCTTCCCAAAATGGAATACATGGATATTTATATCCCAAAACGAAGTGGCAGCGTGAAGAAGGTTCCACCGTGCGAGAACATCGAAGAAAAATGGAAGGCGTGATAGGCCAAGCCGCTCGAGCTCAACAAGCTCACTCTCATTTAAACTCCCAAGCCAACTTCTAAGAAAATTGGGCCCGAAGCCCAAGGATATGAATAAATTAATTTCGGGCCCTCCATGTAAGGGAGGGTTGGAAAGCGGGTCCATAAATGTACAAGGATCTTTGAAGAATATAAAATTTGATGTATGTTGATAGACCCGCCCCTAGGAAAATGAGAACAAAAAGAATCAGTCAAAAAGACCAAGTAAAACAGAAAAGAGAAGGATTTTTGGACTGGCTCGGGTATATAAGGCCCCACAGCTCCCCAGGCTAAAACTGGCGCAACTATTAGTTGCACCAATACAATTTTCCCTTGGATTTAGCCTAGCGCAACTAATAGTTGTGTCAGACTAAAATTTCGCCCTCCAAAGCCAATTTTGGGGTCTGATTGGGGGGAATTTCTAAGCCTTTTTACCAGCCCTTTGAAAATCTATCAACCTGTTGATAGTCATGGGAAAAATTCACAAATCTTTAGATACCACTAACATTTTGAAACTACTTTATTTCTTTGGGCGCAGGTTTGATCCTACATCGAAGCATGCGACCGAAAAGGTTGCTTTCTGTGAACATTTGGCAAACACATCCTACAGAAAAACAAATACGGTACAGGGAAACCATGACATACAATCAAGACAAAGCACTAAAATATTTCCAAAATAAATCCACAAAGTGCCACATCATCCATCCCAAACTACCTAGAATTTTAAATCATCAATCCCAAAAGTGCTAATGTTTAAAAAATGGAAACTGAGGCCTATTCCTTGTCCGCGCCCTTTGATTTCTTTCGATGACGAGAGGGCCCTGGTAAGTCCGCATATCCCCCACCCGGGACCAGGCCTGAGAAATCCTATTAAGCAAAAATCACGACTCCTTGGTGCACGCACGCTGCAAGTCAGGGTAAAAAATCAGGGATCAGGGCCAATTGAGGGACAAGAGCAAAAGGTGAAGGAACCAAGAACAGGAAAAGAGGAACAACAGAATACTCACTGTCTCCACATCTCGAAGCTCCGCAATGTTACGATTATATGTCGCATACTCCATAGCCGAATCAAAGTTCTACATTCAGAGGGATACAATGTCAGCTATCAGGGCAATCATAAGACATGTGCAAAAAGGAGGCCGAAACAAGAGAGAGACAGGTTGTCAGAAGGCTTACCCCTGGGATCAGGACATAGGCTGCCTCAGCAAAGATACGCGCTATCAGGGAAATCATGCACCCATCAGGGGCAATAAGCAACAACAAAGGTGATGGAAGCCCTGACCCGGACCCGCTCGGGTACAATTTACGAGGACAAATGACCATCATACAAATACCCAGATGCATGGCGTACACTTTACAGGGATATCGCTGCCCATATAGGTTTTAAGCCTGCAGAAAATAAAAAGGGAAATGATCCCTTCTGAATGCATGGCTGCACATAGTTTGATTGACACATAGTCTCATTCTCAACAGGTTGGTCTCAACCAATGATTGACCTTTTTCCAACGAAGAATCTGAAGCTTAAGACACTTAAGTTCATATGAACCCAAAGACAGAGCGTTTGGCTCAAAAGATTTAGCAGTGGAGTCGACTCGATCAACACATCGATTGTTTGACCGGGACCGATGCCGTTGCTCCTTCCTTGAAGTAGGATCCAGAATCCAAGGCATGCCTTAGACTTAGGACGTTATTATAGCACAGTGGTGTTGCTGATAAAACATTGACATTTTACCGCATCAGATTACGCATGTGCGTTGCTCTATGGGGAAGCACATATTTATTCTTTTTCTCTTTTTTCTTTTTTTTAAAGATTGCTTTTTTTCAATTTTTTTTTTAAGCATTATCTAGACCTCGAACCCCGAGAGGCGCACACCCAGACAACGCATACCAAGAATCTATGCCTCTACAATAGTTTGTAACGAAACTGAAGCCAACATACTCAAGTTCACCTGAAATCGAAATATGGAACAATCAGGGCAAAGATTTAGCGGTGGAATCAATCCGATCCAAGCATTGATTGTTTGACTGAAATTGACACCGTCACTCCTATTTTGAAATAGGACCCATGGATCCAAGGTGAACCTTAGACCTAAGACATTAATTTTGCACAGCTGCGTTGCCGGTAACATATTGACATCTTACTGTATCAAAAATATGCGAGTGCATAGCTGTGCGTAGCATGAAAACATAGATTTCTTTTTCTTTTCGAAATGATTTTGATCATCATTTTTTTTTAGACCTGACGTCGGTGGTGAGATGCTTTATCTGATTTGTCCATCACTGAGAGTTGCCCGCTTCGAGGCTTTGGACCGTGTGATGTTCCTGCAGATTCTCGAGAAAACGTCAGTCCCTTTTTTGTTTATACGTATAAAGAAAATGCTTTCTAAACAATAGAAGAAAAAGTAGATTTCTACCGACACTTTTTCATTTTCAATATATATATTTTTTTAGATTTTTGTTTTTGGAGATTTTTTGTTATTTTTCTTTATTTTTGAGATTGAAATATGATGTTGGAAATATGTACATGAAAATGAGTAGAAATATATACTCATTTTTTTGGCTTTTCTTCTTTTTTTTTGTTTTTGATGCCTTGATAGTGAGATGGAGTAACGGGTCCCATTTTGAGCATAGTCGAACTCTTTCATGCAGTCAGATCTGAGTGAGTTTCCAGATTTTACCAAGGTCGGAACGTTGATCCCTTTAGATTGAGTTAAACCTTTCTCCTTGCCTCGGGTCATACGTTTGACGGTGTGGGTTTCACAAAGACAATTATGGTCGGGACCCGATTTGAACTAGCATGAGCGGCCCAATCAGACAAGAGGGTACAAGAAGAGTAACAAAAGGGTTCCTTAAACATCAATCTTCTCAATCAATCCAAACCTTTCTTTTTCAATTTTTATGATATTTTTTTTTATCTCCCTTTTTTTACCCGTGGCGCCCTTTTGGGTTTTCACCACGTTCATGGGTTTAGCTCTCTTACCCCAAGCACACTTTCGGGTTTTCACCTGGTCCACACAAGCTCGCTGGTTTTACCCATAATGCCCTTTCGGGTTTTCACCACGTCCATCTTGCTTTGAGCTTGTATTTTTATTTTATTTTATTTTTTTATTCTTTTTATTTTCTTTTCAACAGCCACGACATAGACGTTGATTCCATCATATCCGACTAGATGGGGTTCAGGTGTCGTCTCACAACTTGGATTGTGTTGACTTTAACAGATATTATGACTGCTTGTGAACCTACAAAGAGGGCTTCCTTCAAGGCGTAGCTTGGCCATGGGTTAGGTTAGAAGTTGAAGGTATGCTGGGCTAAAAGGGTTTTCTTGATACGACTTCAGTTTTCTCAACATGCTTTCTTCTTTGAGGGTTTTGCTGTACATGCCCCGCGATTCTTCTATACACATTTTTTTTTTGTTATTCTTTTTGCTCCATTTCAGGTAATCTCTTTCTGAGGGTTTGCTTTTTCAAATTTTTTAGATTTGATAGCAACTTTACACACATGCATCTTTTCTGTCTTTTTTTTGGGGGGGGGGAAGGGGTTTATTGAAAGAAAGGCCCAGGTTCAAATGGGGTAGCAAAGGATATCATCATTTTTAGGGATGCTTTTTTTTTTGGGCTATTGTGCTTGGAATGATGGCCTCTTTTGGGTGGTTCTTAAGCAGTCACGTATCTGTTTCATCAATACTTACCTTATCACGATATACTAAGAGTAGAACAGTTGAATGTATCCAGCGTTGATGGGCTCAGGAAGATGATCTCCGTCCATGGTGGCGAGGCGGATGGCGTATCCCGGCAACACATCTCGGATGACGTATGGTCCTTCCCAGTTTGGCTTGAATTTTCCCCTAGGATTAGCATGGAGGGATGGGAAGATCTTCTTCAGCATAGTGTCTCCTACCTTTAGATCTCGATCGCGGACACGTTTATTATAAGCGCGTGCGATTCGCCCCTGGTAAACTTGAGTGTGACGCAAGGCTAGGAGTCTCTTCTCGTCCAATAAGTTTAATTGTTCAAAGCGGGATCTCTCTCTCTGCTTCAGGTAAGCCTGATTCCATGAGGATTCGGAGCGAGGGTACTTCAACCTCTACTGCGAGGACGACCTCGATCCCATACACAAGAGAGAATGGTGTTACCCCTGTAGCGGTACAGATCGACGTTCGGTAGGCCCACAAAGAAAATGGCAGCATTTCGCTCCAATCTCGATAAGTGACGACCATTTTATCAAGGATGTGGACGACTGTCTTGTTCGCGGCTTCCACGGCTCCATTAGTTTGAAGCCGGTAAGGGGATGAGCGATGGCGCTTGATCTAGTATTGCTCGCAGAAGTCTCGGATGCGCTTATTCGTAAAGTTTGTGCCATTGTCCGTGATGATATCTTTGGGTACTCCAAATCAGCACACAATATTGTTCTTAAGAAACTTCTCAATTTGACTGGCTGTGATGTTGGCATATGACGCCGCTTCTACCCACTTGGTGAAGTATTCAATGGCGACGAGGATGAACCGATGTCCATTTGATGCTTTCGGATTAATCATTCCGACAACGTCAAGGCCCCAGGTAGCAAATGGCCAAGGAGTGGTCATGCAGTGAAGATCAATGGCGAGCGGTATCGCATCGAGTGTTCTTGACACTTGTAGCATTTTTGAACATGTTTGCAACAATCCGATTCCATGGTGGTCCAAAAGTATCGCTGCCGTAGGATTTTCTTAGCGAGCATGTGACCGCTGACTTTGGCTCTCCATGCTCTCTCAAGGATTTCCTTCATAATATTGACCGCTTCACTTTCAGTGAGGTACCTAAGTAATATGTTATTGTATGATCGCTTGTAGAGGCATTCCCCACAAATGACGTAACCTGCAGCTAAACGTTGAATGGCTCGTCGGTCTGTCTTGGATGTACTCTCTGGGAAAGTTAGGGTTCAAGGAAATTCTTGATATCTGAGAACCAAGGTGGCTCATCATCAGGCTTCGTAGGTTCCTCAATCTGGAGGCAGAAGGCCGACTCATTCCTCTGCTCGATCATTATCGGCTTCATCTCAATACCATAAGGGATTTCAATCATTGACGCCAAAGTTGCTAATGCGTCGGCAAAGCGATTCCTTATTCGGGGGACGTATGAGAAAGTTACATCATGGAAGCAAGCTATCAGATCCTCAAGGTGTTCATGATAGGGGATCAGCTTCTTGTCTTTCGTCTTCCATTCACCATTCGTCTGGCATATGATTAACTGTGAATCGCCAAATACTCGAAGGTGAGTTACATTCAAATCGAGAGCCACCTGCAGACCAGCGGTGAAAGCTTTGTACTCAACCATGTTGTTAGTGCAAGGGAAGTTGAGCTTGATAGAGATCGGTATATGGGACCCTTTCGATGAAATCAGGATGGCGCTAACTCCTTGGCCCTCGACATTTGCGGCCCCGTCCAAGGGCATTACCCATGATTCTTCTGCTTCTTCTGTATCGTCTTCTGTCATGAACAGGATGTCCTCATCGGGGAACTTAGTTCTCAAAGGTTCATAATCAGGTAAAGGATTGTCGACAAGATGATCAGCAAGCACCTGCCCCTTGATCGACTTCTGAGTGACGTACGTGATGTCAAATTTAGATAATAAAGTCGCCATCGCAATTACCAAAGGAGAGCCGCTTCTAATGTGTACTTCAATGGGTACATTCGAGTCAAAAGCAAAATCGCCTGAGATAGCAAGTAGTGGCGGAGCCTTTGTGTAGCCCATACAAGAGCTAGGCATGCTTTCTCCAGATGAGAGTAGCGCATCTCGTAATTAGTAAACTTCTTGCTCAGATAGTAAATGGCCTGCTCTCTTCTTCTCGTTTCATCGTGCTGCCCCAAGATACATCCCATCGAAACTTTCGTCATGGAGAGATACATCAAGAGTGGTCTCCCTGGCTCAGGCGGTATTAAAATAGGTGGATTAAGGAGGTAGCTTCTGATTTTTTTGAACGCTGCTTGACAATCATCGTTCCATTCAACAGGCGAATTCTTCCTTAGTAACTTGAAGATCGGCATCAGATTGGAGTTAGTTGTGCAATGAACCAACTGATATACTGTATTCTGCCCAGAAACCCTCTAACCACTTTCTTGGTAGACGACAGTGGCATTTCAGTGATGGCTTTGACATTGATTGGGTCGACCTCGATCCCCCTCCTGCTGACAATGAATCCTAATAGTTTCCCTGACATAGCACCAAACGCGCACTTCTGTGGATTCAGTCATAGTCGATACTTCCTCAGCCATTCAAACAGCTTCTGAAGGTTTACCAGATGGTCGCTTCGCTCCGGTGACTTGGCTATCATGTTGTCGACATACACTTCAATTTCTTGGTGCATCATGTCATGAAATAGTGCAGTCATAGCTCTCTGGTACGTTGCACAGACATTCTTCAGCCTAAATGGCATGACTCGATAGCAGAAGGTTCCCCAAGGGGAAATGAACGTTGTCTTCTCGCGATCAACCTTCGCCATTTTGATCTGATTGTATCCAGAGAATCCATCCATAAAAGAAAGCATTCCATGCTTAGCTGTGTTATCAACCAAGATGTCGATGTGTGGCAATGGGAAATCATCCTTTGGGCTCGCTCTGTTGAAATTACAAAAATCGATGCACATGCGGACCTTTCCGTCTTTCTTCGATACAAACACGATATTAGCTAACCACTGTGGGTATTTGGATACCATGAGAAACCCCGCATCATAATACTTGATGACCTCATCTTTGACTTTCAGCATCCACTCGGGTCGGAGAAGTCTCAGCTTCTGTTTGACTGGCTTCACATCAGGGTAGAGGGGCAACTCATGCTCGACCAAATCAGTATCCAGACTAGCCATGTCCTCGTATGACCAGGCAAAAATGTCTTGGTATGACCGAAGGAAGTCAATCATGCTTTTTCTTTCCTCAGGAGATAGTGATGTTCCGATTTTGGTTATCCTGAGAACTTCCTCAATTCCTAGATTGACGTCTTCGGTCTCTTCGATAATGGGGGTAGGGCCATGCTTAAAGTCGGCAAATCGATCAAGGAGCTCATCGGGGATCTCCTCGAAGGGGACATCTTCGTCCAGACTCACGATCCCTACCTCTTCTTGTATTTCTATAGGGAAGGGGTCGATTTCACGTGGGACGGACATTTTGATTAAGGCATCCTTTTGTGGGGCATTTTATGGAATTTTAAATGACAATATTTTTGGATTTTTTCAATGTTTTTAGGATTTTGTGTTTTTTCCATGTTTTTGAGATTTTATATTTTTTCCATGTTTTTGAGATGTTTGTTTTCTTCGGAGACGGATCCTTAGCAAGGCGGGTTTGTGTATATACAAGGTATTACCTACTAAGGGCTTATCTCACTTTTTATAAGTTGTTTTTTTTTAGAAAACGGGTGCCAAATGTTAGGCCACTCCCGCCTGTGGTTTAGCAAAGATGCCCCCATGCACTGGCGGAAACTTCTTTACTTGGGATGGAGGGTGTCAATCGATATGGCTCATTGGAGTCAGCCTCCATCATATTGATCCCCATTTCGTCTGAGATCATGTCCTCAAATGATAACTCAGTTTTATGGTGATTCACCATAGGGGGTGTTTGTTCAGGTACCGACCATCGTTCCTCGAAAAGGGACAACGCGGCCAAATCTATCTCCAAGCTGGGAAGGGAGATCTGGGGATTGGTGGGATGGGCTGGGGCTATGGGTTTGTGTGGTGTCAAATGGGTTGCCCCATTTCGATCAATCTTTACAACCCCTGCACTGACAAAGGAATCCCTGATGTGCGGCCTAGGGCAAGGTTTCTCTTCTATGTTGATTCCTCGAGTTTGCACTGCAGTGACTGGGCTTTCTTTGGCCTCTTGACCTTTGCTTGCGGGCTTGTATCCCAGCCCTAATCTTACTTTTCTATCCATTAGCCACAACCCTTCGCTTTGTAATTTGATCCTGCACCTTCCTTTCTGATAGCCCCACTTTTAGAACATTGCCACTGCCGCTACCATACCTCCTCCTGTTTTAGGCATGCTGCCCTCGATGGGCTCTGGGAGTATTGCCGTCACCTCGTACTCGAAACTGTGGAGGTTGACGTCCTCAGCGGTGTGTGGTATATCTAGCATATTTGATTTTTCAATGCTATTAGCAGCCTTTTCTTTCTCACTGTACCCCTCTCCGATGATTGTGATAATCTTATGCCCAGATGCAAATTTGAGTTTCTGGTGCAATGTGGAAGGTATGGCTCCGACTTCATGCAGCCACGGGCACCCCAATAACAGGTTAAATGAGGATTTGATATCCATGACTTGAAATAAGATGGAAAAGGTCATTGGCCCTATCAATAGCTCAAGATCAACTTCTCCCATTATTTCTCTCCTGGTATTGTCAAACCTCTAGCTACCGGTTCCGTGGGCCTTAATCACGCATGCATCAACCTCGATCTTGGTGGCGGTTCTTAACGGGCATATATTCAATGCAGACCCATTATCAATTAGTACTATGGGGATAATCATATTTTCGGACTCAACGGTTATATTCAAAGATTTTGAGTGACTACCTCCTTCCTCAGGTAGGTCGGCATCAGAAAATGAAATGGCATTTGGAGCCATCACTTGACCAATTATCTGCCTGACTTCATCCGGGCTAACTTGAAGTGATACATTCGCATTTTTAACGCCCCCATTAATGCTTAGAAATGGAGTGGGGATGTCATCAATAGATCCCATACAGTGATATGGGCAGGCATTCTTCTCAGCTGAGTCTCTAGTATCTGTTCTCGACTCATCTTCTCGAAGGGGTTCACCGCATTGTCTTTCCTTCCTTCAGGTTGGGCCTATGTTTCTATTGGTGCTTCTGGCTGCTTTGATATTCTCCCTAACCTGGTAACAAAATCTATTGCCCCTTCTCTGCTGCTACCGCCGGCATTGACATCTGTTTGTTCGTAGCTTAGCGAGACCTGATGAGGATCATATGTGGGTCCCGAGAGCTGGAAGGCATGGCTGCCGGTTCTTGAGGTACTTGTACTATCGGCTCAGGAGGTGTAGGCAATACTTGATTCACCTCGGTGGCAGCGGGTTAGGTGGAAAGATTGGGCCAAATGGGGGTGGTGAAGCTTGTGGGTGCTGGCGGCAGATGGGGGGTTTGATGGGCCGTTAGGTAATTGATCGGGGTGGTGGAGTTTGTCGGTGGCTAAACTGGGGGTGATGGGGTGGGTGCAGGCCATTGATAATTGATGGGTGCGGGTGTTAGATTGGGAGCCTAGTGGCTTAAAGGGTAATCGATGGGGGTTATAGTGTATGGTGGTAGTTGAAATGGGGCGGGCGTAGGCCATTGATAACTGGCGGGTGCGGGTGCAAGACTAGGGGCATGGGGGTTTATAGGGTAATTGATGGGGGTTGTGGTGTATGGTTAGTATGCATTGATATTTACATAATTGACGAGTGTGGTGGACGGAAAGTATGCCCAGAGATCCAAAGGTTCGTGGGGTTGGGTTGGGGAAATATTCAGACAAATTTAGGGATTCAATTACCTCAACAGTCCTTTCTTCATCATTCCTCAGCCATGGTGGCACATAATTTTCCTGATCACTGATATAATCGGATGGGTCAAATTCAAACTCCTCCTCATCTTCTATCATTCCGACGATGGGTCTGGGACCTGCTCCTCCGGTAGGATGTGGGGGTAGTGGCACTTGGTGAATATTAGCATGCTGAGAGGGTGCAGGAGGAATGATTTTCCCAGCATCAATCAAATCCTAGATGGCATGCTTCAATGGGAAGCAGCGATCGGTAGCGTGACCCGGACCCTGATGAAAATTACAGTGGGTATTTGGGTCATAGTTCCCGGGGATCGGGTGAGGAGGAGGTTGCGGTTGGCGGATAGCCACTAATCCCTTTTCTACTAACAGGGGCAAAAGTACACTCAAAGATTGCCCCAGAGGAGTGAAGACTCGATCGTAACGGGCTCTCCTCTATTCTGGGGTCATTTGCATCCCTTGCCCATTCCCCATTCTTTGCGTCTGGTCAGGCCTAACAGGTGCTGGTGGGGCTGCCTGAAATTGAAATAGGGTAATATTATTATTGGTCCTGGTATTGACTATGTTCTGGATATCGCCCCCTGTTCACTTCTCGTTCCTCTGCTCTGAAAATCTTCTAACCCCATTGGGTCCACTTGGCAAGTTCTTATTCAGACGGCCCTCCCAGATGGCATCCTCACATCGGTTAGCATTTTTCACCAGATCATCAAAACTGGACTACTGCTGGTACACCAAAAAGTTTGAGATTACTGGGAGAGTATTCTTTAAAATCAACTCTATTTGTTCATCATCAGGTATTCTATTCCTGACCTGAGCTGCCAGTGCTCTCCATCACCCTAAGTAGTCGCTGAAGGTCTCATTCTGGTTCTGCCTTAAACGGGCCAAGTCAGACTTACGCGGTTCGATGTCTATATTGTAGACATACTGTTCTTGAAAGAGATGCGTCAAGTCCCTCCACGTTTTCATCATAGACGGTTATAATGATATGAACCATCTTAAAGTCGGCCCGGTCAGACTCTTTTGAAAGACTTTTATTAGTAGTCTTTCGTCCTCCCAATATTGGCACATGTCCTCGCAGTAGGACTTCAGGTGCACAATAGGATTGCCAGTGCCATTATATTTGTTGAAGGCTGGCATTTTGAATTTGGGGGGTAGGGGGACCTCAGCGAACAGGCATAAGTCTGTGAAGTCCGTGGCGTGGATTTCAGTACCACTCATTTTCATTAACTGTTTTTGTATTTTGTCCAACTGTTCTTTCAGCTGCTCTGATTCTTTAGACACGGGAGCTGCTTTCTCGACAGTTGGTTGGACTTCACTTTAGGCCACCAAGGGATGGGCAATTATGGGAGGAGGGTTGAGGTCGGTCAAAGCCCCAGCATAGGCCTCGCTATTCCTAATCTCGTCCTCTCCATACTGCTAGTCAGCATAATGTGCAGCGAGGATGGGATTCTCCTATTGTTGTTGCACATGTTGGATGGGCATGACATGAGTAGGGGTTGGGTGAGCCTACTGGGGGTGAGGAAAGGTTTGTTGGGTGATAGGAATTTGGTTTTGAGGTGGGGCCTGATAGGGCCATTGGGTATGGGGGAAGGTTTGGAGATGGCCTTGGGGTGTGGCGCCATGGGAGAACTGGGTTTGGGGGATGACATGGGTTAGACCCAGCTGTGAAGGTTGGGTTAAATGTTGGGGGTATTGTGGAAGGTGTGAGTGTGGGATTCCGACTTGGGCCATGAACCCTTGGTCACTCTGGGTCATGGGCCATTGATAGGTTTGGGCCACGGACCCTTGGTAGGTTTGGGCCAAGGGCCCTTGATGGGTCTGGGCATGGGCCCTTAATAGGTTTGACCCAATGGGCCTTGAGGGGGTCTGGGCCATGGGCCCTTGGTGGGTCTGGCCCAGTGGGCCTTGATGGGTTTGGGCCATGGTCCCTTGGTGGGTTTGGCCCAATGGGCCTTGATGGGTCTGGCCATGGGTCCTTGGTGGGTCTGGCCCAGTGGACCTTGATGGGTATGGGCCATGGGCCCTTGGTGTGTTTAGCCCAATGGGCCCTAATGGGTCTAAGCCATGGGCCCTTGGTGGGTCTGGGCCATTGATGGGTTTGGGCCATGGGCCCTTGGTGGGTCTGACCCAATGGGGCTTGATGGGTCTGACCCAATGGGGCTTGATGGGTTTGAGCCATGGGCCCTTAGTGGGTCTGGGCCATGGGCCTTGGGTAGGTTTGGGTGGTGGGGTATTGGGCCATGGGCCCCTGGGATATGTGAGAAAAGGGGGTTTGGGCCAATGGGCCTTGGGGTGAGTGGGTAATGGGGGTTTGAGTGGTGTGGATTATTGGGGGTTGATGGGGGTCATGGGGGAGTGAGGCATGGAGATTGGCTAGGGTATGGGATGGGTTCATGGGGTGTGGAGGAGAGGAGGTGTTTTGAAAAGCCTTCCACATGGAATAGGCTCTGAACATCTCCTCCATCATGGTCATGGAGGAAGGGTTGGATGGAGATGGGGGATTTAAGGGGTGATGGGGTATGGGTGGGATGGATGTGAAGGATAAATTGGGCATGGCCTCGGTGAAATTGGGCATGACTCGTGTAGATGGGGGGATTGGTGGGGGATCGGATAGGGTGGAAGTGGTGTATGTGAAGGTGGGTGGATCAGGTCTATAGGGGGACGATGGGAATTGGGGCATGGATGTGGATTGGGAAAATGGGTTTGGGTTTTGTATGGATGTGGATGGGAGATGAGTTGGACTTGGCATGGGCATGGCTTGGGCAAAAGATGGAGAATGAGAGGTAGGACTTTGGATATTTTGGGGGGTAATGGTTGGGAATATGGGGGCGCCGAATGGGCCGGTGACGGTAAAGGAGGGTTGGGTGAGGGGGATGGTGGAAAAAACTTCTCCCGAATGGGAGTGGGTTGGAGAATGTGGCGGGGATGAGTCGGGATCGGCGTAAGCCGGGTCCACTACCCACAACATTCTTCGGGAGCGGGTCGGGTAAGGGTGCCTTGGATAAGGCCTAAAAATCCTCCTCCTTCTTCCCCTACGGGACGACGAAGGGCAAGATGATGTCGTTGTGCCAGCACCACAAACTATCTATTTCTTTTTGGGTTTTAATTATTTATTATTTTTTGAAATTTTTGAAAGAGTTTTAAAAAACGAAAGTTCCAAGGCCTTGGAATTCCCTTTTCGGGTGCCTCTCGTACCTTAATTCAAGATTCGCGGCTACGACTCCAAGGCACTTCAGAAGAATCGAAGGAGAACCTTCAATCTATTGAAGGCAAAAAAATCGAGGCAAACAACTCGATCCCCCGGAATGAGCCAAAAAGAAGTTGCCCTCTTTTGACCGGCGGGGGCGTATTGGGTGTCGGAGATGGAGGGGCCCAAACAAGGCACTAAGCACACTGATCGGAGAACTCGGGAGGTGGAAAGGGCCAAGGATTCGGGCTGAGGCTGTGCAGACAGACCTGGCGCAACTAATATTTGCGCCCATGTTGCAGGGGAGCCTTTTTACATTGGCGCAACAATTAGTTGTGTCAAGGTAAAAAAATGGACTTTAAGGCTGGCGCAACTATTAGTTGCGCCAGTTATAATTTTCAGGTTTTTGGGCTGGCGCAACTAATACATGTGCTAAGTAAAATCTGCTTCTCAAGAATGTTTGACAGCAGCCACCAACACCCGAAATGAGTCTCTTTTTGGGTTTTTTGTGGAAGCTAGGCGTCCGGGAACTAAGCTATTTTTTTCTTGGTGATCGATTCTCTCCTCACCGCACCTAAAAGATTTGAGTCTGGTATAACTCGCTAGCGCGCTCCCCAAGGGTTTTAAGCTTTGGAATGGGAACCCACCCGATATACCTCCGGCGCAAGCACCTTCTCAGATACTAGGTGGACTGGGACTTTTCTGGATCATCACCACTAGGGGCTGCCGCCATACTAAGACCCGGGTGTTTATGTGTTTGCCTAATCCCAACCCCCTTGAAAATCTAACCCGCAAAACAAATTAATTAAGCTCCCTAACTTGGTTCAATTTTAATTTTTTCAAAGCTTTTTTCTTTTTTTTTGGAAGTTTTCTTTAGTTCAAAGACCGGGGGTGATTATCCTGCGGCCGCCACTACGGGCAAGGCCCATCCGGAATATGAGTGCTCAAGTAGGCCCGCCAATCGGCTAAGGCACTAAAATGATGAGAAAGTAAGGAAATTAAGAGACAACGCGCATGTAGGCCCACCAATCGGCTAAGGCATGTAAATGACATAAAAGTAGGGGTGAGAAAAATGACTTAATCGGAGGGGTGAGTTAAAAAAAAAGGAAAAATAAGACAAAAAATAGTAATAAATGTTAGGAAAAAAAAAAAAGGCCTAGTTCAAGGGGAAGCTCTACAAGCTAGTCCCCAGCAGAATCACCATCTGTGCAACTGTGGGAATCGAGACAATTCTGTCGCAACGATGCACTCTCTAACGAAAAATATAGAGTCGCCACCCGGAGCTTTCGGTGTCCCGGGATACCTAGTTCATTTTTATGAGCACCGAAGTGCTAAAAATATGACTCTGAATCTGGTCCACATCAAAGGCTCTTGGGTAGGGGCTTCGGTTATCGATCGGGAAGGTGTTAGGCCCCCGATCAACCCGCTTAACGTGGTCTCTACTAATGGCTAAAAATAAAATGAAGTAAAAGAAAAGAAAATGGTTCCCTCTTGCCCAAATGGGCCTCCAATCCTATTTGTGCCCCTCCGTTCCTACCGAAAATTCGGCGGTGTAACGACACAAAATGAGAGGGTAGGGAAAGCAAAAGGAGATAGGAGAAGAAAGGGGAGAGCCGGAGCCCTCGAGCCCTTGCAGCACCGTAGAGGAGCCTTGCGTGGCTTACTTTTGATGAGCTTTTGGAGGCTTGAATGGTGAAAAAAGGAGTTCTAACCACTAAGGCCTACTAGCTAAGAGATGGAGAAGAGAGGCTAGGGGATCACACACACCTAGGCTAAGGGTTTTGGGTGTAAGAGCAAGCTTGGGAAGGGTTTTTAAATTTTGGATTTTAGGTGAAAATAGTGCACCAAAGGGAGGAAGAACTTCTCACTTGGAGCTCTTTCTCTCTTAAGCAAAATTCTCAACCCCTAAACCAAGGGGAGGGGGGCTTTATTTATAAGAAATGGGCGGATTAGGAGGGTGTTTAGATGCTAAGTATGGTTAAGAATTAGGTGATCTAACATCTAAGGTTTCCTAGGTTTTTTAGAGCCTTGAAATGTGTGAGAAGGTCCTCCAATGGTGGATGATGTGGTGAGGCCTTAAGCCACTTAAAGGGGTGCAAATAGGCTTCAAAAGGGTGCAACAGAACTAGCAAAACATACCCCAAAGGTTAAGGTGGTCAATAAGTCAAACTCCAAACACAAAATTTGGGGCAAAATCCAACAGTTACTGTTCATATGCCTAGTAAAACAGTATGTACAGTAGCCTGGAAGTCAGCTCGCGAGGATGGGGCCCACTTTTGAATCTGGCGCTGCTATTAGTTGCGCCAGGCTTAAAATAGTAGTTGTGCTAGGCAAAGTTTAATACTGGCACAATTATTAGTTGCGCCAAGTCCCTAAGGGGCCCACATGACTTTACATTCATGTCCTCCGGGCTCGGTTTGTCATATCTTTTGACGTATACCTCCGATGGGAGCGATTCTTGGACCGTTGGAAAGCTGACGATCTCTACTTTGCAATGGTAAGAGACTTGATCATAGTAGAGGGCCGTAGCCAGTTCCAATTCACTACTCTTTATCCATAGGCTGGTAAGGTTAGGTTTAGGGTTAAAAATGGATTCTAAGGGTCGAGATTGGTTTCTAAAGGTTTGGGATAGGCTTCTAAGGGATCTAGGGTGATTCTTGAGGGTTTTGAGGTGATTCCTAAGGGTTCCATACATGCCATCAAAAGCTAAAAAATGCGCCTCTCTTGAAATATGTTTCGATCGAGCCTTGGGCCAAATTTGGGTGTCTAGAAAGCTGCTGTGAGCTCCTCAAAGCTACCAGTAGGGTCCAGAACATCGGTAGGAGGGTCCGTGGGTATGGCATGATAACCCTGATGCTGGTCCACCACCCGCTCCACCAAGTAGTAAACCCTTGCCCACGCCCCATAAAAGAAAATGGCACGACAGTTATTGAGAAGGCAAGAATGACCCGCGACTGGCTGGTCCCAGAAGGCTGAATTGAGGTAAGGATCATGGAGGATCTGTCCAAATTAAGAGGTAACCAATTAATCAGACACACAACATAGCAAATCAGGGAGAATTTCTGAGCTGAGGTAAATAGAGTTGAAAAGGGCTTTACCTGCTCAGGGACCGTCAGGTCAAGTTGGGACCTCAGGCCCATCTCTAGGTGCTTCAGGCCCACATCGCAACACTGGGCATGGTTCCAGTTGCTAAGAAGAGGGTAGGTGGATGTGTCTGAGTGAAGGAGTGGGCATCCGGGGTGAATGTGCCTTTTTTGAAAACGTGCCCCGGATCAACACGACCTAGAGCATCCAGCGACCTAGGTCGTGTTGATCCGGGGCACGTTTTCAAAAAAGGCACATACTCCCCAAAAAGCGTTGTGACATCTATTCACTTCGCTCGGGCAGTCATGCTAAATAAACTTCGGGATCGATGGGTTCGCCCAAAGACCTTAAACCCTGCATTCAGCAGGGGCACCCGTGAACAGTTAGATGGGGCAATCAAATGCCTCGTAGGATTGGACGCTAACTATGGAGGCTTGCATATTTTTACTTTGCGCCTATCTTTGAATGTGGGTCGATCACCCCTCTTACTTGTAAAGTTATTGTATTCAGAATAAATCTTAAACATTAAATACCTTCAAAGCATCTCAAGAAGTGAATGTTTGGCCTAACAGGTAGGGCTTTCGCAACTCGTTCCACCTCGGTTATGCCCAGTAATGTCGCTAAGTGCTTGGGGACCGATTGCCTTGAGAAACGAATGTTTGGCCTGTCATGTAGGGCTTTCGTTCTCTCACCATGTTATTCATCTGATATTTGAAGTTTGTTCTAAACACAGCGGACCCGTCAGTAATGCCTTGGGCCTCTTCAGATGTCTCTTGTCTTTGGCATTCGATCATTAGTGATCGGATACCAAAGAGGGGCATCTGTAGACACCTAAATTCGGCCCAAGGCCTGACTAGAACATATTTCGAGAGAGGTGCACTTTCGAGCTTTTGATGGCATATATGAAACCCTTAGAAACCTTTCCAAACCCTTAGGAACCTTCTTAAACCCTTAGGAATCAACCCTAACCTTCCCAAACCCATTAGAATCCTTTCTCAGACCAATATCGACCCCTCCCGAGCAGTGGTTGGAAAGAGGAGTGCGAAATTACCCCAATCGGAGCTATGTGCAAAGAGATATCGCAATCTGAAGTGCAGGGATAAAATGGTAAAAGCACACTAAAACCCCCCTTAGGGTTTGGCGCAACTAATAGTTGCGCCAGTTGCGCCAGTTATAAGTGGGTCCCCCCCGCAAGCAATCAACTTCCCAAGGTCACTGTGCAGCACTATTTTATTGTGCATATGCCTGGCGCAACTAATAGTTGTGCCAGGCATATGAATAGTAACCTCTGGCTTTGCCCCAAAAATCATGATTGGGGTTTAACTTATTGACCACCTGGATCTTTAGGGTGTGTTTTGACAACACTGTTGCACCCTTTTAAAGCTTATTTGCAACCCTTAAGTGCCTTAAACCCTCTACCATCCACCATTAGAGCTTCATTTCACACATCTCCAAGCTCTCAAAACCCTAGGAATCCTTAGATATTAGATTACCTAATTACTAAACCCAATTAGCATCTAAACACTCTCCTAACCCACCCTTTGCCTATAACTAGAACCCCCCTCCCCTTAGATTAAAGGTTGAGAAAATTTGCATAAGAGAGAAAGAGCTTAAGTGAGAAGATCTTTCTCCCTTTGGTGCACTATTTCCATACAAAATCAAGAATTCTAAAACCTCCTTTGAGCCATATCTTCTACCTTAGATCCCCTAGTTTAGGTGTATGCTACCCATTCACCTCCCCTCTCTACCTCTTAGCTAGTAAGCCTTAGAGGTTAGGATTCCATTTTCCACCATACAAGCCTTCAAAAGCTCATCAAAGCAAGTCAACGCAAGGCTCTCCAACGGTGCAACAAAGGCCCGAGTGCTCCGACTCTCCCCTTTCTTTTCCTATCTCTTTTAGTTCTTCTTCCATCCTCACATTTGTGCTGTTATGCCGCTGACTTTTTGGTAGGAACAGAGGGGCACAAATAGGATTTTAGGGCAAGAAGAAGACCTTTGTGTTATTTTCATTTTATTTTTATTTTGGCCATAAGTAGATACCGCATTAAGCGGGTTGATCGGGTGCCTAACACCTTCCAAATTGATAACTGAAGCCCCTACCCAAGAACCTTTAGTGTGGACCGGATTCAGAGTCATATTTTTAGGATTTCGGTGCTCATAAAAATGATATAGGTATCCCTGGACACCAAAAGCTCCAGGTGGCGACTCTTTTTTTTTTTTTATAGCGAGCGCATCGCTGCGATGGGATCGTAAAAAATCCCACGGTTGCACACAGTACATAAGAGAGATTCAGCAATACTCAAATATAGACTCACCAACCAGCAGTTATAGAAAGCAACACTCCAATTTGAACAGCAACACTAAAATTCCAGCAGAAATAAGATCAGAACCCTCTAAAATTTCTGACCTGAGACTCAAAAGTCTCCCAGAGATCCAGGGTAAAAAACCCACGAAAATTCATGCTATTTTATACAACATGATATTATTCATTTTCAGTAAAAATAATTTCAAATTATCTTTATATTTTTACATTCTTCCCCTCAAGATTCTAGCTCCCACTTCCTAACCTCTTGCTTCTACAACCAAATACTGCACCCATGAGATCATCAATTTGATCAATTTAAGTTTGTATAAACATGGCAAAAAAAATGTTAATTGATATATTTTATCATATTTCATTAAATAGATACATGTTTTTAGTATTATTTTATATTAAGTATTCGTAGCTACTGCTCAATCTCACATAAATAAGATCTCAACCATGCTCAAAGCTTGGTTATCCATCGCCAGTGGAAAATAATAGAACTTATTTCATTTTATTTTTTAAAACAATAATAATCAATAACAACACTTTCACAGTATAATCACCTGCTGAAAAGAAAAGCAAATATTAATATTATAAATGCTAATAATGCAAAAACAAATTGTAAAACTGAAGCAAAAACATTTATATGAAAAAAAACTCACAAAATAAAATAAAGGTAGGCCCACCTAAGCACTGTGAACCATATACAAACTCAATAAGATGTATGCCCCTTTTTCTCCACCGTTGGATCAAGATTCAACAGTGGTGGTTCCTTAATCATCATCTAGATACTACAACTGATCACTACCATAAGCTAATCAATAAACGACTATATTAAAACCTCACAAACCACAAACAAATTTTTCAAAAAAAAATAAAATAAATTATCATAGTCAAATCCAAGCCCTAAAATGATGAAGTACAATTTTATTATTCCCAAATTACCCTACAATCAGAGTGAGCAAAACATTCATAACAGAGAATATAGCAATTCACGAAAAAACCAAAAAAAATACCTTTATATATATACACACAACGAGCATGAAGGGAACCTAGAAAAAATGAAAGTTTCAGGTTTCACTTATTTTCAGTTTCAAAAAAAAAAAAAAAAGATTCCGTTTCGATTATAGCTGAACCGAACTGAAAACCCAAAATTGCGATTTCGGTTTAGTAAACTGAACCTGCATCCCTAACGGAGACCAACCAAGCACCAAAAATTGAATGGCTAAAACAGATTTTGAGGAAGTTAAACATGTACAATCCATCAACTTTATTTAGAGACGATAGGGTTTTTATCATAAGCCTTAGATGACTCCTGTTAATCCATTGCAAAATGCATGACAAGATCTATGAATTTGATTTGAAAAAGAAAAAAAATGGCAAGAATTTAAGCTAAACTTGATTACAAACTATGAAAACTGCCTAAGAATGAACATGAACATGCATCAATCCAACCTTAAGCTGAAGTGGCAATAATCCAAATCCAATTGAAGCTTGGGGAATTGTTTTGCCCAACCAAACCACAAATAATGAAGACTGAAATACCATATCATTATAGGAGTTTCAAAGTGTTTCATGTCCCAAGATACTCCAAATAAATTGTTCCTTTCCATTGGTATACGGTATACCTATTACGTAAGAATATGAGAATTTTACAAGCTAGCATATCCATTGGTATACAGTATACCAGTTACATAAGAATATGAGAATTTTACACGCTAGCATATTCATTGGTATAATGCGGTGAGAACCCTAACCCAAGATTTAATGGTCAAAAACAAAAATTTCAAAAACGCAAGGGTAAGAAATGAATGTACCTTATGTCATTATTTTTCTAGGGTTTTTGCGACGAGTCCAAAGAGCGGTGAGAACCCTAACCCTAGATCTAATGTTTATTTATTGTAATCTCTGATTAAACTCTCTCAATGAGCGGCAAAAGGCAACAATGGAGATCATGGGATTTTTTTTTCGGAGAGATGAGAGAGGGAGAGGAAGAGACTGGTTGAGCGTTGAGAGAGAGAGAGGGAGAGGAAGAGACGGATGAGAGAGGGTCTTTAGATTATTTTAGCTGCTTTAAGCTGGATGACAGAGGTTTATTCTATATGCTTTAAGTTGGCATTAAATTGGGTTTATTTTAGAAGGGTAGGGTAACCATCGTGAAAAAAAGATGATAGAAATCGTCTTATTAACCGTCTTAAAATTTTGTGCCTTTGATTAGTATGTGACAGTCTTAACTCTAAATTTAAGACGGTCACATACTGTCTTCTTTAAGGACAAAAAAATAGTCTTATTTTATGTCTTTGTTAGGCATTTTGACGTAGTGATATGATGTTTGAAGTTCGTTTTGAATGCAGTGGACCCGTCAGTAATGCCTTGGGCCTCTTCGGATGTCTCTTTTCTTTAGCATTCGATCATTAGTGATCAGATATCAAAGAGGGGCATTTATAGACATCCAAATTTGGCCCAAGGCCTGATCGAGACAAATTTTGAGAGAGGTACATCTCTGAGCTTTTGATGGCATGTATGGAACCTTTAGGAACCTTTCCGAAACCTTAGGAGTCATTCCAAACCCTTAGGAATCACCCTAGATCCGTTAGGAACCTTCCCGAACCCTTAGAAACCCATCCCGACCCTTAGAACCCATTACGTACCTAAACCTAGCTTTCCCGAGCAGTGGATGAAGAGTGGTGGATCGGGACTAGCTGTGACCTTCTACTGCGATCGAATCTCACCATTGAAAAGTAGAAGTCCCCAGCTTGCCAACGGGCCAAGAATTGCCCCAATTGGAGCTGTACACAAGAATATATCGCAGTCCAGGGGTAGAATGGTAAAATCAACTAAACCCCCTTGGGATTTGGTGCAACTAATAGTTACACCAACTATAAGGTGGACCCCACCCGCGGGTAGCCAACTTTCAGGCACTGTAGCTCCACTGTATTTATGTACATATGCTTGGCACAACTATTAGTTATGCCAGGCATATGAACAGTAACCCTGGTTCTTTGTCTCGAAATTCGAGAATGGGATTTGACTTGTTGACCATCTTGACCTTTGGGGTGTGTTTTGCTAGTTTTGCTGCACCCATTTACTATCTATGTGTAACCTCTTAAGTGGTTTAAAGCCCCACCCTATCATCCACCATTGGAGCAACTCTTCACACTTTTCAAGGCTCTAAAATCCCTAGGAAACCTTAGATGGCTAGATTACCTAATTGCTAATCCAAATTAGCCTCTAACCACCTCCTAACCTCTCTTTTTCCTATAAATAGAGAGGCACCCCTCCCTTTACAAAGGCTTGAAAAAATTTGCAATTAAGAGATTAAGGAATCCCTTCTCTCTCTCCTCTAGTACACCATTCTTGTAACATCTCTGAATTTTAGGCGTTGAACAGTGTCCTCAGAATGCATGCCCCACTGGTTGTAGGCTTGACCAAGTGCTAGTCAACACGATGACTAGGGTTAAAGTAATCTTGATGTGAATGAACATGTATGCATGGTGCTAGAGCTAGTTTAGAGATCACATACATCTATCTGAGGTGTATGTGCTTAACACCAAAGCTGAAGAAGACTTTAAAAGGTTAAATAACTAAAAGAGAAGTTATTTCTCTTTGAATGGTTGGTTGGTAGAGAGTTAAGAAGAGAGAGAGAGAGAGAGAGAGAGTAAGAGGTGGAGTAAATGCTAGAGGAGTTGAGTGGATTGCAAATTGAAGAAGGGCTTGAACAATTACTCTGGATTCGACGCATAGAAGTTCATTGGAGTCGGAGCTAGAAGCCCTAGCCTTTGAGCCAAATCATTGAATCAACGAAGGGTTGATTTGAGGTGAGTTTTTGTGGGATTTTTATGAATGTATTGTTGTACATTAACTCTAGGATAGATTGGTAAAATGTTGAATTAAAAATGTAAAAAAAGAAAGGGAAATAGAAAGGGAAGGAAGCTGGAAGAAATGCCCTCAAAGGGTTGCATTTCTGACCAAATCAATTGATCAATTTAGAAAATCGATTGATTGATTTTGGCCTAGAAGTTAGCTGGGCAAAAATGCCTGAAATCGATTGATCGATTAAAAATCGATTAATCGATTTTTAAAATTTGATTAATTGATTGAAAATTGATTAATCGTCTGAGCACTCCCAGTGGCTGGAAAATCAGAGCTTGGGAAAACCGATTGATCGATTTAAGAAATCGATCAATCGATTTTAGAATTTCGATTAATTGATTTTGGGAATTCGATTGATTGATTTTGGAGATCGATCAATCGATTTGGACAATTTCTGTTGACTTTTGTTTTAGACTTTGAGATTCTAGGAGGGTCTTGTACCTTCTTTTATGCATCTTTCTTGATGCTTTGCTTATGCTATGATGTACCATAGGTTAAGCAAGTGAGTGTAAGCATGAGGAATCGCGTTGGGCCTTGATGCTTGGAGATTCAAACACGTGAGATAGGGAACACCTTGAACATATAATTTAAGAGCAAGAGCATTATGTAGTGATAGAGAAATGAGTAATTATGCATAAAAAATGTCAATCCTAAGCGTGTGTGTGTGAACACAAAGTAAAGTAAATAAGTATGTGACGTCCTCAGGAGATGTGAATGTGATAAAGGCATCTGTGTGATGCATTGAGTTGGACATCCTAGGGATGTATGTGAACATGTAAAGAAAAGTGAATGAGATTGATAAGGCCTAATCTACTAAAATTAGCACAATCACATGGTGAATAACTATATGTAGTGCACTCTTGATATTTAAGGTTTGGAGAATACCCCACCGACGTGGCGGAATACCCACGACTGACTCGGTAAGATATTCGTGACCTGTACGGTGGCCAATCCGTACACCAGTTGCACATCCCAGGGATGTATGTATATACTTATGAGACTTAAATCCCGTCGCCTATAAGAAAGGGACCTGGGTAGTATTAAATGAATGGAAAAGGATAGAAAATGGTCTAATTAGATGACGATGGAGGGTATTCCATCGGGCGCCCGACGCTATAGTAAATCGGAGAATATTTAAGTTATGATTTAAATGTTTAGGCCAAATCATTATCTTTTATGAGCAGAAATGAGAATAAATGAAACATGTAAAGTAACAGTAACATTCAGTGCATTTATTCAGTCATTTAAATTATTTTTTAGTAAACTCATTGATACATCATGCTGTTAAATATCATGGAATATATGTGAGAGATTAACTTATATGTTCATTGAGTTATTTTCCTTTTGAACTAGGATGTAGCTCACCCTTTAGACTATACGTCACAGGTCCCGTGCTTGCGGCTGCTACTACTTCAGGAGGCGTAGATCCGGAGGATTCGGATTACGTGCATGAGGAGTTGGAGCCCCCTCTTGAGGATTTCTTCTAAAGACCCCTATGTACTTTGATTCAGTTTTGAGAAAGTACTGTACGGCTTGGTATGTCAAGCCCTTTTTGAGAAAATGTAATTATACACTGATATATTCTTTTGGCAAACCATCTCGGGTGACCTTATTTTATCACCGATGGTTCAGGTCAGTTCTTCTGCTCATCCAGGGGCATGGGATTAGAACTGTGTTTTGAGCTTTCGCAATATATATCATTAATGCATGGAGGTTTAGTTTGATTCAGTTCTTATGTTTTATTAAGTTTCGTTGTTGCTTGGTTATACCAATGTTCCATGCAGGATTATGAGGCACGACCTTGAGGGTCGTGCTGATGGCACGGGTTTCGAAGAGCTAAAATTTGAGCTGTCATAGTTGGTATCGAAGCAGTTTCTTTTAGAAATTCTTATAATTCTTGTTCTTGTCAGAGCATAGGGACTTCTGCTAATAAAACATTAGTTTCATGTATAGACCATTATGTCTTCTAGGGGAAGAGGCCGACCCAGGGGCGGTCACGATAGAAACTTACATAGTAGAGATGATTACATTCGGCTACGAATAGAGTACCAATGGGAAACAGAGGGGCTTCAGCAAGTAGTGGCCAAGAGAGCCAAGATCAGGAAGAGAGCCGAGAAAGAGACCGTCAGGATAGAGATCAAAGGGAACAGGAAAGAATAAGAGAAAGAAATGAGGAGAGAGAAGAGCATCAGAGGATGATGCACACTATGGAAACCATGGCAGCCACCATGGCTCAACAAGCAGCGTCCCTGACAGCTCACAATACCATTGAGTAGCATCAGCCACCTACACCTCCAGTAGGTCCTACACCGCCTGTGGCCTCAACATTTATAGAGTTTAGGAGGATGCATCCTCCTAGCTTTTCAGGGTAAGCTGAGCCAATAGCTGCGGAGAATTGGCTGAGTGAGATGAAGAAAGTGTTTAGCGTGCTCATATGCACGGAGGATGAGAGCGTCAGATGGGCAGCTTACATGCTTGATGGGGAGGCAGGCCCTTGGTTGAAGTCTATTTTTAGGACTAGGGCACAGGAGACCCCAGGATTGCTCTAGACGTGGAAAGAATTCGTGGAAGAATTTAATAAATAGTACTTCCCTAAAATTGTGCAAAATCAGATGGAAGTAAAATTTTTACATCTTGAACAAGGGAGAATGTCTGTTAGAGAATATGGGGTTGAATTTATGCGGCTTGCTCGCTTTGCTTCTGATTTTGTAGTCACAGATTTGATGAAAGCAAACGACTACAATGCGGCTTGAGGTTAGACATTAGGGGGAAGGTAGCAACATTTGAGTTGAAGACCTATGGAGAGGTCATGAGCAAAGCCTTAGTGATTGAGGAGGACAATGAAGACAGATATCGGAGAAGGGATCAGTAGAGTAGGGGAAGAACAAATCAAAATAAAGTTGGGAACTACGAGTCGGTGAACAAAACGTCGAGATTTGTACCGTCTATTCAGAGGCAACCGTTCCAAACAGGGTATGTGAGACCGGTGCAACAGACGAACTATCAGAGATTACTAGTGCTTGTGTCGGGGAGGCTGATAAGATATGAGAGCCCTGCTACCACCACTGGAGAAGCAGTTACACAAGTTTTCTCACAATCAGTGTCGACTACAGTGGAGACTTGTGTCAACTGTGGCAAGTCTCATAAGATTGTTGAGTGTAGAAGGGATACTCGGGGTTGTTATAAATGTGGAAAGGTGGGCACATCATTCGAGATTGCCCTGAGATGGCTAAGGAGAGGATGACTTCTGTTTCAATACCACGACCACTACAAGCAAGGAAACCGGTCGTACAAGGAAGAGCTTATGCAGTTACGACTCAGGAAGCACGCAATACAAGCGACGTGATTCAAGGTGAGATTTTCTTTTAAATAAAGAATTTCAATTTCCTAAGAGTTTTAGATAGAGAAGGTGCATGCATATAAGAAGTAAAATAGACTAATTCGCTTTCATAAATTTTGATATATATAGTGTGTTATGTATAAATAAATGTATGATATAGGTACCTTACAATTATACGAAAAGGGAAGTGATGTAACTTGTGAGGCGAGGGTGTTGATAGACCCATGGTCTACCCACTCATTTACTACTCTTCGTTTCACAAAGAAAATGAAGGTCAATCCGGAGACGTTGGATTTTGTCTTAGCAGTATCAATCCCGACTAGGAAATCGGTCGATACGAAAAGGGTTTGTAAATCGGTAATAGTGACCATCAGGGACGGAGACGACTTTGAACTACTGGCGAATTTGATTTTGTTAGGCATATAAGGGTTCAACGTGATCCTTGGCATAGATTGGTTGTTACAGCACTGTACGACGGTGGATTACAAGAACAAGGTGGTCATCTTCCCACCTAATATAAGGAGATCATTCTGATTTCGAGGAGAGAGATCGACAGTTATGCCACTTATTTCTGCAGTCAGGGCTGAGCGTTTGATTAGAAATGGATGCAGTGATTACTTGGCATTCTTGAAAAAAGATAAGAAAGGGAAGAACATTATCTCAGAGATAGCAGTTATGCGAGAATTTGAAGATGTGTTTTCGGAGGAATTATCAGGATTACCTCCAGATCGAGAAGTGGAATTCGCTATCGACTTAGCACCTGGAACGGAGCCTGTTTCCAAAGCACCATATAGAATGGCTCCTACTGAGTTGAAGGAGTTAAAAGCGTAATTGGAAGAGCTCATGGATAAGGGGTTTGTAAGATCGAGTGTGTCTCTGTGGGGAGGACCGATCTTATTCGTGAAGAAGAAAGATGGGTCAATGCGACTATGCATTGACTATCACCAGTTAAACAAACTGACCATCAAGAATCGATATCCATTGCCTAGGATTGATGATTTATTCGATCAGCTCCAAGGAGCAAAGTACTTTTCCAAGATCGATCTGAGATCTGGATATCATCAGCTAAGAGTTAAGGCATAGGACATCCAGAAGACAACATTCAGGACACTGTACGAACACTATGAGTTCTTAGTGATGTCGTTTGGTTTGACAAATACACCTGCGTCGTTCATGAATTTAATGAATCGGGTGTTTAAACTAAACCTGGACTCTTGCGTCGTAGTATTTGTTGACAACATCGTGATATATTCCAAATCAAAGAAGGAGCACAAAGAACACTTAAGAGTTGATCTACAAACCTTACGTGAACACCAACTATATGCTAAACTCAATAAGTGTGAGTTTTGGTTGGAAGAAGTTAGATTTTTGAGAAATGTGGTTTCTATGGAAGGTGTCACAGTAGACCCGATGACGATTGAAGCAGTGGTAAATTAGGAACAACCAAAGATGGTAACAGACGTCCCTAGTTTCCTTGGTCTAGCTGGCTACTATCGACATTTTGTAGAGGGATTTTCTAAAATATCGTGACCTCTTACGAGACTTACAAGGAAGGATGCAAGATTTGAGTGGAGTGAGGCATATGAAAAGAGTTTTCAAAAACTCAAGAAGAGACTCACTTCAGCTCCAGTGTTAGCAATTTCTTAAGGCATTGGAGGGTTCGCGGTATACAGTGATGCTTCACATAATGGTTTGGGCTGCGTGCTAAACCAACACAAGAAGGTGATATCTTATAGGTCAAGACAGTTGAAAGAGCATGAGAAGAACTATCCGATACATGACCTGGAATTAGCAACGATTGTATTTGCGTTGAAGATTTGGAGACACAATCTGTACGGTGAGGCTTTGAGATTTTCATCGACGATAAGAGCCTCAAGTATCTGTTTACACAGAAAGAATTGAATATGAGGCAGTACAGATGGAAGGAGTTTTTTAAAGACTATGATTGCTCCATACAATACCATTCAGGCAAGGCTAATGTGGTAGCCGATGCCTTGAGTCGGACGGGTTCAGCTCAGTTAGCTAATCAGATCATGGGAATGCATAGATGGAAACTATTTGAAGATTTGTCATTATACGATGTAAATATTGAGGTGCAAACTACAGGAGCCTTCTTCACTAACGTATCAGTGAGGCCTATAATCTTTTAGCACATCCACGAGCTACAGATGAGAGACCCGAAGTTAACCAAAATCCGCCAAGACGTGATTGAAGGCATCAAACCAGAAGTTTCAGTGAAAGAGGACAGTTCCTTATTATTTAAGGGATGTCTTTGTATTCCAGATGATGCCGATTTGTGGCAACCTATCCTTGATGAAGCTCACAACTCGAAATATCTTATCCACCCTAGTAGCACTAAAATGTGTCAAGACTTGAGGAAGAATTACTGGTGAAGAGGTTTGAAGCAAGACGTGGCCAAGTACGTGTCACGATGTTTGACGTGTTAGCAGGTGAAAGTCGATCATAGACATCCTGCTGGATTATTACAACCTCTACCCACACTAGAGTGGAAATGGGAGTCAATTTTCCATGGACTTCATCGTTGGACTATTGCGTACACCGAAGAGATACAACACCATTTGGGTAGCCGTGGATCGACTAACCAAGTCAGCACACTTCTTGCCTTATAACACGATGTACAGAGCAAGGAGACTCGCGGAGTTGTATATGAAGGAGATCGAACGTCTGCATGGGATTCCTAGTAGCATTGTCTCGGATCGTGACCCATTATACACTTCAAAGTTTTGGAAGAAGTTTCAGGAAGGCTTGGGTACACGATTAGACTTCAGTTCAGCTTTCCATCAACAAACTACTGGGCAGACAGAGCAGGTGAATCAAGTAATAGAGGACATGCTCCGAGGGTGTATGCTTGAACTACAAGGATCATGGGATCAACACCTACCGTTGATCGAATTTGCATACAACAATAGCTTCCAAATGAGCATTGGAATGGCACCGTACGAAGCTCTTTATGAGAGGCGATGTAGATCGCCTATCAATTAGGAAGAAATAGGTGAAAAGTTTATTTTGGGACCAGAGTTGCTTGAAGATAATGCCGTTGTCATTCGTATGATCAGAGAGAGACTTAAGTCGGCTTAGAGTAGACAGAAAAGCTACGCCCATATCAAGAGAACGAGTGTAGACTACATAGTTGGTGAGCATGTGTTTGTGAAGGTATCACCTATGAAAGACGTTATGAGATTTGGAAAGAGAGGCAAATTGAGTCCCCAGTTCCTTTGACCCTTTGAGGTTTTGGGTTGTGTAGGCGAGGTAGCATATCACTTTGGATTACCACCACAATTTGATCAGGTGCACAACGTCTTCCATGTTTCTATGCTCAGGAAATATGTGAATGACCCTTCCCATATCTTGGGAGGTCAACCTTTGGAAATGCATGAAGATATGAGCATGATAGAGGAACCGACAGAGATATTAGATAGAAAAGAACAAGTGTTACGCACCAAAGTGATTCCATTAGTTCTTGTTCGATGGAAGAATCATTCGGTCGAAGAAGCTACATGGGAACGAGAGGCAGATGTGAGAGCTTGATACCCAGATTTGTTTATCGAGAATTGAGAGCCAAATTGTATCTTTGCATGTATGCTTTTGAATTTGAACTGTTAATATAATCAAGAGTTGAACGTATATGTCAACCTATTTAACGAATGAATGGAACGAATGTGAGTTCTAAATGAACCGTAGTGCAATCCAAATGTATGACTTAATGATGATCGTATTATGGAAATAATGATCAATGTATGCTCCACAAGGCCAAAAGCACACTGACAAGGAAACAGAAGGAAGAAAAGGGAAATGAGAAAGCAGAAATTTTTTTGAGTTGCTGTCAAAACTGATTAATCGATTAATGGATTTTGGAAATCGATCAATCGATTTCGTCCGATCGAACGACTAGCACACGCCAGTGAGATGCAAAACCTGGAAATTTAAAAGCATTAAATTTTGATTAATCGAGTTCAATTCGATTAATCAATTTTTGAAATCGATTAATCAATTTTTGCCTATATAAGTCAGTTTCAGGATTTTTCTTTCCATTCGAATTTCAGTTTGATTTTTCTTTTGGGCCCAATTTTTTTCCCTCCTTTAGCTACCATACCGGTTAAGATTTAGGGCTTTTATGGATCAATTTCAGATCAAAACCCTAGCTATTCGGATCAAACGCACAAGGTAAAACCCTAGCTTTTTTATTTCTTTTCAATTTGAATCACCACAGCCCTAGGTTTTCAATTCTTTTGATTTATAAACTAAAATGCCACCTAAGACTAGGTTAGCTTCTAAGCAACCTACCTCTAAGCTGTCGGTTCGGCGTAAGAACGCCGCGCCACCACCTCCTACACCCTCATCATCATCATCACCATCCGGATCAGATTCCTCTTACTCAACGGACGCATCATCACGCGAATCGTCGCCCCCACCACCCAGAAATTTGCCCCAACCAAATGAATGGTGGGTAGCAAAAGGAATTTAAAATGAGTACATTATAGACGAGGCATTATCTACCAATGCTGATGTCAAGGGTGAAACCCAATGGGCTCGACAATACCTTCTCAAAGCAGGTCTCGATAACCTTTTGAAACCTTTGCACGAGTATTTTTATCCTCAACTAGTGAGGTTATTTTATCAAAACCTAAAGGTGGGTCGAGTGGATGACACTGTCATGACTGAGATTGATGGTCGTCACTACCTGTTCACCAGATGCCATGTCCATGAATCCTTAGAGTGTTATCTCAACCATGTACCCGAGATCACCCTTTTCCCAGCATTCGACGAGGACATTGCTTTTGAAGAAATTATGAATGAAATGATGAGGGGAAACAAAGTATCCGACAAATCCATACAGAGGGTAGACTTACCTACTTACATGTTGATGCTTGATTCAATAATCAAGTGTAATCTATACCCCATGTGTCACGACACAAAATGGGTAGAGTTGGTCCAACAGGCCTTATACGTAGCATACCACGACCATTGGTTCGATGCTACCAAATAGGTCATTGAGGGGATGATATATATAAAGGGGAAGATGATGAAGGGCCCTTTGAGACCTAAGGAGTGTATGCCTTATGCTCAGCTGATTTCAAGCATGTTAGAATGCTACTCTGACGCCCAAGCGTATGCCATTTCTCCTGCCGAGCGGAAAGCCACCACCCACGTGAAGCTTTACTCCATCTCTTCGTGGGGCCATAGCGATCGGATGTTGAAGAAAGCTCTACTAGTTGAGGAGCCAGCACCTGCCCAGGCTGGCAATGTACCACCACTACATCAGGACCCACCAGCAGAGGGGGAGCACCCTGTTATACCACAGTCGGACCACCCAGTTGGGGGAGCGCAGCATATTGACCCTATACAGTCAGAGGGGCAGCCTTTGTGCCACCTACTGCTCCTTCACGATCACCTCCAGCTACTTCTATGCCACCTCACCATCGACGAGTGACTCGCCCCGCACCTACTATAAAGGATGTGTTGGCCAGGATGGAGGCCAACAACCAGCAGATGAATTGCCGCATAGATTTCCTGCTATACCATACCATGCGGTACATCTATCCAGAGGATTACCACTAGTGCATTGCGGAGGAGACTCCTAACACACATGCTGCAGCTGCATCTGACACGAGCCCATTTGGTTCGGGTCCACAGCAGCCAGGTGAGGCTGATCAGCCAGGGGATGGTACGGCGTGATTGTGAGCTTATGGAATTTCTTTTTGTGTTGTAATTACTTTTTAGGCATTGTGTTATAATTAAATTTTTGGATTATAGTTATTTTAAAATTTTATGTATGGAACTATCTGCCATGGATGCCATTTTCTTTTTAGATGTCCTTGTTTTGGATGTGGGTAACCGCTGTATAGAATGCAAATTAAATTTCCATTTGGAAAACTGTTTTCACTTGCAATTGTTCCTCCAAATAATGGCAAATATGATTAGTTTTCATGCAGGATGAGTAGTGTTTCTTGCTGAATGAGATTACATCTGTCTGTGAGTGTGGGTATTCCATAGGGAAGGCCTTTGGGTACATTTTCGAGGATGAAAATTCCCAAGGTGGGGAGAGTGTAACATCTCCAAATTTTGGTCATTGAATAGTATCCTTGGGATGCGTGCCCGACTGGTCGTAGGTTTGACCAAGTGATAGTCAACATGATAACTAGGGTAAAAGTAATCTTGATGTGAATGAACACATATGCGTGGTGTTAGAGCTAGTTTAGAGATCACATACACCTGTCTGGGGTGTATGTGCTTAACATCAAAGCTAAAGAAGAGTTTAAAAGGTTAAATAACTCAAAGAGAAGTTATTTCTCTTTGGATGGTTGGTTGGTAGAGAGTTAAGAAGAGAGAGAGAGTAACATGTGGAGTAAATGCTAGAGGAGTTGAGTGGATTGCGAATTGAAGAAGGGCTTGAGCAATTACTCCGGATTCGACGCATAGAAGTTCATTGTAGTCGGAGCTAGAAGCCCTAGCCTTTGAGCCAAACCATTGAATCAACCAAGGGTTGATTTGAGGTGAGTTTTTGTGGGATTTTTATGAATGTATTGTTGTACATTAACTCTAGGACAGATTGGTAAAATGTTGAATTAAAAATGCAAAAAAGAAAGGGAAGGAAGCTGGACGAGATGCACGCAAAGGGTTGCATTTCTGACCAAATCGATTGATCGATTTGGAAAATTGATTAATCGATTTTGGCCTGGAAGTTAGCTAGGCAAAAATGCCTGAAACTGATTGATCGATTTTAAATCAATCAATCGATTTTAGAAATTCGATTAATCGATTGAAAATCGATTAATCGTTTGAGCACTCCCAGTGGCTGGAAAATCAGAGCTTGGGAAAATCGATTGATCGATTTGATAAATTGATCAATCGATTTTAGAATTTCGATTAATCGATTTGGGATCAATTAATCGATTTTGGGAATTCGATTGATCAATTTTGGTGCTCGATCAATCAATTTAGACAATTTCTATTAGCTTTTATTTTAGACTTTGAGGCTCTCGGAGGGTGTTGTACCTTCTTTTATGCATCTTTTTTATGTTTTGCTTATGCTATGATGTACCGTTGGTTAAGCAAGTGAGTGCAAGCATGGGGAACTGCATTGGCCTTGATGCATGGAGATTCAAGCACGTGAGGTAGGGAACGCCTTGAACATGTAATTTAAGAGCAAGAGCATGTATGTAGTGATAGAGAAATGAGTAATTATGTATAAAAAGTGTGAATTCTAAGTGTGTGTGTGTGTGTGAATACAAAGTAAAGTAAATAAGTGTGTGACGTCCTCAGGGGATGTGAATGTGATGAAGGCATCTGTGTGATGTATTGAGTTGGACATCCCAGGGATGTATGTGAACATGTAAAGCAAAGTGAATGAGACTGATAAGGCCTAATCTACTAAAATTAGCACAATCACACGGTGAATAACTATATGTAGTGCACTCTTGATATTTAAAGGTTTGGAGAATACCCCACCAACGTGACAGGATACCCGCGACTGACTCGGCAGGATATCTGTGACCGATACGGCGGCCAATCCGTATACCAGTTGCACATCCCAGGGAAGTATGTATGTACTTATGAGACTTAAACCCTGTCGCCTATGAGAAAGGGACTTGGGTAATATTAAATGAATGGAAAAAGATAGAAAATGAGCTGATTAGACGAAGATGGAGGGTATTCCATTGGGCGCCCAACGCTATAATAAGTCGGGGAATATTTAATTTATGATTTATGTCTTTAGGCTTAATCATTATCTTTTATGAGCAAAAATGAGAACAAATGAAACATATAAAGTAACAGTAACATTCAGTGCATCTCTTTAGTCATTTAAATTATTTTTTAGTAAACTCATTGATACATCATGTTGTTAAATATCATGGAATATATGTGAGAGATTAACTTATATGTTCATTCAATTGTTTCCCTATTGAGCTAGGATGTAGCTCACCCTTTAGGCTATACGTTACAGGTCCTGTGCTTCGGTTATCGTTCGGGAAGGTGTTAGGCACCCGATCAACCCGCGTAACGCGGTCTCTACTAATGACCAAAATTAAAATGAAGTAAAAGAAAAGGAAATGGTTCCCTCTTGCCCAAATGGGCCTCCAATCCTATTTGTGCCCCTCCGTTCCTACCAAAAATTTGGTGGTGTAACGGCACAAAATGAGAGGGTAGGGAGAGCAAAAGGAGATAGGAGAAGAAAGGGGAGAGCCGGAGCCCTCGGGCCCTTGTAGCACTGTAGGAGAGCCTTGCGTGGCTTGCTTTGATGAGCTCTTGAAGGCTTTGTATGGGGAAAAATGGGGTTCTAGCTCTTAAGGCTTGAAGCTAATAGGTAGGGAAGGAAGGCAAGGGGGTCACACACACCTAACCTAAGGGTTTTTTATGAAATGCTAAGGGTGGGAGGAGGTTTTAGAATTCTAGTTTTTGTATGGGAGGGGTGTACCAAAGGGAGAAAGATCTTCTCACTTTAAGCTCTTTCTCTCTTAGGTAGAAATTCTCAACCCTTAAGCAAGAGGGGTGACTCTCTATTTATAGAGAAAGGGAGGATTAGTGAGGGGTTAAAGTCCTAATTGGATTAGCAATTAGGTAATGGGAAATCTAAGGTTTCCTAGGGTTTTTGGAGCCTTAAAATGTGTGGGAAGGTCCTCCAATGGTGGATGATGGGGTGAGACCTTAAGCCACTTAAAGGGGTGCAAATAGGCTTCAAAAGGGTGCAACAGAACTAGCTAAACACACCCCAAAGGTCGAGGTGGTCAACAAGTCAAACCCCAGTCATGAATTTCGAGGCAAAAACTAACAGTTACTGTTCATATGCCTAGCACAACTATTAGTTGTGCCAGGCAAATGTATAGTTAAACAGTGATGAACAGTAGCCTGGAAGGCAACTCGTGAAGATGGGGCCCACTTTTGAATCTGGCACAACTATTAGTTGTTCTAGGCTGAAAATGAGGGAAAATTGGCCCAGCACAACTATTAGTTACGCCAGGCAAAGTTTATTAATGGCGCAACTATTAGTTGCACCAAGTCCCTAAGGGACCCACATGACTTTACATTCATGCCCTCCGGGCTCGGTTTGTCATATCTTTTGACATATACCTCCAATTAGGGCAATTCATGGCTCGTTGGAAAGTTGGAGAAGTCCTCTTTCCAATGGTATATAATTTGATATCAGTAAAAGACCTCAGCTAGTCTTGGTACACCACTCTTCATCCATTGTCCGGAAAGGTTAGGTTTAGGGTTCGAAATGGGTTCTAAGGATCGGGATAGGTTCCTAAGGGATCTAGGGTGAATCCTAGGGTTTGGGGTGATTCCTAAGGGTTCCATATATGCCATCAAAAGCTCAGAATTGCACCTCTCTCGAAAGGTGTTTCGATCGGGCCTTAGGCCAAATTTGGGTGTCTACAAATGCCCCTCTTTGGTATCCGATCACTAATGATCATATGCCAAAGAAAAGAGACATCCGAAGAGGTGCAAGGCATTACTGATGGGTCCGCTGCATTCAGAACGAACTTTAAACATCAGGTGAGTAACACGGTGAGAAAATGAAAGCCCTGGGGTGCCAAGGTAATCATCCGTTTCTCGAGGTAATCGGTTCTCAAACGCTTAGCGACATTATTGGGCATAATCGAGGTGGAATGAGTTGTGAAAGCCCAATAGCTGGGAAAAACATTCGCCTCTCGAGTTGTAAAAGCCCGTTAGTCGGGAAAAATGTTCGCTTCTCGAGATGAGTTGAAGGTGATTGATGTTTGAGATTTATTCTGAATACAACAGTTTCGTAAGTTAGAGGGGTGATCGACCCACATTCAAAGATAGGCGTGAAGTAAACATATGCAAGGCTCCACAGTTTACGTCCAATCCTACAAGGCATTTGACAACCTCATTGGATTATTCGCTGGTGCCCCTGCAGAAAGCAGGGTTCGAGATCTTTGGGCGAACCCATCGATCCCAAAGTTTATTTAGTATGACCACCCGAGCGAAGTAAATAGATGTCACAACGCTTTTTAGGAGTATGTGCCATTTTTTTGAAAATATGCCATGGATCAACATGAGCTAGAGCATCCAACTTCAACTACCTTGAACAGATCCAACCAAACATTGGGTGTCTCCCAAAAAGGGGCATCCAATCTTGGCTTCCGCCGATAATAATCATAAATAACAATTAACTATGCATAACCATGCACCCATCAGGGGCAATAAGCAATAACAAAAGCAATGGAAGCCCTGACCCGAACCCGCCCGAGTACAATTTATGGGGACAAACGACCATCATACGGATACCCAGATGCATGGCGTACACTTTATAGGGATACCGCTGCCCATACAGGTTTTTAGCCTGCAGAAAATAAAAAGGGAAATGATCCCTTCTGAATGCATGGTTGCACATAGTTTGATTGACACATAATCTCATTCTCAACAGGTTGGTCTCAACCAACGATTGACCTTTTCCAATGGAGAATTTGAAGCTTAAGACACTTAAGTTCACACGAATCCAAAACAGAGCGCTCATCGCTCAAAAGATTTAGCAGTGGAGTTGACTCGATCAAAACATTGACTGTTTGACCAGGACTGATACCGTTGCTCCTTCCTTGAAGAAGGATCCAGAATCCAAGGCGTGCCTTAGACTTAGGACATTATTATAGCACAGTGGTGTTGCTGATAAAATATCGACATTTTACCGCATCAGAACACGCATGTGCGTCTCTGTGGGGAATACAGATCTATTTTCGATCTATTTTTTAGATTTTCAAACTATTTTATGTGATTTTTTGGAAATTTGAAGCTATTAGTCTATGTGAATTTTTTGGGATTTTGAAGCTATTATTTTATGTAAATTTTTTGGGATTTTGAAGCTATTATTTTTTGTGAATTTTTGGGATTTTGAATCTATTATTTTATGTGAATTTTTGGGATTTCGAAGCTATTATTTTATGTGAATTTTTTAGGATTTCGAAGCTATTATTTTATTTGAATTTTTTGGGATTTGTTTCGGCTTCTCTATGGGGATTCTCTCTCTTTTTTTTTTTGGACTTTTTGTATTTTTGGTGTAGGATCGAGGTGCTCATCGACCTCAGTCCTCCTTTATTTTAGCACGGCTTCCTCGGCAAGTCGATGGATGATTGAAATGTCATTCCGGGAGCGTGTGCATCTGCCTGGGCTGATAAAAATAAGGAGGAAGTGGGGAACCGGCCCTCCTATCTGGCCCATACCAGGCCCAATATCTGGCCTAAGTACCTGGCACAACTAATAGTTACGTCAGGCCACTAAGGGCCTCAAAATAGCCTGGCGCAACTATTACTTGCGCCAGGTTTGGCTGGGGGAATTTAAACAACCCGAGTTTGGGCTGGGGGGCTTTATTTCAAAGTTTTCTCCCCCTCCCTCTTTGAAACCGAAAACCGCCTCTTCCTAGGGTTTTCTTTCATTGCCTCCTTGCATGCCTCATTGCAGTTGCCCTGCTTGTGCAGATCGAGTGCCGGCTTACGCTAGATCAGAGACCCATCTTCTTTCAAAAGGTAACCATTAAAATTTCTTTTGATTTCTCTCGTAAATGTTGCTATGATCTTGCATTCTTTGATGAATAATGGTTTATCTTCATTGTATGCTTGTTTATTGATGATATGTTGGCAATTTTTTCATGAATGGTGCCCTATTTTTGTTATTTTGTGGAATTTGTTGGTGCCTAATGTATATATATATACTTTTTTTTTATTTGTTTTTATTTGTGTATATAGAATAGACTTTATTTTTGTTATTTTTTTCTCTTCTTTTCTTCCTTTTTTTGTATGTTTTTATTTTTGCATATATTGGATTTTTGGTCTTTTCTTTTTTGAACACTAATTTAGGAAGGAGGGATTGTCGGTTTCTTTTTTTTGAAAATTAATGGAATGGTTTTTGACTTCCCTTGGAATCAAGGGATTTTGGGAAAAACAACTAAGGCATTTTTGTTATTTTTGTGGTTGTTTTTTTTTTCTAATAGTAAGGATTTTTTTTGTGGTTTTGTTTATAAAAGAAAGGCTTCTTTTTTTTGGTTTTCGATTTTTAGGAGCATAGAAGAAAGGATTTCTTTTGTTTTGAAACATAAAGGTTTTTTTTTTTCGCTTTTCTTATTTCTTCTTCCCCTTTTTTGCTTAAACAAAGTAAAAGGTTTTTTTTTATTTTGTTTTTGTTGTTTTTTTTTAAAGATCAAAGCAAAGTAAAGGTTTCGTTTTGTTGTTTTTTGAAAGAACAAGGTTGTACGTGTATCTCTGTACTTGACCAGCTGTGATTAGCTTGTTGCCCCAGTATGTCAGGCGGTGATGAGCACATTCCCGAGGAGGGCCCCGGGGAGGGACCCGAGATTATTTGTGGCCCGCGGGGGGAGGAGTTTGTCTGGGTGGAATGGAGAGCGGGCCCATGGCTCGAGATGCAGGGTGAGGCCGCCCGGGTCTGCCTCCTTCACCAGCAGCACACTCATATTTCAAACTTTGGGATAGCGGGCAAGGTAAACGAAAGGTTCAATTCATTTCCGTTATGCACTCTTTTTTTTGTTTTTATCTGATGTGCATTTTCTTCAGGTGCAGGACCTGCCCAATATTGTGTTCCACGGGGGGTGGCTCAACTTTCACGAGTTCTACCTCTACGTTCCCCCCGTAGTGAAGGTCTTGTTGGAGCAGGCGGGCTTTGGGGAGTTCCTGTCTTGTCCCGCCATGAGGGCTGACGCTACCTATTTGAAGGCCCTGATTGAGAGGTTCCGCCCTGAGACCATGACATTCCACATGCTGTATGCCGATATGACATTGACGCCCGTCGATTGGGCCCTGATTACCGGTATCAGGATTAGGGGGATACCAATATCCGATTTGGCGGTACTGAGCCGGGGGGACATTATTCGATTGATTGGGGCTTATCCTCCTAGCGGGTAGACCCATGGCATAGAGGTCAAGATGTCTTGGCTGACCTCCCTTTTTTTGCTGATGAGTTGGTGGACTTGGGTCAGCCAGATAGGGTGCTCTACATCACACCAGAGCGGGCAATCGTCTTAGCTCGCATCACGCTCCTACTCCTGGTGGGCAACACCCTTTTAACAAATGCCAGCGGGGGCCGAGTACTGCCTGGCCTTATTGAGCGTGATGGATAATTGGGGTTACATCCCTAGGCATGACTGGGGAGGAGCAGGGTATGCGTGGTTGATGTATAATTTATCTCGGGTTACGACCAGGGATTCAAAGTCTGCCGTGGGCTGTTGGGCCTCCCTGGAGGTAATTCCGCATCTCTTTGCCCTCGTCAACACACATTCTTTTTTTTTGCATGACTTTTATGTGCCATTGACCTGCTTTTATGTGCTGTCTCTTTAGGTATGGGGATACCACCACTTCCACCCCGGGCGCCCGCTCCTTTTCTCGGAGGCGCTCACCTATCCTCTTCTCAACAACTGACATCAGGCCCGACACCATGAAGTGGGCCTAAAGCACCTGGAAATGGGCCTATGGTCCCAACTTGATTTGATGGTCCCCGAGCAGGTAACAACTCTCCTTTCTTTTCTAAACCTTTGATCATTTTTAGCTTGGAAATTTTCTTTGACTGAGGTGTTGCTTGCTTGGTTTCTCTCCTTTTTTTTTTAACTTGAGCAGTTCCTCCCTGATCCGTACCTTGCATCCCCCTTCTGGGATCGAGCAGCTGTAGGCACCTCCCGCTTATTCAATAATCGCTGTGTCGTGTTCTTCTACGGAGCGTGGGCCAAATTTTATTATTTGGGAGAGCGAGTGGTGGATCAATTTCAGGGCTATTATGCCACACCCGTGGACCCTCCGGTGGATGTCTGGTATCCTATCGGTAGTATCGAGGAGCTCACAGCGGCCTTCTTTAATAATGGGCTCCCTATCCATGCCCTTCACATGCCCGGGGACTATCACCTTTGGTACGAGTGCTTGCCCCATCGGTTCATTCTGCCGCGTTTTGTTCCTAGTGCCAATTTTCTGACATTTGGCGGCCCGCTTGATCAGGTAATTTTTCCTCTCTTGGATTAGTTCCCTCTCTGCTTTTATTTGGCTTTTGCCCCCCTCTAAGTGGATCTTTATCTTGTTCACAGTTCACCCCAGGGGATTATTCGGATGGTGAAGGGGAACCTAGTGCGGCTGATATGTCGGGGGTGGATCCCTTTGGTGTTGATCCCTCTGGCGCGGGTCCCTCGGGTGAGGACTCGTCGAGTGCTGGTCCGTCAGGGACTTCTCATGCTGGTATCCCTGTTGGTGATCCCTCTGTAGTCTATGGGACCTTTCGGTGCCTTGATGATAGCTTCCTTTCGAGCCTCTGCGCTGATGTAGATAGGCAGGCACGACTCTGTCGAAGCGGCTCGCGTTCCTCCTCCTGAGGTGGTCCTAGGGGTAAGTCCTTTGATGGCCCAACGTCTTTTCATTTCGATTTCTTTCTGCACACGCTTTTAGGGTCGTCCTGACCTTTGATATTGCATTGTTCTGAATCTAGGACTTCAACTCGGCCATGGAGTATGCGGGAAACCATCGTCACCTAGCGGAGCTTAGGGAGGTCGAGACGGTGAGTGCCTTGCTGTTCTATTCCTCTTTATTCAATTTATCATAATTTGCCCTTTAACTGATTCTGACTCCTGACTTTGGTTTGTGATTTGCAGCGTGCTCGTGCTAAGGAATCGCGCTCCTTGCTCAATAGGATCTCACAGGCGTGGTCTAGGGTGGGGGACATGCAGACTTTTCAGAGTTCTTCTCGTCGTCGTAAGAAGTCAAAGGGCGCCAACTAGGAATAGGCTATTAGTTTCTTTTTGGAAAACTCAGTATTTTTTGGAATTTGATTTGGATCTGTTTTAAACAATTTGGGGAATGGTCGATGTGGTACTTTGGGAACAAATTTTATTTTTATTATCATTTGGGAGATAGTCTTGCTTTGATTTTATGCCCTGATTTCTTGGTATCAAATCTATTTCTCTGCAGGATGTGTTGGCCAAAAATGTCTTTGGAAAGTGACCCCCTTGGGTTGCATGCCTTGATGTAGGATAGGTCCTGCATATAAATAAACAGAACAAATGCTTAGTTAAATGAACAGGGTATGTGAAGCAAACAAACAAAAGGGGTGTAAGTCCCCTAAGTTAGGTCCCGAAATGGCTGAGGAGGGGGAGCTCGGAGTGTGGCGCAACTATTAGTTGCGCCAGGTCAAAACTTGGCTGATTTGTGCTGGCGCAACTAATAGTTGCGCCAGGCAAGAAAGGGGGCAATTTATGCTAGTGCAACTATTAGTTGCGCCAGGCAAAAAACAGGGCCAAAATGCACTGGCGCAACTATTAGTTGCGCAAAGTTTAACCTGGGGAACAGTGGACCTTATATACCCGAGTTAGTCCAAAAGTTAGTTCTTCTATTTTTTTGTTTTGACATGGTCTCTTTGACTGGTTCTTTTTACCCTTGCTTTTTCAAGGCGGGTCCATCATCATACATCGATTTTTATCTTCTCAAAAAAATCCTGTACGTTCATGGATCCGCTTTCTAGCCCTCCCTTACACGGAGGGCCCGGAGTCAATTTCTCCCCTTTGTTGGGCTTGGGGCCCAAATTTTTAATGGCCTAGTTTGGGAGCTTGAATGAGAGTGAGCTTGCCGACTTGGAGCACCTTGGGCTATCTCTCCTTCCTTCCTTCCTAGAGGTTCCCCTTCGGTGGGAACTTCTTCATGCTGCCGCTTCATTTTGGGATGTGAATTTCCACACATTTTGTTTTGGGAAGCGGGAGCTAACCCCAACCCTTGAGGAGCTATCTAATCTGTCTGGCCTGAAACTTCACAGGGGCCTTGCAAGAGTCATGCCTCGGCCGGGCTATTCCAAATTCGTTCACCTTACTCTCGATTTGAAGAAATCTGAGTATAAAAAAAAGTCTCATTAGGGGACCCACGAGGTGTTCGCTAAAATTCCTCAAAGAACTTTTCGGTGATGAAAGCCTCCGAAAATTGCCAGTTAGGAATGTTTTTAACGTGAAAGCTCTAGCACTCAGTCTCATCTCTGAAATCCTTTTCTTCACCGGGGGAGAGAGCTTCTCATTGACAGCTTGTGATATTTTGGTGGAGCTGGAGGCGGACCGGTCCATGATGCATTTAGTGCTTGCCGAGCTATATCGATGCCTTGATTCCTTTGCTTTGGGTAAGGTGGAGGGCCTTCGAGGATGCCCCTTGTTGCTTCAGGTCTGGTTGGGTGAGCATTTTGCTGTTTTGGGGCCCGTGCCCCGCTTTTATATTGCCCGAGGTGAGGTGGTCCAATGTTTTCTAGGTCGATGCCACCTACTCCCCCAGGGCGATATGTCAGCTCTGAAACTTTGGTTGATCGATGCCGAGTTGACATGGAGGCTCCCTTGGCTGGACTGGACCTTCCCGATAATTCGTAGTAGAGATCATGAGGGCATCACCCTCCTAGGGTTGACGAGCAACACCTTTTACTTCCCATTTCGAGTGTTGCATCAGTTCGGCTGCCCTCAGCAGATGCTTTGTGTGGCCAGACCCCCTTTATGTGATTTGATCTTTTCTAGGGGGTCCTCTGGGAACATAGATCGGATTGCTGCTCTTTGGGAGACGCGTCAGTCGATGCTGATGTGTGATATTGAGTAAGGAGGCTTGGTTAGGACTTCTCCTGAGTACGAGGCTTGGCTGTTGACTGAGCAGCTTGCTGTCGATGATCCAGATTTGTCAGAGATTATTGACACTGGAGGTCCCTGGCCAATGAAAGAGACTGCCCTTTGAGCCCTCATTGAGTTACTAGTGGATGAGAAGAGGATCCTGCAAGAACTTTTAGCATATGAAAAGGTTAGGGCAGAGACAACAGAGAGTGAGGTCCTCCGTTTGAAGGGATCACTGAGCGTCGCTTTTAGGGCCGCTGATTCTTCTCGGAAGAGGTTCAAGAGCCTGCATGGTCGTTGGCTGACTGAACGGAATGTTCGAGAAGATAACCATCATGCTGAGATTAGCGCTTTAAAGCGTGAGCTGGGTCGCTAACTCCTTCCTGCACACAGAACTTTTTTGGTATACATATTTTCTTTATGTTTTGGTTGTTTTTGGTTTCTACTTGTAAAAAAGGAAAACACGCTAGTCATCACCGACTATATATTTTTTTGGACGTGGTGTAAGCGGTGCAAAAGACAATTTATTACATACATCTATACAGATCTATTTTTTGTTTTATTTATTTATTATTATTATTTTATTTTTTTTGGTGCCTTAATCCTTGGGTGAAACCTTGGGAAACCCTGGGTCCACCTTTGAGCATGGTTGAACCCTTTCTTTGAAGTCGGATCTGGGTGGGTTTTCAATTTTTTGCCAAGGCCGGAACGTTGATTCCTTTGGGTGGAGTTAAACCTTTCTCCTTGCCTCGGGTCATACGTTTGATGGTGCGGGTTTCACGAAGACAATTCTGGTTGGGTCCTGATTCGAACTAGCATGAGCGGCCCCTAAAAGGGATCAGGGAGAGTAACCAAGAAGGCTCCTCAAACATCAATCCTCTCAAACAGTCCAAACCTTTCTTTTTCAATTTTTATTTATTTTTTTAATCTCTCTTTTTTACCCGTGGCGCCCTTTCGGGTTTTCTCCTCGTCCATGGGTTTGGCTCTCTTACCCCAAGCACCCTTTCGGGTTTTCACCTAGTCCGCACAAGCTCGCTATTTTTACCCGTAATGCCCTTTCGGGTTTTCACTACGTTCATCTTGCTTTGAGCTTGTATTTTTATTTTATTTTATTTTATTATTCTTTTTATTTTCTTTTTTTCAACAGCCACGACATAGACGTTGATTCCATCATAGCCGACTAGATGGGGTTCTGGTGTCATCTCACGACTCGGCTCATGTTGACTTAACAAATATTATGACTGCTTGCGAACCTACAAAGAGGGCTTCCTTCAGGGTGTATCTTGGCCATGGGTTAGGTTAGGATTTGAAGGTATGCTAGGCTAAAAGGGTTTCCTTGATACGGCTTCAGTTTTCTCAGCATACTTTCTTCCTTAGGGGTTTTACTGTACATGCCCTGTGATTCTTCTACATTTTTTGTTCTCTTTGCTTCATTTCAAGCAATCTCTTTTTGTGGTTTTGCTTTTTCGATTTTGTTTGGATTTTGATAGTAACTCTACTTCATCTTTTCTCCCTTGTTTTTTGGTATATGTACACATATTTTTTTTGGGGAAGGGGTTTATTGAAAGAAAGGCCCAGGCTCAAATGGGGTAGTAAAGGATATCATCATTTTTAGGGACACTTTTGGGCTACTGTGCTTGAAATGATGACCTCTTTTGGGTGGTTCTTAAACAGTTACGTATCTGTTTCATCAACACTTACCTTATCGTGATGGACTAAGAGTAGAACCGTCGGACATATCCAAAATTGATGGGCTCAGGCAGATGATCTCCGTCCATGGTGGCGAGGCGGATGGCGTATCCTGACAGCACCTCTCGAATGACATAAGGTCCTTCCCAGTTTGGCTTGAACTTTCCTCTTGGATTGGCATGGAGGGATGGGAAGATCTTCTTCACCATAGTGTCTCCTACCTTCAAATCTTGACCGCGGACACGTTTATTGTAAGCGCGTGCGATTCGCCCCTGGTAAACTTGAGTGTGACACAAGGCTAGGAGTCTCTTCTCATCCAATAAGTTTAATTATTCAAAGCGAGATATCTCTCTCTCAGCTTCAGGTAAGCCTGATTCTATGAGGATTCAGAGTGAGGGTACTTCAACCTCTACCGGGAGGACGGCCTCAGTTCCATACACAAGGGAGAATGGTGTTGCCCCTGTAGCGGTACGGATCGACATTCGGTAGGCCCACAAAGCAAATGGCAGCATTTCGCTCCAATCTCGATAAGTGACGACCATTTTCTCAAGGATGCGGACGACTGTCTTGTTCGCGGCTTCCACGGCTCCATTGGTTTGAGGCCGATAAGGGGATGAGCGATGGTGTTTGATCTTGTATTGCTCACAGAGGTCACAAATGCACTTAATCGAAAAGTTTGTGCCGTTGTCCGTGATGATATCTTTGGGTACTCCAAATCAGCACACAATATTATTCTTGAGAAACTTCTCAACGTGACTGACCGTGATGTTGGCATATGACGCCGCTTCTACCAACTTGGTGAAGTATTCAATGGCGATGAGGATGAATCGATGTCCATTTGATGCTTTCGGATTAATCATTCCAACAACGTCAAGGCCCCAGGTAGCAAATGGCCAAGGAGTGGCCATGCAGTGAATATCAACGGCAGGAGCGCGTATCAGACTAGAGTGTTCTTGACACTTGTAGCATTTTTGAACATATTTGCAAGCCAAAAGTATCCCTGCCGTAGGATTTTCTTAGCGAGCATGTGACCGTTGACGTGGGCACCGCATACTCCCTCGTGAATCTCCCTCTCAGTAAGGCACCTGAGTAAGATATTATTGTATGATCGCTTGTAGAGGCATTCCCCACAAATGACGTAACCTGTCGCTAAATGTTGAATGGTTCATCGGTCTGTCTTGGATGTACCCTCTGGGAAAGTTAGGGTCTCGAGGAAATTCTTGATATCTGAGAACTAAGGTGGCTCATCATCAGGCTTTGTAGGTTCCACAATCTGGAGGCAGAAGGCCGGCTCATTCCTCTGCTCGATCGTGATCGGCTTCATCTCAACACCATAGGGGATTTCAATCATTGACGCCAAAGTTGCTAATGCGTCAATAAAGCAATTCCTTATCCGAGGGATGTATGACAAAGTCACATCTTGGAAGCAAGCTATCAGATCCTCGAGGTGTTCATGATAGGGGATCAGTTTCTCGTCTTTCGTCTTTCAGTCACCATTCGTCTGGCATATGATTAACTGTGAATCGCCAAATAATCGAAGGTGAGTTACATTCAGATCAAGAGTCACCTGCAGACCAGCAGTGCAAGCTTCGTACTCAGTCATATTGTTAGTGCAAGGGAAGTTGAGCTTGATAGAGACTGGTACATGGGATCCTTTCGATGAAATCAGGATGGCACCAACTCCTTGGCCCTCGACATTTGTTGCCCCATCAAAGTGCATTACCCATGATCCTTCTGCTTCTTCTGTATCGTCTTCTGTCATGAACAGGATGTCCTCATCGGGGAACTCAGTTCTCAAAGGCTCATAATCAGGTAAAGGATTGTCGGCAAGATGATCAGCAAGCGCCTGCCCCTTGATCGACTTCTGAGTGACGTACATGATGTCAAATTCAGATAATAAAAGTTACCATCGTGCGGTTTGTCCAGTGAGAGCTAGCTTCTCGAACAGGTATTTTAATGGGTCAATTCAGGCCAAGAGCAGATTCGCCTGAGATAGCAAGTAGTGGCGGAGCCTTTGAGTAGCCCATACAAGAGCCAGGCATGCTTTCTCCATATGAGAGTAGCGCGCTTCATAATCAGTAAACTTCTTGCTCAGATAGCAAATGGCCTGCTCTCTTCTTCCTGTTTCATCATGCTGCCCCAAGACACATCCCATCAAAACTTTTGTCGTGGAGAGATATATCAAGAGTGGTCTCCTCGGCTCAAGTGGTACCAAAACAGGTGGATTAAGGAGGTAGCTTTTGATTTTTTCGAACGCTGCCTGACAATCATCGTTCCATTCAACAGGCGAATTCTTCCTTAGTAACTTGAAGATTGGTGTGCAGATTGGAGTTAGCTGTGTAATGAACCGACTGATATACTATATTCTGCCCAAAAACCCTCTCACCTCTTTCTCGGTAGACGGCGGTGGCATTTCAGTGATGGCTTTGACTTTAATTTGGTCAACCTCGATCCCCCTCCTGCTGACAATGAACCCTAAAAGTTTTCCTGACATAGCACCAAATGCGCACTTCTGTGGATTCAGTCGTAGTCGATACTTCCTCAGCCTTTCAAATAGCTTCTGAAGGTTTACCAGATGGTTGCTTCACTCCGGTGATTTGGCTATCATGTCATCGACATATACTTCAATATCTCGGTGCATTAGGTCATGAAATAGTGCAGTCATAGCTCTCTGGTATGTTGCACCGACATTCTTCAGCCCAAATGGCATGACTCGATAGCAAAAAGGTTCCCTAGGGGGTAATGAACGCTGTCTTCTCACAATCAACCTCTGCCATTTTGATCTGATTGTATCCTGAGAATCCATCCATAAATGAGAGCATTCCATGCTTAGCTGTGTTATCAACCAAGATGTCAATGTGTGGCAATGGGAAATCGTCCTTTGGGCTCGCTTTGTTCAAATTGCAAAAATCAATACACATGCGGACCTTTCCGTCCTTCTTCGGTACAGGTACGATATTGGCTAGCCACTGCGGGTATTTGGATACCATGAGAAACCCTGCGTCATATTGCTTGATGACCTCATCCTTGACTTTCAACATCCACTCAGGTCGGAGACGTCTCAGCTTCTGCTTGACTGGCTTCATATCAGGGTAGAGGGGTAACTCATGCTCGACCAAATCAGTATCAAGACCATGCATGTCCTTGTACGACCAGGCAAAAATGTCTTGGTATGACCAAAGGAAATCGATCATGCTTTTTCTTTCCTCAGGAGACAGTGACATTCTGAATTTTGTTATCCTGGGAACCTCCTCAGTTCCTAGATTGATGTCTTCGATCTCTTCGACAATGGGGGTAGGGCCATACTCAAAGTCGGCAAATCGGTCAAGGAGCTCATTGGGGAGCTCCTCGAAGGGGACATCCTCGTCCAGACTCGTGATCCCTACCTCTTCTTGTATTTCTATAGGGAATGGGTCGATTTCACGTGGGACGAGCATTTTGATTAAGGCATCCTTTTGTGGGTCATTTTCTGGAATTTTAAATGACAATATATTTAGACTTTGGATTTTTTTAATGTTTTTGGGATTTTATATTTTTTTCATGTTTTTGAGGTTTTGTATTTTTTCCATGTTTTTGAGATTTTGTATTTTCTCCATGTTTTTGAGATTTTTGTTTTCTTCGAAGACAGACCCTTGGCAAGGCGAGTTGCTATATACACAAGATATTGCTTACCAAGGGCTTCTCTCACTTTTTATAGGTTATTTTTTTTGGAGAAACGGGTGCCAAATGTTAGGCCACTCCCCGCTTCCAGGGTTTGGGGCAAAGATGCTCAGTTGCATACCTGAGGGGCCTCTCCTTTACTTGTTGGGATGGAGGGTGCTGACTGATATGGCTCATTGGAGTTAGCCTCAATCATATTGATCCCCATTTCGTTTGAGATCATGTCCTAAAATGATAACTCGGTTTTGTGGTGATTCACCACAGGGGGGTATGTTCAGGTACCGACCGTCGTTCCTCTAAAAGGGACAACGCGGCCAAATCTATCTCCAAGCTAGGAAGGGAGATCTGGGGATTGGTGGGATGGATTAGAGTCAAATGGGTTGTCCCATTTTGATCGATCTTTACGACCCCTGTGCTGACAAAGGAATCCCTAATGTGCGGCCTAGGGCGAGGTTTCTCTTCTATGTTAATTCCTCGACCTCTTGCAGCTACGGCGACCCTGACTTTCTCTTTGGCCTCTCAGACCTCTTCTTCTGTGGGCTTGTATCCTAACCCGAATCGGACCTTCTGCCCCTTGGCGACAACTGGCTCTTTTCTTCCTTGTAATCTGGGTCCTAGACCCCTTCCTTTCTGATAACCTCACTTTTGGAGCATTGTCACTGCCGCTACCATACCGCCTCCTGTTTTAGGCATGATGCCTTCGATGGGCTCTGGGAGTATTGCCGACACCTCATACTCAAAACTGTGGAGGTCGACGTCCTTAGCGGTGTGTGGCACATCCAGCATATTGGGCTTTTCAACTCTATTGGCGGCCTTTTCTTTCTCACTGTGCCCCTCTCCGATAACTGTGATAATCTTATGCCCAGATGCAAATTTGAGTTTCTAGTGCAGTGTGGAAGGTATGGCTCCGACTTCATGTAGCCACGGGCCCCCCAATAACAGGTTAAATGAGGATTTGATATCCATGACTTGAAACTAGGTGGAAAAGGTCATTGGCCCTATCAACAGCTCAAGATCAACTTCTCCCATTATTTCTCTCCTGGTATTGTCAAACTCTCTAGCACTGGTTCTGGTGGGTCTTAACATGCACAAATCAACCCCGATCTTGGTAGCGGTTCTTAACGGGCAAATATTCAATGCAGACATATTATCAATTAGCACCAAGGGGATAATCATATTTCCAGACTCAACGATTATATTCAAAGATTTAGAGTGACTTCCTCCTTCCTCAGGTAAATCAGCATCAGCATTTGGAGCCATCACTTGACCAATTATCTGTCCGACTTCATCCGAGCTAACTTGAAGTGATACATGTGCATTTTTTAATGCCCCCATTAATGCTTGGAAATGGAGTGGAGATGTCATCAACAGATCCCATACAGTGATATGGGCAGGCATTCTTCTTAGTTGAGTCTCCAGTATATGATCTCGACTCATCTTCTCGAAGGGGTTCACCGCGCTGTCTTTCTTTCCTTCGGGTTGGGCCTGTGCTGCTACTGGTACTTCTGGCTGCTTTGATATCCTCCCTGATCTGGTAATAAAATCTACTGCCCCTTCTCTGCTGCTGCTGTCGGCATTGACATTTATTTGTTAGTAGCTTAGCGGGACCTAATGAGGATCATATGTGGGTCCTGAGATCTGGAAAGGTATGGCTACCGATACTTGAGGCACTTGTACTGTCGACTTAGGAGGTATGGGCAATACTTGATTCACCTTGGTGGTAGCGGGTTGGGTGGAAAGATTGGGCCAAATGGGGGTGGTGAAGCTTGAGGGTGGTGGCATTGGAGGGAAGGAGGTAAAAGTAGGCCATTGATAGCTTGTGGGTGCTGCGGCAGATAGGGGGTTTGATGGGCCGTCAGGTAATTGATCGGGGTGGTGGAGTTTGCCAGTGGCTGAACTGGGGGTGATGGGGTGGACGCAGGCCATTGATAACTGATGGGTGTGGGTGTTGGATTGGGGGCCTGGTGGCTTAGAGGATAATCAATGGGGGCTGTGGTGTATGGTGGTAATTGAAATGGGGCGGGTGCGGGTGCAGGATTGGGGGCCTGGGGGCTTATAGGGTAATTGATGGGGGTTGTGGTGTATGGTTGGTATGCATTGATATTTACATAATTGACGAGTGTGGTGGACGAAAAGTATCCTGGAGATCTAAGGGTATTGTAGGGTTGGGTTGGGGAAATATTCAGACAAATTTAGGGGTTCAATTACCCCAACATTCCTTTCTTCATTATTCCTCGACAATGGTGCCACATAATTCTCCCGATCACTGATATAATTGGATGGGTCAAATTCAAACTCCTCCTCATCTTCTATCATTCCGACGGTGGGTCTGGGACCTGCTCCTCCGGTGGGATGTGGGGGTAGTGGCACTTGATGAATATTAGCATGCTGAGAGGGTGCAGGGGGAATGATTTTCTCAGCATCGATCAAATCCTGGATGGCGTGCTTCAATAGGAAGCAGCGATCAGTAGGGTGACCCGGACCCTGATGAAAATTACAGTGGGTATTTAGGTCATAGTTCCTTGTGATCGGGTGAGGAGGAGGTTGTGGTTGGCAGATAGCCACTAATCCCTTTTCTACTAATAGGGGTAAAAGTACACTCAATGATTGCCCCAGAGGTGTGAAGACTCGGTCGTAGCTGGCTCTCCTCTGTTTTGGGGTCCTTTGCATTCCTTGCCCATTCCCCATTCTTTGCGTCTGCTCAGGCCTAACAAGTGCTAGTGGGGCAGCCTGAAATTAAAACAGGGTTGTATTATTATTGGGCCGGGTATTGACTATGTTCTGGACATCGCCCCCTGTTCTCTTCTCGTTCCTTTACTCTAAAAATCTTCTAGTCCCACTGGGTCCACTTGACATATTCTTATTCAGACGCCCCTCCCTGATGGCGTCCTCGCATCGGTTAGCATTTCTCACCAGATCAGCAAAGCTGGTCTGCTACTAATATACTAAAAAGTTCAAAATCACTGGCAGAGTGTTCTATGAAATCATCTCTATCTGTGCATCATTAGGTATTCTGTTCCTGACCTGAGCTGCCAATGCTCTCCATCGCCCCAAGTAGTCACTGAAAATCTCGTTCTGGTTCTGCTTTAAATGAGCCAAGTCGGACTTACGTGGATCGATGTCTATATTGTAGACATACTGTTCTTGAAAGAGATGCGTCAAGTCCCTCCACATTTTCATCATAGACGGTTCTAAAGATGTGAACCATCCTAAAGCTGGCCCGGTCAGACTCTTTTGAAAGACTTTTATTAGCAGTCTTTCGTCCTCCCCATATTGGCACATGTCCCCACAGTAGGACTTCAGGTGCGCAATAGGATTGCCAGTGCTATTATATTTGTCGAAGGCTGACATTTTAAATTTGGGGGGCAGGGGGACCTCAGCGAACAGACATAAATCGGTGAAGTCCGTCGCGTGGATTTCAGCACCACCCATTTTCATCAACTGCTTTTGTATTTTGTCTAACTGTTCTTTCAGTTGTTCTGACTCTTTTGATACATGGGTCGCTTTCTCGGCCGTCAGTTGGACTTCACTCTGGGCCCCTAGGGGATGAAAAATTATGGGAGGGGGGTTAAGGCTGGTCAATGCCCCAACATAGGCCCCGCTATTCCTAATCTCGTCCTCTTCATACTGCTAGTTGAAATAGTGTGCAGCGAGGGCGGGATTCTCCTGTTGTTGTTGCATGGGTTGGATGGGAATGACATGAGTGGGGGTTGGGTGAGCCCATTGGGGGTGAGGAAAGGTTTGTTGGGTGATGGAATTTTAGTTTTGAGGTGGGGCCTGATAGGGCCATTGGGTATGGGGAAGGTTTGGAGATGGCCTTGGGGTGTGGGGCCATGGGAGAATTGGGTTTGAGGTATGGCATGGGTTTGACCTGGTTGTGAAGGATGGGTTAAATGTTGGGGGTATTGTGGAAGGAATGAGTGGGGGGTTTGGGTTTGGGCCATGAACCCTTGGCCATTTTGGCCATAGGCCATTGATAGGTTTGCGCTATGGACCCTTGGTGGGTGTGGGCCAGCGGGCCTGGGTAGGTATGGGCCAAGGGCCCTTGAGAGGTTTGGCCCAATGGGCTTTGATGGGCCTGGGCCGTGGGCCCTTGGTGGGTCTGGCCCAGTGGGCCTTGATGGGTTTGGGTCATGGGCCCTTGGTGGGTCTGGCCTAGTGGATCTTAGTGGGTTTTAGGCCATGGGCCCTTGGTTGGTCTGGCCCAGTGGGCCTTGATGGGGTTAGGCCATGGCCCTTGGTTGGTCTGGGCCATGGGCCCTTGGTGGGTATGGGCCATGGGCCATTGGTGGGTCTGGGCCGTGGGCCCTTGGTTGGTCTGGGCCATGGGCCCTTGGTGGGTTTGGGCCATGGGCCCTTGGTGGGTTTGGACCGTGGGCCTTTGGTGGGTCTGGGCCATGGGCTCTGGGTAGGCTTGGGTGGTGGGGCATTGGGTCATGGGGTCTTGGGATATGTGGAAAAACGGGGTTTGGGCTAATGGGCCTTGGGGTATGTGGGAGTTTGGAGATTGGGCCATGGGGCCTTGGGGTAAGTGGGTAATGGGGGTTTGGGTGGTGTGGACTATGGGGGGTTGATGGGGGTCATGGGGAGTGAGGCATGGAGATTGGCTAGGGTATGGGATGGGTTCATGGGGTGTGGAGGAGAGGGGGTGTTTTGAGAAGCCTTCCACATGGAATAGATGGAGATGAGGGATTTAAGGAATGATGGGATATAGATGGGATGGAGGTGGTGGAAAAATTGGGCATGGTCCCGGTACAATCGAGCATGGCCACGGTAGGTGGGGGGGTATGGGGTGGATGAGGGGATGTATTGGATATGTTTTGGGATGATGGGGGGCATGATGAGGAGGGATGAGGAAAGTTGGGCATGGCCCCGGTAAAAATGGGCATGACCCGGATGGATGAGAGATTTTATGCTTGAGATAGGGTGGAAGATGTGTATGTGAATGTGGGTGGATCGGGTCTATAGGGGGATGATGGGAATTGGGGCATGGGTGTGGATTGGGAAAATGGGTTTGGGTTTTGTGTGGATGGGAAATGGGTCAGATTTGGCATGGGCATGGTTTGGGCAAAAGATGGAGAATGGGGGGTAGGACTTTGGATATTTTGGGGGGTAGTGGTTGGGAAGATGGGGGCGCCGAATGGGCCGGTGATGGTAAAGGGGGTTGGGTGAGGGGGATGGTGGAAAAGACTTCTCTCGAATGGGAGTGGCTTGGAGAATGTGGCAGGGATGAGTCGGGATCGGCGTAAGCCGGGTCCACTACCCACGACATTCTACGGGAACGGGTTGGGTAAGGGTGTCTTGGATAAGGCCCAAAAATCCTCCTTCTTCCCCTACGGGACGGCGGAGGGCAAGATGATGCCATTGTGCCGGCACCACAAACTATATTTTTTTTGGGTTTTGATTATATGTATTTTTTGAAATTTTTTTTTTGAAAAAGTTTTGAAAAAAAAAGGTTTCGAGACCTTAGAATTCCCTTTTCGGGTGGCTCTCGTACCTTAATTCAAGACCCACGGCGACGATTCCGATGCGCTTCGGAAGAATCAAAGGAGAACCTTCGATCTATTGAAGGCATGAAAATAGAGGCAAATAACCCAATCCCCCAAAATGAGCCAAAAAGAAGTTGCCCTCTTTTGACCGGTGGGGGCGTATTGGGTGTCGGAGATGGCGGGGCCTAAACAAGGCACTAAGCACACTAATCGGGGGACTCGGGAGGTGAAGAAGGCCACAGATTCTCGAGATGTCATATACGCACCCGAACTAATACCCACGCCTTGGCACTATTTTTACACTGGCGCAACTATTAGTTACACCAAGGTAAAAAGAGTGGATTTTAAAGCTGGTGCAACTAATAGTTGCGCCAGTTATAATTTCCAGTTTTTGCACTAGCGCAACTAATACATGCACCAGGCAAAAACTGCTGCCCCAGAATGTTTGACAGCAGCCACCCACACTTGAAATGAGTCTCTTTTTTTGGTTTTTTTGTGGAAGCTAGGCTTCCGGGAACTAAGCTATTTTTTGGTGATCGATTCTCTCCTCACCGCACCTAAAGGGTTTGAGTCCGGTATAACTCGCTATCGCGCTCCCCAAGGGTTTTAAGCTTTTGGAATGGGCACCCAATATACGTCCGGCGCGAGCGCCTTCTCAGATACTAGGTGGGCTGGGACTTTTCTGAATCATCACCACTAGGGGCTGCAGCCATACTAAGACCCGGGTGTTTGTATGTTTGCCTAATCCCCACCCTTTTAAAAATCTATCCCGTAAAAATAAATTAATTAAGCTCCCTAACTTGGTTCAATTTTAATTTTTTTCAAAGCTTTTTTTATGGAAGTTTTCTTAAGTTCAAAGAATAGGGGTGATGATCCTGTGCTGCCTTTACGAGCCGGCGTCCACTGTTAGGATATGACAAGAAATAAGGAAAAATGACAGGGCCAGTCAAGCGACTAGGTGGAAAATATAAAGTGCTGAAATTTAAAACCGAATCGTAAAGGTAAGTAAGAAAGGTGCCAGTCAAGTGACTAGGCAAAAATTGCTGAAATTTAAAGCCGAAACATAGGGGTAAGTAAAAAAGGTGCCAGTCAAGTGACTAGGCAAAAATTGCTGAAATTTAAAGCCAAAACGTAGGTAAGCAAGAAAGGTGCCAGTCAAGTGACTAGGCAAAAATTGCTGAAATTTAAAGCCAAAATATAGGGGTAAGTAAAAAGGTGCCAGTCAAGTGACTAGACAAAAATTGCTGAAATTTAAAGCCGAAACGTAGGAGTAAGTAAAAAAGGTGCCAGTCAAGTGACTAAGCAAAAATTACGGAAATTTAAATCTGAAACGTAGGGGTAAGTAAAATGACGTAATCAAAGGGGTGAGTAAAAAAAAAAGTAAAAAATGCACTAAAAAATAGCAATAAAAGGTTAGTAAAAATAAAAAATAAATGGGCCAACTTCAAGGGGAAGCTCTACTAGCTAGTCCCTAGCAGAGTCGCCATCTGTTCAACCGTGGGAATCGGGATGATCCCATCGCAACGATGCGCTCTCTAACGAAAAATATAGAGTCGCCACCCGGAGCTTTCGGCATCCCGAGATACCTAGTTCATTTTTATGAGCACCAAAGTGCTAAAAATATGACTCTGAATCCGGTCCACACCAAAGGCTCTTGGGTAGGGGCTTCGGTTATCGATCGGGAAGGTGTTAGGCACCCGATCAACCCGCTTAACGCGGTCTCTACTAATGGCTAAAATTAAAATGAAGTAAAAGAAAAGGAAATGGTTCCCTCTTGCCCAAATGGGCCTCCAATCCTATTTGTGCCCCTCCGTTCCTACCGAAAATTCGGTGGCGTAAAGGCACAAAATGAGAGGGTAGGGAGAGTAAAGGAGATAGGAGAAGAAAGGGGAGAGCCGGAGCCCTCGGGCCCTTCTAGCATTGTAGGAGAGCCTTGCGTGGCTTGCTTTGATGAGCTCTTGAAGGCTTTGTATGTGGGAAAATGGGGTTCTAGCTCTTAAGGCTTGAAGCTAATAGGTAGGGAAGGAAGGCAAGGGGGTCACACACACCTAACCTAAGGGTTTTTTATGAAATGCTAAGGGTGGGAAGAGGTTTTGGAATTCTGGTTTTTGTATGGGAGGGGTGCACTAAAGGGATAAAGATCTTCTCACTTTAAGCTCTTTCTCTCTTAGATAGAAATTCTCAACCCTTAAGCAAGAGGGGTGGCTCTCAATTTATAGAGAAAGGGAGGATTAGTGAGGGGTTAAAGTCCTAATTGGATTAGCAATTAGGTAATGGGAAATCTATGGTTTCCTCGGTTTTTTGGAGCCTTGAAATGTGTGGGAAGGTCCTCCAATGGTGGATGATGGGGTGAGGCCTTAAGCCACTTAAAGAGGTGCAAATAGGCTTCAAAAGGGTGCAACAGACCTAGCTAAACACACCCCAAAGGTCGAGGTGGTCAAAAAGTCAAACCCCAGTCATAAATTTTGGGGCAAAAACCAACAGTTACTGTTCATATGCCTGGCGCAACTATTAGTTGCGCCAGGCAAATGTATAGTAAAATAGTGATGAACAATAGCCAGGAAGTCAGCTCGTGAGGATGGGGCCCACTTTTGAATCTGGCACAACTATTAGTTGCGCTAGGCTTAAAATGAGGGAAAATTGGCCTAGCGCAACTATTAGTTGCGCCAGGCAAAGTTTATTACTGGCGCAACTATTAGTTGCGCCAAGTCCCTAAGGGGCCCACATGACTTTACATTCATGCCCTCCGGGCTCGGTTTGCCATATCTTTTGACATATACCTCCGATTGGAGCGATGTTTGGCTCGTTGGAAAGCTGGAGAAGTCCTCTTTCCAATGGTATATGATTTTATATTAGTAAAAGACCTCAGCTAGTCCTGGTGCACCACTCTTCATCTATTGTCCGAGAAGGTTAGGTTTAACGTTCGAAATGGGTTCTAAGGGTCGGGATTGGTTTCTAAAGGTTCAGGATAGGTTCCTAAGGGATCTAGGGTGATTCCTAAGAGTTTAGGGTGATTCCTAAGGGTTCCATACATTCCATCAAAAGCTCATAATTGCACCTCTCTCAAAAGGTGTTTCGATAAGGCCTTAGGCCAAATTTGGGTGTTTACAATATGGTCAAAACTTTGAGATCAAGTATACCACACTGCAAGCTCTTCCAAATTTTCATGGGCTTGATCGTGAATATCCTTATCAACATCCCATGTTAAAATCTTAGCACTTTATGATGAGGTTGTGAAATTATGGTTGTTTCCCTTCTCTCTCAAAGACCAAACAAAAGAGTGGCTTACTTCTTTACCTGTTGGTAGTATTACCTCTTGCGATAGACTACAGGCCAAATTTCTAATCAAGTATTTCCTGATTGGTAAAACTAACCAAATTCGCCAAATAATTCAAACCTTCCGACAATTTCCTGGATAACTATTTCACGAGAGTTGGGAATGTATGCAAGATCTCTTGCAGAAGTGCCCTCATCATGAAGTGCTCAACCGGTCTATAGCCTAGAGTTTCTGTCAAGGGTTAATTGAGGGTAACCAGTAGATGGTTGATGTTATGAGTGGAGGGACCTTTATGACCAAGAATGGATGATAGTCTTGGGATCTTTTTGAAAAGCTGACCGATAATTCCTTGCAGAATGCAAAAGTCTGATCCCGATGTGATTCGTCACACTCCTCTCGCTAGGGGTTGTCTTAACGATGTCAGTTTTAACAAAGTAATGAAGGAGAGTGACATCAGTGCTAAGGTAGAGGTCTTGGAATAGAAACTCGCATCCTTGATGACTACTAACCCGCAGTGGAGAAACCATCTAGGTTTCAACTATGGCTCCACAAGTCGGACACAACAAGGACCATGTGTTGTGCAGCCCCGATATCCTCCTAATAAAATTTTTAACCAGCCATACCCCCCACCCATGAGACCACAAGAGGCTATTGTGCAGCAACAATGCAGGACACTGAGTAGCGGAACTGATGCCACTGTTATTCAAATCCTTCAAGATTTACAACAACAATCGCATCACCATTCTAAAGATCTATCACAGCTAGCACAGTTCTCTCAAATTTTACACTCACACACTGATCAGTCACAAAATATACCATTTTATCACCCTTAACTTAGTGATGCTAGGACTTAATTTGCTACTAACAAGTTGATGATATGCAAATATTAAAGAAAAATAGTAAAAGAGAGCCATAATGTTAATCTTTATCAAAGTGAACCCAAAAGAGCAATAAAAAGACGATTAAGCGTAAAAGACAATTCGCTGCTTATGGAAGGATAAAAAAATTATGTTTTATGATTTTACAAACGAGAGAGCGTTACTCATGAAGATCCATAGAATATCATAATGTGTGATTCTTCAGAGAAAGAGTGTAAAAGAAAGGCGAAGAATTGTAATTTTGAGAATCATCTACTAAGGAAGCTATGAAAGATAGAAAATCGTGATTTACAATTTTCTAAGAAAGAAAAGAAAAAAAGGATAATTGTGAATTACGATTACGATTATAGAAGCTTTCCTGTTACTTCTATTGCTGCTGATCACGTAAGAATTTCCACCACCAAGAATAGAATTAGAAGAACTCTGTAATTAGAAGTTTGGCTAATCACGGATCTGAGAGATTGATGAAGAAGAATCTTAAAAGGACTCTACTGCTGCTATTAAGGAAAGAAATCTAAAACACATCAAACATCCAGAAGGAAGGAAGAATAAAATTTAAATTAGAATTATTTTAGGAATCTTTTATTTTAGTAGTTTATTTTATTAGAATTAGTTCACTGTAAACCGACTTTTATGATATATAAATAAGAGGGCTCAGCATAGGAATAATTATCGAAGAACTTCATTTCATCCACAGTTCTCTGAGGTTTTACTTGACAACCAAGGCTGAGAAGCTGAAAGATCAACCCTTTGGATGGTTCTACTTTTACTTTCTAGTTTAGATTTTATTTTATTTTTAGTTTAGATTTTTATATGCTTTATAAACATCTTTGAATTTTGATTTGAATTGACGACTCAGGTTAAAGTTTGCAGATTAGTGTAACGGTTTTACTTTTCCATCTTCAATTTTCTAGAATTTGATTGACCCCCAGATTTTAGGAGATTGTTGATTAGATTAAATTTATGTTGAAGAATTTTAATTTTTGATTGACGATCAAATTCTGGAAGGCTACAATACAGTGTAATGGTATTTTAAATTTGTAAACGTCCGATAGCTGAAGGTTGAGATTAACGACCTCAATCTGAAGGAGGATTGGGATTTATTTTTATGCAATTAGATTAAAGAACCGATTCTTTTATTCATATTTCTCTAGTAGTTTAGGACTTAAAAGATAAGGATAGTTTTTAAAAATAGGAATATAAAAATCTATAAAAAGATAATCACTTCTTCGTGGGATCGATCCTATTGCTACGCTATAATTTCCATTGTGTGCTTGCAATAGGTTAAGGCTTGATTTTAATCTAAATATATATACTATAAGCCTGTCAAGTTTTTGGTGCCACTGTCGGGGAAGCGATTTATCTTTTATTTTTGTTTATATTTCCATTTTAAAAGTAAATATTTATCTTTCTCTTTTTATACTTCTTTATATTTTTAACTTTCTTTGAATCACTTCTTAATCTTTCGCAGGTTTATTCGGAGCGACGACTCAGAGTCTTAACTTCCCCTGATCAGCGAAGCTCGAGACTTAGATTTGTTCTCTCCCTGCTTTCTAGAATAAAAATTAGATACAATTCAAATTCAAAGAGATATTTATAATAACTGTTTTTAGCCACCCTACTGTGATCTCAGTATGGCAGGAAGAAACCAATATATGGCTAAAACCATAGGAAAATACTATGCATTGACACCTCTTACACCTCTCTCATGTATTCAAATATACCTTGTAGCCAGTAATAGGACCTTCGAAATTATGCCCAATACACTTCAAATACTTCCGACTTTTCATGGGCTAATGGATGAAGACCTCTATTTGCATTTAAATAAGTTCGTGAAAGCATGTACTATCATTCAAATTAAGAACTTAATGAAAGAATCCACTCAGTTAAGGTTGTTCGCATATTACCTTATAGATGAAGCAAAGCAGTGGATAAACTCTTTGCCTCATAATTTGATTGCTAATTGGGAAGGATTGAAACACATGTTTCTTATAAAATTCTTTCCAATCAGCAGAACGAATAAAATTTGACACCTTATTAAGATGCTTTTACAATTTTTGGATGAATCTCTTCAGGAATGTTGGAGTAGTCATAAGGACCTTCTGCACAAGTGCCCTCACCATGGGATTGCGCATTGGCAACTAGTGCTCATTTTCTATGAAGGCCTTGGAGATGCAACCAGGCATATGATTGATGTGGCTTGTGGTGGTATGTTTCGTAACTAAGCATCAGAAGATGCCTGAGAACTATTTCAGACCCTTAGCGAGGAACCGATGCAACACCACGCATCGGGTGAGGTTGACTGGAGACTTTAACAAATATGCTTCCTAAGCAAGAAAGACTTTACAAATTAAAGTCAATGATGAAAGGTTTTTTGAGACTGAAGTTTTGGAAAACAAAAGTTCAACCTTTGGTGGGTATAAAATCGTATCCAACATCTTAACAAGGAGAAGCCTGTGGTCCTAACCATGGCCCAACTCAATCAGTCTCTTGACTTCCTTCTATCCCTTCTTACCACATAGAGGCCCAATACCACACTGCTACAGAGGATACAGTTGTATGCAATAGAGTCGTATTCAAACACAGTTACTTAACCACCTTGGGAAATCTGTTGAAAGATTGGAAACACAGTTTGAGCAGCTATTATCTTTCACTAGAGAAAGTAACGCACTACCTTTACATGCAGTTGGTACCATGGATCAAAATACCAGAAAACCGATATGTATCGTCCGAGCTAAAAATTGGTACGTATCGAACGATACATACCGGAATAGTAACTTTCTGGATGATACATTGAATGTATCGTCCAATATTAGCTATACAAAAGGGCGATACGGTACATTTAATGTACCGTATCGTCCACCTCCGATACCGATACGTGTCGGTATCGAACGATATTTTGATCCATGGTTGGTACGTCTACAGGACGTATATTTATGAGAGGCACATCAACTCCCTCTGTTTTTAATTAATTCCCTCTAAAACCTGTCAAGCTACCGACTCACCCATAGCAAACACTTGTAATATATGTATATAATATTAGAAAAAGAGTCTTCTACAATTTACGATATGTAAAAGTCCAGTCAATTGTAACAATCTCTTTTGTTATGTCACAATCACTTAAAATGTATGAATTTATGATTGCAGGTAATCCATAGAGTCAAATCGTAGTGAGCACGATTTGAAGCATCAATGAGTCTCACTTTCGTTCTATAGAATTGCAAAAGAAAATTCTAGGGAATAGGCAGTTCCAGTGATCGATCTTATCGATTATATTGGAATTCGAACCCATTTAATTCATAGAGGAAGCGGACACGCAATGCATTCAATCTTTCCACTTTGCCACCTACCCAAGCCTATAAGCCTATACCTTGACACGTGAACCTTTTTCCCTTCCCTATAAAACCAGACCCTTACCTTCCTTAAAAACTCATCTCTTTCATCTTTCATCTTTCATACCTAAAACCCCATGACAAAAGAGTAAAACCAGACCGATTATAGTAAACAACTCGATAGAATTCTCGAAATACATAGAGCTGAGCTCCTAGCTGCAGAATAAAAAGTAGATCTGAAGCACCAGCGACTTACTCGAGATGCTGAATAGTCCACTGAAACTACCCTTTACCCTAATCCTAACCCAAATCCGAAACCATATACCAAGAACCCATCTTCCCTCACTTCCTAACCTTTACACCATCACAACCCACCCCGAATGCGAGCTCCTATATGATGATGGTGGGTTGAGTCGTCCCTCACCACCCCTCTCCATTGCTTATCTTCTCCCTTCACTTATGCTACATTCTCTTCATATAGTCTTTGCAAGGGAGCAGTATGGGTGATGGGTGATCTGAAGATGTGCCGGCTTCCTTCTCCTTAATTTCTTTAATCAACTACACTAAGGGTGCAATTGATGAATCAGGGGATAAAGAAGGGCACAGAGAAGTATTCAGTAGCTTTTGGAGAAGTGGTCTTGCCAAGGTGTGGATACTCCTTTGGCAGGAAGGAATGAGAGACTCTGATTGAAGGTAGTTAGAAGCCGATGACCGATCTTTATCGAAGATTTCTTTTTGGATGTTGCTGCAAGTTTCATGTCTACCTTAGTATGTGTTTAGATTTTTCCTAGGTTTACACTCTTTTATGTAAATGGTTTTTCTTCGTTGCTGTTTATTATAAATATTCAGTTATATATAAAATTTTCCTTTTACTAACTATCAATATTTTTTACTAACAGTGTGTGCTACTAATATTACTAACATTTTTTTACTAATATTTTTGTCATTGATATTCCGAGAATAAGTCACGAATATTTTCTCTCAAGTTTGGGGGAGTGTATATATCTGGTAACAGATTTTTTTCCGGTAAATAACCAGTATATCAATAATTTTTTAATTATTTTGTTTCCCCTATTTTTTATGCCATTGAGGGCATTGTCCGATTTAAGTTTGGGGGAACACATAATTTCTGTGTATAGTAGTTTTATTTTTAGTAATTTAAAAAAAAATATTCTCTGATCAGTGCATAGGAATTATGATAGAAGAAATTACAAATCTCGAGAACTTTCGATTCATCATAATAGAAGTTTAATAATTAGAATTTAGAACAGTTATAATTCATGCTTAGCTCATTGAAACACTGTATTAGAATGAATGTTTGAAACAATAGATTGATCTAAACTGTAAAAAATTTGACTATAGTTTCAAAAATTATAAACTAGTGAGATTTTGAGCCATATTTCCTCTTTTATTCTGAGAGAGACAGTTTCTATTCAAATCGAAAAAATTTCTTTGAACTTCTACACTGATATGAAATCTCATATTGCTGAATTTAGAATTGAATTATTCTATGAATATGATGAACTGATTTTTTAGTCTTAAACTATCTATTAGAAAATCAAAGCAATAAGGCATCTATGATAGTAAATCGTAAAGATGATTTGAGGTCATCTATTGTTTAAACCAAAGCCAAAAAACCAAAATCTCATAATATTTTATCCTTTGAATCCATATTAGAAGCCTGAAATGAAATTTCTTTGTACCAAAATTTTATTAACCTTTAATCATATGTACTACCCAAAGCTTTCTACCTTTAACCCTTACAATTTCTGAGAGCTTAGAAGGGAAGAAGGGAAGAAGAGAGAGTGAAAGGAGTAAAAGAAGAACAGATAAAGGGAATGCTAGAAGAGGTACAGAGAAAGAAAATAAAAGAAAATATGGGAAAAGAAAGAAAAATTGTAAAAAACAATTTAAAAAAAAGAAAATTACGATTTAGCAAAATGCTATAAAGAAGAGAAAAATCGTAAAATACAATTTTATAACTGAAGAATTAGGATATATATATATATATATATATATATATATATATAAAGAAATAAATGGGAAGAAGTTATCCAATCATGGATACTTATTGAAGTAGAATAGTAGAAGAAGATAGAAAAAAAAGAGTTAAATTCTCAGAAAAACTTTGAATCCTTTTCTACCTTTCCTTGATACCTTATGAAACCCAAAACCCCATTACAAATTGAAGGAAAGACCTTTCTGATTTACGATTTACAAATAAATAAGCCTAATAGAGATAAGGATAATAGATATTATGAATTGTACAAGGAATCATAAGAATAGGATAGGATTATCTTTTCGATGAAATTCATTTTTACAATTATCTTTGTGACAGCCCAGATTTTGGCACCCCGAAACCCGTGCCATCGATCCGACGCTTAAGGCCCAACCCTTATATCTCGCAGAATACTTGGTATATTCACACGCAAAGCGAAACTAAGCATACGATAATAAAGCAAAATAGAAATGCCTTAATAAAGAAATCTCCACTTCAAAATAAAACAAAAGACGGTTCTAATCCACTGCCAAATGAACAGGAAAAAGTATCGAACCGAACCATCAGTGATAACCAAAGTCACCCTTGATGGTTCGCCACAAATAAGTACTGTATCATAATTACATTATCTCTGAATTTACATGACTGGGCGTACCAAGCCTTACAAAGTAAATTTCAAAATAGCGCAGCTAAGTCCACTAGAAGAACTCTGGTGGAGGCTTGTTCTCTTTCAAAGGCACAAAATCAGAATCCTCACAGTCTTGATCCTCGACACCAACATCCCCACCTGTACCTATGACGTATAGTCGAAGGGTGAGCTACATCATAGCTTAATAGGAAAAAATTGTGATAGCATGCATATATTTTCAACATCACACATATCTTTCATGACATAACACAAATCACATAGTTTTTGAATGATTGACATAATTTAAAAGTATTTAAATTTAATGAAACTAATGACTGATGCACAATTCAAAATCACACTAATTATAAACCAAAAATCATTTTCTTACATTACAAAACATAAATCAATCGCTTAAATAATTCCCCGAGCAAATATAGCGTCGAGCCCCTGATGGAATACCCACCATCGTTGTTCATATTAACCCTTAGCACAATTTACAGAAGCCCCCTCGATGGAGGTGACTTGTCGAACGAAATATTACCGTAGAATGGTAATCAAAGAATAGATATCCTGCCGTATTGAAGCACAAGTTTGTACAAATATCCCGCCGTACCGGTCACAGATATCCCGCCATGTCGCTCACGAGTATCCCGCCATGTCAGTTGGGTATTCAGACATAAACCTCAAATCAAAGTGCTAAAAGTACATATAGTTATTCACCGTAAATTTTTGGGAATTATAATAGTTTTAAAGGATCAAACACTTGCACACACACATATTCACATCCTTGGATGTCACACATTCACATCAATTTGATGTCACCTAGGAATCTCAGACTTCTTATCGAAACACAAGAATGCACATCGAATCACATCATATCACACACATACTCACACACACAAGTTTCTATTAGTGATCACGCATAACTTTCATAGTTAAAGGATTAGGAATCCATGTAAAAACACATCATAAAGCACACATTCATATCACATCATTATGGACATGCTTGATGAAACCAAATATACATGCTAGGAAGTTTTCCCTACCTCACATGAAGTCGTACACAATCTCTCTTAGCTCAACTTTATCTTTCTCATTCTAGCGTCCAAACTCACACCTATTATATACAAACGCATAATTATATATTACAATTGACGAAAAATAGAGAAATGTGAAGTCTCTCAAAGTCCACAAACAAAAAAAAAAAATACCCTAAAATTGTCTAAATTGACCGATCGGTTCTCAAAATCGAGTCTTCCTTCAAAAAATCCACCTTTAAACACATCATCCAGACCCTAAACCAATTAGTTGATCTCATTTCAACTGTTCGGTTTTCCAAAATCGATCGATCGATTTTAGTTCAACCAGTCGGTTTCTCAAAAACCGATTTTACACACTTAGTGTTTTTCCAAATCAACCGATCGATGCTACTTTCGATCGGTCGCTTTTCCAAATAGACTGATCGATTTTCACTTCACAAGTCGGAATCATGTAAGGCCTTATCTTGACAAAAATTGACCAGTCGGTTTTAGGTTCGACCGGTCGATTTTGCACAGATTTCACCCATTTCATGTTTGCACCTCTTAAGTTCATTTCTCTTCAAATTTTTCCCTTTCTTCTTCCCATTCCTCACCCATAATCATAATTAACTATCAACTTAATCTATACAAATTTCATATAAATCTTACCTTCTTAAATCGGTGGATTCCTCAACCCGAGCTTCACAAATTGGTCTTGTAGCTTGAGCTCCAGATTTGCACGCTAGTCAAAATTCTTAAATTAACCACACCATCCATTCTGTCACACACTCACACATTAAATTCAAGTTCACTCTCTCTCTCTCTCTTCTCATTTACTCTCCTCAACCTAACTCATATGAGAAATAAAGTCTCTTTAAGTGTAAAATAGATAAATGTATATATATATATATATATATATATATAGATATAACCTAGACTTAGGTGTTAAGCATATACGCCGATACTAGTTATATACTAACCCATCGAAAGTTCCACATGTAATAAATATTCATCCTCTAGCCCACTTAACGCTTATTCACACATGACCTATACCTTGCACTCACATGATTTGACACACGATCTGAAGGCACGTATACCGAGGTACACTATTCAAAGTCAAAAAAATATCGGGACGTTACATTCACCCCTCCTTAGGAATTTTCGTTCGCAAAAATTGACGAGAGGAGTGTGGCCTCATAGGGTATCCCCACACCCACAGCGTCAAGCACACATATCAAATATCAGAAAGGTTTTCTCTATTAAAGAGAATTCAATCCGTTTACGAGGACTCCACGAGTCAGAACCTAAGTAAAAATCTTAGCAAGGCTAAGACCAATACATCACAATTCAACGACCGAACATCATAAGAAAGTAGATTCTATTCACATCCAAATAGTTACTTACATGTAACAATTAACAAAATAACAAACACAATCAGAAAGTGGCACCCATGCCACAATAGTTTCAACATACATAAGTAAACTCAGTATTCATCACAAAAATATTTTCCAAAATAAAAATTAACTCCAATGACTCCAATAGCACACGACTCACTCAAACAACTCCATCACTATGCGGCACATTCGCAGGTCCAACATCCTCCTCGGCTGCGATATCATCATCTTGTACACCGCTAGACGAAGATGCTCCAGTGGGATTGTACCATGGATCGGGTACATACGCATGAGCATCCACAAGGCAAGTCATATAGTCTTGAGGATAGGTCTGCTGCAGCCACTGATTTTGAACATACTCATAACAATCCAGCCGGTGATGCAACAAGTGATTACCCTCCTCGAGTTGAGTCATACGAGCGAGAATATCGTAGAGAACATGGGTGTCCTACTGCTGTGGTGGGGGCATAGTATCTTAAGCCTATGACTGAGCTAATGGATCAGGCACTAGGGGCTGCACTGGTGGAACAGGTTGAGCTTGTTCTTGGCCTTGCTCTTATTGTTCTTATTGTTGTTGTTGGGGTGGTTCTTGCTGTTCCTGTTGAACTGTGGGTACGAGAGGAGGGACAGGTCCACCATCAGTAGGTAAAACTTTCTTCAACTGATTATAAGTTCGGTTCCAATTTGCAGAGGTATATAGTAGAACACGATCAGTCATTTTCGGCTTGTCATCAGAAATTTGATTTTCAGGCGCCTCAGAATATTCATCAAACATTGTTGAGATCAGCCAAGCATACGAAAGCTTATCTTTTGGCTTCGCTCCCCCTTCTATCAACTTTTCTCGTATATACCGCATTCCTTCAAAAACCATTTTGGTTGTGATAAACCATCGACCCCTAAACGCAGCATACAAAGCCCGCTGAACTTCACCTACCCTTTCAGTGTTATGGAGCAAAGGGTAAAGGTTGCATTTGATTATCATATCCAACATCCAGAGATAAGGAGGCAAGTCAATCCTCCTAATCTCACTACCGGACCCACCTCGTTCCTGGGTCATCTCCCGTCTAACCTCCAAATAATTAACAGGTGTCGCATATGGAGGTAACAAAGGTAAATTACTCCCATACTTTTGATAGCATTCTAGGGCACACGCGGCAAGCTCATAAGTGAATCTATAATCGCAACCATCCACTTTGGTCACAATAATGTCATCAGAACCAGTCAACTTCATGTGTTGATAAAACAAACAAACCAAACACGGATAATAATACTCATGTATTGGCTTTAAAATGTTTTCTAAACCAACTTTGGTGATATATTCCCGGGCCCAGACCATATTTCCTTGAACATCTGGGTCAGTAAATAGGGCCTCATCGACTAGATACTCATATGCAATTACTTTCCTTGCCCACCACTCATTGGGCCGTTTCAAATTGTGGTGGCAGTGGTGAAGAGTGTCGCGAAGATGACTCCGATGACAAAGAAGATGAAGATGAAGACTATGGTGATGAGGGTGGCGATGGTGATCGCGGAGGTGAAGGAGATGGTGGTGGTCTAGATGCACTAGGGCGTCGAAAAGGAAGCTTCAAAGCTGAAGCCTTCGTAGACTGACAAGTTTTGGGCGGCAGCTGTAGGTTTCTTGGAGAAAAAATAAAAACTAGGGCTCTAACTAAGAATTTTAATTCAATAAACAAAATGATGAACTAGGGTTTACCTCAAAGATGAAATTTCGATTTGATTTCGAGGAAATTCGAGCTCAATCCCTTTCAAAAACCCTCTTCCTATTCTCTCAAGAACACCCAAAGAAAAACCCCAAAATCGTAAGCCAACAGAAATTTCAAACCAAAAGAAAAAAAAATTCAACTTATAGGCATCTGTCAAAAGTCAACTAGTCGAACTCCAAAATTGACCGGTCGGTTTCTCACTTAGAACCCCAGTCGCACGATTTCGGCTGGTTGAAATAATTTTGACCGGTTGGTTTAGGGTTCGACCGATCGGTTTTTAACCCGTTGCTGCTTAATACATAAATTGCTCTCTATTTTCTCATTTTCGATTGGTCAATGCTACTTTCGATCGGTCGGTTTTGACTTTCGACTGGTCGATTTGGATAGAAAATCCCAGTTTTTGTTCTCCTCTTCAACTTCTTTGAAGCCTTCACCTTTTAATGAATCTGACTCCTTACACTTGTTGTCAAGCTACACCTAGGCATTGAATCATATACATTCCTTTATAATTCAAATTTAGTTCATACATAATTCATATGCTAGTTCAATTATGAACTTTTACAAGCAAAAATACACTAGTTCATTTATGAACTTTTACAAGCAAAAATTGATACACACGGGTACAACTTCTACTCAACTCTCTACAAACAAATGGGGGTATTGTTCTTTAGGTAGCCTCTTCAGTTGGGTGATTTCCCCACTTGATAAATACTAATGGAATAATCTTAGTACATAAAATTTGCTCGTTTCTATCCAAAATTTGGACTGGTTCTTCTATCATCGTCATGTCTTCATACATCTCAATCCGCTGATCGTCCAAGACATGTGTATGATCTTTAACATATTTTCGGAGCATGGATTCATGAAACACATTATGTACCTGGTCAAACAAAGGGGGGTAATCCAATTCTGCAGGCGACCTCACCAACTCAACCCAAAACCTCAAAGGGCCCAAAGTAACGAGGGCTTAGCTTTCCCCTCTTCCCAAATCTCATAACACCTTTCATAGGCAATATCTTAACGAATACGTGATCGCCAACCTTAAAATATACACTCTTCCTCTTGATATCAGCATAACTCTTATGCCTACTCTGAGCTGACTTAATCCTTTCTCGAATCACACGAACGATAGTGACATTGTCTTCAAGTACTTCCGAACCCAATATGAACTTTTCACCTATCTCTTCCCAATTGATAGGCGATCTACATCACCGTCCATAGAGTGCTTCATAAGGTTTCATACCGATGCTCATTTGAAAACTATTGTTGTATGCAAACTCGATCAATGGTAGATGCTAATCCCATGATCCTTGAAAATCAAGCATACGCATTCTGAGCATATCCTCTATTATCTGATTCACCCATTTTGTTTGTCCATCAGTCTACGGGTGGAATGTCGAACTGAAATCCAATCGTGTACTCATACCCTCTTGAAACTTTTATCAAAATTTTGAAGTATACAGAGGGACACGATTCGAAACGATACTAACTGCAATGTCGTGCAATCGGACGATCTACTTCATGTACAACTCCGCAAGTCTCCTTGCCGTGTACGTAGTGTTGTATGGCAAAAAATGGTCTGACTTGGTTAATTGGTCAACGACTACCCAAATGGCATTGTGTCGCTTTGCTGTCTGTGGTAATCCCACAATGAAGCCCATTGAAATCGACTCTCACTTCCATTCTGGGATGGGCAGAGGTTGTAACAACCCTATAGGATGTCTATGATCTACTTTCACCTGCTGACATGCTAAACACTTCAAAACATACTCAGCTACATCCTATTTCAAACCTCTCCACCAGTAGTTCTTTCCTACATCCTGATACATCTTAGTGCTACCAGGGTGGATTGCATACTTAGACTTATGAGCTTTGTCTAAAATGGTCCGCCATAGATCAGCATTAATTGGTATACATAGACGTCCTCTGAATAATAAGGAGCCATCATCCTTAACTAAGAAATCAAGTCTACTGCCCTCAATCACACCCTATCAGATCTTCACCAACTCTAGGTCTTTCATTTGTAATTCTTGAATGTGTTCAAAGATTGTTGGTCTAACTAAAATATTGGCCAATAAGGCCCCTGAAGCTTGCACCTCGATCTTTATGTCATACAAAGAAAAAACCTCCAGTAACTTCCATCTATGAATTCTCGCAACAAGGCTAGACAACAAAGCCGAACTCTTTCGACTCAAGGCATCTACTACAACGTTAGCCTTGCTTGGGTGATACTGAATGGAGTAGTCATAGTCTTTGAGAAATTCCATCCATCTGTGCTACCTCATATTAAGTTCTTTTTGTGTAAATAAATACCTGAGGCTTTTTTGATCTGTGAATATCTCAAAGGTCTCACCATATATATAGTGCCTCCATACCTTTAGTGTGAATATAACTGTCGCAAGCTCCAAATCATGGGTTGGATAATTCATCTCATGATCTTTCAACTGTCTTGACCCATAAGCAATCACCTTCTTATTCTGATTGAGCACATAACCTAACCTACTGTGTGAAGTGTCACTGTAAACAACAAATCCTCCATTGCCTAAAGGAATAGTTAATACTAGAGCTACAGTCAGTCGCTTCTTGAGTTCTTGAAAACTCTTCTTGCATTCTTCAGTCCATTCAAACCTCACATCCTTCTTGGTAAGCCTCGTAAGTGGTCCAGAGAGTTTTGAAAATCCCTCTACAAACCGCCTATAATACCGAGCCAGACCGAGGAAGCTACGAATCTTTGTTACTATTTTCGGTTGCTCCCATTCCCCTACTGCTTCAATCTTAGCCGGATCCACCGTAACTCCATCCTTTGAGACCACTTGTCCTAAGAAACTAACCTTCTCTAGCCAAAACTCACACTTTCAGAGCTTTGCATACAATTGGGGGTCATATAAGATCTGTAGAGCAATCCTCAAATATTCTTTATGCTCTTTATTGGTCTTAAAGTAGATGAGGATGTCATCTACGAAAACTACTACACACGTATCAAGGTTTCATTTAAACACCTGATTTATTAAGTCCATAAATGATGCCGGTGCATTTGTCAATCCAAACGGCATCACCAAAAACTCATAGTGTCCATATCTGGTTTTGAACGCCGTCTTTGATATATCCTCTGCCTTAACTCTCAACTGATGATATCCACATCGCAGATCGATCTTAGAGAATCTTACGCCTTGTAACTGATCAAAGAGATCATCAATCCTTAACAAAGGGTATAGATTCTTAATAATCACCTTGTTCGACTAATGATAGTTGATACACAATCTCATCGACCCGTTCTTCTTCACAAATAAGACCGGTGCTCCCCAAGGAGACACACTAGGTCTTACAAACTCTTTATCTAGGAGTTCCTATAATTGCTCTTTCAATTCCTTCAACTTAGTAGGAGTCATTCGATATGGTGCTTTTGACATAGGCTCTGAACTCGGTGCTAAGTCAATGGCGAACTCCACTTCTCATTTCGATAGTAAACCTAGCAATTCATCTGGAAAAACGTCCTCGAACTCGCGAACAACTGGAATCTCAGTTATGACGTTTTTCATTCCCTTATCCTCCTTTAGAAATTCTAGGTAAGCACTACATCCTTTCCTTATCAAATGTTCAACTTTGACTGCGGAGATGAGCGGTACAAAAGTCGATCGTATTCTAAGGAATATGAATGATCTCCTCGAATTTGGTCTGAAGGTAACGACCTTTCTCTAACAATCGACACTTGCAAGATGGCTGGACAACCAATCCATGCCAAGGATTACATCAAACCCTTGCATGTCTAACAGGATTAACTCTGCCATTTATTCATGAACATCATGATCCCTTATGGCGATAATGACTGATGATACGTATCATTACACATTAATCAATTTCTGCTAATGACATCCAAAATAAAGTCCAAGTCTTTGGGAACGACCTTTATCTTCTTTGAAAATTTAGGTGTAATAAATGAGTGGGTAGACCCTGGGTCTATCAACACTCCTGCTTGTTAATTACTGAAAAATACTATTTTTCACCTCCTTACCTGACCTTTGATGGACCTTTGATGTGACTAATAATGTGTCTTGAGTGTGTTTTGTAGTTAGCAATAAAGTATAGTCATAGTGCAGACATCCATCTAAAAATGCCAAAGAAGATACCTGCTGCTCCAACATGTGCTCATGCAGCCCAAAAGGCTAGCCATCAAGCAGTTCACAGAGCCTCAGAAGTCTATGGGAATAGCATGTGTCCAACTGGGTATACTTGGGAGCAAGAACAACTGCATTGGATAAAGATTAAACCTCTCAAAAAGGTGATGAGTGCCAGACAGTTGAAAGATAGCACCCAGAGTTGTGTGCCAGCTATGGAAGCAAAGAACATAACCTATCAAGAGGGTAATGCAACTTATCGAGAGGTTCTGGTGAGAGAAGTCAACCTATCGAGAGGTTGGATGCTTAAATATGAAGCTATCGAGAGGTCCCCATAACCTATCGAGGAGTTAAAACTATAAAAAGCTAGCTGAAGCTATACTTGAACCTATTGAGAGGTACTGAGGTGAAGTAGTGGGCATATCGAGAGGTTTATAGCACCTATCAAAGGTTTGGAGCAGAGAAAGAGAAACCTATCGAATAGTGCAGAACAACATGTCGAGAGGTCACCTGATGCAGTATTTTCACAAGGTGTAGAAAGCTGGAATGGAACCTGTCGAGAGGTTCCCCTAAACCTATCGAACAGTCAAAACTAACCTAGTGAAGAATTACCTGAAGTTGCATCCATTTTTGTGAGGATGCTTTCAAGACGTTGAGAAGTGCTTCAACCTATTGAACAGAGGGAAAGAACCTATCGAAGGCTCACCTGGAGCTGTATTGACCTCGTGATGTTGAATCATCCTGTCGAGAGGATGGTTGAAGCCAGTGTAGCAGTTACACAATGAATCCATCCTGTCGAGCAGTCAAAAGATCCTATCGAAGGCTAAAAGAACTTATCGAATAGAGCACAAATGAGAGTCAGAACCTGTCGAGAGGTTCCCTGAACCTCACGAAGCATGATTTGGGAACTTCTTAGTTCCAGCCACATCAGCAGCTCACTTTAATGCTTGGTGCACACGTCTTGAGGCACGTTAACAATCCTTGAGGGTATTTTTGGAATACAAATGAGCAAGAATGAGAACCTTCTAACTCCCTCACATGTACTAGTCCAATTCGAACCAATTGGAGAGAGATTCTAAAAGAAAAATCAGCCACATCAATAGCTCAAAATAATAGAATTATTCCCTTGAGATCTAATTGGCTGAAACAGATCTGAGGACAGAGGAGAAGACTATAAATGGAAGAGAAGTTTCACAAAAGAACATCCAAAAATTGTGAGAGAGCAGAGACCAAAATTCAAATTCCTTTTTCCCTCTAAAATCTCATCCTTCTTCCTTCTTCCCCATTCTCTCTTTAGTCCAACCATGGTTGGATAAATACTTTTAGTAGCTAGGGTGAGGTAGAGCTATAAATTGAGAGGTTCAGGGCTTTGAATGGGGATTAGATGTTGCATAGATTGCAGATCTGAGAACAATGTACTATAAGTTTGTAGTGAATCAGTAAATTATTGGTTGTAAAGTTAATTTGAATCTATAGATCTCTTAATTGCCATTTGATTTTCCTAGATTTAATATCCTCGTGGATGCTTGAGCTTGTAGCCTTGCATCCACAACATCTGTAAGGATATAATTGTTCTAATTAAAACCTGTGAATTGGAGAAAATCTCTACGATGATCTGTGGCCACTAAAGTGGATAGATCATAGCCTTAAGATCAATCCAATTCTCTGGTCTAGATCAGATTTTTCTACCTTGCATTTGAGCTTGTAGCCAGATGAAGGGTAGTTGCAAATCAATCTCTTCCATTGCCTCTAAACTAATCAATTCTCAGTGAAGACCAAAATCCCCAGCTCTAATTCTCCTCCTTTTATTTTAAATTCCCCAAATCCTTTTCTCCTGTAGACACCCAAATTTGGCGTAAGGCCCGATCGAAACACATTTCAGGAGAGGTGCACTTTTGAGATTTTGATAGCATGTATGAAACTCTTAGAAACCTTTTTAAACCCTTAGGAATCATCCCTAACCTTCCCGAACCCATTAGAATCCTTTCTCGGACTAGTATCAAATCTTCCCGAGTAGTGGTTGAAAAGAGGAGTGCCAAAATTTACACAAACCTCTTCTAAAGCTAAATTACATACCATTGGAAAGAGGACTTCTCCAGCTTTCCAACGAGCCAAGAATCGCCTCAATCAGAGTTGTATATCAAAAGTTATAACATTTCAAAAATTAGGCAGAAATTTAGGTTTTTTACTTGGCGGAACTAATAGTTGCGCCAGTTATAGGTGGGTCCCCCCGCGCGGGTTGTCAACTTCTCAAGCCCCATATTTTCATTATATTACTGTACATTTTTCTGGGGCAACTATTAGTTGCACCAGGCATATGAACAGTGACCTCTGATTTTGCGCTAAATTTCGTGTCTGGAGTTTGACTTGTTGACCACCTGGGTCTTTGGGGTGTGTTTTGATAGTTCTGTTGTATCCTTTTAATGCCTATTTACAACCCTCAAGTGGTTTAAAACACCAACCCATCATCCACCATTAGAACCACCTTCACACCTTTCCAAGATCTCAAAATCCTAGGAATCCTTAGATTAGAGATTACCTAATTGCTAAACCCAATTAACACTTAAGTAGTCTCCTAACCCACCCATTTCCTATAAATAGAGCTCCCCTCCCCTTGGACTAAAGGTTGGGAATTTTGGCCTAAGAGAGAAAGAGCTTAAGTGAGAAGATCTTTCTCCCTTTGGTGCACACTTCCCATATAAAAACCAAAATTCAAAACCTCCTTCCCACCCTTGCCTTTCATCAAAAGCCTCTACGTTAGATGTGTGTTCTACCCTAGCACCCTCCCTCTATGTCTTAGCTATCTCCCTTAAGAGTTACAACTCATTCTCAAGTCATTCAAGCCTTCAAGAGCTCATCAAATGCAAGCCACACAAGGCTCCCCTACGGTGCTATAAGGGCCCGAGGGCTCCAGCTCTCCAGCTCTCCCCTTTCTTCTCCTATCTCTTCCTTAGCTCTTATTATCCTCCCATTTGTGCCATTACACCGCCGAATTTTTCATAGGAACGGAGGGGCACAAATAGGATTTAAGGCCCATTTGGGCAAGAGGAAGCCATTTTCTTTTCTTTTACTTTATTTTTGTGTTAGCCATTAGTAAAAACTGCGTTAAGCGGGTTGATTTGGTGCCTAACACCTTCCCAATCAATAACCGAAGCCCCTACCCAAGAACCTTTAGTGTAGACCGAATTCAGAGTCATATTTTTAGCACTTTGGTGCTCATAAAAATGATATAGGTATCTCGGGACAACAAAAGCTCTGGGTGGCGACTCTATATTTTTTATTAACGAGTGCATCGCTGTGATGGTATCGTCACAAATCCCACGGTTACATAGATGGCGACTCTGCTGGGGAGTAGCTAGTAGAGCTTCCCCTTGAACTTGACACATTAATTTTTTTATTTTACTAACCTCTTTATTACTGTTATTTATTTATTTTTTTACTCACCCCTCCAATTACGTCATTTACTTTTACTTTGTTTACGTGCCTTAGCTGTTTGGCGGGCCTACTTGCGCATTGTCTTTTAATTTTCTTTACTTTTTCGTCATTTTAGTGCCTTAGCCGATTGGTGGACCTACTTGCGCATTATCTTTTAATTTTCTTTAAATTTTTGTCATTTAAAGTACCTTAGCCGATTAGCAGGCCTACTTGTGCAAGCATATTCTAACAGTGGACGTTGGCCCATAGTGGCGGCATAAGATCATCACCCCCGATCTTTGAACTAAAGAAAACATTAAAAAAAAAAAGGCTTTTAAAAAAAAAAAAAAAAAATTGAACCAAAATAGGGAACTTAATCAATTTATTTTTACGGGGTAGATTTTAAAAGGGTTGGGTTTAGGCACACATACAACCACCCGGGTCTTAGTATTGCGGCAGCCCCTAGTGGTGATGATCCAGAAAAGTCCCAGCCCACCTAGTATCTGAGAAAGCGCTTACGACGGAGGTATATCAGGTGGGTTCCCATTCCTACAAGCTTAAAATCTGTTGGGGAGCGTGTTAGTGAGTTATACTGGATTCAAACCCTTTAGGTGCGGTAAGGAGAGAATCGATCATATAAAATCAGTCAGTTCCCTGAAGCCTAGCTTCCACAAAAAAGCCAAAAAGAGACTCAATTCGGGCTGAAACTACTGCTGTCAAGCATTTTGGAAACCATGTTTTGCCTGGCGCAAGTATTAGTTGCACCAATGCAAAAATCCCCAAAAATGCACTGGCACAACTAATAGTTGCGCCAGCCTTATTTAGGGAACTTTTGCTTTGGCGCATGTATTAGTTGCACCAGTGTTGTTCTGAATAGTCCAGCCCGATTCTATGGCCTTTTTCCACATCTCGAATCCCCCGATTAGTGTGTTTATTGTCTCTGTTTGAGCCTCGCCATCTCTAACACCGAATATGCCCCCGTCGGTCAAAAGAAGGTAACTTCTTTTTTACTCATTTTGAGGGATTGGGTTGTTCGTCTCAATTTCTGTGCTTTCAATAGATCAAAGGCCTTCCTTTGATTCTTCTGAAGTGCTTCGGAATCGTCACCGTGAGACTTAAATTAGGGTAGAAAAGCCACCCGAGAAGGAAATTCCAAGGCCTCGGAACCTTTATTTTCAAAAAAAATTTCTCCAAAAAAAAAATTAATTAAAAATAAAAAAATTTCTACAAAAGCCACCTAAAGATAGAGTCTTTGTAATGCCGGCACAATGACATCATCTTGCCCTTCATTGTCCCGTAGGGGAAGGAGGAAATTTTTTGGGCCTTATCCAAGGCACCCATACCAAACTTGCCAAGGAATGATTTCGTGGGTAGTGGACCCGGCTTACGCCGATCCCGACTCATCCCCACCACATTCACCAACCCACTCCCATTCGGGAGATATTTCCACATCCATCCCCTTACCCAATCATCCTTTACCATTAGCGGACCATTTAGCGCCCCCATTTTCCTAACCACCACTTCCCAAAATATCCAAAATCAACCCCCCCATTCCCCATCTTTTGCCCAAACCATGCCCATTCTCCCTCCCATATTCATGCCCAATCCAACACATCTCCCATCTACATCCATACAAAACCCAACCCAATTTTTTCAATCCACATCCATGCCCCATTTTCCATCTTCCCCATATAGGCCCGATCCGCCCTCATTCACCTATACCACTTCCGCCTTATCCAACCCCCCACACATCCCCCCATCTACCCAGGTCATGCCCATTTTTATCGGGGCCATGCCCGATTTTGCCCAAACACCCACACTTCACCCTTCTTCATCCCTAAACATTCTCAACCCATATCCCCCATGGCCAATGCACCACCTCATTCCTCCAATCTACCCCATATCCCATCCCTTACCGGGGTCATGCCCGATTTTTTCGGGACCATGCCCAATTTACCCTTCACATCCCCACCATCCATACCCCTCCAAACCTTAAGTCCCCCATCTCCATCCGATCCTCCTTCCATAGCCATGATGAAGGAAGTGTTCCAAGCCTACTCCATGTGGAAGGCTTCCCAAAATACCTCCCCTCATCCACACCACACATCCATGAACCCATCCCATACCTTAGCCAACCTCCATGCTTCACTCCCCCATGACCCCCATCAACCCCCCATAATTTACACCATCCAAAACCCCATCTCCCACATGCCCCAAGGCTCATTGGCCCAAAACCCCACCACCCATGATCTCCAAGGCCCAATGGCCCAACACCCCATCACCCATACCCAAGAGCCCATGGCCCAAACCCATCAAGGGCCCATGGCCCAAAACCATCAAAGGCCCACGGCCAAACCCACCAATGGCCCATGGCCCATACCCCTCAAAACCTAGTGGGCCAGATCCACATACCCCGAGGGCCCATTGCCCAACCCATACCCAAGGACCCATGGCCCAAACCCATCAATGGCCCATGGCCTAAAACCATCAAGCGCCCATGGCCCAAACCCCTCAAAACCCAGTGGGCCAGGTCCACATACCCCAAGGACCCATTGCCCAAACCCTTACCCAAGGGCCCATGGCCCAAACCAATTTGGCCCAAGCCCAAACCCTCCAAGGGCCCATGGCCCATACCCCTCAAAACCTAGTGGGCCAGGCCCACATACCCCAAGGGCCCACAACCCAGACCCATCTGGTCCAAGCCCATACCCACCAATGGCCCATGGCCCAAGCCCTCCATAGCCCAGTGGGCCATATCCATCAAGACCTAATAGGTCAAGATCCCCCAAATCCCATACCCTTTACCCAAACCCAACTTGATCAAGGCCTTGTGGCCCAAACCTACCCCGGGCCCATGGCCCAAGCTGAAACCTCTTACCCTCCACAATACCACCAAAATTTCATCCACCCCCAACCTTCACAATCGGGTCAAACCCATGACATACCTCAGACCCAATTTTCTCATGGCCCCCCCCATACCCCAAGACCATCCCCAAACCTTCCCCATGTCCAATGGCCTCATCAGACCCCACCCCAAAACCAAACTACCACTCATCCCATCACCCTACAACACTTCCCTTACATTAAAGGGGCTCACCCAACCCATATCCAATCCAATCCCATCTAGTCCATGCAACAACAGTATGAAAATCTCACCCTCGCTGCACCCTATGTAGACAAGCAGTATGAGGAGGACGAGATCAAAAACAGTGGGGCCTATGTCGAGGCAGTGACCAATGCCAATCCTCCACTTGTAATTACCCCACCCCTGGCTGCCTAAAGTGATTCCAGGCTAATAATTGAGAAGAAGGCCCCCATGTCCAAGGAGTCGGAACAGCTAAAAGAACAGTTGGATAAAATCCAGAAGCAATTATAGAAGATGGGTGGTGCTGAAATCCACGCCACAAACTTCACGGATTTATGCCTATTTACTGAGGTCCCCTTACCCTCAAAATTTAAAATGCCTGCATTCGACAAGTACAATGGCATAGGCAACCCAATCGTACACCTCAAGTCCTATTGTGGGGACATGTGCCAGTACGGGGGGGGACGAGAGACTGCTAATAAAAGTATTTCAGAAGAGTCTAACGGGTGCAGCCCTGAGATGGTTCACATCCTTGGAACCATCCATGATGAAGACGTGGAAGGATCTGACTCACCAATTCCAAGAGAATTATGTCTATAACATAGACATTGAGCCTCGCAAGTCAAATCTAGCTTGATTAAAGCAAAACTCCAATGAAACCTTCAGCAATTACTTAGGGCATTGGAGAGCACTGACAGCTCAAGTCAAAAACCGGATACCTGACGACGAGCAGATAGAAATGATCTCAAAGAATATCCTGCCAATGATCTCAGATTTCCTTGTATACCAACAGCAATCCAGTTTTACTAACTTGGTAAGAAACGCCAACCGCTGTGAGCATGCCATCAGAGAAGGGCGGTTGAACAAGAATGCATCCGGGGGGCCCAACGGGGTTAGGAGGTTCTCCGAGCATAAAAATGATAGAAGAACTGGGGCAGAGGTACAAAATGTTGCAAACACCCGGCCCAACAATAACATTGTAGCCTCCTTCCAGTTTAAAGTAGCACAACCAGCTCCCGTCAGGATAGGGCCAGTACAAAGAGCAAGGAATAGGAAGGGGACGCAAATGACTCCAGAGAGGAGAGCCGGTTATGATCGAGTCTTTACGCCTTTAGGGCAATCCTTGAGTTTACTTTTACCATTATTAATTGAAAAGGGATTAGTAACTGCGCTCCAACCACGACCTCCTCCCAATCCGATTCCAAATAATTTTGACCCCAAGACACATTGCAATTTCCATCAAGGTCCGGGTCACCCAACTGATCGCCGCTTCCCATTGAAGCATGCGATCCAAGATTTAATCGATGCTAGGAAGATCATTCCCCATGCACCCATTCAAGCAAACTAGCATGCGAATATCCATCAGGTGCCTTTACCACCACACCCTACTGGTATAGCAAGTCCCAGACCCACCATAGGGATGGTAGAGGAATTTGAAGAAGAATTGGAGGTTGATCCTTCAGACTTCATTTATAATCAAGAAATGTTTGTGGCACCAAGGCAGAGAAATCTAGGAGAAGGAATTATTGGGGTGATTAAACCCTGAAATCTAGCAGACTACTTCCCCACCCCTGCACCGCAGACCAAACCCTTGGATCTTAGGGCCTATTTTCCACCATCCACTCCTGTAAATTACATATAAATAAATGCGTGCCAACCATACTCCACCACCCCCCTGAATTACCCAATAAGCCATCCGGCCCCCAATCCTCCACCCACACCCATCAATTACCAATGGCCTGCACCCACCCCATTATCCCCATTTCAACCACCCACAAACCAATGCTAACGCTAGCAGCAGCAGTAGGGAGGGGGCAGTAGACTTCGTTACCAGATCAGGAAAAATCTCAAAACAGCTTGAGGCAGCAACATCGACGTCAACATCAGCAGCACCAACACGGCCAGAGGGAAAGAAGGGCAGTGCAGTCCACCCATTAGAGAAAATGAGCCGGGAGCACATTACCGAGACTCAGTTAAGAAGGATGCTAGCCCATATCACTGTCTGGGATCTTTTGATGATGTCCCCACTCTATTTCCTAGCTCTAATGGGGGCGTCAAAGAATGCCCATGTGTCCCAACAGGTGAGCCCAGACGAAGTCAAGCAAATAATCGGACAAGTGATGGCACCCAATGCCATTTTGTTTTCAGACGTAGATCTACCTGAGGAGGGAAACATCCATGCCAAATCCCTCAATATTACTATCGAATCCGGGAACATGATAATTTCCTTGGTTCTAATTGATAACGAATCATCTCTGAATGTGTGCCCGTTGAGGACTGCCCCCAAGATTGGCGTGGACCCCTGTATGCTAAGGCCGACAAGGACTAGCGCTCGGGGATTTGATAATAAAAGAAGAGAAATAATGGGAGAGGTTGATCTGGAATTAGTAATTGAGCCCATGATCTTCTCTATACCTTTTCAAGTGATGAATATCAAATCTTCTTTTAATTTACTAATAGGACATTCCGTGGTTACATGAGGTTGGGGCGATACCTTCTACCCTCCATTAAAAGCTAAAATTCATATCCAGGCAGAAGGTGATCACCATCATTGGTAAATGGCACGATCATAAAAATAAGGCCACTCACAACATTGAAAATCCTAAAGTAGTGGATGTGACACATACTGAGGAAGACACCAACCTCCATAGTTTCGAGTATGAGGTATCGACAGTAGGCCCAGATCCCCTGAGAAACATCACTTCTACAACCAGTGGCGGAATGGAAGCAGTGGTGGCCATGCTCAAGAAGTGAGGCTATCAGAGAGGCAGAGGACTCGGGCCTAGACTATAGGGCAGAAGAGAGCCAGTTATTGCCAAGGGGTAGAAAGTCTGATTTGGGTTAGGTTACAAGCCCACAGAGGAAGAGGTCCGAGAGGCTAAAGAGAAGGCCAGGGTTGCTACAGCTGCAAGGGCAAGAGGAATCAACATAGAACAGAAGCCTCATCCTAGACCACACATCAGGGAATCCTTTGTCAGCGCTGGGGTCATAAAGATTGATAGGAATGGGGTAACCCATTTGACCCCACACAAACCCCACAGCCCCTATCCATCCCACCAATCCCAACATCTCCCTTCCCAATCTCGAAAGAGATCTGGTTGCCCTATCCCTATTTGAGGAGTAGCATTCCATACCTGAACAAACTCCTCCTGTGGTAAACCACCACAAGACTGTTGATGTTTAAGGATGAAATCTCAGACAAAATGGGGATCAACATGATGGAAGATGACTCCAATGAGCCATACTAGTCAGCACCCTCCATCCAAATAGGTAAAGAAGCGGCCTCTCAGGTATGCAATTGGGTATCTTTAGCCCAAACCCTGGAAGCGGGGAGTGGCCTAACATTTGGTACCCGTTTCCCAAAAAAAAATAACCTATAAAAAGTAAGATAAGCCCTTGGCAGGCAATACCTTGTATATATAGCAACCCGCTTTGCCAAGGGTCCGTCTCCAAAGAAAACAAAAATCTCAAAAATATTGAAAAAATACAGAACCTAAAAAAATTATCTTTTAAGATTCCAGATAAAATCCCATAAAAAGATGCCTTAATCGAAATACCCGTCCCACATAAAATCAACCCCTTTCCTGTAGAAATACAAGAAGAGGTAGGAGTTATGAGTCTGGGTGAGGATAATCCTTTGAAGGAGCTCCCCAGTGAGCTCCTTGACTGGTTTGCCGACTTTGAACATGGCCGTACCCCCATTGTCGAGGAAACTGAAGACGTCAATTTAGGGATCGAGGAGATTCCCCGAATTACCAAGATCAGAACATCACTATCTCTCGAAGAAAGGAAAAGCATGATCGACTTCCTTCGGTCATGCCAAAATATCTTTGCCTGGTCAAACGAGGACATGCCTGGCCTGGACACCGATTTGGTCGAGCATGAGTTGCCTCTCTACCCTGATATGAAGCCGATTAAGTAAAAGCTGAGACGTCTCCGACCTGAGTGGATGCTGAAAGTCAAGGATGAGGTCATCAAGCAGTATGATACAGGGTTTCTCATGGTATCTAAGTACCCGCAGTGGCCAGCTAATATTGCCCCTGTGCCAAAGAAAGATGGAAAGGTCTATAAGTGCATCGATTTTTGCAATTTGAACAAAGTGAGCCCAAAGGACGATTTCCCATTGCCGCACATTGACATCTTGGTCGATAATACTGCTAAGCACGATATGCTTTCTTTCATGGATGGATTCTCAGGATATAATCAGATTAAGATGGCAAAGGCAGATCAAGAGAAGACTGCGTTCATCACTCCTTGGGGAACCTTTTGCTACAGAGTCATGTCGTTTGGGCTAAAGAATGTCGGTGCAATGTACCAGAGAGCCATGACCGCACTGTTTCATGACATGATGCACTGAGAAATTGAAGTGTATGTCAACGATATGATAGCCAAGTCACCGGAGCGAGGCGATCACTTGGTAAACCTCCAGAAACTATTTAAGAGGCTGAGAAAATATAGGTTATGTCTGAATCCACAGAAGTATGCTTTTGGCGCCATGCCTGAAAAACTGTTGGGATTCATCATCAGCAGGAGAGGGATCGAGGTCAGCCCAATCAAAGTTAAAGCCATCACTGAAATGCTACCACCATCTACTGAGAAAGAAGTTAGAGAGTTCTTAGGTAGAATACAATATATTAGTCGGTTCATTGCGCAACTAACTCCAATCTGCATGCCTATCTTCAAGCTACTTCAGAAGAACTCACCTATTGAATGGAATGATGATTGTCAGGCAGCGTTCGATAAAATCAAAGGCTACCTCCTTAACCCACCTGTGTTGGTACCACCCGAGCCAAGGAGACCACTCTTGATGTATCTCTCCACAACGAAAGTTTCGATGGGATGTGTCTTAGGTCAGCATGACAAGACAGGAAGAAGAGAATAGGCCATTTACTATCTGAGCAAGAAGTTTACTGATTATGAAACGCGCTATTCTCATTTGGAGAAATTATTCCTGGCACTTGTATGGGCTACTCAGAGGCTCTGCCATTACTTGCTCTCCCAAGCCGTTCTACTTTTGACCCGAATGGACCCGTTAAAATACTTATTCGAAAAGCCAGCTCTCACTGGGCGGACTACACGGTGGCAGCTCTTATTATTGGAGTTTGATATCACATACGTCATTCAGAAATCGATCAAGGGGCAAGCACTTGTTGATCATCTTGCCGACAATCCTTTGCAAAATTATGAACCTTTGAGGATTGAATTCCCAGATGAAGATATCTTGTTCATGACAGAAGATGATATAGAAGAAGTAGAAGAATCATGGGTAATGCACTTTGACGGGCATCAAATGCTGAAGGCCAGGGAATCGGCACTATTCTAATATGGCCGAAAGGATCCCACGTACCCGTCTCTATCAAACTCAACTTTCCTTGTACTAATAACATGGTTGAATACGAAGCTTATACCGCTGGTCTGCAGGCGGCTCTCGATCTGAATGTAACTCACCTTTGAGTGTTTGGCAATTCACAGTTAATCATATGCCAGACGAACGGTGACTGGAAGATGAAAGATGAGAAACTGATCCCTTACCATGAGCACCTCGAGGATCTGATAGCTTGCTTTCAAGACGTGACATTCTCATATGTCCCCCGGATAAGGAATCGCTTCGCCGATGCACTAGCGACGTTGGCATCAATGATAGAAATCCTGTATGGTGCTGAGATGACGCCAATCATGATCGAGCAAAGGAATGAGCTAGCCTTCTGCCTTCAGATTGAGGAACCTATACAGCTTGATGATGAGCCACCTTGGTTCTCAGATATCAAGAATTTCCTCGAGACCCTAACTTTCCCTGAGGGTACATCCAAGAAAGATCAATGAACCATCTAACGTCTAACAGCAGGCTATGTCATTTGCGGGGAGTGCATTTACAAGAGATCCTATAATAACATCTTGCTCAAGTGTCTTACAGAAAGTGAAGCGACCAATATCATGAAGGAGATCCACGAAGGAGTATGTGGATCCCACGTCTGTGATCATATGCTTGCTAAGAAAATTCTATGCCAGGGATACTTTTGAACCACTATGGAATCAGATTATTGCAAATATGTCAAGAAATGCTACAAGTGTCAGGAGCACTCTGGTCTGATACACGCTTCGGCCATCGATCTTCACTGCATGACCACTCCTTAGCTATTTGCTACTTGGGGCCTTGACGTCGTCGGAATGATTAATCCGAAAGCACCAAATGGGCATCGATTCATCCTCATCGCCATTGAATACTTCACCAAGTGGGTAGAAGCGGCGTCATACACCAACATCACAGCCAGTCACGTCAAGAAGTTTCTCAAAAATAATATTGTGTGTTGATTTGGAGTACCCAAGGATATTATCATGGACAACGACACAAACTTTGCAAATAAGCGCATCCGAGTCTTCTGTGAGCAATATAAAATCAAGCACCAGCACTCGTCACCTTATCAGCCTCAAACTAATGGAGCCGTGGAAGCTGCTAACAAGACAGTCATCCGCATCCTTGAGAAGATGGTCGTCACTTACCGAGATTGGAGCGAAATGCTGCCATTCGCTTTATGGACCTACAGAACATTCATCCGTATCGCCAATTCTCTCTTGTGTATGGAACCGAGGTCGTCCTATCGGTTGAGGTTGAGGTACCCTCACTCCAAATCCTCATGAAATCAGGCTTACCCGAAGTAGAGAGAGATCTCACTTTGACCAATTGAACTTATTGGACTAGAAGAGACTCCTAGCCTTGTATCACACTCAAGTCTACCAGGGGAGAATCGCACGCGCTTACAATAAGCGTGTCCGCGGTCGAGATCTAAAGGTAGGAGACCCTGTGTTGAAGAAGATCTTCCCATCCCTCTATGCCGATCCAAGAGGAAAGTTCAAGTCGAACTGGGAAGGACCTTACATCATTCGAGAGGTGCTACCGAGATACGCCATCAGCCTCGTCACCATGGACAGAGATCATCTTCCTGAGCCCATTAACGCTAGATACGTCTGACGGTTCTACTCTTAGTCTATTGCGATGAGGTAAGTATTGGTGAAACAGATGCGTAACTACTTAAGAATCACTCAAAACAGGCCATCATTCCAAGCACAGTGGCAAAAAAAAAGCATCCCTAAAAATGATGATATCCTTTACTACCCCATTTGAGCCTGGGTCTTTCTTTCAATAAACCCCTTTCCCAAAAAAATGTGTCTATATGTACAAAAAAGGGAAAGTAAAGTTACTTTTAAAATCCAAATAAAAAAAGTAAAACTTCAAAAAGAGATTGCCTGAAATGGAGCAAAAAGAATAAAAAAAATAGAAGAATCATGGGGCATGTACAGTAAAACCCCCCAAGGAAGAAAGTATGTCGAGAAAACTGAAGCCGTATAAAGGAAAACCTTACAGCCTAGCATACCTTCAAATCCTAACCTAACCCATGGCCAAGCTACAGCCCGAAGGAAGCCCTTTTTTTAAGTTCACAAGCAGTCATAGTATCTGTTAAGTCAACACGAGCCAAGTTGTGAGATGAAGCCAGAGCCCCATCTAGCCGGCTATGACAGAATCGAGGTCTATGTCGTGGCTTTTGAAAAAAAATAAAAAGAATAAAAGAAAAATAAAAAGAAAAAATAAAAATAAAAATACAAGCTCAAAGCAAGATGGACGTAGTGAAAACCTGAAAGGTCGCTACGAGTAAAAACGACGAGTTTATGTGGACCAAGTGAAAACCCGAAAGGGCGCTTGGGGTAAGAAAGCTAAGCCCATGGACGTGGTGAAAACCCGAAAGGGCAACACGGGTAAAAAAGGAGATAAAAAAAAAAAGAAGAAGAAAGGTTTGAAATGAAAGATTGATGCTTGAGGAGCCCTCTTGGTTACTCTCTCTGATTCCCTTTTTTTATTGGGCCGCTCAGGTTAGTTTAAATCGGGCCCCGACCAGAATTATCTTTGTGAAACGGCTTCGTCAAACGTATGACCCAAGGTAAGGAGAAAGGTTTGACTCAATCCGAAGGGATTGACGTTCCAGTCTTGGTAAAGCTGTTGAAACTCACCCAAGATCCGACTACTTAGAGGGCGTTCGACCATGCTCAAAAGGGGACCCGAGATCTCACCCGGTGATTGAGGCACCACACCAAAAAAAAAAAAAAAAGCCAAAAAAAGGAGAAAAGAACAAAAAAATTAAGAAAAATCTAAATACAAAAAAATTGTATATGTTTCTACTCTTTTCCACATGTACGGCATTGTACCTCCATTTCAAAAAATGAAGAAAAATAACAAAAAATCTCTGAAAAAGAAAAATCCAAAAAAATTCTACTCTTTCTCATGTACATAGTTACAGCATCGTACTTCCATGTCAAAAATAAAGAAAAAGAACAAAAAAAAAATCATTGAAAATAAAAATCCAAAAAATATATATAAACCTTGAAAATGAAAAAATATAGCTACAAGTTTATTTCTCCTTCTGTTAATTAAGATGCATTTGTTACTTACATAAACAAAAAAGGGATTGAGGTTTTCTCGAGAATATGCAGGAACATCACACGGTCCAAAGCCTCGAAGTGGGCAACTTCTCAGCGATGGACAAATAAGATGAAGCATCTCACCACTGACGTCAGGTCTATTAAAAAAAAAAGAGAGAAAATCATTTTGAAAAAGAAAGAATAAATCTGTGCTTCCCCACAGAGCTACGTACATGTGTGTTCCGATGCGATAAAATATCGATATTTTATCAGCAACACCACTGTGCTATAGTAACATCCTAAGTATAAAGTACACCTTGGATTCTGGATCCTACTTCCAAGTAGGAGCAACGACGTCAATCTTGATCAAACGGTCATTGTTTTGATCAGGTTGACTCCACTACTAAATCTTCTAGCTAAGCGCTCTGTTTCGGATTCATAAGAACTTAAGTGTCTTAAGCTTCAGATTCTCCGTTGGAAAAGGTCAATCGTTGGTTGAGACCAACCTGTTCAGAATGAGATTACGTATGAATCAAGCTATGTGCAACCATGAATCCAGAAGGTTTAATTTCCCCTTTATTTCTGTAGGCTTAAAACCTGTTTTGACGGTGGTATTCCTGCAAAGTTTACGCTATGCGTTTGGGCATCCGTATAATGGTCATTTATTCTCATAAATTGTACCCGAGTAGGTCCAAGTCGGGGCTTCCATCGCCTTTGTTGCTTATCACCCCTAATGGGTGCATGATTATGCATAGTTAAATGATATTTATGATCATTACTGGCATGGACCAAGATTGGATGACCCTTTAGGGAGATACCCAATATTTAGTTGGACCTAATCAAGATAGTTGAAGTTGGGTGCTCTAGGTCATGTTGATCCGGGGCACGTTTTCAAAAATGACATGTACTCCCAAAAAGCATTGTGACCTCTATTCGCTCTGCTCGGGTAGTCATGCTAAATAAACTCCAGGATCGATGGGTTGACCCAAAGATTTTGAACACCTTGCCTCAGGCAGGGGCACCCGCGCACAGTCAGATGGGCAATCAAATGCCTCTTAGGATTGGACGCAAACTGTGCAGCCTTGCGTATTTTTGCTTTGATCTTCGAATGTGGGTCGACCACCCCTCTTACTTGCGAAGCTGTTGTATTGAGAATGAATCTTAAACATTAAATACCTTCAAATCATCTCGAGAAGTGAATGTTTGGCCTGGCATACAGGGCTTTCGCAACTCATTCCACCTCGGTTATGCCCAATAATGTCACTAAGCGCTTGGGGACCGATTGCCTTGAGAAACGAATGTTTGGCCTGGCATCTAGGGCTTTCATTTTCTCACCATATTACTCATCTGATATTTGAAGTTCATTCTGAATGCAGTGGACCCATCAGTAATGCCTTAGATCTCTTCGGATGTCTCTTTTCTTTGGCATTCGATCATTAGTGATCGGATACCAAAGAGGGGCATTTGTAGACACCCAAATTTTTCCCAAGGTCCGATTGAAACACATTTTGAGAGAGGTACACTTTTGAGCTTTTGATGGCATGTATGAAACCCTTAGGAACCTTTACAAACCCTTAGGAATCAACCCTAACCTTCCCGAACCCATTAGAACCCTTTCTCAGACCAATGTTAAATCCTCCCGAATAGTGGTTGAAAAGAGGAGTGCCAAAATTTACACAGACCTCCTTTAGAGCTGAATTACATACCATTGGAAAGAGGACTTCTACAGCTTTCCAACGAGCCAAGAATGCCTCAATCGGAGTTGTATATCAAACGTTATGGCATTTCATAAATCGGGCAGAAATTCAAGTTTTTTGCTTGGCGCAACTAAATAGTTGCGCCAAGCCAATTTTTACCCAGAAATGGCTTGGCACAACTAATAGTTGCGCCAGTTATAGGTGAGTCCCCCTGCACGGGTTGTCAACTTTCCAAACCCCATATTTTCACTATATTATTGTGCATTTGCCTGGCGCAACTATTAGTTGCGCCAGGCATATGAACAATGACCTCTAGTTTTACCCTGAATTTTGTGTCTGGGGTTTGACTTGTTGACCACCTGAGTCATTGGGGTGTGTTTTGATAGTTCTGTTACATACTTTTAATGTCTATTTATAACTCTCAAGTGATTTGAAACACCAACCCATCATCCACCATTAGAACCACCTTCACACCTTTCCAAGCTCTCAAAATCCTAGGAAACCTTAGATTAGAGATTACCTAATTGCTAAACCCAATTAACACTTAAGTAGTCTCCTAACCCACCCATTTCTTATAAATAGAGCCCCCCTCCCATTGGATTAAAGGTTGAGAATTTTGGCCTAAGAGAGAAAGAGCTTAAGTGAGAAGATCTTTCTCCCTTTGGTGCAATTTTCCATATAAAAATTATTATTTAAAACCTCCTTCCCACCCTTGCTTTTCATCAAAAGCCTCTAGGTTAGATGTGTGTTGTACCCTAGCACCCTCCCTCTATCTCTTAGCTATCTCCCTTAAGAGTTAGAACCCATTCTCAAGTCATTCAAGCCTTCAAGAGCTCATCAAAAGCAAGCCACACAAGGCTCCCCTACGGTGCTACAAGGGCCCGAGGGCTCTGGCTCTCCCCTTTCTTCTCCTATCTCTTCCTTAGCTCTTCCCATCCTCCCATTTGTGCCGTTACGCCGCCGAATTTTCGGTAGGAACGGAGGGGCACAAATAGGATTTAAGGCCCATTTGGGTAAGAGGAAGCCATTTTCTTTTCTTTTACCTTATTTTTGTGTTGGCCATTAGTAGAGACAGCGTTAAGCGGGTTGATCGGGTGCCTAACACCTTCCCAATCGATAACCGAAGTTCCTACCCAAGAACCTTTGGTGTGGACCAGATTCAGAGTCATATTTTTAGCATTTTGGTGCTCATAAAAATGAACCACATTTTCCTGTGAACATACCCCTACTTACCCCTTTAAAGCTTGCTGTAACAACCCTGGTTGCCCTACCTTGGTGTCTATTATGTAATTTTTCCTTTAGTGTGCTAATTTTAACCTCTTAATAATTACAAGGTAGGCAACACAATAAGTTTTTGGCACAACTTTCGGGATCTGTGTTTTTAGAATTGGTAGATATAAGTTTTTCTTATTTTAGATTTAGATTTATACTTGTCTATTTTGTGTTTGACTAATTATTGTTGTAGTTTTTTATAGTTTAATTTTGTGTTACAGATCTGGATCTGTAGTTCTGAGAGGAGCTTGTGCTAATTGAACGAGCAAGTTGTGCTTGAGTTTGTATTTTCTAACTCTTTTACATTTTTAGATCTGTAAATTCTTAAATCTGCAGCAATAGTTGTTTGTTTTTGTAATTGTTTTGCTTAAATCTGTGCTGTAATTTTGTGTGATGTACTTTATTTCTGTTGTGTGTATGCTTGGTAGAAGATCTCTCAATCCTGAGATTGTTCCTTTAGATCTTGAAGTTGAGAGGCTTCTCAGACCTAGGCATTCCCAACACACACCTATAGTTAATTGTGATATTTCTGCAATGGGTGAGCAACCAAGGACATTGAAAGAATTCAATGCACCAGGTATATACAACTCTCCTTTCTACATTCAATTCTCTGTTGTCCAAGGGAACTATGAGATTAAATCTTCCATCATACAGATGTTGCTCCCATATCATGGACTGAGCAAGGAAGATTCATACAAACACATTGATGAATTCCTAGGCTTGTGCACTACCTTCAACATTTCTGGTTTGGGGGAGGAAGCAATCAGGTTGAAGCACTTTCCTTTTTCACTAAAGGACAGAGCCAGAACTTGGTTGTCTATGCTCCCAACCAACAGTATACAATCTTGGAGTGACCTTCAATATCAATTTCTGACTAAATTTTTCCCCATGTCTAAAACAAGTTAGTCAAGGAAGACTTTCACCAAGCATGGGAAAGATTTAAGGAGCTCTTGAAATAATATCCCCATCACCAAATTCCTAAATGGCAACTTGTTCAAAGTTTCTACCAAAGAATTGATCCCAAGAGCAGGGACATGGTGATGCCTCATGTGGGGGTACTTACCTCCACAAGATAGCTGATGAGGCTTGAGAATTGTTTGATACAAAAGGAACATTGACACTCCTGTTAGATTGGTGAGAGAGAACACTATAAGAGCGAAAATGTATAAGGTCAGTGGTTATAATGATTTGGAGAGAAAGGTAGCTAGCTTGACTCAGAAATTTGTTAAGCTCATGGGAGCAATGTAGTCTCCAATGGCTACCAAAGTGGAAGAGATATGGCCGATATGCTAGTCTCCCACTCACTCCCTTGAAGAATGTCACTCTACTGCCCAATTTTCAGATCTGGTTATGGAGCATATGAATGATGCTCAGTCCTTTAGACAATAGCTAGCTGCTGGTTACTCTTGGAGAAACCACCCGACATTGAGGTGGAGGCAAGATAACTTCCAAAACCAGCAGCAGCAACAACAGCAGTCCTACCAATATAGGAATGCTTAGCCCTACCAGTAGATTACTTCCCAAGGCTCTAATACTAGCAGCCTATGGCCCAGCCAATGGCACAACCTGTGCATCAAAGTGCACCAACCCCAACATCCTCTAGATCCCTCACATTTGAAGAGCAAGTTCTGGCTTCATTGTTGAATTTGGGCTCTTTGTCTTAAACAATTAATTCCCATAGCCAAAGTATTAAGAAGATGGAGGACCACCTTGGTTAGCTATCCAATACTTTGATTAGGAGAGAAGAAGGAAGACTGCCTAGTCAGCCTATGAACAACCCAAAAGGACAGTATATGGTGGGCGAAACTTCTTCATCATATGAAGAAGCTAAATCTATCACGACTTTGAGAAGTGGGAGGCTGATTGACAACAAGGTTGGTGTTGAGTCTGAAAAGAGTGTAGGAAAAGAAAGAGTAGCCCATCATGATATACAGTAGGAGCAGCATATGAGAAATAAGGAGGGTATTGATGAATCCTAATAGAAAAAGAAAACAAAAATAAGGAAAAAACTGATGAGATTGCTAAGGCAGCAAATGGGAGATTAGTCCCTCATTTGTCATTTCCCAATGCACTTCAAGCACCTTCTCCTTTTAATAAGGGGAATGTTAAAGTTCAAGAAATGATGGAAATATTTAAACAAGTAAGGATTAATTTGCCTTTACTTGATGCAATCAGGCAAGTGCCAGCCTATATAAAGTTTTTGAAAGATTTGTGCACACACAAAAGAAATTTAGGATACACCTATCCAAGAAGGTCTTTTGTGCTGAGAAAGTGAACCAAGTGGTGTCCATTACAACCTCAAAAAAGCTCCAAGACCCTTGAGTTCCCACAATCCCTTGCATCAGTGGGGATCACACCATTGAAAAAGCCTTGTTAGATCTGGGAGCTAGTGTGAATCTACTTCCATATTTAGTTTATGAGAAGTTAGGTTTGGGAGAATTAAAGCACACACATGTGGCATTATAGCTGCCTAACATATCTGAATGGAAACTAGTGGGAATGATAGAAGATGTGCTAGTTGGGGTTGACAAATTCTTTTATCCAGTAGATTTTTTGGTTCTTGAGATAGAATAAAGCAATGGCACTACCTCCATTCCTGTAATTTTGGACAGGCCTTTCCTAGTCACTTCCAATGCTTGTATACAATGTAGATCAGGTGTAATGGAGGTATCCTTTGATAATATGAAAGTAAAATTAAATTTCTACAATGCAGCAAGTCAGCCTCACTTGGATAGTGAGGACTGTTTTATGATTGATGTGTTGGATGAGCTTATAGAAGAAACTTTACCCAAGCTGCTACATTTTGATGACATGTGTGATATTTTTGAAAATATTTGGAATAAAACTATGGAAGAAAAGGCTCCCACACCTGTGATTCAAGAGGTGAAAGCCTTAAATTCTAAAGTAGGGCCAGCAACAAGGTATCCTCCTTGGAAACCAGCTGTGTTGCCTCTGCCACCACCTTCTAAGGCACCTTTGTTGCCTTCACTCATAAGTTCACTTGATGTGAAATTAAAACAACTGCTCAAGTTTTTGAAATATGCATTGTTGGGAGAAAATCAAAAGTTGTTTGTGATAATTTCTTCTTTCCTCATTGATGAACAAGAAGAAGAGCTGTTGTGTGTGTTGAAAAGGCATAAGAAAGAAATAGGTTGGATTATTACTGATCTTGGAGGAATCAGTCCTGCTGTTTGTATGCATAAGATTCACTTGGAAGAGGGTTTCAACCCCTTTAGAGAGATGCAGAGAAAGTTAAACCCCCACATGCAAGAAGTAGTGATGAAAGAGGTGATTAAATTATTAAATGCAGGAGTCATCTATCCCATTTCAGATTCTGAATGGGTGTCACCTACTCAGGTGGTACCTAAGAAATCTGGAATCATTGGGGTTAAATCAGATTCTGGTGAGCTAATTCCAACCAGGGAAACCACTGGTTGGAGGGTGTGCATTGATTATCGGAAGCTCAATTTAAAAATTAAAAAAAAAACCATTTTCCTTTGCCCTTCATAGACTAGATTTTGGATAAGTTGGCAGGCAAAGTTTTTTATTGCTTTCTTGATGGATACTCTGGGTATAACCAGATTCCTGTGTATCCATAAGAGCAGGAGAAAACAACTTTAACATGTCTATTTGGCACCTTTGCTTAAAGAAGGATGCCATTTGGATTGTGCAATGCCCCTGCAACTTTTTAAAGGTGTATATATGCCATCTTCTCGGATATTATTGATCAGTTTTTAGAGATATTCATGGATGATTTTTTTATCTTTGGGGACAGTTTTAGCCAGTGTCTACATCATCTCAGCCTAGTGGATTGGTGTATGACAAGGCATGTCATTTACTAGTGGAGTTAGAACATAAAGCCTATTTGGCTATCAAGTCATTAAATTTTGATCTAACTGCTGTTGGTATGCACAGGAGGCTGCAACTGTCAGAACTTGAAGAGCTGAGATTGGAAGCCTACTCCAATGCAAGGATCTACAAAGAAAAAGTAAAAGTTTTTTATGATAAGCACTTGCTGAGAAAGGAGTTTGCTACAGGTAATAAGGTATGGCTGTTTAATTCAAAATTAAAAATTTTTCTAGGCAAGTTGAGATCTAGATGGGAGGGACCTTAAATTGTAATGCATGTATCCCCATCTGGAGCTATTGAAATCATGAATCCAAATGATGGTAGGATCATGAAAGTTAATGGTCAAAGGCTCAAACTCTTTGTTGAAAATATAGTAAAGCCTATGGTGACCATTCACCTTCAAGAACCTCCAAAGTGTGACTGATTTTCAACATTCTACACTATGCATCATAACTGTCAGTTTTATTGTTGTTGCCATTTTCAAAATTGTCTATCATTGTATATATGCTGTAATTTTTGCTTACTTTATCATTTAGAATAATGAGTCAGCTGTGACAAGGATAGGAAGGTCTCCAACACATGAGAAATGAATGGGAACAGAGGAGGATTGATGAGTTTGGTGTGAATGGAGACTGTGAACTGATGAAAAATAATTTTGGACTGAAAAATAGACCTGTCGAGAGGTGCTAGGGGAAGTTCGACAGGTACTAAAGGTTCCCCCTGTGAATTTCGACAAGTGTTGAGACCTGTCGAGAGGTGTGAGGTGATGATTGGCAGGTACTAAAGGTGTTCCTGTGAAATTTGACAGGATCTGTGTACCAGTCGAAAAGTTGAGAGAGGAAGTTGACAGGTACTGAAGGTGTTGGCTGTATTTTCAACAGGTTCTGATACCTATCGAGATTTTAATTGCTGAGAATTTTAAACTTGTCGGGAGGTTGGATGAACCTCTCGACTTGTAAAATCTGAAGCTTGTGTACCTATCAATAGGATCTATGAACCTATCGACGTGATTTTTCTGAAGCATTGTACCTGTCGAGAGGTTTGATAAACCTCTCGAAACCTTCAGCTTGACAGACCTGTAAATCCAAATGCTTTTAACTGTTCAACAGGTTGATGCAACCTATCAAAACCTTCTCTCCAATCCTATCGAAATAGTATTTTACTTGTTTTAAACCTATCAACAGGTCATTTCATCCATTCGACACCTTCTGCTACAAGCCTGGTTCCTCCTCTGCCCGAGTGCCCATTTTCTTCTTTCTCCTCCATCTCACTAGTTCCAATTCCAAGTACCTTGCCATTTTTCCAGTTCCATCATCTTTGCAAGGTCAACATTTTTCCCTTGGTCTGTGCCAGTTTGATGCTGTGTGCTGCAAGTTCTGAGAAACCCTAGGTTCTGTGGGTAAGTTCTTCCTCAACCTCAATCCTATGATTTGCCAACATTATAGTTCCATATTTTTGGGGGTGTTTTAGTGTTTGTGTTAATTTGATTGAGCAAAGTAGATTTTTGTGGTGTTTGTGAGGTATTGTGTGGATTGTGTATTTTTAATGGCTGAACAAGAAGATACCCTAGCAGATTTATTCAAACCTCCTTCCAAATCCGCCCTAAAATCCTCCAAGAAATCTAGTAGGTTAGGCACATAGCCCAAAGATGACCCACCTGCAAAGAGGAAGCTCATTATGGAAAAACCCAAGAAAGCTCAGAAAGCCAAGAAAGCAAAACTCACTAAAGAGATTGTTGAGGATATCCCTATGCCTGAACCTAACCCAAAGGCCAAAACTGAGATACCTGTGAACTTGACAACTCCCAATGAGTTTGTGGATGCCTTAGGTCTGATTTCTGGAACAATCTTTGACCTACCTTATTTTTCAAAGTTAGAGGAGTGCAAGGAGACCTTGGACTACTTGGTAAAGGCATCTCTGACACCTCTGTTGACCCCATTACAAGAAAAGGTCTACCTAAGACTGGTCAAGTTATGGTATCAGAACATCAGAAAAAAGATGAAGCCAGGGTCAACTGACCTTGTGCTTATGGTTTTGGTTGACAATTGGGAGGTAGTTGTAGACTACAGTGATATTGGATTGGAGTTAGGGGTCCCATCAGTATATGACTAAGCTTATGGCCTAGGAGCACCTGATAATGTATTCTTCCGAGCAATGGCTAGACATCTGATCCAAGGCATTGTGGGATCTGGGGAGTCATTGATGAGGAGAGATCTAGACCCTAGCCTATTTTTCATAGATTCAATCTTAAGGAAGAATGTCTATGTCTGTGGACATCAGCAGGAGAGAAGAACCCCTATAGTGGATGCCCTTTACTTTTTCTCCAAGGGCTAATTCTTTAATGCCTCTCAGCTGATATTTGAGGCTATGGTGAATGTAAATAATAAGATAAAAAAGGGACAGATGTTGCCAGGGTTACTCTATAGCAGACTCATTACTGCTCTGCTAAGACAAGGGAAATGTGATACAGAAGGATGAGCCTACTGAGGGTCTGAGTCCTAAAGAGTTTGGGAGAAGGGCTTGGTCTACTAGCATGACTTTGATTGGGAAGATGAAGAAGAAGCCAGTAGAGAGTTCTGAGAAGGATGCACCTCAGGTGACCAGCTCAGCAGCTCCACCTGTGATCTCTACAACCCCAGCAGCCAGCTCAAAGCCTCTGCCCACCTCTGCTGCTACTAGCTCAGTGCCTCCACCTGTGACCTCTGCATCCATACCCCTCCTTTCCACTGCTGTGACCTTGCCTATTATCAGCTCTGCTGTTGTCAGCATCCCCATTCCATCACCTTCCATACTATCCATTTCTGTCCCCATACCTTCTAGTAGCTCAGCTACCCCTTCTATCATCACCACCATTACCCCTGTGTCAACTCCTCCTACTACAGACCCAATTTCTACCTTACCTTCACTTCCCATCACTACCACCTACCATAGAAAATCAAAATCACCCACAACCCCTCCAGCTAGCCCATCCATCCCATCTTTAGAACCCTTAAGCCCTGAACCAACAACTCCATCTACATCATCAGCCCCAGTCTCCTCTCCACTTTCCATAACTTTTGAGACTGGCCCCACTACCTGCATGTCACCTGCACATACCCAAGAGCTGGAACACTTGGCTTCCGAGGGGTATTCATCCCTAATAGATTCCATTGTGAAAGATATTGGACATGAGTACTACCCTTTACCTGATTCCCCACAACCTAGTCATTTCCAACATGTGTCTACATCCCCTTTCCAGCCCATTATGACCATTCCACCTATTCCCCAAACCAAAATTTTACCAAATACCTCTGCCCAGATCCTTTCCTTTCTCACATCCATCCTAGCCCAGCTTCAGACTAGCACAGGAAACCAATCCCTCATAACCACCTGTCTACAGACCATTCAATCCACCTTAATTCCATCTACCTCAGCCACCCCACCTCTTACCACTCCTACCCTTATACGCAGTCCATCACCACCACATCTTTCTCCTCCATCTTCCCCTGTGGTGGTCACTTCCATAGCTGCTACCACACCTTCATATCCTCAGCTAACTCCTGTAGTAGTTACTTGCAATGCTGCTACTCAAACTGATTTTGAGGAGGATGATTCACCACTGCCTGTTACCCAAATTGAACTAACAGAGCTAAATCGCCCATTTTTACCTTTCACCTACCCCTCCATCCCACCTGAGTCAATTGCTGTGGAAGAAGAGCTGCCATTGACCTTTATTTTACCATCACCACCACTTCCTGAGCTGCCCATCACCCCCTCCTCCATGGATGAACTTCACAATTGGGCCATTGTCTCATATGGAACCAACACCTTTTCACCTCTGCCATCCCTCACTAAAGCCATTAAGACCAACCCATATGTCAAAGAGGATGTCAAATTTCTACTGGATGTAGTCATGGTTTTACTATAGCAAGCCCATCAGGAGGAAATTGACCCTATTTTGGAGGCCCATAGAAAAGAGGAATGGAAATTATGGAATATGGTCCTAAATTCTCTCGACTTTTACAAGATCTAAAAATAGAAATCTAAAATGTTAGCTATGTTAGTAGAGACCCTCTCCCTATACTCAGCCTTGGATCCTTCATAATCCAAAGGCATTTCCATTAAGGAGCCTGGCACAAAGCCAAAGAAGAAGAAGAAGCCAGCTGCAATCAAATCCACACCTGATGCTTCTAGTGCAGAGCCAGTGAAGAAGGACAAGAATCCTTATAAAGAAAAATATGCCTGAGACCCTCCTTTTGTTTTAAGTTCAGATACTGACTCTGACTAGGTGTAACCTGTGTTTAGGATTTTGTAGTAGTTACTTTGTATGTAGGATTGTGTTGTATGTATTTTTTTGTTAAATGTAGAATGTGCTCTCTCTTTTGTATTTTGTAAATACTTTTTGTTCAGTGAAATGTCTCTTTTTCATTTCCAATTGTGACTGTAATGTTCCTGCTTGCTTAAATTTGTTCTTCACTGTTCTGTCTGCTTAGTGATCAATCATTTCTCTGTGCTTACCCTGCTATTTCCTGTTTGTTTTATTCCTGAAACAGTTGGACATGGTTCCTCATAGGTTTGGGGGTATAGCAGGGCAATTTTGAAAAAATTGTATGAGAGAATTAAGCCAAGTTCAATGGTATGAATGAGATCAAAATAAATTTAGTAGAATTTCAAACTGAGCAATTTTGAAAAAGGAAGATTTAAAAATGTATGGTAGACTGTTTAATTTTTGGATCTTTTTGAAAATTCATCATTTCCATGAAAGACGTCATCAAGAAATTTTTATCATAATCAATGTGTAGTGAACCATTAAGGAGAGAAAAAGTAAGAGCATGTCGTGAGAGTCCTAAGGAAGACCATACCTAGTGAGAGTTGGGCCTGTGAAAATTTCTTTTGAAGAGTGTTTTGGAAAAATCTTTTTACTCTAAGGACTGTTTGAATCTGCTTTCTTTCACTAGAAGTTATGCACTCCAAATTGAAACAGGATGATAGTACTCATGACATTAAAGACATGATATAAGGCCATCCCGTGGACAGTTTAAGTTCAAATTCCCCACCTTTGAATTGCCCTTGATACACACAAATTGAGCCTTAAAGCTCTAAGTTTTCTTTGATAGAAATCAGAGAAATTAAACCCAATCCTCAGTGATCTGATGCAGCCTGACCCTCATCGTGATATTTCAGAAGGAAAAGGTGAAGGAGTTGAAGAAGGTAGAGCTGGTTGACATTTGGTGGAAGAAGAAGAAAGTACATTTGAAGGCAGTAGTGTGTCAATTGTGTAGCTGTGGCTTTCCAGCCCATAAAAAAAATGAGAAAAATACAAAGGAAAAGCATACAAAAAGAAAAAAAAGTAGAAAAAAAAAATAAAAAGAGAAAGAGAAGTCACTCATTGGAAAATTGAAAAGAAGATTAGAAACTGATCACATCAAATCTAAAAAATATCAATGAAGATGAATATGTGCTGAAATGAAGAAGGTGTTGTCATGACCACCTGACCTTGCTGATTTCTCAAAATTTTTAATCCCTCTTTACCCTTTTATTCTTTATAAACCTCATCCATAAGCCACATTACAACCCAATAAAAAGACCATGCTGATCTGAAGTTGATTGAGTTGTCATGTGGAGATAAGGAGCTGTGTAATCTATGGTGAAGAGAGTTAGAAGATTTCAAGAACTAGAGTGCTGCCTATGCTCATGCTTACAATCCTATTTGAGGGCTGTAATTGCTCTTGAGCTGTGTGAAATGATACACCTTTGAAATCATTTGTGAGAGTATGCCTGTGAGATAATTGGTTATGAAAATGGACTATTTAGGCATTGTTTGAATGTGATTCTTAAATTAATGGTGAAGTATATAATATTATGCACATAGCATTCCCTTAATGATTTCAGATTGGTTATGATGAGTTTGAAAAAGGATTTAGGTATTAAATTTGTTTACATTTATTGTTTTAAAACTTCTGAATTCAAAAGGGTAAGGTATGGAATAAAGTTGAATTTGTTGGAATCTAACCTGGAACTGCTTACACTTGATTTAATTATGTTCATATGGAAGTTTGTGGGTAACTTCACTGAAAATCCTCAGGAGACTTCACTCCTCCACTAGGGATCACCTAGGGGTTTAAAAGGCTTGATGCATATGCTAAATGCATCTGTGCTCCCTATAAGAGTGGCATTTTCTATTATCAATAATTATTTTTAATTTTTCCTTTGCTTAGGGATTAGCAAAGCTTAGGTTTGGGGGTGTGTTAATTAGTAAAAAATATTATTTTTCACCTCCTAACCAGACCTTTGATGGACCTTTGAGGTGACTAATAATGTGTCTTGAGTGTGTTTTGTAGTTAGTAATAAAGTGCAGTCATAGTGCAGACATCCATCTAAAAATACCAAAGAAGAGACTTACTGCTCCAATATGTGCTCATGCAGCCCAAAAGGCTAGCCATTAAGCAGATCACAGAGCCTCAGAAGTCTATGGGAATAGCATGTGTTCAACTGGGTACACTTGGCGGCAAGAGCAGCTGCATTGGATAAAGATTAAACCTCTCAAAAGGGTGTTGAGTGCCAGACATTTGAAAGACAGCACCCCAAGCTATGTGCCAGTTGTGGAAGCAAAGAACATAACATATCGAGAGGGTAATGCAACTTGTCGAGAGGTTTTAGTGAGAGAAGTCAACCTGTCGAGAAGTTGGATGCTTAAATATGAAGCTATCGAGAGATCCCCACAACATGTCGAGAGGATCTGAAGCTATACTTGAACTTATCGAGAGGTGCTGAGGTGAAGAAGTGGACATTTCGAGAGGTTTACAACACCTATTGAAGGGTTGGAGCAGAGAAAGAGCAACCTGTCGAATAGTGCAGAACAACATGTCGAGAGGATCTGAAGCTATACTTGAACTTATCGAGAGGTGCTGAGGTGAAGAAGTGGACATTTCGAGAGGTTTACAACACCTATTGAAGGGTTGGAGAAGAGAAAGAGCAACCTGTCGAATAGTGCAGAACAACATGTCGAGAGGTCACCTAATGCAGTGTTTCTCGCGAGGTGCAGAAAGCTGGAATTGAACCTGTCGAGAGGTTCCCCTGAACCTATTGAACAGTCAAAGCTAACCTAGCAAAGACTTACCTGAAGTTGCATCCATTTTCGTGAGGATGCTTTCAACATGTCGAGAAGTGCTTCAACCTGTCGAACAGAGGGAAAGAACCTGTCGAAGACTCACTTGGAGCTATATTGGACCTCTCGAGGTTGAATCATCATGTCGAGAGGATGGCTGAATCCAGTGCAGCAGTTACACATTGAATCCATCCTCTCGAGCAATTAAAAGATCCTGTCGAAGGCTGAAAGAACTTGTCGAATGGAGCACAATTGAGACTCAGAACTTGTCAAGAGGTTCCCTGAACCTCTCGAAGCACGATTTAGGAACTTCTCAGTTCCAGCCACATCAGCAGCTCACTTCAATGCTTTGTGCACATGTCTCGAGGCATGTTAACAACCCTTGAGGGTATTTTTAGAATACAAATGAGCACGAATGAGAACCCTCTAACTCTCCCACATGTACTTATCCAATTCAAACCAATTGGGGAGAGATTCTAGAAGCCAAATTAGCCACATCAATAGCTCAAAATAATAGAATTATTCCCTTGAGCTTTGATTGGCTGAAATAGATCTGAGGACAGAGGGGAAGACTATAAATGGAACAAAAGTTTCATAGAAGAACATCCAAAAATTGAGAGAGAGCAAAGACAAAAATTTGAATTCCTTTTTCCCTCCAAAATCTCTTCCTTCTTCCTTCTTCCCCATTCTCTCTTTAGTCCAACCATTGTTGGCTAAACACTTTTAGTAGCTAGGGTGAGGTAGAGCTATAAATTGGGAGGTTCAAGGCTTTGTATGGGGATTAGATGTTGCACAAATTGCAGATCTGAGAATAATGTACTGTAAGTTTGTACTGAATGAGTAAATTATTGGTTATAAAGTTATTTTGAATCTATAGATCTCTTGATTGCCATTTGATTTCCCTAGATTTAATATCCCTGTGGATGCTTGAGCTTGTAGCCTTGCATCCACAACATCTGCAATGATATAACTGTCTTAATTAAAACCTGTGAATTGGAGGAAACCTCTAGGATGATCTATGGCCATTAAAGTGGATAAATCATAGCCTTAAGATCAATCCAATTCTTTGGTCTAGATCAGATTTTTCTACCTTACATCTGAGCTTGTAGCAGATAAAGGATAGTTGCAAATCAATCTCTTGCATTGCCTCTGAACCAATCATTTCTTGGTGAAGACCAAAATCCCCAACTACTATTCTCCCCCTTTTGATTTTAAATTCCCCAAATCCTTTTCTCCATTTCTTTAAATCTGTATTTTACTCACCTCTGGATCATTTGCTTTTACATTTAATTTTCTGTAGTTTTAGTAAAGTGACAATCCCTTAAAACCTCTCTTCTTTCCTTTCTTGCTTTAGTTTAAATTAGGATAGGATAGAGTGCCAGATCTGTTCTAGATATGGAGATTTAGCATATTTTGAACCACATTTCCCTATGGACATACCCCTACTTACCCCTTTAAAGCTTGCTGCAACAACCTTGGTTCTTGCAGGCTGGTTGCACTACCTTAGTGTCTATTCTGTGATTTTTCCTTTACTGTGTTGATTTTAACCTCTTAATAATTATAAGGCAGTCACCACAACACTGCTTCATAACCAACGCCACTTCCTTTATGATACACTTATAAAGCACCTATACGACACGTGCATCTTAGCAATTTACTTATGCATCAAGTTAAAATATGCAAGGAACTAGAATAAACTATTTCCTATATTGATTCATCTTGTCTATCTAAAATTTAAATTTCATATCAATGAATCAAGTCAATTTAAAATAAAATTTCACCTTGTATAATGTCATTACTATTCTGGGCATCCTGGGCTGTAATTGCATATGCCTGTCCTTGAACAATCGACTTCTTAGCTTGTATTTGTCTAGTCAAAGGAGCAGAAGTCGTCCTTTCTTACCTAATCATCGGAACTGAAGCCATCCTTTCCTTCCTCAACTAAGGGAAATCTCTAATAATGTGCCCCATCTTTCCGCATTTGAAGAACCTGCCCGTGCCTCTTCTACAATCAGACATCTTATGAGACTTACTACATCGGGCACAAGTCTCAACTGGTGTAGATTATGCTGCCCTTGAGAAATCCTGAGTAACTAATACTCCGATGGTGGTAGTAGGTTTCTCATATAGGATTGGTCTCGCCAAAGTGGATGCAGGTGGCCGGGGATAATTTGTGTAGGCGAGTTATCTCGAAACTGGAGTTGGTGCAGTAAATCTCAGCTTTTTATTCCCTGAGTTGTAGTCACCCACTCACCCCTGAACTGCTCTACCCTTGTTCTGTTGATCCCTTCTCTTATACATATTATTGATATCTCTTTCTGCTACAATCGCCTTCCCCATCACATCCGCATAGTTCTCAAGCTCGAAAATAGAAACTTTATCTCGAACATTCGGCCTCAGACCTTCCTCAAATTTACTGGCCTTCATTAATTCAGTGGCCACTAACTCAGGAGTGAACCATGATAACCGTGGAAGCTCAGTACCGTACTCTCACACGGTCATGCTTCCCTGCTCTAGATTCACAAAATTCCTCTTCATCTGAACTCTTACCTGCTTGGGGAAGTATTCTCTGTTGAACTCCTCAACAAACTCTGCCCAGGTCCACAGACGGTGAGGGTCCTCAATCTCTCTCTTTCTCAATACCGATTTCCACCATTGATGAGCATCACCCTCAAGCTAGAAGGAAGCCCAGCCTACTTTCTTGTCCTCCGTTCTCTGAAGTCTCCACAGAAGTTTTTCCATCTGGTTTAACCATTTCTCAGCCTCTAATGGATCCGTCTGCCCATAGAAACTAGGAGGTCTCAATCTCCTAAAGTCGACGAGGGATGAGGTCAACAGTGCTGGAGGGGTGGTGATGGTGGCTGCTGATGGTGTACATTATTGGTAGCCAATAGTGCGGTCTGCTCAGCCAATAATGTCATCTGTTGAGTCTGTTGGGCCATTACAGCGGCCACAGCTTCCATGGCCTATGTCATCCTATCCGTCGCTTCGCCTCTCCTATCTCCCTCATCATAAGGGTTCCTCTAGTCTCTACTAGACCCCGCATGAAAGTCATCCCCACTTCTTAAGTTTCTACTATGGCCACCTCTTGGTCGACCCCTTCCTCTAGTAGACATAACGCTTTGCAATATGAAACCAAAGTTTCATTAGCAGAAGGTCCCTATACTCCGATAAAATTAAAGACTTGTCAGAAATCCTAAAAGAAAGGCTTTGATACCAACAGTGACAACCCGAATTTCAGCACCCCGAAACCTGTGCCATCGGTTCGGCCCTTAAGGCCTAACCCCTTATATCTCGCGAAACACTTGATACATCCACACACAAAGCGAAACTAAGCATACGATAATAAAGAAAAATAGAGATGCCTTAATAAAGAAATCTCCACTACAAAATAGGACAAAAGACGGTTCTAATCCCCTGCCAAATGCATAGGAAAAAGAATCGAACCGAACCATCAGTGACAACCAAAGTCACCCTCAATGGTTCGCTAAAAATAAGTATTGTATCATATTTACATTATCTCTGAATTTTCATAGCGCAGCTAAGTTCACTAGAAGAACTCCTCCGGTGGAGGCTCGTTCTGTTCCAAAGGTACAAAATCAAAATCCTCATGGTCCTAATCCCTGACACCAACGCCCTCGCCTATACCTGTGACGTATAGTCGAAGGGTGAGCTACATCATAGCTCAATAGAGAAAAATTGTGATAGCATGCATATATTTTTAAGATCACACATATCTTTCATGACATAACAAAAATCACATAGTTCTTGAATGATAAACACAATTTAAAAGCATTTAAATTGAATGAAACTAATGACTGATGCACAATTCAAAATCACACTTATTATAAATGAAAAATTATTTTCTTACTTTACAAAACTTAAATCAATCACTTAAATAATTCCCCAAGCAAATATAGCGTCAAGCCCCCGATGGAATACCCACCAGCATCGTTCATATGAACCCTTAGCACAATTTACACAAGCCCCCTTGATGGAGGTGACTTGTCGAATGAAATATTACCGCAGAATGGTAATCAAAGAATGGATATCCTGCCGTACCAGAGCACAAGTTTGTACGGATATCTCGCCGTACCGGTCACGGATATCCCGTCGTGTCGGTCACGGGTATCCCACCGTATCGATTGGATATTCAGACATAAACCTCAAATCAAAGTGCTAAAAGTATATATAGTTATTCCCCGTGAATTTGTGATAATTATAATAGTTTTAAAAGCTTCAAAAACTTGCACACACACATATTCACATCCTTGGATGTCACACATATTCACATCAATTTGATGTCACAGATGAATCTCTAAAATCTTATCGAAACACAAAAATACACATCGTATCACATCATATCACACACATACTCACACACACAAGTTTCTATTAGTGATCATGCATAACTTTCCTAGTTAAAGGATTAGAAATCCATGCAAAAACACATCATAAAGCACACATTCATATCAGATCATTACGCACATGCTTGATGAAACCAAATATACATGCTAGGAAGTTTTCCCTACCTCACACGAAGTCATACACAATCTCTCTTAGCACAACTTTATCTTTCTCATTCTAGCGTCCAAACTCACACCTATTATATACAAACGCATAATTGTACATTAAAAATGACGAAAAATAGAGAAATGTGAAGTCTCTCAAAGTCCACAAACAAAACAAAATAATACCCTAAAACTGTCTAAATCGACCGGTCGATTCTCAAAATCGACCCGTCGAATCGAGTTCAACCGGTCGATCTTCCTTCAGAAAACCCACGTTTAAACATATCATTCAGACCCAAAATTGATCAGTCGATCTCATTTCGATCGGTCGGTTTTCCAAAATCAACCGGTCGATTTCTCAAAAACTGATTTTACACACACTGTTTTTCCAAAAACTGATTGGTGTTAAGCATATACACCAATACTAGTTATATACTAGCCCATCCAAAATTCCACATGTAATAAATATTCATCCTCTAGCCCATTTAACGCTTATTCACACATGATCTATACCTTTCACTCACGTGATTTGACACTTGATCTGAAGGCACGTATATCGAGGTACACTATTCAAAGTTAAAAAAAATTTAGGACATTACAATCTTTGACTGAATTTGTCAGAAAAATATACTAAGAGAACCCAAATGTTTCGATACCTTTTTAAGAGTATGTCAATAGTGAGTTTTTGAATGAAAATATTTTCTAAATCTGTAGTTTAGCAAAATTTATGAAGAATAAACTATTCACTAGTGCATATACACTGCGCTTGTTGTGAATTGAAATTGTTAGAGTTCTAATTAAGGATAACTATTGTAATAGAAAATAAGGATAAAGGATTAGTAATTGTAGAAAATCGTAATAGACTATGTATTGACCGATTAAGTAGATTAGTGAGATTTTTTTTATTTACTTTTAATTTTTAAAGAAAAAATATATTTATAAATATATATATATATATATATATATTTGAAGTTTGTAGGTAACTTCACTGAAAACCTTCAGGAGACTACAACTCCTCCACGATGGGTCACCTAGGGGTTTAAAGGCTTGTTGCATCCGCTAAATGTAATCGTACCCCCTACGAAAGTGGCATTTAATTTCTTAGTTTATATGTCCTTGTTTAGTAGGGACTAGCAAATCTTAAGTTTGAGAGTGTGATCAATGATATTAAAGAAAAATTGTAAAAGCGAGTCATATTGTTAATCTCTGTCAAAATGAACCCAAAAGAGCAATAAAAAGATAATTAAGCATAAAAGACAATTCGCCGCTTACGGAAGGATAGAATAATCGTGTTTTATGATTTTACAGATAATAGAGCGTTAAAGATCCATAGAAAATCGTAATGTGTGATTCTTCAGAGAAAGAATATAGAAGAAAGGTGAATTGTAATTTAGAGAATCATCTACGGAGGGAGCTATGAAAGGTAGAAAATTGTGATTTACGATTTTCTAAGAAAGAGAAGAAAAAAAGGATAATCGTGAATTACGATTATAATTATAGAAGCTTTCCTGTTACTTCTATTACTGCTGATCACGTGAGAATTTCTACCACTAAGAACTGAATTAGAAATACTCTTTAATTAGAAGTTTGGCTAATCACGGATCTGGGAGATTGATGAAGAAGAATCTTAAAAGGACTCTGCTGCTGCTATTAAGGAAAAAAATTCGGAACACATCAAACATCCAGAAGCAAGAAAGAATAAAATTAGAATTAGAGTTATATTAGAAATCTTTTATTTTAGTAGTTTCTTTTATTAGAATTAGATCTCTATAAACTGGCCCTTATGATCTATAAATAAGACGGCTCAACATAGGAATAATCATCGAAGAATTTCACAGCATCAATTGACAACTGAGGTCTATATTTTCTCTCGATCAAAATAGTTTAAAATTTATAAAGTAACATCGTCCACAGTTCTCTGATGTTTTACCTGACAACAAAGGCTGAGGAAGCTGAAAGATCAATCACTTGGATGGTTCTACTTTTACTTTCTAGTTTCGATTTTATTTTATTTTTAGTTTAGATTTTTTATATGCTTTGTAAGCATTTTTGAATTTTGATTTGAATTGACGACTCAAGTTAAAGTTTGCAGATTAATGTAATGGTTTACTATTCCATCTTTAATTTTCTAGAATTTGATTGATGCCCATATTTTAGGAGATTATTGATTAGATTAAATCTGTGTTGAAGAATTTTAGTTTTTGATTGATGACCAAATTCTAGAAGGCTACAATATGGTGTAACGACATTTTAAATTTGTAAACATCTAATAGCTGAAGGTTGAGATTGACGACCTCAAACTGAAGGAGGATTAGGATTTATTTTTATGCAATTAGATTAAAGAACCCATTCTTTTATTCACATTTCTCCAGTAGTTTAGGACTTAAAAGATAAAGATAGTTTTTAAAAACAGGAATATAAAAACTATAAGAAGATAATCACTTCTTCATGGGATCGATCCTATCGCTATGGTATAATTTCCATTGTGTGCTTGCAATAGGTTAAGGCTTGATTTTAATTTAAATATATACATGCTATAAGCTGGTCACACACCCAGTCCATCAAAAAGCTGGAAGGTCAAATTGGACAGGTAGCTTCGCAGATGATGAAGAGAGAAAGTGGCCAGTTACCATCATAGCCAGTAAGCAACCCGAGAGGACAAGTATGGGGAGACATCTTCCCCCACTTATCAAATTTGAGTTCCTTAAAGGTGTTGTTGAGCTACCGACTCATCCGTAGAGGATTTTGTAAATTATGTGCATTATTTCTTTTAGGAATTTTTAGTGGAGAAGTGCATTATGATTCAAATCATAGTAAAACACATGCGATCGTAAAGCCTTCTCTAATGAACTCTATTAGAATATGAGTTTGCAACCGTGGATCTCGTGGACCCGTCACGATTATGCGCTCAAAAAAGAAGGCGCCACCCAAAGCTTTTGGTGTCTCAAGATTCCCAAAATCAATACTGTAAGCATCTAGGTGCAAGATATGACTCCAAATCACCGGTCAATGCTAAAGCCTCTAGGGTAAGGACTTGGTTATCAATCGAGAAGGTGTCACCCAATCGGCTTGCTCGTAAGCGGTCTCCACTATGGCCAAGTATGTGTGTGTGTGTGTATATATATATATATATATATATATATATATAGAGAGAGAGAGAGAGAGAGAGAGAGAAATGAGCGGCACTTCCCCTTGCCCGAAGGCACTGAGATCCTATTGGGCTCTCCGCAAACACCAAAATTTTGATAGCGTAACGGTCCAAATCCTAGGGTAGAGGAAAGGAAAAAAAAGAACGTAGAGAAAAGGAGGGGAGAGCCGAAGCTCTCGGGCCCTTGTAGCACTAATGTCGGATCGTTGTGTCGATGCTAACTTCCGTGAGGTTCTGATAGAACAAATGAGTTAAGGAAACGGTCTTAACTAGCTAAGGCTTGGAAGATGTAAACTTGGGAGTGATGAGCAAAGGCCTTTTTCTTGTTAAAGCTTGGATGGATTGATGATGGAGGGTGTATTGGTAAGAGATGGGCTAGGGTTCCAAAGGTTTGGAAAGTTTGAGGTTGGAGATGAGGAGGGATTCTTGTAGTTTTCTCTTTAAGATTTTTAAAGTGTGTTAAACAAGGGGGGTGTGGGTGGGTGTCTGTTTATAGAGTTGGAGGTGATTAAGGAGGTTTTAAATCACTTAAATGAGTTTAGAAATTAGGTAATAGGAAATCTAAGGTTTTTGGGTTTTTTAGGGCTTGGAGGAGTGGGAATTGGGTTTTAATGGTGGATGATAGAGTGAAGATTTAAACTGTAAAAGGCTGATATATAAAGTTAAAAAGGGCACTAAGGTCCTAAAGATACCCACCCCAAACTTTGGTGTGGTCCACAAGTCAAACCGAAGATGTCAAATTCAACCATTCTTGAGCAAAATAAGGTTTTTAAGGCAAGTGTGCATATTATGCACTCTAGCTTTAAGAACCAGGTTCCAAAAGCTGAGAAGTTAGGACCCACGGGGGGGGGGGAGTTTTGAAAATAGCCAAATTTGGCTAGGCGTGCATATTATGCATGCCTAGCCAGTTTTTGGCAACAAAATTGGTGGGTTGATTTGTGGGCCCAGGTTAGGTCCCATATGGATCCAGTGGGTTCGGTTTGGGTTCTATATGTCAGGTTGGGGTTTCTAAGAATCCAGGAAAGGTTTTAAGGGTTCGGGGAGTGCTTTAGGAAGCTCGGAAGTATGTCATTCTCAAAGTATGGGTCAATTGAGCCTGGGGCCAAATTTGTGTGTGCCTGTCTTTGGTATTCGATCACTCATGATCAAATGCCAAAGAATGAGGCATCCAAAGAGGCCCAAGGCGAACGTTATCGGGTCCGCTGTATTCAACATGACCCTCAAACATCAAATGATGAAAACATGGAGAGTGATGGAAACCCATGACATTGAGAAATCGTTCGCCGCTCAGAATTATCGGTTCCCAAGCTCTTAGCGACATTATTGGACATAACCGTGTGATGAAATGATTCGTGATGCATGATGCTTGTGTTTCGTATTGAACTTAGCAGCCCCACGAGCGGGAGGGCGATCGACCCATACTTAAAAAATGGCGTAAACCAATGACGTGAAGATCCAACAGTTTGTTTCCAATCTCATGAGGCATTGATTACCCCATTTTGATTGACACGAGTGCCCCTACGCAAGGTAGGGTTTGAGGTTTTTGAGCGTACTCATAGACTTTGAAGTTAATTTAGCACAACCTACCGAGAAGAACGAATATTGATATCGAACCACTTTTTGGGAGTGTGTGCCATTAGACAAGCCACTATTATTCATTTTTTTGTTATTTTATGTTTTTATTTTTTTTCTTTCTTTTCATACACATTTTTTTTATTCGACGTTTTTGAGCGTACTCATCAACTTCGAATTTCAATTTAGCACAATTGCTTGAGCGGAGCGAATGGAGGTCGAACTGCTTTTTGGGATGTGTCCAACCAATATATTGTCATCATTTTTTTTCTTTTTCTTCTTCTCTCTTTTTCTTTGTTTTTGCAGGAGCCCCTAGAAAGAGAAAAGAACGAGCTGCTGCTTCGGAATGTGAGACCCTTCGTCTACAAGGAGTTTTGAGTGAGGCTCTTGGTTCTATTGATGCTTCTTGGAAGCGCTACAAGGGCCTTCATGGTCTGTGGATGACTAATCGGAATGGTCGCCAGGACACCTTGCTTGAGAAGATCTGTGACTTGTAGCACGAGCTGGGTCGATGACTTAGTCCTACCCATACTCTTTTAGCATAGATCAAATACCACAGGGAAGGGGTATAAAGCCCCCTGACAGATTCTTTTTTGGGTTATATGTATTTTTTTGTTTGTTTTTATTTTTCCAAAAAAGTAAAGATTGAAAGCACACCGCCACATAGATTATTTTTTTAGATGTGGCGCAAGAAAAGTACATAAATGAAATGAAAATGGGAACTCTTTTTTGGTATATACATTTTTCTTTTCTTCTTTTTTGTTTGATGCCTTAATCGTGAGAAGATGTAACGAGTCTCATTCTGAGAATAGTTGAACTCGTTCATGCAGTTGCGTTCGAGTGAGGTCCAAAATTTTACCAAGGTCAGAACGTCCATCCCCTTAGATTAGTTTAACCTTTTATCCTTACCTTGGGTCATGCATTTGACGGTGCAATCTGAAGATATACCTGATCAAGATCCGATTTGAGCTAATACAAATGGCCCAAATGAAGGGCTGCTAACCCGGAAAAGTAACCAAAGGAGTAACTGATTTTTCTTTTTCTTTTTTCTAAAGCCTTTTTACTCACAGCAGCCAAGATGGGTTTTCGTCATGCCGGTTATCACCCTTTTTTTTACTCGTAACGCCTTTCGAGTTTTCACTACGTCCTTGAGTATTTTACTTTTTTATCCCAGGCGCCTTTTCAGGTTTTCACCTGGTCCGCATAAGTTCGCTCTTTTTACCTGTGGTGCCCTTGCAAATTTTCACTATATCCTTTTTGCTTTGAGCTCGTAAAATTCTTTTTTTTTTTCAAAGACCAAAAGATATGGACGTTGATTCCGTCATAGCCGGCTGGATGGGGTTCCTTGTTGACTCTCAGTTTAGCTCATTCTAACTTCACGAATATTGTCACTGCTTATAGACCTTGAAGAGGGTTTTCTTCAGGGATGAAATGTGGCAATGGGTTGAAAGGTTAGGAATTTCAAAAGTATTCTTAGGTTAAAAAGATTTTCTTGATTACGTTCTTGCTGTCATAATATACTTCCTTTATGGGGGATTTTTACTGTACATGCCCCATGCTTCTTTTTTTCTATATATATATTTTCTTTTCTATTTTCTTTTTCATACATCCTCTTTTTGGGATTTTGTTTTTTCTGATTTCTTTTTGGATTTTATGATAACTCCTTCACTTTTGTTTCGGGAGTTTTCTCTTTTCTCCCCTATTTTTTGTATATACACACATTTTTTTGGGGAGGGGTTTATGAAAAAAAGGCTATCGGCTCAAGTTGGGTAGCAAAAGGTATGATCATTTAGGGACACTTTTGGGCTATTTGGCTTTGAAATGATAGCCTCTTTTAAGGGGTCCTTAAGCAGTCACGTATCCATCTTATTAATACTTACCTTGCTGCGAGAGACAAGAAGTAGAATCGTCACACATATCCAGTGTTGATCAGCTTACGAAAATGATCCATGTCCATGGTGACGAGATGAAGCATGTATCTAGGGAGCACTTCTTTGATGACGTAGGGACTTTCCCAATTGGGCTTGAATTTCCCTCTTGGATCGGCATTGAGAGAAGGGAAGATTTTCTTGAGTACCATGTCACCCACCTTTAACGCTTGAATGCAGACACATTTGTTGTAAGCTCATTCGATTCTTTCCTGATATACCTGGGTGTGACACAAAGCTTGGAGCCTCTTCTCGTCAATCAAGTTCAACTATTTGAAATGGTATCTCTCTCTCGGCCTGCGGCAGATCGGACTCAACGAGGATATGAAGTGAGAGTACTTCAACCTCAACTAATAGCACAGCCTCAGTTCCATACACAAGGGAAAACGGAGTTGCCCTTATAGCTGCACGGATCGACGTTCGATAGGCGCATACTGTGAATAGTAACATTTCACTCCAATCTCGATAGGTGATGGCCATCTTTTCAAGGATATGGACAACTGTTTTGTTAGCAACTTTGACGACTTTGTTAGTTTGTGATCGATATGGTGATCAGCGATGATGTTTGATTTTGTACTACTCACATAACACACTGATGCACTTGTTGGAAAAGTTGGTGTCATTATCTGTGATGATATCCTTGGGCATGCCAAATCGACAAACAATGTTGTTCTTGATTAACTTCTCGACATGATTAGTCATGATGCTTGTGTAGGACGCTTTTGAATGTGTTTGCAATAGTAAGTCTCTATGGTGGTCAAGAAATATCCTTGTCATTAGATCTTTTTAGCGAGTAGTGTTCATTGACGTGGGCCTCACATACTCCCTCATGGATTTCCTTCACGAGTTGGCTGCCACATTTTTAGTTAGGCATCTGAGTAGGGTGCTATTATATGATCGCTTATAGAGTCACTCACCACAGATGACATAATTCAATGTTAAACGTTGGATGGTCCTCCTGCCCGTCTTCCACGTGCCTTCAAGGAAAGCTCATGTTTCAAGGAAGTTCTTGATATCTGAGAACCATGGAGGCTCATCATCTAGCTTTGTTGATCCCTCGATCTGGAGGTAGAAGGTAGGCACATCCCTCTGTCCAATCATGATTGGCTTCATCTCAACACCGTAGGGAATTTTAACCATTGATGCCAAAGTTGTAAGGCATCAACAAAATGATTTGTTGCTCTAGCGGGACATAAGAGAAGATAACATCAATGAAGCACGCGATCAGATCTTCAGGGTACTCATGGTACGACATTAACTTCTCATCCTTCATTTTTGAATCTCTGTTGGTCTGGCATATGATCAGTTGTGATTCACCAAACACCCTAAGATGAGTCACATTTAGGTTAAGAGATGCTTGTAGGCCAACTACTCAGGCTTCAAACTCAATGATGTTGTTAGTGTAGGGGAAATTGATCTTGAAGGAGACTAGTAAGTTGGACCCTTTTGGTGAGATTAGAATAACGTCGACTCATTGACCCTCAGCATTTGATGCCTCGTCAAAGTGCATTACCTAAGACTCTTTCGCCTCTTCTATGTCCTCTTCCGTCATGAACAAGATGTCTTCATCAGGGAATTCGATTTAGTACTTGCCCCTTGATTGACTTTTGCGTGACATATGTGATGTCAAATTCGGATAAGAGCAGCTGCCAATGCGCGGTCTACCCAGTGAGAGCCGACTTTTCAAACAAGTACTTTAAGGGATCCATCCGTGCTAGGAGGAGAATTACCTGGGAGAGTAGGCAATGACGAAGCCTCTGTGTAGCCCAAACAAGAGCCAGACATGCTTTCTCTAGATGAGAATAGTGTATCTCGAAATCGGTAAATTTTTTCTCATATAATAAATGGCCTGTTCTTTTCTTCCGATTTCATCGTGCTGCCCTAGGATGCACCCCATTGAGAATTTCGTCATTGAGAAGTACATTAGGAGTGGTCTCCCTGATACTGGTGGTACCAGAATAGGCCATTTGACAAGGTAGCTCTTGATCTTGTCGAATGCTGCTTGACAATCATAGTTCCATTCAACAGGCGAATCTTTCCTTAGTGGCTTGAAAATCAGCATGCAGATAAGGGTTAACTGTATAGTGAACCGACTTATGTACTGGATTCTACCCAAGTATCCTCTGACTTCCTTCTCAGTAGATGGTGGCGACATTTCTACAATGGCTTTTACTTACACTAGATCGACTTCGATGTCTCTCCTGCTGACAATGAAGCCCAGCAACTTTCCTGACATAGCGGCGAATGCATATTTATGAGGATTCAATCGCAATTGGTATTTTCTTAGTCTTTCAAATAATTTTTGGAGGTTCACCATATGATCGCCTCTCTCTTGTGACTTGGTGATCATGTCATCTACACACACCTCAATTTCTTGATGCATCATGTCGTGAAACAGTGTTGTCATTGCCCTCTGATATGTTTCCCAGGCATTCTTCAGTCCAAACGATATGATTCGGTAGCAGAAATTGCCCCCATGGAGTGATGAATGATGTATTTTCTCGGTTTGCCTCTGCCATTTTGATCTGGTTGTAACCAGAGAATCCGTCCATGAATGAAAGCATCCCATGTCTGGCAGTATTATTGATCAAGATATCGATGTCTGGCAAGGGGAAGTTGTCTTTTGGGTTCACTTTGTTAAGATTTCTAAAGTCAATGCATATGCGAACCTTTCCATCCTTCTTCGGTACAAGCACGATGTTGGCTAGCCACTTCGATTATTTGGAAACCATGAGAATGTATTATATTGCTTAATGAATTCATCTTTTACTTTCAACATCTATTCGGGACGGAGATGCCTCACCATGCGAAGACGTCTCAGTATGACCGAAGAAAATCAATCATGCATTGTCTTTCCTCTAGAGAGAGCGACGATCTGATCTTAGTGATTTTGGGATCCTCCTCTGTTCCCAGATTGTCATCTTCAGTTTCTTCAATGATTGGGGTAGGGTCATTCTCAAAATCCATGTATTACTCGAGGAGCTCATTGGGAAGCTCCTCAGCTGGGACCTCCTCATCCAGATCCGTGACTCCTACCTCTTTTTGTATTTCAACATGAAAGAGGTCGATTTCACGTCGGATAAGTTCTTCTTTCAAGGCATCATTTTCCCTTTTCTTGAGAATTTTAAAAGACAATATTTTTCGATTATTTTGTAACTTTTCTATTTTTTTAGGATTTTCTTTTTCTTCGGAGGTGGGCCCCTGGGAAGGTAGGTCTTTATACATGCATGGTATTATTTTTCATGGGCTATCCTCACTTTTTACAGGTTATTTTTTTTTTGGGAAGTCGATGCCAAATTTCACGCCACCTAAAGCTTTCAGAGTTAGGGGCGTTGATGCCCAATTCCTTACCTGGGGTGTTGCACCCTTACTATGTTTTGTGGAAGAGGTGAATTGGGATGGCTCTCCAAGATCCGCTTCCATCATGTTTATCAAGGGATCATCTTGACCCCGGTCCTCAAATGTTAACACGAACTTGGGGTGGTTTAGGATGGGTGGCCGCACTGGCGGGGGTACCTCCTCCTCAAAGAGTGATAGGGAAGCGAGGTCTATTTCAATTTCAGAGGGAATGATTTGGGGATTGGTCTCATGGATGGCGACTTTTTTATGCGAGGTCAGCTGAGTTGCCCCATTTTGGTCGATCTTTAAGACCCTTGTACTCACGAGTGTACTCCTGATGTGTGGCCATGGACGAGGTTCATCCTCTAGGTCTATCCCCCTAGCCTTGGCTGCAGCGATGGTTTAGGATTTTCCTTGGCTTCTTGGACCTCTTGTTTGGTAGGTTTGTATCCTAAACCAAATTTGATTTGTTGTCCACCTCTTTCTCTTACTGGGTCCCTCCGGTTTTGTAGGTGAGGGCCCAATCCCTTTCCTTTTTTGTAAGCCCATTTCTGGAGCATCGCTATCGCTGCAATCATTCCTCCTCTATTTTTTTTGGCAACCTTTTCGAGGGTTTCAAGAGCCACGACTACTACATCAAATCTAAAACTATGGAGATTTGTGTCCTCGGCTGTGTGTGGTACATCCAACATCTTGAGGTTCTCTATGCTGTGTGTAGCTCTTTCTCTTTCTGCTCGTCCCTCACCTAGGATAGCTATAACTTTCTCCTCTAAGATGAACTTGAGCTTCTAGTGTAGGGTTGAGCGTACTGCCCCAATTTCGTACAGCCATTGGCGCCCTAGTAGTAGATTAAATGTGGATTTGATATCCATGACCTGAAAAGGGATAGAGAAGGTCATTGGCCTAATGGTGAGCTCAAGATCAACTTCTCCTATCACCTCTCTTGTAATGTTCAAACCCTCGGGCTCCTGCTTTGGCCAATTAGAACATGGATGGATCGAGCCGTATCTTGATCGCAGTCCTTAAAGGGCACACATTTAATGTTGATCCGTTGTCTATGAACACCAATGGTATTACCAAATTTCCTATTTCTGTCGTGATGTTGAGGGATCTAGAATGGTTACCCCTTCAATTGGAAGATCGATGTCGGAGAACGAGATAGTATTGGGAGCCAACACTTGCCAAATCATTTGTCCCACCTCATCTGGGGACACTTTATCAAAGACGTGAGCATCTTTCAAGGCCACCATTAAAGCTTTGAAGTGTGGTAGAGACATTATTAACAAATCCCAGATGGTGATGTGGGGTGAAATTGTCCTCAACTGTATTTCCAATGCATACTCCCGGCTCAATCTTTCCATGGAGTGTACTACTACGGATTCCCTTCTTTCCTTGGGCTGGACTAGTACCGGCACCTCTGGCTGCTTGGAAATTCTCCTTGATCGTGTGATAAATTCAACTGCTTGGAAATTCTACCAGTATTAACATCTATTTTATTATAGTTGAGCGGGACCTGGTGGGGATCATATGATGGTCCGGGGATCTGAAATGAGGTGGATGAGGGTATCAAAGATGGATGGATTGGTGGTGTGGGGACATTGGGCCAAATGTGCTTAATGGGGGTAGAAGGTGGATGGAGCAATGGGGGTAAGGTAAAATTGGGGAATATGTGATTGACGGGGGCTGGTGCCAGAAATGGCTGGTATAGTGGAGGCGAGGTAAAGCTAGGTTGAATATGGTTGATGGGAGCTGGTGCTGGTGCTGGAAAGTAGAACCTGAAATATAGAGGTGCTGCTTGGAGTGTAGGATTGGGGAAATAGTCGGCTAAATTCAAAGGCTTGACTACCCCTGAGATCTCATTCTCCTGACTCCATTGCCTGTCCCAAAACTTTCTCCTATGGTGATGTACTCTGAGGGGTCGAATTCTTCCACATCCTCCTCCACCATGTTAAGGTTGAGCCTTGGGCCCATTCCCCCTTGCGGGTGTGGCGGTAATGGTGCCGAAAGTATATTGGTGTGCGGAGTTGCTTGAGGAGACGCCGAAGGGATGATTTTTTTTCTTCAATTAAGTCTTGTATTGTGTGCTTTAAAGGAAAATAACGATCATTTGGATGCCCTGAACCCTGGTGGAAATTGCAGTGTGTGTTGGGATCATAATTTCTTGGGACTGTGGAGGTCGGCGTTGGAACAGAGTGATTGACCCTTTCTCAATCATCAAAGGTAAAAGGATATTTAGGGACTGCTCCAAGGGTGTGAATACTCATTTAAATTGGGTCCTTCTTTGTTCGGGGGTCATCTGTGCCTCGTGACCATTGCTAGGCCTCTGTGCTGGCTCTGCCTATGTTGGGGCTTGTTGTACTGCTCCAAATTGAAATGGTGCTAAGCTAGTGGTGGGTTGTGAAGTCATTATTGCTTGAACCTCTGCCCCTATTCTTTTCTCATTCCTCTACTCAGTGAATTTGTGGGCCCCACTAACCACAGTTTTACTTAAATGTCCTTGTCTTACAGCATCTTCACAACGGTTGGCATTTCTCACCAGGTCAGCAAAATTGGCCTACTGCTGGTACACAAGAAAATCGGATACGACTGGGAGTGCAGACTTCACAATCATCTCTATTTGTTCCTCATCTGGTATGCGGTTCCTCACCTGGGTTGCTAGGGCCCTCCACCTTCAAAGATACTCATTGAAGGTCTCATCGGATTTTTATTTTAGCCGAGCCAAATTAGATTTGTGAGGCTCAATATCGATGTTGTACACGTACTGTTCTTGAAACAGGTGGGTGGGGTCTCACCACATTTTTATCATGAATGGTTCAATAAAAGTGAACCATCTTAATGTTGGGCTAGTGAAACATTTCTGGAAAACTTTGATGAGGAGTCGTTCATCTTCGTCATACTGGCACATGTCCCTACAATATGACTTAAGGTGGGCAATGGGGTTGTCAGTGTCGTTGTATTTGTCAAATGACGACACTTTGAACTTAGGTGGCAAAGGCACCTCAGCAAATAGACAGAGATGTGAGAAATCTGTAACATGGATCTCAGATCCACCCATCTTCATCAACTATTTCTGTATTTTGTCCATTTGTTCTCTCAATAATTTAGACTTTTTAGATGGTTGTGCTAGGGTTGTTCCTCCAATAGGTTGCCCCCAATTATTTCCGACTACCTATTGGTTAGTAAAGGTGGGTTGTGGGGGGTTGACACTAGCGAACGCCCCATGTAGGTTTCGTTATTTTGGGCCTCATCCTCCTCATATTGATGACCCTTATCAAAGAATGGTGGAGGAAGGTTATCGAGCGGGTTCTGAAGGGGTTGAGTGGGTATTTGGTGAGGCCCCTGTGGCTGATGAAAACTTTGCTGATTTGGTTGAGGGGTGAGAGGATGTGGGAACTCGGGATTTTGGAGAGGTTGAGTGGGTGCGGGGTGAGACCATTGTGGTTGATGGGAATTTTGATGATTTGTTTGAGGGATGAGAGGATGTGTAAATTGGGGTTGGTTGAAGGTTTGTGATGGGTTCCCTTGTTGGGTTGGGTGTGATGGGTATGGATAAATAGGATTTGGGTTGGGCGGAATGGGTTTTCTATTTGAGGAAAAATAGGGTGTACCTCTTGGGTGTGGGTGTAAGTGGGTGTTGGTTAATTTTTATGTGCTTATTAAAAAGATAAAAACAATGGAATAATTGAAAGGGACAAACTGAAAAGAGTTTGCACACAAAAATAAACACAGCCTGCAAGATAAAGGGTCTGTTGTAGAAAGTTTTGATAAGTAAGAGTTTGTCCCACAGAAAGTAATGATCTAAAACCTCATGGGTTGTATAGTAAACTCTAGATCTGGCTAGAGGTCTGGCAACTCTAAACCTACACTAGAAAGCAAGGTAAAGAGAAGTGTTTAGGTGTTACAAAACTAACCTAAAACTAAAGAAAGGAATAAAGCTACAGCTAAAAGAAGGGGAAAAAGAAGAATGAAGATGGTGTGAGAAAATAAACGAAAAATAGGGAGAAGTAGACAGTTGTGGGTAAATCAGCACTGCAACTCAGTTCTAGAAATGAGACTGCAGCAATCCTTCAATTGGCTACTAGCACAGGTGTAAGGTAGAAAAAATCTAACCTAATCCAAGGGTTTGGACTAATTTTAGGGTTGTAATCTGTCCACTTAAATGGTCAAAGAATACCCCAGGGACTTCATCCAGTCAATGGATTAAACCAGAACATGAAATCCATTGCAGACACTATGGCTGCATGGCTACAAGCTCATGCATTCATAGGAGCAAACAATCCTTAAAAATCAAGTAGAAACTACAAGAAATCTCAGGCTCAATGGGGATTTAAGCTCAGCTGGTCATTGCTACAAAAAGGTCTGCAATGACCCAGCTCACAAGTTTGTAATTTGTGCTAAAACTCAGGTCTATTGGCTGATGATGGTGTTGAAAAACAGAGGAGAAATTAGGTTTGCAGTTGGCTCTCATTTGGCTACAAGCACAAATGCAGAGGAAAAGAATTCATCTCAGCTCTGTGGTTTGGACCAGCCTTAGGGCTATACCCTGCCCACTTGAATGGTCATAGGCTATCCAGGGGTTAATCCAGTCACAGAGATTGAGGATAGAACAATAAAACTACTGTCGCCACCATGGCTGTAGGACTACAAGCTCAAGCAGCCATGGGGGCATCAAATCTATATAAATCTATGTGCAAAATATAGAGAAAATATAGATTTAATGGAGCTTTAAACATGACATTTCATTGATTAAAATAACTTACAATGATTGACCTCATGGCAGCAGCCCTTGCAAAGAATCCCAAAACAGCTCACAATGTTTATACAAAATCGATTGCACTATAAAAAAATACCTAGCTGCTATACAAAGCTTTATCCCAGCATTACTGCTGTGCTAAGGAAAGAAGAAAAAGGGAAATGAAAGGGAAATTAAACCCTAACCCTAATCCTAAAACGCTATTTTGATCCAGCTATTCAGGATATTTTTACAAAACTGAAATATCTCAATTTATACACAATCCATGTTGTTGTGTGCTGTAGCCAATAAAAAATGAGGCTAATGGGAGCTGGCTTCGTGGCCCATTTGTGGCCAAGTGTTGTCTCAGGATGTGGGAAACAACTTGGCACCTCGAGATGTGTGCCCTAGCTGCTGTGAAATCTCATAAAAGTCCTTATATATGGACTAAGAAGTAGGGAGCTTGTGCCTCGCGAGGTTGGCTTTACTTGATTTGCTTCTCACATGGCTGGAGTAGCTGCTGAAGAAGAGCTGCAAAGTTCACTATGTTGTGAATTGCACAGTTCGCATAGATGAGGCTCCAAGTAGCCCAGGTCACTAGGGTCTCACGAGGATGGATTTTAAGCTTCATGTAGACGATCGCCAGGATGACATGCACTTCTAGCGTGGCTGGCTCTATCCCTGAAGTGCGCGAGATGTGCACGAGGGAGGATTCTGAAGCCGTGTCTGCGTGAGAGCTGCGTGAGCAGATAACATTTGGAGTGCTTGAACCTCGCGAGAACTTCGTGAAAACAATTGCCTACAGCTTTGATCCTCGCGAGGACTGCACGAGAGAGTTTTCCGAAGCTCCTCTGCCATTGAACTATGTGAGATCTACGTGAGCTGTAAGTATGCTTTAGGATCTAACCTCGCGAGATCCACGCAAGAACACATCTAGGTGATTTGAACCACGCGAGATCCTCTCGAGGGTCCCTCTAGGCTTCCCTGCTGAAGTGCACAGTCTGCTACAACAATCTCCTCTATTTTGGTCCACCTTCCTTTCATCTCTTGGACTTTCAGGGCCAACTTAGGCAACCAATATGGTCACCATAGTGTGTACCAGCATGGTGTCTCCTCTGTTCTTCATTCAGCTCCACAACTAGGCTTTGAATTCTCTCTTCTTTGGCCTCCAAAGCATGACTGTTGCACTAAGTTGCAATTTTATTCTTAACTACAAAACACACTCAAAAGATAAATATTAAATGACTCCAAGGTGTAGTAAAGGCTAGGTTAGGAGGTAAAATATGGTATCTTTTCAGTGACTAACACACCCCCAAACCTAATCTTTGCTAGCCCTCAAGCAAAGGAAAAATTAAACCACTACTCTAAAAAGTAAACGCTACTTTCGTAGGGAGCACGGATGCATTTAGCTTATACATCAAGCCTTTTAAACCCCTAGGTGATCCTTAGTGGAGGAGTGAAATCTCCTGAGGGTTTTCAGTGAAGATACCCACAAACTTCACCATTAAAATAGTTAAGTAAAGTGCAGTCAATGACAAAACAAATTTCAATGAGTAAAACATCATTCCACACCTATTCTTTTAATATTAGAGGAAATTACAGCAGTAATGCAGCAACTTAAAATTCAAAGTATTTGCATCACCACCAATCAGTTTACATCAGGAATTCAATGTGCAAAAATCAGTACTAAGCTTGCCTTAAATTCAAAAATCAGGTTGGATACTACCCCAATGAAGTTAAATTTTAGACCCAATCCTCACCAGGGCTATCTCTCAACAATGAAACTCCAAGGGTGTTCACATTCTCATCAGCTCACCATAGGCCTCAAATAGGCCTGCAAGCATGAGCATAGGCATTGCTTCTAATTCCTGACATCCTCAAGTAGCACCATAGATTAGACATCTCTTCATCTCCACATGACAGCTCATTTCACTTTGGATCAACAAGATCTTTGATGGGTTGTAATGTGGCTTATGGGTGAGGTTTGTGAAGAATAGGAGGGGTAAAGTGGATACAAAACTAAGAAATCAAAAATGTAAGGAGGTGATTCATAACTTCGCCACCTTCATTTAAGCACAACTTCATCTTTCTTGATATTTTTCATATTCAAAGTGGCCAGCTTCTTCTGTTCTTTTCAATTTCCAGACGAAGTACTTCACTTGACTTCTCTTTCTTTTTTTCTTTTTTTCTTTTTCTCTTTATAATTTATATATATATATATATATATATATATATGAAATACCACACATATACAATTGATACATTGTTGTTTTTAGACTGCTTCTCTTCTCCTTTCACCAAATGTTGAACTCGACCTACCTATCTTCAACTTCTTCTCCTTTACCTCTTGAAATCTCAGAGTTAGGGTGAGGTTGAATCAGGTCAATGAGGTTTAGGTGCAAGTGCTTGGGTGTTTGTTGAAGAAAAATTAGATTTCTAAGGCTCAAAGAGTGTATGCAAAAGGACAGTTTAATAGGTAGGAATTTTAGGCTCAAACTGTCCAAATGAAGGCCTTACATCATCTCCTTAGTGTCATGAGTGTTGTCAATCAGTTTCAATTTGGAGGTGTCTAACTTCTAGTGATAAAGTGTTGAGTCAATCAGTCCTTAGAGCAGAAAAAATGCCAAAAATACTCTTCAAAAGAAATTTGATAAGCCCAAATCTCACTAGGTATGGTCCTCAAATTAACTCATGGGGTATATTTTTACCTTTTTCTCTCCTCTCTAGTTCACTAAGTACCATTTGAAAAAAATTTCTTGATGTAAGCCTCATGGTAGTACTAATTTTTCAAAGATTTTCAGTTTTAAAAAGTCTGCAAAAATTTTTAATTTTCCTCTCTCTACATGGTTAGGTGGGAATTGACTTTATTCACCTCAATTAAACCAACATTTTTTGCACTAAAATTAACTATTCTATTGGCTGGTTTACCCTGCCATACCCCTAAACCTAAGATAAACAGTGTCCTCACTGTTTCAACATGCATGTATAGGGGCGTCAGGGTTTATAACATAAAAACACATGAAACTACAGCAGAAAACAAAGAGAAAACCGAATTAAAAGAGTACAAAAAATTAAACTAAGAAAGAGAAAAAGAGATTTTATACATAATGACAACTAATAACGCAAAGTGATTACACAAAATCCTAAAAACAGCGACTATATATTGCAGAAATTACGCTAAAACAGCAGGTATATACAAAACAATCACTATACTAAACACCTAAAAGAATAAAATCTTAAACACAACTACCTAAAAATGATTGGAGTATGAATCTAAAGTGATGGCAAAGAATTTTCGACATGAATAGCACAAAATTTAAAGCATGATTCACACAAAATTTTATCACAAAAGCTCAATATTTACAAATAGTCCGGATGGGGGGTTGCATGAATGAAAGAAATTTTTAACTTCCCCATTTGGACCTCAGCTGAACTGGAAAGGACTATAATTCAAAGGTTAAAAACTCATACCTTTGCAGATGCATAGGCATCAAACCTTAGTTCCTTCCCGCTCACAAATTTCAATTGCATGAGAGGTGCAGGGAGCAGCTCTAGCTCCGCATTAGGTGGATAATCATTTAAAAGGCAGCAAGGGTGCCTTAGATAGCTGAGGGGAAAGCAGTAGGGCAGGTATCCAAATGGACTGCTGTACTAGCCCTACTAAGAAGTCCAAGATGAGTACTTTTTCAAGTGGGGGCCTCCTCAATCCATATTTTAACAAATTCATTAAATTTCTCACCCCAAGATCAATAGTTTGGGTGAGAAATTTCTACCATCTCAATAAAATAGCAACTTATTAAGAATCCCCATTTTTTATTTTTTTAATAATTTTTTTTAAAATTTTATTTATTTTTATTTTTTTGAGTTTTTAAAATTTTTATTTTTCAATAGGAGCTAAACAACAACCCCTTTTTTACTCAGCTTCTCGCCGAATGCACAACCTCTTGACATTAATAACATCTTGGTTTGCCACCTCCTTCCCATTTCTCGAGACATTTACGACCCTAGTTTCTTCATAACTTGAAGAAACTTCCGTAATCAAGTGTGCCCCTCTGGGATTGTTCACTGTTTGGCTCGAGAGCCGACCCTCATCCCTTCTCATTAGAGCATTTGAGATATGACCAAGCTGGTCCTCAATTTTCCTAATGCTCTGCATGTGGGAATCCACAATTTATGAAATGGAGCCAAGGTTTTGCAATGAAGTCAAAACCTGCTCCTCAAAGGAGGGGGCTCTTGGTTGAGGTGGTGGAAAAATTAATTGGCTTGGCTGGGGGAACTGATGTGGGAAATGCTTTCTTGGTGCATAACCATGATGGGATTATTGTTTTGAATTATAGGGCAATGCCTGTTGCTGTTGGGATTGAGGTAATCAATTTGTCTCCACCTCAAATTTTGGTGGTTCCTCCAAGTGTACCCGGCAAGTTGTTGTCCAAATGATTGGACAGTATTGGCATGGTCATTTAATAATTCTAGAAATGGACCAGCAGAAGGACAATGTAGATGGGAGTGTGTGGGTGAGTGACATATCAGACATGACTCTCTAACCTGTGCAGCCATGTGGTGCTGCAATACACTCAACACTTTATCAAATTTTTTAGACAAGTTGTCCATCTCCCTCTCTAGGTTATTATATACGATTAATTCATACAATTTCCCGAAAGACGTGGGTTCTTTTAAACCTCTAGCAGTTGGTTCATTGTCATTGCTTGACAAAGATTCCTGCGGCATGGAGTTTTCACTTAACAGATCGAATAAATCCTAGGCCTCTACATCAGTTTTGTTGAGGTATGTGCCACAACTTGATGCATCAATCATGAATCTACTTTTAGCATCTATCCCCTGGTAGAAGCTTTGCACAAGCTGCCATTTGGAGATCTAGTGGTGTGGGCACTGCCTCAACAACTGTTTAAATCTATCCCAAGCTTCATGAAATTGTTCAGTTGAGAGTTGAGCAAAAGAGATAATGCTCCTCCTCAACTGACTGGTTTTACCAATTGGGAAAAATTTAGCCAATAATCGGCATTGCAGGTCATTCCAAGACTATATGATTTTGGCTAGGAGCATGGAGAGCCAAGTTCTGGTTTTATTTTTTAAGGAAAAAGGAAAAAGCCTCAGTTTGGTGGCTTCCTCTCCTAGACCAACAATATTAAAAGTAGTGCATAAGGCAAGGAACAACTCTATATGCTGGTATGGGTCCTCTCTACTTAGCCCATGAAAGTTCGGCAACATTTGGATGGTTAAAGCCTTGATCTCATAGTTACCCGCAACATTTAGGAGTTGAATGCAAGAGGGGGATGAGTATGCCCCTGGTGCATAATACTCTCTAAGGGGTCTTGGTTGCTCACCCATCTCAGCTGTTACTAAAATTTTAGCAGGGGTGTGTGTTGCTGGCCTAGTACTTAAGACTCTCAAACTCAGGATTCAAAGGTTCTAGCTCGGGATAAAGAGACCTTCTTCCCAGCATACAATACACACAGCAAAAACAAGGACCTCACAGTAGATAGAATAAAAATGCTAAAGACTAAATACAGGTGCTAAAATTTAAAACTACATAAATTAAAAGACAGCAAGGGAGAGAGATGTAAACTGATCTATCACTTATGTTACTGCTCCAAAGCTACAAAAATAAAAAACTTCAGCAAAAATTTATTTAAACACAAAATAGGAAATAAATCTACGACAAAAAATGAGGAAAAACTATAAAATAAAGGAAAAGATTGTAGTACACATGCAATAACAGGAAAATAAATGCAAACAAAAGAGATTATAGCTGTACTTTATTCAACATATGTAAGACACCAAAAAGATCTAAAAATAGAAAATAAACAAGGAAAATTCAAAAAATAACAGGAAAAATACAGCTGTAATTTATTCAAACACTAGAACTACAAAGAATAAAAACTAAACTCAGTTTACTATACTTAGATCAAAACTCCCCGGCATCGGTGCCAAAAACTTGTTAGTTTTATTTAGATTGTGGGTGCTTTTATTATTAACAAGTGATGGAAAAATGATGGTGGCAAAAAGAATTCAAAAGGTAAACTGAAATGGATGAAATCAACACACAAAACAGTAATCTAAATCACACAGTCCTGCAAGATCCAGGGCCTTGTTGTAGCAAGTTTCGATAAGTAAGAGTTTGTCCCACGGAGAGTGATGATCTGAAACCTCAAGGGTTGTATAGTAAACTCTAGATCTGCCTACAGGTCTGGCAACTCTAAACCTACACTAGAAAGCAAGGTAAAGAGAAGGTGTTTAGGTATCACAAAACTAACCTAAAACTAAAAACAGGAATAAAACTACAGCTAAAAGAAGGGGAAACAGAAGGATGAGGATGGTGTGAGCAAATAAAGGAAAAATGGGGAGAAGTAGACAGATGTGGGTAAATCAGCACCGCAACACAATTCTAGAAATGAGACTGCAACAATCCTTCACTTGGCTACTAGCATAAGTGCAAGGTAAAAAAAATCTAACCTCACCCAAGGGTCAGGACTGATCTTAGGGTTGTAATCTGTCCACTTAAATAGTCACAGAATATCCTAAGGACTTCATCTAGTCAATAGATTAAATCAGAACATGAAATCCATTGCAGACACTATCGCTGCATGGCTACAAGCTCATGTATTCATAGGAGCAAACAGTCCTTAAAAATCAAGTAGAAACTATAATAAATCTCAGGCTCAATGGGGATTTAAACTCAACTAGTCATTGCTACAAAAAGGGCTGCAATGACCCAGCTCACAAGTCTACATTCTATGCTAAACTCAAGTCTATTCACTGATGATGGTGTTGTAAAATAGAGGAGAATTTTAGTTTTCAGCTAGCTCTCATTTGGCTACAAGCACAAATGCAGAGGAAAAGAATTCATCTCAGCTCCGTGGTCTGGACCAGCCTTAGGGCTATACCCTGCCCACTTGAATGGTCACAGGCTATCCCAAGGGTTAAACTACTGCTGCCACTATGGTTGCAGGGCTACAAGCTTAACCAGCCATGGGAGCATCAAATCTATATAAATCTATGTAAAAATTACAGATAAAATATAGATTTAATGGACCTTTAAACATGGCATTTCATTGATTTAAAGAACTTGCAATGATTGCCCTCAAGGCAGCAGCCCTTGCAAAGAATCCCAAAACAGCTCACAATGTTTATACAAAGCCGATTGCACTACAAAAATATACCTAGCTGCTATATAAAGCTTTATCCTAGCATTCTTGTTGTGCTAAGGAAAGAAGAAAAAGGAAAATGAAGGGAAACTATACCCTATCCCTAACCCTAAAAAGCTATTTTGATCCAGCTATTCTGGATATTTTTATAAAACAGAAATAGCTCAACTTATACACAATCCATGCTGTTGTTGTGTGTTGTAGCCAATCAGAAATGAGGCTTTTAGGAGCTGGCTTCATGGCCCATTTGTGGCCAAGTGTTGCCTCGGGACGTGAGAAATAGCTTGGCACCTCGACATGTGTGCCCTAGCTGCTGTGAAATCCCAGAAAAATCCCTGTGTATGGACTAAGAAGTAGGGAGCCCGTTCCTCACGAGGTTGGCTTTACTTGATTTGGTTCTCGCATGGCTGTCACGTGGCTGGAGTAGCTGCTGAAGAAGAGCTCGCCAAGTTCACTCTACTGTGAATAGCGCAGTTCACGCAGATGAGGCTCCAGGTAGCCCATGTCGCTAGGATCTGGTGAGGATGGATTTTGAGCTTCGCGGACGATCACTAGGATGACATGCGCTTCTCACGTGGCTGGCTCTTTCCCTGAAGTGCACAAGATGTGCGCGAGGGGGGATTTTGAAGTTGTGTCTACGTGAGAGCTGCGCGAGCAAATAACATTTGGAGTGCTTGAACCTCACGAGAACTTCACGAGAATAATTGCCTGCAACTTTGATCCTCACGAGGACTAGGTGAGAGAGTTTTCTGAAGCTCTTCCACGTTTGAACTATGCGAGATCTATGCGAGCTATAAGTATGTTGCAGGCTCTAACCTCACGAGATCCACGCCAGAACACTTCTGGGTGATTTGAACCACACAAGATCCTCTCGAGGGCCCCTCTAAGCTTCCTTGTTGAGGTGCATAGTCTGCTACAACAATCTCCTCTATTTGGGTCCACCTTCCTTTCATCTGTTGGACTTCCAGGGCCCACTTTTTTAGGCAACCAATATGGTCACCATGGTGTGTACCACCATGGTGTCTCCTCTGTTCTTCATTCAGCTCCACAATTAGGCGTTGAATTCTCTCTTCTCTGGCCTCCAAAGCATGACAGTTGCACTAAGTTGTAATTTTATTCTTAACTACAAAATACACTCAAAAGATAAATATTAAATGGCTCTAAGGTGTAGTAAAGGCTAGGTTAGGAGGTGAAAAATGATATTTTTTCAGTGACTAACAGTGGGAAATTGGAGGAATGATGGAGGGTCGGAAATGTGCCTTGGGTTTGGGCATAAATTGGCTTGGGGTTGAGCATAGGTTCTTTGAGGCCCAATTGGATGGCCCCATGGGAAGAAGTGATCCAACTTTTTAGATCTTTACAGAAGATGAACCAGAAAAAGATGAAGAAGAATAGGTGAGAGCTGGACTGAATTCTCAGAACTTTGAATCCTTTTACCATTCTTTGGAACATGTTAACTTAAAGCCTCATCACAAGCCAAACAAAGACCTCTTTGATCTAAGACTTACAAAGGATAAGAGCCTAGTAGAGATGTCTCTAATAATCACTATGAAAAACTTATAGCATGATAGTGGAATAGATTTTCTTTTCCATGAGATTTATCTTTTTACATGTCCTTGACTTATTCATCATAAATATCATTTTGAGAGACCCAACAATTTCATAATCCTTTGAGAGTGTATGATGGAAGTGAGAGTTGGATGGAAATATTTTTTAAATCTGCAGTTTAGAAAAATATATAATAAATGAATTATGTCATTGGTATGCACACACTACACACTTTATATGAATTGAAATTGTTGAGTATCTGATCAAGAATAATTGCTAGGATGGGAAGTAATGAGTGAATGGAATCTTATTGTTGAAAATCTTTGCAACCATGTGATGATTAGCTAGTGTAATAATAGATTAGTTTTTGTTTAAAAGTTTATTTTGAAAATTTTCAAAAAATCCAAAAATATTGGAAGTTTATAGATAACTTCATTGAAAAGCTTCAAGAGGCATAACTCCTCCACTAGGGATCACCTAGGGGTGGTTTAAAGGCATGCTACATCTGCTAAATGTAATCGTGTTCCCTACAAAAGTGGCATTTAAATTAGGATTACATATCTTTCCTTGTTTGCTAGGGACTAGCAAAACTTAAGTTTGGGGGTATGATCAGCCACATATCTTATCAATTTTTTACCCTTAATTAAGTGCTGATAATCCATAGTTTGCTACTAATGATATGTTATTGATAAATATTTACAACAACAAGCAGAAGAAAAACAAAGTGTAAATCGGTGCCAAAATGAACTTCTAAAGCAATAAGATAGAAGATTGCAAAAGAAGAAGAGCTAAATCATAGTTGAAAGACCAGTTCTCGAGTTGACGAAGAGAACTCGTGAAGCTTATGAGCTAGTCAAAGTAAAGAAATGCAAAATCGAGAATCAAAACTAGAGAAAGAAAGAAATCGTAACTTTACAATTCTTCTGGAGAAAAGACTGGGAGAGAGCAAGGTGAAGTACGAGCAATCGAGTAGAAATCGTATGAAGAAACAAAAAGAAATACAAAATCGTACCTTCGATTTTATACTATAAAGCTCATGCATTACTGTTGAAGAATCACATGAGAGATGCACAACCATGCAAAGAATCTTAAAACCTAAAAGAGATATCCATGCACTCCACGAGGAAAAAGATTGGCGAGAATTACTGCCGTTGAAGATCAGGAAGAAGAAATCCTACACGCCTCTAGTAGCCGAAGCAAAAATAATATGTATTAGGAAGAGTAGTTTTAGGAAGATTTATTTTAGGTGGCTTGCTTTCTTTAGAGTCCTAAATTATTGTAACAGGTCTCTTATGAATCTATAAATAAGAGAGCCTACGTCTATGACTAAGCATCTTAGAAATCTCGATCATAGCTGACAACTAAGATTGGGAGGATGAATAGTTTTAATTTCTGTTTGTATTACATCCAAGGATTTTCAATCTTGATTGACAATTAAGTGATAATTTCTGGAAGATCATCGTAGTGTAGCTTTACTTTCCTGCAATTTACTTTTTCTACAATATACTTTTATGCATGTAAATATTTTTCTGCAATATACTTTTATGCATGTAAATATCCGAGGACTGACTAATTTTAATTGATGACTAGATACTGGAAGGCTGAGGATTTGATTTATCTTTCCAACAATTTATTTTCTGTAATTTCATTTTAGCAATTAGGATATCGAAAGTAATTCGGGTTTTAATTTACGCCTAAGATCTGAGAGACTTGAGATCTAGTGTAACGGTTTATGAATTAGTTGAATAGATTTATTTTCTGCACTTTAGTTCTAAACAAGACCATAATTTTTTTATTCTTTAAAGGCAAATAGAAGTTTTATGAAAAATAGTCTTCCCTGTGGGATCGATCCTATACGCTTGCTACTATTCCATTGTGCGCTTGCAATAGGTTAAGACAATGAATAGTTATAGAGCTACCATGTATGTCTTGAAACTAGTCTCTTTCTTCCAACGCTCCGATTAGTTGGATGTGTTGATACATGCACACATGCAACTAATGAAGACTCGCCGATTCCTTTAGAAACTTATTTGTACGATTACAATTCGCTCATTTAAGACACTCGATGTGAAGTCCTGTAATTGTTTGATGGTTCTTTGTATTCTCCTTGTGCCTGTGCAACCGTGGGATCCGTGAAGGTCCCGTCGCGACGATGCGCTCTCTAACGAAAAGTATAGAGTCGCCACCATTTTTATGAGCACCTAAGTGCTAAAAATATGACTCTGAATCCGGCCCACACCAAAGGCTCTTGGGTAGGGGCTTCGGTTATCGATCAGGAAGGTGTTAGGCACCCGATCAACCCGCTTAACGCGGCCTTTACTAATGGCCAATAATAAAATGATATAAAAGTAAAGAAAATAGCTTCCTCTTGCCCAAATGGGTCTCCAATCCTATTTGTGCCCCTCCGTTCCTACCGAAAATTCGGCGGCGTAATGGCACAAATGAGAGGATGGAGGGAGCTAGAAAGAGATAGGAGAAGAAAGGGGAGAGCCAGAGCCCTCGGGACCTTGTAGCACCGTAGAGGAGGCTTGCGTGGCTTGCTTTGATGAGCTTTTGAACGCTTGAATGGTAGAGAAATGAGTTCTAACCGCTTAGGACTTAAATCTAAGAGGTAGGGGATGGAGGCTAGGGGATCACACACACCTAGGCTAAGGGTTTTGGATTCAAGAACAAGCTTGAAAAAAGGTTTTAGAATTTTGGAATTTAGATGAAAATAGTGCACAAAAGGGAGGAAGAACTTCTCACTTTGAGCTCTTTCTCTCTTAAGCAATTTTCTCAACCCTTAAACCAAGGGGAGGGGGGCTCTATTTATAGGAAAAGGGTGGATTAAGGGGCCACTTAGATGCTAATTGGGTTTATCAATTAGGTAATCTTAAATCTAAGGTTTTCTAGTATTTTGAGAGCTTGGAAAGGTGTGAAGGTGGTTCTAATAGTGGATGATGGGGTGAGGCCTTAAGCCACTTAAGGGGTTGGCAATAGGTAAGGAATGGGTGCAACAGGACTATCAAAACACACTCCAAAGGTCGAGGTGGTTAACAAGTCAAACCCCAATCACGAAATTTGGGGCAAAACTGAACAGTTACTGTTCATATGCCTGGCGCAACTAATAGTTGCGCTAGGCAAATGTACAGTAAAACAGTGCTACACAGTTCCCTGGAAGTTAGCCTCGCGAGGGGTTGGGGGACCCATTTATGCCTGGTGCAACTATTAGTTGCGCCAGGACATTTCTGTGGGAAAAATACCTGGTGCAACTATTAGTTGCGCTAGGCAAATCCAAGGGGAAAATGGCCTGGCGCAACTATTAGTTGCGCCAAGCAAAAATCTCGAAATTCTGCTCGATTTTCAAATGGTCATAACTTTTGATGTACAACTCTGATTGGGGTGATTCTTGGCTCGTTGGAAAGTTGGAGAAGTCCTCTTTCCAATGGTATATGATTTGATATTAGTAGAAGACCTCGACCAGTCTTGGTGCATGACTCATCATCCATTGTCTGAGAAGGTTAGGTTTAGGGTTCGGAATGGGTTCTAAGGGTCGGGATTGGTTTCTAAAGGTTCGGGGTAAGTTCCTAAAGGATCTAGGGTGACTCCTAAGGGTTGGGAGTGATTCCTAAGGGTTCCATTCATGCCATCAAAAGCTCAAAATTGCACCTCTCTTAAAAGATGTTTCGATCGGGCCTTGGGCCAAATTTGGGTGTCTACAGATGCCCCTCTTTGGTATCCGATCACTGGTGATCGTATGCCAAAGAAAAGAGACATCCGAAGAGGCCCAAGGCAATACTGACGGGTCCGCTGTATTTAGAACAAACTTCAAACATCAAGTGAGTAACACGGTGAGAAAACAAAAGCCCTAGAGTGCCAGGCTAATCATTCGTTTCTCGAGGTCATCGGTTCTCAAGCGCTTAGCGACATTACTGGGCATAACCAAGGTGGAATGAGTTACGAAATCCCAATAGCTAGGAAAAATGTTCGCTTCTCGAGTTGCGAAAGCCCGTTAGTCGGGAAAAATGTTCGCTTCTCAAGATGATTTGAAGGTGATTGATGTTCGAGATTTATTCTGAATGCAACAGCTTCGTAAGTAAGAGGGGTGATCGACCAACATTCAAAGATAGGTGCGAAGTAAACATACGCAAGGCTCCACAGTTTGCGTCCAATCCTACAAGGCATTTGATGACCTCATTAGATTATTCGCAGGTGCCCCTGTGGAAAGCAGGGTTCGAGATCTTTGGGCGAACCCATCGATCTTGAAGTTTATTTAGCATGACCACCTGAGCGAAGTGAATAGATGTCACAACGCTTTTTAGGAGTGCGTGCCATTTTTCAAAATGTGCCCCAGATCCACATGACCCAGAGTATCCAGTTTCGACTTCCTTGAACAGATCTAGCCAAACATTGGGCACATCCCAAAAGGGCGCATCCAATCCTGACCTCTGTTGACAATGATCATAATCATCAATTAACTATGCATAATCATGCACCCATCAGGAGCAATAAGCAACAACAAAGGCGATGGAAGCCCGACCAGACCATGGGTATAATTCTGAGGGACAAACGACCATCATACGGATACCCAGGCGCATGGCGTACACTTTATAGGGACACCGCTGCCCATACAGGTTTTAAGCCTGCAGAAAATAAAAAGGGAAATGAACCCTTCTAAATGCATGGTTGCACATAGTTTGATTGACACATAATCTCATTCTCAACAGGTTGGTCTCAACCAACGATTGACCTTTTTCAACGGAGAATCCGAAGCTTAAGACAACTCAAGTTCACACGAATCCGAAACAGAGCGCTCATCGCTCAAAAGATTTAGCAGTGGAGTTGGCCCAATCGAAACATTGACTGTTTGACCGGGACTGACACCGTTGCTCCTACTTTGAAGTAGGATCCATGGATCCAAGGCGAACCTTTGACCTAGGACATTAATTTTGCACAGCTGCATTATCGATAAAATATTGACATTTTACCGCATCGAAACACGCATGTGTGTCTCTATGCGTAGCATGAAAACGTAGATTTCTTTTTCTTTTCAAAATGATTTTCATTTTTTTTGTTAAACCTGACGTCGGTGGTGAGATGCTTTATCTGATTTGTCCATCGCTGAGAAGTTGCCTGCTTCGAAGCTTTGGACCGTGTGATGTTCCTGCACATTCTCAAGAAAAAGTCAGTCCCTTTTTTGTTTATACATATAAAGAAAATGCATCCTAAACAATAAAAGAAAAAAATAGATTTCTACCTACACTTTTTCATTTTCCAGATATTTTTTGGATTTTTGGTTTTTTAGAGATTTTTGGTTATTTTTGAGATTGAAATATGATGCTGAAAATATGTACATGAAAATGAGTAGAAATATATACACAGTTTTTGGTGTTTGGATTTTTCTTGATTTTTTTTATTTTGGCTTTTTTTTTTTTTTTTGATGCCTTACTCATTGGGTGAGATTTTGAGAAACCTTGGGTCCATCTTTGAGCATGGTCGACCTCTTTCATGCAGTCGGACCTGAGTGAGTTTCCAGATTTTACAAAGGCCAAAACATTGATCCCTTTGGATTGAGTTAAACCTTTCTCCTTGCCTCGGGTCATACATTTGACGGTGCAGGTTTCACAAATACAATTATGGTCGGGACTCGATTTGAACTAGCATGAGCGGCCCAGTCGAACAAGAGGGTATAGGAAGAGTAACAAAAGGGTTCCTCAAACATCAATCCTCTCAATCAGTCCAAACCTTTCTTTTTCAATTTTTTTAAAAAAAAATTTTATTATTTTTTTTATCTCCCCTTTTTTTACCCGTGGCGCCCTTTCGGGTTTTCACCACGTCCATGGGTTTAGCCCTCTTACCCCAAGCGCCCTTTCGGGTTTTCACCTGGTCCGCACAAGCCCGCTGTTTTTATCCGTAATGCCCTTTAAGGTTTTCACCATGTCCATCTTGCTTTGAGCTTGTATTTTTATTTTATTTTATTTTTTCTTTTTATTTTATTTTCTTTTTTCAACAACCACGACATAGACCCTGATTCTGTCATAGCCGACTGGATGGGGTTCTGGTGTCGTCTCACAACTCGGCTCATATTGACTTAACAGATATTATGATTGCTTGCGAACTTACAAAGAGGGCTTCCTTCAGGGTGTAGCTTGGCCATGGGTTATGTTAGGATTTGAAGGTATGCTGGGTTAAAAGGATTTTCTTGATACGGCTTCAGTTTTCTCGACATACTTTCTTCCTTGGGGGTTTTACTGTACATGCCCGGTGATTCTTCTACATTTTTTTGTTCTTTTTGCTTCATTTCAGGCAATCTCTTTTTGAGGTTTTGCTTTTTCGATTTCTTTGGATTTTGGTAGTAACTTTATACACATGCATTTTTTCTCTTTTTTTTTGGTATTTGTACACGTATATATATATATATATATATATATATATATATATATATTTGGGGAACGGGTTTATTGAAAGAAAGGCCCAGGCTCAAATGGGGTAGCAAAGGATATCATCATTTTTCATTTTCATTTTTTTTTTTAGGGATGCTTTTTGGCTACTGTATTTGGAATGATGGCCTCTTTTGGGTGGCTCCTAAGCAGTCACGTATCTGTTTCATCAATACTTACCTTATTGCGATAGACTAAGAGTAGAACCATCGGACGTATCCAGCGTTGATGGGCTCAGGAAGATGATCTCCGTCAATGGTGGCGAGGCGGATGGCGTATCCCGACAGCACTTCTTGAATGACGTAAGGTCCTTCCCAGTTTGGCTTGAATTTTCCCCTTAGATCGGCGTGGAGGGATGGGAAGATCTTCTTTAGCACAGTGTTTCCTACTTTTAGATCTTGGCCGCGGACACGTTTATTGTAAGCGTGTGCGATTTGCCCCTGGTAAACTTGGGTATGGCATAAGGCCAGGAGTCTCTTCTCGTCCAATAAGTTTAGCTGATCAAAGCGTGATCTCTCTCTTTCTGCTTCAAGTAAGCCTGATTTCATGAGGATTCGGAGTGAGGGTACTTCAACCTCCACGGGGAGGACGGCCTCAGTTCCATACACAAGGGAGAATGGTGTTGCCCCTGTAGCGGTACGGATCGACGTTCGATAGGCCCACAAAGCAAATGGAAGCATTTCACTCCAATCTTGATAAGTGACGACCATCTTCTCAAGGATGCGAATGACTGTCTTGTTCGCAGCTTCCACGGCTCCGTTAGTTTGAGGCCGATTCGGGGATGAGCGATGGTGCTTGATCTTGTGTTGCTCGCAGAAGTCTCGGATGCGCTTATTCGCAAAGTTTGTGCCGTTGTCCGTGATGATATCTTTGGGTACTCCAAATTGGCACACAATATTATTCTTGAGAAACTTCTCGACATGACTGGCAGTGATGTTGGCATATGACGCCACTTCTACCCACTTGGTGAAGTATTCAATGGCGACGAGGATGAACTGATGTCCGTTTGATGCTTTTGGATTAATCATTCCGACAACGTCAAGGCCCCAGGTAGCAAATGGCCAAGGAGTGGTCATGTAGTGAAGATCAATGGCAGGAGCATGTATCAGACTGGAGTGTTCTTGACACTTGTAGCATTTTTGAACATGTTTGCAGCAATCTGATTCCATGGCGGTCCAGAAGTATCCCTGGCGTAAAATTTTCTTAGCGAGCATGTGACCGCTAATGTGGGCTGCGCATACTCCCTCATGGATTTCTTTCATAATGTTGACCGCTTCACTTTCAGTAAGGCACCTGAGTAAGATATTATTGTATGATCGCTTGTAGAGGCATTCCCCGCAAATGACGTAACCTGCCGCTAATCGTTGAATGGTTCGTTGGTCTGTCTTGGATGTACCCTCTGGAAAAGTCAGGGTCTCAAGGAAACTCTAAATATCTGAGAACCAAGGTGGCTCATCATCAGGCTTTGTAGGTTCCTCAATCTGGAGGCAGAAGGCTGGTTCATTCCTCTGCTCGATCACGATCGGCTTCATCTCAACACCATAGGGGATTTCAATCATTGATGCCAAAGTTGCTAATGCGTCGGCAAAGCGATTCCTTATCCGGGGGATATATGAGAAAGTCACATCTTGGAAGCAAGCTATCAGATCCTCGAGGTGTTCATGATTGGGGATCAGCTTCTCATCTTTCGTCTTCCAATCACCATTCATCTGGCATATAATTAACTGTGAATCGCCAAATACCCGAAGGTGAGTTACATTCAGATCAAGGGCCGCCTGCAGACCAATGGCGCAAGCTTCGTACTCAGCCATATTGTTAGTGCAAGGGTTTGATAGAGACCGGTACATGGGATCCTTTTGGTGAAATTAGGATGGCGCCAACTCCTTGGCCCTCGACATTTACTGCCCCGTCAAAGTGCATTACCCATGATTCTTCTGCTTCTTCTGTATCGTCCTCTGTCATGAACAAGATATCTTCATCCGAGAATTCAGTTCTTAACGGCTCATAGTCAGGTAAAGGATTATCAGCAAGATGATCAGCAAGCGCTTGCCCCTTGATCGATTTCTAAGTGGTGTACGCGATGTCAAACTCAGATAATAAAAGTTGCCATCGTGCGGTTCGTCCAGTGAGAGCTGGCTTTTCAAACAGGTATTTCAACGGGTCCATTCGGGCCAAGAGCAGAACGACCTGGGATAGTAAGTAGTGGCGGAGCCTTTAAGTATCCCATACAAGAGCTAGGCATGCTTTCTCCAAATGAGAGTAGCGCGTCACGTAATCAGTAAAATTCTTGCTTAGATAATAAATGGCCTGCTCTCTTCTTCCTGTTTCATTGTGCTGCCCCAAAACACATCCCATTGAAATTTCCGTCGTGGAGAGATACATCAAGAGTGGTCTCCCTGGCTCAGGTGGTACCAAAACAGGTGGATTCAGGAGGTAGCTTTTGATTTTATCGAACGCTGCCTGACAATCATCATTCCATTCAACGAGTGAATTCTTCCTTAGCAGCTTGAAGATCGGCATGCAGATTGGAGTTAGCTGTGCAATGAACCGACTGATGTACTGTATTTTGCCCAAGAACCCAGCTTGAAGATCGGTAGACGGCGGTGGCATTTCAGTGATGGCTTTAACTTTGACGGGATCGACCTCGATCCCCCTCCTACTGACGATGAATCCTAACAATTTCCCTGACATGGCGCCAAATGCGTACTTTTGTGGATTCAGTCGTAGTCGATATTTCCTTAGCCTATCAAACAGCTTCTGGAGGTTTACCAGATGGTCGCTTCACTCTGGTGATTTAGCTATCATGTCATCGACATATACTTCAATCTCTCTGTGCATCATGTCATGAAATAGTACAGTCATAGCTCTCTGGTACGTTGCACCGGCATTCTTCAGCCCGAATGGCATGACTCGATAGCAAAAGGTTCCCCAGGGGGTAATTAACGCTGTCTTCTCGCGATCAACCTCTACCATTTTTATCTGATTATATCTTGAAAGTCCATCCATGAAAGAGAGCATCCCGTGCTTAGCTGTGTTATCGACCAAGATGTCGATGTGTGGTAGTGGGAAATCGTTCTTTAGGCTCGCCCTGTTCAAGTTGCGAAAATCGATACGCATGCGAACCTTTCCATCCTTCTTTGGCATAGGTACGATATTGGCTAGCCATTGTGGGTATTTGGATACCATGAGAAACCCCGCGTCATACTGCTTGATGACTTCGTCTTTGACTTTCAGCATCCATTCGGGTCAGAGACGTCTCAGCTTCTGCTTGACTGGCTTCATATCAGGGTAGAGAGGCAACTCATGCTCGGCCAAATCAGTATCCAGACCAGGCATGTCCTCGTACGACCAGGCAAAAATGTCTTGGTATGACCGAAGGAAGTCGATCATGCTTTTTCTTTCCTCAGGAGATAGTGACGTTCCAATTTTGGTTATCCTGGGAACCTCCTCTGTTCCTAGGTTGACATCCTCGGTCTCTTCGACAATGGGGGTAGGGCCATGCTCAAAGTCGGCAAATCGGTCAAGGAGCTCATTGGGGAGCTCCTCCAAAGTGATATCCTCATCTAGACTCGTATTGCCTACCTCTTCTCGTATTTCTATAGGGAAGGGTATTTTGATTAAGGCATCCTTTTATGGGACATTTTCTGAAATTTTAAATGACAAAATTTTTGGACTTTGGATTTTTTTAATGTTTTTGAGATTTTTGTTTTCTTCCATGTTTTTGGGATTTTGTATTTTTTTCATGTTTTTGGGATTTTTGTTTTCTTCGGAGACGGGCCCTTGGCAAGGCGGTTTGCTATATACACAAGGTATTGCCTGCCAAGGGCTTATCTCACTTTTTATAGGTTATTTTTTTTTAGAAATAGGCACCAAACTTTAGGCCACTTCTTGCTTCCAGAGTTTAGGGCAAAGATGCCCAGTTGCGTACCTGGGGGGTCGCTTCTTTACCTGTTGTGATGGAGGGTGCTGACTGGTATGGCTCATTGGAGTCAGCCTCCATCATGTTAATCCCCATTTCATCTGAGATGATATCCTCAAATGTTAAAACGGCTTTGTGATGATTCACCACAGGGGGAGTTTGTTCAGGTACCGACCGTCGTTCCTCGAAAAGGGATAACGCGGCCAAATCTATCTCCAAGCTGGGAAGGGAGATCTGGGGATTGGTGGGATGGACTGGGGCTATGGGTTTGTGGGGGGTCAAATGGGTTACCCCATTCTGATCGATTTTTATGACCTCTGCGCTGACAAAGGAATCCCTAATGTATGGCCTAGGGCGAGGTTTCTCTTCTATGTTGATTCCTCGAGCTCTTGCAGCTGCGACGACCCTGGCTTTCTCTTTGGCCTCTCGGACCTCTTCTTCTGTGGGTTTGTATCCCAGCCCGAATCTTACTTTTTGTCCCTTAGCCACAACTGGCTCTCTTCTACCTTGTAATTTGGGTCCTGCCCTTCCTTCTGATAGCCCCACTTTTGGAGCATTGCCACTTCTTTGCTACTGCATACGCCTCCCATTTTAGACATGATGCCAACGCCTCGTATTCGAAACTGTGGAGGTCGACGTCCTCAGCAGTGTGTGGTACATCCAGCATATTAGGTTTTTCAACACTATTGGTGGCTTTTTCTTTCTCACCATGCCCCTCCCCAATGATTGTAACAATTTTATGCCCAGACACGAATTTGAACTTCTGGTGCAAAGTGGACGGTATGGCTCCGACCTCGTGCAGCCATGGGCGCCCCAATAATAAGTTAAAGGAAGATTTAATATCCATGACATGAAATAAGATGGAAAAGGTCATTGGCCCTATCAATAGCTCAAGATCAACTTCTCCCATTATTTCTCTTCTGGTATTATCAAATCCTCTAGCGCTGGTTCTGGTGGGCCTTAACATGCATGGGTCAACCCTGATCTTGGTGGCGGTTCTTAACGGGCATATATTCAATGCAGACCCATTGTCAATTAGTACTAAGGGAATGACCATGTTTCCAGATTCAACAGTTATATTCAAAGACTTGGAATTGCTACACCCTTCTTCTGACAAATCAGCATCAAAAAATGAAATGGCATTCGGAGCTATCACTTGCCCAACTTCATATGGGCTGACCTAGAGCGATACATGCGCATTCTTTAACGCCCCCATTAATGCTTGGAAATGGAGTGGGGACGTCATCAGCAGATCCCATACAGTGATGTGAGCCGGCATTCTTCTCAACTAAGTCTCCAATATGTGTTCTCGACTCATCTTCTCGAAGGGGTTTACTGCGCTGTCTTTCTTCCCTTCGGGTTGGGCTTGCGCTGCTGTTGGTGCTTCCGGCTGCTTTGATATCCTCCCAGACCTAGTAACAAAATCTACTGCCCCTTCTCTGCTACTGCTGCCGGCATTGACATCTGTTTGTTCGTAGCTCAATGGGACCTGATGAGGATCATAGGTTGGTCCCGAGAGCTGGAAAAGTATGGCTGCCGGTGCTTGAGGTACTTGTACTGTCGGCTCAGGAGGTGGGGGTAATACTTGGTTCACTTCGATGACAGTGGGTTGGGTGGAAAGATTAGGCCAAATGGGGGTTGTGAAGCTTGGGTGTGGTGGCACCGAAAGAAAAGAGGTAAAAGCAGGCCATTGATAGTCGGTGGGTACTGATGGGATATGAGGGGTCTGATGAGCCGTCAGGTAGTTGACCGGGGTGATGGGGCTTGCTGGCGGCTGAATTGGGGATGATGGGATGGGCACAGGCCTTTGATAACTGAGGGGTGTGGGTGTTGGATTGGGGGCTTGGTGGTTTATGGGGTAGTTGATGGGGTTTGTGGCATATGGCGGTAGCTGGAATGGGGCGGGCGCCGACCATTGGTAGTTGGTGGGTGCGGGTATAGGAGTGGGGGCCTGGTGGCTTATTGGGTGATTTGTGGTATATGGTTGGTATGCATTTATATTCACATAATTAATAGGTGTGGTGGGTGGAAAATATGCCCTGAGATTCAAAGGTTCCAATTGCGGAGTCGGGTTGGGAAAATAATCTGACAAATTCAGGGGTTCAACAACCCCGATATTCCTTTCCTCAATATTTTTTAACAGTGGTGCTACATAACTCTCCCGATCACTAATATAATCGGATGGGTCAAACTCAAAATCTTCCTCATCCTCTATCATTCCGATGGTGGGTCTGGGACCTGCTCCTCTGGTGGGATGTGGGAGTAGTGGCACCTGATGGATATTAGCGTGCTGAGGAGGCGTGGGGGGAATGATTTTCCTGGCATCGATCAAATCTTAGATCGCGTGCTTCAATGGGAACCAGCGATCAGTAGGATGGCCCGGACCCTGATAAAAATTGCAGTGGGTATTTGGGTAGTAGTTCTTTGGGATTGGGTGAGGGGGAGGTTGCGGTTGGCGGATAGCCACTAATCCCTTTTCTACTAACAGGGGCAAAAGTACACTCAAAGATTGCCCCAGGTCGGGCTCTCCTCATTAGGGTCATCTGCATTCCTTGCCCATTCCCCATTCTCTGCATCTGCTTAGGCCTAACTGGTGCTAACGGGGCTGCCTGAAATTGGAACAGAGCAGTATTATTATTGGGCTTGGTGTTGGCTATTTTTTGGACATCGCCCCCTGTTCTTTTCTCATTCCTCTGCTCAGAAAATCTTCTAACCCCACTTGGTCCGCTCGATATGTTTTTATTTAGACGCCCCTCCCTGATGGCATCCTCACATCGGTTAGCATTTCTACCGAGATCAAGAAAGTCGATTGTATACCAAGAAGTCGAAATCACTAGCAGTGCTCTTGAAATCATCTCAACTTCCTCGTCGTATTCTATTCTCGATGAGCCGCCAGCTCCATCGCCCTAAGTAGTCGCTGAAGGTCTCGTTCTGATTCTGCTTTAAACGAGCCAAGTCAGACTTACGCGGCTCAATGTCTATGTTGTAGACATACTGTTCTTGGAAGAGGTGCGTTAAGTCCCTCCATGTTTTCATCATAGATGGTTCTAAGGATGTGAACAATCTCAAAGCCGGCCCAGTCAAACTCTTCTGAAAGACTTTTATTAGTAGTCTTTCGTCCTCCCCGTACTGGCACATGTCCCCACAATAGGACTTGAGGTGCGCAATAGGATTGCCCATGCCATTATATTTGTCGAAGGCGGACATTTTGAATTTGGGGGGCAAGGGGACCTCAGCGAACAGGCATAGGTCTGTGAAGTCTGTGGTGTGGATCTCAGCACCACCCATTTTCATTAGCTGCTTCTGTATTTTGTCTAACTGCTCTTTTCATTTCGACTCCTTTGATCTGAGGCTGCCTTCTATACCATAGGTTGGACTTCTCTGGCTGCTCGGGGGAGCAATTATGGGAGGAGGGTGAAGGTCAATGGTCCCCAAAGATAGGCCCTGCTATTTCTAATCTCGTCCTCTTCATACTGGCTCAGCATAATGCGATGAGGCGGGATTCTCTGTTGTTGTTGCATGGGTTGGGGAATGGCATGAGTGGGGTTGGGTGAGCCCATTGGGGGTGTGGAAAGGCTTGTTGGGTGATGGGAATTTGGTTTTGAAGTGGGGTCGGATAGGCCCATTGGGTGTGAGGGAAGGTTTGGGGATGGCCTTGGGGTGTGGGGCCATGGGGGAATTGGGTTTGGGGGACGGCATGGGTTTGACCCAGCTGTGAAGGTTGGGTTAGGTGTTGGGGGTATTGTGGAAGGTGTGAGTGTGGGGTTCGGGTTTGGGCCACGAACCCTTGATCATTTTCGGCCATAGGCCATTGATGGGTTTGGGCCATGGGCCCCTGGTAGGTTTGGGCCATGGGCCCTTGGTGGGTCTGGCCAATGGGCCTTGATAGGTTTGGGCCATGGGCCCTTGGGGGGTTTGGCCCAATGAGCCTTGGTGGGTTTGGGCAATGGGCCCCAGGTGGATCTGGCCCATTGGGCCTTGTTGGGTCTGAGCCATGGGCCCTTGATGGGTCTGGCCTAATGGGCCTTACTGGGTCTGGGCCATGGGCCCTTGGTGGGTCTGACCCAATGGGCCTTGCTAGGTCTGGGCCCTGGGCCATTGGTGGATTTGGGTTTGATGGGTTTGGCCCAATGGGCCCTGAGGAGCATGGGTGATGGGGTGTTGGGCCATTGGGCCTTGGGACATGTGGGAAGAGGGGGCTTGGGCCAATGGGCCTTGGGATATGTGGGAGTTTGGAGGTTGGGCCATTTGGCCTTGGGGTGTATGGAAAAAGGGGGTTTGGGCCATGGGGCCTTGGGGCATGTGGGAAAAGGGGGTTTGGATGGTGTGGATTATGGGGGGTTGATGGGGGTCATGGGGGAGTGAGGCATGGAGATTGGCTAAGGTATGGGATGGGTTCATGGATGTGGGATGTGGAGGAGAGGTATTTTGGGAAGCCTTCCAAGCAGAGTAGGCTTGGAGCATCTCCTCCATCATGGCCATGGAGGAAGGATCGAAAGTGGATGGTGGATTTAATGGATGGTTAGGTATGGATGGGGTGGATGTGAGGGGGAAATTGGGCATGGCCCCGGTAGGTGATGGGATATGGGAGGGGTTAAAGGAATGGGGTGGAGCATTGGTGAATTGAGATGGGTTGGAGATGTTTAAAGATGATGGAGGGTAAAGGGTGGGTGCTTGGGAAAAATTGGGCATGGCCTCGGTAAAAACAGGCATGACCTGTGTAGATGGGGAGATTTGTGGGGGATTGGTTAGGGCGGAGGTGACATAGGTGAATGAAGGCGGATCGGGTCTATAGGGGGATGATGGGAATTGGGGGATGGATGTGGATTGGGAGAATGGGTTAGGGTTTTGCATGGTTTGGGCAAAAGATGGAGAATGAGGGGTTGGATTTTGGATATTTTGGGGGGTAGTGGTTGGGAATATGGGGGCGCCAAATGGGCCGGTGACGGTAAAGGGAGGTTGGGTGAGGGGGATGGTGGAAAAGACTTCTCTCGAATGAGAGTGGGTTGGAGAGTGTGGTGGGGATGAGTCGGGACCGGCGTAAGCCGGGTCCAGTACCCACGACATTCTACGGGAGCGGGTTGGGTAAGGATGCCTTGGATAAGACCCAAAAGCCTTCCTCCTTCTTCCCCTACGGGATGACGGAGGGCAAGATGATGTCGTTGTGCCGGCACCACAAACTATATCTTTTTGGGTTATATATATATATTTTTATTTTTTTGAAAGAGATTTTTTTAAAAATGACGGTTTCGAGGCCTTGGAATTCCCTTCTCGAGTGGCCTTCATACCTTAATTCAAGTCCCGCAGCGACGATCTCGATGCACTTCGGAAGAATCGAAGGCGAACCTTCGATCTATTGAAGGCACGGAAAATGAGGCAAACAGCCCGATCCCTCCAAATGAGTAAAAAAGAAGTTGCCCTCTTTTGACCGGCGGGGGTGTATTGGGTGTTGGAGATGGCGGGGCCTAAACCAGGCACTAAGCGCACTAATCGGGGAACTCGGGAGGTGAAAAGGCCACAAATTCAGGCTGGAGGGCTGCTGACCCCACCTGGCGCAACTAATACATGCGCCAAGGTTGCAGGGGACAAATTTTACACTGGCGCAACTATTAGTTGCGCCAGTTATAAATGCCAGATTTTTGTGCTAGCGCAACTAATACATGCGCCAAGGTTGCAGGGGACAAATTTTACACTGGCGCAACTATTAGTTGCGCCAGTTATAAATGCCAGATTTTTGTGCTAGCGCAACTAATACATGCACCAGCCAAAAATGGGATTCCAGAGTGTATAACAGCAGCAACAGCAGCCTAAAATGAGTCTCTTTTTTTGGTTTTTGTGGAAGCTAGGCTTCCAGGAATTGAGCTGTTTTCTTGATGATCGATTCTCTCCTCATCGACGCTTAAAGGATTGAGTCCGGTATAACTCACTAGCGCGCTCCCCAAGGGTTTTAAGCTTTATAGGAATGGGAACCCACCCGATATACCTCCGGCGCAAGCGCCTTCTCAGATACTAGGTGGGCTGGGACTTTTCTGGATCATCACCACTAGGGGCTGCCGCCATACTAAGACCCAGGTGTTTGCATGTGTGCCTAAACTAACCCTTTTGAAAAATCTACCCCGCAAAACAAATTAATTAAGCTCCCTAACTTGGTTCAATTTTAATTTTTCAAAACTTTTCTCTTTTTTTTTTAAAAGTTTTCTTTAGTTCAAAGACCGGGGGTTAGTATCCCGTGCCGCCACTACGGGCCGGCGTCCACTGTTAGGATATGAATAATAAAAAAAAATGGGGCCAGTCAAGCGATTAGGCGGGAAATATAAAGTGCTAAAATTTAAAAAGTGCCAATCAAGTGACTAGGTAAAAAGTTGCTGAAATTTAAAGCGGAAACGTAGGGGTGAGTAAAAAAGGTGCCAGTCAAATGATTAGGCAAAAATTACTGAAATTTAAAGCGGAATTGTAGGGGTGAGTAAAAAAGGTGCCAGTCAAATGACTAGGCAATAATTACTGAAATTTAAAGCAGAATTGTAGGGGTGAGTAAAAAAGGTCCAGTCAAGTGACTAGACAAAGATTGCAGAAATTTAAAGCGGAATCGTAGGGGTGAGTAAAATGACGTAATCGGAGGGGTGAGTGACAAAAAAACAGCAAAAATAATAAAAAAAACAGCAATAAAATGTTAGAAAAAAATAAAAAAATAAAAAAAATGAAAAAGGCCTAGTTCAAGGGGAAGCTCTACTAGCTACTCCCTAGTAGAGTCGCCATCTGTGCAACCGTGGGATCCGTGATGGTCCCGTCGCGACGATGCGCTCTCTAACGAAAAATATAGAGTCTCCACCCGAGGCTTTCGGTGTCCCGGGATACCTAGTTCATTTTTATGAGCACCTAAGTGCTAAAAATATGACTCTGAATCCGGTCCACACCAAAGGCTCTTGGGTAGGGGCTTCGGTTATCGATTGGGAAGGTGTTAGGCACCCGATCAACCCGCTTAACGCGATCTCTACTAATGGCCAACAATAAAATTATATAAAAGTAAAGAAAATAGCTTCCTCTTGCCCAAATGGGCCTCCAATCCTATTTGTGCCCCTCCGTTCCTACCGAAAATTCGGCGGCGTAACGGCACAAATGAGAGGATGGAGGGAGCTAGAAAGAGATAGGAGAAGAAAGGGGAGAGCCGGAGCACTCGGGCCCTTGTAGCACCGTAGAGGAGCCTTGCGTGGCTTGCTTTGATGAACTTTCGAAGGCTTGAATGGTAGAGAAATGGGTTCTAACCGCTTAGGACTTAAAGCTAAGAGGTAGGGGATGGAGGCTAGGGGATCACACACACCTAGGCTAAGGGTTTTGGATGCAAGAACAAGCTTGAAAAAAGGTTTTAAAATTCTGGAATTTAGATGAAAATAGTGCACAAAAGGGAGGAAGAACTTCTCACTTTGAGCTCTTTCTCTCTTAAGCAATTTTCTCAACCCTTAAACCAAGGGGAGGGGGGCTCTATTTATAGGAAAAGGGTGGATTAAGGGGCTACTTAGATGCTAATTGGGTTTATCAATTAGGTAATCTTAAATCTAAGGTTTCCTAAGATTTTGAGAGCTTCGAAAGGTGTGAAGGTGGTTCTAATGGTGGATGATGGGGTGAGGCCTTAAGCCACTTAAGGGGTTGCCAATAGGTAAGGAATGAGTGCAACAGAACTATTAAAACACACTCCAAAGGTCGAGGTGGTCAACAAGTCAAGCCCCAATCACGAATTTTGAGAGCGATTCTTGTTCATATGCTGGCGCAACTAATAGTTGCGAGCTAAAGCAAAACAATCGCAGTTCCCTGGAAGTTAGCCTCGCGAGGGGTTAGGGGACCCATTTATGCGTGGCGCAACTATTAGTTGCGCGAGGCCATTTCTGGGGGAAAAATATCTGGTGCAACTATTAGTTGCGCCAGGCAAATCCAGGGAGAAATGGCTAATAGTTGCGTCAGGCAAAAATCCTGAAATTCTGCCCGATTTTTAAATGGCCATAACGTTTGATGTACAACTCCAATTGGAGTGATTCTTGGCTCGTTGGAAAGATGGAGAAGTCCTCTTTCCAATGATATATGATTTGATATTAGTAGAAGACCTCAGCCAGTCTTGCTGTATGACTCTTCATCCATTATCCGGGAAGGTTAGGTTTAGGGTTCAGAATGGGTTGTAAGGGTCGGGATTGGTTTCTAAAGGTTCGAGGTAAGTTCCTAAAGGATCTAGGATGACTCCTAAGGGTTTGGGTTGATTCCTAAGGGTTCCATTCATGCCATCAAAAGCTCAGAATTGCACTTCTCTTAAAAGGTGTTTCGATCGGGCCTTGGGCCAAATTTGGGTGTCTACAATGCCCTATTAGAAAGGATGTCTTGAATTCTGCAAAACCTCGAAAAATCTAAAATTCTCAACCACCATCATCCGAATGAAACCCCTCAACTATGATCTTATTACCCATACTATGAAAACACCGAACATTATTATAATGAGAAAGGTCACTTCGATACCTTGAAATGAGGAATATGTAGTAGATGATTGATTATGTTATGTCCCGAAATTTCGATGACCCTATTTAACGGTGTAAGATGGGCGAAGCACTAAGACCCAGTACTTGTACTACATGAAAAAGCCAAAAAAATCACTGCCTTAAACAGTGATGTTTTCAAAAAACCACTGCCCTAAATAATTGTAAAAAAAGGAGTGGTTTTTTTTTACCACTATACAAGACAATGGTTTATGAACTTCAACAACAACTGCCCTTAACAATCATAGAAAAAATCACTGCTTTTTTTACAATTATTTAGGGCAGTGATTTTTTTATGCAAATTTTTTTAAAAATAGATATATATTTTAAAAAAAAAATTACGTCGATAATTTTTTGTGCAAATTTTTTTAAAATAATATTTTTTTATGCTTTTTTTTAATGCAATTTTTTTTATGCTTTTTGTAATACTTTTTTTTTAATGCTTTAAAAAAAATTATATAAAGAAAAAAAGTCATTAATCTCATATTTCAACACATCCATTCAACTCAAATGTAAATAATTCAATGCCATTAATGAAAAAAAAAAAGCCCAATTATTTTATTCAAACAAAAGGTTTCATCTCAACCTTTCAAATCATTCAAACATTTTAAACTCTACATGTCAAATCCTTTTATTTAAATAAAAAAGAAGATGAAAAGAGAGTGAACAATATAAGGACCCCATGGCCCATTTTAAAAATAAAATAACAAAAAAAATTAAATTTGCTTCGCCTCTCCTGCCAAGTGTCCCTGTCCCCTAGTGATCCATTTGAGGTGAGCTTCAAATTGAAAAGATTTGCCTAAAATAAAAAAGAAAATATCATTAAACTGAGATATTGATCTTTCCAAAATCCTAGTGGGGAAACAATTTGATCTTTCCAAAATCTTAGAAGTATCTAGTACAATCACGACTATTGTATTCGGTCCATACCTATAGGAGTCTATATAAATATCTGGTTATCCTAGACAACCACAAATTTTCACATTTTTTACTAAAGATCTCCAACATAGAACCCACAAAAGTTGGGGCATTTAGTTGGAGTTAAAAAAATGAGTTACAACACAAAGAAGACTACCTGCTTATTGGACAAAGAAAATAAGCATGTCCATCCAAGTTAATTGTAACAAGGTACAGAATGAAGTGGATGTACACACAACTAGGGCAGGGACATTGTTTACTATTTTTTTTCTTTGTTTAATATCTCACTTTGGCCTCTCAAAAGCCTATTTTTCAATATAGACACCACCACTTACATTACCCTAGGTAAATGAAGATTGAAATGATAATTAAATGTAATCAGATTGTGTTATGAGCAGTAAACATCATGCAAATGTGTCACCGCTCTGCTACTTTAAATAACTTTGCTACATACTATGCAAACATAGGAACTGCTCTTTAACTTGTAAACAAAATTCTAACCTTGTTGTATGGTCCATTCTGACATTACATAAGCAAGAGAATTCTCATGGCCTTTAGCTGGCACGGTAATAAGCAAATCAATAAATTTTTTAACATTTGGAGCACTCAGATGGACCTGCACACAAAAAAGGAATAAGATAGATGATCGATCCAGAGACTGAATTTAGAAGAGCAGCTATCATTATGTATATTGTCGGTGCTGCTACTCCTATTTAAGATGCATGAACAATGTTCGGATATTATATACAACATAAAATAGAATTCAGAGACTATAATTAGTCAAGGGCTCATTGCAGAAAATGAGCTGAGTTTTACTAGTTGTCCAATAAAAGGACCTTGACATGCACATGCATTAAAGGAAAATATTGGAATATTATTAATAACAAAAAATCTGGTAATGCATAGGTAAATCACTCCCCCAGGTCTCCTTCCATAGACCACTTTCCTAAAATGTAACATATGCAGATTTTGTATGTGGGGTACTTGTTTTTTCAAGTTTACCAAGGCCAGAACAATTAAAGCATTAACCAAGAATCCTAAGATGCATAAAAAAACCTCAAGGCCAACATTACTAAAAACAACAATACCATGATCCATTACGTTCTTGCAGACATGCTGCCCATTTATAAGATCAAAACATGAAAGTTTAATAAAAAAATTCCTTTTGTAAACAAGGAGCTGGAAAGACTTGATACAGGCAATTGATTATTTCTGTGAAAAAATTGCAGCAGAAACTGCTATAGAATTCATTTGCAAGTAGTGAGATCAAAACCTTAGAAGCACACAAAAATTTTAAATAGAAAGGTACGCCCATGATCTCAAGATCCATTGTGTGGAAAAGGAGGATGAGAAAAGATCCCCATCATCTGATTCAAAGCAATCAATAAGTTTTTTGCATGGAAACCCTCAAAGATCCAGTGAGTGTATTTAAAGGTACTCCTTGAAGAAATCCAAAGCGCTAAGGTACGCATGTAAGGAGAATATGGGATGTCGTCACATAGTGCTTGTAGCTATTTACTGTGTATCAAAAAGAAGGAAAACATTCTTGTGAAACTTATTAGATATAGGAGATGACAAGCATGCAGTTTATAGGTGCCATCCACCCTTGAAATTCCCCTACTCCTGAAACTTAATTCCTACCATATTTGTATTTCCACAGAGTGGGTATCAGGCAGAGAGGTCTGTAGTTCAAGGTTCCAACTGTGTACACATCGCATTCATTATCCCAAAAAATCATTTTTTACTCAATCAAAGTGGCTCATATGAATGATAGATATATCCAAGAGTGCATGTATATCAGCTCTCCTACTTTCAAACTTATTTTGAACTGAACATTTACATCACCCTTTCCTAAAGTATAAAGCCTTCATTATAACAAATTGACCTACTTATTATCATTATAATCCAAATTAAGCATTAACTTACATTGACTAAAAGTTAAATTTGAACTACTCACGTGCATCGCACGTGCAAAGCCTACTAGTGAAAAAAAAAACTTGTGATCCACTTTTACATGAACATTAGTAGCTAGTACTCACATTCAAATCTTATTTTATGTTTAAGGGGTCCTACCTCATGATCAAAACTAGTGGCATCTATTGAGAAACTCCATTGACATAATTGAATTATGATCAGCATAGATTCTTTCTTTATTTTGAAAACATCCTTACCTCATAATTGTAAATTATGCATGACTAACATCATCTTTTAGAAAGTTTATAACATACATATGTGTGTGTGTATATATATATATATATACTAAATTACGAATCTCACTGAGTCAAGTCTTTGAGTTAACCTGACCCCACTGACTTTCGAGTCAAGTTTTTTGGGTTTTGGTTCATGAATTCAACTTCTTATAAGATCAAGACTCTCTTGATGCAATAAAAAATGATGGCACCGAGAGATAAACCAGTTGTTTTGTACGAAAACTAGCAAGAATTTGCAAGGCGAAGCAATATTATTCAAATGGTTGGTTGATTCAAGAGGTAACACCAAAATCTCTTTGCAAGAGTATCAATAAGGCTCTCCAAGGCAAACTGCAGCTAGCTACGGATTCAAAAATTCCCAAAGAAGGCTCACCATCTCTCTGGAGATGACCCACCAAAATACCTCTACAAGAGAACCAATAAAGGCTCTCCAATGCTAACTGCAACTAACTAGGGTTTTAAAAGCTCCCAAAGAGGACCCACTGATGCCATATCTCTAAAAACAATAATTTCAATATAGAAATTTACAACAATAAGAGGCCTTAAAATAGCCTAAGCATGTTTAATAAAGAACCATACTCTATATCAAACTCCAAAAGTAATAAAGAATCCTACTTTTATTAAAATTTCCTAGAACAAATAACTTAATAGCGTAACTCTTGAATTTGTACAAAATAGGGATGAGGGCGATCATCTGTTTTTCACTTGAAATTAATCTCATGTGGAATAACATGACTTACCGGCAAAGATTACACGTGACCACTTAAAGGTGATCATGTGCCTTCTTCTGGCACTGTTAGGCCTTTTAATTGAGACCCATTAACCTTGTTTGCTGGCACATTAGTTCCTATCCAGTTATTCCCACAACAGGCTTGAATTAAGATAATTTTGAATCTCAAAAAATTTCAACTTAGCCTTATTCCTTTCTCCTTCTCTTCATCTTCCACAGGATTTTAATGAAGACCCTATGGTGATGGATACGACCTGATTTCTGGTTTGCATTAGTCACCGTCTCTTGAAAAAAAATCGATCCCGAACTTTCTTGAGATAGTTCATCTCGAACATCTAACTCGTTTTTATCATAGGCCCTATTCTTCTCTTCAACCACCTAAAGATCCTTCTTGACAGCATGTAGCTGTCACAAACACTCCCAAATCGGTATTCGCTGTGGTCCTCTTACACTAACGCAGTATCACCCTTTTCCTCTACATTGATTGATGATGTGATGATTTGAATATTTTTTTCATCCTCATAAATGTCTTGCATGGCTACTCAAAGCAATTTATTCATGTTGATTTTAGTCGCCTCAAATTATATCGGAGATTGCAGTGTTGGATCAAACGCGCTCCGATACCAAAATGATGCAGCAATACGTAACCGAACGGGAGATGCACCATTTTTTTATACAAAAACTTGAAGAACACACATTAGTCTTTTAATGGTGGTTGACTCAAGAGATACCAACCAAAATCTCTCAGCAGAAGAACCAATAAAGGCTCTCTACGGCTAAGCGCAGCTAGCTAGGGCTTCAAAAGATCCCAAAGAGGATTCATTCTACAGAAAATAATTTCCATAAAACTGTAATTTACAACAATAAGAGGCCTTTACATAGTATAAAGTCTAAACCCTAAACATGTTTTAATAGACTCCTAAACTAAATAAAGAGTTCTACTTTTATTAAACTTTCCTAAAGAAAATTACTTAATGGCTTAAGTATTGGATTCCTACAAACTGCGGATGAGGGAAAAGAAACCAAAAGGGGTGAGAATCTTTTTCTTGCATCCATCAATCTCATGTGGAATCATATGACTCAGTTATTGGTCACGGCTGCAAGGGACCGCTTAAAGGGGATCATGTGTCTTTTGGTACTACTGGACCTTTTAATTGAGGCACAGTACGCTTGTTTTCTGGCCCATTAGTTCCTAGCCCATTATCCCATAAAAGGCATGATTTAATATAACTCCGAAGCCCAAAATTCTTGAAATTGAGCTCCTTTCTCCCCCATTCCTCCTCCTCTTCTTCCCCTTCTTTGGGCTTTTAATGGGACCCTATACTGACACATAGGATCGGATTTCTGGTTCGCATAATTTCTAAAACTCATCCATCTTATAATAGACGTCAAATGTAAATAAATCCTAAATTATTAATCACTAATTAAATCTAAAACCCAACATAGCCTTGAACCATGCCCATATTTTAATCTCTTTCTGCCTGCATCATACATCCGAGATGGGTGCTTTACAACTTCCCATTTTGTAACCAAAGGATGGGCCTTAAACAATTTGAACTTTCCTAGATAGCTGATTCCAGAAAGATCAATATGGTGACTCCTCATACCAGAGAGTCAATGACGAAAACATCAGAATATAAAACTTTGGCGTTGTGATCTCTAATTACCATATTCAAATTTGGTTCTAATTAAATTTATTACTCTTGTGTCAAAAGTCCTTTGCCACTTTCACTGTAATTTCAACCTCTTTATGCGCCAAAAAAAATCAAGAATGACTCTGGAGGATAAACAAGCAGGGAGAAGACCAATAACAAATAATATAAAGCTTTGACCCAAACAATAATGTATCAATTTATGTAAGCATCCTTCAAGTTGAGAAATAGGGTTGTATTTAAATAACAACAAGATATAAACCTGTGACAAGTTCATTTTGGATACAGATATCGACTCAGTGATATTGGAGATTTTGAACCTAGAACATAACACTAAAGAATTATCCAAAGTGAATGTATCGTAATCTGTAAACTCAACTATTAACCGTTGTTTCTAAGTGTGTAATGTGACAACAAATTAAAGAATAACATAATTTCCAAACAAAAATCCCTCCAAGAAGCAAATTCTATGAAAAGCTAATAATGCAACATAGAATTGGACTCTCAAAGCAGCATTTTTAATTAACACATTTGAGGGCTCAAAGAATATGGCAACCAGGCCTTGTGATGATGCTCAAGGCACCCATATCTGAATTAAACTGCATTTTCAAGTCAAAAATGAACCTTCAAACAATGTTCGTTAAGAAGATCTTAGATTAGACAAACCTTTAGGGTCATGTAATAACGACTCAGTATATATCTTCCATCTTTCCCAAGCTTAATATCTGAGATTGAGGCAATTATCTCCGTGAAAAATGACCTTGAACCAGGTGCCTCCTGCTCCTCGAATCTGAAAAGGCAGGGTAAAAATTGCATCCAAGCGGCAAGACTATAGGATAAGTCCAAAGTGCACATCCATAGTTACTAAATTCATCATGCATCACCACCCATTTTAAAGAAATCTGCATCTAAGGATTAGAAACATGGAGCATAATGTCATAATGCTTACAATTTTGCATGGGTATCACATAAAGCTGATTGCCTCATGTCAATAAGCCGAATTGTTCCCTTTGAAATGGGTGGTGTATGCTAAGGTATTGCAGTGAGTAGGATGGAATTCTGCAGAAGTTATAACCTCTGCAAATTGACAAAATATTTTTGAGACCCATCTCCCTATCTACTATGAAGTTAAAACATATTCAAAATTCAAAATGTCCTCTATCAAAATAAGAAAGAAAATAAAAAAAAATTGAGCATGTAACAATCAAAGTAAATTATTGACTAGTGAGATGCAAATGGTGGAAGGAAAGCATAACTTTGGTTACTAATCTCCAGGTTCCACAAATTTATTCGCAAATCATCTGCTGATATGAACGTCTCGCCATCACTGAGAAGTGAGAAAGAACATAAAACATAAAGATATTTGGCTAGTACACCAGTGAAACCCAATAGAAAGTTGCAAAAGAATTAAAAGAAACCTGGAGGTAACTTCCATATCTCACTCAAGCATTGATCATAGATCAAATTATGCTCTTTTAACTTAAATTAGCATGGTGATATAAGATGAAGAGGCAACTCAAGGAGAAAACCTAGAACATGAAGAAGCCTAAACAAGTACACTTTGATTAGGTAGGCATCGTACACAACAACGAAATGATAAAAACACTACCCCAATTATTATATCATACACTCAGAAATTATTCCTAGAATTGAAAAATCATATAAAACTCCCACAACCACTGTCACCAAAATCTCCAAATGTTTGAAAAAAAATGGTTAAATTGTAACATTTTCCTTTTAGGACTATTTTCAAATTAAAATTCACACTTTTTTGAGGAAAAAGTGCAGTGTGTTCAAATTTTCAAGAAGATCACAAATTACTTACCATCAAATCATGACTTATTCAATTATTCACTGCTTTCTAGTATTTTTATTATTTTACCTACTTTAAATATCTTTTTTTTTGTCTTTTCAACTTTTTCTCAAGTTTGTCTGGTTTTTCCTTTGTCTTATACTTCCTAAATTAAGAAATGGTGACGAATGTATAAGATTTCTAGGAAAAAGTTGTTTTAGCTTCTCAAAGGAAAATCCCTTCGCTACAATTATTTGATCTGGTGATAGGTGCACCAAGCTTACTTCATTAAAAATCTAAAGGAAGATGTCTTTCTTTTAGTCGAAAAAAGTTCCTTGCTTAAGGTCACACTTAGCTGGCTTATTGAAGTTGATATTTGAAGTTCATCGTAGTTTTGGACAGGTCAGACAGAAGGAAGGTATTGACAGCTTGGCTTGGAAGGAAAAGAAAGCAAGGCAAGAGTGGCTAATCCGAAAGCTAAGGAAGCAGCTAGGGAAGTTAGCCTCTGCTTATAGTTTGGCAGCGAGTCCCCAAACCTCAATTTGTGCAACCCAACTCAAAACATCTCTAGACCTATGATGTTACACACACTCTTAATACCTAGCGGTAGTCGCTCGCACTATCGTTTTTCAGGCGTTCTCTTTTCTTCGAGAGTCAGTTCTTTTCAGGTACAAAAACAAAATCATTATCGATGCCTCTTCTTACTTTCAGTTTTCCAACAACAACCTAGATTCAAGTATGGACATCGATATAGGGATGGGACTCTGCATTTCACAAATTCTATGACATGGACATAGTACTTTAAAAAAAAAATTGGAACAATTGGATATTTTATTTAATTAGTAATATAAAAGAAAGCACATTAACGCAGTAAGAACTTGTTGGAGCCAACTCCAACAAGAAATGCCCAATACACGACAACATCCTGCAAGATACAACAAAGGTCAGTTAAAAACGCTAAGTAAGAAAATAAGAGGCAGATTTTGTTGTGCAAAATGGAGAATTTCAAAATTAGAAATCCAATTTCCAATGGCCCCCTTTAGCTAGACCATCTGCTCTTGAGGTTGCTTCCCTACAAATTTGGCAAGGCGTTGTCTCAATTGATTGGAGCTTCTTGTCCCTCTCTTTATTTTTTGTTACATGCTTCTAAGGAGTTGCCTCGTGATGTAGCCATCTAATTGTGTTGCTTGAGTCACCTTCATTCTAGAGTCATCTTGGATTAATTTTCACTATATGATCTGGTAAACCAATCATTAACAAATAACACCCCCCCCCCCTCTCCCCCTCCGCGCATTCTGGTCCAGGTTGCCTCTATAGCTGCCATCAATATTAACATCACCTAACCCACCCTGGTTTTTTTAAATGTCTTAAATTTTAGACCATAGATCAAAATACCAGATTTCCGGTACGCATCGTCCAAGTCTGGTACAATTTTATTTTTTTTCCGTTATGAAGCCACGGACGTCTATCACTTAAATTTTATATGAAATTATCGCCTATAATTTTAAATTATCATCCGATACAGATGATACATTGCCCGTATTGGACGATAACTTACCTATTTTTCTGATAAATACTGTATTTATTATATCGGGCACCACTGAAACAGATACGTATCAGGTTCGTCTGAAATTTTGACCCATGTTCTTAATTGGAGACTGATGTGGAGGAGGAAAATGAAGGTGATCCTGATCGAGAATGGATTCTATATTAAATATGAACAATGGCCTATATTAAAGTGCCCGGATCGAATCGCTTGAATCCTCTGATGGGCACCCCTTTAGGGCATTAATTCACATGATGTTATGCCACTTGGATGACTTGAATTGGTCAAAGACGTGCTTTGCCACATGGCATAAAAAGTGAAGTTTTGAGTGATTTATCTATTGTTGTAAGTGAGGCCACATTAACCTGTAATTAAATTATGCATAGAGTAGTATTATGCAATATATATATATATATGCCCTAATTTTTTTATCAGTAAAGATTTTCAAAAGAAAGAAGAAACGGACATCAAATCAAAAGCTAAGTGAGGCGCTTCATGAAAAATGGGAAGTTCCCAAAAAGAAATGCAAAAGGACAAAAAAAGAAAAAAGAAAGAAGGAGGGCAGGCCTCACGAAGAGAGGAAGCACAAAAGAAACACTACATATCCCCTCCGAAAGCCATTTAACACACGACCTCTGTCTCCACACGATTTCATCTTCCCGCAACTTTTTCATTATAGATCGTCTTCAGCACCTTTTTAAATTGTTTCCCCGGACTAAGGCCCACTGACTTGTCTCTTTTTGTTTAGAATCTCACTGCGTTCAAGAGCTTCCTCTTTAGGTTTAAAAACATTCCCAAATATAGATCTAGTCTAATGCTTTAAATCATTATTTAACCTTCCCAGTCTAGACACCAAAATGAAGTTTGCATTCCCCGACATGTTCCATGATATATATATATATATATATATATATATATATATATATATATATATATATATAACGACAATGGATGCCATGTATAGAATTGATGAACTGTGCACCCTATATCAATGAGGACAGATGCCAAATTTATATGATTGACGATCATTGACACCCCTATATACAAGAATCAAATCAATTTGGTGCAAATGAAATGGTACGAAAATTATGATCTATCTTAATCACTTCTAAAAATTATCTTTGCAAATGAAGTTGAACCCATATTTCAGGACATAAATCTAATTGTGGGGCTCAAGCAATACCTTCATCTCCATTTTCAGTGAGATTAATCTAGCCATCACAACAGCAGCAGTCTCCTGGTCAAATCCTTCTATCAATTCCTACAATTGAACTGCCTTAATATAAGCCAATGCAAGTAAGCAGGGACCCATAGATTGGACAATATATTCAATAATTTAGCCAATGCAAGTAAGCAGGGACCCATAGATTCACAAAGAAACCACTAGAGGTGAATTTGCAAACTCTATTGATTGTTGGGAATTGGCCATATCTTTATCCAACCAGCAACTCCTTCCCATTTCAGGTGAAAACAAAAAAGATTAACAAATAAAATATATAAATAAATGTATATAATTAGATACATATGAATATGATTACAAAACTAGTGGGTCACAAGCATTTCAAGTTCTTTTTTTTTTTTTTGAGAAATCAATTTCAAGTTCTTAAAACTTTAGAAGAGCGCAAGTTTTTTTTTTTTTCAAAAATCACACAAAATCAAGACTTTTCTGGACAACCAAGCGCAGCTTTAAATTTCCATGATTGATACTAAAATCAGTTTAGCTCCTATTCCATTCATATCGTAATTTCCCAATTCTCAATATAAACCTAAATAACTACGATTCCCATATATTTCCTCAAAGTAAATCGAAATCACTTACATGGATATCTCTGGATAGAGGATGCGAGCACAGAACACCGGTACACGTCCGATCCGATATATGGAGAGAGCCGACTCCATTCTCCAGCTTCTCGGCTCCATTCTGCGAATCTGACGCTGCCGCCGATGACTTCGACCATGCTGCAGCTACAGATTTCCCTCCCCTCTTTACCACCGCTGCTGCTTTCTTTGCAGCCACCTTCTTCTTGCTCGCATCAGACACCATTATTACAGTTTCTTCAAACCCTAGAAAACATCAGTAAGCAGAAACCCTAGTTTAGCAGAGATTGGAAGTCAGAATTGAGGACGAGCAAGATTTACGACTGTAAATTCGTGATCTGATTAGGGTCATAACTCAAATCAATAGTTCAAAAACACATACCTTTTGATGATGTAGAAGATGAGTGTTCTGTGGGCAAACTAGGTTTTATTGTCCTGTTTTTCATTTTACCATAAGAAAGTGAGCAGGCGGAGAGGAAGAGGAGAGAGAGGCTAGGGTTTCTTTTTTCGATCATTTCCTCACTGGGAGAAGCAGAAAAGAGGGTGTAGTGATCACCGGAAGAGGCGGCAATGAGCGAAGCAACAGCAGCTGCAGGTCTGAACATCTCGACCGTCCAAACGAAATATTGAAGAGGCGGCGGCGAGACTCGTTGTCGTCGGAACCACGCCGCTCTCCAAATCGGCCTCTTCGAGCACTGAGTATTTGAAGATTTCACTGTCGGATTTCATTAGAGAAAAGAAGAGGGAGCTGGAGGTTAGGGTTTCGAAGAGGAAGATGGAGGCTAGGTTTTCGAAGAAAGAGAGAAAGAGAGAGAGAGAGAGAGGGGGGGGGCACCGGTTCAAAAACAATAATCTTTGTTTGGTTGGGCACGACATCTTATAGCGTGGGATTAGGGTTAGTAAATTAAACTACTGTTTTAATGTATTAAACCCATATTTTTTACCATTGATTAATATACTACTGCTATGGTAGTGGTTCTTTTAGACACTACAAAAGTAGTTTTTTTATGGTTTTGACGTAGTGTTGTATGCACACCTTATATTGACCTACACACTCTTAAATTAGAAAATTCTAATAAGATCCATTTACACCATAAAGGAAATTGCTTTTTTTACCAGCTAAGGCAATAGAATCCATCTAATTTTGAGAATTTGATGTAACAAGCAAGTGGAGTCCAAAAAAAGGACTCCTGCCTCTTTTGAGAGAAAAAAAAAAATTTTCTTCCCGTTGGACTCCTTCCCTAAATCACAATCACCCTCTTCCATAAATCAGAGACCATGAGAGTTTTTAAAAAAAAAAAAAAAAAAAACACCCCTACATTAATCCTTCTCCCTTTGAGCCGTCTCCTTCTCTCTGGCCTTCTTCTGCAAAAACTGCAAGAAACGTCATCTTCTTCTAGTTGGCTTTCACCAGATTTCTATCAAGTTCACATTGATCAGCACCGCAGATTTTAATCCTTCATATCTGTGGATCGCGCATCCGATCCTAGAGCCTAATCCCCACCATCGCTCCTCGGCATCGCGATCAAATCCACCATGAGAAAAAGGGTTCTCGCTACAGAACTCGGGCAATTTATCGCTTAAATCTTATCCCCGTCAATCCAAATCATCGCAGATTCGAATCACGCTCCAACAGGTGGGTGCCTCTAAATCCACCATAGGGTATTCAGTTTTTGTTAAATAAAAATAAATAAATCTTAGTTTTTTTTTGGAGCTTCGTTAATGGCTGCTTAGCCATGAGGAAGATGGCAGTTATATTATATATATATAAATATATAAACTACAATAAAAATAATAATAATATTATTACTATTATCTTTATATATATATATATATACATATGTGTGTGTGTGGGCTACACCAAATCCCAACCCCTTAGGCGTCTTCTTCCCCAGCCGTCTTCTACCCCAGCCTCCTGTGTACATGGGCTTCAAGCAAACTAAGAATATATATACATATATGAGGTAAATACCTAATTAATATACATGGGTATAATAAAATTATTGATATTTATATTATATATGTATATATATAATCTTATATGGGTGTGTGCTTGACTACACCAAAACAAATCTTCTCCCCCTCTTCTTCCTTTCCATTACACGTCTCTTAACAGAGACATTAAAAATTGTATATAAGCATATATAAAAGTTATATTTATTATTTTATATAAATATGTAATAGTTATCTACTTTTATATATTGTTTTATATGGTAATATATATATATATATATATATATATATATATATATATATATATGGATGCAATGAGAAGGACTACAGAGACATTTAGAGGAAAAAAAAAAGAGAGACCCAACGTTCTAATGGAGGAACTTAGAGAGAGGAAGAGAGAGAGAGGCCCAACCAGAGAAGAGACCCAACCTCCCAAGGTTCTCTCAAGTTTCCTCTTGCCTTCTCACAATCCCACGTCACCCAGGTTTTAGAGAGAGAGAGAGAAAGGTTAGAGTGAGAAACTCACAAGAGCCTCCTCTATTGGTTCAAAATGTCATATATAATAATATAGGGATCTCTCCGGCAACCTTGTACCGTTGGATGGACTCCAGCGATTTGCCTGAGCATATCAATGACTGGCCCTGGCATGGTATCTGACCCGAATGCTGCCCTGCTACCCAAGCTAGGGCTAGATTATATTCTAAGTCCCCAAAATATATCACTATGACAAGAACTAAACAGAAAATTTGATGTGCTTAAATACATTTTGAGCTCACTTAGTGTTGCTATTTAGATGTCATTTCTATTTCTACTAAGAGCTGCTATTTTTCTTGATATTTATTGTTGTTTTATCAGTCCTTATTTACTAGCTAGATATTTATTTGAAGGACCTTGTATATATAAAAATACATAAATGTGCAACCGTGGGAATTGGGATGATCCCGTCGCGATGATGCGCTCTCTAACGATAAAACATATAGAGTCGCCACCCGGAGCTTTCGTTGTCCCGGGATGCCTAGTTCATTTTTATGAGCACCGAAGTGCTAAAAATATGACTCTGAATCCGGTCCACACCAAAGGCTCTTGGGTAGGGGCTTCGGTTATCCATCGGGAAGGTGTTAGGCACCTGATCAACCCGCTTAACGCGGTCTCTACTAATGGCCAAAAATAAAATGAAGTGAAAGAAAAGAAAATAGCTTTCTCTTGCCCAAAAGGGCTTAGAATCTTATTTGTGCCCCTCCGTTCCTACCGAAAAATCGGCGGTGTAACGGCACAAATGGGAGGATGGAGGGAGCTAGAAAGAGATAGGAGAAGAAAGGGGAGAGCTGGAGCCCTCGGGCCCTTGTGGCACCGTAGGAGAGCCTTGCGTAGCTTGCTTTGATGAGCACTGGAAGGCTTTGTATGGTGGAAAATGGGGTTCTAACTCCTAAGGCTTGAAGCTAAGAGGTAGGGAAGGGAGGCTAGGGGATCACACACACCTAACCTAGAGATTTTGGATGAAGTGTAAAGCTTGGAAGGAGGTTTTGAAACTCTAGAATTTGTATGGGAGGTGTGCACCAAAGGGAGAAAGATCTTCTCACTTTAAGCTCTTTCTCTCTTAGGTAGAAATTTTCAACCCCTAAACCAAGGGGTGGGGGCCTCTATTTATAGGAAATGGGTGGATTAGGAGGTTACTTAGAGGCTAAGTAAGATTAGGAATTAGGTAATGGGCCATCTAAGGTTTCCTAGGATTTTAAGAGCTTGGAAAGGTGTTGAGGATCCTCCAATGGTGGATGATGGGGTGAGGCCTTAAGCCACTTAAGGGGTTACAAATAGGTGAGGAATGGGTGCAACAGAACTATCAAAACACACCCCAAACATGAAATTCAGGGCAAAATCCCATAGTTACTGTTCATATGTCTGGCGCAACTATTTGTCTGGCGCAACTAATAGTTGTGCCAGGCAAATGTAATTAGTTGCGCCAGGTAAATATACAGTAAAATAGTGTAGAACAGTATCTGGAAGTTAGCTAGCGAGGTGGGGGCCACCTTTAAACTTGGCGCAACTATTAGTTGCACCAGGCTTAAAGTCTGGGAGAATTGGCTTGGCGCAACTAATAGTTGCGCCAGGTAAAATTTATACCTGGCACAACTATTAGTTGCGCCAGGCCATTTCTAGGAAGAAATAGCCTGGCGCGACTAATTGTCGCGCCAAATCCCTAGGGAGCCTACTTGAAATTACCTCCCTGCCCTCCGGGTTCGGACTGCCATATCTTTTGATATATACCTCTTATTGGGGCAATTCTTTGACCGTTGGAAAGCTGACGACCTTTAATCTTCAATGGTACAAGAGTTGGTTGTTGTAGAGGGTCGTAGCTAGTTCTGGTGCACCACTCCTCCTTATTGCCTGGGAAGGTTAGGTTAGGGTTCGAAAAGGGTTCTAAGGGTCGGGGTTGGTTTCTAAAGGTTCGGGGTAGGTTCCTAAAGGATCTAGGGTGATTCCTAAGGGTTTAGGATGATTCCTAAGGGTTCCATACATGCCATCAAAAGCTCAGAATTGCACCTCTCTCGAAAGGTGTTTCGATTGGGCCTTGGGCTAAATTTGGGTGTCTACAGATGCCCCTCTTTGGTATCCGATCACTATTAATCGTATGCCAAAGAAAAGAGACACAAAGAGGCCCAAGGCATTACTGATGGGTCTGCTGCATTCAGATCAAACTTCAGGCATCAGGTGAGTAACACGGTGAGAAAACGAAAGCCCTGGAGTGCGAAGCTAATCATTCATTTCTCGAGGTAATCAGTTCCCAAGCGCTTAGCGACATTACTGGGCATAACCGAGGTGGAATGAGTTGTGAAAGCCCAATAGCTGAGAAAAATGTTCGCTTCTCGAGTTGATTTGAAGGTGATTGATGTTCGAGATTTATTCTGAATGCAACAGCTTCGTAAGTAAGAGGGGTGATCGACCCACATTCAAAGATAGGTGCGAAGTAAACATACGCAAGGCTCCACAGTTTGCGTCCAGTCCTACGAGGCATTTGATGGCCCCATCGGACTATTCGCGGGTACCCCTGCTGAAAGCTGGGTTCGAGATTTTTGGGCGAACCCATCGATCCCAAAGTTTATTTAGCATGACCACCCGAGCAAAGTGAATGGATATCACAACTCTTTTTGGGAGTACGTGCCATTTTTTGAAAGCATGCCTCAGCTCAGCATGACCTAGAGTATCCAGTTTCGAATACCACTAAATAGATCTAACCAGTTATCGAGTGTCTACCCAAAAGGGACATCCAATCCTGGTTTCTGCCAATAATGATCATAGACATCAATTAATTATGCATGAACATGCACCCATTAGGGGCAATAAGCAACAACAAAGGCGATGGAAGCCCCAACCCGGACCCGCTCGGGTATAATTTACGGGGACAAACGACCATCATATGGATACCCAGATGCATGGTGTACACTTTATAGGGATACCGTTGCTCATACAGGTTTTAAGCCTGCAGAAAATAAAAGGAAAATGAACCCTTCTGAATACATGGTTGCACATAGTTTATTGACACATAATCTCATTCTCAACAGGTTGGTCTCAACCAACGATGGACCTTTTCCAATAGAGAATCTGAAGCTTAAGCACTTAAGTTCACATGAACCCAAAGACAGCGCTTGGCTCAAAAATTTAGCCGTGGAGTTGACTCGATCGAAGCATTGATTGTTTGACCGAGACCGACACCATTTCTCTTGCCCTAAGGCAGGATCCAAAGATCCGAGGGGAATCTCTGACTCAGGACTTTAATGTTTCACAGCTGCATTGCTGATAAAATATTGACATTTTACCGCTTTATGCCTGCGCGCTGGGTGGGGAGTTCAAATCTATTTTTGATTTTTCTATCATTTTATGCAATTTGTTTTTGAATTTTTCAACTGTTATTTTATGCGATTTTTTTTTAATTTTGAAGCTACTATCTTATGTGAATTTTTTGGAATTTTGGAGTTATTATTTTATGTAAATTTTTTGGAATTTTGGAGTTATTATTTTATGTGAATTTTTTGGAATTTTGGAGTTATTATTTTATGTGAATTTTTTGGAATTTTAGAGTTATTATTTTATGTGAATTTTTCTGGAATTTTATCATTTTATGTGGATTTGTCTCGTGAATACTTCCGGCCTCTCTGTGGGGATTATTTTTTTTTTTATTTTCCTTGTGTGTAGGACCGGGGTGCTCGTTGACCTCGGCCCGTCCTTATTTTAGCACGGCTTTCTTGGCAAGTCGAAGGATGACCGAAATGCTGCCTTAGGAGCGTCTGCATCTGTCGGAAGTGACAAAACAAACAAGCAAAAGGAAGTGGGGGGAACCGGTCTTCCCATCTGGCCCGTACCAGGCCCAAGATCCGGCCTGAGTGCCTGGCGCAACTATTAGTTGCGCCAGGCCACTATGGGCCTAAAGATAGCCTAGCGCAACTAATAGTTGCGCCAAGCTAGAGGAAGGCAAACATTTGCTTGGGGCAACAATTAGTTGCGCCAGGTTTGGCTGGGTAGTTAAAACAGCTCGAACTCGGGCTGTGGGGCCTCATTTCGAATTCTCCTCCACCATCTTCCTCTTTGAAATCGAAAATCTCTCCCCCTCCCCTTAGGGTTCCTTTACGTTGCCTCTACGCGTGCCCATTGCCGTTCTTTCGCTTGTGGATCGATCGCGGGCCTACGCTAGACCAACGACCCCTTCTTCATAAGGTAACCATTTAAAACTCTTTTTTCTTGATTTTTTCTTGCTTTTTCATACAAATATGATCATGATCTTGCATTTCTAGATGATAAATGGTTTATTTCCGTTGTAAGCATGTTGACTGATGACATGTGAATGAGTAATGCCTTATTTTTGTGGTTTTATGGGTTTTATTTGTGCAATATATTTTTTTTTCTTATTTGTGCGTAGAAAAGGGGTTTTATTTTTGTTGTTTTTTTTTTTGTTTTTATCTTAAATGCAAGGCCAATGTTTTATATATATCAAACTAGTTAGGAAAAAGGGGATTTTTAGTTTTATTTCTCTCTCTTGTTTTTTTGAAAGATTAATTAAGAAAATGATTTTTTGGTTCTTATATATATTGAAAATTAATCAAGGAGAATGCTTTTTCTTTTTTCAATTTTTTCTTTCAATTAATTAAGGAAAAGGATTCTACCTTTGATTTTTGTTGTAAGGCATATATATATATATATATATTTTTGGTTTTAGTTTTTTTTTTTGGTAAAAGAACGGTTTTTTTTTGTTTTTTTTCTTATTCTATGGACACAAAAGGAAGGATCTCTTTTTTTGAAAGGAGAATTTTTTGATTTTATGGACCATGACGAAAAGGATTTTTTTGTTTTTGACCTTTGTTTTTCTAAACATAAAAGAAGGATTTTTTTTGTTTCTTTTTCGATAAAGAAAGGATTCTTTTTTCGTTTTTATGATTTTATAAGATGATGGAATTGTTTTTTTTTTTTTTTGTTTTTAGTTTTTCTAAACGGAAGGACTTCTCTCTCTTTTTTTTTTTAGTAAACAATAAGACTTCTTTTTTGTCTCTCTCTTTTTTGTTGTTTTTTTTTTTTTTTGTTTTGTTTTTTTTTTTAACATAAAGAAGGGCTCTTTAATTTTGATGATGATGATTTTTCTTTATTTCAATTAGCTTTTATTTTCACACATAGAAGAAAAGGGAAATTTATTTTATTTTACTTTACCTTTTAGGATAGAAAGGAAGGGAATTTTTTTGTAATTTCAATCTAAAAAAAGGATTTATTCATTTTATTATTATTATTATTTTTTTTTGCATGTGTGCATCTTTATTTTGACAATGAGCAGAAAGAGGATGAGCACACTTACCTTCCCTTGATGTTGTGCACATAAATGGTTCCTTTATCACTGATCTGTTTTGATGTATTTTGTTGTTCACATGTCGTGATGAGCACATTCAGGAGGGCCACGAGGAGGGCCGAGATAGTGTATATGGCCCACGGGGAGGCAGTTCCTCGGTGGAAGCGGAGAGCAAGTCCACAGCTTGAGATGTGAGGCTGCCCGGGTTGGCCTCTTGTATCAGTAGCACACCCATATCTCAAATTTTAGAATAGCGGGCAAGGTAAATGATAGGTTCAATTTCTTTCCTTTGCGCAATTTCCTTCTTTACCTCTATTATCTGATGTGTATATCTTTGGGTGCAGGAGCTGCCCAACATTGTGTTCCGCGGGGGGTGGCTCGACTTCCACGAGTTCTACCTTTATGTCCCCCCTGTGGTGAAAGTCTTGTTGGTGCAAGTGGGCTTTGGGGAGTTCTTGTCCTGCCCTGCCATGAGGGCTGATGCCGCCTATCTGAAGGCCCTCATCGAGAGATTTCGTCCCGAGACCATGACGTTCCACATGCCTTACGCCGAGCTGACGCTGATGCCCGTTGATTGGGCCATGATTACTGACATTAGGATAGGGGGAGTCCCGATATCCACTTTGGCAGTACCGAGCCAGGAGGACATTATTCGGTTGATTGGGGCCTATCCTCCTCGTGGGCAGACCCATGGCACAGAGGTCAACATGTCCTTGCTGACCTCCCTCTTTTCTGTTGATGAGTTGGTGGACCTGGGGCAGCCAGACCGGGTGCTTTACATCGCGCCAGAGCGGGCGATCATTTTAGCTCACATCACCCTCCTACTCCTACTGGGAAAGACCCTTTTTACAAATGCCAACGGGGGACGAGTTAGCCTGGCCTTGCTGAACGTGATGGACAATTGGGGCGATGTTCCTAGGCATGACTGGGGAGGGGTGGGATACGCCTGGCTGATGTACAACTTATCCCGGGTTACAACAAGGGATTCGAAGTCTGCCGTGAAATTTTGGGCAGCCCTGGAGGTAATTCCTCTTTTCTTTGCTTTTGCTATCGCTATCATCTTTATCATCATTTTTTGACTGATCCATATATGCTATTGACCTGATCTTGTGCGATGCCCCCTATTCAGGTATGGGGATATCACCATTTTCACCCTGGGCGCCCGCTCCTTTTCTCAGAGGTGTTCACCTATCCCCTCCTCAGCAATTGGCACCAGGCTCGACACTACGACGTGGGCTTAAAGGCCTGGAAGTGGGCCTAAGGTCCCAGCTTGACCTGATGGTCCCTGAGCAGGTGATAACTTTTCAACCTTTGTTTACTTTCAGCTTCGACATTTCCTTTGATTGAGGTGTTGCTTACCTGGTCTCTCTCTCACCTTTTAACTTTAGTGGATCCTCCCCGATCCGTATATGACATCCCACTTCTTGGATCGAGCAGCCGTGGGTGCCTCCCGCCTATTCAACAATCACCACGTCGTCTTCTTCTATGTAGCGTGGGCCAGATGCTACTATCTAGGGAGCGAGTGGTGCACTAGTTTCAGGGCTACTACGCCATACCCGTGGACTCCCCAACTGATGTTTGGAGTCCCGCTGGTAGTATTGAGGAGCTGACGATGGCTTTTTTCAACAATGGGTTCCCCATTCACGCTCTCCATGTGCCTGGGGATTATCATGCCTTGTACGAGTGCCTACCCTACCGGTTCATCCTGTCGCGTTGTGTCCCTAGCGCTAACTTCCTTGTGTTCGGGGGCCCTCTTGGTCAGGTAACTTCTTCTCAGCTTGGATTAGTTTCCCTTTCACTTTTACTCGGCCTTGGTCTTATCTGAATAGATTCTTGTCTGGTTCACAGTTTGCTCTGGGGGATGGTTCAGACGGTGAAGGTGGGCCGAGCGCTGCTGACATGTCAGGGGTAGATCCCTCTGGTGCTAGTCCTTCTGGTGTGGGTCCCTCGGGCGAGGGTTCATCAGGTGCTGGTCTGTCGGGTACCTCTCAGGCGGGTGTCCCTGGTGGTGGTCCGTCTGTAGCCTACGGGACCTTTCGGTGTCTTGACGATGGCTTCCTCTCAAACCTATGTGCTGACGTAGATCAACAGGCACAGCTCTCTGCCGACGCGGCCCGCATTCCTCCTCCTGAGGTGGTCCCTGGGGTAAATTTTCTGATGAGCCACTTCTCCTTCATTTTAGTTTCCTTTTGCATAGGCTTTCAAGGTTGTTCTGACAATTGAACAATGTATCGAAGGACTTCAACTCGACCATGGAATATGTGGAGTACCATCTTCATCTGGCAGAGCTTCGAGAGGTGGAGATGGTGAGTACTTGGCTGCTCGACTCCTCTCGTTCTTTTCATTATCATTGGCCCTTTGACTGATCTTGTTCTCGACTGTGTCTTGCAGTGTGCCCGGGCTAAGGAGTCGCGTTCCCTGCTCAGTAGGATTTCGCAGGCGTGGTCTAGAGTGGGGGACATGAGGACTTATCAGAGCTCCTCTCGCAGTCGCAAGAAGTCCAAGGGGGCGAGCAAGGAATAGGCTATTAGTTTCCTTCAGCATTTTTTTTGAATTTGTTTTGGATCTGTTTTTAAACAATTTGGAGAATGGTTGGTGTGGTACTTCGGAAACAAATTTGATTTTTATTATCATTTGGGAGATGGTCTTGGTTTGATTTTATGCCCCGATTGCTTGGTATCAAATCTGTTTCTCTGCAGGATGTGCCTGCTCAATGCCCTTTTTTTTTAAAGTGGCCCTTTGGGTCGCATGCCTCAACGTAGGACCAATCCTGCACATAGCAATGTAATTCTCAAACCATCAATAGTAGAAAGTGCAAATACATGTGAAACCAACAAAAAGGACAGAAGTCCCCTCCTCAGTTCGGTCTTGAGATGGCTGTAGAGGGGGGGATTTTAGTCTGGCGCAACTAATACTTGCGCCAGGCAAAATACCAGGGAAATTACACTAGCGCAACTAATAGTTGCACCAGGCCAAATTGGGGAAGCAATGCACTGGCGCAACTATTAGTTGCGCCAGGTTTGACCTGGGGGCAGTGGGGCCTTATATGCCCGAATTGACCCAGAAATTATTTCTTTTTTTAACTTGGCTCCTTTGACCGGCCTCTTTTGCTCTTATTTTTTCAAGGTGGGTCCATCACCCTACATTGATTCTTATATTCCCAAAAGATCCTTGTACGTTCATGGATCCGCTTCCTAACCCTCCCTTATGTGGAGGGCCCGGAGACAATGTATCCTCTTTGTTGGGCATGGAGCCCAAGTTCCTGGCGGCTTGGTTTGGGAGTCTGAACGAGAATGAGCTTGCTGACTTGGAGCACCTTGGGCTATCTCGCTTTCCTTCCTTCCTAGAGACTCCTCTTCGGTGGGAACTCCTTCATGTCGCCGCTTCGTGTTGGGATGTGAACCTCCATGTATTCCGTTTTGGGAACTGGGAGCTGATCCCAACCCTCGAGGAGCTATCCAATCTGTCTGGCCTGAAGCTTCACAGGGACCTTGCAAGAGTTATGCCTAGGCCAAGGTATTCCAGATCCGTTCACCTTACTCTCGGTTTAAAGAAATCCGAGTATGAGAAAAGTCTCATTGGGGGGCCCACAAGGTGTTCACTAAAATTCCTCAAAAAACTTTTCGGTGATGAAAGCCTCCACAAGGTGTTCACTTCTATACCGGGGGAGAGAGCTTCTCATTGGTAGTTTGCGACATTTTGATGGAGTTGGAGGCGGGCCGGTTCATGATGCACTTGGTGCTTGCCGAGCTGTACCGATGCCTCGATTCTTTTGCCTTGGGCAAGGTGGAGGGCCTTGGGGGATGCCCCTTGTTGTTCCAAGTCTGGATGGGTGAGCATTTTGTCGTTTTGGGGCCCGTGCCTCGCTTTTATGTTGATCGAGGTGAGGTGGCCCAATGTTTTTTAGGTAGATGCCACTTACTTCCCTAGGGTGATGCATCGGCTCTAAAACTTTGGTTGGTCGATGCTGAGCTGACATGGACGCATCCTTGGTTGGACCGGACCTTCCCAGTGATTCTTTCTAGAGACCATGAGGGCATCAGCCTCCTAGGACTGACCGGTAGCACCTTCTACTTCCCATTCCGGGTGTTGCGTCAGTTCGGCTGCCCTCAGCAGGTGCCTTGTGAGGCCAGACCCCCTTTATGTGATTTGATCTTTTCTAGGGGATCCTCTGGGGATATAGATCAGATTGCTGCTCTTTAGGAGACGCGTCAGTTGACACTGATGTGTGATTTTGAGCAGAGAGACTCAGTTAGTACTTCTCAGGAGTACGAGGCTTGGCTGTTGACTGAGCGGCCTGCCGCTGATGACCCAGATTTGTTAGAGAACATTGATACTGGAGGCCCCTGGCCAAAGAAAGAGGCGGCGCTCCGAACTCGTATCGAGCTATTGGTGGATGAGAAGAGGGTCTTGCAAGAACTCTTGTCATTCGAGAGGGTTAGAGCAGACACAGTGGAGAGCGAGGTTCTCCGCTTGAAGGAATCGCTGAGCGTTGCTTTTGGAGCTGCCGACTCTTCTCGGAAGAAGTTCAAGAGCCTGAATGGTCGTTGGCTGACTGAGAGGAATGTTCGAGAGGATGATCTTTATGCTGAGATTAGCGCTTTGAAGCACGAGCTGGGCTATTAACTCCTTCCTGCACACAGAACTTTTTGCACAGATCATACACAGATAAAAAAGGGGCGTAGAAAACCCCTTTACAGATACACTCACATTTTTGGTATAGGTATATACATATATATATATCTTTTTAATGTTTAATTTTTTGTTGTTATTTTATTTTTATTTTTTGCTCTATACTTGTAAAAAAGAAAACACGCTAGTCATCACACCGACTAGTTTTTAAGATGTGGTGTAAGTGATGCAACAGGCGGTTATATACATCTATAATAATCAATTTTTGGTTTATGTATTATCTCCTCTCTCTTTTTTTTGTTGTGCGTTAATAATGGGGTGATACTTTGGGGAATCCTGGGTCTACTTTTCGAGCATGGTCGAACCCTTTCTTTGGAGTTGGACCTGGGTGGGTTTCCAGATTTTGCCAAGGCCGGAATATGGATCCCCTTAGATTGAGTTAAACCTTTCTCCTTGCCTCGGGTCATACGTTTGACGGTGCGGGTTTCACAAAGACAATTCTGGTTGGGACCTGATTTGAAGTAGCATGAACGGCCCCCCAAAATCAAGGGGGGAGGGGTAGTAACCAAGGAGGCTCTTCAATCAGTCCAAACTTTTCTTTTTTCTTTTTCTTTTCTTCCTTTTTATTTTTCTCCTCTCCCTTTTTTTTACCCATGGCGCCCTTTCTGGTTTTCACCACGTCCATGGGTTTAGCTCTCTTACCCCAAGCGCCCTTTCGGGTTTTCACTTGGTCCACACAAACTCGCTTTTTTTACCCGTAGCACCCTTTCGGGTTTTTACTACGTCCATCTTGCTTTGAGCTTGTATTTTCTTTATTTATTATTATTTTATTTTCTTTTTCCTTTTTAGCAGCCACGACATAGACGTCGATTCCGTCATAGCCGACTGGATAGGGTTCTAGTGTCTTCTCACTACTCGGCTCATGTTGACTTAACAAATATTATGGCTGCTTGCGAACCTACAAAGAGGGCTTCCTTCAGGGTGTAGCTTGGCCATGGGTTAGGTTAGGATTTGAAGGTATGCTGGGCTAAAAGGGTTTCCTTGGTACGACTTCAATTTTCTCAACATACTTTCTTCCTTGGGGGTTTTGCTGTACACGCCTCGTGATTCTTCTTTGTTCTTTTTGCCTTATTGGAGGCAATCTCTCTTTGAGGTTTTACTTTTTCGATTTTTGTGAATTTTGATAGTGACTTTATACATATGCATCTTTTCTCTCTCTTTTTTTTCGTATATGTACACATATATATTTTTTAGGGGAATGGGTTTATTGAAAGAAAGGCCCAGGCTCAAATGGGGTAGCAAAGGATATCATCATTTTTAGGGATGTTTTTGGGCTACTGTGCTTGGAATGATGGCCTCTTTTGGGTGGTTCTTAAGCAGTCACGTATCTGTTTCATCAATACTTACCTTACCACAATAGACTAAGAGTAGAACCGTCAGACGTATCCAGCATTGATGCGCTCAGGAAGATGATCTCCATCCATGGTGGCGAGGAGGATGGCGTATCCTGGCAGCACTTCTCGAATGACGTATGGTCCTTTCCAGTTCGGCTTAAACTTTCCTCTCGGATCGGCGTGGAGGGATGGGAAGATCTTCTTCAGCATAGTGTCTCCTACCTTTAGATCTCGATCGCAGACACGTTTATTGTAAGCGCGTGCAATTCACCCCTGGTAAACTTGAGTGTGACACAAAGCTAGGAATCTCTTCTCGTCCAATAAGTTTAATTGTTCAAAGCAGGATCTCTCTCTCTCTGCTTTGGGTAAGCCTGATTCCATGAGGATTCGGACCGAGGGTACTTCAACCTCTACCAGGAGGATGGCCTCGATTCCATACACAAGGGAGAATGGTGTTGCCCCTGTAGTAGTACGGATCAACATTCGGTAGGCCCACAAAGCAAATGGTAGCATTTCACTCCAATCTCGATAAGTGACAACCATTTTCTTAAGGATGCGGACGACTGTCTTGTTCGCGGATTCCATGGCTCCATTAGTTTGAGTTCAATAAGGGGATGAATGATGGTGCTTGATCTTGTATTGCTCGCAGAAGTCTCGGATGTGCTTATTCGCAAAGTTTGTGCTGTTGTCCATGATGATATCTTTGGGTACTCTAAATCGGCACACAATATTATTCTTGAGAAACTTCTCAACGTGACTGGCTGTGATGTTGGCATATGACGCCGCTTCTACCTACTTGGTGAAGTATTCAATGGAGACGAGGGTGAACCAATGTCCGTTTGATGATTTTGGATTAATCATTCCGATAACGTCGAGGCCCCAGGTAGCAAATGGCCAAGGAGTGGTCATGCAGTGAAGATCAATGGCAGAAGCGTGTATCAGACTAGAGTGTTCTTGACACTTGTAGCATTTTTGAACATGTTTGCAACAATTCGATTCCATGGTGGTCCAAAAGTATCCCTGCCGTAGGATTTTCTTAGCGAGCATGTGACCGCTGACGTGACCTCCACATACTCCCTCATGGATTTCTTTCATAATATTGATCGCTTCACTTTCAGTAAGGCACCTAAGTAAGATGTTATTGTATGATCGCTTGTAGAGGCATTCCCCGCAAATGACATAACCTGCCGCTAAACATTGAATGGTTCGTCGGTCTGTCTTGGATGTACCCTCTGGGAAAGTTAGGGTCTCGAGGAAATTCTTGATATCTGAGAACCAAGGTGGCTCATCATCAGGCTTTATAGGTTCCTCAATCTGAAGGCAGAAGGTCGGCTCATTCCTCTGCTCGATCACGATCGGCTTCATCTCAACACCATAGGGGATTTCAATCATTAATGCCAAAGTTGCTAATGCGTCGGCAAAGCGATTCCTTATCCGGGGGACATATGAGAAAGTCACATCTTGGAAGCAAGCTATCAGATCCTCGAGGTGTTCATGATAGGGGATCAGTTTCTCGTCTTTCGTCTTCTAGTCACCATTCGTCAGACATATGATTAACTGTGAATTGCCAAATACTCGAAGGTGAGTTACATTCAGATCGAGAGCCGCCTGCAGACCAGCGGCGCAAGCTTCGTACTCAGCCATGTTGTTAGTGCCAGGGAAGTTGAGCTTGATAGAGATCGGTACATGGGATCCTTTCGGTGAAATTAGGATAGCACCAACTCCTTGGCCCTCAACATTTACTGCCCCGTCAAAGTGCATTACCCATGATTCTTTTGCTTCTTCTGTATTGTCTTCCGTCATGAACAAGATATCTTCATCTGGGAATTAGGTTCTTAAAGGCTCATAGTCAGGTAAAGGATTATCAGCAAGATAATCAGCAAGCGCCTGCCCCTTGATCGACTTCTGAGTGACGTACGTGATGTCGAATTCTGATAATAAAAGTTGCCATCGTGCAGTTTGTCCAGTGAGAGCTAGCTTTTTAAATAGGTACTTCAATGGGTCCATTCGGGCCAAGAGCAGAACTGCTTGAGATAGCAAATAATGGCAGAGCCTTTGAGTAGCCCATACAAGAGCTAGGCATGCTTTCTCCAAATGAGAGTAGCGCGTCTCATAATCAGTAAACTTCTTGCTCATATAGTAAATGGCCTGCTCTCTTCTTCCTATTTCATCGTGCTGCCCCAAAACACATCCCATCGAGACTTTCATCGTGGAGCGATATATCAAGAGTGGTCTCCCTGGCTCAGGTGGTACCAAAGCAGGTGGATTAAGGAGGTAGCTTTTGATTTTTTTGAACGCTGCCTGACAATCATCGTTCCATTCAACGGGCGAATTCTTCCTTAGTAACTTACAGATCGGCGTGCAGATTGGAGTTAGCTGTGCAATGAACTGACTGATATACTTTATTTTGCCCAGAAACTCTCTAACCTCCTTCTCGGTAGATGGCGGTGGCATTTCAGTGATGGCTTTAACTTTGATTGGGTCGACCTCGATCCCCCTCCTGCTGACGATGAACCCTAGCAGTTTCCCTGACATAGCACCAAATGCGCACTTCTATGGATTCAGTCGTAACCGATACTTCCTCAACCTTTCAAATAGCTTCTGGAGGTTCACCAAATGATCGCCTCGCTCCGGTGACTTAGCTATCATGTCATCGACATACACTTCAATTTATCGGTGCATCATGTCATGAAATAGTGCAGTCATAGCTCTCTGGTACGTTGCACCGACATTCTTCAGCCCGAATGGCATGACTCGATAGCAAAAGGTTCCCCAGGGGGTAATGAACGATGTCTTCTCGCAATCAACCTCTACCATTTTGATCTGATTGTATACAGAGAATCCATCCATAAAAGAAAGCATCCCGTGCTTAGCCGTGTTGTCTACGAAGATGTCGATGTGTGGTAGTGGGAAATCATCCTTTAGGCTCTCTCTGTTCAAATTACAAAAATCGATGCACATGCGGACCTTTCCATCCTTCTTTAGCACAGGTACAATATTGTCTAGCCACTACGGGTATTTGGATACCATGAGAAATCCCGCGTCATACTGCTTGATGACCTCGTCTTTGACTTTCAGCATCCATTCGGGTTGGAGACGTCTCAGCTTCTGCTTGATTAGCTTCATATCAGGGTAGAGGGGCAACTCATGCTCGACCAAATCAGTATCCAGACCAGGCATGTCCTCATACAATCAGGGAAAAATGTCTTGGTATGACCGAAGGAAGTCAATCATGCTTTTTCTTTCCTCAGGAGACAGTGACATTCTGATTTTGGTTATCCTGGGAACCTCCTAAGTTCCTAGATTGACGTCTTCGGTCTCTTCGACAATGGGGGTAGGGCCATGCTCAAAGTCGGCAAATCGGTTAAGGAGCTCAATGGGGAGTTCCTTGAAGGGGACATCCTCATCCAGACTCGTAATCCCTACCTCTTTTTGTATTTCTACAGGGAATGGTCGATTTCACGTGGGACGGGTATTTTGATTAAGGCATCCTTTTGTGGGACATTTTTTGGAATTTTAAATGACAATATTTTTAGATTTTGGATTTTTCCAATGTTTTTGGGATTTTGTGTTTTTTTCGTGTTTATGAGATTTTGTATTTTTTCCATGTTTTTGAGATTTTTATTTTCTTCAGAGACGGACCCTTGGCAAGGCGGGTTGATATATACACAAGGTATTACCTGCCAAGGGCTTATCTAACTTTTTATAGGTTGTTTTTTTTTGGGAAACGGGTGTCAAATGTTAGGCCACTCCCCGCTTCCAGGGTTTGGGACAAAGATGCCCAGTTGCGTAACTGAGGGGCCGCTTCTTTACCTGTTGGGATGGAGGGTGTTAACTGATATGGCTCATTGGAGTCAGCCTCCATAAATTTAATCCCCATTTCGTCTGAGATGATATCCTCAAACGTTAACACAGCTTTGTGGTGATTCACCACAGGGGGAGTTTGTTCAGCTACCGACCGTTGTTCCTCGAAAAGGGATAATGCGGCCAAATCTATCTCCAAGTTAGGAAGGGAGATTTGGGGATTGGTGGGATGGATTGCGGCTATGGGTCTGTGTGGGGTTAAATGGGTTGCCCCATTTCGGTCGATCTTTACGATCCCTGCGCTGACAAAGGAATCCCTGATGTGCGGCCTAGGGTGAGGTTTCTCCTCTATGTTGATTCCTCGCGCTTTTGCAGCCGCGGCGACCTTGGCTTTCTCTTGGCCTCTCGGACCTCTTGCCCTGTGGGCCTGTATCCTAGCCTAAATCTTACTTTCTATCTCTTAGCCACAACTGGCTCTCTTCTGCCTTGTAATTTGGGTCCCAAACCCCTTCCTTTCTGATAGCCCCACTTTTGGAGCATTGCCACTGCCTCTACCATACCGCCTCCTGTTTTAAACATGATGCCCTCAATGGGTTCTGGGAGTATAGCTGACACCTCCTCATACTCAAAACTGTGGAGGTCGACGTCCTCGGCAGTGTGTAGTATATCCAGTATGTTAGGTTTCTCCATACTATTGGTGGCCTTTTCTTTCTCACTATGCCCTTTCTCCAATGATCATGATAATCTTATGCCCAGATGCAAATTTGAGTTTCTGGTGCAATGTAGAAGGTATGGCTCCGACTTCATGCAGCCACAGGCGCCCTAACAACATATTAAATGAGGATTTGATATCCATGACTTGAAACAAGATGGAAAAGGTCATTGGCCCTATCAACAGCTCAAGATCAACTTCTCCCATTATTTCTCTCCTGGTATTGTCAAACCCTCTAGCGCTGGTTCTGGTGGGCCTTAACATGCACGGATCAACCCCAATCTTGGTAGTGGTTCTCAACGGGCATATATTTAATGCAGACCCATTATCGATTAATACCAAGGGGATAATCATATTTCCGGACTCAACGATTTATATTTAAAGATTTTGAGTGGTTACCTCCTTCCTCAAGTAAATCGGCATCAGAAAATGAAATGGCATTTGGATCCATCACTTGACCATTTATCTGCCCGACTTCATCTGGGCTAACTTGGAGTGATACATGTATATTTTTTAACGCCCCCATTAATGCTTAGAAATGGAGTGGGGACTTCATCAACAGATCCCATACAGTGATATGGGCAGGCATTCTTCTCGGCTGAGTTTCCAATATATGTTTTCGACTCATCTTCTCGAAGGGGTTCACCGCGCTGTCTTTCTTTCCTTTGGGTTGGGCTTGTCTTCTTCTTTGGTATTTGGCCTTTGATATCCTCCCGATCGGTAATAAAATCTCACCTTCTCTCTTCGCTTGGCATTGATATCATCGGTTTGTTCGTAGCTTAGCGGGACCTGATGAGGATCATATGTGGGTCTCAAGAGCTGGAAGGGTATGGCTGTCAGTTCTTGAGGTACTTGTACTGTCGGCTCAGGAGGTGTGGGCAACACTTGATTCACCTCGGTGGTAGCAGGTTGGGTGGAACAATTGGACCAAATGGGGGTGGTGAAGCTTGACGGTGGTGGTATTGGAGGGAAGGAGGTAAAAGTAGGCCATTGATAGCTGGTGGGTGCTGGCGACAGATGGGGGGTTTGATGGGCCATCAGGTAATTGACCGGGGTGGTGGAATTTGCCGGTGGTTGAACTGGGGGTGGTGGAGTGGGCGTAGGCCATGGATAACTGATGGGTGCGAGTGTCGGATTGGGGGCCTGGTGGCTTAAAGGATAATTGATGGGGGTTGTGGTGTATGGTGGTAGTTGAAACGAGGTGAGTGCAGGCCATTGATGGCTGACGGGTGCGGGTGCAAAATTGGGGGCATGGGGGTTTATAGGGTAATTGATGGGGGTCATGGGGAATGGTTGGTATGCATTGATATTTACATAATTGACAAGTGTGGGTGATGGAAAGTATGCCCTGAGATCCAAGGGTTCAATTTGTGGAGTCGGGTTGGGGAAATAATCTGACAATTTTAGGGGTTCAACTACCCCTATATTCCTCTCTTCAATGTTTCTTAACAGCAGTGCTACATAACTCTCCCGATCACTGATATAATCGGATGGGTCAAATTTGAATTCCTCCTCATCTTCTATCATTCCGATGGTGGGTCTGGGACCTGCTCCTCCGATAGGATGTGGGGGTAGTGGCACTTGGTGAATATTAGCATGCTGAGAGGGTGCAGGGGGAATGATTTTCCCGGCATCAATCAAGTCCTGGATGGCGTGCTTCAATGGGAAGCAACGATCAGTAGGGTGACCTGGACCCTGATGAAAATTGAAGTGGGTATTTGGGTCATAGTTCTTTGGGATCGGGTGAGGAGGAGGTTGCGGTTGGCGGATAGCCACTAATCCCTTTTCTACTAACAGGGGCAAAAGTACACTCAAAGATTGTCCCAGAGGTGTAAAGACTCGATCGTAGCGGGCTCTCCTCTGTTCCAGGGTCATTTGTATTCCTTGCCCACTCCCCATTCTTTGCATCTGCTTAGGCCTAACTGGTGCTAGTGGGGCTGCCTGAAATTGAAACGGAGCAGTATTATTATTGGGCCTGGTGTTGGCTATGTTTTGGACATTGCCCCCTATTCTCTTCTTGTTCCTCTACTCAGAAAATCTTCTGACCCCGCTAGGGCCCCCTAAAGTATTCTTACTCAAACGCCCTTCCCTGATGGCATCCTCGGAGAGGTTGGCATTCCTCACCAAATCAGTAAAACTAGACTGCTGTTGGTATACAAGAAAATCAAAGATCACTGGCAGAGTGTTCTTCAAAATCATCTCTATCTGATCATCATCCGGTATTCTATTTCTAACTTGAGCTGTCAGTGCTCTCCATCGCCCTAAGTAGTCACTGAAGATCTCGTTTGGATTTTTCTTTAAACGGGCCAAATCAGACTTGCGCAGTTCAATATTAGTATTGTAGACATACTGTTCCTGAAATAAATGCGTTAAATCTTTCCATGTCTTCATCATGGATGGTTCAAGAGATGTGAACCACCTCAGGGCCGGTCCGGTCAAACTTTTCTGAATGACTTTTATTAGCAGTCTTTCGTCCCCCCCGTACTAGCACATGTCCCCACAATAGGACTTGAGGTGTGCGATCGGGTTGCCTGTGTCATTGTACTTGTCGAATACTGGCATTTTAAATTTGGAGGGCAAGGGGACCTCAGCGAACAAGCATAGGTCTGTGAAGTCCGTGGCGTGGATTTCAGCACCACCCATTTTCATCAGCTGCTTTTGTATTTTGTCTAGATGTTCTTTCAGCTGCTCTGACTCTTTCGATATAGGGGCCGCTTTCTCGGCTGTCAGTCGGACTTCACTCTAGGCTACCAGGGGGTGGGCAATTATTGGTGGAGAGTTGAGGCTGGTCAATGAAATAGCATAGGCCCCGCTATTCCTAATCTCGTCCTCTTCATACTGTTGGTCGGAGTAATGTGCAGTGAAGGTGGGATTCTCTTGTTGTTATTGCATGGGTTGGATTGGAATAACATGAGTGGGGGCTGGGTGAGCCCATTGGGGGTGAGGAAAGGTTTGTTGGGTGAAGGGCATTTGGCTTTGAGGTGGGGCCGGATAGGGCCATTGGGTGTGAGGGAAGGTTTGGGGATGGCCTTGGGGTGTGGGGCCATGGGGAAATTGGGTTTGAGGTATGACATGGGTTTGACCCAGATGAGAAGGTTGGGTTAAATGTTGGGAAAAACCAGGCATGGCCCTGGTAAAAATGGGCACGACCCGGGTAGATGGGCGGATTTGTGGGGGATCGGATAGGGCAGAGGTGGTGTATGTGAACGTGGGTGGATCGGGTCTATATGGTGAAGATGGGAAATGGGGCATGGATGTGGGTTGAGAAAACGGGTTAGGGTTTTGCATGGGCATAGTTTGGGCAAAAGATGGGGAATGGGGGGTTAGATTTTGGATATTTTGGGGGGTAGTGGTTGGGAATATGGGGGCGCCGAATGGACCGATGACGATAAAGGGGGGTTGGGTGAGGGGGATGGTGGAAAAAACATCTCCCGAATGGGAATGGGTTTGTGACAGCCCGGAATTCGGCACCCTGAAACCCGTGCCATCAGCACGATCATCTTGACCGTGCCCCTTAGCTAAGCACGGAACATTGGCATATCAAGCAAAAATGAAATAGTAAATGAAACTATAGAATTTAAATCTTTATAAAAGCATTTCTCAAAAGACAGTTCTACCCTCATGCCTCTGCATGAATGGAGAACCGATCCGAACCATCGATGATAGCAAATCATCACGGATGGTTCGCCCCAAAAGAATAATCTCAATTTATACATGTACATTGTTTAGCCAAAACAAGGCTTGACATACCAAGCCGTACAAATCTCTATCCAAAAGCCCTCAAAGCGGCACAACAGAGTCCTCTAGAAAAAGTCCTCAGGAGGTGGCTCCAACTCTTCACCGGCCGCAAGGTCCAACTCACCGGGGTCAGCGTCTCCTGAAGCCTCGGCAGCTGCTAGCAGTGGACCTGCGACGTATAGTCTATAGGGTGAGCTACATCATAGCTCAATAGCAAATAAAACACAGTTGAACATATAAATTATTACTCACATATATTCCATGATATGCCATGCATGATGTGTCTATGCAGTTACTGATGAAAACAGTTAAAAAGCATTATATTTTACTGGTAGTTTACTCATGTCTTTATTCATTCATGAATGATGCTGGAAAGGCCTAAAGCAAAACTTAAACTTTCAACTTAAGTAGTCCCCGAGCAATATAGCACCGAGCCCCGATGAGATACCCATCATCGTCATCTATATAAACACTTTTAACGTATTCCCTGGGAATACAAATAGTACCCAAGCCCCTTTCCCTTGGGGATTGGTGGCGGGGTTTCACTTGTCTCAAATCAACACCTCTGGGGTGTGCTTACTGTGTACGGATAAGCCTCCGCACTGGCCTACGGTTTCGCCACCGTATCTGTCACGGATATCCTGCCGTATCAGTCGTGGATATCCCGCCACGTCGGTGGGGTACCCTATCAAACCTTAAATAACAGAAATATCAGTGCCTTACATATAGTTATTCACCGTGTAAATGTGCTATTTTATATCAGTTAGGCCCTATCAAACATGATTCAATCGTGGATACATCCCTGGGATGTATCCATTCACTTGTATCACACCTGATGCTCTAATCTCTTTACTTCTTCATCCCCTGGGGATGGCTCATTATGATTACTTTTATTTATGTCAGACATAAACACTTTTCCCAACTCTTTAAGCAATAAAACATTTGGAATTTCAAATCTCTATCACTACATACATGCTCTTGTAAAATAAGGTACATATTCAAGGAGTTCCCTACCTCAAGTCTTTGTTTGATCAACGCATCAAGGTCCCACGTGGCTCCTTGTGCACTTGCTCACACGTACCACCTATGGTACCACATAACATGTGAAACACATCACTAAGGATGCAATAAAGGACGTCCAAGACCCCCCAAGAATCTCAAAGTCAAACTCAGAAGTCAACATAAACTGGCCCAGTCGATTAATCGAGTTCCAAAATCGATTAATCGAGTTCCAAAATCGATTAATCGAAAGTCAATATCGATTAATCGATTCTCAAATCGATTAATCGAGATTTCCATTCGATTAATCGAGAACCAATTCGATTAATCAAAATTCTCTGCTCTATCAAGTCGATTCTTAATTCGAGTAATCGAGTTTCCAAAATTGATTAATCGAATCTTCATTTCGATTAGTCGATTTCATCAAGCCCATTTCTTTTCTTCACTGGAGTCCACTGTAGGCTCCCAGTCGATTAATCGATTCTCAAATAGATTAATCGAGATCCAAGGTCGATTAATCGAAACTCAATTCGATTAATCGAAATCGGGGTCCTCTAACTTTTCAACTTTCTGGCCAATTTCGATTAATCGAAACCCAATTTCGATTAATTGAAATTGCCAGATTTTGCCCCCTTCAGGCTGTTCTTCCAAATCTTTCTCCATTTATTTTCCTTTTTTTTTTTTTCTAAGCCTTTTTACCCTACATTTTACACCATTCTAACTACGATTAACCTCCCATATCTTATGCATTTAATTCAAAAGAAATTTACCTCAATCAAATCTCCATTTGATTAGATCTAGTGGTTGGAAAGGCTAGGGTTCCAGCTTTGGCTCTAACGGATCCAAACCGTGTCGAATCCGGCTTTTATCGCTTGAATCCCCCTTCCAATCAGTTGCAATAACTCCTCTCTTTACTTTTCTCTTTCTCTCTCTCTTCTTTACTCTCCTTCAACAACCAAAATATAGATTTTAGGGTTATTAAACCCTTTTATCTATCCCCTTCCTTGTGTGTTGAGCACATACACCGCTGTAGGTGTATGCAACTTCACATTCACATCACACACCACACAATCACACAACCCATCACATCTCATCCGTTCATCACACTCTATGTTAACCATTTAACTCCTAATTGGTCAAACCTATGACCAATCGGACACGAATCTCGAGGTCACTGTTTAACATGATTTTTCGAGGTATTACATCCTCCCCACCTTGGGAATTTTCGTCCTCGAAAATAACCCAAAGTGCGTCGGTCGGGGTCTCTCCCCCCCCCCACACTCTCAGGTGAGGTGGTTTAGTTGACTCAGACGCATTTAGGTGTTCACAAATACAAGCATAGAAGTAAATTTAACGAAATTGAGCAATTTACACAAAAAGTATGATTTGTATTTATAGTTGAAAATTTACAATGCCAAATAGGTTGGCATATAAAAAGAAATCTACAGGGATATAATCACAATGTAAAAATAAATACAAGACTCAGACAGTCCCCTTGCCAGTTTGGTCAGTGGTGCTCTGAGGGCTGGTGGGTATCTGGGCCGGAGTGCGTGATTAGTGGTGGAGAACGTCTTTGGGAGTAGTAGGCGGAGGTAGTGGGTGGGATGGAAAATGGGACCCCTGTGGAAGGCGGTCCGTCCGGCAGTCCACTCCTCCTGAGCGAGGTAGCGGTGGTAGTCCGTCGGGTAGATGTAGCGGAGGGTGTGGAACATCAAAAAGTCCATCCTCCGGTTCATCCGTTCGTTGTTGGCCTTTATGCGAGCCAAGACGTCTTTAATGGTAGGACCGGATGGGGCAGCACGCCGGCGGTATGATGAGGTGGGTGTAGCGAGCGCGGAGTGAGCGGGCGGTGTCGGTGAGGCTGCAGTGTGAGAGGTGGCCCTCTCTACTGAAGGCTTGGCTGGGTGTGCCCCACCCACGGGTGGGTCCTGCTGTGGTGGTGGGGGTGGTGGCGGTGCGACTACTGCTGCTGCTGCTGCTGGAGCGGGACCCGAAGCCGGTAGGGTCCGCTTGAGAGGTTGTAGCTACGGGTCCATGAAGACTTGGAGAACGTCTTCACGCAATCCGTAGCCCTCACCTCGTGAGGTGAGATGGTGTAGGAGGGATCGTTGGAGTAGCACTCCAACATGCTCGAGATGAGGCGAGCGTAGGGCATCTTCTCCTTGGGTCGGAGATTGCCCTTCATCAGTTTGCCCTTAATGTACCGCATCCCCTCAAGGATGACCATGGTGGCGTCGAACCACCGGCCACAGAAGGCCGCGTAGAGTGCGTGTTGCACTTGGCCCACGCGCTCGGTATCGTGGCGCATAGGGTAGAGGTTGCACTTGATCACCGAATCAAGCATCCACATATAGTGGGGAAGGTCAACCCACTTTATGGAGGATCCCGACCCCTTTTTGCCGTTGGTCATGCGGGTCATGACCTCCTCGAATCGAGGGTCCTCCTCAAAAAGTGGGAATAGGGTGGTCTCAGGGGTGAAGTCGAGGTAGCACTCAAGCACCTCGTGTATGTGGCGACGGGTGATCATGTATTCTCGACCCTCGATGGTGGTCTTGATCACGTCGTCGGTAGGGCCGTCCACAAGCCCTTAGTAAAACAGTCTCACCAATCTAGGGTAATAGGAACCCCGGATTGGTTTGAGAAGGTTGCCGAGGCCGGCATTGTTAAGATAAGTTCGAGCCCATTGGGTCTCGCCCGGCACATCGAGATTTGTGAAAAGGGTAGGGTCGATGAGGTACTCGACCTCAAAGGTCTTTGCGGCCCACCATTCATTTGGTTGCACCACATTAGTAGGTGGTGGGGGCATGGGGGTGGACTCGCGGGAAGACTCGCGCGAAAATGCGCTCGTCGAACCGGAGGTGGTCTCCGATGCCGACGGTGATGGAGTCCTCACCGGCGAAGGGGTAGGTGGAAGTGGTGCGGCGTTCTTATGCCGGACCGGTAGCTTGGAGGTTGCCTTCCTCGAAGACAAACGGGTCTTAGGCGGCATTTTTGGTGAAATAAGAAAAATCTAGGGTTTCCTCTAATTCAAATTGAAAGAAAAACACAAATTTAGGGTTTACCGTGGGTTTTTTATCCAAAATAGGCGATCGCGATCTGAAATCGATTCGAAGTGCCCCAAACCCTAGCTCGGATGGATGGCCGGAGAAGAAGGAGAAAAGGCACTCAAATATCCGAAGCTTAAATGATTTGAATGGGGAAGAAAATCCCCAAATTTCAATATATAGGCCTCGGCTCGATTAATCAAAATTCAGAATCGATTAATTGAGATTCAAAACTAGGTTAAGCCGCGCAAAATAGATTAATCGATTTCCCAAATCGATCAATCAAAAGTCAAAATCGATTAATCGAAAACATTTCGATTAATAGAAATCGTATCCGTTTAAAAATTTAAATTTAGAGCTCATTGGCGAGCGAAATTTAAACGATGGGATTAATCGAAATCATTTACGATTAATCGAAATGATGCGATAACTTCAAAAATCATTCTTCTGTTAACTCTCATCCCAATTTCGATCGGCACATGCCGACTAATCGAACAAAATCGATTAATCGAAATTCCAAATCGATTAATCGATTTGAAATTCGATTAATCGGTTTTGCCCAATTTCTGCTGATTTTCAATTTCCTTGGTTCTTTGATTACTTTTGGCAGTTTTGACATCAAGTGGCTCATAGTTTCCTAGAAACACATACACTTGGTCATGTGCATACAAAATCTGTTCCTTAAATCATACTTTGATCAAGACTTCCATTGATTTACAAGTATTGTGAGAATTCCACAAACATGCTTGTGGTTTACATTGGATTCTCACGTCGTTGGAAATAAGGCTGGATATTGTTCTTTCACATCGGCCTCTTGTTCCCAAGTAGCCTCTTCCTTTGGATGATTGTTCCACTGAACAAGCACTAAGGGAATCACTTTAGTGCGCAGTACTTGTTCCTTTCGATCCAAGATTTCCACTGGTTCCTCTATCATGCTCATGTCCTCACACATCTCCATAGGTTGTTTCCCTAACACATGAGAGGGATCGTTCACATACTTTCTGAGCATTGATATGTGGAAAACGTTATGTACCCGATCAAACAGCGGTGGTAAGCCAATGCGATATGTAACTTCACCTACGCGTCCCAAAATTTCAAATGGTCCAACATAACGTGGGCTTAACTTCCCTCTCTTGCCAAATCTCATTACGCCTTTCATAGGTGACACTTTCACAAACACATGCTCGCCCACTTTATAGTCAACACTAGTCCGCTTCATGTCGGCGTAACTTTTCTGTCTACTCTGTGCTGACTTTAGCCTTTCTCTGATTATTCGAACGACGGTGGCGTTGTCTTTAAGTAGTTTTGGCCCTAAAACAAATTTCTCACCAGTTTCTTCCCAATTGAGGGGTGATTTGCATCGTCGTCCATACAGAGCTTCATACGGTGCCATGCCAATGCTCGTTTGGAAACTGTTGTTGTATGCGAATTCGAGCAACGGTAGATACTCATCCCAGTATCCTTGCATATCAAGCATGCACGCTCTGAGCATGTCTTCTATCACTTGGTTCACTCGCTCTGTCTGCCCATCAGTTTGAGGATGGAAAGCTGAACTAAAATCTAGTCCTGTTCCCATTCTTTCTTGAAATTTCTTCCAAAACTTGGACGTATATAGTGGATCACGATCTGAAACTATGCTGCTTGGAATCCCGTGTAGTCTTACAATCTCTCTCATATAGAAGTCTGCCAGTCTTCCTGCCGTATACATCGTATTGTACGGCAAAAAGTGTGATGATTTGGTCAATCGGTCCACGACGACCCAAATGGCATTGTGTCTCTTGGCAGTACGGGGCAATCCAACAATGAAATCCATCGAGATCGATTCCCACTTCCATTCTGGGATTGGTAAAGGTTGCAATAGTCCAGCAGGATGTCTATGATCAATCTTCACTTGCTGACAAGTCAAACACCGTGACACGTATTCGGCCACGTCTTGCTTCAGTCCTCTCCACCAGTAGTTCTTTTTCAAGTCTTGGTACATTTTGGTGCTACCAGGGTGGATAGAATAATTTGACTTATGGGCCTCTTCAAGAATTGTTCGTCTTAGATCGGCATTGTCCGGGATGCATAGACAGCCCTTAAACAATAAAGAACCATCTTCTTTAACTGAGAAGTCCGACCTGATGCCTTCACTCACGTCTTAATGAATCTTTGTTAATGCCGAATCTTTCATCTGTAGATCATGGATATGCTCAAATATCACTGGCTTTACCGATATGTTAGCCAGAAAGGATCCGGTAGCTTTTGACCCAATGTTCGCATCATAGAGTGCCAGGTCTTCCAATAATTTCCATCGGTGCATACCCAAAATCAAACAAGCTAACTGAGTTGAACCCTTTCGACTCAATGCATCGGCTACTACATTCGCCTTGCCTGGATGGTACTGTATGGCGCAATCGTAATCCTTGAGGAATTCCATCCATCTGCGCTGTCTCATGTTGAGCTCTTTCTGTGTAAACAGGTATCGGAGGCTCTTATGATCGGTGAAAATTTCAACAGTCGCACCATACAAGTAATGTCTCCAAATCTTCAGCGTAAAAATGACTGCTGCTAGTTCCAAGTCATGAGTCGGATAATTTTTCTCGTGTTCTTTCAGCTGTCTTGATCCGTAAGCTATCACCTTCTTGTGTTGGTTGAGCACACAACCTAAACCATTGTATGACGCATCACTGTACACTGCGTATCCTCCACTGCCTGAAGGAATTGCTAGCACTGGAGCCGAAGTGAGTCTCGTCTTGAGTTCTTGAAAACTCTTCTCGCATGCCTCACTCCACTCAAATCTTGAATCTTTTCGTGTCAGCTTTGTGAGAGGTCCCGATATCTTTGAAAACCCCTCGACGAAACGTCGATAATAGCCTGCTAAGCCCAGAAAACTTCGGACATCGGTCACTGTCTTTGGTTGCTCCCATTTAACCACTGCTTCTATCTTTGCTGGATCTATAGTGACACCATGCTTTGAGATGACATGTCCCAAAAAGTTAATCTCTTCCAACCAAAACTCACATTTGCTGAGTTTGGCGTACAATTGGTGTTCACGTAGCGTCTGTAGGGCAATCCTCAAGTGTTCTTCGTGTTCCGTCTTGGATTTGGAGTATATCAATATATCATCAACAAACACTACGACGCAGGAGTCCAACTGTGGTTTAAACACTCGGTTCATCAGATCCATAAATGACGCCGGAGCATTCGTCAACCCAAACGACATCACAAGGAATTCATAGTGTCCATACCGTGTCCTGAAAGCTATCTTCTGGATGTCCTCTGCCTTGACTCGCAACTGATGGTATCCAGATCTCAGGTCGATCTTGGAAAAATACCTTGCTCCTTGCAATTGATCAAACAAATCATCAATTCTAGGCAAAGGGTAGCGATTCTTCACAGTGAGTTTGTTTAATTGTCGATAATCAATGTAAAGCCGCATTGACCCATCTTTCTTCTTGACAAACAAGACCGGTGCTCCCCATGGAGACACGCTCGGTCTAACAAACCCCTTGTCCATAAGCTCTTGTAGTTGTTCCTTCAACTCCTTTAACTCAGCAGGAGCCATTCGATATGGCGCTTTTGAAATAGGCTCCGTTCCTGGTGCTAAGTCGATGGCGAATTCTACTTCTCTCTGGAGGTAATCCAGGCAATTCTTCTGGAAACACGTCGGCGAAGTCTCGCACAACTGCTATCTCAGAAATGACATTCTTTTCTTCCTTGTCCTCCTTTAAGAAAGCCAAGTATCCACTGCAACCCTTTCTGATCATTTTCTCGGCCCTTACTGCTGAGATCAGTGGCACAGATGACGACCTCACTCCTTGAAACCGAAATGATCTTCTTGTGTTGGGTCTGAAAATGACTACCTTGTTCTTGCAATCGACTTTGCCTGCATGCCAAGGATCACATCAAACCCTTGCATGTCTAACAGTATCAACTTTGCTTCCAATTCATGCACCTCTAGGTCTCGAACTGCTACAATGATGGATTTGCAAGCTAACTCCGTGTCTACTAACTCTCCAGTCGGAATAGACACAGATAGGACGAAGTCCAACGCCTCTGGAACAATCTTCATCTTCTTGGCGAAACGTGGAGTGACGAATGAGTGGGTAGACCCTGGGTCTATCAACACTCTAGCCTCATATCTAACGAAGCATCCTTTTTCATATATAGTTAAAGTACCTATAGTATACATACATACATACAATAATTTACACATCAATTTACACTCCTAATTCACATATAAATTTTGTTTTTTTTTTTTTTTGTATTGAGAAAAAGAAACTAGACAAATCCTAATGCGTGCACCTTCTCTATCTAAAATTTTAATGAAATAGAAATTTTCTATAATTTAAAAGAGTCTCACCTTGGATGACGTCATGCACGTTTCCTGCTTCCTGAGCAGTGACTGCATAGGCTCTCCCCTGAACGACCGGCTTCCTTGCTTGAATGGGTCGTGGTGCTGCAACTAAAACTGTCTTTCTTTTATCCCTCTCGGGGCAATCCTTGATCAAGTGGCCCACCTTGCCACATCGAAAACAACCCCTAGTTCCCGCTCTGCAATCCACTATTCTATGAGGCTTGCCACACTTTGCGCAAGTCTCCCGAGGTGCGGAAGAAATAGTACGAGAACCCTGTGTGATAGTAACGCCAGTAGACATGGCAGGGCTCTCATAGCATAAAGGTCTCCCCGACGCAAGTAGTGGAAACCTCTGTTGGTGTTGTTGTTGCGCCGGCCTTCCGAAACCTCCTTGAAACTGTGGTCTCTGATTTTGGGCCACGAACCTTGGCTTTTTGTTCACCGGTTCGTAGTTCCCGGTCCTTCCTTGTTCATTTCCTCCTCTCTGCTGCTCCCTCTGTCTATATCTATTCGTATTCTCTTCTTCCACGACCAATGCCTTACTCATGACCTCTTCATAGGTCCTCAGCTGAAATGGAGCTACGCCTCCCCTCACCTCAGGCTTCAAACCTTGCTGAAACCTCTTGGATTTCATCACGTCGGTAGTGACGTAATCCGGAGAAAAATGGGCAAGTCGTAGAAACTCCACCCCATAGTCTCTCACTGTCATTCTCCCTTGCACTAACTGTAGAAATTGTATCTCAAGCTGGTTCCTCACCACTTTCAGAAAATATTGTTTGTTGAACTCCTCAACAAACTCCTCCCAAGTCCAAGGCAACTCTGGGGTCTCCTGAGCCCGAGTCCGTATCACGGACTTCCACCAAGGCCCAGCCTCCCCATCCAACATATAAGCTGCCCATCTCACACTCTCATCTTCCATGCATGTCAGCACGCTAAAGACTTTCTCCATCTCCATAAGCCAGTTCTCAGCGGCCATGGTGTCTGCACTTGAGAAAATGAAGGAGGTCTCATCCTCCTAAACTCAGAAGGATGAGGGCACAGCGCAGCAGTCCCTGTGGTGTAGGTGGCTGCTGTTCTCTTGATGCATGAGCTGCAAAGGATGCAGCTTGTTGTGCCATGGCAGCTGCCATAGTCTCCATAGTATGCATCATCCTTTGTCGCTCCTCTCTATCTTCTTGTCTCTCTCACCCTCTCCTGTTCTCTTAGATCTTGATCCTGACGATCTCGATCCTCTTCATCATGCTGTCTACTACTACTGCCCCCTGGGGCCTCAGTACCTCCTAAAGGCACTCTATTACTGGGAGAGATGTAATCATCTCCATTATGTAGACTCCTCTGTTGGCCTCCCCTTGGTCAGCCTCTTCCTCTAGATGACATTTGCGGCTGCATTTGAAACTAATGTTTCGTTAGCAGAAGCCCCTATGTTCTGACCAAAAAGGACGATTGTCAGAATTGCTAAAAGAAATAGCTTTGATACCAACTGTGACAGCCCAGATTTCGGCACCGCGAAACCCGTGCCATCAGCACGATCATCTTGACCATGCCCCTTAGCTAAGCATAGAACATTGGCATATCAAGCAAAAATGAAATAGTAAATGAAACTACGGAATTTAAATATTTATAAAAGCATTTCTCAAAAGACAGTTCTACCTTCATGCCTCTGCATGAATGGAGAACCGATCCGAACCATCGATGATAGCAAATCATCACGGATGGTTCGCCCCAAAAGAATAATCTCAATTTATACATGTACATTGTTTAGCCAAAATAAGGCTTGACATACCAAGCCGTACAAATCTCTATCCAAAAGCCCTCAAACAGGCACAACGGAGTCCTCTAGAAGAAGTCCTTAGGAGGTGGCTCCAACTCTTCACCGGCTGCAAGGTCCGACTCACCGGGGTCAGCGTCTCCTAAAGCCTCGGCAGCTGCTAGCAGTGGACCTGCGACGTATAGTCTATAGGGTGAGCTACATCCTAGCTCAATAGGAAACAAAACACAGTTGAACATATAAATTATTACTCACATATATTCCATGATATGCCATGCATGATGTGTCTATGCAGTTACTGATGAAAACAGTTAAAAAGCATTATATTTTACTGGTAGTTTACTCATGTCTTTATTCATTCATGAATGATGCTGGAAAGGCCTAAAGCAAAACTTAAACTTTCAACTTAAGTAATCCCCGAGCAATATAGCATCGAGCCCCGATGAGATACCCATCATCGTCATCTATATAGACACTTTTAACGTATTCCCTGGGAATACAAATAGTACCCAAGCCCCTTTCCCCTGGGGATTGGTGGCGGGGTTTCACTTGTCTCAAATCAACACCCTTGGGGTGCGCATCGTACGATAAGCTCACTAGCCTCCTTCCCCTACGGTTTTCTCCACGGTCCGCGGATATTGTCGGGTCGTGTGGATATCCCGCCACGTCGGTGGGTTACCCTATCAAACCTTAAATAACAGAAATATCGGTGCCTTACATATAGTTATTCACCGTGTAAATGTGCTATTTTATATCAGTTAGGCCCTATCAAACATGATTCAATTGTGGATACATCCCTGGGATGTATCCATTCACTTGTATCACACCTGATGCTCTAATCTCTTTACTTCTTCATCCCCTGGGGATGGCTCATTATGATTACTTTTATTTATATCACACACACACACTTTTCTCAACTCTTTAAGCAATAAAACATTTGGAATTTCAAATTTATATCACTACATACATGCTCTTGTAAAATAAGGTACATGTTCAAGGAGTTCCCTACCTCAAGTCTTCGTTTGATCAACGCATCAAGGTCCCACGTGGCTCCTTGTGCACTTGCTCACACGTACCACCTATGGTACTACATAACATGTGAAACACATCACTAAGGATGCAATAAAGGGGGTCCAAGACCCCCCAAGAATCTCAAAGTCAAACTCAGAAGTCAACATAAACTGGCCCAGTCGATTAATCGAGTTCCAAAATCGATTAATCGATTCTCAAATCGATTAATCGAGATTTCCATTCGATTAATCGAGACCCAATTCGATTAATCTAAATTCTCTGCTCTATCAAGTCGATTCTCAATTCGAGTAATCGAGTTTCCAAAATCGATTAATCGATCCCAAATCGATTAATCGAAATTACAAATCGATTAATCGAATCTTCATTTCGATTAGTCGATTTCATCAAGCCCATTTCTTTTCTTCACTGGAGTCCACCAGATTAATCGATTCTCAAATCGATTAATCGAGATCCAAGGTCGATTAATCGAAACTTAATTTGATTAATCGAAATCGGGGTCCTCTAACTTTTCAACTTCCTGGCCAATTTCGATTAATCGAAACCCAATTTCGATTAATTGAAATTGCCAGATTTTGCCCCCTTCAGGCTGTTCTTCCAAATCTTACTCCATTTATTTTCCTTTTTTTTTTTCTAAGCCTTTTTACCCTACATTTTACACCATTCTAACTTCGATTAACCTCCCATATCTTATGCATTTAATTCACAAGAAATTTACTTCAATCAAATCTCCATTTGATTAGATCTAGTGGTTGGAAAGGCTAGGGTTCCAGCTTTGGCTCTAACGGATCCAAACCGTGTCGAATCCGGCTTTTATCGCTTGAATCCCCCTTCCAATCAGTTGCAATAACTCCTCTTACTTTTATCTTTCTCTCTCTCTTCTTTACTCTCCTTCAACAACCAAAATATAGATTTTAGGGTTATTAAACCCTTTTATCTATCCCCTTCCTTGTGTGTTGAGCATATACACCGCTGTAGGTGTATGCGACTTCACATTCACATCACACACCACACAATCACACAACCCATCACATCTCATCCGTTCATCACACTCTATGTTAACCATTTAACTCCTAATTGGTCAAACCTATGACCAATCGGGCACGGATCCCGAGGTCACTGTTTAACATGATTTTTTGGGATATTACAGGGTTGGAGAATGTGGCGGGGAGGAGTTGGGATCAGCGTAAGCCGGGTCCACTACCCACGACATTCTTTGGGAGCGGGTCGGGTAAGGGTGCCTTGGATAAGGCCTAAAAATCCTCCTCCTTCTCCTGGGACGACGAAGGGCAAGATAATGCCGTTGTGCCGGCTCTTGACCGGCGGGGGCGTATTGGGTGTCGGAGATGGCGGGGCTTAAACAAGGTACTATGCACACTGATCGGGGTACTCGGGAGGTGGAAAGGGCCAAGGATTCGGGCTGGGTGCTGCTAAATAGACCTGGCGCAACTATTATTTGTGCCAAGGTAAAATTTTGGAGTTTAAAGTTGGCGCAACTAATAGTTGCGCTAGTTATAAATTCCAGTGTTTTTACACTAGCGCAACTAATACATGCGCCAGGCAAAAACTGCCTCTCCAGAATAGAAAACAGCAGCCACTGATGCCCGAAATGAGTCTCTTTTTTGGTTTTTTGTGAATGCTAGGCTTCCGGGAACTAAGCTATTTTTTGGTGATCGATTCTCTCCTCACCGCACCTAAAGGATTGAGTCTGGTATAACTCTTTGACGCGCTCCCCAAGGATTTTAAGCTTCGGAATGGGAACTCACCCGATATACCACCAGCACAAGCACTTTCTTAGATACTAGGTGGGCTGGGACTTTTCTGGATCATCACCACTAGGGGCTGCCGCCATACTAAGACCCGGGTATTTGTATGTGTGCCTAACCCAACCCCTTTGAAAAATCTACCCCGCAAAACAAATTAATTAAGCTCCCTAACTTGGTTCAATTTTAATTTTTTTCAAAGCTTTTCTCTTTTTTTTGAAAGTTTTCTTTAGTTCAAAGACCGGGGGTGATTATCCCGTGCCGCCACTACGGACTGGTGTCTACTGTTAGGATATGAATGTAAAAAAAATGACAGGGCCAGTCAAGCGACTAGGCGGGAAATATAAAGTGCAGAAATTTAAAGCCGAATTGTAAAGGGAAGTAAGAAAGGTGTCAGTCATGTGACTAGGCGAAAATTGCTTAAATTTAAAGCGGAAATGTAGGGGTGAGTAAAAAAAAAGGTGCCAGTCAAGTGACTAGGCAAAAATTGCTGAAATTTAAAGCCGAATCATAGGGGTAAGTAAGAAAGGTGCCAGTCAAGTGACTAGGCGAAGATTGCTGAAATTTAAAGCGGAAACATAGGGGTGAGTAAAATGACGTAATCGGAGGGGTGAGTACAAAAAATAGAAAAAATAAAATAAAAATAGTAATAAAATGTTAGAAAAATCAAAAAAAGGCCTAGTTCAAGGGGAAGCTCTACTAGCTACTCCTCAGCAGAGTCGTCATCTGTGCAACCGTGGGAATCGGGACGATCTCGTTGCAACGATGCGCTCTCTAACGATAAAACATATAGAGTCACCACCCGGAGCTTTCGGTGTCCCGGGATACCTAGTTCGTTTTTATGAGCACCGAAGTGCTAAAAATATGACTCTGAATCCAGTCCACACCAAAGGCTCTTGGGTAGGGGCTTCGGTTATCGATCGGGAAGGTGTTAGGCATCCGATCAACCCGCTTAACGCGGTCTCTACTAATGGCCAAAAATAAAATGAAGTGAAAGAAAAGAAAATAGCTTCCTCTTGCCCAAAAGGGCTTAGAATCCTATTTGTGCCCCTCCGTTCCTACCGAAAAATCGGCTGCGTAATGGCACAAATGGGAGGATGGAGGGAGCTAGAATGAGATAGGAGAAGAAAGGGGAGAGCTGGACCCCTCGGGTCCTTGTGGCACCGTAGGAGAGCCTTGCGTGGCTTGCTTTGATGAGCACTTGAAGGCTTTGTATGGTGGAAAATGGGATTCTAACTCCTAAGTCTTGAAGCTAAGAGGTAGGGAAGGGAGGCTAGGGGATCACACACACCTAACCTAGAGATTTTGGATGAAGTGTAAAGCTTGGAAGGAGGTTTTGAAATTCTGGAATTTGTATGGGAGGTGTGCACCAAAGGGAGAAAGATCTTCTCACTTTAAGCTCTTTCTCTCTTAGGTAGAAATTCTCAACCCCTAAACCAAGGGGTGGGGGGCTCTATTTATAGGAAATGGATGGATTAGGAGGTTACTTAGAGGCTAAGTAAGATTAGGAATTAGGTAATGGGCCATCTAAGGTTTCCTAGGATTTTAAGAGCTTGGAAAGGTGTGAAGGATCCTCCAATGGTGGATGATGGGGTGGGGCCTTAAGCCACTTAAGGGGTTGTAAATAGGTGAGGAATGGGTGCAACCGAACTATCAAAACACACCCCAAAGGCCAGGCCAATGTACAGTAAAATAGTGCAGAACAGTGTCTGGAAGTTAGCTCGCGGGATGGGGGCCACCTTTAAACTTGGCGCAACTATTAGTTGCATCAGGCTTAAAGTCTGGGAGAATTGGCCTAGCACAACTAATAGTTGCACCAGGTAAAATTTATAGCCATTTTTGGGGAGAAATAGCGCGCCAAATCCCTAGGGGGCCTACTTGAAATTACCTCCCTCCCCTCCGGGTTCGGACTGCCATATCTTTTGATATATACCTCTGATTGGGGCAATTCTTGGATCGTTGGAAAGCTGATGACCTCTACTCTTCAATGGTACAAGAGTTGGTCGCTGTAGAGGGTCATAGCCAGTTCTGGTGTACCCCTCCTCCTTATTGCCTGGGAAGGTTAGGTTAGGGTTTGAAAAGGGTTCTAAGGGTCGAGGTTGGTTTCTAAAGGTTTGGGGTAGGTTCCTAAAGGATCTAGGGTGATTCCTAAGGGTTTAGGGTGATTCCTAAGGGTTCCATACATGCCATCAAAAGCTCAAAATTGCACCTCTCTCGAAAGGTGTTTCGATCGGGGCTTGGGCCAAATTTGGGTGTCTACAATAAATAAATAATGATAATAATAAATTATTTTCTAGGCCTTATGGGCTCATGCATAAAAAATAATAATAAATAAATAAAATAAAAAATAAAAAAATCTACAAATAGATCCGACTTAGAAACACTTAATCTATCAATCTAACGGTTTAGATCATTCAAATCTGACCAAGAGATCATGTTTTGATCAATTTTTTTTTCTCACCCTTAAAATTTAGGAAATTTGGACCCTAAGGTCAAGGACTGTATGATTCGATTTAGAATGGGTCTAAAAACCCAACACCTCCTAAAAGAAGTTCCTAATCATCCATCAGTTCAGTTTTGTCCGTCGGGTTAATATATGGTAGAGGGCTTAAGTGTCATCACCATCATAGATCTTGGAAAACATGGACCTAATGATTAGAACCCCAAGAGACTTGGTTTGAGTGTGAGTCCAGATCAAACCCCACTTATGTAACTTGTACTTAACATTTGATGGGTTAGATTCACTGGTGAGGTTCATATGGATCTAATACTTATTAATTTAATTATAGTATAAAGTTTAAAACTTATAGAATATACCTTATTGACCTTAAAAATCTCCCTAAACAATAATTGACCCCTCCCTAAGGTGTGGACGGTCGACTTCACCTACGACTAGATATATGACGGTCCTAGTGTCACATAAAAACTTAAGAAAAATAGATATTGTGCACAATAGTGGCAGCACGAGGTGCCACAGGGGATAATGTCATGGGTTACTTTTGACCCTCAAATTTTTTTAGGATCAAGGCCCAACTGGCCTTTAGGACCAACTTTAAAAATGATCTCAATAATTATACAGTATAATCTAGCGGATCATAAATTTGTCACTAAACTTTGAGGATGGGGTTTGAGGCCCGAAAGTTGAAAAAAAAAAAAAAAATTAATTAATAGGCAAGGTGTATGAAATAGTTTTGTTAGTAAGATATTTTCATTTTATCATACGACCTTCAGCATGTAGAAAATCACGATAAGGCATATGCATATAAGTTAAGAATAAAATATGACACATGATATAAGCCTTCGCCATGGTGGGATTTCTTTCGCGGTCACGTGAAACTTGGAATGTAGGCATCCATGTACGGATGCAACCCCTTTATGGTAGAATGGGATACCACACGAAGTATATCAAGATTACTATGGAACCCGTCCCTTGGAAAGCGTGGTTTAGTGAAGCTTATCGCACTGTGGCCCATTCTAACTAAGTTTTAAGTAAAAATGAGAAAAGAATATGTTAAGAAACATGTATATTAAGAAAGTGGGGACTTAAGCCCACGCAAATATGAAATCGGGGCAAGGACCTAAGACCAGAACTGAATAATATTATGATATGTTAAGATACGTTGTGAAGGCCAGCTAAATACAAATTAAGTTCTACATGTGTCATACCTTACGAACCACCGTAAGGGTCTAACGTCTGCAGCCGAGACGGGTCTTAAAGACATTTTAGCTTTGTCTCGAACTAAGGAGACATCGTGGTTACTATGCCGGTAATCTCTTCTGGCTGGATGGTGGTTTATGTTATAATATGAAGGTTAAGTGGTTATCTACATGTGGTCCTCGCGTGGTAGGCTTGAGCAGCAATCCTGGCACAGATCGTTTCAATAAGATAAGATGTGAAGTACGTTGTATAGGCGTATGGAATAATCAATAAGACTTATGATATGTCACGTATGCTAAGTTAATGAGACAATTAGGAAAAGAGATAAGAAAATTAGAAGCACATGTACCTTTCATGTTATAATATGCTTTTCAGTTGGATTATGATATGTTATGAGTTATGAATAATTTAGTCATTTTATTTAAATGCTAATTTTAGTTTCAAAATACACTGCAACTCAAGCGATTGCACAGACGATCACCTGGGTAAGTTATGGTAGATCGATTGTGCAACCCACTGAGTTTACGCGACTGAGTAAACTCACCCCGCTCCCAAAATCTAACAGTTTCAGGTGAAGATTCTGCTTATCTCATCCTTGATGATACGGAAGTTGTTGATCCGGAGATGGCTCACATAAACAAGGACGTCGGCTACCACTTAGATGAGATTGTAGACCCAGCTGACTTTTACCAACATTGAGAACCTTTTACTCTAGTTTTTCCTTTATTTCTTGAGGGACATATTTTAGCCTTGATACATTTTTGTGAGTTTACGTTTAGGATCATTTTATCCTACATGAAATTGGTTTGATTTTTTTTTCCTAGATGCATGATTAGGATTAAGTACTTCATTATTATTGTCTACATTTTTCGTTATTCATTTATGAGTCATTTATCATTTAATGCTATCTTAAATGCCTCAATCTATATGGCAAGTCAATTTATAGATTATGTGTATGTACGCTTATCGCCTTAACCAGCGTGCGGTGTCATAATACAAAATTCTTGGCCCTCGATAGCGGATAAGGATTCTGGGTCATGACTAATTATTATGGATATTGCCTTGATTATAGAATGAAATCTAATACTTAAGTCGGTAGTTAAAGTCAAATAAGATCATTGGATTACATGGACTCTGAGTGGGTTGAACAGATATAGAATGTACCTGTTGATTTACAAATTGAATTGGAAGTACCTGAATATTGAATAAGGAACTTAATTATCGATACTAACTATAAAATAAAATACCAAATGATGTGTATATAGAATTGGAAATTGATTTTTGTTGAAAATTCAAAATTTAAATTTTTGAAAGACTCTGAATACGAAAAGTTTGATTAAGTCTCATGATATAGTTAGAAATTTTGTAAAGGATAGATATTGAACCCCGAATATTGATTTTGATGATTGAATGATTAAAATTCAGATACCAACAGGTTTTGATAACCTGAATTATTTTGTGCTTAAATTCCTAATACGGTCATTTTGAATGACTATGTTGGTGTGGGTTAGACCATAGAAATGAAAAAGGGTTGAACTAACTTAGGCTAGAAGAATACTGAAAACTTACAGAGTCATATTCATTACTACATTGGACTCATTAACAATGAGTGTTGTTCCCTCTAGTCCAAATGAGACTCTTCTATTTATCTTCAATTCCAAGGATGGAATTCCTTTTAAGGGGGGGTGACGTAACACCTGCACCTCAAATTTTGTGTCAGTCAGCCATTTGACCAAGGCATGATGAGACCTGACTGTGTCAGGTGACTGCCCGAGGCTAGGTTCATTCAAAACTGTTAAGCACCCACCTGTAGATTGATGGGATAATACCATTTCTAGTGGCACCCATAGGGCACCCCTTTTATTCAATTGGGTGGGTTAGGAATTAAGTAAAATACACACGACATCTCACACCATATAAAAAGCCCAGGCTGATTTTTTATGGACCCTGACCTGAGAATTGACCTGAATTGAGATTGAGCCTTGGTATTTATGAAGAGATCATCGCCAATAGATTAGATTTTGATGATGATCATGATATTGGTCAATGGTTTGGTTCAAACCTAGACCCATAAATCTTGAAGGACTAGATGCACTAAAACTTTAAACATCATGTGTGTGCCTCATATAGAATAGTAGCAATTCTTCTAAATAGTTATTAAGCCCAAGGGCTATTCTAATTCATTTCCCTAATCTCTTTAATTAAAAACTAGAATTTTGTAAAGTTCTAACACATCCTAGCCACATACTTACTTGACCAACTTTGACCCCATCTTAGACTCTAGGATTTACTTAGGGTGTTAGATTGGGGTGAGTGCATGCAACCACAAGTTAGGAAGAATCATGATTTTTGAAAAAATTATGGGCCTAAAGAGCAATAAAGGTACACTAAAGGATCAAATTGAAGGGCTGGAATGGGTCAACCTTAGTTGCTTCGAGGTGAAGGAAGAGTGGAAAATATTCTAACAGGTGACACTTGGAACCCATGTTCCCCAAAAGTGGTTCAAAACTCCTCTCTCCTCCAAATATTCTACCCAAGGCCTTCTCTCTCTATTTTCTTCTTCTTCCTCATTCCTCCAGCCACCATTAGAGACCTTCTAAATTCTATAACTCTCAATTTAGCCATTAGAATTTTGATCCAAGCCCATAGATCAAACCCCCTTAGCCTCTAGTACCACATAGTGTTATTTTATGCAAACCCCAGCCCTTTTGGCCACTCAAATTTCTAAAGTCCAGCATGCATGCCCAAGCTAAGCTAAGGTAAAGTATTAGTTCAGATTATTTTTACAAATTTTGGTATAAATTTGACTTTGATCAAGTTTTAATGGTACTAGATCTCATGTTTTAGGAATGGGTAGATTCCTATGCTTTAATATTTCTTGTTATAATATGATTAGTGGTGATTAGAAGTTTTATTTTACATGGATTAGATGTTAATTAAAATCTGTAAATCATGGAGTTTTGATGTTATTTTTATGATTGATTTAAATGGTGTGTGATCTAAAAGAAAATTTTGATGGATTGGTCACTATATATATATATATATATATATATATAATATGTGTCTTTGACTAATATAATGGTCACCATTTGACAACTTTCTAGGCTTATAAAAAATTATAGAAAAAATTATGGACGTGTATACATGAGTGTAGATCATATCTGTAAGATTTGACGCTTTGATTCACCCTGGTTTAATTGTAAAAAATTATGAGGTGGAACTGTGCAGATCTGCCTAGTATAGTGTACCAGAAATCTAGCTAAGATTGGGCCTGTGGATCTCTTGCTAGAAAATTTCCTAAAAATTTAGTAAAAATTTAAGATGGATTCTTATCAGTGTACTATCACTGTAGAAAATTTTAGACCTCAATTCGATTATGTTTGACTGATAGAAAATCCGGAATCTGAGAACGTACAAATTCGTTATATTGTGGACATCCAGTAGCCACTATCGGACAGTTGATCAGATGACTCTTTTTCCATCGTAATATAAATATTTCTAGCATTAAAAATACATAGAAACATCATAGAGAACTTTGATAGCTTTCTAACGAGCTCTCACCCGTCCGATTCGGACATCGACAATAAACGTTATGGCCGATTATTCGAGGCCTTAAAATCTGGAATGATGACCAGTTGAATTAAAAATATGGTCTGTAAATCAATGGCCCTGATGAATCATGATCTAAATTTTGACTGTTGTCACTTGTGAAATATGAAGCCATCAGTCATCTTTCACTGAGTTTTTGAATCACTCTAAAATTCAATCGAGTTTGAAAATGGCAACCCGATTATCGGCAAGGGTCTGATACCCTTACTTGAAATGTATAAAATGAACATGGTAAGTCAAAATTTTGACTTTCTCCTTAAATCCCGTGCTAGTGTAACTAATAATGATCACAAATAAGGTTTTAACGGTCACTGATGACCTGTAATCAAGATGGTTGACTTTAGTTGACCGAATCAAAGATTGACTCCTAGAAGGCCCAAAGGCCGATATGGTAAAAAAATTATCCAATTTGGAGCTAGCACTTCATGGGCCAAGGTGACCCCAAGAATTCTCTACAATTCTGGGAAGATAAAATTTTATATATATATATATATATATATATATATATATATATATTGACTTCATTTAAAGAATTGGCCTCCGACTTGATCAGTTTAGACGGATAGAAAACCCGAAAACGGGGGTACCAGACTATGTCAAGGGGCACACACCATGACCACTGTTGGACATCCGATCAGATGGCCATGATTATTACATCATGATCTTGACATTTTTAGTATTCAAAATATATGAATATATCTTAGATAACTTGATGAGCTTTCCAACAAGCTCTAATTCGCCTCATTTCGATATCAGAAATGAAAGTTACGACCGGATTATCGATGACATGGAAATCTGGCCTGACATACGAATTGGTCAAAAATCCGTTCAGTAAACTGATGGCCACGATCACGTCTGATCATATTTTTTAGTGGCATTACTTGCGAAAGATGAGTCTCCCAGTCCTCTTTCACCGAGTTTTTGAATCACCGAAAAACTCGAACATAATTGAAAATGGTGACTCGAATACTGACCAGGGATCTAAAACCCTTATTGAAATAACTAGCATTGAATTGATGGAGTCAAAATAATCTTGACTTTCCCTAGAGTCCCATGGCATAGAGATCACCGAAGATCACTATTTTGGTCTCAGTAACCACTGACGACCCTTGATTAAAATATCAAATGGTTGACCATGAGTTTGACCAATCGAGATCGAACCTGTACAGGTTCAAAAACCCAAATTCTTGAAATTAGACCCATTAGGGTCTAGAATCCCAATATGTCAAGATAACTTATGGAACTTGAAGTCCTTATTTAGAAATTGAGTCAAGATAACTTATTTAGAAATTGCTTAGGCCTAAGCAATATGTCAAGATAACTTATAGAACTTGAAGTCCATATTTAGAAATTGAGTGGGCCATTTCTATTGGCACCCCTCAAAATTTGGAAGCACCTACGCTAAAAATATGAAATTCATAGGAAACCAGACCCCCTTTCAATGTAGGACCGGAGTGACCCGATATAAGAGGTTGAAGGCAATTAATAAAATCGTTGGGACATGATGTCCCTATTCTGAAGCCTTGTGGGCCATTTCTAATGTCACCCACTGAAAACGAATGGAACCCACATAAAAAATGTGGAGACATCTTAAAGACCCGAATTGATTATCAATAAGATCCTATTTGGCCCAACTTATGAGGCCTAAATGGATGATGATGAACCAAATGAGGATACAATATCTTCTTTAATTAGGTGGTTCATTTGTTATGGACACCTGTAAAAATATAGGAGAGTTCTACACTATACTCTCTCGAAATCATAGTATTAATTGGACTTAAGATTCGAAATTGAGCCGACCAATGGACTCAACAAGAGGCCCAACATAAGTAATGACCTATTGGGACTTAGTGCCCTTGATGTATAAACTGGTGTGCCCCGACTAATAACACCCAATCAAAATTGAAATAAACTGCCGCCTGAATTTGTACCTTATTTTGAGAAATTATGGGAAAGTACTAGATATGTGATAAGAAAATGAATTTTGTAATATTAAAGTCTCAGTCAGAGCTTGACCAATTCTAAGATCGATGACCCTAGATAGACCACCAATAACTTCTATTGGTGGAAGAGATAGTTACACACTAACGGTGTGCAACTAGTAACTCACATTGACTCTGACTTAATGATTTTGTTTGAAACAATTGGAGAGATAGACCTCTTCCATACCTCTACTGAATTATTTATGAAATATACATCCCCGATGGACTCTGAATTACGATAACACTTACCATAGTGTAAACTAATTAAGGAAGTTAGTATGCCTAGTGATCCCATTATGTGTATATATGGGATCAAAATATTTATAGTAATTAAAGTGATAGATCCGAGGATTCAGACTGATTGAATTGGACCTGGAACTTAATTGAATTGCTAAATTATAGTATTTGAATCCGAACCTGATATTTATTGAAGCCCGTATTTGAGTTGAAACCAATATTTATTGAAACTCGTATTTGAATCCGAACCCGATATTGATTGAAACTTGTATTTGATTTGAATCCGATATTTGATTTCAAACCGGTATTTGATGAAACTATTGTTTGATTTGAAACCGATATTCGATGAAACTCATATTTGAATCTGAACCCGATATTGATTGAAACTCACATTTGATTTGAATCTGATATTTGCTTAAACTAGTATTTGATTTGAAGCTGATATTTGATGAAACTCGTATTTGAATTCGATATTGATTGAAACTCATATTTGATTTGAATCTGATATTTGATGAAACTTGTATTTGATTTGAAACCAATATTTGATGAAACTGGTATTTGAATCCAAACCCGATATTGATTGAAACTCAGATTTGATTTGAATTCGATATTTGATTTGAAACCGATATTTGATGAAACTCGTATTTAAATCCAAACCCGATATTGATTAAAACTCGTATTTGATTTGAATCCGATATTTGATTTGAAACTAATATTTGATGGAACTTGTATTTGAATCTAAACCCGATATTGATTAAAGCTCGCATTTGATTTGAAACCAACATTTAATGGCACTCTTATTTGAACCCGAACACCAAATGAATTATTGATTTTTTATATAGATTGAGCTCGAATTCGAAGATTTAATAAAAATTTTATTTTTTATATAGATTGAAATTGAATTCGAAGGTTGATTGAATTGTTAAATGTTGATGTATTTTGATTATTGAATATTAAACATTGAATACCGAATATCGGTATGATTATTGAACATCGAACATGAAATTATTGAATATTGAACTTTGAATCTTGAACACTGAATGAACTATTGAACCTTGAATATTGATTTATTGATCACGAATATTGAAAACTCGAAAGTGAAAAGATTATATTGCATTGATTATTGAACCTCGCAAAGCTGACCACTGTTCTTGCGAACAGGCACTATGATCGACTCATATTCTGACGGGTTTAAAATGTCAGCTGAGGATTGGGCCTCGTTAGACCAACATGGTCATTGATCCTTGTCTTGATTGACTTAATGACGAAAAGGGTTAGCCTTTGTTTGCGTAACATTGGCAATCGAATATTGAATCTTGGACCATGGTTGGTGTTTGGTATACCACCAAAATAGATACAAGACATTAATACATCAACAAACCAACTGCATTATATTAATTACCTAATAATATTAACTTTGTGATAACATATCTGAATAATTAGTTAAATGAATAAACTATGATTACTTGCAATGGAGCAACCAATACTTCTTGATAATATATTTTGAATCGTAGATTGGTAATTGAATTTGATATATCGCTGTTGATATTCGTAGAATTTATACTGATAGAATAGATGATCGAATATCAAACTTGACATTGTTTTATTGATATTGGTAATTGGAATTTATGATTGAACATGTCTTGAATTTGGGAAATTGAATGATAACTTTGTATCGAGTAAATCCTTGAACATTATCGTCACTGTCTCATTAGTGCGTAATGAGTCATTGATGGATAGATTGATAGATTGATAGATTTAAGGTGTGATATTGATCAGCCAGACAACTGATGAAATCTGACTCGAAACATTGACTGAATTATGAGAATTTACTGGAAATACATTGATAAATCTAGGTAATACTTCATTAAGCTTCACTGCTTATGTCGTTTCATGAAAAAAATTTCAGAGATAAGATAGACATCGCCCAGTCAAAGCTAGATGGAACGGCCGGATAAAGATTTAGAAGGACCCAGCATATACGTGGACGGACCACGTGACACTTTCACTGAATTTTGACTTTCTACAGTTGATTTACTTTTGTTTAAGACTAGTTTGGTTTATCATTTTATAAAACCATTTGTCTCATTGTAAATATTGGACCTTGAAATTATTTTGATTAAAACAACGCATACTTTTATTTTAACTTTTCTATCCGCAACAAGTAGAAATTTCGAAGGAACTCATGTTTTCCTACTAAATGAATGATCGAAGTTGAAAACTAATCAAGTTAAGAAAATGAGATTTTTCACAATAAATAAACTTTTTATTTTCATTCGATTTGGGAGAGTGTCGTCATTTAACAAATATAGTGGCACTGGCAAACCTATTGGACACTTCGAGTCATATTATGAGGACATGTGCCAGTACGGCGGAGATGAACGATTCCTCATCAAAATGTTCCAAAAAAGCCTTACAGGTTCAGCCCTGAGGTGGTTCACGTCAATTGTGCCATCCATGTTGAAAACATGGAGAGACTTAACCCACCTGTTTCAAGAGCAATTTGTCTATAACATCGACATAGAACCACGGAAGTCTGATCTAGCCTGCTTGAAGCAAAGTCCGATGAAACATTTAATTAATATCTCAGAAGGTGGAGGCCCCTAGCAGCCCAAGTAAGGAACCGTATACCCAACGATAAAAAAATCGAGATGTTCCCAAAAACAACCCAACCTGTTATCTCTGACTTTCTATTCTACCAGCAGCAAGCCAGTTCTGCTGACCTGGTAAGAAATTTCAACTGTTGTGAAGAACCCTGTTTACGTTCGTATTTACGATTGTTCGTGTAATTTCCTGCAATTCTGTGCTTTCTTCATTCCGCCATAACTTTTGATGCATAACTCGAAATTAGGTGATTCTTGGCTCATTGGAAATCTGGAAACCTCTACTTTATAATGGTATAGGTCAAAATATCTATGTAAATATTGGCATTCCTCTTTCTATCTGTTGTTTTGGTTGGTTCAAAACGGCTCTATAGGTTCGTTTTAGGCTTTTTAAGGGATTGGGAAGGGTTCTAAAGGTTTGGGAAGGGTTTTAAAGGTTTGGGTTAAGTTCTAAGAGTTCAGGATGGGTATGGGAGGTGCTTTCAAAAGCTCGGGAGTACGACGTTCTCGAAGTATTTGTCGATCGAGCCTTGGGTCAAATTTGGGTGTCTATAGGGAAATTTTTTTTTATATTTAACACCAATAATCGAGGTGTGTTGCGTTGACTCGGCTCGTGAATCAAAATGTGCGGGACACGAGTGTCGCATATAATTAGAATCATTTAGAAATCAAGTCAATTACAAACAACCAAAAGCACTAACTAAACACTAAGTTCAAAAAATTTCAAGATCAATTTTCCTCTTATTGTCTCCTATTGTAAGCTCATGGTCTCAAGATCCATTATATCGATGATGAGACTTTTTTGGTTGTTTTTTCCACTTCTATGTCTTCTTCTCTAACCTTGTGGTTGCTAGTGACCAGTCAGTAATTTGAACATATCGCTAGTCTTTCTCACTCTTTGTCACTAGTCTCACAAGCTCAGCTCAAATAAGCAATCTCTATTTTAAAAGCTTCTTGTATAACATTATGGATAAAAGTTGGATGCAGAAGCTTCGGTAAGCTAATTTTTTTAAGACTAATTAATATTCCTAAATTATTAGTATTTTGATGAAGTGGTGAAAGTAGTGACTTTTTGGAATATGTTGCTATAATAGAAATACTGAAGCATACTATACTTAGGCAAGAGAATTCATTAAACTTGTTGACTCTCATGGAGCAGTTTATGATGGAAGGTTAAAATGCCCATGCATCAAATGTTGTAATGATTACTATCAAGGTGTGAAGACAATATATGGTCATATCATATGGCACGGAATTGGGAAGAGCTACACTACATGGTTCTTCCACGAGGAAAATAACACGTCATCGAGTTTTACACGAGATAAAATGTTAGATGATGTAGTTGAAGAAGAGGATGATATAACAGATGATATGAGGGGCATGCAACATGATTTGTGTGGGGTTGCAAATGAATAAGATATTCATGACAGTCTGAGACGAGGAACAGAGTGTACATTGGATGACAATGCAACTAGATTCTTTAAATTGGCTGATGATGCACAAGTTGCCCTCTACATGGGGTGTTAACATATAAAATTATCTTTTATCATAAGGCTATAGTATATCAAGTGCCTATGTGGATGGAGTAACAAATCCTCCTCAATATTACTTGACTTGTTAAGAGAGTTGCTCCCTGAAGGACCAAAAATACCAGATAGTTATGGACTTGGGACTCAGTTACAATAAAATTGATTATTGTCCGAATAGTTGTATGTTGTACAATAAAGAATCCATTAAAAAACATAAATGCAACATTTGTGGACCTTCACATTGAAAGATGCATGAGAACTGCACTCCTGGTGATAATAAAAAGAATACTCCAGTAAAAATTTTGCGTTATTTCCCGTTGAAACCACGTGTTCAAAGATTGTACATGTCATCTAGAATTGCTACTGATATTGTATGGTATGGCGTAGAGTGCATTAAAGATGGTGTTTTAAGGCATCCGACAGATTCTCAAGCCTAGAAGCATTTCGACCAACTTTATCCTACGTTTAAAGAAGACCCTCGAAATGTTAGTCTTGGGTTAGCAAGTGATAGATTCAACCCCTTCAGAACAATAACTATCACCCACAACACACGGCCCGTAGTACTGTTTTCGTACAACTTACCACCATGGTTGTGCATAAAACAGCCAAACATTATCTTATCGACTATAATACCCGGTCCAAAAAGTCTTGAAAATAATATTGATGTCTATTTGAGACCATTGATTAATGAGTTGAAGGATTTATGGTTAGATGGGGTGGAGACATATAATGCTTTGAAGAAAGAAATGTTTGTTCTCTATGCTGCGTTGCTTTGGACAATCAGCGATTTTCCTTGCTATGACATGTTATCTGATTGGAGTACTAAAGGAAAGAAAGCTTCTCCTTCATGTCATAAAAATATGTGCAGTCAAAGGTTGAGATACGAAAAGAAAGAATGTTATATGGGTCATCGTCGATTCCTACCATGGATCACAAATTTCAAAATCAAACACAAGCATTCAACGAGAAACCCGAGAATGAAGTTGCTCCAAAACCGGTGTCTGGAATAGAAGTCTTGAATAGGTAAACAAATTTGAGCATAAGCCCGTTCTTGGAGAAGAACATAATTGGACAAAGAAGAACATATTCTTTGAGTTGCCTTCTTAGGAGCACAATCTCCTCAGACACAATCTCAATGTGATGTAGATTGAAAAAAATATATGTGATAATATGCTCTTCAATCTTTTGGGTATTGATGGAAAAAGTAAGGATGGGGCAAATGTGAGAAGAGACTTGGTTAGGATGGTATTGAGAAAAGATTTACAACCGCAACAAATAGCTTCAAACAAATACAAATTACCAGTTGTCCAACTATAGACTTTGCAGGTCCGTCGCGATGATGCGCTCAGTATAAAAAAATGGAGACGCCACCCAGAGCTTTTGGTGTCCTGGGATATCCAAATTCAATATCGTGTGCACCAAAGTGCTAGATTTGACTCTGAATCACCGATCTATGCCAAAGCCTCTAGGTAGGGACTTCGGTTATCAATCGGGAAGGTGTTAGGCACACAATTAGCCCGCTCGTAAGTGGTCTCTACTATGGCCAAAAATAAAATAAAGAAAAAAGCATAACAACACTTTCCCTTGCCCAAAGGCACTCCGATCCTATTTAAGCCCTTGGCAATCATCAAAATTTCAACGGTGTAACGGCTCAAATTCTAGGATAGAGGAAAAACAAAAGAAGGTAGAGGAATAGAGGGGAGAGCCAGAGCTCTCGGGCTCTTATAGCACTGTCGTCGGATCTTCGCATGGATACTAACTCCGATGAACTTACGATAACACCATGGGTTAGAGACAAGGTATTAACTTCTAAGGCTTGGAAGAGGGATGGCATAGAGGATGGGCTAAGATTTCCTAACTAGCTAAAGCTTGGGAATGTTATTGATGGAAGTATGGAGGTATGGGATGAACTTGGGTTTCAAGACCTAAAAGGTTTAAGCTTTTAGAGACTTTTCTCTGCTCTGTCTTTTTTAGAAATATTTCTCTGATCTACGTCGGTCGTCTGGAAATTTTTCTAAGCCTCCCAAGTGAAGGGTGGGGGGCTCTATTTATAGAGTTGGGGGTGATTAAGGGAGCTTCTTAAGCTCTAATGGAGGTTAGGAATTACGTAATGTTCAATCTAAGGTTTTTGAGGATTTCTATGGCTTGGAAAAGGTGAAAACGGAATGGTGGATGATGGTGATAGCAATGATTTGAATCCTTACAGTATGAATAGCTAGTTAAGGCGGGCCCTTCTCTGTTAGGGGGTCAACTATGTTCATAGGACGTTACCCTTTCCCTGCACTTGATTTGCTTGTGCTAGGGCTTGTTGTATTGCCCCATACTGGAATGGTGTTATGCTTATGGTGGGCTGTGAGGTCATTATTGCTTGGACCTCTGCCCCTGTTCTTTTTTCATTCCTCTGCTCTATAAATTTGGGGGCCCCACTGGCTACAATTTCATTCAAGCGCCCCTCTCTTATCGCATCCTCACAGCGATTGGCATTTTTCACTAGGTCAGTGAAACTGTCTTGCTATTGGTATATTAGGAAATCAGATATAACTGACAATACAGTCTCTGAGATCATCTCAATCCGTTCCTCATCTGGGATGCGATTCCTCACTTGGGCTGCCAGGGCCCTCCACCTTCCAAGGTATTCATTAAAAGTTTCATTTGACTTTTATTTCAATCTAGCCAGATCAGACTTACACGATTCTATGTAAATGTTATAGGCATACTACTCTTGAAACAGGTGGGTGAGGTCTTTCCATTTTTTAGCATAGATGGTTCAATAGACGTGAACCATCTCAGTGCTGGATCACTGAGGCATTCTGAAACACTTTGATGAGAAGTAGTTCATCTCCGTCGTAGTGGCACATATCCCGACAGTAAGACTTGAGGTGGGCGATTGGATTGCCAGTGTCATTATATTTGTCAAATGACAGCACTTTAAACTTAGGTGGCAAAGGCACCTCGGCAAACAAACATAAATTAGAGAAATCGGTAGCGTGAATTTCAGCTCCCCCCAACTTCATCAGTTACTTTTGTATTTTGTCCATCTGCCCTGTTAGCGGCTCAGACTCCCTAGATGGTAATGTTGGGGCTGCTCCCCCACTAGGCTGCCCTGATTCGTTCCAAGCTATCTGCTGGTTGGTGAGTGTGGGTGGTGACGGGTTAAAGTTGGGGAATGCCCCCACATAGGCTCCACTGTTTCGGGCCTCATCCTCTTCATATTGATGACCCGCATCAATAAATGGTGGAGGGGTGAGGTTATCTGGCTGATTCTGAATGGGTTGGACTGGTGCTTGGTGAGACCATTGTAAGTGTGGAAAGCTTTGATGATTGGTTTGTGGAGTAAAGGGAAAGGTGAATTGCGGATTTTGGGCAGGTGCCTGGTGAGGCCATTGTTCTTGATGGGTGTTTCGAGGATTTGGTTGGGGGTAAGAGGGTGTGCAAATTGGAGATTTTGGATTGTTTGAGATGGGTTCCCATGTTGGGATGGGTATGAAAGATATGGATGAGTAGGATTCATGCCAGATTGGTGGGTTGGGTGGAATGGATTTGCCATGTGGGGAGAATGAGGTGTGTTTGTTGGATGTGGGTGTATGTGGGAAATTGGAAGAATTGTGAAGGGTTTGAAAATGTTGCCCTTGGGTTTGGGATAAAATGGGCTTGTGGTTGGGTATGGGACCTTTGAGGCCTTCTTAGTTAGCTCCAAGGTTGATGGTGTGAGCCTTGGTTGGTGTGGATTATGGGTGGTTGATTAGGATTGGGGTTTTGGGTGAAGGCGGTGTGGAGATTTTGGAGAGTATGTTGGGAGGTTTGACGGTATTTGAGGTGGATTGGAAGGCTTTGGGAGGCCTTCCACGATGTGTATGACCTCATCATCTCGTCCATCATGATCATAGGATCAGTCATGGGGGTGGATATGGATGGTTCACTTGATGAGAGGGATGTGAGGTGGTGGTGGTAATGCTTGGGTTGATGTTGTGGGGAAATTGGGGACATTTCGGTTTGATGTGGGAAAATTGGGGATGCTTTGATTTGATGTGGAAGGAAAATTGGGGATGCATTAGTTTGACGTGGGGAAATTGGGAAGGCTTTGATTTGATGTGGGAAAGTTGAAGGGGCTTTGGTTTAATGTAGGAGGAAAAGTGAGAATATTTTGAGTGGATGTGGAGGAAAAAATGGCTATATTTTGGGTGGATGTGGAGGAAAAATCATGTGGAAAATTGGATGTATGTTAGGTTGATGTAAGGGGAAAGTTGGGTGGATAATTGGGTTTATGTTGGGTGGAGGGAAAAGAGGGTGTATTTTGGGTGAATGTGGAAGGAAAAGTAGTTGCATTTTGGTTTGATGTGGAGGGAAAAATGGGTGCACCGAATGGTCCAGTGACGTTAAATGGGGATTGGGTGGATGGATTGGAGATGAGAATCTCCTCTATGTGAGAGAGTGGTGGGGAATGTCGGGGGGATGAGTCTGGATCGGGAAAGGTCGGATCGACCGCCCAAGACATGGTTTGTTGGCGAGTGGGGTATGGATTTCCTGGGTATGGCCCGAGGAATTTTTTCTTCCTTCCTCTACGGGATGGTGGCAGATTTGGCGATGAAATTGTTACGGCTCCATAGGTTCTCTTTTTGGATTATTTTGGCTTTCTGACATTTTTGATTTTTTTTTTTCTTGGTGATTTTTGAATGATGATGATGAGAACTCCCTTTTCGGATGGCTTTAAGCACTCCCAAAATTTCCTATGGCAGGACTCGGATGCCCTCTTAAGAATCAAAGAGAAAATCTCTTGCTCTTTAAGGGCACAGATTTCAACGCGATAACTCGATCTCTCGAAAGAGCCAATAAGAGGGTGACCTCTTTTGACAGGTGAGAGCGTTTGGGCACTTAGAATGTAGGAAATATTGAAAATCTCGAATCCAACGAATGGGGGGGTCGGGGCAATGCCCCTTGAGACTTTTTCTTCACTTTTTGGGTCCCTCCTTTCTGTGCCTAGAGGATACAAGACTTTTTTCGATTCCGTTAGCGCTCTCCCTAGGGTTTTAAGGCTTTGTAACAAGTTCAGTTACCCACCAGATATACCTCCAATGCAAGTGTCTTCTCAGATACTGGACAGAGTGGTTCTTTTCGAGATCATCACCACTATGATTATCGCTCTACTGGGAATCGGGGTTTGGTGTATCGTTGCCTAATTTTCCCCCCCTTTTGTAAAATCTACCCGTGAGAGACGAATTTATTATGTCCCTTCTTGATTCATTTTTGCATTAAACTTTTAAGGGAAGTTCGCTTAAGTCCATAAATGAGGCTTTCGCCACTGTCCTAAAATGGGACTAATGACAGTTTTGTGCCGCCACAATGGGTCGGCATCCACTGGTGAAATATGACAAGTAATGAGAAAAAGATGGGGCCAGTCAAGTGACTCAGCGGGCAAACGTAAAGTGCTGAAATGTAAATGACAAAAAATTAAATCTAACTATCAAGTAAGCCCGCCAAACGGCTTAGGCGGTAAATGATAAAAAATTAAACTAAATTATCAAGTAGGCCTGCAAAGCAGCTTAGGAGAGTAAAGACGGAATCATAGGAGTAAGTAAAAAAAAAGTGAAATTATAGGGGTAAAAAAAAAAGCATGGAATAGTAGGGTAAGTAACACAAAAATAGATTAAAAATGTAAGGAATCGTAGGGGTGAGTTATAAGCAAACATAAGAGGGTGCCAGTCAAATGACTAGGCCAAAAGAAATAAAACATGGGTAAAAATAATAATAAAACATATGAAATGGGGCCAAAACTTCAATTAGAAGCTCTAAAAACTATCCCTAGCAGAGTCGCCATCTATGCATATCACACGGTGATGAACTATAAGTTATGCACGATGATCTGAGGTTTATATGTGAATACCCGACCGACGCGGCTGTATTACCGCGACGGACGCGGCGGGATATCTGTGACTAGTACGACGAGATATCCACACACCCTTTGTGATCTTGTGCGTTCTTGTAAAATCATACCGGCCAACGGTAAAATATGTGTTCGACACCAGCGTTCATCTTTGTTGGGACCTTAGGCACCTTATGCAAATAGTTCATATGAGCGACGATGGTGGGTATTCCATCAGGGACTTGAGGCTATAGTTACTTGAGTACTTATTTAAGTAAAATGTTTTAAGTTTCTCCCTGTGTTATGTGATTTAGTAGATGTGCTTCTTATAAGCTCCTTCAAATATGAAAAATGCTTGTCCTCTGTGATCATCTTGACATGAGTACCAATAACTTTATTTGCTCAGTCTATCGTTTTTGAATTTGGGTTACTTATAAGAAAAATCATGTTTTCATCATTTGTCATGAGATATATGTGCTTGATAATAAATGCATGCTATTAGCTTTTCCCTACTGAGCTTAAATGAAGCTCATTCTTCGACTATACGTCACAGGTACAGGTGAAGACATAGGCATGGAGAACCAGGACAAAGAGGACTTCGATTACGTGCCGATAGAGGAGGAACAAGAGTCACATCCCGAGAATTGTTTTATTTGTGCAAGGCCCGGGTAGGTTTGGCCTTGTAATGTGATTTGGATTACGGTTACATAAAGTTTTGTAAAATAATATAAGTTATTTTGGAGATTCTTGTAGCATTGTTTTGTGAACCATGTTTTGGTAAGAGATGGCCCTTACCGGTGGTTCTTTTCGGTTCTTTTTCTATATGCATTCGTATGGAATTAGAACCATTATTTTGAGCTTTTGAAGATATTGATTCGGAGATTTATTATCTTTGATATGATAGTCATGTCTGTTAGTATGGTTTTTGCTTTGTTTCCACTTTGCGCGTGATTATGCCAAGTGTTCCATTTGGGGATCGGCCTTAGCGCCGACCTGACGGTCTGAGTCTCATGGTTAGGAAATCTGGATGTCACAGTTGGTATTAGAGCTCTGGCTTTAAAGACTTCTAACAAGTCTTAGATTGTTTAGAGATTTGAGATTTTGTTGGATATTAGGGACCGTCTGTTAATAAGACTTTGTTTCATTACAACAGATTTAAATGGATTAGAGAGGTAGAGGATGATCTAGAGGAGGTCACCATAAAAATTTGAGAAGCATAGATGATATCCTTGCGGGTACTAGTAGAGAGCAGAGACCACCTCCTGAGGAGAGTGGTCATAGGGATGAAGTAGTAGATAGGATGGCTCAAGCCATGGAAGCAGTAGCAGCTGCTATGGCCCAACAGACTCAGCAAATGGCTTTATTGGTTGCCAACAATATTAATCATCATCAGCAGCCACCACCACCACCTCCAGCACTTTTGCCATCATCTTTTATGGATTTCAAGAGATTGAGACCTTTGAGTTTCCATGGTCAGACGGATCCGCTAGAGGCAGAAAAATGGCTAAATCAAATGAAGAAGTTGCAAGAAAGACTCCAAAGCCCCGAAAATGAGAAGGTTGGTTGGGCTTCCTTCCAACTGGAGGGTGATGCCGATTCATGGTGGAAATCAGTATTGAGGAAGAGAGAAGTAGGCCATCATGACCCGTGGACATGGGCGGAGTTTGTCAAAGTATTCAACAAAGAATATTTTCCAAAACAAGTAAGGAACTAGTTAAAGAAGGATTTAACCAACTTAGAGTAAGGGAGCATGACCGTACGAGAGTATGGTAATGAATTTACACGTCTATCGAGATTTTCCCCAGAGCTAGTGGCTACTGAGGAGATGAAGGCTAACAAGTTTAAAGAAGGCCTGAGACCGAATGTAAAGGATAGAGTGTCGATGTTTGAACTGGAAACTTATGCTGAGGTGATGGGAAAGGCCATCGTGGCAAAGAGAGATATCAATAACATGTATAAGAGACAGGATCTACAAAACAAGCACAAGGCAGGCCAAGGAAGAGTGAGTGACTACGGCTTGGGGAATAAAAAGCCAAGGCTTACATCACTAGCTCTAGTTACAAGACCCCCCTATACTAGTTATCATAGGCCCATGGCATCTACTCCTGTGAGACCTTTCCATATCGAGGGCCCTGCTCAGACTCAGACATCTAGAGCATCAGTTACTCAAGGATCCTCAAGAGCGGCATTGTCTAGTCCTCAAGTCAAATGTGTCCATTGTGGCAAATTGTATAAAACTTCTGATTGTAGATGAGATATGGGAGGCTATTCTAAATGTGGAAAGATGGGCCATATGATCCGAGACTACCCAGAAATGCGAAAAAAGGGTGTCGTTTTGACTGTAATAGCTCAGAGGCCTACGCGACCTACAAGACCTATTATACAAGACCGTCCTTTTGCAGTGACCGCTAAAGATGCTCTGGCGAGCAATGATGTCATCCAAGGTATAATCGTCTAGTTATGTTCAAGTTTATTTAATTGTTTTCTAGATGAAGAAAGTGCATCGATAGGATGACCCGTAGATTTTGTTTCATATTTGTTTAATTTTTACATACATGCCTGAACGCCTAGTATATGTATTAATATAGGTACATTACAATTATATCAAGAAAACGACGGTAACCATTATGATGCACGAGTTTTGATAGACCTAGGGTTTACCATTCGTTTGTAACTCCAGAATTCGCAGGGAAATTGAAAGTCGCTCCCGAGGAGTTGGAGTTCGTTTTGGGCATGTCAGTTCCTACGAGAAGTGCAGTGACTACAAACACGTGTTGCTGATCGATTGTTGTACGAGTAGAAGATCAAGAGACAGTGACGGACCTTACCTTATTGAATATGCAAGGATTTGATGTGCTCCTTGGTATGAGTTGGCCATCCGCTTACCATGCAAGCATTGATTGCCTACAAAAAGTTGTTACTTTTTTGTCCACCGAAGCAGAAATCTTTTCGGTTTATTGGTGATAAGGGCAAGATTTTACCAATCATCTTCGTGGTACGAGCTGAGCGGATGATGAAGAATGGGTGCACGGGATACCTAGCGTTTCTACAAGGATAAAAGGAAGTGAACAATGTCATGACTGGTATTTTGATTGCTTGCGAGTTTGAGGATGTGTTTCTCGACGAATTACTAGGATTACCCCCATATTAGGAGATCGAATTTTTAATTGATGTAGCTCCTGGCACGAAATAGGTATCTAAAGCTCCTTACCAAATGGCTCCTGCCAAATTGAAAGAGCAACTACAAGAGTTGTTGGATAAATGCTTCATAAGACCTAATGTGTCTCCTTGGGAAGCACCGGTCTTGTTTATTAAGAAGGATGGGTCGATGAGACTTTACATCGACTATCATCAATTAAACAAGTTGACGATCAAGAACAAGTATCCAATACCTAGAATTGATGATCTATTTGATTAGTTACAAGGGGTAAAGCTCTTTACAAAGATCGATTTGAGATCAGGGTATTATCAACTGAAGGTGAAGGTCGAAGATGTTCAGAAGACTGCATTCAGAACCAGATACGGGCATTATGAGTTTTTAGTGATGCCTTTCGGCTTGACAAACCCGCCAGCTTTATCTATGGATCTCATGAATAGGGTGTTTAAGCAACATCTTGATACGTGCGTAGTGGTGTTCGTGGACGACATTCTTATCTACTCAAAGTCTAAGGAAGAACACGAGCAGCATTTATGCATTGCATTATAGACACTACGTGAGCATCAGTTGTATGCCAAACTCAGTAAGTGTGAGTTTTAGTTGGAGAAAGTGAGCTTTCTAGGCCATGTAGTTTCAAAAGCAGGCGTGATTGTTGATCCAGCAAAGATTGAGGCAGTGGTAGATTAGGAACAGCTAAAGACTGTGACGGAGATTTGCAGTTTCCTCGGTCTGGCTAGATATTATCGAAGATTTGTGGAATGATTCTCTAAGATTTCAGGACCGCTCACACGAGTTACAAGAAAGGATGTTAAATTTGAGTGGACCGGTGCATGTGAAGAGAGTTTTTAGGAACTAAAGAAATGGCTTACCTCCGCACCAGTACAAACGATTCCATCAGGCAGTGGGGGGTTTACAGTTTATAGTGATGCATCATACAGTGAGCTAGGTTGTGTGCTCAATCAGAATAAGAAGGTTATAGCTTACGGATCGAGACAGTTGAAAGAGCATGAGAGGAACTATCCGATGCATGATCTTGAGTTAGCTGCGGTGATCTTTGCACTTAAGATCTAGAGACACTACCTATATGGTGAGACCTTTGAGATTTTTACGGACCACAAAAGCCTTAAATACTTTTTACGCAGAAGGATTTAAATATGAGGCAATGAAGATGGATTGAATTTCTCAAGGTGTCATAACCCCAGATTGTTGAGAACCATCCACGTGTATCACATATCATGCACGTGTATTTGTGATTCACAAGGAAACCAAAAACTACATATATACACTATGTGCGTATATGTGAAACATTCTAGCTTTCACTATATAAGTGAAAGTGGGGAGGAGAGTCTCTCCTACGTAACCTAATTGAGCATAGATAGAGAGAAGGTAAAATAGAGAGAAAGAAGAGAGAGTTTTGTAAAAGAGGAGAGAAGGTAAAATAGAGAGAAAGAGGAGAAGGTTTTGTAAAAGAAGAGGAGCGGTTCTTGGTTTTAAGCAGTAGAGAACTTTGGAAATTTTCGCATTTAGTCAGAGCTTGGATCAAACTATATGAGATTCTATCGATTAAGGTATGGTTTTAGACGCTTATGTATGTTTTAAGTAGAGTATAAACTACTAGATTAATGATCCTTGACATTAATAAATCTCTCATGAAGAAGGAAATAGTCCTCAAACAGATAGAGGACTTATATCTTTACGTGGCTCGCTCGAGCGGTCTAAATGGCTCGCTCGAGCGAGGACAGAAGGAATATTCTGAGCATAACTGCATTTTGGGCTCGCTCGAGGAGACCCATAGTGAAGGAGAAGTTCGCTCCAGCGAGGCATCACATAAAGCTCCAGGTACCTTGATATATAACCGCTTGAGCGATGAATAGTGCTCGCTCGAGCGAGGGATTATAACCGCTCGAGCAATGAATAGTGCTCGCTCGCGCGAGGGCTGAATGCCTCGTGGTGACTACTCGAGCGATGAATAATAATCGCTCGAGCGATGAATAATAACCGCTCGAGTGATAAATAATTACCGCCCGAGCGATGAATAGTTCTCGCTCATGCGAGGGTTTAGTATCTCGTTCCTATCGCTCGAGCGAGGTAAAGTGACCGCTCGAGCGAGGAATAGTTCCCGCTCGCGAGAGGAATTATTGGTTGTCTCATTTCTTTAGTGTAATTTATGAGAGTTGTGTTCCCAAGGGTTCTAGAGACCATTCTAAGCAAATTCATAACACATGCAATGTAGGTTTGACGTGAGTTGTTACGCATAAACCTCGACGAGAAAGGAGCGCGTTGGATTTTTGCTTTGAGGTAGGGAATATCTTGAAACATGTACTTTAATTCGTCAAAACCATGTATGTAGAGTATTTTAAAAAAATAGTCATGTATTAAATGTGTTTCCAAAACATGTGCGTGTGTGAATTCAAATGGAACCATGAAGTCCCCAGGGGACGTAGAAATGTAACAATGGGCATCTGAATGATGCAGTAAACCAGTAGCATCCCAGGGATGCTGATAAAACCAAATGGTGAAACAAAAGAGGAGCGATAAGGCCTAATGTAATAAAATTAGCACAATCACGATGAATAACTATATGTAGAGCACATTCGATATTTTGTTATTTAAGGTTTAATTAGAATACCCCACCGACGTGATGGGATACCTACGACTGACTCGGCAAGATATCCGTGACCGGTACGACAGCCAAACTGTACACCTATAGTACATCCCAGGGATGTTGAATTGAGAATAGACCCCGCCGCCTAAGAGAAAGGGGCCTGGGTGGTATTGAAATTTTAACATATAACAAGTGTCCATTTGGATGACGATGGTGGGTATTCCATCGGGGCTCGATGCTATATTGCTCGAGGACTACTTAAGTTAAGATTTAAGTGATTAGGCCGAATCCGTTACTATACTAGTAAGATGAGAATAAACAAAGCCATGCAAAGTAACAGTTGTATCTATCACTTTATTTCCGATTATTTCATTATCTTTTAGCAGTTCTATCAAATAAATGGTGTCTTTAAACTATTTTAATATATATGTGAGAGCATAAATTATATGTTCACTGTGTTTCCCTATTGAGCTAGGATGTAGCTCACCCTTAGACTATACGTCGCAGGTCCAGGACTAGCGGCAGCAGAGATTTCTGGAGACGTTAATCCGGGGGATTCGGATTACGTGCCCACAGAAGAGTCAAAACCTCCTCCTGAGGAATTCTTCTAAGAGACCCATTACGTACTTTGAGAGTGAGTTGAGAGTATTAGGTACAGCTTGGTATGCCAAGCCTCTTTTTTTTTTAATGTAATTAAATACCTTAATTCTTCTAACAAACCATCTGGGGTGAACAGTTATCATCGATGGTTCGGGTCAGTTCTTATGCCCATGAATTGTCATGGGACTACAATTGTCTTTAGGGTTTCTTTTTATTTTAAATGTATGAAAACTTATTTAGAGTAGATGCATGTGCTTTACTTGTAGTCTTTGGCTTGAATATATCAATGTTCCGTACAGAATTACAGGGCACGGCCTTGAAAGTCGTGCTGATGGCAGGGGTTTCGGAGTGTCGAAATCCGGGCTGTCACACAAGGACTATGACTGCTCGATTCAATATCACCCAAGTAAAGCAAACTTCATGGCAGATGCTTTAAGTTGAAAGAACTCGGCTCCGTTAGCTAGCCTCATTATTGGACTTCATTGCTAGAAATTATTGGAGGATATTTCTTTGTATGATAAGAACATTGAGGTGCAAGTTTCAGCCGCATTGTTGGCTAATGTGACAATCAGACCAACAATTTTTTATCAAATTTATGAGCTTCTAACGAAAGATGCAGAGCTCTTGAAGATCAGGCAGAGTGTGATAGACGACACGAGCGTAGACTTCTCTGTTAAGGAAGATGGATCATTGCTATTTCGACGATGTCTATGCATACCGAGGGATGCCGATCTGTGACAGACAATATTAGACGAAACCCATAAGTCCAAATATGCTATTCATCCTGGTAGTACCAAGATGTACCAGGACTTGAGAAAGAATTATGAAAAATTTGCATTTTCGGCCCTATAAGTTTGCTTATTTGTAGAAACTGCCCTATAGTTTCAATCCTTGGACAATAGGCCAGCTCCAAGCCAAGCCGTTTCCACGTCAACACCAACCTTTTTTTTTATTGTTATATTTTTATTTTTCATTATTTTTTGTCATCCCTTTTTTCACTGATAATCTTATTAGAGTGCACCTTATTTAATTAAGTTGGCGGTCGCTATCTAAAGACGGCATTAGATGATAATATTTTTTAATTTGGTACATGGTATAAAATTACTGTAAACAAAAAAAAAAAACCGCTAACATACCACTATCTTAATATAGCGACCACTAACATATCGCTAATATATCGCTATCTAAAAAAAAATATATATATATATATATATATATATATTTAAAGATAGCGGCCACTGCGGTATGTTAGCGGCCGCTATCTTAAGATAGCGACCGCTAACATATCGCTAATATACCGCTATCTTAAAAAAAAATATATATATATATATATATATATATTATTTTATTTTTTTTAAATAGCGGCTGTTGCGGTATGTTAGCGGCCGCTAACATACCGCTATCTTAAAATAATATATATATATATATATATATATATATTTTTTTTTATTTTTTAATTTTTATAATAGCGGCCACGTAAGATAGCGGCCGCTAACATACGGCTATCTTAAAAATATATATATATATATATATATATTTATTTATTTATTTATTTATTTTCTTTATATAATAGCGGCCGCTAAAATACTGCTATTTTTTTTATTTTTTTTTATAATAGTGGTCGCTGCGGTATGTTAGTAGCCGCTAACAAACTGCTATCTTAAATTTATTTATATTTATTTATTTATTTATTTTTATTTTTTCAAATAACGGCTGCTGCGGTATGTTTGCGGCCGCTAACATATCGCTCTCTTTTTTTTTTTTTTTTTTTAAAGATAGCGCGGTATGTTAGACTTTTTTTTATATTTTTTTAAGATAGCAGTCGCTATCATACCGCTATCTTAAGTTAGCAATCGCTATCTTAAGATAGCGGTACGTTAGCGATCACTTTCTTAAGATAATGGTATGTTAGTGGATTTTTTGAATTATTTTTTTTTGTTATTTATGTCTTCCGTTCTTATATTTTTTATAGATCACTAACTAATAAAACTTATATTGGATAACAAAATAAACTCTCTTATTCTTTTTATCCAAAGCCATCATTTTAAGATAGCGATCACTATCTATCTTAAGATGAAGGTCTCTATCTTTAGATAACAATATGTTAACAGGTTTTTTTTTTTTTTTTTTTTTTTACTTATGTCTTACATTCTTATATTTTTGGCAGATCACTGACTAATAAACACAATAATCTTTTTTTTTTTTTCGTACCCTAAAATCTATCATATATTAGCGAGCGCTGTCATAAAATATCGCCCTCTATCGTAAAATAGCGGCTATTATCTTAAGATATCGGATACCACAACCCGCAATTATAAGAGAACGAGCGCTACTGTAGTCGAAACTAAAAAATGAAAAATAAACATATAAATATAATGAAAATATAGGTGGATGCTGAAGTGGAAACGGCCTGGCTTGGAGCTGACCTATTTTGCACAGTTTCAAACTATAGGGCCATTTTTGCAAATACGCAAACGTGTAGGACCGAAAATACAAATTTTCTAAGAATTATTGGTGGAGAGGATTGAAGAAAGATAGCACCGAATATATTTCTAAATGCTAGGAGTGTCAGCAAGTAAAGGTGGATCATAGACATCCAGCAGGTCTATTACAACCTCTGCCAATACCTGAGTGGAAATGGGAGTCTCTTTCTATGGACTTCATTGTAGGATTACCAAGGACGGTGAAACACCACAATGCTATATGGGTAGTCGTTGACCGACTGATGAAGTCAACACATTTCCTGCCCTACAACACCACATATACGGCAAGCAAACTGGCGGATTTATATATGAGAGAAATTGTCCAACTATATGGTATTCCGACAAGTATTATATCAGATCGTGACCCGTTATATACCTCAATATTTTGGTAAAGATTCAAAGAAGGCATGGGCGCGAGATTGGACTTTAGTTCGGCATTCCATCCGCAGACTAATGGTTAGACAGAGAGAGTCAATCAGATTATTGAAGATATGCTTAGAGCGTGCATGATTGATTTTCAGGGATCATGGGATCAGCATCTACCGATGATTGAATTTGCATATAATAACAATTTTCAGCAGAGCATTGGGATGGCTCCGTATGAAATGTTGTATGGACGGAGAAGTAGATCTCCGATTAATTAGGAGGCAGCAAGAAATTTATACTGGGACCGAAAGTTAAAAAGAAAAATGCCAAAACCGTTCGCATCATTCGAGAAAGAATTAAGATGGCTCAGAGTCGGCAGAAGAGCTATGTCGATATCAGGAGAACAAGTGTGGATTTCTAAGTGGGAGATCATGTATTTGTGAAACTTTCACCAATGACGGGTGTGATGCGTTTTGAAAAGCTTGGGAAGCTAAGTCCCCGCTACATTGGACCGTTTGAAGTATTGGGAAGAGTTGGCGAAGTTGCATATAGGGTCGCTTTACCCCCGCAACTCAATAGAGTGCACGACATATTTCACGTTTTTATGTTACGAAAATACATGAGGGATCCGACTCATATACTCGATGCGGCACCGATCGAAGTTTACAAGGATTTGACGATTATAGAAGAACCAATGCAGATTTTGGACCGAACTGAACAGGTGTTACGCACAAAACGGATTCCCTTAGTGGTAGTCCAATGAAAAAACCATTCAAAAGAGAAAACTACTTGGGAGCGCGAAGCCAAGATTCGTGACCAGTACCCTTTATCGTTTCAGTGAACGGGGGGGCAAAGGAAATTGTAAAAGTCTTTTGTAAACCTTATGGCCTGTAAATAACATTATTAATTAATAAAAGACTCAGGGATTGGAAGTTTAAAGGCAAATAATCAAGAAGGAAATTCAAAAACACAAATTTTAAGTGTTTCTGCCAATTTCGATCGATCAAAATATTTTTCGACCGATCGAATATGAATTCAATCGATCGAAGTGTAAACCGATTGATTGAAATCACCAAATTGAAAGTGATTTTTCAGTAATTTAAAACATAAGAAATTCATTCGATCGAATTAAATTTTGATCGATCGAATTTGAAAACTGTTTGGTCAAAATTAAATTCATTCGATCGAATTAAATGTCGTTCGATTGAAATTAGTGAAGGCCAGGCAGGTGTAACCTGAGAAAATTCGACCGATCGAGATTCATTCGTTTGATTGAATGTTAGGGCTCAATCGATCGAAATTAAATTCATTCGATCGAAATCGTGGCCCTGTTTGGCTTAAGAAAAATTTTATCGATCAAAATTAAATTCGTTCGATCGAAATCGCGGTTCTGTTGTACTTAAGTCAAATTTGATCGATCGAATTGCACAGTATTTAACTAAAATGAACCTTTTTGGTTCAAAATTTTCAAAAAATTTTAGGGCTTTCTCTTAAGGTTTCGTGTGCTTCTTCTTGAAGATCAAAGAACCAATCAATTGAGCACGGATTCCACACGAGATCGAATCCAAACCTCCTCAAAAAGGTAATGCCCTAATTTTCTTCTAGAATCTAGCCCTAATTTGCTATTTTGTTTGAATTCTAAAGAAACCCTAGATTTTTTTATTTTTAGACCTATGGCCCCTAAGACAAGGCATTCGTCTAAAACCCCTACGTCGAAGAAACCCAAGACTCAAGCAGATTCTTCACAACCCCTGCCACAACCGACACCCGCACCACCATCTACCTCCTCGCAGACACCACCACGTGAACAACCTACGGAGTGGTGGGCTGCCAAAGGTTTTGCATATGAATACATGATCGATCCGGCCCTATTCGAAATGCCCGACGTGCCAGATGTAAACCAATGGCCACTTGAGTACCTACGAAAGGCCGGATTGGATAATTTATTGAAACCCCTTCATCAATACTACTACCCTTGCCTCGTACGCCTATTCTACCAAAACATGTACGATGGTTCTAACCCCAAGACCCTTTGCACCAAGATCGATGGGAAGAGCTACATCTTCACCCATAAGATAGCATGTAAAGCCTTAGAGTGTTTTGATAGCTATGGTGACAGTGTCGACCTCTTACCCCCAAACCCAGTCGAAATACCATGTGACGTGACAGCTGCACGAATGACTAGGGGTCGAGTTGCATTTAGTCGAGCAATTAAACGAGCTGATTTACTGAGCTATATGTGGATGCTCGACACGATCTTTAAGTGCAACTTGTACCCCATACGCCATAAGACCCAGAGACTGGGAGTATTGATGCAAGCATTGTTCTCTGCATTCGAAGGGCGGTGGTTTAGTGCCACTGAAGTGGTCTTTGAGGGCATGAAACATGCTAGGGGTAATATGCTAGAGGGCGCCGATAAGTCGAAAGAGTTCATTCATTATGTGGGCCTCATTTCTAGCATGCTTGAGGAGTATTCGGGGAGTGCCGCGCATATGATTTCATCACGCGAGCTCAAGTCCTCAGATAATGTGGAGTTATTTACCTTCAAGCATTGGAGGAAGACATATAATCGGCTGAAGTCGTACCTTCAACCAGCATCACAAGTACCTCCTATTCCTCCCCAAGCTCAAGAGCAACCGATTCAGGACACTCCGCAGCAAGACCAGCCTGCTCAAGATGCCCCTGTATATGAAGAACAATCCCATGATGAACCCTATCAGGATCAGCCAGAGATTATACCTCTGGCTAAGTACGCCCACATCCCCGTAGCCCCTCCACATCAACTGGCTACCGGCATGACCATCGAGGAGTTGGCGGCCCTTATTGAGGAGAGCAATCGCCAGTTGAATCGTCGGCTTAATTATCACGAGCTTATATTGGAGGACACCATGCACCACATGTATCCGATGGACTACCTCCAGCGGATGACCATTAGGCGTGCTAATGTGTTCAATCCACAGGCGGATGGAGTTGACGGCGATGACGCGGCTGGAGCGGACGATTCTACCGGAGCAAGGGAGGGGCTGATGTTTGATGTGCTTGGGAGATGCTGTGAGCATTTTGAGAGTTTTCTTTTGGAAATTTTAACTTTTGGGGATGACTGTATAATTTTATAACTATGGTGGCATGGTTGCCACACCTATTTTTTTTTGTTATAACTATGGTGGCATGGTTGCCACACCTATTTTTTTTTGTTATAACTATGGTGGCATGGTTGCCACACCTATTTTTGTTGTTATAACTATGGCAGAATGGTTGCCACATTTACTGCTTTGTTTGGATGTGTATATGATAGATGATTTTGTGATGACGACTAGTCATATGTCTAGTGTTTTTTCTTATAGGTTGAGAATGATCACCGTAGGTGTGTAGCATATGTGGTGTGATATCCAATTGAATTTCTATATCCAGCCTTGGTAAATGTTGAATGATCTTCATGTGTATGTGTGGGAATTTTAGTTTAGAAATTGCTTTTTTTAGCCATGTGTGGTGTCTTTCGAGGTCACCTTTTTTGTGTCCAACCTTCGTAGTTAGATCCATTTTCGAGAACGAAAATTTCCAAGGTGGGGAGAATGTAACGTCTCGAAACTGTGATCTATGAACAGTATGCCTCGGTGCGCATTCCTGACTGTTTACATGTCAAAGATCGTGCCAAAAGATTGAGTAATGTTGTGGGTTATATCCTATGGATTGGATCTTGTGTGAGAGATGGAAATAGGGAGTGTTTGAATGGTAAAGTGGAGTTGGTACACCGATGCTAGGTGTAACAACTTATCACCTAAGCCTAAGGCTTAGTTATAAGGGAAATAAATACCCTTAAAGGTTTTGCATTCAATCCCCATTTACTCCTTATGATCAGAGTTATGAAGAGAGAAGGAGAGTGGATTTTTGAATGCATGAGGGAGTGTGCAACCCGTTTTGAAGTGTGAAGATAAGAGATTGGATTGAAGAAGGATCCGAGTCCACCTTGCAAAACCGTAGGCTGAACCACAAACGAAGATAGAGGGAATCGGAATAGATTAAGGTATGGAAATCTTGTTTGAGTTGTTAATTTGTGTTAGATGATGTCTCACCTAACGTATGATCAAAAAATCATAAGAAACAAGGTTAGATTTGAGAAGAACGGAGAAGAAATGCGAAAACCCAAGAATGAATGAAATCTATAAATTTCGATTGATCGAAATTTGATTCGACCGATCGAAATTGACTTAAGAAAGAAGAATGCAATTTCTGAGGAAATTCGTTTGATCGAACGAAATGTGTTTCGATCGATCGAATCTCATACTCGATCGATCAAAACCTATATAACAGGGATTTTAAAATTTTATTGTCAGGATTCGACCGATCGAAATTTATTTTGATCGATCAAATTTGAGATCCGATCGATCGAGATTGCAATGCCAAGCTTTGGGTTCTGAGGGATTTGACCAATCAAAATATTTTTCACTCGATCGAATTTGTGATTCGTTCGATTGAACTGTGTGTCTAATGTTTAGCTTATGTTGGATTCAACCGATTGATATAAGTTTGATCGATCGAATTTGGGTTTCGATCGATTGAAATATGGATTCGATTGATCAATATTACTAGATTCAGGATTTTGATTAGTTTTGCTTGAGGGATTTTAAGAAGATCTTATATTGTTTGTTTCGCATCAATTCTGATGTATATACTGTGGATTTACTTTGTTTAGGTTGAAAGTATACTCATGAAAGGTTGAGGCTTGAGAGTGTAAAGAAACTTCGCTTGCGACTTCATAATTGATGTAGAAAAATCACTATAGCATGTTTATTCGATGCCAATAACGTGTATGTCATGTTGTGATGGATTTTGTCAGCACCTTAGTATAAATGGTTTTAAGACCCAAATGCAAATGTGTTAGTGTATGTGTGTGATTTGAAATCCTTCGTGAGGATGCATTGTGATGAGGAAACTTTTTCAAACTTTGTTTTAGCCATGTGATACTATGTGGAATCCTTCGTGATTCATTTCAATAAGCGTGAAAGATTGTGTTTCATTTTGCTTCCAAATCTAATTATAATTAGCACATCACACGGGGATAGACTATAAGTTATGCATGATGATTTGAGGTTTATATGTGAATACCTGACCGACGCGGTGGTATAACCACGACCGACGCGACGGGATATCCATGACCGATACGGCGGGATATCCGTACACCCTTTGTGATATTGTGCGATCTTATAAAATCATACCGGCCAACAGTAAAATATATGTTCGGCACAAGCGTCCATCTTTGTTGGGACCTTGGGCACCTTATGCAAATGGTTTATATGAGCGACGATAGTGGGTATTCCATCGAGGACTCGAGGCTATAGTTACTTAAGTACTGATTTAATTAAAACGTTTTAAGTTTCTCCCTGTGTTATGTGATTCAGTAGATGTGCTTCTGATATGCTCCTTCAAATACAAAAAATGTTTGTCCTATGTGATCATCTTGACATGAGTACCAATAACTTTATTTGCTCAGTCTATCGCTTTTGAATTTGGGTTACTTATAAGAAAAATCATGTTTTCATCATTTTTCATGAGATATATGTGCTTGATAAGAAATGCATGCTATTAGCTTTTCCGCACTGAGCTTAGATGAAGCTCATTCCTCAACTATACGTCACAGGTACAGGTGAAGATATAGGCACGGAGGACCACGACAAAGAAGACTCCGATTACGTGCCGATATAGGAGGAACAAGAGCCTCATCTCGAGAATTATTTTAATTGTGCAAGGCCCGGGTAGGTTCGGCCTTGTAATGTGATTTGGATTACGGTTACATAAAGTTTTGTAAAAGAATATAAGTTAGTTTGGAGATTATTATAGCATTTTTTTGTGAACCATGTTTCGATAAGGGATGGCCCTTACCGGTGGTTCTTTTCGGTTCTTCTTCCATATGTATTCGTATGGAATTAGAACAGTTATTTTGAGCTTTTGAAGATATAGATTCAGAAATTTCTTGTCTTTGATATGATAGCCATGTCAGTTAGTATGGTTTTCGCTTTGCGCGTGATTATGCCAAGTGTTCCGTTTGGGGATCGGTCTTAGCGTCGACCCGACGGCCCAGGTCTCGCTGTTAGGAAATCCCGGCTGTCACAAGTTGCGAGAGTTGTCTAATAAGGAATTTATCCGCCAGAGTGAGTCACCACGGAGAGCACTGATATTATTCGTAAAGAAGAAAGGTGGTTCGATGAGACTTTGTATTGACTACCGACAGCTGAATAATATTACCGTAAAAAATCAATACCCTCTTCCTCGTACCGGTGACCTATTTGATTAGCTATAGGGTGCTACTTATTTTTTGAAGATTGATCTCAGGTCCGCTTATCATTAATTGAAAGTTAGAGCAGAAGATATTCTGAAGACTGCTTTTGGAACAAGGCATGGACACTACGAGTTTCTTGTTATGCATTTTGGACTCACCTGCAGTGTTTATGGATCTAATGAACCGTGCATTCAGAGAGTTTCTCGACAAGTTCATCATCGTATTCATAGACGATGTTCTTATTTATTCTCGCACGAGAGAAGCTCACAAGGACCTCCTTCGTATTGTGCTTCAGATTCTCCGTAAGCACAGGTTGTACGCAAAATGGAGCAAGTGTGAGTTTTGGCTCGAGAAGGTATCTTTCTTGGGTCACGTGATCTCTGCCTTAGGAATTTTCGTAGATCCATCAAAAGTTGAAGCTGTTGCGAATTGGCAAACACCAAAGAATGTCCTCGAAGTGAGAAGTTTTCTTGGCTTCTCGGATATTACTATAAATTTGAGGAAGGATTCTCTCGTTTAACACTCCTGCTCACTATGCTTACTCGCAAGAACAATAAATTTGTATGGACCAATCAGTGTGAGCAGAGCTTTAATTTATTAAAGCAAAAACTCATAACAACTCCCATTCTCACGTTACCTTCTGGACCTGATGATTATGAAGTTTACACAGATACTTCACGTCAAGGACTCGGATGTCTGTTGGAGCAACGTAAGAGGGCCATTGCCTACGGCTCGAGACAGTTGAAGCCGCATGAGAAGAACTATCCTGTTCATGATCTTGAATTGGTAGCAGTCATCTTTGCGCTAAAGATCTGGCAACTGATCAATTTTAAATTATACCCTTGCAAGTGCACAAGATCTATTGAAGCACAGTAAAATTAAGGGTGTTGAACCCACAGGAAAGCATGAATTTTAATTAATTTCTAGAAGCGTCAAATGAACCTAAGGAAGTACCAAAGGTGAGATCTTTATTACGATAAAAATTAATAACTACACAAATAAATAAAAAAAGATCTAAACAAAAATTATGTAAGGAAAATAATGATTAACTAAACAATGATGAAAAGATGATCAAGGAGCCCGCTAACCCTAGATTTGTAATTTTTTTACAATCAATCACACAATTTCATATCAAACCAATATACCATCATTTAATCTACAAGAAAAATGAATCGTAAAGAGTATGATTATTGATCCAGCATACCCTATCCAAACACTATGATTCATCCTACTGCGGCATGAATCATACGAAAGGCATAGCGTATCTCATATTCAAAATCACAGTATTAAGAATCAATCATTTAATTATAAGAAAAATGAATCGTGAAGAGTGTGATTATTGATCCGACATACCCTATTCAAACACTATGACTCATTCAACTAGGGCATGAATCATGCGAAAGGCATAGTGTATCTCACATTCAAAATCACAACATTAAGAACCAATCATACGGCATCCTAGATCAGTCTACAAGATCAGATCTAGGTGGAATGACCCTTTCATGATTGTCGATAACCAAGATCGACGACTATAAATGAGCATTCGATGATTATATATTAAACACACACTACTAGCCGAATGATTCAATGATTATAATAAGAAATTATAGCAATGACAGTAAATCAGTTACTCATCTAGGGGTCGCTTCCTCCTTGAATGAGGGGTTTAGCAGCTCATCCTCATTCCACACACAAGACACAAATTCGAAACCATCAAATACGTTCTTTAATTTATCAAGTCATTGGATTTTTTAGGAAAAGATCCGAAACCTTACAAAGCTTTGATTCCTAATTACAAACTAATTATCAAAAGTTAAAACTATAAACTAAAAAAACTAAGGAGAAAACCTAAGAAAAATACTAAGAAAATTAGGCCCAGAAGGGACTAAGAGGCTCTCTAATAGAGCACACCAAAACCCTTAATACTGCTTCGTTTATATAGGGCTCGGAGGGAAGAGTTTCCCTATATAAGTCAATCGATTGAATTGCAAGATTCAGTCGATTGAATTCAAAATATGAATTTTGGCGGATTTATTTGAATTTGAAATCAATCGATTGATTTCCATATCTCAATCGATTAAGTTCAAATTCAAATCTAAGAGGGAAAATAGTTGTCATCCAACTCAATCGATTGATTTCTAAATTTCAATCGTTTGAGCCTGACATGTGACATATCCATTCTCTTGCTTGTGGCTGGAACAATCAATTCTTTTCACGGATTTTGGTGTTTCTATTGGCTCCATAGTCTAATGTTCTTATGTAGCCTTAATTATGTACCTTTATGCTCTTGTAAGATCCAACGGTCACGAACACCTGAAACCATTAAAACTATATAACAGTCGTCAAATAGCCTTCATCGGATAATTAAATGTTGGTATTAGGGTGTGAAATATGATCATATTTTGACACAGATCACTCCCCTAAACCTACACTTTGCTAGTCCTCAAGCAAAGAGAATGATAATATGTCAAAGCAAGTAAAACTAACATCCTAAGAAAATAAATGCCACTTTTCGTAGGGAACACGATTGCATTTAGCATATGCAATAAGCCTTTAAGCCCCTAGGTGCTCCCTAGAGGAGGAGTTGTATCTCCTTAGGGTTTTCAGTGAAGACGCCCACAAACTTCCAAAATAATTTTAAAATCATCGGTAAAAGAGTTTTCAAATTTTGATTTATATAATATATATACCTTTAAATGTAACATCTCAAAAATTTTGACCTTTGAACAATACGCCTCGATGTGCGTGCCTGACTGGTCACATACTCGACATTGTGAATCAATTAAATAAATTAGTTTGGGCTAGGTCTTAATTAAAAATGGCTGATTTAGATTGTGTGTGGGTCATTAGATGATTTCGTGTACCCCAAGCTTCGATGTATTAGCTCTACATCGAACCCAATTGATAAGTAGTTTGGGGGGGACAGGCCCTACACTGAATTAGAAGATCATTTTCTTGTAGATAACACCCTAGCTAAGTATATTCGTTTCACTTAGAATCTAGTTCTTTAAATAAGAACTAATACTCAAGGATAAGTGTATGTGCTTTACATAGGAAACAACCCTCTTATATAAAGTCAAAAGCTTCCTTTGGAAGCTACAACCAGTTGCAAAATATAGAGGTTTTGGGTTTTTAGAGAGCTTAGAGAGAGAAAGAGAAGTGGAAGGAGCAAGCACTTGGGTTTTGGTCGATTTCCCCTTATTTTCTTCCTCTTCTTTGATCAATCTCCACAGGGGAATGCCGATTCGACTTGGCTGCGATCAAATGGCTTGAGAACGCGCTCTAGCTTGGACGTGAGCACATGGATAGAGGAATCGATCTTTTTGAGGTGAGAAAGTTTTATGTTAAGTTGTGATTTGTATTTAGATTAGTCTTTGGATAGCATGTGGGTGAAAAATTAGAAAAAATATGGGTTAGATTTAAAGAAAAAAATGAGTTTGGGGAAGTTCAAACCCGAGTTTGGGCGAAATCTGACAAAACCGTTCGATCGAAATTAGTAATCGATCAAATGATTTTGTTAGGGGTGAAATATGAAGGCTTCAAAATCAAATCGTTCAATCAACTATGAAAACCGTTCGATCGATTTTGAAAACCGTTCGATGGATTTTGAAAACCGTTTGATTGAAATAAGTAATCGTTCAATAGATTTTGAAGATCGTTCGATCGATTTTGTCTGAGCATGCCGATACTACTTTGGTATTTTGACTGTAACTTTCTACTCTGATCTCTGATTGCCATAATTCTTATGGTGTTGGAAAGAATACAGAAAGCTCTACAACTTTTATGAATTGAAAAACTTGTGAATCAACCGTTTTAAAATTCAAAATTGAGTGATAATTTGAATCAAGTTTCGAGTTAGCATGTTTTGACTGAATGCCTAAATGGCTTCGGTATTTTTTCCGTAACTTTCTATCTAGAACTTCGAATCACATGATTCTTGAGGTGTTAGAAAGAGAACAACAATATCTACAATTTTTGTGATTTGACTAACTCTTGAATCCAAAGTTTTGATGGTCAAACTTTGAATATAGATTAGTCTTTGGATAGCATGTGGGTGAAAAATTAGAAAAAATATGGGTTAGATTTAAAGAAAAAAATGAGTTTGGGGAAGTTCAAACTCGAGTTTGGGCAAAATCTGACAAAACCGTTCGATCAAGTTAGTAATCGATCGAACGATTTTGTCAGGAGTGAAATCTGAAGGCTTCAAAATGAAATCGTTCAATCGACTATGAAAACCGTTCGATCAATTTTGAAAACCGTTCGATGGATTTTGAAAACCGTTCGATTGACATAAGTAATCGTTCAATCGATTTTGAAAATCGTTCGATCGGTTTTATCTGAGCATGCCGATACTGCGTTGGTATTTTGACTGTAACTTTCTACTTCGATCTCCGATTGCCGCGATTCTTATGGTGTTGGAAAGAAGATAGAAAGCTCTACAACTTTTATAAATTAAAAAACTTATGAGTAAACCGGTTTAAAGGCCAAAATTGACTGAGAAGTTGGGTCAAGTTTCGAGTTAGCATGTTTTGACTGAATGCCGAAATGGCTTCGGTATTTTTACCGCAACCTTCTACCCCGAATTCAGAATCACATGATTCTTATGGCATTGGAATGAGAACATCAATATCTACAATTTTTGTGATTTGATCAACTCTTGAATCTAAATTTTTGATGGTCAAGATTTGAGAGGAAAGTTACATCAGACTCTAGGTTAGCACAAACTTGTCCGTTTCTGCTTCATTTTGAGAAAACACTTATATATTTCTAAGTTGTTAGTGATTGGAGTTGAACTTTGATATGTCATCAAATATTTATGATATAGATTAAGGGCAAGAATCTATCAATAGGGCTTAGCTTGGCTTAGCCCAACTTCAAGGTTAAGGTGGGGAAATTCCAATACACAATTACATTTTTATTTGATTTCATAGATGCTTGATATGATCGAATGAAATGTGATTTGAATCATGATTTGGATTTTAAATTTTGAATTCTGTTAGTTTTGAACATGATTTTTGAGCTTTGACTTTTGAACACCCAATGTCATGAAGAACTTTGAATTTGTGCTTTTAGAAGTGGAAATTTGATGTTTGCTGAATTTGTTTACATTTATATTTTTGAAATGCTTTCTATCATCAGGAATTTGTTTTCATCTGAGCTTTTAAATGCATTAGACAGTTAAATATGTATACGAACCTGGAAGTCATGTAAGAAAAATCTGATATGTAAGCTATATAAGTAAATAGAACATATAAGCCTTGGCATAATGTGGACCGCTATGGGCGGATTATAAGTGTGTTGTGGACCGCTACGGGTAGATTATATGACATCGTGGACTGCAACGGGTGGATTATATGACATGGTGGACCGCTATGGGTAGTTTATATGTGCTTGTGTGGACCGCTATGGGTGGATTATGTCGTACCTTGTGGACCGCTAGAGCGGAATTGAACCGACACGGTGGCTAACCGTGAATCAAACCGGCATGGCGGTTAAACCCATGAATCGAACTGGTATGGCAGGATATCCGTGAATCGAACCAGCACGACGGCTAACCGTGAATCGAACTGGTACGGTAGTCTCCGTGAATTGAACTGGCTCGGCAGTCTCCGTGAATCGAATCGGCACAGCGGGTCATCCGTGAATTAAACTATGTAAACTATGGGACAATGTGTAAGTAAGACAAGTAAGTGTGTGTGAAACGAACTGGGATGGCAGTCTCCGTGAATAGAATCGGCACAACGGAATATTCGTGAATCGAATTGCGTAAGATAAGTAAAAGCAAATCGAACCGGCACGGCGGAATATCCGTGAATCGAATGGTGTAAGCTAAGTATGAATGTGTAAGACATGTAAGCAAGCTAAGTAAGAATGTGTAAGACATGTGAGTAAGCTAAGAAGATATAAGACATGTAAGTAAGTCAAGTACGAATGTGTAAGTCATGTAAGCAAGCTATGTAAGAATGATAAGACGTGTAAGTGAATGTAATTTGAACTCAGTAAATCATGATAAGATGTGTAAGTGAATCGAACTTAGTAAATCAAGATAAGACATGAAAGTGAGGGAAAGTGGACTCAGTAAATCAAAGATAAGAAAAGGCTTTTGATGAGAACATGTCTTTGAAATCAATTTCGACTTTGATAAGAAAACGTCTTCGAAATTAGTTTGCCTTTGAAATCAGTTATGATTTTGTTAAGAAAATGTCTTTGAAATTGGTATGTATTCGAATTCAGTTTCGATTTTGAATATGAAAATGTTTTGATCATGTCTTTGAATCTATACATGTGATGAGATGTATATTAGTATTAGTTTTCTTCACTGAGCTTAGATGTTAGCTTACCCCGACTATACGTCACAAGTGTAGGTTTGAGGAAGGCACAAACTACATACTTGAAGAAAAGGAGGTTCCGCATAAGGATTTGTACTCTGCTCTGGGATCGTAGATTTAGTGCATCGTGGACTTTGGTAAGTTCAGGCTTGGTACATTCATGCTATTATACATGCATGGTACACTATTGTTGGTAATAGTTGGTCATCACTGGTATTTATTTTGTTCTGTATATATTAGGTATTAGACCTGGAGATTTTTATTCATGACATATATAACTTTCCTTTGATTTCTATATACATATGGATGTGTCAAGTATTCTGTATCAGATTGTGATCTACGATCTGGCGGTCCGGGTTTTCCCTTTTAGTATTTGGTGTAAAGGGATATAGAAAGGGATATAGAAAACTTGTACAAAAGGAAGGACCAACAGAGTAGAGATAGAGTAAGTCAAATGCAGTCATATGCCCATGAGCAGGCAACCGAGATACCAAGACTTTTGATGCCAGCACCCTCTCAACCTACTCAGGCTACATATTAAGGACCGGTTGCATCTATGCCTGCGGGGCCGAGACTATTGATGCCAGCACCTCGTCAGCCCACTCTGAACCTTCCTCGGGCTAGAACATCGATAGTGCAGCAAACATCGCACACTGCTTTTGCCATACAGGTAGAGCCATGCTCGCGATGTGGGGGACCACACAGGACAGAGGAGTGTTGGTGGGTTACAGGCGCTTGCTTCAAGTGTGGCCAAACAGGACATAGGATAAAGGAATGCCCCAAAGCAAACAAGGAGAACACGGCATAGGCATCTACTCAAGCGTCATGATAGATAACTTCTAATCTAAACCTAGTCATGGTAAAGTAGCTTGACCGATATATAGCATCTTTTTATGATTATGACACACCCTAGCTCTGTTATGTGGTTATATTATGTTTTAGATGGTGGGTCTTCTAAATAGTTGAGCTTTTTATATAATTTTTTTTAAAAATTTGACATGATTTTGAGAGCTTTAAAACAATGGGCACTTATTTTAGGGTGTGATAGATTGTAAATTCTCGGTACTTTAAAGGTTTACTCGTAATGAATGATGGCATGGTTGCCATCCCTTTATTTTTTTATATCATTTTGGTAGTAGAGGATTTTGTATAAATTTAATGGCAGATACATTACTATCAATGTACCTTTCTATTGCAGGGTGGATGAATTCAACTAGTCATTCAGGTCAATGGTAGTCGTAATTGATTGATCATCTAGTTGAACCTAAATATGCTAAGATAGTGGGGAATATAGAAGATAAATGTTTCTGTGTGCGAAATAAAAAGTAAATTAAATAGTGATTGATAAATCTGTTGCAGGGATAATCATCGAAATAGTTGTGAGTATCATGATTGCAATAGTTATAGATTTATAGTATGGTGGTCACTACTGTGGTCAATATGGTGGTAAATATTTCTGTGGTTGAGTTTTAAAACAAGGATTAACTTACTTGATGGAATTCCTTATAAATTGTGCTTAATTATGACTGCGTGGTGGCATGGCTGCCATTCTTAATTGTTCTTGTGTCTGTGAATGATTCTCTTGAGGCTAGCATGGTTAAGCTCGTGTAGATAAGTTAGCGTCATTATTGTTATGGCTGTTGTACAACTATTGAATCATGGTAGATTCACCTTGATCTTTAACTGTAATTGGATGATTGTTTTTATCATTTGAAGATGCCTAGTGTCAATTTACCTTGGTTCTTTTGTGGATGGTTGAATATTCTTTATAAATGTTCGTTGGTTTTGGCGATTGATGGTTTCAAATTTTGTTAGTTTGGTTCAATAATGATTGTTGTTTGCTTATGCACATGGAAAATGAGAAATTATTGCAGGATCATGACTGTAACTTCCATTTTGATTATGGATGAATGTTTTAATTTTCATTTTGGTGATCCTGATTTTTGAGACGCCTTAATAGCATGCAAAGCTTATCGAATAGATGGATAACTTTGTTGTGATTAAATGTTCAGTTTACTAGTGGATATCTCATGTTCGGTGGGTGGTGTGTATTTGTAGCCAAATGTGTCCTATGAATTTTTGAGGATGAAAATTCCTTTAAGGAGGGGAGAATGTAATGACCCTAATTATTTTTCGTTGACGTTGAGTCATTGACTCTTGAGGAGAATATCACTATGTTTGTTCAGACCTGTGAGATATCCATACCTTTTCGATGTGGGCACATCAATTTTCGAGGACGAAAATTCTTTAAGGTGAGAAGAATGTAACATCCTAAAAATTTTAACCTTTGAACAGTATACCTCGATGTGCGTGCCCGACTGGTCACATACCCGACATTGTTAGTTAATTAAATAAATTATTTTGGGCTAGGTCTTAATTGAAAAAGGCTGATTTAGATTGTATGTGGGTCATTAGATGGTTTCGTGTACACCAAGCTTCGATGTATTAGCTCTAGACCGAACCCGATTGATAAGTAGTTTGGGGTGGACAGGCCCTACACCAAATCAGAAGATCAATTTATTGTAGATAACACCCTAACTAAGTATATCCGTTTCACTTAGAATCTAGTTATTTGAATAAGAACTAATACTCAAGGATAAGTGTATGTTCTTTACATAGGAACAGCCCCCTTCTTATATAAAGTCAAAAGCTTCCTTTGGAAGCTACAACCAGTTACAAAATTTGAAGATTTTGGGTTTTTAGAGAGCTTAGAGAGAGAAAGAGAAGAGGAAGGAGCAAACCCTTGGTTTTCGATTGATTTCCCCTTGTTTTCTTCTTTTTCTTCGATCAATCACCACAGGGGAACGCCAATTCGATGCGGCTGCGATCAAATGGCTTGAGAACGTGCTCTAGCTTGGACGTGAGCACATGGATAGAGGAATAGATCATTTTACGGTGAGAAAATTTTATGTTAAGTTATGATTTGTATGTAGATTAGTCCTTGGATACCATGTAGGTGAAAAATTAAAAAAAATATGGGTTAGATTTAAAGAAAAAAATGAGTTTGGGGAAGTTCAAACCCGAGTTTGGGCGAAATCTGACGAAACCATTCGATCAAAATTAGTAATCGATCGAACGATTTTGTCAAGAGTGAAATATGAAGACTTCAGAACGAAATCGTTCGAACGATTATAAAAACTGTTTGATCAATTTTGAAAGTCGTTTGATCGATTTTGAAAACCTTTCGATCAAAATAAGTAACCGTTCAATTGATTTTGAAAACCGTTCGATCGATTTTGTTTGAGCATGCCGATACTACTTTGGTATTTTGACTGTAACTTTCTGGTCCGATCTCCGATTGCCGTGATTCTTATGGCATTGAAAAGAAGACAAAAAGCTCTACAACCTCTATGACTTTAAAAACTAGTGAGTCAACCATTTTAAAGGTAAAAATTGAGTGAGAACTTGGGTCAGGTTTCAAGTTAGCATGTTTTGACTAAATGCCGAAATGGCTTCAGTATTTTTACCATAACTTTCTACCCCGAACTTAGAATCACATGATTCTTAAGGCGTTGGAAAGAGAATAGCAATATCTACAATTTTTGTGATTTGACCAACTCTTGAATCTAAAGTGTTGATGGTAAACATTTGAGAGAAAAGTTGCATCAAACTCTAGGATACCACAAACTTGTCAATTTTCGCTTCATTTTGAGAAAACACTTTTATATTTCTAAGTTGTTGGTGATTGGAGTTGATCCTTGATACATCATCATATATTTATGATATAGATTGAGGACAAGAATATATCGATAGGGTTTAGCTTGGCTTAGCGCAACTTCAAGGTTAAGGTGGGAAAATTCCAATACACGATTGCATTTTTATTTGATTTCATAGATGCTTGATATGATCGAATGAAATGTGATTTGAATTATAATTTGGATTTTAAATTTTGAATTATGTTAGTTTTGAATATGATTTTTGAGCTGACTTTTTAACTCCGAATGTCATGAAGAACTTCAAATCTATGCTTTTAGAAGTGGAAATTTGATGTTTGCTGAATTTGTTTACATTTATATTTTCGAAATGCTTTCGATCATAAAGAATTTGTTTTCATCTGAGTTTTTGAATGCATTGGACAGTTGAATATGTATACGAACCTGGAAGTCACGTAAGAAAAATTGGATATGTAAGATATATAAGTAAATAGAACGTGTAAGCCTTGGCATAATGTGGACCGCTATGGGCGGATTATAAGTGTACTGTGGACCGCTACGGACGGATTATATGATATCGTTGACCGCTACGGGTGGATTATATAACATCGTGGACCGCTATGGGCAGATTATATGTTCATGTGTGGACTGCTATGGGCGGATTTTGTGGTACCTTGTGGGCCGCTAGAGCGGAATCGAACTGGCACGGCGGCTAATCGTGAATCGATCCGGCATGGCGGTTAAACCAATGAATCGAACCGGCACGGCGGGATATCCGTGAATCAAACCGGCACGGCGGCTAACCGGAAATTGAACTGGTACGGCAGTCTTAATGAATCGAACTGGCTTGGCAGTTCCCGTGAATCGAACCGGCACAGCAGGATATCCGTGAATCAAACTGTATAAACTATGGGACAATGTGTAAGTAAGACAAGTAAGTGTGTGTGAATTGAACTGGCATGACAGTCTCCCTGAATCGAATCAGCACAGCAAAAAATCTGTGAATCGAATTGTGTATGATAAGTAAAAGTACATCGAACCAGCCCGACATAATATCCATGAATCGAATGGTGTAAGCCATGTAAGAATGTGTATGACATATAAGCAAGCTAAGTAAGAATGTGTAAGACATGTGAGTAAGCTAAGAATATATAAGAAATGTAAGTAAGTCAAGTACGAATGTATAAGACATGTAAGCAAGCTATGTAAGAAAGATAAGATGTGTAAGTGAATGTAATTTGAACTCAGTAAATCATGAAAAGATGTGTAAGTGAATCGAACTTAGTAAATCAAGATAAGACGTGTAAGTGAAGGCAAGTGGACTCATTAAATCATAGATAAGAAAATACTTTTGATGAGAACATGTCTTTGAAATCAGTTTCGGCTTTGATAAGAAAACGTCTTCGAAATTAGTTTGCCTTTGAAATCAGTTACGATTTTGTTAAGAAAATGTCTTTGAAATCAATTTGGATTTTGATAAGAAAATGCCTTTGAAATTGGTAATGCATTCGAATTCAGTTTCAGTTTCGAATATGAAAATGTTTTGATCATTTCTTTGAATCTATGCATGTGATGAGATATATATTGGGTATTAGTTTTCTTCACTGAGCTTAGAATGTTAGCTCACCCCGTCTATACATCACAAGTGTAGGTTTGAGGAAGGCACAAACTACAAACTTGAAGAAAAGGAGCTTCCACATAAGGATTTGTACTCTGCTCTGGGATCGTAGATTTAGTGCATCATGGACTTTGGTAAGTTCGGGCTTGGTACATTCATGCAATTATACATGCATGGTACACTACTGTTGGTGATGCTTGGTCATCACTGGTGTTTATTTTGTTCTGTATATATTAGGTATTAGAACTGGAGATTTTTATTCATGACATATATAACTTTTCTTTGATTTCTATATACATATGGTTGTGCCAAGTATTCTGTATCAGATTGGGATCTATGATCTGGCGGTCTGAGTTTTCCTTTTTAGTATTTGGTGTAAGTTAAGTAAAAACAAAATGTCTTAAAATTTTAGGTTGGAAAAATCCGGGTTGTCACAGTTGGTATCAGAGCTTAGGCTTTAGGTCTTTTGGGAACCCAAGGCTATGACAGCAGATTCTGTTAGGACATAGGAGACCCAACGATTACTCTGTCACAGTTGGTATCGGAGCTTAAGTATTAGGTCTTATTGGGACTCGAACATGATGGCATTAGAGTCTGTCAAAACTTAAGAGAGATTCACAATCCCTATTCTGAAATTTTCTAGAGATTCAGAGCCATGTCTCTAAAGGACTTTAGGTTTTATCAGATCCTAGGCGTTAAGTCTTCCATGAGACTAAGAGCCCTAGCTGTAGGTGCAAGAATATGGTAGTAGGTCCTGAGATGCGACATTAGGTTCTATGATCAGGACATAGGCTGTGAAGTTGTAAAAGTTCTATTTGAATATAATAATCGGCTATTAATTAATACATGTATTTCATTGCAACAGATTGCGATTTATCTGAGAAGTGGAGGATGACCGAGAGGCAATTGAGATAGAAATTTGAGTGGGGATGAGAACCATGCGAGTTCTAGTGGAGATCAGAGACACCCGCCTGATGAGAGAGATAAGAGGAATGAAGTGACGGATAGGATGGCATGGGCCATGGAGGCAATGGCCACTACCATGGCCCAACAGACTCAGCAGACTGCACTATTGGCTGAGCAGACCGCACTACTGGCTGCCAATAACGTGAACCATCAGTAGTTACCACCACCACCTCCTCCAACACTATTGCCCTCATCATTTGTTGACATTAGGATATTGAGCCCTAGTTTCTATGGGCAGATGGATCTGCTTGAGGCAGAAAAATGGTTATGTCAAATTGAGAAACTCTTACAGAGACTTCAAAGCACGGAGGATGAGAAGGTTGGATGGGCTTCCTTCCAACTTGAGGGTGATGTCGATCCATGGTGGAAATAGGTGTTGAGGAAGAGAGAGGTTGAAAATCCTCACAGTTTATGGGCTTCGGCGGAGTTTATTAAAGTGTTCAATAAAAGAATATTTTTCTAAACAAGTGAGGAACCAACCAAAGAAAGATTTTGCTAACTTGGAGCAAGGGAATATGACTGTACGGGAGTATGGTAATGAATTTACAAGGTTATCGAGTTTTGCACTAGAATTAGTGGCCACAGAATTCAAGAAGGCCAATAAGTTCGAAGAGGGCCTAAGGCCGAATGTGAGAGAAAGGATCTTTGTTTTGGAGTTAGAGACCTATGCAGATGTGATAGGAAAAGCCATTATAGCCGAAAGGGATATATAAAACATGTACAAAAGGAGAGACCAACAGAGTAGAGATAGAGTAAGTCAAATGCAGTCATATGCCCACGAGCAGGCAATCGAGATACTAAGACTTTTGATGGCAGCACCCCTTAACTACTCGAGCTACGTATTCAGAACCGATTACATCTATGCTTGCGGGGTCAAGACTATTGATGCCAGCACCTCGTCAGCCCACTCCGAACCTTCCTCGGGCTAGAACATCGATAGTGCAGCAAACATCGCACACTGCTTTTCCCATACAGGAAGAGCCATACTCGCGATGTGGGGGACCACACAGGACAGAGGAGTATTGGTGGGTCACACGCACTTACTTCAAGTATGGCCGAACAGGACATCGGATAAAGGAATGCCCCAAAGAAAACAACGAGAACACGACATAGGCATCTACTCAAGGGTCACGATAGATAACTTCTAATCTAAACCTAGTCATGGTGAAGTACCTTGACCGATATATAGCATCATTTTGTGATTATGACACACCCTAGCTCTGTTATGTGGTTATATTATGTTTTAGATGGTGGGTCTTATTAATGATTGAGCTTTTTAAATAATTTTTTAAAAGAATTTGACATGATTTTGAGAGCTTTTGAACAATGGGCACTTATTTTGGGGTGTTATAGATTATAAATTTTCGGTACTTTGAAGGTTTACTCGTAATGAATGATGTCATGGTTGCCATGCCTTGGTTTTTTTATATCATTTGGGTAGTAGAAGATTTTGTATAGATTTAATGGTGGATACATTACTATCGGTGTGCCTTTCTATTGCAGGGTGGATGAATTCGACTAGTCATTGAGGTCAATGGTAGTGGTAATTGATTGATCATCTAGTTGTACCTAAATATGCTAAGATAGTGGGAGATATACAGGATAAACGTTTCTGTGTGCGAGATAAAAAGTAAATTAAATAGTGTTTGATAAATCTGTTGCAGGGATAATCATCGAAATAGTTGTGAGTATCACGATTACAATAGTTATAGATTTATAGTATGGTGGTCACTACTGTGGTCAATATGGTGGTAAATATTTCTGTCGTGGATTTTTAAAACAAGGGTTGACTTACTTGAAGGAATTCCTTATAAATTGTGCTTAATTATGACTGTGTGGTGGCATGGTTGCCATTCTTAATTGTTCTTGTGTGTGTGAACGATTCTCTTGAGGCTAGCATGGTTAAGCTTGTGTAGATAAGTTAGCGTCGTTATTGTTATGGCTGTTGTACAACTATCGAATCATGGTAGATTCACCTTGATCTTTAACTCTAATTGGATGGTTGCTTTTATCATTTGAAGATGCCTAGTGTCAATTTACCTTAGTTCTTTTGTGGATGGTTGAATATTCTTTATAAATGTTCATTGGTTTTGGTGACTGATGGTTTTAAATTTTGTTAGTTTGGTTCAATAATGATTATTGTTTGCTGATGGACATGGAAAATGAGAAAGTATTGCAGGATCATGACTGTAACTTCCATTTTGATTATGGATGAATGTTTTAATTTTCATTTTGGTGATCCTGATTTTTGAGACGCCTTAATAGCATGCAAAGCTTATCGAATAGATGGATAACTTTGTTGTGATTAAATGTTCAGTTTACTAGTGGATATCTCATGTTCGGTGGGTGGTGTGTATTTGTAGCCAAATGTGTCCTATGAATTTTTGAGGACGAAAATTCCTTTAAGGAGGGGAGAATGTAATGACCCTAATTATTTTTCGTTGACGTTGAGTCATTGACTCTTGAGGAGAATATCACTATGTTTGTTCAGACCTGTGAGATATCCATACCTTTTCGATGTGGGCACATCAATTTTCAAGGACGAAAATTCTTTAAGGTGGGAAGAATGTAACATCCTAAAAAATTTAACCTTTGAACAGTATGCCTCGATGTGCGTGCCTGACTGGTCACGTACCCGACATTGTGAATTAATTAAATAAATTATTTTGGGTTAGGTCTTATTTTAAAAAGGCTGATTTAGATTGTGTGTGGGTCATTAGATTGTTTCATGTACACCAAGCTTCGATGTATTAGCTCTACACAAAACCCGATTGATAAGTAGTTTGGGGTGGACAGGCCCTACACCAAATCAGAAGATCATTTTATTATAGATAACACCCTAACTATGTATATCCATTTCACTTAGAATCTAGTTCTTTGAATAAGAACTAATACTCAAGGATAAGTGTATGTGCTTTACATAGGAAACAACCCCCTTCTTATATAAAGTCAAAAGCTTCTTTTGGAAGCTACAACCGGTTACAAAATTTGGAGGTTTTGGGTTTTTAGAGAGCTTAGAGAGAGAAAGAGAAGAGGAAGGAGCAAGCCCTTGGGTTTCGATCGATTTCCCCTTGTTTTCTTCTTCTTCTTCGATCAATCACTGAAAGGGAATGCCAATTCGACGCGGCTGCGATCAAATGGCTTGAGAACGCGCTCTAGCTTGGACGTGAGCACATGGATAGAGGAATCGATCTTTTTGAGGTGAGAAAGTTTTATGTTAAGTTGTGATTTGTATTTAGATTAGTCTTTGGATAGCATGTGGGAGAAAAATTAGAAAAAATATGGGTTAGATTTAAAGAAAAAAATGAGTTTGGGGAAGTTCAAACCCGAGTTTGGGCGAAATCTGACGAAACCATTCGATCGAAATTAGTAATCGATCGAATGATTTTGTCAGGGGTGAAATCTGAAGGCTTCAAAATGAAACTGTTCAATCAACTATGAAAACCGTTCGATTGATTTTGAAAACCGTTCGATTGAAATAAGTAATCGTTCAATAGATTTTGAAGATCGTTCGATCGATTTTGTCTGAGCATGCCGATACTACTTTGGTATTTTGACTGTAACTTTCCACTCTGATCTCTGATTGCCATAATTCTTATGGTGTTGGAAAGAATACAGAAAGCTCTACAACTTTTATGAATTGAAAAACTTGTGAATCAACCGTTTTAAAATTCAAAATTGAGTGATAATTTGAATCAAGTTTCGAGTTAGCATGTTTTGACTGAATGCCTAAATGGCTTCAATATTTTTGCCATAACTTTCTATCTAGAACTTCGAATCACATGATTCTTGAGGTGTTAGAAAGAGAACAGCAATATCTACAATTTTTGTGATTTGACTAACTCTTGAATCCAAAGTTTTGATGGTCAAACTTTGAGAGGAAAGTTCCATCAAGCTCTAGGTTAGCACAAACTTGTCCGTTTCCGCTTCATTTTGAGAAAACACTTATATATTTCTAAGTTGTTAGAGATTGGAGTTGATCCTTGATATGTTATTATATATTTATGATGTAGATTGAGGGTGAGAATCTATCAATAGGGCTTAGCTTGCCTTTGCGCAACTTCAAGGTTAAGGTGGGGAAATTCCAATACATGATTGCATTTTTATTCGATTTCATAGATGCTAGATATGATCGAATGAAATGTGATTTGAATCATGATTTGGATTTTAAATTTTGAATTCCATTAGTTTTGAATATGATTTTTTAGCTTTGACTTTTTAACTCCGAATGTCATGAAGAACTTCGAATCTATGCTTTTAGAAGTGAAAATTTGATGTTTGCTGAATTGGTTTACATTTATATTTTCGAAATGCTTTCGATCATAAAGAATTTGTTTTCATCTAAGTTTTTGAATGCATTGGACAGTTGAATATGTATACAAACTTGGAAGTCATGTATGCTATGTAAGTAAATAGAACGTGTAAGCCTAGGCATAATGTGGACCACTATGGGCGGATTATAAGTGTGTTGTGGACAGCTAAGGGCGGATTATATGACATCGTGAACTGCTACGGGTGGATTATATGACATCGTGGACCGCTATGTGCGGATTATATGTGCTTGTGTGGACCGCTATGGGCGGATTATGTGGCACCTTATGGGCTGCTAGAGTGGAATTGAACCGGCAGGGCGGCTAACCGTGAATCGAACCGGCATGGCGGTTAAACTCATGAATCGAATCGGCACGACGGGATATCAGTGAATCGAACCGGCACGACGGCTAACCGTGAATCGAACTGGTACGGCAGTCTCTGTGAATCGAACTGGCTCGACGGTCTCCGTGAATTGAACCGGCACGGTGGGATATCCGTGAATCGAACTGTATAAACTATGGGACAATATGTAAGTAAGACAAGTAAGTGTGTGTGAATCGAACTGGCACTGTAGTCTCCGTGAATTGAATCGGTACGGCGGAATATCCGTGAATCAAATTGTGTATGATAAGTAAAAGCAAATCGAACCAGCCCGACGGAATATTCGTGAATGGAATGGTGAAAGCTAAGTAAGAATGTGTAAGACATGTAAGCAAGCTAAGTAAGAATGTGTAAGAGATGTGAGTAAGCTAAGTAAGAATATGTAAGACATGTAAGTAAGTCAAGTACGAATGTATAAGACATGTAAGCAAGCTTTGTAAGAAAGTTAAGATGTGTAAGTGAATATAATTTGAACTCAGTAAATCATGATCAGATGTGTAAGTGAATCGAACTTAGTAAATCAAGATAAGATGTGTAAGTGAAGGCAAGTAGACTCAGTAAATCAAAGATAAGAAAATGCTTTTGATGAGAACATGTCTTTGAAATCAGTTTCGGCTTTGATAAGAAAACGTTTTCGAAATTAGTTTGCCTTTGAAATCAGTTACGATTTTGTTAAGAAAATGTCTTTGAAATCAATTTCAATTTTGATAAGAAAATGTCTTTGAAATTGGTATGCATTCGAATTTAGTTTCGGTTTCGAATATGAAAATGTTTTGATCATGTCTTTGAATCTATGCATGTGATGAGAGGTATATTAGTATTAGTTTTCTTTACTGAGCTTAAATGTTAGCTCACCCTGACTATACGCCACAGGTGTAGGTTTGAGGAAGGCACAAACTACATACTTGAAGAAAAGGAGCTTCCGCACAAGGATTTGTACTCTGCTCTGGGATTGTAGATTTAGTGCATCGTGGACTTTGGTAAGCTCGGGCTTGGTACATTAGTGCTATTATACATGCATGGTACACTACTGTTGGTGATGGTTGGTCATTACTGATGTTTATTTTGTTCTATATATATTAGATATTAGAACTGGAGATTTTTATTCATGACATATATAAATTTGCTTTGATTTCTATATACATATGGATGTGCCAAGTATTCTATATCAGATTGTGATCTACGATATGGCGGTATGGGTTTTCCCTTTTAGTATTGGTGTAAGTTAAGAAAAAAAATATATATGTCTCAAAATTTTAGGTTGGGAAAATACGGGTTGTCACAGTTGGTATCAGTGCATAGGTTTTAGGTCTTTTGGGGACCCAGGCTATGACAGGAGATTCTGTTAGGACATAGGAGACCCAACTGTGACTCTGTCATAGTTGGTATCAGAGCTTAAGTATTACGTCTTATTGGGACTCGAACATGATGGCATCAGAATATGTCAAAACTTAGGAGGGATTCACAATCCCTATTCTGAAATTTTCTAGAGATTCAGAGCCATTTCTCTAAAGGACTTTAGGTTTTATCAGATCCTAGGCGTTAAGTCTTCCATTAGACTGAGAGCCCTAGCTGTAGGTGCAAGAATACGGTAGTAGGTCCAGAGATGTGACATTAGGTTCTATCAGGACATTGGCTGTGAAGTTGTAAAAGTTCTGTTTGAATATAATAATAGGCTATTAATTGATACCTGTGTTTCATTGCAACAGATTGCATTGTATCTGAGAAGTAGAGGATGACCGAGAGGCTATCGCGATAGAAATTTGAGTGGGGATGAGAACCATGCGAGTTCTAGTGGAGATCAAAGATGCCCGCCTGATGAGAGAGATAAGAGGAATGAAGCGACGGATAGGATGTCGCGGGCCATGGAGGCAGTGGCCGCTGCCATGGCCCAACAGACTCAGTAGAGTGCTCTATTGGCTAGGCAGATCGCACTACTGGCTGCCAATAACGTGAACCACCAGCAGTCACCACCACCGCCTCCTCCAACACTGTTGCCCTCATCATTTATTGAGTTTAGGAGATTGAGACCTCCTAGTTTCTATGAGCAGATAGATCCGCTTGAGGCTGAAAAATGGTTAAGTCAAATTGGAAAACTCTTACAAAGACTTTAAAGCACGGAGGATGAGAAGGTTGGATGGGTTTCCTTCCAAATTGAGGGTGATGCCGATCCATGGTGGAAGTCAGTGTTAAGGAAGAGAGAGGTTGAAAATCCTCACAGTTTATGGACTTGGGCGGAGTTTATTGAAGTGTTCAACAAACAATATTTTCCTAAACAAGTGAGGAACCAACTAAAGAAAGATTTTGCTAACTTGGAGTAAGGGAATATGACTGTACGGGAGTATGGTAATGAATTTACATGGTTATCGAGATTTGCCCCAGAATTAGTGGCCACAGAATTCATGAAGGCTAGTAAGTTCGAAGAGGGCCTAAGGTCAAATGTGAGAAAGGATCTCTATTTTTGAGCTAGAGACCTATGCAGCAGTGATAGGGAATGCCATTGTCGCCGAAAGGGATATAGAAAACATGTACAGAAGGAGGGACCAATAGAGTAGAGATATAGTAAGTCAAATACAGTCATATGCCCACGAGCAGGCAACCGAGATACCAAGACTTTTGATGCCAACACCCTCTCAACCTACTTAGGCTATGTATTCAGGACCGGTTACATCTATGCCTGCGGGGCCGAGACTATTGATGCCAGCACCTCGTCAACCCACTCTGAACCTTCCTCGGGCTAGAATGTCGATAGTGCAGCAAACATCGCACACTGCTTCTGCCATACAGGTAGAGCCATGCTCGCGATGTGGGGGACCATACAGGATAGAGGAGTGTTGGTGGGTCACAGGCGCTTGCTTCAAGTGTGGCCGAACATGATATCGGATAAAGGAATGCCCCAAAGCAAACCAGGAGAACAAGGCATAGGCATCTACTCAAGGGTCATGATAGATAACTTCTAATCTAAACCTAGTCATGGTGAAGTACCTTGATCGATATATAACATCTTTTTGTGATTATGACATACCCTAGCTCTATTATGTGGTTATATTATGTTTTAGATGGTGGGTCTTCTTAATGGTTGAGCTTTTTAAATAATTTTTTAAAAGAATTTGACATGATTTTGAGAGCTTTTGAACAATGGCACTTATTTTGGAGTGTTATTAATTGTAAATTCTTGGTACTTTGAAGGTTTACTCGTAATTAATGATGGCATGGTTGCAATGCCTTGGTTTTTTTATATCATTTTGGTAGTAGAGGATTTTGTATAGATTTAATTGTGGATACATTACTATCAGTGTGCCTTTTTATTGTAGGGTGGATGAATTCGACTAGTCATTGAGGTCAACGGTAGTCGTAATTGATTGATCATCTAGTAGTACCTAAATATGCTAAGACAGTGGGGGATAAACAGGATAAACATTTCTATGTGCAAGATAAAAAGTAAATTAAATAGTGATTGATAAATCTGTTGTAGGGATAATCATAGAAATAGTTGTGAGTATCACGATTGCAATAGTTATAGATTTATAATATGGTGGTCACTACTGTGGTCAATATGGTGGTAAATATTTCTATGGTTGAGTTTTAAAACAAGGGTTAACTTACTTGAAGGAATTCCTTATATATTGTGCTTAATTATGACTACGTGGTGGCATGGCTGCCATGCTTAATTTTTCTTGTGTGTGTGAACGATTCTCTTGAGGCTAGCATGGTTAAGCTCGTGAAGATAAGTTAGCGTCATTATTGTTATGGTTGTTGTACAACTATTGAATCATCGTAGATTCACCTTGATCTTCAACTCTAATTGGATGGTTGTTTTTATCATTTGAAGATGCCTAGTGTCAATTTACCTTGGCTCTTTTGTGGATGGTTGAATATTCTTTATAAAGGTTCGTTGGTTTTAAATTTTGTTAGTTTGGTTCAATAATGATTATTGTTTGCTGATGCACATGGAAAATGAGAAATTATTGTAGGATCATGACTGTAACTTCCATTTTGATTATGGATGAATGTTTTAATTTCGATTTTGATGATCCTGATTTTTAAGATGCCTTAATAGCCTACAAAGCTTTTCGAATAGATGGAAAACATTGTTATGACTAAATGTTTAGTTTACTAGTGGATATCTCATGTTCGGTGGTTGGTGTGTATTTGCAACCAAATGTGTCCGATAATTTTTTGAGGATGAAAATTCCTTTAAGGAGGGGAGAATGTAATGACCTTAATTATTTTTTATTGACGTTGAGTCATTAACTCTTGAGGAGAATATCACTATGTCTGTTCAGACCTATGAGATATCCATACCTTTTCGATGTGGGCACATCAATTTTCGCGGACGAAAATTCTTTAAGGTGGGAAGAATGTAACATCCTAAAAATTTTAACCTTTGAACAGTATGCCTCGATGTGCGTGCCCGACTGGTCACATACCTGACATTGTTAATTAATTAAATAAATTATTTTGGGCTAGGTCTTAATTATAAAAGGCTGATTGAGATTGTTTGTGGGTCATTAGATAGTTTCGTGTACACCAAGCTTCGATGTATTAGCTCTACACTGAACCCGATTGATAAGTAGTTTGGGGTCGATAGGCCCTACACCAAATCAGAAGATTATTTTATTGTAGATAACACCCTAACTAAGTATATCCGTTTCACTTAGAATCTAGTTCTTTGAATAAGAACTAATACTCAAGGATAAGTGTATGTGCTTTACATAGGAAACAACCCCCTTCTTATATAAAGTCAAAAGCTTCCTTTGGAAGCTACAACCGGTTACAAAATTTGGAGGTTTTGGGTTTCTAGAGAGCTTAGAGAGAGAAAGAGAAGAGGAAGGAGCAAGCCCTTGGGTTTCGGTCGATTTTCCCTTATTTTCTTCTTCTTCTTCGATCAGTCACTGCAGGGGAATGCCAATTCAATGCAGCTGTTATCAAATGGCTTGAGAACGCGCTCTAGCTTGGACCTAAGCACATGGATAGAGGAATCGATCATTTTAAGGTGAGAAATTTTTATGTAGATTAGTCTTTGGATAGCATGTGGGTGAAAAATTAGAAAAAATATGGGTTAGATTTAAAGAAAAAAATGAGTTTGGGGAAGTTAAAACCCGAGTTTGGGCGAAATCTGACGAAACCGTTCGATCGAAATTAGTAATCGATCGAACAATTTTGTCAGGAGTAAAATCTTAAGGCTTCAGAACGAAACCGTTTGATCGATTTTAAAAACCGTATGATCGATTTTGAAAATCGTTCGATCAATTTTGAAAACCGTTTGATTGAAATAAGTAACCGTTCAATCGATTTTGAAAACCATTCGATCGATTTTGTCTGAGCATGAAGATATTGCTTTGGTATTTTGACTGTAACATTTTGCTCTGATCTCCGATTGCCGTGATTCTTATGGCGTTGGAAAGACGATAGAAAGCTCTATAACTGCTATCAATAGACAAACTTGTGAATTAACCATTTTAAAGGTCAAAATTGAGTGATAAGTTGGGTCAGGTTTCGAGTTAGCATGTTTTGACTAAATGCTGAAATGGCTTCAGTATTTTGTCGTAACTTTCTATCCCAAACTCAGAATCACATGAATCTAGAGGTGTTGGAAAGAGAACAACAATATCTATAATTTTTGTGATTTGACCAACTCTTGAATCTAAAGTTTTGATGGTCAAAATTTGAGAGGAAACTTTCATCAAACTCTAGGTTAGCACAAACTTGTCCATTTCTGCTTCATTTTGAGAAAATACTTACATATTTTTATGTTGTTTGTGATTGGATTTGATACTTGATACGTCATCATATATTTATGATATAGATTGAGGGCAAGAATCTATCGAAAGGGCTTAGCTTGGCTTATCATAACTTCAAGTTTAAGGTGGGGAAATTCCAATACACGATTGCATTTTTATTTGATTTCATAGATGCTTGATATGATCGAATGAAATGTGATTTGAATTATGATTTGGATTTTAAATTTTGAATTCTATTAGTTTTGAATATGATTTTTGAGCTTTGACTTTTGAACTCCAAATGTCATGAAGAACTTCGAATTTATGCTTTTAGAAGTGGAAATTTGATGTTTGCTGAATTTGTTTACATTTATATTTTTAAAATGCTTTCGATCATAAAAAATTTGTTTTCATCTGAGTTTTTGAATGCATTGGACAATTGAATATGTATTCAAACTTAGAATTCATGTAAGAAAAATTGGATATGTAAGATATGTAAGTAAATAAAACGTGTAAGCCTTGGCATAATGTGGACTGCTATGGGCATATTATAAGTGTGTTGTGGACCGCTACGGGCAGATTATATGACATCGTGGACCGCTACGGGCAGATTATATGACATCGTGGACCACCATGGGTGGATTATATGTGCTTGTGTGGACCGCTAGGGGCGAATTATGTGGTACCTTGTGGGCCACTAGAGCAGAATCGAACTGGCACGGCAGCTAATCGTGAATCAAACCAGCATGGCGGTTAAACCCATGAATCGAACCGGTGCGATGGGATATCCGTGAATCGAATCGACATGGTGGCTAACTGTGAATCGAACTGGTACGGCAGTCTCCGTGAATCAAACTGGCAAGACAGTCTTCGTTAATCGAACCGGCACAGCAGGATATCCTTGAATCGAACTGTATAAACTATGGGACAATGTGTAAGTATGACAAGTAAGTGTGTGTGAATCGAACTGGCACGACAGTCTCCGTGAATCGAATCGGCACGACGAAATATCCGTGAATCGAATGGTGTAAGCTAAGTAAGAATGTGTAAGTCATGTAAGCAATCTAAGTAAGAATGTGTAAGACATGTGAGTAAGCTAAGTAAGAATATGTAAGACATGTAAGTAAGTCAAGTACGAATGTATAAGACATGTAAGCAAGCTATGTAAGAAAGATAAGATGTATAAGTGAATGTAATTTGAACTCAGTAAATCATGATAAGATGTGTAAGTTAAACGAACTTAGTAAATCAAGATGAGACGTGTAAGTGAAGGCAAGTGGACTCAGTAAATCAGAGATAAGAAAATGCTTTTGATGAGAACATGTCTTTGAAATTAGTTTCGGCTTTGTTAAGAAAGCGTCTTCAAAATTAGTTTGCCTTTGAAATCAGTTACGATTTTGTTAAGAAAATGTCTTTGAAATCAATTTCGATTTGGATAAGAAAATGTCTTTGAAATTGGTATGCATTCGAATTCAGTTTCGGTTTCGAATATGAAAATGTTTTGATCATGTCTTTGAATCTATGCATGTGATGAGATATATATTTGTATTAGATTTCTTCACTGAGCTTAGATGTTAGCTCACCCTGACTATACATCACAGGTGTAGGTTTGAGAAAGGCACAAACTACATAGTTGAAGAAAAGGAGCTTCCGCATAAGGATTTGTACTCTGCTTTAGGATCATAGATTTAGTGCATCGTGGACATTGGTAAGTTCGGGCTTGGTACATTCATCCTATTATACATGCATGGTACACTACGGTTGGTGATGGTTGGCAATCACTGGTATTTATGTTGTTCTGTATATATTAGGTATTAGAACTAGAGATTTTTATTCATGACATATATAACTTTACTTTGATTTCTATATATATATAGATGTGCCAAGTATTCTGTATCAGATTGTGATATACGATCTGGTGGTCTGAGTTTTCCCTTATAGTATTTGGTATAAGTTGAGAAGAAAAAAATATATGTCTCAAAATTTTAGGTTGGGAAAATCTGGGCTGTCACAGTTGGTATCAGAGCTTAGGCTTTAGGTCTTTTGGGGACCCAAGGCTATGACAGCAGATTCTGTTAGGACATAGGAGACCCAACTGTGAATTTGTCACAGCTGGTATCAAAGCTTAAGTATTAGGTCTTATTGGGACTCGAACATGATGGCATTAGAGTCTGTCGAAACTTAGGAGGGATTCACAATCCCTATTCTGAAATTTTCTAGAGATTCAAAGCCATGTCTCTAAAGGACTTTAGGTTTTATCAGATCCTAGGCGTTAAATCTTCCATGAGACTGAGAGCCCTAGATGTAGGTGCAAGAATATGGTAGTAGGTCCAGAGATGTGACTTATGTTCTATAAGGACATAGGCTGTGAGGTTGTAAATGTTCTATTTGAATATAATAATCGGCTATTAATTGATACATGTGTTTCATTGCAATAGATTGCGATGTATCCGAGAAGTAGAGGATGACCGAGAAGCAATCGCGATAGAAATTTGAGTGGGGATGAGAACCATGCGAGTTCTAGTGGAGATCAGAGACACCCACCTGATGAGGGAGATAAGAGGAATGAAGCGACAGATAGGATGGCACGGGCCATGGAGGCAGTGGCCGCTGCCATGGCCTAATAGACTCAGCAGACTGCACTATTGGCTGAGCAGACAACACTATTGGCTGCCAATAATGTGAGCCATCAGCAGTCACCACCACCACCTCCTCCAACACTATTCCCTCATCATTTGTTTACTTTAGGAGGTTGAGACCTCCTAGTTTCTATAGGCAGACTGATCTGCTTGAGGCAGAAAAATGGTTTAGTCAAATTGAGAAACTCTTACAGAGACTTCAAAGAACGGAGGATGAGAAGGTTGGATGGGCTTCCTTCCAACTTGAGGGTGATGCCGATCCATGATGGAAATCGGTGTTGAGGAAGAGAGAGGTTGAAAATCCTCACAGTTGATGGACTTGGGCGCAGTTTATTAAAGTGTTCAACAAAGAATATTTTCCTAAACAAGTGACGAACCAGCTAAAGAAAGATTTTGTTACTTTGGAGCAAGGGACACTACATGAAAATCGAAAAAAAATAACGGCCCAAAACCGTTGTAAATTTCATAAACAACGGTTTTGAGCCGTGGTGATGACCGTTGTTGATAGAGCAGTGGTTTTGCTAAACAACGGCCTAAAACCGTTGTATATTTACCTCCTAAACAATGGCCCATGTCAGTTGCTAAATTACAACGGTTATGAGCTGTTGTTCCTTACAGAAAAGAGTTGTTATTTTTCTGTCGAAACAACGACCTACGTCAGTGGTATATGTCCGTTGCATAGGTACAACGGTTTGTAGTCATTGTTCTCTATAGAAAAGGGTTGTTATTTTTCTACCACAATCACGGTCTAAGTCAGTGGTATATATCTGTTGCAAAAGTACAACGGTTTTGAGCCGTTGTTAATATAGTATAAAAACAATGGTTATGGACCGTTATTTTTCTTAAAATTTTTTTTTTTTTTTAAATGCATAGCTTCCATTTTTGTTTTTGTAATTGGAACTTGTTATAACTATTGTATCAATCACATATCACCCTAGAAGGAAAAAAAAGCGTACTTTATTCAACTGAATAAAAAAATAATAAGTCAAACAAAATTTATTTAAAATCAGAAAATTGTGGCGTGAATATTGCTTGCAGTTGGTGCAATGGGAAATGTAATTGCACAAAAACATATAGTAATTTACAGTTCCTTAGAAATTCAAACAGTTAAAAAATCAACACTTTCCTAAATTATTTTACAGATCAAATGTAAACTAATTCTTTTTTATAGCTATTAAACTTGGTAAACAACTTCGGAAACATGCAGCCGATTTGAGCAAACAAACACTTCCATCTTCAACAACAATATCGGCACCATGCATCGAGGAGTCAATAAACATGGTCCAGCCAAATTCACTGCTACTTCTTGCATTATATTATGAGTCTTCTTCGTAACAGTAACTAATCCTCCCATGATCTGTAATATTAAACATATGAAAGACATCACAAAAAATGAATATTATAAACAAAGGCTAATCAAACTTTGGTCTCAACTTATTAGTTCCTAGCAAAACAGCTATAGTCCTTATTACTTCCACAATGAAGAGAAAAAAAAATTACCTGAATTTTGTAATCCTTAAGCAAAGGATTATCCAAAGGAAGTTTCTTGTTGATATCCATGCAATCAATGATATCTCCATTCTCTGTCTGCAACAAATCGCATACAACAGTTATTAAAGCATATAATAATAAATAATGAAGATTACACTTCCTGAAAAAATTCTGTGATTAAAACGTAAAAAATTCGTGATTTAATCGCAAAACCCAGAAAAATATGCAATTTTTTCAATAAGTGGCGCTTAAATCTTTAGAAATATGTTTCAGCAAAAACTCAAAACGGAACTTATTTCAAAAAATTAGAGCATTAATTTAGGAATTTTGTTAATACGTTCGTACCCAAAAAACTGACACATATAGTGCTAAAAGCTAGAATAGATATCAAAGAAAGGCGAAAGAAAAATACCTACCGCATTAAGCTAATAAGAGATCCACCGGAAAACGCAACGGCAAAGAATCCCCTCTCCTTTACTGATGCTTCCGATAATGCTACGATGTAATCAGCCAAATCAGTGGCAAGTTCATCCAAACTGTCGTGAATTCTAAATTCTCTGCTATCCATATGACCACCAGAAACAACCATTTTTTCCATAGGTTTCAATGGTCCTAAAGAAAACAACAAGGAAACCAAATTTCAGTAAGAACGCAAAATATATATCTATATATATATATATATATATACATATATATATATATATATAACTGAGAGAGAGCTGGTACTAGGTACCGAAACAGGCACTCGGGTATCTCTGCTTTTGCGGAAATGGTCAAGCCTTGGGAATTTCACAGCTATTTATAAGAACTCAAGTCAGTGATTTTGACATTTCATAGATTTTGAGCTCAAAATATCAGTGCATTTCTCAAGGTTGGAGGTTTGAGATTGACGCGAGTGCCAATGCTGGTTCTCGGATCCGGTGTCTTATACTAAATCCAACAATAATTCATCTCAAATCAACTACAAGATCAATTGGTTTCATGAACTTGAAGTAAACAATCAGATCTAACAAGGATGACTATCATAATCCTACTTTGAGATCAATCGAGTCCATATATCTCCCAATCTAATATTCTGGTCATATAAACAGCTAGAGTGAGCGAAATAATTCAGTTAAAAATTTTGAGATATAAAATAAATAATAAATAATAAAATCTGAAAGCAACTTAAAATTGGGGATGAACATCTATGCCAAAAAATTGAAAACTCGGTTCAAAAAAACAAAAAGCAAATTCTCAAAAGGAGAACAGAAACAGCAAAGCAATTCGAATACAATTATGAAATGGTCCTGTGAAAACCAAAGCAATTTAAATGTTTCTAGTTAATAAAACTCAAAAATAAATAAAATAGAAGCACAAATAGAATCTATAGCAAATTGAACAGGAGAATGTGTTTTATGCAGAAAGAGTTAGAAACTCAAATCTTATAACCAGTTGAAATTTACATTTCATTGGTAAAAAAAAAAATCAATCTCAACATCTAAGAACCTGATTCTATAATCAACAAAACAGGCTAATTAATTCAGCTACAAAAACTTATTAAACCCATCCCAAAATAACTGCAAATTGGGCTTAACCATAGATTATATGCCAAAATCTGAAAACCCAAATCAGAAAACAATCTTGAGATTTTATACCTTATGGGGAAAAATGTCAAAAGAGAATAATTAATAAGTTTCTGATCCCATGATGACCAAACCTTTAAAACTTAAAAATAAAGAAGGAGACTTATAAAGATTATTTTGTTAAATTTAACAAATAATGAAGAATTAGCAACCCTATCAGGTCTGTAAATCTCCTCTCCATACCTTGCACATCCTTCTTTATCTCCTCTCTTGGCTCGGCATGGTATCATAACCCTAGGGAAGTTAGAAGACTGCATCAAGGTTTCAAACCACCTACACCTTGTGCAGATCATCATAAAGACCCAGATATAAGATTCAATATCGCAATCTGAAATATAAGTTTTTTAGTCAGAATGTTTTATATACAAAGTAGAGCATCAAGATTTCTTGAAAGCAAAACAAAAAGAAAAGAATCAAATTATAAAAGTATCCTCACGCAGTCGCAGTTTCATAAGTGAATGAGTTAATCTCGGGGAAAGAGGAGGCTCCAACAAGAAGAAACATAAATTCCTATAAAATATGAGAAACACAATAAGAATGAAAGGGTTTCTTTCTTGCTGATAACTTACCCGAACAGCAAGCTGGTATAAGTATAATCTACCTGCATTGCCAATTTATTGCCAGCATGGGATCCTCCATTGATGACATTGAACGCGGGAACAGGCAACACTAGATTTTTGTTTTCGGCAAGATTGGCAATGTGCTGCACCACAGGAACAGAAAAATAATACTAATTTGATAGAGACATCGTACGAGAGTTAAAAATATTAGTAGTTCAGCATACCTTGTAAAGAGGAATCTTATTTACACTAGCACCAGCTTTACAAACTGCAAGCAATATAGCTATAAGTTAGATGGTGTTTATAGAATCAGAAAATTGAGGACGGGGGCTTTCAAACTTTAAGGACAGAAAGTAAAGTTGGTCCGATGAGTGGAGAAATTTATGATTGTATTGGGGGACAGGGAGCAACTCGTTCTAATTCACCTAAACAGGGACACTATCATGGATTGACAAATCTTTACTATGGTTGGCATTTCTCATCATATATTTGTTACTTGAGAGGTAAGACCAATAATTTGTGGGAAGTTACCAATCGTTTTTGCTTTCATCACACCGCTATCTAGGAATAGTTTTCAGCATATTCTACAAAAATGTCAGTATTAGTGCCCGACTTGTGCAACAAACGCAGTACAGGGCTCAATCTCCCACCAGCAAACTGATCAAACCTCGAGAGATGCCCAAATATTTATGGGCACCAAATTAGTGAAAGGGTAGAAAGGGTACTTCCATGATTTGTCACCAATAAATATCTGTACATCTCCTGAACTTTAAACCAGTTAGGTGAATACTAACTCTGTATAGATAAGTAGTTAGTAAGTTTGTTCTATGTGCAATTTGCCTATGTGATAAATTCAACAGATACATTAAGCTCTTGTTCCAAAACTTCAATTGAAATGCCCATACATTGTTGAATAGATATTCTACTTCGGCCCGCCTCAGAGAATAACTAGATAGCTAGATGTTTCAGATCATAAAATAGCTTGTTTCTACTTTTTGATACACTCACACATCCTCTAGACCATTTCTATCGATTTTCTCATAACAGGTTATTTCAAATGATTCTTATCACAACATCTTAAGTTTGTAAAATTTGAAAGGTTTGCCTCTTTGAATAATATTGACAACCAAACGAGGGCTGTGTCAGCTTTACTAATAAGAATTACAGAGGATCGATATTGTGGATCTTTGCTAAAAACGGAAATATCAGGATTAAAGGAAGCTGTGCATCAGATATTTGGACATAAGTCTTTTATCAGATATTTTTCCAAGGTAGACTAATTAAACAATAGAAATCATCTTTCATTGGAAATCTTTTCTCAGGCAGCCTAATCAAACAATATAAATATCATTTCTAAAGGAAATCAACTAGGAAATTTATTCCATTTCCTGTTTGGAGTTTCTCTATTATCAAACTGGCCCTAAATAAATAAAAAATAAAGTACATCATTTCAAGGACACACCCCCTACAATGCTTCCTGAAACTGAAAATCTACCACTAAATTAAAAATTACTACGGCTAAAAGGATGGAAACATTCTTGAACTATTCAAAATTAACCTTGACTCCTCAGGATTCTCTAAAGGAATCGTAAATTCCTAAATTGTAGGAACTAAAAGACTGATTGAATATTTGAATTCAATCCGAGCTAAACCTAACTAAAAAATCAGTTTAGACTTCAGAAAGCTTTTCCAAGTCTTCACTGAATCCCGAGAAGTCATAAATCTGCATAGAACTTAAAATTCCTTTGCCCAAAACTACAAAAAATTCTCAGACTATATACAGTTGCTGTGACCCTAAGTTTTTCCAAGGGAAACAGAATTCCAAGAAACAACCATCGCTTCACAAGCAACCTCTGAAACTCGGAATTTCCAGTAGAAATAACATATCTGAATATTTCCAATTAACAATATTTTTTAACATCATTATGAAGACTAGAAAGATAAACATCACTAAAATTTGATCCCATCTGAACTAGATGAAGACAACCTTTGCCCCTCAAATGTGCAACTGTTCCTCAAGTTACGTAGAAGACGACTACGGTAACTAAAGATAGAGAGAGCTTCCCTTGAAAAATATGTAGGCATTATACTGTTTTAGATAGAACAACAAAAAACACAATTAGTTTTAACAGAGAAGCCCTTCGATGCAAGTAAATCATTTTAGAGAGTACGGCAAATTGGAACATCAGCGAATAAATCTAAGAAAGGGACTAAATAAAATTAATACTTGCTACCACTTCTAATGGGACGAGAAGAAAAAAAAATTAGAAAAAAAAAGTCCATACCTTTCAGAAAAGGTAACGACCCTCCCCTACTAAAAAAGGCTTTATAGTAGGCCCAAGACAGATAAATTTCTTCCTTTTCATAACAACTTCCTTCTACATAATGGTCCTCCTCCTAGTTATTGGAGTATGGATTGTCATTTGCCATACCATGTGGTGAGTTATGGGATGTTAATGCTCCTCCTAGGGTGGATGCAATTTGTTGGACAGATTTCAGGTCAAAATCCTATTGTGTAATAACCTCATTTAGTGTGGATGGCCACACCATCTTGATGCAGTTTTTGGTACAAAAAAAAAGTAAATAAAAACTATATATAATTCTGTCATTCCCCATTGCCTAATTGGATATGGACCCTTTTTGCAGCATGGTACAGAGCTCTCTCTTAAAGGCAAATTATGTGGAAATTGTGTTGTTGCTATCTTATGGTACCTCTACAAAGACGGCATGAAAAGGATTATCAATGGGAAAGATTTAGATTGATAAGGTATTGTGTAAAGTGGAAACTTTATCGGTATCTTGGGCTCTTCCTAGTAAGGATTTTATGGGCATCTAAGGTGATGACCTGATCAGAGAACGTACAAAAGTTTATGAAAATTCAGAATCTGGGCTCCTCAATTATAGTGCTTTTGGCATAGCTCTTTGTCAGCCTCCTGCCAGAGCCGGATATACTTGCTTTATGAGACCCCCCTTCTCCTTGTTAACTCCCTGCAACTTTACCTGCTCTAGCAGCCCTCCCTGCTCTCTGCTACCTCCTTGCTAGAGCAAATAAAATCTACTCTGGCAAGGAGTGAGCAAAGAGCAGGGGAGAACTGCTGGAGCAGGTAAATCTAGCTCTGCAGGGAGTTAGCAAGGAGAAGGGGGACCTGCTATATCATGTAGCAGGGATTTAGCAAAGAGAAAGGGAACCTGCTAAAGCTGGTAAACCCTGCTCTGGCTGGGAGCTAGCAGAGAGCTACGCCAAACACAGCATAGTCTCCTCGGGTCGGGCAACTTCAACAGTAGTGTAGAAGGCAATCCATATCAAAGGTGTAAGAGAGCCTTTTAAGAGGAATGTGAGTTGATTAAGACCATCATAGTGAATGGTCAAACTTGAAAAATATTTCTGCTTTCCTCCAAGGTGATAAATTTTCTTCATTCACTTCTCAATATGTCGATGGAGGTGGAGCTGATCCCTCCAATGACATTCATTGGATGAACATGGAGAACTCCAGTCTTTGGAGACCTATGGAGATGATACCTCCTATGTGATTTGTTGGATGAACATAGAGAACTCCTGTTTGAATGAAAATGGAGAATTCAATTTTGGGTGAATTGCAAACTTCATCGAGAAGGTGAGATTGGGTTTCTGCCTATATGCCTCTTATGGTTGGGGCTCTAAACAGGTCGTATTCAGATCTAGTAACTTCTAAACTTGACTACAGGTTGGACTTTTGGGAATTAAATTATCTCTCTTTCAGGGCATTTACTATAACAAAAGTTACATTAGTAAATATTACAATTTATTAAATGTCCCTCTTTGTTATTCATGACACGGTGGCTTGCAAAATTGTTAAGAATAAGAACCAAAGAAACTTTATGAAGTAGTTGTAGCATATCAAAAAAGGTAAACCTGATGAATTGGACCAAAGCTCAATTCCTAGAGATACCGGTGGCATTGAAACAAGATTTTTCCAAAGCTTTAATAAGTCTCTACTTGGAAGATGGTAATGGAGGATTGCTTCTTATTGTATGTCTCATCATTTGAAATACCGTATTAGGGTTAATGGAGCTACAGACAATGTCGTGCTTTATTCAAACAGGAACAGAGCAATGGGGAATCTCTAATACAGAAAGGGTGTAAGAAGGTGTATACTAATGTGCATCTTGATATTCTATACAAGTGATGGAGAGCACATTCTTCTTCGGAAAGAGAAATGTTATGGATGTTTTCTCCGTAATCTATTCTATAGAGCACAAAAGCAATCAACCTTAACGATTATCTTCTACTTTATTGAGATAAACTGGTATGTGCACCTCTATGTGTTGGATAGGCCACTCCCTTAGTAGAGATGGAATTTCCTATTTGCAAGAACAGCGGATCCGGGCCTCTCCTCAACTTAAGGCCAAGTTTTTGCATGGAAGATCTCCAAGGGTAGAATTCTAACTAAGAATCAATACGGAAAAAATAACTCCCATTGATTTCTTACTCCCTATGTTGTCACCCTGTTACGCATAGTCACAAAGTCGGGTACAATAGAAATTCAGAAAGGGGACAAATTCAGGAAAGTAAAAAATATAAAAATACATTACAATAAATTTCAAGCTAAGCCATTAATAAATTATTGTTACATTTAGATTCAAAATCGTTGGTGTCCCTCAGTTTTGTAATTAAATCGATCACTGAAACAATTGAATTGACTAAGAAAGAAGCCCATCAATATAACCCTAATTCAGTTCAAAGCAATTGGATACGAATGCATCATATTCAATTAGAACTGTAGAATAAGATCAAGCAAGCTCTTTTATATTTAATCGAAATTCCAAATTACTTACACGTCCAAGAGATTCATAAACCTCCCACACAATTCAAACTGAAGCATTTGAAAATTGAAGTCCAACTGAAATTATATAACCTCATAGACTTTTTATTCACACAAAAATCCCTAATGAAATGCTGATCAACCCTTGCTCAACTAAAGTGATGTGAGAACCTGCCAAACCCAAACCCATTAAAACACGATCCAAACACTCACCATCGTCAAGGGAAACCAGCATCAAATTCCGAGTAAAACTACTCTACTTTGTAAAAACCATGAAGCCAAACACCCACCATGCTCAGCAGTAAAGAAAATTCAAAGTAGATGCTTTGTCACCAACAACACCGATAAATCTACAATCATTGGAAAAATGCATCTAACTTGTGGTCCTATGAAACCTATTAGAACTCCTCAATTTGAACCCAAAATTCTCAGCAACAATCAGAGATTTGCAAGAAACAAAACCTACAACGTGCCTTGTATCGTTAAATAAATCACTGATTGAGAATCATAATGAATTTCTTGAGATAAAGACTCAAAATAGAGTCCAAAGGAGATGAGAACAAGAATAACCTGCAAGAAACATAGATTGGGTAAGTCATTGCCTTGAATTTGTAATGCCTTGATACAACCTCCATGAACTAGTAAAACCTGAAACCCAGAACTACCATCTCCATGGATCTATAGTCTTGGAAACCCAATATAGCATAGACCTTCTTGTTGCAGCCATGAAACATATGCCCTTGAAAATAAGAAGACAATGGGGATGAGACCCAGGTAAATAGATCTGGAGAAAAGACTAATGCCCAAAAAACCATTGTTTTAACACCATGAAGGCTCAATGACTTGCAATAATCGTTGAAGCTTAAAACCATATCTGAGACACCTTTAAATCTTAAAACCAGATTTGTGTAGAGGAAAAAACAAAAACATGAATTCAAACAAAAAATATGATCTTCAAAACGAGGGATTAGAAACTGTCTTAGAAGCTAAGCTCACATGCATCTACTCTATTAACTTCTGGAGATTCTTTAGTGGATATTGATTTTATCACGCCCTGATAGCCACCTATTATTCTTATGTCACTGAGTTTTGGGCAAGTTTTGGCCTGAAGGCTTCTTTTGGACCTTAGGCATGTTTGACCTCCTACATGTTGCATATGTCATTCTATTTATGAATGCTCGGTAACTTTTGCTTCTTATTGAAATTTGGCTGCAACCATCTAATTTACGATGCAGGCATATGTACTCATTATGATTGTAGGAGTCGCAAATTTCTTTGGCAAGAAGGGCATACAACTTTTGCTATGAAGGCAGAAGCAGATGAAGAGGTATGAGTCTACTTGGAGCTTCACATTCTTTATTCCTATTTATTGTAACATTGCCTTGAGCAATTCAAGGTTTAGAAACAGAATAACTGTAGACCAAAGAAGACTTGAAAACAAGCACTACAGGCATGAATTTTGGAATCCATGAACATGAATTCAACCCTAAAAGAACTGAAACTAGTGAGTAGATTAATGAAGTTGTAAAGCAGCTACATTTGAAGAAATTAAGCAATTATATGTAATATAATAGATAAAAAAATAAAATCTAATAGGGTTTGGAGGAGATTTAATGAAAAAAGTACCTGTATGTGGTTTGGATCTTCCTCAAGTACTGAACAACGAAAGGAAATGGTGGCTTCAGTGTGAGCGTTAAACTGTGTTAAGCGTTTCAAGTTCAGCTTTAGTCAATGACCCAGTAGTTGCAATTATGCTATTTATAAACAAAACAAAAAAGACAAAAAAACAAAAAAAAAATTAAAATAAAAATAAAAAAGAATAAAAATTAAAATTTATAAAAAAAAAAAAAAAAAATTATATATAATCAGAAAAAAAATTTAAAAAAAAAAACAAAAAAGACTATAAACTAAAATTTAAAAAAAAAACAAAATAAAACAAAAAAGACAAAATAACAAACAAAATATTATATATAATCAGAAAAAATTCCTTGATAATCTCACGAAACCACCAAATGTACGACTACTAATTAATAAACAACAAAATCTCAGCAAATCTCGATCATGAAGGAATAGATCATTTGAGATATTATAATGGATGTAGTATGACCCATGCTCTTGTTAAAAAACTAAATCGGGGCACGTGAAGAATAAAAGTATGGAGATCATCGTTAGACAAGTGGTTGCTTATTGTGGCTCGTCTGATCTATTCTAGGTATCCGCTCCTATCTATGTTTCTACCCAATGCCTTGTTTTATTTTAAACCCTAGCATGTAACAGATGGATTCCTCAATTAAAGGGTCTTAAGTCTGATTGTGTATTCCTTTATATGTAATGGTTGAATATATTTACCCATAATGAGTGAGGAGCAGTGTTGTCATAGCGATTTTAAGAAACTCAGAAAGCGATGGCATACTGTCCAATGGTAAAAAATATGAGCATTAGGATTTTTTTTATGCTCCTTTAAGTTTATAAATACAGGGTCCCCGTCTCCCTTTCATCCACAACTACTCTAAGCTCTTCTAAGCTTCTCACTTATTTTCTTCCTTCTCTCCTTTTTTTTAGGCCTGATATCACTCAAGGCTACTTTCTGCCTCTCTTCTCTCCTTAAAAAAACCCACCCTTTACCGCTTTTCATTTACATTATAAGCAGTAAACACAGTTCAAGGTTAACTTGTAAACAAGGATAGTCTAAAATCATGGTTCCAATGTGCAAGACTCCACGTTTTATCTTCATATGATAGCAAACCAATAGATATAACCTCCCATAGTAGAAGAGAACCCATCTAGTATTATGAAGCTAGATAAACTTTATGTCAATTTTGGCCAAACATAAACAACTAAGAGATTCCATTGCAAGACTACATATTCCATTCATGAGAGAGCAAACCAAAATATATAAGCTGAGTTAGAGATGAATCTATGTAATATTACGAAGCTAGAAAACTTTTATGTCAACTTTTGGCCAAATGTAACAAACAAATAACTAAAAGATTCTCATATGAACAGGACACCACTTCCCAAAAAAGACATTCACTGCATAGAAGAATGAAACCAGTCTGCAGGTACAAAGTCCTGAGAAGGAATGTACCTCCTATAAAAAAAAAAGAGAGGAGGAATGTACCAAAGAAAAATTGATAATCTATTACAACCAGATACGAATTGACAATCTATTACAAAGAGAAAAGGAAAAGACTATATAAAATATCCAAACATTAGATATCAGCGACAACAAATTTTGCCAGGTGGGAAGCATAGTTACTAAGTTGGAATTAGGGGGAAAAAATGCAAAGGAAAAATTGAAAAAATCAGCAAAAAAGGATGTTCCACCATATGTTTTAGTGGGATAAAAATTAATCATGATTCAATCTCAAACATCGCAGTTCAAATATAAAAATAATATTTTTTCCAAAAAAAATCCCAAATTTTGTTTAAAAAAAAGTATTGATCGCATTGCCAACCGTTTATTGTATAAATCTGAAATAAAACGTGATTCAGGCAGCAAACATTCTAGGAACCACCACAATATGTGATTATAAGCAACACATATACATTTCAAACCATGCACGTTTCACAAGAAAACAAGATCTCATCAAGTTAAAGCATAAAACAACAAAAACAAAGCAGAAACCCTAAAAAAGCCACATAAAACCATCAAATCATCTCTCCCTCTCGCAGCATCAAAACTGTAATTTTCTAACCAAAAAAAAGTAACTCATTTTCCTGATTGAGATCTACAAAAACGAAATCGAACCTTTCTTGGCCAGCAGTGTCCCAAATCTGAGCCTTGAAGACCTTGCCATCGACATGGATGCTTCACGTGGCGAATTCGATGCCGATCATCGATTTCGACTCAAGACTGAACTCGTTCTTGGTGAATCTCGACAGAAGATTCGATTTTCTGACTCCGGAGTCACCGATCAAAACCACCTTGAACAAGTAATCATCGTCAGCTCTGTATGCCAATTGATTTCTTATATGAGAGAAGCAAGATGTAAACACATCCTCCAATGAGAAATAGAACGAGATGCTAACATTCACCAGCCGCTTGCAACAATTCTGGATATCTGCTGGCATTCACCAGATGCTAACATTCATCAGATCTGATGTATTTAGAGCAGCTAGGGTTTTGAGGGAGAGGAATTTAGGATTGGGCGAGAAAAAATTAGGGTTAGGCGAGAGAGTGGATTGAGCGAGAGGAGTTTAGGGTTGTTCGACAAATCTGCATGGTTAGTATTATATTAAGAGAGAGAGAGGGAGAGGGAGTGAGAGGCTCTGTGTGACAGCCCGGATTTCGGCACCCCGAAACCCGTGCCATCAGCACGATCATCTTGACCGTGCCCCTCAACTATGCACGGAACACTGGTATATCAAGCATAAAATAAATAAGAACAACTTGCGGAATTTAAATCTACATAAAAACACTTCTCAAAAGACAGTTCTACCCTCATGCCTCTGCATGAAGGGAGAACCGATCCGAACCATCGATGATAACCATCATCATGGATGGTTCGCCCAAAAGAATACTCTGATATCCATATACACAAGGTTTAATCAAAAACCAGGCTTGACATACCAAGCCGTACAATCTCCAACTAAAACTCCTCAAAGTCGCACAGCAGAGTCCTCTAGAAGAAGTCCTCTGGAGGTGGCTCTAACTCCTCGCCGGCCGCAAGGTCCGACTCACCGGGGTCAGCGTCTCCTGAAGCCTCGGCAGCTGCTAGTAGTGGACCTGCGACGTATAGTCTATAGGGTGAGCTACATCCTAGCTCAATAGGGAACAGAACACAATTGAACATATAAAATATAACTCACATGTATTCTATGATATGCATGCATGATGTGTCTATGCATTTATTGATTAAAAACAGTTAAAAACACTTCAATTACTGGTAGATTACTCATGTCTTTTAGTTAATCATGAATGATGCTGAGAAGGCCTAAAGCAAAACTTAAACTTCAACTTAAATAATCCCCGAGCAATATAGCATCGAGCCCCGAGCAGATACCCTTCATCGTCATCTATATAGACAGTTTAAATGTATTCACAGGAATACCAATAGTACCCAAGCCCCTTTCCCCTGGGGATTGGTGGCGGGGTTTCACATCTCATCAACACCCCTGGGGTGTGCTTACTCTGTACGGATAAGCCTCCGTACTGGCCTACGGATTAGCCGCCGTATCGGTCACGGATATCCTGCCGCGTCAGTCGTGGTTATCCCGCCACGTCGGTGGGGTAACCTATCAAACCTCAAATAACAAAAATATCGGTGCCTTACATATAGTTATTCACCGTGTAATTGTGCTATCTTATATCAGTTAGGCCTCATCAAGCATGATTCAATCATGGATACATCCCTGGGATGTATCCATTCACTTGCATCACACCTGATGCCTTTACTTCTTCACTTCATCATCCCCTGGGGATGGTTCATTTAAGTTCTCTTATGAATGTCACACACGCACACTTTTCATAATCATTGAGTAGTAAAAACATTTGAATTGAATTGATATCACTACATACATGCTCTTGTAAAATAAAGTACATGTTCAGGGTGTTCCCTACCTCAAGTCTTCACTTGATCAATGCATCAAGGTCCCACGTGACTCCTTGTGCACTAGTCCACACGTATCACCTATGGTACCATATCACAGGTGAAACACATCACAAAGGATGCAATAAAGAAGGTATAAGATCCCCCAAGAATCTTAAAGTCAAACCAAAAGTCAACATAGTTTACTACAGTCGATTAATCGAATTCCAAAATCGATTAATCGAATTTGATTCGATTAATCGATTTCCAAAATCGATTAATCGAAAGTCAATATCCATTAATCGAAGCAATTTCGATTAATCGAAATTCTCCTTTTCGCAAAGTCCATTCTCAGTTCGAACAGTCGAGTTTTCATTCGATTAATCGAATCCAATTTCGATTAATCGAAATTCTTCTTTTCGCAAAGCAAATTCAATTGCTCGAATATGAAGTTTTCATTCGACATTAATCCAATTTCGATTAATCGAAATCCTTCTTTTCGCAAAGTAGACCCTCAGTTCGAACAGTTGAGTTTCACAAGTTGATTAATCGATTCCAAATCGATTAATCGAAAACTAAAATCGATTAATTGAAATCCCATTTCGATTAGTCGATTTTTCCTCAAGTCATTTCCTTTAACCCCTGGGGTCCACTGGAGGTTCTCAGTCGATTAATCGATTCCCAAATCGATTAATCGAAATCCAAAGTCGATTAATCGAAATTCAATTCGATTAATCGAAATCGGGGTCCTCCGACCCTTCGACTTCCTGGCCAATTTCGATTAATCGAAACCCAATTTCGATTAATCGAATTATCGATTCGACCCTTTCTATTCTTCCCGATCTTTTTCCATACTTTTTCTTCTATTTTTCTAAGCCATTATCCTATGATTTAACCCACATTTTACTGCAACTTAACCCCTATAATCTATGCATCTTATTTACAAAAATTTTACCTTGATAGCTCTCAAGTTGATTTCAAATCTAGGGTTGGAAGGCAAGGGTTCCAGCTTTGGTTTCTAACGGATTCCTTGCGTCAAATCCGGCCTCTTTAATGCTTGAATCCTTCTTCCAATCACCCACAATAACTCCTCTCTTACTCCTCTCTCTTTCTCTCTCTTCTTTACTTCTCTCAACCACCAAAACATGAAAGTTAGGGTTTTCAACCCTTTTTATCTTATCTCTTTTCTCGGTGTGGAGCACATACACACTCATCAGTGTATGCCACTCTACACACTCCTCTATCTCTCCACTCTTCTACATTGGTTCACACATCACATTCGCTCATCTCACCATAAGTTTATCAATAAACTATCTCATGGTCAAACCTAGGACCAATCGAGCACGGATCCCGAGGTCCTCGTTTGACGTGCTTTTTCGGGTTATTACACTCTGGCTCTGGCTGTGGGTAAAAGGAGACCGAGAGCATGGGTGAAGACGAAGAAGATTAGGGCGCTTGGGTGCAATTTTGAGCTCTTATTTCTTTTAGCAGTTAATATTTGGCGCAAATTAATTTTTGGGTGCCTGAGGTCACAGGTTCGAACTCGCTTATATGGAAAAAGGGGATTAAAGTGGGCCGTTGTATCACCTAAACCACAGTTTCAGGCCATTGCATTGGTTAATTTCTTTACAACGGCCAGAAACTGTGGTTATTTGTAAGTGATTGGTGTTATTTATTCCCCATTTTCACATAGTGGGAATATGACTGTACGGGAGTATGGTAATGAATTTACAAGATTTTTGAGATTTGCACCGAAATTAGTGACCACAGAATTCATGAAGGCTAATAAGTTCGAAGAGGGCCTAAGGCCGAATGTGAGAGAAAGGATCTTCGTTTTCGAGCTAGCGACCTATGCAGAAGTGATAGGGAAAGCCATTGTCGCCGAAAGGGATATAGAAAGCATGTACAAAAGGAGGGACCAACAGAGTAGAGATAAAGTAACTCAAATGCAGTCATATGCCCACGAGCAGGCAACCGAGATACCAAGACTTTTGATGCCAGCAACCTCTCAACCTACTCAGGCTACGTATTCAAGACCTGTTACATCTACGCCTGTGGGGCCGAGACTATTGATGTCGGCACCTTGTCAGCCCACTCCGAACCTTCCTCGGGCTAGAACGTCGATAGTGCAGCAAACATCACACATTGCATCTGCCATACAGGTAGAGCCATGCTCGCGATGTGGGGGACCACACAGGAAAGAGGAGTGTTGGCGGGTCACAGGCGCTTGCTTCAAGTGTGGCCGAACAGGACATCGGATAAAGGAATGCCCCAAAGCAAACAAGGAGAACACGGCATAGGAATCTACTCAAGGGTCATGATAGATAACTTCTATTCTAAACCTAGTCATAGTGAAGTACCTTGACCGACATATAACATCTTTTTGTGATTATAACACACCCTAGCTCTATTATGTGGTTATATTATGTTTTAGATGGTGGGTCTTCCTAATGGTTAAGCTTTTTAAATAATTTTTTAAAAGAATTTGACATGATTTTGAGAGCTTTAGAATAGTGGGCACTTATTTTGGGGTGTTATAGATTGTAAATTCTCAGTACTTTGAAGGTTTACTCATAATGAATGATGGCATGGTTGCCATGCTTTGGTTTTTTTATATCATTTTGGTAGTAGAGGATTTTGTATAGATTTAATGGTAGATACATTACTATCAGTGTGCCTTTCTATTGCAGGGAGGATGAATTCGACTAGTCTTTGAGGTCAATGGTAGTCGTAATTGATTGATCATCTAGTTGTACCTAAATATGCTAAGATAGTGGGGGATATACAGAATAAGCTTTTCTGTGTGCGAGATAAAAAGTAAATTAAATAGTGATTGATAAATATGTTACAAGGATAATCATCAAAATAGTTGTGAGTATCACGATTGCAATAGTTATAGATTTATAGTATGGTGGTCACTACTGTGGTCAATATGGTGATAAATATTTCTGTGGTTGAGTTTTAAAACAAGGTTTAACTTACTTGAAGGAATTCCTTATAAATTGTGCTTAATTATGACTGAGTGGTGGCATGGCTGCCATGTTTAATTGTTCTTGTGTGTGTGAACGATTCTCTTGAGGCTAGCATTGTTAAGCTCATGTAGATAAGTTAGCGTCGTTATTGTTATGGCTGTTGTGCAACTATTGAATCATTGTTGATTAACCTTGATCTTTAACTCTTATTGGATGGTTGTTTTTATTATTTGAAGATGCCTAGTGTCAATTTACCTTGGTTCTTTTGTGGATGGTTGAATATTCTTTATAAATGTTCGTTGGTTTTGGCGATTGATGGTTTTAAATTTTGTCAGTTTGGTTCAATAATGCTTATTATTTGCTGATGCACATTGAAAATGAGAAATTATTGCAGGATCATGACTGTAACTTTCATTTTGATTATGGATGAATGTTTTAATTTTCATTTTGATGATCCTGATTTTTTAGATGCCTTAATAGCCTGCAAAGCTTATCGAATAGATGGATAACTTCTTTGTGGCTAAATATTCAGTTTACTAGTGGATATCTCATGTTCGGTGGGTGGTGTATATTTGCAGGCAAATCTGTCTTATGAATTTTCGAGGACGAAAATTCCTTTAAGGAGGGGAGAATGTAATGACCCTAATTATTTTTCGTTGACGTTGAGTCATTGACTATTGAGGAGAATATCACTTTATCTGTTCAAACCTGTGAGATATCCATACCTTTTCGATGTAGGCACATCAATTTTTCAGGATGAAAATTCTTTAAGGTGAGAAGAATGTAACATCCTAAAAATTTTAACATTTGAACAGTATGCCTCGATGTGCGTGCCCGACTAGTCACATACCCGACATTGTTAGTTAATTAAATAAATTATTTTGGGCTAGGTCTTAATTGAAAAAGGCTGATTTAGATTATGTGTGGGTCATTAGATGATTTCGTATTCACCAAGCTTCGATGTATTAGCTCTAGACCAAACCCGATTGATAAGTAGTTTGGGGTGGACAGGCCCTACACCAAATCAGAAGATCAATTTATTATAGATAACACCCTAACTAAGTATATCTGTTTCACTTAGAATCTAGTTATTTGAATAAGAACCAATACTCAAGGATAAGTGTATGTGCTTTACATAGGAAACAGCCCCCTTCTTATATAAAGTCAAAAGCTTCCTTTGGAAGCTACAACCGCTTACAAAATTTGGAGGTTTTAAGATTTTAGAGAGCTTAGAGAGAGAAAGAGAAGAGGAAGGAGCAAGCCCTTGGGTTTCGATCGATTTCCCCTTGTTTTCTTCTTCTTCTTCGATCAATCACTGAAAGGGAATGCCAATTTGACACTGCTGCGATCAAATGGCTTGAGAACGCGCTCTAACTTGGACGTGAGCACATGAATAGAGGAATCGATCTTTTTAAGGTGAGAAAATTTTATGTTAAGTTGTGATTTGTATTTAGATTAGTCTTTGGATAGCATGTGGGTGAAAAATTAGAAAAATATGGGTTAGATTTAAAGAAAAAAATGAGTTTGGGGAAGTTCAAACCCGAGTTTAGGCGAAATCTGACGAAACCGTTCGATCGAAATTAGTAATCGATCGAACGATTTTGTCAGGGGTGAAATCTGAAGGCTTCAAAATGAAACCGTTCAATCGACTATGAGAATCATTCGATAAATTTTGAAAACCGTTCGATGGATTTTGAAAACCGTTCGATTGAAATAAGTAATCGTTCAATAGATTTTGAAGATCGTTCGATCGATTTTGTCTGAGCATGCCGATACGGCTTTGGTATTTTGATTGTAACTTTCTACTCTGATCTCTAATTGCCATAATTCGTATGGTGTTGGAAAGAATACAGAAAGCTCTACAACTTTTATGAATTGAAAAACTTGTGAATCAACCATTTTAAAAGTCAAAATTGAGTGATTATTTGGATCAAGTTTTGAGTTAGCATGTTTTGACTGAATGCCTAAATGGCTTCGTTATTTTTGCCGTAACTTTCTATCTAGAACTTCGAATCACATGATTCTTGAGGCGTTAGAAAGTGAACAGCAATATCTACAATTTTTATGATTTGACTAACTCTTGAATCCAAAGTTTTGATGGTCAAACTTTGAGTGGAAAGTTCCATCAAACTCTAGGTTAGCACAAACTTTTCCATTTCCGCTTCATTTTGAGAAAACACTTATATATTTCTAAGTTGTTAGTGATTGGAGTTGATCTTTGATATGTCATCAGATATTTATGATATAGATTGAGGGCGAGAATCTATCGATAGGGCTTAACTTGGCTTAGCGCAACTTCAAGGTTAAGGTGGGGAAATTCCAATACACAATTACGTTTTTATTTGATTTCATAGATGCCTGATATGATCGAATGAAATGTGATTTGAATCATGATTTGGATTTGAAATTGTGAATTCTATTAGTTTTGAATATGATTTTTGAGCTTTGACTTTTGAACTCTGAATGTCATGAAGAACTTCGAATCTATGCTTTTAGAAGTGGAAATTTGATGTTTACTGAATTTGTTTACATTTATATTTTTGAAATGCTTTCGATCATAAAGAATTTATTTTCATCTGAGTTTTTGAATGCATTGGATAGTTGAATATGTATACGATCCTGAAAGTCATGTAAAAAAAATTGGATATGTAAACTATGTAAGTAAATAGAATATGTAAGCCTTGGCATAATGTGGACCGCTATGGGCGGATTATAAGTGTGTTGTGGATTGCTACGGGCGGATTATATGTCATTGTGGACCACTACGGGAAAATTATATGACATCGTGGATCGCTTTGGGGAGATTATATGTGCTTGCGGGGACCGCTATGGGTGGATTATGTGGTACCTTGTGGGCCGCTAGAGCGGAATCGAACCAGCACGGCGGCTAACTATGAATCGATCCGACATGGCGGTTAAACTCATAAATTGAACCAGCACGACGGGATATCCATGAATCGAACCAGCACGACGGCTAACCGTGAATCGAATTGGTACGGCAGTCTCCGTGAATCGAACTGGCTCTGCAGTCTCCGTGAATCGAACTGGCACGGCGGGATATCCGTGAATCGAACTGTATAAACTATGAGACAATATGTGAATCAAACTGGCATTGCTGTCTCCATGAATCGAATTGGCACGGCAGAATATCCGTGAATCAAATGGTGTAAGCTAAGTAAGAATGTGTAAGACATGTAAGCAAGCTAAGTAAGAATGTGTAAGACATGTGAATAAGCTAAGTAAGAATATGTCAGACATGTAAGTAAGTCAAGTACGAATGTATAAGACATGTAAGCAAGCTATATAAGAAAGATAAGACGTGTAAGTGAATATAATTTGAACTTAGTAAATTATGATAAGATGTGTAAGTGAATCAAACTTAGTAAATCAAGATAAGACGTGTAAGTGAAGGCAAGTGGACTCAGTAAATCAGAGATAAGAAAATGCTTTTGATGAGAACATGTCTTTGAAATCAGTTTCGGCTTTGATAAGAAAACGTCTTTGAAATTAGTTTGCCTTTGAAATCAGTTATGATTTTGTTAAGAAAATGTCTTTGAAATCAATTTTGATTTTGATAAGAAAATGTCTTTGAAATTGGTATGCATTCGAATTCTGTTTTGGTTTCAAATATGAAAATGTTTTGATCATGTCTTTGAATCTATGCATGTGATGAGATGTATATTGGTATTTGTTTTCTTCACTGCACTTAGATGTTAGCTCACCCCGACTATACGTCAGAAGTGTAGGCTTGAGGACGGCACAAACTTCATACTTGAAGAAAATGGGCTTCCGCATAAGGATTTGTACTCTGCTCTGGGATCGTAGATTTAGTGCATCGTAGACTTTGGTATGTTTGGGCTTGGTACATTCATGCTATTATACATGCATGGTATACTACTGTTGGTGATGGTTGGTCATCACTGGTGTTTATTTTGTTCTGTATATATTAGGTATTATAACTGGAGATTTTTATTCATGACATATATAACTTTGCTTTGATTTCTATATACATATGGATGTGCCAAGTATTCTGTATCAGATGGTGATCTACGATCTGGCGGTCTGAGTTTTTCCTTTTAGTATTTGGTGTAAGTTGAGAAAAAAAAATTGTCTCAAAATTTTAGGTTGGGAAAATTCGGGCTGTCACATTAAACTTCAAAAATTGATTTATATAATCATTTCAGCATGCAAATGTTCATTCTCAAATGTCGATGCTATGATAATTTCACTGTTGCTTATTCCAATTAAACTAATGATCCGATTCTTAGACCAGTCATTCATTTATGCCTAGAGTGTCGTATGTGCATGTGCCAATGCTTAAATCGTTTTATCGTCGGATTAATCTAAATCGGGAATCATCGGATCTCAAGTTTTGACTCAGTCCTCACCTTAGGTATACACTCAAATCAAAATCGCTCCAATGAATGGTTCAATTTTTCCACACATGTGAGAGAGAGTTACAGCACAAATAAAAAGGTCTCACATGATATACGAAACATGGTGCATCGAAAAATTAAAAGAAATCTCATGGTGAAAGATATTTGTATCCTAAGTATATTATACCAAGCACCATAGACATTGCGTTATCACTCTTCACAAGGCATTTACCACACATGATTGGATCAAGGTCTTTTTCAAGACTGTAACTGTGACAGCCCGGATTTCGGCACCCCGAAACCCGTGCCATCAGCACGATCATCTTGACCGTGCCCTTTAGCTAAGCACGGAACACTGGTATATCAAGCATCCAAAAAGTACTATAAATGAAATTGCGGAATTTAAATCTATATTAATTAACTTCCCAAAAGACAGTTCTACCCTCATGCCTCTGCAGGAATGGAGAACCGATCCGAACCATCGATGATAGCAATCATCACGGATGGTTCGTCCCAAAAGAATAATCCAAAACCCTATATACATGGTTTTAAACAAGATCAAGGCTTGACATACCAAGCCGTACAAAACCTCTCCAAAAATCTCCTCAAAGTAGCACAACGGAGTCCTCTAGAAGAAGTCTTCGGTAGGTGGATCTAACTGATCTCCAGTGCTGGATCTGACTCACCAGGGTCAACGTCCCCTGAAGTCTCTGCACCTGCTAGTAAAGGTCCTGTGACATATAGTCAAAAGGGTGAGCTACATCCTAGCTCAATAGGGAACAACACACTACTGAACATATAAATTATAACTCACATATATTCTATGATATTCATGCATGATGTGACTATGCAAAAGCTGATGAAAAACAGTTTTAAAAGAAACACATTTTACTGTTAATTTATACGTGTCTTTTAGTTATCATGAATAACACTGAATAGGCCTAAAGCAAAGAAAAACTTAACCTTTCAACTTAAGTAGTCCCCGAGCAATATAGCATCGAGCCCCGACGAGATACCCTTCGCCGTCATCTATATAGACAATTGTAAAAGTATTCCCTGGGAATACAAAATATAGTACCCAGGCCCCTCTCCCCTGGGGATTGGTGGCGGGGTTTCAATAGTCTCGACATCCCTGGGATGTCCTCAGACGATAAGCCTCCTGACCGCTCACGGATTCGCCACGTATCGGTCACGGATATTCTGCAGCGTCGATGTGGTTATCCGCCACGCCGGTGGGTACCCTATCAAACCTCAAATAACAAAAATATTGTGTGCTTTACATATAGTTATTCACCGTGTAAGAGTGCTATCTTATATCAGTTAGGCCTTATCAGACTTTATTCAATCTTGGATACATCCCTGGGATGTATCCATGTGTTTGCATCACACTTGATGCTCTTATTACTTCCTCATCCCCTGGGGATCTTTCCATTTTCATATAACTACTAATTCTCAATTGCTTGCATCGCACCGATGCCCTTATCATTTTCTCATCCCCTGGGGATCTCTCCTTTTCATAGACCTCATTGTTCTCAATTTCTCGCATCGCACCGATGCCTTTATCATTTTCTCATCCCCTGGGGATGTCTCATCCTTACATGCTTACTTGGTGTCACACACACACCCATATCTGATGAAAGTTTTATGATTTAAAACACTTGTATTTCACTGGTGTATTTCTCACACACACACACACATTTGGATCTTGTAGGGTTTTCACGAGGTTTTGTACAACTGAAACAGTTTTCACTTTAAATCTTATATCACTATTCACATTTTTCAAACACCTCAACTTACATTTTTAAACACACCTCTTTTTCCCCAAGTTTTAGAAATAACACGTTTAAATTGGATCTTGAGCAATGAAATACTTGAATAGAATTGAGTTCTAAAACATTGAATATCATTTGAGCAATAACATGGAATCAAATTTAATTCTAAAAACATTTGAATCAAGTCTATATCACTACATACATGCTCTTGTAAAATAAAGTACATGTTCAAGGTGTTCCCTACCTTAGGTCTCTATCGATTCAATGCATCAAGGTCCCACTCGGCTCCTTGTGCCCACTTTCATACGTATCACCTATGATACCATTAAACACACTCGAAACATCACAAAAGATGTAATGAATAAGTCTCAAGACCCCCCTAGAGTCTTGAAGTAAGAATCAAAAGTCAACAAAAACTAGGTCATTCGACTAGTCGAGTTCTTGGTTCGACTAGTCGAATCAACTCGACTAGTCGATTCTCAAAATCGATTAGTCGAGGTCCACTTCGATTAATCGATTCTCAAAATCGATTAGTCGAAATCCCCTGTTCTAACTGTCCAATTTTCACTTGAGTAATTGAACATACAAAATCGACTAATCGAGTCCAATTTGATTAGTCGAAATCCTTACTCGACTAGTCGAAATCCAATTTCGACTGGTCGATTTCCCTCAACCCATTTTTACTCCTCACTGGAGGCTCTCAGTCGACTAGTCGACACCCAACTCGACTAGTCGAAATTCAAAGTCGACTAATCGAAATTCAATTCGATTAGTCGAATTCGTGGTCATCTGACTTTTCAACTTCTTGGCGAATTTCGACTAGTCGAACCCCAATTTGATTAGTCGAAATCCCTTCGACCTTCTTTATCTTTTCTAGTTATTTTCTAAGCAATATTCTTACAATTTCCACCCATTTTAACCACAATTTACTCTATAAATCTACACCATTTATTTACAAGAATCTCACCTTAAATCAACCTCAAATTGATTAAAATGTAGGGTTGGAAGGTTAGGGTTTCCAGCTTTTGTCTGAACAGATCCTCCGCGTCGAATCCGGCGCTTTGATCGCAAGAAATCCCCTTCCAACAACTTGCAATAATCCTCACTAGCTCCTTTACTCCTCTCTCTCTCTCTCTTCTTTACTCCTCTCAACAACCAAATTATGAAAATTAGGGTTTTCAACCCTTTTTATCTTATCTCTCTTCTCGGTGTGGAGCACATACACACCCATCGGTGTATGTTACTCTACACACTCCTCTATCTCTCCACTCTTCTACACTGGTTCACACATCACATCCGCTCATCTCACCTTAAGTTCATCAATGAACTATCTCATGGTCAAACCTAAGACCAATCAGGCACGGATCCCGAGGTCCTCGTTTGACGTGATTTTTCGGGTTATTACATCCTCCCCACCTTGGGAATTTTCGTCCTCGAAAATCACCCAAAGGTGTGGTGGTCTGCACTCTCCCCCCCCCCCCCGCACACTCGGAGGTGAGGTGGTCTACCACTTAGCACACAAGCAAGTACATTTACATAGACAATTTATGAAACATATATAACAGTAACAAAAATAGTTACTGAAATGGGGACCACAACAGAAAAAAAAAAAAAAATGGTTCACCCCTATACAGAGAGATGTACCATGCACAAAAACACAAACAAACTACTGCAAAGCCGGCCCCACGTGGATCCAAGTCGAGCAGGTGAGTGAGCGGAGATTTGCCACGGGTGGCTGGATGGCTGGTGGCGGTAGCGGATGAGAAGTCTCTGTCGGCAGCGGCTGTGGAATCTCAGTCGCCTGCAGAGGTGGAATGGTAGTGGAAGTAGATGGTGGCTGCGTCGTCGTCGTCGTCATCGGTGGTGCCGGTGGAAGTAGAAGCACCGCATCATGTAATCGCTCCCCAAAGACCGGACCCTGATGAAAGGCTGTGGTGCCGGCGGGCCATTCCTCCTCCCCGGCCAGCATGGTCTGGTAGGTGTGGGGGTAGATAAACTTGGGGGGGGGAAAAATGAGGAAATCAATCCCTCTGTTCATCCTCTCGTTATTCGCTTCCATTCCGCCTCGAAGCGGGCCGAGCCTCCTCAATGGTGGTGTTGGTGGTCGGTGGTCTGACGTGAAGTAGAAGGGGTCGAGGTGGTGGTGGTGGAATGACCTGCAGTGCAGTGGTGGAACGACTGGGGTGGTACTGGGCCATCTACGGCACATGTGGTTATGTGGTGGAGGGGTGGTGGTGGGATTGCACATGCCTCGCGCCACCGGGTGGTGGTAAAGTCTTCTTCAGAGATTGTAACTCTGTTCCATTGGTGGGAGAATGGTTTCACCGGATCGGTGGTCGCCACCTCGTGGGGTGAGACAAAGATAGGCGGGTCGGATGAATATGTCTCTAGAATGCTAGAGATGATGCGCACGTGGGGCATCCCATCCCTAGCTCGAAGGTTGCCTTCATGAGCTTCCCTTGATGTACCTCATCCCTTCGAGGATGACCATGGTAACATCAAACCATCGGCCGTTATAGGCCGCAGAGGGCCTGTTGCACCAACTCAACACGCCGGTCTTTGGTAGAGGTTGGTGTGAAAAACAGAATCGAGCATCCACATATAATGTGGAAGGTCAACCCTCTTAGACGAGGTGCCCGATCCCTTTTTCCCCTTGGTCATGTCGGCAAGGATATCCTCGACATTGACCGGCTCTGGGAAGGGTGGTAGTAAGGTGGTCTCGGGTAGATAGTCCAAGTAGCACTCGACTGCTTCTTGGACATGACGACGTGTGATGAGGTATTCACGCCCTTCAATCGTGGTCTTCACCACGTCGTCAGTAGGGCCATCCTTGAGGCCCTGGTAAAATAACCTAACCAATCGCGGATAATAGAACTTCCGGATTGGTTTGAGGAGGAAGGTGAGACCGGCGTTGTTGAGGTAGTTTAGGGCCCAAATGGTCTCACCTTGGACCACATCTTTGTCAAAAAGAGTCTTGTCGAAATTGTGTTCGACTTCAAAGATCTTGGCCGCCCACCACTCAGTGGGTTGCTCAAGGTTGACGGGTGGTGGTGGAATAGGGCTTGCGTCATTTGAAGACGCGCTCGTCGACCCGGACGTAGTGTCCGATGTCGACGGTGAGGGTGTCCTCACAGGCGAAGGGGTTGGTGGTGGTGGTGCGGCATTCTTGCGCCGTACCGGCAGTTTTGAAGTTGCCCTCTTCGATGATAATCGAGTTTTAGGCGGCATTTTCGCTAAAATGCAAGAAAATAGGGTTTCTTATATGCAAAAATAATGAAGAAGAACAAAGATTAGGGTTTACCCAATTTGAGAAGGTGTGTGAAGTCAAATCCGGTCGAGAATGGCCGGAAATGGTGCAAACCCTAGGTAGTTGAATCGCCGGAGAAGAAGAAGAACCGGATGTCCAAAACTCAAAAATCGAATGGTTTGAAAAACCCCCCTTTCACATATATATAGTGGTTGGCTCGACTAGTCGAATTTCAAACTGAAAGGTACTCCCCGAATTCGATTAGTCGATTCTCCTAATTCGACTAGTCGGCTTCGATTTCGACTAGTCGAAATCCCATTTCGATTAGTCGAAATGATTAGGGTTCAAATTTCTAACTTTGGAGCCCACTGGAAGGACTCAGTCGACTAGTCGAAATCCGTTTCGATTAGTCGAAATTTTAACTTCGACTAGTCGAAATCTAATTCGACTAGTCGAAATCGTGTGCCCCCTATTTTATTTTTTTTTTTTATTTTTTTTTTTAAACTTCTACAACTCCCTCCATAACTCGATTAGTCGAATTCAAATTTCGACCAATCAATTTTCCCTTTATGTCCAATTCGGTTAGTCGATTTCCCTATTTCGATTAGTCGAATTGCCTACTTTCAGAAATTACTTTTAGACTCTTTAAGTAATTCGACTAGTCGAAATCAATTTTCGACTAGTCGAAATTGCAATTTCAACCGCGCGACCGCTCTCGCGGGGTAAAATTTCTCTATGGTTTCGAAGCTCGCGGGGTTGTGTCTTCAGTGCCTCGCGAGGTTCAATTTGACACTCGCGGGGTTGAAATGTCTCTAGCTCGCGAGGTTCACTTTTAAAACGCTCGCGGGGTTGGATTTACCCTTCGCGAGTTTCAAAAATACTTCTCGCCAGGTTAAAAATCTACGCATTGTTAGGTTAAAAATCTACGCCTCGCTAGGTTAAAATTGCACTTCGCGAGTTTGGAGTTCACACATCGCGAGGTTGGTTTTCGATTAGTCGAATTCACATTTCGACTAGTCGAAATTCCAAATTCGATTAGTCGAACCCTAGTTCGACTAGTCGAAATTTTCTAACTTATTCTTTTTGAACTCTGGCTCACTGGCATAGCCAGTCGATTAATCGATTTTGACTTTCGATTAGTCGAATTGTCAATTCGACTAGTCGAAATGTCTCAATTAATCGAATTTTCAAATTTTTTTATTTTCTCTAAATTTTTTTTATTTTCTCTAACTTCTCCTTCACTGGTTGATGCCAGTCGACCAGTCGGGCAAAACTCGACTAATCGAATCCTCAAATCGATTAAATCGATTTGGGAAATTCGATTAATCGGTTTCATTCCGACTCCTCGAATTGGCTATCTTCCTTTATACTTGATTTCTATTTGAAATTTAAACTATGAAACTATCCGAATTCTCATTAAAGACCTTTGGCCAATAGGTCATCATTAATCACCTGGACAGTTGAGAGTCCGCAAACAAGCTTGCGGTGTTACGACCTATACTATCTATACTATCCAAGTAACAAACAACATACAACAACAACATATACTATCCATAAGGTTGTCAACCCACAACAGTTTAATTCATGACTCGAAATAGGTGTCACTTGTCTAGGAACGAGATTTCACAGACACTCATTGTCTGATTCGGAAAGGCGGTAAGAGAATTAATCAAAGCGAGACAAAGCCATCACCAAGATGAGATAAAGCCATGATCAACATGAGGCAAAGCCATCAACAGATGAGATAAAGCCATCACCAAATAAGGTAAAGCCATCAGCAAATGAGATAAAGCCATCACCAACATGTGATAAAGCCATCACCAAAATGAGATAAAGCCATCATCACATGAGTACTTCTAAACCTTCCGTAACGAATCTTGAAATCCTCAAACTTTATGCCCTTAACCAGTTTTACGGTACACAATTTGCGTACCGATCCTACAGGAAGGGCAAAAGTGTGACACATTTTGGCTTTCATTTCAAGGAAATGATTACCAGTGATTTCTCTCGAGTTCTTACCATTTGGGTGCACCAGGATGGGGTCGTACATAACTACCTAGGCATACTTATTAGACTCTTCATGTCGCTCTCAACACACTCCCAATACTAACTAAATCTCCATATAGTGTATACGTACATCGATAATGAAAAGCAGGCGCAATGATATCCAAAATTTAAATTTTTCCTATCCTCTGTCAATTTCTTACCTGATTATCCTAGGTTATCCTAGATTCTCGGAAATACTTCCAGAGTAGAGTACAGTGATTAACAACCGAACCCGAGTTTGAAAAAAAAAAAAAAATGCATTTAGATACACCATAATCATGACTCCTGACCAATGAGTTACTTCAACTTTGTTACCCTCATTACTCATAATGTCAATTTAAATTCAATTGTGTACCACCTATCCGTAAGTAATTTCACCTACCCTACTGTGAAGATTTATTCTTGTCTAGTCTTTATATTGTCAGCTATTCAATTTATCCTTTGAAATTTAACTTCGTTTATGTCATAGAGGCGATTTAATCGGATGCACGTATGACGGTATCATGATATTCCTCAAGTGTCAAGAACAACTAAAATTTCTAATAGCATTCATCATCTAGAACTTTTAGGAAACATCTCGTTAATTGAAAATAAATTTATACCTTGGGAAACTTCATAAGTCATCTGGGCATTGTGCATTGTTGTTTCACTTGTAGGACCTTGATTCGTAGGGAGGGTCGGCTCAGAAGTAGACGTCAAAGTTAACTCCCTTTTACCTTTCGCTGGACAATCCTTGATGTAGTGTCCTTTCTCACCGCACTTAAAACATGTTCGCAAAACTAACCGACACTCCTCCGTCTGGTGGTGTTTCCCACAATGTGCACAGATATTCTTCGATGTAGATGTCGTTGCACCTTTTCCCAGTGCTGGACAATGTTTTATGAGGTGTCCCATTCGTCCACACTTGAAACATCCTCTCATGCCTCTCCTACAGTTCGATGTCTTGTGTCGTTTTCCACATCTTGAGCATGACTCAACTCTGTCGATGGAGAGATGTGAGTCGCCCTCTCAACTTTGTCGTGAGTAATGAGGTCAATCGAGCCATTTTGTTGATCACCGCCTCTAGTAATTGCCTATCCGCTCATCTTCTCTCGGTGCATTCACCTTGCTCTTTGCGTGGTGCCATTTCACACAAAATGAAACAGGTCTCAATTATAATGATCGTGGTCACCACGACCCTAACTTCCAACAAAATCTAAAACTTCACTTGACACTAGCCAACTTCTTTCACTATTCGTCACAATCATCAATCGTATCCTTGATAAGTAATCATTGAAATTCCATTGCCCAAGTCCCAAAACAAAACCTACGATCACGACTTGGGACTTCATGAACCTAAAGCCTAACGCTTCCACTCCGAGATAAGGTCCTAATTGACTCTCCTACACCCTAACAAAATTTCGTAATACTCTTTGGTCCCAACAAGTTCTAGACTTTGATATTGGTCACCTAGGTCGGCCTCTCCCTCCGAAGACACTAACGCTGCATTTGAAACTAAAGTTTAGATTAGCGAAGCTATGTTCGACGAACGAACCCTTGTCAATTGCTAAAAGAAAATAGCTTTGATACCAATCGGTCGGATTTCGCACTCAAACCCGTGCCATCAATACGATCATCTTGACCGTGCTTTAGCTAAGCACGGAACACCGTATATCAAGCATCCAAAAAGTACTATAAATGAAATTTGCGGAATTTAAATCTATATTAATTAACCTCCCAAACGACAGTTCCACCCTCATGCCTCTGCACGAATGGAGAACCGATCCCAACCATCGATGATAGCCATCACCACGGATGGTTCGTCCCAAAAGAATAATCCCAAACCCTATATACATGGTTTTAAACAAGATCAAGGCTTGACATACCAAGCCATAAAACCTCTCCAAAATCTCCTCAAAGTAGCACAACGAGTCCTCTAGAAGAAGTCTTGAGAGGTGGATCTAACTCGATCTCCAAAGGCCGGATCTCGACTCACCAGGTCAACGCCCTCAAGTCTCTGCACCTGCTAGTAAAGGTCCTGTGACATATAGTCAAAAGGGTGAGCTACATCCTAGCTCAATAGGGAACAACACACTACTGAACATATAAATTATAACTCACATATATTCTATGATATTCATGCATGATGTGACTATGCAAAAGCTGATGAAAAACAGTTTTAAAAGAAACACATTTTACTGTTAATTTATACGTGTCTTTTAGTTATCATGAATAACACTGAATAGGCCTAAAGCAAAGAAAAACTTAACCTTTCAACTTAAGTAGTCCCCGAGCAATATAGCATCGAGCCCCGACGAGATACCCTTCCATCTATATAGACAATTGTAAAGTATTCCTCGAATACAAAATATAGTACCCAGGCCCCTCTCCCCTGGGGATTGGTGGCGGGGTTTCAATAGTCTCGACATCCTGGATGTCCTCAGACGGATAAGCCTCCGTGACCGGCTCACGGATTCGCCACAGATCGGTCACGGATATTCTCGCCACGTGGTTATCCCGCCACGTCGGTGGGGTACCCTATCAAACCTCAAATAACAAAAATATTGTGTGCTTTACATATAGTTATTCACCGTGTAAGAGTGCTATCTTATATCAGTTAGGCCTTATCAGACTTTATTCAATCTTGGATACATCCCTGGGATGTATCCATGTGTTTGCATCACACTTGATGCTCTTATTACTTCCTCATCCCCTGGGGATCTTTCCATTTTCATATAACTACTAATTCTCAATTGCTTGCATCGCACCGATGCCCTTATCATTTTCTCATCCCCTGGGGATCTCTCCTTTTCATAGACCTCATTGTTCTCAATTTCTCGCATCATGCATGCCTTTATCATTTTCTCATCCACAGGATGTCTCATCCTTACATGCTTACTTGGTGTCACACACACCCATATCGATGAAAGTTTTATGATTTAAAACACTTGTATTTCATCGTATTTCTCACACACACACACATTTGGATCTTGTAGGGTTTTCATGAGGTTTTGTACAACTAAAACAGTTTTCACTTTAAATCTTATATCACTATTCACATTTTTCAAACACCTCAACTTACATTTTTTTAAACACACCTCTTTTTCCCCAAGTTTTAGAAATAACACGTTTAAATTGGATCTTGAGCAATGAAATACTTGAATAGAATTGAGTTCTAAAACATTGAATATCATTTGAGCAATAACATGGAATCAAATTTAATTCTAAAACATTTGAACTGAAGTCTATATCACTACATACATGCTCTTGTAAAATAAAGTACATGTTCAAGGTGTTCCCTACCTTAGGTCTCTATCGATTCAATGCATCAAGGTCCCACTCGGCTCCTTGTGCCCACTTTCATACGTATCACCTATGATACCATTAAACACACTCGAAACATCACAAAAGATGTAATGAATAAGTCTCAAGACCCCCCTAGAGTCTTGAAGTAAGAATCAAAAGTCAACAAAAACTAGGTCAGTCGACTAGTCGAGTTCCTGGTTCGACTAGTCGAATCAACTCGACTAGTCGATTCTCAAAATCGATTAGTCGAGGTCCAATTTCGATTAATCGATTCTCAAAATCGATTAGTCAAATCCTCTAATTCTAATTTTCACTTGAGTAATTGAACATACAAAATCGACTAATCGAGTCCAATTTGATTAGTCGAAATCCTTACTCGACTAGTGAAATCCAATTTCATTGGTCGATTTCCTCAACCCATTTTACTCCTCACGAGGCTCTCTCGACTAGTGCACCCAACTCGACTAGTCGAAATTCAAAGTCGACTAATCGAAATTCAATTCGATTAGTCAATTCGTGGTCATCGACTTTTCAACTTCTTGGCGAATTTCGACTAGTCGAACCCCAATTTCGATTAGTCGAAATCCCCAGATTCAGCCTTCTTTGGCTGTTCTTCCCCAATCTTTTCTAGTTATTTTCTAAGCAATATTCTTACAATTTCCACCCATTTTAACCACAATTTACTCTATAAATCTACACCATTTATTTACAAGAATCTCACCTTAAATCAACCTCAAATTGATTAAAATGTAGGGTTGGAAGGTTAGGGTTTCCAGCTTTTGTCTGAACAGATCCTCCGCGTCGAATCCGGCGCTTTGATCGCAAGAAATCCCCTTCCAACAACTTGCAATAATCCTCACTAGCTCCTTTACTCCTCTCTTTCTCTCTCTCTCTCTTCTTTACTCCTCTCAACAACCAAATTATGAAAATTAGGGTTTTCAACCCTTTTTATCTTATCTCTCTTCTCGGTGTGGAGCACATACACACCCATCGGTGTATGTTACTCTACACACTCCTCTATCTCTCCACTCTTCTACACTGGTTCACACATCACATCCGCTCATCTCACCTTAAGTTCATCAATGAACTATCTCATGGTCAAACCTAAGACCAATCAGGCACGGATCCCGAGGTCCTCGTTTGACGTGATTTTTCGGGTTATTACAGTAACGGGGCTCCGGTGAAGGTTAAGGAAGAAAGGGAAATTTGGGATCAAATTTCAATAAGAAATCGAAAAAAAAATACACAATTTGATTTTCTAACTTTGCACTCTTTCTTTCTCTGATTTTTCATAATTTCTCTTTCTTTTTGTCAACTTTTCTCCTTCTTTTCATTCCTTTTTTTTTTCTTTTTAATACCACCTTATATTTTTCACATGTTTCTCATTTCTCTACCTCTTGCACAAAGTTATATTTTTTTCTTTTTCTCTCCCCTTTTATTCACATATTTTTCTTCCATATGCTCCTTGCAAGTATTATTACCATGACTCTCCACTTTTTCTCTTGTTCTCATCCCTCTTTCCCAATTTCTCAAAGATTGAAGGGTGAAGTTTTGTATTTTATTTTTCAAACTGGTGTGATGTATGGTTAATATAGCTTAACATGGAATATTTAGGACAAAAAATTTTCAATCAAGACTCAAAGGGGTGCAAAAAGAAAAATCAATATGAGGTGATGCAATTTGGGCACAAATGAGCCAAGGATGGCCTTTGATATTTCCTTTCACGATGGTAATAATACCTATTTGTCTTGAATTTAAACACGTTGAGTTCTAGCACAATGATATAAAGCATGCGAAATAAACAAACCGAGATAAAATGTATGATATTTCAACAATTAAGCATGAATTTCAAAGATACTCCGAATTTATTTTAGCACTCTTCAAGAACGAGAAAAAAGTTCTAAAGCTCATGGGGTTTAGTCTTTCTTAGAATCCTAGAATTCTAAATTTAAACTAATCTTTTAATTTCCGGACCTAAGCATGGCGAAGGTGCAAAATTTTTTTTCTAAGCATAAATTTCAAATCAATCTTTAAATGTTCAAAATGGAGTTAATTATCCTAAACAATAGCAGTTTTAGCATAACATGAATATTTAAAATTAAAATTTTACATGCATAAGTGACTAAAGTTTGAAAACTACACAAAAAATAAACAACGATGATTTTTTTTTTTTTTCAAAAAAATGATATTGAAGGTGCATATAAAATGTGATTAGATATATACTGCAAAATTATGAATCACGCATTTGAGAACACCACCCTCAAAACTAAGTGGTGCTATGTCCTCATTACACAAAACCATAAATATTAAAACAATAATAGGACGATCAGAAAAAATATGATAATAAATCAGCACAAGCACCAACAATACTAGCTCAACATCCCTTTCGAAGGAGGAGGGGGCGGAGGAGGAGGGGGAAGAGCTAAGGTCACTCCCCCTTTCCCCTTTCTTTTTTTATTATTTATTTTTTATTTTATAAAACATGAAATGAAAATCTAGATAATTTACCTCCTTAATTGATCGATAGAGGTTAGTAAATCGATCGATTGAACAAAGTTGGACTCTGTCAATCGATTGAAATAAATCAATCAATTGAAGTAAACCAGTGAGAAAAATCTAACTCAGCTTTTTGTTCCTTGGTCAATCAACTAAATTTAAACAATCAATCGATTGAAATGGAGTAGAAGGCAGAGTTTAATAATTCAGGCCAAAATTCAGAGTCAACCGATTGATTCTGTGAAATCAATCGATTGACTAACAACCTATGTGCGATTTTCAGAGTTCGAGAAGAAAAACACAACAAAAAATTTTTATTTTTTTTTCCATAAAAATCATACTAATTAAATAAAAAGAAAATAAAATCCCTAAATCAATAATATAAACGGGCTTGGGTAGCCTCCCAAGAAGTGCTAAGTTTTTGTTTTGTAGTCTTCAGCCACACCACCCTCAAAACACAATAGGATTAAGGAAGACTCATTCATCTAGTTTGTTTTGGCTGCCCTTTCTAAGAATTAGGGGCTTGAGGCTTTGGGTGGGTGGATTTTCAACAAACCTATCCACCCCATAAACCATGAAATATTTGGTTCTAGCGTGTCGGCAATTTGAGAGCACTAAATAAATTATTATTTACAACCAATCGACTTGAGGGTTCGTCGAAGCATTATAAAAATGGGTCACTAGGCACATAAGGTGCCTCATATGTAATGCTTGACTGCTCAATCGATGTAAAATAAGGAATAATGTCCTCCTCAAGCAAATGATCTTTTGGTATTAGAGGAGTAACACAAATTGGTTGGCTATCCGCCGGTGTTTCAATCTTATGTGGGCCAACAACATCTTCCTTGTAATCTACCTCATGCCTACCCCAAAGGGTCATGGTCTCTACCTTAGGTTCATGGGCAGGGGTAGTTTCTCCTTTCAACCCCTGGTCTTGCAGGAAACTTATAGGTTGGCTAGGCAATGTATCTGCTCTCCTAGCCATGGCAGTGAACCACTGGTCCATTTGGGATTGGAGTTCTTTTAACATCTAATCTTGAAAATCATACCACATGGTTAATATTCAATTTTCAAAATCAGAACTCAATGGGGATTGTGAGTATTGTGGGTCAAACTGAGGTTGGCTTGAAATTTTTTGTATATAAGGCTAATTTAAATCACAACCCTGATTTAGTTCCCACCAATTAGGATCATTCTCCCCATACTCATCCCATGGGAATTGTGAGTATTGTGGGTCAAACTGAGGTTGCTCTGAGAAATTTTGCACATAAGGCTGATTTAATTCACAACCTTGATTTGGTTCTCACCAATTTTGATCATTCTCCCCATATTCATCCCATGGGGAATGCGAATATTGTGGGTCAAGCTGATGTTGGTCTGAAAATTTTTACAGATAAGAATGATTTATTCCACAACCCTGATTTGGTTCCCACCAATGACAATCATTCTCCCCATATTCATCCAAATTTGGACATGAAATCTCATAGTTAAACTCATCAAAAGATGGGGGCATCAAATTTATAGGAAACTTCATACCACATAATCAAAAATAAAAAAAATAAAAATACAAGTACAAAAATCTACCTAAATTTAGAAATAAAGGTGCGTAGCTTGGCCTCCCGCAAGTGTCTCCTTCGAAGCTTTGGTAGACTCGGACATCGATCTCCAAATCTGGCAACAAGTAAACTATAATTAGAAAATTACTAATAATAAAAAAAATAACTAAAAGGCAACAAACTAAGAAAAACCAGCAAATCCAAAAAATCTAAAATTTTAAAAATTCAAAATCAAAATCAATTTTAAATTTCAAAATTTTAAATTTTTAAATTTCAAAATTCAAATTCAAAATTCAAATTCAAATTAAAATTTAAATTTCAAAATTCAAAGTTAAAATTTAAATTTCTGATTCAAATTCAAAATTCAAAATTCAAAATTCAAATTCAAATTCAAATTTAAAATTTAAAATTCAAAATTTAAATTCAAATTTCAAAATTCAAATTCAAATTCAAATTTTAAATTCAAATTAAAAACTAAAAATTAAAAATTCAAATTTCAAATTCAAATTCAAATTTCAAAATTTTAAAATTCAAGATTTTAAATTTTCAAAATCTAAAAAGAAATCCTACAAATCCTATACAAGAAAAGAAAGAAAATCTAACAAATCCTAAATAAAACAATCCTACAAATCCTATAAAAGAAAAGAAAATCCTACAAATCCTATAAAACAAGAAAAGAAGGAAAGAAAATAGAATTATATCCTACCAATCCTACAGCTCCTACAAAAGAAAAAAGAGGAAAGAAAATCCTACAAATCCTAAAAAATCAAAATTTAAATTTCAAGATTCAAATTTCAATTTCAAATTTCAAATTCAAATTTCAAAATAAAAATCAAAATCAAAATTTGAAATTCAAATTTCAAATTTCAAAAACACCACAATTTTTATTTTTTTTTAACAAAACAAAACACTCCTAAAAATTAACAAAATTCTGACACTTTCCTGGCAACGGCGCCAAAAACTTGATCGATTTAAAATTATCCCCTTACAAGTGCATAAGATCTATTGAAGCACAGTAAAATCAAGGGTATCGAACTCACAGGGAAGCATGAATTTTAATTAATTTCTACAAGAGTCAAATAAATATAAGGAAGTACCAAAGGCAAGATCTTTGTTACAATAGAAATTAATAACTACACAAACACAAATAAAAAGATCTAAACAAAACTTATGCAAAGAAAATAATTATTAACTAAACAACAATGAAAAGATTATCAAAGAGTTCGCTAACCCTAGATTTGTAATTTTTCTACAATCAATCACACAATTTCATATCAAACCAATATACCATTATTTAATCTACAAGAAAAATGAATCATTAAAAGTGTGATTATTGATCCGGCATACCCTATCCAAACACTATGACTCATCCTACTACGGCATGAATCATGTGAAAGGCATAGCGTATCTCACATTCGAAATCACAATATTAAGAACCAATCATTTAACTATAAGAAAAATGAATCGTAAAGAGTGTGATTATTGATCCGGCATACCCTATTTAAACACTATGACTCATCCAACTACGACATGAATCATGCGAAAGGCATAACATATATCACATTCGAAATCACAGCATTAAGAACCAATCATACGGTGCCCTAGATTAGTCTATAAGATCAAATCTTGGTCGTCGATAATCAAGATCAATGGCTATAAATGAGCATTCAATGATTATATATTAAACGCACACTACTAGCCGAATGATTCAATAATTATAATAAGAAATTGTTGAAATGACAGTAAATCAGTTATTCATCTAGGGGTCGCTTCCTCCTTGAACGAAGAGTTTAACCGCTCATCCTTGATCCACACATAAGACACAAATTCGAAATCATCAAATACGTTCTTTAATTTATCAAATTCTCAAATCTTTTCGAAAAAGATCTAGAATCTTACAAAGCTTTGGTTTCTAATTACAAACTAATTATCAAAAGCTAAACAATAAACTAAAAAAAACTAAGGAGAAAACCAAAGAAAAATACTAAGAAAATTAGGCCCAAAAGGGACCAAGAGGCTCTCTAAAAGAGCACACCAAAACCCTTAACACTGCTTCGTTTATATAGGGCTCGGAGGGAAGAGTTTCCATATATAGGTCAATCGATTGAATTCCAGGATTTAATAGATTGAATTCAAAATATGAATTTTGACAAATTTATTTGAATTTGAAATCAATCGATTGATTTTCATATCTCAATCGATTGAGTTCAAATTCAAATCTAAGAGGGAAAAGAGTTGTCATCCAACTCAATCGATTGATTTCTAAATTTCAATCGATTGAGTCTGGCATGTGACACTCTCTTGCTTGTGGCTAGACCAATCAATTCTTTTCACAGATTTTGGTGATTTTGTTGGCTCCATGGTCTAATATTCTCATGTAGCCTTAATTATGTACTTTTATGCTCTTGTAAGATCTAACGGTCACGAACACCTGAAACTATTAAAACTAAATAACAGTCGTCAAATAGCCTTTATTGGATAGCCAAATATTGGTATTAGGGTGTGAAATATGATCATATTTTGATACAGATCAGCGACACTATCTGTATGGATAGACTTTCAAGATTTATACGGACCACAAGATTCTCAAGTATTTATTTTCTCAGAAAGATCTTAACTTGAGACAAAGACATTAGATGGAATATATGAAGGACTACGATTGTTTCATTAATTATCATCCGGGTAAAGAAAATGTGGTAGCTGACACTCTAAGTCAGAAATCTTTAGGATTGCTAACATGTCTAAAAGCTTGAAAGTTGCACGATAAAATTGCTCAGCTGGATGAGCGACTTGACAAAATTAGTGAGAGAGTATACCTAGCCAGTATGATGGTCAAGCCTTCCTTTATTGGCCGTATCATAAACAGGCAGCCCTTAGATCTCGAAGTTTCAAAGATTAAGGGACAGTTAGCCGAGGGCCCTAAACCAGAGTTTTCTATACACTTTAATGGGACCCTCCTTTTTTGAGATAGATTGTATATTCCTAACGTTGCAACCTTGCAGAACAAGATTCTCAAGGAGGCACACAAATCTGGATATTTGATGCACCCAAGAAGCACGAAAATATATCGAAACATTCAAAACTTTTATTAGAGGTTGAATATGAAGAGAGAGATTGCCGAATACGTCTTCAGGTGTTTGGTATGCCAGCAGATGAAAGTTGAGCGTCAGAAGCAAGCCGGTCTTTTACAGCCTTTATCAATTCTCGGGTGGAAGTGGGAGAACATTTCTATGGATTTCATGGCTGGACTCCCGAGAACTTCAAAGAAGCACAACACCACTTGAGTTATTATGGACCGATTGACTAAATCTGCGTACTTCCTACCTTTCAAAAATATCGATAGCGGAGACAAGCTAGCCGAGACATATCTAGAGGAAATAGTCAAGCTTCATGGAGTTCCTGTGAGCATTGTGTGAGACAGAGACAAAAAATTCACTTCTGATCAGTGGAAGAAATTTTAGGAAGAAATGGGTACGAGACTCGACTTCAATACAGCCTCCCATCTAGAGACAGACAGTCAAACTGAACGAGTTAATTAGATCGTAGAAGACATGCTTCGAGCCTCCATGTTAGACTTTCGAGGTAATTGGGATGACCACCTCCCTTTGATCAAGTTTTCCAATAATAATAGCTTTCAGACAAGCATCGAAAAGTCGCCTTTTGAAGCTCTTTATGGCTGAAGTTGTAGGATGCCTCTTAATTGGGACGAGGTTGGTGAAAGAAAAATGTTTGGGCCAAAACTCGTAGAAACCACCACCGACAAGGTTAGAGTCATCCGCCTGAGGTTGAAGGAAGCTCAGGACCGTCAGAAAGCCTACACTGATAGTAGAAGACACTTGATAGAATTTGAGGTTGGTGATTTAGTTTTCATCCGGGTGTCACCAACTAAGGGAATCATGCATTTTGGAATGCAGGGAAAGCTAAGTCTGAGATACGTGGGGCCCTTCATTATCACTAATCACATCAGCGAGGTAGCATATCGAATTTCACTTCCGAAACACTTCGTCGGTATACATAATGTGTTCCATGTGTCTATATTGCGCAAATATCTATTCGATCCATCTCATGTCCTTGATATCGAGCCGACTGAAGTTAGGGATGATCTGACCATCATAGAGAAGCTCGTTTGCATCATAGATCGAAAAGAGAAGCTCATCAAGGGTAAATCCGTTCACTTCGTCAAAGTACAGTGACAACATCATTCATCGAACGAATCCACTTGGGAACTAGAAGCCGAGACTTTGGAGAAGTACCTGGAGCTTATCACTATAGGTACGAAATTTTTTAGGACGAAAATATTATATGGGGGAGAGTGTAACAACCCTGTTTTTAGTGCACTTAAATTTGTGGTGCTGGATGTGTTTTGCACCATGCCTAGTGTTAACGCCCCACACAGAATATTCTTATTTTATTTTAAAGGTGTTAGATGTGTGTTTATACTAAATTTGGTGGTAGCACTCCACACTGGAACCTATCCCATTTGAGAAATCCTTATGTAAGTTTAAAGTACGCACGACTCCTCATTCTACTCTTCTTAAAAACCCTAGCCATCTCATTCTTTTCTTCTTCTTAAGAAAACCCTAGCCATAAATATCTTCTTCTCCACCCATCTCCTCTCTAAACATCTTGATCTTTTCTGCTAAAACTATTGTGTATTCTTTCATAAGAACTACCGTAGTTTATTTTCTGCCATCAAGATTGAGGAGAACGAATAAAGTGAAATCATAGACAGACCATCGTGTGGATGCTGATCTCTATCCCCTTAATCGTCGTCGATCTCCCGAATCACGCTTCAAGAGGTGGGTACCCGCTAATCCATCTCATCCTTCTCAGATCCCGTCACGTAGGATACGTTAGATCGTGTATCGGCAGGCCAATAAATGAACCTAGATTTATTTTCCTATAAAAACTGCTTTTAAGATTGATACAATGGTTGATCCTTATTTTAATATAATTTTTATGAATTTTTCAAATATATTTTTGGTTTATTTCATAACCCAGATCTCTTCTGAATTTGCAACAGTCAATCAATCGATTTACACTATCGATTAATCGATTAGTTCAAAATCACAGCCAGAAACTTTATATAGTCGATCAATCGACTTATATTAATATTAGTTTTACCTTGAAACTTCACTTGCACGACCAAAACTCCATGTACTCTAATTTCTTGATGTTTCGATCGATGGTCGTGATGCACTCCACTTTAAATTATACTACCCCTTTTTATTTGAGTATTTAATTATAGTATACTATATATGTATCATTTTATCGCTTCAAATGTGACCACTTTGATAACACGAAGTGTTAGAAATTCAATACCTCGTAAAAATTGAACTCTGACCTTCAAGTTATTGAAATCACACTTATAACCATATTTTATAATTATATTGGTGTGTTATGTAAATAAATATAAGTATAAATATAATCAAAATTTAAGTAAAATCATTCTGTATGTGTGTTACTTTTGTGCTTACATTCTGATCAAGTTATACGAGCTAAGGATATGTTAGATCATGTGTATGAGAGTTTATGTGATTATGCCTATGTTTAGGCGTGATGATTCGTTGAGATGGTATCAAAGCGAGGAATATATCGTATTCGCATGCCTTACAACTTATAATAGAATGGGACCCATGACGAGTCGGGTGAGTGCGAATTTAGTGTACTGTCAAGACCTAAAAAGTACCACTTTTCACCCCTTCACTTAATCTCTGTTAGATCCTTAGTCATTTAATAAATGACTGTTAAGACAATTTTGTAGGTAATAAGCAGAAGCTGCAAATAAGTCCCTAACCATGCCATGAAGTCTATTGTTGTCCCAGAAGTTCCTCAAAAGAAAGAAGGTTGAACCAAGACAGAGAATTGGCAGCATCATAGGCACAGCAAAGCAGAAACAAGTCAAGAAGAATGCCTCGCACAGATGTCGCAGGGCTCAATTGAACCAAAAAGAATGCTTCGCGCAGTTGTCGCGGGCTTCTGAAGGGAGCACACCAACTGGCCTCGCAGTCTTCCCACCGTTCTCATGTGGTTTGATGACAGAAGGAATTGAAAAGCAGACTTCGCACAGTTCTCGTGAGGCTCAGTCATAAGCAGTCGCGAAGCACTCACGCAGTCTCGTGCAGCTCAAAAGAGGAGCCGTTAATCTTTGCGCGATTCACTAAGGAGAGAGATCTCCAGGTATTCCTGCGCACAGCTGTCGCACAGTGGCTGCAGGATACAGACCTTCAGGGAACTGCTCATGCGATCTAGAAGCCCATGCACCTTGCTTCTTCACGAGGACCCCCGCGGGATTCACCAAGAAATGAACTGCGCGCGTAATACCCGCGCCATTCAAATGGAAAGTGCAATCCCGCGACGGCTAGAGCATCCCAGCGATGACCAAAGTACCAATCCCGCGACGGTAAGAGCTTCAAGTCAAACCAACCCCGTGATGCCAATTCTATCACTCGATAAGACCTAGAAAGCCTTTCTACCTAGCAAGGCTCGGGTTCTTAACTTCTCCCCCACTTCTGTAGGGGCAATCTGGGAACTTTCAGCACTAAGGCACGCACTCCAATGCTCCAATCTCCGTGTACACGCCTCGAGGCATCCAAGGAATAGAAATGGGCCACGATAGCATTGATAAATTAGGATTTTCCTAACCCTAATTCTCAAAGAGTTGACTGCTATATAAGCCTAAGCCTAGCTTGGGTTTAAAGGACTCGTCTTCTGTACTCCTTCTTGAAACCAACTGTAGAATTACAGTAGGCTAAGGTTAGGGTTTAGGCAGTTTCTTTTTCCTTTTTTCTTCTCTCCATAGTTCATCACTTGCTAGCTATGCCTTTGTATGTCTATATGGAATAGTTTTAATAGATTTTATAATAGGATTTTATGCATGTATGAGACTGGTGTTTTGTGAGTTGTTCTGTACAAGGTTGCTGCCTTGAGGTCCTCCATTGCTAAGTTGTATTGTAAGCAATGGAGGATTGTTTTTAAGGTTTTATTTAGATCTAAGTGACCTGTGTGTCTAGGTTAGGCACATTGCAGGCCTAGCCCCACCACAGGATCCACTAAATCTGAATCCCCATGGGAGCTTGTGCTGGTAGCCTTGTGAACATGGTGGTGGCAGCAATGTTCTTGTTCTGTCTTAGACCTCTGTGAGGAGGATAGCCTCTGTGTATAGTCTGTGACCATTCAAGTGGACAGGTTATAGCCCTCTAGGGTGAGGCCGATCCACAGATCTAAGACAGATCCTTCTTCTCTGCACTTGTGCTTGTAGCCTTGTGAGAGATTGTGCAGAGACAGACTCTCCCGTATTTGTATAGACCTACCATTAGATGGCAGATCTGATCTAGCTGTAGAGATTGTAGGCTTATGACTGGATCACTGCTGTCTTTCTAAAGTAGTGAACAACTAAGCTTCAAAGCTAGTACTCAAACTCTTGCTGGTTTTGTGTGTCCAAGCTAGTGCACATTGCAGGCCTAGCCCCATACAAAGAACTTTAGAGGTTGAGGTTCCTATGGATTCTTGAGCTGGTAGCCTAGAAGAAGTAGTGCCTACAATGATAAACTTGTTCTGACCCATCTCTAGATTGTGGTTCCCGTATTGGATAGTCTGTGACCATTTAAGTGGATAGGTTATAGCCATAAGGGATTGGATCATGGCACAGGGGTGAGTTGGATCCTTTCTCCTCTTTGGTGATAATGTATCCATTGGACAGGATTTCTATAGCAGCAGATCTGAGTCTGAGTTATAAGACCCATTAGATCTGTACCTAGTAACTTACTTCTCACCCTTTTATATTTATTTTCTCACCCTCCATCATTCTTCCCAACCATTTCTGTAGTTTAGGCATTAGGTTACCTCAGGATTTAGAAAATAGTGACCTTAAATCCCCTTCCATTTAGGATTGCCAGATCTGGAGGGCCTACTAAAGATAGCTCCCTTGGAGCTTTAGATCAACTTTCCCTGTGGGACAAACTCTTACTTATTAAAACTTACTATAACAGGCCCTGTATCTTGCAGGACTGTGTATTTTTAAGCTTGTTGCTCCGTAGTTTTCAATCCACCTTTGATTTATTTTCACTAACCCCATTCTTATCACTGTCTCCAATAAAGTCAGTAGCAAGCACTTAAAATACCTTAACAAGTTTTTGGCGCCGCTGTCGGGGAATCTTGATCTATTAGTAGACCCTAGATTTTTTTTGTATTCTTTATTCTTTGGTAGTTGTGCTTGTGAATAATTGATACTGCTAATTTACATTTGGAAATTTTCTTGCAGATCTGGACAGTAGCAGAGAAGGAGAGTAGAATTACACTGGGATTCTAGCTACCTCTATTTGCACTTCTCTAACCCTCAAAATCTCAGTTTATTTCTCCTTTGAAAATTCCATAGTAGTTGATTAGGATACTTGTAATTTTGTTAAGTGCAATGTGTTTGCGAGTAGTCTTCCCTGCTGTTGGTGTGTGTGCATGTTAGGAAGGAGATCCCTCAGTCCAACATAAGAGCCTCCTAACCCTGAGATAGAAAGGGGCAGAAGACCAAGAAGGCCCAGACACACCACAGTAGAGCCCCCTACTGAAATTGAGACAGCAGTTATGGGTGAAGAGCAACCCAGAACATTGAAGGAATTAAATGCTCCTGATGATTATAATTCCCCATTCAGCTGTAGACTTCTCTTTCTTTTTCTCTTTTTATTTTTATTCAATATTTTTATGATTTTTTATGATGAACTGCCACACAAATACCATTAATACGCTGTTGTTCATAAGTTGCTTTTCGTCACCTTCCACAGAATGTTGGACCATTCTCACTATCTTTAACTCCTTCTCCTTTACCTTCTGAATTCTCAGAGTGATGGTGAGGTTGAATTAGGTTATGAGGTTATGGTGCAAGTATTCTTGTATTTGTCAAAGAAAAGTAGGATTTTTAAGGCTCAACTAGTGTATGCAAAAGGGCAGCTTTTAAAAGGTTGGATATTTAGGCTCAAACTGTCTAAATGAAGGCCCTAGATCATTTCCTTAGTATCATGAGTGCTGTCAATCAGTTTTGATTTGGAGATGCCTAACTAGCTCCAGGTATTCCTGCGCGCAGCTGTTGCGCAGTGGCCACAAGACACAGACTTTCAGGGAACTGCTCGCGCGATCCAGAAGCCCATGCACCTTGCTTCTTCGCGAGGATCCCCGTGGGATTCACCAAGGAATGAACTGCGCGTGCAATACCCACACCATTCAAATGGAAAGAGCAATCCCGCGACGACCAGAGTATCCCCGTGATGACCAAAGTACCAATCCCGTGACAGCAAGAGCTTCAAGTCAAACCAACCTCGCGATGCCAATTCTATCACGTGATAAGACCTGGAAAGCCTTTCTACTTAGCGAGGCTCAGGCTCTTAACTTCTCCCCCACTTCTGTAGGGGCAATCTAGGAACTTCTAGCACTAGGGCACGTACTCCAATGCTCTAATCTTCGTGCACACGCTCCGAGGCATCCAAAGAACATAAATGGGCCACGATAGCATTGATAAATTAGGATTTTCCTAACCCTAATTCTCAGAGAGCTGACTGCTATATAAGCCTATGCCTAGCTTAGGTTTAAAGGACTCGTCTTCTGTACTCCTTGAAACCAACTGTAGAATTGCAGTAGGCTAAGGTTAGGATTTAGGTAGTTTCTTTTTCCTTTTTTCTTCTCTCCATAGTCTAGCACTTGCTAGCTATGCCTTTGTACGTCTATATGGAATAGTTTTAATGGATTTTATAATAAGATTTTATGCATGTATAGGACTGGTGTTTTGTGAGTTGTTCTGTATAAGGTTGCTGCCTTGAGGTCCTCCATTGCTAAGTTGTATTGTAAGCAATGGAGGATTGTTTTTAAGGTTTTATTTAGATCTAAGTGACCTGTGTGTCCAGGTTAGGCACATTGCAGGCCTAGCCCCACCACAGGATCCACTAAATCTGAATCCCCATGGGAGCTTGTGCTGGTAGCCTTGTGAACATGGTGGTGGCAGCAATGTTCTTGTTCTGTCTTAGACCTCTGTGCGAAGGATAGCCTATGTGGATAGTCTGTGACCATTCAAGTGGACAGGTTATAGCCCTAGGGTGAGGCAAATCCACAGATCTAAGACAGATCCTTCTTCTCTGCACTTGTGCTTGTAGCCTTGTGAGAGATTGTGCAAAGACAGACTCCCCCGTATTTGTATAGACCCACCATCAGATGGCAGATCTGATCTGACTGTAGAGATTGTAAGCTTGTGACTGGATCACTGCTGTCTTTCTAAAGCAGTGAACAACTAAACTTTAAAGCTAGTACTCAAACTCTTGTTGGTTCTGTGTGTCCAGGCTAGTGCACATTGCAGGCCTAGCCCCACACATAGAACTTTAGAGGTTGAGGTTCCTATGGATTCTTGAGCTGGTAGCCTAAAAGAAGTAGTGCCTATAATGATAAACTTGTTCTAACCCATCTCTGGATTGTGATTCCCCTATTGGATAGTCTATGTCCATTTAAGTGGACAGGTTATAGCCATAAGGGATTGGATCTTGGCACAGGGGTGACTTGGATCATTTCTCCTCTTTGGTGATAATGTAGCCATTGGACAGGATTTCTATAGCAGCAGATCTGAGTTTGAGTTATAAGACCCATCAGATCTGTACCTAGTATCTTACTTCTCACCCTTTTATATTTATTTTCTCACACTCCATCATTCTTCTCAACCATTTCTGTAGTTTAGGCATTAGGTTACCTCAGGATTTAGAAAATAGTGACCTTAAATCCCCTTCCATTTAGGATTGCCAGATCTGTAGCCAGATCTGGAGGGCCTACTAAAGATAGCTCCCTTGGAGCTTTAGATCAACTTTCCCTGTGGGACAAACTCTTACTTATTAAAACTTGCTACAACAGGCCCTGTATCTTGTAGGACTGTGTATTTTTAAGCTTGCTGCTCCGTAGTTTTCAATCCACCTTTGATTTATTTTCACTAACCCCATTCTTATCACTGTCTCCAATAATGTCAGTAGCAAGCACTTAAAATACCTTAACAAGTTTTTAGCGCTGCTGTCGGGGAATCTTGATCTATTAGTAGACCCTAGATTTTTTTTGTATTCTTTATTCTTTGGTAGTTGTGCTTGTGAATAATTGATACTGCTGATTTACATTTAGAAATTTTCTTGCAGATCTGGACAGTAGCAGAGAAGGAGAGTAGAATTGTACTAGGAGTCTAGCTACCTCTGTTTGCACTTCTCTAACCCTCAAAACCTCAGTTTATTTCTCCTTTGAAAATTCCATAGCAGTTGATTAGGATAGTTGTAATTTTGTTAAGTGCAATGTGTCTGCGAGTAGTCTTCCCTGTTGTTGGTGTGTGTGCATGTTAGGAAGGAGATCTCTCAGTCCTAGATTAGAGCCTCCTAACCTTGAGATAGAAAGGGGCAGAATACCAAGAAGGCCCAGAGACACCACAGTCAAGCCCCCTACTGAAATTAAGACAGCAGTTATGGTTGAAGAGCAACCCAAAACATTGAAGGAATTGAATGCTCCTGATGATTATAATTCTCCATTCAGCATTCAATTCCCAGATGTTCAGAGAAACTATGAGATTAAAACCTCCATCATCCAAATGCTTCCCTCTTTCCATAGGCTTAGCAAGGAAGACCCTTACAACACACTGACCAATTTTCGGCCCTGTGCACAACATTTTCCATTACTGGTTTGGGACCAGAAGCCACTAGGTTAAGGCTCTTTCCTTTCTCCCTAAAGGACAGGGCCAGCACCTGGTTAGCTACTCTCCCAAACAACAGCATCACTTCTTGGAAAGACCTATAGACAAGATTTCAAACCAAATTTTACCTAGAGACCAAAACCAGCCAGTTGAGGAAAGCAATACTTGCTTTTGCCCAATCCCCAACTGAGGATTTTAATCAATCCTGGGACAGATTTAAGGAGATGCTCAAACAATGTCCCGACCACAAGAAACCTGACTGGCAGCTTGTCCAGAGCTTCTATAATGGGATTGATGAGAAAAGTAGAGACATGGTAGATGCCTCTTGTGGTAGAACGTACATGCATAAAACAGCTGATGAGGTATGGGACTTGTTCGAGGTTATCAGTGAGAATGCTTTCCAAAAGGTGTCCGCATCAAGAACTATTCAAGAGCCTTCTCCTAAGCTGGGGCTTGCTGAAACTTCTAAAGGAAAGATGTATGAAGTTAGGGGAAATGATGACCTGAGAATGCAGATGGCCAATCTTTCTGATAAGTTTGATAAACTTTTAACTGTGGTGCAGCCCAGATTGGCTGCACAAGTGATGGAAGCATGTCTGATATGCCAATCTTCACAACACACAGTGGAAGGGTGTCCATCTGCAGGGCAATATCCTGCGTATGTGATGGAACAAGCTGCTGTTGCCCAATCATTTGGCCTGCAACAATCTGGTGGCTACAACAAATAGCCATTTGGATACCAGCACCAAAATGCCGGTTACCAATGGAGAGACCGCCCATATTTGAGGTCGAGACAAGATAATTATATGCAGCCACAACAGATGTTGGCCTTACCTTAAAGGCCACAGCAGTAATTTAACCAGGGATATGCCTCAAGGTCAAATTTCCAACATCAGCAGCAGCCCCAGCAGCAAAATCAGTTGGTATTTCCTCCGCCTTAGCCCTGAAATGCTTCTTTTGAGGATCAGGTTTTGACCTCATTGCAAAGCCTTGGACCCTTGACTCAGACTGTGACTTCTCACAGTCAAAGCATAAAGAAAATAGAAGAGCAGCTAGGCCAAATAGCTAATGCCTTGGCCAAAAGAGAAGAGGGCAGGTTGCCAAGCCAGCCAGTGGCCAACCCCAAGGGCCAATATTCGATTGGAGAAGGTTCCTCAAGTTTTGAGGGAGCTAGTGCCATCACAACCCTGAGGTCTAGCAGGCTGGTAGACAACCACGTGGGAAAGGAACAAGGAGAGGTCATTCACAAAGAACTATCGAGCGAAAGTGAAAAGGACTTTGTTAGAGCACATAGTCAAGAATTGCCTACTACCCTGCAATAAGGAAAAAATAAAGAGGCTTTTGTTGAGCCTCAGCAGGAAATAAAAGATGAAAAAAGAAAAAAATAAAAGTTCAGTCATAGGCTTGCAGCTGAGGAACCAGCAGTACCTCAGTTGCCATTTCCTCAGGCTTTGAGTGGCCCTACCCCTTTTGATAAAGGGAATGCATAGATAGAGGAAATGATGGAGACCTTTAAGCAGGTAAAAATCAATTTGCCCCTGCTTGATGCAATCCGACAGGTCCCAGCCTATGCAAAATTTCTGAAAGACCTTTGTAGTCAGAAAAGGAAAGCTAGAGGCCATTTTTCCAAAAAGGTCTTTGCAACTGATACAGTTAATTCTGTATTAAACATGACAATGCCAGAGAAGTTGCAATACCTAGGGATACCCACTATTCCCTTCATAATTGGAGACCACACAATTGGAAGGGCCCTTCTAGACCTTGGAGCCAGTGTTAACCTGTTACCATACAGTGTGTATCAGCAGCTAGGTTTTGGGGAGCTAAAACCCACCCCCATTATGTTGTTAATGGCTGAAAGGTCTGAAAGGAGATCCATGGGAGTGGTCAAGGATGTCTTAGTAGGGGTGGACAAGTTCTTCTACCCTGCAGACTTTCTTGTTTTGGACATGGGCTGCAACAAGAGTACATCCCCTATACCTGTCATTTTGGGCAGGCCATTCTTGGCTATTGCCAATGCATGCATTCAATGCAGGTCTGGGATCATGGAGGTAACTTTTGGTCATATGAAGGTTGAGCTTAATGTGTATAACAGTACAAAGTACCATCAGCTGGACAATGAGGACTGCTTTGCAGTGGATGTACTAAAAGAAGTTGTTGAAGAAGAATTGCCTACTCTGCTGGAGTGGGGAAACATTGTCACAAGTTTAACTAAAGTTTGGAACATGGTAGAGGAAGGAAGCCCAACTATAATGCCAGAAGACATGCCCACATTGAAGTCTTCTGTGGGCTTAGTGCGGCATTCCTTTTGGAAACCTACATTACTGTCCCTTCCTCAAACTAACAAACCACCAATCCTGCCATCCATCCAACAAGCCCCTGGTCTGGAACTCAAGAAGCTTCCAGAAGCATTGAAATATGTTTTCTTTTAGAAAGATGAAAAACTTTCGGTAATTATCTCCTTTCTTACCAATGAGTAAGAGGAGGAATTACTAACAATCTTGAGGAAGCATAAAAAGGCAATTGGCTGGACCATTGCTGATCTAGGAGGGATAGATGCATCAATCTGTATGCATAGGATCCATTTGGAGGAGGACTCAACACTCTCCAGGGAAATGCAGAGGAAGTTGAATCGTCACATGCAGGAAGTGGTTCTAAAAGAAATCATTAAATTGCTAGATGCTGGGGTGATTTATCCCATTTCTGATTCTGAATGGGTGGCACCTATCCAGGTGGTGCCCAAGAAATCTGGCATAACAGTTATCACAACTGAGTCTGGAGAGCTGAGACTAGCCATGGAGACCACTGGCTAGAGAGTTTGCATCGATTATCGAAAGCTCAACTCTAAGACCAGAAAAGACCACTTCCCTCTCCCCTTTATTGATCAAATTTTGGATAAGTTGGCTGGAAAAGCTTTTTACTATTTTCTTTATGGTTACTCAGGGTACAACCAGATCCCTGTGCACCCTCTTGATCAAGAGAAAACTACATTTACTTGTCCTTTTGGCACTTTTTCTTATCGAAGGATGACTTTTGGGTTGTGTAATGCCCCAGCCACTTTTCAGAGGTGTATGTATGCCATATTCTCTGATATGATTGAAAAATTGTGATAACCCGAATTTTGGCACCCCGAAACCTGTGCCATCAGCACGATCCTCTAGACCGTGCCCCAAAACTTAGCACGGAACATTGGTATAACAAACACAATTTAACAAATAAAGCAATTAATTTCATTAAAGCGGAAAAACGTTAATATGCCCAACTGGCATATGCAAAAGACAGTTCTACTTTCATGCCACTACATGAACAGAGAACCGACCCGAACCATCGGTGATAATCAGATCACCCCAGATGGTTCGCCAAAAGAATAATCTAATTTAATTATATTGTTTCAAAAATAAAGGCTTGACATACCAAGCCGCACTAATCTGCTCACAAAACTGACTCTCTATCAAAGTGCACAACAGAGTCACCTAAAAGAAGTCCTCGGGAGGAGGCTCCAACTCGTCTCTAGGTACGTAATCCGAATCACCCGGATCCACGTCCCTTGAAGCCTCCGCTGCTGCTATCAGTGGACCTGCGACGTATAGTCTAAAGGGGTGAGCTACATCCTAGCTCAATAGGGAATAACACAATGAACATATAAATCAAAACTCACATATAATCCATGATATTCAAAGCATGATGAATCTATGCAGTTGCTAGAAAACCAATTAAAAGCAGATGATTTACACTCAATTTACTGGTAAGTTGCATGTATTACATTACTATTGATTTAATCATGAATGACACTGAACAGGCCTAAAGCAAAACTTAAATCTTCAACTTAAGTAATCCCCGAGCAATATAGCATCGAGCCCCGATGAGATACCCTTCATCGTCATCTAATTAGACAGTTGTAAAAAAATGTATTCCCTGGGAATACGACCCAAGCCCCTTTCTCACTAGGTGGCGGGGTTAAATATCACACAACATCCTTGGGATGTACTTACGGTTACGGATAAACCTCCGTGCTGGTGTACGGATTCGTTGCCGTACCGGTCACGAATATCCTGCCGCGTCAGTCGTGGGTATCCTGCCACGTCGGTGGGGTATCCTCTAAACCTCAAATAACAAAAATATCATGTGCATTACATATAGTTGTTCACCGTCTAAGTGTGCTATCTTATATCAGTTAGGCCTCAACAGTAATTATTTAATCCTATGTATACATCCCTGGGATGTATACATACCCGCATCACACCTGATGCATTTATTACTTCCTCATCTTCTGGGGATGTCTCAATCTCATTAGATTACTTGTTCTTAGTTACTTGCATCACACAGATGCCTTTATCACATTTTTGGTGTCACACATGCACCCATTTTCACAAAGCTTTTCACAATTTAAAAACAACTTCAGTTTGATAATTATATCACTACATACATGCTCTTGAAATTAAAGTACATGTTCAAGGTGTTCCCTACCTCAAGTTTTTGAATTTTCCAAGCATTAAGGTCCCACGTGGCTCCTTGTGCTCATGATCATACGTACCACCTATAGTACAACATAACACATGTAACTCATCACTAAATATGCAACAAAGAAGGTCCAAGACCCTCCCTGAATCTCAAAGTCAACTATAAAGTTTAAGCAAAATTGTCAAAGTCGATTAATCGATTCCCAAAATCGATTAATCAAAATGCCATTCGATTAATCGATTCCCAAAATCGATTAATCGAAATCCAAATCGATTAATCGATTCTCAAAATCGATTAATCAAAATTCAAATTCGATTAGTCGATCCCAAATCGATTAATCGAAGTCTCTAACATAATGGAGTCGATTCTCAAATCGAGTAATCGAAATCACAAAATTGATTAATCGATCCCAAATCGATTAATCGAAATCCGAAATCGATTAATCAAAATTCCAATTCGATTAGTCGATTTCACCAGGTTACTTTCCTCCAGTGGCTGGAGCTTCTCAGTCGATTAGTCGATTTCCAAATCGACTAATCGAAATCGGGCCTTCATGACTTTTCAACTTCTCAGACCAAATCGATTAATCAAAATCCCAAATCTATTAATCGATTTGGCCAGACTCAGCCCCCTTTTCGGGCTGTTCTTCTAAATCCTTCTCAAACAATCTTCTTTCTTTTCCTAGGCCTTTATCCTATGATTTTAAGTAAATTTTGACTGCAATTAAACCTCTATGATCTATGCATTTAAGTCACATAAATTTTACCTCAATCAAATCTCATTTGCTTGGATCTCAAGGTTGGAATGGCTAGGGTTCCAGCTTTGTCTCTAGCGGATCCCTCACGTTGAATCCGGCCTTAAATGCTCGAATCCCCTCTTGGCTTGCATTCACTCCTTGCACAACAACCCCTCTTTACTTCTCTCCCTCTCTCTCTCTTCTTAACTCTCTTCAACAACCAAACAAGAGTAATTTAGGGTTCTTTAACCCTTTTATACTAATTTCCCATGTGTTGAGCACATACACCCCAGATGGGTGTATGTGGTTCCAAATTTCACCTCACACTCCACACTCTTGTTTTAATTTCACATCGCATCCGTTCATCACTCCTCGAGTCAACTAGTGAACTCCTACTTGGTTAAACCTATGACCAATCGGGCACGGATCCCAAGGTCACTGTTTAACATAAATTTTTGGGTTATTACATCCTCCCCACCTTAAGAATTTTCGTCCTCGAAAATAACCCATAGGTGTTCGCTTGGGTACCCTGCACACTGGGGTGTCGTGTACCCTCACACCAAAAGGTGACGGATGCATTATACAAAGCAAGTAGACATAAGGAATTTACACAGATACAAAAAAAAAAAAAAAAAATTCTATGTTTCATTAATTTGCAAAATTTACAACTTGTTGAATTACATCGTTTCAATTTCATCAAAAGTGCCAAAAACAGGCATAAAAAAAGAACATCCTCATCTCGGTCTCACACCGTCCCCTCGCCAGGCTGATCCGATGCTGGAGCGGGCTGCTCCATCTGAACTGGCAGAGGCATGGGGGCTGGCTGGGCTGCTGGAGATGGCTGGTTGGTCTGTGGTGGTGGCAGCTGTGAAGTCTGGGCTGGCTGCTCTGGCGGCTGTGGTGCCGAGGTCACTGCGTTGGTCGTCGCGGTGGTCGGATGGAAGACTGGACCCCTATGGAAGGTAGTCCGTCCCGCGGTCCACTCCTCCTCCTAAGCTAGGCGCCGCTGGTAGTCCAACGGGTAGATGTAGTGGAGCGTATGGAACATAAGGAAGTCCATCCTCCGATTCATCAGCTCGTTGTTGGCCTCCATGCGTGCCAACACGTCCTCAATGGTAGGGCCGGAGTGAGGTGCTCGACGGTGGTAGGATGAAGTAGGTGTCGCCGCGGCTGATCTTGATGGTGGTGTAGCTGAGGTGGAGGAAGGTGGCACAATGGGTTGCTGCCCGACTGACACTGAGGGGTGAGCTGGGGCTCCCTCAGGTGGTGGAATGACTGGTGGGGCGTCCCCCACTGGTGGTGCTCCCCCAAAGGGTGGATCCTGCTGTGGTGGTGGGGGTGGAGGTGGTGCGACCACTGCCGGTAGGGTCTTCTTGAGAAGATTGTAGCTACGACGCCATGAAGCAATGGAGAATTGCTGCACGCAATCCGTAGCCCTCTCCTCGTTAGGCGATACGTCATAGGCGGGGGCGTCGGAGTAGCACTCCAACATACTCGAGATGAGCCGAGCATATGGCATCTTCTCCTTGGGCCTCAAGTTGCCCTTCATCAACTTGCCTTTTATGTACCTCATCCCCTCTAGGATGAGCATGGTCGCATCAAACCATCAGCCACAGAAGGCCGCATAAAGTGCCTGTTGCACTTTCTCTACGCGCTTGGTGTTGTGGCGCATGGGGTAGAGGTTGCACTTGATGATTGAATCAAGCATCCATAAATAGTGGGGAAGGTCGACCCTCCTAATGGAGGATCCCGACCACGTCTACCCATTGGTCATACGGGTGACGATCTCCTCAAACTTAACCTCTTCCTCAAAGGGTGGAAAGAGGGTGGTCTCGGGTGTAAAATCGAGGTAACACTCAAGGACCTCGTGGATATGACGACGGGTGATGATGTATTCCCGACCTTCAATGGTAGTCTTAACTACGTCGTCGGTAGGGCCATCCATGAACCCTTGGTAGAAAAGTCTAACCAACTGAGGGTAGTAGGAACCCCAGATTGGTTTCAAAAGGTTGCCGAGGTCGACATTTTAAAGGTAATTGCGAGCCCATTGGGTCTTGCCCGGTACCTCGGGGTTGGTGAATAGGGTTTGGTCAATGACGTAATCGGTCTCGATGGTTTTAGCCTCCCACCACTCATTGGGTTGAAGCACATTGGTGGGTGGTGGAGGCATGGGTGTGGATTCACGTGAAGACTCGCATGAAGACGCGCTCGTCGAACCGAAGGTGGTCTTCGATGTTGAAGGGGTAGGGGGTGGCGGTACGGCGTTCTTAAGCCGGACCGAGAGTTTAGAGGTTGCCTTCTTCGAGGACAACCAGGTTTTGGGCGGCATCTTGGGGAAAATATGATAAAATAGGGTTTCTATGTTCAAATTGGAGAAAGAATTTGAATCTAGGGTTTACCTTAGGTTTTTAATCCGAGGTCACACAATTTCGATCCGAAATCGATTCACAATCGCAAACCCTAGGTGCTCAAATGGTTGAAGGAAGGAGAAGAAGCAAGGGCGCGAAACACAAAAGTCCAATGGATTTTGAATGAAATGAAAGAAACACATCGATTTATATATATAGGCTCCGGCTCGATTAATCGAGATTTGAAACTAGGTTAAGCCGCGTGAAATCAATTAATTGATTTCCAAAATCGATTAGTCGAAAGTCAAAATCGATTAATCGAAACCTGTTTGATTAATCAAAATCGTATCCGTTACAAATTTCAAATTTTCGAGCTCACTGGTGTGAGCCAGTCGATTAATCGAAATTCAATTCAATTAATCGAAACTTCAAAATTGATTAATCGAGATTCACTTCGATCAATCGAAATTGTGCAGTCCTTCAAAAATTTTCCAATTTTATTAAGTAACTCGATTAGTCAAACTTCCAGTTCGATTAATCGAAATCACATAAAATCCTTCAAATTCTTCAAAATTCCTTAAGTAACTCGATCAGTCAAACTTCTAGTTCGATTAATCGATATTCTAAATCGATTAATCGAATTCCTTCTCGATTAATCGAAATTACATAAACTCTTTCTAAGTTCTTCTAAAATTCTCAATTTATTCGATTAATCGAACCCTCAATTCGATTAATCGAAAACCTAAATCGATTAATCGAAACAAGAATCGATTAATCGAAATTTCACTCTGTCATTTTTCTAATCCTTATTCAAGTTTTCAACATCAAGATGCTGCCGATTAATCGACCAAAATCGATTAATCGAATTTCCAAATCGATTAATCGGTTTTGATCAGATTCTGTAAATTTCAAAATTTTCTGTCTTCTTGATTTTTCTTGGTCATTTATGATCAGTAGGTCATAGGTTCTACAAAACACATCGTCACGGCCATGTCGTGGATAACATTGTCTTCTTTTTTTTTTCTATAAATTGATCATAAGATCGACGTTGAATTACAACATATTGTTAAATCCACAAACATGCTTGCGGTGATATAATTTGACTCTCAAGCCGTCGGAAACAAGGCTGGATATTGTTCTTTCACATCGGCCTCTCGTTCCCATGTAGCTTCCTCGGTCGGATGATGCTTCCATCAGACAAGTACTAGTGGAATCACTTTTGTTCGTAACACTTGTTCCTTTCGATCCAAAATCTCCATCGGCTCTTCAATCATGGTCATGTCCTCATGCATCTCAAAAGCTTGACTGCTCAACACGTGGTCAGGGTCGTTAAGGTACTTCCTAAGCATAGATACGTGGAAGACATTGTGTACTGGATCGAATAACGGTGGCAATCCAATGCGGTAAGCAACTTCCCCTACTCGACCCAAAACTTCAAACGGTCCAAGATAACGGGGACTTAGCTTCCCTCTCTTTCCAAATCTCATGACTCCCTTCATAGGTGACACTTTCACAAACACGTGTTCACCCACCTTGAAGTCTACACTCGTCTGCTTGATATCGGCATAGCTTTTCTGTCTGCTCTTAGCTGTTTTGAGTTTTGCCCTTATCATACGAATGTAGGTGGCATTATCTTCAAATATTTCGAGTCTCAAAACAAATTTCTCACCCGTTTCTTCCCAATTGATGGGCGATCTACATCGCCGTCCGTAAAGAGCTTCATATGGTGCCATCCCAATGCTCGTCTGAAAACTGTTGTTATATGCAAACTCAATTAAGGGTAGATGCTGATCCCACGATCCTTGTAATTCTAACATGCATGCCCTAAGCATGTCCTCAATGATCTGATTGACCGATTGACTTCGGTATTATGGATGGAATGTCAGATCGAAATCTAGTCGCGTTCCCATTCCTTCTTGAAATTTCTTCCAAAACTTTGATGTATACAATGGGTCACGGTCTGAAACAATGCTACTCGGAATCCCATGCAAACGAATAATCTCCTTCATATATAGCTCTGCCAGTCTTCCCGCCGTGTACATCGTGTTGTAAGGCAAGAAGTGCGCTGACTTGGACAATCGATCAACCACTACCCAAATGGCATTGTACTTCTTTGTAATACGTGGTAGTCCATCGATGAAGTCCATAGAGATCGATTCCCACTTCCATTCCGGTATAGGTAGAGGCTGTAATAGACCTGCGAGATGTCTATGATCGATCTTCACTTGTTGGCACGTCAAACACCGCGACACGTACTCTGCCACATCTTGTTTCAAGCCTCTCCACCAGTAATTCTTTCTCAAGTCCTGATACATCTTTGTGCTTCCCGGGTGGATAGCATAGCTTGACTTGTGTGATTCATTAAGAATTATTTGTCGTAGATCGGCATTGTCCGGAATACAGAGACGACCCTTGAACAATAAGGAACCATCCTCCTTAATCGAAAATTCAGATGTAATGCCTTCAGTTACATCTTGATGAATCTTGGTTAGCGTCGGGTCTTTCATCTGTAGTTCATGGATATGCTCAAATATCATCGGTCTCACTGATATATTAGCCAAGAAGGCTCCTGTAGCTTGTGACTCAATGTTTGCATCATATAGTGCCAGATCTTCAAATAATTTCCAACGGTGCATACCCAAAATTAAACTAGCCAACTGAGCTTAACTCTTCCAACTCAAGGCATCGGCTACTACATTAGCCTTGCCTGTATGGTACTGTATAGAACAATCATAGTCTTTGAGAAACTCCATCCATCTGCACTGCCTCATATTTAGTTCCTTCTGTGTAAACAGATATCTGAGGCTCTTATGATCGGTGAAGATCTCAAACGTCTCACCGTACAAATAATGTCTCCAAATCTTAAGCGCAAAAATGACCGCTGCTAATTCCAGGTCATGTGTCGGATAATTCTTCTCATGCTCTTTCAATTGTCTCGACCCATACGCTATCACCTGTTTGTGTTGATTAAGCACACAGCCCAAACCAGTATACGAAGCATCGCTATACACTGCAAACCCTCCACTGCCTAAAGGAATCGCTAGTATTGGAGCCGAAGTGAGTCTCTTCTTGAGTTCTTGAAAACTCTTCTCGCATGTCTCACTCCATTCAAACCTTGCATCTTTCCGTGTAAGTCTCGTGAGTGGTCCCGATATCTTCGAAAAACTCTCAACAAAACGTCAATAGTAACCCGCCAATCCTAGGAAACTGCAGATGTCGGTCACTGTCTTTGGTTGCTCCCAATTCACTACTGCTTCGATCTTTGCTGGATCTACGGTGACACCAAGCTTCGAGACAACATATCCCAAAAAGCTAACTTCTTCTAACCAAAACTCACATTTGCTGAGCTTGGTATATAATTGGTATTCACGTAGAGTCTGTAGGGCTACTCTCAAGTGTTTCTCATGCTCTCCCTCTGATTTTGAATAGATCAGGATGCCGTCAACAAACACTATGACACAAGTATCTAGGTGTGGTTTAAACACCCTATTCATCAGATCCATGAATGGCGCTGGGGCATTTGTCAACCCAAACGGCATCACTAGGAACTCAGTGTCCGTATCGAGTCCTGAATGTAGTCTTTTGAATATCCTCTGCCTTGACTCTCAACTGATGGTATCCCGAACTCAGATCAATCTTTGAGAAATACTTCACTCCTTACAGTTGATCAAATAAGTCATCTATCCTAGGTAAAGGGTATTGGTTTTTTATAGTAAGTTTGTTCAATTGTCGATAGTTAATGCATAGACGCATTGACCCATCCTTCTTCTTTACAAACAAGACCGGTGCTCCCCATGGAGACACACTCGGTCTAACAAAACCCTTGTCCATTAACTCTTGTAGCTGCTCTTTCAACTCCTTCAACTCAGCAGGAGCCATTCGGTATGGTGCTTTAGAAACAGGCTCCGTTCCTGGTGCTAAGTCGATGGCGAATTCTATTTCTCTCTCTGGAGGTAATCCAGGTAACTCCTCCGAAAATACATCGACAAAGTCTCGCACAACTGCTATTTCTGAGATAACATTCTTCTCCTCTTTATGCTCCTTCAAAAACGCCAAGTATCCACTACACCCTTTTCTGATCAATCGCTCGACCCTGACTGCCGAGATAAGTGGTAGGTGCGTCGTTCTTTCTCCTCTAAATCGAAATGATCTTGTATTTGGTCTAAAAGTGACAATTTTGTTCTTGCAATCTACCGTCGCACAGTGAGTCGATAGCCAATCCATGTCAAGGATCACGTCGAATCCTTGCATATCTAATAGAATTAGGTTCGCGGGTAGCTCAAAATTGCCTCCATCCATGACCCTCACGATCACGGAGTTGCAACCCTTCTCGGTATCAACCGCTTTCCTAGTAGGAACCATCACGGTTAAAATGAAGTCTAGCTCCTCTGGGTCAACTTTCATCTTGTTCGTGAAGCGAGGTGTAACAAATGAGTGGGTAGACCCTGGGTCTATCAACACTCGAGCTTCGTATAACATATCGCTTCCCTTCTTATAGATGTGTAATCCACCTAATTATACATACACATATATATCTTGTTTATTATCATTATACTGAAATTTATCACATGCAAACTTTTTCTTATGTTTTCTAAATATAGATGCACCTTTTCTATCTAAAATTTTCAAGAATTGAAATTCTTTATTTAAAAGAAAGCTCACCTTGAATAACATCGTTTGTATTCTGAGCCTCTTGAGCTGTGACTGCGTAGGCTCTTCCTTGGACGATCGGCTTCCTTGCTTGTATAGGTCGTGGAATAGGTGTTAAAGCCGTCTTCCCTTTGTTCACCTCGGGGCATTCCCTAATCAAGTGGCCCACCTTGCCACATCGAAAGCAACCCCGAGTGCCTACCCTACAGTCCGCTGTCTTGTGAGGCTTGCCACACTTGGCACAAGTCTCACGTGGCATGGAAGAAGCTGCTCGAGAAGCCCCCTGTGTGACTGTGTCACCGATAGTAATTGCAGGGCTCTCGTAGCGCATCGGTCTCCCCGACGCGAGCAATAGAAATCTCTGCTGGTTGCTCTGCTGCGTCGGTCTTCCATAGCCTCCTTGAAACGTTGGTTTCTAATTATTCGGTATGAACCTCAGCTTTTTGTTCACCGATTTATAATTCCCCGTTCTGCTCTGATCAATGTTCCACCTTCCCTGTTGCTCCCTCTGACGGTATTTGTTGTTATTTTCTTCTTCTACCACCAAGGCCTTACTCATGACCTCTCCATAGGTCCTCAGCTGGAATGGTGCTACTCTTCCCCTCACGTCTGATCTCAACCCTTGCTGAAACCATTTTGCTCTCATCATCTTTGTGATGACGTAGTCAGGCGCAAAGCGAGCGAGTCGCATGAACTCCACTCCATAATCTCTCATTGTCATCTTCCCCTAAGTAAGCTGTAGAAATTGGATTTCCATTTGGTTCCTTACTACCTCAGGGAAATACTGTTTATTGAATTCCTCAACGAATTCATCCCAAGTCCATGGCATGTCTGGGGTCTCCTGAGCCCTAGTCCTAGAAACGGACTTCCACCAAGGCCTAGCCTCCCCGTCCAACATATAAGCTGCCCAACGGACGCTCTCGTCCTCAGTACATGTGAGCACACTGAACCTTCTCCATCTCACTCAACCAGTGCTCTACCACTATGGGCTCTCCCTGTCCAGAAAAGCTAGGAGGTCTCATCCTCCTAAACTCAGTAAAAGCAGATGATGGTGGCGGTGTCGGAGCTGCTGGAGGTGTCGGTGGTTGATGCTGCTCATGAGCCATGTGAGCCGCCAAAGATGCTGCCTGTTGAGCCATAGCAGCTGCCATGGTCTCCATGGTGTGCATCATCCTCTGACGCTCTTCTCTATCTTCATTTCTTTCTCTAATTCGTTTTTGCTCTCTTTGATCATGATCCTGACGATCTCGATCACGACCCTCTTCCTGGTCTTGGCTTCCTTGGCCACCACTGCCAGAAGCCCCTCCATCTCCTATAGGTACTCTATTTATAGGGGAGATGTACCCATCTCCACTACGTAGACTTCTACTTTGGCCGCCCCTGGGTCGGCCCCTTCCTCTACGTAACATAACGGTCTGCACGTGAAAACAAAGTTTTCATTAGCAGAAGTCCCTATGCTCTGAAAAAATAATTGTCAAAGTTTCTAAAAGAAATTGCTTTGATACCAACTGTGAGAGCCTGGATTTCGGCACCCCGAAACCCGTACCATCAGCACGATCCTCTAGACCGTGCCCCAAAACTTAGCACGGAACATTGGTATAACAAGCACAATTTAACAAATAAAGCAATTAATTTCATTAAAGCGGAAAAACGTTAATATGCCCAACTGGCATATGCAAAAGACAGTTCTACTTTCATGCCACTGCATGAACAGAGAACCGACCCGAACCATCGGTGATAATCAGATCACCCCAGATGGTTCGTCAAAAGAATAATCTAGTTTAATTACATTGTTTCAAAAATAAAGGCTTGACATACCAAGCCGCACTAATCTACTCACAAAACTGACTCTCTATCAAAGTGCACAACAGAGTCACCTAGAAGAAGTCCTCGGGAGGAGGCTCCAACTCTTCTCCAGGTACGTAATCCGAATCACCCGGATCCACGTCCCCTGAAGCCCCTGCTGCTGTTATCAGTGGACCTGTGACGTATAGTCTAAAGGGGTGAGCTACATCCTAGCTCAATAGGGAGCAACACAATGAACATATAACTCAAAACTCACATATATTCCATGATATTCAAAGCATGATGAATCTATGCAGTTGCTAGAAAACCAATTAAAAGCAGATGATTTACACTCAATTTACTAGTAAGTTGCATGTATTACATTACTATTGATTTAATCATGAATGACACTGAACAAGCCTGAAGCAAAACTTAAATCTTCAACTTAAGTAATCCCCGAGCAATATAGCATCGAGCCTCGATGAGATACCCTTCATCGTCATCTAATTAGACAGTTGTAAAAAAATATATTCCCTGGGAATACGACCCAAGCCCCTTTCTCACTAGGAGGTGGGGTTAAATATCACACAACATCCCTGGGATGTACTAATGGTCACGGATAAACCTCCGTGCTGGTGTACGGATTCGCCACCGTACCGGTCACGAATATCCTGTTGCGTCAGTCGTGAGTATCCTGCCACGTCGGTGGGGTATCCTCCAAACCTCAAATAACAAAAATATCATATGCATTACATATAGTTGTTCACCGTGTAAGTGTGCTATCTTATATCAGTTAGGCCTCAACAGTAATTATTCAATCCTATGTATACATCCCTGGGATGTATATATACCCGCATCACACCTGATGCCTTTATTACTTTCTTATCCCCTAAGGATGTCTCAATCTCATTAGATTACTTGTTCTTAGTTACTTGCATCACACATATGCCTTTATCACATTTTTGGTGTCACACATACACCCATTTTCACAAAGCTTTTCACAATTTAAAAACAACTTCAGTTTGTTAATTAGATCACTACATACATGCTCTTGAAATTAAAGTACATGTTCAAGGTGTTCCCTACCTCAAGTCTTTGAATTTTCTAAGCATCAAGGTCCCACGTGGCTCCTTGTGCTCATGATCATACGTACCACCTATGGTACAACATAACACATGTAACTCATTACTAAAGATGCAACAAAGAAGGTCCAAGACCCTCCTTGAATCTCAAAGTCAACTATAAAGTTTAAGCAAAACTGTCAAAGTCGATTAATCGATTCCCAAAATCAATTAATCGAAATGCCATTCCATTAATCAATTCCCAAAATCGATTAATCAAAATCCAAATCGATTAATCAATTCTAAAAATCGATTAATCGAAATTCAAATTCGATTAGTCGATCCCAAATCGATTAATCAAAGTCTCTAGCATAATGGAGTCGATTCTCAAATCGAGTAATCGAAATCACAAGATCGATTAATCGATCCCAAATCGATTAATTGAAATCCGAAATTGATTAATCAAAATTCCAATTCGATTAGTCGATTTCACCTGGTTACTTTCCTCCAGTGGCTAGAGCTTCTCAGTCGATTAGTCGATTTCCAAATCGACTAATCGAAATCGGGCCTTCATGACTTTTCAACTTTTCAGACCAAATCGATTAATCGAAATCCCAAATCAATTAATCGATTTGGCCAGACTCAGCCCCCTTTTCGGGTTGTTCTTCCAAATCCTTCTCAAACAATCTTCTTTCTTTTCCTAGGCCTTTATCCTATGATTTTAAGTAAATTTTGACTGCAATTAAACCTCTATGATCTATGCATTTAATTCACATAAATTTTACCTCAATCAAATCTCATTTTCTTGGATCTCAAGGTTGGAATGGCTAGGGTTCCAGCTTTGTCTCTAGCGGATCCCTCACGTCGAATCCGGCCTTAAATGCTCGAATCCCCTCTTGGCTTGCATTCACTCCTTGCACAACAACCCCTCTTTACTTCTCTCCCTCTCTCTCTCTTCTTAACTCTCTTCAACAACCAAACAAGAGTAATTTAGGGTTCTTTAACCCTTTTATACTAATTTCCCATGTGTTGAGCACATACACCCCAGATGGGTGTATGTGGTTCCAAATTTCACCTCACACTCCACACGCTTGTTTTAATTTGACATCGCATCCGTTCATCACTCCTCGAGTCAACTAGTGAACTCCTATTTGGTCAAACCTATGACCAATTAGGCACGGATCCTGAGGTCACCGTTTAACACAAATTTTCAGGTTATTACACAAATTCTTGAAAATTTTTATGGATGATTTCTCTGTCTATGGGGAGAGTTTTGGCTAATGTCTGCAACACCTCCACCTGGTCTTGTAAAGATGTGAGGAGACTAATTTGGTCTTAAGTTTGGAAAAGACCCACTTCATAGTAACTCAAGGTATTGTGTTAGGCCATGTAGTCTCTAAAGATGGAATTGAGGTAGACATGGCCAAAGTTAACCTCATTGCAAATTTGCCCCTCCAAGAACAGTCAAACAAATCAGTTCTTTCCTTGAACATGCTGGATTCTATAGGAGGTTCATCAAAGACTTCAACAAAATTGCTAAACCATTGTGCCACCTACTCTGCCAGGATATGCCCTTTGACTTTTCAGCTGAATGTCTTGAGGCTTTTGAAACTTTGAAGATTTGCCTCACCTCTGCCCCTGTACTCCAAACACCTGACTATACATTGCCCTTTGAGTTGATGTGTGATTCATCCAACTTGACAATAGGTCCTGTTTTGAGTCAGAGAAAAGATAAGCTGCCTGTGGTCATTACCTATCCCAGCAAATCGCTTGCTGAAGGTCAGCTGAATTACACTACAACTGAGAAAGAGCATCTGGCAGTGGTTTTTATTGTGGATAAATTTAGACCTTACCTACTTGGGTCTAAAACTATAATTTTCACAGACCACTCAGCATTGAAGTACCTACTGTCCAAGAAGGATGCTAAGCCCAGGCTGATTAGATGGATACTACTGTTGTAGGAGTTTGACATTGAAATCAAGGACAAAAAGGGTGTAGAAAATATGGTGGCTGACCACTTGTCTAGAATTGTGTTGGAGAAATGTATTGATGATTCTACATATGATGTCTTCCTGGATGAGAAATTGTTTGTCATCCAATCCTTGGTTCCTTGGTATGCACACATAGTCAATTATCTAGTTATAGACAAGATTCCTCCCATTTGACTAAAATGGACAAAGACCTATTTTTCTTACAGGTCAAGTTCTTTTTCTGCGATGAACCTTGCTTACACAAGTATTGTGCAGACCAAATCATCCAAAAATGTGTTCCAAAAAGTGATGTCCCCGGTATTCTGGCCATGTGCCATGAAAATGCCTATGGAGGCCACTTTAGTAGAAGAAAAATAGCTGACAAAATCTTGCAGTGTGGGTTTTATTGGCCTTCTTTATTCAGAGATGCCAATACACACTGCAGGACCTGTGAAAGATGTCAAAAATTAGGAGGGCTGTCCAAAAGAAACTCAATGCCTTTACAACACATCCTTATTGTGGAACTGTTTGATGTCTGGGGTATTGACTTCATGGGCCCCTTCCCTCCTTCAAATGATTATCATTTCATCTTAGTGGCAGTGGATTATATTTCAAAATGGGTAGAAGCCATTGCCACAAGAACTAATGATAATCAGGTTGTCCTCAAGTTTATAAAGCAGAATATCTTCTCAAGATTTGGCACCCCTAGAGCCATTATCAGTTATGGGGGTAGTCATTTCTACAATAGAAATTTTGAGAGCTTGCTCAAGAAATATTCTGTCAACCATAGGATTGCTACTCCCTACCACCCACAAACCAGTGGGTAAGTTGAAATTTCTAATAGGGAGATCAAGCACATCCTTGAGAAGACTGTGAGGACTGACAGGAAAGATTGGGCCGATAAGCTAAATGATGCACTGTGGGCTTATAGGACTGCTTATAAGACTCCCATTGGTATGTCCCCATTCAGACTGGTTTATGGCAAGGCTTGTCATCTCCCAGTAGAATTAGAACACAGGGCCTATTGGGCTATCAAACATTTAAATTTAGACCTAACTTCTGCTGGTCATCACAGGTTGCTGCAGCTGTCAGAATTGGATGAGCTAAAAATGGATGCATATGCCAATGCCCAGATCTACAAGGAAAGGTCCAAAGCTTTCTTTGACAAGGGTCTGTTGAGAAAGAACTTCATGGCTGGTGACAAGGTTTGGTTGTTTAACTCCAAACTTAATTTTTTTCCTGGCAAGTTGAAATTCAGATGGGAAGGTCCCTACATTATCATGAGTGTTTCCCATCTTGTGCTGTGGAAATCAAGGATCCTAAGTCTGGGAGAACCTTGAAGGTGAATGGTCAGAGGCTTAAGCCTTGTTTTGAAAAACCTGCTAAACCCATGGACACCATTCACTTCCAAGGGGACCCTTCATTAAACTGATCCACAGGTTGTCAATATTGTATCATATGTACTTTAGTTTTGTTAGATTTGTCTTGTTTTCTTTTGTTCAAATTCTCTAGGAAATTTTAGTGGCCCCACTTGAATTTGGACCTGTCTGGTTTAAATTTTTTTGCTTGATTTGATGATTACTGCTCTTGGATTGATTATTTTTTATTGAATGCATAATGTGGGAGGGTGATTTTTGTTATCTTTGCTTGAATGATTGATTTTAATGTGTCTAGAGGTACCCATGGTGAGAGTCAGGCCTGGGGTCCAGCCACAGCACAAATGGAAAGGGCAGAACTAAGAGCACATGCTCTATGTTTACTACTTTGTTGTCGCTGGGTTCAAAAGGAGGCCTAAGAGACTCTCGCGCAGTTCACATAGAACCATTCAATAGCTGTCAGGAGATTCAAGTACACCTAAGAACCTCTCGCGCAATCCAAAGAAGCATTTCACTACTTGTCGCAAGGTTCAGCAAGAAGCCTGGGAGACTCTCGCGCAATTCAAAAAGAATACTTCATTAGCTGCCGCGAGATTCAAAGGCTGTCGCAAGATTCAAAGTGAATCTCAGAGCTTTTCGTGCAATCCAAATGGAGACCTGGGAGCCTCTCGCGCAATTCACATGGAATTCTTCACATACTGTCGCGCGCTCCAAGGTCAACCTGGGAAATTGTCGCGCAATCAAAGTTGAATAGTACCTTCGCTAGGTTCATTTCCAATCCCGTGACCAGATTTTTCCAAAGCGCGTCAAGCTTCGCGATAAGTATTTTAACCTCGCGCTTGTCTCCATTTCCAAGACTCTCTTCCTTCTTCACCCTGCAAAACCCTAGCTTTCGGCGCTCTTCTACCTCTCTCCTCCAGCATCCACTCTACAACCTATCATTCACACCAGGAATCTACAGATTTGTTCCTAGCATCACCCCAATCTATTGCCCTCTGCTCAGAGATCTCGCGGTGCCCTGTGCGACAGATCGAACCAAACCCTAGGATTTTAGGGTAAGCACTCAGATCTAAATCGCCCTTTCTCATCTTTCAAGGTAGAAGTTATAATGGCCCCTAAGAGCGCACTAAAGAAAAGGGGTAAGGATAAGGCCCCTGTTGAGACCACTCCTAAGAAGGCCAAGACTTCAAAGGCACCTAAAAAAGGGAAGGAAGTGGTTAAGGAGGTGGAGGAGCCAACCCCTGAGTTTTCTACTCCTTAAGAGCTCATGGCTTCAATCCCCTTGGAGCCTGAAACAGCTTTTCACCTACCATTCTTTGAAAAGGAGCCTCTCTCTGCCCCTGCCATTCAATTTATGAGCAAGGCTGGCCTGACAACCTTGATGAGAGGAATTCTAGCACTAGCCTACCCTAGGCTAGTGCAACTATTTTATCAGCACATCAAGGTAATCAACGACAAAGATGGGCAATCATGTTTTCTGGCACTGATTGACAATTTTGAGATGTTAGTGAGCCCCAAAGTGATTGCAGAAGTATTGGGCATCCCAGCCGCATTCGACCCTAGCTGTGGATATGCCCCCCCTGAGTGCCTCAATTGATACAATTGCAAGGGCTTTGACTAGATGATTAAAGGCCTCAGGGGATTCAATCAGAAGAAGAGAATTAGAGCCTAAACTCCTCTTCATTGACCAAGTCCTGAGAAAGAACATTTACTGCTCAGGACATCAGCAGGAGAGGAGAGCTCTCATTGTGGATGTTGTCTATTCTTTCTCTCTGGGTCATGGCTTCCATGCAGCCTGGTTAATGTTTGAAGCTATGAAAGATCTGGTGGAGAAGTTAGGGCAGAACAAGAAGTCTCACACACTCCCCTATGCTAGAGTCATTACCAAGCTGCTACTAAAGGGGGGGGGGTACAAGATAGCAAAAACAAAGGAGACTACCACCCTTGCCCCTACTACTTTTGCGAAGAGGTAATGGGGAATCAGCATGAGCTTGATGGAGGCCCAGAAGAAGAAGAAAGTTGAGGCTCAGGCCCCTCCCAAGCAAGCTGCTGAGGAAGCTGTCCCAAGGTCTACCCCTGCTACCAAAGAGGTGCTCCCAGAGCCTGTCATTACCACTGCTGCAGCAGCCACCTCAACTCCCCCACCTTTTACTCTAGGATCCCCTATCCTGACCACATCTCCTACTCCATCTCTCTCTCACCCTCCTCTGTCCTCATTATCTATGCCCACTCCCCCTTCACCTGTGATTGGTACCTGGGAGGACACCACCTCCCATGTTAGCCCCTCCCCATCCCCTACCCTACCTCAATACACATCCCCCATACCCCCATCATCTTAACATAAACCTAACAGCCCTTCACTCATTTCCTATAAAAAAAGGAAAACCACTGAGACAACCCCCACCCTCTCCCAAACACCACCCACAATCACTTTTATCCCCACTGACACACCTCACATTGACGAAGACACCACCCCGGCCATGCCTATCACATCCCCATTCCCAGACATAGACTTAAACCTTAACACAACCACAGGATTCCAAGCCTTTATGGCGAGTTTCCTTGACAGAATGCCCAGCCACTACACCCCCCTCCCGGACTCCCCAATTACATCATCACATCACTCACCTGAACCCCAATCTCCCCCTCCTTCCACTTTCCATCATGCACCTTTCTCACCTTTCTCACCTTTGCAACCTGTGCCATCCTCTACGCAAACTCAACCCCCCAGCCCAGACACACTGGCACTCATCCTCTCTCTCATCCAAGACATCCAATCCCAACTATCCACCACTACACACACTCAGGACCAGATGCAGACTGAACTCACATCCATCAAATCCACCCTATAGACATTAACCAACCCACCCATCCCTCCACAATCCACTCCAACCCCCCTGGTCCTTTCCCCTGACTCTCACATCCAAAACTCCATCTCTGACTCACAACCCCCCCACCACCAACAATCCCTTTTATCCCACCAACCCCATCATTCTCTTTCATACCTTTCACCATTCCCATTTTCCCTCCCCCATCACCCCCTACTCCTAGTGAGCCTACCCCATGTTCTTTCCCCCCCATGCCTTCTATCCCACCTCTTATCCTACCCCCTCCAACATTCACTAACAAACAGACCCAAACAGACCCAGAACCTGTTACCCTCCCCCAACAACTAGACTTACCCATTGTTCACCCCACTTTTTCCACCCAGGACCAATCATAGTTTGCTCCTTCCACTTCCTCTCTGCCTATCGCACCCAAATATTTTTTTTACATCCCTCCCTACCTCACCATCCTCCATGCCATGAGGGACAATCCCTACCTTCAAAAGGATGTCCTGAGGGGCATGGCCCAACTTTGACAGTCCATTAAGACCCCCCTGCTCCAGCAGATTGATGAAATGAAGGAAGCCCACAGAAAGCAACTACTGGGCATCTCCCTGGGTTGGACTAACATATTGGAGGCCTATCAGAAGGCCCAATCTACAGCTGCTTATCATCAGTTGAATCTGGAGCTGGAGAAAGCCAACACTGCTGCAGAAAAGATGAAAGCTAGACTTTTCGAAAAGAGGCTCAACAATGCCCAAGGGATCTTCAGACTCCAAAAGAAAATCCATAAGACTGACCTCCTCAAAGCCAAAATCCAGATAGCCTCATTGGAAGCTGCATTGGCTGCTGCCAGAACTACAACTCAGCAGCCTACCCCACTCTCTGTCCACATGCCAGACCCTGAGCCTAAAGCTACTCCAGCGCCAGCTGTCCAGTCTGAGGAGGCACAACCAAAGATCCAGCCAGATAAAGGGAAGACCCCTGCTGCCCCTCCTTCATTACCTCCTATTGAGCAGTCGCTACCTACCAAGACCCCTGTTGTACCTACTACAGAGCAAACTTATCCTAAACAAAGGAAAGTCACTGCTAAGAGGACTGATTACACAGCAGCCTCTATTAAAATTGGCAAAGAGCTAGGTGCCCAGTCTGAGGAGGCAAAACCCCCTAGCTAGCCTGAACCCAAAGCAAAAGGGAAGTCCCCAGTATCCCCCACTGAGGAAGACAAAGGCAAATCCCCTATGGTCCCCCCTGAACCCAAAACCATGAAGAAACCCCCACAGCCAAAGCAACCAAAGGCTGTGGGGGTGAGGGCACCAAAGGCTCCAACCATGAAGAAACCCCCACAGCCAAAGCAACCAAGGCAGCAGAAGAAAAAGAGCCCAACTGAGAAGAAACCCAGGAAGAAAAAGACCAAAGCTCCATCAGATAGAACCAGTCCAAGCCCAGTTCTGAGAGCAAAGCTGAAATGATGAAACATGCCAAATAGATGGGTTGAGACGAGTTCACAGATTCAGATTCAGATTCCTCCTCCTCTTAGAACCTAGATTATAGATTAGGCTTTTCGTGCCTTTGCACTTCTTTTCTAGTTATTGTAATTACAATTGTACATGTTTTTCCAAGTTAATAGAATTTTTCTTCTTTTTGTATATTGATTTATATGCCATATCTGTTCTGTGTGCTTGTTTTTTTTTTTTTACATTAGTCTTTATATTGTTCACTTTTATCAGTAACATGGGAGATGAATTTAGGGAGGCTATTTTCACTTGAAATAGGAATCCATGTGAAGGGTAGATGTAGATGGCAACTGCGTGGATGCATGACATTGTGCAAGTACAGGCCTCAGCACAAATGGTGCACAGAGGTCGAGTGTTGATCTCGATCAAGGGATTAAAATGGACACATTTTTATAATCGTGGGCCATGTCAGAGCTTGCTCATGAGTCCCTGGCGCACGCATAAGCGTAATTCCACATCTTCCAAAGGCAACAATACGATACACTTTGATCACTTTAAATACAAAGGCTAAATTTAGACCATCATTTAGTGTGAGCTCTCTTTTCCCATAATCAGTTGTGCGATTCATCATTCCCCGAACACTCACAATTTATTACCAAGCTTGGAAAGGGACAAAACTTTAATATGCCGATTCATTTTCCACCGTCCAAGTATTACAGATACGAAATTAGTTCGTCTTCATCTCATCCTTTCTCTTCTAACCCTAGCAGTCCGGCCCTCCTCATAACCATCGCGAATGACAAATCCAACGAGTTCCCAAATAAATTCTATCCTATGTGGTTGGACCCCCCACCGCCTAAGGAGCCGGATCCATTACAATTTCTTTGGGATGAGTATGAAGAGGTCCAGAGGATCCTGGCCAACGAGGAGAAGAAAAAGGAGAAGAGAGAAGAAGAAGAAAAAAATCGCCCAACCTGCACCTCCCCCACCATCTTCCTTAAACCCTCCACCACCGACTCCCCCTTGATCCCTATTCTCCCCCCCTATTTTGTCTGTTCTTAGGCTCTTATTTTTTCTCTTTTTGTAAATCTTTTTGTAATCTTTTTCAATTCTAATGAATTTTTTTTTTGTTCTTTACTGTTCAGTTTCCAATCTTTGCTTAGTTCTATTTGGTTGCTCTTATGTATTTTTGTTTGTGTTCTTGTGTGTTTATTTGTTCTGTATGGAATCTACTGCACTTTCTCACCTTTGAACCAGTGAGGACACTGCTCCTTAAGGTTTGGCGGTGTGGCAGGGTAGGTCTGCTAGTAGAATAATTAACTTTAGTGCAATAATGGTGGTGTAACTGGGATGAATAAAGTCAATTTCCACCTAACTGGATACAATGAGAAAATTTGTGAAAAAATTAAAATATTTTTGCAGACTTTTCAAAACTAAAAATGTTAAAATCTTGACACCACCATGAAGCTAACATCAGAAAATTTTTTAGTTAGTACTCAGTGAACCTAAGAGGAGAGAAACAGATGAAAATACACCCCATGGGTTAATTTGAGGACCATACATAGTGAGATTTGGCCCATCATTTTCTTTTGAAGAGTGCTTTTGGCATTATTGATGCTCTAAGGACTGATTGAGTCAAGACCTTTTCACTAGAAGTTAAGCATCTCCAAATCAAAACTGATTGACAGCACTCATGATACTAAGGAAATGATCCAGGGCCTTCATTTGGACAGTTTGAGCCTAAAAATCTAACCTTTTAAAAGCTGCCCTTTTGCATACACTAGTTGAGCCTTAAAAATTCTACTTTTCTTTGACAAATACCAGAATACTTGCACCTTAACCTCATGACCTAATTCAACCTCACCCTCACTCCGAGAATTCAGAAGGTAAAGGAGGAGTTAAAGATAGTGAGAATGGTCCAACATTCTGTGGAAGGTGAAGAAAAGCAACTTATGAACAGTAGTGTATTAATGGTATTTGTGTGGCAGTTCATCATAAAAAAATCCTAAAAAGATTGAATAAAAATAAAAAGAGAAAAAGAAAGAGAAGTCTACAGAAGAACATCATCTGAAAATTGAAAAGAAGAGGAGAAGCTGGCCATTTTGATTCTGGAATATATCAAGAAAGATGAAGTTTTGCTGAAATGAAGGCTGTGAAGTCATGAATCACTCCTTACCTTGATGATTTCTTCATTTTGATTCCCTTTTTACCCCTTGATTCTTTACATCCCTCACTCATAAGCCACATTACAACCCATTCAAAAGTAAAATGAGTTGTCATGTGGAGATGAGGAGTTGTCCAATCTATGGTGAAAAGTCATGAGGATGTCCAAAATTAGAAGCTTTTCCTATGCTCATGCTCGCAGGCCCATTTGGGGTCTGTAACTGCTCTTGAGCTGTTTTGAATGTGAACACCCTCAGATTGTCAATATTGAGAGAGAGCCCTGGTGAGAATTGGGCCTGCATTCTAACCTCATTGGGGTTGTATCCAACCTTAATTTTGAATTAAAGGCAAGCTGGGTACTAATTTTTACACATTGAATTTCTAATGATAAATGAATGGTGGTGATGCAAACACATGCTAACTCTTGAGTTTTAAATGGCCTGCATTACTGTGTAGTTCCCTCTAAGTGTTAAAGAATGGGTGTGGAATGAAGCTTTATACATTGAAATTTGTGTTGTCATTAACTGCACTATACTTAACTGTTCTAATGGTGAAGTTTGTGGGTATCTTTACTAAAAACCCTCAGAAGACTTTACTCCTCCACTAGGGATCACCTGGGAGTTTAAAAGGCTTGGTACATATGCTAAATGTACCCGTGATCCCTACGAAAGTGGCATTTAATTAGTTAAAGCTTTGCTAAGGGACTAGCAAAGATTAGGTTTGAGGGTGTGTTAAGACCTATAAAGTACGACTTTTCACCCCTTAACTTAATCTCTGTTAGACCCTTAGTCATTTAATAAATGACTGTTAAGATAATTTTATAGGTAATAAATAGAAGCTGCAAATAAGCCCCTAACCATGCCATAAAGCCTACTGTTGCCCCAGAAGTTCCTCAGAAGAAAGAAGGTTGAACCAAGACAGAGAATTGGCTGCAGCATAAGCACAGCAAAGCAGAAACAAGTCAAGAAGAATGCCTCATGCATATGTCGTAAGGCTCAATTGAACCAGAAAGAATGCTTCACGCAGTTGTCGCGAGCTTCTGAAGGGAGCACACCAACTGGTCGCGCAGTCTTCGCATCATTCTCGCACGGTTTGATGACAGAAGGAATTGAAAAGCAGACTTCACACGGTTCTCACGAGGCTCAGTCATAAGCGCTCGTGAAGCACTCGCGCAGTCTCGCACAGATCAAAAGAGGAGCCATTAATCTTCATGCGATTCACTAAGGAGAGAGAGCTCCAGGTATTCTTGCACGTAGCTGTCGCGCAGTGGCCGCAGGATACAGACGTTCAGGGAACTACTCACGCGATCCAGAAGCCCATGCACCATGCTTCTTTATGAGGATCCCCACAGGATTCACCATGGAACGAACTACGCGCGTAATACCCGCACCATTCAAATGGAAAGAGCAATCCCGTGACAACCAGAGCATCCACGCGAGGACCAAAGTACCAATCCCGTGACAGCAAAAGCTTCAAATCAAACCAACCCCACGACGCCAATTCTATCACGTGATAAGACCTGGAAAGCCTTTCTACCTAGCGAGGCTCCGGTTCTTAACTTCTCCCCCACTTCTGCAGGGGCAATCTGGGAACTTCCAGCACTAGGGCACGCACTCTAATGCTCTAATCTCCGTACACATACCTCGAGGCATCCAAGGAACAAAAATGGGCTACGATAGCATTGATAAATTAGGGTTTTCCTAACCCTAATTCTCATAGAGCTGACTGCTATATAAGCCTAAGCCTAGCTTAGGTTTAAAGGACTCGTCTTCTGTATTCCTTGAAACCAACTGTAGAATTGCAGTAGGCTAAGGTTAGGGTTTAGGCAGTTTCTTTTTCCTTTTTTCTTCTCTCTATAGTCCAATGCTTGCAGGCTATGCCTTTGTATGTCTATATGGAATAGTTTTAATGGATTTTATAATAGGATTTTATGCATGTATGGGACTGGTGTTTTGTGAGTTGTTCTGTACAAGGCTATTGCCTTGAGGTCCTCTATTGCTAAGTTGTATTATAAGCAATGGAGGATTGTTTTTAAGGTTTTATTTAAATCTAAGTGACCTGTGTGTCCAGGTTAGGCACATTGCAGGCCTAGCCCCACCACAGGATCCATAAAATCTGAATCCCCATGAGAGCTTGTGCTGGTAGCCTTGTGAACATGGTGGTGGTAGCAATGTTCTTGTTCTGTCTTAGACCTATGTGATGAGGATAGCCTCTGTGGATAGTCTGTGACCATTCAAGTGGACAGGTTATAGCCCTAGGGTGAGGCCAATCCATAGATCTAAGACAGATCCTTCTTCTCTACACTTGTGCTTGTAGCCTTGTGAGAGATTATGCAGAGACAGACTCCCCCGTATTTGTATAGACCCACCATTAGATGGCAGATCTGATCTGGCTGTAGAGATTGTAGGCTTGGGACTGGATCACTGCTGTCTTTCTAAAGTCTTTCAAGCTAGTACTCAAACTCTTCTTTGGTTACTGTGTCCGAGGCTAGTGCACATTGCAGGCCTAGCCCCACACATAGAACTTTAGAGGTTGAAGTTCCTATGGATTCTTGAGCTGGTATCCTGGAAGCAGTAGTGCCTACAATGATAAACTTATTCTGACCCATCTCTGGATTATGGTTCCCCTATTGGATAGTCTGTGACCATTTAAGTGGACATGTTATAGCCATAAGGGATTGGATCATGGCACAGGGGTGAGTTGGATCCTTTCTCCTCTTTGGTGATATTGTAGCCATTGGACAGGATTTCTATAACAGCAGATCTGAGTCTGAGTTATAAGACCCATCAGATTTGTACCTAGTAGCTTACTTCTCACCCTTTTATATTTATTTTCTCACACTCCATCATTCTTCCCAACCATTTCTGTAGTTTAGGCATTAGGTTACCTCAGGATTTAGAAAATAGTGACCTTAAATCCCCTTCCATTTAGGATTGTCAGATTTGTAGCCAGATCTGGAGGGCCTACTAAAGATAGCTCCCTTGGAGCTTTAGATCAACTTTCCCTGTGGGATAAACTCTTACTTATTAAAACTTGCTACAACAGGCCCTGTATCTTGTAGGACTGTATATTTTTAAGCTTGCTGCTTCGTAGTTTTCAATCCACCTTTGATTTATTTTCACTAATCCTATTCTTATCACCGTCTCCAATAAAGTCAGTAGCAAGCACTTAAAATACCTTAACATGTATCCTCGTATACGATGGCATATACGATGACCCGATCACCCCAAGTTCAAATATGATAGTATAAATTATGAGTTAAGTTATGAGATTTGACCATAGGCTTTAACTGTGGTGAGGTCTTTTTTTCGGTCACGTGAAACTTAGAATATTGGCATTCATGTACGGATGCAATCCTCTATGGTAGTATGGGCTGTCACACAAAGTACATTCAGGTTACTACAAAACATTTTTCTTGAGAAGCGTAATTTAGAAAAGTTGCCCCACTATAGCTTGTCCTAAAATTAAGTGTAAGAGTACGATAAGATATAAGTATGAGATAAGATAAGTTATGAGTACGATAATAAAGCACTGTTGTATAAGTCAGTATAAGATTAAGAACATAAGTCTCTGTACGTACCGTTCCTTGCGTAGCCACCGTAAGGGCAACAATGTCTTTCAGCCAAGACGGATCTCTAAGAGAGATTATGAGTATGAGTATGTTTATGAGTTAGTTTGGCCATTATGTCTCTCCATTGGCTGGATGGAGGAGTATAAGTATGATACGAGAGCGTTATGATATAGTGGTATGATATTATGTTGACCTTCATATAGTAGCTTGAGCAGCGACTCTGGCACAGGTCGTTTAAAGCTTTATGAGTATGTTAGTTATGTTCATACAATGTATAGACCTATGTACGAGAATAATGATAAGATGAGATATATTATGAGTTATGGTGAGGTACATTAGGATATGAGTGTTTAGATCATAGTCCTGCATTTACATTTATGTCATAATATAAGCTTTATGATATGTACTTGATTTTGTCATGTTCTTTCTGATTTCATTAAGATATTACGTGTATCACTCACTTGATGCACCTACAATTCACCTGAGTAATATGGGGTGGATTGGTGGTGTATCCACTGAGTTTATGCGACTAAGTAAACTCATCCCATGATAATCTGACAACTATAGGTGATTACGCTAGTGGAGTAGATGTCGGCCATCCAGATCCTGTCGACGCCGATTTCATTGATCCCACAGCCATTGAATACTAGGAGCCTTGGGAGGGCGACGCAGTTGAGTACCAGGAGGACCTCGGTGCTGACTTTGATCCGAGCACCGGTTACTGATGGCTTTAGACTTGGTATCATGTTTCATTTGATACTTTTGTATTGACTCTATGATTTCATTTATCGGATTTCTCTCCTACTTCTTATTTCAGTTATTTATGGATTATCGGGACTTTTATTACATTTATTCAGCATTTATGATTATTTTATATTCTACCTTTATGTGTTGGCTTTTACGGATTTCATGGAATCAGATTTGCACAAGAACTCTGATTAGGTGTTTGTCCACATAGCATATCCGGGATATGTGCATGTCATAACTTAGAATTCTAGGCCCATGGGATGGGGTAGAATTTTGGGTCGTGACATAAAGTCAGTTTTGGAAGCATACATATGCTTGAAGAAGGTACATTTATAACTCTTATAGTGCATATCGTATCATGTACAAGGTGAAAATATGAAAAATAATTCAGTCTCTTGTAATGGGGTGGCTTTTGGTGAAAAAAAAATTTTAGTTATGCTTTAGGTCTAAACATTAAGAAATCGTAGGGCTATCAGATAGTGGGGTTCGGCCGCGCGTGCGGGAGGTGGGGGAATAATTTTTTTTTTTTTAAAGATCTATGCCGACGGCTGAAGCTTTAGCAGTCGGTGCAGCCGTCAGCGTTGGGTCTCCAACCTATGCCAACAATTGTAGTCGTCGGAATACGTATTCTCCGATGGCTACTAGCCGTTGGCGATAAGTTTCCCAGCCGTCAGCTTAATGTACACCAACTGGGGAACCTATCGCCGACAGCTAGCAGCTATCAGCTTAGTATCATTTTTTTGTAGTGTGGTTTTTCTGAATTATCAAAATCAGGATGTAACTCTCAAAATTACGAGATCCATGTTTCGAACCGCCTCCAAGTGTCATAACTTCTAGGAAATATATGAAATGGTGAAACTACCCTCACCGCAATGAATCATTAGAGACCACGACAATCTATAAGTGATCGTAATGATATCTTGAAGACCCCCATCATCTAAGGAAAACTGCATCTGTCTATATCTGAGCTCTCTAATTTTGGGATCGTGTTTGTCCGTAACAATGCGGCTACGATATATAAACGATTGTAACATTCTATAAAAGATTGCAGTGACCTTTCAGAGAACGCGTCGTTCTCTGAGAGACCACCACCATCCATAAGAGAGTGCTGCCAATCTCTAGAGATAGAGGGAGACCGCCAGAGAGTTACTTGAACTAGTTTTCTGAAATCATCCACCATATCCAGCAATGTTTCGTATTCTATAAAAAAAGTAGAGGGCATTTTTTTCCATTTCATATTTATGGTCTCCATTATTGACAGTTAAACCGTTTGAACCTGGATTTGGTAATTTTTACAGTTATATCCTATTTTGATAATTTCGGAAAATCCCATTTTGGATCCGGAGAATTTTTCAAAAAAATTAACAAAAAGGGTAAGGAAATTTATATTGTTGGTATCTTGGAATCTCTGACTCCATGAATCCCAAGGAGGATATAATCTATCACTGCTTACCTTGATTCAATCTGGCATATATTGGGAATTGTGGAGTCAAATATTTTGATGCATACCCAATTACTTATGCATGGATCGCTGGCCATCTAGAAGACCACACACGTTGGTGATCACATTAAACATAGAATCATCAATTTCCCATTCTTTCAGCTTAAGAAATTTGACTCTTTTCACCTAACCCCATATTATAATGAGTACCTTTATTTTTACCCAAGGATTCTTTCGAACCACCCACATAAGTGGGTGCACGTTTTAAGCAATTAAAATCTTTCTATCCACCCACATATTCAAAATACTTTTCAAACGATTCAGTGCACCCACAGTTATCTTTTGCCATACACCCACATCGTCTTCCCCAAGCTTCTTCCCGCGCTACACCATTTTTGAACTCCTTTCATCTGAGGCCCTTGAAATCAGCCCTTCAAATCACTGTGGATGTCTTCCCCCATCTTCTTCTCGCGCTGTGCAAGATGAGGAAGGGTTTGTGGGGTATTTTTGAATGTGGTTCCTCCGAAGTCGTCGGATTCATTGAGATCCCTTAGGCAGCGTAAGAACGTGTGGAAGGACGAAGACTGGGATTTGAAGAGCGGCGAAGAAACACTCTTAGTTCATATTGTTAGGGTTTGTGGAGCAACGGTTCAAGGTATATTCAATTTTCATATTGAAGTTCTTTATAGGGTTCATCAATTTTTAATATTTTGAGTATATTTAAATCCACCAACCAAATCTTTGAGTTCAACGAAATCTATGTGGGTGAACTCAAATAATTGTTTGGTGGATTTAAAGGTACTCACTGGTTGTTGTGGTTCCAAACCAACTATCGATGATGTATGTACAAGTTGACAGTCGATTATTGTTGAAACTATAGCGACAGTTATATCTGAAACATAGAGTGAAGGGACAATAGTAGAAGAGAGAATAGAGGAGGGGAGTGTGGTAAAAGGGATGGGGAAAGAGGTTATTCTAAAGGGGAGTGTGGATGATAAGGCAATAGAGGGGAGGGTGGAAGAAACTATTGGAGAGGGGAGGGTAGAAAAAACTATTGGAGAGGGGAGAGTGGAATCCATAGCAGTAGAGAGGATGATAGAAGAAATTACTGGAGAGGGGAGGGTGGAGGACAGAGTCGAAGTGGGTGTAGGAGAGGGAGATGAGAGGGTGGAGGAGAGAGTGGCGAAAGGTGAGGGAGCATAAAGGGTGGAGGAGAGAGTGGCGAAAGGTGAGGGAGATGAGAGAGTGGAGGAGAGAGTGGGTGAAGGAGAGAGAGATGAGAGGGTGGAGGAGAGAGTGGAAGTGGGTGAAGGAGAGGGTTGAGGAGAGGGTGGAGGAGAGAGTGGGTGAAGGTGAGGGAGCCGAGAGGGTGGAGGAGATAGTTGAAGGCGAAGAAGAAGGAACTCAAGTTTCGAAAAAGAAGAGAAAAATTAAAGAGGTTGACGTTGAGCCAGTCCAAATTAGAGTTGAGGATAATGTGACACCATTTCCCGAAGGCCCTCCGGACACTTCGCTTCTACGATGATATAGAAATCATGTTACCCACGATCTATAGGTTAACAAAGTAAATAAGAAACAACATTTAATTAATGTAATATATTTATTTTTCATGTAAAATATTTATACATAAACACAAATTTCTTACTAATTTTGTTGTTGGTTGATGTAGAATCAAAGAACACTTCGTTGCATCCAACATTCAGCCAAACTCTATGCTTGGTCCATTGTTGAAATGTCCCGTAAATTTAAAAGTAGGATCAAGATGGTAGGGTTTTGGTTGTTGGCTAGGGTTGCATTCAGGACCATCAACCGTGTCTTAGTATCTATCTTGGTTGAGAGATGGCACCCTGAGACAAATATATTTTACTTCGTTACCAGTGAGATGACTATTACTCTTGACAACGTGAAGCATCTCATTGGCTTATCTGTAGTCGGCAAGGCAGTTGTTGCAAACCCTTGCACTACAGCTAAATTGGTGGCAATGTATTCTCAAGCATTTGGTATTGGTGCTGGCGATGTGATAGAAGAATTAATTCACAAAGGATGCAAGGGGAAAGCTTTTCGCTTGGAATGGTTGCGTCTTCATTTAAGTCAGATACCTGATAATATATATGATGATCAGATTGACAGTGCTACAAGGGGATATATTCTTTATCTGCTAGACTACACAATCCACGCCGATAAATCAGATAGTATGGTGTCAGCTCGATACGTAAAGGTGTTGGTCAATCTTAAGACCATTGGGGACTATGCATGGGGAGCAACTGCACTTGCTTATCTTTATAGGCAGCTCGGCATCACATCAGGAAAGAAGGTTACACAAATTTCTGAGTTGCTTACGTTGGTTGAGATATAGTAAATAAATTCACATAGCAATATCTTACTAAATTGTGTTTCTAATATTTAATAAATAGTTGGTGTGTGTTGCAGTTAATTTATATGTTTTATATTTTCAGGCGTGGAGCTGCAAGCACCTAGCTCTTGAATGTCCAGCGCTTATACAAAATTCTTTTAATAAGCTGCCTTTTGCCTTTAGATGGCAGCAACCTTTAAGTCAACCCGTGCATCAAGAATAAAAGTTGGTTCTTTTACGTGAAGCATTGGATGACTTACAAATGGATCAGGTATTATCATAATTAGTTATTTTACGTGGACCTATATAATTGTAATAGCTCTCTCTCTCATACAGGTTATTTGGGATCCATATTGTAAGATTAGATCAAAATTTTCATTTACTCCTACGACGTTTTACACCGGATGTCTGTTTTATTTCGACATCATTGAGCCGTATTACCCAAAGCGGGTGTTGAGACAGTTGGGACACATGCAATCAATCCTCCTGGCACCCATAGCACCTACAGAAGGGAGCATTAGAGGGAGAACTGCGAAGACATATACTGAATTCTATCAAGCTCCTCCGGAGAACTTTGAGCGTCATCGCAGTCACCAATTATCTGTAGAGGATCGCGGTGATCTAACGTTTAGTGGGGCCACTACAGAGGGTTATATGGAGTGATATAAGAAGTTCTCTCATTTGTACCTTGTGGAACCCAACCACCGCAAGAGCTTGAGGCCATCCCAAAGTAGAGATGAAGTCTAAAGTAGAGACGATGTCTCGGAGGGATGGGTATTTATTTGTGTTATTATAATGTCTCTCATTTAAAATTGCTACCATATACGAAAATTTATATAATATGTAATGCTCATTTTGAATGCAGCGACATCACAAAGATAGGGCATTGATGTTATTAGAGGATTCAATAGCTACTGGTGCAAATAAAGACCTGGGTACCTAATTAAGGTCATGAAGAGGGTGCGCGATTGTAGACACTCCCATTTCACCCTCTCGGAGTACACGAATTCGTTTGGTCAACCCTTGACCTTTTTAACCCTCGACATGGGACCATGCAACTGTACATGGCTGAACACAAGCTAAAACAATAGCTTTGTGGCTCAGATCCAAAAGTAGGGAGGCTATATACTAAGCAATAGTATATAGTCGGAATGCAGACTAAAACAATAGTCCTGCATTCCATTCTTAAGACCATACTCGGACAACCCTAAATTAAGCGCCTGAAAACCTGTGCGTAATTCGATTACGCGCAGAACCACAAGAGCATGATCAATCCCCTTTCAGACCAACCTTCCTTTCACAGACCGTTTCGAGACTCGATTACGCACCTGGAACCAGACGCGCAATCAGATTGAGCGCTACACCACTAGCGCGCAATTGGCCTACGCCCGACCTAGTCTGCTACCCTTGACTCCTACGTTTCCTCAATTAAGTGCTTCAGGTAACATGCTTAATCGGATTACGCGCATCCCACCACACGCGTAATTAGTCCTGATTTTGTTAGGACTAGGAAACCCGCTGAGTAATTCAGCCCGTCGCTCACTGAGTCGGTGACCGACTCAAAGTGATTAAGCGCCAGAAAAAATGGCACGCAATTCAATTAAACATCCGAAAACGAGCGCATAATTGAATAAAAACCTATAAAAGCTTTTTTCTTGAAGAGAGAGAAAGAGGTTGCAAATTTTGAGAAACTAGAGCGTAAATTTTGAAACTAGAGAGCTCCGAGAATGGATCCCTAGAGCAAATTAGCCATGATTTTAATATTCAAACTCTAAGAATACTCACCGCAGTCCCGATTCTAATTTTTAGACCGTAGCATCCTCTTCGAACACACAACACGAGAGGCTGTGAAATTCAGGGAGGAGAGACCATAAATCTGAAACCAGAGAGCTCCAAGAACGGATCCATAAAGCAAATTAGCCATGATTTTAATATTCGAACTCCGACATTTCTCACCGTATCCCCAAACCTAGGTACGAATTTACTTTTATTTTAGACTTAGGATTTCCCTTAATTTAATTCATCAATTCTATTTCCAAGTTTTTAGACCGTAGCACCCTATTCAGGCCGAAATTCACTATATCTGGTTCTAGTTTCCTATTTCAAGAGCCCATCCTTAATTTAACGATTCGATCCACCGACTTTATACTTTGATTTTACTTCAAAATCTTAATCTACAATCCTATCATTAATTTCTGGTTCTGACTCTCAGAGTTCAGAACCAATCCTTAATCATACGACCTGATTTTTCTGATTTTAGACCCGAATTCAGTCCTAAATTTTAATCTATAATTTAATTCTATATTTTCATACCATCAAAAAAATCCAAAACTATAAATTTCAGTTCATAACTTTAGTCTCTTAATTTAATTTCCTATTATAATCTCAAATTCCATTCCAAAAATACATTTTTTTGTTATTCAAATACCAATCTATCTTTTATCTCAGCTATCCGATTTGCCCACGGGAGCTTGCGGAAGGTACTCGGGAACGAGGCCAATCCTCTTTAGCATAGCGGGCCCAACCCCCCTTTTCTAGATTGCTTAGGATTACTTAGCTAATTTTAATTAGTTTTTATTGCAGTATAATTGATTAATTGCATCTACTAGGCCTCTATATCATTATTTGCTTTGATTCAATTTAGTGTTCCAGTTTAGTTAGTCTATTATCTTAAATCAGAATTTAGGAAAGTTAATTTACTTATTATTCGTTAGATTCTTGCTATAACCAATCCCCAGATTATGATTCAAAAATAACAAAAATTAATATTATCGCATCAATTATTTACTTATATTTTAGTAAGTTAATTTATTGCTTTAATCAGAGTCGTAGAAAAATTAGTTTTTTGTTTCTTCTTTAATTAGAATTCCAGTAGGACTACTTAAATTGCTTTAGTTATAATTGCAATACGATTAGTATACCTGCTTCATATAGAATTGCAATACAATTGGACTCTTTTATTTAATTGTAATATTATTGGAACTTATGCATATGCACTCCTAGTACTAGTAGGAGACTGGAATTGATTGGACTCTTAGTAGAGCCAGGACATTGATATTAATTGGACTCCTAATAATACTGAGAAACTGAAAAATGATTGGACTCCTGATAGCATCAAGACACTAAAATAACCTGTCATAATAAGCTCACCTAATTATAATTCACAATATAAAAAAATGAATCTAAACCGACCATAACAGTAACAAGGGAAACTAAAAAAGAAAGCTGAAACTATCTAATTAAAAGAGGACACTACTGCTGACGTTTGCAGGCAGGCGATTCAGTGTAGAAGTAATCCACACCCGCTTAAACGCGTGATCATTGACGTGTTGCACGTCGATAAATATCTGCAGCTGACGATCACATCTTCTCATGTATTTCTCCATTTAGTATTCGCCTTTAATTTCAGCATTTAATATTTCCTAGTTTATTACTCCATCATCGCCATTGCCAGAGTCCGCTTAGGAAAGAATTGGGCCACTGGTTCCAGGGACCGATAGGAACCCAGAAAAAGCACGCACTAACAGACTGGCGATCGCGATGGGATATTTTTGTAAACCCCTTCTTTTTCTTTATATAGTTAGCTTTATTTTACTTATTTTTCTTTCCCGTCGTGTCGTTTAAATTTAGATTTTTTTTAGATATATATATGAGTCGTCGCCAAAGACTCAAAATGCCTGGCATATGTAGAGTAAGTTTAGGAGTCCTGCCGTTATGGGGATTTCATAACAACCCTGCCTACGAGGAAGAACCACCTTATACTTTTAGCCCACGACAACCTGAAGTCAACATGGCTGGTGAACAAGAGAACCCCGTTTCTACAACACACGCCGGTAATAGCCATAGCGACAGAAATAATAGCTCTGGACAAAATCTCACCACTCAACAAATCATAGAACTTAGCATCCAAAGAATACAAAGAGGAGGCGATGATTCCGAAGAGTTACTTCGAGGATTGGCTGCTGCATATGAAACTATTAGGAGACAACAAAATTCGGGAGAGCAGGAGCGACAAGAGAGACCACCTTCTACCCCAAGCACAGTGTCAGCCTGCCCTACGCCATTGAGTCAACATACTCACACGTTGTTTAATGACAGTTCATCAGACAAGGGTATCTCACGCGTCACTCTCAAAGACAACACTATAAAGGTCGAAGACCTCCCAAAAATACTCGATGAATACATGGCCAAGAGGGAATGCCCAAGTCGCTCATTCGGATTCGATAAATTCTATCGAGACATTGAATTTGACCTACCCATAGGATTTAAACCGCCAAAATTTACTAAATACAATGGCACCGAAAATCCTAACCATCACTTGGCCCTCTTTTGTAATGATTGCCGACCTATACACAACAATCAATTACTTCTCATTCACTACTTTCAACATTCATTAGAAGGAGAATCTCTAGACTGGTTCGTGGAGCTCCCACTTTATAAGATAAAGACTTTTGATGAGCTAGTCGATCGATTCCTAGACCAATATAAACACACTATTCAAGAGACGGTTAGCCTCATCGACCTAATGGCGGCCAAGTAAGGACCAGATGAAGAATTCATCGACTTCATCGCTAGATGGCGAAAGCTTTCTACTAAAACTGGTACTTCAATGAAAGAGAAAGATTCAATTAACATCATCATTGACAATACTAAGGAACCACTAAGGAGCACCCTAGTCATCAGCGATTGCCCCGACTTCACTACACTTCACTCTCGGGTGTCCCGACTGACGCGACACATCAGGGGAGGAGATCTTGCATTATCCATAGTCAAGTCAAAGGTGGGCTCCTCCAACAAGTTGAAACCGAAAAATCATAAGAAAGCCTCAGGAACTGAACAAGTTAGTATGGTTGTCAATCAAGGGCAAAATTCGAATAACGGGAACTTCCCACATGCAACTTCAGACAAAATCAGACCCAACAACGATATGCTAGTCAAAATCAGGGCATCAATCAACATAGGTACACAAACCAGAACCAAGGTCAAAACCAGAACCAAGGCCAATATCAAAATAGAAACCAATACCCTAATGCTTATCAGGCCCAAAATGCAGCACAGAATCGACCGGCCCAAGCGCCGAATTATAACAGCGTACCTCCACCTCAAAACTTTAACCCAGCTAGGGGACCCTACCAGCCAAAGCGGGAACACTATCCCCCTTTACCCGATACTATTTTCAACATTTTTCGCCTCCATAATGCCCAGAATCTCTTACGATTCTCACAAGAAAAGCTAGGCCATGGCCTGCAAATCTCGACTACAATAAATACTGTTCTTTCTACCGGTACGCGGGACACAACCTAGAGGACTGTTGGGTTCTCAGGGACGTGATCTATGGCATGAACGACCGAAATCAAATTGATTGAGAAGCGCTTAGGAACCCTGACCCTAATAATAATAGAATTTAGGGATCATAAATAACCCCATGCCCAACCACAACCAAGGGACACCGGCCCAGGTCACCACTGTAGTTCTCCCCATTCAACCTTATTTCCAGCCTTCGACATTAATCACTCATATCCTACCCTCCAACACTGTTACTACCCCTATAAGAACTCCATCCTCCTTACGCGCCGCTGCCTTGATCACACAAATCACTCCACCGATCCCGCCTCCATATTCGAAGTTCACTCAAATACGAGTCCATTCCTTCAGGACTAGGAGGCCATTCCTCCATCATTCCCCACTAGAGCCATTGACCCCACCAAATCTGGAATCACCAGTATTGCCAATCCCCTCACCCGACTCTGAATCTAAGTGTGGAGACTATGCTCTCCAAACCGTCATTCTGACTATCGCACAAATAGACAGTGTCGCCCACACGACTCCCAACTAAGAGAGTGAAGCCAGAACTGAGTATCTGTCAGATGAAGAGCAAAGTGAATGAAAAGAATACCTAAATTCATGTGAGACGTTGGTCTCCACTTTCTTAGACGAAGAGGATCACACGTAATACCTCCCACCTTGGAGTAGTACCATACGAACACGTACTCCGACCCTTAACTTCACTCGCTTCACAAATGCACCAACGTCAAGTCATGCTAGGTTTGACCAACAACCGGCCTACCCTATTCTCAAGTCAAGAACCAACTATCCACCTCCCCCTTTCCCGCAAAATAAAGATTTCACGCATGCACAACTACCCGAGGGGAACACGAGAGAAAGGGAAGTTGACTTGCCACCCCCACCGCATGTCATCCCATGACCAATTCCCGTACCACAACCACCTCAGCCACCTGCACCTAGGGCCCATCGGCCGGACAAAGAAATAGCACTTGAGCCAGGGCAAGAGTATGATTTGTTACAACATCTCCAAAAGATCCCAACCCAGATATCTATACTAGAACTCATCAAGAAGTCGCCTGATCATCACCGATTGTTAATAAGGATACTCGAGGACACTCAAGTGGACGAAGACACGACCTTGGATGAGCTTCATCAAATTACCTCTGTCATGGCACAACCTCCCGCCCTCACATTCACGGACACAGACATGCCTAAGGAGTCACTTCGAGAGAGCGCTGCCCCCATATATCTTACAGTCATAATCAGAGGGCTCTCTGTGCCCCATGAACTAGTTGATACAGGCGCGGGACTCAATATTTGCCCTCTCACCACATTGAAAACATTTGAATACATAGAACAAGACATCAAACCCTCAGCCTTGTCGCTCATATACCCTACGACGGCTCGCATCATTTCATAAAAGGAACTATCAAACTTCAGGCCCGCCTTGGACCCATAACAAAAGATGCTACGCTCCATGTTGCTGACTCCGTTATCACATATAATCTCATTTTAGGCAGAAAATAGATAGAATTAATGAAGGTTGTCACGTCCACATACCATAAATGCATTAAATTCCCGTATGAGGACTCCATCGTCCGTATATACGCTGATGCACCTCTTCAGGAGATGGATACCGATTACGCGGCAAGTATTCCGACGGCCCATGAATCCGTACTAAACACATGCCACATCCAAAAGACGCAAATTTTTTATGAAGTAGCTGTCGCAAGAGTCTGCTCACAAGCCCTTCCTGGTTTCCACCTAGAGCGACAACAAGAGCTAATGAGGAAGGAGGTTGGCCCAAACCTTGCTAGATTATACGACATCAACCCAACCGCGATGAAAGGGCGGGATCTTATGTACCAACTCGGATACGTCCCCCACACCGGACTCGGTAAGGATAAGCAAGGGCGTGTGAAACCTATATTCTCGACTAAAATACACAAGCACATAGGATTAGGTTACCAATCGAACGGCCAACCAGCCGATTTATTCCCTACCTCACCGAAATGGTCTCTTTATGACCACTTCGTCTATGGAACTACTGAGAAAGCAGATGTGCGAAAGCAGAAGGGAGTATCCTTTACCAAACCCCAAGAGACCGAAATTGAACTAATATCTAAAGCATTCAATGGTTTGACAAACCTGAATGATGATATCGACGAACCCCTTGAAGGAGTCAAACCTTTGTTTGACACTAAAAATCTCATAGAAGGAAGAAAGAAAGACCCTTCAAAAATCAAACCGCAATTACAGGATTGGGAATCTACAGATGACAAAGATTTTCACATAGCGGCCTTACGAGATGATGAAGAACACTCATGGTCACCATGGGAATGGGATGATACCTTGCAAGAAAATATTTATTCATATAGCATCCACCTTTGCCTCGGCCTTGGAGGATAGAGATGCCCGTGGGACTCGCCTTGTATCTTTCACCCATATCAACCCCGATGAGAAGCATGCACTCGCATACTAGAGCAATTTGCTAGCAAGATCACACATCCTATAACGACCGAGGTGGACAGAGCCAACCCTACAATCATAAGCACGACCAGTAATCCACCAACCTCACTCTTGGCACTAGAAGAGAGAAGACCTAATGGTCAGTTATTCGACTTAGGAGGAAACACCCATGTCCCACTCCTATAGTTTGAAGAGGAGTTTGAATTAGACACTCCTTCGTCCCTAGATGCACCATAACTCCAAATATTTTGGCAATCACTCGAGGAAGAGTGGTGACTTCCACCAAGTGATGACGAGGACTATTAGATAGGCCTTCCTACACTCGAACTGGCAGAGCAAGACAACCTAGAACTTCACGCCTTATCAGATCCAGAGAGTGAGTTGGATAATATCATCAACCATAACTTAGAAGGATGGGAATGTCCTTGGAAATCTCCCTGCATTCCTTACCATTGCCATCCCCGCTGTCGAGCATGTGCACTCATCCCAACATATCATAAAGATCAAGAGAAACAGCTCCCTTCCCCTAGGGACCCTTTAGGAAATTCCCCCTCACGGGAAGGACAATCATCTCATAATTCTGACAACGATGGTTCAATCGATTATGATCTCTCGAGCTTCTTCAGGGAAGACAATCAACCTAGAAGAAGAAACTCAAACTATGATATCCCTATCATCAGTATTGCTCATTCGAAAGATCCCATTGGGTGAGGACTCAAAAAAAAATGCCAAATTTGCAACAAGTTCGCGTTCCCCGAAGGATTGCCCGAATGGCTCCCGAAGCCGTCTCACTCCCTCAACTAGAGGAAGCGGCTCTCCTGGTGCCTTTTGAGGCCACCGGCCCTGTACCATATTTATTATCAAAAATCAATAAAATAGAAAACATAGAAAACCCTAAAAAGCTAGAAACACAAAACCTAAAAAAATCAGAAAACCTTGGAAAAGGAAGGGAACTCTGTATCCCGACTCAAGTCTACAGGCAACAAGGGGGCTTCCCCCCTCTAACTCCTGACCCATCTCGCGCACAAGGACGTAAAGCCTTCAGGCTAAGTAATAAGCCAGTCATCATATCGAAAGAGATACTCCATGACTTTGAAAGAAGAATTAATAGCCTTGACCTTCACTTTACCAAAGATCTTTCGATCATAAATTACATCAATGAAGAGTTGCCTTGCGCAAAAATAAAGCACCAGCCTAGTAATTTCGCAGTATATGAGCTTATCGAGGATGAAGGAGGAACACCAGGCCCTAATGAGACTCAAGACTTCCAATGGGTTATTAAATATTTTGACAAACAGACCCAGGCTGCCGCCGAACCTAAGGAGGAAATCAATTTTGGCACCAACGAGAAGCCCAAGAAACTATTAATTAGTGCGACGCTTAATTCTAGAGAATGTCAACAGATTGTACAAATCCTACACGAACATCTCGACTCTTTCACCTGGTCTTATGAGGACATGCCTGGTTTAGACCTGTTAAGTAGTGAAAAATACCATTTTTTACCCCTAAACATGAGCTTTGACCCCTTGAGAAGACTAAATAAGTGCTTTAGTGTGCATTTTACAGCTAACCAATTAGACAGGTCCAAGTCCGAAAAGCATCCTAAAATGATCAAAAAGCTGACAACTCATGTCAAGCTGAAAGATGGATTGAAGAAACAACCTCAGCAATGGCTAAAAAGGGTCTAAAAGAGCAGACAAAGACCTGAAAAAAGAGAGAGAGCCATTCGCAAAGAAGAATGGGAGCCTAGAGTCCAATTCGCAAAGAACTTTTACTATTCACAAAGAACCTTGAACTTTGCGAAAAGAAGAAAACACTCCTCGAATAGAAGATTTACCTCTGCGAAAAGAAGAGAAGTCCTTTGTGAAAAGAACTTCTGAAGCTAAAGTCCTTTGCGAAAAGAACTTCTGAAGCCAAAGTCCTTGCGAAAGAACTGAAGCCAAGATGCTGCGAAAAGAACTTCTTAAGCCAAAATGCTTTGCGAAAAAAGAACTTGGAGCCAAACTACTTGAAAAGACCCTTAAACTCTGCGAAATGGCACATCGAGGATTCTGACCACTTTGAAGGGCATTTCAAAACTCGCATGCCAATGTAATTAAAAGCCCGTAGACATTAGGAAGATTCCAAGCACAAACCAAAGGCATATTCCACCCCACGTGAAAACCCAAAGATGAAATCACTTGGCGGAAACTTCTAGAAGCTCAAACAAACTTTTGAATTCTATAATGAAATTGATGCTTCTAACGCTGATTGGTGAACCACATTAGAGCATTTTCATTGGCGAGCGGTCCGGATCCCGTGCTCAATGACCATTGGGCAATCCAGATCTGAGCACTTCGATTGGTCAATTCAGCCTTGTGCGGGATAGAGGGAAAGCTATAAATTGAGAAGACATTTGCCCAATTGAGGCATCCAGATTTAGAGTTTTCATCTCTGTTTCCCCATTCCTAAAAGCTCATCCGATTCCCTGTAATCCCTTCTTGTATTTTACCTTTGAGAGCCATTACAGTGATTTGTACTTCCAAGTTCGGATTCAAGATCAGAATCGAGGGCTCTCGAGAAGCTCAGATCAGAAGTCCGAGGGCTCTCTAAGAAGCCGTGCTCGTAATTGTAACGTTGGATTTTAAAAGGTTGTCTTTGTAATTTGTGTCTTCTCCATTGGAGTCATGTCGAGGGTTACGAATGTTCACCTTAGTGCATTAGACTTCTTTAGATTCACTCATCCGCATCCAACTTCCCTTAATTCATCATCCTCTAATTAGCGTTGGTAACCTAATTCAAAGATTTACGGATGTTCATGTTCATGTTCAAATAAAGAATAGGCCACTAGTCGATGATCTCGTGACAAATCACGCCCATAAGTCTAAACCTATTCCTTAATTGATTTATTTCTCTTACATCTGTCTTGGTAGCCGGATGAAGATTGAATCGCCTGTTGAACTCTGATTCTCCATTAAAATTCAAAGGCTAAAATACATGAAGCTATTATTTACGCATTTGTCTTATTTTAAACACCTCCACAACTCGGATCTCGGATCACGTAGTTAGTTCTTTTCTTTATTTGCTTTTAGTTAAACGTGACAAACCCAACACTCTCTTTTATCTATTCTTTATTTAGATAATTAAGGAGCTATCGGTAGCAGATCTGAGGTTTATCTCTCATTTTAGACAAACTTCTCGTGACGATCTTGAAATACTTACTTTTAAAACTTGCTACAATGGCCACGATCTTGCGGGCCGGTGTTAGCTAATGTCTTGATATCCCTTTCATAAGTTAACATCCATATAATTTAGCATTCTTTAATTCTTTAATTTTTGATTCATAATTCACACAATTATGGCACACTTGGAGCGACAACAAGTTTTTGGCGCCGTTGCCGGGGAAGTTTGTTCTAAAATAGATAGACCTATGTTTATTTTCATTTATTTTAATTTTTGCTTTAAACTCGCACTTTGCATTCCAAGTGCTTGATTAAATGTCTCTGAGTTTTGTATAGAAAACCTGCTTTTCTTGCAGAAATTTTTTTTTTTTTTATTTTACGAGTTTTATTCTTTGCCTTCTAGTTATTTGAATAAATGTCACGCCACTCTTTTGTCTTTTTGTCAAATTTGGGCGTGCTTTGAGTTTTTCTTTTATTTTATCAATACTTGAATAAGGTATCGTGCAGCTTTTTGAATGTTTGCAGATCCGAGTGCCCAACAAGGAGCATCTCGGACCAAAGTCGGAGCAGATCGCTTGAGTTTGCATCCCTTCTCCTTGGCATTCATTTTCTATTTTAAATTCTTGAGAACCGATTCTGTTGTGTTTATTGTTTGTTCGATTATAATTTCTAGCATCTTTTAGGCATCTTTGATTTTTTTTACAAAACCAAATACAAAATAAAAGAAAATGAAAACACAAATAGAAAATCTCTTAGTTGTTTCTCATTATTTTCAGAAGTAGTAAATAAGGGCTCTTGTTGGGCCTGGGCTGTTCCAAAACAAGTAAAAAATAAAAAAAAAATAGGAAATTATACAAATATAAAATATATATATATCTTTCGTATGGGCTGTGTTTCTCCATTTGCATCCACTTTTCCCATCTAGACCTCTTTGAGATCATTTTTTTTTTAAGGAATCATGTAGGATAATGAGTAGTGAATCATAGGTCGTTTTGAATATTCAATGGACCCACTTATTTTATTTTCCTTGAGATTTCTTCATCATAAATGGGTCTCAAATTTGTGTATGAACTCTGCTTTTTAATAAGTGCTCCCATGCTTCATCAACAAAGGGGTCAATCTTATGAATCTTATGAATCTTATGAATCATTTGGCATTAGATTTTCGCTTTTAGAAATTTTAGTTTCAAATTGCTTTTAGATCGTGATTTTTTTTCTTCCTTAGGTTAATGTGTCCTAGTTTTACTAATTTTCGTCATTTTTCGTGAGTATAGTTAGTTTCTAACTTTGTTTTCCTATTTTGCAAAATTCTGTTTTTTGTATCAACACTTTTCTATTTTTTTTAAAACTTTGTATGCAATCCCTTACCTTGTTTTTACTTGTTTCTCTATTATTAGCATTAGTTTCCTTCCATTTGCATAGCAATCTCGCTATTTTTAGATTTTATTTTTTTAGCGGTTCTAGCGTTGTTTTGTTGATTTTTCTTGCATTTGTATATCATGTTTTCCATTTCCTTGCTCATATATTCAATTTTACATTTTTATTTTCTCAGCATATAGTTTAGATTTTTTCTGTTCTTAGTTTTTCTTTCTTCTTTATCCCATCGACCCTCTCTTAACCCCCCACCCTCCCCAGGACCCCTTTAGTCCCCTACCACTCCATCCCTCCTAGATATGCCACCGCCAGCCATGTTAAGGAGAATGAGGAAGCTGGAGCCCTCGCTCACTGCACTTACAACTCACCGATTCACGTAATTTGTTGAGCCCATTGAAGAACATGTCAGTGAACCGAGCCCCGCTCTTTCTCACTGGAATTGAACGAGAACCATTTGGTCAGAGTAGAAGAGGAGCTTCAAACTTCATTGAGCCTCACCCCTACCCTTCCTCACGATCCCGAGGTCATGCTCACTCTCCTGACTGCCATTGAAGGCCTGGTCCCTTACACCCCCACCCCCTCCCCTATCCCAGCTAGCCCTCCCTCTTTCATTGCCATTCCAGATACCCTTCCACACCCACCACCCTATTATTCAAACCCCACCCATCTCACCCAACCTTGCCCATTACTCATTTCAGAGAGGAGGTAGCCACCCCATACTAGCCCCATCCCTTTCCTCTTTTCCTTTTATTTTCTGTAAAATTTCTGATTCATCCAATTTGCTTTCTGCAATTCTCCATGCTATTATTTTTTCTCCTGTCTTCCCCTAATAATTGTCCACCACCTTTGAACCAGTGAGGACACTGCTCCTCATAGGTTTGGGGGTGTGGCATAAGTCCCGCTTAGGGAATAAGTTAACATAAGGGCAGTGAATCACCTAAGTAATTAGGAAATGTATTAATTTACTTAAGAATCATGACAACTAGAAAATTTAAAATTCCGTTGCCAAATTTAGACATTCTAAACCTTGCGATATTCTACATTTCCATGATGATTACACCATAAAAACATCTTATCGGCGTAGTAAGTCAAAAGGAAGAGAAAAAGGTAAAGATATACTTAAAAGCTCAAGGAAAAACCATAACCGGAGAATTGAGCCCATATATTTTCCATCTCGTTGAAGAGTGGTGAGGCAATTTTTACGATTCAAAGGATTGGGTAGGCATTAGATCCACTAGAAGTTAGGAAACTCCAAATTAAAACAAGTAACACTCATGAAACCGAGGAAAAGATCAAGGCCTTCTTTGGACTTGAACCTAATGAACCAACCAAGAAAAATCTGCCCTATTTGTACCCCATTTGAGCGAAATCCTACAATTCTTCATCAAAAATACTCAAAAGTACGTGCACTGAACCTATGGAACCAATTCTTTCCCTCACTCACGAGAATTCAGAGGTAAAGGAGAAAGAACTGAAGATGGACCATTTCGGGCAACATCAAGAAAATGAAGAGAAAATACCTCAAAAAGCAGGCAATATGGTGGAGAAGAAGAAGAGACAAACAATGTGAAAAGTTGCAAGCAAAAAGGCAAAAAGGGACCTTATGTTGAAAATGCAAGATCAAAGAAAGAACTGATCAGTGAATGTGAGAATCTCGAAAGAAGAAGAAGAAGCTAAACTCAAAAAGTGGAGTCATGAACCATCTCCTGCACTTCACGAGTTCTCAAATTCAAACCTCTGTTCAAATCGCCTTTCCTTGAAACTTCACTCCATAAGCCATACAAACAAACCTAGATTAAAAGCCCTTGTGATCCAAAGTTGAGTGAGTCATGTGGAGATAGAAGTGACCCAATCTATGGTGAGGAGATGTCAATGATGCCATTGCCTAAGAATCATGCCTATGCTCATGCTTACAGATCCATTTGGGAGATGTAAGCGCTCTTGAGCGGAGTGAAAATGAACCCCTCAACAAAAAAACACGATGAGAGTATACCACGTGAGTATTTGGGTTGGAACTTGAGCACCTTAAGTATGACTTATAACCTAATTTTTATCCATAGGATGAGCTATCTCGCACATTTGTATGATTTTCTATGACTATTTCACAGATTGGAAATATTGAAACATTCATGAGGTTTATAAATGTTTAAATTCTGCAAACAATAATCAAATTTTCGTTTCATCATTGATTCAAGAGTAACTAACCTGCTCCTTGATTGCTCATTTGATAATATTGCACCTTGATGTTAACTGCATTTCATGGAGAAGTTTGTGGGTACCTTCATGAAAACCCTCAGAGACTTCACTCCTCCTAGGGATCACCTAGGGGTTTAAAAGGCTTATTGCATATGCTAAATGCACTGTGCTTCCTACAAAAGTGGCTCTTTATTTTGCTTTTATGTTTCTTTGCTCGGGACTAGCAAAGCTTAGGTTTAAGGGGTGTGTTAAGTAGTGAAAAATACCATTTTTACCCTAAACATGAGCTTTGAAAGACCCTTGAGAAGACTAAATAAGTGCTTTAGTGTGCATTTTATTAACCAATTAGATGCAGTCCAAGTCCAAAAGCATCCTAAAATGATCAAAAGTGACAACTCATGTCAAGTCTGAAAGATGGATTGAAGAAACAACCTCAAAGAATGGCTAAAAAGGGTCTAAAAGAGCATAAAGACACGAAAAGAGAGAGAGCCATTCGCAAAGAAGAATGGGAGCCTAGAGTCCAATTCGAAGAACTTTTACTATTCGCAAAGAACCTTGAACTTTGAAGAAAACACTCCTCGAATAGAAGATTTACCTCTGCGAAAAGAAGAGAAGTCGCTGCGAAAAGAACTTCGAAGCCAAAGTCCTTTGCGAAAAGAACTTACGAAGCCAAAGTCCTTTGCGAAAAGAACTTCGAAGCCAAGATGCTTTGCGAAAAGAACTTGAAGCCAAAATGCTTTGCGAAAAGAACTTCCGGAGCCAAACTACTTTGCGAAAAGACCCTTAAACTCTGCGAAATGGCATCTTGGGGATTCTGACCACTTTGAAGGGCATTTCAATAAACTACTGCGTGCCCCAATGTAATTAAAAGCCCGAGACATTAGGAAGATTCCAAGCACAAACCAAAGGCATATTCATACGTGAAAACCCAAAGATGAAATCACTTGGCGGGAACTTCAAGCTCAAACAAACTTTTGAATTCCCATAATGAAATTGATGCTTCTAATTGATTGGTGAACGGATCGAGCATTTTCATTGGCGGATGGATCCCCGTGCTCAATGACCATTGGGCAATCCGGATCCGAGCACTTCGATTGGTCAATTCAGACCTTTTGTGCGAGATAGAGGAAAGCTATAAATTGAGAAGACATTTGCCCAATTGAGGCATCCAGTTTTAGAGTTTTCATCTCTGTTTCCCCATTCCAGAGCTCATCGATTCCTGTAATCCCTTCTTGTATTTTACCTTTGAGAGCCATTGCAGTGATTTGTACTTCCAAGTTGATTCAAGATCAGAACTGAGGGCTCTCGAGAAGCTCAGATCAGAAGTCCGAGGGCTCTCTAAAGCCGTGCTCTGTAATTGTAACGTTGGATTTTAAAAGGTTCGTAATTTGTGTCTTCTCCATTGGAGTCATGTCGAGGTTACGAATGTTCACCTTAGTGCATTAGACTTCTTTAGATTCACTCATCCGCATCCAACTTCCCTTAATTCATCATCCTGTGCGAATTAGCGTTGGTAACCTAATTCAGCGACATTTACTGATGATGTTCATGTTCAAATAAAGAATAGGCCATGACTAGTGATGATCTGTGACAAATCACGACCATAAGTCTAAACCTATTCCTTAATTCGGATTTATTTCTCTTACATCATCTTTGGTAGCGGATGAAGATTGAATCTGCTCTGTTGAACTACAGATTCTCCATTAAAATTCAAAGGCTAAAATACATGAAGCTATTATTTCTGCATTTGTCTTATTTTAAACACCTCCACAACTTGGATCTGGATCACGTAGTTAGTTCTTTTCTTTATTTGCTTTTAGTTAAACGTGACAAAACCCAACACTCTCTTTTATCTATTCTTTATTTAGATAATTAAGGAGCCAGATCTGGTAGCACAGATCTGGAGGTTTATCTCTCATTTTAGACAAACTTCTCTGTGGACGATCTTGAAATACTTACTTTTAAAACTTGCTACAACTGGCCCTGATCTTGCAGGCCAGTCTTAGCCCCAATGTGCTGATATCCCTTTCATAAGTTAACATCCATATAATTTAGCATTCTTTAATTTTTTAATTTTTGATTCATAATGCACACAATTATGGCACACTTGGAGCGACAACAAGACCCACGCCTAGTAGCACATCGTCTTGTCTTAGAAACCGATGCGAAGCCTGTTAACCAGAAACTCCGCAGGATGCACCCCCAAACAGCCCTTCAAGTCAAAGAGAAAGTTGATAAGTTACACAAAGCTAAATTCATCCGAGTTGTCCTCTACCCCAAGTGGGTCGCCAACATAGTACCTATCACCAAGAAAGACGGCAGGGTACGGGTTTGCATTGACTTTCGAAACCTCAATCAGGCATGCCCAAAAGATGACTTCCCACTCCCACATATTGACACTCTTATTAAAAACACCACTGGACATGAGATGTTGTCTTTCATGGACAGTTTCTCTGGATATAATCAGATCAAGTTAGTAGAGTCTGACTAAGAGAAGACTTCCTTCACCACACCATGAGGGACTTACTGCTACGTCGTCATGTCTTTTGGGCTCAAGAATACAGGAGCCACATATCAACGCGCCATAATGGCTATTTTTCATGACATGATACATAAGTGTGTAGAATTTTATGTCGATGACATATTAGTAAAGTCCCAAACATGAGTAGGACCCGCTGAAGCCCTTTGGCTAATGCTACAGAGAGCTAAGAAATATCAACGAAAAATGAATCCTAAGAAATGTGTTTTCGGAGTCACCTCCAAAAAATTACTTAATTTTATAGTTAGCAATCGAGGGATTGAAATCGACCTTGTGAAAGTGAGAGCCTTTTTAGAGATGTCACCTCCCAGCAATATCAAGGAATTACGAGATTTGATAAGAAGATTACAGTTTATCAGGAGATTTATCTCTCAACATTCAGACCGATGCGATCCTTTCTATAAACTACTTAAAGGAGGAATTGAGTACAAATGGGATGACCAATGCCAGCGAGCTTTCGATAACATTAAAAAATACCTCCTTAACCCACCAATACTATCGCCACCAGTTCCCAGAAGACCCCTAATCCTGTACCTTTCAGCAAATGATAAAGCGATGAGAGTAATCTTAGGACAATATAAAGAAGATGGCAAGAGAGAGAAGGACATTTACTACCTAGTAGAACGATGGTCGAATACGAACGAAAGTACACCCCTATGGAGAAGACATGCCTCACATTAGTATGGGCTTCAACTAAATTACGACATTACTTCGGAACACATAAGATACTAGTGCTAGCCTGAATAGATCCTTTAAAGTACATATTCGAAAAGCCCGCCACATCAGGGAAGATCGCTAGCTGGCATATGCTATTACAAGAGTTCGATATCACTTACGTCACCCAGAAGTTGATCAAGGGGCAAGCCATTACAGATTACCTCGCAGATCTTCCACTCTCGAACGATGAATCTATACACGCAGACTTCCCCGATGAAGACTTACTCACAATTCATGACAAACAGCCCGATAAAACCTCATGGACTTTCTATTTCGACGGTGCTCCAAATCACAAAGGGAAGGGCATCAAAATAGTCCTTCTAAGCCCAGAAGGAGTGGTGATACCCAAAGCTTTTCAATTAGACTTACCTGTGGCAGAATACGAAGCTTTTATAGCTGGATTGCGGACAACATTACGATTAGGTGTCAAACAGTTAAAGACCATAGGCAATTCTAAACTAGTAATCTCGCAAGTCATAGGAGAATAGAAAACTAAGGAAAGGAGATTGATGAGATACCTAGAGACCGCTCAATATTTGGTGAAGAAATTTGAAAAGATCTCTTTCACACACATCCCTAGATTAGAAAAAGAGTTAGTAGATTCCTTAGCCACACTAGCCTCTGTCATCCAGATACCTATCGGCCAAAATATCAAGACCTTCATCATTGAAAGATTAACAATACCCGCCCACAAAGTAGCATGGACCGTTATAAGGGAACTACCAATTCTCCCTGCCAGCACGGAATCAAAAGAAATAATCACTCTAGAAAATCACACTGAAACAAAAATCGGAGTCGCTACATTTAGATTCGAGAAATCACCAACCGACGATGGACAGCCATGGTATTTTGATATCTGAAATTTCTTGAAACATCAATACGTTCCCCCATACTCTACGAAAATCGAACAAAAGACCATAAGAAATCTGTGCGCCCGATTCTTTATACTCGGCGAAACATTATACAAAGAAGCCTTCACCAAAGGAGTACTATTGCGATGCATTATGATTGTCCAAGGACAATACATCATTCGAGAAGCACACGCCAGCGCCTGTAGCGCCCACTCCGGTAGACAAAGACTCGTCGATCAAGTTTCACAACAAGGCTACTTCTAGTCGACAATGATAAGAGACTGCCACCTCTATTTTCAATCCTGCAAACAATGTTACGAACACGCTGTACTTATCAAAGCTCCATCAGTTGCACTAAACACCATGACCTCGCCATGGCCATTTTCAATGTGGGCCTTCGACATCATCGGACCGTTTACAGACACCGTTGGGAATACTCACAAGCATGCATTCATACTTACAGCGACTGAATACTATACTAAATGGGCCGAGGGTGAATCTTATGTTCGAATCACCGCTTCGACGCTCGCGAGTTTTATAGTTTGAAATATCATTACCCATTTTGGAGTATCCAGAATGTTCATCACCGACAATGGACTGCAATTCATTGTGGAAAAGACAAAGAAGTTATGCAAGAAGTACGACATTGATTTGTGCCACTCATCGCCATTCTACCCTCAAGGCAATGGACAAGAAGAAGCTACGAACAAGACTCTGATTCAAATCCTGAAACGAATTGTGAAAACAAGCAATGGAGCTGACTGGCCCGAATGATTACAGAAAGAACTTTGGGCCTATATGACCTCTATTTGTACGACCACTGGCCAAACTCCCTACCTCCTCACCTATGGGATGGAGGCAGTTCTACCATATGAGATACAAGTCCCATCTTTACGCATCCAACTCGACGATGAGCTATCCTTAGACGAGAGGAGAATTGCCTTACTCAATTAGAGTGACTTGATGAAACACGCCTAAGGGCAGCTGATCACGCTCAGGTATATCAGAGGAGAATGGCTAGGGCCTACAATAAGAAAGTCCTTAAACGAACCTTTAACATTGGCAAACTAGTTTTAAAGAAAATTATGCCTTCTAAACATGCCCATCCAAAAGAAAAATTGAAACCGAACTGGGAAGGCCCTTACGTGATAACAACTGCATACCCTGGAAACACATACAAATTGGTGAACCAAGATGGGGAAGAGCTCCCTAGCCCTTAGAATGCCATATACCTTAGAAAATACTATCCTTAGTCTTATGATCATCATATACTGTAGTTAAAATACCTATACTTATCATCCCCGTAGTCATCATGACCCATCCATTGGTCGTATGTCTTTAATCCTCAGAATATCCATAAAATCTCTGACTTGCCGCCCACCATTTACACTCGGGTGGTTTGATTGAAGGATTAGTGACCTACCTAAAACTTTTTTCTCAAAAGCGTATGAAATACTTGATTCTCATTCCCTATCCCCGCCATTGGAGGAGACGTTAGAGCAAAAAAATGAAGATGTTAGGTTCAATCGAAACTCGTCATTCTTGCACCAGTAGGATGCTTTCAAAAAATGTACACAAAAAAATATATATCGAGCGAGAGCATCACGACGAATGAACAAGTCAATGAACTCAAGGAAGCATAAGCAGGCCGTGAGGACATCTTCGATAACTTTACTGGAAGTGTATAAGCAAGTTGCGAGGGCATCCCTGATATTCTCATACTACTAGATGTCGTCGTAAGGTGGCGGGAGGAGGTAAACCCCTGCTAGTCATAGAATGCGAGATTTTGATGGTACAGAAAAATGACAAAGAGCTCGATCATGGCATTCCATACCCTTCAGAGGAGAAGATTGTTACTTATCCCTTTTGAAAAGGTATTAATTACAAACTATTCCCCATATCACTAAGCCTTACCTCTCCCCCTTCTAGTTTTATTTTGGACGATGAATCTGAGACTTCACAGGATATTCCTAGGAATAAAACTAAAAACCACTTAATGAAGATTGATGCAATCACCCATTATACTTACCATGCTTTTCTCGAATAACCATGGAATAGGATGATCAATACCCTAAGATAGACCCCCGTACGCTATTAATCGAAGGACCTCCCCCCAGTTCGGAGACAGTATCGATACACTTTTCTGTAGGACTAATTCACCTAATACTCATGACTACTTATAGACCCAAAATGCTTAGCTAAGGCACAGGGAAGCTCCATTGCATCCACACGCTAGGATATTTTTTTTTATGGAAAAAGAAGGTAGACTATACCGGAAGCGCTGACCCGACCACCAAAAGATGAAGAATGATGAAGATACCGTTCAGATAGCGTTATCAAAATACTGTACTGCAAGCTCAACCACGCTTCTATGCTGGGGCATTTATTTATTTATTGGTTATTTTTATGTGTCATTATCTCTATTGTCATTTGTTTTCTCTATTGCACTATTTATTATTTCAAAAAAAAAAAAAAAGAGAAAAGAGGCTTATATCCACCTTTCTATCACCAGACTCCGGTCTGAGATATTTTCCCCCTTGACAACTGGCAAGGGGGGAGAACAAAACTACTGATAGCATTACCTTTACATGTGCAGACACAAAGCGACCTTCAAACCGACACCAGGCCAGCTCAGAAAGCATCCAAGACCTAGTGACGGCTGACGGCACCAAAGGAAAAAGAAAACACCAAAAGGTAATCAAAGGAGGAGAAGCAAATCAGGTACATCTGAACTAAAAATCCCCATATATATATAGACATGTACCAAAAAAAAAGTGATCCTTTCTTTTTTCTTCACATTTGTCACTGGGGACACTCCCCCTATATACAATGCACATACAATGAATACAAACAAATGCACACACACCCCTAATTCCTACGCTACCGCTGAGGAGGACGAGTGTCGCTATCGCCGGTATTGTTAGCCCAGAGGCCCGTAGACTGATCATCTGAAAACACAATCTCGGCAATTGGAGTCCTCAAAATCTCTAAACAATGAGGACCCGCCACCGAAGCCCCCTCACTGGCTTAACTAACCGACCGCCTAGACTGAGAATGAGGAGGAAGCCTCGCATGACTCCCCCGAACTACGAAATCCTCATGACTATCGCTCCTGTCGCGACTGCGAGAGGTATGATGAGACTGCCCAACTGAAGAACTCGTAGCCCTCAACTCCAACCCCTCAAGATTTTAGCCAACCTGCTCGACCCCCGCTCGCCCCTCCTCAGGCGATACTGTAACCGATCCACGGATACCTGCATCTCTGCCCGTGTCGTCAGACACGCTGTCGCTAGTGCCTCCGTATGAGTCCTCTGCATGACCAACATCTCGACCACGAGATCCTCACGACTCTCCACCTCTCCGAGGACCCATCTTGCCTTCGGAGTGGTGCCCGCGCTGCCTCTAGCCGTGCCTCCTTGAGCTGATGAACCTGTATAACTCTATTGAATCAGAAGAAGCAAACATATGCATATACGAATAACAACAAAACTCGAAATGGAAAATACATATATACCAGATCTAGCCTCTCTCCTAGAAGTCGCTCGACTGTCTCCGCGATCACAGGATCAATAGATGGCACCCGAGGGACAGCAAATGCAGACGGTTGTAACAAGAATAAACAAATGCATTAGACAAATATTACGATAACAAATAAGTTACAAACCCAATGACATACCTGGGTAGGGATAGGAACGGACCCCTGAGGAGGAGCCTCAGGAGTGGAGTCCGAAACTGCCTGTACAAAAAAAAAAAAAACAACAAGCCAATACGAATGCGTTAGAATAACTAGAAATGAACAATCCAAGCTAAATTATACTAAACCATTCCTGACTCTCGAAACGTAGAGAGGCGGCGGTCGCCTCCCTCACCTGCAAGTCCTCAGCAACTCGACGTTGAAACATCGACACACGTTAGTAAACCATCAAGCCAACATAATAATAATGCCTAACAAACCAGTACCGTAACACAAGTAAACTGAAGAGTGATGGAACTTACCCAATGCTCCAACTCAGACCATAGACGAGCTATCGCCGGATCCTCCCGACTGGAGGAAGCCACTGAAGAAGGATCAAATGCCTGAGCTGAAGCCCTTACAGCAAAAAGCTCTGCTATCTAGAAATGCCACCAATATGCCAACATTAGCAAGGATCCCCGAACCGTCAATAGTTAATAAGTCCAATCCAAGGTACTTACCAATCGCTCAATCTCCAAACGTAAACTAGCCTCCACCGCACGACCCGCCTGCTGCTGGCCGCGCAACAGCTCGATCATTGTCGCCTGACGAGAAACCTCAGACTCTCTCTCAGACTAGCCACGATAAAAATAAGACCACTATATTAAAAACATTACCAGAATAAACCAATACAATGCATGGACAAATTAAAACTAGTAAATTAACTCACCAGGAGCTGAAGAGCCTCTGCTAGTCGAACTCCTAATTCATCCTCCGTCGCCCTGGCCCTGGCAACTGACTCGGTCAAAGAATGTAGCATCTCCTCAGCAGGACAAGGAGCATGCCCCATCTGCTCCATCACCCTATGGAGGGCGTCCAATGCTCCCCGCACACTTGCCGTGAGGTGGCCCTCCTCTAATGCGACCAACCTCTCCCTCAGTGTCGACGTCGACTCTAGCCCGCCGACAGTGAAAGAACCACTACCATGAAAAGGATGCGTGAAGAGACGCGCACCACCCAATGTGCCAAACCACCTCCTATACTCCCGCACATCAGCCTCATCATGCGCCCCCGTGACTCTGGTCCCCCCAGCTCTGAAATTGGCTATCTGGAGCGCCATTCGCTCTGTAAAATTTTGGCCTGGAGGACCGATCATCCTCTTTGCCACCCTGTGGCTAGTGGCCGGAGGGACTCCCTGATCGAGTCCCAGCTGCCGTACCACCCGAGTGGTGTGGATCCTCTCCACTCACTCAAAACAATGGACCCATATGTCCACATCGAAGAAGGGCCGACAGGACTCAATCTCCGCCTCACCCGTGTCCTCTGCACCATCATAAGGTCTCCAGATCACATATCCAAAGGAACAAATCAATCCATGAGTGAAGCCTAAGGGCCACCAAAAAATAGATGAGGTCAAATGAAAACATAAATGCCATATGCATACTTGCCCTGCGTGCATATCCTCGAAGAGGCCTCATGCAGTCTGAAGGTCAGTCGACCAGTGATGGCCCCTCAATGCCTCCCTCCACATGCGCATCCATAGGAACGTGAACGAAATCTCTGACAAAAACTCCGAGCCCAGAAAAGCGAAATGATCGTATGCCCAAAACTGAAAACGATAACATAACAACAACGACCACACGCAACAAACATTAAGATCGTCACTATGACTAAAAGTTAAAAAAAAAAGGATCACCACGATACCAATTTAACTAAAAATCACCTGGAGAAACGGGAGGAAACCTCCGATCGACGCTATCTCCTAACCCCAATGCTAAAACTTCTCTTAAAGAAGTGCCAACACAGCCGCACCCCACACGTAGGTAGGGACTTGGTCTAAATCCCCCATAATCATCAAAAATAACCCGGTGACGCATCCCCGAGTCGAAGAAGAGAAAAGTACTGCGCCCAAGAAGTGCATCAAGAATGCTCGAAGTACCCTATCCGCGGCCAATCCCAGCTCGGTCACGGGCTCTCGACCCATCACCCTCACACAACGTGCCTCGTAAAGTGCTGCTGCCTCTGAATGATGCCTCGGAGGGGTGAACCCACTCGCGAACGTATCGAAAAACCAAGTGACCCGAACAACACCGGGCCCCGATCCACTCAACCTATAAGGCACACCTAGGATCTCCTCACATACCTCTAAATGACTCCCTGCCATCCGCCCCATGATCAGCTCACCCTCAAAACGAAGACCAGTAATACAGTGTCCTCAGGGGTCTGCAGCATCATACCGACTAGAAAAAGAAGTGCCTGATGCCTCTCGCTCCACCTCTCAATAATCGCCACGATCAAGCCCCAATCAACCTGAAAAGGCTCCAACTCCAAAATCATCCCAAACCCAAAGGACACCAACCGCTCCCGCTGAAACTCCGGCAAGGCACGGTACCAAGTATGAGACTCAGTCCATGCCGTGCTGATAGCCAGCTGCGGGGGCTCCTATTGAACGAAACACAAATAATGATAGAAAGACTAATGCACACCTATGACGAAAGATAAACAAATTTAAAGCTCAAAGCAGATGAAATACGCCCAAACCACATAATAATAACTTACAACGAACACACAAAACATGATAAGAACAACTAAATACAACATGTTGTCATAATACACAAGTAAACACGACCCATAATCAATGCAGGTTCAACATAAATTAGAAGGGTTTACAGATCCTAATGAGCCTATATCATAGCCTAAATGCCTAGGAAAATGAAAGAACTCTTGCTTACAGGGACCTACCCGGCCTCTGGCAAAGAAATCCTCTAGTGGATAATGCCTACAATCCTGAGGCTCAGCGCCTGGCTGCTCCTCACCCTGCTCACCCTCAACTTTATCGCCCTCCTCCTCGGCTACCCCTGGCTTAGCCTCGGGTACCTCCTCCCTGACCACCATATGGTCACCCTCGGGGACTCTCTCCGCGACCATCTCCCTAATATCCCCCTCTATGGCAACGGCTCTAGCCTGTGCCCCCGAACTCTCACCCCCCTCGCTCATCAACATCCCCTCTAACTCAGAAATAGTGAACTCCGGCCTACCAACACTATCACCCTCCATCTGATACGAAGAGCTCAAAAAATTTAAGAAAATGGAAGAAACGACACCCGAAATGGATGACCAGATCATAGGATATCATGAAAACATGGAAAATGAGTACACAGACAATAGGAAATAAGAAAATCAAAGACTAAAATGGATCGCGTGACGAAAATGAGAAGTTTTGAACTATTTATAAAAGTCGCCCGAATTGCGCACTTGAAACAAAATGCCCAAATGAATCACACACCACTCACAAAATGGTTAATTCGGATCACACACTCACTGATGAGCGCGCAAATGGTCTGTCGCCCGCTCACATCTATCCGACTGGTTGATCACGCGCGTTACTGAGAGCGCGTAATCATCTCAAACACTTACACGTCAACGCGAGAATGCCAGCGGTCGTGTTCATCCAGCGCATAGATTCAAACGATTAAATGAATTAAAGCCTATGAACTAGCGCGTAATAATTCTTCACCTTTCCAAAATACGCGCTCTAAGTTTGGTGCGTAATTAGATTAAACGCCCGAAGATAAACGCGTAATTTACCCAGAAACAAAATTTTCACACCCAAGACACAAGCCAAAACCCGAAATTAGGACATTCCTAACATTTACTATCAACCCGAATTACACCCTTGGGAAAACCACCAAAAATACTTCTAACTTAAAGAAACACGCGCCCCGAAAGGAAAAGAGAGCCCCCCAAGACTAAGACCGTACGACAAAAATGCACTCTCCCTCACATTCATCAATTACACCAAAAAGAAAAGGTAGCCCCCATCTTCCATACATTCCAACAAAAATATACATATAACAAAAACGCCCCCCAACGCCTCTATATCCCTTAAGCTAAAGCTAAAAAAAAAAAACACATAAAGAAGGGGAAACTACCCCTGGTGCTCCCTAAATTTAATAAATCTAAGTTAAACTAAACCCAAATAAATAAACATCACATGAGTCAAACACGATACCGAGAAAGTCGAACCAAAACAAGACAAAAGATATCGAGAACACAACCACTTTATAGATCAATAAAATAATTACAAAATACACCAAGGGTATACCCTCTGAATATACAACACAAAACAAGAAAATTAAAATCCGCACGTTCAGGCAATGCCCGAATCAGGATCTATTTGGGAAACCGAAAATCCCACCTTCCCCTCTTCCCTTAGCATGGCCGCAATTCGACTGCTGCCCTGCATTCCCAATCCCGTCCATTCTCATTATCCACTTAATAAGCACAACCCATCGAGTCCAATACCCAGGATATGAAACAGAAAGGAATAAAAGACATTAATAAATAAATAAATAAAATACCCCAAATTTACAAACACAAGATGCCCCAAACAAAAAAAAGAGGGAGAAAACTTTCAAACTTTAAACTTGAAATAAGAGAACAAAATATTTAAACCCAAAACCTCAGACTCAGACATTTATAAACTATGTCCTTTGAATCACCAACTGACAAATGCCACACATCTAAATCCTCTACCAAGCTGATTGGATCCAAAACCATACACATACCCCTTTAAAAGACCACGATCCATGACAACCAAGATGAACCAATAATTCCACAACACTTGCCCCTCTAAAAAAATAAACTCCTTAAGTCTAGATAGGCCAATAGGATTCAAACACTTAGCACCCATCTATAAACTTTAAATTAAACCCTGAATTTATACGCTTCTAACAAATGTCATCTCAAATTAAATAAAAAGACTACAACAAAATACTTTAAACTTTAAACAAAAGAATAATTTTCTAGAATAAGACCCCGACTTGTTTGGGACCAAAAAAGAAATGCTCCCAACAAACCTATCAGAACCAAGTAAACCCTCTAAACAAAACTCAATAAAATAAATTAATCTTGAGATAAACCCTCAATAAATCCAGAGTGAAACCCTAAACTGAATTAAATCCTAAAATAAATCAAACAAATCAAATAAATCCAACTAAACCATTGATAAATCAATAAATGAGCATAATAAAATAAAATCAAAAATGCCACAACAAGCCTGATAAAAATCAAGTGAATCTACTAAGTAGGACCTAATAGGACGAATAAATAAACCTTGAGTCATTCTCATAACGAACTTTAAAACTATAAGCTAACTCAAATCTTAAAACTACGACAATGCAGATAAGTCTAATTAATCCATCAATCAAAATTCAAGCCAACCAACTGCACAATATAAGGAATAAAATAATAATAATAATAAATGCCCCTTTATTTATAATTTAAAGTTTTACAAATATCACCGGAGGCATACCTCCTGAATTACAACCCAAAACGAAAACCTAAAATCTAACATACAACTCAAAACGAAAACTAAAATTATAATGAGCCAAAATGAGGAGTAGAATATCCAATCAGAGGCTTCAGAAATATTGCCACCAGACTTGGAGACCTTAAACGAGCCACCGGCAGAAGAAACGGAAAATGTGTTAGGTATACATCCCTCCATTTGCAGCACCTATTCTTCCTGCCATCTTCACTTCCTCCGTCGTTGCCCCATCAACGCTGCCTTCACTGCTCCCTAGAAAGGAACGGTGTGAAGACCGACGCCCTCATTCCCAATTCCTCCCATTCCCAGAATGACACTATCCCCTAGCATCACACTAGGATGAAGATCACGCGAAATGATGAATATAGGAAGAAATCCCATCCCAATCCGACGGTTAGATCACTCAATATCATTGACACACGAATTTCAAAATGCTAAAACACTCTGAAAAGTCAAGACTCGAGACTAAACCCGAGAATGAAAAGCAAATGAAGTTTCCCCGCTTATATAGAACATGGCCCTGATCACTCGCTTGGAAAATTGTGCTTAATTTAATCATGCGCTACACACATAGCTCCCAATCCAAATCTCGCGCTCCTAACCAGGCACTCAATACAACTGTCGCCTGCACTGATAGAGCGACCTCCCGATCCCACGCTTCCTACAGACCGCACATTCCAATCAAACAATAAATAGTTGACGCTCAATGTGAAAGGTCACCGGCATAGTGACCTGGTGACTCTCCAATCCCGCGCCCCTGCTATGTCGCGTAATCGGTTTAAACGTCACAGTAGCCAGGCAAGACTGAAAAGTCGCTCGTCCGATCACACAATAATGCTCCGATCGCGCGCAAGAATCATAGTGCGCAATCCAATCACGCGTTAACCTACACACATGTAAATACTGAATTGCCCGCCTGAAATTGGGCATGTGATCAGTTTAAGTGGCTTATGTCAAGCGCTTAATTCCTGATTTTGCCCGAAATTTACCCCTTCTCGAACGAGAGTCCCCTTCGTCCCATCGCATATCCTCATGAGCCATTCAGAGTGAAAAGAGACCGTCACTCGTTGTTGTCCCATCGCGTAACCAAAAAAGAATGTTGACCACGCCTCTGGCCCTATTACAGAAAAAATATATATGCCCCACGCGACACCGTCACCCCCTCACCACATCGTTCATTTCATCCTAATCGAAACCATCACGCCCCGTCATGCAGCCACTCAAGCATGTCCCACCACAATGAAAACACACACACATGATACCACCCCAACATTTAGTCCCATCGCAAAATTAACCATGCCCTTATGGCCCATCGCGAAAAGCCCAAAAACAAATTTCCTGAAAATGCAAATACACCAAATAACAAAAAAAACTAAGCCAATCACAATGCAACTACAACATAATCCCACCAGAACCCAAGATCTGTCAAAGAAAGAAACTAGACATACTTGTCACATGAACACCCTACCCAGCGTAACGCTTAGCTCACTTCCCATCGCGGACACCACTACCCAAAAAAAAATTTTAAACAACACCGGTCGCACTAAAAGAAGGAAGGGAGAAACAACGAGCATGTCCCATTGCCGAAACAAGAGCTTCCTCCCGAAGTGCCCACCACAAACCTACCAAACGCCACTGCAACAGAAAGGTAGGAAGACGTGGAACTACTCCCATATCCCATCGCATTTCACTACAATCACCAAGGCCCCATCGCGACATCACGCCGACAACCGCCAACCACCGCTTAAGCAACAAGCGAAGAAAAAAGGGTACCCTACTACGACATTGCACCCGAAACATTACATTATAATGATAGCCACCGAGTTCCGTCACAACGCTATAATACTGCCAAAGTACCACCGCCACAATATTCCCAAGGTCCCATCGCACAATTCAGGTAAGTATCACCCCCAGGTAAGTATTACCCCCTTTTCAATTATTCGATATTTCTTCTAAATTATAATTATCTATGATTAAGTCAAAATATTTTCAAAACCCGTTTCTCTCAACCCGCGAATTACTGTAGTCCTCCCATAAGAGACAATTATCAGTATTCATCGAGAAGGTTAGATGGAGTATCTGGCATGCCAAGTGTCGTCTTGACAACCACATGAATGGTTGGGTCCATAAATCCCGTACTGGTAGAGCTGCTCAGCGACATCTCGGAAGCCACATTTTCTGCCATTTTACCACCGAAATGATCTTAAGTTAAAATCCCCAAAATTTCAAAACCCCTTACTCATTCAAAAATCTTTCTTCTCTTACTTGCAAAGAAAAAAAAAAGTAAAAAAAAAAAAAAAAAAAAAGAATAAAATAAAGAAAATACATAGACCCGACCCACCTTTCTTTAAATACCAGAACCAACTACACTTAGCCTTGACCTTTAAATCCCAAATCCCTCTGAACTCTCAATCAAGCGCATACGCCACTACATAGGATCACTTGTTTAGATGTATAAAAAAAAAAATGACTCCAGATGAATCGAGCGCATGAGCCACTACGCGGAATTCAACTGAGCGCACTTCACAAAATTTACCTCAATTACCAGCCCAAATCAACCATTCCCCTTGGAAGCCAAACAATAAGTATACTCAATCTAAGAACTTATAAATGCCTATTGGAAATGGAACACCTAACACGCATTGGTGTGAGCAATGACGCGCCCGGTCTGACATGACTTGTAAAAGCTCTCGATACTACATACTATTTCATCTCTTTATTATCGATCCTTGGACCTTATTTTAGATATTTGATTGACGCCCCGGTACCTCGATTGCATAAAATCCCTCTGTTAGCTTGCGCCATACGACAGGATGCACCATGCACTCACAGACTTGGAATATGCCCTTCGACAGCTACCATTTTCCTTTCAAATGCTCCATTTTAGCTTACGCTGATAGATAAGAAAGCCAAGCTTGCCATGTCAGCATCACCAATTCACATTTGTGAATTCCCAAGAAACAGGAAGGCACCTGGAAAGAGGGGTGTCTACTTCTTCGACGCGTTCTTACTTCGCAAGAGCGCGCCGAAGAGCTGCATCTGTAGACACCCCCATTTCACCCTCTCAAAGTACACGAATTCGTTTGGTAAGCCCTTGACCTTTTTAACCCTCAACATGGGATCATGCAACTGTCCATGGCAGAACACAAGCTGAAACAATAGCTTTGTGGCTCAAATCCCAATGTAGGGAGGCTATATACTAAGCAATAGTATATAGTCAAAATGCAGACTGAAACAATAGCCCTGCATTCCATTCTTGAAACCATATTCGGACAACCCTGAATTAAGGGCCTGAAAACCTGCGCATAATTCGATCACACACAGAACCACAAGCGCGCGATCAGTCCCCTTTCAGACCAACCTTCCTTTCACAGACCGTTTTGAGACTCGATTACACACCTAGAACAAGACGCCCGATCGGATTGAGCGCTGCACCACTAGCGCGCAATTGGCTTATGCCCGACCTAGTCTCCTACCCTTGATTCTTACGTTTTCTCGATTAAGCACTTCAGGTAATACGCTTAATCGGATTATGCACGTCCCACCACGCGCGTAATTAGTCCTGATTTCATTAGGACTAGGAAACCCACTGAGTAATTCAGCCCGTCGCTCACTGAGTCGGTGACCGACTCAAAGCGATTAAGCGCCAAAAAAATGGCGCGCAATTCAATTAAACGTCCAGAAACGGGTGCGTAATTGAATAAAAAACTATAAAAGCTTTTTTCTCAAAGAGAGAGAAAGAGGTTACAAAATTTGAGAAACGAAAGCATAAATTTCAAAACCAGAGAGCTCCGAGAACGGATCTCTAAAGCAAATTAGCCATGATTTTAATATTCAAACTTCGAGATTTCTCATCGCAACCCCGATTCTAATTTTTAACCATGACATCCTCTTCGAACACACAACACGAGAGGCTACGAAATTCAGAGAAGAGAGACTGTAAATCTGAAACCAGAGAGCTCCGAGAACGGATCTCTAAAGCAAATTAGTCATGATTTTAATATTCGAACTCCGAGATTTCTCGCCACAGCCCCAAACCTAGGTACGAATTTACTTTTATTTTAGACTTAGGATTTCCCTTAGTTTAATTCATCAATTGTATTTCAAGTTTTTAGACCATAGCACCCTATTCGAACCGAACTTCTCTATATCTGGTTCTAGTTCCCTATTTCCAGAACCCGTCCTTAATTTAATGATCCGATCCACCAACTTTACTCTTGGATTCTACTCCAAAATCTTATTCTACAGTCCTATCATTAATCATACGGCCTGATTTTTCTGATTTCGGACCTAAATTCAATCCTAAATTTTAATCTATAATTTAATTCTATATTTTCATACCATCAAAAAAATCCAAAACTATAAATTTCAGTTCATAACTTTAGTCTCTTAATTTAATTTCCTATTATAATCTCAAATTCCATTCCAAAAATACCTTTTTTTATTATTCAAATATCAATCTATCTTTTATCTCAGCCATCTGATTTGCCCACGAGAGCTTACGAAGGGTACTCGGGAACGAGGCCAATCCTCCTTAACATAGCGGGCCTAACCCCCCCTTTTTTAGATTGCTTAGGATTACTTAGTTAATTTTAATTAGTTTTTATTGCAATATAATCGATTAATTGCATCTAGTAGGCCTCTATATCATTATTTGCTTTGATTCAATTTAGTATTCCAGTTTAGTTAGTCTATTATCTTAAATCAGAATTTAGGAAAGTAATTTACTTATTATTCGTTAAATTCTTGCTATAACCAATCCACATATTATGATTCAAAAATAATAAAAATTAATATTATCGCATCAATTATTTACTTATATTTTAGTAAGTTAATTTATTGCTTTAATCAGAATCATAGAAAAATTAGTTTTTTGTGTCTTCTTTAATTAGAATTCTAGTAGGACTACTTAAATTGCTTTAATTATAATTGTAATACAATTAGTATACCTGCTTCATATAGAATTACAATACAATTGGACTCTTTTATTTAATTGCAATATTATTGGAACTGATGCATATGCACTCCTAGTACCAGTAGGAGACTGGAATTGATTGGACTCTTAGTAGAGCCAGGACTTTGATATTAATTGGACTCCTAATAATACTGAGAAACTAAAAAATGATTGAACTCCTGATAGCATCAGGACACTAAAATAACTTGTCATAAGAAGCTCACCTAATCATAATTCACAATAAAAAAAAGGAATCTAAACCGACCATAACTGTAACGCCCCAACCTTTTGGGCCATGATCCGTAAGACTCGGTGCGCGTGCCGACGGATCATGCACCAAGGACCCCCTTTTACAATGATGTAATGTCTATAGATCAAATCCAACGGACCGGATCAATCTTATGTAAACTGGATGTGGAAGCTTGAAACTCTCACACACGTCCCTCCAGTGTAGCTGTTTTACACTCAAACGTAGGAGCTAAACTATGAATAGAAACCTAGGACATTAAATAACCTAGTCAATACTGATCAGTGGGAGTAAAGAGAGATAGAGAGGAAAACTTTAGGGCATTGAATGCTTGTGAAAAACGTGGGAACGAGCTGATAGCGCAGAAAGAAGCAATTGATCTAATGGGAATAAGGATGAACAGTTGTCATTAGAGGAACCTTAGTTCTGATTTTGAACCATGGAAGAGGATTCGTTGGAGCAAGGTATGGAATATGAATGCGTGTTTTAGTTTGTGTTATAGAGAGTTAAATTGGTGTGTGTTCATATGAGAATCTCAAGAAAGTGAGATCGATTCAAAGTGAGAAGAGATTGGGGGTGAAAAACCCAAAAATGAGCGAAATCTGCTCATTTCGATCGATCGAATTATGGTTCGATCGATCGAAATGGCATTAAAAATGGGAAGAAATGAAGTCCTAAGAAATTCATTCGATTGAAAGTGATTTCGATCGAACGAAAATTTTTCGATCGATCGACGCCTAAAGTTCGATCGATCGAATTGTACAGAAACATAACGATAGAATTCTGTTGTGAGAATTCCACCGATCGAATTAAATTCGATCGATCGAATTATGTAATTTTGATCGAACGAATTGGGATTTGTCTGATCGAACTGTGTTAAGGTAAAATGCCTTCTGTGGAATTCGACTGATCGAATTTTGTTTCGATCGATCGAATTACTTTCGTTCGATCGATTTGAAAATTCGTCTGATCGAATGAGAGTATGTTTTGTAGTTTCTGAGAGAGGTCAACCGATCGAAATTTATTTTGATCGATCGAAATAGGGATTCGATTGATCGAATTTCCCAGATTTTTGCGTTTGGTGAGTTTTGACTTTGAGATTTTAAGGGGACCTCTAGCTATATGTTTTGCATCATTCTAATGGATAAAATGATCAGGTTTAGGTGAACCTTTGTGAGTACGGAGAACTGACCTTTGCGGCGGCTTGAGTGCGCGCGGGTCGAGATTGTGAGGTAGGGAAAACTTGGTATCATGTGCATTATTTCATAAATATGTGTGTTATGTTATGATACGTTCTTCGATCCGATTATATGATTTCCGTTTATGATTTTGAAGAAATGAGGTATATGTTTATGTATGATTTAGAAACATGTGAGACTTATGGAATCTTCGAGATTCATGTGATACGTGTATAAGAGACTTTCATACTTTGTTCCGACTTCTGATGTAAATTATAATTATCACTTCACACGGCGATAAGCTATATGTATGCACTTTTGGTTTTAAGGTTATGTGAATACCCGACTGACGCGGCGGTATAACCGTAACTGACGCGACAGGATATCTGTGACCGGTGCAGCGGCCAATCCGTACACCCTTTGTGATATGTGTTTTGTGATTTCTACCGTATAACGGTAATTATGTTCGGCCAAGTGTCCAACTCTACGGGACCTTGGGTTTATGTGCAAATGACTCATGTGAGTGACGAGGTGGGTATTCCATCGGGGGCTTGAGGCTATAGTTCCTCATTCTAGTACTTTAAGTAAATACTTTTAAGTTTTTCTTCTTTCTTATGTCGGAATAGAAATGTGAGCATGTTCATGATTTCATTAGCATTGCATATGTATGTTAAGGTTATGAAATCACCACCCAGCATGTGTTCAAAATAACTTTGTGTACGTTATGCCATAAGATATGTGTTTGATGTCATGATAAGCATGTTATTAGTTTTTCCCTACTGAGCTTGGATGAAGCTCATTCCTTTACAAATGTCGCAGGTTCAGGTGAAGGTGTTGAGGCGGAGATTCCGGAGAAGGAAGATCCGGACTACTCTCCCGGCGAAGACCTTGAAGAGCCCCATCCCGAGGATTGTTTCCTTTGCGTTAGACATGGGTAGGTCCGGCCCTAAGTCATGTAATAAATTTTGGTTTATTTTGGTTAGAGAGAGAGAGAGATAATTTCTAAATGGTATAAGTGATTGATTTTGTTGAACCATGTTCGGTAAGGAAAGGCCCTTACCGGTGATTCTCAACGGTTCTTTTTTCATAGGCTTTCTTATGGAATTAGAACCGTCTTTTGGGTTTCTGGGATGAATGATGGTGTTTCATTATTTTGTTATGTTACGAGTTCACAATGGTTCTGCTTAGATTTCGCTGTGCATTTTGAGATGCGATGTGATCCGTTCGGGGCTCAGCCTTAGCGCCTGCCCACTGACGGTGCGGGTTTCGGGGCACCGAAATCCAGGCTGCCACAATAACAGTAACAAGGGAAACTAAAAAAGAAAGCTGAAACTATCTAATTAAAAGAAGACACTACTGCTGACGTTCGCAGGTGAACGATTCAGTATAAAAGTAACCCACACCCGCTTAAACGCATGATCATTGATGTGTTATAGCGTCGATAAATATCTGCAGCTGACGATCGCATCTTGTCAGGTATTCTTCATTTAGTATTTGTCTTTAATTTCAGCATTTAATATTTTCTAGTTTATTACTCCATCATTGCCATTGCCAGAGTCCGCTTAGGATAGAATTCGGCCACTGATTCTGGGGACCGAAAGGAACCCAGAAAAAGCGCGCACCAATAGTGATGTGCTCCGATTCAACTGTTTGCCCTCCTCAGAGACTGCTACTCCATGTCCGAGAGTCATACGTCGAAATCCTCCACGAAAAAGAAGTCTACCGAAGTGAAACTTGGAGTGTTATGGGATGTAGAGTCTTTTTTGTATATGTATATATAGATTTTGAAAGTTGGAGTGTTAGGGCTTCAAGATATCAATTTTTTGTGTATTGCTTGAAGATATCATTTTTTATATAAATGAAGACATTGTTTATATTATATGTATATACATGATTGTTTGATCCCCAAAAATCAAATGTCCATCACTTTTTAATTTTAGTTAGTATCTGTTGAAGTGAAATTAGTGTCCATCAATTTGTAGCTCATCAAAGATTTATATAGACACTACTGGATGATGAAAAATTCTCATGTGTGTACAAATAGACCTTTATTAAATGGGTGCCCACCACTTTGTAGCTCGAGTTCCTTCTCTAGCTCTTTCACTCACCCATAGAGTGTACTAATGGATGACTAAAGGAGCTGGAGAAGGAACTGGACATCCTTCTATGATTTTAAGTCCATGATTTAAAGATCCTTTTTAAAAAAAATAGCATAATTCAGGTTCATAACTAAATTAATCAAGTGAGTGTGTGATTGGTAAAAGAAATTGTTCATAACAAAAAAAGTGTTAGTGGTGTGAGGACCAAACAAATTCTGCTGTGTTCATGACTGTTTGATTGGAATCCACAAAAAAAAAAATACAATTCAAAGATCCTTGTGAAAAAAAAATTGCATCCACAGGATTGAACAAAGAATGGCAACCAAAAAAATATATATATTTAATCAAATAAACCCTTAACAATGTGGGCAATGATTGATAATCACAAAAAAAAAAAAATTGCTTTGCTACTCATTTGACGATGGGCACCCACTGTCAGATAACTTAACTGACGGTGGGTACCCACTATCAAAGAACAAAAAGCTAAAAAAAAATTTGGTCTGACAGTGGGCACCCATTGTCATTATAGAATGGATGACAGTGGGCACCCACCGTCAGGTTCAAAATTTTGGCCTGACGGTGGGCACCCACTGCTAGGTTGTATAGCCTGACAGCAGGCCCTCGCCGTCAAGGCATCAGAGTTTGAATCCCAATGAGGAGCACTGAGATTCAAACTCTGATGCCTTGACGATGTGGGCCTGTTGTCAGCATGTACAAGTTGACAGTGGGTGCCCACCGTCAGGCCAAAATTTTGAACCTGACGATGGGTGCCCACTGTCATCCATTCTATAAAGACAGTGGGTGCCCACCGTCACGTTGTTATATCTTTTTTTTTTAATTCTGACGGTGGAAACCCACTGTCAGTATATTCAATTTTATCGAGGGGGCCTGCTGTCAGTGTGTACAACTTGACAGTGGGTACCCACAGTCAAACAAATTTTTTTTTTGAAAAAAATAGTGGCCTGACGATGAGCACCCACTGTGGCATTGGCTAAAATGACAATGGGTACCCACCGTCAAGTTCAAAATTTTGGCCTGGCGGTGGGTACCCACTATCAGGTTGTACAACCTGACAGCAAGCCCTCGCCGTCAAGGCATCAGAGTATGAATGCCAGTGAGGCTCCTCACTGGGATTCAGACTCTGATGCCTTGACGGCAAGGGCTTGCTGTCAGGTTGTACAACCTGACAGTGGGTGCCCACCGTCAGGCCAAAATTTTGAATCTGATGGTGGGTGCCCACTGTCATCCATTCTATAATGACAGTGGGTGCCCACCGTCAGACTAAAATTTTTTTTAGCTTTTTGTTCTCTGACAGTGGGTACCCACCGTCAGTTAAGGTTATCTAACAGTGGGTGTCTACCGTTAGATGAACAGCAAAGCAATTTTTTTATTTTGGGATTATCAATCACTGCCCACATTGTTAAGGATTTATTTGATTAAACCCTTAACAATGTGGATGTCATTCACATAGTATTTGATTAAATTTTTTTTTTGGTTCAATCTTATTAATGTCATTCATTTTGATTTCATTAACTGTTGGACTGCGTTATTTTTTGCTCAATATTTTTTTAATTATGCTATTTTTTATTTTTTGTGGAATCCAATCAAACCCTCAGGACCACAACACAAACAATCACTAACACTTTTTTTGTCTGAGTTCTTTACTTTTTGAGATGGTGTGAAAATAAAGATTACTACTGTCTCACCTTATTTTCACCCACATATTCTTTCCATCCACCCACTCAGTTCAAACAAGGTAGATACATATTGAAGGGACAAGTCTCCCATTACCAAATCTTTCTTTCAAACTATGTACCAAGGCCAACTTTCTTGTTGGTGCAAGTAATGACTCCCCCTACCTTATCTACTCTTAAATCACCTTAAAGTACTTGTTGGGGAAATTAAGCCAACATGGAGCAACATGGTTATAAAATTTGGGAGATAAAGAATTTTAGAGTTATGAATCAGGCATTGTTGGGAAAATGGTCAACTGAAAACTAATAGCAAAAGATAAACTAAATACTTTAACAAAAATTTCATTTATGTATCATTTCATAGTAGTTATATTTATACCAGTTATAAAAAAATATGTTGGTATGATCATAATATTTTCACCATTTACATGAATATACACCACCCCCAAATAAAAAAACTGTCAATCGAGGTCAACCACTGGATAATCTTCGGTCATAACTTTTTCACCATCATTTCTAGAGTTGAAGTTCTTCGATCGTTCCGTGAACTAAGACGCCCATCTCGCTGCACAATCATCTCGGTAGCCCATCCATATAGTCGTCGATGATGGAATGAGACTATTTTTAATCAAGGTCACTGACATGAAGTGATAATTATTCATATGAGCGATACAAATCACCTTATTCATTATGTCTGCTGTTGTCCATAATGGGAAAAATATCATATAAAGCCAGGTGCTAAGGACTAAAGGGGTACGATAGCATGACGCTATTAGGTACCCCATATCTGGCACAGTCATCCAGTAGGCACTCTGAGCATTGTCAGTGAAGCAGTTGAGGATCATACGTATCTGATTCATTCGTTCTTGGGTGTCAAATATCGGTAAATACTTCTTCACACGGGAGGTCAACTCAACCAACAAATCAGCTCGCACTATCTTCCACCCATCGTAACCCATTCGTAACCAGTGTGCAACAGCTCTAAACTCACAGTGCCCATCTGCCGTTACTTCCGTGATATCAGCTACGATAGGACGCACAAACTTAGAGAGTGTCTTCAGATATAATTTCATTCCAAGGCTCTCTTGAAGCTTCGGACTTCAATGACTACAGCCTTCTTCCCTTTCTCCTTTGCCTCCTCCTTCATATTAACTTCTTTCATTATGTGCTCAAACCCGAATTTTTCTCTTTTTGATGACACATCATGTTTTCTTTTGTTCTCCTTCCCCTTAGGCCTGTCGCGTTTACTCTGTGACAACTTTGGCTCGATCATGTAAGTCATAGTAGGGTCTGCCATCTCATGCAACTGTCTATAAATTTAGTCCTGGACAGCACTATCAGACCTCTCATATCTTTCATATATGCGATAAAAGTATTCTAGCAGTTTAACACCTCTTGATGATGCACCAACTTTAAAGTGGTAGAGTTTTTTCCACCGTGGATGAATGAATTCAAGAGAAATTCTGTCACCAGCCAATAGCCACGAAGAGAGTTCATGCAAGCATGGAAGCCGATGTATCTTGTGCAATATATGCTTGCACTGAGAATCAATAATAGGTTGCGTCTCAACTGTAACTCCGTTTACTTCAATAATTTCCAGCGCGGCTCTAGACACGTGACCAACTATGAACTAGTAGAAATTGGAGGAATAATGATGCCTCCTCTTCAATTTTCTTTCTTCAAATGACGCTCGTATGTATATAAGTTACAGCTCAACGATGTCATTAATTTTCTCTCACGATTGCAGAAGGTCAACGATCGAAGATCTCAACTCGCGCTTGATCTGAGCATGCGCGCTTTCCGCTCGGTTTGAAGCCATATTACCGAAATGCATATATTCATTCGTCCATGCTGGCACAAACTTTTCTTTGTACGATTCTATCCAAGTGGCATGTAAATAGTGGAGGATACTTTGATGATCCGCATACCTATGGACCAAAGTACCAATCGCGACTTCGTATTCTTCTACAGATGAATTAAACATCACACAATTTCATGCCTGATAGAAGGCATCCCCTTCTTCCGTAGTATCAAACACTTTTCTATAGTTCTTTAGCACACCCATATTTATGTGCCATACACATAAAATATGTTTGGATTATGAATAAACCACTTCGATCGCATTCATGAGTGTTTGCTCTCGATTGGTGACGAATAGAGATGAAAGCTTGCCTCCCTTGAAAAGTGATTTGAATGATTACAATGCCCACACATAAGCGTTCTCTTTCTCAGATGACATAAACGCGAAGCTAACATAAAAGTATTTTTGTGTGGAGGTCACTTTGATGATGCTCAATATCGGGAGTTCGTATTTATTTCGTCTTGTATCTGCAGTCTAAAATAAACACCTGAGGGAAGATGTTCGCTAACTCTATCAAATCCGGATGAGCGAAGAAGATGTCGGTCAATTCATTTGTTTTAGGATCTTTGCAATGAAAACATACGTATTTGGTTTCTTGAAACCTGAACATCAACTGTTGGAGGTGAGTCATCCCTTCTCTCTTAGTCAACCATATCGCATGCCTCGCATTGTAGATGGCTTGAATGGTTGTACAATTTTTTGGATCCTTCTTTTGAATGCTATGCAGTACATGGCTAGGCTTCACCCCAACAGTTGACATCTCTTTCAAAACCTCTCTCTCGTTTTCTTTCAATCGTCTCGCATACGAATGACCTTTCCCAAATTGCCTCGGGGGGTGGTTGTGAACTCCGCAAAGTACCTCCATCTTTCATATAGACTTTCCTTCTTGTTTAATCTCCGTTCCTCGTAGTGAGAACGGATAACCTGACTTTTTCATAAATGTTTATCTCATTGCTGGAGTCTTGGAGTGTCCCTTATGATTACGAAAGTTACCTGCACTCTCGCAAGCCAACTTCACCCTGGTACTGCAACCTTGAAATCCCTTATCGGACCTCTGTATCGTTAGCACAGTTCTCGCTTTATTAGAGATATCGCGTACCCACTCTATCATTTCATCGCGGGTGCTAAAGAGCTCATTTGTAGTTAAAAAGAGAGTAAGGTCCGTATTCTATGTTTGTATATTGTCCACCTAAATATAATAATATAACGTTCAAAACATAATCACTATTGAAATGAACGAACGAACTTATATACATAATTTTAAAGACAATGCTATTTTTATACGAGTCCCTCTCGTAACTTACTTCAGAATCCTTTTTTAACCAAAGTCAATCCATCAAAAATCACGCGAGGGATTCATAACAAAATGTATTAAAATGGAATGAAATTCGATATAAAAATGGAATTCAATATAGAAATGGAATGAAATTCGATATAAAAATGGAATGAAATTCGATATAAAAATGGAATGAAATTCGATATAAAAATGGAATTCAATATAGAAATGGAATGAAATTCGATATAAAAATGGTTTGCAAGGTTTCATTCCATTTCTATGGGTGGAAATAAAGGTACTCAAATGCATATTACTCTTTCATAAATAAATTCGATATAGAAATCCTAAATTTACTTAGATTGAAACCCTAGCAAACCATTTTTCATTAATGCATAAAAATCCTAAATTATATAATGAAAGCTAATACAAATAGAATAAAAAAGAGAATGAATGAAAACTAATGCAAATAGATTGAAAAATAACCCTTTTACAAATCCCAAAATTTACTTAGAATATGAAATTATATAATAAAAACTAATACAAATAAAACGAAAATCATGAAATTAAAATGAAAATAAAATAAATGAAAAATAATATAATAAAAAATAATCCAAAATAAATTCACCCCAACTACCAAACTCTAACTTTACTTCGAATGAAAAATAATATAACGGAAATTATATTATTATAGAATGAATAATAATAGAATGAAAATGATTACTAATTGCATGAAAAATTATATAATGAAAAATGAATATAAATAGAATGAAAAAAACTCATTTATCTGTACAGGAGGTTGTGAATATGTCGGAGGGAGTTAGGTGAACTCCAAATCATCATCGTATGACTATCATCCGTGTCCTTCAAACCCATATCTCACGAAGCGAAGAGAAGAAGATGATCGTCGGTATCGAACGAAGCAAAGAAGAACGAACGTAAGAGCGTGGGGAATGCTCACTGTTCAAAGAGGTCGTACCGTGAGAACGAGATGAAGAGGAAGAAGAAGAAGAGCTCGGGAGTTGCATGCATGAATAGGTGGGTGGAAATAAAGAAAAATGTGGGTGTATTAGGCTCACGACTTCCAGGGTGGATTTTTTTTTTTTTTAAACTTGCACGTGGGAGCGTGGGTGGATCGAAAAAATTCGTGGGTGGAAATAAAGGTACTCTAATATAATACTCCCATCAACACATGTTTATTATGCCACCTGGCACTTGCACTCTAATATCCACAAAATGAGATGAACAATAGTGTACTAATATTTGCAACCAAATATTTGGTAAGGGCAACTAAGGTTTTCCAAAGTCTTCCGCTGCCTTGAATCAAATGATTGATATTGCTTTTATTCCAATTCTTCCATACACTACAAAAAATAAGAACATTAGCGGCAATCATAAACTGCCGCTATTAACAAAGATACTACCACTAATACCCTTGCTGCTAATACTCTTAATAGCCTTTAATAGTTTTTTTAATAATAGCGGCAATTTTTTGCTACAAAAAACTGTTGCTATAGTCTTATTTTCTGTAGGATATAATAGATTTTAATATTATGGTGAGCTTATCAGATGGTCAGATGTTGATTTCACAGTACACACATGCCCATAACTAACCCAAGAACCCATTCTCATCTTACACACATGATCACAAATAATTTTGGGGATGTGTGTTTTGTGGAATAAAATTTGACCATCTGATAGGTGCGCCATGATCTCAAGATTTATTATATGGAAGATTGGGATGAAAAATGATCTTCATCGTATGAGTCAAGGCAGTCAACGTCACTAACTGTGTAAAACCCTACTTTTTTTTTTTTTTTTAAATGTGGAAAACCCTACTTACCCTTACTAAATATTGTATGAAACATTGCGATAGTTGGTGCTCCGGCCAGATCACCTGATTCCATCCCAATTTAGGCATGGGGCCTACGTCACAATCAATGGGTGGCATTTGAAACTACAATCGACGGTGACATATTTGTTTCATAAAGCTAGAAGGTCGCCTTGTTTACTCATAACTTTGACTTTTGACCAAATTTTTGGTTGAGAGGTCACATTGATTTTGGCCATTTGGACGGTGTGGATTGAGAATTTGGTGCCGTTTAGGGTGTCACCAAATTGGACGTCATATTGGTCCCACATGAAACATGGACAACATATATGATGCATGCTTAGGTACCATCGTTGTCGATGGTTCTCCATATGCCCCCATCTTTATCCTCCAATGGGCATGTACATATAATAATCTAGACCGTCCAATTTATTGCCCACCTTTTAGATGAGTCAAACCCCTTTTGCACTAACTAGATAGAGCATGTCTAGAATGATCCAACGACTCATTGCAGACAATGACACACCACATGGACCGATGCAGACTTTAACGAGCATGGAGATATGTGTGCATCTTAGAGTCACAATAGAGAGCGGCTCACATGCCGTATGCCTATTGTCTACAATGCATTGTGTGCTCATTCACAACGATCGTAACCACGGTGAACGAACATTTTTTGGAACTGATCTATCAATCAGACGGGCACTATAAATCTTGAATGCTACTAAGCACCGTCAGATCACAGTTCAAAAACCTAGGGTGGTGCCTGTTCTGTCTCCACTTTCTCTAGAAGTATAGGAGTACTTTTGTTAATCATGTCTATCTAGAAGAAGTCAATTAGCCTTAGGCTCTTAGCATCTCACGAGTGTATAAAGTGGTCCACTTGAGATCCGACAAACAAAGGTGTAAAACTAGGTAACCATCCTTATCACATACAACCATTCTATGTGTATATATGTACACATCTCCACAAGTAAACAAAATTAATTATGGATATAGATCATATGGATCCATCTTTCTACTTCCTTTTCGAAGCGAGCGGCGATTCCGAAGCCGATTCGGATCTCAACTCCTTGTCGACGCTCTCAGTGAACGATGATGAATACGCGGAATCATGTTGTTGTGACTCACATGGCATGGATGATGATGATGATGTTGATGATGATGATGGTATTAATGATAGTGGTGATGGCAATGGTGGAGATGATCCTGATTATGATGCTCTTGAAGATCAGCCGTGGAGTTTCCGGAAAACGGGGCTAACGGGTATTGCCTCAGGATTCGCACCTTGGGAACAGGAAGTGGATCAGGTCGTTGGAGTCGACGTTGTGGCGACCATCATGATGAGTGACATTGAGATAGAGAAAAGCAAGATTTTCTGGGAAACATGTTTGGCAATTGGGTACCCATGACCCTCTCCACTCTAATTCTATCAAGTTAGTTTGGTGGGTTTGATTCAGTTTTACCAATCATCTTTTATATATATATATATATATATATATATATATATATATATATATATATATATTAATACTTGTGCAGTTGTGGTTATTGAATTAGAAAAGATTCAGAGTGTTGTCAATGTAAGCCTATGATTGAATTAATGGGGTGTATGGGTGATTCATCCATCAAATGATGAGCCATCACTAAGATCAAATCTGATTCAATCAAGTAGACATCGGTTGATGCACAAACATAATTGTTTCACCATTTAACTTGTTAGCTGCATTTGGGTTAGTTCTCTCCTAGAAAGAGCGGCTCTTTGGCTCTTTGGTTGGGAGCTACAATCTCGTTTGGTATCTTAGCTCTCTGCTTCATTTGCTCTGACAAAGCACATAAAATGAGCTCTCTGCCAAGGCAAATAAAACTACTTTCACAGAGAGGATGAAGAAAGCCGACTTCTGCTCTAAAGGAGCAGACTCAAACACAACCTTAGAGATATATGCTGGTTTCAACAAGGGAAAATGATCAAAATGTTCAATTTTATTGTATTGGAACTAAATCTATATGTAACTCTTCTCCTGAAAAATTATAAATGGTAGACAATTTTTGGTAGACAGTTGTACAAGACCTGTAGGTAGCTTATGTGATGGGACTCTAAGGTTGTGTTTGGGATTGCTTTTTGGTGGCAAAGTGCAACTCTCTACTGTGGTGGAGAGCACTTTAATCTGGGAGTGTGTTTGGTTGGAAGTCACAACAAAAAATAAGACTATTAGCAGCAACCAAAATTGCCGCTAGTAATAAAAGCATTGCCGCTAATACCCTTGTTACTAATAGTCTTAATAGCATTTAATAATTTTTTTATTAATAGCAGCAATTTTTTGCCGCCACTAATAGTCTTATTTTTTGTAGTGAGTACTCTTAGGCTGTGTTTGGGATTGCTCTTTGGTGGCAAAGTGTGGCTCTCTACTTTTGTGGAGAGCACTTTAGTTTGGGAGTGTGCTTGGTTGGAAGTACTCTTAAAGGGAGAGAGAGAGAGAGAGAGAGAGAGAGAGAGAGAGAGAGAGTGTGTGTGTTTAAGGATTAGAGGATAATTACAGATTTTAGTGAATATACATGAGATAGATATCTTAGGCTGCATTTGGCTTAGCTCTTTCGGGTCAAAGATGGCTCTTTTGCTCTTTGGCTCCAAAAGAGAACTGTTTTTATGTTTGGTAACACAACTCCTCACCGCATTTGTTTGGACAAGGAGCTATTTTAAGTGATAAAATTGCTCTATACCTGCTCTATATCTAAGCAAATTTTACCTGTTCTGAGCAGGCAGAGAGATACTTTCACTCATATATGAGCTAATCCAAATTTTTATGAAGAGAGATTAAAATATGCCCTCAAGATATTATTTTCGTTATAAAACTTTAATGATGTGTTTGGGTTAGCTCTTATAAGAGCAGAAGTTGCTCTGTCTGTTCTCTGTTAGAGCAGATAAAATCTGCTATGAGATAGAGCAGTTTTATCTCTTCAAATAGCTCCATGCCAGAGCAAATGAGGCAAGGAACTGTATTACCAAATATAAAAATAGTTCTTTGCCGAAGCCAAAAAGTGAAATAGCTGCTAGTTGCTTCAAAAGAGCTAACCCAAACACAGCCTAAGGTAATTTGAGAATGAGAGCTACAACTTACATGAGATTTGTACCATGACACATGGTTAAAAAGAAGGATTTTATTATTTTTGGGTTCTATGCCATGCAAAACACCATTTAAGCCGATTGATTTGAGGTCCGCAATGTAAATATCTGCGAGGCAAAAAAAATGACCTCTATTATTTGATTTGACAGAGTCGGTCAATTAATGGGATGATGATCTTTGAGTGCATTGATTCAAATAATAGAGATTATGTTTCGTGCGAATTTTTGGCCCTAAAGATCCAATTTCCCACACACAACACACCCCCCTCCCCGTGCGATCGTTTAATGAGCATGCTTAGGCCAAACCCAAACCCAAAAAGGCATAAACACGCACGCCATGATAAGACACTCGCGGTGGATCTAAGGGTGACTCGGCAAAGCCAGCTTTTCCTGCCTGCTAATAAGGGCCCCAAGCCCAGTCCATTGCGGCAGCAGTGCCTTGGTGTCTCAGCGTATAAAAGTTTATAATAGATAATACAAGTCTGGCCCAATTATTAGTTGGGCCACAAAACAAAGCCCAAAGGCCTGACAGGCTGACAACCCTAATTATTTAGGGTTTTGAAGAGGAGCCAATATGAACTCATCTACATTCAAAACTGTTGGAGTGGGGATGTTGACATGAAAATCTGAGGCATCTTAATATAAGAAGAAAGGACTTTTACCAGTTTGGTGCTGAGAAATTTATATGAAGGCACTACAACTTGCACACAAGATATGATTCATGAAACATTGCTAAAAAAGAAAGACTGACATTTTCTAGATTCGTGCCATGTAAACCACCATCTAAGCCCTTCTGCTTTAATGGCTATGATGTAAAAATATTTCCTTTCAAAGATTGGCACAAAACATGATCACCGTCTCATTTGTCTCAGTCAACCATTGAACTATCATTTAATCATTCATTTGTCTCAGTCAACCATTGAACTATCATTTAATCAAATGATGGTGTTTGATTGCATGGAATCAAATGATAGAGATCACCTATCAGCCCAATCTTTGACAGCAGCAAAGATCTTTACATCATACCCTTCAAATCAAAGGAAACATGGATCTCAAAAATATCAAGTCTTTCTTTTCAGATGATATGCCTTACAGCCATAGTACAAATCTCATGTGCCACTTCTAGCTCCCGAAATTTAATTTATTAGCTCTTTTCTTGTCAAATGTAGAGTATGTATTTTTTAGTGTTTGACATGATCATAGCTATAATTCGTGATTTTGGAAAAGAAAAAAAATACAGCTTGAATGAAAATTTTCCTAATTTGCCCTTATTTTTTTAAATAAATAATTAATTTTTAATATTTTCATTTCTTTCTCGAATGCTTCTTCAGTTTTTCCTAAATTTTAACTAATTTTTTCCCTTTGTCCTCCTATTATAGACTACTGACACAAAGGCCTGACCGACTGATAGTTGTCTTCCATCATTTCAATGAGAAGCATTTGCAAGTATTTTCCATTCCAAAGGTCTTCCATTGCATTTATTCTTATCATTTTTTATGTTTCATGTGAATAATCATCACTTATACCAAACAAAACTTGAAATTATATATATCATAGCATTGGAATCATCCAATTAGAGCACTTTAATATGAAAATGATTTATCACTCAAATCTTGCCATGGTCAGGTCCAAATAGGTTGAATTGGATTTCTAGTTCAACCACATCTACCGTCTTTGAAAATAGGAGAATCTTGACTGCCTATCATCTTATAAAAAATAGAAACCACGAAAGTAAAGATTCTTCCATAACCAAGGGCTGCAGATGTGGTTGAACTCAACATCCAGTTCAACCTGATTGGGCCTGCCCATTGCCCCATTCAATCCCAAATGGATGGTTTCAATGCTATGGTATGCATAATTTTCTAACTGTGTGGTACAATTGACGATCATCTAATTATAATACTTAAAATTATAATGAGTCAGTCTAGAGTCATGTGTGACTGAGCAGGTGGCCTAAAATGAGTGCTTCTCGTAAACAATTATTAGTAAATGGATCATTGCTTTCAGCAATGGATCATTTCTTTCTTTACCGTGCCTTTAGTCTTTCTTTACCGAGCCTTCAAAAACTTGTAAATGAATATGATTATGATTGCATTAGTTTATTGTAGTCAATTATAACATAATTCACATTGTTGGATTAATATTTCTATGGAATGGACTTAACTTTTATCTACTGAGTTAGTATTAGGTAAGCAACACAACCACTAAATGCTTTTGGTACTGGAGTCACATCTTGAATCATTATGTAAATGTGTCTACTAATAGGTATGCCATGATCTAAAGATCATTGATATAAAAGATTAAGACATAAAACACTTCATCCTCTAGTTCAAAGTAGTCAAATTAATGCAATTGAAATTAATGGTAGTTGGACTAATATGGTAGCCATTACTTTTAGATGGTGTTCAATTACCTTAAATAAGACGATGGAGATCAATTTTTTTTGTTTTTTCTATCGATAAGAAATCCAACGGATAGGATTAGGTGAAAACAAATTTGAACCATTTCTCAATTTGAGCATGTCATCCTTGTGCAGGGGCCATGCAAATCTTTTTGTATCTTTTAAATTTTACGAGTTGTCTCTAGATCATGGCACTCCCCATCGTACGGTACACATGATGAATTCACATAGCAAGCAATCTAACATGTGACTAGAGTACCAAGCCATGTGGCACTTGAGCTGCTTGCCTGCAGATTCTACACTTAAAGTGATTTCCTGGTATAAGATTGTAATCTAAAAGTTACCCGCATTTGCATTTCGTTCATCCTTTTCAGTTGAAAATTCAATTATGTTTTGAACTGGGAAATTGAATCCCCTTGCCTACAGGAATAAATTATTAAGCTAATAAATAGCCTTGTAACTATCAGTCTTGTCAAATGGGCTGTTTTTGAAAATCTTTTACAGACTTGACATCAGTGGAAGAACAAAATTTTGATAAGATAGATGAGGTTGAAGGCTCTTCAGTAATTAGAATTAAAATAATATATGGATCTGGGTCACAATGACAAATTTCATTTTTCACAATATTATGGATCTGGGTCACAATGACAAATTTTGTTTTCCACAATATTTTGGTAGCGGTCATTTCGGTATATCTTGGTTGCCGGTCATTTCGGTTTACTTTTTATAATTTTCCAGAAAAAAGCAAAAAAAAGTTGACAAAATTTTGGGGATTAGAAAAATATATTATATTTAATATTTATAAAAAAGTCATATTTATTATTTAAATATGACTAAAATTTTTAAAAAATTCTTTAAATTTGATAAAATTTGGTCAATTTCGTTTCTGCCAATTTGACTAAATAACACTGAAATTTTGCCAAAAGTTTCGCTCGATCCCTATTTCGATCATTTTCCGATAAATTTGCCACTATAATCTAAGTGACAAAGCTTAATCTTTAACTTAAAATCTTGAAATAGTGCAAAACCAAAATCCTAGCGATCATTCTATATAGAACACCTAAACAAACATTGATTCGAGATTTACATGAACCTAGATGTTGAAAAAGGTTTTGATAATGGTTCCAAGGCACGTAATTCACTACGTTGTCTTAAAAATAATAGACGCTCTCACTCCGTTGGATAAATGAAGATGCAATAGAATTCTTAGCGAATCTGCTTTCAGGGTACAACAGAGCTCAGTCTTGCCAAGAACCGTATGTTCTTTTCTATATTGCACTTTTTAGAGAAATAACCTCCCACACAAATTTTCTGATACACAAAAGATTTTTAAAATAAGAACGAAAGAGAAAAAAATAGAAATAGATATTATTTCTGTTGTATCTTTTAACCCGGATCTGATATCTATTTACAGAAAAAATCTTAAAAGATTGTATCTTTTTACCGTGAAGATATTTGTCTCTTTTCAAATTAATATCAAGAGATAAAATCGATTCCCTTGTGTCTTTTCAGATTTACGGTGAAGAGATGTTAAATTTGTTGATTCACTTGTGTCACTACAAAAAATAAGACTATTAGCGGCAATTTTTTTTAATAAAAAACTGCCGCTATTAGTCCTGTCGCTAACTAATAGCGACAGTTTTTTATTAAAAAAAACTGCCGCTAATAGTCTTATTTTTTGTAGTGTGTCTTTTCATAATTACAGTAAAGCCTTTTCAACTAACAGTAAAAAGATAAATCAAAATTTTGAAAAGACACTTTGGAGAGAAAATATTTATAAATTTACCATTGAATTATTTTACAAGTTTGTCATTGAATTATTAATAATAATATAACCTTAATTTTGAAACACAAAAATATATATTACTATCTTAATATATATAACATTATGACTCCTTTTTTAGTCGAATGAAGCGTTCATAACTACCGGTTCATGAAACAACACTCGTCTAAATGGCAGTGGTCAGGTCCAACTGGTTGAACCTGATTTCATGTTCAACCAATTTTACAACTACATGTTATCCTACAAAAATGAGAATTATAGGAGTCAAGATTCTCTTCCATCCGATGGTTGCAAAATTAGTTGAATATGAAATCATGTTCAATCAGCTGGGCTTGAACATTGCCCCTTGTCTAAAAGAATGCAATGATAAAAGCATAAAAAAGAAAAATAAAGATTTCCAGCGGAGTAATCAAAAGAGACATGTATGAAACGCACACTTAAAAGAGTTTAGCTCTAAAAAATATGAATGGAAAAAAGCGATTTAAAAGTTGAACGCAAATAACGTGGAGAAAAAGGTGATTATGATGATGATAATGGCGGCCAAGTATTTAAATTAATAGTTAATTAGTACATAAGCTAAAGAATACATAAACCTGTGAGCTTAGAATCCTAATAACTACATTATTCAATATAAAGTATATGATATTCTTATAAATAGTTAGTAAGGTTGGAAGGACTCCAATGACTTTTGGATAAAAGAAATATAAAATAATTAAGGACGCGTGTATTTTGTCAAAATGTTTGAATACTTTTAAAATTGTACACAGAAGCATATCCGCGGCGTACATGGTACAAATTGTATGATAATGTTGAAAGATAAATTTGAGGTTCTTGACAGAATAATCGGTCAAAAATCCCCCGAGTGGTAACGAACCAATTAAACTCGACCCTGTTTGTTTATTAAATCCTGAAATAATTGCATTTAATTTTGGGTAAAAATTGTGTATTTATTATTCAATCTCTAATCTCTCATGTGCGTATATATACATTTAAGCTAAGTCACAATTGAATTTATCGAAGGGGAACGATTGAAAATAACAAGAATAAAATAATAAATCTAACTAAGATTATAGTGGAAATGGTTGACGTGAAGATAGAAAAGATAAACCCCAAAAAGGGCACTATAGAAAATCATCCATAGTTTCCAAACGTTTTAGCGTATTATACCCAAATCAACCGTTTTAGAAAAAAAAGTTTTTACATTTTTTTTACTTCTAATTTCTGTGAGATTGGAACCTCCTTCCCACGTGCTAAGTGGTTGTACATGTAACTTTACTAAACTACCCTTGTATAAAGGGTAGTTTAAGGGCAAAAATTCTGAAAACGCAGGAGCTTCTCCTTGGTTTCTCCTTTGCACCGATTACAGAAAGGGCAATTACAGCAGCACATTTGAGGGTGAACAACGCCTCAACGGTCTCTTTTAGGGCTTTAGAGAGGAGAGGAGACAACGGCTTTTAGAGAGGAGAGGAGTCGATTTTGGCGCTCAATTCGTCTTCGCAGGCGATTGAAGTGAGGAGGGTGAACGGCATTCCGGCGATGCTATGATGGGTCGATGAGGTTGATACCCTTTTAGGGTTGTAGCTTTTGGAACCCATTGGAGCATCACTGGAGCGCCGTTCACCAATCGAGTGCCAACATCGATGTCGGAGCTGGCCCATCGTTCACCGATCGTGCTGGCCCATTGTTCACCAATGATTTGTTGGGGTGCCCCATTAAATTTAGGGCTTTAGAGAGGAGAGGAGACAATGGGTTTTAGAGGGGAGAGGAGTAGATTTTGGCGCTCAATTCATCTTCGCAGGCGCCTAAAGTGAGGAGGGTGAACGGCATTTTGATGATGCTATGATGCGTCGACGAGGTTGACACCCTTTTAGGGCTTTAGCTTTTGGAACCCATCGGAGCATCACTGGAACACCGTTCACCAATCGAGTGCCGACATTGATGCCAGAGCTGGCCCATCGTTCACCGATGATTTCCTGGGGTGTCTGATTAAACTCACAAAGCTTAAACTCACAAACCCAAAACCCTGTGAACGAAGGTTCTGCTCTTTGCCGAAGCATGGTTTGAGTGGAGAAAGACAACTAGAAGGGCAAGTTTGTAAACTCACATGTGTTGAGTATTTGAGATCTCACGGAGCTCTGAACTTCAAAAAAACGTGAAAGCCCTTTTAGCTAAAAAGTTTGGTTTTGGTATAATAGGCTAAAACATTTGGAAAGTAAGATTAATTTTCTAATTTTCCCCCCAAAAAATGCCTAAGATGATATCACCAAAACTATCAGCAAGATATCAAGTAGAATAGTAGTATGTGAAAAATAAGTTACGAGTATGATAATAAGACACCGGTGTGTAGACCAATATAAGACTAAGAACTTAAGTGTGTACGTGTCGTTCCTTACGTAGCCACCGTAAGAGCTCCAATGTCTTATAGTCATGATATTGATTAGTCATATAATATATCAATTTATCATCCTTAACTTAGTGATGCTAGGACTTAGTTTCTTACTAATAAGTTAATGATATGCAGATATTAAAAAAAATCAGTAAAAGAGAATCATAATGATAATATTCGTCAAAATGAATTCAAAAGAGCAGTGAAAGATGATTAAGCATAAAAAGATGATTCGTTATATACTGAAAGCTAGAAAATCGTGAAAGACGATTGAGCACTGTTACTAAAGAAAAGAATAAGAAATCGTAACTTATGATTCTTCAGAGGACATTCAGAAGCGATATAGAAGAAAAAAGAGAACAATCGTAATTCAAAGAATCGTCCAGAGAAAAAGCTATGAGAGATAAAAAATCGTGATTTAAGATTTTCCAGAAAGAGAAGAAAACAGACAATAGTGATTTACGATTGTATTAATAGAAGCTTTCCTGCTACTGCTACTACTGCTGATCACATGAGAATGAACACCGTCATGCATTGAATTAGAAGAACTCATGAATTAGAAGTTTGACTGATCACGGATCTGAGAGATTGACGAAAAAGAATCTTAAGGGGACTCTACTACTGAAACAAAGGAACAATCCATAAGTGTATCAACTATAGGAAGCAAGGAATATAATTAGAATTAAAATTATATTAGGATAGTTTTATTTCTTTTATTAGAGTCAGGAGTTTGTAAACCGACCCCTTATGATTTATAAATAAGAGGGCTTGGTATATAAATAAACCATCGAAGAATTTCACAGCATCAATTGACAATCGAGGTCTATGTTTTCTCCTGATAAAAAATAATTTAGGATATATAAAGTAACATTGTCTACAGTTCTATGAGGTCTTGCCTGACAACCAAGGCTGAGGAAGCTGAAAGATCAACCCTTTGGATGGTTTTACTTTTTCTTTCTAGTTTAGATTTATTTTGCTTTCTAGTTTAGATTTTATTTTATTTTATTTCCTGCTTTATAAATATCTTTGAATTTTAATTTGAATTCACGACTCAGGTTGAAGTTTGCAGATTAGTATAATGGTTTTACTTTTTCATCTTCAGTTTTCTAGAATTTGATTGACGCCCAAGTTTTAGAAGATTGTTGATTAGATTAAACTTGTATTGATAGGATTCTAGTTTTGATTGACGAGCAACACTAGGATACTTGAGATATAGTGTAATGGTATTTTAAATTTATAAACATCCGATAGCTGAAGATTGTGATTGACGGCCATAATTTGAAGTTTGAAGATTTAGGATTTATTTTCTACAATTTAGATTAATAAATAATTTTTTATTCATATTTCTCCAGTAGTTTAGGATCTTAGAAGATAAGTATAAGTTTTCAAAAAATTAAATTAATATAATATAACCTATCTTTGTGGGAACGATCCTTTGTTAGTACTATGATTTTTATTGTGCACTTGCAATAGGTTAAGACATAATTAGATGATATAAACAAGCCGCTAACAAGCTTGTCATACTCCTTGAGATTCTCTTTCTTCTTCAGCTTCTTAGTACTGGCAGAACCTTCTTTAGTTCTTTTTGCAGCTAGTTTCTGAGGTCTGGTGCTGCCTTGGGACATGGTTGGCCCCCTGATTGAAAGGGCTTTGGGTTCTGAGGGACCCAGGGCATAGTATAAGGAGAGGGTGGTCTCTACCGGTTTGACAAGCATGCCAGATTTGGTCCTATAGGTCTTGTACAGGTCAGGGGAGTTGAGGACCATCTGTCACAGCTTCCATTCCTTGGCTCTATGAGCCTCCAAAACAGGTTCAATCTCCTGCTGGTGGGCCTGCTATTGCAACACCATGACTGCATCTACTAGGAACATCACATCCTCCTGTACATAGGGATTGGCCTCAATGGCTTTGGAAAGGGATGACAGAGGGGAAAGGGTGTTGGTGCCATATGGGACAATGACCCAATGGTGAGGCTCATCCATGGAGGAAGGGGTAATGGGCAGTTCAGGGGGTGGTGATGATAGGGTAAGTAGCAGGTTCTCCTCCATAGCCAGATACTTAGGTGGGGTGGAGGGGTAGGTGAAAGGTAAAAAGGGTAGGTCTGACTCTATGGGGTCAGCTTGGGTTGAGGAATCTCAGGTGGAAGGTTTAGGGAGTGGTACTTCCACCTCAGCAGTGGAAACCACAGCTAAAGGAGATGGAGGTGGAGTGGATAAAGGAGTAGGTGTAGGAGTAGAGACAGGAAGAGGTTGGGAGGTAGTGGTGACAGGGCTTATGGTTGATTGGATGGCTTGTAAGCAGGTGGCCATGGCAGCTTGGTTAGCTGTGTTGGTTTGGAGCTAAGTTAGGATGGTGATGAGAAGGGAGAGGATTTGGGTGGAGGCTTCAGGTAGGATATGGGCTTGGGTAACTGTGGGAATGGGGATAATGGATTGGAAGGGAGATGTGGAAGCCTGCTGGAAAGGTGGGGTGGCAGCAGGCTGGACATGAGTAGGTTGTAGGGAGTAAGGTAGGGGGGTATATTCATGCCCAAAGTTCTCCACAATGGAGTCAATTAGGGATGAATATCCCTCAGTGGTCAGGTGGTTCAGCTCTTGGGTATGGGTAGGTGATAAGGAGAAGGTGAGATTAATGTCAAAGGGTATGGATGGTGGAGAAGTGGTAAATGGATCAACTGATGTTGATGGTGCAAGGCTCAAGGGTTCAACAGCTAGGATGGATGGGCTGGCTGAGGGGTTGTAGTTTACCTTCTCAGGTAGGTGGATGTGATGGGTGATGAAGGTAAGGTAAGGATGGGGTCTGTGGTAGGAGGAGCTGACAGAGGCAAGAAGGAGTGATGGTGGAAAGGGTGGCTGAACTTCTGTGAGGTAAGGAGACTGCAATGCAGGGAATGGGAACTGAGATGGATGGTAGAGAGGATAGTGGAATGGAAATGCTGGCCAAATTAGAGCTGACAATAGGCAAAGGCACAGAAGTGAAAGGGATGAGTAAGGGTACAACTGGAGGTACTGAGCTGGGACCAACATAGGTGGGTGGAGGCTCAGAGGTGACTGATGTAGAGATCTCAGGGGGAGGTATTGAGCTAGTAGCAGCTGTAGGGACGAGCTCTGAAGTAGCTGAGGTAGAGGTGTTAGGTGTAGCAGCTGAGCTGGCTGCTTGTGGAGCTTCAATCTCAAGACCCTCTGCTGGTTTATTCTTGCTCTTCCCAATCAGGGTCCTGCTAGCAGACCAGGCCCTCTTCCCAAGCACCTTTGGAGTCACCTTCTCCACAGGCTCATCCTTTTGAAATACAAATTTTCCCTTTTTAAGCAAAGCAGTGATGAGCTTGCTGTAGGGAAGCCCTGGCAAGGCCTGCACTTTTTAGATCTTCTCATTTACATTTACCATTGCCTCAAATACCAGTTTGGAGGCATTCATAAACTGGCCCTTGGAGAAAAAATATAGGGCATCCACTATGGGGGTTCTCCTCTCTTGCTGATGGCTACTAATATGGATGTTTTTCCTTAGAATTGAATTAATGAAGAGCATGATAGGGTGTAAATCTCTCCTCATCAATGACTCCCCAGAACCCACAATGCCTTGAGTTAGGTGTCTGACCATAGCTCTGAAGGACACATTCTCAGGTTTTGCTAGACCATAGGCTATATCCAAGACAGATGGGACCCCTAATGCCAACCCTATATCACTGTAGTCTACAACAATCTCCCAATTATCAATTAAAATCACAAGGCAAGACTCAATTTGACCAGTCTAGGGTACGATTTTTCATGTAATGGGGTCATCAATGGTGTCAGGCCTGCCTTCACTAGATAATCCAAGGTATCCTTGCACTCCTCCTTAGAAAAATAGGGCAAGTTAATAATTGTCTTAGGGATCAGGCTTAAAGCATCCACAAATTCATTGGGAGTAGATAGGTTCACAGGAACTTCGGGTTCGGCCTCAGGGATAGGCTCGGGCTCAAGGATAGGTTCTACCTCAGGGGCCTCCTCAACACTTTCTTCACTGCTTTTGGTCTTCTTAGATTTCTTAGCTTTCTTAGATTTGTCAGATTTCTCAGCTTTATCCATGACAAGCTTTCTTTTAGCAGGTGGGTTCGCCTTTGGCTATGTGGTAAGCCTACTGGATTTCCTAGTGGTTTTGGTGGCAGATTTGGAAGGAGCTTTGAACAGGTTAGCTAAGGTATCCTCTTGATCAGCCATTAGACAAGCAATTCAATCAAAATTAGCTCTCAACAACCACAACAGACCTCTTTGCTCAATGAAAGTAACCACACACACCAAAACTTGGAATTAAAATGCTGGAAAATCACAGAGTGGAGCAGAAAGAGAACTTACCCACATAAACCTAGGATTTCTCAGAGCTTGCTGTATATGGCACCAAAGAAACTTAGACTAGGTGCGAAATGTAGCCTTTGTGAATTTAGGGTACTTGGGAAAATGGCAAGGTGCTTGGAGTAAAAACCAGTGAGGTGGAGGAAGAAGAAGGAAACTGAAAATCAGCAGAGAGGGAATAGACTTGCACACAGAAGCTATCGAATGGCTAGACTGGGTTGTCGATAGGTTTAAAATAATGAAAATCATATTTCAACAGGATTGGAGAAAGGGTTTTGACAAGTTGGTTCAACCTGTCAAAGAGATACAGTCCTTTGGTGCTTATGAACTTCTCAGGCTGAAGGTGTCAAGAGGTTGGCTGAACCTCTCGAGAGGTACAAGGGCTTTAGATTTTCCAAGTCGAGAGGTACTGACATCCTCTCGACAGGTTTAAAATTCTCAAAATTCAACCTCTCGACAAGTATCAGATCCTATCGAGTTTCTCTCTCAATATCTCAACAAGTTCACAGATCCTGTCGAACATCATTTGTGAACCTTCAGAACCTGTCAAGATGCAAACTAGGAGCCTTCAGAACCTATCGAAATGTACTCTATACCTCTCAACAGGTTGTCTTTCAGTTCAAACAGATTTCTAATTAGTTCCTAGTCCATCTGTCACACAAATTTATCATCAGGAACACATCTCCTCACCACTTAGTCTGCACAATGCTTAAATAGGTATGGATCCTCCCATATGTAATGTCTGATCTTTGAAAAGAATAGCTCCTTGTCTATTTTGTTCCAATGTGGGGGGATCTTACCCACTATTAAGTAGTTCAGAATGTTTGCAAACCAAGGTGTAGAGGTACTAAGAGTAAACAATTGTTCATCAGGGAAAGAATCATTGATAGGCAGCCTATCAAACTCCTCAGTTAGGATCCTGAATAAGTGGTCTGCAACTATATTTTCAACCCCTTTTTTTTCCTTAATATCAAGATTAAACTCCTGTAATAGGAGGATCCATCTGATTAATCTTGGCTTGGCATTTTTCTTTGACAAAAGATATTTCAGGGCTGAGTTATCTGTGAAGACCACTATCCTAGATCCCAACACATAAGACCTAAATTTCTCTAAAGCATATTCAATTGCCAACAATTCCTTCTCAGTTGTAGTGTAATTTAACTGAGCATCAATCATGATTTTACTTGCATAAGTAATCACACAAGGTGCCTTATCCTTCCTTTGTCCCAAGACTGCACCAATAGCAAAATTTAATGCATCACACATCAACTCAAATGGTAAAGAAAAATCAGGTGCTTGAAGGATAGGTGTAGAGGTTAAACAGCCTTTCAAAAGCTCAAAATCCATGAGACATTCATCATTAAATTCAAAGGGAACCTCTTGGCACAACAGGTGACACAGAGGTTTTGAGATCTTGCTAAAATCTTTGATGAATCTCCTATAAAACCCAGCATGCCCCAAGAAAGATCTGACTTGTTTCACAGTTTTTGGTGGGAGAAAATGTGCAATTAGATCAAGTTTAGCCTTGTCTACCTCAATGCCTCTGTGGGAAATCACATGACAAAGGACAATGCCTTGATTGACCATAAAATGACTCTTTTTCCAACTCAAAACTAAGTTGGTTTTCTCACATCTCTGCAACACAAGGTTGAAATGGTATAGACATTGGCCAAAGCTGTCCCCAAAAATAGAAAAATAATTCATGAATTTCTCTAGAAACTGATCAATCATGTCAGAAAATATAACATACATGCACCTTTGGAAAGTTGCAGGAGCATTACACAATCCAAATGACATCCTTCTATAAGCAAAGGTACCAAATGGGCATGTGAAAGTTGTCTTTTCTTGATCTTTTGAATAAACAGGGATTTGGTTATACCCCGAATATCCATCAAGAAAATAATAGAAAGTCTTGCTTGCTAACTTATCCAAAATCTGGTCAATGAAGGGCAAAGGAAAGTGGTCGTTTCTGGTTTTCAAATTGAGCTTTCGATAGTCTATACACACCCTCCAACCTGTGGTTTCTCTAGTTGGAACAAGCTCACCAGAATCAATTTTAATCACAGTAATTCCAGATTTCTTAGGGACCGCCTAAGTAGGTACCACCCATTTGAAATCTGAAATAGGGTAGATGACTCCAACATCTAATAATTTGACCACTTCTTTCATTACCACTTCTTGCGTGTGGGGGTTTAATTTTCTCTGCATTTCTCTAGAGGGTTTGGAACCCTCTTCCAAGTAGATTTTATGCATACACACAACAGGGCTGATGCCTCAAAGGTCAGCAATAGTCCAGCCTATTGCTCTCTTATGCTCCTTTAAAACACACAACAGTTCTTTCTCTTACTCATCAGTGAGAGAGGAAGATATGATCACTGGCAACTTCTTATTTGCTCCCAAAAAAGTATATTTCAAGGTCTTAGGTAGCTGATGAGTACTGAAAAATGATGATATTTCGCCCCTAAATACCTATATTTAGCTGTCCGATGAAGGCTATCTGATGAGATTGATTAGATTTGAAGTGTTTCAGGTAAATACAAGCCAAGTATAGAAAACAGTACAAGAATTCTGAATATAATGTCAAAACACTGCAACTTTGGGTAATCGAGAACTTTGTGTGACTTGCGGCTACATTTGGACCTTCAAGACGACCGAATTACGAAATTGTCAAAACATGAAAGTTGTAGATCTTTTCGTCAGCTTTCCAATGGCATAAGCATCGTCTCAATCCGATTTCGGGACAGAAAGTTATGGCCAAAATATCGGAGTAGTGTCTGAACCAAGAAAAAGTGCTGAATTTCACGGATTTCTGGGGTCGATGCATCGACCTTATAGGTTGATTAATCGAGGCAGAGTCAGAGTCTGACACGAAACTGACACTGTAAACCTGATTTTTGGGACTTTTTGGCGGCTCGATGCATCGACCCTCCCTGGTCGATTAATCGACCCTAAAAGTTTGGCTTGGGAGACGTCCGCGAGGAGAGTCTATTTAAAGCGACTCAAACACTTCGGGAAAAGGAGATTTAGAATTAGAGTTTTTTTTTAGATAGAATTAATTTTAGGAAAGAGTTTTATTTTTTAGAGTTTTTAGTTTTTAGCCATTATTTTTCATAGTTAGACATAGAAATAGGGAAGTTTTATTATTTCTTGTGAGAGCTTTGTTCCCTTTAATTTTTCAGTACTCATTCCTAAATTTTGTTCAAAGTTTATTCCTGCATTAATTTCGTTCCTGAAGATCATCATACGTGTGGATCAACGTAATTTCTTTTGAAGTTTGAGGTAATTTTAATTAATGTTATTTTCCCGTCTTTATTTATTTATGTCATTTACTTAAAATATGTGTGGCTAAATTTATAGGGATGGGGATCTAATGATTCTCATCCGAGGGATGTACTTTTAATAATATAAATTTAGGATTAAAATATGAGATTTTACTTTATGGTTGTTGTGCTATCATGAACGGATGAAATCCCCACCACTAACCGGGATCGCGTGTGCCGAGCCATGCCCGGGATCTCAGATCTGTGACGGTAATTTTACCCAATCATTGTTATGGTCTTTTTGCTTTCATCGTGTGGATCTAATTACGATTATGTTCTGAGATCGAGTGTGCCGAGCCATGCCCTGGATCTTGGTTCTATAATGATAATTTTATCTTAAATAATCCCTAATCTGAATAAAGTGTGCCGAGCCATGCCCTTGATTTCAAATTTATAAGTGGTATTCTTGTTGGAATTTTCACCCACTTTGGGGATGATTTTTATTTGAACCTGAGATCATGTGTGCCTAGCCATGCCCTTGATCCCAGATCTATATATGAAAATCATCTAAGTCCTAATTGCAGGGATGCAACGTGGAACCTATTAGGGTGTTGACCATTGATCTTCCATAAAAGATGTTTGTTACTAATGAAATATCTCATAATTTAATCCTTAGATTTATATTATAGGAAGAACGGACCAAAGATGGGAGGATTTAGCATCTTCATCTTTATCATCATCTTCACTTTTATTTTTGAATTATCAATTGAATTTTAGTTTGTAGTCATTAATTACCATCTCATCAACCGCTTAAATCATAAAACTAGTAGAATACTGTTAGATCTTCATAGATTTCTAGAATTGCTTGTCTCTTTTAGATATTTCAAAATTAGTCCTCGTGGGAACGATCTCGTACTCCGCACCCACTATATACAAACCGATTCGTGCACTTGCGAGTAAAACATTACATTAAAATATCACATCAAGTTTTTGGCGCCGTTGCCGGGGATCAAATTAAGAAAATCTGAATTTTTGGTAGACAGTAAATTTTAGGAATTTTCGAGGATTAATGTGACAGCCCGGATTTCAGCACCCCGAAACCCGTGCCATCAGCACGATCATCTTGACCATGCCCTTAGCTAAGCACGGAACACTGGTATATCAAGCATCAAAAGTACTATAAATGAAATTGCGGAATTTAAATCTATATTAATTAACTTTCCCAAAAGACAGTTCTACCCTCATGCCCCTACATGAATGGAGAACCGATCCGAACCATCGATGATAGAAATCATCACGGATGGTTCGTCCCAAAAGAATAATCCAAAACTTTATATACATGGTTTTCACAAAATCAAGGCTTGACGTACCAAGCCGTACAAAACTCTATGTAAAATCCCTCAAAGTGGCACAGCGGAGTCCTCTAGAAGAAGTCCTCTGGAGGTGGCTCCAACTCGTCACACCGCCAAGATCCGACTCATGGGGATCGTCTCTAAGCAGCGGATTGCTAATAGTGGACCTGCGACGTATAGTCTATAGGGTGAGCTACATCCTAGCTCAATAGGGAACAAACACTGCTGAACATATAAATTATAACTCACATATATTCTATGATATGTCATGCATGATGTATCTATGCAGTTGTTGATGAAACAGTTAAAAAGCATTTCGTTTTACTGTTGATTACTTATATTTTCATTTGCTCATGAATAATCTTTGAAAAGGCCTAAAGCAAAACTTAAACTTTCAACTTAAGTAATCCCCGAGCAATATAGCATCGAGCCCCGCTGAGGTACCCTTCATCGTGATCTATATAGACGGTTTTAATGTCTTCCCTGGGAATACCATATAGTACCCAACCCCCTTTCCCCTGGGGATTGGTGGCGGGGTTTCACTTGTCCCAACCAACACCCCTGGGGTGTGCTTACTATGTCCGGATAAGCCTCCGCACTGGCCTACGGTTTCGCCGCCGTATCGGTCACGGATATCCTGCCGTGTCAGTCGTGGATATCCCGCCACGTCGGTGGGGTAACCTATCAAACCTCAAATAACAAAAATATCGGATTGCCTTACATATAGTTATTCACCGTAAGTGTGCTATCTTATATCAGTTAGGCCCTATCAAACATGATTCAATCTTGGATGCATCCCTGGGATGTATCCATTTACTTGCATCACACCTGATGCTCTTGTCTCTTTACTTCTTCATCCCCTGGGGATGGCTCATTATGATTGCTCTTACGAATGTCTGCACTTTTACACTTTTCATAATTCTTAAGCAATAAATCATTTGAGTTGAATTCTATATCACTACATACATGCTCTTGTAAAATAAAGTACATGTTCAAGGTGTTCCCTACCTCAAGTCTTCATTTGATCAATGCATCAAGGTCCCACGTGGCTCCTTGTGCACTAGTCCACACGTACCACCTATGGTACCATATCACAGGTGAAACACATCACAAAGGATGCAATAAAGAAGGTGTAAGATCCCCCAAGAATCTTAAAGTCAAACCAAAAGTCAACATAGTTTACTACAGTCGATTAATCGAATTCCAAAATCGATTAATCGAATCTGATTCGATTAATCGATTTCCAAAATCGATTAATCGAAAGTCAATATCGATTAATCGAAGCAATTTCGATTAATCGAAATTCTCCTTTTCGAAAAGTCCATTCTCAGTTCGAACAGTCGAGTTTTCATTCGATTAATCGAATCCAATTTCGATTAATCGAAATTCTTCTTTTCTCAAAGCAAATTCACTGTTCGAACAGTCGAGTTTTCATTCGATTAATCGAAATCCTTCTTTTCGCAAAGTAGACCCTCAGTTCGAACAGTTGAGTTTCACAAGTTGATTAATCGATTCCAAATCGATTAATCGAACACCAAAATCGATTAATCGAAATCCCATTTCGATTAGTCGATTTTTCCTCAAGTCATTTCCTTTAACCCACAGGGTCCTTTGGAGTTCTCGATCGATTAATCCATTCCCAAATCGATTAATCGAAATCCAAAATCGATTAATGAAATCCAATTCGATTAATCGAAATCTCTCGACTCTTCAACTTCTACGGCCAATTTCGATTAATGAAACCCAATTTGATTAATCGAAATTGTCGGTCAACCTTCATTGTTCTTCCCAATCTTTTTCCATACTTTTTCTTCTATTTTTCTAAGCTATTATCCTATGATTTAACCCACATTTTACTGTAACTTAACCCCTATACTCTATGCATCTTATTTACAAAAATTTTACCTTGAATAGATCTCAAGTTGATTTCAAATCTAGGGTTCCAGCTTTGGTTTCTAACGGATTTCTTGCGTCAAATCCGGCCTCTTTAATGCTTGAATCCTTCTTCCAATCACCCACAATAACTCCTCTCTTACTCCTCTCTCTTTCTCTCTCTTCTTTACTTCTCTCAACCACCAAAACATGAAAGTTAGGGTTTTCAACCCTTTTTATCTTATCTCTTTTCTCGGTGTGGAGCACATACACACCCATCAGTGTATGCCACTCTACACACTCCTCTATCTCTCCACTCTTCTACACTGGTTCACACATCACATTTGCTCATCTCACCATAAGTTCATCAATGAACTATCTCATGGTCAAACCTAAGACCAATCGGGCACGGATCCCGAGGTCCTCGTTTGACGTGCTTTTTCGGGTTATTACAATTAAAATAGTATTTCTGCTTAATTAAAAAAATAAAAAAAATAAAAAAAAATAATAATAATAATAAAATTTTTTCGGAAATTTCAAATTTAAAAATTTTAATTTAAAAATAAAAAAAATAAAATAATAATAATAATTTTTTTTTGGGAGTCGATGCATCGACCCCCATTGTCGATGCATCGACCTTGCCTCGATTGATCGAGTGTGACTCGATCAATAGATTTTTATTAAAAAAAAAAAAAAATTAAAAAATTAAAAAATTAAAAAATTAAATTTTTTTTTTTTTGAGATTTTCCTGCCTGAAACCTCTACTCTGTGCATCATTTGCATGCACACTAGGTCTTCTAAAGAGAGAAATTTAGAACCGTTAAATTCTGAGATCGAACGTGCCTGTCGATCAAATTGTAAGGACGCTAGATCAAGGCAGAAATTTTTAAGTGAATCACCCACTGAAGTCAATATGACTGACAACATGAATGGGCAACTCGAACAAGAGGAAGAACCAACATTGAGAGAACTGTTTTCTCCGATAACTACAAATACCCCATCATGCATTGTATACCCTGCCACACCTGGTGGCTGGTTTGAAATTCGGACAAATGTCATCAAAATCCTTCCAATCTTTCATGGCATGGAGCGAGAAGATCCATACCAGCACGTTAAAGACTTCGTCGAAGTCTGCTCATCTGTTTACCAAAATTTTAGCGAAGAATCTATTAGGCTGCGCTTATTTCCTTTCTCTATAAAGGATAAAGCAAAAGCATGGTTAAATTCTCTACCATCGGGATCCATAACCACCTGGGATCAGATGGTCAAAAAGTTTCTGTCAAAGTTCTTCCCTATGGCGAAGACGAATGTCCTTAGACGTGAAATCACGGATTTCACGCAAGAGGAAGATGTGAGATTATATGAAGCTTGGGATAGATTCATGGATCTCTTACTCAAATGTCCGCACCATGGATACTCAAAGTGGAGACTGGTCCAGTGTTTCTACAATGGACTAAATCAACCAAATAGACATCTGGTGGAGTCAATGAATGGCGGAGGATTCCTGAGCCTTAAAGAAACCGAATCTTATGCTTTCTTAGAAAAGCTAGCTGAGGATTCTCAGCACTGGGATTTCACAAAGACTCGGGAACAATCAGTCAAAGCCCGTGATCAAGCCGGGAGTTCAACCAAGAAAGGAGGACTATATGTAGTAAAGGATTCCCCAGATCTGATGGCTAAAATTGATTTCCTCACTCAACAAGTGGAGGAATTGAAAGTAAAGAAGAATGTGCATATGGTCAATACACAACCTGAGCCATGTTCAATTTGTGCAAGTCCAATGCATATGGCAGATGATTGTCCTTCAATGCAGAACTATCATGAAGACACATCTGAACAGTTAAATGTTGTGAATAATTATGGGCGGAATCAAGGAAACGTTTTCAATGAAAATAACCCAAATAGCTGGAGATACCACCCAAATTTCTCATGGAAACAAGATAATCAAAGAATGCAGCCCAGGAAACAGGGGACGAACTTTTATCCCCAACAAAATTTCAATCAAGGACCACAGTAGAACTACGGTCAAGGGCAATTTCAACAGCAAGGGTTCCATAACCCGAATCAATTTCAATACAATCAAAATCAGGTTGGGCAGCTGTAATAGCCCAAAAAATCACGCTAAACTATGACCTCGGGATCCGTGCCCGATCGGTCACAGGTTTGACCAATTAGGAGTCCGATAGTTAGCGTAGAGTGTGATGAGTGAATGAGAAGAGATGGTTTGTGAAACCATGTGGTGTGTGTTGTGAATCTGAAGTCACATACACCTATTGAGGTGCATGTGCTCAACACACAAGCTGGGGGGGGGATAAAGGGTTTAATAACCCTAAAATCCATAGTTTGGTTGTTGAGAGAGAAGTAAAGAAGAGAGAGAGAGGAGTAAAGAGGGTAATTAAGCAAGAAGTTATTGAGGGTGATTGGAAGGGGGATTTAAGTATTAAAGAGGCCGATTCTGCGCAAAGAATCCGTTCAAGCCAAAGCTGGAACCCTAGCCTTCCAACCACTGGATTTGAAATCAATTTTAGATTGATTCAAGGTAAACTTTTGTGAATAAAATGCATAGATTGTAGGGTTAGATTGTAGTTGAAAATGGTTTAAATCATAGGAAAATAATTTAGAAAAATAGAGGAAAAAGTGTGGAAAAAGATTGAGAAGAACAGCTCGAAAGGGGCTGAATCTGGCAATTTCGATTAATCGAAATTGGGTTTCGATTAATCGAAATTGGCCAAGAAGTTGAAAAGTCAGTGAACCCCGATTTTGATTAATCGAATTGGAGTTCGATTAATCGACTTTGGATTTCGATTAATCGATTTAGGGATCGATTAATCGACTGGGAACCTCCAGTGGACCCAGGGGCTGGAGGAAATGACTTATAGAAAATCGACTAATCGAAATGGGATTTCGATTAATCGATTTCAATTTTCGATTAATCGATTTGGGATCGATTAATCGATGTTAGGAACTCGATTACTCGAATTGAGAATCGACTTGGATGAACAGAGAATTTCGATTAATCGAATTAGGATTCGATTAATCGAATGAAAATCTCGATTAATCGATATTGACTTTCGATTAATCGATTTTGGAAATCAATTAATCGAATCAGATTCGATTAATCGATTTTGGAGTTCGATTAATCGACTGAGATAAATTATGTTAACTTTTGAGTTTGACTTTAAGATTCTTGGAGGGTCTTGGACCTTCTTTATTGCATCCTTTGTGATGTGTTTCACCTGTTATGTGGTACCATAGGTGGTACGTGTGAACTAATGCACAAGGAGCCACGTGGGACCTTGATGCGTTGAGCAAACAAAGACTTGAGGTAGGGAACACCTTGAACATGTATTTTATTTTACAAGAGCATGTATGTAGTGATATAGAATTCAATTCAAATATTTTATTGCTTAAGAATTGTGAAAAGAGTGTGTGTGTGTGACATCCATAAGAGTAATTATAATGAGCCATCCCCAGGGGATGATAAAGTGAAGAGATAAGGGCATCAGGTGTGATGCAAGTAAATGGATACATCCCAGGGATGTATCCAAGATTGAATCATGATTGATAGGGCCTAATTGATATAAGATAGCACACTTACACGGTGAATAACTATATGTAAGGCACCGATATTTTTGTTATTTGAGGTTTGATAGGGTACCCCATCGACGTGGCGGGATATCCACGACTGACACGGCAGGATATCCGTGACCGATACGGCGGCGAAACCGTAGGCCAGTGCGGAGGCTTATCCGTACACAGTAAGCACACCCCAGGGGTGTTGATTTGAGACAAGTGAAACCCCGCCACCAATCCCCAGGGGAAAGGGGCTTGGGTACTATATGGTATTCCCAGGGAATACGTTAAAAGTGTCTATATAGATGACGATGAAGGGTATCTCATCGGGGCTCGATGCTATATTGCTCGGGGATTACTTAAGTTGAAAGTTTAAGTTTTGCTTTAGGCCTTTTCAGCATCATTCATGAATAAATAAAAACATAAGGAATTAAAAGAAATGAAATGCTTTTTAACTGCTTTTCATCAATAATCGATAGACACATCATGCATGGCATATCATGGAATATATGTGAGTAATAATTTATATGTTCAACTGTGTTTTGTTCCCTATTGAGCTAGGATGTAGCTCACCCTATAGACTATACGTCGCAGGTCCACTACTAGCAGCAGCCGAGGCTTCAGGAGACGTTGACCCTGGTGAGTCGGACCTTGCGGCCGGCGAAGAGTTGGAGCCACCTCCTGAGGACTTCTTCTAGAGGACTCCGTTGTGCCACTTTGAGGGCTTTTTGAGAGAGATTTGTACGGCTTGGTATGTCAAGCCTTGTTTTGTTTAAATCATGTACATATTGAGTTGGGATTATTCTTTTGGGACTAACCATCCGTGATGATTGCTATCATCGATGGTTCGGATCGGTTCTCCATTCATACAGAGGCATGAGGGTAGAACTGTCTTTTGGAGAATTACTTAATATAGAGTTAAATTCTGCAGCTCCTTTATTATCTCATTTTATGCTTGATATGCCAATGTTTCGTGCTTAGCTAAGGGGCACGGTCAAGATGATCGTGCTGATGGCACGGGTTTCGGGGTGCCAAAATCCGGGCTGTCACAGCAGCCACGGCAAATGAACCAGAATTTTCAGTTTACGCAGCCAATGGGAGGTTATCAAAACCAACCAAAACAAAATTTTGTGCCGACATTTCCACCACCTGGATTTAACAACCCACAGGGAAATCCTACCCAACGTCCTCATACACAAACTCCTTCTACTGAGGACCTGATGAAACTCATTCATTCTCACACGTCCTCAATCTCTAAAATAGAGACCCAAATTGGGCAATTGGCATCCTTTCTCTGTGAAAGAGAAAAAGGTTCGTTTCCAAGCCAACCTGTTCCTAACCCAAGGGGCCAAATGGTTGTTGAACAAACATCAACTTCAACACAAGAGGATAATCAACAACAAATTCAGGCGATCACAATGTTGAGATCTGGAAAGCAGGTCGATAACAAAGTAGTGTTGCAGGAGGAGGAAGAGTCTGATGGAGAGAAGAAATCTGAAGAGAGAGAAGAAATTGATGACAAAGTACAAGCAAAAGAAATATCAGATGACAAGAGTGAACAGAAGAAAAGTCTTGTTCCGAAAGCACCGTACCCGCAAAGATTGATGGCACCACTGAGAAATCGCGATGTGGAAGGAATAAATGAGATTTTCAAGCAATTAAAAATTAATATTCCTTTTCTTGATGCCATCCGTCAAGTACCTGCTTATGCTAAATTTTTGAAGGAATTGGTCACAATCAAAAGAAAGACCAATATTCCGAAAAAGGCTTTCTTAGCCGAGCTGGTTAGTTCAGTGTTGCAAGCAAAGCTCCCAATCAAATACAAGGACCCAGGTTGTCCTACAATCTCGATCATCATTGGCGATAACCGTATTGATCAGGCCCTTTTGGATTTAGGAGCAAGTGTCAACTTGTTGCCTTATTCTGTGTATAAGGAGCTCGAATTGGGAGAACTTAAGACCACTGCGATGACCCTTCAGTTATCGATCGGTCCGTAAAGATCCCTCGAGGAATTGTGGAAGATGTCCTCATCAAGGTGGATTCTTTCTACTTTCCTGTAGATTTTGTTGTTCTAGACACTGAACCGGCATCAAATTTGAAGAATAATATTCCAGTGATTCTAGGAAGACCATTCCTAGCAACCTCCAATGCGCTGATCAATTGTCGAAATGGGATCATGAATCTGTCATTCGAGAATATGACAGTAGAACTCAACATTTTTAATATTGCCAAGCAGCCCATGGAGGATGATGAACATGCACAAGCATGCATACTCGATGAAATTGTAGAGGAAATATTTAATGCATCTGAATCTGAAGATCCTTTAGCAAATTTTGCCTTATGATTTTGGAGAAAATTTTGATGTGGATCAACTAATCCAAGAAGTAAATCACATGTTGGACTCCACACCACGTCTGGGTGAAGAACAGGAAATAGAGTGTGGAACTCAAATTGAATTAATCAAGGAAAAGCCGAAAGAGGAGGAGAAAGTTTCCTTAGAACTTAAACCTCTTCCGAAAAATCTCAAGTATGCCTACCTGGGGGAGAATGAAACTCAACCCGTTATAATATCATCAACACTGGATGCGAATCAGCAAGGCCAACTCATGAATGTACTTAAAGAGCACCAAAGTGCCCTCGGTTGGTCGATAAAAGATATCAAAGGCATTAGTCCGACGGTGTGTATGCACCGAATCCATTTGGAAGACAATGCTAAGCCTTCTAGGGAACCATAGAGGAGACTGAACCCTATAATGCAAGATGTGGTCCGAAATGAGGTAATCAAACTTTTGGATGCTGGAATCATATACCCCATCTCGGACAGTAAATGGGTCATCCCCACACAAGTGGTCCCTAAGAAATCGGGAATCACAGTGGTGAAGAATGAAGAAAACATACTGGTCCCTACAAAAATTCAAACAGGGTGGAGAGTGTGCATTGATTATCGGAAGTTTAATTTGATGACGAGGAAAGATCACTTTCCACTTCCGTTTATCGATCAGATGTTAGAAAGATTGGCCGGGCATGAGTACTATTGCTTTCTCGATGGCTATTCCGGGTATAACCAAATAGTCATTGCACCGGAGGATCAGGAGAAGACCACTTTCACATGTCCTTTTGGTACTTTCTCCTACCGACGAATGCCGTTTGGGCTTTGTAATGCACCAGCTACATTCCAAAGATGTATCCGAGTATTTTTCGGATATGGTCGAAGCGATTCTGGAAGTCTTCATGGACGACTTCTCGATACATGAAAACAGCTTTCTTGATCTGCTTGAATCATTTGTCGCTAGTGCTTGCACGATGCCGAGAAGAACCTTGTTCTTAATCGAGAAAATGTCACTTCATGGTTAAAGATGGCATTGTTTTGGGACACATCATATCGTCCCTGTGGTATTGAGGTCGATAAGGCTAAAGTTGATTTAATTGCCGACCTACCACCACCGAGGACAGTGAAGGAAATCAGATCTTTTCTGGGCCACGCCGGTTTTTACAGACGTTTTATTAAAGATTTCAGTAAGATAACACGGCCGCTCTGCAACTTACTTTCAAAAGATGCCCCATTCATCTTTGATGATAAATGTTTGCGCCTTTGAAACCATTAAGGCAATTGATAAAAGCTCCAATAATTCAATCTCCTAACCGGGAGTTCCTGCTCGAAATTATGTGACACCTCCGATTATGCAATTGAGCCGTCGGGCAACGAATAGAAAAATTACCGCATGTGATCTACTATGCGAGTCGCACTTTAATGATGCCCAGCTTGAACTACTCGACCACCGAAAAGGAACTTTGGCGGTAGTTTTCGGTTGGATAAATTCTTGATCCTATTCATTAGGATCTAAAGTTCTGGCATTCACAGATCACGCTGCTCTGCGATATCTGTTCGCTAAGCAAGAGGCCAAGGCACGTTTAATTAGGTGGATCTTGTTGTTGCAAGAGTGGGATTTGGAGATCAAGGACAAGAAAGGTTCAAAATGTGGTGGCCGCATCACTTGTCATTTAATAATTATTGAGAAACCCGACAGCCCGTTCATCTTGAGCACTTCCGGATGAACAGGTTGTTCAGATTGATTGCCCACCTTGGTATGCGGATCTTGTCAATTTCCTAGTCAGAAATTACCTCACCATTGGTCGAAAAATGAGAAATCTATTTTCTTAGCTCGGGTGAAACACTATTTTTCAAGATCCGCATTATTCAAATCTTCTGATCAAATCATACGAAGATGTATTCACGAATCGAGCAACCACGAATCATCTCGTTCTGTCATGAGTTAGCTTGTGGAGGTCACTTTAGTTCCAAAAAGACTGCAGCAAAGATCTTTCAAAGTGGTTTTTACTGGCCGACGATATTTAAGGATTGTCATCAACATTGCAAATCCTGTCTGGTCAAATGCTAGGCCGAATCTCAAAGCGCAACATGATGCCGCTCAATCCAATTTTAGAAGTTGAATTATTTGATGTTTGGGGGATCGATTTTATGGGTCCTTTCCCGAATTCGTTTGGAAATACGTTCATTCTTGTCGGTGTTGACTATGTTTCGAAATGGGTAGAGGCCGTGGCTTGTAAATCTAATGATCACAGAGTAGTGATCAAATTTCTCAAGGATCAAGTGTTTTCACGTTTTGGCATTCCAAAGGCGATAATCAGCGATGGTGGAAAGCACTTTTGCAATAAAGTGTTCACCCAATTAATGAAGAAATATGGTGTCACACACAAAGTTGCTACACCTTACCATCCTCAGACAAGTGGCCAAGTTGAAGTCTCTAATCAGGAACTTAAGCGGATTTTAGAAAAGACAATCAATCCGAACTGTAAAGACTGGTCATTAAAGTTGAATGACGCTCTATGGGCATATAGAACTGCATTTAAAACTCTGATTGGCATGTCGCCGTATCGGTTGGTCTTTGGTAAAGGATGTCACCTCCCGGTTGAATTGGAACATTGAGCATTTTGGGCCGTTAAGTCATTAAATTTCGATCTCCTGAAATCTGGTACCCAAAGGGGTCTCCAAATAAATGAATTAGAGGAAATCCATGCTGATGCATATGACTGTGCTAAATCGTTTAAGGACCGTATGAAACGGGTTCATGATCAATCTATTCTGCAGAAATCGTTCGTTGTTGGTCAACTAGTTCTACTCTACAATTCCCGACTTCATCTATTTCCGGGGAAACTAAAAACCCGTTGGAGTGGTCCTTTCAAAATCTCTCGAATACTCCCCAATGGGGCAGTAGATATTATCAACCCGAAACACGGGAATGTTTTTCGAGTTAACGGTCAGCGATTGAAACCGTTCCTTGAGAATGCGATTGCATTCTCTGCCACTATTTCTTTGAGTGAGCCACTGGCTCACCCTGACTGAGCGATTCCCAAGGTCGAGCTATCGACTTTAAACTAGCGCTCATTGGGAGGCAACCCAATTGTGTATTTTCCGTTTGGTTTTGTTTTAAAAAAAAAAATAAAAATTTTTTGGAATCGATGCATCGACCCCTTATGGTCGATTCATTGACCCACCCTGGGTCGATGCATCGACCCCTTTGTGCTCGATTAATCGACCCTTTTGGTCGATTAATCGAGAGTATTTAATGGAGTCTCCTTTTTCAAGGAGACTGCATTTATGACGGTTTATGACTTTTTTTTAGTCGATTAATCGACTCCTTGAGTCGATGCATCGACTGCACATTTTGAAAATTGTGCCGTATTGAAAATCTGTCAGTTTTGTTTTTATTTGGTGTCGATTAATCGACTCTTTATGGATCGATTAATCGACTTTTATTTCGGGACATGCGTTTTTGGTTTTTATTTGCCTCGATTAATGTCGATTAATCGAGGAAGTACGTCGATTAATCGACTTTTCCACTTCCGGACGTTGCGTCTTTTCACTTAAAGACGGCGTTTTTCATGCGTCGGGACTTCGCGCGTTTTCAATGGAGTCGATTAATCGACCCTTTTGGTCGATTAATCGATTATTTTGCGTGTCCGTCCGAGAGGCGCCTTTGCGCGCCTATTTAAATGGAGCGATCTCACCACGTTTTCATTGAGTTTGTTTTTCGATCGCCTTGACATTCGGAAAGGTGCAATCATGGCTTCGACCTCTGCCGCGCCGCAAAGACTTGTACAACGCCCTGCTGGTCATCCACGTGATCAGCCAAGTGGTCGCTTTGCGACCCGCGACCTATGTTCCGAATATGTTTTTGATCTCGCGGCTTTTCAGGCACTGCCTATCTACGCCGTTTCCCTCGCTTATGCGATGGCTCTCAATGCCCATTTTCTCCTCACTCCACCCGTGATCAAAGTGTCCGAACGCATTGTTCGGTTATTCTATCAGAATATGGCATGGGTGCCCACCTCCATCGAGAATCAAGTCGCCGCCCACTTCACTGCTACAATTGATGGGTGGTCGCGCCCGATTTTTTCGCACACCATTGCGGAGGTCTTTAATGTTTTGTGCGAGCGCCCTCACAATCACATTTTGGGTGAGGAACTCGACGAGTTTCAGGAGGATATAATCAACGAGATGTGCCGCGGCATATTTTCTTCTGGGATCGCCACTAGGTGATCGGCGTTGCCACGCCCGCTTTTGTTTTGGGATAGTGTGGTCAGTAGTAATCTCTGTCCCCGTGGCCACGTTTCTGAGCGCACCGGTGATCGGGTTCAAGCACTTTATGGGGCCCACCGCAATTCATGGATCAACGTGCCCAGGATTATTCATGATGGCATGTGGCGATGCAATGACGAACTCACTAAACCTACGACTGGTGAAGCCCCGTTGGTCTACTTCCCCCATTATGTTATGAAGTTGCTTAATTTTCTTCGTTTCCCGTTCTACCGGGATGATGATATCGGGGACCTTGCATTCTATCGTTATGGTGCGTCCCAATGGAACCGCAGTATGCGTCTCTTGGGAAATATCCCTGATGCCCCTGCTGATGCACCAGCCCAACCGGCTCCCCCACGCCAGCGTCGCCGCGTCCGTCAGGATGACCAACATGCACCTGATCAAGGACCCGAGGAGGGTGTGTCGCTTGGTTCGCTCCAAGCCCAAATTACCTCTTTACAAGAGGAGCAGTAGCGACAACATGGTGCACTCCTGCGCCGTAGCCACTATGATCGTTCCTTCCTCCATCAGATTAGGCAGCGCTTGTGGCCTGATAGTTATGATGAGATGCGCGCCAGGGCCCGCCAAGCCGAGGAGGATGGAGATGATTAGTTTGATTAGTCTAGGATTAAGATTTTTCGTTTTGTGTTATTTTTTTCTTTCTTTTGTTTAGGCTGTTTATCTTAGGAGTCAAATCAGAAGTGTCCATGTAATCATCGTCTTTATCAATGAAAAAGTGTGTTTTCTAATCTGTGTGGGATTGTCAAAATTTTGCAAATTACCGGTTGCCTTTAGAGTAGTTGGAGAGCACTTTTAAAAAGCCAATTTTCACAGAATTTCAACTCTATGCCAAGATGGTGTCGATTAATCGAGGGTTATACTCGATTAATCGACTCCATCGCTATTCTAAAAAAAAAAAATTTTATTTTTAGATGTCGATTAATAAATTTCACGTGGTCAATGCATCGACCTTCGGGGTTCGATTAATCGACCCTATGTTTCTGGAAAAAAAAATAAAAAATATATATAAATAAATAAATAAATAAAAATTTTATGGGAGTCGATGCATCGACCTTCAGGGTTCGATTAATCGACCCCACCGTTTTTTGGTTTTTTTGTTTTTTTTTTGCGACGGCACTCCTATTGGAACTCTAATTTGTCACTTTTCTCATGCCCATGGACTCCCTTCGACGTACTGCCACACTTTTCATTGTTTCTTTTCTGCAGGACACCTCTTTCCTATCCTACTCCATCTCTATATATTTTCCCTTTATATTCACCTTTAGGCTCACTTTTCATTAACTCTGCACAATCTTTCTTATGGCCCGACGATTATATCTCACCAGAGCATGATTATCAAAGATGGAGGAGACTGCTAAAAAGCAGGAGCGCCGCTCTCATCGGACGGTCCCTTTTGTGCCAAACAATGTTGAAATCATCGACCTCGATCCGATGATCATTCCTTACTGGGGAGAACCATCTCGAAAAAAGGTAAATCGCTCCAAATCTCCTACACCGTGCATCAATACTGATATCGAGATAATTGATGTGATGCCGTCACCGTCTCCCCCATCTTCATCTCCTACTTTCGCCCCCCCACCTCCATCCATACAATCGGCGGTGTCTCATCAATTTCCCCTTGATCTTTGGGAGAAATTGTTCCCTGTGCCTACGAATATCAATTTAAGTGACCCGAGGTGGATGGGTCCGCCTGCCAATGATTAACAGAGTTGGATTCATGTTTAGTTTAGGATTTAGGATTTAGGATTTCTTAGTTTTTTTCTTTCCTTTTTATTTTATTTTGTTTACTTTAGGTTATTTTTCTTTCCCTAAATAGTGTAATCATATTCCCTTCAATATATTTTTTGTTATGTTCCAATTTGATGCACATATTCTCTGCACCTGATCTTTGTGTTGAGGTATTTTTTTTTTCAAACAGGTTTGGGGGTGCGCTACTTCTTTCAGTCAATGCGGACATTGTCATCTTTAGGTTTGGGGGTATGATTATTTATTTTGCGTCATTTATATGTTTTATTTGAAAAAAAAAAAAAAAAAAAAAAATTTAATTTTTGAAGTCATCATGCACATTATTTTACGATTGTTTTCAAACTTTAGTTGATGATGCATGTGAATTTAATTTTGAGAATACTAGTGTCATATTTTGATTACTTGTATCTAAGATGATGAAGCTGAATATGATATGTTGTGGATAATTTTGATATTCATGCTTAGAATTTTTACACTGATACCAAGCTAAGACTTAGAAATCGATGAACTGTTTTGAATGTTGAATCTTAGGTTCTTACTGGAGACTAAACCCAGTGAGCTTTAGAGCTAATTTCTCGTCATTGATGAGTGAACACATAAACTCGGAGTTTTCTTTGAATACGACTTATTTTGCATAATCTCATACACTTCATTTTGACTTGTGACTTTGCATGAAATCAAATTCATATCATTATGTTAGAATGTACTGTATATCTACTCAAGACAAATAGGCAAGGTTACTATCTTTTAAGGACATGATTGAAGGCCATCTTTGGCTCGTTTGTGCTTAAAATGCCCCACCTCAAATAAAGTTATCTTTCTAGTACCTCTTTGAGCCTATTGGAAAAATTTACCTTTATACATTTTTTGATAAGCCACGTTAACCTTTAACCCTTCATCATTTCTAAAAATTCAGCTTTACCCTTCTTATTTCTGAGAAATTAGGAACGAGGGATGAGAGTGAACGAAAAGAGAGTAAGTGGAGAGATACTGAGTTGCGGTGTTTACTGAGAGTGTATGGAAAAAATAAAAAGAAAAAAAAAGGGAGAAAAAGAACATTGTGAAAAATAATAAAGAATCTGAGGTACTTCAAGAAAAGGAAATTCAAAAGAAAAAGAGAGTTGAGAAAAATAGAAGAATATTGAAAAAATAGTGAGAGATTAGAAAAGAAAAAGAAGAGAAATAGAAAAAAATCAAAAAGGTGTTTCTTTTCCAATTTCTCAGAAACTTTGAATCCCAACTTCCAATTCTTTCTTACCCTTTCCTTAGCCCCATTACAACCCTAAAAAGACCTTCATGATCTGATCTTGCATTAGTAACTGCCTTGTGGAGAGTAAATATGTGATACTTATGACACTTGATATGGCATCTTTAGGATATACAAGTATCTTCTTATGAGATTTATTTTTGTTCAGTTATTGCATCGTGTTTCATTTATCATGTGAGACCTTTTTATTTGCTTTGTATTGACCTCTCACATATGTGCGAAAACTTATCCATCATCAGTGTCTTTATATTTTGAGAGTAAACCTAAAGTGAGGATTGAGTCAAAACGACAGATCCAACGGTTTTCCGTTTGAACTAGTTCTGAGATGAATGAATTTTGGTTTGGTTATGCACACACTTCACGTTTAGGCATGAATGGATGAGCTATCTAACGATTTGGGCATTAGACTAATTTGAATGGATATTAGTATGATTAGTATAACATTGTTATTTAAAATTGAGGATTCGCATGTTGAATTGATTAATGATTTTTGTTTTTGAATGGTATATATGTTATCAAAATCATGTTTTGAAAACTCAATTTTATCGATGATTTCAAAAATATATTGAAGTTTGTGGGTAACTTCACTGTAAACCCTCAGGAGACACAACTCCTCTACTAGGATCACCTAGGGGTTTAAAGGCTTGTTGCACATGCTAAGTGCAATCGTGTTCCCTACGAAAGTGGCATTTATTTTCTTTAGTTTGCTTTGCTCGAGGACTAGCAAAGTGTAGGTTTGGGGGTATGATGAGTACTGAAAAATGATGATATTTCGCCCCTAAATACCTATATTTAGCTGTTCGATGAAGGCTATCTGATGAGATTGATTAGATTTGAAGTGTTTCAGGTAAATACAAGCCAAGTATAGAAAACAGTACAAGAATTCTGAATATAATGTCAAAACACTGCAACTTTGGGTAATCGAGAACTTGGTGCGACTTGTGGCTATATTTTGACCTTCAAGACGGCCGAATTACGACATTGTCAAAACATAAACGTTGTAGATCTTTTCGTCAGCTTTCCAACCGTGCAAGTATCATCTCAATCTGAGTTCGGTACAGAAAGTTATGGCCGCAATACCGGAGTAGTGTCTGAACCAAGAAAAAGTGCTAAATTTCACGGATTTCTGGGGTCGATGCATCGACCCTATAGGTCGATTAATCGAGGCAGAGTCAGAGTCTGACACGAAACTGACACTGTAAACCTAATTTCTGGGACTTTTTGGCGGCTCAATGCATCGACCCTCCCTGGTCGATTAATCGACCCTAAAAGTTTGGCTTGGGAGACGTCCGCGAGGAGAGTCTATTTAAAGCGACTCAAACACTTCGGGAGAAGGAGATTTAGAATTAGAGTTTTTTTTTAGATAGAATTAATTTTAGGAAAGAGTTTTAGTTTTTAGAGTTCTTAGTTTTTAGCCATTATTTTTCATAGTTAGACATAGAAATAGGGAAGTTTTATTATTTCTTGTGAGAGCTTTGTTCCCTTTAATTTTTCAGTACTCATTCCTAAATTTTGTTCAAAGTTTATTCCTGCATTAATTTCGTTTCTGAAGATCATCATACGTGTGGATCAACGTAATTTCTTTTGAAGTTTGAGGTAATTTTAATTAATGTTATTTTCCCGTCTTTATTTATTTATGTCATTTACTTACAATGTGTGTGGCTAAATTTATAGGGATGGGGATCTAATGATTCCCATCTGAGGGATGTACTTTTAATAATATAAATTTAGGATTAAAATATGAGATTTTACTTTATGGTTGTTGTGCTATCATGAACGGATGAAATCCCCGCCACTAACCGGGATCGCGTGTGCCGAGCCATGCCCGGGATCTCAGATCTGTGATGGTAATTTTACCCAATCATTGTTATGGTCTTTTTGCTTTCATCGTGTGGATCTAATTACGATTATGTTCTGGGATCGAGTGTGCCGAGCCATGCCCTGGATCTTGGTTCTGTAATGGTAATTTTATCTTAAATAATCCCTAATCTGAATAAAGTGTGCCGAGCCATGCCCTTGATTTCAGATTTATAAGTGGTATTCTTGTTGGAATTTTCACCCACTTTGGGGATAATTTTTATTTGAACCTGAGATCATGTGTGCCTAGCCATGCCCTTGATCCCAGATCTATATATGAAAATCATCTAAGTCCTAATTGCAGGGATGCAACGTGGAACCTATTAGGGTGTTGACCATTGATCTTCCATAAAAGATGTTTGTTATCAATGAAATATCTCATAATTTAATCCTTAGATTTATATTATAGGAAGAACGGACCAAAGATGGGAGGATTTAGCATCTTCATCTTTATCATCATCTTCACTTTTATTTTTGAATTATTAATTGAATTTTAGTTTGTAGTCATTAATTACCATCTCATCAATCGCTTAAATCATAAAACTAGTAGAATACTGTTAGATCTTCATAGATTTCTAGAATTGCTTGTCTCTTTTAGATATTTCAAAATTAGTCCTCGTAGGAACGATCTCGTACTCCGTACCCACTATATACAAACCGATTCGTGCACTTGCGAGTAAAACATTATATTAAAATATCACATCAGTAGCTATTTCAACTCTACATCTGGTGGACATATGAGAGAAGGCAACAAAGGTGCCTTTGATGGTAGTGGAAGAGGCAACACAGCAAGTTTCCAAGGAGGATACCTTGTTGTTGGCTCCATATCAGAAATTAAGGCTTTCACCTCTTAAACCATGGGTATGGGGGCCTTCTCTTCCACAATCTCACTCCACACATTCTCAAAAATATCACAAAGATCATCACCATGTAGCAGCTTGGGCAAAGTCTCTTCCACAATCTCATCAAAAATATCAATTAAAAAGCAATCCTCACTATCCAAGTGAGGCTGGCTGGCTACATTGTAAATATTCAATTTCACTTTCATGTTGCCAAAAGACACATCCATTACTCCTGATCAACACTGAATGCAAGCATTGGCAGTGGCCAAGAAAGGCCTGCCCAAAATCACAAAAATAGAGGTGGTACACTTGTTTGGCTCCATATCAAGCACCAAAAAATTTGTTGGGTAGAAAAACTTATCAACCCCAACTAATACATCATCTATCATTCCCACAAGCCTCCTTTCAGATCTGTCAGCTAGTTGTAGCATCACATGTGTGAGCTTCAGTTCTCCCAAGCCTAACTTCTCATAAAGTGAATATGGAAGTAGGTTTACACTAGCTCCCAGATCTAATAAGGCCTTCTCAATGGTATGATCCCCAATGATGCAGGGGATTGTAGGAACTCCAGGGTCTTGAAGTTTGGTTAGGGTTACAATGGACAACACTTGGTTCCTTTTCTCAGTACAAAAGACTTTCTTGGATAGGTGTATCCTAGACTGTTTTTTGTGGGTGCATAATTCTTTCAAAAATTTTACATAGGCTGGAACTTGCTTGATAGCATCAAGTAAAGGCAAGTTGATCTTTACTTGTTTGAATATTTTCATCATCTCCTCCACTTTAGCATTCCCCTTATTGAAAGGAGAAGGTGCTTGAAGTGCATTGGGAAATGACAAATGGGGAACTGCTCTCCCATTTGCTACCTTAGAAAGCTCATCAAATTTGTCTTTATTTTTTGTTTCACTTTTCTGTTGGGGGACATCAACACTCCCCTTATTTCTTGTATGCTTCTCCTGCTGCATATCATTATGGGTTGTACTTTTCTCCCCAGGTTCAACACCAACTTAGTTATCAACCAGCCTTCCACTCTTCAAAGTAGTGAGAAATTTGGCCTCTTCATGGGAAGAAGTCTTACCCACCATGTACTGCCCTCTTGGGTTGTTCATTGGCTAACTAGGCAGTCTTTCCCCCTCTCTTTTAGTCAAAGTATTAGATAGCTGACCAAGGTGGTCCTATATCTTCTTTATACTTTAGCTATGAGAGTTAACAGTTTGTGACAAAGAACCTAAATTCTGCAGTGAGGCCAGAACTTGCCCTTCAAATATGAGGGATCTAGAAGGTGTTGGGATTGGTGTACTTTGACGCACAGATTGAGCCATTGGCTGGGCCATTGGCTGGGCCATTGGCTGCTGGTATTGGGACCTTGAAAAATAATTCTGTTGGTATGGTGTTAAGTGGTGAAAAATATCACTTTTCACCCTTTAACCTGACCTTTGATAAACCTGTGAGCACACTAATAAACCTCTGTTGAGTTTATTTTGTAGATAGCAATAAAAGATGAAAACAATGCAGAAAACCACTCAAGAATGCCCACAAAGAAGCTATCTCTCAGCACAGTACAGACCCGGCAATAGCACACTAGAGGGCCGCACACCATTGGGCCCTTGGAGCGGATGGCCACAGCAGAGCAAGGCACAAGAAGTGAAAACAAGCCAAAAACATCCTATCAAGAGGTCATCTGAAGACTTCGATAGGAGCTGAGAGTTAAACTGGAGGAATTCGTACAGTTAGTGAGGCTTCGATAGGATCTGAAGGCAGAGAAAAGAAGGATTCGTGAGGATTGTGAAATTCGATAGGATCCAAGGACCTATCGAACAACTGAAAAAAAGATAGAGTTCATCCAGTCGAAAGCTGCCTGAGGAGAAAAGGGAACCTATCGGAAGGTTTTTTGAACCTATCGGAGGACCGCCTGGACCTATCGAAATGGAGATGCTGAAACAACACCTATCAAAGGATACTTAAGCCTTTCTATAGGAGTGAGAGCCATCCTATCGAAGTGATGGCATGCAAAGCTAAAACCTGTCGAAGCGGTCATCCAACCTATCGAAATGCTCCTCCAGCTTGTCGAATGCTCCAGATAAAGCGCAGTGAATGCTGAAGCCTCAAGGCTCATCCTATCAGAACCTATCAAAGAGATTTGAGAACCTAGCGAAAGGACTGAAAAGCTCTACTTGAACCTGTCGGAAGCTTCCCCAACCTGTCAAAATCATGTGCAGAACTTCTCAGAAAATCAACTATGCACACATTACGACTTGGTGACCTGCTGCACGCAACTCGAGGAACTTGGTGACCGGCACGATGATTCTAGAAGATATCCTAGGAAACCCTAACTGACCCACGTGCTCTAACAAAACCCTAACAAACTCCGAGGACCTTCAAGAAGGGAGTTTTGGCAAGAAAAATAGGAGAGAAAGCTATATATAAAGATCCCCAATTGAAACCAAGGGGATCGAGATCTGAAGAAAATTCTGGAGATTGGAGCTTGCAGAGAAATTTCATTTTCCCTCTTTTATCCCAACAATGGTTGGTTAATTCCCTTGGAGTAGCGAGGAGAGAGGTTAGATCTATAATTGGGTAAGGTTGAGAGTGCTATTGTGGGTTCAATGCTGCACAAACTACAGATCTGAGAGCATTTTCATTGTAGAGTGATTTTGATTGCAATGTAAATATTGTAATTAGATCTAAAATTCCTTTGGTTTCATTTGGTGCTCGATCGGATTTGTGTAGAGGAGTCTGTAGATCAGCTCACCAACTTAACTGATAGACCTCTTGGATACCATCCGATCTCCCTGGATCTGATATCCCTGTAATTTCCTGAGTCTGTGACCTGGAAATTATAACATCTATAGTGGTTTTATTGCTCTGATTGATGCCTTTGCTTTGGAGGAAATCCCTAGGATGATCTGTGACCATTGAAGTGGACAGATCATAGCCTTAAGACTAGTCCAATCTTAGGTTTCAATTGGATTCTTCTGCTGTAAATCTTTAGATCGGATAAAGTCTATAGGATGGTCTGTGACCATTAAAGTGGATAGATCATAGCCTTAAGACCGGATAGATCCTTTGATTCGGAGTGGAGTCTTCTACCATGTGGCTGTGCTTGTAGCCAGTTGAGGGATTTTTGTGCTCTGAATCCCTGTGGCTTGATTAACCTAGCCTGATTTTAGTAAGGCCAATTTTCAAGCTACTCTTCTCCATTTTCTGCTTTTAACTCCTTTCCTCTGCAAGATCTAGATTTCTAAACTCGATCCCAGCTAGTTTTCATTTTATTTTAGTATAGCTTAAGTGACAACCCTTTTTAAACCTCTCCCCTGTCTTTTAGCTAATTTAGCATTAGTTCGGGTGCCAGATCTCTTACAGATCTACAGATCTACCACTTTTCAAACCAGCCTCCCTGTGGACATTCCCCTACTCACCATCTTTTTTAAACTTGCTATAACAGGCCCTGAGTACTTGCAGGTCTGTGTAACTATGATCTGCCTAGATTTATGAGTGAATTTTAGACCCTTTTTGAAGGTAAGGCAGAAACACTAACAAGTTTTTTGCGCTGCTGCCGGGGAGGTGTGTTTTTGAAATTGGAAGATCTAAGTTTTGATCTAGTTTAGACCATAGATCTGTAGTGGTTTGTTTGATTTTACTAACTGTGTTTACAAGTTTTGTTGTTCTTCAGTCTTTTGTGTGCTTTTCATCAGATCTGAAGTTGCTGTGTGAGAGGAGCATTGTGTTGGAAGCTACTCTCTTGTTTGCATCTCTCTACTCCCCTGTTATTTTTCAGATCTGTTGATTTTTATAATAGTTAGTCATTTGTGTTGTTTCTACTTGTTGTGTTGAGGTTTTGCTCTGCATTCAGACTTTGAGTGTTGTATGTTTGGTAGGAGAACTCTCTAACCTCAGATTGTTCCACTAAATCCAGAGGTTAAAAGACTTCTCAGATCCAGACAAACTCCACCCACATCTGTTGCAATTGACTCTGTAGAAATGGGAGAGCAACAGCAGTCGAGAACCCTCAAAGAATTTAATGGACCAGGGGTTTACAATTCCCCCTTCTGCATTCAATTCCCAACTGCTCAAGGAAACTATGAAATCAAATCTTCCATAATCCAGATGCTACTCTCATTTCATGGTCTGACTAAGGAGGATCCCTACAAGCACATTGATGAGTTCCTGAGACTATGCACTACATTCAACATCACAGGTTTGGGGGAGGAGGCCACCAGGATGAGACTCTTTCCTTTTTCATTAAAGGATAGAGTCAGAACCTGGTTGTCAATGCTTCCACCGAACAACATTCAGTCCTAGAGTGACCTCCAATGTTAATTCTTGGCCAAATTATTCCCTATGTCCAAAACCAGCCAGTTGAGAGAGAGTAACATCTCATTTTCCCAAGATCTAACTGAGGATTTTCACCAAGCTTGATAGAGATTCAAGGAATTCCTAAAGAAGTGCCCCCACCATCAAATCCCTGAATGGCAACTTGTCTAAAGTTTTTATCAAGGGATTGATTCCAAAAGCAGAGATATGGTAGATGCTTCTTGTGGTGGCACCTACCTCCATAAAACTGTTGAGGAGGCCTAGGAGTTGTTTGATATCATTAGTGAGAACTCTATGCAAAGGAAAACCTTGGCTAGGGATTTAGAGCCTCCTAGGTTGGTGAAGGAAAATACTTCAAGAGGGAAGTTGTATGAAGTGAATATGGAAAGTGATTTGGAAAGTAAAGTGGACAGCCTGGCACTAAAATTTGATAGACTTATGGGAACAATGTAGTCACCTATGGTTGCTAGAGTGGAGGAGGCATGTGCTATATGTCAGTCCCCTGCTCATTCCCTTGAAGAATACTCATCTGCTGGTCAATTTTCTAATTTTGTAACAAAGCATGTGGGTGCAACTCAGTCTTATGGGCAGCAGCTAGGTGCTGGGTATCAATGGAGGAACCACCCCAATTTGAGGTGGAGACAAGATGCATACCCAAGCCAGCAGCAACAGCCCATGCCCTACAGAAATGCTCAGCCCTATCACCAAGGTTATGTTCCAAGGCCTCAGTACCAGCAGCCCATGGCCTAACCAGTAGCTCCACCTGTGCAGCAACCTGCACCCCCTCCAATTGCGAGAGCATCTTCCTTTGAGGAACAAGTTCTGACTTCACTACAGAATTTGAATTCCTTATCTCAAACTGTGCACTCTCACAGTCAGAGCATCAAAAAGATAGAGGACCAACTTGGTCAGCTGTCAGCCTTGACTAGGAGAGAGGAAGGCTGCCCAGCCAACCATAGGATAACCCACGAAGACAGTTTGTAGTGGGTGAAGTTTCCTCCACCTTTGAGGAAGCCAAATCTATTACAACATTGAGAAGTGGTAGGCTAGTGGATAACCAAGTGGGCTGTGAGCCTGTGAGGAGCTTGGAGGAAGAAAAAGAAGTGATTTCTGCAAGAACACAACAAGGGTCACCAGTGGTGGACCTGAAGGAACATCCAACTGTGGATAATGAGGATAATGAGGATCCTCAAGAAAAGAAAAAAATAAAAAAGAAAGATGCCCCATTGGCTAAGGCTGTAAATGAGGGAGCAATCTCACATTTACCATTTCCTAAGACACTGTAAGCACCTTCCCCTTTCAATAAGGGGCAAGGTAAAATCGAGAAAGTGATGGAGACTTTCAAGCAAGTAAAGATCAATTTGCCTTTACTTGATGTAATTAAACAAGTCCTAGCCTACGCCAAGTTTTTGAAAAACCTATGCACCCATAAAAGACAATCTAGGATACACTTATCCAAGAAGGTCTTCGCAGCAGAAAAAGTAAAGCAAGTCCTGTCTATTGCAACTCCCTCTAAACTCTAAGACCCTGGACTCCCAACTATCCCTTGCATCATTGGGGATCACACCATTGATAAAGCCTTATTAGATCTGGGAGCCAGTGTAAATTTGGTTCCATATTCACTATAGGAGAAGCTGGGCTTAGGAGAATTGAAGCCCACACATGTGGTCTTATAGCTGGCTGACAGATCTGAAAGGAAGCCTGTGGGGATAATTGAAGATGTTTTGGTTGGAGTTGACAAATTCTTCTATCCTGCTGACTTTTTAGTACTAGATATGGAACCAAGTAAGTATGCCACTTCCGTACCTGTGATTCTAGGCAGGCCCTTTTTGGCCACTGCTAATGCTTGCATACAATGCAGGTTTGGAATCATGGAAGTGCCATTTAGAAACATGAAGGTTAAGCTGAATGTGTACAACACCAGCCAGGCCCCTCTTGAAGAGACTTATTTTTCCATTAATGCACAAGAGAAGGTGATGCATGAAAATACACATCGACTGTTGCAGGACAATGCTTGGTTCACAGATGGAAAACTGCACCCAGGGAAGGGACACATGCTGAGGAAAGGATCCACGAAAGGTACCAAAATTGATGACCATGAAGAGACCGTGGACCTTCCAGATCCTCCGGATTAGCCCCTGAAGTCCAGTATGTACCATATGTACTATATTTTGCTATTGTTCTAGGTGTTTACTTTATGTTTCAATTGAAGTTCTTTTTGCAATAAACATGCCATCATAAATCATTTCAATCTGGCCTGAGATAATGGGAGTTTGTCCACCAGGGAAACAAAGCGTCAGAGCAAAGACAACAGAAAGCTCTTGAGGCCGCAAATTGAGAGTGCCTGGAAATACAATTTATGTGGTTTTTGGGAGCTTTTGATAGGTCAATTGAACTTTTTGTTCGGTCGCTATATGGTTTCGACAGGATAATTGAGGGTTTCAATAGGCCCTGAGTTGATCGACAAGTGAAACCAACTTCTCGATAGGTCAACAGGGGCAAAATAATGATTTCGATAAGTTTTGGATACCTATCGGGAACTTATCGAAAAGATGAGTTACGTCCCACTTAAACCTATCGGAAAGATGATTCCACCTATCGTGAACCTATCGAATCATCCACTCTGAAAGCCTTGACTGTTAAGCTTTCGATAGGACACATCGACCTATTGAAACCAACCTATTCATCCCATCGAAATCGTATTTCATCCTTTAAATATCTATCGATAGGTCATTTCCGCCCCATTTGGTACCATCTACAAACCCTAGCTCTCTTCCTCATTTTTTGCCTCTCCCTTCTCTCTGCTAAATCTGACAAAGACCTTCAGCTGGTCAGTCTGCCATTTCGTGAGTACATTTAGTCTGCGCAAAGGAGCATTTTGCCTCAAATTTTAGAGAAATTGGAGCTGTAAATTGCGACATCTGAAAAAACCCTAGGATTCTCGGGTAAGTTGTCTTCTTGCTTTCCCTCTGACACTTTCCTAGCAGTTAATTCAGCGTTTCCCTACATATTGTTCTATTTTCGAAAGCAATAATGGCCGAGTTTGAAGAAACCCTAGCTGACCTGTTTTAGCAACCAACTGCTTCCACCCCTAAATCCGCAAAGAAAGCAAAGCTTCTCACCAAACCACCTACCAAGAGGAAGCTCTCTGAAGAGACACCCAAGAAGGCCCATAAAGCCAAGAAAGCCAAAGCCGTTGAAATTCAGGAGCCTGTGGTAGAAACGCCCTTAGAGAGAGTTGCTCCTGCTGCGGAAATACCTATGCTCACCCTTCCAGCTGGGTTAACTACCCCCAATGAATTTGTGGACACTTTGAGTCTTGTCCCTGAGATAGACTTTGACCTGGCATACTTTGCCAACATTGGGGAGTGCCAGGGGACATTGAACTATTTGAAGAAAGAAGGTTTGTTACCCCTGCTTTTGCCTTTGAAAGAAACGATGAAATTGTGGTATTAGAACCTGACCAAGAAGGTGGTGCCTGGGACTGAGGATGTACTTGAGATTTTGATCGATGATTGGCAATTGATTGTAGACTGCAAAGACATTGGGATGGCTTTGGGAGTCCCATATCAATTTGACTCCACCAGAGCTGAGGGAGCACCTATTTGGGCTACCTTTAGGGAAATGGCGAAGTAGCTCACCAATGGTATTGTGGGCTCTGGTGAATCTCTGATGAGAAGAGACCTCACTCCTACCTTAAGACTTATGGACACTATTTTGAGGAAAAATGTCTATGTCACTGGGCATTTGCAAGAGCGAAGGGCCCCATTAGTAGATGCCCTATACTATTGTTCAAAGGGGCAATTTGTAAATGCACCCAAGTTAATTTTTAAAGAAATGGTGGACATCAATGACAAGGTGCTGAAAAGGCAAACTTTTACAAAAGAAGGTGGTCTACCCTTCAATAGATTCATCACATGCCTGCTCAAGGCTGGAAAATATGCGATCAAGAAAAATAAGCCAGTGGAGAAGGTGACCCCTAAGGTATTTGGAAAGAGGGCATGGTCCACAAGCTTTACCTTGATTCAGAAAAATAAGCCAGTCGGAGTGGAGGAGGTTGAAAACATACCCACTACTATGGCAGCAGATCTCCCTGCCAAAATACCCTCATCCACCCTTTCGCCTGCCATACCTGTCCCATTACCCACCCCTCCACCCTTGTTGCTCTTTCCCTTTGTATCAGTTCCTCTTCCAACAGACCCCTTTCCACCCACCTCTGAACCAGTTTTACCTTCACCCACCACTCAGGTCTCCCCACCTGAAATCCTTGAACTTCCCCCATTCTCAGTGCCTACCCCTACCATGACATCTCCACCCACTGACCAACCCCTTTTGCTTACACAGGGTGTGGACCGGTTCACCACTACTGAATGCACTACCCTCATGACTTCCATTGTGGAGGATGTGGCTCATGAATACACTCCACTCCCGGACTCCCCACACCCTATTCCCCCCCATTTTAACCATGCACCCTCTTCTCCCTTCCATCCCATTCAAATACCTGTTCCCTCTACCCCCACCATGCCTGACACTTTAACCCAAATTCTATCACTCCTCCAGTCCATCCAATCCAATTAACCATAAACACCGACAACCATGCCCTCATGAGCTCCTGCCTCCAATCAATTCAATCTACCCTTATCCCATCCTCTCCAGCCCCTCAACCCTCTCACACTTCCCCTCCTTCTCCTATCCACCTACCCATCCACTTATCCCCTCCTTCTTCACCCATACCTACACCACCCCTTGCTGCTGCCCAGTCTGAGGAGGTAGCAGCACCTTCTCTCCCCATACCTTCCTCCCCACTAGCTACTCTACCTTCATCTCCATATATAATTACCTCTGGAGTAGCTGAATCACCTATCACCCACACCACCCCTCCACCTGTTTTCCAAGATGCCTCCACCCAAATTGATCCATGTGAGGTTTTGAACTCTTCCACCCCTTCCTCTTCTTCCACCCCACCCCCATCCTTGCATCATCCCCAGATCTAACATCTACATTTCCCCCTACCTCACCCTACTGTATGCCATGAGAGATAACCCCTTCATTCGAAGCGATGTCTTGCATGGTATGGCAGCCCTCCGCGCTCACCTGGAAGTTTCGTATGAGGAAAGAATTGCCCTACTAGAATTGGAGCAGAGAATCCAGCTGCGTGATATATATCGGAAGGATGGAAGGAAATTCTCACTCGTTATCACGCAGCCAAACTTCTTGCTGAGGCTCAGACTCGTATTGTCGAGTTTGAAAAGAAGAATGCTGACAACATCAAGCAACAATTAGCTAATGCCAAGGAGGTAATTAAGGCCACTCAAGAACTCGCTGAATCAAATGAACTCTATGCTAAAAAGAAAATTGAAATACTCGAGAGAAGGATTGCTGTGATGCTTTCCCAGCCTTATCAACCAGCTCCTCATGCTTCGGCTCCTCTGGACAATCCTCCCTCCACCCAACTTCCTCCATCTTCTTCTTTCACTCAGCCTACTGCTCCACCACCTACGGATGTCCCCACTCAACCTATTCCTTTCCCACCTGTACTTGTACCCCCTCCTCCATCCCACATTCCTCCTCCTGTTCAACCTTCCCCTCCTAAACCCAAGAGCACTCACACAAAGCGAAAGGTCACTACAACCAACCTTCGCTTCGCCAAGAAAATGAGGAAGCACTGCCACCCACCAAGAAGTAACCCCCTCCAAACCACCCCTCCACTTTGCTCTCCAAGGAAGAGAGAAGACAAGCTGCTGCGGCCCTTGGACTTGATGCCTCTGCCCTCTTCCCATCTGATTCCGATTCAGATGATTGGTCCACTCCTCTTGCTGCTTCTACTAAGAAGAATAAGAAATCCGCTGCCCAGTCTGAGGAGGCACTCAACAGTCCACCAGAAAGCCTCAACCAAAACCCAAAACTCCTTTATCAAAGTCCGAGTTGAAGAATCTGTAAGATTTATATGATTGGCCTGATGATGCATGTAAATGACTGTAGTTTAGGTTTTTTTTTTTTTCTTTAGTTATGCCCTTTATACATATTTTTGCTACTTCAATATAAATTTCTTCTTGGTAATGAACTTTCTCTTTCATTGTTTTCTTTTCTATTCTTCATAGGGTTTACCTTCTTCCATTACTCCCATGCTATAAATAGTGAGGACACTGTTTAGTTAGGTTTGGGGGCGTGGTATGTATGCCAATAAATTAGTTAATTTCAGTCCAGCCAAGCTTAAAAAAGGAGCTTGTAGAACTAAAGTGAGTTCTCACCCAAATTTTTTTATAAAAATATATATATATATATAATACCATGTGGAACTGAAATAAACTGCAATTGTAACATTGGTCATGAAGTAAATGTCAACAAGTTTTGAAAAATATTTGATGTAAAGTAAACCTAAAATGAGAGAAAGTTGTGAGGATACCTGTGACAGCCCAAATTTCGGCACCCCAAAATGCGTGTCCTCAGTACGACCCTCGAGGTCATGTACCTTAAATCTAAGCGGAACATCATGTAACAAGTAAAAGCTAACAATTAAAAAAAAATACCATAGCTTTAAACTAACTAAGTCTCCATGTTTCAATAAAGTCTAGCAACCAACAGACAGTTCCGGTCTCATGCCAATTCATGAGCAGAGGAACTGTCTCGAACCATTGATGACAATCTTATCACCCGCGATGGTTCGCTAAAAGGAAAACATAGTATTCAATTACATTTAAAAGAAAGGACTTGACATGCCAAGCCACAAGTACTCTCTACTCACTACTCAAAACGTAAAAAACTTCTAAAAGAATTCCTCAGGAGGAGGTTCTAACTCTTCCCCGGCCACATAATCCGAACCTTCTGGATCAATGTCTCTCGAAGCCTGTGTTGCCGCTAGTGTTGGACCTGCGACGTATAGTCTAAGGGGTGAGCTACATCCTAGCTCAGTAGAGAAACGTAAGGAACATATAGATTAATTCTCACATATATGTTGTGCAGTTTTAAAATACAATTTATCTGATGTTACTATTTGGAAAGACAATTGAAATAAATGAAGAAGATGAGGAATACAACTACTTACTTTACATGGTTTTGTTCATTCTCACCTTACTCGTTTAGTTGTGAATTCGGCCTAATAACTTAACTTTTTAACTTAAATAGTCTCCGAGCAATATAGCATCGAGCCCCGATGGAATACCCACCATCGTCGTCTAACTAGACAGTTGTTAATTTGTATTCCCTGGGAATACTGCCCAAGCCCCTTTCTCATAGGTGGCTGGGTCTATTCTCAAATCTACATCCCTGGGATGTGCTACTGTATACGGATTAGCCGCTGTACCGGTCACGGATATCTTGCCGAGTCAGTCGTGGGTATCCCGCCACGTCGGTGGGGTATTCTAAACAAACCTTAAATAACAAAATATCCAGTGTGCTTTACATATAGTTATTCACCGTGATTGTGCTAATTTTTAATATATTAGGCCTTATCACCTTGCTTCCTTTTTCCCACTGATTCTCATCTGCACCCCTGGGATGCTACTAATTTATCGTATCATATAGGTATTTTTACTTACAGTTTTATGTCCCACTGGGGACCTCTGGTTTCATTTTCTGAAGTCTACACACGCACACTCTATTTATATGAAAAGATGAGATACTTAGCTTAGCAATCAGATCTGTACTACACATATGAGTAATTGAACAATGCACATGTTTCGATAAGGTTCCCTACCTCAAGGCAAAACCCAGTGGTCCTTTCTCGTAGTGACGACACGTACTGATCTCACGTCAACCTACATTGCATGCGAAAGGACATGCCTTAGAATGGTCACCAGTGGTCACTAGCACTCCTGGAGCGTATAGTTCCCATGAGGTATACTTATATATATATAACAATTTAAATCAGTTTTGGTGCCTCGCTCAAGCGGTTGCCTAGCCTCGCTCGAGCGATTGCCTAGCCTCGCTCGAGCGACCTCTTAACCTCGCTCGAGCGGTCAAAACTAGATGTCGAAGCCTAAAGTGAGACCTCGCTCGAGCGAGCTTATTCCCTCAATATGGGTCTCGCCGCGAGCCTCGCAATATTTTGTTCTCAGGTATAAATATATATTTTCTGTCCTCGCTTGAGCGGTACGTTTAGATCGCTCGAGCGAGGAGCGGAAACCTTCACTCCTAGATTCGTTCGAGAAATCTATCCTATTTCTTTCAATCTTTAATATCATTAATCGGTCACTGCCCAATACATTGTAGGCTATCATTAAAACATACCTAAGCACTTATCAAGCATTATATCGTACCTAAATCGGCGGATCTCGTAATCGGTTCGATCTAACGTTCGAATTTCTGCTACTTCGAAGAGATCTCTACGTTCCTGGTCCGACCTTCTCTCCAGGTATTCCACCGGCTTACACCCCAACAAGGCCTTAGCCTTTCCTTTCTAAAACATTCTCCTTTCTTTCTCTCTATTTTCCTTCTCTCTATTTTCCTTCTCTCTATTTAGGTTTGAATTATGTTACGTAAGGGAGAGACTTCTCTCCACTTTCACTTATATAGTGAAAGGAAGGAAAAAAAAGATAGCATGTTACACACATATACACACCGTGTGTATATGTTGACCCTGGTTTTCTTGTGAACCACACATATACATGCGTGGCACATGGCTTGCACAGTTTCGAAAATCTGGGGTTGTTACATTCACCCCACCTTATAAGATTTTCGTCCTCGAAAATCGATCATTTCCCAAAATAATGTACCACATATTCTACAGGCTGTGTCATTGGTTAACCCATTACTCATTTGTTAGTTAGTCGTATGGTCCAGTGACCCGAATAACCTGCTTAAAGATTACAACTATTTGTACCAAACAAGAGTACAATCACCTGAAACAGCCGAAAGAGTTTAGAACCTGATAAACGATTTCATCATAAATGAAATGATGTTCATACCACATCATGCATGAAAACTTGTGTCATGTCCTACTGTTATTCCATCAAAGACTCATCTAATGAAAAACATATATATATATATATATATATATCAAATATTTAGCGTGCCCACCAAATTATAATTTGTGACAATCATGTCACAGCAGTATCAACCATTTACCATACCAAATTTTTTTTTTAACATCGCAATATTTCAAAAAGAAAAGTTATATCCATAGCGACCTAGTCGTCACCCTCCTAGTACTCATCGTCGTCATCGCCTGTGTCCCCGTCTTCATCACTCTCCGCATCTCCTCCATCGCTATCACCAACGGTCTCTCCGACGTGGGTGGCACCAGCTGTAGTGGTCCTAGTAGCCTGGCCCGAACTAGACGTCCCAAAAATGGCATCTCTCATCGTCGCAATCCGCTGTCGGTACGTTTGTGGATATGTCTCGCCCATGAGGTCGATGAGAAGCGCCTCCTGGAACCGCTGATGTAGTCGGGTCTCCTGTACCTGTAGGAGAATCTCCCGCAACGTACTGGTGTCGGTGGTATGCGGATGTGGTGGAGGCATGGGAGGAGTATCCGATCCTCGATGAAGGTATGGTGCGCCTTCGCATTTGACGATCTCTTTTCTTGTTTACACTATTTTGAAGCCCCTTTATGTTTTGGCTTAGGTCTTGGGCTATGTAGGGGACAACGTTATCGGTGAACGATAACTCGTCGGTGTTGATCTTGAATCCATCCTTCCCATTACGCGCATCGAGGAGTCGGGATATAAGACGTGCGTATGGGAGGCGGTTGATCGGTGGAGGGATAACGCCCCTAACATTTCTTTTATAGGCATGCACCATGCTTTTTATGACGACCATTGGAGCGCTAAACCACCTATTGTGGAAGGTGGAGTGCAAGGCTCGTAAAATAGTGTCACGACGCTCTTGGTCATGACCGGTAGGGTGTAAATTTTTCTTGAAAATGATGTTTGAAAACCACATGTGTGGTGGTAACTGAGATCGGGTGATGGATTGACCCGATGCGGACGCGCCGCCAGTAATATCATCAATGATCGTTGGGAACCAGACGTCCCCAACAAGTGCAGGTTGAGTGTTTGGGCTTGGGGTGTAGGTGAGAGGGCAGTTCATGACGGTGGATACATCGCCGCCTCCAAAAGTCAATTCCTTCCCGTCAATAGTGATGAGGATGGTGTCCTCATTGACATTAGTTTTAAGGGTATGATAAAATAATCAGACTAATCTCTGATAGTATCGAGGTCCAAAAGGTGTAATTAAAGGTCAGAGTTTGTGATTTGTCAGGAATCCGATGTCCATTTTGTGGATGTCGGATCTATAAAGCACGAGGGATGAATTTCCCATTCGGCTTCCATTTCTTTCGTGCGCCACCAATCATCTAGTTGGATCGGGATGGGTGCTGGTAGTGGTGGGGGTTGTTGTTGTGGTGCCTTGTTTCACGATGATGGCGATCGGGTCGCCATTCGCTTCCTCGGTTGGGGATTAGGGCTTGAAGAAGCCATTAAATTTATAGAGTTTAAACAAGTAAAGGAATGTGGAGAAAGTAGATTGTACCTAGCAAAATGGTTCGGACGGTTCGGATTTTTCTAATCCGGTTGAATCGGTCGGAAAAAGGCTTGAAACTGAAAACCCTAGACCCTCGCTCGGCACTAAACTCCTCGTGTGAAGAAGAAATGAGCATTTTACATTTTGTCCACTATATATAGTCTGTCCTCACTCGAGCGGTCGTTAGTTATCGCTCGAGCGAGCACAGAATTTTAATTGGTATAATAATTTGGCCTCGCTCGAGCGGCTTGGAAACCTCACGCGAGCGACTACTACACCTCGCTCGAGCGGTCACTATTCTTCGCTCGAGCGAGCCCAGAACACGTCAGGTTTGTTATTTTATGTAGCTCACGCTCGAGTGAGTGTGAAGTCTCGTTCGAGCGAGCCCATCACATGATTCAGTCATCCATAAGCTCGTATCTTGTCTTCCTCCGTTCTTTGTTCGGGAACATTGTGATCCAATCACCCCTAACTTCCCTTATGGACACTGTGATCGAAAACGCATGAGGAGTCTGCCGTAACAAACTGTTTAAGCTAAAAAGAAAAAAAAAAAAAAAAAAAAAAATATATATATATATATATAAATTTATACATGAAATCAAAGTATTATGTGACGTCACTATTTACAAACATAGCTAAGTGGCGCTCTCAAACAACTTTGGATATTGTTCATTGACATCACTCTCCCGTTCCCATGTTGCTTCTTCGGTCGGATGATTCTTCCATCGAACAAGTACTAAGGGAATGATCTTGGTGCGTAGTACTTGTTCCTTTCTATCTAGTATCTCTGTCGGCTCTTCTATCATGCTCAAGTCTTCACACATCTCTAGTGGTTGACCTTCCAAAATGTGGGAAGGGTCACTCATATACTTCCTGAGCATAGAAACGTGGAAAATGTTATGTACTCAATCGAACACCGGAGGTAAACCAATGCGATATGCAACTTCGCCAACTCGGCCCAACACTTCGAATGGTCCAAGATATCGTGGACTCAGTTTCCCCCTCTTTCCAAATCTCATCACGCCCTTCATAGGTGACACCTTGACAAACACGTGTTCACCCACCTTATAATCGACACTGGTCCGCTTGATATCCGCGTAGCTTTTCTGCCTGCTTTGAGCCGACTTAAGTTTCTCCCTAATCATTCGAATGACTGTGGCATTATCTTCAAGCAACTCGAGCCCTAAAACAAATTTCTCACTAGTTTCCTCCCAATTGATGGGCGATTTACACCGTCTTTCGTACAATGCTTCATACGGTGCCATTCCGATGCTCGTCTGAAAGCTGTTATTATATGCAAATTCGATTAACGGTAAATGTTGATCCCACGATTCTTGCATTTCCAACATACAAGCTCTGAGCATGTCTTCTATTACTTGATTCACCCGTTCTGTTTGTCCGTCATATTGCGAATGAAAAGTTGAACTGAAATCTAATCGTGTCCCCATTCCTTCCTGAAACTTCTTCCAAAATTTTGATGTATATAACGGATCTCGATCGGAGACGATGCTACTTGGGATCCGGTGTAGGCATACTATTTCCTTCATATAGAGTTCTGCGAGCTTTCCTGTCGTATACATCGTGTTGTAAGGTAGGAAGTGTGCTGACTTGGTCAGTCGGTCCACGATTACCCAGATGGCATTATATCCCTTTGTTGTACGCAGTAGTCCAATGATGAAATCCATAGATATTGATTCCCATTTCCATTCTGGTATTGGTAGAGGTTGCAATAATCCTGCAGGGTGTCTATGATCAATCTTCACTTGTTGACACGTCAAACATCGTGAAACGTATTCTGCTACATCTTGTTTTAAACCTCTCCACCAGTAATTCCTTTTCAGATCTTGGTACATTTTCTTGTCATGCGGGTGTATCGTATCGCGTAACTTGATTTGTGCGACTCGTCAAGGATAGTTCGCTTTAGCTCAATATTGTCCGGAATACAGAGTCGACCCTTGAACAACAAGGAACCATCCTCCTTGATTGAGAAATCTAATCTGATGCCCTCAGTTACATCTTGACGACTCTTCATTAACACTGGGTCCCTCATCTGTAGCTCATGGATATGCTCGAATATTACTGGTCTCACTGATATGTTAGCCAAAAAGGCCCCTGTAGCGTGCGGCTCAAAATTCGCATCATACATCGAAAGATCTTCAAACAACTTCCATCTATGCATACCTAAAACCAAACTGGCCAACAGAGCTGACCCCTTCCGACTTAGGGCATCGGCTACTATGTTAGCCTTACCTGGATGATACTGTATGGAATAGTCATAGTCCTTAAGAAACTCCATCCATCTGCGTTGTCTCATATTTAGTTCCTTTTGTGTGAACAAGTATCTGAGGCTTTTATGATTAGTGAAAATCTCGAAGGTCTCACCGTATAGATAGTGTCGCCAAATCTTCAACGCAAATATGACTGCTGCTAGCTCTAGGTCATGTGTCGGATAGTTCTTCTCATGTTCTTTCAACTGTCTTGACCCGTAAGCTATCACCTTCTTGTGTTGGTTGAGCACGCAACCCAAACCATTGTACGAAGCATCACTGTACACTGCGAATTCCCCACTGCCTGAAGGAATTGCTAATACTGGAGCTGAAGTGAGTCTCGTTTTGAGTTCTTGAAAACTCTTCTCGCACGCCTCACTCCATTCAAATCTCGCATCTTTCCTTGTAAGTCTCGTGAGAGGTCCCGATATTTTTGAAAACCCCTCAACAAAACGTCGATAGTAACCTGCCAGTCCAAGGAAACTACGGACATCGGTCACTGTCTTAGGCTGTTCCCAATTCACTATTGCTTTGATTTTGGACGGGTCTACTGTGACACCATGCTTGGAGACAACATGCCCCAAAAAGCTAACCTCTTCTAACCAAAATTTGCATTTGCTGAGTTTGGCGTAAAGTTGGTGTTCACGTAAGGTTTGTAGAGCGAGTCTTATATGCTTCTCATGCTCCTCTTCTGACTTGGAATATATCAGAATGTCGTCGACAAACACCACGACGCAAGAATCCAGATGTGGTTTAAACACCCGGTTCATTAAGTCCATAAACGATGCCGGTGCGTTTGTCAACCCAAACGACATCACTAAAAATTCGTAGTGTCCATACCATGTTCTGAATGCAGTTTTCTGAATATCTTTGGCCTTAACTCTCAACTGATGGTATCCCGACCTGAGGTCGATCTTAGAGAAATATCTTGCTCCTTGCAGTTGATCGAATAAGTCATCAATTCTCGACAACGGGTATCAGTTCTTCACAGTGAGTTTGTTTAATTGTCGATAGTCAATGCATAAACGCATTGACCCATCTTTCTTCTTTACAAATAAGACAGGTGCCCCCCAAGGAGACACACTCGGTCTCACAAACCCTTTAACCATGAGTTCTTGCAATTGTTCTTTCAATTCCTTCAACTCAGCAGGAGCCATTCGATATGGTGCTTTTGAAACAGGCTCTGTTCCTGGCGCTAAGTCGATAGCGAATTCCACTTCCCTCTCTGGAGGTAACCCTGGAAATTTGTCTGGGAACACATCTTCAAACTCTCGTACCACTGTGATTTCTAAAATGACATTCTTCTCTTCCTTATCCGTCTTCAAGAATGCCAAGTAACCGCTACAGCCTTTTCTGATCATGCGTTCGCCTTTGACTGCTGAGATAAGTGGTAGGTGTTTTGATCTCTCCCCTCGAAATCTGAACGATCTCCCAGTGTTAGGCCTGAAGATAACGACTTTATTCTTGCAATCTACCCTCACGCAGTGTTGTGATAACCAGTCCATGCCAAGGATTATGTCGAATCCTTGCATGTCCAACAAGATTAATTGCACATCTAAGTCGTAGGTGTCGCCGTCCTGAACACTCACCACTACCGATTTGCAAATTTTCTCTGTCTTCACTAACTCTCCAGTCGGGATTGATACTGAGAGGACAAAATTCAATATCTCTGGAACAATCTTTATTCTTTTTACAAATCTCAGAGTAATGAATGAGTGGGTAGACCCTGGGACTATCAACACTCTTGCGTCGTATGCTACATAGCATCCTTTCTCATAAATGGGTAATTTACCTATAACATACAGCCATACACATATTTATAGCACACACCTTACACATTAATCTAAGTTTTAGTAATGAAATTTATACTATTTACAAAAGAATGCACCTTCTCTATCTAAAATTTTAAAAAGAATAGAAATTTCTTTATTTTAAAAAGGAACTTTACCTTGAATGACATCATGTATGTTCCCTGCATCTTGGGCGGTGACTGCGTAGGCCCTCCCTTGCACGACCAGTTTCCTTGCTTGAATTGGTCGTGACATCGAAGTTGAAGCTGTCTTCTCCTTGTTTGCCTCAGGACAGTCCTTAATCACGTGGCCCATCTTGCCACATTTAAAACAACCTCGCATCCCTTGCCTGCAATCGGCCGTTTTGTGGGACTTGCCACACTTGGCACAAGTATCCTTTGGTGTTGAAGATGTCGCTCGTGAGAAACCTTGTGTTACCGTAGTTCCAGTAGAAATGGCAGGGCTCTCATACCTCATCGGTCTCCCTGATGCCAGTAATGGAAACCTTTGATATGTGCTCTGTTGTGTCAGCCTCCCATATCCTGCTTGAAACTGTTGTCTCTGATTCTGTACTACGAACCTCGACTTTTTGTTTATTAGCTCATAGTTCCCAGTTCTGTTCTAATCCACATTTGTTCTTCCCTGTTGTTCCCTTTGACGGTAGCGATTGCTGTTCTCTTCTTCCACCACTAGTGCCTTACTCATAACCTCTCCGTAGGTTCTTAGCTGAAATGGAGCAACTCCTCCTCGAATATCTGGCCTCAAACCCTGTTGAAACCTCTTTGTTTTCATTACTTTTGTAACCACGTAGTCAGGAGCAAAATGAGCGAGTCTCATGAACTCCACTCCGTACTCCCTTACTGTCATATTTCTCTGTTGGAGTTGTAAAAACTGCACTTCTATCTGATTTCTCACCACTTCGGGGAAATACTATTTATTAAATTCTTCCACGAATTCATTCCACGTCCATGGTACATTTGGGGTCTCCTGAGCCCTAGTTCGCGACACAGACTTCCACCAAGGTCCAACGTCCCCATCTAACATGTACGCTGCCCAACGGACGCTCTCATCTTCCGTGCAAGTGAGTACGTTGAAAAGCTTTTCCATCTCACTTAGCCAATTTTCAGCAGCCATAGTGTCCGCGCACGAAAAGTTAGGAGGAGAATGTCAAATCTTTGGGGGTGTCGATTTACTAGGAGATGTAGGTATCATGCCGACATTACGATTTTGAGCCGACAAGGATGCTGCCATGGCAGCCGCCATGGTTTCCATAGTGTGCATCATCCTCTGACGCTCCTCTCTCTCTTCATTTCTCTCCCTGATTCTATCTTGTTCTCTCTGCTCTTGACCCTGACGGTCTTGATCGTGATTTTTGGCCTGGTCTCTGTTCCCTTGAATACTACTCTCGGGAATTTCTCTTTCTCCCAACGGTACTCTGTTCGTTAGCGAGATGAACTCACCTCTACTACGTAAGTTCCTATCATGACCACCCCTTGGTCGACCTCTCCTTCCCGAAGACATCATGATTTGCATATGAAATTAACTTTCATCAGCAGAAGTCCCTATGCTCTGACAAAAGAAATGATTGTTAGAATTTCTAGAAGAGCGGCTTTAATACCAACTGTGACAGCCCAAATTTCGGCACCCCGAAATCCGTGCCCTCAGCACGACCCTCAAGGTCATGCACCTTAAATCTAAGCGGAACATCATGTAACAAGTAAAAGCCAACAATTTAAAAAAAATACCATAGCTTTAAACTAACTAAGTCTCCATGTTTCAATAAAGTCTAGCAACCAACAGACAGTTCCGGTCTCATGCCAATTCATGAGCAGAGGAACTGTCCCGAACCATTGATGACAATCTTATCACCCACGATGGTTCGCCAAAAGGAAAGCATAGTATTCAATTACATTTAAAAGAAAGGACTTGACATGCCAAGCCACAAGTACTCTCTACTCACTACTGAAAACGTAAAGAACTTCTAAAAGAATTCCGCAGGAGGAGGTTCTAACTCTTCCCCGACCACGTAATCCGAACCTTCTAAATCAACGTCTCTCGAAGACTGTGTTGCCGCTAGTGTTGGACCTGCGACGTATAGTCTAAGGGGTGAGCTACATCCTAGCTCAGTAGAGAAACACAAGGAACATATAGATTAATTCTCACATATATGTTGTGCAGTTTTAAAATACAATTTATCTGATGTTACTATTTGGAAAGACAATTGAAATAAATGAAGAAGATGAGGAATACAACTACTTACTTTACATGGTTTTGTTCATTCTCACCTTGCTCGTTTGGTTGTGAATTCGGCCTAATAACTTAACTTTTTAACTTAAATAGTCCCCGAGCAATATAGCATCGAGCCCCGATGGAATATCCACCATCGTCGTCTAACTAGACAGTTGTTAATTTTGTATTCCCTGGGAATACTGCCCAAGCCCCTTTCTCATAGGTGGCTGGGTCTATTCTCAAATCTACATCCCTGGGATGTGCTACTGTATACGGATTAGCCGCCGTACCGATCACGGATATCTTGCCGAGTCAGTCATGGGTATCCTGCCACGTCGGTGGGGTATTCTAAACAAACCTTAAATAACAAAATATCCAGTGTGCTTTACATATAGTTATTCACCGTGATTGTGCTAATTTTTAATATATTAGGCCTTATCACCTTGCTTCCTTTTCCCCACTGATTCTCATCTGCACCCCTGGGATGCTACTGATTTATCGTATCATATAGGTATTTACTTGCAGTTTTGCGTCCCACTGGGGACCTCTGGTTTTATTTTCTGAAGTCTATACATGCACACTCTATTTATGTGAAAAGATGAGATACTTAGCTTAGCAATCAGATCTGTACTACACATATGAGTAATTGAATAATGCACATGTTTCGATAAGGTTCCCTACCTCAAGGCAAAACCCAGTGGTCCTTTCTCGTAGTGACGACACGTACTGATCTCATGTCAACCTACATTGCATGCGAAAGGACATGCCTTAGAATGGTCACCAGTGGTCACTAGCACTCCTGGAGCGTATAGTTCCCATGAGGTATACTTATATATATATAACAATTTAAATCAGTTTTGGTGCCTCGCTCGAGCGGTTGCCTAGCCTCGCTTGAGCGATTGCCTAGCCTCGCTCGAGCGACCTCTTAATCTCGCTCGAGCGGTCAAAACTAGATGTCGAAGCCTAAAGTGAGACCTTGCTCGAGCGAGCTTATTCCCTCAATATGGGTCTCGCTCGAGCGAGCCCAGAATGTACTTTGTTCTCAGGTTTAAATATATATTTTCTGTCCTCGCTCGAGCGAGGAGTGGAAACCTTCACTCCTAGATTCGTTCGAGAAATCTATCCTATTTCTTTCAATCTTTAATATCATTAATCGGTCACTGCCCAATACATTGTAGGTTATCATTAAAACATACCTAAGCACTTATCAAGAATTATATCGTACCTAAATCGGTGGATCTCGTAATCGATTCGATCTAACGTTCGAATTTCTGCTACTTTAAAGAGATCTCTACGTTCCTGGTCTGACCTTCTCTCCAGGTATTCCACCGGTTTACTCCCCAACAAGGCCTTAGCCTTTCCTTTCTACAAGATTCTCCTTTCTTTCTCTCGATTTTCCTTCTCTCTATTTAGGTTAGAATTATGTTACGTAAGGGAGAGACTTCTCTCCACTTTCACTTATATAGTGAAAGGAAGGAAAAAAGATAGCATGTTACACACATATACACATCGTGTGTATATGTTGACCCTGGTTTCCTTGTGAACCACACATATACATGCATGGCACATGGCTTGCACAGTTCCGAAAATCTGGGGTTGTTACAATACCCCCCTAGAATTTTGGATGGAAGGCCATACCCAGTGAGATTTAGGCCTGAAAAAAAATATCTTTGAAGAGTGTCTTGGCAATTTTTCTTCTCTGAGGACTGGTTGGACCTAACTCTACTCACTAGAAGTTAGGCAAACCCGAATTGAAACAACTTGACAGCATTCATGATATTCAGGAAATGAAGTAAGTCCATCCCTTGGACAGTTTGAGCGTAAAGATCCTACCCTTTTAACTGCCCTTGATACACCCACTTTGAGCCTTAAAGACCCCAGTTTCTTTGATGGAAACCAGAAAATTTAAACCCAAAAACCCTTTGACCTAATGCAGCCTGACCCTCACTTTGAGAATTCAGAAGGTAAAGGTGAAGAAATGGAAGAAGGTAGAGCTGCTATAATTTTTGGTTTAGAAAGAGAGAGACTCATTTGGTGGTATTGTGGCATTCCAACCCATAAAAATAAAAATAAAAAATAGAACAAAAGGTTGAGAAAGAGAAGACAAAAGAGGGTTAGAAACTGATTACTTCAAATATGAAAATTCAAGAGGTAGATGAAAGTGTGTTGAAATGAAGAAGGTGTTGTTTAGACACCTTCTTACCTTTACTGATTTCTCAATTTGAACCCCTATTATCCCTTTCGGAAACCTCATCCCTAAACCACATTACAACCCAATAAAAAGACTTTACTGATCTGAAATGGATTGAGCTGTCATGTGGAGATAAGGATCTGTTTAATCTATGGTGTAAGGAGCTGGAGAAGTCAGAAATCAGAGCAATGCCTATGCTCATGCTTGCAGTCCTATTTGAGGGCTGTAATTGTTCTTGAGCTGAGTGATATGATGCACCCCTCTTCTTTGTATTGATGAGTGAACAGCCCTGGTGAAACTTGGGTCTGCAACCCAATCTGACAGGGATAGTATTAGAACAGAAATCTTAAATGAACGGTGAGTGTTGCATCAAATTTTTAAGAGAAATGCCTTGACATGAACTGAGTGATGATGAAGATATTACAGCAGACTTTCATGTTCCAAAGGGATGTTTTTCTTTGTTGAATTTCCTCTAATAAATGTGTAGAGCGTGAATCTATTTCATCTACTTAAACTCTGCTTTAACAGGTTGCACTATGATTAACTAAATTTCATTGGCGAAGTTTGTGGGTACCTTCACTGAAAACCCTCAGGAGACTACACTCCTCCACTAGGGATCACCTAGGGGTTTAAAAGGCTTGTTGCATATGCTAAATGCATCTGTGACCCCTACAAAAGTGGCATTTTAATTGTCTTTAATTCTCCTTTGCTCAGGGACTAGCAAAGCTTAGGTTTGAGGGTGTGTTAAGTGGTGAAAAATGCCACTTTTCACCCTTTAACTTGACCTTTGATAAACCTGTGAGCACACTAATAAACCTCTGTTGAGTTTATTTTATAGATAGCAATAAAAGACGAAAACAATGCAAAAAACCACTCAAGAATGCCCACAAAGAAGCCATCTCTCAGCGCAGTACAGACCCAGCAATAGCACACTAGAGGGCCACACACCATTGGGCCCTTGGAGCGCGTGGCCATAGTAGAGCAAGGCACAGGAAGTGAAAATAGGCCGAAAACAACCTATTGAGAGGTCATCTAAAGACTTCGATAGGAGCTGAGAGTTAAACTGGAGGAATTCGTGCAGTTAGTGAGGCTTCGATAGGATCTGAAGGCAGAGAAAAGAAGGATTCATGAGGATTGTGAAATTCGATAGGATCCAAGGACCTATCGAATAGCTGAAAGAAAGATAGAGTTCATCCTATCGAAAGCTGCCCGAGGAGAAAAGGGAACCTATCGAAAGGTCTCCTGAACCTATTGGAGGACCTCCTGGACCTATCAAAATGGAGATGCTGGAACAGCACCTATCAAAGGATACTTGAGCCTTTCGATAGGAGTGAGAGCCATCCTATCGAAGTGATGGCATGCAAAGCTAAAACCTATCGAAACGGTCATCCAACCTATCGAAATGCTCCTCCAGCCTGTCGAATGCTCCAGATAAAGCGCAGTGAATGCTAAAGCCTCAAGGCTCATCCTATCAGAACCTATCGAAGAGATTGGAGAACCTAGCGAAAGGACTAAAAAACTCTACTTGAACCTGTCAAAAGCTTCCCCAACCTGTCGAAATCGTGCACATAACTTCTCAGAAAATCAACTATGCACACACTACAACTTGGTGACCTGCTGCATGCAACTCGAGGCACTTGGTGACCGGCACGACGATTCTTGAAGATACCCTAGGAAACCCTAACCGACCCACGTGCTCTAACAGAATCCTAACAAACTCTGAGGACCTTCGAGAAGGGTGTTTTGGCAGGAAAAATAGGAGAGAAAGCTATATATAGAGATCCCCAATTGAAACCAGGGGGATCAAGATCTGAAGAAAATTCTAGAGACTGGAGCTTGCAGAGAAATTCCATTTCCCCTCTTTTAGCCCAACAATGGTTGGCTAATTCCCTTGGAGTAGCAATGAGAGAGGTTAGATCTATAATTGGGTAAGGTTGAGATTGCTATTATGGGTTCAATGCTGCACAGACTACTAATCTGAGAGCATTTTCATTGTAGAGTGGTTTTTATTGCAATGTAAATGTTATTTTTAATGTTGTAATTAGATCTAAAGTTCCTTTGGTTTCACTTGGTGCTCGATCGGATTTGTGTAGAGGAGTCTGTAGATCAGCTCACCCACTTAACTGGTAGACCTCTTGGATACCATCCGATCTCTCTGGATCTGATATCCCTATAATTCCCTGAGTCTGTGACCTAGAAATTACAGCATCTGTAGTGGTTTTATTGCTTTGATTGATGCCTTTGCTTTGGAGTAAATCCCTAGGATGATCTGTGACCATTGAAGTGGACAGATCATAGCCTTAAGACTAGTCCACTCTCAGGTTTCAATTGGATTCTTCTGCTGTAAATTTTTAGATCGGATAAAGTCTATAGGATGGTCTCTGACCATTAAAGTGGACAGATCATAGCCTTAAGACCGGTTAGATCCTTTGATTCGGAGTGGAGTCTTCTACCCTGTGGCTGTGCTTGTAGCCAGTTGAGGGATTTGTGTGCTCTGAACCCCTGTGGCATGATTAACCTAGCCTGATTTCATTAAGACAAATTTTCAAGCTACTCTTCTCTATTTTTTGCTTTAACTCCTCTCCCCTGCAAGATCTGGATTTCTAAACTCGATCCCAGCTAGTTTTCATTTTATTTTAGTATAGCTTAAGTGACAACCCTTTTTAAACCTCTCCCCTGTCTTTTAGCTAATTTAGCATAGTTAGGGTGCCAGATCTCTTACAGATTTGGAGATCTACCACTTTTCAAACTAGCCTCCCTGTGGACATTCCCCTACTCACCATCTTTTTAAAACTTGCTACAACTGGTCCTGAGTACTTGCAGGTCTGTGTAAGTGTGATTTGCCTAGATTTATGAGTGAATTTTAGACCCTTTTTAAAGGTAAGGCAGAAACACCAACATATGGCTGGGCATTCCTATAAGGCATAGATTGCTATTATGGCTGATGCTGGTGATGGTTTTGGAAGGTATCTTGTCTCCACCTCAAGTGGGGGTGGTTTCTCCAATGATAACTAGTAGTAGGCTGTTATCCAAAGGACTGAGCAGCATTCACATGCTCCATCATAAAGTCTGGAAATTAGGCAGCAAAGGGACATTCTTCAAGGGAGTGACTGGGGGACTAGCATATCACACATACCTCCTCCACTTCGGCAGCCATTGGAGACTGCATTGCTCCCATGAGCTTATCAAACTTTTGAGTAAAGCTGTCCACTTTCTGTTCCAAATCATTGTATCCACTCACCTTGTACATTTTCCCTCTTGTAGTGGTCTCTCCCACCAATCTAGCAGGGGTCTTAAAGTCCCTTGACAAGGTTTCTCTTTGCATAGAGTTTTCACTAATGATATTAAACAACTCTCAAGCCTCATCAGCTGTCTTATGGAGGTATGTACTACTACATGAGGCATCAACCATATCCCTACTATTGGGATCAATTCCTTGATAGAAATTTTGAACAAGTTACCATTCAGGAATTTGGTGATGAAGATATTGCTTCAATAGATCCTTAAATTCCTCCCATGCTTGGTGAAAATTTTTAGTAGGGGCTTGACCAAAGGAGATTATGCTCTTCCTCAGCTGACTTGTTTTGGACATGGGAAAAAACTTAGTCAAAAATTGATATTGAAGGTCATTTCAAAACTGAATACTATTGGTTGGGAGCATTGACAACCAAGTTCTGGCTCTATCCTTTAGTGAAAAAGGATAGAGTCTCAACCTGGTTGCTTCCTCCCCCAAACCTGCAATGTTGAAAGTAGTGCACAGTCCTAAAATTTATCAATGTGCTTGTATGGGTCTTCTTTGCTCAAGCCATAGTATGAGGATAGCATCTGTATGATGAAAGATTTAATCTCATTATTCCCTTGGACAGTAGGGAATTGAATACAGAAGGGGGAATTGTACACCCCTGATACATTGAATTCTTTCAATGTTCTAGGTTGCTCACCCATTGCAGAACTATCACAATCAACCACAGGTGTGAGTATGGGTTGCTTAGGTCTAAGAAGTCTCTCAACTTCAAAATCTAAAGGAACAATCTCAAGATTAAGAGATCTCTTACTAAGCATACACACAACAGAAATACAAGTACAACACAAAAAATATAGCACAGATTTTAGCAAAATAAATTCAAAAACACACAACTAATGCTACATATCTAAAAAGGTACAGATCTAAAAATATAAAGGAGTAAGGAAATGCAAACTTTAGCATAGCTTGCTCTTCCAATTAGCACAATGCTCCTCTCAAAACAACAATTCCAGATCTACAATAACAAAATTAAACTAAAAAAAACTACAGCAGCAATTAGTCAAATACAAAATAGGCAATTAAAAATCTAAATCTAAAATGAGAAAAATTTAAATCTACCAATTTAAAAATATAAATCCCCGACAGTGGCGTCAAAAACTTGTTGGTTTGCTTACCTTACAACTATTAACTAGTTAAAACATCAAAATAAGAGGACAAAGTATAGAGGTATGGGCTCAAGGTAAGCACGTAGTCCTGCAAGAACCTGGGCTATTGCAGCAAGTTTTAATAGGTAAGTCAGGGTAGGTCCATAGGGAAATGTGTTTTGAAATGAGGTAAATCTCCAGATCTATGACAGATCTGGCACACTATCCTAATTTAAACTAAATCAAAAACAGGAAAGAGGAGAGGTTTTCAAGATTAGTCACTTAACTAAGAACTACAAAAATCAAATATAAAATGATCTAGATCTGGTTGAACTCAGATTCAAGGGAATGGAGAAAATGATTAAAATTAAGAGATGGAGAGAAGCAGCTAGGGATTTTGGTCTTTACTGAAAATCAATTAGATCAAAGACAATGCATAGGACAAATTTGCTATAATCCTTCATCTAGCTACAAGCTCAGATGCAAGGTATAAGAATCCAATCTCAACCAAAAAATTGAAGCAATCATAACGCTATGATCTGTCCACTTGAATGGTCACAGATCATCCTAGAGATTATCCCAATTCAAGGATCTTGATTGGAACTGGTAAGCTATTGTAGATATTGTGGGTGTCAGGCTACAAGCTCAAACATCCAAAAGAATATCTAATCCAGGGAAATTAAATACGAAAAAGTGAAATTTAGATCAGAATTAACTTTAAAAATCACAATTACATTATAATAATACAACTTACAATCCTATTATGCTCATATTTGTAATCTGTATAACATACAATCCCTTAAAAGCCTCTAAAACTCTCAATTTACAGCTTTCAACCTCACCCTAGCAACTGAAGAGGTTTAGCCAACCATGGTTGGCTAAGGAGAGAATGGGGGAAGAAGGAAGAGAGGGAATTTTTGGAGGGAAATGGAATTTTTGAATTGGCTCTGGTTCTTTCAATTTCTAGATGCTAACTATGTAAAATTTTCAGGCTTTTATACTCTTCCTCTCTGTCTTCATATCCATTTTAGCCAATCAGAGCTCAAGAGAATAATTTAGTTATTCTCAGCTGCTGATGTGGCTGATTTCTCTTCTAGAAGCTCTTCCCTCATTGGTCCAAAACTGGTAAGCACATTTGATGCAGTTAGAGTTCCCATTTGTGTATAGTTGTGTACTAAAAATACCCCAAGGGGTTGCTAACGTGCCTTGAAATATGTGCCCAAAGCACTGAAGTTGGCAGCTGCTATGAAATAGAACTAAGAGGTTCCTAATTCAATTGTCGAGAGGTTCAGGGAACCTCTCGACAGGTTCTGAGTCCTCTTTGTATTCTTGTCGACAAGTTGCTGAAGGCTCTCGATAGGTTGCATGACTTCTCGACAGGTTCTGGTGAACTCATCGACAGGATTGAAGTGAATTTTCTCCTTCTGTCCAGTCTTCATTCATCCTCTCGACAAGTTATACAGGATCCTGTTGACTTCTTATAAGGCTCTAGTTGAGCTTTCGACAGGATGGAGATTATGCTCGACAGGTTGCTCTCAATCTCGCGCTAATGGTTGCAGCTTCAGGTAAGGTGTCAACAAGCAACCTTGCACTGCTCGACAGGTTCAGTTGAACCTCTCGAGATGTAGCTGAGACCTCTCAACTTCTCCTACACCTCCAGGTGTCCTCTTGACAGGATTTTCTGCTGAACCTCCAACCTCTCGACAAGATCTTTCATCCTCTCGGACTCTTCACTCTTTTACCTTAGGACCTCTCGACAGCTTGGCTTCTTTACCTTCTACTCCTCGATAGGTTGGAGTACACTCTCTGATCCTCTCGATAGGTTCATGGAACCTCTTGACAACTTCAGTTTTCTTTCCAAAACCTCTCGAGCTATTCAGCTTTGTGCTCCCACAGCTGGCACACATCTTTGTGTGCTGTCTTTCATTTGTCCAACAATCAGCTCCTCTTGAGGAGCTCAACCTTCATTGAATGCAACTGGTCTTGCTCCCATATGTGCCCATGTGGACACATGTCATTTCCATGGAGCTCTGAGGCTTTGTGGACTGCTTGATTTGCTGGCCTTTGGGCTGTATGAGCACATGTTGAGCAGCAGATTACTTTTTGGCCTTTTTAGATGGATGTCTGCACTAAGACTGCAATTTATTACTTATATACAAAATACACTCAAAACACATTATTAGTCAACTCAAAGGTCTATCAAAGGTTAGGTTAGGAGGTGAAAAATAGTATTTTTTAGTGCTTAACAACCTTCATTTGATAGATTCATGAATTTCATGGAGTCATATTAGCGCGAGAACTCTGATTATGTGTATGTCCGCTTAGCGTATTTAGGATGCGTGCGGGTCATAACTCAGAATTCTAGGCCCTTAGGATGAGGTAGAATTTCGGTTCGTGATATATTAGCTTTAAACGAATCCACGAATCTTATTGTGCATCAACGCTAAAAATCATCAATTGCTTTTCGCTCCAATCTTCCAAACAAGGGATCTTGAGCCCATGAACGTACCATCAGACTATCAATTTTTTATTCCACATTAGAAATTTCCAAAATGTAGCCCTAAAGTCACATTTGAGCATGATGCCATGTGATTTTAGGGCCACTTTTTGGAATTTCTGGACTTGGCAAATCAACCAACCTTGAGCGGTGGAACCCAAGGTGTCAAACTCGGTATAGGTGTCGGGTATCGGTTCATGGAGGACCAATATGAATCGGCCGATACTGATACGTATTGGCCCTTTGAAAAAAAAAAAACACAAGGTCTCGGCACAAACCGATATGTATCGACCGATACCGAGTTAGAGGACCAATACGTATCGGAATTGCCGAAAAACCGATACGTATCAGTATTGGCTGATTTTTTATACCTTGGTTGAACCTAAACATTTTAGCATTGGTTAGCATTAAATGCATCACCGAATCTTGTTGGGCACCTACCCTAAAAATCATTGATTGCTTTAAATCAGATGATGGAGATTTTTTTTCACTCTAATCTTTCACACAAGGGATCTTGAGGCCATGGATGTACCATCAGACGGTTAGTTTTCAATTCCACACGACACAGATCCTAAAAACATAGCCCTAAAGTCATGTTTGAGCGTGATGTGTATGATGTAATTTTAGGGTCACTTTTTCAAGTCTGTGCCATGTGGAATCAAATATTGACGTCTGATGGTACATTCATGGCCTCTAGATCCCTTATGTAGAAGATTGAAGCGAAAAATGATCTCCATTGTTTGATTTAAAGCAATCAATGATTTTTAGGGTAGCTATAAAGCTACCCTTCAACATTTTATGTGTTAGAATTATAGGTTCCAATGTTACAAGTAGGCTATGTCTGATTCCTATTGGATTTTTGGTATTATCTGGTTGATATCGGATGCATATCAGTTGTAACTTTTTCTTTTTTTTCTTAAAATAGGGTTTCCATACATATTTAGATAAAAATTGAAGAAGAAGAAGGTTTTTTAGTTTATAATTGGGTCTTTGAATCGCTCTTTGCTAGCTGATTTGAGGTTTATAGGAGGATTGCATCTTTATCTGAGCAGGTTGGGGAGTAGTTGATGTGGTTCTCATAGACTGATCTCTACTTCGTAGATTTGTTCAACAAAGGGGTGATGTTATATATGGGGGCAATGGTCAGGTCTAATTAGGTTGAATTGGATCTCGAGTTGAACCACATTTGCAGCCTTTGGAAATACGAGACTCTTGACTCATGTCATCCCACCATAAAAGCTGAGATTCTTTAATTCATATCGAAGGGCTACAAATGTGGTTGAACTCGAAATCCAGTTCAACCTGGGTGGACCTAACCATTTCCCAAACATATGGTTACAATTTCGTAGCGATGGCTATTAGAAAAAGTCTAATTAAATTGCAACTTATTTTTAAAACAGGAAAATTCAATTGACTTTAAAAAAGTGGAATGTCACGACTCACGACTAAACAGATACCTATTCAATAGATCGGAGCTAAAATATTCACACAAGGTTGGTATCATGACACATGGTTAAAAATAAAGACTGTTATCTTTGGGATCTATGCCACATGGAATATCATCTAAGTTCATCTAATTTGAAGTTCCTAGTGTACAATTCTTTGAGGCCTAAAATTGGCACGAAACATGATTTCTATCATCTGATTTGTTAGAGTCAACAATTGAATCGGATGATTGCCTTTAAATGTATTGCATCAAATGATAGTGTGAAGACTCAGACCCACATGCCACAATATTGTTCGGTTCTGGGCTTAGGTCCCCGCCCCGGTTTTGTTTCTAGCATGCGCTTAAGTCCCCACCCAAAACGCATCATGACATGTAGCATCTGCAATCACATATAGCCCAGGGTCAGGATTTTTCCCTATCCGATGTGGGACTATTACAGTCCCCTCACCTTATAGAAGAGTTGTCCTCGGCTCTAATACCACTCTATCACGACCCAAAATTCTATCCCATCTAGAGGGCCTAGAATTCTGAGTTATGACCCGCACATATCCTAGATATGCTAAGCGGACATACACTTAATCTGAGTTCTCGCAGATATCTGGTTCTATGAAATCTGTGAAAGCCAACAAATAAATATGGAATATGAAAGCAGTCATAAATACAAAATAAACACTACAAAAAATAAGACTATTAGTGGCAGCCAAAAACTACCGTTGTTAACAAAAAATTGCAGATAATATCCTAGCCGCTAATAGTCTTAATAGCATTTTTGTTAATAGCAGCGGTTTTTTATAGCAAAAAACTGCCGCTAATAGTCTTATTTTTTGTATAAAAATACGATAAAAATCTAAGTAATCCACAACTAAAACAGTAATAGAGGCCGGAGACAAATCTGATAAAAGGAAACCATAGTATCAATAATAAAATATAAAACCAATTAAATACCGAGTCCACAAATATCAATAGCCGACGCTCGGATCAAAATCAACACCGTGGTCCTCCTGATAATCACTGGCGTCGCCCTCCCAAGGCTCCTAATAATCAACGTCTAATCAGTCACATAATTTACCATTTTATCACCCTTAACTTAGTGATGCTAGGCTTTAGTTTGCTACTAATAACTTACTGATATGCAGATATGAGAGATAAACAGTAAAATAAAGCCTAAGTGTTAATATTCATCAAAAGGAGCTCAAAAAGCAGTAAAGAATGACAACATAACTGAAAGACGAAGCCCTATCTACTGAACATAATGAAATATCGCTATTTTACGATTTTTCAGGAGTGAAAGACTATGAAAGCCAAAGAATCGTAATTTACGATTCTCCAAAAGAAGTCACTTAAAGGAGAAAAGTAAATAATCGTATTTTCCAGAGAATCATCCGCTAAGTCATAAGAGTGAGCAGTATGAAGATACAAAATCATTATTTATGATTTTGCAACAAAATGATAAAACTGAAGAATTATCTTTTACGATTTTCCCTCTATGAACCATATTGGAAGCAGAGAATTGTAATTTATGATTTTCCATCAAAGAAGAGAGACAGAGAATCAGTATTAACGATTTTACAAAAAACTTAATTCACTGCTCCTGCCAATCACATGAGTGAAGAGTGTCACCACCATGAATCAAATTAGAAGATCTCTAGGAGTCTGGTGAATCACGGATCTGAGAAGATTGATGAAGATCTATCCCAAAGGACTCTGTTGCTGAACTAAAGGAGAACAATCCAGAAGCACATCTACCGTCTAAAGGAAGAAAGATAAAAATAGGAATTAGAGTTATATTAGGAATCTTTTATTTTTAATAGTTTCTTTTATTAGAATTAGAAGACTTTGTAAATCGACTCCTTATGATCTATAAATAAGAGAGCTTGGTGTAGGAATAAGCATCGAAGAATTTCAGCATCAATTGATGCCTGAGGTTGGATTTCTTTCGATCAAAGTAGTATAAAATAGTTAGAGTAGATTAGATATCAGAGGTTTTTCAAGAGCAATTGACGGCTGCAATTAGGTGCTGAAGATTAGTGTAGATATCCTAGTTTCTCAGAAGCAATTAACAACTGCAATTGAGGGGTGAAAGATATATTTATTTGCTTTCTAGATTAAATTTTATTTTCTTTTATTTACAACTTTATAAACATCTTTTTAAATTTTAGTTTGAATTGACGACTCAGGTTAGAATTTGCTGATTAGTGTAACAGTTTTTACTTTTTTATCTTTAGTTTTCTAAGGTTTGATTGACGCCCAGATTTTAGAAAGTTGTTGATTAGACTAAATATATATTGATAGGATCTTAGACTTGATTGACGACCAATACAAAGAAACTAGAGATATAGTATAACGATACTGTTTAAATTCGTAGATATCCGATAGCTGAATATTGGGATTGACGACCTCAATCAGAGGAAGGAGGATTTAGATTTATTTTATGCATTTTAGATTAATAAATCATTCTTTTATTTATATTTCTCCAGTAGATTAGATCTTAAAAATAAATAAAAGTTTTTAAGACAAGGATTTAAGTAGAAGATATAAATAAAAAGTAATTAGATAAATAAACTTCATCGTGGGAACGATCCTATGCTAGTACTATAATTTCCATTGTGTGCTTGCAATAGGTTAAGACTTGAATATAATATAATAATAATATACATCAAAAGCATCGATAATGTTTTTATCACCGCTGTCGGGGAAGTGAAATTTATCTTTACTTATATCTTTATCTAATATTTTGATTCTTTTAGAAACTAATATTTATCTTTCTCTTTTTTTATTTCTTTATATTTTTTTTTCTCTTTGATGACTTCTTAAATCTTTTGCAGGTTTATTCGGAGTAGCGAATCAAAAGTTTTCAACTTCTGTCGGCCATGGAATTTAGAAACTTAGATTTTTTTCTTTTCCTGCTCTCTAAAATAAATATCATATAAGGCTAAAAATATAAAAATAAGTAGTGATGCTCAAATTTATTTCCCAGTCTTTCATATATACATACAATACTAGATAAGCATTATACCACCTCATGAAAACAATTATTACCCATCATATGTACTCTTCGATATCATCATCCATAATAAATCGTACGATGTTTTATATTTATTCCAGCTGACGTCCAATTCATTGCCAACTAACCCTCTGAAAAATTATAGCAATTAAGCTCGGAAGAATGAGAAAATTAAAACGACGACTCGTATTTCACCATCCAAGCACTTCAAATACAGGATCAGACCATCCTTAGCGAAATCATTCCCTCTCGTCCCTACCATCCTATTCTTATCCATGATAGACGATAAAGTCAACTATAACCTAATAAAGTTCTTTCCAATATGGGAGGACCTACCACCACTACCAGAGTCGGACCCTCTGCAGTTCCTGCGGGATGAGTATGAGGAAGTTAAGAAGATTTTGGTGAAGAAAAAGAACAAAAAGAAGAAAAAGAAAAAATGAAAGATGGAACCACCTGCATCCTCTTACACACCTCCCATCTTCACCTCCTCTGCCCTTCATACACCCCTTGCTCAGCTACCGCCCCCTGATTCTCCCTAATCCTTGCTATTCCCCTTCCTAGCTTGAAGTTCTCTGCTAAGAGCAGCAAGCTGAGGACACCCCAGAGCTAGGAAGGCAAACCATTTTTGAAGGGATAAATTTTGAAAAAGCTGGAAGAGTTCTTTTCGGACGTTGTTGCCAGTGTCTTAAGTCTAGTGTGTGTCTAGATTTTTCCTAGGATTTCTTTGATGTAATTAGTTTTCTTACCAAATTTCTGTGTTTAGTTCATATATATATATATATATATATAATTGGTTTTTCTTTCCTTAATGTTTTTGACTAATTGCCTAACAGTACTACTAACATCTAACATATTTCTTTTATTTCTAATAGAATCGGTATTATTTTTTTCCTAAGTTTGGGGGAAGAATTTTGGTTCTTTTTGTAGATTATAAACCCAGTCACTAACATTGCAGTACAGTAAGGTAATATTTTTCCTCTGTGTCCTCTATTTTGTACAATGAGGGCATTGTCCTATTTAAGTTTAGGAGGGGGGGGACACATATCAAAATTAATTTTGAAAAATATAATATATCAGTATAGTTTTTTTTCTTTAGAGTTCTTTTTACTTAATCATTATATGAGAATTATGACCAAAAATATGAAAATCCGAAATTCTTAGCAATCCATCGTAGTAATAGTTCAAAAATAAAAATAAAAATAGTTGCAATTCAAAGTAAAGCATCTCTAGAACACTGTATCAGGAGAATGTTTGAAACTATACGATTGATCTGAATTACAAACATTTTAGATTATAGTTTCAAAATCATATAATCAGTGAGCTATAGAGCCTATTTCCTCTTTTATTCTGAGAAAGAAAGACTGTTTTTATTCATACTAAATTTTCTTGAACTTCTCTACTATTTGAATTCTCATAATGCTCAACTTAGAACCAAGATATTCTGTAAATATGATGATTTATTTATTTAGAACTGTCTAATGAATGTATCAAAGTAATAACACATCCATATTAGTAAATCGTGAAAATGACCAAAGGCCATTTTTTGTTAAACCAGAGCCAAAAGGCCAAAATCCCAAAACATTTTTATCTTTTGAACTCATATTAAAAGCCTAAAATCGAATTTTATAAGCCTTTAACCATATGTACTGCCCAAAGCTTTCTATCCTTGACTCTTATAATTTCTGAGAGTTTAGAATGAAAGAAAAGGAGAAGAGGGAGTGAAAGGAGTATGCATGTAACAAGTAAAGGATCTACTGAAAAGGGTACAAGCAAAAAGAAATACAATCGTATGAAAATATGGTAAAGAAAAGAAAATAAGAAATCATAAGAAGACGATTCTACGAAAAAGAAAAACAAAAAAAGCTTCCAACAGAAAAGGAAATGGGATTTACACTAAGGCTCTATTTGATAGCAATGAAACTCCAAAGAGGAAATGAAATCAATTTCTTAATTGATTTCCTAGGAAATGATTTCCTCTAGAAATGGATTTTCCACTGTTTGATTAGTGTGTTTGAGAAATGTATTTCATTGGAAATTGATTTCTCTTGTTTAATTAGCATCTTTGAAAATGAATTTTTAAATTTTGATCATTTATTATTAAAGTCAAATATTAACCAATAATTTTTTTAATGATATTCTATTATATTACAAATTAATATCATCATAATCACTATTTATTACTAAGTTACAAAAGTTAGAGTTTGAAAAGTCAAACTCAAATAAAAAGTCAAATTTTGACCAAACTTAAAATTTTGACAAAAAAAATATGTAAAGCTAAATAACAAAGTTGTAAATTCAAGTATCTACTGTAAGTTTATACGTTGAAATGAAGTTAAATTTCTATAAAAGTCAAACTTTGACTAAAATTTTAACTTTGACCAAAAGAAAATTTTGCAATGTACTAACAAGTTATAAAAGTTCAATTGTAAATTAATATAACAATATTCATATATATCTTTAGGTTACACTAGTCAAAATTTGATCAAATATTCACTTTTAATAAAAGTCAAACTTTAACTAAACGTAAAACTTTGATAAATAAAATTTTTTAAGACTAAAGTACAAAGTTATATAGTAAATGCTGGAATGTATTATATATTGAAATAAAATTAAATTTTTAAACTTGAAAGAAAATTCAATTTTTTTAAAAAGTCAAATTTTGACTAAATATTTTAACTTTAACCAATAAAAAATTCGACAATCTACCGCCAACCTGCAAATTAACATAACAGTATTCATATCCATTGCTAGGTTACACTAGTAAAAACTTTGATTAAATATCAATTTTTAAAAAAGTCAAACTTTGACCAAATATAATAAAAAAGTAAAATAAAATTTGGTAATGTTGTGACAGCCCGGATTTCGGCGCCCCAAAACCCTCGCCGTCGGTGGGCTGGCGCTAAGGCCGAGCCGTGAACGGATCACATCGCGTCACAAAAGAATAATTTCACAGCGGAATTTAAGCAGAAACATCTCCAACTCATAGCATAAACAAAATAATTATTATTAGCACTCAACCCCAAAATCCCAAAAACAAATGGTTCTAATTCCATAATAAGCCAGTGGAAAAAGAACCATCAAGAACCACCGGTAACGACTCTTCCTTGCCGAACATGGTTCAACAAAATTACTCAATTACATCATTTGGAAGTCATCCCTCTCTCCTTATCCAAAACAAGGAAAAATTTAATACATGACTCAGGGCCGGACCTACCCAGGTCTAGCACAAAGGAAATAATCCTCGGGATGGGGCTCCTCAAGGTCTTCGCCAGGGGAGTAGTCCGGATCTTCCTTCTCCGGAATCTCCGCCTCAACACCTTCACCAGAACTTGTGACATTTGTAATGGAATGAGCTTCATCCAAGCTCAGTAGGGAAAAACTAATAACATGCTTATCATAACATCAAACACATATCTTATGGCATAACGTACACAAAGTTGTTTTGAACACATGCAGAGAGGTGATTTCATAACCTTAACATACATATGCAATGCTAATGGAATCATTAACATGCTCACATTTCTATTCCGACATAAGAAAGAATAAAAACTTAAAAGTGTTTACTTAAAGTACTAGAATGAGGAACTATAGCCTCAAGACCCCAATGGAATACCCACCATCGTCACTCACATGAGTCATTTGCACATAAATCTAAGGTCCCATAGAGTTGGACACTTGGTTGAACATAATTACCGTTATACGGTAGGAATCATAAAGCACATATCACAAAGGGTGTACGGATTGGCCGCCGTACCGGTCACGGATATCCTTCCGCGTCAGTCACGGTTATACCACCACGTCGGTTAGGTATTCACATAACCTTAAATCGAGAGTGCATACATATAGTTTATCGTCGTGTGAAGTGATAATTAATTTATATCGAAAGTCGGAAAGAAGTACGAAGATTTCACATACACATATCACATGGATTTCAAAGATTTCATAAGTTCATATATTTTCGAATCTTTCGTACACATGTCTTATCTCTTCAAAATGCTTAAGCGGAAATCGCATAACTGAATCGAAGAACATATCATAACATAACACACATGCTTATGAAACGATGCACATGATACAAAGATTACCCTACCTCATAGATTAGACCAGTGTGTGCTCAAGCCTTAAAGAAGGTCGGGTTCTTCTTACTCACGAGGCTCACCTAAACATGATCATTTTCATTCATTAGAATGAGGTAAAACACACTGCCAAAAGTCCCCATGAAATCTCAAAGTCAAAACTCACCAAACGCAGGAATCTGGGAAATTTGATCGATTGAATCCCTGTTTCGATCGGTCGACCTCTCTCAGAACTACAAAAAAATATTCTCATTCGATCGGACGAATTTTCAAATTGATCGAACGAAAATAATTTGATCGATCGAAACAAAATTCGATCGGTCGAATTCCACAGAAGGCATTTTACCTTAACACAGTTTGATCGGACGAATCCCAATTCGTTCGATCAAAATTACATAATTCGATCGATCAAAATTACTTCGATCGATTGAATTCTCACAACAGAATTCTAAGGTTCTGTTTCTATACAATTCGATCGATCGAGCTACAAGAGTCGATCGATCGAAAACTTTTTGTTCGATCGAAATCACTTTCGATCGAATGAATTTCTCAAGACATCATTTTTTTCTCTATTTTACTGTCATTTCGATCGATCGAACCATAATTTGATCGATCAAAATGAGCAGATTTTGCTCATTTTGGGTTTTTCACTCCTGATTTCTTCTCACATTGAATCGATCTTACTTTCTTATGATTCCCATAAGAACACACACCAATTTAACTCTCCATAACACAACTAAAACACGCATTCATATTCCATACCTTGCTCCAACGAATCCTCTTCCGTGGTTCAAAATCGGAACTAAGGTTCCTCTAATGACAGCTGTTCTTCCTCATTCCCATTAGATCAATCGCTTCTCTCCGAGCTATTGGCTCGTTCCCACGTTGTTCACAAGCATTCAATGCCCTAACGTTTTCCTCTCTATCTCTCTTTACTCCCACTGATCAGTATTAACTAGGTTATTTAATGTCCTAGGTTTCTATTCATAGTCTAGCTCCTACGTTTGGGTGTAAAACAACCACACCGAAGGGAAGTGTGTGAGTTTCAAGCTCCCACATCCAGTCTACATAAGATCGGTCCGGCCCGTTGGATTTGATCTATAGACATTACATCATTGTTAAAGGGGGTCCTCGGTGCATGATCCGTCGGCACGCGCACCGAGTCTTACGGATCAAGGCCCAAAAGGTTGGAACGTTACATCTTCTCCTCCTTAGGAATTATCGTCCCTGAAAATTATCCTAACGAGTGGTAAAAAGCTCGAAGGGTTGTCTCATCAGGCACCACGCATGGCTGAACAATCCATGTCGTTATAAGACTTTAGCCCACGCACACACACAGTCTGCACATAATAATTTTTTTTTTTTTTAACAATGCTAATTCGGCCACAATCATCATCAAAAGTTAATAAAATTTTGCATAAAGACACCGTGGCAGCCATGCCACTATAGTTCAAATAATCAAAGGATGACAAAAGTGGCAACGATGCCACAGCAGTTAAAACTTTATACATTTAATTCCCAAATAATTTGGAAATGAAGAAAGGTCCCTCAGCTCACAAAATCGGTGGGGGATCCCCCCGCATCTGCTCCGCTCCCCTGCAGTCCCGGCTCCTCTGCCACATCCTGTGCAACGGCGACCTGCTCCTCATCAGGCTGTACATCCTCCGCATCTAAGCCGGTCGGAGCCACGTCATACGCCTGTGCTGGCATGGCCCCGATCCTCTGCATATAATCGGTGGGATACATGGCCTGCATCACGTCTCCGATGAGCAGCTCGAAGAAATCCAGACGCTGCTTGACCTGATGGTTGCTCTCTTGGATGAGAGCTGCCAAGTCCTCATTTGTCATTGGGGCTGGTCGCTGGAGTGGCGGCATCGATGAATCAGCAGGCACGTCTGGAGCAGGCACAACCTGAGCAGGTGGAATAACCTCAAGGTGATCGAGAATAGAAGCCTCCAAAACGGGTTGGTCAGGGAGTGGTGCATCAGGAATAGGGATATCCTGAGCAGGTACACCTTGGGGTTGCGTAGGGACAGGAGGTACTTGAGGAGCAGGTAGAAGATGAGGTTTCAGCCGGTTGTAGGTCTTCTTCCACTGCTTAAACGTGTAGAGGACCACGTTATCAGACGATTTAGGTTCCTTTGGGGAGACCTTGTGGACGGAGGTGGCTGAAAACTCGTCGAACATAGCGGAGATGAAACTGGCATAAGGAATGTATTCTTCGGGTTTCTCTCCTCCCGGTAGGAGCTTCTTCCTACCATGTTTAATTCTCTCGAAGACGACGGCTGCGGCGTCAAACCATTTGCCCTCAAAGGCGGCAAATAGTGCATTCATCAAAACGCCCAATCGTTGGGTCTTATGGCGGATTGGATACAAATTACATTTAAAAATGGTGTCAAGTATCCACATGTAGCTCGGTAGGTGAGCTCGGTTAATGGCTCGCCCTTTTGCAACACCCCCTTGCGTCATCCGTTGGGCTATAAAGGTATGGATTAGATTAGGGGGGTTTGGTGGTAACAATTCAATCCCTTCACCGAAGGCGTCAAAACATTCCAAGGCCACACAGTCCATCGCATGGGTAAAAGTATAGGTCTTGCCATCGACCTTGGTACAAATTGTGGTATCGGGGTTTGGCCCGTCAAACATATTTTGGTAAAATAAACGCACAAGGCGCTGATAGTAATAAGGGTGAATGGGCTTCAAAAGGTTATCAAGCCCTACCTTACCCAAGTAGTCGAGTGCCCAAGCATCGATGCCGGGCACATTGGGTGTTTCAAAAAGGGCTGGGTCGATGGTATATTCGTATGCAAAGCCCTTGTCCGCCCACCATTGGTTGGGCAAATTGTGTTGAGGTGCTTGTTGAGCATCCAGTTGCTCGGCAGGCAATGTAGGTGGCGGAATGGGTGGTCGAATGGGTGGTTGAGGTGGGGGAACGGATGGTTGCGAAGGACCCGTAGCGGATTTGGGTCGCTTCGACGTCGGGGTCTTGGATGTGGCAACCTTCCTTTTAGGTGCCATGTAGAGAAAGTTAGGGTTTTGGAACCAAGAACTAGGGTTTAGGGAAAATTTGAAATTTTTAGGTCAAAATAGAAATTTATACCCCAAAAAGCAAATGCTTACCGTTTTAGGGTATTAGTTTTTTATTTCCGTAGTGAACTTGGCGCAATCTGATGGTCATTAGCCTCTGGAATATGAAACCCTTCGAAAAACTCAGACGGAGACCCTCAAGTGCAGAAAAAATTCGAACGAACAAAAGAAAATAAAACACGGTTCTTATATATAAAGAAGAAATTCGATCGATCGAATTTGTTTCGATCAGTCGAAAATCAATTTTTACAAGAACTGGATCGATTTCGATTGATCGAATTCCATTTTTGATCGATCGAAAATCAACATTAACTAGAATTGCATCAATTTCGATCGATCGAACACATGTTGATCGGTCGAAATGCAAACATTCGATCGATCGAAAAAAATTTCGATCGGTCGAATTTTCTCAGGTTGTGGAATTTTTTATCGAATGAAATAAATTTTTTTCGTCCGGTCGAAATCAAAATTTGATCGATCGAAATAAATTTCGATCGAACGAATTCACCTAACCTTAGGTATGATTTGGCTTGTCCTTACCAGTATACTTCGATCGGTCGAACCCATACTTCGATCGATTGAAATTATATTCGATCGATCGAAATAAAATATTGATCGGTCGAATTTCCAGAAGACACTTGATCCTTTCGTTTTCGAATTCCCTTTTTCATTTTGACGCTTTCAACCTTAAAATCACGCTTATTATTCATAATTTCTCTAGTTTGCATACATTAACCTACAATTTGGCATTTGCAACACTCTCACTCGGTAAATAACGAGGGATACTGGGCACGAATCTCAGCTTCACGTTCCCACGTCGCTTCCTCTCTAGAGTGGTTCTTCCATTGGACCAATACCAGAGGAATTCGTCTTGTGCGCAGCACTTGCTCAGTTCGGTCTAAAATGTGCATTGGTTCTTCGATGACTGCCAAATCTCGGTAGACTTCAACTGGCGGTGCATCGAGGATATGAGTCGGATCGCGCACATATTTCCGCAACATAGAGACATGGAATACGTAGTGCACTCGATCAAGTTGCGGGGGTAATGCGACCCTATATGCAACTTCCCAACTCTCTCCAATACCTCGAATGGTCCAATGTAGCAAGGAGTTAACTTTCCGCGCTTTCCAAAGTGCATCACACCCTTCATTGGGGATATCTTGATAAACACATGATCTCCCACTTGAAAATCCATGCTTGTACACTTAATGTCTGCGTAGCTCTTCTGACGACTCTATGCTGTTCTGATTCTTTCTCTAATAATACGCACAATTTCGGCATTCTTCCTGATAGCTTCCGGTCCCAACACAAACTTATCACCGGTTTCCTCCCAGTTGATCGGAGATCTACATCTCCGTCCATATAAGGCTTCATATGGGGCCATTCCAATGCTCTGCTGAAAGCTATTATCATACGCGAACTCTATCATCGAAAGATGCTAATCCCATGATCCCTGAAAATCTGTCATACATGCTCGCAACATGTCTTCAATGATTTGATTAACTCTCTCTATCTGACCATCAGTCTGAGGATGGAATGCAGAACTAAAGTCCAATCTCGTGCCCATGCCTTCTTGAAACTTTTGCCAGAATATCGACGTATACAATGGATCACGATCAGACATGATGCTCATAGGAATACCGTGCAGTCAGACAATTTCATTCATGTATAATTCAGCCAACTTGCTTGCAGTGTACATCGTGTTATAGGGTAAAAAGTGTGCCGACTTGGTCAGTCGATCCACTATCACCCATATGGCATTGTGGTGTCTCAATGTCCTCGGCAATCCCACAATGAAATCCATCGAAATGGACTCCCACTTCCATTCTGGTATCGGTAGAGGCTGCAAGAGGCCTGCTGGGTGTCGATGGTCCACCTTTACCTGTTGACACACCAGGCATTTTGATACATATTCGGCGATATCTTTCTTCAGTCCTTTCCACAAATAGCATTTTCGTAAATCTTGGTACATCTTGGTACCACCCGGATGAATAGCATATTTGGATTTATGAGCCTTGTCCAAAATAGTTTATCTCATCTCGGTATCCGTAGGTATGCACAACCGACCCCGAAACAGTAATGACCCATCTTCCTTGATAGTAAAGTCCCCATTTTCAATTGCCTTTTGTCAGAGTTTCACAAGTTCTTCATCTTTCATCTGAAGTTCATAAATGCGATCAAATACAGCTGGTCTGATCGTAAGGTTTGCCAACAATACTCCAGTATCCTCGGCTGTAATAGCCTTATCATACAGCAAAAGGTCTTCTAATAACTTCCACCTGTGAAGTCCTGTGATGAGACTAGCTATTTGGGATGTATGCTTCCGGCTCAGTGCGTCAGCCACGACATTAGCTTTACCTGGGTGATATTGAATTGCGCAGTCATAGTCTTTGAGGAACTCAATCCACCGTCATTGCCTCATATTCAACTCTTTCTGCGTAAATAAATACTTGAGGCTTTTGTGGTCGGTAAAGATCTCAAAGGTTTCACCGTACAAGGTAATGCCTCCAAATTTTGAGCGCAAATACCACCGTGGCTAGCTCTAAATCGTGAGTCGGATAATTCTTTTCATAATCTTTCAACTGTCTTGAGCCGTAGGCGACAACTTTACTATGCTGATTCAATACACACCCCAGACCACCATATGACGCATCACTGTAAACAACAAAACCTCCACTACCCGATGGTATGGTCAACACTGGAGAGGAAGTAAGTCGTTTCTTGAGTTCTTGGAAGCTTTCTTCACATTCTTTGGTCCATTCAAATTTTGTGTTCTTCCTTGTAAGTCGGGTAAGTGGTCCCGAAATCTTGGAGAAACCTTCCACAAAGCGTCGGTAATATCCCGCTAGACCGAGAAAACTGCGAATCTCCATCACGGTCTTGGGTTGCTCCCAATCTAGCACTCCCTCAATCTTTGCTGGGTCAACGGTCACGCCTGCTTCGGATACTATGTGACCAAGAAAGCTCACTTGCTCTAACCAGAACTCACACTTACTGAGTTTAGCATACAGCTGATGCTCTCGGAGGGTCTGCAAAGCAATGCGTAAGTGACGGTCGTGTTCCTCCCTGGTCTTTGAATAGATGAGAATGTCATCCACAAACACCACTACACACGTATCAAGGTATCGTTTAAAGACCCGATTCATGAGGTCCATGAATGAAGCTGGAGCATTCGTCAAGCCGAAAGGCATCACTAAAAATTCATAATGCCCATACCTAGTTCTGAATGCGGTCTTCTGCACGTCTTCGACCTTCACCCTTAATTGATGTTACCCGGATCTCAAATCGATCTTTGAAAAGTATTTTACTCCTTACAACTGGTCGAATAGATCGTCGATCCTAGGCAACGGATACTCCCCGTCTTTCTTCTTAACAAACAGGACCGGTGCTCCCTAAGGGGGCACACTCGGTCTTATAAAACCCTTATCCAATAGTTCTTGCAGTTGCTCCTTCAACTCTTTCAGTTCGGCTGGAGCCATTCGATATGATGCTTTGGATACAGGTTCAGTGCCTGGAGCTAAGTTGATAGCGAAGTCAATCTCCCGATCAGGTGGTAATCTCGGTAATTCGTCGGGAAATGCATCCTCAAACTCACAGGCAATTGGAATATCTGTGATGACATTCTTTTCCTCCTTTTTCTCTTACAGGAATGCCAGATACCCGTCACATCCATTTCTCATCATCCGTTCAGCTCGTATTACGGAGATGATCGGTGCTACCTTTCCTTTCTCACCGACGAATCGAAACGACTTCTGTCTCGGAGGACGGAAAGTAACTACCTTCCGTAGGCAATCCATGCTGGCATAGTATGCAGATAGCCAGTTCATGCCAAGAAGCACATCAAGTCCTCTCATATTCAACAAAATGAGGTCTGTGACTGTCTTTTGATCTTCCACTTGCACGATGACTGATCGGCAACAAGTGTCTACAGTCACGGCACTACCCGTAGGAACTGTTACGTCCAGTGTGAATTCTAACTCCTCGGGTGTGATCTGTAACTTTTCTGCAAATTTTGGGGTTATATACGAGTGGGTAGACCCTAGGTCTATCAGAACTCGTGCTACACAACGATCACCGTCGTTTTCACAATAGAGTTGGAGCGCACCTATATGATTTAAGACACAGACTAGCATTCAGACATGCATGGCATGCACACACACATCAACATGCACCTAGATCTTTTCTATTAATGCACTTTCTTCATCTAGAAGACAAACAAGTGAACTTAAACACCAAAGAAAATTTTACCTTGGATCACGTCGTTGCTTGTGCGGGCTTCTTCGGCGGTTATGGAAAATGCACGGCCCTTCACAACTGGTCTTGTGGACTGTGCAGGCTTTGATGCCGTAGTGGCCGAAACGGAGCCCTCTTTCCTCATCTCTGGGCACTCCCGAATTATGTGGCCAATCTTCTCGCATTTAAAACATCCGCCCGTGTCTCTTGTACAGTCGGACGTTTTATGCGGTTTATCGCAACGAGCACACTTTAACTATGGACTTGTAGATGCAGCTTGAGAAGGTCCTTGTGTGACTGATACCCCAGATGTATGAGTCTGGGTAGGGCCCTCTTGTCGGAAGGGTCTCGTCGGGATAGATGCATTTGACCTTTGAAAGTTGGAGTAGACTGGTCTTGGCACTGGAGCAGGTGCAGACATCCTCAACTTTTTATTCCCCAAGTAGTCATATTCACTTGCCCCTCCCGAACTTGGTTTACTTTTCCAACCTTTCCTCTTGTTTATATCCCTCTCCGCTACAATCGCCTTTCCCATGACTTCTGCATACGTCTCGAGTTCAAAAATGGACACCCTCTCCTGGATGTTTGGTCTCAGGCCTTCTTCGAATCTACCGGCCTTCATTTCTTCCATAGCGACTAATTCATGGGCAAATCTTGACAATCTCACAAACTCATTGTCGTACTCCCGTACGGTCATATTTCCTTGGACTAGGTTCGTAAAATCCTTCTTCAACTGGTTACGGACTTGTTTTGGAAAGTACTCTCTGTTGAATGCTGCTACGAATTCTACCCAAGTCCATTGAGTGTATGGAGCCTCTACTTCTCTTTTTCGCAGCACAGACTTCCACCATGCGTCTGCATCACCCTCCAACTGAAAAGATGCCCATCCTACTTTCTCATGCTCTGGGCTCTGTAGTCTCTCCAGTAGCTTCTCCATTTGTTTTAGCCATTTCTCTGCTTTAAGCGGATCCCTCTGCCCATGGAATACAGGAGGTCTCAATCTCCTGAAATCTAAAAATGAGGATGGCAAGAGGGCTGATGTTGTTGGTTGTTATTGGCAGCAAGTAACACCGTCTGCTGGGCCATTACATTAGAAATCGTCTCCATGGCCCTAGTCAACTTGTCTGTAAGTTCATCTCTACGGCTCCCCTCGACCTCAGGAGGCGGTCTTAAATCTCTCCCGGATCCTGAAGGGATATGTTCAGTACGCCTCTCACTTCTTTGACGACTACCTCTCGGTTGACCCCTTCCATGATGTTCCATTAGGATTTGTCACAATGAAACAAAAGTCTCATTAACAGAAGGTCCCTCATATTCGACAAAATCTCAATCTCGAAAGGTTAAGACCCGTCGGACGTCTCTAAGACTATGCTCTGATACCAACTGTGACAGCCCGGATTTCGGCGCCCCGAAACCCGATATAAGAAAGAAGAAAAACTTAAAAGTGTTTACTTAAAGTACTAGAATGAGGAACTATAGCCTTAAGCCCCCGATGGAATACCCACCATCGTCACTCACATGAGTCATTTGCACATAAATCCAAGATCCCGTAGAGTTGGACACGTGGCCGAACATAATTACCGTTATACGGTAGGAATCACAAAGCACATATCACAAAGGGTGTACGAATTGGCCGCCGTACCGGTCACGGATATCCTGCTGCGTCAGTCACGATTATACCGCCGCGTCGGTCCGGTATTCACATAACCTTAAATCGAGAGTGCATACATATAGCTTATCGCCGTGTGAAGTGATAATTAATTTATATCGAAAGTCGGAAAGAAGTACGAAGATTTCACATACACATATCACATGGATTTCAAAGATTTCATAAGCTCATATATTTTCGAATCTTTCGTACACAAGTCTTATCTCTTCAAAATGCTTAAGCGGAAATCACATAACTGAATCAAAGAACATATCATAACATAACACACATGCTTATGAAACGATGCACATGATACAAAGATTTCCCTACCTCACAGATTAGACCCGTGCGTGCTCAAGCCTTCACGAAGGTCGAGTTCTTCTTACTCACGAGGCTCACCTAAACATGATCATTTTCATTCATTAGAATGAGGTAAAACACACTGCCAAAAGTCCCCGTGAAATCTCACAATCAAAACTCACCAAACGCAGGAATCTGGGAAATTCGATCGATCGAATCTCTATTTCGATCGATCGAAATCCATTTTTGATCGATTGAAATAAATTTCGATCGGTCGACCTCTCTCAGAACTACAAAAAAATATTCTCATTCGATCGGACGAATTTTCAAATCGATCGAACGAAAATAATTCGATCGATCGAAACAAAATTCGATCGGTCGAATTCCACAGAAGGCATTTTACCTTAACACAGTTCGATCGGATGAATCCCAATTCGTTCGATCAAAATTACTTCAATCGGTCGAATTCTCACAACATAATTCTAAGGTTCTATTTCTATACAATTCAATTGATCGAGCTAGAAGAGTCGATCGATCGAAAGCTTTTCGTTCGATCGAAATCACTTTCGATCGAACAAATTTCTCAAGACATCATTTTTTTCTCCATTTTACTGTCATTTCGATCGATCGAACCATAATTCAATCGATCAAAATGAGTAGATTTCGCTCATTTTTGGGTTTTTCACTCCCGATTTCTTCTCAGATTGAATTGATCTTACTTTCTTATGATTCCCATAAGAACACACCAATTTAACTCTCCATAACACAACTAAAACACGCATTCATATTCCATACCTTGCTCCAACGAATCCTCTTCCGTGGTTCAAAATCGGAACTAAGGTTCCTCTAATGACAGTTGTTCGTCCTCATTCCCATTAGATCAATCGCTTCTCTCCGCGCTATCGGCTTGTTCCCACGTTGTTCACAAGCATTCAATGCCCTAACGTTTTCCTCTCTATCTCTCTTTACTCCCACTGATCAGTATTAACTAGGTTATTTAATGTCCTAGGTTTCTATTCATAGTCTAACTCCTACGTTTGGGTGTAAAACAGCCACACTGAAGGGAAGTGTGTGAGAGTTTCAAGCTCCCACATCCAGTCTACATAAGATGGATCCGGCCCGTTGGATTTGATCTATAGACATTACATCATTGTTAAAGGGGGTCCTCAGTGCATGATCCGTCGGCACGCACACCGAGTCTTACGGATCAAGGCGCAAAAGGTTGGGACATTACAAATGTACTAGAAAGTAATAAATTAAAAAAATGATAATCTCATTGGGGATACAAAAGTTCAAAAAAATCAAATTGTATTTAAAAGTCAAAGTTTGAGCAAATATCAAACTTTGATTGATTAAAATTTATATTACCAAAACATAAATAACAATAGTAATAATCACTATCTACTGACAATATACACTTCTCAACTTTTGACTAAAGTCAATATTTGAATAAAAGTCAAATTTTGACTAAAAGTTAAACTTTGATTAATAAAAATGAGGTAATATATTTTCAAATTATAAATGAAAATAATAATAGACATTTTTAATTATAATATTTCACTAATAAAAATTTATAATATTTTATGAAAAATCGAACTTTGACCAAGAAAAAATTATATTGATACGATATAAATTTATTTAGTAGTAGACTCTATCTATAAGCAGGTTTCAAGTTTGACTAAAAATAAAATTTGTGTAAAAGTCAAAGTTTGACTAAAAGTCAAAGTTTGACTAAAGGCTAAACAATTGACTAATATAATTGAGAATCTAGTATCAAATTATACATCAATACGGAAGTATCATTTTTTCATCATCAAATTATTAGAGTCTAAGTTTAATAAAAAATAAATTTTAATTAAAAGTCAAAGTTTGACCTTAAGTCAATCTTTGACCCTTAAAAATTTGATAATATATTACTAACTTACAACTTATTATCATGTTTCAGTAGTCAAAGTTTCATCAAAAGTCAAAACTTTATATAGCATATAAATCCAATTAAAGTTTGATTAAAATTCAAACTTTGACCAAAGACAAATATTAGCTGAAAAGAGTGATCTAGATAATGTAGTGGTCATACTGATCGTACTGGTATGATGGTCATAGAAATTGAAGTTACTTTTTAATAGTCAATTTTTTTTTTTTCGCTTTTAGGTTTTTTACAGCTTTAGATTTCTAATAATAAAACATTATTATTTTGTTAGTAGGAAACTCAATTTCAGCCACTTGAAGGGTTGAAATGATTTCCTCCTAAAATGATTTGGTGTATGGAAATTCAATTTCCATGCGGGACAACTTAATTTCATCTCCATCTCCTTAAATAGCTATCAAACAACAACAATTGGAAACTAAGTTTCATTTCCACAATGAAATTACATTTCCATGTTATCAAACAAGGCCTAAGAAAAGAAATGAAAAGAAGTTATCCAAAATAGGATACTTACTGAAGCTGAAAAATATAGAAGAAGAAGAGAAGGAAGAGCTAAATTCTCATAAATAATTTTAAATCCTCTTTACCTTTTTCTTTGAAACCTTCTGAAAACCCAAAGCCCTATAACAAGCCAAAGGAAAGACCTTTGTGATTTACGATTTACAGGAATATGAGTCTAGTAGAGATATATAAAATAGATACTCTGAATAAATGAAGAAGTTATATGAAAAGAATTGATTATCCTATCAATGAGATTTATCTTCTTAATTGTCCGATGAAATTTTCATATATAACTACAAATATTGTGAGAACACGAAAATTTTTGATTATTTTTTAGAGTATGCCAATAAGTGAGAGCTTGGATGAAAATATTTTCTAAAAACTGCAGTTTTGTAACATTCCCAAAATCTGAGTGTTGAACAGTATCTTCGGGATACATGCCCGATTGGTCATAGGTTGATCGGATGAAAGTCAACTCGATGACTGTGATTACAACTTATGTTGATGTCATAAGTGAGCGTGCAAGTGTGTGTGGTTTAGTGAGTGACAATATACACCTATCTTGGGTGTATATGCCTAACACCGAAGCAAGAGGAGTTATAAGACTTAATAACCTAAAGAGAAGTTATTTCTCTTATTTTAGGTTGGTAAGAGGAGTTAAGAGGAGAGAAAGAGAGAGTAAGAAGTGGAGTAATTACATGGAAAGTTAATATGGGTTCAAGCATTTAAGAAGGATTCAAGCATTTAATATCAGATTCAAGCATTTAAGAAGGATTCAAGCATTTAATATCGGATTCGACGTATTGGGATCCGTTGAAGCCAAAGCATGGAGCCCTAGTCATTAACCCAACCACTAAATCAATCAAGTGGTTGATTTAAGGTGAGTGATATTGAATCTCTTTAAACATGGGTATGTACATTCAATTGTTGATAAATGATGAATTATAGAGGTAGAAAAGAATGGAAAATAATACGGAAAAGATTTGGAAGAAATGCTCGAAAAGGGCTGAGTTTCTGACCAAATAGATTAATCGATTTTAGTTTGGAAGTGATCCGAGCAAAGAGGCCCGAAATCGATTAATCGATTTTTGATTTCGATTAATCGTCTGAGCACCTCCAGTGGCTGAAAAATCAGACTTGAGAAAAGTCGATTAATCGATTTGAGAAATCGATTAATCGATTTTGGAACTTCGACTAATCGAATTGGGATCGATTACTTGATTTTGGATTTTCAATTAATTGATTTGGGATCGATTAATCGATTTAGGAATTTCAATTAATCGATTTTGATAGTTATGTTGACTTTTGTATTGGGCCTTGAGGGTCCTTGAAAGGCTTTGTACCTTCTTTAATACATCCTTATTGATGTCTTACTTGTGTTATGATGTACCATAGGTGGTACGAGTAAAGAGTAAGAATGTGGAGTCGGTTGGACTTTGACGCATAGTGATTTCAATGCATGAGGTAGGAAATACCTTGAACATGTACTTTAATTTTTTAAAAGCATATATGTAGAGTGATTCAAATGAATATTTATGCATCAAAAATATGATTTCTAAGAGTGTGTGTGTGTGTGTGTGTGAATGCTAAATGAACTCATAAGGTCTCAAGGGGACGTGAAAATGTGATAATGTGCATCTAAGTGATGCGTTGAGCTAGTGGCATCCCAGGGATGCAGATGAAATCTATCAGTGAAGTAAAAGAAAAGTCGATAAGGCCAAATATATTAGAATTAGCACGATCATACAGTGAATAACTATATGTAGCGCACATGATATTTTTGTTATTTAAGGTTTAAATAGAATACCCCACCGACGTGGCGAGATACCCACAACTGACTCGGCAGGATATCCGTGACCGATACGGCGGCCAATCTGTACACTAGTTTGACATCCCAGGGATGTGAGTATGAGTCTAGAAACCCCGTCGCCTATGAGAAAGGGACCTGGGTAGTATTCAAATAAGAAATAGATATGACAAGTGTCTATTTAAACAACGACGGTGGGTATTCCATCGGGGCTCGATGCTATATTGTTTGGGGATTATTTAAGTTAAGATTTAAGTGATTAGGCCAAATCAGTAACTATTACCAGTAAGTTGAGAATGAACAAAACCATGTAAAGTAACAGTTGCATCTAGTACTTTATTTCAGTTGTTTAAAATATTTTTCCATGCAATCCCATAAGATAAACCATGCTTTTAAATTGTTTTAGAATATATGTGAGAGCTTAACTTATATGTTAATTTGTTGTTTCCCTATTGAGCTAGGATGAGCTCACCCCTTTAGACTATACGTCGCAGGTCCATTGCTAGCGGCCGCCAAGGCTTCTGGAGACGTAGATCCGGAGGATTCAGATTACGTGCCCGGAGAAGAGTTGAAGCCTCCTCCTGAGGACTTCTTCTAGAGGACCCCTGCGTACTTGAGAGTTATTTTTGAGAACTTTTCTGTACGGCTTGGTATGTCAGGCCTATATTTTTGAAATAATGTAATTAAATGATATATTCCTTTTGGCGAATCATCTGGGGTGATCTGTTTATCACCGATGGTTCGGGTCGGTTCTTCTGTTCATGCATTGGCATGGAAGAAGAACTGTCTTTTGGGCTTTTGCTAGATTAGCATACTTTATCTCATTTTGTTTAGTTTACATGTTTCCTTCTTAGTAAGGATTGCTTGAGTATACCAATGTTTCGTATGAACTTTGGGGTCACGACCTAGAGGGCCGTACTAATGGCACGGGTATCGAGGTGCTAAAATTTGGGCTGTCACAGTTGATATTAGAGTTATTTCTTTTAGAAATTTTGACAATCATTGTTTTTGTTAGAGCATAGAGACTTCTGTTAACAAAACTTTGGTTTCACGTGCAAACCGTGATGTCTTCTAGGGGAAGAGGCCGACCTAGGGGCGGTCATAATAGGAATTTGCATAGTCGAGATGACTTTATCTCGGATATCAATCGAGTGCCTTTGGAAGATAGAGGGGCTTCAGGTAGTGGTGGCCAAGAGAGCCAAGATCAGGTAGAGAACTGGGATCGAGATCGTCAGGATCGAGATCAGAGGGAACAAGAGGGAATTAGAGAAAGAAATGAAGACAGATAAGAGCGTTAGTGGATGATACATACTATGGAAACCATGGCGACCACCATGGCTCAACAAGCAGTATCCTTGGTAGCTCACAATGCCAATGATCAATAACAGCCACCTACACCTCTAGTAGCTTCGACACCGCCAATGTCTTCTGTATTAATTGAGTTTAGGAGGATGAGACCTCTTATCTTTTCAGGACAAGCAGAGCCGATGGCTGTTGAGAATTGGCTGAGCGAGATGGAAAAAGTTTTTAGCATGCTGACATGCACGAAAGATGAGAGTGTCCGTTGAGCAGCTTACATGTTGGATGGGGAGGCTGGGCCTTGGTGGAAGTCCGTTTCTAGGACTAGGGCTCAGGAGACCCCGGGATTTCCCTGGACATGGGAGGAGTTTGTAGAAGAGTTCAATAAATAGTATTTTCCTGAAGTGGTGAGAAATCAAATGAAAATACAATTTTTGTAACTCTTGCAAGGACGGATGACAGTGAGGGAGTACGGAGTGGAGTTCATGAGACTTGCTCGCTTCGCTCCCGATTACGTGATCACTGACATGATGAGGATAAGAGGTTTCAACAAGGCTTTAGACCGGGCGTTAGAGGAGGAGTAGCACCGTTTCAACTGAGGACCTATGGAGAGGTCATGAGTAAAGCGTTAGTGGTTGAAGAAGAAAATAATAATTGATACCGTCAAAGGGAGCAGCAACGAAGGGGGAATGTAGATCAAGGCAGAACTGGGAACTACAAGCCGGTGAACAAAAAGCCGAGATTCGTAGCACCTAATCAGAGGCAACCATTCCAAGTTGGGTATGGGAGACCGCCGTAGTAGACTACCCATAAGAGATTTCCATTATTTGCGTCGGGGAGGCCGATGAAGTATGAGAGCCCTGCTATTTCCACTGGAGCTATAGTTAGACAAGGCTTTTCACGAGCTGCTTCTTCTACACCTAGGGAGACTTGTGCCAAGTGTGGCAAGTCTCACAAGATGGCAGATTGTAGGCAAGGAACGAGGGGCTGCTTTAAATGTGGCAAGGTGGGCCACATGATTAAAGATTGTCTTGAGATGAACAAGGACAAGATGGCTTCTGCTTCTATTCCACGACCGATACAAGCAAGAAAATCGGTCGTACAAGGGAGAGCCTATACAGTCACCGCCCAAGAAGCAAGGAACGTACATGACTTCATCCAAGGTGAGCTTCCTTTTAAATAAAGAATTTCAATTCAATAAAAATTTTAGATAAAGAAGGTGCATTAATTAGTAAAGCTTACAAACCCATTTGTACGTTAAATTCTCTAAATAGAGTATGTGCTGTATATGTAAATATGTATGTTATAGGTACGTTACAAGTCTACGAAAAAGGATGCTATGTAGCATGTGAAGCAAGAGTGTTGATAGACTCAGGGTCTACCCACTCTGTCACTCCGAAATTTGTGAAAAGAATGAAGATTATTCCGGAGACGTTATACTTTGTTCTATCAGTGTCTATCCCGACTGGAGAATTAATTGACACGGAGTTGATTTACAAGTCAGTTGTAGTGAGTATTAGAGATGGGGACGTCTATGAACTGGACGCATAGTTAATGTTATTAGACATGCAAGGATTCGATGTGATCCTTGGCATGGATTGGTTCAAAAATATCGAGACCACTCACGAGACTTACAAGGAAGGATGCAAGGTTCGAATGGAGTGAAGCGTGTGAGAAGAGTTTTCAAGAACTCAAGAAGAGACTCACTTTAGCTCTAGTACTAGAGATTCCTTCGGGCAGTGGAGGGTTCGCGGTATATAGTGATGCTTCGTATAGTGGTTTGGGTTGTGTGCTCAACCAACACAAAAAGGTGATAGCCTACGGGTTGAGACAGTTGAAAGAGCATGAAAAGAACTACCCGACATATGACTTGGAACTAGCAGCGGTCATATTTGCGTTAAAGATTTGGTGACATTACTTGTACGGTTAGACCTTTGAGATTTTCACCGACCACAAGAGCCTCAGATACCTGTTTATACAGAAGGAGTTAAATATGAGGCAGCGCAGGTGGATGGAGTTCCTCAAGGACTATGACTGTTCCATACAGTACCATCCAGGCAAAGCTAATATAGTAGTCGATGCCTTGAGTCAGAAGGGTTCAGCTCAGTTGGTTAGTTTGATTTTGGGTATGCACAGATGGAAGTTGTTTGAAGATATGACACTGTATGATGCGAATATCGAGTCACAAGCCACAGGGGCATTTTTGGCAAACATTTTAGTGAAGCCAATGATATTTGAGCATATCCATGAGTTACAGATGAAAGACCCAGTGCTAACCAAGATTTGTCAAGATGTGATTGAAGGCATCAAACCGGAGTTCTCAGTGAAAGAAGATGGTTCCTTATTATTCAAGGGCCATCTCTGCATTTCGGACAATTCCGATCTACGACAAACTATCCTTGATGAAGCTCACAAGTCAAACTATGCGATCCACCCTGATAGTACTAAAATGTATCAAGATTTGAAAAAGAATTACTAGTGGAGAGGTTTGAAGCAAGACGTGGCTAAGTACGTGTCACGGTGTTTGACATGTTAGCAGGTGAAGGTCCATCATAGACGTCCTGCCGGATTATTGCAACCTCTACCTATATCGGAGTGAAAGTGGGAATCGATCTTTATGGGCTTTATCATTGGACTACCACATACTGTAAAGAGATACAATGCCATTTGGGTAGTCATAGATCGATTGACCAAGTAAGCACACTTCTTGCCTTACAACACGATGTACACAGCGGGAAGACTTGCAGAGTTGTATATGAAAGAGATCGTGCGCCTACACGAGATTCCAAGCAGTATCATTTCTAACCGTGATCCATTGTACACGTCAAACTTTTGGAAGAAATTTCAAGAGCGAATGGGAACGCGATTGGATTTCAGTTTAGCATTCCATCCGCAAACTGATGGGCAAACAGAGCGGGTAAATCAGATCATCGAGGACATGCTTAGGGCGTGTATGTTAGAGTTGCAAGGATCATGGGATCAATACCTACCATTGATTTAGTTTGCATACAATAACAGTTTTCAAGAGAGCATTGGCATGGCACCGTATGAAGCTCTTTATGGGAGGTGATATAGATCGCCCATCAATTGGGAAGAAACTGGGGAGAAATTTATTTTGGGACCTGAGATACTTGAAGATAATGCCACCTATGTTCGCATGATAAGGGCAAAACTCAAAGCGACTCAGAGCAGGAAAAAAAGCTACGCTGATATCAAGCGGACCAGTGTAGACTATAAGGTGGGTGAACACGTGTTTGTAAAGGTGTCGCCTATGAAGGGCATGATGAGATTCGAAAAGAGAGGGAAGTTAAGTCCCCGCTATCTTGGACCATTCGAGGTTTTGGGTTGAGTAGGGGAAGTTGCTTACCGCATTGGATTACCACTATTATTCGATCGGGTGCACAATGTGTTTCACATATCTATGCTTAGGAAGTATATTAATAGCCCTGATCACGTGTTGAGCGATCAAACATTAGAGATGCATGAAGACATGAGCATGATAGAGGAACCGATGGAAATATTAGATCGAAAGGAACAAATATTGCGCACCATGGTCATCCCTTTGGTACTTGTTCGATGGAAAAATCACCCGACCGAAAAAGCTACGTGGGAAAGAGAAGCCGATGTGAGAGAGCAATACCTGGACTTGTTTGCAGCAAGTTGAGAGAGTAAAATTGATTAATCGATTTTGGAGATCGATTAATCGATTTTTAATCGATCAATCTATTTCGTGCGGCTGAGTTAAGTTATGAAAAATCGATTAATCGATTTTTGAAATCGATTAATCGATTTTTGAAATCGATTAATCGATTTTTGAAATCGATCAATCGAATTTTACCTATATATACAGATTTGGGATTTTTTCTCCCCATTCCAAAATCAGTTTTGAGTTTGGATTTTAGGCGCCATTTCTTCTTCCTCCTCGAGCTATCTAACCAGCTAGGGTTTTCACACTTTTGACATTGATTTTGGATTGAAACCCAAAACCTTTTGGATCGAAAGTGCACAGTAAAACCTAAATCTTCAATTTCTTTGAAATTTAAGTCGTCACAGCCCTAGGTTTTAAAATTTTGATTCAAAGTGCCACCTAGAACCTGTTTAACCATGAAGCAAGCAGCTTCCAAGCTACCAGTTCAGCGTAAGAACGCCGCACCGCCACCACCATCACCATCACCTCCATCATCACCACCTTCTTCATCAGATTCAGAATCTGATTCGACGAGCGCGTCTTCACGCGAGTCGTCGCCGATGACCCAACCACCAACAGTCGATGTACCCCAACAACGAATCAGAACTTTGCCCCAACCAAATGAGTGGTGGGCGGTAGAGGAATTCGAAGATGAGTACATCATCGACGAAGCCTTATTTATCGACTCCGATGTCGAGGGCAAGACCTAATGGGCTCGGCAATACCTTCAAAAGGTGGGTCTCGGAAACCTTTTGAACCCTAGACACGGGAATTTTTACCCTTGACTCGTGCGCCTATTTTACCAAAACTTGAAGGCGGGACGGGTTGACAACATAGTTACGACCGAGATTGACGGTCGTAGTTACACTTTCACTCGCTGCCATGTGCACGAATCCCTAGAGTGTTACTTATATTTTATGCCCGAGACCACCCTCTTTCCACCATTTATCGAGGAAGCCAAATTTGAGGACATTATGACCGAAATGACCAATGGGAAGAAGGGATCCGACAAGTCCATATGGAGGGTAGACTTGCCTCCCTACATGTGGATGTTGGATTCCATTATTAAGTGTAATTTATACCCCTTGCGTCACGACACCGAGGGATTAGTGTTGGTCCAACAAGCCCTTTATGCGGCATACTGCGAGCGTTGGTTCGACGCGACCAAACTCATCATAAAGGGTATGATTTATATCAAAGGAAAGATGATGAAGGGTCTCTTAAGACCCAAGGAAAGGATGCCCTATGCTAGACTTATATCGAGCATGTTAGAATGCTACTCTGACGCACCAGAGTATGCCATTTCATCGATTGAGAGGAAGGCTACGGACCACGTGAAGCATTACTCCATCTCTTCGTGGGGCCATAGTTATAGGCTGTTTAAGAAGGCTTTACCAGTAGAGGGACCAGGACCAACACCACCATCGCATGATCCACCAGTTGAGGGAGCACCATCTCATGGCTCAGTGCCACCCGAGGGCCAGTCCATAGTGCCACCTCCTACTATATCACAATCACCTCCGGCTAAATCTACACCTAGATCTTCATACAGTCGGCGAGCCGCTCGCCCCGCCCCTACGATTGACGATGTGTTGACTCGGATGGAGGCCAACAACCAACAGACGAACCGCTGCTTGAACTTTCTGATGTATCACACTATGCGGTACATATACCCTACAGACTTTCAGCAGTGCCTAGCGGAGGAGCCAACATGGACACCTGACTCTCTTGCTGAGGGTACTTCGGGTGCGAGCACATCTGCTCCGGGACCGCAGCTGCCTAACGTAGCAGACTAGCCTGGCGAGGGGATCACATGACCTCTTGATCATGACATTTCTTTATGGGGGAGATTACATTTTGGGAGTTTTGCTGTAATTATTTTGTGAATTATAAATTTTTATCTTCAAATTGTAAATTTTGTTGCAGAAAATTCCATGTATGCGACTATCTTGGCATGGATGCCATTATGTGAATCAAAGTCGTTAACTTTTAGTTTCAATTGTGCATCTTTTAGTGTATAACATGTGATGGGTACGTTAGTATAACTTGTGACTACGTGTGTTTGTGTATGGGGGGGAACCCCATCAACACACCTTTGGGTTCATTTTCGATGACGAAAATTTCCAAGGTGGGGAGAATGTAACATCCCCAAAATTTGAGTGTTGAATAGTGTCCTCAGGATACGTGCCTGGTTGGTCATAGGTTGATTAGATGAAAGTCAACTCGATGACTATGATTACGACTTATGTTGATGTCATAAGTGAGCGTGCAAGTGTGTGTGGTTTAGTGAGTGACAATATACGCCTATCTTGGATGTATATGCCTAACACCGAAGCAAGAGGAGCTATAAGGACTTAATAACCTAAAGAGAAGTTAGTTCTCTTGTTTTGGGTTGGTAAGAGGAGTTAAGAGGAGAGAAAGAGAGAGTAAGAAGTGGAGTAATTTCATGAGAAGTTAATGTGGGTTCCAGATTTAAGAAGGATTCAAGCATTTAATATCGGATTCGACGTATTGGGATCCGTTGAAGCCAAAGCTTGGAGCCCTAGTCATTAACCCAACCACTAAATCAATCATGTGGTTGATTTAAGGTGAGTGATATTGAATCTCTTTAAACATGGGTATGTACATTCAATTGTTGATAAATGATGAATTATAGATATAGAAAAGAATGGAAAATAATAAGGAAAAGATTTGGAAGAAATGCCCAAAAAGGGTTGAGTTTCTAACCAAATCGATTAATCGATTTTGAAAATCGATTAATCAATTTTGGTCTGGAAGTGATCTGGGCAAAGAGGCCCGAAATTGATTAATCGATTTTTTATTTCGATTAATCTATTTAAATTCGATTAATCGTCTGAGCACCTTCAGTTGCTGGAAAATCAGACTTGGGAAAAATCGATTAATCGATTTTGGAACTTTAACGAATCGATTTGGGATCGATTACTCGATTTTGGATTTTCTATTAATCGATTTGGGATCGATTAATCGATTTAGGAATTTCAATTAATTGATTTTTGGAATCGATTAATCGAGTTTGACAATTATGTTGACTTTTATATTGGGCCTTAAGGGTCCATGGAAAGCCTTGTACCTTCTTTAATGCATCCTTATTGATGCCTTACTTGTGTTATGATGTACCATATGTGGTACGAGCAAAGAGTGAGAATGTGGAGTCGTGTGAACTTTGACGCATAGTGATTCCAATGCGTGAGGTAGGGAACACTTTGAACATGTACTTTAATTTTTTAAATGTATGTAGAGTGATTCAAATGAATATTTATGCATCAAAAATGTGATTTCTAAGAGTGTGTGTATGTGTGAATACTAAATGAACTCATAAGGTCCCCAGGGGACGTGAAAATGTGATAATGTGCATCTAAGTGATGCGTTGAGCCAGTGGCATCCCAGGGATGCTGTAACATCCCAAAAATTTGGACTTTGAATAGTGTGCCTCAGGATATGTGCCCGTTGGGTCACTAATTTTGAGCAGGTAAAAGTCAACTTGATGACTTAGATTGGATTAATTTTGGTGTGAAAAGTTCACACCCGTATGGTGTTAGATCATTTTATAGGGTCTTATATACCTGTTGTGGCGTGTATGCGTTTTACATGTGAACCGAGCTTTTAAGTATAAGAGAGGGAGGGGCTTCATTTAGAAGCCATAACCGGTTGCAAAGATTTGTGGGTTTTTGTGAGTTAGAGAGAGAGAGAGAAAGGAAAGAGAAGGTTTTTTTGTGAAGGATTGTCTATGATTGTGTTAGCTTGATCGTGTGCGTGGAGCTCATAGGAGATCGATGTGGGTTTTGAAAACCCATTTTCCTTCCAAAGAGAATGGTGTGTTTTGATATGTTAAATCATAGTGAGGTTTGTACGAAGCGTGTGTGGATGATCACCTAACGATCGTGTCGAAATTGCGGAAATCGTGGGGCTTGGAAAGATCAAAAAGGGTTTGGAAACCAATTTTCTTGCTGGAAGAAGACGATCCGATCGGGGAGAAAATCGTTGGATTAAAGGAAATTTTTTTTGTTTAAGTTGTGATTTGTATGTAGATTAATCCTTAGTTAGATTATGAGTGGGAGATTTGAAGAAAATGGGTTAAGATTTAAAGAAAAAAATGAGTTAGAGATGCTTGAACCCGATTTTGGGGCAAAATCTGACGAAACCGTTCGAACGAAATTAGTTGAGGGTGAAATCTGACGAAACCGTTTGATCGAAATTAGAAATCGATCGAACGATTTCATCAAGCATAAAATCTAAAGGTTCTGGTCGGTTTGGAAACCATTCGATCGATTTTGAAAATCGTTCGAACGAAATTAGAAACCGTTCGATCGATTTTAAATCATTTGAACGATTTTGACTGGGCTCACCGATACTGTTTCAGTATTTCAGCAATAATGTATTACCCCGAATTTCGATTGATGCAATTCTTATGGCGTTGGAAAGAGAGCGACGATTTCTACAACTTTTGTATTTTGAATAACTCATGAATCTAAAGTTTTAAAGGTCAAAATTTAGGGGGAATGTTGCATCAAATTCTATATTAGCATGAATTTATCCGTTTCAACCTTGGTTTTGAGAAGATACTTAAATGCATATAATTTATTTGTGAGTAGAGTTGAACTTTGATGTACCATTGTGTGCTTGTGATATAGATTGAGGCGGAAGGCCATGGTTAAGACCTTGCTCGGCTTCGCGCAACCTCAAGATTAAGGTAGGGAAAACTCGACCTAAATTTATATATTTGACTTCATTCATAGTATTAGATATGTTTGCATGAATATGATGAGTTGATCAGAGTTGGATATGCTAGAATTAGAGTCTTATGATTTGGAATATGAACTCGTGAAATCGTGATTATGCATGTGATAATGTTTGATTCTAGATAACCTTTGATATTGTTGAGCTTGACTCGTGTTTTGAAAGTAAGATCTTGAGATCGCCGGTAACACTCGTGAATCATTTTGATACCCTTGGAACTATGATTTACTCAACGACAATTGGACTTTTGACATTTGCATTTGCATTATGAATCCTTTGGATTCTTCGACTGCATCCCTTGGGCCGGTACGGTGGCCTATCCGTACATGCATTCGTACATACGCTGTATATGCATCCCTTGGAACATCATTGCATCCCTTGGAACATCATTGCATCCTTTGGACATCATTGCATCCCTTGGATACTTTGGAATCATTGAACACCTTTGGACACCCTTGGACATGATTGCATCCCTTGGACACTTTGGAATCATTGGACACCATTAGTCACCCTTGGACATGATTGCATCCCTTGGACACTTTGAAATCATTGGACACCTTGGAATCATTGAACACCTTTGGACACCCTTGGACATGATTGCATCCCTTGGACACTTTGGAATCATTGGATACCTTTGGATACCATTGAACATCATTGCATCCCTTGGACACTTTGAAAACATTGAACACTTTGGAAACTTGGAACATCCTTGGACACCCTTGTGTTGTTTGAGTTTGTGTTTGTAAATTCGACGTTATTTGGAATGTGTGTGAAATCTCGGATATTTTGGATTAGTCTAATTGTTTTAAGATTTTTTTTGGTATGTGTACTTTTGGATGGAATATCATGGTAAAGTTAAATGTTTAAGGTTGAGTTTTGAAATAGAAGAAATTGATGAATGCTTTGAAAAGTGTGTTTGAAAAGAAAGGAAATGATTAAGTTTTGGAAGCAGAAATTAAATGATAGTTTTGACTCTTGGTTGAAGCTATGTTTTCGAATGTTAAATATGAATTTATGTTGTTTATCCTCTACTGAGCTTAGTTGTTAGCTCACCCCAACTATACGTCACAGGTGTAGGTTTGGGAGGGCCCAGATTACATACTAAAAGAAGGGAGCTTCCGCACAAGGATTTGTACTCTGTTCAGGGATCGTAGAATTGTGCTTTGTAGATTTGGTGAGTTAAGTTTTGGTACATTCGTACTAGTGTACACCATTGTTAGGTGATGGTTGGTCATCACTGGTGTTTATTTAGTTTTGTTCTTAATGGATTTGAAATCTTGAGGTTTTAATTATGCCATATATAATAATTGCTTTGATTTTCGTATATTTATGGATGTGCCAAGTATTCTGTATCAGATTATGGTCTACGATCTAGCTGTTCGAGTTTTCCCATTAGGATAAAGAAAAAAAAAATATATCTCAAAAATTTAGGTTGGGAAAATCCGGGCTGTCACAGTTGGTATCAAAGCTTAAGTATTAGGTCTTATTGGGACCCGAACGTGATGACATTAGATTCTGTCAGAACTTAGGAGGGATTCACAATCCCTATTCTGAATTCTTTTAGAGATTTAGAGCCGTGTCTCTGAATGACTTTAAGTTTTGTCCGATCCTAGACGTTAAGTCTCCCATGAGACTGAGAGCCCTAGCCGTGGGTGCAGGAATAAGGTGGTAGGTCTAAAGATGTGATATTAGATTCTGTCAGAGAATAAGCTGTGGTATTTTAAGTTCTGTTCAAATATGTTGACTGGTTGTTAATTGAAATTATGTTTCATTATAACAGATCATTATGTCTGGTAAAGGTAGAGGTCGACCTAGAGGCGGTCGCAATAGAAATCTGAGTGAGGATGAGATCCCTGCGGGTTCTAGTAGAAATCAGAGACACCCGCCTGATGAGAGAGATCAGAGGAATGAAACGACAGATAGGATGACGCAAGCCATGGAGGCCGTGGCCGCTGCCATGTCCCAACAGACTCAGCAGACTGCACTATTGGCTGAGTAGACTGCACTACTGGCTGCCAATAACGTGATCCATCAGCAGCCACCACCACCACCTCCACCAACATTATTGCCTTCATCATTTGTGGACTTCAGGTTGAGACCTCCTAGTTTCTATGGGCAGACAGACCCGCTAGAAGCGGAAAAATGGTTGAATCAAATTGAGAAACTTCTACAGAGACTTCAGAGCACTGAAGACGAGAAGGTAGGCTGGGCCTCCTTCCAGCTTGAGGGAGATGCCGATCCCTGGTGGAAATTGGTATTGAGAAGAAGGGAAATTGAAAACCCTCATCGTCTATGGACTTCGACAGAGTTTGTCAGAGAGTTTAATCGGGAATACTTTCCCAAATAGGTGAGAGTTCAGATGAGAAGAAACTTTACAAATCTGCAGCAAGGAAGTATGTTGGTGCGAGAATATGGCGTGGAGTTTACACGCTTGTCACGATTTGCACCTGAACTAGTATCCACAGAGATCATGAGGGCAGCGAAATTTGAGGAAGGATTGAAGCCGAACGTCCGTGAGCGGGTATCGATTTTCGAGCTAGAGACCTATGCTGAAGTGATGGGAAAGGCAATTATGGCCGAGAGAGATAAATAATCAATATAAAAGGTGGGATCAGCAGATCAAGGATAAGGTAGATCAAGAGCGATCAAGTACTTCTGGGCTGATAGACAAGAGACCAAACTTCTTGATGTCGGCACCACCTCAACCTACTCAGACTGCTTATTCAAGACCGTCGATGTCTACGCCTGTGGTGCCCCTTCGCCTTACAAATCCCATGACCGCTGGGGCATCGCGAGTATAACAAACTTCCCATACTTCCTCGTCCGCACCGAGTGAGTCATGCTCAAGATGCGGGGGACGACATGCGGCAGAGAGATGTCGGTGGACTACGGGTGCTTGTTTCAATTGTGGTCGAATGGGACATCAGATCCGGGACTAACTGAACCAAGGAAAGCTAGAGCAACTTCGGCGTCTGTTCAAAGTCCCTAGGCCCACTCTGACTGTTGATATTTTGTTTTGTTTTATTTTGTTTGTGGACATGATTTGTAATTCATGATTCACTTTTGATGCATGATCGCATAACCTTTTTCATGATGAACGAGTTAAGTCTTGGGGTGTGTTTCCATGTTTTGTAGATATTATTGTCGTCTCATTGGTTGTTATAGATAGCTTATGACTTAGCTTTTATGGTTGGGAGATGTATTTTTTCTAAACTTATGATATATTATGTAAGCTAATTATTGTCAATTTTATTAACATTTAGGGTTTTGGTTTATGGAGATATAGCTATGATATGTGGGTTCGAGGTGGTTGGTGAATACATCATGGGTATGTACGCGAATAGCTCTCTTAGCACCATTTTTTATGAATCCGTTGTGGATAAAATCAACTTATGTAATCATAGCCAAATTTTATAGTGCCTATGGTGGATATGCCGAGTGAGCTTTCTCGTATGGTCAATTCTCGAGAACACAAATTCCTTTAAGAGGAGGATATTGTGATAGTCCTGGTTAGATGATGTTGAATTTTGATGAGGATACCTAGATGGGAATGCCTTTGTTAGTTCAATTAAAATTTTAAGCCTATTGTGGCAACATGGATGTAAATTAGAATTGTACAGGATGTGTGAATTTGTAACTTGTGCAGGATATGTGGTTTGAATTTATGCCGGATGTGTTGTTGTGTTTGGGTCTATAGACGTATTTTACTCTGTGTATGGGTCTCCCATGCAGGGGCGAGCCCTTGAGTACAATTTTCGGGGATGAAAATTCCTAAGATGGGGAGAATGTAACGTCTTAAAAATTTCAGACTTTAAATAGTATATCTCAGGAAGCGTGCCCGACTGGTCACTTGTTGAACCAGGTAAATGTTGACTTGTTTGCTTTAAGTTAGATAGGTCATATGACAAATGTAGAGTATGTACATTATAAGAGTTAGTTTGATTGGGTCATATACATCTATCTACGTGTGTATGCTTTATACTCAAGTCATGAGTGAGTTATAAGGAATTGGGAGGCTTTAATTCTCATTACATCATGTGTTGGTAATTGAGAAGCTTAAGAGGAAGTGAATGAGACTTGAACAAGCTTTGAATTATTATATTTAGCACAATTTCACGGTGAATAACTATATGTATTTCCACAACTGATTTAAGGTTTGGAATATACCCCATCGACGCGGCGTGAGTTTAAGTCGATATAGAATGAAATTTTACTCATTTGAGTAGATTTTTGAAGGTGTGAGTTTTCAATGGGAAGAGGTATGAATTTTTATGCAGGTATGTATGTAGATGTGTAGGCTATGGATGTGAATGTTACTCGTGGATACGTATATGTGTGTTCATAAAAGATGTGAGTATCAAAACTATTGCTTTCAATGGTCTTCAGATTGAGGTATGGGCATCTTCCAATTGGTGTATGATTGGGTTCGATCAACATGTTACTACTTATGGCAATTTTCGAGGACGAAAATTTTATAAGGTGGGAAGAATGTAACATCCCAAAAATTTGGACTTTGAATAGTGTGCCTCGGGATATGTGCCCGTCGGGTCACTAATTTTAAATTTAGGTAAAAGTCAACTTGATGACTTAGATTATATTAATTTTGGTGTGAAAAGTACACACCCGTATGGTGTTAGATCATTTTATAGGGTCTTATACACCTATTGTGGCGTGTATGCGTTTTACACGTGAACCAGACTTTTAAGTATAAGAGAGGGAGGGGCTTCATTTAGAAGCCATAACCGGTTGCCAAGATTTGTGGGTTTTTGTGAGTTAGAGAGAGAGAGAAAGGAAAGAGAAGGGTTTTTGTGAAGGATTGTCTACGATTGTGTTAGCTTGATCGTGTGCGTAGAGCTCATAGGAGATCGATGTGGGTTTTGAAAACCCATTTTCCTTGCAAAGAGAATGGTGTGTTTTGATCAGCTAAATCGTAGTGAGGTTTGTACGAAGCGTGTGTGGATGATCACCTAACGATCGTGTCGAAATTGTGGAAATCGTGGAGCTTGGAAAGATCAAAAAGGGTTTGGAAACCCATTTGCTTGCTAAGAAGAAGACGATCCGATCGGGGAGAAAATCGTTGGATTAAAGGTAAAATTTTTAATTTAAGTTGTGATTTGTATGTAGATTAATCCTTAGTTAGATTATGAGTGGGAGATTTGAAGAAAATGGGTTAAGATTTAAAGAAAAAAATGAGTTAGAGATGCTGGAACCCGATTTTGGGGCGAAATCTGACGAAACCGTTCGATCGATTTTGAAAACCATTCGAACGAAATTAGTTGAGGGTGAAATCTGACGAAACCATTCGATCGAAATTAGAAATCGATCGAACGATTTCGTCAAGCATGAAATATGAACGTTCTGGTTGGTTTGGAAACCGTTCGATCGATTTTGAAAATCGTTCGAACGAAATTAGAAATCGTTTGAACAATTTTGACTGGGCTCGCCGATACTGTTTCATTATTTTGACCGTAACATTTTACCCCAAACTCCGATTGATGTAATTCTTATGGCATTGGAAAGAGGGCGACGAGCTATACAACTTTTGTATTTTGACTAACTCATGAATCTAAAGTTTTAAAGGTCAAAATTTAGGGGGAATGTTGCATCAAATTCTATATTAGCATGAATTTATCCGTTTCAACCTTGGTTTTGAGAAGATACTTAAATGCATATAATTTATTTGTGAGTAGAGTTGATCTTTGATGCACCATTGTGTGCTTGTGATATAGATTGAGGCGGAAGGCCATGGTTAAGACCTTGCTTGGCTTCGCGCAACCTCAAGATTATGGTAGGGGAAACTCGACCTAAATTTATATATTTGACTTGATTCATAGTATTAGATATGTTTGCATGAATATGATGAGTTGATCAGAGTTGGATATGTTAGAATTAGAGTCTTATGATTTAGAATATGAACTCATGAAATCGTGATTATGCATGTGATAATGTTCGATTCTAGATAACCTTTGATATTGTTGAGCTTGACTCGTGTTTTGAAAGTAAGATCTTGAGATCGCTGGTGACACTCGTGAATCATTTTGATACCCTTGGAACTGTGATTTACTCAACGACGCTTGAACTTTTGATATTTGCATTTGCATTATGAATCCTTTGGATTCTTCGACTGCATCCCTTTGGCTGGTACGGCGGCCTATCCGTACACGCATTCATACATACGCTGCATATGCATCCCTTGGAACATCATTGCATCCTTGAAACATCATTGCATCCTTTGGACATCATTGCATCCCTTGGACACTTTGGAATCATTGAACACCTTTGGACACCCTTGGACATGATTGCATCCCTTGGACATTTTGGAATCATTGGACACCATTGGACACCCTTGGACATGATTGCATCCCTTGGACACTTTGAAATCATTGGACACCTTGGAATCATTGAACACCTTTGGACACCCTTGGACATGATTGCATCCCTTGGACACTTTGGAATCATTGGACACCTTTGGATACTATTGAACATCATTGCATCCCCTGGACACTTTGAAAACATTGAACACTTTGGAAACTTGGAACACCCTTGGACACCCTTGTGTTGTTTGAGTTTGTGTTTGCAAATTCGATGTTATTTGGAATGTATGTGAAATCTCGGATATTTTGGATAAGTCAAATTGTTTTAAGATTTTTTTTTATATGTGTAATTTTGGATGGAATATCATGGTAAAGATAAATGTTTAAGGTTGAGTTTTGAAATAGAAGAAATTGATGAATGCTTTGAAAAGTGTGTTTGAAAAGAAAGGGAATGATTAAGTTTTGGAAGCAGAAATTAAATGATAGTTTTGACTCTTGGTTGAAGCTATATTTTCGAATGTTAAATGTGAATTTATATTGTTTATCCTCTACTGACCTTAGTTGTTAGCTCTCCCCGACTATACGTCACAGGTGTAGGTTTGGGAGGGCCCAGATTATATACTAAAAGAAGGGAGCTTCCGCACAAGGATTTGTACTCTGTTCAGGGATCGTAGAATTGTGCTTTGTAGATTTGGTGAGTTAAGTTTTGGTACATTCGTACTAGTGTACACCATTGTTAGGTGATGGTTGGTCATCACTGGTGTTTATTTAGTTTTGTTCTTAATGGATTTTAAATCTTAAGGTTTTAATTATGCCAGATGTAATAATTGCTTTGATTTTCATATATTTATGGATGTGCCAAGTATTCTGTATCAAATTATGGTCTACGATCTGGCGGTCTGAGTTTTCCCATTAGGATGAAGAAAAAAAATATATATCTCAAAAATTTAGGTTGGGAAAATCCGGGCTATCACAGATGCAGATGAAATCTATCGGTAAAGTAAAAGAAAAGTTGATAAGGCCTAATATATTAGAATTAGCATGATCACACGGTGAATAACTATATTTAGTGCACATGATATTTTTATTATTTAAGGTTTAAATAGAATATCCCACCGACGTGGCAGGATACCCACGACTGACTTGGCAGGATGTCTGTGACCGGTACGACGACCAATCCGTACACCAGTTTGACATCTCAGGGATGTGAGTATGAGTTTAGAAACCCCGTCGCCTATGAGAAAGAGACTTGGATAGTATTCAAGTAAAAAACAAATATGACAAGTGTCTATTTAGACGACAATGGTGGGTATTCCATCGGGGCTCGATACTATATTGCTCAGGGATTATTTAAGTTAAGATTTAAGTGATTAGGCTAGATCAGTAACTAATACCAGTACGTTGAGAATGAACAAAACCATGGAAAGCAGCAGTTGCATCTAGTACTTCATTTCAGTTATTTTAAATATTTTCCCATGCAATCCCATCAGATAAACTATGCTTTTAAACTATTTTAGAATATATGTGAGAGCTTAACTTATATGTTCACTTGTTGTTTCCCTATTGAGCTAGGATGTAGCTCACCCCTTTAGACTATACGTCGCGGGTCCATTGTTAGTGGTCGTCGAGGCTTCTGGAGATGTAGATTCGGAGGATTCAGATTACATGCCCGGGGAAGAGTTGGAGCCTCCTCCTAAGGACTTCTTCTAGAGGACCCCTGCGTACTTGAAAGTTATTTTTGAGAGCTTTTCTGTACGGCTTGGTATGTCAGGCCTATATTTTTGAAACAATATAAATAAATGATATATTCCTTTTGACAAACCATCTGGGGTGATCTGTTTATCACCGGTGGTTCGGATCGGTTCTTCTGTTCATGCGTTGGCATGGAAGAAGAACTGTCTTTTGGACTTTAGAGTCACGGCCTAGAGGGCTGTACTGATGGCATGGGTTTCGGAGTGCCAAAATCCTGACTGTCACAAGTTTAGAAAAATCTATGATGAATAAACTTTTCATTGATATGCACACACTCCACGCTATACCGAATTAAAATTATTGAATTCTGATAGAGGATGATTGCAATAATGGAAAGCTAAGGATAAAATATTTGAATTTGTAAAAAATGATGAACATATAATGAATGACTGCGTAATTAGTATATAAAAATCTATATTTTAAATTTTTAGTTTTGACAAACCCAAAAATATGTTTGAAAGTTTGTTGGTAACTTCATTGAAAACCTTCAAGAGACTACAACTCCTCCACTAGGGATCACCTAGAGGTTTAAAGGCTTGTTGCATCCGCTAAATGCAATCGTGCTCCCTACAAAAGTGGCATTTTAATTTCATAGCTTAAATATTTTATGTTTCCTTATTTGCTAGGGACTAGCAAAACTTAAGTTTGGGGGTGTGATCAGTCACATAATTTATCATTTTATCACCCTTAACTTAGTGATGGTAGGCTTTAGTTTGCTACTAATAACTTACTGATGTATAGATATTAGAGATAAATAGTAAAATAGAGCCTAAGTATTAATATTCATCAAATGTAGCTCAAAAAGCAGTAAAGAATGATAACAGAACTGAAAGACGAAGCCCTGCATACTGAACAAAATGAAATATCGCTATTTTACGATTTTTCAGGAGTGAAAGACTATGAAAGCCAAAAAATCGTAATTTACAAATCTCCAAAAGAAGCCACTCAAAGGAGAAAATAAGTAGTCGTATTTTTCAGAGAATCGTCCGTCAAGTCTGCTAAGTCATAAGAGTGAGTAGTATGAAGGCACAAAATCTTCATTTACAATTTTGTAACAAAACGACAAGATTGAAGAATCACCTTTTACGATTTTCTCTCTATGAACCATACTAGAAGCAGAGAATTATAATTTACGATTTTCCACCAAAGAAGAGATAGAGAATTAGTATCAACGATTTTATAGAAAGCTTAATTCACTACTACTGCTGATCACGTGAGTGAAGAGTATCACTGCCATGAACCAAATTAAAAGATCTCTAGAAGTCTGGTGAATCACGGATCTGAGAAGATTGATGAAGATCTATCCCGAAGGACTCTATTTTTGAACTAAAGGAGAGTAATCTAAAAGCACATCTACCGTCTGAAGCAAGAAAAGATAAAATTAAGAATTAGAGTTATATTAGGAATCTTTATTTTTAGTAGTTTCTTTTATTAGAATTAGAAGACTTTGTAAATCGACTCCTCATGATCTATAAATAAGAGAGCTTGGTGTAAGAATAAGCATCGAAGAATTTCAGCATCAATTGACGCCTGAAGTTGGATTTCTTTCGATCAAAGTAGTGTAAAATAATTAGAGTAGATTAGATATCAGAGGCTTCTCAAGAGAAATTGACGACTGTAATTGGGTACTGAAGATTAGTGTAGATATCCTAGTTTTTCAGAAGCAATTGATGACTGCGGCTGAGGGGTGAAAGATATATTTATTTGCTTTCTAGATTAGATTTTATTTTCTTTTATTTACAGCTTTGTAAACATCTTCAAGTTTTAATTTGAATTGATGACTCAAGTTAGAATTTATAGATTAGTGTCACGATTTTAACTTTTCCATCTTCAATTTTCTAAGGTTTGATTGATGCCCAGATTTTAGAAAGTTGTTCATTAGATTAAATCTGTATTGATAGGATCTTAGACTTGATTGACGACCAATGTTAAGAAACTAGAGATATAGTATAACGATACTGTTTAAATTCATAGATATCTGATAGTTGAAGATTGGGATTGACGACCTCAATCATAAGGAGGATTTAGATTTATTTTATACATTTTAAATTAATAAACCATTCTTCTATTCATATTTCTCCAGTATATTAGATCTTAAAGATAAATATAAGTTTTTAAGATAAGGATTTAAGTAGAAGATATCAATAAAAATTTATTAGATAAATAAACTTCCTCTTGGGAACGATCCTATGCTAGTACTATAATATCCATTGTGCGCTTGTAATAGATTAAGACTTGAATATAATATAATAATAATATATATCATAAGCAACGATCAACGTCTACCGGCTCAACGTATTTAGCACCAATTGGATTAAACGAACTAACGTCCACTCCGTCAAGATAGTCACCTACAGATGTTAGCTTATCATGGGATGAATTTACTTAGTCACGTAAACTCAGTAGATACATCACTAATCCACCCCATTCTACTCAGGCGCATTGTGGATGCATCAAGTGAGTGATAAATATAATATCTCAAGAAATCATAAGAGAATAACTAAAATTAAGTGCATATCGTAAACTCATATCTTAATTATTAATACAGGACCATGATTTAGACACTCATATCCTAACATACCTTACCATATCTCATATTATATTATATCATATCTTTTTTTATTATTCTCGCACATACGTCTATACATCGCATGAGCGTAACTAACATACATATAAATTCCTAAATGGCATGTGTCAGTGTCGCTGCTCAAGCTACCATATGAGGGTCACCAAGTATCATACCATCATATCATAATGCCCTCTATATCATATTATATTATATCATACACCCCATCTAGTCACAGGGGCGGTCGGAAACTCAGAACTCATAATGTCTCCCAAAGACCCGTCTTGACTGAAAGACGTTGTTGCCCTTATGGTGGCTACGCAAGGAACGACAAGTGCAGAGACTTAAGTTCTTAATATTTTGCTGGCCTATATAGCAGTGTCTTATTATCGTACTCATAACTTATCTTATCTTATCATAATTATAACATAACATACTTCTAAGACCTAAATCCACAAAAAATATGGTGTGGTAAGTTTCATAAACCACGCTTTCTAAGGGACGAATTTTGTAATAATCTGAAAGTACTTTGTTTGACAACCCATACTATCATAGACGTACTGTATCTATACATAGATGCCTATATTCTGAGTTTCACATGACCGTGAAAAAAATTCCACTATGACTATGGCCTAAAGGTCTAAACCTCGTATCTTAACTCATATCTTATCCTATAATATTAGAACTCGGGGTGATTGGGTCACCATATATGCCACCGTATATGAGATTACACTAAATTTGCACTTACCGTACTTGTCATAATGTCCCATACCACCATGAGTTGTAGGGCATGTGAATACAATACATTCCACCTTCAATATCATCTCGATGAATTACCATGTCGAGCGTAGGCATGATCTCATACTGTGACAACCCAAATTTTGTCACTCCGAAATTCGTGCCATCAGCACGACCCTCGAGGTCATGCACCTTAAATCTATGCGGAACATCAAGTAACAAGTAAAAGCCAACAATTTAAAATACCAAAGCTTTAAACTAACTAAGTCTCCGTATTTCAACAAAGTCTAGCAACCAACAGACAGTTCCGGTCTCATGCCAATTCATGAGCAGAGGAACTGTCCCGAACCATTGATGACAATCATATCACCCTCGATGGTTCGTCAAAAGGAACGTATAGTATTTAATTACATTTAAAAGAAAGGACTTGACATGCCAAGCCACGAGTGCTCTCTACTCACCACTCAAAACGTAAAGAACTTCTAAAAGAATTCCTCAGGAGGAGGTTCTAACTCTTCTCCGGCCACGTAATCTGAACCTTTTGGATCAACATCTCTCGAAGCCTGTGTTGCCGCGAGTGTTAGACCTGCGACGTATAGTCTAAGAGGGTGAGCTACATCCTAGCTCAGTAGAGAAACGTAAAGAACATATAGATTAATTCTGACATATATGTTGTGCAGTAAAAGAAAAAAAATACAGTTGATCTGATGTTACTATCTGGAAGGACAATCGAAATAACTGAAGAAAAAGATGAATACAACTACTTACCTTGCATGGTTTTGTTCTTTCCAGCCTTACTCATTTTATTGTGAATTCGGCCTAATAACTTAACTCTTTAACTTAAATAGTCCCCGAGCAATATAGCATCGAGCCCCGATGGAATACCCACCATCGTCGTCTAACTAGACAGTTATCAATTTTGTATTCCCTGGGAATACTGCCCAAGCCCTTTCTCATAGGTGGCGGGGTCTACTCTTAAATCTACATCCCTGGGATGTGCTACTGTATACGGATTAACCGCCGTACCGGTCACGGATATCCTGTCGAGTCAGTCGTGGGTATCCCGCCACGTCGGTGGGGTATTCTAAACAAACCTTAAATAACAAAAAATATCAAGTGTGCTTTACATATAGTTATTCACCATGATTGTGCTAATTTTTAACATATTAGGCCTTATCACCTTACTTTCCTTTCCCCACTGGTTCTCATCTGCACCCCTGGGATGCTACTGATATATCGTATCATATAGGTATTCATCTTGTAGTTCTTGCGTCCCCTTGGGACCTCTAGCTTCATTTTCTAAAGTCTATACACGCACGCTCCATTTATGTGACATGATGAGATACCTAGTTTAGCAATTAGATCTGTACTACACATATGCGAAATTGAACAATGTACATGTTTCGATAAGGTTCCCTACCTCAAGGCAAAACCCAGTGGTCCTCTCTTGTAGTGATGACACGTACTGCTCTCACTTCAACCTACATTTCATGTGAAAGGACATGCCTTAGAATGGTCACCAGTGGTCACTAGCACTCCTGGAGTGCATAGTTCACATGAGGTATATTTGTATACATAAAAGAAATTTAATTTAGTTTTTGGTACCTCGCTCGAGCGGTTGCTTAGCCTCGCTCGAGCGACCTCTTAACCTCGCTCGAGCGGTTGCTAAGCCTCGCTCGAGCGGCCTCTTATCCTCGCTCGAGCGGTTAAAGCAAGGTGTCTGAAGCCTAAAGTGATACCTCGCTCGAGCGATCCCAGAACGTACATATTCTCAGGTATATATATTCTATCCTCGCTCGAGCGAGACGTTTTGATCGCTCGAGCGAGGAGCGGAAACCTTCACTCCGTGATTCTTCAAGAAATCTATCCTATTTCCTTAAATCTTAAATATAATTAATCGGCCATTGCCCAATACATTGGAGGTTATCATTAAAACATACCTAAGCACTTATCAAGCATTATCTCTTACCTAAATCGGCGGATCTCGTAATCGGTTCGATCTAACGTTCGAATCCCTGTTACTTCAAAGAGATCTCTACGTTTCTGGTCTGACCTTCTCTGCAGGTCTTCCACCGGTTTACACTCCAACAAGGCCTTAGCCTTTCTTCTCTACAAGACTCTCCTTTCTCTCTCTCTATTTTCCTCCTCTCTATTTAGGTTAAACTTATATTACGTAGGGGAGAGACTTCTCTCCACTTTCACTTATATAGTGAAGGGAAGGGAAAAATAATATGTTACACACATATACACACCGTGTGTATATGTTGACCCAGGTTTCCTTGTGAACCACACATACACGTGCGTGGCATATGGCTTGTACGGTTCCGAAAATCTGGGGTTGTTACATTCACCCCACCTTATAAGATTTTCGTCCTCGAAAATTGATCATGACCTAAGGTAATGTTACTACATATTTTACGGCTGTGTCCTATATTACTCATTTATTAGTTAGTCGTATGGTCCAGTGACCTGAAAAGATCTATTTAAAGATTACAAGTGTTTGTACCAAACAATAATACAATCACCTGAAACGGCCGAAAGAGTTTAGAACCTGAACCTGATAAATGATCATTATTAGAATTGAAAAGATGTTCATACCACATCACGCATGAAAACTTTTGTCATGTTCTACAGTTATTTTATCAGACTCATCTAATCAAAACATATATATATATATAACAAATATTTAGTGCCCACTAAATTATAATTTGTGACAATCATGTCACAGCAGTATCAACTATTCACCATACCAACAAAAATTTTAGCTTCTCAATATTTAAAAAAAAGAAAAATATATCTATAGCGACCTAGTCGTCACCCTCCTCGTATTCATCGTCGTCATCGCCTGTGTCCCATTCCTCATCTCTCCGCATCGTCTCCCTCACCATCACCAACGGTCTCTCCGGCGTGGGTGGCACCCTCTGTTGTGGTCCTAGCAGCCTGGCCCGAACTAGATGTCCCAAAAATGGCATCTCTCATCGCTGCAACCCTTGCCGATGCTTATGGATATGCGACCCATGAGGTCAATGAGAAGCGCCTCCTGGAACCGCTGATGTAGTCGGGTCTCCCGTACCTGTTGGAGAATCTCCCCTAACATACTGGTGTCGGTGGTATGCAGATTTGGTGGAGGCACAGTGGAGGGAGTAGCTAATCCTGTTGATGGTGGCTGTGGTGCCTGCCTTGCAGCCTGACGATCTCTTTTCTTGTTTACACTGTTTTGAAGCTCCTTTAGGTTTCGGCTGAGGTCTTGGGCTATGTAGGGTACAACGTTATCGGTAAGCGATAACTCGTTGGTGTTGATCTTGAATCCATCCTTCCCATTACGCGCATCGAGGAGTCGGGATATAAGACGTGCGTATGGGAGACGGTTGATCGGCGAAGGGATAACGCCCCTAACATTTCTTTTATAGGCATGCACCATGCCTTTAATGATGACCATTGGGGCGCTAAACCACCTATTGTGGAAGGCGGAGTGCAAGGCTCGTAAAAAGGTGTCACGACGCTCTTGGTCATGACCGGTAGGGTGTAAATTTTTCTTGAAAATGATGTCTAAAAACCACATGTGTGGCGGTAACTGGGATCGGGTGATGGATTGGCCCGATGCAGACGCGCCGCCAGTAATATCATCAATGATCGTCGGGAATCCGACATTCCCAACAAGTGGAGGTTGAGTGTTTGGGCTCGGGGTGTAGGTGAGAGGGCAGTTCATGACGGCGGATACATCGCCGCCTCCAAAAGACAGATCCTTCCCGTCAATTATGACGAGGATGGTGTCTTCATTTACATTGGTTTTGAGGGTCTAATAAAATAATCGGACTAATCTTGGATAGTACCGAGGCCTAAATGGTGTACGTAAGGGTCGAAGTTGGTGGTTTGTCAGGAAATTTGATGTCCATTTCGTGGATGTCGGATCAATAAAGCACGAGGGATGAATTTCCCACTCGAGTTCCATTTCTTTCGTGCCCAACCTATCATCTAGTTGGATCGGGATGGGTGCCGGTGGTGATGGTGGTTGTTGTTGTGGTGCCTTGTTTCACGATGATGGCGATTGGGTCGCCATTCGCTTCCTCGGTTGGGGATTAGGGCTTGAAGAAGCCATTAGAGTTAGAGTTTTAAAAAAAAAATGTAAAGGAGTGTGGAGAAGGTAGATTTTACCTAGGAAAATGGTTTGGACGGTTCGGATTTTTCGAATTCGGCTAGAATCGGACGGAAAATGCTTGAAAGTGAAAACCCTAGACCCTCGCTCGGCACCAAACTCCTCACGTGAAGAAGAAATGGGTGTTTAGCAATCTGTCCACTATATATAGTCTGTCCTCGCTCCAGCGGTCGTTAGTTATCGCTCGAGCGATCACAGAACGGTAACTGGCATAATAATTTGGCCTCGCTCGAGCGGCTTGGAAACCTCGCTCGAGCGACTAATACACCTTGCTCGAGCGGTCACTATTCATCGCTCGAGCGAGCCCAAAACACGTCACGTTTGTTATTTTATGTAGCTCGCGCTTGAGCGAGTGTGAAGTCTCGCTCAAGCGAGCCCATCACATGATTCAGTCATCCATAAGCTCGTATCTTGTCTTCCTCCGTTCTTGCGTTTGGGAACATTGTGATCCAAATCACCCCCTAACATCACTTAAGGACACGACGATCGGAAACACATGAGGAGTCCATCGTAACAAACAGTTTAAGCTAGAAAAATGTAGAAAATTATACTTGAAATCAAAGTGTTATGTGACGTCACTATTTACAACCAATTCTTATTGACCCTCTCAAACAACTTGGGGTATTGTTCTTTGACATCAGCCTCCCGTTCCCATGTTGCTTTTTCGGTCGGATGATTCTTCCATCGAACAAGTACTAAGGGAATGATTTTGGTGCGTAGTACTTGCTCCTTTCTATCCAGTACCTCTGTCGGCTCTTCTATCATGCTCATGTCTTCACACATCTCTAGTGATTGACCTTCCAAAATGTGGGAAGGGTCATTCACATACTTCCTGAGCATAGAAACGTGGAAAACGTTATGTACTCAATCGAACACCGGAGGTAAGCCAATGCGATATGCAACTTCGTAACTTCATTAAAACTTTGAATGGTCCAAGATATCGTGGACTCAATTTCCCCCTCTTTCCAAATCTCATCACGCCCTTCATAGGTGACACCTTGACAAACACATGTTCACCCACCTTATAATCGTCACTGGTCCGCTTGATATCAGCGTAGCTTTTCTATCTGCTTTGAGCCGACTTAAGTTTCTCCCTAATGATTCGGACGACTGTGGCATTTTCTTTCAGCAACTCGGGCCCTAAAACAAATTTTTCACTAGTTTCCTCCCAATTGATGGGCAATTTACACCGCCTTCCGTATAATGCTTCATATGGTGCCATTCCGATGCTTGTCTGGAAACTGTTATTATATGCAAATTCGATTAACGGTAAATATTGATCCCACGATTCTTGCATTTCCAACATACAAGCTCTGAGCATGTCTTCTATTACTTGATTTACCCATTCTGTTTGTCCATCTAATTGCGGATGGAAAGCTGAACTGAAATCTAATCGTGTCCCCATCCCTTCCTGAAACTTCTTCTAGAATTTTGATGTATATAACGGATCTCGATCGGAGACAATGCTACTTGGGATTCCGTGTAGGCATACTATTTCCTTCATATAGAGTTCCGCTAGCTTTCCTGCTGTATACATCGTGTTGTAAGGTAGGAAGTGTGCTGACTTGGTCAGTCGATTCACGATTACCTAGATGGCATTATATCTCTTTGCCGTACGCGATAGTCCAACGATGAAATCCATAGATATTGATTCCCATTTCCATTCTGGTATTAGTAGAGGTTGCAACAATCCTGCAGGGTGTCAATGATCAATCTTCACTTGTTGACACGTCAAACATCGTGAAACGTATTCTGCTACATCTTGTTTTAAACCTCTCCACCAGTAATTCCTTTTCAGATCTTGGTACATGTTCGTGCTGCCTGGGTGTATCGCATAACTTGATTTGTGCGACTCGTCAAGGATAGTTCGCTTTAGCCCAACATTGTCCGGAATACAGAGTCGACCCTTGAACAACAAGGAACCATCCTCCTTGATTGAGAAATCTGATCTGATGCCCTCAGTTACATCTTGACGACTCTTCATTAACGCTGGGTCCCTCATCTGTAGCTCATGGATATGCTCGAATATTACTGGTCTCACTGATATGTTAGCCAACAAGGCCCCTGTAGCGCGTGGCTCAATATTTGCATCATACATCGAAAGATCTTCAAACAACTTTCATCTACGCATACCCAAAACCAAACTGGCCAACAGAGCTGGACCCTTCCGACTTAGGGCATCGGCTACTACGTTAGCCTTACCTGGATGATACTGTATGAAACAGTCATAGTCCTTAAGAAACTCCATCCATCTGCGTTGTCTCATATTTAGTTCCTTCTGTGTGAACAAGTATCTGAGGCTTTTATGATCGGTGAAAATCTCGAAGGTCTCACCGTATAAATAGTGTCGCCAAATGTTCAACGCAAATATGACTACTGCTAGCTCTAGGTCATGTGTCGGATAGTTCTTCTCATGTTCTTTCAACTGTCTCGACCCGTAAGCTATCACCTTCTTGTGTTGGTTGAGCACGCAACCCAAACCATTATACGAAGCATCACTGTACACTGTGAATCCCCCATTGCCTAAAGGAATCGCTAATACTGGAGCTGAAGTGAGTCTCGTTTTGAGTTCTTGAAAACTCTTCTCGCACGCCTCACTCCATTCGAATCTCGCATCCTTCCTTGTAAGTCTTGTGAGAGGTCCCGATATTTTTGAAAACCCCTCAACAAAACGTCGATAGTAACCTGCCAGTCCAAGGAAACTACGGATATCGATTACTGTCTTAGGCTGTTCCCAATTCACTACTGCTTCGATTTTGGACGGGTCCACCGTGACACCATGCTTGGAGACGACATGTCCCAAAAAGCTAACCTCTTCTAACCAAAATTTGCATTTGCTGAGTTTGGCGTAAAGTTGGTGTTCACGCAAAGTTTGTAGAGTGAGTCTTAGATGCTTCTCATGCTCCTCTTCTGACTTGGAATATATCAGAATGTCATCGACAAACACTACGACGCAAGAATCCAGATGTGGTTTAAACACCCGGTTCATTAAGTCCATAAACGACGCCGGTGCATTTGTCAACCCAAACGGCATCACTAAAAATTCATAGTGTCCATACCGTGTTCTGAATGCAGTTTTCTGAATATCTTCGACCTTAACTCTCAACTGATGGTATCCTGACCTGAGGTTGATCTTAGAGAAATACCTTGCTCCTTGCAGTTGATCGAATAAATCATCAATTCTCGGCAACGGGTATCGGTTCTTCACAGTTAGTTTGTTTAACTATCGATAGTCAATGCATAAATGCATTGACCCATCTTTCTTCTTTACAAATAAGACAGGTGCTCCCCAAGGAGACACACTCGGTCTCACAAACCCTTTATCCATGAGTTCTTGTAACTGTTCCTTCAATTCCTTCAACTCAGTAGGAGCCATTCGATATGGTGCCTTTGAGATAGGTTCCGTTCCTGGCGCTAAGTCGATAGCAAATTCCACTTCCCTCTCTGGAGGTAACCCTGGCAATTCGTCTGGGAACACATCTTCAAACTCTCGCACCACTGCGATTTCCGAAATGACATTCTTCTCTTATCCGTCTTCAAGAATGCCAAGTAACCGCCGCAGCCTTTTCTGATCATTTTCTCGGCCCTTACTGCTGAGATCAGTGGCATAGATGACGACCTGACTCCTTGAAACCGAAATGATCTTCTTGTGTTGGGTCTGAAAATGACGACCTTGTTCTTGCAGTCGACTGTTGCACTGTGTTGCACCAACCAGTCCATGTCAAGGATCACATCAAACCCCTGCATGTCCAGCAGTATCAATTTTGCTTCAAATTCATGCACCCCTAGGTCTCGAACTGCTACAATGACAGATTTGCAAGCTAACTCCGTGTCTATTAATTCTCCAGTCGAAATAGACACAGATAGGATGAAGTCCAACACCTCTGGAACAATCTTCATCCTCTTGGCAAAACGTGGAGTGACGAATGAGTGGGTAGACCCTGGGTCTATCAACACTCTAGCGTCATATCCAACGAAGCATCCTTTCTCATACACAGTTAAAGTACCTATAGTATACATGCATACATACAATAAATTACACATCCATTCACACCCCTAGTTCATGTATAAATTTAGTGTTTAGCAAAAGAAACTACACTATTTCTATTGAATGCACCTTCTCTATCTAAAGAAATGAAATTTCTTAAATTTAAAAAGATTCTCACCTTGGATGACGTCATGCACGTTCCACCTTCTGACGGTGCATAAACTCTCCCTTACGTTTTCCTTGCTTAAATTGCTTAAATTGAGTCTTGTTTGCCTTAGGACAGTCCTTAATCATGTGGCCCATCTTGCCACATTTAAAACAACCTCGCATCCCTTGTCTGCAATCAGCCGTTTTGTGGGACTTTCCACACTTGGCACAAGAATCCCTTGGTGTTGAAGATGCAGCTCGTGAGAAGCCTTGTGTTATCGTAGCTCCAGTAAAGATGGCAGGACTCTCATATCTCATCGGTCTCCCTGATGCCAAAAATGAAAACCTTTGATATGTGCTCTGTTGTGTCGGTCTCCCATATCCTGCTTGAAACGGTTATCTCTGATTTTGTACTACGAACCTCAGCTTTTTATTTATTGGCTTGTAGTTCCCAGTTCTGTTCTGATCCATGTTTGTTCTTCCCTGTTGTTCCCTTTGACGGTAGCGGTTGTTCTCTTCTTCCACCACTAGCGCCTTACTCATAACCTCTCCGTAGGTTCTTAGCTGAAATGGAGCAACTCCTCCTCGAATATCTGACCTCAAACCCTGTTGAAACCTCTTTGTTTTCATTGCTTCTGTAACCACGTAGTCGGAAGCGAAACGAGCAAGTCTCATGAACTCCACTCCGTACTCCCTTTCATCGCCATATTTCTCTCTGGAGTAGTAAAAGCTGTACTTCCATCGATTTCTCACCACTTGAAATCTCGCTTATTGAATTCTTCCACGAATTCATTCCGTCCATGGTACATTTGGGGTTTCACAGCCCTAGTCCGCGAAACAGATTTCTACCAAGGTCCAGCCTCCCCATCTAACATGTCTGGCTTAGACGCTCTCATCTTCCGTGCAAGTGAGTACATTGAAAAGCTTTTCCATCTCACTTAGCCAATTTTAGCGACCATAGTCCGCTTGCCAAAAGTTAGGAGGTCTCATCCTCCGAATTCCGTAAATCTTTGTCTTTGGGGGTTGGCACTCTGAGATGTAGGTGGTCGATGCCGACACGATTTTGAGCCGCCATTAAGGATTCCATAGTGTGCATCATCCTCGGCGCTCCTCTCTCTCTTCATTTCTCTCCACGATCCTATCTTGTTCTCTCTCGATCTTGACCACAGCGGTCTTGATCGTGATTTTCGGCCTGGTCTTTGTTCCCTTGACTACTACTCTTGGGAATTTCTCTTTCTCCCAACGGTACTCTGTTCGTTGGTGAGATGAACTCACCTCTACTGCATAAATTCCTATCGTGACCACCCCTTGGTCGACCTCTCCTTCCCGAAGACATCACAATCTGCATAAGAAATTAACTTTCATCAGCAGAAGTCCCTATGCTCTGACAAAAGAATGATTGTCAGAATTTCTAGAAGAAACTGCTCTTATACCAACTGTGACAGCCCAAATTTTGTCACTCCAAAATCCGTGCCATCAGCACGACCCTCGAGGTCATGCACCTTAAATCTATGCGGAACATCAAGTAACAAATAAAAGCCAACAATTTAAAATACCAAAGCTTTAAACTAACTAAGTCTCTGTGTTTCAACAAAGTCTAGCAACCAACAGACAGTTCCGGTCTCATGCCAATTCATGAGCAGAGGAACTGTCCCGAACCATTGATGACAATCATATCACCCTCGATGGTTCGTCAAAAGGAAAGTATAGTATTTAATTACATTTAAAAGAAAGGACTTGACATGCCAAGCCACGAGTGCTCTCTACTCACCACTCAAAACGTAAAGAACTTCTAAAAGAATTCCTCAGGAGGAGGTTCTAACTCTTCTCCGGCCACGTAATCCGAACCTTTTGGATCAACGTCTCTCGAAGCCTGTGTTGCCGCGAGTGTTGGACCTGCGACGTATAGTCTAAGGGGGTGAGCGACATCCTAGCTCAGTAGAGAAACGTAAAGAACATATAGATTAATTCTGACATATATGTTGTGCAGTAAAAGAAAAAAAATATAGTTTATCTGATGTTACTATCTGGAAGGACAATCGAAATAACTGAAGAAAAAGATGAATACAACTACTTACCTTGCTTGGTTTTGTTCTTTCCCACCTTACTCGTTTTATTGTGAATTCGGCCTAATAACTTAACTCTTTAACTTAAATAGTCCCCGAGCAATATAGCATCGAGCCCCGATGGAATACCCACCATCGTCGTCTAACTAGACAATTATCAATTTTGTATTCCCTGGGAATACTGCCCAAGCCCCTTTCTCATAGGTGGCAGGGTCTACTCTTAAATCTACATCCCTGGGATGTGCTACTGTATACGGATTAACCGCCGTACCGGTCACGGATATCCTGCCGAGTCAGTCGTGGATATCCCGCCACGTCGGTGGGGTATTCTAAACAAACCTTAAATAACAAAAAATATTAAGTGTGCTTTACATATAGTTATTCACCGTGATTGTGCTAATTTTTAATATATTAGGCCTTATCACCTTACTTTCCTTTCCCCACTGGTTCTCATCTGCACCCCTGGGATGCTACTGATATATCGTATCATATAGGTATTCATCTTGTAGTTATTGCGTCCCCTTGGGACCTCTAGCTTCATTTTCTGAAGTCTACACACGCACGCTCTATTTATGTGACATGATGAGATACTTAGTTTAGCAATTAGATCTGTACTACACATATGCGAAATTGAACAATGTACATGTTTCGATAAGGTTCCCTACCTCAAGGCAAAACCCAGTGGTCCTCTCTCGTAGTGATGACACGTACTGCTCTCACTTTAATCTACATTTCATGCGAAAGGACATGCCTTAGAATGGTCACCAATGGCCACTAGCACTCCTGGAGTGCATAGTTCACATGAGGTATATTTGTATACATAAAAGAAATTTAATTTAGTTTTTGGTACCTCGCTTGAGCGGTTGCTTAGCCTCGCTCGAGCGACCTCTTAACCTCGCTCGAGCGGTTGCCAAGCCTCGCTCAAGCAGCCTCTTATCCTCGCTCGAGCGGCCTCTTATCCTCGCTCGAGCGGTTAAAGCGAGGTGTCTGAAGCCTAAAGTGATACCTCGCTTGAGCGAGCTTATTCCTTCAATATGGGTCTCGCTTGAGCGAGCCCAGAACGTACATATTCTCAGGTATATATATTCTATCCTCGCTCGAGCGAGACGTTTTGATCGCTCGAGCGAGGAGCGGAAACCTTCACTCCGTGATTCTTCAAGAATTCTATCCTATTTCCTTAAATCTTAAATATAATTAATCAGCAATTGCCCAATACATTGCAGGTTATCATTAAAACATACCTAAGCACTTATCAAGCATTATCTCTTACCTAAATCGGCGGATCTCGTAATCGGTTCGATCTAACGTTCGAATCCCTGTTACTTCGAAGAGATCTCTACGTTTCTGGTCCGACCTTCTCTCCAGGTCTTCCACCGGTTTACACTCCAACAAGGCCTTATCCTTTCTTCTCTACAAGACTCTCCTTTCTCTCTCTCTATTTTCCTCCTCTCTATTTAGGTTAAAATTATGTTACGTGGGGGAGAGACTTCTCTCCACTTTCACTTATATAGTGAAGGGAAGGGAAAAATAATATGTTACACACATATACACACCGTGTGTATATGTTGACCCAGGTTTCCTTGTGAACCACACATACACGTGCATGGCATATGGCTTGTACGGTTCTGAAAATCTGGGGTTGTCACCCACACACTCACGTCATATGACCTAACATGTCCTTAACCCGTAACCCAAGTTTAAGATGGAAATATATAATTATCAAGAGTACAAAAGTTTACATCAGGATTATTATTATATTTATATATTTATTTATTTACACAACACATCAATAAATATATAGTAGGGGAGCAATTAGTGTGTTTTCGATAACTTGAAGGTCAGAATTTGATTTTTACGAGATATCAAATTTCTAACACTCTGTGTTATCAAAGTAGTCGTGTTGAAGTGATAAGAGTGATATTTATATATGTAATATATATATATATATATAATTAAATGCTCAATTAAAATATTATTATTTTAAAAATTAAGTGAATCACAACCATCAATCATAAAATGTAAGTGATTAATGAGCACTAAGTTTTGGTAGGGCACAAAATGAATTATAGTATAAATCAGGTAGTCAATTCAGACGAAAATCGATTAATTGGTTGAAATATTCTATAATATAATACCAACAAATTCGGAATAAGAATAATGTCATGTCTGTATTTTAAGAGTAATTTATATGATTAAAATAAGAAGACACTAAAGTACTGTGACTTATATAAGAGTATTATATAATAAAAGATACATAATACGTTATTAAATATAAGGTAGAAGAGTTTAGAACCCACACTTTATTTTTTTATTTTTTTTGAGATAAGAATCCACAGTTTAATACAATATTCTATAATAAAAGTCTTTACTTTAATAAAATATTATATAATATAAGCCTTTAGTTTAATATAATATTATATAACAGTAGCTTTCACCTTAATATAATATGATATAATATTAGCCTTTAAGATCGATTGAGGTGTCAGGCTTCATTTAATTATAAGACAGAACCCAAGTTCAGTCAGTAGGTCAAGCTCCAACATCAGATGGGTCACGGTCTAACATCAGATGGGTCAAGATCCAACATCAGATGGGTCGAGGTCCAACACCAGATATGTCACAGTCCAACATCAAATGGGTTAAGATCCAACATCAGATGGGTCAAGATTCAATATGAAATGGGTAATGGTCCACATTAAATAGGTCATAGTCCAACACCAGATGGATCACAGTCCAACATTGGATGGGTTAAGGCCCAATATCAGATGAGTCGCGGTTCAACATCAAATGGGTCACGGTCTGACATCAGATAGGTCACCATTCAGAATTAAGATCCATAGGATATTGGGAGTCTCTGTTGACTTAGGATTTGTGACTGAGTGGGGTTGCTTAGACATAGAGTCTGCTTATGCTTGGGCGAAAAATCAGGCTAAGATGATTACGTGTTTTGAGTTGAGTTAGGAGTTATGATAAAGTTGGTGATCATATATATGAATGGACACATGTTTTAGGTAGTTACAAACATAGTTTTATGTTGAATTAGGAATTCTAAAGCACCTCCAATCAGCTTCTCTCTCTTGCACTTTTCATTTATTTTTCTTGATAGAATTAATCACATCGGTTCTGATAAACATGGTAATAATGACAACACAGACAAAAAAAAAAATATGATCCTATACATTTCAATTTTGATGTAATACATAGAGGTTTATGTCAGATATTAGCCAACACCTAATGGATTCGATAGTCATAACAATATCTACTCAGTCATCTCTTGTGCGTGAAATAAGAGCAAAACAACATATAATAAAAGAACAAAATAGATAAAACACAATTCGAAGCAACCACATCTAGGGCTAACTACATTACTCAATTTAAAACAATCTTTTAAGGGCTATAAAATAAGATTTATTTTATTTAGCCCGTCGATATGCAATCGAACGTATCCTATGCGACTGAATCTGTGAATAACGAGATGGATTGGCCGGTACCCACCACTCGAAGCGTGATCGGAAGATTGATGGCGATTAAGGCAATAGAGATCGGCATCCACGCGATGGCTCGTCCATGATTTTGCCTTCTTCTTTCTCCTCGATCTTGATGGTAAAAAATAAATCACTGTGGTTCTTGTGAAAGAACACATAGTAATTTTAGGAGAAAATACTATGATATTTAGAGAGGAGATGGTGGAGAAGAAAGGTGGTGACGGCTAGGGTTCTCTTAAGAAGAAGAAAAAAAAGAGATAGCTAATACCGCCCACAATCCGAAACGCATCTAACACCACAAGATTAAGTGCACTAAAAATCTGGTCGTTACAAATAGAGATTTCGTTTTGTGCCAATTTATTGCCTCAAAGAATTTTACATCATTGTGTTTAAATCAAATGGCTTAGATGGTGTTCCACATTGCTTAGATCCTAAAAATAACAAAAGTCTTTCATTTTAATCATGGGCCACAATACAAATCTTGTGTGCAAGTATTAGCTCCATTCAATAAATCGCAAACTATTCAATATGTAATATCTTTTTTTATATTTCTCATAATTTTTATATTATTTTGATTTTTGATTTTTTCCCAAATTTTTTGGATTTCTAATTTTAACTGGTTTTTGTTTTTCTTCTCAAATTGTCACTGATTAGCAAATGGGTCACGATAGCTATCGATACCTTCTTTAATGGTCCATTTGTAGGCCCTTTATCACATGGTGAAGATGGTTCAATGACCTAATTTTTAGGTCGAATACCATCTAGATAAGGATATTTTACTTGACAGGGTCCCAAACTATCAGTTGTTTACCTAATGGTATCCCAATAATCAACAATGAGCCAGCAAGGTCGGAGGCCCTCAAAGTTTTTAGTTTTAAGGTGTTAAGAGATGTGCTAATCATATCTTAAAAAAAATTGACATGTGATTAACTTTAAATTGAGTGAAAAATGAGAAATTGACATGTGATTAACTTTAGATTAAGTGAAAAATAAGTTAGACGAAAATACCCTCAAGCAAGGTATCAAAAATCGCCCGATACCGATACGTATCAGTTTTTGGCCCACTACAAAAAATACTGGATACGCCGATGGCTGAAATTAATGTGCCGTCAGTGTAGGGGAAGATTTGGTCCAACCCCCAAGAGCTAACCCGACCACTCCACTTAGGCCCATGACCCATTCAATCGGGCCACTATATAAGTCTGTTTTTCCATCTCCCATCTCCCTTCTCCCGAACTCAAACCATCTCCCTTCTCCCTTCTCCCTTCTTGATCCCCTCATTCCCTCTCGCTCAAACCCCTCTTGCTCATATCTCTCTCTCGCTCAAACCCTAAATCCCTCTCTTTTTCACTTCTCCGCCAATGAGAGTAAGAAACCCTAGCTAGCTTTGTCGCCATTTGAAGCAGTCACTCGTGCCCGAAGAATCAGATTCAATTAACGCCAATCTTTCATTTCATCTACTTCCTTCGCCATCGAAGATCTTTGAAATTTTTGGAGTTAATCGCGCATTAAAAAGGTAGATCTTTGAAAAAAAAATTCACCAAATTCCAATCACAAAACTCTAACTCCTTTGATTTGATTTCAGCCTCGAAATCTCTTCCATTTAGATCTTCAATTAGAGCTAATCGGTGTACCCTGCCTTTTCAATCACAAGGTCAGTTTAACCAAATCTCAGAAGATCTGGCGATCTACTACTTAACCTCTTTGATTTGTTCAACTCGATGTTTTCCTTGCTATCAAATTTATTTTTCTCATTTTCTGCAACTATTTTATTATTATTGTTGCTTTTCCATCTTTATATATCCTCTTCCTCTTCCGGCAAAATCAAATCGTCCAATCAGAAAATTATTGTTTTAGAGGTCAGCTTTATCAAATTCTATATTTTTGCCTCAGATATTTCTGTTTTAATCTCTGAAGTTGTTCAGATTTTTGTTGCTTCTGTTCTTGTATTCAATCCTTTTCACATATTTTTTTTCTATGTTGTTTATGGCGCAAATTCAGATTTATTTATTTATTTGTTTTTAAATTTTTTATTTTGGAGCAAGGGATTTTAATTATTTTGACTTATCTTTTCTACCTATTAATTGAATTTTGATTTATATGGTTTAATGGTTATTAGTAATTTGATTTGCGAAGTTGTTTGATTATAAGTTATGTTTGAATTATTTATTAGAGGTTTAGATAGAGATTGGTGATTATTTTTATATGATAAAGTTTTGGTCATCTTAGTTTGAATCTTATTAATAGTTTCTTATGTTTTGGCAAGAAATATATAATGCATCTTATGTTCATGAGATTGAATTGGGTTTTAAGTCTGTAAGAAATTTCTATTATCCTTATAGAGTTGGTATAGTCGTATAGATATGGGATATAAGATATGGGCTAATTAGTTAATTAATTATTATTTTTATCAATAAAGGTAGTAATTTATTGATGGGAAAAGAAATTTATAAAATCTCAAGGCTAAGAGAGATTCTTAACCGCTAATATATAAACACAAATAGACGTAGTATGCCACTTAGCTTTCAATCAAGCTATCATAAATTAAAAATGGTAATAGTGAGTATGCACCCAATCGCACAGGTTGACCTGTGCAACTGGTCGCATTTTCACATGCCACATGGCATGTGAAACCCAAAATAACTCCCATTTTGCAGATCCATAACAGATTAGCAGTTATAATCTTTGTTTGTCGAAAATATATTTGTCACTGGCATAAATATTGGAATAACAGACCTGAAAAGAAGCATATAATGCAAGAAGAAAAGGGTGGTTCAGCAAGTCCAGAATCTCTCTTTTTTCGGCAGCTGCTTCTCATACCTATATCATAGGTATGTCTATTACTTAGTTTGTTGATCCTCCTTGTGATTGATAAAGTTGAATCATGGTGTTTGATTGTATTAGTATCATTAGTCTTTTTCACTTTCTCTTACTTTCTCTCACTATTCTCACGAGATCACCTCAAATAAGCAATCTCTATTTTCAAAGCTTCTTGTATAGACATTATGGATAAAAGCTGGATGCTGAAGCCTCGGTAAGCATTTTTTATTATGACTAATTAGTATTCCTAAATAATTAGTATTTTGATGAAGTGGTGAAAGTAGTGACTTTTTGAAATATGTTACTGTAATAGAAACACTGATGCATACTATGATGGGGCAAGAGAATTCATTAAATTTGCTGACTCTCGTGGAGCAGTTCATGATGGAAGGTTAAAATTCTCCTGCATCAAATGTTGCAACGTCTACTATCAACACGTGAAGACAACATATGATCATATCATATGGCACGGAATTGGGAAGAGTTACACTACGTGGTTTTTCCATGGGGCAAATAACACGTCATCGAGTTTTACATGAGATGAAACATTGGCTGATATAGTTGAAGAAGATGATGATACAACTGATGATATGAGGAGCATGTTACATGATTTGTGTGGGGTTCCGAGTGAAGAAGAAATTCATGATAGTCCGACGAGACAAGGCACAAAGAGTACGTTGGATGACAATGCAGCTAGATTCTTTAAATTAGCCGATGATGCAGAGTTGGCCCTCTACACGGGGTGTAAACATACAAAATTATCTTTTATCGTAAGACTATGGAGTATCAAGTGCCTTTGTGGATGGAGCAACAAATCCTTCTCAATGTTACTTGACTTGTTAAGAGAGGTGCTCCCTGAAGGATCAAAACTTCCAGATAATTTTACACAAAGCAAAAAGATAGTTACCGACTTGGGACTCAGTTACAATAAAATCGATGCTTGTCCGAATAATTGTATGTTGTACTATAAAGAATCGATTGACAAACAGAAATGCGACATTTTTGAAACTTCACGTTGGAAGATGCATGAGAACTACACTCTCGATGATACTAAAAAGATGACTCCCACAAAAATTTTACGCTATTTCTCATTGAAACCACGTCTTCAGAGATTATACATGTCATCTAAAATTGCTACTGATATGATATGGCATGACGTAGAGTGCGTTAAAGATGGTGTTTTAATGCATCCGATAGATTCTCAAGCCTGAAAGCATTTGGACCAACTTTATCCTACGTTTAAAGAAGATCCTCTAAATATTAGACTCGGGTTAGCAAGCAATGGATTCAACCCTTTCAGAACCATGAGTATCACCCATAGCACATGGCCCGTGGTATTATTTTCATACAACTTACCACCATGATTGTGTATGAAACAACCAAGAATTATCTTAACGACTATAATACCCGGTCTAAAAATTCCTGGAAATAATATTGACATCTATTTGAGGTCATTGATTAATGAGTTGAAGGATTTATGATTAGATGGGATGGAGACATATGATGTTTTGAAGAAGGAGATATTTGTTCTCTGTGCTGTGTTGCTTTGGACAATCAGTGATTTTCCTGGCTATGCCATGTCTTGTTGGAGTACTAAAGGAAAGAAAGCTTGTCCTTCATGCCATAAAGATACGTGTAGTCAAAGGTTGAGATATGGAAAGAAAGAATGTTATATGGGTCATCGTCGATTCCTACCGATGGATCACAAATTTTGAAGTCAAACAAAGACATTCAATGGGAAACCCGAGAATGAAATTTCTCCAAAACTGATGTCTGAAATAGAAGTCTTGAATGAGGTAAACAAATTTGAGCATAAGCCTATTCTTGGAGAAGAGCATAATTGGAGAAAGAAGAGCATATTCTTTGAGTTGCTTTATTGGGAGCACAATCTCTTAAGACACAATCTCGATGTGATATATATTGAAAAAAATATTTGTGATAATGTGCTCTTCACTCTTTTGGACATTGAAGAAAAAAGTAAGGATGTGATAAATGCGAGAAAAGACTTGGCTGAGATGGCATTGAGGAACGAGTTACATCCACAACAAATAGATTCAAAAAAATACAAATTACTAGTGTCAATTTATAATTTGGATAGACATGGAAAAGAACAGTTTTGCAGAGTCCTTAAAAATATGAAGATTTCAGATGGTTTCTCGTCTAATATCTCAAGTCGTGTCAATGTCAAAGAACGAAAGATATCTGGATTAAAAAGCCATGACTTACACACCATATTATAATATTTTTTGCCTATGTGTATTCGACATATCTTACCAAAGTATGTGGCGATGACTCAAATAGACTTGAGCACATTCTTTTGAGAATTCTGTTCGAAGTTTGTCGAACTGACGATTTGATCCGCCTTAAGAAGAAGATAGCACTAACCCTTTGCCATTTGGAGCGGATCTTCCCGCCTACTTTTTTTGTCATCATGGTGCACCTATCGATACACTTGGCATCTAATGCATTACTTGGTGGACCTGTGCACTATTGGTGGATGTATCCCATTCAGAGGTTTGTATTGATGCCTTGTCACTTTTCAATTAAACATGAGAGAATATTGATGTGTTTCAGTTCATAAGCTGTCGAAATCAGATACTTGTTCACTTTAAAGTCGTATGTTTGCAATAAGGCTCAACTTAAGGGGTCCATTACAGAAGCCTATTTGGCGGATGAATGTCTTACATTATGCTCTCGATACTTACACAATATTGAGTCAAGGCAAAACTGACCCAAAAAAAGTGATGAGGAAACATCAATGAGAAGCGCCAAAGTGTTTAATCTTACCGATTTGGAATGGACACAGGCTCATCATTATGTCCTCTATAATAATGTTAACGTCACAAGATATATAGAGTATAAAGCGTTAACAAAAATTCCTATTATGTAGAGTATAAAGCGTTAACAAAAATTCCTATGAATCCTTTTATGTAGGGATCATAAAAGAGTAATTCGACACAAGTTACATCAAAAACTCCCATGCCCGCATGATATAGAGAACGAACACGAAAGGCATTTCATCTATTGGATTAAGGATCGTATATGTAACTATATATTTCTAAATCCATCATCAATATAGCTTTTTTTTTCTCATGATTAATACTTTCTCTCCTATCTTTAATAGATACGAGATGAAACAAAAATTGGACATACGTTACCAAAAGAGCTTCAGCTGTTAGCTGAGGGACCTCATCATATTGTTGAAAGGCTAGAATGCTATCCTATTAATGGATACAATTTCTGAACAGTTGCAAGAGAATCAAAGACTAAAATGCAAAATAGTGGAGTCTATCTATCGGCAGTGACTACTAACTTTTCAAGTGCAAGGGATATCAATCTGATTATTGGCAATGCGAAATATTTTGACCGGTTGATCGACATAATTCAGCTAACATATTCTGATAAATTAAAGATTACAATGTTCAAATGCGAATGGGTAGATGTTAGCATACAAGGGAGGGGAATAAAGCAAAGGAGCCCATGAGTTGAGAATAGAAGATCGTGAACTGTTAATGAGTGACCAAAATTTAAATGATAGAGGAGATGTAAATGATGATTGTGATGATGACACTGAGTGGTTAGAACAGATGCAGAGGGAGAGATTGTTGTAGTGACAAGACTTCATAATGACGATGAACAATAGTGGCAACCCCTCAAAAGGGCTGCAACACCGTTGTCGAGTGGTAACTCAGTTATCCTTTCTTCTAACTCACTTATCCTTTCTTTACGCAATGTAGCTACCAATTGACATTACTCACGGAGATTGCAAGATTTGACATTCATTTTTTCTTCTAATTTTTCTTCCCTATTTTTATCTATTTATTTTCTCCTAAGGGGATGAGGCATGGTTGAGTGTGTCTGTGTTGATATCCTTCTCTCTTCTTCTACCAATTGTAGGGACACATGTTATTTGGAAAAAAATATAATTAAAACTCATGTTTATATCTTTTGGCAGCATACTTTCTATGTGTTTGGAGTATTAAACATAGAAACTCTCTAATGACCCACGATTCACCTCAAGTATAAAGCATATTTCATTGTAAGATTGCACCAGCATCAACATTTAACAATGCGCTATTTATGTTAGTCTTTTCATATTTCTATTGATAGATCTCTATAACCCAGAAATTTTTATGCCATCTTTTAGAAAATTTTAATTTAAGTTTTCATGATGGATCAATTCCATGCATGAAGTTAAGAATGCCATCTTCATAAGTGTTTAACCTGTTCTTTGTTATAAATTCCACTTCTTCATTCTTGTCTGTAGATATATGTCTTCCATGGTACCCTTTTGTATTCCCATCAAGAAATTTTTTCTCATAATTTGAATATAAATAAAAATCTTCCCATGAGTAAATTTGTAGCACAAATGCTTCATCTACATAAGCCACCCTCCCAAATGATATATTACTTAAGCATGAAGGGATTGAACCAGATAGATTGTTGTGGGAGAGATCCATTACACTTAGCTTGTTCAATTGGCAAATATTGAGTGGGATCGGACCTAAGAACTGATTAGCTTTCAACACAAGTACCCTCAGATATGATAACCCACCAATTCATTTAGGAATTCTACCTGAAAACTTGTTATACCCTGTATCTAATGTTACAAGGGAAGACATATTTGTTATAGATCCTGTGAACCCATTTCTTTGCAAATGCAAATATGAGTGTAGACAACATAGATAACTGGTCTCCCATCCAACCCGGAAGCCTTCCCAATACGTAATTATCGCTAATATCCAATACTTGCAGACCTCTACTATTGGACAGACCATATGGTATCTTCCCCGTAAACTTGTTGGCATCCACGTAGAGGTTCTCCAAATTTGATAAATTGGATCACGTCGAAAGTATTTGTCCATCCAATGTGTTGTTTGACAATTTCAAATGTTTTAATGAGATGCAACCCATGGACAAATGCTCTGGTACCTGTCCTAGGAGATAATTGTGAGACAAATATAAAGACTTCATTTTCTTCATGTCACCTAGCGAATAGTAGACATATCGTTAATATGAAAAAGGCCTTCATGTTGTAAGAGTATGGAGTATCTTAAACTTGTTGCAACTGCTTTAATTTACAGTTATACAAACTGCATAAATAGTGCAATGAGTTTCTCCTACAGTAAGTATTGTTTGATGCAGCACAAAATTTATGTCTTGATTAAATATGTTAGTTTTCTTCCCATTTTCATTAATTAATTACTCCTTTAATCTGGTTTTTCACAAAAAGTAAGGTCCGAAATCTGTCACCTTGGCACAAAATGAGGCATCCAAAAGTATGTTTTCTGGCTTGATATCACAATGTATGATGCAGGCTTTGGTATCTTCATGCAGATAAGCTAATCCTCGAGCGGTCCCGATTGCAATTTGGTATCTTGTTTGCCAATCTAAATTCACTAGTTCCATTTCTATCAATCTCATACGAAAAAATCCCCGGAGAAGGATCCTCTGAATTTCTCCAAGTGCCTGGACTTCTCTTGTGACTTTATCCACTACAAGATATTTCGGTTTCAAAAAAGAAAAAAACTACCGAACTGAAACCGATTCATTTCTGGTTTGATATTTTTAAGTTTGATTAAATTTGCACCTTTCTTTTCATAGTACTGGTTTATTTGGGAAATTTAATAAAATTGTGCAGGTTATAGTTATTCTTAAATTTTTTTGTTTGATGGGTTCTTGGATTTCATGAAGTAAATTTTTTGTTTGATCAGTAAAGGCAAAGTATACTATTAAAAGAAAAAGAGAAGAATATATAAAGGGGCACAATGAGAGGTTGCAGCCCGAAAAGGGAGAAACAAAGACACAAAACAAAAAACCTCAACCCCAACAGAAGAAACCCAAAGTCCCTACAGGAAAACCAGGAGGTCAGACTGAAATATTCAAAGGAGAAAGAGGCCCCTCTCAAACTGAGAGGAAAAACTTATAGTTGCAAGCTATCTGAAGCAACAATTGTCTCCCCTTCTAGCCAAGAAATACCATTTTTATCTAATCTAATCCATTCAGCCATTAGATCTCTACTCATCTTCATTATCATTCCCATGGGTCTATGGATTCTACTAAAGATTCTCTCATTTCTTTCTCACCAAATAGCCCAAAAAACTGCAAACAATCCCACCCCCAGGAAGAACCTTTCATGCCCTCAAGCTGAACCCTGTTCCAGCTAGCCATAAGCTGCTTATGATCATCCGGTTGCACCTGACATACATCAAACACTTGGAACAAGATTTCATACAGCCAATGAGTGAACCACACAGCAAGGTTTCACTTTTTTATGTCATCAATTAGAATTAGTAAATGTTATATGATAATTCACGGCTGATTTTTCATTTGACTATTTTTAAACATTTTTTTCTACAAATAAAATTTCTATTTTATTTATTTTTCTTGATTTGTTCAATTCTTTCATATCCAACTGAGATTATTTTTATATAAGCTTATTTGATGTAGTCTTGCTCATTTTCAAACAGCCAGGCATTGGATGGGTTGGAATATAACTCTAGCACAGTCAAAGGAGCAACCAATATTGGTCAAGATAATGAAACACTAGCCCTTATCCTCTAGCCCTTAAAAAACTTATCCAAAGGATTACCAAATTCTTGGAGGTAAGTGATGTTTTTCACTGTTCTTTCGTATTATTGTAGAACTGATAGGAGAAATGAGACTCACAAAGCTGACCCCAAATAGATGGACAAGGCGATGATGAACTCTGGAATGTAGAAGGGATTGTTAATTAATTTCTTGGCTGGGCTTTCTAACCTGAATTGGAATGATTGGAATGTTACTATACTCAATCAATTGTAAATGATTGTAACCTATTCATTACGAAATATGGTCCATCATCTAACCCATCAAGGTGAAAATGGGTGTGACGACCCGACTTTTCCAATCCCTCAGGTATAGGAAAGGCCGGTTCGCCAACCTATCGAATAAACTATAAGCCGGACAAACAGGGCACATATCAGAGTAAAGCGCAATAAATATCCATAGCTAAAATAATTGCGGAAGCAATTAAAAGTAAAGAACCACCGATGATGGCCGACCATCATCGAAACATGGCTCATAACAGAAATCAACGTCAAATATAAAACTATGGTATCCAACTAAAATGGGCCCACAAATTCAAGTCTAACTCTCACCACAAATAAGAAAATCAGTAAGTTCTATACTGGGAAAAACTCCTCAGGAGGAACCTCAAGCTCTTCCTCCCCTTCCTACACACTGAATAGCCACGTCAATACCTGAACCTGTGACGTATAGTCGGAGTGAGCTAACCAACAAAGCTCAGTAGAAGAAAGACATCTACGGCATTTTACTTTAACTAACATGGTTTCAAAACAAATATCGGAATATAGCTTGTCAAACATATAAGCAGATAATAAACTGAATTTAGGTGCGGAAATCATATGTAAGATTTATTTCTAAATGTGTGAAAACAGTTTCAAGAACAGATGCAGTGTTTCAGTGTCTTAGTTTCTCTAACTTCTATATGCAAAGTTCAGTAATTCATGACTTAATCCTCAACTTAAAATACCTCCCGAGTAAACTATATCTCGAGAGCAGGAATATAGCCGATGGGAACCCCTACCTACCATCGTCGTTCATGAACCCTTTTTCAGGATGCAACAAGCCCCTGCGTAATGAGGGAAACTTGTGCCAGGAAGTTGTTCAGGAATTTTTGAGGGGTCGTTCAAGTCAATCATAAAACAAATGCAGATACTAATATAATCAGATGGAAGTCTCTTATACATAGTTCGTTCTTGATTTGATCTGCGATTAGAGTTTCAGGGATTCGGTAGATTTAGATTTCTAGTCACTCGTATCTATTTCAATTTACAGATGGGATTTCAACGGCATATGCAAGTTCATAGATGTTAATTCAATATATCCATGCAAGTTAAAATAAAATCATAGAAGATGAGATTCTCCTACCTAAAACTCGGAGTTATGCGAAGTCAAGCAAGGTCCTATTGATGGCCTCTCGCCCTCAATCTACATCACAATATACGTTCATGCATTAAGATAAACTCTAATTACTAATAATATAGACCTATTTAAGCGTTTCCTCAAAAACAAGTCAAAACAGGCAAGTTGCGCCAATCCTAGAATTTGACTTAACATTCTCATATTTTTTTGACTATCAAGACGATTGATTCATGTGTTGGTCAAAACATGAAAGTTGTAGATTTTTATATTAGCTTTCCAACGCAAAACTAATCGTCTCAATCGGAGTTCGAGATAAAAAGTTATGACTAAAATACTAAGGAAATGCCGGAGTTCGGCGATACCACGCTCGAGCGATGATAATAGCTCGCTCGAGCGATTTGATCTAACATTCTCATTTTTTTTTTACCATCAAGACGATTGATTCATGAGTTAGTCAAAACATGAAAGTTGTAGATTTTTCTATTAGCTTTCCAACGCAAAAAGAATCGTCTTAATCGGAGTTCGGGATAAAACGTTATGACTAAGTTCATCATCCGTCATCTGAAGTCTACGAATGTTCTCATAGAGGGTCGAACGAATCACCAGCGTAGCCATTAATGCACCTGAACCTTTTACGTCAAATCTCATGCTACTTAGAGCCATATCTTCCAAAAGATGCCATCGTCGCACCCTTGTGGTGAGATGTGATAACTGAGCAGAGAACTTTCGACTTAACGCATCTGCCACTACGTTTGCTTTCCCGGGGTGGTACTGGATGGTACAATCATAATCTTTCAAGAACTCCATCCATCGACGCTGTCTCATATTCAACTCCTTTTGTGAGAAGAGATACTTGAGGCTCTTATGATCGGTAAATATATCGAAGGTCTCCCCATAAAGGTAATGCCTCCAGATCTTCAGAGCAAAAATCACTGCTGCCAACTCAAGATCATGCGTCGGGTAATTCTTCTCATGGTCTTTCAAATTTGTCTAGACCCATAAGCAATGACTCTCTCATTCACGGTTACACACTTTAAACCCCATATGATGCATCATCAGTATATTGCAAAGCCTCCCGCCTCGATGGTATAGCAAGTCATCGGCGCGATGAGTCAGTCGTGTCTTGAGTTCCTGAAAACTTTGCTCACACTGCTCTGTCCAATCAAATTTAGTATTCTTCTTCGTAAGTTGTGTAAGAGGACCTGATATCTTGGAGAAGCCCTCCACAAACCTTCTGTAGTATCCTGCCAAACCGAGGAAACTACGAACCTCTGTAACGGTCTTTGGTTGTCCCCAATTCATCACTGACTCAATCTTGGCTGGGTCAACTGTAATAATACCGTCTCAGAGATAACATGGCCTAGGAAACTGACCTGCTCAAGCCAAAACTCACACTTACTAAGTTTTGCATATAACTAATGGTCTCTAAGGGTTTGTAGAGCCACTCGCAGATGTTGCTCATGTTCTTCTCGCGTCTTTGAATAGATGAGGATGTCATCTACAAAACTACTAGACTTGTCCAAATGTGACTTGAATATCCGGTTCATCAAGTCCATAAATGACGCGCATTTGTCAACCCAAATGGCATGACCAAGAACTCGTAGTGCCCATATCGGGTTCTGAACGCTGTCTTCTGAATGTCTTCAGACTTAACTTTCAACTGATGGTAGCCTGACCTCAAGTCGATCTTCGAGAAGAACCTTGCTCCTTGTAATTGATCGAATGATCATCAATTCTTGGAAGTGGATAACGGTTAATTGTCAACTTATTTAGCCGAGGTAATCGATGCAAAGCCGTATTGAACCGCTCTTTCTTCTTTACAAATAGAATGGTGCTCCCGGGGTGACACACTCGGTCTAATAAAGCCCTTATCTAGCGCCTGGCCGCTTCTTCAACTCTTTCAATTCTGCAGGCGCCATTCGATACGGAGTTTTTGATACTGGTTCAGTACCCGGCACTAACTCAATCGCAAACTCAATCTCCCTGTCAGGTGGTAATCCAGGTAGATCTTCAGGAAAAACATCTGAATACTCGCAAGCAATCGTAATATCTGTAATATTTTTCTTCTCCTCCTTATGATCTTGCAAGTAGGCCAGATAACCATAACACCCGTTCCTCATCATACGGTCTGCTCGAATGGCAGAGATAAACGGTATCACACAAGATTTGACTCCGCAAAATCGAAAAGATTTTCTCTTCGGCGGGCGGAATGTTACAATCTTTCGAAGACAATCCACGCTCGCATGGTAAGTAGATAACCAATCCATCCCTAGTATCACGTCGACCATGCTCAAAATGATCAAATCACCACGCCTCGTGGTCTTCGATCATCACAATCAGCGATTGACACATGGTATCGGTGCTCACCGAGTTGCGTGAGGAATTGACGCCAAGATGAAATCAAGGGCCTTGGGAATGATTCCCAACTTCTCAAATGAACAATGGAGTAAAAAGAATGTGTAGACCTGTGGTCTATCAACACTGCCGCTTCGCTTTTGCTTACACCGCTCCCCCGATGCATAAAAATGGTACCTTAGTTTAGACAAGCGTTTCAATTAAAAGTTTCTATGCATGTGTATTCATCCATAACATATTAACAAAATTTATTAAATATCAAGCAATTATATATAACACATAAAATAAGACATCTCAACTTTTAATAATACCTTTTCGGCTTCTTGAGCCATCACGGCATAAGCTCGACCTTGAGCAAGAGGGTCGGGTCGATCTTTGAGTAGAAGCCAACTAGTTCTTCCCTTGTCCTCCGAGGACAATCTTAACCATGTGTCCGATCGCACCACACCGAAAACACGCCGTTGTTCCTCCTACAATCCTCGGTCTTGTGTGGTTTCCGCACCTTATAGGCACATAGTGACCAAACAAAAGATGGTGACGAGAGGATCCTGTCCCCATTGAAGCTCCACTAGCATTGCACTGTGATGATGCTGCCAATCTCTGATAAGGGGTCGGTCTAGAAGAAAATGTTGGTCTAGAAAATGCAGGTTGAGTAAGGTTCACTGGCGGCTTTGTAAACTTAGCCCTCTTATTTTCATAAGTACCTGACTGCCCTTGTACAACCCTGTCCTTGTTCGACTGACTGCTTCTCAAAAACCGCTTTTGAATTTCTTCCTCTGCTATGAGGGCCTTTGACAGTACTCCTCCATATGTTTCCATTTCCCACATAGCCGCGCTCTCCTGTATACTCGACCTAAGACCCAGCTAAAATTTTCTGGCCTTCATCATATCGGTGGCCACATGTTGAGGTGCAAACCTTGAAAGTCGCGTGAACTCATCTCCATACTCACGCACTGACATTGTCCCCTGCTTCAGCTCGATGAACTGAACTTCCATCTGATTCCTAACGATCTTGGGAAAGTACTGATCGTTGAACGCCTCGATAAACTCAGCCCATGTCCAAGGAGTATTGGGAAACTCCTGCTCCCGGTGTCTAGCCACGGACTTCCACCATGGTCCAGCCTGTCCATCCAGTTTGAAGGTTGCCCATCTAACCTTCTCGACATCGGTGCACTGAAGCACCTCGAAGATCTTTTCCATCTCATCCAACCAACCTTCATCTTCCATCGGGTCGGTCTGTCCAGAAAAATTTGGAGGTCTCATCCTCCTGAATTTGGCAAATCCTGATGATTGTTGTTGTTGTCCGAGAAATCACCTTCTGGGGCGATTGCAGATCACGAGCCATAGATGCGTCGAGAGCATTGTTGGTGGCCAGACTTTCCAACACTTGTTCCATTCTTTCACCCTGACCTCTATCAACTCCGGCTCCTATAGGGACTGCATTAGAACCGGATGCGAAGGCAACTCCCCTTGATGTACCGACACCTTCAGGAATGTCCTCTAAAGGCACCGTCCTACCGCTGCCTCTAAATCTTGGGCCATCGATCGTTATTGTGAACAACACAACATCACCAACATTGATTGTAAAGACAATTACAACAGTACTAGTGATTCGGACCTAACGACATGACTCGATGCGAATCGCGGGTCACGGTTAGTTCTCATGGGGTCCTTAGAGAATCTAAAACCATGTCTCGATACTAACTGTGATTTACCATCATCTTTTCCAATCCTATAGGAAAGGCGGTTCGCCAACCTATCGAATAAACGATAAGCGGACAAACAGGCACATATCGAGTAAAGCTTAATAAATATCCATAGCTAAAATAAATGCGGAAGCAATTAAAAGTAAGAACCACCGATGATGGCCGACCATCATCAAACATGGCTCATAATGTAAATCAACGTCAAATATAAAACTATGGTATCCAACTAAAATGGGCCCACAAATTCAAGTCTAACTCTCACCACAAATAAGAAAATCAAGAAGTTCTATATCGAAAAACTCCTCAGAGGAACCTCAAGCTCTTCCTCAGCACGTAGTCGATCGATCTCACATCGAATAGCCACGTCAATACGAACTCGTGACGTATAGTCGAGTGAGCTAACCAACAAAGCTCGAAGAGAAGAAAGACATCTACGACATTTTACTTTAACTAACATGGTTTCAAAACAAATATCGTATAGCTTGTCAAACATATAAGATAATAAATGAATTTAGGGAAATCATATGTAAGATTTATTTCTAAATGTGTGGCAGTTTCAAGAACGAATCGGTGTTTGATGTCTTAGTTTCTCTAACTTCTATATGCAAAGTTCGAATTCATGACTTAATCCTCAACTTAAAATACCTCCCGAGTAAACTATATCTCGAGAGCGTGAATATAGCCGATGGGAACCCTACCTACCATCGCTGCTCATGAACCCTTTTTCAGGATGCAACAAGCCCCTGCGTAATGAGGGAAACTTGTGCCAGGAAGTTGTTCATGAATTTTTGAGGGGTCGTTCAAGTTAATCATAAAACAAATGCAGATACTAATATAATCAGATGGAAGTCTCTTATACATAGTTCAGGTTCTTGATTTCAGATCTTCAGAGCTTAAGATTCAGTTTGTGATTCGTAGATTTAGATTTTTAGTCATTCATATCAATTTCAATTTACAGATGTGATTTCAATGGCATATGCAAGTTCAAAGATTTTAATTCAAAATATCCATGCGAATTAAAATAAAATACTGTAAAGATGAGATTCTCCTACCTAAAACTCGGAGTAATGCGAAGTCAAGCAAGGTCCTATTGATGGCCTCTCACCCTCAATCTACATCACAATATACGTTCATGCATTAAGATAAACTCTAATTACTAATAATATAGACCTATTTAAGCATTTCCTCAAAAACAAGTCAAAACAGGCAAGTTGCGCCAATCCTAGAATTTGACGTAACATTCTCATATTTTTTTGACTATCAAGACGATTGATTCATGTGTTGGTCAAAACATGAAAGTTGTAGATTTTTATATTAGCTTTCCAACGCAAAACTAATCGTCTCAATCGGAGTTCAAGATAAAACGTTATGACTAAAATACTAAGGCAATGCCGGAGTTCGGTGATACCTCGCTCGAGCGATGATAATAGCTCGCTCGAGCGATTTGATGTAATATTCTCATATTTTTTTGACCATCAAGACGATTGATTCATGAGTTAGTCAAAACATGAAAGTTGTAGATTTTTCTATTAGCTTTTCAACGCAAAAAGAATCGTCTTAATCGGAGTTTGGGATAAAACGTTATGACTAAAATACTAAGGCAATGTCGGAGTTCGGTGATACCTTGCTCGAGCGATGATAAAAACCGACGGGTTTCCTCAACGATTCGCGTCGCGATCGATCCCACGAGTTCACAGAGACAACTCCAACACGCCCCCAATGATCTCAACCTCTTCCAATAGCCAACTACGAATCCAAGGTTGATTCAAGTTCTTTCTAAGGTTTAAGTGTTTTCAATAAAGAGGGTTCTAGAGAAGGAGGTTTTCTAAACCGATCTCCTACGATGATTGAAGAAGAGAGAAGGAGTTTCACACGGTTGGATAACTATCCTCTCTTAACAAAACCTAGTATAATACGGGAATGCAATTCCTTCTTATAATAGGATTGCTCACAAAGTAAAACACACACACACATCTTATGTATTATACACTTCTAATTTTAAAACTCAAGTCCGGTGTTGAGCGGCTACACCGAGGTCGGTGCACAACTTTCGCACGAGGGTCCAAATGGGCTCTAAATTAAAATCTGTCCGCACAATCACATCTAGATAAAAATCCAAAACAAATGGTGACGTCGGTTGCCGAGCCGAATACACACACAGGGTCAGTCTAACTCGGGTTCAAAATACGGGTCTTTACAATGGGTTTGTGGTAAATATTCCATTCATTTATGATTTACAACTATGTTTCAAATGAAAATTGAACAAAAAAAATAAAATGCAAAGACATAATTTGCTTATATTCCATTCTTATATGCTGCAATTATTATAGTTGTGTTTAAGATTGCTTTGCCCTTGTCCTTATGCTATTTTAATCTAATTTTCTTTTTATGTTGCTTTCAAATATGGATCCGAATCAACCATCACAAAAATAAAAGTACGAGGGAAAACTTTATGTGCTGATTTGCATAGAAATATACCAAAGCACCGTCTCCCACTTGTTTTCAATGACCAGGGCTAACCAGTAGGAGGCGAGGATGTGAAATTTATCACCTATCTTGGGGTCTTATCAAGAGATGGGTCTTTTTTACCCATCGATTGCCCTTCATGGGACGCTGTGGACCCTATAGATAAAGAAAAGGTTTGCGATGCTGCTAAGATAAATATAATTAATTATTTCTTATTGAGAATATATGCATTTCAAATTAGGTTCTCTTTGAATTTCCCGAAGACTATAAAGTAAGAATTTGGTTCATGCAATCAGTAGGAAGAAAGTGGAAGGAATGCCGATTCGATCTAAAAAGAAGATATTTTACTAATCCCCTCCCTAAAGGAGTAGATCCATCCTCTCTGAACCTGCCAAAGGTTGACGGGAGACAATGGTTGAATTTAGTCGGTATGGATGGGCATTGGTAAAACTCCAAAACAAAGATAGAATGACGATTCTCAACATATTAAATTTTTATACGTTCAAACTTATTATAAATGTATATAATAGGAATTAGTTTTTTTTTCAGAAAATGGTTGAAATAAATAAAGTCAACCGAGAAAAAAAGGCGATGCATCATACAACAGGGCGGAAAAGTTTCCCTTCAATTATTGCATCAGAAGTAAGTAAATTTATATTATTTTCTGATTAATCGTACTTTGTATATTTTATAATTATTATATACTTTCTTCTTCATCTTATTATATGAAATCATATTAATATCTGTATTTATTTTTTAATTTTACAGACTTCAGAGGATAGTGTAGAACCTAGTCACGCCAATATATTCAAAAATGCTTATACGCACAAGGATGGTACACCATCAAATAGTGTGGTCGCGGATGCATTAGTAAATTTTATAATAATTTTTAATTACAAGTTATGTTTTATTTCTCAAAATAAAATGTATGATTAATTATTACGGGAGAAAATAGACAACGAGAGAAACAACTAGAGGGATCCAGAGACCCCCCTGGTCGTGAAGATGTCCTTTCTCAGGTTTTTAGAGAGGATCGACCTGGTCGATGTCGCATCCTTGGAGTGGGACCAACCACATCACGGGAATGGGGGGACAAATCCAACCGTCAAATGTCAAAACAAGAGGAGATGGCTTGTTTGAGGAGCAGGATAGCAAAATTGGAAGAAAGAGAGAAAGAAAGAAATAGAGAAATGCAAGAAAGAATTAGAGAAATAAAAGAAAGAGATGCAGAAAGAGATAGAAAGATAGAAGAGGCGCTACGCAAGCATGATGAGTGAATAGAAGAATTGAAGAAAATTTTCTCACTTTTCAAAGATAGATCTCGAAGGTAATTGATTTATGGGTAATTATTGAATTTTGTTTGGACTAAAGAAATGATAAATTCCTATATAGATTGCTTTTATAAATAAATTCAATTTAAAGCTGACACCATTTAATGCGGCCATAATAAAATGTAGGATTTTAGTTTTCTTTGTTGAAGGAATCATGATTTCTGGAATGGCATGAAGATTGTGTAGATATTATTATAGATCTTTTGTTCAAATTTGATGAGATTTTTTTGGATAGAAGTTGAGGAGAGTTTAAAGTTAGAATTGCATGACAATGAGGCATGGTTAGTAAATAGTTATAGGTACTTTTTGGTTATATGTCTACAAATTTTACATCTTTATTCTCCTAATCTTGGTTTAATTCTCTCTCATGTATTTGCAATTTGTGTTCATCTGTCATGTCCAAAATTGTGATTTTACTGTGATTCTGGTCAGGATAAATTCCATTTTTAGTTACATTCTGAACATTTTACTACCTTTTGTAATCAGCAATCTGTTCTTATATTAACACTTTACCAATAATTTTGCTCGGCAACACTTTGTTTTTGTTTTGTTTTTTTCTTTGCTATTGAATTGAAAGATCTAAAGAATAGGAAATTCACTTTTGACAGTAATATATGTAAATCCTAGTAGTGAAATATAGGCCGAATTCATCCATGGAAAGGCATAAAACAAGAATCAGAGGAAATCAATACTCTGAAACAAGGAACAATGTCTAATAAGATAGAAATAATGAATCATAAATATTAAATAGGGTCAGCTTTAAAAAGAGTCAGCTCAACCAAGGGATATATGAGCCTCAGGATCTACTTACTCTATATATTTATGTATATTTATAAAGAAGGGAGGCATGCATCAGCAAGTTTTCTTTTTCCTGCATATCTCCTCTTATTCATTTATACCAGAAATAGTGAATGAGTGGATTAAAAATGTAAATGACATCTTATTGTATTCTACTCTAATTTTGCTAACTCGTTTGATGTCTAATGCAGACTGCAATGGCCTTTGTGGGGCATTGAAGATTTACGCGTCTCGCTAGCTACCTAACATTTCTAAAAATGGTAGCAATAAACTAGTATCCAAGTCTTGTTCAGAGTCTGTGGGGGAGGTAACTTCAAAGCATCGGATTCTCTTAGAGAAGATAGTGTTTCTACTGCCACCGTAGAAAGGTTCTGTCTCGTGCAGTTTCTTGCTCAAGCTTTTGAAGGCTGCAAACATCCTTGGGGATTCTTCTTCGTTGAAGGTGGAATTAGCTAGGAGAGTGGGGATTCAGGTGGAGGAAGCAACAGTTCAGGACCTTTTGATCCCATCACTTTCTTACGCGAATGAGACCTTGTACGATGTCGATATAGTTATGACTATATTGGATCACTTCATGTTGCAAGATCAGAGTCCCCAGACGAGTCCACCTAGAACGAAACCCACGCTAGAGAAGAGGAGATCTCGGTCCGAGGAGAACATGGATTTCGGGTTTCAGGAAAGCAGGAGGTCTTTGGCATCACATAGCTTGAAACTTAAGGTGGCAAGGCTCATAGATGGTTATCTTCAGGAGATTGCTTGAGACGTGAATTTGCCTCTACAGAAGGTGGTCGCGCTCGCTGAGGCCATACCGGATTTCGTGAGGCCTGACCATGATGATCTCTATAGAGTCATTGACATTTACCTAAAGGTAATGTAATTAGCATTTTTTTCTATATAAATGGCCAAGATCTCTATACTTAGGGCTTAGAATTGTTTTATTTTTTCATAGTCCTATCGAAAACAAAGGTAATTATGATTTGAGACAAATGCAGACCAATCTCTCTTGTCTCTATTGTTCATTTGGAATCTATTTTTTGAACATCCAGGCCCACCCAGATCTTGGAAAGAGAGAGAGAGAGAGAGAGAGAGAGAAACCTTGTGTCGAATTCTAGACTGTAAGAAGCTATCCATGAAAGCTTGTATGCACGCGGCACAGAACGAACTGCTCCCATTGAGGTTGGTGGGTCCAAGTCCTCTTTTTTGAACAAGCCCGAGCCGTTATGGTTGGTGGTCAATTTCACGAGCTGCCCAACAACCTCAAGGCCCTTCTAGCTACCGAAGTTGACGAAGCCTCGAAAGTTCCTCAACTAAGCACAACCCCAACTGCTGCCGGAGCAGACGATGAGTGGAGTGTCTCCGGCCTTAAGTCCCCTAAATCAAAGCTATCGACGCTTAGGATGAAGCTAGCCGAAGCTGATAACGAGATCGGAGATGACATGATGAATCAAGATGAGATTGGGAGGAATTCCAAACTCAAGACCTTGTGCTCTCTTCCTACTAAACCAAAGAGGATGTTTAGTAAGTTCTATTAATAGGAGTGCTAGTGAAAGGAATTGATTTTATTTTTTTTCAAATGTGAAGAGGGTGAATCCAAATTGTAACTTTGTTTTCTTGTTCTCTTTAGTATCATGCATAGTGAGTTGTAGGAAAATTGATTCCATTCTACATTATTGGTGTACTCTATCCTAATAAAGTAACTAGATTAAAACAAATTGATTAAACTATCTAGGCCCTTGAATTTTGTAAATGATCAAAGTTGGTGGTCCTGTATATTTTGGCTTGTAATTATAATTATAATAATTTTTGTGTATTTTTCTTCATCCCCATCCTTAAATTTTAGTAGCCATTGGTTCCTCATCTAGGATTTTGAATTACTCAGAGTCTCTTAATGGTGCTTCATTGGAATTGTTTCCTATCTATCTGCATTGCTATGAATAAATTAACCTCAATATATTTATTATTAGACTATTTTCCAATTTTTCATGTTCAACTTTCTTTTCTGAACATGTAAACTAAAAGGAAGACTTGGATTTTTATTGCATGATTTGTTCAATGAGGTCCTTGTTGAAGTGGTGATCTCATGTTGGGTATTGATGAGCTAAAGTCGATTATTTGAATGCTGAATTGGCTCATCATCCTTTTTAGATTCCCACCATTAAATTATTGAGGATTGTAGGAAGGTTTTGTTGAAAGTATGTACTTGCCAGGCTTGCATATATATTTGTCACGACCCGAAATTCTACCCTACCTCGAGGGCCTATAATTTCAAGTTATGACCCGCACATATCCCGGATATGCTAAGCGGACATACACCTAATCAGAGTTCTCGCGCAATAATGGTTTCACGAAATCCATGAAATCCAATAAATAGGGTGGAATATAAATGCAATCATAAATACTGAATAAGTGCGATAAAACCACAAATCCACCAATAAAATATAAATCTAGTCGAAGACAAATCCGATAAAATAAACTATAAAATTCGCAATACTAGTATCAATAAAACTCAATACCAAGTCCACAATGATCAGTAACCGGCAGTCGAATTAAGATCAACACCGTAGTCCTCCTAATAACCGGTAGCGTTGCCCTCAAAAGGCTCCTGGTACTCAAAGCCCACGGGATCAATGAAATCAGTGTCGACGAAATCTAGATGGCTCACATCTACTCCACTAGCGTAATCACCTGCAACTATTAGATTATCGTGGGATGAGTTTACTCAGTCATGTAAACTCAGTGGATACACCACCAATCCACCCCATACTACTCAGGTGTATTGTGGGTGCATTAAGTGAGTGATAAACATAATATATCAAAGCAGATAGCAGAAGAAAGATAAAATCATATGTATATCGTGAAACTCATATCATATCATAAATGCAAGATCATGATCTAGACACTGATATCCTAACGTACCTTACCATATCTCATAACATATCATACCATATCTTATTATCATTCTCGCACATACGTCTATACATCACATGAGCATAACTAGCATACTTGTAAAATCCTAAACGACCTGTGCCAGAGTCACTGCTCGAGCTACCATGAGAGGGTCAATATAGTATCATACCACCATATCATAACGCCCTCGTGTCATACTCATACTCCACCATCCAGCCAATGGGGAGACATAATGGCCAAAGTCACTCATAATATACTCATACTCATAATCTCTCCCAGAGATCCGTCTTGGCTGAAAGACGTTGTTGCCCTTATGGTGGCTACACAAGGAACGACATGTACAGAGACTTAAGTTCTTTATCTTTTATCAGCCTACACAGCGATGTCTTATTATCATACTCGTATCATAACTTATCTTATCTCATATTCATATCTTATCATACTCTTATACTTAATCTTAGGACAAACTATAGTGAGGCAACTTTTCTAATTCACACTTCCCAAGAAAAGGTTTCGTAGTAACCTGGATGTACTTCGTGTGATAGTCTATACTACCATAGAGGAGTTGCATCCATACATGGATGCCAATATTTTGAGTTTCACGTGACTATAGAAGAAACCTCACCACAGCTAATGCCTTTGGTCGAACCTCATAACTTAACTCATAATTTATACTATCATATTTGAACTCGGGGTGATCGGGTCGCCGTATATGCCACTGTATACGAGGTTACACTGAATTCACACTCACCCGACTCGTCATGGGTCCCATTCCGCCATGAGTTGTAAGGCATGCGAATACGGTATATTTCTCACTTCGATACCATCTCAGCGAATCACCACGTCCAAGCGTAGGCATGATCTCATGCACTCTCGTACTCATGATCTAACATATCCTTAACTCGTATAAATTGATTAAGTTGCAAATACAGAAGTATCATACATACAGAACGGTTTACACTTAGATTTTGATTATGTTTATATTTATATTTATTTACATAACACACTAATATAATTATAGAATAGGGTTATAAGTGTGATTTCAATAATCGTAAAGATCAGAGTTCGGTTTCATAAAGGCATCGAAGTTCTAACACTTTGTGTTATCGAAGTGGTCGCATTGAAGCGATAAAATGATACATATATAGTATAATATAATTAAATGCTTAAATAAAAAGTGGCAATCCAATTTAAAGTGGAGTGCATCACGACCAACGATCGAAACATCAATAAATTAGAGTGTATTGAGTTTTGGTCGAGCAAGTAGAGGTATGGAGAAAACAATATTGATAATATTGTTTGATGTCTGTTCGGACATAGATTAATCGCTTGAAAAGTGTAACCCAATCGATTGAATTTAAATAGGTGCACACAATCAGTTCGGTTCAAGATCAATCAATTGAAAAGTGTAACTCAATCGATTGAATTTAGGTAAGTGTACATAGTCAGTTCAATTTAGAGTCAATCGATTGATAAGTGGAGCTCAATCGATTGAATAATAATTTGAAATAAGGCTTTGAGTTCTTAGCAAATAAACGAACTAACATTATAATAATCTATTCACTATTCTAATTGCCTATTCACTACCAACAACCTCAATCGATTGATTATATCAATCAATTGAAATACCCCATCTTTCGAAAAAAATAAAAAACAGTGAGTGTCAGGAATAATTAAAGCGTCAGAAGCCATTAAATAACGCCTCAAGCTCAATCAATTGAATCCCGCGAATCAATCGATTAAATCTTAAATAAGGAAGTAGAACCTTCTCTCTTACGGTTTTGAAGTCGATCGATTGAAAAGTGTGTTTCAATCGATTGACTTTCGAAATTTAAAATGAAATAGGGTTCTGAAATAAAACCCAAAATACATCCGAAAAATTCATAAAAATAATATAAAATAAGGATTAATTATTATTTTAATCGTAAAAGCGATTTTATAATAAAATAAATTTAGATTTATTTTAAATAGCCCATCAATACGCGATCGAACGCATCCTACGCGATGAGATCTGAGAAGAACGAGATGGATGGATACCCACCTCTTGAAGCGTGATCGGCGAATAGACAACGATTAGGGCGATAGAGATCGGCATCCACACGATGGTCTGTCCATGATTACGCTGTCTTCACCTCGATCTTGATGGCAGAAGAACACCACGATGTTCTTTGTGGAAGAACACACAAGAGATTTAAAAGAGATTTGGGTGTTTTTAAAAAAGGGTGGCTATAGAAAAAGATGGAGTGACGGCTATGGTTTTTAAGAAAAATTCTTGTAATAGTGATTTAGGGTTCTCCGTAACTTTCTTATTTATAATATATGGCCATTAATTCGGTGCTAAGCGGTCGCACTAAATAAGGGTGTATAGGATTTTATTTCAAAGTTTAAAATAGAGGTTTAAAACTCACGCAGTAAGGTTTGATCCTTAAACCTCTTGTCTATAACCAAAGCCTTTCAACCACTAGGCCACCACACAACTTATGTCAAATAAAGGGAATTTTAAATATAAAATCTTTTGAAAATCCAAAATGTGTATTTTCTCAACTAGGGTAGGTTCTGGTGTGGAGCACTAACACCATGCTTGGTGCAAAATAAATCTAACACCACAAATTCAGTTTAAAATTTTTAGGGTCGTTACATTCTCTCCCCTTATATTATTTTCGTGCTTGAAAATTACGTACCTGTAGTGATAAGCTATGGATACTTCTCCAAAGTCTCGGCTTCTCGTTCCCAAGTGGCTTCATTCGGTGGGTGATATTGCCACTGCACTTTGACAAGGCGAACAAATTTACCCTTGATTAGCTTCCCCTTTCGATCTACAATACGAACCGGCTTCTCTATGATGGTCAGATCATCTCTGACTTCAGTCGGCTCGATATCAAGGACATGAGATGGATCGGGCAGGTATTTGCGCAACATAGACACATGAAACACATTATGTATTCCAGTGAAGTGCTTCGAAAGTGTAATTTGGTAGGCCACCTCGCCAATACGATCTGTGATAAAGAAAGGTCCCACATATCTCGGACTTAGTTTTCCCCACATTCCAAAACGCATAATTCCCTTAGTCGGTGACACACGGATGAAAACCAAATCACCAATTTCAAATTCTATCAGGCGTCTTCTAGTGTCGGCATAAGCTTTCTGACGATCCTGAGCTTCTTTCAATCTTTGACGGATAACTCTAACCTTCTCGGTCATGGTTTCTACAAGTTCTAGCCCCAGTATTTTTCTTTCACCAACCTCGTCCCAACAAAGAGGCGTCCTACAACTTCGGCCATAAAGAGCTTCAAAAGGCAACATCCCGATGCTTGCCTGAAAACTATTATTATAGGAAAACTCAATCAAAGGAAGGTGGTCATCCCAATTTCCTCGAAAATCGAACATGTAGGTTCGAAGCATGTCCTCAACAATCAAGTTAACTCTTTCAATTTGACAGTCGGTTTCTGGATGGAAGGCCGTGCTGAAATTGAGTCTCGTATCCATTGCTTCTCGAAATTTCTTCCAATGATCAGAAGTGAACTTCGTGTCTTTGTCCGACACAATGCTCACAGGAACCCCGTGAAGCTTGACTATTTCCTTCAAATACGTCTCAGCCAGTTTTTCCCCACTATCTGTAATCTTGAAAGGTAGGAAGTGCGTCGACTTAGTCAATTGGTCTATAATAACCCAGATGGCGTTGTGCTTCCTAAAAGTTCTCGGGAGTCCAACTATAAAATCCATAGAGATGTTCTCCCACTTCCACTCGGGAATTGGTAAGGGCTATAAAAGAGCGGGTTGCTTCTGATGCTCAACTTTCACTTGTTGGCATACCAAACACCTGGAGACGTATTCGGCAATCTCTCTCTTCATATTCGGCCACCAATAATAGTTTCAAATATTTCAGTATATTTTCGTGCTTCCTGGGTGCACCGAATATCCAAATCTTTGTGCCTCTTCGAGAATTTTGTTCCGCAATGTTTCAACATCAGGGACATACAATCTATCTTGGAAAAAGAGGGTCTCGTCAAACCGTATAGAGAAATCTGGTTTAGGGCCCTCGGCTAACTGTCCCTCAATCTTCAAAATTTCGGGATCTAAGGGTTGGCCATTTCTGATACGACCAATAAAGGAAGGCTTGACCATCATACTGGCTAGGTATACTCTCTCACCAATTTTGTCAAGTTGCACATCCAACTGAGCAATCTCATTGAGCAGCTTCCAAGCCTTTAGACGTGCTAGCAGTCCTGAAGATTTCTGACTTAGAGCATCAGCAACCACATTTGCTATACCCGGATGGTAATTAATGGAACAATCATAGTCCTTCATGTATTCCATCGAACATCTCTGTCTCAAATTAAGATCTTTCTAAGAAAATAAGTATTTGAGACTCTTGTGGTTCGTAAAAATCTTGAAAGTCTCACCGTATAGATAATGCCGCCAAATCTTAAGTGCAAAGATGACTGTGGCCAACTCAAGGTCATGAACCGGATAATTCTTCTCATGCGACTTAAACTGTCTCGAGCCGTAGGCAATGGCTCTCTTACGCTGCTCCAACAGACATCCAAGTCCCTGGCGTGAAGCATCTGTGTAGACTTCATAATCACCGGGTCCAGAAGGTAACGTGAGAATGGGAGCTGTCGTGAGTTTCTACTTCAATAGGTTAAAGTTCTGCTCACACTAATCGGTCCACACAAAATTGCTGTTCTTGTGGGTTAGCATAGTGAGCGGGAGTGCAAAACGAGAAAATTCTTCCATAAATTTACGATAATATCCGGCTAAACCGAGAAAACTTCACACTTTAGTGACATTCTTTGGTGTTTGCCAATTTGCAACCGCTTCAATCTTTGATGGATCCACAGAAATTCGTGCGGCAGAAATCACGTGACCCAAGAAAGATACATTTTCAAGCCAAAACTCACACTTGCTCAATTTCGCATATAATCTGTGCTCACAAAGAGTCTGTAGCACAATACGAAGGTGGCCCTTGTGAGCTTCTTTCGTGCGAAAATAAATGAGAACATCGTCGATAAATACCACGACAAACTTGTCAAGAAATTCTCTTAATACGCGGTTCATTAAGTCCATAAACACTACAGGCGTGTTTGTGAGCCCAAAAGGCATAACGAGGAACTCGTAGTGTCCATGCCTTATTCCAAAAGCAGTCTTCAGAATATCTTCTGCTCTAACTTTCAACTGATGATAATCAGACCTGAGATCTATCTTCAAAAAGTAAGTAGCACCCTGTAGCTGATCAAATAGGTCATCGATACGAGGAAGAGGGTATCGATTCTTCACGGTAACATTATTCAGCTGTTAGTAGTTGATACAAAGTCTCATCGAACCATCTTTCTTCTTTACGAATAAGACCGGTGCTTTCCATGGTGACTCACTACGGCGGATAAATCCTTTATCAAATAGCTCACGCAACTGAATCTCTAACTCCTTAAGTTCTGCTGGTGCCATTCGGTACGAGACTTTCGTAATCGGCAAGGTATCGGGCGTGAGATCAATCTTAAACTCTACTTCTCGATCAGGTGGAAGTTCAGGAAAATCTTTTGAAAAGACATCGATGAACTCCCCAATGATAGGAATATCTGAGGGGTCTGCTCTCTCATCGTGTTCACTGTCGAGAGTAGCAAGTAGGGCTGCTCCTCCCTTTTTAATACCATGAAATTTGAATGAAGGGCTCCCAATCGGTTGAAAGGTGACTACTTTAGAAACGTAATCAATTGAGGCATGATAAGCCGCCAACCAATCCATGCCGAGGATTATATCGAAGTCTTAGAATCCGAGTACCACAAGATCTACGGGTAACTCATGTGTTCCAACTACTAGGACCGTAGCTTTACAAACTTTAGATGTCATCATCACTTCTCCTGATGGCGTAAAAATCGCAAGTGTACTATCCAGTGATACGGGCTTAGCTCCAATTTCAGAAATAAAACTCGATGTAATCAAAGAGTAGGTCAATCCAGAGTCGATCAAGACCCAAGCATGACATCTGGATGAATCGATAGGTCTAGAAACTTTCATAGTTCTTGAATTACACAAGGGTTCATATGTGATCTAAGTTATACATGGCATAGCATTCTCAAGAAAATAATAAATTAAACTCATACACAGAATAATTTATAAAAGCAATCATAAGGAAGTAAAGCTTAAAGAAAATTAGGCAAGGTAAAATTCATACCCTGAACGACCTCATCGGTAGCCAAAGCGTCCTGCTGAGACATGGCGAAAACTCGAACCTGCGCTCGAGGTTGTTGCGGTTGTTGTTGCTGACCTCTAAAATAAATATCTGCGGCTGAGTCTCGCTCTGGGCAATCACGAATAAAGTGTCCCGACTTCTTATATCGAAAATACACGCTTTAGTACAACAAACACTCCCCCAGTTTATGTTTCTTGCCGCACTTGGTGCAAGGTTAATACGGAACAAAGTAAGGTTTCTGCTGGGTGTTAGCTGGAGCATTCTTGGGGTATGCCATAGATATAACACCTCTCTGAGCAGCTGGGGATGTAGTCATCCCATGTTGGGTGTAACCTGATGATGGTACAACTCTCTGCTAACTAGAGGTGGGAGCGGCTCTCTGAACTCGGCGCATCTTAGGGTACGGCGTGAAATGCTGCTGTCTCTGTACTGGTGCAAATCTAGAATGAGGTGCTCTCGGAGTAAGGGACGAAGAGCCTTCTTAATTTGATTTACCCCTCTGATTTGTTTGACGGGCTACATGCTGAGCGTGCAGTTCTTCATTTTCTTGCTCTTGAATATGAGCTCGTTCTACAAGCTCTCTATAAGTCAAAATTTTTATCGCAGCAATCTTGCTCTTGATAATAAGGTTGAGCCCCTTTTGAAAATGGTAACACTTCTCAGCTTCATCTGCTACCAACATGGAGGCGAATCGGGAGCGTCGATTGAACTTCGCCTCGTATTCAGTCACGGACAAATTTCCTTGCTGTAGTGCCAAGAACTCGCTCTTTTTCTGAGTCTTCGTAGCATCGGTAAAGTATTTATTACAAAATACTTCTCTGAACTGCTGCCAAGTCCAGTGTTCTTCTTCTTGCCTGTCTGCTAACCTTTTCGCTGATGTTCACCAATTTTGTGCATCGCCTTGCAAGCACATCACGGCCCAAGGCACTTTCTCATTTTCTGCTGGAGTAGAGACTTTAAATTTTTTTCTATTTGTGTAATCCAATCGTCAGCGGTATCAGGATCCAATTGTCTGTGGAAGTGCAGAGGTCGAGCCCTGGAGAAAGTCACATATCCGTTATAATAGTTATCAAATCGAAGCGTTGGTGGAGGTGTAACCAGACATCGATTGGCAAGATTGTTCAGTTGCTGGGCAATCAGGTCATGATAAGTTTTGGCCTACTGTTCCAGCTGTTGGTTGAACCCTTGGATCAGTCTGGCAGTCTCTTGCTGAGGGGCCTCATTCAACTGGGCCACATGCTACTATTGTGTTGTCGTCAATTCACGTATCATACGCGCTATTTCACTTTCATCTCCCTGAGATGAAGATCCCTCACCATTCCTTCGCGGTGCCATCATAATCCTGTTTCAAAATTTTAAGGATTTAGAACTCATAATAACTTAAATCCTAAAGTCCACAGAAAGTAAAGCCTGACGCTCTGATACCACTCTGTCACAACCCGAAATTCTACCCTACCCCGAGGGCCTAGAATTCCGAGTTATGACCCGCACATATCTCGGATATGCTAAGCGGACATACACCTAATTAAAGTTCTCGCGCAATAATGGTTCCACGAAATCCGTAAAATCCAACAAATAGGGTGAAATATAAATGCAATCATAAATACTGAATAAGTGTGATAAAACGATAAATCCACCAATAAAATATAAATCCAGTCGGAGACAAATCTGATAAAATAAACTATAAAATTCGTAATACTAGTATCAATAGAACTCAATACCAAGTCTACAATGATCAGTAACTGGCACTCGAATAAAGATCATCACTGTAGTCCTCCTGATAACTAGTAGCGTCGCCCTCCAAAGGCTCCTGTTACTCAACGCCCGCGGGATCAATGAAATCAGCGTCAGCGAGATCTAGATGGCTCGCGTCTACTCCACTAGCGTAATCACCTGCAACTATTAGATTATCGTGGGATGAGTTTACTCAGTCACGTAAACTCAGTGGATACACCACCAGTCCACCCCATACTACTCAAGTGCATTATTGGTGCATTAAGTGAGTGATAAACATAATATCTCAAAATAGATAGCAGAAGAAAGATAAAATCATATGCATATCGCGAAACTCATATCATATCATAAATGCAAGACTATGATCTAGACACTCATATCCTAAAGTACCTTATCATATCTCATAACATATCATACCATGTCTTATTATCATTCTCACACATATGTCTGTACATCACATGAGCGTAACTAACATACTCGTAAAATCCTAAACGGCCTGTGCCAGAGTCGCTGCTCGAGCTACCATGAGAGGGTCAACATAGTATCATACCACCATATCATAATGCCCTCGTGTCATTCTCATACTCCACCATCCAGCCAATGGGGAGACATAATGGACAAAGTCACTCATAACATACTCATACTCATAATCTCTCCCAGAGATCTGTCTTGGCTGAAAGACGTTATTGCCCTTATGGTGGCTACGCAAGGAACAACTCGTATAGAGACTTAAGTTCTTTATCTTTTGCTGGCCCACAGTGATATCTTATTATCGTACTCGTATCATAACTTATCTTATCTCATACTCATATCTTATCATACTCTTATACTTAATCCTAGGATAAACTATAGTGAGGTAACTTTTTTAATTCACGCTTCCCAAGAAAAGGTGATGTACTTCGTGTGATAGTCTATACTACCATAGAGGTGTTGCATCCGTATATGGATGCCAATATTCTGAGTTTCACGTGACCATAGAAGAAACCTCACCACAACTAATGCCTATGGTTGAACCTCATAACTTAACTCATAATTTATACTATCATATTTGAACTCGGGGTGATCGGGTCGCCGTATATGCTACAGCATACGAGGCTACACTGAATTCACACTCACCCGACTCGTCATGGGTCCCATTCTACCATAGTTGTAAGGCATGTGAATACATTGTATTTCTCGCTTCGATACCATCTCAGCGAATCACCACGCCCAAGCGTAGACATGATCTCATATACTCTCGTACTGGTGATCTAACATATCCTTAACTCTTATAAATTGATTAAGTTGCAAATACAAAAGTATCACACATATAGAATGGTTTACACTTAGATTTTAATTATGTTTATATTTATATTTATTTATATAACACACCAATATAATTATAAAATAGGGTTATAAGTGTGATTTCGATAATCGTAAAGGTCAGAGTTCTATTTCATAAAGGCATCGAAGTTCTAACACTTTGTGTTATCGAAGTGGTCATGTTGAAGCAATAAAATGATACATATATAGTATACTGTAATTAAATGTTTATTCAGTATAATTAAATGCTTATTCAGTATAGCGACCACTCGTGCAGGAGGAGTGGACAGCAAGCCGGACCACCTTCCATAGGGGTCCAGTCTTCCATCCGAGCACATCGACTACCAGCGCATCAGGCTCGGCACCACAGCAGCCCGGGCAGCCAGCTGAGACGGATCACCCGCAAACTACGGCGATGACCCAGCCATTGCCAGTCCAGCCAGCCTAGTTAGAGCAGCTTGCCCTAGCATCAGATCCGCCAACTGAGGGGATGGCATGAGCTACAGCCGATATTTAGATTTCCATTGTATTTGTATGCACATTTTGCTAGATTATCGGCACATTTTGATATTAAACCAAATTATACATTTTTGAGTAAATGAATAGAACAACATTTTATCACCTTTTTCTTAGTAGTCTAATCTTTGGTACAGTCTGTGTATGTGCGTTGTTAGTACTATGTGTTGGGTGACTTACTAGACCACCTCACCTACGTGTGTGGGGGGGGAGTTACCCAAAATGAAGCGCCCTTGGGTTATTTTCGAGGATGAAAATTCCCAAGGTGGGGTGGATGTAATATCTTGAAAAATTGCATTAAACAATGACCTCAGGATCCGTGCCCAACTGGTCATAAGTTTGACCAAGTAGGAGTTCACTAGTTGACTCGAGCAAAGATGAACATATATGATGTGAATATGAGGTAAGTGGGTGGAGTGTAGTGTAAATCTGGAGTCACATACACCTATCTAGGTGTATGTGCTCAACACAAAGAGAGTAGGGATATAAGGGTTAAAGAACCCTAAAGTCATTTATTGTATTATTGTTGAAGAGAATTAAGAAGAGAGAGAGAGAGAGAGAAGTAAAGAGGGTTGTTGAGCAAGGAGTGAATGCAAGCTAAGAAGGGATTCGAGTATTTAAGGCCGGATTCAACGCGAAGGATTCCTTAGAGCCAAAGCTGGAACCCTAACCATTCCAACCTTGAGATCCAATCAAATTGAGATTTGATTGAGGTAAATTTTGTGTGAATTAAATGCATAGATTATAGAGGTTTAATTGCAGTCAAAATTTCTTGAAAACATAGGATGAAGGCTTAGAAAAAGAAAGAAAAATTGTTTGAGAATGATTTCAAAGAACAGCCCAAAAGGGGGCTGAATCTGGCCAAATCGATTAATCAAAATTAGATTTCAATTAATCGATTTTAGCCCAGAAGTTGAAAAGTCATGGAAGCCCGATTTGGATTTTGATTAGTCGATTTGAAAATCGACTGAGCATCTCCAGTGGCTGGAGAAAGGAGACCTGGAGAAATCGACTAATCGAGTTTGGAAATCGATTAATCGATTTTGAATTTTGATTAATCGATTTGGGATCGACTAATCGATCTTAGAAATTCGACCACTCGATTTAAGAATCGACTGCTTTATGTTGGAGACCTCGATTAATCGATTTGGGACCGATTAATCGAATTTGAATTTCGATTAATCGATTAATCGATTTTGGTTTCGATTAATCGATTTTGGGAATCGATTAATCGACTTTGATAGTTTTGCTTAAACTTTATAGTTGACTTTGAGATTTAGGGAGGGTCTTGGACCTTCTTTGTTACATCCTTAGTGATGAGTTACATGTGTTATATTGTACCGTAGGTGGTACGTATGATCATGAGCACAAGGAGTCGCGTGGGACCTTGATGCTAGGAATTTCAAAGACTTGAGGTAGGAAACACCTTGAACATGTACTTTAATTTCAAGAGCATGTATGTAGTGATATAATTATCAAATTGAAGTTGTTTTTAAATTGAGAAAAGCTTGTGAAAATGGGTGTGTGTGTGACACCAAGAATGTGATAAAGGCATCTGTGTGCTACAAATAATTAAGAACATATAAATCTAATGAGATTGAGACATCCCCAGGGGATGAGAAAGTAAAAAAGGCATCAGGTGTGATGCGGGTATGTATGCATCCCAGGGATGTATACATAGGATTGAATAATTACTGTTGAGGCCTAACTGATATAAGATAGCACACTTATACGGTGACCAACTATATGTAAAGCACATGATATTTTTGTTATTTGAGGTTTGGAGGATACCCCACCGATATGGTGGGATACCCACGACTGACGCGACAGGATATCTGTGACCGGTATAGCGGCGAATTCGTACACCAGTACGGAGGTTTATTCGTAACCGTAAGTACATCCCAGGGATGTTGTGTAATATTTAACCCCGTCGCCTGGTGAGAAAGGGGCTTGGGTTGTATTCCCAGGGAATACATTTTTACAACTGTCTAATTAGATGACGATGAAGGGTATCTCATCGGGGCTCGATGCTATATTGCTCGGGGATTACTTAAGTTGAAGATTTAAGTTTTTGCTTTAGGCCTGATCAGTGTCATTCATGATAAATCAATAGTAAAGTGAGACATGTAAAGTACCAGTAAAATTGAATGCAAACTATCAGATTTTAAATTGTTTTTCAAGCACTTGCATAGATACACCATGCATAGAATATCATGGAATATATGTGAATCTTAATTTATATGTTCATTGTGTTTATTCCCTATTGAGCTAGGATGTAGCTCACCCTTTAGACTATACGTCGCCCACTGATAGCAGCAGCTGAGGCTTCAGGAGACGTAGATCCGGGGAATTCGGATTACGTACCTGGAGACGAGTTGGAGCCTCCACCTGAGGACTTCTTCTAGGTGACTCTGCTGTGTACTTTGATAGAGAGTCAGTTTGTGAGCAGATTAGTGCGGCTTGGTATGTCAAGCTTTTATTTTATTAAAACAATGTAATTATACTGGATTATTCTTTTGGCGAACCATCTGGGGTGATATGATTGTCACCGATGGTTCGGGTCAGTTCTCTGTTCATGCAGTGGCATGAAAGTAGAACTATCTTTTGCGTATGCCAGTTGGGCATATTAACTTCTTCCGCTTTAATGAGATTAATTACTTTATTTATTTATTTGTGCTTGTTATACCAATGTTCCGTGCTAAGCTTTGGGGCACGGTCTGGAGGATCTGCTAATGGCACGGGTTTCGAGGTATCGAAATCCAGGCTGTCATAGTTGGTATCAAAGCATTTTCTTTTAAAAACTTTGACAATCATTCTTTTATCAGAGCATAGGGACTTCTGCTAATGAAAACTTTGTTTTCACATGCAGACCGTTATGTTACCTAGAGGAAGGGGCTGACCCAGGGGCGGCCATAATAGAAGTTTACGTAGTGGAGATGCGTACATCTCTCCTACAAATAGAGTACCTATAGGAGATGGAGGGGCTTCTGGCAGTGGTGGCCAAGGAAGCCAAGACCGGGAAGAGGGCCGTGATCGAGATCATCAGGATCAAGATCAAAGAGAGCAAGAAAGAATTAGAGAGCGAAATGAGGATAGAGAAGAGCGTCAAAGGATGATGCACATCATGGAGACCATGGTGGCTGCTATGACTCAACAGGTAGCATCTTTGGCAGCTCATACAGCACATGAGCAACATCAGCCACCGACACCTCCAGTGGCTCCGACACTGCCAGCATCTTTTACTTTTACTGAGTTTAGGAGGATGAGGCCTCCTAGTTTTTCTGGACAGGGAGAGCCCATAGTGGCAGAGCATTGGTGAGTGAGATGGAGAAGGTGTTCAGTGTGCTCACTTGTACCGAGGACGAGAGCGTCCGTTGGGCAGCCTATATGTTGGACGGGGAGGTTGGGCCTTGGTGGAAGTTTGTTTCTAGGACTAGGGCTCAGGAGACCCCAGACATTCCTTGGACTTGGGATGAATTCATTGAGGAATTCAATAAATAATACTTCCCTGAGGTAGTAAGGAACCAAATGGAAATCCAATTTCTATAGCTTACTCAGGGGAAGATGACAGTGAGAGACTATGGAGTGGAGTTCATGAGACTCGCTCGCTTTGCGCCTGACTACGTCATCACAGAGATGATGAGAGCAAAAAGGTTTCAGCAAGGGTTGAGATCAGACGTGAGGGGAGGAGTAGCACTATTCCAACTAAGGACCTATGGTGAGGTCATGAGCAAAGCACTTGTAGTGGAGGAGGAGAATAATAATAGATATTGCCAGAGAGAGCAACAAGGAAGGTGGAACACTGATAAGAGCAGAATGGGGAATTGTGAACCGATGAACAAAAAGTCGAGGTTCATACCGAACAATCAGAAACCACCATTTTAAGGAGGCTATGGAAGTCCGACACAGCAGAGCAACCAGCAGAGATTTCCATTGCTCACGTCAGGGAGACCGATACGCTATGAGAGCCCTGCTATTACTACCGGCGCTACAGTCACACAGGGGGCTTCTCGAGCAGCTTCTTCCACACCTCTTGAGACTTGTGCCAAGTGTGGCAAGCCTCATAAAACAGCGGACTGTAGGGTAGGCACTCGGGATTGCTTTCGATGTGGCAAGGTGGGCCACTTGATCAGGGAGTGCCCTGAGATGAACAAAGGGAAGACAGCTTCAGCTCCTATTCCACGATCGATACAAGCAAGGAAGCCGATCGTTCAAGGAAGAGGCTACGCAGTCACAGCTCAAGAGGCTCAGAATACAAATGACGTAATTCAAGATGAGCTTTCTTTTAAATAAAGAATTTAAATTTTTGGAATTTTAGATAGAGAAGATGCATCTATATTTATAAGAATATAAGAAGAAACGTACATGTGATAAATTCTAGTATAATGATAGAAACTATATATATGTGTATGCATGAGTAGGTACGTTACAAATATACAAGAGGGGCAGCGATGTCACATACGAGGCTCGAATGTTAATAGACCTGGGGTCTACTCACTCATTTGTTATACCTCGCTTCACCAAGAGGATGAAAGTCGACCCAGAAGAGTTAGACTTCGTGTTAACCGTGACAGTTCCTACTGGGAAAGCGATTGATACCGAGAAGGCTTGCAACTCCGTGATCGTGAGGGTCATGGATGGAGATGTCTTTGAGCTACTGGTGAACCTGATTCTGTTCGACATGTAAGGATTCGACATGATTCTTGGCATGGATTCGTTATCAACCCATTGTGCGACGGTAGATTGCAAGAATAAGGTCGTCATCTTCAAACCCAACACGAGGAGATCATTTAGATTTCGAGGAGAGAGGTCGACACACCTACCACTCATCTCGACAGTCAGGGCCGAGCGATTGATCAGAAAAGGGTGTAGTGGATACTTAGCATTTTTGAAGGAGCATAAAGAGGAGAAGAATGTTATCTCTGAGATAGCAGTTGTGCAAGATTTTGCTGATATATTTTCGGAGGAGTTACTTGGATTACCTCTAGAGAGAGAAATAGAATTCGCCATCGACTTAGCACCAGGAACGGAGCCTGTTTCTAAAGCACCATACCGAATGGCTCCTGCTAAGTTGAAGGAGTTGAAAGAACAACTATAGGAGCTAATGGACAAGGGGTTTGTTAGACCGAGCGTGTCTCCATGGGGAGCACCGGTCTTGTTTGTAAAGAAGAAAGATGGGTCAATGCTTCTGTGCATTGACTATCGACAATTGAATAAACTTACCATCAAGAACCGATACCCTTTGCCTAGGATAGATGACTTGTTTGATCAACTGCAAGGAGCGAAGTATTTCTCAAAGATCGATCTGAGATCGGGATATCATCAGTTGGGAGTCAAGGCAGAGGATATTTAGAAGACTGCATTCAGGACTCGATACGGACACTATGAGTTCCTGGTGATGCCGTTTGGGTTGACAAATGCCCCGGCGTCATTCATGGATTTGATGAATAGGGTGTTTAAACCACACCTAGACTCTTATGTCGTAGTGTTTATTGACAACATCCTGATCTATTCAAAATTAGAAGAAGAGCATGAAGAGCACTTGAGAATAGCCCTACAGACCCTACGTGAACACCAGTTATACGCCAAGCTCAGCAAGTGTGAGTTTTGGTTAGAAGAAGTTAGCTTTTTGGGACATGTTGTCTCGAAGCTTGGTGCCACTGTAGATCCAGCAAAGATCGAAGCAGTAGTGAATTGGGAGCAACCAAAGGCCGTGACCGACATCCGCAGTTTCCTTGGATTGGCGGGTTACTACCGACGTTTCATTGAGGGTTTTTCAAAGATATCAGGACCACTCACGAGACTTTCACGGAAAGATGCAAGGTTTGAATGGAGTGAGACATGCGAGAAGAGTTTTCAAGAACTCAAGGAGAGACTCACTTTAGCTCCAGTACTAGCAATACCTTCAGGCAGTGGAGGGTTTGTAGTGTATAGCGATGCTTGGTATACTGGTTTGGGCTGTGTGCTTAATCAGCACAAACAGGTGATAGTGTATGGGTCAAGACACTTGAAAGAGCATGAGAAGAATTATCCGACACATGACCTGGAATTAGCAGTGGTCATTTTCGTCCTTAAGATTTGGAGACACTATTTGTACGGTGAGACGTTTGAGATCTTCACCGATCATAAGAGCCTCAAGTATTTGTTTACATAGAAAGAACTAAACATGAGGCAGCGCCGATGGATGGAGTTTCTCAAGGACTATGATTGTTCCATACAGTACCATCCAGGCAAGGCTAATGTGGTAGCTGACGCCTTGAGTCGGAAGAGTTTAGCTCAATTGGCTAGTTTAATTTTGGGTATGCACAGATGGAAGCTATTTGAAGATCTGGCCCTATACGATGCAAACATTGAGTCTCAAGCTACAGGAGCCTTTTTGGCTAACATATCAGTGAGACCAATGATATTTGAGCATATCCATGAGCTACAGATGAAAGACCCGACGCTAACAAAGATTCGGCAAGATGTAACTGAAGGCATTACATCTGAGTTTTCAATCAAGGAGGATGGTTCCTTATTGTTCAAAGGACGTCTCTGTATTCTGAACAATGCCGATTTACGATGAACAATTCTTGATGAATCACACAAATCAAGCTATGCTATCCACCCAGGAAGCACAAAGATCTATCAAGATTTGAAAAAGAATTACTGGTGGAGAGGCTTGAAACAAGATGTTGCAAAGTACGTGTCGCGGTGTTTGACATGTCAACAAGTGAAGATCGATCATAGACACCCCGCAGGACTATTGCAGCCTCTACCTATACCGGAATGGAAGTGGGAATTGATCTCTATGGATTTCATCGTCGGACTACCGCGTACTGCAAAGAAGTACAATGCCATTTGGGTAGTGGTCGATCGATTGACTAAGTCAGCGCACTTCTTGCCTTACAACACGATGTACACTGCGAGAAGACTGGCAGAGCTCTATATGAAAGAGATTGTCCCTTTGCATGGGATTCCGAGTAGCATTGTTTCAGACCGTGACCCATTGTATACATTAAAGTTTTGGAAGAAATTTCAAGAAGGAATGGGAACGCGACTAGATTTCAGTACGGCATTCCATCTGCAAACTGACTGACAGACTAAGAGAGTCAATCAGATCATTGAGGACATGCTTAGGGCATGTATGTTAAAGTTACAAGGATCATAGGATCAGCACCTACCCTTGATTGAGTTTGCATATAACAATAGTTTTCAGACGAGCATTGGGATGGCACCATATGAAGTTTTTTACGGACGGCGATGTAGATAGCCCATCAATTGGGAAGAAACGGGTGAGAAATTTATTTTGGGACCCGAAATACTTGAAGATAATGCAACCTATGTTCGGATGATAAGGGCAAAACTCAAAGCAGCTCAGAGCAGACAGAAAAGCTACGCTGATATCAAGCGGACGAGTGTAGACTTCAAAGTGGGTGAACACGTGTTTGTGAAAGTGTCACCTATGAAGGGGGTGATGAGATTTGGAAAGAGAGGGAAGCTAAGTCCCCGCTATCTTGAACCGTTTGAAGTTTTGGGTCGAGTAGGGAAAGTTGCTTACCGCATTGGATTGCCACCGTTATTCGATCCAGTACACAATGTCTTCCACGTTTCTATGCTTAGGAAGTACCTTAACGACCCTGATCATGTATTGAGCGGTCAATTATTCGAGATGCATGAGGACATGACTATGATCGAAGAGCCGGTGGAGATTTTAGATCGAAAGGAACAAGTGTTGTGAACAAAAGTGATTCCTTTAGTGCTTGTCCGATGGAAGCACCATCCGGCCGAGGAAGCTACATGGGAACGAGAGGCAGATGTAAAAGAACAATATCCGGCCTTGTTTCCAACAACTTGAGAGTCAATTGTATCCCGCAAGCATGTTTGTGGATTTAAATCATGTGTTGTAAATTAATATCGACCTTGTGATCATTTTATTTCAAAGGACAACTTATCCACATAGCGATCCTAAGTTGAATGCCGTGATGATGTATGTTGTAGAACCAATGACCAACTGATCATAAATTACCAAGAGGAATCAAATAGACAGAGAATTTTGAAAATCAACAGAATTTGATCAAAACCGATTAATCGATTTTGGTCAATTAGTCGACTGGCATGTGCCAGTGATTAGAAATTTGAAACAATGTTCAGAAAAATGACAAAGTGGAATTTCGATTGATCGATGTTGGTTTCGATTAATCGATCTATGATTTTGATTAATCGAATTCTCAATTCGAGTAATCGAGGAACTTGAGAATTTTAGAAGAACTTGAAGAATTTTTATATGATTTCGATTAATCGAGGAAGAATTTGATTAATCGATTTGGAGTTTCGATTAATCGAACTAGAAGTTCGATTAATCGAGTAACTTAAGGAATTTAGAAAATCTTGAAGTATGATATACGATTTCGATTAATCGAAGTGAAATTCGATTAATCGATTTTGAATTTCAATTAATCGAACTGGAAGTTCGACTAATCGAGTGACTTAATGAAATTGGAAAATTTTTGAAAGACTGCACGATTTCGATTAATCGAAATGAGTCTTGATTAATCGATTTTGGAATTTCGATTAATCGACTGGCTCACACCAGTGAGCTACAAAACTCAAAATTTCTAACGGATACGATTTCGATTAATCGAAATGGTTTCGATTAATCGATTTTGAGTTTCGACTAATCGATTTTAGAAATCGATTAATCAATTTTGTGCGGCTTAACCTAGTTTTGAATCTCGATTAATCGACTTTGGAAATCGATTAATCTAGCCGGAGCCTATATATATAAATCAAAGGGGGATTTCTCCCCATTCGAAACCAAGTTTGCTTTTTATTTTGGCGCGCCTTGCTCTCTTCTTCTCCAAGCGGCTTGAGGAGCTAGGGTTTTTGTGGTTTAGATCGATTTTGGAACGAAATCGTTTGCATTCGGCTCAAACACCTAAGGTCCCCAGATTCGTTCTTGTTTTCATTTCAAGGCATATAAGCCCTAGTTTTCTCGAAATTTTCACAACCATGCCACCAAAAACCCGATTGTCTTCGAAGAAGGCAACCTCTAAACTCCCGGTCCGACGTAAGAACGTCGCATCGCCACCACCTATCCCATCACCGGTGCGAACTCCATCACCGTCGGCATCAGAGACCACCTCCTGTTCGACGAGCACGTCTTCGCGCGAGTCTTCACGCGAATCCACACCCATGCTGCCACCACCCACCAATGTACTTCAACCCAATGAGTGGTGGGAGGCTAAAACCTTTGAGAACGATTATGTCATCGACCAAACCCTATTCACCAACCCTGAGATACTGGGCGAGACCCAATGGGCTCGCAATTACCTTCAAAATGTCGGCCTCGACAACCTTTTGAAACCAATCCGGGGTTCCTACTACTCTAGGTTGGTTAGACTTTTCTACCAAGGTTTCGTGGACGGACCTACCGACGACGTAATTAAGACTACCATTGAAGGTCAGGAATACATAATCACCCGTCGTCATGTTCATGAGGTCCTTGAGTGCTGCCTCGACTTTACACCCGAGACCACCCTTTTTCCACCCTTCGAGGAAGAGGTTAAATTTGAGGAGATCGTCACCCGCATGACCAACGGGAAGACGGGGTCGGGATCCTCCATTAGGAGGGTCAACCTTCCCCACTATATGTGGATGCTTGATTCAATAATCAAGTGCAACCTTTACCCAATGCGCCACGACACTGAGCACGTAGAGAAAGTGCAATAGGCACTTTACGCAGCCTTCTGTGGCTGTTGGTTTGACGCGACCATGCTCATCCTAGAGGGGATGAGGTACATTAAGGGCAAACTGATGAAGGGCAATCTAAGGCCCAAGGAGACGATGCCACATGCTCGGCTTATCTCGAGCATGTTGAAGTGCTACTCCGACGCCCCCGACTATACTATATCGCCCCACGAGGTGAGGGCTACAGATTTTATGAAGCAATACTCCATTGCTTCATGGCGTCGTAGCTACAATCTTCTTAAGAAGACCCTACCAGCAGTCGTCGCACCACCACCACCCCCACCACTGCAGCAAGATCCACCCGTTGGGGGAGCACCACCAGTGGGGGCCGCCCCACCATTCATTCCACCACCTAAGGGAGCCCCAGCTCACCCCTCAGTGTCAGCTGGGCCGTAGTCCATTGTGCCACCTTCCACCACATCAGCTGCACCACCATCTCGATCAGCGGCGACGACACCTACTTCATCCTACCGCAGCCGCACACCTCACTCTGGCCCTACCATTGAGGACGTGTTGGCCCGCATGGAGGCCAACAACGAGCGGATGAACCAGAGGATGGACTTTCTGATGTTCCATACACTCCGCTACATCTCCCCATTAGACCACCAGCGACGCCTCGGGCAGGAGGAGTGGACAGCAGGCCGGACCGCCTTCCACAGGGGTCCAGTCTTCCATCCGAGCACATCGTCGCCTTGCATCGACTCGGCACCACACTCCAGACCCACCGAGACGGATCACCCAGACTATGGCGACGACCACCATCGCCACTAGCCTAGCCGACCAGGCGCATCGATCCCGACTGAGGGGACGGCATGAGCTATAGCCGATATTTAGATTTCCATTGTATTTGTATGCACATTTTGTTAGATTATCGGCACATTTTGTTATTAAACCAAATTGTACATTTTTGAGTAAATGAATAGAACAACGTTTTGTCACCTTTTTTTCAGTAGTCTAATCTTTGGTACAGTCTATGTATGTGCGTTATTAGTACTATGTGTTGGGTGACTTACTAGACCACCTCACCTACGTGTGTGGGGGGGAGTTACCCAAAATGAAGTGCCCTTGGGTTATTTTCGAGGATGAAAATTCTCAAGGTGGGGAGGATGTAATATCTCAAAAAATTATGTTAAACAGTGATCTCGAGATCCATGCCCGATTGGTCATAAGTTTGACCAAGTAGGAGTTCACTAGTTGACTCGAGAAAAGATGAACGGATATGATGTGAATATGAGGTAAGTGGGTGGAGTGTAGTGTAAATCTGGAGTCACATATACCTATCTGGGTGTATGTGCTCAACACAAAGAGAGTAGGTATATAAGGGTTAAAGAACCCTAAAGTCATTTATTGTATTATTGTTGAAGAGAATTAAGAAGAGAGAGAGAGAGAGAGAGAAGTAAAGAGGGTTGTTGAGCAAGGAGTGAATGCAAGCCAAGAAGGAATTCAAGTATTTAAGGCCAGATTCAACGCGAAGGATTCCTTAGAGCCAAAGCTGGAACCCTAGCCATTCCAACCTTGATATCCAATCAAATTGAGATTTGATTGAGGTAAATTTTGTGTGAATTAAATGCATAGATTATAGAGGTTTAATTGTAGTTAAAATTTCTTGAAAACATAGGATGAAGGCTTAGAAAAATAAAGAAAAATTATTTGAGAATAATTTGGAAGAACATCCTGAAAGGGGGCTGAATCTGGCCAAATCGATTAATCGAAATTATATTTCAATTAATCGATTTTGGCCCAGAAGTTGAAAAGTCATGGAAGCCCGATTTCTATTAATCGAAATGAATTTCTATTAATCGATTTGGATTTCGATTAGTCAATTTGAAAATCGACTAATCGACTGAGCATCTCTAGTGGCTGGAGAAAGGGGACCTAGAGAAATCGACCAATCGAGTTTGGAAATTGATTAATCGATTTTGGATATCGATTAATCGATTTGGGATCGACTAATCGATCTTAGAAATTCGACCACTCGATTTAAGAATCGACTGCTTTATGTTGGAGACCTCGATTAATCGATTTGGGACCGATTAATCGAATTTGAATTTCGATTAATCGATTTTGGTTTCGATTAATCAATTTTTGGAATCGATTAATCGAATTGCATTTCAATTAATCGATTTTGGGAATCGATTAATCAACTTTGACAGTTTTACTTAAACTTTATAGTTGTTGTTTTTAAATTGAGAAAAGCTTGTGAAAATGGGTGTGTGTGTGACACCAAAAATGTGATAAAGACATCTGTGTGATACAAGTAATTAAGAACATGTAAATCTAATGAGATTGAGACATCCCCAAGGGATGAGAAAGTAACAAAGGCATCAGGTGTGATGCGGGTATGTATACATCTCAGGGATGTATACATAGGATTGAATAATTATTGTTGAGGTCTAACTGATATAAGATAGCACACTTATACGGTGAACAACTATATGTAAAGCACATGATATTTTTCTTATTTGAGGTTTGGAGGATACCCCAAGGCGTGGTACCCGGATATACGATGCGGTGAATCCGTACACGGTCTGAAGGTTTATAAGTAAGTACATCCCAGGGATGTTGTGTGATATGTAACCCCGCCGCCTAGTGAGAAAGGGGCTTGGGTCGTATTCCCAGGGAATACATTTTTACAACTATCTAATTAGATGACGATGAAGGGTATCTCATCGGGGCTCGATCCTATATTGCTCGGGGATTACTTAAGTTAAAGATTTAAGTTTTTGCTTTAGGCCTGTTCAGTGTCATTCATGATAAATCAATAGTAAAGTGAGACATGTAAAGTACCAGTAAAATTTAATGCAAACTACCAGATTTTAAACTGTTTTTCAAGCACTTGCATAGATACATCATGCATAGAATATCATGAAATATATGTGAGTCTTAATTTATATGTTCATTGTGTTTGTTCCCTATTGAGCTAAGATGTAGCTCACCCTTTAGACTATATGTCGCAGGTCCACTGATAGCAGCAGCTGAGACTTCGGGAGACGTAGATCTAGGGGATTCGGATTACGTACCTGGAGACGAGTTGGAGCCTCCACCTAAGGACTTCTTCTAGGTGTCTCTGCTGTGTACTTTGATAGAGAGTCAGTTTGTGAGCAGATTAGTGCGGCTTGGTATGTCAAGCCTTTATTTTGTTAAAACAATGTAATTATACTGGATTATTCTTTTGGCGAACCATTTGGGGTGATCTAATTGTCACCAATGGTTCGGGTCGGTTCTCTGTTCATGCAGTGGCATGAAAGTAGAACTGTCTTTTGCGTATGCCAGTTGGGCATATTAACTTCTTCAGCTTTAATGAGATTAATTGCTTTATTTATTTAATTATGCTTGTCATACTAATGTTCCATGTTAAGCTTTGGGACATGGTTTGGAGGATCGTGCTGATGGCACGGGTTTTGGGGTGCCGAAATCCGAGCTGTCACATAAAACGAAAATGGTTAATATGCCCAACTGGCATATGCAAAAGACAGTTTTACTTTCATGCCTCTGCATGAACAGAGAACCGACCCGAACCATCCCGAACCATCGGTGATAAACAGATCACCCCAGATGGTTTGCCAAAAGAATAAATCAATTTAATTATATGTTTATCAAAATAAAGGCTTGACAGGAATACCAAGGTACAATCTCTCAAGCTCTCATCCAAAGTACTGAGTCTCCTAGAAGAAGTCCTGGGACTTCAACTCGTCTCTGCCGTACACCGTGAAGTGACGGATCTGAAGCCTCAAAGCGCTGTCATGACTGCAGACTACATATAATCATGATACATCATTTATCAAAAATAATTTAACTTGTCATGTTAAGTTCTATGGTAATACTTGCTTATGAGATAAACCCCGACCCCGCACACAGGCGGTGTATCCCATCTCATCACAGGATGTGGGTATTAATGAGTATGCCTATCAAATAATAAACATGATGCATAGTTATTCACCGATATCTTATATCAAACCTCATAATTATTCAATCATATATATACATCTCTGGGATGTATACATACTCTCATCCACTAATGCCTTTAGTACTTTCTCATCCCCTGGGGATGTCTCATTTTTATTAGATTGCTTGATCTTAATCACTTGCATCACACCGATGCCTTTTTCACATTCTTACACACCCATTGACAAAGCTTTAAAAAAACTTCTTCAAATCTGTAATTATATGTCACTACATACATTGAAATTAAAGTACATGTTCAAGGTGTTCCTACCTCAATTCTCTGAAGGTCCAAGCAAGATCAATCCATGCTCTCTTTCACACCACACATGCATCATACCATGCAATACATCACTAAAGATGTAATGAAGAAGGTCCTGGACCCTCCATGAATCACAAAAAAAACTTAGAAAGTTAAGCAAAACTGTCAAAGTTGATTAATCGATTCCCAAAATCGATAAATCAAAATGCAATTCGATTAATCGATTCCCAAAATCGATTAATCGAAACCCAAATCGATTAATCGAGATTCAAATTTGATTAATCGATTAATTGAAGTCTCTAACATAATGAAGTCGATACGATAATCGTGAGTAATCTAAGAATCGATTAGTCGATCCCAAATCGATTAATCGAAATCCAAAAGCGATTAATCGATTTCGCAACTCGATTAGTCGATTTCCCTAGGTCTTATTTTCTAGCCACTGGAAGTACCCAGTCGATTAGTCGATTTTCAAATCGACTAATCGAACATCCAAATCGATTAATTGAAATCCAATTCGATTAATTGAAATCAGGCACTCATGACTTTTCAACTTCTGAAAATCGATGTCAATCCCAATTTGATTAATCGATTTGGCCAATATAAAGGCTGTTCTTCTAAAACTCATTTCTTTTCTTTCTAAGCCTTTAATTTACTCCTTTCAAGCACATTTGACTGAATTAAATTTGTCTACAATACAAGCATTAACTTTAATTAAAACTCACCTCAATCAATTCTCAAATTGATCAAGATCTAGGTTGGAATGGCTAGGGCTCCAGCTTTTGCTTCAACGGTTCCAAACGCGTTGAATCCGGCAATCAATGCTCCATCTTCCCTCAATCCAACCACAATAACTCCTTGACAATTAATCTCTTCCTCTTTCTCTCTCTCTTCTTAACTCTCTCTTCAACAACCAAAATAAAAGGATACTAGGGTTATTAAACCCTTTTATCCTCTCTTTTAGTTTCGGTGTTAAGCGCATACACCAGAGATAGGTGTATGTAGCTCAAAACTAATACTATTCAACACTCCTAGTCACAATTGCATCACATCAGTTCATCACTTCATGAACTCAATGTTTGACCATCACTTGGTAAAACCTACGATCAATCAAGCACGGATCCCGAGGTCAAAGTCAACGATCAATTTTTTGGGATATTACAGGAACACTCCAGTCTGATACACGCTCCGGCCATCGATCGACACTGCATGACCACTCCTTGGCCATTTCCTACCTGGGGCCTAAACGTCGTTAAAATTATTAATCCAAAAGCATTGAACGGACATCTGTTCATCCTTATCACCATTGAGTACTTCACTAAGTGGATTGAAGCAGTGCCATATGCCAACATCACGACCAGTCACGTAAAGACGCTTCTCAAGAACAATATTGTATGCCGATTTGGAGTACCCAAGGATATTATCATGGACAATGGCATAAATTTTACAAATAAGTGCATCCGAGTCTTCTGCGAGCAATACAAGATTAAGCACTATCGCTCATCACCTTATCGGCCTCAAACTAATGGAGCCATGGAAGCTGCGAATAAGATGATCATCCGCATCCTCGAGAAGTTAGTCGTCACTTACTGAGATTGGAGTGAAATGCTGCCATTTGCTTCATGGGCTACAGAATGTCGATCTGTATCGCTACAGGGGCAACACCATTCTCCCTGGTGTATGGAACTAAGGCCATCCTACTGGTAGAGGTTGAAGTACCCTCGCTCCGAATCCTCATGGAATCAAGCTTACCCGAAGTAGAGAGAGGGAGAGAGAGAGATCCCGCTTTGAACAATTGAACTTATTGGATGAGAAAAGACTCCTAGCCTTGTGTCATACTCAAGTTTACCAGGGGCAAATCGCATGTGCTTACAATAAACGTATCCGCGGTCGAGATCTGAAGGTAGGAGACACTGTACTGAAGAAGATCTTCCTATCCCTCCATGCCGATCCAAGAGGAAAGGTCAAGCCGAATTGGGAGGGACCTTATGTCGTCTGAGAAGTGCTGTCGGGATACACCATCCGCCTCGCCACCATGGACGGAGATCATCTTTTTGAGCCCATCAATGCTGGATACGTTTGACGGTTCTACTCTTAGTCTATCACGATAAGGTAAGTATCAGTGAAATAGATACATGATTGCTTAAGAACCACCCAAAAGAGGCCATCATTTTGAGCACAGTAGTCAAAAAGCATTCCTAAAAATGATGATATCCTTTGCTACCTCATTTGAGCCAGGGCCTTTCTTTCAACAAACCCCTTCCCTGAGAAAGAAAAAGTGTGTACATATACCAAAAAAAAAGAGGAAAGTCAAATCAAAATCCAAAAAAAAAATTGAAAAAGTCAAACCTCAAAAAGAGATAAAACAAAGAAAAAAGAAAAAGTATATATAGAAGAATTATGGGACATGTCCAGTAAAATCTCCCAAGGAAGAAAGTATGTTGTGAAAAACTGAAGCTGTATCAAGGAAACCCTTTTTAGCCTAGCATACCTTCAGATTCTAACCTGACCCATGGCCAAGCTACACCTTAAAGGAAGCCCTCTTTTTAGGTTCACAAGCAGTCATAGTATTAGTTAAGTCGACACAAGCCGAGTTGTGAGACGACACCAGAACCCCATCCAGCCGGTTGTGATGGAATCAATGTCTATATTGTGGCTTTTTGTGAGAGAAATAAAAATACAAGCTCAAAGCAAGATGGACGTGGTGAAAACCCAAAAGGGCGCTACGAGTAATAACAACAAGTTTGTACGGACCAGGTGAAAACCTGAAAGGGTGCTTGGGGTAAGAGAGCTAAACCCACGAGTAAAAAGAGGGCAAAAATGGGCACGACAAACCCACATTGAGCATTGTGACTAAAAGGATTAAAGAATTAAAAAAAAGAAAAGTAGAAAAAGAAAAGTTTGATTTGATTAATAGAACTAATGTTGAAGGAGTCCTTTTAGTTACTCTCCCTGATCCCCTTTTTCCGACTGAGCCACTCATGTTAGTCCAAATCGGGCTCCGACCAAAATTGTCTTAGTGAAACTGCTTTGTCAAATGTATGACTCAAGGTAAGGAGAAAGGTTTGACTCAGTCAAAAGGGTTTGACATTCTAGTCTTGGTAAAGCTGCTGAAACTCACCGAGACCCGACCATTTAAAAAGGGGTTCGACCATGCTCAAAAGGGGACCCAAGATCTCACCCTGTGATTGAGGCATCAAACCAAACAAAAAGAGAATAAAGGGCAGGGAGGATGGCCCCTTTTGCCAAAGATAATAATTTCTCTTTTCCACTTCCATGCCCAGGCTATGCACATTCTAAGAGGGACCCATTAATAAAAAAGAACAACAAAAAAGAGAAACTTTTGTAAATATAATAGATTTTCCTTTTCCATTTACAACAGCACCTCTTACACCACATCCCAAAAAATAGTTGGTGTGATGTCTACCTCTCTTTCTTTCTTTCTTTCTTTCTTTTTACAAAAGCAGAAAAAAATAAAAACATAAAGAAAATATGTAACCAAAATATACATATCTGTAAAGGGATTTCTTATGCCCCTTTTCTGTGTATCTGATATGTGTAAAAAAATATATGTGCAGGAGGGAATCAACGGCACAGCTCGCGCTTCAAGGCACTAATCTCAGTGAGAAAACCATCCTCCCGGACATTTCGCTCAGTTAACCAACAAGCATGCAAGCTCTTGTACCTCTTCTGAGAGGCATCAGTAGCCCCATGAGAAACATTCAAGGATCCTTCCAGATGAAGGACCTCACTCTCAGCTATACCAGCTCTGGTCTCTGCTACCTCTGCTCTTCCTTTCTCTTGTGCCAAAAGCTCTTGCAGGACCCTCTTCCCGTCGGTTAACAACTTAATGTGAGCTCGAAGCATTGTCTCCTTCTTCGTCCAGGGACCTCCCACATCAATACTCTCCGTCTGATCCAGATGATCAGCAGCATGCTACTCAACCAATAGCCAAGCCTCGTACTCAGGGGAAGACTGAATTGAATCTTCCTACTCCATATCATACAACAGCGTTGACTGACGCGTCTTCCAAAAAGCAGCAATCTGATCCATGTTCCCAGAGGACCCCCTAGAAAAGATCAAATCACATAGAGGGAGTTTTGCCTCACAAGGCACCTGCTGAGAGCAGCCGAACTGACGCAACACCCGGAATGGGAAGTGGAAAGTGTTGCCAGTCAATCCTAGGAGGGTGATGCCCTCATAGTCTCTGAAACGAACTACTGGGAAGGTTCGATACAACCAAGGAAATCTCCATATCAGTTCTGCATTGGTCAGCCAAAGTTTCAAAACTGACAAATCTCCCTGCGAAAGCAAGTGACATCTACCCAAAAAGCATCGAGCTGCCTCACCTCGAGCGATATAAAAGCGTGGCACGGGTCTCAAGATAGCGAGATGCTCACCCAACCAGACATAGAGTAGCATAGAACATCCCCTGAGGCTCTCCACCTTGCCCAAAACAAATGCATCAAGGCATCGATATAGTTCGGCAAGGACCAAGTGCATCACTGATCGGCCCTCTACCAACTCGATCAAAATGTCGTAGAGAGCCAGAGAGAAGCTCTCTCCCCTAGTAAAGAAAAGGACTTTCGAAATGAGACTGAGAGCAAAGGCTTTCGCGTTGGAGATATTCCCAACCAGCAATTTTCGAATACTTTCATCACTAAAAAGTTCTTTGAGGAATTTGGTCGAACACCTTGTGGGCCCCCCAATGAAACTTTTCTCCTACTCAAATTTCTTCAAACCAAGGGTAAAGTGAACGGATTTAGAGTAACCCGACTTCAGCGTGACTCTTGCGAGGCCTCTGTGGAGCTTAAAGCCAGACAAATTGGATAACTCCTCAAGAGTGGGAGTTAGCTCCCGCTTCCCAAAACGGAACACATGGGTGTTTGCATCCCAAAACGAAGTGACCACATGAAGTAGGTCCCACCGTGGAGGAACCTCGAGAAAGAAGGGAAGGTGTGATAATCCAAGCCACTCCAGTTCATCGAGCTCGTTCTCATTCAAGCTTTCAAGCCAACTTTTTAGAAAATTAGGCCCCAAGCCCAAAGAAATGGGTAAATTAGTTCCAAGCCCTCCATGTAAGGGAGGATTGGAAAGTGGGTCCATAGATGTACAAAGATCTTTCAAGAATATAAAATTCAATGTATGTCAATGGACCCACCCTTGGGAAAGCAAGGAGAAGAAAAATCAGATGAAAAGGCCAAGTCAAAAAGAAAAGAAAGCAAAAATTGATTGTCTCGGGCATATAAGGGCCCACTGCCCCCAGGCTAAAACTGGCGCAACTATTAGTTGCACCAGTGAAAATTTCCCCAGAACAAGCCTGGAACAACTAATAGTTGCGCCAATACATATCCCCCTTTCTATGCCATTTTGGGACCTTTTTGGAGATTTTTTGTGGGCCTTTGCTGGCCCCCTTAGCTAGTTAGCCAGATTCACCTGCTTTATACTATGAAGACATTCAAACATGAAAATTAAAAGGGCACCTAACATTGAAAAATTTTAACTTTTTTTGCAGGAGAAACCCGCTCCAAGGCATGCGACCTCGAGGGCCACTTTTATGGGCAATTGTCAAAACCATCCTGCAAGCAGTCAGATATATGTAAGGGAGAGATAACATGCAATCAAAGGAATAGCGCTAAAAATCATCCAAAAAAAAATGCCACAATCTATTTAAACATCCCAAATCATCATCCCCAAAGTGTTAAATGTTTGAAAAAAGAAACTAGGTCCTAATCCTTGTTGGCACCCTTCGACTTCTTCCATCGACGCGAGGAGCTTTGGAAGGTCAGAATGTCTCCTACCTGCGACCACACCTGTGAAAGCCAGCTGAGCAAAGAGCGCGACTCCTTGGCATGCGCATGCTGCAAGTCATAGTCAAAATCAGGAATCAGGATCAATTGAGGAACAAAAGATAATAAACTAGTGAGAACAGCATGTCAGCAGAATACTCACCCCCTCCACATCCCGGAGCTCAACGAGGTTGCTGTAATACGCAGCATGCTCCATGGCCGAGTCAAAATTCTACATTCAGAGGGAAAGGATGTCAATTGCAGGGACTGGTAACAAAAACATGCTTTTATCAAAGGAGGCAAGACAAAGGAAGAATGTTTATGAGAAGGCTTAGCCCCTGAACCACCTCAGGAGGAGGGACCCAGGCCGCTTCAGATGAGCTGCAAGCCTGCCTATCCACATCGGCGCATAGACTTGAGAGAAAGCTATCGTCGAGGCGTTTGAAGGTCCCATAGACCACGGGCGGAGCACCACTAAGGGCACCCACATGAGAAGTACTCGACGGACCAGCACCTAAAGCACCCTCACCTGAGGGACCCGCACCTGAAGAACCCTCACCCGAGGGACCCGTACCGAAAGGGCCAACACCTGGGGGACCCACTCCTAAATCATCCGCAGTGCCCGCCACCGCTCTACCTCCATCATCCAAGTCATCCCCTTGAGCAAACTGTGAACAAAATAGAGATCTGCTCAGTTGGAACAAAAGATGAATTGAAACCCAAAAGGGGGACTAATCTGAAAGAGAAAGGAGAATCACCTGAGTTCACGGGTCACCGAAAGCAAGGAAGTTGACGCTAGGGACAAAGCGCGGCAGAAGGAACCGATATGGCAGAGACTCATACCACAGCTGATAGTCCCCAGGCACGAGAAGCGCATTAATGGGGATCCCACTATAGAGGAAGGCCGCAGTGAGCTCCTCAATGCTACCAGCAGGATCTAAAATGTTTGTTCCCCCAGATAATAAGCCCTGGCCCACGCCTCGTAGAAGAAGATAATGCGGCGGTCCTTGAATAGGCGCGACGGACCTACGGCAGCCCGGTCCCAGAAAATGGAGGTGAGGTACGGTTCATAGAGGATCTGTCCAAGTCAAGAGGCGGTCAATTAATCAAAACATGCAGCATATTAACAAAGGAGAGTTTACAAACTAAAATAAATAGGATTGAAAAGGCCTTACCTGCTCGGGGACCATCAGATCCAACTAGGACCTCATGCCCATCTCTAAATGCTTCATGCCCACGTTGTGGCACCAGGATTGGTTCCAATTGCTAAGGAGAGGGTAGGTGTATACCTCTGAGTGGAGAAGCAGGCATCTAGGCTGAAAGTGGAGGTACCCCCATGCCTGACGAGAGTAGTGCAAAAAAAAAAAATCAGTAGCATACGAAGACCATCCAAGTAAAATTGATGAAAGTGAAAGAGTTAGAGATTACCTCCAGTGCCGGCCAGAAATCGACAACAGACTTGGCCTCCCCGATTGATACTCGGGCTACACCATACATCAACCATGTATATCCGGCCCCACCCCAGTCATACCTATGGATGTCGAGCTAGTTATCCATAATGCTCAGCTGCTGTCGTGACTCGACCGCTCACATTCAGAAGAAAGTCTTGCTCAGAGCAAGCGTGATCTGAGCCAGACGATCGCCCGTGCGGGCTCGATATAAAGCTCCAACTCCGGCTGGCCCAAATCGACCAACTCACCAGCCCCATAGAGCCTAGATAACTAGGTCATCTTGACCTCGGTACCGTGCATCTACCCACGAGGGGGATAATCCCCTATCAATCTAATAATGTCATCCCTGCTCGACACCGCAAGGCTGGCTATCGGTACGCCTCCCACACTAATGCCGATAATCATCGCCCAATATACGGGCGTCAATGTCATCTTGGCATAGGCCATGTGAAAGGACATTGTCTCAGGACGGAACCGCTCTATCAGGGCCCTCAGATACACAGCGTCAACCCTCATGGGGGGGCAGGATAAGAACTCCCCAAAACCCGCCTACTCCAGCAAATACTTCACCCCATGGGGAACATAGCGGTAGAAGTCGTGGAAATCTAGCCATCCCCAGTGGAACACAATAGGGGGCAAAGCCTGCGTCAAGAGAGAAAAATGCATCAGATCATGGAAATGAAGCAAAGTTGCACAAAAGAGAAATGACTGAACTTATCCCTTACCTTGCCCGCTATGCCGAAGTTAGAGATATGGATGTATTGCTAATGAAGGAGGCCAACTAGGGCGTCCTCACCCTGCATCTCCAGCCAAGGACCAGCCTTGTGACAGCCCAATTTTTGGCACCCCGAAACCCGTGCCATCAGCATGATCATCTTGACCGTGCCCCTTAGCTATGCACGGAACATTGGTATATCAAGCAATGAACTAAACTAAAATAATAAATAAAGCTGCGGAATTTAATTATCATTTAACTATTTCTCAAAAGACAGTTCTACCTTCATGCCTCTGCATGAATGGAGAACCGATCCGAACCATCGATGATAGCTAATCATCACAAATGGTTCGCCCAAAAGAATAATCCCAAACTTTAATTACATTGTTTAACCAAAAACCAAGCTTGACATACCAAGCCGTACCAATAATCTCACAAAAATCCTCAAAGCTGTACAACGGAGTCCCCTAGAAGAAGTCCTCAGGAGGTGGCTCCAACTCGTCTCCGGGTGCCGGGTCTGACTCACCAGGGTCAACGTCCCCTGAAGTCTCGGCAGCTGCTAATAGTGGACCTGCGACGTAAAGTCTAAAGGGGTGAGCTACATCCTAGCTCAATAGGAAACAGAGCACAATTGAACATATAAATTACAACTCACATATATTCCATGATATGCCATGCATAATGTGTCTATGCAGTTATTGATAAAAAACAGTTGAAAAGAATCATAATTTACTGGTAGTTTACTCATGTCTTTTAATTATTCATGAATGACACTAAAAAGGCCTAAAGCAAAACTTAACATTTCAACTTAAGTAATCCCCGAGCAATATAGCATCGAGCCCCGATGAGATACCCATCATCATCATCTATATAGACAGTTTTAAACGTATTCCCTGGGAATACAATTAGTACCCAAGCCCCTTTCCCCTGGGGATCGGTGGCGGGGTTTCACTTATCTCAACTCGCACTTCGGGTGTGCTTATCGTGGTAATGGATAAGCCTCGACCGCCTACGGTTTCGCCGCCGTATCGGTCACGGATATCCTACCGCGTCAGTCGTGGGTATCCCGCCACGTCGGTGGAGTACTCTATCAAACCTCAAATAACAAAAATATCAGGTGCTTTACATATAGTTATTCACCGTGTAAGTGTGCTATCTTATATCAGTTAGGCCTTATCAGACATAAATCAATCTTGGATACATCCCTGGGATGTATCCATTCACTTGCATCACACCTGATGCTCTTATTTCTTTACTTCCTCATCCTCTAGGGATGGCTCATTATGATTACTCTTTTAGATGTCACACACGCACACTTTTCACAAACTCTTAAGAAACAAAAACAGTTTGAATTGAATTCCATATCACTACATACATGCTCTTGCAAAATAAAGTACATGTTCAAGGTGTTCCCTACCTCAAGTCTTTGTTTGATCAATGCATCAAGGTCCCACGTGGCTCCATGTGCACTAGCTCACACGTACCACCTATGGTACCACATAACATGTGAAACACATCACTAAAGATGCAATAAAGGAGGTCCAAGACCCTCCATGAATGCTTAAAGTCAAACTCAAAAGTCAACAAAACTGTCACATTCGATTAATCGAACTCCAAAATCGATTAATCGAAGTTCAAAATTGATTAATCGATTCTCAAATCGATTAATCGAGATTTCCATTTGTTTAATCGAATCCCAATTTGATTAATCAAAATTCTCCACTCTATCCATTCGATTCTCAATTCGAGTAATCTAATTCCCAAAATCGGTTAATCGATCCAAAATCAATTAATCAAAATTACAAATTGATTAATCGAAATTCCATTTCGATTAGTCGATTTCTTCAAGTCCTTTTCTTCCCTCCACTAGAGTTCACTGGAGGTTCCCAGTCGATTAATCGATACCAAAATTGATTAATTGAAAATCAAAATCGATTAATTGAAACTCAGTTCGATTAATCGAAATCATGTCTTTTGACTTTTCAACTTCTTGGCTAAAATCAATTAATCGAATCTCACTTTCGATTAATCAAAATGGTCAGATTCAGCCCCCTTTTGGCTGTTCTTCCCAATCTTTTTCCAAATGATTTTTTCTTTCTTTTCTAAGCCATTATCCTATGATCTTAGCTATTTCTAACTACGATTAAACCCTTCAATCTATGCATTTAATTTGCAAGAATTTTACCTTCAATCAATCTCCAATTGATTAGGTCAAGTGGTTGGAAAGGCTAGGGTTCCAGCTTTGCTTCTAGCGGATCCCTCGTGTCGAATCGGCCTTTTTAAATGCTTGAATCCCCCTTCCAAACACCCACCATTACTCCTTGCAGTAACTATGTTCTCCCTCTCTCTCTCTCTCTTCTTTACTCTCTCTCAACAACCAAACAAAAGAACTAGGGCTATTAAACCCTTTTATTTCTCATTCAACCCGTGTGTTGAGCACATACACCAGAACAGGTGTATGTGACTCCAGATTTTCATCACACTCCCCTTATTCACTCGAATTCTCACATCTCATCTGTTCATCACACCCTATGCCAACTATTTAACTCCTATTTGGTCAAACCTATGACCAGTCGGGCACAGATCCTGAGGTCACTATTTAACGTAATTTTTCAAGATATTACATCCTCCCCTCCTTGGGAATTTTCATCCTCGAAAATAACCCAAAGGTGCGTAGGTCTGGGTCTCCCCCCCCCCACACTCTCAGGTGAGGTGGCCCAGTGAATTTACACAATATATTATACATAGCATAAAAAGATAATTGCACGAGAAATTTTTCAAAATTGTTATATTCACTAACAGAAAGTTTACAAAATTTGTACATTATCGGTAACCACAGTACAAACAAAATTTGTTCCTATACAACCAAAATAGCTCCATCTCGAGTCAAGGAGCTATGGGGCAAAGCGGTCTGTTGGAGCCGGCCGGGTGGTCTGGAGGTAGCGGCCGCTGGATCGTATGGCGTCTCGGTCGGCAAAACTGGTGTAGAAGTGGAAGTACCAGCGCCGGTAGCTGCGGTGGTCGGATGGAATACGGGACCCCTATGGAAGGCGGTCCGTCCCGCGGTCCACTCCTCCTCCTGGGCGAGGTACCGCTGGTAGTCCAACGGGTAGATGTGGCGGAGGGTATGGAACATAAGGAAGTCCATCCTCCGGTTCATCCGCTCATTGTTGGCCTTTATACATGCCAACACCTCCTCGACGGTAGGGCCGAAGTGAGCTGCGCGCCGGCGGTAGGATGATGTGGGTGTAGCTGGTGCCGAATGGGCTGGTGGTGTCGGTGAAGCGGCGGTGTGAGAGGGTGCCCCCTCCGCTGAAGGCTCAGCCAGGTGTGCCTCACCCACGGGTGGGTCCTGATGTGGTGGTGGGGGTGGTGGTGGTGCTATTGCTGCTACTGGAACTGGACCCGGAGCCAGTAGGGTCCGCTTCAACAAGTTATAGCTACGGCTCCATGAAGACTTCGAAAACTTCTTCACTCGGTCCATTGCCCTCACCTCGTGGGGCGACACCATATACTCGGGAGCGTTGGAGTAGCACTCCAAGATACTCGATATGAGCCGAGCATACGGCATCCTCTCCTTGGGCCTCAAGTTGCCCTTTATCAATTTCCCTTTGATGTACCTCATCCCCTCTAGGACGATCATGGTAGCATCAAACCATCGGCCACAAAAGGCCGCATAAAGTGCCTATTGTACTTTGTCTACGCGCTTTGTGTCGTGGCGCATTGGGTATAGGTTGCACTTGATTATAGAATCAAGCATCCACATATAGTGGGGAAGGTCGACCCTCTTGATGGAGGATCCCGACCCCTTTTTTCCGTTTGTCATGCGGGTCATGATCTCTTCAAATCGAACTTCCTCTTCGAAGGGTGGGAAGAGGGTGGTCTCTGGTGTGAAATCGAGGTAACACTCTAGTACCTCGTGTATGTGGTGACGGGTGATCGTGTATTCCCGACCCTCAATCTTGGTCAAAATGATATCGTCGGTAGGGTCGTCCGTTAGCCCTTGGTAAAACAATCTAACGAATCTAGGGTAGTAGGAACCCCGGATTGGTTTCATAAGGTTGCCAAGACAGGCATTTCGTAGGTAATTACGAGCCCATTGGGTCTCGCCCGGTACATCGGGGTTGGTGAATAGGGTTTGATCGATGATGTACTCGATCTCGAAGGTCTTGGCCGCCCACCACTCATTGGGTTGCTCGACATTGGTGGGTGGTGGCAACATGGGTATGGACTCGCGTGAAGACTCGCGCGTAGACGTGTTTGTCGAATCAGAGGTGATCTCCGATGCCGACGGCGATGGAGTCCTCACCGGTGAAGGGGTAGGTGGTGGCGGTGCAGCGTTCTTATGCCGAACCGGGAGTTTAGAGGTCGCCTTTGCCGACGACAACCTAGTCTTGGGTGGCATTTTAGGAAATTAAGCTTAAACTAGGGTATTTATAGCCCAAATGGAAAGAAAAAGCACAAATCTAGGGTTTACCGTAGAGTTTCGATCCAAAATAGGTGATCACGGTCCGAGATCAATTTGAAACGCCCCAAAACCCTAGCTGTCTTGACCGGTTGGAGAAGAGGAAGGAGAAAGAGGAATGGCGCCCAAAGTTGACAAGTTCGAATGGGCACCAAAAACCCTAACTTTTATATATATAGACTGGCTTCGATTAATCGAAATACAGATTCGATTAATCGAGTTTCAAAATTAGGTTAAGCCGTGCGAAATCGATTAATCAAAGGTCAAAATCGATTAATCGAAACCATTTCAATTAATCGAAATCGTATCCGTTTAAAATTTCAAGTTTTTGAGCTCACTGGCGCGAGCCAGTCGATTAATCGAAATCCATTTCGGTTAATTGAAATTTCAAAATCGATTAATCGAAATCGTGCAGTCCTTTCCAAATTTTCAGGATTCTTCAAGTTATTCGATTAGTCGAACTATGATTCGATTAATCGAAATCTCAAATCGATTAATTGAATTTCACATCGATTAATCAAAATCGTTTCCCCTACTTCAAATTTTCATAAATCCCTTAAGTTATTCGATTAATCAAACTTCCAGTTTGATTAATCGAAATCATAAATCGATTAATCGAATTCCTCCTCGATTAATCGAAATTTCATTTTTTTTTCCTCTAAATTCTTCTAAAATTCTCAATTTGTTCGATTAATCGAACCCTCAATTCGATTAATCGAAAACCTAAATCGATTAATCGAAAACAAGATCGATTAATCGAAATTTCACTCTGTCATTTTTCTAATCCTTATTCGCTTTCCCAGTCACTGGCACATGCCAGTCGACTAATCGAACAAAATCGATTAATCGAATTTCCAAATTGATTAATCGATTTTGCTCAATTTCTGTAGATTTTCAAGTTTCCCTGTCCATTTGATTTATCTTGGTAATTTATGATACCAACTGATCCTTAGGTCTATGAAACACATCCTGAAGATCATGTGTGCATAAAAATTTTGCTTCTTTATCATACTTCGATCAAAATTTCCATTGAATTACAAGTGTCGTTAGAATCCACAAACATGCTTGCGGTTTACATTTGGCTCTCAAGTGGTCGGAAACAAGGCTGGATATTGTTCTTTCACATCGGCCTCTCGTTCCCATGTAGCCTCTTCATTCGGATGAATTTTCCATCGAACAAGCACTAAGGGAATCACTTTAGTGCACAGTACTTGTTCCTTTCGATCCAAGATCTCCACGGGTTCTTCTATCATGCTCATGTCTTCACACATCTCCAAAGGTTGACTTCCTAACACATGAGATGGATCGTTCACATACTTTCTGAGCATTGATATGTGGAAAACGTTATGTACCCGATCGTATAACGGTGGTAATCCAATGCGATAAGCAACTTCACCTACGCGTCCTAAAATTTCAAATGGTCCAACATAACGGGGACTTAACTTCCCTCTCTTACCAAACCTCATTACGCCTTTCATAGGCGACACTTTCACAAACACGTGTTCACCCACTTTATAGTCGACACTAGTCCGCTTGATGTCAGCGTAACTTTTCTGTCTACTCTGTGTTGACTTCAGCCTTTCTCTGATTATTCGCAAGACGGTGGCATTGTCTTCAAGTAGTTCTGGCCCCAAAATAAACTTCTCACCTGTTTCTTCCCAATTGAGGGGTGATTTACATCGTCGTCCGTACAGAGCTTCATATGGTGCCATGCCAATGCTCATTTGGAAATTGTTGTTGTATGCAAATTTGATCAACGGTAGATACTCATCCCAATATCCTTGCATATCCAGCATGCACGCTCTGAGCATGTCTTCTATCACTTGGTTCACTCGCTTTGTCTGCCCATCAATTTGAGGATGGAAAGCTGAACTAAAATCTAGTCGCGTTCCCATTCCTTCTTGAAATTTCTTCCAAAACTTGGACGTATATAGTGGATCACGATTTGAAACTATGCTGCTCGAAATCCCGTGTAACCTTACGATCTCCTTCATGTATAAGTCTGCCAATCTTCCTGTCGTATACATCGTATTGTACGATAAAAAGTGCGCTGATTTGGTCAGTCGATCTATGACTACCCAAATGGCATTGTGTCTCTTGGCTATATGCGGTAATCCGACAATGAAATCCATCAAGATCGATTCCCACTTCCATTCTGGTATTGGTAAAGGCTACAATAGTCTAGCAGGATGCCTATGATCAATCTTCACCTGCTGACAGGTCAGACACCGTGACACGTGTTCGGCCACGTCTTGCTTCAAACCTCTCCACCAATAGTTCTTTCTCAAGTCTTGGTACATTTTGGTGCTGCCAGGGTGGATAGCGTAATTTGACTTGTGGGTTTCATCAAGAATTATTCGTCTTAGGTCGGCATTGTCCCGAATGCAGAGACGGCCCTTGAACAATAAGGAACCATCTTCTTTGACTAAGAAGTCCGACCTGATGCCCTCAATCACGTCTTGATGAATCTTTGTTAATGTCGGGTCTTTCATCTGTAGATCGTGGATATGCTCAAATATTACTGGTTTCACTGATATGTTAGCCAAAAAGGATCCTGTAGCTTTCGACTCAATATTCGCATCATAAAGTGCCAGGTCTTCCAATAATTTCCACCGGTGCATACCCAAAATCAAGCAAGCTAACTAAGCTGAACTCTTCCGACTCAAGGCATCGGCTACTACGTTCACCTTGCCTGGATGGTACTGTATAGAACAATCATAGTCCTTGAGGAACTCCATCCATCTGCGTTGTCTCATGTTGAGCTCTTTCTGTGTAAATAGGTATCAGAGGCTCTTATGATCGGTGAAAATTTCAAACGTCTCACCATACAAGTAATGTCTCTAAATTTTCAGCGCAAAAATGACTGCTGCTAGCTCCAAGTCATGAGTCGGGTAATTTTTCTCATGTTCTTTCAGCTGTCTTGATCCGTAAGCTATCACCTTCTTGTGCTGGTTGAGCACACAACCCAAACCATTGTATGACGATCACAGACATCGCGATCCTCCATCGCTCAAGGAATTGCTAGTATTGGAGCTGAAGTGAGTCTCGTCTTGAGTTCTTGAAAACTCTTCTCGCATGCCTCACTCCACTCGAATCTTGAATCTTTTCGTGTCAGCTTCGTGAGAGGTCCCGATATCTTTGAAAACCCCTCGACGAAACGTCGATAGTAGCCTGCTAACCCAAGAAAACTTCAGACATCAGTCACTGTCTTTGGTTGCTCCCATTTAACCACTGCTTCTATCTTTGCTGGATCTACAGTGACACCGTGCTTTGAGACAACATGTCCCAAAAAGCTAACCTCTTCCAACCAAAACTCACATTTGCTGAGTTTGGCATACAATTGGTGTTCACGTAGCGTTTGTAGAGCAATCCTCAAATGTTCTTCGTGTTCTGTCTTGGATTTGGAGTATATCAAGATATCATCAACGAGCACTACGACGCAGGAGTCCATGTGTGGTTTAAACACTCGATTCATCAGATCCATAAAAGACGTCGGAGCATTCGTCAACCCAAACGGCATCACAAGGAATTCATAGTGTCCATACCGTGTCCTGAAAGCTGTCTTCTGAATGTCCTCTGCCTTGACTCGCGACTGATGGTATCCAGATCTCAGGTTGATCTTGGAAAAGTACCTTACTCCTTGCAGTTGATCAAACAGATCATCGATTCTAGGCAAAGGGTAACGGTTTTTCACAGTGAGTTTGTTCAGTTGTCGATAGTCAATGCATAGACGCATTGACCCATCTTTCTTCTTGACAAATAAGACCGGTGCTCCCCATGGAGACACACTTGGTCAGACAAACCCCTTGTCCATGAGTTCTTGCAGTTGTTCTTTCAACTCCTTCAACTCAATCGGAGCCATTCTATATGGTGCTTTTGAAACAGGCTCCATTCCATGTGCTAAGTCAATGGCAAACTCTACTTCTCTCTCTGGAGGTAATCCAGGCAACTCTTCTGGAAACAGTCGGCGAACTCTCGCACAACTGCTATCTCAGAGATGGCATTCTTTTCTTCTTTGTCCTCCTTTAAGAAAGCCAAGTACCCACTGCAACCCTTCTTGATCATCCGCTCGGCCCTTACTGCTGAAATCAGTGGCATAGGTAAGGACCTCACTCCTTGAAACCGAAATGATCTTCTTGTGTTAGGTCTGAAGATGACAACCTTGTTCTTGCACAATCTTTTCAACTCCATGCCAAGGATCACATCAAACCCTTGCATGTCCAATAGTACCAACTTTGCCTCCAATTCATGCACATCCAGGTGTCGAATTGCTACGATGATGGATTTGCAAGCTAACTCTGTGTCCACTAACTCTCCAGTTGGAATAGACACAGATAGGACGAAGTCCAACACCTCTGGAACAATCTTCATCCTCTTGGCAAAACGTGGAGTGACGAATGAGTGGGTAGACCCTGGGTCTATCAACACTCTAGCGTCATAGCCAACGAAGCATCCTTTCTCATATATAGTTAAAGTACATATAGTATACATACATACATACAATAATTCACACATCAATTTACACCCCTAATACACATATAAATTTAGTGTTTAGAAAAAGAAACTACACTATTCCTAATGAATGCACCTTCTCTATCTAAAATTTTCATGAAATTGAAATTTCTTTATTTAAAAGAATCTTACCTTGTATGGTGTCATGCACATTCCCTGCTTCCTGAGCAGTGACTACATAGGCTCTCCCATGAACGATCGGCTTCCGTGCTTGAATGGGTCATAGCGCTGCAACTGAAGCCGTCTTTCCTTTATCAACCACGGGGCAATCTTTGATCAAGTGGCCCACCTTGCCACATCGGAAATAACCCCTGGTCCCTGCTCTGCAATCCACTGTCCTATGAGGCTTGCCACACTTGGCACAAGTCTCTCGAGGTGTAGAAGAAACTGTACGAGAACCCTGTGTGACCGTAGTGCCAGTAGACATGGTAGGGCTCTCATAGCGTAAAGGTCTCCCCGACGCAAGTAGTGGAAATCTCTGTTGGTGGTGCTGCTGCGCCGGTCTTCCGAAACCCCCTTGGAACTGTGGTCTCTGATTTTGGGCCATGAACCTTGGCTTTTTATTCACCGGTTCGTAGTTCCCCATTCTTCCCTGATCAGTGTTTCCTCTTTGTTGCTCTCTCTGTTTGTATCTATTATTGTTCTCTTCTTCCACAACTAGTGCCTTGCTCATGACCTCCTCATAGGTCCTTAGCTGAAATGGAGCTACTCCTCCCCTAACCTCAAGCTTCAAACCTTGCTGAAACCTCTTAGACGTCATCACGTCGGTAGCAACATAATCCGGAGCAAAACGGCAAGTCGTAGAAACTCCACTCCATATTCCCTCACGGTCATTCTCCCTTGCACCAATTGTAGAAATTGGATCTCAAGCTGATTTTTTACTACTTCTGGAAAATATTGTTTGTTGAACTCCTCAACAAACTCCTCCCAAGTCCACGGCAACTCTGGGATCTCCTGAGCCCTAGTCCGTATCACGGACTTCCACCAAGGCCCAGCCTCCCCATCTAGCATGTAGGCTGCCCATCTAACACTTTCATCCTCCGTGCATGTCAGCACACTAAAAACCTTCTCCATTTCCATCAACCATACATCGCGAAAAAGGAGGTCTCATCCTCCTAAACTCAGAATGACGGTCAAAGGGGTCCTGGTGGTGTAGGTGGTTGCTGTTCTCTCGCTGCATGAGCTGCAAAGGATGCAGCTTGTTATGCCATGGCAGCTGCCATGGTCTCCATGGTATGCATCATCCTTTGTCGCTCCTCTCTATCCTCTTGTCTCTCTCTAACTCTCTCCTGTTCCCGTTGATCTCAATCCTCATCATCTTGCGGTCTACTACTGCTGCCCCCTGGGGCCTCACTGCCTCCTAAAGGTACGCGATTGGTAGGAGAGATGTATTCATCCCCACTATGCAAACTTCTCTGTTGGCCTCCCCTGGGTCGGCCTCTTCCTCTAGACGACATTGACGGCTGCATTTGAAACTAAAGTTTCGTTAGCAGAAGTCCCTATGTTCTGACAAAAAGGATGATTGTCAGAAATTGCTAAAAGAAATGGCTTTGATACCAACTGTGACAGCTCGAATTTCGGCACCCTGAAACCCGTGCCATCAGCACGATCATCTTGACCGTGCCCCTTAGCTATGCACGGAACATTGGTATATCAAGCAATGAACTGAACTAAAATAATAAATAAAGCTACAGAATTTAATTATCATTTAACTATTTCTCAAAAGACAGTTCTACCTTCATGCCTCTGTGTGAATGGAGAACCGATCCGAACCATCGATGATAGCTAATCATCACAGATGGTTCACCCAAAAGAATAATCCCAAACTTTAATTACATTGTTTAACCAAAAACCAGGCTTGACATACCAAACCGTACCAATAATCTCACAAAAACCCTCAAAGTTGCACAACGGAGTCCCCTAGAAGAAGTCCTCAGGAGGTGGCTCCAACTCGTCTCCGGGTGCCGGGTCTGACTCACCAGGGTCAACGTCCCCTGAAGTCTCGGCAGCTACTAATAGTGGACTTGCGACGTAAAGTCTAAAGGGGTGAGCTACATCCTAGCTCAATAGGAAACAGAGCACAATTGAACATATAAATTACAACTCACATATATTCCATGATATGCCATGCATAATGTGTCTATGCAGTTATTGATGAAAAACAGTTGAAAAGAATCATAATTTACTGGTAGTTTACTCATGTCTTTTAATTATTCATGAATGACACTAAAAAGGCCTAAAGCAAAACTTAACCTTTCAACTTAAGTAATCCCCGACCAATATAGTATCGAGCCCCGATGAGATACCCATCATCGTCATCTATATAGACAGTTTTAAACGTATTCCCTGGGAATACAATTAGTACCCAAGCCCCTTTCCCCTGGGGATCGGTGGCAGGGTTTCACTTATCTCAACTCAACACCCCTGGGGTGTGCTTACTGTGTATGGATAAGCCTCCGTACTGGCCTACGATTTTGCCGTCGTATCGGTCACGGATATCCTGCCGCGTCAGTCGTGAGTATCCCGCCACATCGGTGGGGTACCCTATCAAACCTCAAATAACAAAAATATCAGGTGCTTTACATATAGTTATTCACCGTGTAAGTGTGCTATCTTATATCAGTTAGGCCTTATCAGACATAATTCAATCTTGGATACATCCCTGGGATGTATCCATTCACTTGCATCACACCTGATGCTTTTATTTCTTTACTTCCTCATCCCCTGGGGATGGCTCATTATGATTACTCTTTTAGATGTCACACACGCACACTTTTCACAAACTCTTAAGAAACAAAAACAGTTTGAATTGAATTCCATATCACTACATACAGGCTCTTGCAAAATAAAGTACATGTTCAAGGTGTTCCCTACCTCAAGTCCCTGTTTGATCATGCATCAAGGTCCCACATGGCTCCTTGTGCCCAAGATCACACGTACCACCTATGGTACCACATAACATATGAAATACATCACTAAAGATGTAACAAAGAAGGTCCAAGACCCTCCAAGAATCTTAAAGTCAAACTCAAAAGTCAACAAAAACTGTCACATTCGATTAATCGAACTCCAAAATCGATTAATCGAATCTGATTCGATTAATCGATTTCCAAAATCGATTAATCGAAGTTCAAAATCCATTAATCAAGATTCCCATTCGATTAATCGAATCCCAATTCGATTAATCGAAATTCTCCACTCTATCCATTCGATTCTCAATTCGAGTAATCTAATTCCCAAAATCGATTAATCGATCCCAAATCGATTAATCGAAATTCCATTTCGATTAGTCAATTTCTCCAAGTCCTTTTCTTCCTTCCACTAGAGTTCACTGGAGGTTCCCAGTCGATTAATCGATACCAAAATCGATTAATCGAAAATCAAAATCGATTAATCGAAACTCAGTTCGAATAATCGAAATCGTGTCTTTTGAATTTTCAACTTCTTGGCTAAAATCGATTAATCGAATCTCACTTTCGATTAATCGAAATGGTCAGATTCAACCCCCTTTTGGCTATTCTTCCCAATCTTTTTCCAAATGATTTTTTCTTTCTTTTCTAAGTCATTATCCTATGATCTTAGCTATTTCTAACTATGATTAAACCCTTCAATCTATGCATTTAATTTGCAAGAATTTTACCTTCAATCAATCTCCAATTGATTAGGTCAAGTGGTTGGAAAGGCTAGGGTTCCAGCTTTGCTTCTAGCGGATCCCTCGTGTCGAATCAGCCTTTTTAAATGCTTGAATCCCCCTTCCAAACACCCACTATTACTCCTTGCATTAACTATGTTCTCCCTCCCTCTCTCTCTCTTCTTTACTCTCTCTCAACAACCAAACAAAAGAACTAGGGCTATTAAACCCTTTTATTTCTCATTCAACCCGTGTGTTGAGCACATACACTGGAACAGGTGTATGTGACTCCAAATTTTCATCACACTCCCCTTATTCACTCGAATTCTCACATCTCATCCGTTCATCGCACCCTATGCCAACTATTTAACTCCTATTTGGTCAAACCTATGACCAGTCGGGCACGGATCCCGAGGTCACTGTTTAACATGATTTTTTGGGATATTACAAGCCTTGCGCTCTATCATGAAAAATTGCTCCCCACGGGGACCATAGATTATATCGGGCCCCTCCTCATGGCCCTCCTCAGGCACATACTCTTCATTGCCGGACATGCTAGGGAAAAAACAGGCAATCACATCAGAGCAGGTCAGTGATAAAGAACTATTTTTTTGCTACAGGCCAAGGGAAAGTAAGTATGCTCATCCATTTTCTATTATTTTCAGAAGCAAAGATATACATACACATAAAAAAAAAATCCCTTTTAAATAGAATGAAAATACAAAAAAAATCCCTTCCTTCTTGTCTTCAAAAATAATAAAAATAAAACAAATTCCCCCCTCTCTATCTTTGAAAATTAGAAAAAAAACAAAACAAAAAAGAGAGTCTTTTTCTTTATGCTCATAAAAAGAAAAAAACCAAAAAAATAAAAAGAAGTTTTTTTCTTTATGCTCCAAAAATCAAAAAACCAAAAAAAATATAAAAAGAAGTCTTTTGCTTTATACTCCTAAAATAAAAAATATAAAAAGAGAAGTCTTTTTTATTAAAATAAAAAAACCCAAAAAAAGAAGTTCTTCTTTTATGTTTAGAAAAACAAAAGTTAAAAACACAAAAAGAAAATCCTTTTCATTATGCTCTTAAAATAAAAAAATTCAAAAAAAATGTCCTTTTATTTTTAGAAAAACAAATGTTAAAAATAAAAAAAGTGAGTCTTTTTGTTTATGCTCTTAAAATCAAAAAACAAGAAAAAGAAGTCTTTTTTTTATTATGCTCCTAAAATTTAAAAAAAAACCCAAAAAAAAAGAAGTCCTTCTTTTATGTTTAGAAAAATTAAAAACAAAAAAAAACCTTTCTCTTATGCCCATAAAATCAAAAAACCAACACAAAGAATAAATAAATAAAAATGATAAATCGATTCCTTAGAGAAAGAATAAAAAAAGCGAAACCAAAAAATAAACCCCTTTTCCTTAGTTAATTTTCAAAAAAATATACAAAAAACCAAAAATCATTTTCCTTAATTAATTTTCAAAAAATATAAATCAAAAGTCATTTTCCTTAATAAATATTCAAAAAATATAGACCAAAAATCCCTTTTCCCTAATTAATGTTCAAAAATAAAAAATCCTTACATTATATTCAAAATGAAAACAAAACAAAATCCCTTCCATATGCACAAATAAAAACTACAACAATATATACATATACATACATATATATATATATATATATATATAGGCACTAATAAAATCCATAAAATAATAAAAATAGGGCATCATTCATGAAAAATTATCAACACATCATCAATAAACAACTGTACAATGAAAATAAATCATTATTCATCAAATAATGCAATATTTTGATCATATTTACAAGAAAAAGTAAGAAAAATCAAGGAAAATGGGTTTTTAATGGTTACCTTTTGAACAAGATGGGGTCTTTGATCTAGCATGATACAGACGATCAATCGGCATGAGCGAATGCCGGCAATGAGGCACGCGTAGAGGCGACATAAAGGAACCCTAGGGAGGCTATGTTTTCTAGTTTAGAGAGGGACAAGAGAGCAATTTTCAAAACACACAATGGTTGCCCGAACTCGGGCTGTTTAAATTTGATCCCCAGCCATGTTTGGCGCAACTATTAGTTGCGCAGGCTATTTTGAGCCCTCTTTTGGCTTGGCGCAACTAATAGTTGCGCGAGCCACTTACAGGTCGGGTTTTGGGCCTAGTACGGGCCACCTGCATGGCGCGGTCCCCCCTTCTCTTTATTTTGTTACTCCCAGCCGATACACGTACTCCCAAATGGTATGTCGATCCTCATTCGACTTACCTATGAAGCCGTGCTAGAATAAAATGGATCGAGATCAATAAGCATCCTGATCCTACATAGAAAAACGTGAAAAAATCTAAAAAATGATAAAAAAAAATCCCACTTAAAAGCCAAGAATAATTCACATAAAATGATAGCTCAAAAAAACTGAAAAATACCATAAAATGATAGCTCTAAAAAAATAAAAAAAAAATCACATAAAATGATAACTTAAAAATCTAAAAATCCACCAAAAAAGATAATGAAAATCCCAAAAATAATTCGCATAAAATAATAGAAGTAATAAAGTGATAAAATCATATGAAATAATAACTTACAATATAAAAAATCACATAAAATGATAAACACAAAAAAGGGTCAAATTTTCCCACATAAAATAATAAAAATATATATTTTGAAAAAGACAGCACGTACTCCCAAAAAACTTTGTGACATCTATTCGCTCCGCTCGGGTAGTCGGGCTAAATAAACTTTGGAATCAATGGGTTCGCCGAAAGACCTCAAACCCTCCTTCAAGCAGGGACACCCATGACCAGTTAAAAGAGGCGGTCTTGGCCTCATATGATTGGGCGCACACGCGTATTTTGATGCAATAAAATATCAATATTTTATTAACAATGCTGCGGCACTATATCAATGTCCTAAGTCTAAAGTTCACCTTAGATTTTTGGATCCTACTTTGAAGTAGGAGCAACGGTGTCAATCCCGATCAAACGGTCAATGTTTTGATCTAGCCGACTCCACTGCTAAATCTATGCGATGAGCGCTCTGTTGGCAGATTCATAAGAACGTGCGTGTCTAACTTGAGATTTATCACAAGCTATTTCGGAGGTATGGACTCTTGGTCTGCGCTGTCTGGGCGTGCGCCCTAAGGGGTTTGAGGTTCGGATAACTCCGTTATGAAAAAGGTAAATCATTGGTTCAAACCAACCTGTTGAAAATGAAACTACATGTCAATCAAACTGTGTAAACAGGCATGCAGAAGGGTTCATTTCCCTTATTTCTACAGGCTTAAAACCTGTGTTGGCACGATATCCCTGTAAAGTGTACGCTATGTGTCTGGGTATTCGTAGGATGGTCGTTTGTTCTTATAAATTATACCCAGACGGGATCTGGGTTGAGACTTCCATCGCCTTTGTTGCTTATCACCCCTAATGGGTGCATGTTTATGCATAGTTAAATAATTCATAAGATCATTGTCGCCAGAGACCAGGATTGGATGTCCCCTTCGGTGGGCACCTAATTTTGGTCGGATATGTTCTGTGTCGTTTGAGATTGGATACTCTGGGTCATGATGATTTGGGGCATGTTGGAAACACGGCACGTACTCCCAAAAAGCATTATGACATCTGTTCACTCTGCTCGGGTGGTCGTGCTAATAAACTTCGAGATCAATGGGTTCGCCCAAAGACCGCACCCGTGACCAGTCAGATGAGGCGATCAATTCCTTATATGATTAGACACAAACTATGAAACCTTGCGTACTTGCATTGTGCCTATCTTTGAATGTTGGTCAATCACCCTCCTTACTTACGAGGTTGTTGTATTCAGAATGAATCTTAAATATCAAACTCCTTCAAAACATCTCGAGAAGCGATCATTTTTCTAGCTATTAGGCTTTCATAACTCATTTTCTACCTCAATTATGCCCAGTAATGTCGCTAAGCGCTTGGGGACCGATTACCTTGAGAAACGACCATTTTTTTTTACATATAGGACTTTCATTTTCTCACCATGTTACTCATTTAATGTTTGAAGTTTGTTCTGAATGCAATGGACCCGTCAATAATGCCTTGGGCCTTTTCGGATGTCTCTTTTTTTTTACATTCGATCATTAGTGATTGGATCCCAAAGAGGGGCATCTGTAGACACCCAAATTTGGCCCAAGGCCCGATCGAGACAAATTTCGAGAGAGGCGCATCTCCGAGCTTTTGATGGCATGTATGGAACCCTTAGGAACCTTTTCAAAACCTTAGGAGCCATTTCAAAGCCTTAGGAATCACTCTAAATCCCTTAAGAACCTTCTCAATCCTTAGAAACCTATCCTGACCCTTAGAACCCATTCAAGACCTAAACCTAGCTTTCCTGTAATAGCCCGAAAAATCACGCCAAACTATGACCTCGAGATCCGTGCCCGATCGGTCATAGGTTTGACCAAATAGAAGTCCAATAGTTAGTAAGGGGTGTAATGAACGGATGAGATGTGATGGGTTGAATGTCTATGTGGTGAGTGTTGTAAATCTAAGGTCACATACACCTATCGAGGTGCATGTGCTCAACACACAAGCTAAGGGGGGAGATAAAAGGGTTTAATAACCCTAAAATCAATAGTTTGGTTGTTGAGAGAGAAGTAAAGAAGAGAGAGAGAGGAGTAAAGAGGGTGATTAAGCAAGGAGTTATTGTGGGTGATCGGAAGGGGGGATTCAAGTATTAAAGAGGTCGATTCTGCGCAAAGAATCCGTTCAAGCCAAAGCTGGAACCCTAGCCTTCCAACCACTTTATTTGAAATCAATTTGAGATTGATTAAAGGTAAATTTTTGTGAATAAAATGCATAGATGGTAGAGGTTAATTGTAGTTGAAAAATGGTTTAGATTGTAGGATGATGGTTTAGAAAAATAGAGGAAAAAGAGTGGAAAAAGGTTGGGAAGAACAGCTCGAAAGGGGCTGAATCTGGCAATTTCGATTAATCGAAATTGGGTTTCGATTAATCGAAATTGGCCAATAAGTTGAAAAGTCAGAGGACCCCGATCTTGATTAATCGAATTGAATTTCGATTAATCGACTTTGGATTTCGATTAATCGAATTGGAAATCGATTCATCGACTGGGAACCTACAGTGAACTCCAATGGAGGAAAGAAAATAGCTTGGAGAAATCGACTAATCAAAATGGGAATTCGATTAATCGATTTAGGATTTCGATTAATCGATTTGGGATCGATTAATCGATTTTGGAATTCGATCACTCGAATTGAGAATCGACATGATAGGTAGGGAATTTCGATTAATCGAATTTGGGTTTCGATTAATCGAATGAGAATCTCGATTAATCAATTTGAGAATCGATTAATCGATATTGACTTTCGATTAATCGATTTTGGTGTTCGATTAATCGACTGGGCTAAATTTTGTTGACTTTTGAGTTTGACTTTAAGCATTCATGGAGGGTCTTGGACCTCCTTTATTGCATCTTTAGTGATGTGTTTCACATGTTATGTGGTACCATAGGTGGTACGTGTGAGCTAGTGCACAAAGAGCCACGTGGGACCTTGATGCATTGATCAAATGAAGACTTGAGGTAGGGAACACCTTGAACATGTACTTTATTTTACAAGAGCATGTATGTAGTGATATAGAATTCAAATTCAAATGTTTTATTGCTTAAGAATTGTGGAAAGTGTGTGTGTGTGACATCTATAAGAGTAATTATAATGAGCCGTCCCCAGGGGATGATGAAGTGAAGAGATAAGAGCATCAGGTGTGATGCAAGTAAATGGATACATCCCAGGGATGTATCCAAGATTGAATCATGTTTGATAGGGCCTAACTGATATAAGATAGCACACTTACACGGTGAATAACTATATGTAAGGCACCGATATTTTTGTTATTTGAGGTTTGATAGGGTACCCCACCGACGTGGCGGGATATCCTGAGCGACACGGCGGGATATCCGTGACGACTGGTAAAACCGTGAGAAAGTGGTGAGGCTTATCCAGACACGTAAGCACACTGTGGGTGTTGATTTGAGACAAGTGAAACCCCGCCACCAATCCCCAGGGGAAAGGGGCTTAGGTACTATTTGTATTCCCAGGGAATACGTTAAAAGTGTCTATATAGATGACGATGAAGGGTATCTCATCGGGGCTCGATGTTATATTGCTCGGGGATTACTTAAGTTGAAAGTTTAAGTTTTGCTTTAGGCCTTTTCAGCATTTTTCATGAGTAAATAAAAGACACGAGTAAACTACCAGTAAAATATAATACTTTTTAACTGTTTCATCAGTAATTGCATAGACACATCATGCATGGCATATCATGGAATATATGTGAGTAATAATTTATATGTTCAACTGTGTTTTGTTCCCTATTGAGCTAGGATGTAGCTCACCCTATAGACTATACGTCGCAGGTCCACTACTAGCGACGCGAGGCTCGTGGAGACGCCACGGTGAGTCGGACCTTGCGGCCGACGACGAGTTGGAGCCACCTCCTGAGGACTTCTTCTAGAGGACTCCGTTGTGCCGCTTTGAGGGCTTTGAGAGAGATTTGTACGGCTTGGTATGTCAAGCCTTGATTTGGTTAAATCATGTGTATATTGAGTTTGAGATTATTCTTTTGGGGCGAACCATCCGTGATGATTGCTACCAGCGATGGTTCGGATTGGTTCTCCATTCATGCAGAGGCATGAGGGTAGAACTGTCTTTTGGAGAATTGCTTTAATATAGATTTAAATTCTGCAGTTTCATTTATTATTTCATTTATGCTTGATATGTCAATGTTCCGTGCTAAGCTAAGGGGCACGGTCAAGATGATCATGCTGATGGCACGGGTTTCGGAGTGCCAAAATCTAGGCTGTCACATTTCCCCTGCAATGGATGAAGAGTGGTACACCAGGACTAGCTATGACCTTCTACTATGATTGAATATCATACCATTGAAAAGTATCCTCAACTTTCCAACGGGCTAAGAATCGCCCCAATCGGAACTGTACATAAGAAGATATCGCATTTTGAAGTGTAGGGGCAGAATGGTAAAATCAAATGAAACCCCCTTGGGACTTGGTGCAACTAATAGTTGCGCCAGCTATAAGGTGGACCCCACCCACGGGCAGCCAAATTCCAGGCACTGCAGCTCCATTGTATTACTGTACATATGCTTGGCATAATTATTAGTTATGCCAGGCATATAAACAGTAACCCTGGTTCTTTGCCTCGAATTTTAAGAATAGGGTTTGACTTGTTGACCATCTTGACGTTTGGAGTGTGTTTTGCTAGTTTTGTTGCACCCATTTACTATCTATGTGCAACCTCTTAAGTGGTTTAAAGCCCCACCCTATCATCCACCATTGGAGCAACTCTTCATACTTTTCAAGGCTCTAAAAACCCTAGGAAACCTTAGATGGCTAGATTACCTAATTGCTAATCCAAATTAGCCTCTAAGCACCCTCCTAACTTCTCTTTTTCCTATAAATAGAGAGGCACCCCTCCCTTTACAAAGGCTTAAAAAAATTTGCAATTAAGAGATTAAGGAATCCTTTCTCTCTCTCTCTCCTCTAGTGAACCATTCCCATACAAATTCCAGAATTCTAAAACTTCCTTTAGACCTTAGCATTTTACCAAAAAGTTCTAGGTTAGGTGTGTATTACCCTCTAGCCTTCCCTCTCTACCTCTTAGGTATCAAGCCCTACGAGTTAGAATCTCATTCCATACCATACAAGCCTTCAAAAGCTCACCAAAGCAAGCCAACGCAAGGCTCCTGTGACAGCCCGGATTTCGGCACCCCGAAACCCGTGCCATCAGCACGATCATCTTGACCGTGCCCTTTAGCTAAGCACGGAACACTGGTATATCAAGCATAGAAAAGTATAATAAACGAGTTTGCAGAATTTAAACCTATTTTAATTAACTTCCCAAAAGACAGTTCTACCCTCATGCCTCTGCATGAATGGAGAACCGATCCGAACCATCGATGATAGAAATCATCACGGATGGTTCGTCCCAAAAGAGAAATCCCAACTCCTTATATACATGATTTTAAACAGAATCAAGGCTTGACATACCAAGCCGTACAAAACCTCTCCAAAAATCCCTCAAAGTGGCACAACGGAGTCCTCTAGAAGAAGTCCTCTGGAGGTGGCTCCAACTAGTCACCGGCCGCAAGGTCCGACTCGCCGGGATCAGCGTCTCCTGAAGCCTCGACAACTGCTAATAGTGGACCTGCGACGTATAGTCTATAGGGTGAGCTACATCCTAGCTCAATAGGGAACGAACACAGTTGAACATATAAATTATGACTCACATGTATTCCATGATATGCTATGCATGATGTGTCTATGCAGTTGTTAATGAAACAGATTAAAAGCATTTCGTTTTACTGTTGATTACTTATATTTTCATTTACTCATGAATGATGCTGAGAAGGCCTAAAGCAAAACTTAAACTTTCAACTTAAGTAATCCCCGAGCAATATAGTATCGAGCCCCGATGAGATACCCATCATCGTCATCTATATAGACAGTTTTAACCGTATTCCCTGGGAATACAAATAGTACCCAAGCCCCTTTCCCCTGGGGATTGGTGGCGGGGTTTCACTTGTCTCAATCTACACCCCTGGGGTGTGCTTACTATGTACGGATAAGCCTCCGCACTGGCCTACGGTTTCGCCGCCGTATCGGTCACGGATATCCTGCCGTGTCAGTCGTGGATATCCCGCCACGTCGGTGGGGTACCCTATCAAACCTCAAATAACAAAAATATCGGTGCCTTACATATAGTTATTCACCGTGTAATTGGGCTATCTTATATCAGTTAGGCCCTATCAAACATGATTCAATCCTTGGATACATCCCTGGGATGTATCCATTTACTTGCATCACACCTGATGCCCTTGTCTCTTTACTTCTTCATCCCCTGGGGATGGCTCATTAGTTTACTCTTATGAATGTCACGCACACACACACTTTTCACAATTCTTTAAGCAGTAAAATATTTGGATTGAACTCTATATCACTACATACATGCTCTTGTAAAATAAGGTACATGTTCAAGGTGTTCCCTACCTCAAGTCTTCATTCGATCATTGCATCAAGGTCCCACGTGGCTCCTTGTGCACTAGTCCACACGTACCACCTATGGTACCACATAACAGGTGAAACACATCACAAAGGATGCAATAAAGAAGGTATAAGATCCTCCAAGAATCTTAAAGTCAAACCCAAAAGTCAACATAATTTATCTCAGTCGATTAATCGAACTCCAAAATCGATTAATCGAATCTGATTCGATTAATCGATTTCCAAAATCGATTAATCGAAGGCCAATATCGAGCTTTTCGCAAAGTAATCTCTCAGTTCGAACAGTCGAGCTTTCATTCGATTAATCGAATCCAATTTCGATTAATCGAATTTCTTCTTTTCGCAAAGTAAATTCACTGTTCGAACAGTCGAGTTTTCATTCGATTAATCGAATCCAATTTCGATTAATCGAAATCCTTCTTTTCGCAAAGTAGACTCTCAGTTCGAACAGTCGAGTTTCACAAGTTGATTAATCGATTCCAAATCGATTAATCGAAATCCCATTTCGATTAGTCGATTTTTCCTTAAGTCATTTCCTCCAACCCCTGGGGTCCACTGGAGGTTCTCAGTCGATTAATCGATCTCCAAATTGATTAATCGAAATCCAAAGTCGATTAATCGAAACCAAATTTGATTAATCAAAATCGTGGTCCTCTGACCTTTCAACTTCCTGGCCAATTTCGATTAATCGAAACCCAATTTCGATTAATCGAAATTGTCAGATTCAGCCCCTTTCGAGCTGTTCTTCCCAATCTTCTTCCATACTTTTTCCTCTATTTTTCTAAGCCATTATCCTAAGATTTAAACTATTTTCAACTACCATTTAGCCTCTATAATCTATGCATTTGATTTACAAAATTTTTACCTTGAATCAATCTCAAATTGATTTCAAATCTAGGGTTGGAAGGCTAGGGTTCTAGCTTTAGCTTTTCAGCGGATCCCTTGCGTTGAATCGGCCTCTTTAATACCTGAATCCTTCCTTCCTCAACTAGCCTTTACTCCTTGCATTAATCACTCTTTTTACTCTCTCTCACTCTCTTCTTTACTCTCCTTCAACAACCCAAAATACCCATCTAGGGTTATTAAACCCTTTTATCCCTCTCTTAGTTTGTGTGTTGAGCACATGCACCTCAATAGGTATATGCGACTTCATATTTACAACACACACCACGCAGTCACTGAAGCTATCACATCTCGTCCGTTCATCACATCCTATGCTAACTCTTAATCTCCTGATTGGTCAAACTTGTGACCAATCGGGCACGGATCTCGAGGTCATAGTTTTTGCGTGATTTTTCGGGTTATTACATCCTCCCCACCTTGGGAATTTTCGTCCTCGAAAATAACCCAAGGCATGGCTGTCTGGGTCTCTTTCTCTATTTCCCCCCCCCCTCTCACACTCCAGGTGAGGTGGTCGAGTAGACCCAGAGGCATGCAAGTATTCACACATTCACACAGACAAGTATGGAAGTAAAATTTAACGAAAATGCTTAATGTCACAAAAATTGGATTTGTATTAAAGATTGGAAAACTTTACAATGCCAACAAGTTGGCGTACAATAAAATACATAGGTATACAGTCAAAATGCAAAATACATATAAACTCAAACAGTCCCCTCGCCAGGCTGATCGGGTGCTACAGTGGCTGGTGGGTCTGCTGGAGCTGGCTCTGGCTGCGGTGGTGGCGATGGTGCTGGCTGCGTCTCAGTCGGCGGTGCAGACGTGGATGTAGAAGGAGCCGCGTCTGTGGTGGGATGGAAGACGGGTCCTCTATGGAAGGCGGTGCGTCCAGCCGTCCACTCCTCCTCCTGGGCGAGGTAGCGGCGGTAGTCGGTCGGGTAGATGTGGCGGAGTGTGTGGAATATCAAAAAGTCCATCCGTCGGTTCATCCGGTCGTTGTTGGCCTCCATACGAGCTAACACGTCCTCGATGGTAGGACCGGATGGAGCGGCGCGCCGGCGGTAGGATGAGGTGGGTGTCGCGGGCGCGGAGTGGGCAGGTGGTGTCGGTGAGGCTGCTGTGTGAGAGGTGGCCCTCTCCACTGATGGCTCGGCTGCGGCAGGGTGTGCCCCACCCACGGGTGGGTCCTGCTGAGGTGGTGGGGGTGGTGGCGGTGCTACTGCTGCTGCTGCTGGGGCGGGAGCGGGACCCGGAGCCGGTAGGGTCCGCTTTAGAAGGTTGTAGCTACGGGTCCATGAAGACTTCGTAAACGTCTTCACGCGATCCGTAGCCCTCACCTCGTGAGGCGAGATGCTGTAGGAGGGCTCGTCGGAGTAGCACTCCAACATGCTCGAAATGAGCCTAGCATACGGCATCTTCTCCTTGGGCCGCATGTTGCCCTTCATCAACTTTCCTTTGATGTACTTCATCCCTTCTAGGATGACTAAAGTAGCATCAAACCATCGGCCACAGAAGGCCGCATAAAGTGCATGTTGCACTTTGTCCACGCGCTCAGTGTCGTGGCGCATCGGGTAAAGGTTGCACTTGATTATGGAATCAAGCATCCACATGTATGGTGGGAGGTCAACCCTTTTAATGGAGGAGCCCGACCCCTTTTTGCCATTGGTCATGCGGGTCATGACCTCCTCAAATCGAGGGTCCTCCTCGAAGGGTGGGAATAGGGTGGTCTCTGGGGTGAAATCGAGGTAACACTCGATTACCTCGTGGATGTGGCGACGAGTGATCGTATAGAGACGACCCTCAATCTTGGTTATAATACAGTCGTCGGTAGGGCCATTGGTTAGCCCTTGGTAGAATAATCTCACCAATCTAGGGTAGTAGGAACCCCGGATTGGTTTGAGAAGATTGCCGAGACCGGCATTAGTTATGTAGTTTCGAGCCCATTGGGTCTCACCCGGCACATCGGGATTTGTGAAAAGGGTAGGGTCGATTGTGTATTCGACCTCAAAGGTCTTTGCCGCCCACCATTCATTTGGTTGCTCGACATTGGTGGGTGGCGGTGGCATGGGGGTGGATTCGCGGGAAGACTCGCGCATGGATGCGCTCGTCGAACCGGAGGTGGTCTCCGATTCCGACGGTGATGGAGTCCTCACCGGCGATGGGGTAGGTGGTGGTGGTGCGGCGTTCTTACGCCTAACCGGCAACTTGGAGGTTGCCTTCTTCGAAGACAATCGGGTTTTAGGCGGCATGGTTTGTGAAATACAAAAAAAATCTAGGGTTTCCTTAATTCAAATTGAAAAGACAACACAAATTTAGGGTTTACCGTGGAGTTTCGATCTAAAATTGGCGGTCTTGGTCCGGAATCGACGAAAGAAACCCCAAAAACCCTAGCTGTCTTGACCGGTTGGAGAAGAGGAAGGAGAAAGAGGAATGGCGCCCGAGTTTAAGAATTTCGAATGGGTACCAAAACCCTAACTCCAATATATATAGCCCGCGGCTCGATTAATCGAAATCCAGAATCGATTAATCAAGATTCAAAATTAGGTTAAGCCGCGTAAAATCGATTAATCGATTTCCCAAATCGATTAATCGAAAGTCAAATTCGATTAATCGAAACCATTTCGATTAATCGAAATCGTATCTGTTTAAATTTTGAAATTTTTAAGCTCACTGGCGCGAGCCAGTCGATTAATCGAAATCCATTTCGATTAATCGAAATTCCAAAATCGATTAATCGAAATTCACTTCGATTAATCGAAATCGTGCAGTAACTTCTAAATTTTTCCGAATTCATTAAATATTCGATTAATCGAAATCCATTTCGATTAATCGAAAGTTCAAAATTGATTAATCGAGATTCACTTCGATTAATCGAAATCATCTATCTACCTCTAATTTCTTCCAAGTCCCTTTAGTAAATCGATTAATCGAAATTTCAAAATCGATTAGTCGATCCCAAATCGATTAATCGAGATTCCAATTTCGATCAATCGAAATTTGTCTTCTATGTATATTCTAACTCTCATTCTCATTTCCAGTCACTGGCACATGCCAGTCGACTAATCGAACAAAATCGATTAATCGAAACTCCAAATCGATTAATCGATTTGAAATTCGATTAATCGGTTTTGCCCAAATTGTGTAGATTGTCAATTTCTTTGGTTCTTTTACTACTTTTGACAATTTATGACAGATTGGATCAAATTTCCATTGGATTATTAGTATAGTGGAGATTTCACAAACATGTTTGTGGTTTACATTGAATTCTCACGTCGTTGGAAACAAGGCTGGATATTGTTCTTTCACATCGGCCTCTCGTTCCCAAGTAGCCTCTTCTTTAGGATGATTGTTCCACCGAACAAGCACTAAGGGAACCACTTTAGTGCGCAGTACTTGTTCTTTTCGATCCAAGATCTCCACTGGTTCCTCTATCATGCTCATGTCCTCACACATCTCTATAGGTTGCTTTCCTAACACATGAGACGGATCATTCACGCATTTTCACGAGCATCGATATGTGGAAAACATTATGTACTCGATCAAATAGCGGTGGTAAACCAATGCGATATGCAACTTCACCTACTCGTCCCAAAATTTCAAATGGTCCAACATAACGTGGACTTAACTTCCCTCTCTTGCCAAATCTCATTACACCTTTCATAGGTGACACCTTTACAAACACATGTTCACCCACTTTGTAGTCAACACTAGTCCGCTTCATATCGGCGTAACTTTTCTGTCTACTCTGTGCTGTCTTCAACCTTTCTCTGATAATTCGAACGACGGTAGCGTTATCTTCAAGCAGTTTTGGTCCTAATACAAATTTCTCACCTGTTTCCTCCCAATTGAGAGGTGACTTGCATCGTCGTCCATACAGAGCTTCATACGGTGCCATGCCAATACTTTATTATATGCGAACTCGAGCATCGTAGATACTCATCCCAGATCCTTGCATATCAAGCTGCCGCACGCTCGAGCATGTCTTCTATCACTTGATTTACTCGCTCTGTCTGCCCATCAGTTTGAGGATGGAAAGCTGAACTAAAGTCTAGTCGTGTTCCCATTCCTTCTTGAAATTTCTTCCAAAACTTGGACGTATATAGTGGATCACGATCTGAAACTATGCTGCTTGGAATACCATGTAATCTTACAATCTCCTTCATGTATAAGTCTGCCAGTCTTCCTGCTGTATATGTAGTATTGTACGGCAAAAAGTGTGCTGATTTGGTCAATCGGTCTACGACGACCCAAATGGCATTGTGTCTCTTGGCAGTACGGGGTAATCCAACAATGAAATCCATTGAGATCGATTCCCACTTCCATTCTGGTATTGGTAAAGGTTGCAATAGTCCAGCAGGATGTCTATGATCAACCTTCACCTGCTGACAAGTCAAACATCGTGACACATACTCGGCCACGTCTTGTTTCAGTCCTCTCCACCAGTAGTTCTTTTTCAAATCTTGATACATTTTGGTGCTACCAGGGTGGATAGCATAATTTGACTTATGGGCCTCATCAAGAATCATTCGTCTTAGATCGGCGTTGTCCGGAATGCATAGACGGCCTTTAAACAACAAAGAACCATCTTCTTTTACTGAGAAGTCCGACCTGGTGTCTTCACTCACGTCTTGATGAATCTTTATCAATGCTGGATCTTTCATCTGTAGATCGTGGATATGTTCAAATATCACTGGCTTTACTGATATGTTAGCCAAAAAGGATCCAGTGTCCTTTGACTCAATGTTCGCATCATAGAGTGCCAGGTCTTCCAATAATTTCCATCGGTGCATACCCAAAATCAAAGAAGCTAACTGAGCTGAACCTTTTTGACTCAATGCATCGGCTACAACATTTGCCTTGCCTGGATGGTATTGTATGGAGCAATCGTAATCCTTGAGGAATTCCATCCATCTCGCTGTCTCATGTTGAGTTCTTTCTGTGTAAACAGATATCGGAGGCTCTTATGATCGGTGAAAATTTCAAAAGTCTCACCATACAAGTAATGTCTCCAAATTTTTAGCGCAAAAATGACTGCTGCCAGTTCCAAGTCATGAGTCGGGTAATTTTTCTCGTGTTCTTTCAACTGTCTTGATCCGTAAGCTATCACCTTCTTGTGTTGGTTGAGCACACAACCAAGGCCATTGTATGACGTTGTCAGACACCGTATCCTCCATCGCTCAAGGAATCGCTAACATCTGGAGCCAAGTGAGTCTCGCTTTTGAGTTCTTGAAAACTCTTCGCATGCCTCACTCCACTCAAACCTTGAATCTTTCGTGTCGACTTTGTGAGAGGTCCCGATATCTTTGAAAACCCCTCAACTAAACGCCGATAATAGCCTCGCTAAGCCCGTAAAACTTGGACATCGGCCTTTTCGCTTTGCCCCATTTAACTATCGCTTCTATCTTATGGATCTACCGTGACACCGTGCTTTGAGACGACATGTCCCAAAAAGCTAACTTCTTCCAACCAAAACTCACACTTGCTGAGTTTGGCGTACAATTGGTGTTCACGTAGCGTCTATAGAGCAATCCTCAAATGTTCTTCGTGTTCCGTCTTGGATTTGGAGTATATCAGTATATCATCAACAAATACTACGACGCAGGAGTCCAAGTGTGGTTTAAACACTCGGTTCATCAGATCCATAAACGACGCCGGAGCATTCGTCAATCCAAACGGCATCACAAGAAATTCATAGTGTCCATATCGTCCTAAAGTCGCCTTCCGAATGTCTTCACTTTGACTCAGAATCGATGATACCCAGATCTCAGGTCGATCTTGGAAAAATACCTTGCTCCTTGCAGTTGGTCGAATAGATCGTCAATTCTAGGTAAAGGGTAGCGGTTCTTGACAGTGAGTTTGTTCAATTGTCGATAGTCAATGCATAGCCGCATTGACCCATCCTTCTTCTTGACAAACAAGACCGGTGCTCCCCATGGAGATACACTTGGTCTAACAAACCCCTTGTCCACAAGCTCTTGTAGTTGTTCCTTTAATTCCTTTAACTCAGCGGGAGCCATTCTGTAAGGTGCTTTCGAAATAGGCTCCGTTCCTGGTGCTAAGTCAATGGCGAATTCTACTTCTCTTTCTGGAGGTAACCCAGGCAATTCCTCTGGAAACACGTCAGCGAAGTCTCGCACAACTGTTATCTCAGAAATGACGTTCTTTTCTTCCTTGTCCTCCTTTAAGAAAGCTAAGTATCCACTGCAACCCTTTCTGATCATTTTCGCCCCATTCTTGCTGAAATCGGGCATGATGATGACCTCACTCCTTGAAACCGAAATGATCTTCTTGTGTTGGTCGAAAATGACTACCTTGTTCTTGCAATCGACGGTTGCACAATGTCATACCAACCAATCCCATGCCAAGGATCACATCAAACCCTTGCATGTCTAACAGTATCAACTTTGCTTCTAGTTCATGCACTTCTAGGTCTCGAACTGCTACAATGATGGATTTGCAAGCTAACTCCGTGTCTACTAACTCTCCAGTCGGAATAGACACAGATAGGACGAAATCCAACGTCTCTGGAACAATCTTCATCTTCTTAGCGAAACGTGGAGTGACGAATGAGTGGGTAGACCCGGGGTCTATCAACACTCGAGCGTCATATCCACCGAAACATCCTTTTTCATATATATTTAGAGTACCTATAGTATACATACATACAATAATTTACCCATCAATTTACACTCTTAATTTACATACAGCTTTTTGTATTGAGAAGAGAATCTATATAATTTCTAATGCATGATCCTCTCTATCTAAAATCTTAACGAAATGGAAATTTCCTTTAAATTTAAAAAAAATCTCACCTTGGATGACGTCATGCACGTTCCCTGCTTCCTGAGCAGTGACTGCATAGGCTCTCCCCTGAACGATCGGTTTCCTTGCTTGAATTGGTCGTGGTGCTGCAACTGAAACCGTCTTTCTCTTATCCGTCTCGGGGCAATCCTTGATCAAGTGGCCCACCTTGCCACATCGGAAACAACCCCTAGTTCCCATTCTACAATCCACCGTCCTATGAGGCTTGCCACACTTTGCGCAAGTCTCCCGAGGTGCGGAAGAAACAGTACGAGAACCCTGTGTGATAGTGGCGCCAGTAGACATGGCAGGGCTCTCATAGCGAATAGGTCTCCCCGACGCAAGTAATGGAAACCTCTGTTGGTGTTGTTGTTGTTGTTGCGCCGATCTTCCGAAACCCCCTTGGAACTGTGGTCTCTGATTCTGGGCCATGAACCTCGACTTTTTATTCACCGGTTCGTAGTGCCCCGTTCTTCCTTGTTCATTTCCTCCTCTCTGTTGCTCCCTCTGTCTATATCTATTTGTATTCTCCTCTTCAACTACTAGCGCTTTACTCATGACCTCTTCATAGGTCCTCAGCTGAAATGGAGCTACGCCTCCCCTAACCTCAGGCTTCAAACCTTGCTGAAACCTCTTGGACTTCATCACCTCAGTAGCGACGTAGTCCGGAGCAAAACGGGCAAGTCGTAGAAACTCTACCCTCTCTCACTGTCATTCTCCCTTGTACTAACTGCAAAAATTGTATCTCAAGCTGGTTCCTCACCACTTCTGGAAAATATTATTTGTTGAACTCCTCAACAAACTCCTCCCAAGTCCAAGGCAACTCTGGGGTCTCCTGAGCCCGAGTCCGTATCACGGACTTCCACCAAGGCCCAGCCTCCCCATCCAACATGTAAGCTGCCCATCTCACACTCTCATCTTCCGTGCAAGTTAGCACGCTAAAGACTTTCTCCATCTCCATCAACCAGTTCTCAGCGGCCATTGTGTCACTTTGCCCAGAAAATGAAGGAGGTCTCATCCTCCTAAACTCTGTAAAGGATGAGGGCACAGGAAACGCAGGTCCTACAGGTGGTGTAGGTGGCTGCTGTTCTCTTGATGCATGAGCTGCAAAGGATGTGGCCTGTTGTGCCATGGCAGCTGCCATAGTCTCCATAGTGTGCATCATCCTTTGTCGCTCCTCTCTATCTTCTTGTCTTTCTCTCAATCTTTCTTGCTCTCTTAGATCTTGGTCCTGATGATCTCGATCTTCTTCATCTCGTTGTCTACTACTACTGCCCCCTGGGGCCTCAGTACCTCCTAAAGGCACTCTATTTGTAGGAGAGATGTAACCATCTCCACTACGTAGACTCCTCTGTTGGCCTCCCCTTGGTCGGCCTCTTCCTCTAGACGACATTTTGCGGCTGCATTTGAAACTAAAGTTTCGTTAGCAGAAGCCCCTATGTTCTGACGAAAGAACCCTTGTCAGAATTGCTAAAAGAAATTAGCTCTGATACCAACTGTGACAGCCCGGATTTTGGCACCCCGAAACCCGTGCCATCAGCACGATCATCTTGACCGTGCCCTTTAGCTAAGCACGGAACACTGGTATATCAAGCATAGAAAAGTATAATAAACGAGTTTGCAGAATTTAAACCTATTTTAATTAACTTCCCAAAAGACAGTTCTACCCTCATGCCTCTGCATGAATGGAGAACCGATCCGAACCATCGATGATAGAAATCATCACGGATGATTCATCCCAAAAGAGAAATCCCAACTCCTTATATACATGATTTTAAACAGAATCAAGGCTTGACATACCAAGCCGTACAAAACCTCTCCAAAAATCCCTCAAAGTGGCACAACGGAGTCCTCTAGAAGAAGTCCTCTGGAGGTGGCTCCAACTAGTCACCGGCCGCAAGGTCCGACTCGCCGGGATCAGCGTCTCCTGAAGCCTCGACAACTGCTAATAGTGGACCTGCGACGTATAGTCTATAGGGTGAGCTACATCCTAGCTCAATAGGGAACGAACACAGTTGAACATATAAATTATGACTCACATGTATTCCATGATATGCTATGCATGATGTGTCTATGCAGTTGTTAATGAAACAGATTAAAAGCATTTCGTTTTACTGTTGATTACTTATATTTTCATTTACTCATGAATGATGCTGAGAAGGCCTAAAGCAAAACTTAAACTTTCAACTTAAGTAATCCCCGAGCAATATAGCATCGAGCCCCGATGAGATACCCATCATCGTCATCTATATAGACAGTTTTAACCGTATTCCCTGGGAATACAAATAGTACCCAAGCCCCTTTCCCCTGGGGATTGGTGGCGGGGTTTCACTTGTCTCAATCTACACCCCTGGGGTGTGCTTACTATGTACGGATAAGCCTCCGCACTGGCCTACGGTTTCGCCGCCGTATCGGTCACGGATATCCTGCCGTGTCAGTCGTGGATATCCCGCCACGTCGGTGGGGTACCCTATCAAACCTCAAATAACAAAAATATCGGTGCCTTACATATAGTTATTCACCGTGTAATTGTGCTATCTTATATTAGTTAGGCCCTATCAAACATGATTCAATCCTTGGATACATCCCTGGGATGTATCCATTTACTTGCATCACACCTGATGCCCTTGTCTCTTTACTTCTTCATCCCCTGGGGATGGCTCATTAGTTTACTCTTATGAATGTCACACACACACACACTTTTCACAATTCTTTAAGCAGTAAAATATTTGGATTGAACTCTATATCACTACATACATGCTCTTATAAAATAAGGTACATGTTCAAGGTGTTCCCTACCTCAAGTCTTCATTCGATCATTGCATCAAGGTCCCACGTGGCTCCTTGTGCACTAGTCCACACGTACCACCTATGGTACCACATAACAGGTGAAACACATCACAAAGGATGCAATAAAGAAGGTATAAGATCCTCCAAGAATCTTAAAGTCAAACCCAAAAGTCAACATAATTTATCTCAGTCGATTAATCGAACTCCAAAATCGATTAATCGATTTCCAAAATCGATTAATCGAAGGCCAATATCGAGCTTTTCGCAAAGTAATCTCTCAGTTCGAACAGTCGAGCTTTCATTCGATTAATCGAATCCAATTTCGATTAATCGAATTTCTTCTTTTCGCAAAGTAAATTCACTGTTCGAACAGTCGAGTTTTCATTCGATTAATCGAATCCAATTTCGATTAATCGAAATCCTTCTTTTCGCAAAGTAGACTCTCAGTTCGAACAGTCGAGTTTCACAAGTTGATTAATCGATTCCAAATCGATTAATCGAAAACTAAAATCGATTAATCGAAATCCCATTTCGATTAGTCGATTTTTCCTTAAGTCATTTCCTCCAACCCCTGGGGTCCACTGGAGGTTTTCAGTCGATTAATCGATCTCCAAATCGATTAATCGAAATCCAAAGTCGATTAATCGAAACCAAATTCGATTAATCGAAATCGTGGTCCTCTGACCTTTCAACTTCCTGGCCAATTTCGATTAATCGAAACCCAATTTCGATTAATCGAAATTGTCAGATTCAGCCCCTTTCGAGCTGTTCTTCCCAATCTTCTTCTATACTTTTTCCTCTATTTTTCTAAGCCATTATCCTAAGATTTAAACTATTTTCAACTACCATTTAGCCTCTATAATCTATGCATTTGATTTACAAAATTTTTACCTTGAATCAATCTCAAATTGATTTCAAATCTAGGGTTGGAAGGCTAGGGTTCCAGCTTTAGCTTTTCAGCGGATCCCTTGCGTTGAATCGGCCTCTTTAATACTTGAATCCTTCCTTCCTCAACTAGCCTTTACTCCTTGCATTAATCACTCTTTTTACTCTCTCTCTCTCTTCTTTACTCTCCTTCAACAACCCAAAATACCCATCTAGGGTTATTAAACCCTTTTATCCCTCTCTTAGTTTGTGTGTTGAGCACATGCACCTCAATAGGTATATGCGACTTCATATTTACAACACACACCACGCAGTCACTGAAGCTATCACATCTCGTCCGTTCATCACATCCTATGCTAACTCTTGATCTCCTGATTGGTCAAACTTGTGACCAATCGGGCACGGATCCCAAGGTCATAGTTTTTGCGTGATTTTTCGAGTTATTACAGCTCCACAGTGGTGCATCAAGGGCCTGAGAGCTCCGGCTCTCCCCTCTATTCCTCTACCTTCTCAATCCTTCCTCCATCCACTAATTTATGTCATTACGCCACCGAATTTTCAGTAGAAACGGAGGGGCACAAATAAGATTTTAAGACTCTTTGGGCAAGCGGAAGCCTTTTTCTTTTCTTTTATATTATTTTTGTTTTGGCCATAAGTAGAGACCGCATTAAGCGGGTTGATTGGGTGCCTAACACCTTCCCAATCGATAACCAAAGCCCCTACCCAAGAGCCTTTGGCGTAGACCAGATTCAGAGTCATATTTGTGGCACTTCGGTGCTTATAAAATTGATCTAGGTTTCCCAAGACACTAAAAGCTCAGGGTGGCGACTCTAAATATATATATAGAGAGCGCATCGTCGCGACGGGTTTGATGGGAATCTACGGTTGCACATTGATTCCGATATTGTGGGTGGTGGCGCACTAGTGAAAAATCTTTATAAATTGAACTTGGATTCATCCTATGCCCAATCTTTAGTTTCTATGCATGTGGATGATAAAGTTAGTAAGAAACAAAAATGAGCAATTGACAACTCCTCTATTGTATAGCATAAACGTTTAGGACATATATCGAGAGATAGAATGGAGAGGTTAATTAAAGATGATATAATCGATGAGCTTGATTTCTCTGACTTTCATACTTGTGTAGATTGTGTTAAAGGAAAACTCACAAAGACTAATAAGAAAGGAGCTATCAAAAGCACAAGTTTGCTAGAAATAGTCCACACAGATATTTGTGGACTGTTTCCAACTCTTGCTATTGGTGGCCAAAAGTAGTTTATTACCTTCACTGATGATTATTCTAGTTTCAATTATATATTTCTCAGTCATGAGAAATCTGAGGCCCTGGATATGCTCAAGATCTATAAAGTCGAAGTTGAGTTATAACTCAATTCGAAGATTAAAATTATGAGATCTGATAGAGGCGGAGAGTACTATGATAGATGCTCTGAAATAGGTCGCAATTCAGGACTATTCGCCCTGTATCTACATGAGCATGGTATTGTTACTGAATACACCATGCCGAAAATACCTGAACAGAACGGTATAGCTGAGCGACGAAATCGTACTCTAATGGATATGGTGAGAAACATGTTGTGTAACTCTAAGTTGCCTCTGTTCTTATGGGGAGAAGCCTTGAAAATAGCGGTGTATATCCTGAATCGGGTTCCTAGTAAGGTTGTTCCCAAAACTCCTTATGAGCTATGAGTAGGAAGAAAACCAACATTAGGATATTTACACATTTGGGGTTGTTTAGCTGAAGCAAAGGTGTATAATTCACAATTAGGAAAATTAGATCCTAAGACTATAAGTTGTCATTTCATTGGTTACCCTGAAGGTCAAAAGGTTACAGGTTTTATTGCCCCACTCATAGTACTCGAATTGTTGAGACTAGATATGTAAAAATTTTTAAGGACTGTGAGAACAATGGGAGTGTTGAGTCCAAGAAAATCACTTTTGAGGAGAATTGGGTTATAATTTCTATCCCTTTTATCTAAGAAAAGGTAGTACCAATACTAGTCATTCAAGAAAGTGTTGATGCATCTGTGGCTATACCGATTGAAACACCCCACATTGAGGAGGCTCTTGCTCCCATGATGACCACCAATGATCAATCATTGTGTAGATCAGAGAGAGCAAAGAAGCCAGCCAATTCTGATGACTATATTGTCTACCTCAATGAGAGTGAGTATGATTTTGAAAAGGAAATAGATCTTGTTTCCTTTAACCAAGCTATGAAGAGCAACAAATCCACTCAATGGCTCGAAGCTATGAAGGATGGGTTGAAATCAATGAAACATAACTCGGTCTGGGATCTTTGCGAGTTACCTGAAGGAGTTAAGCCTGTAGGCTGTAAATGGGTATATAAAACCAAGCAAGACTCCAAAGGTAACATAGATAGATACAAGGTCAGGTTAGTCGCTAAAGGGTTCACTCAAAAGGAGGGAATAGACTATAAAGATATATTTTCCCCTATCTCTAGAAAGGAATCTTTCTGGATAGTCATGGCATTGGTAACTCATTATGACTTAGAATTGCATCAAATGGATGTCAAAATTGGTTTTTTGAATGGTGATTTGTAAGAAGATGTCTTTATGATACAACCTGAAGGTTTTCAGGTTGAGGGGGAGAGCTATTTAGTTTGTAGACTCAAAAGGTCTATATATGGTTTAAAGCAAGCATCTCGACAATGGTACTTAAAATTTTATAAAGTCATTTCAAACTTTAGTTTTAAAGAAAATACTGTGGATCAATGCATATATCTTAAAATCAGTGGGAGCAAATTTATCATCCTTGTTTTATATATTCATGATATACTGCTTGCAAGTAGTAGTTTGAGCATGCTACATGAAACAAAAAAAAATTTATCAAAGAATTTTGATATGAAAGATCTTGGTGAAGTTTTCTACGTGATAGGAATTGAGATTCATCGAGATAGAGCCTGTAGCATATTAGGATTGTCTCAAAGAGCTTATATTGATAAAGTTCTCAAAATGTTTAACATGCATAATTGCTCCGCTACTGCTTCCCCTGTGATTCAGGGTGATAAATTTAGACTACTTTGTTTACTATGGAAGCAGAGTTCGTTGCATATTTTGAGGTAGCATGTGAGGTGATATAATTGAGAAATTTTATCTCAGGACTTCAAATTATTGATAGTATTTTAAGGCCACTGAGAATCTTATGTAACAATTCCGCTGTGATAGTTATCTCCCATAACAACAAGACTAGTGGAGGTTTCAAATATATTAATATCAAATATCTTGTTATAAGGGAGAAAGTTCAGAATCAAATTATATCTGTTGAAAAGATCAGTATGACACTCATATTGGTTGACCCTCTTACTAAAGGCTTACCTCCCAAGCTCTTTTCGGAGCACGTTGCGTGCATGAAATTAACCGATGATTTTGATAGATTTTGAGAGTAGATGTATGAGAGTGAATACATTTGTTTAATTGATTCAGAAATAAGGATTATTTTATTATTTTTTATTTTTATATAAATAAAATTTTGGAACATATGGTGCCAATAGATGGCAATAAAGTAGGACCAATAATATATTGAGTTTACATGTAATCACCATTCAGTTTATAAAATTGCAATCTATGTGAAATCATACTAGTTGGAATCTATGTCGGTGATGAATTCTAATATGGTAACTAATTAACGGTCATGAATCGATGACATGATGCATTGACTATATTGATTCTGTGTTAAAATTCTCACTTGACCAAACTGATAATAAAGACTTTGATTGCGATTGATTAGGACTTACCATTCAAAGAAAGTTAACTAACATTTAGTGATCGGAGTTTATTGACATAGTGTGGCCAAGTGGGAGACTGTTAGAAGTTTCTATTTTGGTGGCCGTCATTATGGTCAATCCGTTGACCAGAGAATGATGTAAGATCAATCTTGAGATGTGTAGGTGCTAATTCGGTGAATTTGAAGAGAATAAGCAACTAATAATTAAGTCTTTTAGTTGAGGTATGATTGTGATTTTCAATCACAATAAAATTAGTAATTCAAGCCCTTAATGGGAAAGGACTCTTTGGTTATAAATATAAGGGGTGCTTGGTCCCAACGACTGCTCGACTCACTTCAACCCTCCTTATTAGCAAAGGCATACCCATTGTGCTCAGAGGTATTGAGAGCGAGGAGGTCGTTGAAGATCGGGGACCCATTATCATGGCTCACACGCAAGGTACGCACATGTAATTTAATTTATGGATTGTTGATTTATTATTTTGATTGATCATGCACCTAGATTATAGGGCATAGATTTGGATGGTCAGATCAATAGATCCATATAGATCCATCACTTAGTAGTATCAAAAGATGATAGCGATCATAGTCCACTCTCGTCAGTATTGATTAACGAGTGAATGTAAATCATAATCCAGACCGTCTGATCAATCTTTTTTTTATGATAGAGAAATTCAATAAAAAGGGAGACCCACCAAGAGACCAAGGTGCTCATCTAAGGTGCTCATCTAAGACGCGAATAATTTATGTTTTTTCTAGAAAAATGAATAAAATCCATATTATTCGGATATTTTGAATAAAATCCAAATTTTATAAATTATACGCGAATTAAATGACTTTTTTCTGAATTATTCTCGATTTTGGACACAAACTTATTTTTTTGTTTAATATATTTTAATTTTTTTATTTTTTCCAAATTTTGATTGTTTCTTTCCCGAACTTGAGCCTATCCTGAAGCCCGACTTGGTCACTATGAATACCAACTGTAACGTGCCAGCTTTGGCATGGACAAAAATAAATAATCATATGATCACAACCATTCAATTGTATGATCACAGTTTTTTTCCAGAGAAGATGAAATCGTATGATCACAACCATACATCAATAAAAGATTTGTGGATGGATCTACCTTCTAATTGATGATCCACAAATAAACAATTGTTTTGATGGTTAGATGTGTTGGAAAATTGAAATGTTGATCCGAAATAATACAGGGAACCGGTCCAAGGCATGATAAATATCATTGTCTTTAAACTAATATTTGCCCCCACCACTTTGACAAAGTGGTCACCAACAGGTTACCGGTAAACTAGTTCCAGGAAACAACGAATCGACTGTGTATCTTGTAAAGGATTTGGCGAATCCGATCACGCTATCCGAATACTAAATATTACAAGAATGCTCTAATAAAAACCTTTAAAGACATAACAAGAGAGAAGAAATAAGACTCTATTGTGGTGTATAAACTGTAAAACAATGATTTTCGATTCCTTAAATAGAAATCAAGCGGTGTATTAATGCACTATTTTCCTATGAACAGGTGTTATACGCATTCCTTCAGAAAGACACACCACTTTGGAAAGGCACTTCTTTTGAAAAGGCGTAATACTTTGAAAAGACACTTCTTTTGAAAAGACATACCACTTTGAAAAGACATAAATTATAAAACTTTTAAATATCTAACAATCCCCCACTATTTAAATTTTTTGAAATCAGAGCAAAGCTAGAAATATATGCATAAATGAAAATGTCTTACAGACTTGAATGTTCACTTTGGTAAAAATAACTCAAAGGTTGCCAAGGTCTTCAGTGAAACTAAGTCTTGAACTAGTGATCTTATACGACAAACCATAACTATTCCACACAAATATTTCATCTATTTAGTGTTCAATAAATTGGCTAGCACATTTAGGCCATATGCTAGTACTCTGATTTTCGTAAGTGTTTATGAGATAAACTCATTTCTCATTGAAGGCGGTTCCACCCTCACACTTATATAGGTAGACCTATAAGAGATGCCCTTATAACTTTAATATTTCAACACATTGTGTTATAACGTCTATTAAGAATAATGCTCAACCTCTCCTTATCCATTACAGGTAAAATACTATCCTTCCTGAGATATTTATGAGAATTAATTCTCATCAATATAGTGCCTCTTTGTCCACCACAGATTTACGACTTGTTCTTCCCTTTGAATCTAAACATTGACCAAACAAATATTAGGTAGGGTTCCCATTGTAAGTAACTATTTGGGTAATTAAATGACTTTAAATCCATCCCAATTCTTTTTCAGACTAATACTTTTCATAATTGCAATTATCAACATATAAAGCGTTTCTTCAGACATTTCTACCTACAATCACATATAATTTGTTTTCTTGTTCATTGATAAGGAAACAAATTTCATAGAGAATTTAAAAGTTTTGACTTAATCTATATCAGTACGTCTACCAATAGATCCCTAAATCACTTCATTTCTCTACTATTTCAATACATGCAACATGTTCAACGAGATTCATAATTGCTTCTTAACATCTCTTGCGAGACCGTACAAACAACATATGCAATGAGATTTATAGTTGTGACTTCCTTTATTAAAGGAAAATCATCTTCAAACAATTTAGATTTTCAAATCTAAATTCATTATCTTCTTCAGATAATTCTTAGCATTTCTGTTTAATTCACTTCTCAATGAACTCAATGCAATAGAATATTCAAGTAATGAAAGATATAAGAGTTTCATGCATGCTTAAAACAAAATAATTTTGTTCCTTAAAGCAAATAATTAAGAGATTTAATATATATATATATGATAATCTAATCATAATTATTTAAACATCTATAAATGATCTTACCAATCTTTTAGTAATAACACAATGATCTCAAAAAATCATGGGCATTTGATCATTGCTAATGATGTAATGCCATGACCAATTGATCAAGGTCACTAATTTAATCAGCCATGGGGATACGACTATATCCTTTGAACCGAGAATACCTGGACACAACTCAATTCTATAGATACTCGATCACAAATATTTGTTCGTGATCTAAGAATCACCAAACAGTAATGATTTTTTAATATAGTCACATTATTATAATAATGGCATCTTTGCCCTAAGTTGAACATCATACCCATCATGGAAGTCTCATGCCATGAATATCATCTTTAATAATAAAGTATATAGAATGCATGCACAAATGCATATTCAAGATGAAATAAATGTGCACAAATACTCATTCCTCGTGTCCATGAAAATTCCAGATAATTCCATGAAAGATAAATTATTAATGAAAACACCATGTTTGGTGCCACTTCTCTTACCCCAAACAAGATCCACTATATATTAAACCTAGTAGAGATTCGATATCAAAAGGCAAGTGAGGATTCACTAAAAATTGGCAAAATAATGTCATATAACTCTTTAAAATCCATGTGGAGTATACACAAATGAGACCTTGAAAAACAAAGATCTAATTTGTTGGTTCAACCCAAACTGGTTCAAACAAACCTACTCAAAGTGTAAGTTTATAAAGCCAATATGTAGTTACGGTATATGTGTCTTATAGCATATATACTCTCAGATTAAATAATTTATTTAAAAGCAAAGTCCCCTGTCCTTTTTTCCAGATGTCATCATCCACCGCAAGATGGTGACATCTCTCATAAAGAAAACTACTTAAAAATTAATGAATTGAAAATAAAAAGCCCAGAATATGGTACCTTAGTCATTATGCCTTCAGAATCACAAATTGACACCTATATTCATCAGCCTGCGTGAAAAAACTTGCCAAAGGAAAGTTGGAAAACTGAAAATATGAAACTGATGAAGCGACGTGTCCTCTTGTCCAACCAACGCTTGGTACAACCAAACATCACTATTTTCTATAACTTGGAGGTTTAATCGCTCACCATTGCAACAGTTCTTAAAAACTGATTATTTCCACCCGTGACATCAATCCCCTAGAATTTTTCCATTTATTCATTGGAATATAGTCCGTAAAATATTGGTTAAAATTTTTGAAAAATTGAAATGTTGATCCGAAATAATTCATGGAACCGGTCCGAAGCACGAGAAATATCGTTGTCTTTAAACTAATATTTGCCCCCACCACTTTGACAAAGTGGTCACCAATAGTTTACCGGCAAACTAGTTTCAGGATATAATTTGGCGAATCCGATCACGCTATCCAAACACCAAATATTGTAAGAACGCTCTGATAAAGGCATTTAAAGACATAACAAGAGAGAAGAAATAAGACTCTATTGTGGTGTGTAAACCAATGACTTTAGATTCCTGAAATAGAAATCAAGTGATAAGTTAATGCACCCTTTTCCTATGAAAAGGTACTACACACATTCCTTCAAAAAAGATACACCACTTTGGAAAGACACTTCTGTTGAAAAGACACAATTCCTTGAAAAGACACTTGTTTTGAAAAGAAACACCACTTTGAGAAGACACTTCTTTTGAAAAGATATACTATTTTGAAAAGAAATAAATTATAAAATTTTTAAATATCTCACAATTCCCCACTCATAGTGACAAATTTTGTCGAAATTCGGCGAAATGGGGGTCTATCAAAATTTCGGTAATTTCAGTAATTTTCGTCGAATTTCGGTAAATTTTCGGTAATTTCAGTAAATTTCGGTAAATGCACCCCAAAGTCCACAATGTAATTTTAGAAGATGCAGCCCCAAGTTTAATTGCAACTGCCTCCTAAGTTTAGAGGTGTTTTAAAAGGTTGCAAACCATCGAGATTTCGGCTAGAAGAGAGGATTTCTTTGAGACTTACGAACTTAGAGATTTGAGAAACACCAAACCCTAAACCCATCAAGCCCCCCCTCGCCGTCGTCGTCCCGTCCATTGATTTCGGCGAACACACAGGTAGAAATAGAATCCCTAATCATCACCTTTATCTTTTTCTTCTTGATTGAGAAACCCAAACCCTAAACCCATCGAGCCCCACATTGATTCTGACGACCCGTCCATTGATTCCGGCGAACACACAGGTAGAATCCCTAATCATCACCTTTATCTTTTTCTTATTGTTCTTGTTGTTCTTCTTCTTCTCATTTCTCAAGGATTTATTTTTAAGTTTTTTAGGAATCCTCAACGAGGATGAAGCTGCGACGTCCGACTGTTCGGCAAACATCCGAAGCTTCAAACCCACACAGCACAAGTGTGTTCATTTTTATTTTTTTTTACCTCTATTTTTTTTTTTCAGTTTTTCAATGGATGAATGGACTATGGAGCCGTTTTTTTTTAATCAAAATAGGGCTTTATTTCCTACCGATAGGAACACCATTTTGGTGTTTAATTTAATCGGCTACGATCATCCACATTTCATACACGATTTTGGTGTTTAAAATGTGGGTGAGGACTCAGAAGGAATTCCCCCTTTCAATTATGATGACATTGAATGGGACTATATATATTTTTTTAAAGGGATTATATTGGAAACATCAATGTTTAGTTATGTGTATTTTTTTACTTTTTGTTAGAAACATGAGATTTTGATGGCAATATGGATTCATAATGAAAGATGGATGCTAGTTATTTTGATTTTATTTTGTCTCTTTGTAATTTGAAATTCCTGCTTTGTTATTTTAATGATTGTTGTTGTCCAATATTGATATCCGAATTGTAAATTAGTAAAGCATCATAAATTCATAATTCACAGTTTCACACACTAATTATATATTTAAAATTTACAATATGTTAGTATATATTTTAGTCATTTTTAATAAATATTAAATATATATATATTTTTTAGTTTTAATCCTCGAAATTTTTCCAAAATTTTCTCGAAAGTTATCGAAATTAATCCGAAATGTACCGAAAGGACCCCCCACCGAAAAATTGTCGAAAACGAAAATTGTCACTATGTCCCCAATATTTAAAGGGAAATTTACCTGATCGACCCTGTCAGATACACCTTTTACGTTAGAGGCCCTGTAGTTTCACCTTTATCCAAACCGACCAGCTCCAACCTAGTCGACCCTAAGGAGAGTAAAAAGTCCAAATTATTCCCTTCTATGATTTTCTTTAACCCACAAAGCATCCTCTTCTTCCTCATTTTAATATGCTAAAAAGTTAGAGGTGGGTCCGGTGACGATGTCTTCTTCCTTAGTCTAATCTGCTCCGATCTGCTATTTCGAAGAAGAAAACAGAGGTGTGGGAGGAGAAGCCCCTGCATTTCTCTATTGTGACAAGAAGACCCTGCAGTTTACCGTTGCGACACGAGGTATCCTACTTAAACCCCATTTTCAGTTTATTAGGGTCTCTTAATGGTGCAGTATAAGAAATCATTTAAGTTTATTGGTCCCCATTTTTAGTTTGTTAGGATCTCTTAATCGTGCAGCATAAGAAAGATTTTATTTCCTTGGTCAATTTTTTAAAAAGTTTATATTGATTGTAAATATAATCGTTATCGCCTCCATATATAGTCAATATCGATTGTAAATATAATCGTTATTGACTCTATATATAGTCGATATCGATTGTAAATACAATCATTATCAACTCTATACATAGTTGATAACGATTATATTTACAATCGATATCGACTATATATAAAGGCAATATCGACTATTTATACAATCGATATCGATTGTTTATAGAGTCGATATCGACTATATATAGAGTCGATATGTGTTAACAATCGTCTTCTCTCTTTTGTGTCATCAGTCTTATGACCCATTCCTTCTCATTCTTAAACAACTGATGATGGAGGTGGGGATTCCTTTTCTCTATCACTATGATGGCCTTCTTGTAAGCGATGATGGCTTGTATGAAGGTGGCCAGCGAGGGTTATTAACATTTTGATTGGTATTTCTTATGAATAATTCATGAGGCGAATGTCTGCTGTCAGTTTTGCGAGGGCAGATGAAATAGTTTTCATAAAGTTTAATATGAAGATAGTGAATACCCCTGTGACTGCCGACATTTTGGACTCTGATGATTTGCCCACCCTATTTACATTTTATAAATTCAAGGTGGATGTCATAAAGGTATTCATTATTAAAGAACCGTCATCCTTCCGAGTCGAAGCTAAACAAATAACTCTTGGTGGGACTGATTTTGTGAGTAATCATTCATTTCGGCCATGTAAGTTTGAGGAGGATGAAACTATATATGATATCGTCCTGTTAGGCGAAGACAACGATATTACGACGAACATGTCTATCAAGAAAGAAACTATTAATTTAAATGATGCTCTGATTGAATCGGATGATGACCCACTAAAATATATGCATAGGTCACAATAATATAGTCAATGGTTAGACTACACTTTAGAAAGGGTGGTGGATACCGACGATTTCAGTCATATCTTCCACGGTGGATGGACAACTTGGTTGACTCACGAATTATGTTCGACCATACCATCGATAGGGATTATCAGAGAAACTCAACCCCATGTCCATACACATGAGCACCCCTTCGGTGAAGGGCGTAGTCAACCACGCCAGAACCCCTTCGGTGAAGGATCTAGTCAATCACATCAGAACCCCTTCGGTGAAGGATCTAGTCAACCACCTGAGAATATCGCTAGTGAATGGCGTAGTCATCCTGAACCCACTAATGAAGATACCTTAGAAGAAGATTATGAAAGCAAACCGGATAGGTTTATAAAAGAGGATCTAAAATTTTTTGTGAGAGGCATTGATAATCCCCTTGAAGACGGAGATTACAAAGTGTCAGAGACATCGGGCGACTCCTCCGATGAAGAGGTGGAAACTGAATATCAGAATTGGGCATTTAAAGTTGGAGAGATCTTTAAAGACAAACAAACATTTTAAAGAGTATTGAAAAAGCACGCGATAGAGAAAAACTTCTAAATTCGGCCTTTGAAAACTACTAGTTATCGAGTGACAGCCGGATGTTATGAACTCGATTGTTCATGGCGAATGTATGCATCTAAATTGACTGGGCTTGACTCTTTCCAAATCAAGAAATTCAATAGCACTCACACATACGGGGTCGCTAAGATCAAACCGCACGATCACCGTAATGCAATAATCTCCTTCGTAGCTAACTATGTACAAGAGAAACTTATGAAATGATTCGACTACACACCGACATCGATAATGTTTGATATTATAAAAACTTATAATATGTAAATCTCATATGCAAATGCTTGGAGGGGGAAAGAACTTGCCCTTGATGATATTAGAGGCAGTTGGAAAGAACAATTTGTGTATCTATCGGTCTACATAAAGGAGATGGAGTGGGTAGATCCTAATGTACAAACATCCTTTCAACATATGCTTGACAGTAAGTTTCAAAGATTTTTTTAGAGTTTTGGCCCGTATATTGGAAGCTATCGCAATACACTTCATTGTATATTACTTGTAGATGGCACACATCTACGAAGACGTTTCGAAGGGATCCTATTTATCGCCTCAGTGCAAGACAGTAATGGCCATGTATTACCGTTAGCATTTACAGTCATCGAGTTAGAAGAAGAGGATATATAGATGTAGTTTCTTGAACGGGTAGGTGCGTTCGTGATTGGTGAGTTTATCGAAGATTTTATTTTTATCACGAATAGGTCAAAGGATTTAATAAAGGTGGTGAAATATATCTTCCCTAACGCATACCACAACTACTGCATGTGACATATGACATAAAATTTGGCACACAGGTATCCTAGGAATAATGTGAAGGGTCTATGGTAGAGTGCTGCGTGTGCATATTCAGTAGAGAGGTTTGATTATTTTATTAATGAAATGAAGAAAGATCCTACTAATTTTCAGGTCGTAGAGTATATTTTGAAAATAAACTCGAAGCATTGGGCACGCGTATATATGAAAGGAAGGCAGTACGATTCTCTGACTACGAATAATGCCGAAAGCTTGAACAACGTACTAACTATAACTCGAGAAAGATCAATTATCGACTTAATCAGAACTACTAGAGAGAAAGTCACCGATCATTTTCAAAAGCGCCAATAGATATCTGAGAAATAGACCATCCTCCTCTGTCCGAAAGCAGACGAGCATATGAAGAAGGTGTTGCAATGGGCTGATAGAAAGAGAGATCAACCATACGGGCGTGATCAATTCTAAGTCAACTCTAAAAATTTCATTCATCACGTCAACTTGAAACACAAGACGTGTACTTACCGCCATTGGTACATTCATGGCTTGCCTTTCTCCCATGCCGTGGCAGTCATTAGTCGGAGAAGTTATGATTACTATAACTTCTGTGAGAAGTGGTTTTTCACCGCTTGCTTTATGCAAACATATGACGAACAATAGCTTCCCACCCTTGATAAAAGCCAATGGAAATTCCAAGCAGAATAACTCTGAAAATATGAAAGTGAGACTACCCTATAATTATCGAAAGCAAGTCGAGCATCCGAGGAAGAGAAGGATATGGTCTAAGGGTGAGGTTAGGGCCCTACAGTGTGACAGGTGTAGTGAGTATGGTCACAATCGCAGGAGTTGTACGGCAGTGGAACCAATGGATTGATAGTGTATATTTTTAATAGTGATAGATGGAATGTAAATGAGACAATATGTATATTTACTCAGAAGCTCAGAATCTCAATATTTTATTTCATAATAGTTGTAATTTTAGAGTGTACACTTGCTCTGAAATATGGATCATGGAATGTACAGATGCGTCGTTCACGACTCTATATAGAGTCGTTGATGATTGGCCAGACAGTTGATGACGATTCTATGTAAAGTCTCCATCGACTTTATATAGAGTCGCCATCAACCGTCTATAAAGTCGATATCGATTCATTGTAGAGTTGCTATCGACTATTTATATAGTCGATGGCGACTCTATATAGAATCGATAGCGACTATATAAAGTCGCTATCGACAATTTATATAGTCGATGGCGACTCTATATAAAGTTGATAAAGACTGCTACTTCTGCAATATAATCACTGCTACTTAAAAATGTTTTATTTATATTTAAAAATATTTTATTTATATTTACAAAATATTTCCTTTACAATATAACCACTACTACTTCTGCGCCTCCTCCATTGAGTCGTCCTGTTTCAATTCTCCTCCTCCATCGCCAGTATATTTAGTTAGTGTATGACCAATTGCTGCCCTGATCCTATCTATATCTGATTGTGTAAAATTAAATTTCTTCTCTGACATAAAATACTCTACATACTTCAGCACAAACACCCCACAATCACTCAAATTGGTCTGTCGGGGAAGGCCTTTATACCGACAGTCACTAGATGACCAAGGATAGGTCTTCACATTCAGTGCAATGGAGTTACCATACAAATATAAAATCGTGGGAAGGTATTGGGTCTGTTTTGAAATAAAAGAATGTCAGACATGTTAAGCTAACAATGATAAAAGATATGTTAAGCAAAATATCTTATCAGCATTTGCAATTGATTCGGATATCTTTCCTTAGCCTATTAAAAATAGGGTCGACGATCAATATCAATCATTCGAGTACCTTCACGATCGCAAACGCTCAGTGTAATGGTTGCTGTGAATGAATTGGGATAAATATCTATAAAAAAACAATATAATATCAAAGGATATGATTGAAAAAATTATATAAAAAAATTATAAAGATGTTGAAAGTATACTGTGCTGCATTCGTGAGCCCACAGATTCCAAAACTGATTGAAGAAGAAATTTTATAACAGCTTCTTTCCTTGGTTCTCTTCAATTTTATGGGCAGCCCACCGTTCGACTTGAATCTCGAACGATTCTTTGTATAATTTTTCAATGAGAAGGAACTTGTTGAAATCGTTCAGTTCAAAGCTCATGTAGGTCAGAACGGTAGGGCACATAAGGAAGTATTTATCCTTTCGATCAGAATGAATATCGTCATCAATTACTTCCAAGTGTCTCAGGTAGGCGCCCATAATCTGAAACCCATGCAGTTACAGTTAAATAAGTAACATTCAAAAGAGTCGTCGCCTGTCCTTCAATGTATAAAGTGAACGACTTGAAATAAAGTTGGCATCAACTCTACAATGAATCGATATTGATTCTACATACAGTCGTTATCGACTATATAAATAATTGTCATCGACTCTACAGTGAATCAATCTCGATTTGTTGTAGAGTCGATATCGACTGTATAGAGAATCGATAATGATTCTACATACAGTCGTTATCGACTATATAAATAAGCGTCATCGACTCTACAATGAATCGATATCGATTCATTGTAGAGTCGATAACAACTCTATTTCGAGTCGTCGACGACTTTATATTGTCTATTTGGTGCTGTCATAACCCCAAATTTTTGGGAACCGTACACGTCTTGTACCATGCACGTGTATGTGTGGTTCACAAGGAAACCAAAACTATCACGTATACACTTTGTATGTGTGTGAAACACACTAACTTTAACAAAGAGATATATAAGTGAATGAAGTGGAGAGGGGTTCCCCATATACGTAACCTAATCATCTTGGAAAGAGAAAAGGTTGAATGAGGAGCTTTGGAGAGGAACTTTGGAGATCTCTTCGTCTAGTGTAGTTTTGAATCGCGGATCAAAATTATACGAGACCTATCGACGGAGGTATGTTAAACCGCATGATGAATGCTTAGGTGTTTTAAATAATGTATAAGATGTTGTTGAATAGATTTTAACGATGACAAGGTTTAAATGAAGGAAGAAAAAGTTCTCGATCAAATCGAGGAGTTTAAAATTCCCGCTCCTCGCTCGAGCAAGGACAGAAATATAAAAAATTTAGTTCTGGGATCGCTCGAGCGAGATCCAAAACTAAAGGGAAGCTCGCTCGAGCGAGGTCTCTAGTAGAGCTCGCTTTAACCGCTCGAGCGATCTCGATTTAACCGCTCGAGTGAGGCATCCAATAAAGCTTCAGAAGGCTCGGTTTAATCACTCGAGCGATATCGATTGAACCGCTCGAGTGGGCTCAAGTGACCGCTCGAGCGAGGTCGGGTGATCACGCGTGCGAGGAATTGTGCTCGCTCGCGCAAGGCACCACACAGGTTTTGATAGTTTGGTGTAGATACATGGAGGCTATGTGCGCCAATGATTCTAGTGACCTTCTAAACTTTTTCTAAACACATGAAATGTAGGTTTGACGTGAGATCGTGACGTGTAAACCTCTACGAGAAAAGTGTGCATTGGAATTGCGTTGAGGTAGGGAATATTCTTGAAACATGTGCATTATTTCATCAATTCATATATGTAGTGTAATCCAATTTAAATAGTCAAGTATTGTATGATTATTATGAAAAAGGGTGTGTGAGTAAGTTTCAAACGTGAAAGTCATGAGGTCCCCAGGGGACGTAAAAATTGTAAAGTGGACATCTGGATGATGCGATTGAATCAAGGGCATCCCAGGGATGCAGATAAAAACTAACAGTGAAGCGGAAGTAATGGGATAAGGCCTAATGTAATAAAATTAGCACAATCACGGTGAATAACTATATGTATAGCATATTCGATATTTTTATTATTTAAGGTTTGATTAGAATACCCCACCGACATGGCGGGATACCCACGACTGACCCGGCAGGATATCCGTGACCGATATGGTGGCCAATCCGTACATTCATAGCACATCCCAGGAATGTAGATTTGAGAATAGACCCCGCCACCTATGAGAAAGGGGCTTGGGCAGTATTCCCAGGGAATACACATAACAATTGTTTAGTTAGACGACGATGGTGGGTATTCCATCGAGGCTCGATGCTATATTGCTCGGGGATTACTTAAGTTAAGATTTAAGTGATTAGGCCAAATTCACAACTAAACCAGCAAGGAGATTAAACAAAACCATGCAAAGTAACAGTCAAAATTATTATTTATTTCCAGTTATTTCAATTATTTTCCACAAGTGTTACACAATAATTTATGCTTTTTTTTTAAACTGCTGACATATATGTGAAGGTTAATCTGTATGCTCTTTTTGTTTCCCTACGGAGCTAGGATGTAGCTCACCCCCCTTAGACTATACATCGCAGGTCCAGGACTAGCGGCAGCGAAGACTTCTGGAGACTTTGATCCAGGGGATTCAGACTACGTGCCCACTGAGGAGTCAAAACCTCCTCCTGAGGAATTCTTCTAGGAAACCCATTGTGTACTTTGAGAGTGAGTTGAGAGTATTAGGTGCGGCTTGGTATGTCAAGCCTCTTTATTTGAATGTAATTAAATACCGTTATGCTTTTGATAAAACGTTTGGGATGAGTAGTTATCACCAATGGTTTGGGTAAGTTCTTATGCCCATAAATTGGCATGGGACAAGAACTACCTATAGAGACCATAATTAAATGTTTATATATGAGAACTTGTTTAGAGTAGATGCGTGCACCCTAATTACACTTTTTGGCTTGTATATACCAATGTATTGTAAAGAATTCCAGGGCACAGCCTTGAGGGTCATGCTGATGGCACGGGTTTCGGGGTGCTAAAATTCGGGCTGTCACAGATGCTTACAGTAGGGTTACTTTACTTATAATATTATCCAAGTACTACGTGCCCGCCAAACATCTGAAAGATTGCACCACCAGTGTATAATCACTAACAGTGCTTACGTAGTTGCTACATAAATAACGGCCAACGTAACTAATTTTTATAAAAAATAATAAAGTGAAAGATTTAGGCTTGTTCCTGGGAATAATGACTTACTCATCCTCAGATTCAGGCTTGTTCCATTGGTTCAGCATGTATTTCTGCTCTGCTGTCAGCTCAACAGTAGCAACAGCCATTAGTCCTTCAATGGCCTTCTCTGTTACAGGCTTTTTCACCATCGCTCTCCTTCGTTGTGTCCTAGGTTTGACGGTAGTTGATTTCACGGGTTTTCCTTGCCTAGGTTTTAAGCGAGGGTCAATTTATTGATGAGGCAATTGGGAAGAGGTTTGCTCTTCATCAACTGGACCCTTATCGGCTTAAGATTCAGGCTGCTCGTCAGCAGTTGCCGTCACCTCATTCGTGGGAGGATCCTCATGCATTAGAGCTTATGGTTCCTTATCAAAGGTTGTATCACACACCTTTGATATCAGCTCTGAAATAGCGATATCCTAAACATCGAAATAATGGTGCAGTATAAGAAAGAATTTTTGGTCCCTATTTTAAAAAGTTTATATCAATTGTAAATATAATCATTATCGACTCTATACACAGTTGATAACGATTGTAAATATAATCGTTATCGACTCTATATACAATCGATATCGATTGTAAATATAATCATTATCGACTCTATAGACAGTCGATAACGATTATATACAAAGTCGATATCGATTGTAATTACAATCGTTATCGACTCTATACACAGTCGATAACGATTATCTTTACAATTAATATTGACTCTATATAGAGTCGATTTATGTTAATAATCCTGAAAATATAAAAACTATGTATCAACGCATACCTTAGGTCTCGCCTTCAATAAAATTTTAAGAAGTTCCTTTAGATTCCCCTGACCCTTTCTGACCAACATATTGTAGTGAATCATCTTCTGCAACTCCGCATCCCTTGAATGGAGCCGCTCATTCAAGGAGTTGCATAATTTATATACGGAGGCATAATGTGTCGCGAGGATCACATTTTCTCCCTCCAAATAGCTCACTCTTTGGGAAACCTTCAAGTTTTCCAGCACCAAACCATCGATCCTCCTCAGCGACTCATTTGAGGAGGTCAGTGCAGCTAGGCTCTCTTTCGCAGCTGAGCTCTCCTTCGTGGCCCCCCTAGTTCTTAGCCGCTCTCATCTACATAGATGGGGCCCTCTTCCTAGGACAATTCTTTGTCCAACGTTGATTGGACGTCAAATTCTTTCTCATCAATATTCTCGATCGAAATATAATTTCTCTTCTTCTTTGGTCGCAACTCTTTCACAACTTTTTTGACCGGTTCATGAACCACTTTCCTCTTCCCCCCAACGACCTTTTGACCTCGTAGATATTCTTTTAAGACGGGTATCTTTAATTCAAAGCCAACATACACGAGAGGAGCGCGAACCTTTTGAAAGAAAAGGAAACACGATAAATAATAGACTAAATTGATAATATATTTCAAATGCAAAGTATCGATTATTTAATAAGTCGTTATTGATTCTGTAATGAATCATTATCGACTATTTAATAAGTTGTTATCGATTCTATAATGAATCGTTATCGACTATTTAATAAGTTGTTATCGATTTTGTAATGAATCGTTATCGATTCTGTAATGAATTGGTATCAATTCTAGAATGAATCGGAATCGATTCTGTAATGAATCGGTATCGACTCGTTAAGCAGTCGGTACATTTATTCAATCGGCATTAGATTTCTCTACCCCTTAACTTTATAAATTTGAATTATTTAATAGACATCATACATTGCTGTTCAACATCTGTCCGCGAGTATAACCTTTGATCCTTGATTGCGCCTTGTCCGACCATTTCACCAGTCGTGGGAAAGGGTCTTTATGGCCTGTCTGGGAAGGCAAGATATCTGACAGTATCTAATAAGCCCACCATTGAAGTACACATATGCATCCATATGTGTTGTACGTCTTAAGGGCTTTATCCATCTCAGCAGTCTTTCTATTCGCCACGCCTTTTATTATATACTCCATCAAGTCATAGTATACGCGGAGACCCCATGGAGTTCAGTTAAAGTTCTTGACGTCATCGATGAGGTCGATGTGGTCTTCCGCCAGTTGATGGTGGGACTTAGGAAAAAGAAATATACAGAACACATATAGAATGGACAACTTTATGAAGTCGTCATCACTTTTTGCTCTCCAAATTGTATTATCTATGTGAGATCGGAGAATTTTCCCACGAGGCATTCCACGAAAATATTTGTATCGAAAGGTTTGTTCTTCCGATAGTTTAATGGACGAGGTATACTTTTCGGGGCCAACTACGGCAAGACCCAGTATTAATGCAATGTCCAACTTCCGAAGATAGACATCAATTTTTCCGATTCAGAAGTAGTTTTCTTCAATTAAAAAAGTCAACATCGCATCAACCACCACTACAAAAAAAAAGACTTTTGGAGACCGTTATTGGAGACGGCTTTTCGAAGACGTCTCTAATAACCACTTATTGAAGACAGCCATCCAAAAGCCGTCTCGAATGCTTTTATCAGAGATGGCTAAAGCCGTCTCCCTATATAAAATAATGTATAGAGACCATCTCCATAAGGTTAACTTCATGTATACGTTGATGAAAACTTTAGAGACTACATGAAAAGCCATCTCTAAAAGTCTCCCTAACACCAATAGAGACGATTTCAACCCATCTCAGTTAGTATTTTAGTGTATAGGCCTTCCTACTTCTATTTACCACTTAATAAAAACTCTTTCCCTATAATATGAACTCGAACCACACCTCCATTCCTCCTATCATCAGCTATCGATTCCCTATCCTTCGTATTCATTTCTCCTATCATCAGCTACATTAAGGGTTTGAGCTCCAATTTTAATGACGAACCCTAATAGTTAGGATTTGGGGTCCGATTTGATCTCCTCACTCCATATATGTGCTTCGATTTTGGTTCAGATTCGATGGCATCTGAGCTGGGATTTGATCTATGATTCGATCATCGGCCAGGTTAGGGTTTGAGCTCCAATTTCAAAGAAGAAGCTTAACAGATAGGATTTGAGCTCAAATTTGAACTCCTCACTCCAGATTTGAGCTCAAATTTGAACTCCTCACTCCAGATTTGAGCTCGATTGGTTCAGATCCCTGATTTGACCTGGATTTCCGTTCTACCTCCCCTCTCCAGGTTCAGATCTCCGAATTTAACTCAATTCATAATTTAATTTTAATTTTTTATGTTAATTGCTCAACTAAGAAAATGAGATGGCTGGGGGATCGGACTCCTAAATTTTCATATTATTTTGGTGTTTTATTGGTTGTTTTATGGATTATTTTGGTGTTTTATTGCAGGGTGTGTATTTTGCATTTGAAATGAATTTGGTTGATCATGATGCATGTTTCGAACAGTAAAAGCAATGTGGAAAAAGCTTTATTTCAACAAATACCTCAAAAATAAAAAAATCTCAAATGACATTGACAAGCTTTCAATTTCCAATGTTGCTTCTGGTTCCAAAAGGTTAGAGCATATTTTTCTTCATCTTTCTCCACTTTATGTTGTTCCGTATAGATTTATTACTTTTTTTTAGGAGCATTGCATAAAAAAGGTTGTATTGAACACTTTTTTGTTGGAGTAGTTCTTTATTATCGGATTTTAAAGCAAGTTGTAATTTCCTTTCTCACCTAATAGACGAGACAAGGCAATAGTGATGAGATTTTTGTTCTCTGAGGCTAAGTACTGGATAGCATGCCTTGAAAATCTCTCATGTCAACAAAAAATCTAAATGTGATAATGTTTTTTCCATTTACTCTGCTACCACTAGTAAATAGGGGTATATTTTCAGAGACTGAATGGGCTTTCTGAGAGCTAATCCCTTCGCATGCACGACTTTGCCTTGAGTAACACAAGTGTTGATTAAAACTAAATACAATGTAGTTATTTCTTTATACTATTTATGTCCTGCTATTGAATATGGGGCTAATGCGAGGAATATTTCCAAAGATTGAATTAGGCTTTCTAATAGCTAATGCCTGACATGTGCTAGTATTTCTTACAATTAGTTTGTATTTTAATGATCCTACACTTTAAAATAAGTTCCAGACTAGAGAAACCGTTATTTATAATTGGAAAATTGGCTTGCCAAAGTTAATTCATAAATAAGTTTCGAGCTTTAGTAACATTAGATTGGTTTATGGGTAAATGAGAAGTAGTGACATTACTAATTTGACAAAAGGAAGTTGAGATTTTTTCTCGGAGGTGAAGTTCCCCTTGTAACTGTATGACCATTGAAAGACATGTAAATTTTCGATACTTAATTTTTCATGCTTATTATCTTTCAGATTCTAATAATTCTTACCTATAAGAAAAAGATTCTAATAATTTTTGCTAGCTGGACCCCTCTATCAAGCGTGGCAGTACCATTCGTTACTACAGTTCATTCTTCATGGTATGGATGTTGGTGATTGTGGTATCATGGTGTTAGGATTGTTAGATTAAAGGACTCTTTGTTTATTTCAGAAGTTGTTCTTGAGGCTTGTTTTGAAACTCTTTTTTAATTGCATGTTTTTTACCATATTGATTAATAATAGGGTTTTTTTTTCTTTTTTCAGTTCAATTTCTCCACCTCATTGATACATCCTATGTGATGCTTATTTTATATAAAAATGAGTTTATTAGCATCAATTACCCACTTTTGGAAAATGGTGTCTTATCTTTATGAAGTTGAAAATTTAATTTAATGAATTGAAGCCTCTTTACTTTTTTATAACTTGAATAGATAATTCACATTACTTTCTTTTGGTTAAATTTGTCAATTTAGTACAAAATGTTATGAAACTAAACCTACATCTTACAGTTGTATTGGTGGAGTGGTTATACCCCACAAAACTACAATGGGTGTGAGTTCTTACAAAGGTTATTAATTTGTAGGAAATATCTACTCTTATCTTTAGGGGTGCAAATATGGACCGGGCTGGGTACGGGTCAAGCTCGGACGAGGCCAATCATTGATCGAACCCTAGGAGCTGGCCCAACGCTGGCTTGATTATAAATGGTCATCTGGGCCTGGCCATTGGGAATTACCTTGGCCTGAAGTAAGCCCAACGCGAATCAGTTCACACCACGGCTTGGCCGGTTCTTGCGCCAATTTGGGCTGGTTTGATCGGGTCTAATCAGAGTCAAACCCGACTTTAAAATATTTTGTGGTTCATGATCATAGGTTTATAGCTTTATGTAAGGAAAAAATTCATGAGTTTTTTGTGTTTCCTATAGGAGATCCTATACAAATGAGTTTCTAGAAGAAATCATTGGTGGATTATGGAGACCCCAAAGTGGTAATGTGGAGGTGATGGAATGTTTGTATCTTTGAGATGCTTCTAGTGGCACAGAGATGGCGGGATTCAAGGTAAGGTGTGTATCTTCCTAATAAATAAGGAGGGTCGTTGCACTCATAGTAACCAAGTCGGGGTTCCGGAATAAATCGGCTTGGAAAAAAATTGAAATTTTTTGGCAAATTCGGTCAAATTATGAAAAAAAAAATATAAAGAATTGGTGATTTTAGTTCTGTTGTATTATTCTTGAATTGCCTTTTTGTTTCTCTGTACTCCAGTTTTCACTTCAGAACGGGGTTTGCATCTTTCTTTTCTCTTTCATACAATTCCCTTTTTACAATAAAAAAAATCCCAAATTTGGAAATAGGGTACCTTCAAATGGCAGAACAATTCTCTTGCAACTTAAAATGGTCCATCAATAAAATCTTTCTCCTGCATAATTGCTAGTATTTTATTCTTAACCTATTTCACTGTAGATTTATTCTGTTACAAAAGATTATAAAGCTATCATTTTTCATATATTTGATTCGGGATGTAATGCAAATTGGACCTGTTCTCTTTCATATTGGACTTCTGCATACCTAAGAAATCTTATGTTCACTACAGTTCAATTGTATATGTTGGTGTATACCCCTCAAACTATGCACTATAAAATCAAATCTCCACTATAATTAGATTTTTTTTTTGGTTTAATCATTTTTATGTTCTTTGTTCTTTTTCCAGATAAGAATCATTTTGTTCATGCAGTGAATTTTTTGTTTTTGTATGCTTCAATCGTCTCTGCCCTTGGTTCTGTAGTTTCATTTAACGTTGGATTTTTTTACCTAATGTTATTTGGAATGTTGACTGGTTGCATGTTTTACAAAATATTAACAGGCATTAGTCAAGTATGCGGTTATGTAGCAATGAGTTTTGTTCCTGAATCCAAAGCAGCAATCACTGATTTTGATGGATCTGGTAAGTAAATCAAGCACAATGATTTTGTAACATCTTCTATTTTTTCTCATGCTTGTTACCTTTTCTTCAATCCGTTCTATCTCTTTCCAGAATGTGTCCAAGAATGTACACTACTTCTCAGCCAAGATGATTTCTAGAAGAGAGAACCCTACTCCGAAAATGTTGTATAAGCATATAATGGTTTGAAACCATCATAAAATCTCTTTGCATCTTTGTGTGATCTGTGAAATCTAAAAAATTAGGGGATCTTTTTTAGCCAATTTGGAGCCATGTTTAGCATGAGACTACTCTACGACTATAAAGCAGAGAGAAACCATCTCTATGGTTTCTTTCCTGCCCTTCAGCTGCAAAATTTGAGGGGGAGATATCTTCAAGTTGGATGGTATTGACATTTTTATTCATTCTTTTATCAGCATTTATTATTTAATCCTTAGTCTTGTTTCTTGTTGCACAATTTTTATAGGCATGTGTGGATTGACTATGGCACTCTGCCAAAGACTATGTTCTCATTCTTTTTCTGCGGATTTTTTTGTTCATCTGTTTTATGTAGGAGTTTAGGGTGGACATTGTTGGTGAGAGAACTCATTGAAAGGAATGCGCCATTATGCCATTGATGAAAATTGTGATACACATTGCTACCAAAGTAAATTTTGTCCAAGAATCTTGAAACGAAGTAATTTGGAGTATTCTCCTCTTACTGTACCACACGGGCAGATGAGCAGGTACCTCATGAACAGGATCTCTGTAGTTTAATTCTTAAGTCTTTAAAAACGTTGTTCTCCTGATTGATATTAGGGATTGACTCCCCTCACCAACATAAGAATTTAATTATCGAATCCTCAAAGATGACTTTCCAGATTCCTAGATGTCTGTAGAAGTCAGATTTTGACAAGATCAATGGGATACATGTTTTTAACTTGATAATGTTATGATGCCAGTGATGCCCCATTTATACTTGATAACAATATGCTTGAGTTTATATCCTGATAACATATTAAAAAAGTTGTTCCCTCCCTAATTGATAATTCCTCGATGGGTTAAATTCGAACACCTAATACCAACTCCAATTATATAAATTTTAGTTATGTTGTATTATTCTAGTCCAACACAGTCCCTGTAGTTTTTCTTACTAATATTCATTTTCTATGTTATCCACCATTTCAAAATGGGGAATCATGACTATGTCCAACACATGCATGTCTGTTCAATGTATGCTTATCGTATAAACCCAAATTGGATGTGCTTTTTATTTTCAGTTCTTTTTATTATGTCAGTTATGCTTAGGATTGGTAGATTAGTTTTTTTATTTAAACATTCTGTAGTCAATTATGGCATCACGAATAATATAGTCACCATATCAGATGATTAGTTTTATGATAAAATGATAAAAAAATAAAATTCGTTTACTCCTTTTTACCTGTGCCAGTGCAATTCTTTCTTAAGTATTTATTATAAAGATTGGGCTTTCGGTTATGTTGGAGAAATAATCTGAGAGCATGCAACTCTTAGCATGGCTCTTGATGCTTGTCAACAACTCACCCAGAGGATTCTTCTGGAGTATGGGTGCACTAAGGCAAGTGGATCCCTATTTTCCCTTCTTTATCATCGTTGCAGAACTGTTGACCCGACTGACATATAGCAAGCCAATTAATCCATATGCATGGTCCAAGGTAAAAGACAGTGGATTGGAGACCACACATATCCTTAGTTCAATGATGATACTGTCTTTTGTTGAAACTTCAGTGGTGGAAATGCATTGAAATCAATATTAGCATGCTATGAGTATACAATCATTAGGTAAATTTTTGAAAGTCAGTTTTGTTGGGGATGAAAGTCAATGAGATGAGGCCTGATGATATTTCTTATCCTTTCATTGCAAGTTGGAAATTCTCCAACTCTCTACCTTGTGTTGCTGTTATGCATTGGGAGTCCCTTAAAGGGGTCTAAGGACCTAATTAACAAGTTGGTTGAATGGAAGTTAGTACTTTGGAACTGTACGTTGCTGTCATTTGGGAGCAGCACTAATTAAATCCATCATCTCGTATATTAGAATGCATTTCATGTCCCTATTTCAATGATTGTCATGGCCTCACAAGTATCTCGAGAAGCCTCAAAGGGAATATTATGAAATGAAAATAAAATTGGAAAAAGTCCTGTGAGCGTCTGTCTGCAACTTAGTTGACTGAGAGCTAGTTTAGCCGAAGTCAATTGAGGATTGGGGAGTTCCAAAGATGGTAAAGATGAAATATGGCTTTTTTGTGTTAGTGGCATTGGGAATTTGGCATCAAATGTGAGGCAACATGGTGCCTACTATTAAAAGAAATAATATGGGAGCAGTGATGCAGAGTGGAAGATAAAGCATGCGATAAGGGTGATGGTTTACCGGTTTTGGAAAGTCCTATCCAATTACATGGTAGCTCAACCATAAGGTACACTGTGACTCAATCTTGAGGTTGCAGGTTTAATCCCACCTTACCTAAAAAAAATATCCCAATGTATGGTATCTTCAAGCAAGATATAAAGTTTAGAGTGGGTGAAACAAAGGAATTCGATTTTGGGAAGCTGTTGGAAGATGCCTGTAGGGCTGTCAACAGGCCTATAGGCCCAAATATTTTTTATAATATAAGTAAGGCCTGAACCCAACCCGATATTCTATACGGGCAGGGCTCGGCCTGATCTACTTGTGAGATCCAAATAAACCTGTCCCAGTACTAATTGGTCCGGCGGGCCTTTTTTATGATTTTCTCCCAACAAAATTTGTATCCGGGGCAAATTCGGGCCAGTGACTCATTAGCAAGCCCAGTGGGCCAATGGTGGCTGAGGCTTTCATCTGAGGAGCTGCTGGCTTCTCCAGATTGACAATCAATGTTTCCCTTGAACTAGATCGGATCAAGGTTGATAGGCCTTTTGCCAGCAGATAAAGACAGAGATGATCAAAGATGACCTTACACAAAAGTAGCTTCTCATGCATGTCCCTAATTCACGTTCTATCTTGGTTGAAAGAGGACCTCAAATTTTCCATATCTCTACAACCTTTTCTTTACCTACCTAAATCCTTTCCTCCGACCTTTTGCGTGTCCAAATCCACAAACATGTTAACTAACTCTTTTTTCCTCCCCCTCTACTCCATCCCCGCTTTAAAACCAACATTTAGTTTACCTTTTGCAAATTTAATTTCTAATGTCTACTAATCTAACCTTTTTTTCCTCTATCAATCCATCCATTAAAACCCATACTCACCTTCATCTCCTTTGAATCCATTTTTAGGCTCCCCATTATAATCTTCACTATCCTCTTCGCACTCCCTCCCACACCGACCCTAACATCATGGCATCCCCCCGTTCAATCCTATATCATCTTCCACTCTAGCATCACCTAACCAAAATCATCATTATCCTAGCAGCACCATCCACCCCATAACCCACTTGATTGCTCTCATGCATGATCAGGGCCAGAGGATTAATTGGTTCAACAGATTCTACTAAAAGGTTTGGGAAGGACGGGGAACATGCATTAACAAGGTAAGTAACTCTATCTAAAAGCATAATCAGCAAGGAAGTAGAAATGTTACCAATTCTAAAACTTGGTTTCATGATGAATTACCAATGTGGATGGTAGTTATCTTTCTATTGGTAAGACAATCTGGTTGCCCCTATTGTTGCAGGAGGGTAGATTGCCCAGATTTTATATCACTACTGCATATTGGCGCAATGAGAGTGCATGTGTCACCATCATTTTATCACAACAGTGCTCAAAATTCTTCCAATTGTGTAGACTTTGAGCTGATAGATTCCCATGATCCTTGTCCATACCCCTGAGCATCAAAGTGCATCTCTTTGAAAACAATTCCTATTTGTTTCTTTTGAACCATTTTTTAAATTGTACCCTTGTGGGACAAACTGATTGGTAGCCCCTTTACAGCTTGAGCGTGCTGATCTTGTGCTGATATTCATATTTACTTCCACTTCCACTGCAGCCTGTGTCATTGATACTGTCCTAGATAGAGAATACCTTGTCGGTGAAATTCACAAACCCACTTGAAATTGCTCAATTGGTGAAGAAGCCACTTTATTTTCTACGATCGACCCTAATGGAGATAGCCTTATCACATGTGACCTGCAACCGAGGTACTGTTTTGACATATAACAGGTTGGTTATGGCAAGCAATTTATACCTAGGCAGTTTTTTTATTAATAGCGGTAGTTTTTGGCTGCCGCTAATGGTCATATTTTTTGTAGTGCCATTGCAACAACTAATGCACCTTGTATTACATGTGAATCTCCAGGTGAAGGAAATAGAGACACAAATGGACAAGATCACAACACAAATATATAAGCCTCAGGTATCAATTCCCTAGTGTTAATAGTAGGGAATCTTTAACAAAATGTATAAATTTTCAACAGCACTATGGCAGCAATACCCCCTAGTGTTAATAGTAGGCCTCACTCACACCATTAAATTTTTACATAAATTGGTAACTATCAACAATTTTGATTTCTGTGATACCTAATATATAGGCAGTAGTAACAGCCTAATGACAATAAAACAATTACAACAGCACTATGACAACAATACCCCCCTCACCATTTTTCATCTAACAAAAACATCGACAACAAATAGAGCTTCATTCTTGCAGGCTCAATAACAAAGTTTAAGAAGACCAGGGCACCACAAAACCAAATACACTCAAATTATTTACTGCGGACACTTCAATAAATTCCAACAAGCATTTATTTGCACAGAGAACTCTCCCATACCTCATTGGTCATGTTGAGGTAAATGCGTGAAATCGTCACTACTCATTAGTTTTTCCTTGCAATATATATTCATGAAGTGTTTTTTGTGGTTATTAGTAAATTTAGAAAGGTGTTTTCAAATCTATCTGTCATCCTCTTTTGTTTTCAATGGTCCCTACCGTGCAGGAAATAACCTGTCCTGAAGAAACTAGCAGTTGCAGGAGAAGCAGGAAAGCTCTAGAGATAGAAAATGAGTAATCATCAGTGCCTGCTACAGTTCAAGTGGAAGGGGAAACAGTGGAGGCTTTTGGAGTGGATTAGACACCTTGATGAAACTATTATGAGGTCAACGCCGAGGCTGCACCTTCTTGCATACATGATGTGATTCACCAGCTTGTCATTGTCACATATTCAACTTTTTACATCCAAAAGGAGTTTTTATTTACTGACCACCGCCTGCCGTGAATAATACCGGTCCCTTACTTGTATATAAATAATTTGGCCGAATGAATGATTTTTTGATAATTTGAAAATAAAAATTGTTCCAATCAATTAAAGGAGTTCGATCCAGAGAAGGATCTCTCAATTGTGCATTCTTTATGTTTTAGTAGCTGGAGGTATCATTATATGCTGTCTACACCATCATCTTGTTCCCAGAATAAAAAAAATTGCTTTAAAAAAGTATTAAAAAAAATATTAAAAAAAATTGCATTAAAAAAAAGCATTAAAAAATAATAGTATTTAAAAAAAAAATTGTATAAAAATTGTCGACGTAAATTTTTATTTTTTTTTTTAATTTTCATAATAAAATCACTACCAAATATATATATTTTTTTAAATATATTTAAAGAAAAAAAAAATGTTGGAGACGGCTTTTAACCATCTCTAATAACAGGAGGTCTCTACCATATCTTTGGAAATGGTCATATGCCGTCTCCAATAACCTTGACTATTAGGGACGGCTTCCATTTGGTCTCCAAGACAATAGAGACGGGACTATTTGAGACTACATGGAAGCCGTCTCCAATACTACTGGAGATGACTTAGACACCTTTGGAGACGACTAAAAGCAGTGACAGCCCGAATTTTTCCAACCTAAAATTTTGAGATTTTTTTTTTTTCATCCTAAACCCAATGGGAAAACCCGGACCGCCAGATCGTAGACCACAATCTGATACAGAATACATGGCACATCCATAAATATACGGAAATCAAAGCAATTATTACATATGGCATAATTAAAACCTCAAGATTTAAAATCCATTAAGAACAAAACTAAATAAACACCAGTGATGACCAACCATCACCTAACAATGGTGTACACTAGTACGGATGTACCAAAACTTAACTCACCAAATCTACAAAGCACAATTCTACGATCCCTGAATAGAGTACAAATCCTTGTGCGGAAGCTCCCTTCTTTTAGTATGTAATCTGAGCCCTCCCAAACCTACACCTGTGACGTATAGTCGGGGTGAGCTAACAACTAAGCTCAGTAGAGGATAAACAACATAAATTCACATTTAACATTCGAAAACATAGCTTGATTTAAGAGTCAAAACTATCATTTAATTCTGCTTCCAAAAACTTAATCATTTCCCTTCTTTTCAAACACATTTTTCAAAGCATTCATCAATTTCTTCTATTTCTAAACTCAACTTTAAACATTTAACTTTACTATGATATTCCATCCAAAAGTACACATATCCAAAACAATCGAAAAGAATCCTAAAACAATTAGACTTATCCAAGTATATCCAAGATTTCACACACATTACAAATAATGTCGAATTTGCAAACACAAACACAAACAGCACAAGGGTGTCCAAGGGTGTTCCAAGTTTCCAAGGGTGTTTAATGTTTCCAAAGTGTCCAAGGGATGCAACGATGTTCGATGGTATCCAAAGGTGTCCAATGATTCCAAAGTGTCCAAGGGATGCAATCATGTCCAAGGGTATCCAAAGGTGTTCAATGATTCCAAGGTGTCTAAGGGTGCTTAATGTTTTCAAAGTGTGTTCAATGTTTCCAGAGTGGGATGCAATGATGTCCAAGGGATGCAATGATGTTCCAAGGGATGCATATGCAACGTATGTATGAATGCGTATACGGATAGGCTGTCGTACCGGCCCAAGGGATGCAGTCAAAGAATCCAAAGGATTCATAATGCAAATGCAAATGCCAAAAGTCCAAGCGTCGTTGAGTAAATCACGGTTCCAAGGGTGTCAAAATGATTCACGAGTGTCACCAGCAATCTTAAGATCTTACTTTCAAAACACGAGTCAAGCTCAACAATATCAAAGGTTATCTAGAATCGAACACTATCACATGCATAATCACGATTTCACGAGTTCATATTCCAAATCATAAGACTCCAATTCTAACATATCCAACTCTGATCAACTCATCATATTCATGCAAACACATCTAATACTATGAATCAAGTCAAATATACAAATTTAGGTCGAGTTTCCCCAACCTTAATCTTGAGGTTGCGCGAAGCCAAGCAAGGTCCTAACCATGGCCTTCCGCCTCAATCTATATCACAAGCACACAATGGTGCATCAAAGATCAACTCTACTCACTAATAAATTATACGCATTTAAGTATTTTCTCAAAACCAAGGTTGAAACGGATAAATTCATGCTAATATAGAATTTGATGCAACATTCCCCTTAAATTTTGACCTTTAAAACTTTAGATTTATGAGTTAGTCAAAATACAAAAGTTGTAGAGCTCGTCGTTCTCTTTCCAACGCTAGAAGAATTGCATCAATCGGAGTTTGGGGTAAAATGACATGGCCGAAATACTGAAACAGTATCGGCGAGCCCAGTCAAAATCGTTCGAACGATTTAAAATCGATCGAACGGTTTCTAATTTCGTTCGAACGATTTTCAAAATCGATCGAACGGTTTTCAAACCGACCAGAACCTTCAGATTTCATGCTTGACGAAATCGTTCAATCGATTTCTAATTTCGATCGAACGGTTTCGTCAGATTTCACCCTCAACTAATTTCGTTCGAACGATTTTCAAAACCGATCGAACGGTTTCGTCAGATTTCGCCCCAAAATCGGGTTCAAGTATATCTAACTCATTTTTTTTCTTTAAATCTTAACCCATTTTCTTCAAATCTCCCACTCATAATCTAACTAAGGATTAATCTACATACAAATCACAACTTAAATCAAAATTTTTACCTTTAATCCAACGATTTTCTCCCCGATCGGATCGTCTTCTTCCTAGCAAGCAAATGGGTTTCCAAACCCTTTTTGATCTTTCCAAGCCCCACGATTTTCATAATTTCGACACAATCGTTAGGTGATCATCCACACACGCTTCGTATAAACCTCACTACGATTTAGACGATCAAAACACACCACTCTCTTTGCAAGGAAAATGGGTTTTGAAAACCCACATCGATCTCCTATGAGCTCCACGCACATGATCAAGTTAACACAATCGTAGACAATCCTTCACAAAAACTCTTCTCTTTCCTTTCTCTCTCTCTCTCTAACTCACAAAAACCCACAAATCTTTGCAACCGATTATGGCTTCTAAATGAAGCCCCTCCCTCTCTTATACTTAAAAGTCCGGTTCACGTGTAAAACGCATACACGCCACAATAGGTGTATAAGATCCTATAAAATGATCTAACACCATACGGGTGTGCACTTTTCACACCAAAATTAATCCAATCTAAGTCATCAAGTTAACTTTTACCTGCTCAAAATTAGTGACCCGATGGACACATATCCCGAGGCACACTATTCAAAGTCCAAATTTTTGGGATGTTACATTCTTCCCACCTTATAAAATTTTCGTCTTCGAAAATTGCCGTAAGTAGTAACATGTTGATCGAACCCAATCATATACCAATTGGAAGATGCCCATACCTCAATCTGAAGACCATTCAAAGCAATAGTTTTGATACTCACATCCTTCATGAACACACATATACGTATCCACGAGTAACATTCACATCCATAGCCTACCCATCTACATACATACCTGCATAAAAATTCATACATCTTCCCGTTGAAAACTCACGCCTCCTAAAATCTACTCAAATGAGTAAAATTTCATTCTATATCGACTTAAACTCACGCTGCGTCGATGGGGTATTCTCCGAACCTTAAATCAGTTGTGCAAATACATATAGTTATTCACCGTGAAATTGTGCTAAATATAATAATTCAAAGCTTGTTCAAGTCTCATTCACTTCCTCTTAAGCTTCTCAACTACCAACACATGATGTAATGAGAATTAAAGCCTCCCAATTCCTTATAACTCACTCATGACTTGAGTATAAAGCATACACACCTAGATAGATGTATATGACCCAATCAAACTAACTCTTATAACATACATACTCTACATTTGTCATATGACCTATCTAACTTAAAGCAAATAAGTCAACATTTACCTGGTCCAATAAGTGATCAGTCAGGCATGCTTCCCGAGATATACTATTTAAAGTCTGAAATTTTTGAGACTTACATTCTCCCCATCTTAGGAATTTTCATCCCCGAAAATTATACTCAAGGGCTCCCCCCTGCATGGGAGACCCACACACAGAGTAAAATACGTCTATAGACGCAAACACAACAATACATCCCGCATAAATTCAAACCACATATCCTGCACAAGTTACAAATCCACACATCCTGTACAATTCTAATTTACATCCATGTTGCCACAATAGGCTTAAAATTTTAATTGAACCAATAAAGGCATTCCCATCTAGGTATCCTCATCAAAATTCAACATCATCTAACCAGGATTATCACAATATCCTCCTCTTAAAGGAATTTGCGTTCTCGAGAATTGACCATACGAGAAAGCTCACTCGGCATATCCACCATAGGCACTATAAAATTTGGCTATGATTACATAAGTTGATTTTATCCACAACAGATTCATAAAAAATGGTGCTAAGAGAGCTATTCGCATACATACCCATGATGTATTCACCAACCGCCTCATAGAACTCACAGATCATAGCTATATCGCCATAAACCAAAACTCTAAATATTAATAAAACGGACAATAATTATCTTATATAATATATCATAAGTTTAGAAAATACATCTCCCAACCACAAAAGCTAAGTCATAAGCTATCTATCACAACCAATGAGACGACGATAATATCCACAAAACATGGAAGCGCACCCCAAGACTGAACTCGTTTATAATGACAAAGGTTATGCGATCACGCATCAAAAGTGAATCATGAATTACAAATCATGTCCACAAAAGAAACAAAACAAAATAAAATATTAACAGTCAGAGTGGGCCTAGGGCCTCTGAATAGACGCCAAAGTTGTTCTTTCTTTCCTTGGTTCAGAACAGTCCTAAATTTGATGTCCCATTCGGCCACAATTGAAACAAGCCCCTGTAGTCCACCGACATCTCTCTGCCGCATGTTGTCCCCCGCATCTTGAGCATGACTCACTCGGTACGGACAAAGAAGTGTGGGAAGTTTATTGTATTCGCGATGCCCCAGCGATCATGGGATTTGTAAGGCAAAGGGGCACCGCAGGCGTAGACATAGACGGTCTTGAATAAGCAGTATGAGTAGGTTGAGGTGTGCCGACATCAAGAAGTTTGGTCTCTTGTCTATCAGCCCAGAAGTACTTGATCGCTCTTGATCTACCTTATCCTTGATCTGTTGATCCCACCTTTTATACTGATTATTTATATCTCTCTCGGCTACAATTGCCTTTCTCATCACTTTAGCATAGGTCTCTAGCTCGAAAATCGATACCCGCTCACGGACGTTTGGCTTCAATCCTTCCTCAAATTTGGTTGCCCTCATGATCTCTGTGGATACTAGTTCAGGTGTAAATAGTGACAAGCGTGTAAACTCCACGCCATAGTCTCGCACCGACATACTTCCTTGCTGCAGATTTGCAAAGTCTCTTCTCATATGAACTCTCACCTGTTTGGGAAAGTATTCCCGATTAAACTCTCTGACAAACTCTGCCCAAGTCCATAGACAATGAGGGTTTTCAATTTCCCTTCTTCTCAATACCGATTTCCACCAGGGATCGGCATCTCCCTCAAGCTGGAAGGAGGCCCAGCCTACCTTCTCATCTTCAGTGCTCTGAAGTATTTGTAGAAGTTTCTCAATTTGATTCAACCATTTTTCTGCTTCTAGCGGGTTTGTCTGCCCATAGAAACTAGGAGGTCTCAATCTCCCGAAGTCCACAAACGATGAAGACAATAATGCTGGTGGAGGTGGTGGTTGCTGATGGATCACGTTATTGGCAGCCAGTAGTGCAGTCTGCTCAGCCAACAGTGCAGTTTGTTGAGTCTGTTGGGCCATGGAAGCGGCCACGGCCTCCATTGCATGCGCCATTCTATCTGTCGCTTCATTCCTCTGTTCCCTCTCATCCGGCGGGTGTTTCTGATTTCTACTAGAACCCGTAGGGATCTCATCCTCACTCAGATTTCTATTGTGACCGCCTCTAGGTCGACCTCTACCTCTACCAGACATAATAATCTGTTACAATAAAACACAGGTTTCAATTAATAACCAGTCATTATATTCAAATAGAACATTCAAAACTTCACGCCTATGTCTTGACAGAACCTAATGTCACATCTCTAGGCCTACTACTATATTCTTGCACCTACAGCTAGGGCTCTCAGTCTCATGGGAGACTTAACGCCTAGGATCGGACAAAACCTAAAGTCATTCAAAGACATGGCTCTAAATCACTAGAAGGATTCAAAATAGGGATTGTGAATCCCTCCTAAGTTCTGACAGAATTTCATTCTATCGCACATGAGCTCCAATAAGACCTAACGCCCTAAAGCTCTGATACCAACAGTGACAGCCTGAATTTTTCCAACCTAAAATTTTGAGATTTTTTTTTTCATCCTAAACCCAATGGGAAAACCCGGACCACCAGATCGTAGACCACAATCTGATACAGAATACTTGGCACATCCATAAATATACGGAAATCAAAGCAATTATTACATATGGCATAATTAAAACCTCAAGATTTAAAATCCATTAAGAACAAAACTAAATAAACACCAGTGATGACCAACCATCACCTAACAATGGTGTACACTAGTACGGATGTACTAAAACTTAACTCACCAAATCTACAAAGTACAATTCTACGATCCCTGAATAGAGTACAAATCCTTGTGCGGAAGCTCCCTTCTTTTAGTATGTAATCTGGGCCCTCCCAAACCTACACCTGTGACGTATAGTCGGGGTGAGCTAACAACTAAGCTCAGTAGAGGATAAACTACATAAATTCACATTTAACATTCGAAAATATAGCTTGATTTAAGAGTCAAAACCATCATTTAATTCTGCTTCCAAAAACTTAATCATTTCCCTTCTTTTCAAACACATTTTTCAAAGCATTCATCAATTTCTTCTATTTCTAAACTCAACTTTAAACATTTAACTTTACCATGATATTCCATCCAAAAGTACACATATCCAAAACAATCGAAAAGAATCCTAAAACAATTAGACTTATCCAAGTATATCCAAGATTTCACACACATTACAAATAATGTCGAATTTGCAAACACAAACACAAACAGCACAAGGGTGTCCAAGGGTGTTCCAAGTTTTCAAGGGTGTTTAATGTTTCCAAAGTGTCCAAGGGATGCAACGATGTTCGATGGTATCCAAAGGTGTCCAATGATTCTAAAGTGTCCAAGGGATGTAATCATGTCCAAGGGTGTCCAAAGGTGTTCAATGATTCCAAGGTGTCCAAGGGTGCTTAATGTTTCCAAAGTGTGTTCAATGTTTCCAGGGTGTGTTCAATGTTTCCAGAGTGTGTTCAATATTTTCAAAGTGTCCAAGGGATGCAATGATGTTCCAAGGGATGCATATGCAACGTATGTATGAATGCGTGTACGGATAGGCCGTCGTACCGGCCCAAGGGATGCAGTCAAAGAATCCAAAGGATTCATAATGCAAATGCAAATGTCAAAAGTCCAAGCGCCGTTGAGTAAATCACGGTTCCAAGGGTGTCAAAATGATTCACAAGTGTCACCAGCGATCTCAAGATCTTACTTTCAAAACACGAGTCAAGCTCAACAATATCAAAGGTTATCTAGAATCGAACACTATCACATGCATAATCACGATTTCACGAGTTCATATTCCAAATCATAAGACTCCAATTCTAACATATCTAACTCTGATCAACTCATCATATTCATGCAAACACATCTAATACTATGAATCAAGTCAAATATACAAATTTAGGTCGAGTTTCCCCTACCTTAATCTTAAGGTTGCGCGAAACCAAACAAGGTCCTAACCATGGCCTTCCGCCTCAATCTATATCACAAGCACACAATGGTGCATCAAAGATCAACTCTACTCACTAATAAATTATACACATTTAAGTATTTTCTCAAAACCAAGGTTGAAATGGATGAATTCATGCTAATATAGAATTTGACGCAACATTCCCCTTAAATTTTGACCTTTAAAACTTTAGATTTATGAGTTAGCTAAAACATAAAGGTTGTAGAGCTCGCCATCCTCTTTCCAACGCCGAAAGAATCGCATCAATCGGAGTTTGGGGTAAAACGTTACGATCGAAATATTGAAACAGTATCGGCGAGCCCAGTCAAAACCGTTCGAACAATTTAAAATCGATCGAACGGTTTCTAATTTCGTTTGAACGATTTTCAAAATCGATCGAACGGTTTCTAATTTCGTTCGAACGATTTTCAAAATTGATCGAACGGTTTCCAAACCGACCAGAACCTTCAGATTTCATGCTTGACGAAATCGTTCGATCGATTTCTAATTTCGATCGAACGGTTTCGTCAGATTTCACCCTCAACTAATTTCGTTCGAACGGTTTTCAAAACCGATCGAACGGTTTCGTCAGATTTCGCCCCAAAATCGGGTTCAAGGATATCTAACTCATTTTTTTTCTTTAAATCTTAACCCATTTTCTTCAAATCTCCCACTCATAATCTAACTAAGGATTAATTTACATACAAATCACAACTTAAATAAAAAATTTTACCTTTAATCTAACGGTTTTCTTCTAGATCGGATCGTCTTCTTCCTACCAAGCAAATGGGTTTCCAAACCCTTTTTTATCTTTCCAAGCCCCACGATTTCCACAATTTCGATATGATCGTTAAGTGATCATCCACACACGCTTCGTACAAACCTCACTACGATTTAGACGATCAAAACACACCACTCTCTTTGCAAGGAAAATGGGTTTTGAAAACCCACATCGATCTCCTATGAGCTCCACGCACATGATCAAGCTAACACAATCGTAGACAATCTTTCACAAAAACCCTTCTCTTTCCTTTCTCTCTCTCTCTCTCTCTAACTCACAAAAACCCACAAAGCTTTGCAACCGGTTATGGCTTCTAAATGAAGCCCCTCCCTCTCTTATACTTAAAAGCCCGGTTCACGTGTAAAATGCATACACGCCACAACAAGTGTATAAGACCCTATAAAATGATCTAACACCATACGGGTGTGCACTTTTCACACCAAAATTAATCCAATCTAAGTCATCAAGTTGACTTTTACCTGCTCAAAATTAGTGACCCGATGGACACATATCCCGAGACACACTATTCAAAGTCCAAAATTTTGGGATGTTACAAAAGCAGTCTCTAATAAACACATTTTTTGTAGTACACATCTCCAAGAAATCTCACACCCTTAGGCATTTGAAATATTTCACCGAAAATTGAAACTCTCAGCAACTCCTTTCGAGTTGGATTAGCGGTATTATAGAGATTCGAAATGGCACTGGGAGAACACTTGGCAGCAGGTCGGTGTACAATCATCTTAATAGTTTGTTGAAATGAACTGTAATAAAAAGGAAATGACTGAGTCTCATACTAACACGGATTGTTTAAATGTTAAATGAACTGTAATATATAAAATCGATATCGATTACAAATACAGTCGATATCGATTGTATATATAGTCGCTATCGACTACACATACAATCAATATCGACCTTATATGTAATCGATATCGACTCTATATGTAATCGATATCAACTTATCGATATTATATACGATCGATATCAATTGTATATAGAGTAGCCTTAAAAAATTATAATAAAATGTATATTGACGAAAAAAGAAGAAAAAACTCTACAATAATAGAAGATAATTTTATTACTAACTTACAGATTTGGTAGCTTGAAGATTGAAGAACGAAACGCTAGCGACAACGAATCGACACCGCCTCTCCATCGATTTCGAACGAAAAAGTAAAAAGTAAAGAAAGGTAAACAATGAAGAGTTGATTAAAGGATGACTATTTATTATATTAGGGGTAATTTCGGTATTTTCTAAAAGAAGGCGACAACTCGGTGTGCAACGAGTTGATTTGGATAAAGGTGAAACTATAGGACTTCTAACATAAAAGGTGTATCTACAGGGGTCGGTCCGATAAATTTCACATATTTAAAAGTTTTAAATAATGAACAAGATGTGTCCATTCCATCACTATTGAGTCGGGCCGCTGTCAATCTCTTTTACGATGCACTATTACGATACCAAAATTGTGTGTAATTATTAAAAAAAACAAAATTTGTCACACAGAGAAAGAGAGCAATTAGTGCTGACGTCATTATTCATCAGCAGTCAAAATTTAAGCCAAACCTACCCGCAAAGGAATGGGGCCATGGACAAAACTAGAAGTTCAGGGCTCCAACTTTGGTGTCCCCTTATTTACCAAATCGGAATTCTGAGAGTTCCTTAAAAAATTAGAAAATATCTGAAAACAAGTGATCTCGAAAATATTTACAAATATTAAAAATAAATATTTTTTTGAGAAATATAAGAAAATTTCCAGAAATTTTGATTAAAAAACATTTTAAAATGAAAAAATCGCACATTTTTCAAAGAGAAAATATTATTGGTATTATTTTATTTTTAAAATGCGTTTAAACATGGGTTACCGCTCACTACGATTTATATTAAAACAATTTTAAAAACAATGCTCCGATTTTAATGACATTGTTGCCAAACTATGGAATTATGTTATTGTTGGGTATAATTTGAGTAGGGAGTCAACTCAATCCTTACCCAATTATAGGAATAAGTTTGGATTCTGAATTTATACCTTTAGGCATGTTGAACTGCCAAAAGTTTGAAGGATCCGACCCAACCCGATCGAACCATCCGAGCCAAACAGACCCATGCAACCTTACCTTGAACCCCACCAAGTATGGCAAGAACTCTTGACTTCGGCTGCAGAGGCCCAGCCTAACTTCCCAAAAGGACTCTCAAATGCCAGGCCCTAAAAGCCCTGCCTTTAAAATAAAAGCCCTAATACATAGGGCTGGACAAAGATAATTTTAAAAATAGAGTTAACCTTTAGATCAAAATTAACCTTGCTTTCTAATCTATCTATCTATTTAGATCAATCTTAATAGATAGATAGATTAGAAGGTTAATTTTGATAATTTTAAAAATAGAGTTATTCTTTTTTAATATTTATATTAAAAATTGTCTAAGAATAGGTATCATAAAATATGAACAAAATGATAAATAAAAATGGTAATATTCGAAAGCCCAAAGCCTGACCTTTGCCCACTGGGACTAAAGCTGACCATATTAAAGCCCCCCTAGAGTTAGGGAGAGGCCAATGAAAAGGCCCTGCCCAATCAGGCCCGGCCCATGGACAGTCCAACTCCCAACAGGCTTAGCCGTCCCAAATTCTGACCTTCGAGAAGACGCCCACCACTCTCAATAGACGTTGGTACGCCACCACATCTCCATTTTGCAACTAAAGTTTCTAGAAGAAGGCAAACTAAACGTGGCACGCTATACTAGTGGACGACCAAATCGTAAGTCGGTGAGTGTCAAACTAGGTACCCATCTACATCATCTACATTTTTCACTCTTCTAAACGCTCATATATATATATATATATATATATATATATATATATATATATATATATATATAAAAGACCCTTCTCTTCCCTTACAAACTCCAGAATCCTGATCAGGGGGTCCTATCCGAAAAAAAAATAAAAAAATTCCGATCAAGGCATGGACAGGAGACACGTGGATGCATCTCCTTCCCTTCTTTACGAGGCGAGTGGCGACTCCGAGGCCGACACCGATCCCAACTTCAGGTTCGGCCCTGACCCGTCAATTGCTCCCTCGGTAGATGATGATGATGCCCAATCGTGCTGCTGCGACCCGTCTGATAATGACCATCGGATCGATTATCATAATATCAATTATGATGATGGTTGTGATAATGATGATGACAAGTCTAATGGGATTAGACATCTCTGGTGGAGTTTTCAAAAACCTGAGCTTATGGGTATTGCCTCGGGATTCGTGGAATCAACCTCGGAGCAGGAAGTCGATCAAGGGGCCGTCATCGATATCGAATCGGAGTGTGTGATGGATGAGATGGAGAAGAGCAAGCTGTTCTGGGAAACATGTTTAGCAAGTTAGGGGTTTGATTATTTCAATTATGAAAAAGATTTGGTATTATCCTAAGTTATTAAATTTTTTTTTTTTTTTTTATTGAAGTTGTATATAAGAAGTATTTGATGTTGAGCTTTTATTCGGTATGCATGGTGCTCTTTAGTGATCTACAGTTCGGTCAATCAGCCACCGTGTTTGGATGAGCTGCTGAACGGATCTCGCACTGGTTGGATGATCATATCCATCCATTAATGAACTCTTTTGTGGACCAACTCAATTTTTCTGATTAAATGGATGAGGCACGTACGATGAAAAGGCAAGTATCGATGCAAGTTTGGGCTCTGTATAACCATGAGAAGGTAGTTCATGGATTCGGTGGCACTGTCACGACCCAGAATTCTTACTTGATCTCAAGGGCCTAAAATTTCGTATTATAACACTGTACGCTTAAGGCGATAAGCGGTCATACACCTAATCCGTAAATCATTTTAAAATTTTGATTGAGGCATTTAATATTCCATTCAATAGTTCATAAACACAAGAGAAAAACATAAATGTCAATTAATAAGGTGAAATCCTAACTACACATCTAAAATATAAAATAAGTCAAGCTTTACGTAGGGTAATTAAATGATCCAAAACATAAGCTCATAGGAAATCATTACAAAAAATAAGATTATTAGCGGCAATTTTTGGGTGCAAAAAATTGTTGCTATTAACAAAAAAATTATTAAGATTATTAGCGGCAGCTTTTGGCAGCTACTAATAGTCTTATTTTTTGTAGATTGTATCGAAAATAGAATAATAGAAAATATGTCTCTCACGAAAATAAAATAAAAAGTTTAGAACTAAGGAACGCTCACGGCTCATAAAAGTCTGTCGGATCTACGCTCTCATCCAAGTGGTAGTCGACGCGCTCATTTATATAAGTCGCCTCCGGTACAGTTGCCTCCACGTCATCATAGGCAGGATGATCGAAGTTCTCATCTGAAGCTGTTAGATTTTGAGAGAGAAATGAGTTTACTCAGTCGTGTAAATTCAATGAGTTGCACAATCGATCCACCATAACTTACTTAGGTGATTGTCTGTGCAATTGCTTGAGTTGTAGTGCATTTTAAAATAAAACCATGCAACTTTGTAATATTTCAATAGTGTTTACGAATCTCATAACATATATATCGTAACTGAAAAGCATATCATGAAATGAAATGTACATAATGTATCTATTTCTTATTTTCTTTCCTATTTGTCTCATCAACTTATCATGACATATCTGAAGTCTTATTATTACTCCATACGCCTACACAATGTATTTCGTATTTCACTTATCTTGATTAAACGACCTATATTAGAGTCGCTACTCGAACCTATCACACGAGGTTCACGTGTAGATAACCATCAAACCTTCATATCATAACATAAACCACCATCCAGCCAGATGAGGTTACACGCATCAGTAATAACAGTGTCCCCTTAGTTCGAGACAAAGCTAATATAATGTCTTTAAGACTCGTCCTGGATGTAGACGTTGGGCCCTTACGGTGACTCATAAGGTATGACATGTGTAAAATTTAGTTCGTATTCAGCTGGCCTTCAGAATATATCTTAACATATCATATCATTATTCGATTCTAAACTTAGATCCCCGCCTCGATTTCATATTGACGTCGGCTTAAATCCCCACTTTCTTAACATATTCATTTTTTATCTTTACTTAAAACTTAATTGGAATTGGTCACGGTGCGATAGACTTCACTAAACTACACTTTTCAAGGGACGAGTTCCGTAGTAATCTGGATGCACTTCATATGACAACCTATACTCCCATAGAGGTGTTGTATCCGTACATGGATGCCTACATTCCAAGTTTCACGTGACCTTAAAAGAAACCTCGTAGCGAAGACTTATATCGTGTGTCATATCTTATGCTGATGCGTATAACCTATCGTAATTTTTCACAAAATGAATGTCATGTGATACTGGTGAACATATATCGGAAGAAAACTATAACATATACCCTAAGTATTGTATAAACATAATAAAAATTACCATGGAGCGTAAATCATAAATCATTGAGTAAAAGTAGTGAATAAGAAATGTTTGACTATATTCATTTTATGATTGAGTCTAATTACTCTTCAATGGGGTGTAATCATATTTATAGAACTTGGTGATTGATCAATTTAGTGATTGGACATGTTTTGAAATCTAAAGAGACATGGATGCCCATTAAAGGATCGTAGGAGCTCTAAAAGAGGTAACGGAAATTCCCATTGTGTCCGACAGGTCCAAAAACTATAAAATCAAGTCCTGTTTCGCTTAAATCAGATGTTTTAGCGAAAAGAAATCAGAAATTAGATTTTGAAAGGAAACAGTTCTGAAACTATTCATCTCGACTAGTCGAGAATAGATTTCAACTGGTCAAGGTGAGAGAAGAAGAAAACTTAGATGGAATACGCATCTCGACTAGTTAAATTTGACTTTCGACCGGTCGAGGTCAATGACTGAAGTTTTGTAGGAGTCAGAACTCGACCGGTCGAAAATAGGATTTCGACCGGTCGAGTCGCCTAAAAGAAAATGAATAGAAAACAATCTCGACTGGTCGAAAATAGAATTTCAACTGTTCGAGTCGCCTAAAAGAAACACAAGAGAAAACAATCTTGATTGGTCAAAAATATAATTCGACCGATGGAGATGGAAGAATGGAGTTCTGGAACAAATAGAACTCGACTGGTCAAAAATAGGATTTCGACCGATCGAGTTTCCTGAAGGAATTACAGAAGAGGTTCATCTCGACTAGTCGAATTCAGGTTTTGATCAGTCGTGATCAACCAGAGGATAAAGTCCTCTATAAAAAATACACTCTCGACCAATCAAATTTGCATTTCGACTGGTAAGCACAGGTCGAGATTTTCGACGCAGGTCAAGATCTCTTTCTTCTCGATATCTTTTAGGATTTATTTAAGGTTTCTTATATTTGAAAATACTAAATAATTTAATATGGATTTAGAGGCACCTACTAGTTGAAGCGTGAATCAATTCTCACGGTGATTTGATTTGACGGAGATCGAATTTGAGCGACGATTTGCCTGAGTCCTTTCATGAGAAGTCCTTTCTTATGATTGAATCTTCACAACGATGAGGGGGAGATTAGGCTCCAGACCAGGATGCACGGGTCGCTAATATGATGGATTGAAACCCGTTGTGTTGTTCTATCGTGAAACCCGATAGAGATCTAGTGAGGGAGGGGTAGATGATGATGCTTTCGGTACATGCTTTTTTTGGGTTCCTCTCGGTCCCCGAAAAGAGTGGCCCAATTCGGTCCAAGTGGATTTTGGCAAAAACGATGAATAATAAATTAGGAAGTATTAAATTACTGAAATAAAAGGTAAATTCTAAGAGGAAAATATCTGGTTCTATGCGATTGTCAGCTGCAAATGTTTATCGACGCTGTAACACATCACTGATCACGCGGGTGGAGATATGGGTTTTTCTCTTTACTGAATTATCGATCGGCCAACAGCTCTGGGTTGCCTAGGAGTTTAGTTTATATAGTTTTCCTATTCCTATTCTAAGTCTAATTGTTCTAGTTTCTGTAGTCCTACCGGGAGTCTGATTAATCTAATTTCCTAATTGTATTCTAACTCTAATTTATACTATTATAACTCTAATTATCTTAGTTTTCTAATGCTGCTAGGAATCGAATTAATTTAAGTATCTTAATTCTATTAGAAGTCTAATTGGTATTAGTCTCCTAAGTCTAGGTATCCTAGTTCTATCAGAAGTCTAATTAATTTAAGTATCCTAATTCTACTGGAAAGCTAACTAGTTAAAAAAAGGGATTGTGGCTCATTATGCTAAGGAGGATCGACCCCGTTCTCGGTTACCCTCCGTAAGCTCCCTTGGGCAAGTCGGGTGGCTGAGGATTGTTTTATAAATATTGTGGACTGAAAATTGAATCTGAATTAAAAAGTTAAGATTTTGAAGGTCGAAATTAATAAAATTAAATTCAGAACTGAGAATTATGAACTATGAAAAATTTAGGAACTAGAACTAGGTATTAAGAACTAGAACCTAAAAACAAGAATTAAGATTTAGAATTTAGGATAAAAAACTAGAGACTAACAACTAATAACAAAGAACTGGTTCTAGCGACTGAGAACTAGAACCAGAAACTAACAACTAAGAATTAGAAGTCAGAAATTAAGAATTAGAATATAAAAACTAGAAATTAAGAACTACGAATTGAAATTTAAGATCTAGAACTAGAAACTAAGAATTAAAAACTAGAACTAAGAACTAGAAGTTAGAACTAAGAATTAGAACTAGAAGTTAGAACTAAGAATTAGAACTAGAAATTAAAAATTAAAACTAAAAACTAAAGAGAGATTAACTGAAGCTAAGAGTCGTAGAAGGTCTCGAAATCCTAAGCTTGGAAGATAGGAACTCGAGGCTTGAATGCGAATTGATGATGTGTTGTGATGTCTGAGGGGGAGGTAGGGGGTCTATTTATAGGTATTCGGATAATTACGTACCCTGTGGGAGGTGCATAACTAGCCGGTGAAATCTAATTCGCGCCCTGTCTCGAGCACTTAATCCCTCTGAGTCGGTGACTGACTCAGTGAATGACCGGCTGACTGACTTAGCCGGATATCCTAGTTCCAGTCTAATTGGAACTAATTACCCGGCCTGTCAAGCGCGCGTAATCCAATTAAGCGCCATTTTATAGGTGCTTAATAGGGGAATTTGGGTAGTCATGGGAATTAGAGACCAGGTACAATTGGGAACCAATTGCGCGTGGGTAGTGGGGCGCACAATCGATTGTGCGCACTGGTCAAAGTGTGTAATCAGGTCTTAGGTTGGTCCACCGAAGGAAGGAGTCTGACCCTAAACGGACCAATTGTGTGCCAGCTATGGGGCGTGCAATTGAATTGCGTGCGCTGGGTAGGGCACGTAATTCAGAACCTTCCTAGGTTGAGTTGGGTCCGAGCCACAGAGCTATTTTCAGCCTGTTCTTTGATCATATACTATTGTTTCAATATATGGTTCTTGTATTTAGGGTTTTAAAGTCTTCAGAGAAGGTCAATCCTTTTTTAGAGATAGTGGGGAGGGTCAAAGGTTGACCGAATAGGTTCATATACCCTGAGAGAGTAAAATTGGGGTATCTACAGATGCCTCTCTTAGTCGCATCCTTACAGAGTAAGGATGCGTCGAAGAAGTAGATACCCCTCTTCCGAGGTGCCTTCTCGTTTCTTTTAGGAAATCACAAGTGTGAACTGGGGATGTTGACATGAAAAATTTGGCTTTCTTATCTATCAGCACAAGCTAAGGAGGAGCATTTGGGGGCCCAATGGTAGCTGTCGAGAGGCGTATCCATAACCGCAGGTGTAAGTGGAATCCCGTCGCATGTCGCGACCTGCTACAAGTGGTAGTCAAACGGGGAAAAATTAGCATGTCCTAATCCGTGGGTGCAAGGGGCATTTCGTCGCATGTCCCAACTCGCTGCTAGTGACAGTCGAACAGAGGGATATTCGACACAATCGAAGTATCGGAGGGCATCATAGGAATATCCAGAGATAAGGTCAAGTGACCAAATAATAAGATGTAATATCATGTAATGGCGAAGACTTTCGTAAGTCATGTCAGATCGGGTGTTCTGATCAGTCACATAATTTATCAATTTATCACCCTTAACTTAGTGATGCTAGGACTTAGTTTGTTACTAATAAGTTAATGATGTACAAATATTAACGATAACCAGTAAAAGAGAGCCGAAATGATAATCTTTGTCAACATAAACTCAAAAGAGTAGTAAAAGAAGATTAAACATAAAAAGATAATTCAGGGCCTACTGAAGAATGAAAAATCATGTTTTACGATTTTACAGAATGATTAAGTACTGTTACTAAAGAATTATAGAAAATCGTAATTTACGATTCTTCAGAGAAAGAGTACGATATAGAGAAAAGCGATGAATCGTAATTCATAAAATCGTTCAATAGGAAGTAACAAAGAGAGTAAAGCTAGAAAATCGTGATTTACGATTTTTCAAGAAAGAAAAGAAAAAGAAGATAATCGTGATTTACGATTATGCACATTAGAAGCTTTCTCACTGCTGCTACTGTTGCTGATCATGTGAGAATGAATACTGCCATGAACAAAATTAGAAGAACTCTTGAACTAAAAGTTTCGCTGATCACGGATCTGAGAGATTGACGAAGAAGACTCTTAAAAGGACTCTGCTACTGAAATAAAGGAACAATCCAGAAGCGCATCAACTAAAGAAAGCAAGGAAGAGTAAAATTAGAAGTAGATTTATAATAGGAATTTTTTATTTCTTTTATTAGAATTAAAACATGTAAACTGACTCCTTCTGATCTATATATAAGAGAGCCTGGTATAAGAATAATCTATTGAAGAAATTCTCAGCATCAATTGACGACTGAGGTTGGGTTTTCATCATACCAATAGATTAGAATTTTATTGCTTTGTAGATTAGATATCAGAGGTTTCTCAAGAGCAATTAACGACTGCAATTAGAAGCTGAAGACTAGAGTAGATATCCGTAGTTTCTCAGAAGCAATTGACGATTGCAGCTGAGGGGTGAAAGATATAATTTTATTTGCTTTCTAATTTAGATTTTATTTTCTTTTATTTTCTGCTTTGTAAACATCTTCAGATTTTAATTTGAATTGACGACCCAGGTTGAAGTTTGCAGATTAGTATAATGGTTTTTACTTTTCCATCTTCAATTTTCTAGAATTTGATTGACGCCTAAGTTTTAGGAGATTGTTGATTAGATTAAATCTATATTGATAGGATTCTAATTTTGATTGACGACCAATACTAGGATGTTTGAGATATAGTGTAACAGTACTGTTTAAATTTATAAATATCTGATAGGAGAAAATTGTGATTGATGACCATAATCTGAAGTTTGAAGATTAGGATTTATTTTCTATAATTTAGATTAATAAATAATTTTTTATTCATATATCTCCAGTAGTTTAGGATCTTAAAAGATAAGTGTAAATTAATATAATATAACTTATCTCTGTGGAACGATCCTTTGTTAGTGCTATGATTTTCATTATGTACTTGCAATAGGTTAAGACTTAATTAGATGACATAAACAAGCCGTTAACAAGTTTTTGGCTCTACTGTCAGGGATCAGCGTTGTATTATATTAATTTAAAAAAACAAGTATTTATCTTTCTCTTTTGATATTTCTTTATATTTTTAATTTTTTGATCACTTCTTAATCTTTTGCAGGTTTATTCGGAGTGACGAATTATAGTTTCAACTTTCCCTGATTAGAGAAGCTCGAGGCTTAGATTTGTTCTCTCCCTGCCTTCTAGAATAAAAATTAAATAAAGTTAAAAATACCAAAAATAGTGTTCTTTGCATCACACCCGATCTCGAAGTCTAGATTTCTTCGAGTGTGATCTAGAAATTGAGAGGACTTTCCGACGTAATTTGGTATCAAACCGAATTGTTGTAAGAGAATCCTTAGCTATGGCTGACGATTTGTCAATCCAGGTACATTTCAGCCCTATAACTTTGCACGGTGTTACAACCGTCGACTACTAGCATGGAAGCCGTAAAGCTACATTTGTTCCCAGTCTCTCTCAAGGACAGAGCAAAGGCTTCGTTAATTTCATTACCAACCAGAAGTATCACCACATGGGAGGAACTATTGTGACAGCCCGGATTTCAGCACCCCGAAACCCGTGTCATCAGCACGATCCTCCAGACCGTGCCCCAAAACTGTGCACAGAATATTGGTATATCAAGCACAAATTAAATAATTAAAGCAAATAATCTCATTAAGCGGAAACAGTTAATATGTCCAACTGGCATATGCAAAAGACAACTACTTTCATGCCACTGCATGAACAGAGAATCGACCCGAACCATCGGTGATAAACAGATCACTCCAGATGATTCACCAAAAGAATAATTCAATTTAATTACATATTTATCAAAATAAAAGCTTGACATACCAAGCCATACAAATCTTCTCTCAAAACTACTCTTTGTCAAAGTACACAGCACAGTCTCCTAGAAGAAGTCCTCGGGTGGAGGCTCCAACTCGTCTCCAGGCACATAATCTGAATCACCTAGATCTACGTCTCCCGAAGCCTCAACTGCTGCTATTAGTGGACCTGCGACGTATAGTTTAAAGGGTGAGCTACATCCTAGCTTAATAGGGAACCAATACAATGAACATATAAGTTAAGACTCACATATATTCCATGATATTCTAAGCATGATGTGTCTATGCATTTTCTAGAAAATGGTTTAAAAGCTGATGAATTGCATTCAAGTTTACTGGTTATTAGCATGTCTTACTTTACTGTTGATTTATTATGAATGACACTGAACAGGCTTAAAGCAAAACTTAAATCTTCAACTTAATTAATCCCCGAGCACTATAGCATCGAGCCCCAATGAGATACCCTTCATCGTCGTCTAAATAGACAGTTATAAATAATGTATTCCCTGGGAATACGACCCAAGCCCCTTTTCACTAGGCGGCGGGGTTAAAAATTCATCTCAACATCCCTGGGATGCGCTTACTGTTACAGATAAATCTTCGTACGGGTGTACGGATTGGCTGCCATACCGGTCACGGATATCCTGCCGCGTCAGTCGTGGGTATCCCGCCACGCCAGTGGGATATCCTATCAAACCTCAAATAATAAAAATAGCATGTACTTTACATATAGTTATTCACCGTATAAGTGTGCTATCTTATATCAGTTAGGCCTCAACAGTAATTATTCAATCACATATATACATCCCTGGGATGTATACATACCCGCATTACACCTGATGCCTTTATTACTTTCTCATCCCTTGAGGATGCCTCATTCTTATTAGATTACTTGATCTTAATCACTTGCATCACATCGATGCCTTTTTCACATTCTTGGTGTTACACACACACCCATTTTCACAAAGCTTTTCGTAATTAAAATAATTTCAAATCTGATAATTATATCACTACATGCATGCTCTTGAAATTAAAGTACATGTTCAAGGTGTTCCCTACGTCAAGTTTCTGATGGTTCAAGCATTAAGGTCCCACGCGACTCCTTGTGCTCGCTTTCATACGTACCACCTATGGTACATCATAACACATGTAATACATCACTAAAAATGTAATAAAGAAGGCCCTGGACCTTCCATGAATCTCAAGGAAACTTAGAAAGTTAAGTAAAACTGTCAAAGTCGATTAATCGATTCCCAAAATTGATTAATCGAAATACAATTCGATTAATCGATTCCCAAAATCGATTAATCGAAACCCAAATCGATTAATCGATTCTCAAAATTGATTAATCGAAATTCAAATTCGATTAATCGATCCCAAATTGATTAATCGAAGTTTCTAACATAATGAAGTCGATTCTCAAATCGAGTAGTCGAAGTCTGAAATCGATTAGTCGATCCCAAATCGATTAATCGAAATCCAAAATCGATTAATCGATTTCCCAACTCCATTAGTCGATTTCTCCAGGTCTCTTTTCTCCAGCCACTGGTGGTACCCAGTCGATTAGTCGATTTCCAAATCGACTAATCGAAATCAAAATCGATTAATCGAAATACAATTCGATTAATCGAAATCGGGCTTTCATGACTTTTAAACTTCTGAGCCAAAATCGATTAATCGAACTCCAATTTCGATTAATCGATTTGGCCAGATTCAGCCTCCTTCCGGGCTGTTCTTCCAAATCTTTCTCCTTTCTTTTCTAAGCCTTTAGTCTACTCTTCTAAGCATATTTGACTGAATTTAATCATCATACATCTATGCATTAACTTCAATTTAAAACTTACCTCAAGAATCCCTTCAAGGGATTGATTTATTAGGTTTGATGGCTAGGGTTCCATCACTGCTTCACGATCCCAATCGCTTTGAATCTGTCAATGAATGCTCTAATCTCCTCTTGATTTGCATTAACTCCACTTCCATAACTCCTCTTTACTCTCTCTCTTTCTCTTCTTAACTCTCTCCTCAACAACCAACAAAAAAGGGAACTAGGGTTATTAAAACCTTTTTATTCTCTCTCCTACTTGTGTGTTAAACACATACACCGGAGATAGGTGTATGTGATTCTAAACCAATAACACTCACTACACTTGAGTTCCATTTGCATCACATCAGTTCGTCACTCCTTAAATTCAATGTTTGACCATCACTTGGTCAACCTAAGATCAATATGGCATGGATCCCGAGGTCAAAGTCAAATGATCAATTTTTCGGGATATTACATTCTCCCCACCTTGGAAATTTTTGTCCTCGAAAATAACCCAAAGGTGCTCGCTTGGGTACCCCACACACTGGTGTGTCGCGTACCCACACACAACAAACGACGCACATATTTCACAATGTAACAAAACCCAAAGAGCGTAAGTACACAAAAATTGGTTCTGTATTCCATTAAAAATTTCAAAATTTACAAAGTTTCTTTAACTTTACTCCATAATTACACTTGGAAATTTTAAATACATCAGTACAAAAAGATCCACAAGGTGATCGCAAAATGAAACTATTGTCGGGCGCTCACGCCGTCCCCTCTCCTGGCTGATCTGATGTAGGGGCGGGCTCTGATTGAACTGGTGACTCAGGTGGTGGCTGGGGCGTCTCCATAGGCTGCTTTGGCTGCTGTGGGGCCGAGCCTGATGCGTTGGCAGCCAATGTGCTCGCATGGAACACCGGGCCCGTATGGAATGCGGTCCGACCGGCCGTCCATGCCTCCTCCTGAGCTAGGCACTGCTGGTAGTCCAACGGATAGATGTACCGCATAGTGTGGTACATCAAAAAGTCCATCCGCCGGTTCATCTACTCGTTGTTGGCCGCCATCTTGGCCAACACGTCCTCTATCGTCAAAGCTTGGCGAGCCGCTCACCGACGATATGAAGAAGTCGGTGTGGCTGCCGCAGACAGTGCTGGCGGCGTAGGGGATGCAGTGATATGGGAGGGTGCCCCCTCCACTGGTGGATCAACTGGGTGTACCCCACCCATGGGTGGGTCCTGATGTGGTGGTGGGGGTGGTGGTGGTGCTACTGCTGCTGGAATTGAACTTGGAGCCGGTAGGGTCCGCTTCAGTAAATTGTAGCTACGGCTCCATAAAGAGTTCAAAAACGTCTTCACTCGGTCCGTCGCCCGCTCCTCATAGGGCGATATCGCGTACTCGGGAGCGTTGGAGTAACACTCTAACATGCTCGAGATGAGCCGAGCGTAGGACATCTTTTCTTTGGGCCTCAAGTTACCCTTCATCAACTTGCCCTTAATGTATCTCATCCCCTGTAAGATGAGCATTGTGGCGTCAAACCAACGGCCACAAAAGGCCGCATAGAGTGCTTGTTGCACTTTCTCTATGCGCTCATTGTCGTGGTGCAGTGGATAAAGGTTGCACTTGATTATCGAATCAAGCATCCACATGTAGTGGGGAAGGTCGACCCTCTTAATGGAGGATCTCGACCCCTTTTTCTTGTTGGTCATGCGGGTCATGATCTCCTCAAATCTCACCTCCGCCTCGAAGGGTGGAAGGAGGGTGGTCTCGGGTGTAAAGTCGAGGTAACACTCAAGTACCTCATGGACGTTGCGACGGGTGAATGTGTAGTCGCGCCCCTCTATTTTGGTCAAAATGATATTGTCGGTAGGGCCGTCCGTTAGCCCTTGGTAGAATAAACGAACCAATCGTGGGTAGTAGGACCCACTAATGGGTTTCAAAATGTTGCCGAGACCGACATGTTGGAGGTAATTACGAGCCCATTGGGTCTCGCCCGGTACATCAGGGGTTTGTGAATAGGGTTTGATCGATGATGTTCTCGATCTCAAAGGTCTTAGCCTCCCACCACTCGTTGGGTTGAATTACATTGGTGGGTGGTGGTGGCATGGGCGTAGACTCGCGTGAAGACGCGCTCGTCGAACCAGAGGTGGTCTCCGATGTTGAGGGTGATGGAGTCCTCACCGGTGATGGGGTAGGTGGTGGTGGTGCGGCGTTCTTACGCTGGACCGGGAGTTTAGAGGTTGCCTTCTTCGAAGACAAACGGGTTTTGGGCGACATTTTGGTAAAATCTTATCAAACTAGGGTTTATATGCTTGAATTTATAAAAATAACTCAAATCTAGGGTTTAATGGCTCAAATTGAACAAAACTAGGGTTTACCTTAGGTTTTAATCCAATGCTATGCGATTCCGATCCGAAATCGATCCGAAATTGCAAACCCTAGGTAGCTCGTCGGTTGGAGAAGAAGTAGGCGCACAAAAATGACAAGTCCAAATGATTTCAAATGGGGAGAAATCCCTTCGATTTATATATATAGGCCCCAGTTCGATTAATCGAAATTCAAATTCGATTAATCGAGTTTTAAAACTTGGTTCAGCCGCGTGAAATTGATTAATCAATTTCCAAAATCGATTAGTCGAAACTCAAAATCGATTAATCGAAACCATTTTGATTAATTGAAATCGTATCCGTTAAAAATTTTAAGTTTTGGAGCTCACTGGCGTGAGCCAGTCGATTAATCGAAATCCACTTCGATTAATCGAAATTCCAAAATCGATTAATCGAGATTCACTTTGATTAATCGAAATCATGCAGTCCTTCAAAATTTTTCTAAATTCCTTAAGTAACTCGATTAGTCGAACTTCCAGGTCAATTAATCGAATTCTCAAATCGATTAATCGAATTTCACTTCGATTAATCGAAATCGTATATCATACTTCAAAATTTTCTAAAATCCTTAAGTTACTCGATTAATTGAATCCCCAGATCGATTAATCGAAATCATAAATCGATTAATCGAAACCCAAATCAATTAATCGAAATTTCACTTTATCATTTTTCTGAATCCCTATCAAATTTCCAGTCACTGGCACATGCCAGTTGACTAATCGACCAAAATCGATTAATCAATTTGAAAATCAATTAATCGGTTTTGATCAGATTCTTTAAACTTTCAAAATTTTCTGTTTCCTTGATTTCTATTGGTAATTTATGATACCAACTGGTCATTGGTTCTACAAAATACATCATCATGGCCATGTCGTGGCCATGATGAATTCCAATTTCGCATTCAACACTGTAATTGAGACTCCATGTGGATAATATTGTCCTTTTTATAAATTGAATATAAGATCGATGTTGAATTACACACATAGCTTAAATCCACAATCATGCTTGCGGTGATACAATTTTAGCTCTCAAGTTGTCTCAAACAAGGCCGGATATTGTTCTTTCACTTCAGGCTCTCGTTCCCATGTAGCTTCTTCAGCCGGATGATGCTTCCATTGGACAAGTACTAATGGAATCACTTTTGTTCGCAACACTTGTTCCTTTCGATTTAAAATCTCCACCGGCTCTTCGATCATAGTCATGTCCTCATGCATCTCAAAAGATTGACCGCTCAACACGTGATCAAGGTCATTAAGGTATTTCCTGAGCATAGACACGTAGAACACATTGTGTACTGAATCGAATAACGGTGGCAATCCAATCCAGTAAGCAACTTCCCCTACTCGACCCAAAACTTCAAAAGGTCCAAGATAGCGGGGACTTAGCTTCCCTCTCTTTCCAAACCTCATCACCCCCTTCATAGGTGACACTTTCACAAACACGTGTTCACCCACCTTGAAGTCTACACTCGTCTGCTTAATATCGGCGTAGCTTTTCTGTCTGCTCTGAGCCGCTTTGAGTTTTGCCCTTATCATTCGAACATAGGTGGCATTATCTTCAAGTATTTCGGATCCCAAAATGAATTTCTCACCCGTTTCTTCCCAATTGATGGTGCCATCCTAATGCTCGTCTGAAAGCTGTTGTTATATGCGAACTCAATCAAGGGTAGGTGTTGATCCCACGATCCTTGCAATTCTAACATACATGCCCTAAGCATGTCCTCAATGATTTGATTGACCCTCTTTGTCTGTCCATCGGTTTGCGGATGGAATGCCGTACTGAAATCTAGTCGCGTTCCCATTCCTTCTTGAAATTTCTTCCAAAACTTTGATGTATACAATGGGTCACGGTCTGAAACAATGCTACTCGGAATCCCATGCAAACGGACAATCTCTTTCATATACAGCTCTGCCAGTCTTCTCGCCGTGTACATCGTGTTGTAAGGCAAGAAGTGCGCTGATTTGGTCAATTGATCGACTACTACCCATATGATATTGTATTTTTTTGCAATATGCGGTAGTCTAACGATGAAGTCCATAGAAATCGATTCCCACTTCCATTCCGGTATAGGTGGAGGCTATAATAGACCTGCCGGGTGTCTATGATCGATCTTGACTTGCTGACACGTTAAACACCGCGACACGTACTCTGCCACATCTTGTTTCAAGCCTCTCCACCAGTAGTTCTTTTTCAAATCTTGATACATCTTTGTGCTTCCCGGGTGGATAGCATAGCTTGATTTGTGAGATTCACCCAGAATTGTTCGCCGCAGATCGGCATTGTCCGAAATACAGAGGTGGCCCTTGAATAATAAGGAACCATCCTCCTTGATCGAAAACTCAGATGTAATGCCTTCAGTTACATCTTGACGAATCTTTGTTAGCGCCGGGTCTTTCATCTGTAGCTCATGGATATGCTCAAATATCACCGGTCTCACTGAGATATTAGCCAAGAAGGCTCCTATAGCTTGTGACTCAATATTTGCATCATATAGTGTCAGATCTTCAAACAGTTTCCATCTGTGCATACCTAAAATTAAATTAGCCAATTGAGCTGAACTCTTCCGACTCAAGGCGTCAGCTACCACATTAGCCTTGCCTGGATGGTACTGTATGGAACAGTCATAGTCTTTGAGGAACTCCATCCATTTGCGCTGCCTCATGTTTAGTTTCTTTTGTGTAAACAGATATCTGAGGTTCTTGTGGTCAGTGAAAATCTCAAAAGTCTCACCGTACAAGTAATGTCTCAAAATCTTAAGCGTGAAAATGACCGCGGCTAATTCCAAGTCATGTGTCGGGTAATTCTTTTCATGCTCTTTCAACTGTCTCGACCCATACGCTATTACCTTTTTGTGTTGATTAAGCACACGGCCCAAACCAGTATATGAGGCATTGCTATACACTGCAAACCCTCCACTGCTTGAAGGAATAGCTAACACTGGAGCTAAAGTGAGTCTCTTCTTGAGTTCTTGAAAACTCTTCTCGCATGCCTCACTCCATTCAAACCTTGCATCTTTCCGTGTAAGTCTCGTGAGTGGTCCTGATATCTTTGAAAAACCCTCAACGAAACGCTGATAGTAACCTGCTAATCCAAGGAAACTACAGATGTCGGTCACAGTCTTTGGTTGCTCCCAATTCACTACTGCTTCGATCTTTGCTGGATCTACGGTGACACCAAGCTTTGAGACGACATGTCCCAAAAAGCTAACTTCTTCTAACCAAAACTTACATTTATTGAGTTTGGCGTATAACTGGTGTTCACGTAGAGTCTGTAGGGCTACTCTCAAGTGCTTTTCATGCTCTTCCTCTGATTTTGAATAGATCAGGATGTCGTTAGCAAACACTACGACACAAGAGTCTAGGTGTGGTTTAAACACCCTATTCATCAAATCTATGAATGATGCTGGGGCATTTGTCAACCCAAACGGCATCACTAGGAACTCATAGTGTCCGTATCGAGTCCTGGATGCAGTCTTTTGAATATCCTCTGCCTTGACTCTCAACTAATGGTATCCCGATCTCAGATCGATCTTTGAGAAATACTTCGCTCCTTGCAGTTGATTAAACAAGTTATCTATCCTAGGCAAATGGTATCGGTTCTTGATGGTAAGTTTGTTCAATTGTTGATAGTCAATGCACAGACACATTGACCCATCTTTCTTCTTTACAAACAAGACCGGTGCTCTCCATGGAGACACGCTCGGTCTAACAAACCCCTTGTCCATTAGCTCTTATAGCTGCTCTTTCAACTCCTTCAACTCAGCAGGAGCCATTCTGTATGGTTCTTTAGAAACAAGCTCCATTCCTGGTGCTAAGTCGATGGCGAATTCTATCTCTCTCTGGAGGTAATCCGGGTAACTCATCCGAAAATACATCGGCGAAGTCTCGCACAATGACTATCTCAGAGATAACATTCTTCTCCTCCTTAGGCTCCTTAAAAAATGCCAAGTATCCACTACACCCTTTTCTGATCAATCGCTCGGCCCTGACTACCAAGATAAGTGGTAGGTGTGTCGATCTCTCTCCTCGAAATCTGAACGATCTCCTCGTGTTTGGTCTGAAGATGACAACCTTGTTCTTACAATCTACAGTAGCGCAGTGAGTCGATAACCAATCCATGCCAAGGATCACGTCGGATCCTTGCATGTCTAATAGAATTAGGTTTGCCGGTAGCTCAAAGACATCTCCATCCATGACCCTCACGATCACGGAGTTGCAACCCTTCTCAGTATCAACCGCTTTCCCAGTAGGAACAGTCACGGTTAAAACGAAGTCTAACTCCTCTGGGTCGACTTTCATCCTCTTTGTGAAGCAAGGTGTAACAAATGAGTGGGTAGACTCCGGGTCTATCAACACTCGAGCTTCGTATGTCACGTCGCTTCCCTTCTTATAAATTTGTAATGTACCTAACCATACATACACATATATATTGTTTATTATCATACTATAATTTATTACATGCGAGTTCTCTTATATTTTTCTAAATATAGATGCACCTTCTCTATCAAAAAAAATTTCAAGAATTGAAATTTTTTATTTAAAAGAAAGCTCACCTTAAATCACGTCATTGGTGTTCTGAGCCTCTTGAGTCGTGACTGCGTAGGCTCTCCCTTGGACGATCGGCTTCCTTGCTTGTATAGGTCGTGGAATAGGTACTGAAGCCGTCTTCCCTTTGTTCATCTTAGGGCATTCCTTGATCAAGTGGCCCACCTCTTGCCACATCGAAAGCAACCCCGAGTGCCTATCCTACAGTCTGCTATCCCGTGAGGCTTGCCACACTTGGCACAAGTCTCACGAGGTGTGGAAGAAGCTGCTCGAGAAGCCCCCTGTGTGACTGTAGCGCCGGTAGTGATAGCAGGGCTCTCGTAGCGTATCGATCTCTCCGACGCAAGCAATGAAAATCTCTACTGGTTGCTCTGCTGTGCCGGTCTTCCATAGCCTCCTTGAAACAATGGTTTCTGATTATTTGGTATGAATCTCGGCTTTTTGTTCACCGGTTCATAATTTCCCGTTCTGCTCTGATCCGTGTTCTACCTTCCCTGTTGCTCTCTCTGGCGATATTTATTATTATTCTCCTCCTCCACTACGAGTGCTTTGCTCATGACCTCACCATAGGTCCTTAGTTGAAATGGTGCTACTCCTCCCCTCACGTCTGATCTCAACCCTTGCTGAAACCTTTTTGCTCTCATCATCTCTGTGATGACGTAGTCAGGCGCAAAGCGAGCGAGTCGCATGAACTCCACTATATATTCTCTCACACTCATCTTCCCTTGCACTAATTGTAAAAACTGAATTTCCATCTGGTTCCTCACCACCTCTGAAAAATACTGCTTGTTAAATTCCTCGACAAACTCATCCCATGTCCAGGGCATATCTGGAGTCTCCTGAGCCCTAGTCTGTGAAACGGACTTCCACCAAGGCCCAACCTCTCCGTCTAGCATGTAGGCTGCCCAACGGACGCTCTCGTCCTCCGTGCACGTCAGTATACTGAATACCTTCTCCATCTCACTCAACCAATGCTCTGCCACTATGGGCTCTCCCTGTCCAGAAAGCCTAGGAGGTCTCATCCTCCTAAACTCAGTAAAAGCTGATGATGCTAGTGGTGTCGGAGTCACTGGAGGTGTCGGTGGCTGATGCTGGTCATGAGCTGTGTGAGCTCCCAAAGATGCTGCCTGTTGGCCATAGCAGCTGCCATGGTCTCCATGGTGTGCATCATCCTCTGACGCTCCTCCCTATCCTCATTTCTTTCTCTAACCCTCTCTTGTTCTCTTTGATCTTGATCCTGACGATTTCGATCTTGATTCTCCATCTGCCAGAAGCCCCTCCATCTCCTATGGGTACTCTATTGGTATCCGAGAGAAAATCATCTCGACTACGCAAGCTTCTACTATGACCGCCCCTGGGTTGGCCCCTTCCTCTAGAAGACATAACGGTCTGCATGTAAAAATAAAGTTTTCATTAGCAGAAGTCCCTATGTTCTGATAAAAGAATGATTGTCAGAGTTTCTAAAAGAAATTGCTTTGATACCAACTGTGACAGCCCGAATTTTGGCACCCCGAAACCCATGCCATCATCACGATCCTCCAGACCGTGCCCCAAAACTATGCATGGAACATTGGTATATCAAGCACAAATTAAATAATTAAAGCAAATAATCTCATTAAGCAGAAATAGTTAATATGCCCAACTGGCATATGCAAAAGACAGTTCTACTTTCATGCCACTGCATGAACAGAGAACCGACCCGAACCATCGGTGATAAACAGATCACCCCAGATGGTTCGCTAAAAGAATAATTCAATTTAATTACATATTTATCAAAATAAAGGCTTGACATACCAAGCCGTACAAATATGCTCTTAAAACTACTCTTTGTCAAAGTACACAACAGAGTCTCCTAGAAGAAGTCCTCGGGTGGAGGCTCCAACTAGTCTCCAGGCACGTAATCCAAATCACCCGGATCTACATCACCCGAAGCCTCAACTGCTGCTATCAGTGGACCTGCGACATATAGTCTAAAGGGTGAGCTACATCCTTGCTCAATAGGGAACCAACACAATGAACATATAAATTAAGACTCACATATATTCCATGATATTCTAAGTATGATGTGTCTATGCATTTGCTAGAAAACGGTTTAAAAGCTGATGAATTGCATTCAAGTTTACTGGTTATTAGCATGTCTTACTTTACTATTAATTTATCATGAATGACACTGAACAGGCCTAAAGCAAAACTTAAATCTTCAACTTAACTAATCTCCGAGCAATATCGCATCGAGCCCCGATGAGATACCCTTCATCGTCGTCTAAATAGATAGTTGTAAATAATATATTCCCTGGGAATACGACCCAAGCCCCTTTTCACTAGGCGGTGGGGTTAAAAACTCATCTCAACATCCCTGGGATGTGCTTACTGTTACGGATAAACCTCCGCACTGGTGTACGGATTGGCCGCCGTACCGATCACAGATATCCTGCCGCGTCAGTCGTGGGTATCCCGCCACGTCGGTGGGGTATCCTATCAAACCTCAAATAACAAAAATAACATGTGCTTTACATATAATTATTCACCGTATAAGTGTGCTATCTTATATCAGTTAGGCCTCAACAGTAATTATTCAATCACATATATACTTCCCTGGGATGTATACATACCCGCATCACACCTAATGCCTTTATTACTTTCTCATCTCCTGAAGATGTCTCATTCTTATTAGATTACTTGATCTTAATCACTTACATCACACCGATGCCTTTTTCACATTCTTGGTGTTGCACACACACCCATTTTCACAAAGCTTTTCGTAATTAAAACAATTTCAAATCTGATAATTATATCACTACATACATGCTCTTGAAATTAAAGTACATGTTCAAGGTGTTCCCTACCTCAAGTTTCTGATGGTCCAAGCATCAAGGTCCCACGCGGCTCCTTGTGCTCGCTTTCACACGTACCACCTATGGTACATCATAACACATGCAATACATCACTAAAAATGTAATGAAGGTCCTGGACCCTCCATGAATTTCAAGGAAACTTAGAAAGTTAAGCAAAACTATCAAAGTCGATTAATCGATTAATCGAAATACAATTCGATTAATCGATTCCAAAAATCGATTAATCGAAACCCAAATCGATTAATCGAAATTCAAATTTGATTAATCGATCCCAAATCGATTAATCGAAGTCTCTAACATAATGAAGTCGATTCTCAAATCGAATAGTCGAAGTCTGAAATCGATTAGGCGATCCCAAATCGATTAATCGAAATCCAAAATTGATTAATCAATTTCCCAACTTGATTAGTCGATTTCTCCAGGTCTCTTTTCTCCAGCCACTGGAGGTACCCAGTCGATTAGTCGATTTCCAAATCGACTAATCGAAATCGGGCTTTCATGACTTTTCAACTTTTGGGCCAAAATTGATTAATCGAACTCCAATTTCGATTAATCAATTTGGCCAGATTTAGCCCCCTTCCGGGCTGTTCTTCCAAATCTTTCTCCTTTCTTTTCTAAGCCTTTAGTCTACTCTTCTAAGCATATTTGACTGAATTTAATCATCATACATCTATACATTAACTTCAATTTAAAACTTACCTCAAGAATCCCTTCAAGGGATTGATTTGTTGGGTTTGATGGCTAGGGTTCCATCACTTGCTTCACGATCCCGATCGCTTTGAATCTGTTAATGAATGCTCTAATCTTCTCTTGATTTGCATTAACTCCACTTCCATAACTCCTCTTTACTCTTTCTCTCTCTCTCTCTCTCTCTCTCTTCTTAACTCTCTCTTCAACAACCAACAAAAAAGGGAACTAGGGTTATTAAAACCCTTTTATTCTCTCTCCTGCTTGTGTGTTAAACACATACACCGGAGATAGGTGTATGTGACTCTAAACCAATAACACTCACTACACTTGAGTCCCATTTGCATCACATCAGTTCATCACTCCATGAATTCGAGGTTTGACCATCACTTGGTCAATCTATGATCAATCGGGCATAGATCCCGAGGTCAAAGTCAAACGGTATATTTTTTTGGGATATTACAAATTCTCTCGCGTGACTTGTAGAGTACTCGTGAGATAAAATTTGGCTTTAACTGCTGCTTTCTCGCGTAAAAAGATTTAAGCCTATCACGCAGTTGCTTTCTGCTCTTTAGTTCCTTCGCTCAACTTGTAGAGTCTTCGCGAGATAAGAATTAGCTTGGAAGGTTTTTTTACTCGCGCAGGTGGACTTTACATTATTGTGCAGCTGCTTTAGCCTTGAATGCACTCGCGTAGTAGGGTGCCAGAATTTCCTGTCGTGAGGTACTCGTGTAGATGCCTTTACATCTCGCTCGGTTTCATGTCAAGTGAGTAGCACATCTCGCTCGGTACAAGGTTAAACTTTCAGGCGTGCAAGAGCTGCTCGAGAGAACTTTTGGAGCTCTCTCTCCTCCATAAATATGCGATAACCTCACAAGTCAGCTATTGTTCTTTGTGAAGATTGGCCTCGCGAGATAGTGTGCATGGTTGATATAAGCCTTGATCCTCGTGAGAATTTTGCAAGTTGAATTTATGAAGGCTTAGTGCGTGAGAGATCCGCGAGTTCTTGAAGTGTTGATTGCAGCTGAAGTTCGTGACTCCTGCACGAGAGACTACTCTGTGATAACCCTTTCACTGAGCTGCGCGAGCTCTAGTGTGCTGCATGCAACATTCCCATGAGAAGACTTTGAGAAGATATCACCCTTCAAAAATTCACCAAGCGATTCAAGACTAATCAAATTCACCAAGCGATTCAAGACTTCAGGCAAAAGTCAGGAGAGTTATTTCATGAGAGTTGGGAACGGATAAAGGATTTGTTATGGAGGTGTCCTCATCATGAGATACAAAATTGGTCGATAGCGTAAAGTTTCTACCAAGGATTGATTGAGACTAACCAGTCCACAGTCGATGCCGTAAGTGGAGGAACCTTTATGGTTCAGAATGGCCAGCAGTCCTAGAATTTATTCGAGAAACTGTCCAATAACTCAAAGCAGAAACAACCTCTGCTCAGGTTTGATCCAGATGTCACTCGCCACACCCCGCTCGCGAGGAGTGGACTTTAGGATATCCCCAAAGATAAAGTAAAGAAGGAGGAGGATATGAGTGTAAAGATTTTGGCTCTGAAACACCAAATCACAATATTAATGGCAGCCAAATCTAGTACTCTGGAGAACTCCTTAGCAAGCTACTCTAATAGCCAGACCCACAATATTATTGAAAATCTAACTGCGTCACTGTACCAGGAGGTGATGGAAAATGAACAAATAATGGCCTTTCAGAGGAGAGATTATGGCAATACCTATAACCCGTCATAGAGAAACCACCCTGGATTCAATTATGGTTCCACGGGAGGAGCATAACCAGCACCAATTGTAGTGCAGCCCAGATTTCCCCAGACTTAAATTTTCTATCAAAGACCTTAATTGTCAGCTGTGCAACCCCAATTTGGACCACAAAGCAACACACCTGATGCCACAGTTGTCAAAGTTCTCAAGGATTTATAGTAGCAGTCGCATCAGCATTCTAAAGATTTTCACCAGCTTGCTCAATTCTTCCAAGTACTTAATTCACACACGCAGTCCATATCGAAGCTGGAAAGCCAGATAGGCTAGCTAGCTTCTCAGGTGGCCAAAAGGGAGAGTGGTCAGTTGCCTACACAGCCAGTGAATAATCTTAGAGGACAAGTGCTCCTAGGGGAGACATTGCCTCCCCAAAATTAACTATAAAAACCTCTTGAATCATCGAGCTACCAACTCATCCGTAGCACCAATTGTAAAATATGTAAACTATTTCTTTTTTCTTTTTAATCTAGGTATCATACTAGGAGCCAAATCGTTGAAAAAAAATGCTAGATCGTAATGTCATACCTATTGTACATTATAGTGGACAATCGGATGGATTTACGATTGATCGTCATTAGGTTTATTAGTGGGGTGTAGTGATTACGATTCACTGATATGAAGGTTAGTACTAGAATTAATCGACGATTCTAGGTCAAAACCCAATTGACTACCGGCTCAGCAAGTAGTCATTGAAAGCAAGACCTATATATTCGTAAAAAGTATATGTTGGTCCCATTTTCAAATCCTTTCAGTTTTTCTCTTTTATCTTCCCTCTCTTTTTCAAAACGTCCGTAAACCTAACTGTTCTTCCACCCAACCCAACCATTTATTTCTCTATAAATCCCTTACTTCCTCTATTTTATTTGGGAGAACCCTACGTATATTTTGTTCCACCATTATAAATTAGGGTTTCAATCGTTAAAGAGGTAAGGTGACAATTTTAATTGTCGAATGGAAGGGTATCTGCTAAAATTTTTTACTCACTACATGAAATCACGATTAATTAAAGGTGTTATTATTAACTTTTGCAGATAAGAGTTGAAGCATGACAAACGAGAAGGGCAAGCGACATACGGAAGAAGAAGAGGAAGGTAATAATTTTGATAATGCCCAAATAATTCATCGCATTGTATGTTTGCTGCCCTTAAAACCAAATCAAAAGTAGCCAACCCACCTAAGAAGAAACCTAAATCTTCCGAGGTAGTTATCAGAGAAAACCCCAAAGACACAATTGAGACAGAAACTGTGTTTGTCCCTAAAAAGGGGTTGAAAGTAGATAAACGAAAAAGGCCAACATCCTCTGCTATGCCGGCAGATAAACTTCCTACTTCAATGAAACATCATACTGTGGGAGCCAAAATCGCAGTGGATGTTGGACCTTTAGAAAAATTGGAAATGGGTGGAGAAGCCATTAAATATTTTAAGGATGTTGGGCTGAATTATTTCTTAGAGCCAGGAGTCACACTAGTCTACCCTAGATTAGTGAGGCTCTTTTATAAAAACATGACTAAAGGCAGTCAGGGACTATCCCCAACCCTCTCCATCAGTATTGATGGACTTCCGATTGAGATTACAAAAAAAATGGTCGCCAGGGTAATGCACGCCCCCTTGGAAATGCCACAATTATCACAAGATAACCCAAAGGCCAACCTTTTGAGGATGCCATCGGATAGCCTCCCTAACTTTATCCAAATGGCAACAGAAATATTAGAAAAACCTCTATGGGACAGGTCATTTTTCCTACAAAAGGACCTAGAAGAGAGGAGTTTATCACTTCACTTCTTCGATGTGCTAATCTACAAAACTATTCACCCCACGGGTCATGAAACACAGAGAAAGGCCCTATTTGCCAAGGCATTATAGTTAATGGCAAATCGCTATTGGTTCAATGTGTCCTCTTACCGTTTTGAAGTAATAACCACCGTGAGGGAGAAACTTAGTCAAGAAAAATACCAAACGAAGAAGTTGACTCTGCCATTTAGAGGCCTTATTACTAATCTACTGATGAATGTGGGGTATATAATAGACCCCACCCCAAGGAAAAAGCTTTACCGAAAACAGAGGAAGGCTCGACAGTAGCAGCCTATAGGAAAACTTTAGATGCCAAAAATAAAAAGAAAATCCCACTCACTCCTCGCACCAAAAGTACCCCCACTGTACCACAAGTCCAACACATTCATGAGGACCAAAAAAGACTGCCATAGAGCAGCTAGCAGAAACTGTAGCCCTAGAAGAAGTAGATATGGAAGAAGGTGTGAGTACTTCTACTTTACCTCATGATAGAGGAGAGATCATCTCTCCAGTAAAAGAAGAAATAACCGAGTTAGGAATCCCAGATGCAGACCAAACCAGTCTGTATGACCCTGCTTTAGACTCACCAGTAGGGCCTATTATGCCCCCTTCAACAGAGGCAGATACATTGCCAGCCACCACAGAAGCAGCCCCCGAGAGTCCAAATGTTGGGATACACCAAGAAATTCCTTCGATAATTGACCCACAAATTATTGGGATGGCTACTTCTAGCCATGTCCCTGTACCAATAGAACCTGTTGCACAACCTATAATTCCAGCCAATATACAACAAACCATCATAGCTCAAGCTGCTGAAGAAGGACAAAGCTCCAAGTTATCAAGAGAGAACTTTACAGATTTATTAAATGGAGAAGAAGCACCCACTAAGGATCCTCCAGTCCCCACCACATTAATTCACGAGTTAGAAAGGAGATTAAAGGAAGTGGAGTAATGACAACTCATACATGAACCTAGTCTATTACCATTACCAGAAGTAGATAGAAAGGTGAGAAAACTAGAGCAATGGATCTCTATAAATGCCCCCCATTGATACAACTGCCAAGAATAGTAAGAAAGTGGATGGGGGAATTTCAAGGACTAAAAAAGAGTCTTGAATATTTCCTTGACAGCTCAAGTGTGAGCAGAAATAATGGACAACTTGCGAGGAAAAGTTGTACAAGATCAAGGTGCGAAATGGGCAGTAGAAATAGAAAAATGAGTCTAAGATGCCACTTTAGCCCTACAAGCACAAATTACCCAGCTGCAAGCAAAGAATAGAATCATGAGCGAAAAATAGCAAGCTTGGGAGGTTGAAAGAAAGGCGTATGAAGAAAATATGGCAGCTATACTTGAACAGCCTGGGAGCCTAATGGTAGTACCTAATGATGCAGAAATTTTAAGAGAAAAAATTCTTAAGGACTACCAAAAATAACTCCACCAATAGCTGAGTGAGAAGGACCACTTACTGACTGTAGCTGAAGGGAAAATAACACAACTACAAGAAGTCAAGGATTCCCTAACCTCCATCAATGCTGAACAAAAGAAGAAAATTGAGTCTATAACAAATAACAGTGTGGTCGCAATAGCAAAAGAACAGGATATAGCAGAAAAATTAAGAACATAAATTCGATCAAAATCTGCTGTGATAAAAAAACTGACTGACGATTTGAAAGAAAAGGCTGATATTATGTCTGGAAGGAACTTCTCGCTAGAAGACTATGGAAAAGGGAAACACAGGTGAGGCTGAACTGTCAGCATGTAGGGATTCACTGCAGAAAAAGATTAAGATGGTTATTCTACTGCTGAGATGTCAAATTGGGAAGATGACCCTACTACTTCTGCCCATGTACTATACCATACATCACCAAGTGAGTAAATTTAATACAGAAGATTACAAACCTCACAGGTATAATCTCTAGATTTTTCTTAGGTTTATTGTTTTAGTAGTTCTCTAGTTTTCTTTTGATCATTGTAAATATTCTATTAATATATGAAATTTTCTTTTGATTAATTTTACTAATTGTGTGATTGTTACTAACTTTTTTAACATTTTTGTTATTGATACTCCGAGAATAATTCGCAGATATTTTCTCTCAAGTTTGGGGGAAAGTACATATCTGGTAATATTTTTTTTTTGGTAAATAATCAGTGATATCAATAATTTTTAGAAAAACTATTTTGTGTCCCCTATTTTTTTTTAATTTTTATTTTGTGCCAATGAGGGCATTGTCAGTTTTAAGTTTGGGGGGGATACACAATTTCTGTGTAATTTTAGTAATTTTTTTGAATTTTATTTTGTAAAAATTTTCAATTTTAAAAGTTGATCAGTACATAGGAATTATGATAGAAAAACAATTACAAATCTTGAAAAACTTATGATTCATTGTAGTAGATGTTTAACAATTAGAATATAGAATAGTTAACATTCATGCTTAGCTCGTTGTACACTGTATTATAATGAATATTTGAAACAATTAATTGATCTAAAATGCAATAATTTAGACTATAGTTTCAAAATTATAAACCAGTGAGCATTTGATCCTTATTTTCTCTTTTATTCAGAGAGAGATTGTTTCTATTTATTCAATCAAAATTTCTTTGAACTTCTATACTGATATGAAATCTCATATTGCTGAATTTAAAATCAAAATATATGATGAATTGATTTTTTTTTCTAGAACTATCTATTAGAAATATCAAAGCAATAAGGCATCTATGTTAGTAAATTGTAAAGATGATCTAGGGCTATTTTTTATTTAAATCAGAGCCAAAAAGCCAAAAGCCCAGAAAATATCTTATCCTTTGAACTCATATTAGAAGCCTAAATCGGATCTCTTGTACCAAAAATATGATAAACCTTTAACCATATGTACTATCCAAAGCTTTCTACCTTTAACTCTTATAATTTCTGAGATTTTAGAATGTAAACAAAGGGAAGAAGAGGGAGTGAAAGGAATAAAAGAAAAATAGATAGAGGGGAATATAGAAAAGAGGTACAGCTGAAGAAATAAAGTAAAGAATATGGGAAAGGAGTGAAAAATCGTAGATAAACGATTTCTGAAAAAGAAGATTACGATTTAGCAAAAAGCTTTTAACAAGAAGAAAATTCGTAAAATACAATTTTACTGGGATATATATATAAAGTAATAAATGAGAAGAAGTTATCCAATCAGGGATACTTACTGAAAAAAAAAAGAAGTTAGAAGAAGATAGGAAAAAGAAGAGCTAAATTCTTAGAAAAACTTTGAATCCTTTTCCACCTTTCTTTGACACCTTTTGAAACCCAAAGCCCCATTACAAGCTAAGGAAAAGACCTTTTTGATTTATGACTTGCAAAAGCATAAGCTTAGTAGAGATGTGGATTATAGATACTATGGATTGCACAGAGAATCATATGAATAAGATAGATTATCTTTTCCATGAGATTCATTAATTTTTGTAATTATCTTTGACTGATTTTTTCTGAAAAATATACTAAGAGAACCCAAAAGTTTTGATATTCTTTTGAGAGTATGTCAATAAGTGAGTTTTTGAATGAATATGTTTTCTAAATCTGCAGTTTAAAAAAATTTATGAAGAATAGACTGTTCACTAATGCATATACACTCTGTACTTATTATGAAGTGAAATTGTTAGAGTTCTAATCAAAGATAACTGTTGTAATGAAAAGTAAGGATAAAAGAAAATCGTAATAAACTATGTCTTGACCAATTTGTCCACCTAGATAGTTTAGTTAATATAATTAATGTACAAAATTAGTTTAGAATCTTATTTTTTGAAAAATATTTTGAGAAATTCAAAAATATTTGAAGTTTGTAGGTAACTTTATTGGAATCATTCAGGAGATAACAACTTCTCCACTAGGGATCACCTAGGGGTTTAAAGGTTTGTTGCATTTGTTAAATATAATCGTGCTCCCTACGAAAGTGGCCTTTAATTTAAGTTCTTAATTTATATTTACATGTTTGCTAGGGAGTAGCAAAATGTAAGTTTTGGGGGTGTGATTAGTCACATAATTTATTAATTTATCACCCTTAACTTAGTGATGCTAGGACTTAGTTTGTTACTAATAAGTTAATGATGTACAGATATTAAGAATAACTAGTCAAAGAGAGCCGAAATGATAATCTTTGTCAAAATGAACTTAAAAGATCAGTAAAAGACGATTAAGTGTAAAAAGATAATTCCCCGCCGACTGAAGAACGGAAAATCGTGTTTTACGATTTTATAAAATGATTGAGTACTGTTACTAAAGAATTATAGAAAATCGTAATTTACGATTCTTCAGAGAAAGAGTAGTATGATATAGAGAAAAGCGATGAACTGTAATTCAGAAAATCGTTCAATAGGAAGTAACAAAGAGAGTAAAGCTAGAAAATCGTGATTTACGATTTCCAAGAAAGAAAAGAAAAAGAAGATAATCGTGATTTACGATTATACACATTAGAAGCTTTCTCACTGCTATTGCTATTGCTGGTCACATGAGAATGAATACCGCCATGAACAGAATTAGAAGAACTCTTGAACTAAAAGTTTGGTTGATCATGGATCTGAGAGATTGACGAAGAAGACTCTTAAAAGGACTCTGCTACTAAAATAAAGGAATAATCTAGAAGCGCATCAACTAAAGAAAGCAAGGAAGAGTAAAATTAGGAGTAGATTTATGATAGGAATCTTTTATTTCTTTTATTAGAATTAGAACTTGTAAACCGACTCCTTAGAGCTCGATATAGGAATAATCTATCGAAGAAATTCTCAGTATCAATTGATGACTGAGGTTGGATTTTCTTCTGATCAAAGTAGATTAGATATTTATTACTTTGTAGATTAGATATCAGAGGTTTCTCAAGAGCTATTGACAATTGCAATTGGGAGCTGAAGATTAGAGTAGATATTCGTAGTTTCTCAGAAGCAATTGACGAATGCAGCTGAGGGGTGAAAGATATAATTTTATTTGCTTTCTAGTTTAGATTTTTTTTTTTATTTCCTGCTTTATAAATATCTTCAGATTTTAATTTAAATTGATGACTCAGGTTGAAGTTTGTAGATTAGTGTAATGATTTTTACTTTTCCATCTTCAGTTTTCTAGAATTTGATTGACACCTAAGTTTTAGGAGATTATTGATTAGATTAAATCTATATTGATAGGATTCTAGTTTTGAATGACGACTAACACTAGGATGCTTAAGATATAGTGTAACGGTACTGTTTAAATTTATAAATATCTGATAGCAGAAGATTGTGATTGACGACCATAATCTGAAGTTTAAAGATTAGGATTTATTTTTTGTAATTTAGATTAATAAATAATTCTTTATTCATATTTCTCCAGTAGTTTAGGATCTTAAAAGATAAATATAAGTTTTAAAAAAATTAAATTAATATAATATAACCTATCTATATGGGAAAGATCCTTTGCTAGTATTATGATTTCTATTGTACTAGTACTATTTCACTTGCAATAGGTTAAGACTTAATTAGATGATATAAACAAGCCGCTAACACATTCCATTACTCACACCAATGGTACGTCAGGCGTCCCTTTCCAGTGAACATTTATGATTTCTCAGTAGTTGAATATGCTATGTGTTCGGTTTCTCAAGGGAGAGAACGGTTTGGGGTGATGAGAGATAGAATTTTGATAAATAGAGGGTCTATTTATTGTTGTTATTATTATTATTATTTTGAAAATTTAGAGATTTTAACTTAAGATCAATTCTGTGGCAAAACGACGAAAAACATGGCTTCTGAGATGTCGCTAAGCAGATCTACCGGAGCGATATTTGTGTACCCGATCATTTGTGTGGTTGTCAAGGTGACACTTGGTATGCCGGATACTCAGTCTAACCTTCCTTGCGAATATTGATGATTGTCTCTTATGGAAGGACTACAGTGATTCACGAGTCGAGAGATGAGTTTTGAAAACATTTGGCTTAATATTAGCTAACTATAATTTACAGAGAATATCGAGTAGAAAGGGGTGTTTTACTTACCAGATTTATTGCCGGCAGGAGGCTTTTACTTGCGATGGGACTTGGCCGACTGTTGTGGTGGCATCGAGATGAGACATTAGAGAGTTTCTTGTCCGAGTTTCTTCATTTCTGTGGTAGCGGAGCCTGATGGTCGCCGGTGTGATGAGGCGTCTAGATCTCCTGATAAGATATTCGTGATGGGACTTGATAGTTGATGGGTGCGATTGGATGTCGGAGAAATTCCTTTCTTCTGTTGTCGGCGAGTGCATGATTTTGTTGTGGTGGAGTCTGGCAACTGTTGTGTGATGGGGCATTCAGGAGTCGTCGGGATGGGATGTGACGATTGGCAAGACAAGATGTTTGGAGGGAGGTTCGGCTCTTTGCGATGGGACCTGGTTGAGCTTCTGCTTTTGGCTGTGTGTCGTGGCGAGTTGCGACGAGATTTCGAGGAAGTGTAATCGGTAGTTATGCGGTGGGCAAGCTACGTTCGTTCCTTTCTTTGGTAGGTCTGACGAGATCAGGTGGTAGCTGCATTGCGACAAGACATGTTTATGAGTGTATGATGGAGTGTCGGTCTGATGACTCCTTAGCTATTTTATGACGTGATGGGATAATGATGGTGTCTTGAGGTTACGACGGGACTTGCCCTTTGGCCTTGGTGATGTGGCGGGGTTTTAACGTCACGAAGGGACATGGGGGGCGTGTGATGAGGTACTAGCGGCTCTCTCTCTGGTCGGTGTATAAGGTCACGCGATCGAACAAGGGAGAGTGACTCTGATCGTGATGGGATGATTAGCGTGATTGGCTACTTTGCCGTCGTTGATTTTCGCTTTGTGTTGCAATGAGACTTTGTATTTAGCGATGGGGCTGGGAGTGATGATTTTATTTTGTTTTATTTTGTTGGCTTATTTTGTGCAGCGGATGTTGGGGAGTGGTCACATGTACTTTTGAGTATGCGATGAGACTCTGGGGAATAATTTTGATTGTGGTAGGATGTTAATTTGCGGTAGGTCATCAGGGGGTGACTTGGCTACGATGGGACTACGAGAGGGGGCAATATGTCCCTTCTATGTTTTATATTTCTTATGATTTTATTTTATTTGATTTTGATTTTATTTTTTTTGAATTTATCTTTTTTGGGAATTTTGTTTGATTTTATTTGAATTTTGGGGAATTTTATTTAATTTTATTTGGGTTTTGTTGAATTTTACTTGATTTTGTGGTTCAGATGCGTTAAGATTATATTTTATTATTATTAATAGAAATTTAAGGGAATTTTAGGCATTTGTTTTGTTTAAGGTATGGGTTTTGTTTGTTTAGGTCTTATGTTTAGGTTGAATGGACACTTGTCAAAGGGGTGTGAATTTGATTTCTAGAGTTTAGATGGGTGCTTGATGTTTTAATCCTATTGGTTAAACTTGTGATGGATTTGTGTTTCTTGAACGGTAAGTGTTGTGTTTATTGGTTTATCTGGGTTTGCCATGGACTTGTTTCTTTTTTTTGGGTGACATGTGTTTTGGTTTGGATCTAATTAGATGGAGGGTGTTTGGAAATGTAGCACTTGTCACATTGTGGTGAAGGGTGCCTTGCCTATAAATAGGGTGTTTAGGGAGGTTTTATTTTGCATTATATTGTATTTGTAATTTAGTCTTAAAGTTTTGTTTTAATTCATGTATTTTCTTCCCTTTTACTTTATTTTGCATTATATTTTATTTGTAATTTAGTCTTAAAGTTTTGTTTTAATTCATGTCTTTTCATGGTACTCTGCTTGTAGTGGTATCGGGGTTGTTGGGATATGGGGTGGTGCTAGGGTCGATGAAGTTAATTTGACCCAAAGTGCCACCCTATTGGGGGAAGAGATGAAAGAGTTAAAGGTGGCTGAAAGGAAACCAAAGGAAAGTGTTGTGTTAGAGTTCACGTGATCGGCGTCAGTTGCTCCTTGGTAGGCTCTGTGGATTGTCCTTTAGTCGGTGTTTGATCTCTACTTATTTTATGTATCTAATTAAGTCTTAACCTATTGCAAGCGCACAATGGAAATTGTAGAGCTAGTATAGGATCGTTCCTACGAAGACAGGTTTCTCTATAGTAACGTAATTTTTCTGAAAACTTATATTTATCTTTTAAGTTCCTAAACTACTGGAGAAATATGGTCGTCAATCACAATCCTAATCCTCCTCCGTCTTTTAATCTAAATTGCAGAAAATAAATCCTAATCCTCCTTCAGATTATGGTCGTCAATCACAATCTTCAGCTATCGGGTATTTATGAATTTAAACAGTATCGTTATACTATATATCAACTTTTCTAGCATTGGTCGTCAATCAATACTAAAATCCTATCAATACAGATTTAAGCTAATCAACAATCTCTTAAAATTTGGGGTCAATCAAATTCTAGAAAAATGAAGATGGAAAAGTAAAAATTGTTACCCTAATCTGCAAACTTCAACCTGAGTCGTTAACTCAAATTAAAATTCAGAGATGTTTACAAAGCAGGAAATTGCAATAAAATAAATCTAAACTAGAAAGTAATAAAATTATATCTTTCATCCCTCAGTCGTAGTCGTCAATTGCTTATGAGAAATTATAGATATCTACTCTAATCTTCAGCTCCCAATTGCAGTTATCAATTTCTCTTGAGAAACCTTAGATATCTATTCTACAAAGCAATAAAAATCTACTCTAAATTTGATTGAAAGAAAACCCAACCTTAGTCGTCATTTGATGGTGAAAATTTCTTCGATGATTTTTCCTATGTGTTGAGCCTCTTATTTATAGATCATAAGGGCTAGTTTACAAAACTTCTAATTCTGATAAAAGAAATTACTAAAGCAAAACTATCCTAATATAACTCTACTTTTAACTTTATCTTTTCTTGCTTTCCATAGTTGATGTTCTTCTGGATTTCAGCCGTAGAATCTTTTTTATTTAGTAGTAGAGATCTTCTAGTGTCTGTCTTCATCAATCTTCTTAGATCCGTGATATGCTAAACTTTTAATTCAAGAGTTCTTCTAATTCAGTGCATGACGGTGTAGATCTTCACGTTATCTGTAGCAACAGTAGCAGTAGAAAAACTTCTATTAATACAATCGTAAATCCCGATTGTTTCTTTTCTTCTCTTTCTGAAAAATTATAAATCACGATTTTCTATCTTTCATAGCTTTCTCTCTCGATAATTCTCTGTATTACGATTGTTCATTTTTTCTTTTGTATAGCTTTAGCTTCTTGAATGTCTTCTGAAGAATTGTAAATTACGATTTCTTATTCTCTTCTTTAGTAACAACGCTCAATCGCTTTTCACGATTTTCTAGCTTTCAGTATATAGCGAATTGTCTTTTTTCACTCTATCGTCTTTTACTGCTCTTTTGAATTCACTTTGACGAAGATTAACACTTTGACTTTTTTTTACTGATTTTCTTTAATACTTACACATTATTAACTTATTAGTAGCAAACTAAGTCTTAGCATCACTAAGTTAAGGGTGATAAAATAGTATATTATATGATTGATCACACCCCCAAACTTACATTTTGTTAGTCTCTAGCAAACAAGGAAACATAAAACATCTTATACTAAAAATTCAATTGCCACTTTCGTAGGGAGCATGATTACATTTAGTCGATGCAATTAGCCTTTAAAACCCTAGGTGATCCCTAGTGGAGGAATTGTAGTCTCATGAAGGTTTTCAGTAAAGTTACCTACAAACTTCAAATCTTTTTAGATTTTTCAAAAGAAAAGAAAAATTTAAACTAATTTTATACACTATCTAAATTAACTATGTCAACTAAGGTGGTCATCCGTTATGATTTTTAAAAATTACCAATCTTTTATCCTTACTTTTCATTATAACAATTATCCTTGATTAGAACTCTAACAATTTCAATTCATAGTAAGCAGGTAGTGTATGCATTAGTGAAAAGTTTATTCTTCATAAAATTTTTTAAACTGCAGATTTAGAAAATACTTTCATTTAAAAACTCACTATTGACATACTCTAAAAAAGATTTCGAAACTTCTTGGGTTCTCACAATGTTATTTCAGAAAAATTTAGTCAAAGATAAAATTGTTAATCTCATAGAAAAGGATAATCTACTCTATTCATATGAATCCCTGTGCAATTCATAATATCCATTTTTCATATCTCTGTTAGGCTTATGCTTCTGCAAATCGTAAATAAAAAAGGTTTTTCCTTCGGCTTGTAATGGGGCTTTGGGTGGAAGGTGTCAAAGAAAGATAGAAAATGATTCAAAGTTTTTATGAGAATTTAACTGTTCTTTCTCCGGTCTTTTTACAATTTTTCATCTTCAAAAGCTTTTTGCTTTAAAATCGTTCTTCTTTTTCAGAAATCATTTTTCACGAATTTTCATTCCTTTCCCATATTCTTCTTTTTATTTATTTTTTCAACTGTACTCTCTTTTGGCATTCTCCTTTTATCTGTTTTTTGCTTTTTACTACTTCCACTCCCTCTTCTTCTCTTCTTTTGTAAAATCTTAGAAAATATAAGGGTTAAAGGTTGAAAGCCTTGGGTAGTACATATGGTTAAGGGTTTATCAGATTTTTGGTATAAAAAAATTCGATTTTGACTTCTAATATGGGTTTAAACGATAAAATTTATTTTGGGATTTTAGCTTTTTGGCTCTGATTTAACAAAAGATGGCCTTTAATCATCTTTACGATTTATTAGCATAGATGCCTCATTGCTTTAATATTTCTAACAGATAGTTCTAGACAAAAAATCAGGTTATCATAGAATATTTTGATTCTAAATTCAGCAGTATGAGATTTCATATCAGTATAAAAGTTCAAAGAAATTTTTTTTGACTTGAATAAAAACAGCCTCTCTCTGAATAAAAGAGGAAATATGGCTCAAAATCTCACTGATTTATAATTTTGAAACTATAGTTTAAAAATTTTCAATTTAGATCAATCTATTGTTTCAAACATTAATTCTAATACAATGTTCAACGAGTTAAGCATGAATTGTACTGTTCTTTATTTTGATTATTGGACTTCTACTATAATGGATTGTAAGTTTTCAAGATTTGTAATTTGGCTATCATAATTTCTATATGATGATCAACTAAAAAAAAATTCAAAATTTTTTTACAAAGACAAACTAAATAAAACTAATTAATTTACTACTATACTAATTATACTAATATTATGCACATAAATTGTGCCCTCAAACTTATTTCTGACAATGCCCTCATCGGCACAAAAAATAGGGGATACTGAAAATTATTTACCTAAAAATTATTGATATCTCTGATTGCTTGCTAGATGTGAAAATAATTCTGTAAAGAATGTTCCCCAAACTTGAGGAAAATACAGTAATTTTATTTCTTAGAGACATTAATAACAAAAATAAAAGAAATGTTAGTAACAATTACACAGTTAGTAAAAAAATCAAAGTTAGTCAAAAAGAAAATATTATATATTACTGAATATTTACAATGATCATGAAAAAGAGAAAATATAAAGGAAAAACTAAAATGAAAACTGATTACATAAAAATATAAACCTAGGAAACAGCTAGACGCACACTATTTTAGATATTAGCAGCAACGTCCGAGAGGATGTGTCTTCGATTGTGCTGCTCCCACAAAATTTCTCCCATCTTTGAGTAGGTGGGTCCAATAGAAAAGAGAAGTGTTAAGAAGATGGAGGGGTGAAGATGGAGAAGACTGTTGGTGGTTAGGTGAGGAAGGGAGATTTTCGGTTGTCGGTTCCAGAATGTGAGCGGAGAAGAGGGCAACAATTTCACTGATTAATCACCCCCTTTTTTCTAACAGTACGGTGACTTCGTCTTCATGGTGTTGGATGAGGCGTGAAAATGCCTCAGTATTCTCCGACCAACTTGGTTGTTTTGCCATGATGAAAGGATTGGTGTTGGATGAAGGCCAAGGGAATGGGATGAATTGACTAGTCGGTACTTGTTTATTTATAACCTATCGAAATCGAGAATTTGAAGAGTTGTCTTAAATAGACATTATGTTTTGCGTCGAATTATGTGAATCGGTTGGTAGTCCTAATAAATGCTAAGGGACGAGTCTGTGTAAAGTGAATTGAGGCGACACCTTTGGTATAAGAAGTTGTGCCTTTCTGATAACCCGTGCGTTGCCTGGGCAAAACCTTCTCTCAGCAATCATAGTCACTACGATTTTCTGTGAGAGAATACTCAGGCTGTAAGAAATCGTAATCACTACGATTCAATGCACTGCAAAGTAAGTAAACATACCTTACTATTGTACATATATTATACATAAATTTGCTATGGATGAGTCGGTAGCTCGACGGTGTCCATGAGTCGGTCAGTTATACTATGAGTCTTTTAGTGCCATTGTGGTCACCGTCCCTTTTTCTTCTAGAGATATTATCAGTTTAAGTCTCTGTCCATTAACCTTATGTGCAACGGTAAGATTTTTGACGACCTTGTCGCGCCGATGCGCACTCTCTAAAAATATTGAGTCGCCACCCGGAGCTTTTAGTGTCCCGAGAAACCTAAATCAATTTTATGAGCATCGAAGTGCCAAAAATGTGACTCTGATTCACCGGTCTACGCCAAAGGCTCTTGGGTAGGGGCTTTGGTTATCGATAGGAAAGGTGTTACACACCCGATAAACCCGCTCTAAAGCGGTCTCTACTTATGGCCAAAGATAAAATAAAAATGAAAATAAAAAGAGCACTTCCTCTTATCCGAAGGCACTACAATCCTATTTGTGCCCCTCCGTTCCTACCGAGATTTCGGCGGCGTAACGATACAAATCTAAGGATAGAGCAAAGGCTAAGAAGGTAGAGAAATAGAGGGGAGGGTTGGAGCTCTCGGGCCCTTGTAGCATCGCTGTGGACCTCCGCATAGGTGCACCTTGGCGAGCTTCCAATGGCTCAGATGGTTGAATGAAGGGTTCTAACTCTAAGGCTTGGTAGCTAAAAGGTAGAGGAAGAAGGCTAGGGGATAGTGTTCTCCTAAACTCAAGGGTTTTTGAAGAAGGATTGAGTTTCTAAGCTGATTTAGAGTTGTGAAATTTGTATGAGCAATGGGGCACCAAAGGGAGAAAGGCTTCTCTCTTAGGAAATTTTTTCAAGCCATTTGCAAGGGGGGTGCCTCTCTATTTAGAGGAAAAGAGAGGGTTAGGGGGGTGCTTAGAGGCTAATTAGGGTTAGTAATTAGGTAATCCTAGCAGCTAAGGTTTCTTAGGGTTTCAAAGGTTTAGAACGTGTGAATTAGTTTCAATGGTAGATGATAGGGTGAGATTTCAAATGACTAAAGGGTTACAAATAGGGTAATCATGGGTGTAACAGTCCTAATGAAACTCATTATACACTTTGAGATGGTCAATAAGTCAAACCCCAAAAATAAAATTCTAGCCAAAAACTCACAATTACTATAGCTAAACTAAGCCTGGCGCATGTATTAGATGCGCTAGGCAAACATATAGTCCCTGAAAGTTCAAAGCCCGCAGGGGGCCCACCTGTGGTTGGCGTAAGTATTAGATGTGCCAAGCCATTTCTGGGTAAAAATGGCTTGGTGCATGTAATACATGCGCCATGTATGCCTATCCTCTTGTGCGGCTCCCGCGAGGTTCAATGCAGGCTTCGCGAGTTGCCCATTTTATGCCCCAAACTTTGGATTGCCGTAACTTTTGATGCGTAACTCGGATTGAGGTGATTCTTGGCTTGTTGGAAAGCTGGAAACCTTTACTTTTCAATGGAATAAGATTTGATCTCATTAAAAGTCCTGGCCATCCCTATTATATATCTCTCTAACCATTGCCTAGGAGGGTTAACTATGGGTTCAGAGGGGTTAGTAAAGGTTGGGATTGGTTCCTAAAGGTTTGGGGTGAGTTTTAAAGGATTAGAGGTGATTCCTAAGGGTTCGGATAATGCTATCAAAATCTCGGAGGTGCGCCTCTCTCGAAGTATGTCTCAATAGGGCCTTGGGCCAAATTTGGGTGTCTATAGATGCCCTTCTTTGGAATCTGATTACTAATGATCGAATACCAAATACAAGAGATAGCCGAAGAGGCTCAAGGCATCACTGACGGGTTTGTTGTATTCAAAACAAACCTCAAACATCAGATGGTAATATAGTGAGTAAACGATAGCCTTGTATGTCAGGAAAAACATCCATTTCTCAAGGTTATCAGTCCCCAAGTGCTTAGCGACATTACTGGGTCTAACTGAGATGGAATGAGTTGCAAAAGCCCAATATGTTGGGAAAAATGTCTGCTTCTTGAGATGATTGAAGATGTTTCATTTTCAAGTTTCATTTTGAATCAACAGCTCTGTAAGTGAGAAGGTGATCGTCCCATACTTAAAGATAGGCACGAAGTAAATACGCGAAGGTCCATAGTTTGTTTTCAATCCCATGAGGCATTGACTGGCCCATTTGATTGGCCATGGGTGCCCCTACGTGAAGAAGGGCTCGAGGTCTTTGGGCGAACCCATCGATCTCGAAATTGATATAGCACGACTAACCCAAGCAGAGCGAATAGATGTCGCAACATTTTTTGAGAGCGCGTACCATTTTTTGATAATGTGCCCTTGGTCAACATGACTTGGAGTACCCCACTTTAAATAATACTGAATAGATCTGGCCAAAATTGGGTGCCTATCAAACGAGCCACTCAATTTTGGTCTCCGTCAATGATGATCTCACAAACGAACAATTATGTAAAAACATGCATACATCAGGGGCAAATAAAAAATAAAGAGGAATGAAAGTTCCAACTTAGAACCCGTTTGGGTACTATTTACGAGAACAAACGACCATTCAATGGATACCCAGACACATGGCATACACTTTAAAGGATACCGAACAAATGCAGGTTTTAAGCCTGCACCCTAAAATGAGCCCTTCGGAATGCATATTTGACTATAGTCGTTCGATAGGTAATTTCCTTTTTGACAGGTTGGTTTTAACCAATAATTGACCTTTTTATGAGGAATTTAAAGCTTAAGACACTTAAGTTCACATGAATCCAAAAATGGAGCGCTTGGCGTAAGGATTTAGCAGTGAAATCAACCTGATCGAAATATTGACTGTTTGATCGGACTTGACACTGTTGCTTCTACTTTAAAGTAGGATCCAAAGATCCAAGGCGAACCTTAGACTCAGGATGTTAATATAGCACATTTGCGTTGTCGATAAAATATTTACATTTTACCGCATTGGAGCACACATATGCGTAGCTGTGCATGGTTAAAGTACCACGAAAATATAGCTATCTTTTTTCTTTTTTAAAATGATTTTATATATTTTTTTAATAGACCGATGTTTGTAGAGAGATGCTTCATTTGATCTGTCCATTGCCAAGAGGTTGCCGGCTTCGAGGCTTTGGACCATTTTGATGATCTTGCACATTTCTCAAGAAAACATAAATTCCTATTTTTTGTTTATAAAGGTAACAATATGCATCCTAATTGACAGAACAAACAAATTTTTACCTATTTGTTTTCATTTTTTAAGATTTATATATATATATATTTTTGGATTTATTTTTAGATTTTTTTTGTTCTTTTTCTTTATTTTGAGATTGAAGTACAATGCCATAAATATGTACATGGGCATAAAAAAGGAGTACATATTTTTTTGGAATTTTTTAGATTTTTCACTTTTTTTTTTTTTTTTTTTTGTTTGATGCGTTAACAATGAGGCGAAATAACGGGTCTCATTTTGAGCATAGTCGAACCTGTTCATGGTCTGACCTGATTAAGGTTTAAAATTTTTACCAAGGTTGGAATATCCATCCCTTTGGATCGAATCAATCTTTTCTCCTTACCTTGGGTCATATGTGTAGACACCCAAATTTGGCCCAAGGCCCGATCGAAACACCTTTCGAGAGAGGTGAAATTATGAGCTTTGATGGCGTATATGGAATCCTTAGGAATCACCATAAACCCTTAGGAATCACCCTAGATCTCCTAGAAGCCAGCCCCGACCCTTAGAACCCTTTTCAAACCCTAACCTTCCCAGGCAAAGATGAGGAGGGGTGCACTGAAACTGGCTACGACCTTCTACAGTGGCCAACTCTTATACCATTAAAGAGTAGAGGTCGTCAGCTTTCCAACGAGCCAAGAATCGCCCCAATCGGAGATATATATCAGAAGATATGGCAGTCCGAACCTGGAGGGCAGGAAGGTAATTTCAAGGTGGCCCCCCCTGAGATTTGGCGCGACTATTAGTCGCGCCAGGCTATTTCTCCCCAGAAATGGCCTGGCGCAACTAATAGTTGTGCCAGGCATGAATTTTGCCTGTCGCAACTATTAGTTGCGCCAGGCCTATTCTCCCAGATTTTGAGCCTGACGCAACTAAGTTTAAAGGGTGGCCCCCACCCCGCGAGCTAACTTCCAACATGTTCCTCACTGTTTTATTGTGCTTTTGCCTGGCGCCAGGCATATAAATAGTAACATTGGGTTTTTACCCCAAATTTCGTGTTTAGGGTTTGACTTGTTGACCACCTCAACCTTTGGGGTGTATTTTGGTAGTCCTGTTGCACCCATTCTTTACCTATTTGCAACCCTCCAAGTGGCTTAAAGCCTCACCCCATCATCCACCATTAGAACAACCTTCACACCTTTCCAATCTCTCAAAATCCTAGGAAACCTTAGATTTGAGATTACCTAATTGCTAACTCCAATTAGCATATAAGTGGCCTCCTAATCCACTCCTTTCCTATAAATAGAGCCCCCCACCCCTTGGTTTAAGGGTTGAGAGTTTTTACCTAAGAGAGAAAGAGCTTAAGTGAGAAGATCTTTCTCCCTTTGGTGCACCATCCCCATACAAATTTCAGAATTCAAAAAGTCCCTTTAGACCTTAGTATTTCACTAAAAACCTCTAGGTTAGGTGTGTGTTACCCCCTAGCTTTCCTTCTCTACCTCTTAGCTTCAAGCCTTAGGAGTTAGAACCCCATTCCATACCATATAAGCCTTCAAAATACTCACCGAAGCAAGCCAACGCAAGGCTCCCCAAGCGTGCTACAAGGGCCCGAGAGCTCCGGCTCTCCCCTCTATTCCTCTACCTTCTTTGCTTTTCCTCTATCCTAGAATTAAGCCGTTACTCTGCCCAAATTTCGGCAAGCGGGAAGGGTTCAATAGGATCGGTGTGCCTTCGGGCAAGGGAAAGTGTCGCTCATTTTACTTTCTTATATATATATATATACTGTATAAACTAGCCCCACATAGACCTGGCCTTAAGTAGAGACCGTATTTAGCGGGTTGATCGGGTGCCTAACACCTTCCCGATCGATAACCGAAGCCCCTACCCAAGAGCCTTTGGTGTGGACCAGATTCAGAGTCATATTTTTAGCACTTAGGTGCTCATAAAAATGAACTAGGTATCCCAGGGCACCGAAAGCTCCGGGTGGCGACTCTATAGATTTTTCATCGTTAGAGAGCGCATCATCGCGACGGGATCGTCTCGATTCCCACAGTTACACAGATGGCGACTCTGCTGGGGAGTAGCTAGTAGAGCTTCCCCTTGAACTAGGCCTTTTTATTTTTTATTTTTCTAACATTTTATTGCTATTTTTTTCTTATTTTTATTATTTTTTTTGTCACTCTCCCCTCCGATTACGTCATTTTACTCACCCCTACGATTCCACTTTAAATTTCAGCAATTTTTGCCTAGTCACTTGACTGACACCTTTTTTTACTCACCCCTATGGTTCCGCTTTAAATATTAAGCAATTTTTGCCTAGGCGCTTGACTGGCACCTTTCTTTTACTCACTCCTATGTTTCCGCTTTAAATTTTAGTAACTTTTTGCCTAGTCACTTGACTGGCACATCTTAAATTTCAGCACTTTATATTTCCCGCCTAGTCGCTTGACTGGCCTCATTTTTTTTATTATTCATATCCTAACAGTGGACGCCGGCCCGTAGTGGTGGCACGGGATAATCACCCCCGGTCTTTGAACTAAAGAAAACTTCCAAAAAAAAGAGAAAAGCTTTGAAAAAAAAATTAAAATTGAACCAAGTTAGGGAGATTAATTAATTTGTTTTGCGGGGTAGATTTTTCAAAGGGGTTGGTTTAGGAACACATACAAACACCCGGGTCTTAGTATGGCGGCAGCCCCTAGTGGTGATGATCCAGAAAAGTCCCAGCCCACCTAGTATCTGAGAAGGCACTTGCGCCAGAGGTATATTGGGTGGGTTCCCATTCTGAAGCTTAAAACCCTTGCGGAGCGCGCTAGCGAGTTATACCGGACTCAATCCTTTAGGTGCGGTAAGGAGAGAATTGATCACCATAAAACAGATCAGTTCCCGAAAGCTTAACTTCCACCAAAAAATCAAAAAGAGACTCATTTCGGGCATCAGTGGTTGCTGTTCTCTGTTCTGGAGAGGCAGTTTTTGCCTGGCGCATGTATTAGTTGTGCCAGTGTAAAAACACTGGATTTTATAACTGGCGCAACTAATAGTTGCGCTAGCTTTAAACTCCCAACTTTTACCTTGGCGCAACTAATAGTTGCGCCAGTGTAAAAGTCCTCCCCTGCAACCTTGGCACAAGTATTAGTTACGCCAGGTCTGTTTGCTAGCACCCAACCCGATTCCTTGGCCCTTTCCACCTCTCGAGTTGCCCGATTAGTGTGAATAGTGCCTTGTTTAGGCCCCGCCATCTCCGACACCCAATACGCCCCCGCCCGTCTAGAGAAGGCAACTTCTTTTTGGCTCATTTCGGGAGATCGGGTCGTTTGTCTCGATTTTCATGCCTTCAATAGATCGAAGGTTCTCCTTAGATTCTTCCGAAGTGCATCAGAACCGTCACCGCAGGTCTTGAACTAAGGTACAGAGCCACCCGAAAAGGGAATTCCAAGGCCTCAGAATCTTTATTTTTCAAAAAGTTTTCATAAAATTCAAAAAAATATATATAATCAAAACACAAAAAATATTTAGTTTGTGGTGCCGGCACAACGGCATCATCTTACCCTCCGTCGTCCCGTAGGGGAAGAAGGAGGAGGATTTTTGGGCCATATCCAAGGCACCCTTACCCGACCCGCTCCCAAAGAATGTCGGGGTAGTGGACCCGGCCTACGCAGATCCTGACTCATCCCCGCCACATTCTCCAACCCACTCCCATTTGGGAGAAATCTTTTCCACCATCCCCCTCACCCAACCCCTTTACTGCTACATCGCCCATTTGCGCCCCATTTTCCCAATCACTATCCCCCAAAATATCCAAAATCCAACCCCCCATTCTCCATCTTTTGCCCAAGCCATGACAAGTCCACCTCGTCTTCCATCCACATCCATACAAAACCTAAACCCATTTTCCCAATCCACATCCATGCCCCAATTCCCATCATCCCCCTATAGACCCGATCCACCCACATTCACATACACCACTTCCACCCTATCCGACCCCTTGCAAGATCCTCCATCCGTCCGGGTCATGCCCATTTTTACCGAGGCCATGCCCAATTTTTCTCATCCTTCCTCATCATGCCCCCCATCATCCCAAAATACATCCCCTCATCCACCCCATACACCCCCACCTACCATGGCCATGCCCAATTATACCGGGGCCATGCCCAATTTTTCCACCACCTCCATCCCATCTATACCCCATCACCCCTTGAATCCACCATCCACATCCCATCCTCCTTCCATGGCCATGATGGAGGAGATGTTCCAAGCTTACTCTCCTTATGGAAGGCTTCTCAAAACACCCCCTCTCCTCCACACCCCATGAACCCATCCCATACCCTAGCCAACCTCCATGCTTCACTCCCTCATGACCCCCATCAACCTCCCATAATCCACACCATCCAAACCCCCATCACCCACATACCCCAAGGCCCATTGGCCCAAACCCCCTTTTCCCACACATCTCTGGGCCCCATGGCCCAATACCCCACCATCCATGATCCCCAGGGCCCCATGGCCCAATACCCCACTACCCCACTACCCATCATCTTCAAGGCCCGTTGGCCCAAAACCCCATTACCCATATCCCCCAGGGCCCATTGGGCCAAACCCATCAGGGGCCCATGGCCCAAATCCACCAATGGCCCATGGCCCAGACCTAACAAAGCCCATCGGGTCAGACCTATCAAGGGCCCATGGCCCAGATCCAACAAGGCCCATCGGGCCAGACCCATCAAAGGCTAGACCCATCAAGGACCCATAGCCTAGACCCAACAAGGCCCATCGAGCCAGACCCATCAAGGGCCCATGGCCCAAACCCAACAAGGCCCATTGGGCCAGACCCACCAAGGACCCATGGCCCAAACCCATCAAGGCCTATTGGGCCAGACTCACCAAGGGCCCATGGCCCAAACCTACCAGGGGCCCATGGCCCAAAATGATCAAGGGTTTATGGCCCAAACCCAAACCCCACACTCATACCTTCCACAATACCTCCAACATTTAACCCAACCTTCACATCTGGGTCAAACCCATGCCATCCCCCAAACCCAATTCCCCCATGGCCCCACACCCCAAGGCCACCCCCAAACCTTCCCTCACACCCAATTGCCCTATCCGACCCCACTTCAAAACCAAAATCCCATCACCCAACAAGCCTTCCCACACCCCCAATGGGCTCGCCCAACCCCTACTCATGTCATTCCCATCCAACCCATGCAGCAACAAGTTGAGAATCCTGTCTTCACTGCACATTATTCCGATCAGTAGTATGAAGAGGACAAGATTAGGAACAGCAGGGCCTATGCCGGGGCATTGACCAGCCTCAACCCTCCACCAGTATTGCCCCCCCTAGTAGCCCAGAGTGAAGCCTGACTGACGGCTGAGAAAGCGACCCCTGTATCGAAGAGTCAGAGCAGCTGAAAGAACAGTTAGACAAAATACAAAAATAGCTGATGAAAATGGGTGGTGCTGAAATCCATGCCACGGACTTCACAGACTTATGTTTCTTCGCTGAGGTCCCCTTGCCCCCCAAATTTAAAATGCCAGTATTTGACAAGTATAATGGCACAGGCAACCCGATCGCACACCTCAAGTCCTATTGTAGGGACATGTGCCAGTACGGGGGGGACGAAAGACTGCTAATAAAAGTCTTTTAGAAAAGCTTGACCGGACCGGCCCTGAGGTGGTTCACATCTCTTGAACCTTCGATGATGAAGACGTGGAAAGATTTAGCGCATTTGTTCCAAGAGCAGTATGTCTATAATACTGATATTGAACCGCGCAAGTCAGATTTGGCCCGGTTGAAGCAGAATCCAAACAAGACCTTCAGCCACTACTTAGGGCGATGGAGAGCACTGGCAGCTCAGGTCAGAAATAGAATACCGAATGATGAGGAGATAGAGATGATTTCAAAGAACACTCTGCCAGTGATCTTTGATTTTTTTGTATACCAACAGTAATCTAGTTTTGCCGATTTGGTGAGGAATGCCAACCGCTGCGAGGATGCCATCAGGGAAGGGCGATTGAGTAAGAATACTTCAGGGGGCCCCAGCGGGTTAGAAGATTTTCTGAGCAGAGGAACGAGAAGAGAACAGGGGGCGATGTCCAGAACATAGCCAACACCATGCCCAATAATAATACTGCTCCGTTTCAATTTCAAGCAGCCCCACCAGCACCTGTTAGGCCCGAGCAAATGCAAAGAACGGGGAATGGGCAAGAAATGCAAATGACCCCAGAACAGAGGAGAGCCCGCTACGACCGAGTCTTCACACCTCTGGGGTAATCTTTGAGTGTACTTTTGCCCCTATTAGTAGAAAAGAGATTGGTGGCCATCCGCTAACCGCAACCTCCTCCTCACCCGATTTCGAAGAACTATGACCCAAATACCCACTGCAATTTTCATCAAGGTCCGGGTCACCTACTGATCGCTGCTTCCCATTGAAGCACGCCATCCAGGATTTGCTTGATGCCGGGAAAATCATTCCCCCTGCACCTTCTCAGCGTGCTAATATTCATCAAGTACTACTACCCCCACATCCTACCGGAGGAGCAGGTCCCAGATCCACCATCGGAATGATAGAAGATGAGGAGGGATTCGAATTTGACCCATCCGATTACATCAGTGATCGAGAGAGTTATGTAGCACCGCTGTTAAGAAATGTTGAAGGAAGGAATATAGGGGTAGTTGAACCCCTAAATTTGTCAGATTATTTCCCCAACCCGACTCCACAAATGGAACCCTTGGATCTCAGGACATACTTTCCATCGCCCACACCCATCAATTATGTGAAAATCAATGCATACCAACCATACACCACAACCCCCATCAATTACCCAATAAGCCACCAGGCCCCCAATCCTACACCCGCACCTACCAATTATCAATGGCCTATGCCCACCCCATTCCAACTACTACCATACACCACAACCCCCATCAATTACCCAATAAGCCACCAAGCCCCCAATCAAACACCCGCACCCATCAGTTATCAATGGCCTGCACCCACTCCATCACCCCCAACTCAACCACCGGAAAGTTCCACCACCTTGTTCAATTACCTGATGGCCCATCAGACCCCCCATCTGCCGCCAGCACCCACTGGCTGTCAATGGCCCACTTTTACCTCCTTCCCTCTAATGCCACCACCCTCCAGCTCCACCACCCCCATTTGGCCCAATCTTTCCACCCAACCCACTGCCACTGGGGTGAATCAAGTATTGCCCACGCCTCCTGAGACGACAGTGCAAGTACCTCAAGAACCGGCAGCCATACCTCTCCAGCTCTCGGGACCCACATATGATCCTCATCAGGTCCCACTAAGCTACGAACAAACAGATATCAATATCGACGGTAGCAACAGAGAGGGGGCAGTAGATTTTATTACTAGATCAGGGAGGATATCGAAGCAGCCCGAAGCACCGGCAGTAGCACAGGCCCAACCCGAAGGAAAGAAAGACAACGCGGTGAACCCCTTCGAGAAGATGAGTTGAGAACATATACTGGAGACTCAGCTAAGAAGAATGCCTGCCCATATCACTATATGGGATCTGTTGATGATGTCCTCACTCCATTTCCAAGCATTAATGGGGGCGTTAAAAAATACGCATGTATCAGTCCAAGTTAGCCTAGACGAAGTCGGGCAGATAATTGGTCAAGTGATGGCCCCAAATTCCATTTCATTTTCTGATGCCTATTTACCTGAGGAAGGAGGTAGCCACTCAAAATCTTTAAATAAAACTGTTGAATTTGGAAACATGATTATCCCCTTGGTACTAATTGATAATGGGTCTGCATGGAATATATGCCCGTTGAGAACCACTACCAATATTGGGGTTGATCCGTGCATGTTAAGGCCCACCAGAACCAGCGCTAGAGGGTTGACAATACCAGAAGAGAAATAATGAGAGAAGTTGATCTTGAGCTGTTGATAGAGCCAATGACCTTTTCCATCTTGTTTTAAGTCATGGATATCAAATCCTCATTTAATCTATTGTTAGGGCGCCCGTGGCTACATGAAGTCGGAGCCATACCTTCCACGTTGCACCAGAAACTCAAATTTACATCTGGGCATAAGATCATCACGATCATTGGAGAGGGGCACAGTGAAAATGAAAAGGTTGCCAATAGCATTAAAAAACCCAATATGCTGGATGTACCACACACCGCTGAGGACGTCGACCTCTACAGTTTTGAGTACGAAGTGTCAGCTATACTCCCAGAACCCATGGAGGGCATCGTGTCTAAAACAGGAGGCGGTATGGAAGCAGCAGTGGCGATGCTCCAAAAATGGGGCTATCAGAAAGGAAGGAGTCTGGGACCCAAACTACATGGCAAAAGAGAGCCAGTTGTGGCTAAAGGATAAAAAGTAAGATTCAGGCTAGGATATAAGCCCACAGAGCAAGAGGTCCGAAAGGCCAAAGAAAAAGCTAGGGTCGAGGAATCAACATAGAAGAGAAACCTCGCCCTAGGCCACACATCAGGGATTCCTTTGTCAGCGTAGGGGTTGTAAAGATCGATCAAAATGGGGCAACCCATTTGACCCCACACAAACCCATAGCCCCAGTTCATCTCACCAATCCCCAGATCTCCCTTCCCGACTTGGAGATAGATTTGGCCGCATTGTCCCTTTTCGAGGAATGACTGTCGATACCTGAACAAACTCCCCCTGTGGGGAATCACCACAAAGCCGTGTTAACGTTTGAGGATATCATCTCAGATGAAATGGGGATTAACATGATGGAGGCTGACTCCAATGAGCCATATCAGTCAGCACCCTCCATCCCAACAGGTAAAGAAGCGGCCCCTCAGTGCATGGCAGGCATCTTGCCCCAAACTGCAGAGCAGGAAGTGGCCTAAAGTTTGGCGCCTATTTCAAAAAAAAAAACAACCTATAAAAAGTGAGATAAGCCCTTGGCGGGCAATACCTTGTGTATATAGCAACCCGCCTGGCCGAGGGTCCGTCTTCGAAGAAAACAAAAATCTCAAAAACATAGAAGAAAACAAAAATCTCAAAAACATGGAAAAAATATAAAGTCTCAAAAACATTGAAAAAATCCAAAGTCCAAAAATATTGTCATTTAAAATTCCAGAAAGTGTCCCACAAAAGGATGCCATAATCAAAATACCCGTCCCACGTGAAATCGACCCCTCCCCTATAGAAATACAAGAAGAGGTAGGGATCATGAGTCTGGATGAGGATGTCCCCTTCGAGGAGCTCCCCGATGAGCTCCTTGACCGATTTGCCGACTTTGAGCACGACCCTACCCCCATTGTTGAAGAGACCGAAGACGTTAATCTAGGAACTGAGGAGGTTTCGAGAATAACCAAAATCAGAACGTCACTGTCCCCTGAGGAAAGAAAAACCATGATCGACTTCCTTCGGTCATACCAAGATGTTTTTGCCTGGTCATGGGAGGACATGCTTGGTTTGGATACTGATTTGGTCGAGCATGAGTTACCCCTCTATCCTGATATGAAGCCAGTCAAGTAGAAGCTGAGACGTCTCCGACCTGAATGGATGCTGAAAGTCAAGGACGAGGTCATCAAGCAGTACGACGCGAGGTTTGTCATGGTATCCAAATACCCGCAGTGGCTAGCCAATATCGTACTTGTGCCAAAGAAGGATGGAAAGGTCCGCATGTGCATCGATTTCTGCAATTTGAATAGAGCAAGCCCAAAGGACGATTTCCCATTTCCACTCATCGACATCTTGGTTGATAACACAACCAAGCATGGGATGCTTTCTTTTATGGATGGATTCTCAGGATACAATCATATCAAAATGGCAGAGGTTGATCGTGAGAAGACAACGTTCATTACCCCCTGGGGAACCTTTTGCTATCGAGTCATGCCATTCGGGCTGAAGAATGTCGGTGCGACATACCAGCGAGCTATGACAGCACTATTTCATGACATGATGCATCGAGAGATTGAAGTGTATGTCGATGACATGATAGCCAAGTCACCTGAGCGAAGCGACCATCTGGTAAACCTTCAGAAGTTGCTTGAAAGGTTGAGAAAGTATCGACTACATCTAAATCCACAGAAGTGCGCATTTGGTGATATGTCAGGTAAACTGTTGGGATTCATCGTCAGCAGGAGGGGGATCGAGGTCGACCCATTCAAAGTCAAAGCCATTACTGAAATGCCACCGCCGTCTACCAAGAAAGAGGTTCGAGGGTTTCTGGGCAGAATACAATATATCAGTTGATTCATTACACAGCTAACTCCAATCTGCACGCTGATCTTCAAGTTACTAAGGAAGAATTCACCTGTTGAATGGAACAACGATTGTCAGGCAGCATTCGAAAAAATCAAAAGCTAACTCCTTAATCCACCAATTTTGGTATCACCTGAGCCAGGGAGACCACTCTTGATGTATCTCTCCACGACGGAAGTTTCGATGGGATGTGTCTTGGGGTAGCACGATGAAATAGGAAGAAGAGGGCAGGCCATTTACTATCTCAGCAAGAAATTTACTAATTACGAGACGCGCTACTCTCAGTTGGAGAAAGCCTGCCTGGCTCTTATATGGGCTACTCAAAGGCTCCGCCACTATTTGTTATCCCAGGCAGTTCTGCTCTTGGCCCGAATGGACCCTTTAAAATACCTATTTAAAAAGCCAGCTCTCACTGGACAAACTACCCGATGGTAACTTTTATTATCTGAATTCGACATCACATACATCACTCAGAAATCAATCAAGGGGCAGGCGCTTGCTGATCATCTTGCTGATAATCCTTTACCTATTTATGAGCCTTTTAGAACTGAATTCCCAGATGAGGATATCTTGTCCATGACGGAAGACGATACAGAAGAAGCAGAAGAATCATGGGTAATGCACTTTAATGGGGCAGCAAATGTCGAGGGCCAAGGAGTTGGCGCCATCCTAATTTCACCAAAAGGATCCCATGTACCGGTCTCTATCAAGCTCAACTTTCCTTGCACTAACAACATGGCTGAATACGAAGCCTGTGCCAGAGGTCTGCAGGCGGCTCTCGATCTGAATGTAACTCACCTTTAAGTATTTGGCGATTCACAATTAATCATATGTCAGACGAATGGTGACTGGAAGACAAAAGATGAGAAGCTGATCCCCTATCATGAACACCTCGAGGATCTGATAGCTTGCTTCCAAGATGTGACTTTCTCATACGTCCCCCAGATAAGGAATCACTTTGTCGATGCACTAGCAACTTTGGCGTCAATAATTGAAATTTCCTATGGTGTTGAGATGAAGCCGATCGTGATCGAGCAGAGGAATGAGCCAGCCTTCTGCCTCCAGGTTGAGGAACCTATAAATCCTGATGATGAGCCACCTTGGTTCTCAGATATCAAGAATTTCCTCGAGACCCTAACTTTCCCAGAGGGTACATCCAAGACAGACAGACGAACCATTCAATGTTTAGCGGCAGGTTATGTCATTTGCGGGGAATGCTTCTACAAATGATCATACAATAACATTTTACTCAGGTGCCTTACTGAAAGTGAAGCGGTCAATATTATGAAAGAGATCCATGAGGGAGTATGAAGAGCCCACGTCAGCAATCACATGCTCGCTAAGAAAATCCTACGGCAGGGATACTTTTGGACCACCATGGAATCAGATTACTATAAACATGTTGAAAAATGCTATAAGTTTTAAGAACACTCCAGTCTGATACACGCTCCTGCCATTGATCTTCACTGCATGACCACTCCTTGGCCATTTGCTACCTAGGGCCTTGATGTTGTCGGAATGATTAATCCAAAAGCATCAAACGGACATCGGTTCATCCTCATCGCCATTGAATACTTCACCAAGTGGGTAGAAGCGACGTCATATGCCAATATCACTGCCAGTCACGTCGAGAAGTTTTTCAAGAATAATATCGTGTGCCGATTTGGAGTACCCAAAGATATCATCACAGACAACGGCACAAACTTTGCGAATAAGTGCATCCGAGACTTCTGCGAGCAATACAAGATCAAGCACCATCGCTCGTCCCCTTATCGGCCTCAAACTAATGGAGCCGTGGAAGCTGTGAACAAGACAGTCATCCGCATCCTTAAGAAAATGGTCATCACTTATTGAGACTGGAGTGAAATGCTGCCATTTGCTTTGTGGGCCTACCGAACGTCGATCCGTACCGCTACAGGGGCAACACCATTCTCCCTTTTGTATGGAATAGAGGCTGTCCTCCCGGTAGAGGTTGAAGTACCCTCACTCCGAATCCTCATGGAATCAGGCTTACCCGAAGCAGAAAGAGAGAGATCACGCTTTGATCAGCTGAACTTACTGGACTAAAAGAGACTCCTAGCCTTATGTCATACCCAAGTATACCAGGGGAGAATCACACACGCTTACAATAAACGTGTCCGGGGTCGAGATCTGAAGGTAGGAGACACTGTGCTGAAGAAGATCTTCCCATCCCTCCACCCCGATCCAAGGGGAAAATTCAAGCCAAACTGGGAAGGACCTTACGTCATCCGAGAAGTGCTGCCGGGATACACCATCCGTCTCGCCACCATGGACGGAGATCATCTTCCTGAGCCCATCAATGCTGGATACGTCCGACGGTTCTACTCTTAGTCAATCGCGATAAGGTAAGTATTGGTGAAACAAATACGTGACTGCTTAAGAACCACCCAAAAGAGGCCATCATTCCAAATACAGTAGCCAAAAAGCATCCCTAAAAATGATGATATCCTTTGCTACCCAATTTGAGCCTGAGCCTTTCTTTCAATAAACCCATTCCCCCAAAAATATATATATATATATATATATATATACGTGTACATATACCAAAAAAAGAGAGAAAGGATGAAGTAGAGTTACTATCAAAATCTAAAAAAATCGAAAAGCAAAACTTCAAAAAGAGATTGCCTGAAATGGAGCAAAAAGAGTAACAAAAAAAAATGTGTATGGAAGAATCATGGAGCATGTACAGCAAGATCCCCAAGGAAGAAAGTATGTTGAGAAAACTGGAGCTGTATCAAGGTAACCCTTTTAGCCCAGCATACCTTCAAGTCCTAACCCAACCCATGGCCAAGCTACACCCTGAAGGAAGCCCTCTTTGTAGGTTCACAAGCAGTCATAATATCTGTTAAGTCAACATGAGCCGAGTCGTGAGACGACACCAGAACCCCATCCAGCCGGCTATGACGGAATCGAAGTCTATGTCATGGCTCTTGAAAATGTAATAAAAGAATAAAAAAAAAAAAAAAATACAAGCTCAAAGCAAGATGGACGTGGTGAAAACCCGAAACAGCGCTACGGGTAAAAACAACGAGTTTGTGCGGACCAAGTGAAGACCCGAAAGGGCGCTTGGGGTAAGAAAGCTAAACCCATGGACGTGGTGAAAACCCGAAAGGGCGCCACGGGTTAAGAAAAAGAAGAAGGGGGGAGATAAAAAAAAAAAACAAGAGAAGAGAGAAAATTGAAAAAGAAAGGTTTGGACTGATTGAGAATATTGATGTTTGAGGAACCCTTTTGTTACTCTTCCTATACCCTCTTGTCTGACTGGGCCGCTCATGCTAGTTAGAATCGGGTCCCGACCATAATTGTCTTTGTGAAACCCACACCGTCAAATGTATGACCCGAGGCAAGGAGAAAGGTTTAACTCAATCTAAAGGGATCAATATTCCGGCCTTGGCAAATTCGGAAACTCATCCAGGTCCGACTCCAAAAAGGGGGGGGGGTCGACCATGCTCAAAGATGGACCCAAGGTTTCTCCAAATCTCACCCAATGAATAAGGCACACAAAAAGAAGTAGAAAAAAAGAGGAGATAATACATAAACCCAAAAAAAAATATAGATCTGTATAGATGTATAACTGCCTTTTGTGTCACTTGCACCACATCTCAAAAAAGTCGGTGTGATGACTAGCGTGCTTTCCTTTTTACAAGTATAGAAAGAAGAAAAAACAACAACAAAAATAAATAAATAAATAAATAAATAAATAAATATATATGTATATATATGTATATGTACACCAAAAATGTGTTTGTATCTGTAAAGGGGTTTCCTACGCCCCTTTTTTCTGTGTATATGATCTGTGCAAAAAGTTCTGTGTGCAGGAAGGAGTCAACAACCTAACTCGTGCTTCAAAGTGCTAATCTCAGCATAAAGATCATCCTCTCGGACATTCCTCTCAGTCAGCCAACGACAATGCAGGGTTTTGAACCTCTTTTGAGAGGAGTCGGCGGCTCCAAAAGCAATGCCTAGTGATTCTTTCAAACGAAGAAATTCGCCCTCCGCTGCATCTGCTCCAACCCACTCGCATGCCAAGAGTTCTTGGAGGACCCTCTTCTCATCCACCAATAGCTCGATACGGGTCCGAAGCGCCACTTCTTTCTTTGGCCAGGGGCCTCCAGTCTCAATGATCTCTGGCAAATCCGGGCCATCGGCGGCAGGCTGCTCAGTCAACAGCCAGGCCTCATACTCAGGAGAAGTGCTAACTGACTCTCCTTGCTCAAAATCACACATCAGAGTCAATTGTCACGTCTCCCAAAGAGCAGCAATCCGGTCTATGTCCTCAGAGGATCCCCTAGAAAAGATCAAATTGCATAAAGGGAGTCTGGCCTCACAAGGCACCTGCTGAGGACAGCCAACCTAATGCAACACCCGAAAGGGGAAGTAGAAGGTACTGCCGGTCAATCCTAGGAGGGTAATACCCTCATGGTCCCTAGAACGAATCACTGGGAAGGTCCGATCCAACCAAGGAAGCCTCCATGTCAGCTCAGCATCGACCAACCAAAGTTTCAGAGCCGACATATCACCCTGGGGGAGTAAGTGGCATCTACCCAAAAAATAGTGGGCCACTTCGCCCTGAGCAACATAGAAGCGAGGTACGGGCCCCAAAATGGCAAAATGCTCACCCAGCCAGACCTGGAGCAACAAGGGGCATCCTCGAAGGCCCTCCACTTTACCCAAGGCAAAAGAATCAAGGCATCGGTACAGCTCGGCAAGCACCAAATGCATCATGGACCGGTCCGCCTCCAGCTCCATCAAAATATCACAAACTGCTAATGAGAAGCTTTCTCCCTTGGTATAGAAGAGGATTTTAGAGATAAGACCAAGTGCTAGAGCCTTCACGTTAAAGACATTCCTAACCGGCAATTTTTGGAGGCTTTCATCACCGAAAAGTTCTTTGAGGAATTTTAGCGAACACCTTGTGGGCCCCCTAATGAGACTTTTCTCATACTCGGATTTCTTCAAACCGAGAGTAAGGTGAACGGATCTGGAATACCCTGGTTTAGGCATGACTCTTGAAAGGTCCCTATGAAGCTTTAGGCCAGACAGATTGGATAGCTCCTCAAGGGTTGGGGTCAACTCCCGCTTCCCAAAACGGAATACATGAAGGTTCACATCCCAGCACGATGCGGCGACATGAAGGAGCTCCCACCGAGGAGGAATCACTAAGAAAGAAGGAAGGCGAGATAGCCCAAGGCGCCCCAAGTCGGCGAGCTCACTCTCATTCAAACTCCCAAAACAAGCCGCTAGGAACTTGGGCCCCAAGCCTGACAAAGAGGATACATTGGCTCCGGACCCTCCATGTAAGGGAGGGTTAGGAGGCGAATCCATGAACGTACAAGGATCTTTTGGGAAGATAAGAATCAATGTAGCAAGATGAACCCGCCTTGGAAAACAAGAGCTAAAAAAATGCCGGTCAAAGAAGCCAAGTCAAACACAAAAGAAACAATTTCTGGGTCAATTCGGGCATATAAGGCCCAGGCCAAAGCTGGAGCAACTGATAGTTGCGCCAGCACATTGCTGCCCCTATTTTGGCCTGGCGCAACTAATAGTTGCGCCAGTGCATTTGAACCCCCATGTTGGCCTGGCGCAACTATTAGTTGCGCTAGTGAAATTTCCTTGGCACTTTAGCCTGGCACAACTAATAGTTGTGCCAAACTAAAACCCCCCCGTCCAGCCATTTCAAGGCCGAACTAAAGAGGGGACTTCTGCCCTATTTTGTTGGTTTTTATATATGTCAGCATTTTCGACCATCAATGACTTGTGGATTATTTTATTATGTACAAGCTTGATCCTACATTGAGGCATGCGACCTAAAAGGCCACTTTCTAAAAAGAGTATGAAGCAGGCACGCCCTGCAGAGGAACAGATTTGATACCAAGCAAGCAGAGCATAAAAATCAAAGCAAGACCATTTCCCAAATAATTATAAAAATCATCAAATTTGTCTCTCAAATGTGCCACACCAACCATTCTCCAAATTGTTTAAAAATAGATCCCAAAATAAAATTCAAAATGCGAAAGAAAACTAATGGCCTATTCCTTGCTCGCTCCCTTAGACTTCTTGCGACGGCGAGAGGAGCTCTGATAGGTCCTCATGTCCCCCACTCTAGACCACGCCTGCAAAATCCTGCTGAGCAGGGAATGCGACTCCTTAGCCCGCGCACGCTGCAAGGCACGGTCAAGGACAAAATCAGTCAAGGGGCCAATAATAATGAAAAAAATGAGAGAGGAGTTGAACATCCAGGAACTCACCGTCTCCACCTCCCGAAGCTCTGCCAGATGACGATGGTACTCCGCGTATTCCATAGCCGAGTTGAAGTCCTACGATACAGAATTCAATTATCAGAACACCCCCAAAAGCATGTACCGAAGGAAACCAAAATAAGGGAGAGGAGGCTCATCTAAAAACTCACCCCAGGGACCACCTCAGGAGGAGGAATGCGGGACGCCTCAGCAGAGAGCCATGCCTGTCGGTCCACATCGGCACAAAGATCTGAGAGGAAGCCATCGTCCAGACGCCGAAAGGTTCCATAAGCTAGAGATGGACCCCCACCAGGGACACCTACCTGAGAGGTACCCGACGGACTTGCACCTGATGAACCCTCCCCCGAGGGACCCGCACCAGAAGGACCAGCACCAGAGGGATCTACAGCACTCGGCCCACCTCATCGTCCGAACAATCTCCCGGAGCAATCTGTGAACCAAACAAGAATCTATTCAGATAAGACTCAGGCCGAGTAAAAAAAAAGAGCAAAATAGAAATTAATCCAAGCGGAGAAGAGGTTACCTGACCAAGTGGGCCCCTGAACGCAAGGAAATTAGCGCTAGGGACAAAGCGCGGTAGAATGAACCGGTAGGGGAGGCACTCGTACCAAGCATGATATCCCTAGGAACATGGAGAGCGCGAATAGGGAATCCATTGTTGAAAAAGGTCATTAACTCCTCAATGCTTGCCAGAGGCTCAAACGTCACGGTGGATCCACTTATGGCATAGTAACCCTGGAACTGATGCACCACTCTCTCCCCCAAATAGTAGCATTTGGCCCACGCTCCATAAAAGAAGATGACGCGGCGGTTGTTGAAAAGGCGGGAGGCACCTACGGCTGCTCGGTCCCAGAAAGGGGACCCCAGGTACGGATCGGGGAGGATTTGCTCAAAGTAAAAGGGGAACCAAATAAGCAACGCCTCAACCAAAAGAAATGCTCAAGCTAAAAATAAACTAGGGTTGAAATTATCACCTGCTCAGGCACCATCAAATCAAGCTGGGACCTTAGCCCCATCTCCAGGTGCTTTAGGCCCACATCGTGGCGTCGGGCCTGATGCCAATTGCTGAGAAGGGGATAGGTGAGCACCTCCATGAAAAGGAGTGGGCGCCCAGGGTGAAAGTGGTGGAATCCCCATACTTGAAAAAGGGGCATGGCACGAGAGCAGGTCAGCAATATAAATAGATCAGTCAGAAAAGAAAAATGATGAGTAAATGATAGCGATAACAAGAGCGAAGGGGTGAAGAATTACCTCTAGAACGACCCAAAATCCCACAGTAGACTTCGAATCCCCAGTCGTGACCCGGGATAAATTGTACATCAGTCAGGCTTATCCCGCCCCTCCCCAGTCATGCCTAGAAACATCACCCTAATTATCCATCACGGTCAACAGGGCCAGGCTGACCCGTCCCCCACTGGCATTTGTAAAAAGAGTCTTGCCCAGCAGGAGTAGGAGGGTGATGCAAGCTAGAACGATCGCCCGCTCTGGCGTGATGTAAAGCACCCGATCTGGCTGGCCCAAGTCCACCAGCTCATCAGCAGAAAAGAGGGTGGTCAGCCAGGACATCTTGACCTCTGTGCCATGGGTCTGCCCATGAGGGGGACAGGCCTCGATCAACAGTATGATGTCCTCCCGGCTCGGTACCGCCAAGGTGGATATCGGGACTCCTCCTATCCTAATGCCAGTAATCATGGCCCAATCAATGAGCGTCAACTTCAACTTGGCATACAGCATATGGAACGTCATGGTCTCGGGATGAAACCGCTCAATGGGGGCCTTCAAATAGGCGGCATCTGCCCTCATGGGAGGGCAAGACAAGAACTCCCCGAAGCCCACCTGCTCCAACAAAACTTTCACCACAGGGGGGACATAAAGGTAGAACTCGTGGAAATCAAGCCACCCCCCGCGGAACACAATGTTGGGCAGCTCCTGCACCCAAAAAATATATACACATCAGATGGCAGAGGTAAACTACGCAAAGGAAAGAAACTGAACCTATCTTTTACCTTGTCCGCTATTCCGAAATTGGAGATGTGAGTGTGTTGCTGATGGAGGAGGCCGACCCGGGTAGCCTCACCATGCATCTCGAGCCATGGGGCCACTCTCTGCTCCACCCAAAGGAACTGCTCTCCTCGCAGACCGTACACTATCTCGGGCCCCTCCTCGTGGCCCTCCTCGGGAACGTGCTCATCACCGCCCGACATGCTGGGGCAATAAAGCAATCATGTCAGAACAGATCAATGATAAAAAGCCATGATACCCTATGCTGCAAAAAGGGAGGTAAGTATGCTCACCTTCCCCCTTTCTTTTCACATATTGTAAAAAAAAAAAAAGAGAGATACACACCCAAAAAAAAACAACAACAAAAAAATATCCCTTTTTAGGCTGAAAAAGTAAAAAAAAAATCTTTTCTTCAGAAAAAGATAATAAATAAAACTTTCCCTTCCTACCTTTGAAAATAAAGCAAGTTAGAAGCAAATAAAATCGTTCTTTTATCACTCCAAAAAGAAAAAAGAAAAAGAAAAAGAAAAAGGCCCTTCTTTTGCACTTAGAAAAAGAAATCCTCCCTTTATGACTAGGGAAACAAAAAAATCTTTCTTTTCTGTTTAGAAAAACTAAAAAAAAAAAAGGGGTCCTTCATTTTACGTTCCTAAAATTAAAAAAAAGTTCTTTCCTTATGCCTCTAAAAATCAGGAAACAAAAAAAACAACAACAAAAGAATCCTTTTCTTCATGGACCATAAAATCAAGAAAAAAAGAATCCTTCTTGCATACCACATAAAAAAAAACAAACACCAAAAAGTCCTCCTTTTGTGACCAAAAAAAGCCCTTTTTCACAAAAAAACTAAACTAAAACAAAAAATATTACATAAATCAATACCTTAGTTTTTAAATAAAAAAAAACACAAAAAAAGCAAAATCCTTTTTAATGTTAAGAGAAATGAAAAAAAAAACAAACAACACTTTCTCCTTAATTAGTTTTCAATATATAGAAACCAAAAATCATTAGAAATTCCCTTTTCCTAAACTAGTTGTCAAAAAGGATGTATAAAATCCTTGCTTTGAGATAAAAAAAAAAAACAACAAAAAATAATAATAACAGAAATAAAACCCCTTTTTTCTAGGCACAAATAAAAACAAAAAAAAATTATTATTTGCATACATATATATATATATATATATATATATACTACGCATAAAATCAAAAAAAAGAAAAAAAAAAGAAGAAGGAGAAGGCATTATTCATAAAAAAATCATTCACACATCATCAACCAATATGCCTACAACAAAAATAAACTATTTTTCATCTAGAAATGCAAGATCATGATCATATTTGCATCACAAAAAGCAAGAAAAATCAAGAAAAAAGAGTTTAAAAGATTACCTTATGAAGAAGAGGGGGTCGTTGGTCTAGCATAGGCCCGTGATCGATCCGCAAGCGAAAAAATGGCAAAAGGCACGCTAGAGGCAGTGTAAAGGAACCCTAAGGGGGAGGGGGAACGGTTTTCGGTTTCAAAGAGGAAGAAGAGGGGGAAGAATTCGAAATGAGGTCCAGTTATTGTTTATATACCTGGTGCAACTAATAGTTGCGCCAGGCAAATGTTTGCCATCCTTTGGCTTGGCGCAACTAATAGTTGCACCAGCCTATTTCGGGCCCCATAATGGCCTGGCGCAACTAATAGTTGCGCCAGGTACTTTGGCAGGGTCATAGGCTTGTTACGGGTCAAATGGGAAGACCGATCCACCCACTTCCTTTTGCTCGACTGTTCGGTCACTTCCGACCGATGCACGCACTTCCAAGGCGGTTTTTCGGTCATCCTTCGATTTGCCCAGGAAGCCGTGCTAGAATAAGGATGGGCTGAGGTCAACAAGCACCCCGGTCCTACACACAAGGAAAATCTAGAAAAATACAATCCCTACAGAGAGCCAAAAATATTCACGATAATAACTCCAAAACTCCAAAAAAATTCACATAAAAATCCAAAAATTCACATAAAATAATAACTCCAAAACTCCAAAAAATTCGCATAAGATAATAGCTTCAAAATTCAAAAAAATCCTATAAAATAACAATTGAAAAATTCAAAAAATCGCATAAAATGATAGAAAAATCAAAAATAGATTTGAACTCCCCGAGTAACGCACATGCGTGTTTCGATGCGGTAAAATATCAATATTTTATCGACAACGTAGATGTGCAAAATTAATGTCCTAGGTCAAAGGTTCGCCTTAGATCCATGGATCCTACTTCAAAGTAGGAGCAACGGTGTAAGTCCCGGTCAAACAGTCAATGTTTTGATTGGGTCAACTCCATTGCTAAATCTTTTGAGTGATGAGCGCTCTGTTTTGGATTCGTGTGAACTTGAGTTGTCTTAAGCTTTAGATTCTCCGTTGAAAAAGGTCAATCGTTGGTTGAGACCAACCTGTTGAGAATGAGATTATATGTCAATCAAACTATGTGCAACCATGCATTCAGAAGGGTTCATTCCCTATTTTTTCTACAGGCTTAAAACTTGTATGGGCAGCGGTATCCCTATAAAGTGTACGCCATGCGTCTGGGTATCCGTATGATGGTCATTTGTCCCCGTAAATTGTACTCGAGTGGGTCCAGGTCGAGGCTTCCATCGCCTTTGTTGTTTCTTATTGCCCCTGATGGGTGCATGATTATGCATAGTTAATTGATGATTATGATCATTGTCAATAGAGAGGCCAAGATTGGATGCCCCCTTTTGGGAGGTGCCCAATGTTTGGCTGGATCTGTTCAAGGAAGTCAAAACTGGATACTCTGGGTCATGTGGATCTGGGGCACATTTTGAAAAATGGCACGCACCCCTAAAAAAAAGCGTTGTGACATCTATTCACTTTGCTCAGGTGGTCATGCTAAATAAATTTTGGGATCGATGGGTTCGCCCAAAGATTTCCAACCTTGCTTTTAGCAGGGGCACCCGCGAATAATCCAATGAGGTCGTCAAATGCCTTGTAGGATTGGACACAAACTATGGAGCCTTGCGTATGTTTGTGTCGTGCCTATCTTTGAATATGGGTCGATCACCCCTCTTACTTACGAAGCTTCTGCATTCAGAATGAATCTCGAACATCAATCACCTTCAAATCATCTCGAGAGGCGAACATTTTTCCCAGCTATTGGGCTTTCGTAACTCATTCCACCTTGGTTATGCTCAGTAATGTCGCTAAGCGCTTAGGAACCGATTATCTCGAGAAATGAATGATTAGCCTGGCACCCCAGGGCTTTCATTTTCTCACCGTGTTACTCACCTGATGTTTGGAGTTCGTTCTGAATGCAACGGACCTGCCAGTAATGCCTTAGGCCTCTTCGAATGTCTCTTATCTTTGGCATACGATCACTAGTGATCGGATACCAAAGAGGGGCATCTGTAGACACCCAAATTTGGCCCGAGGCCCAATCAAAACACCTTTCGAGAGAGGTGTAATTTTGAGCTTTTGATGGCATATATGGAATCCTTAGGAATCACCCTAGATCCTCTAGAAGCCAGCCTCGACCCTTAGAACCCTTTTCAAACCCTAACCTTCCCAGGCAAAGATGAGGAGGGGTACATCAGAACTGGCTATGACTCTCTACAGTGACCAACTCTTATCCCATTAAAGAGTAGAGGTCGTCAGCTTTCCAACGAGCCAAGAATCTCCCAAATCGGAGGTATATATCAGAAGATATGGCAGTCCGAACCCGGAGGGCAGGAAGGTAATTTCAAGGTGGCCCCCCTAGGATTTGGCGCAACTAATAGTCGCGCCAGGCTATTTCTGCCCAGAAATGGCCTGACGCAACTAATAGTTGCGCCAGGCATGAATTTTGCCTGGCGCAACTATTAGTTGCACCAGGCCAATTCTCCCAGATTTTGAGCCTGGCGCAACTAATAGTTGCGCTAAGTTTAAAGGGTGGCCCCCACCCCGCGAGCTAACTTCCAGCATGTTCCTCACTATTTTACTGTGCTTTTGCCTGGTGCAACTATTAGTTGCGCCAGGCATATGAATAGTAATATTGAGTTTTTGCCCCGAATTTCGTGTTTGGGGTTTGACTTGTTGACCACCTCAATCTTTGGGGTGTGTTTTGGTAGTCCTGTTGCACCCATTCCTTACCTATTTACAACCCACCAAGTGGCTTAAAGCCTCACCCCATCATCCACCATTACAACCACCTTCACACCTTTCCAAGCTCTCAAAATCCTAGGAAACCTTAGATTTGAGATTACCTAATTGCTAACTCCAATTAGCATCTAAGTAGCCTCCTAATCCACTCCTTTCCTATAAATAGAGCCCCCACCCCTTGGTTTAAGGGTTATGAGTTTTTACCTAAGAGAGAAAGAGCTTAAGTGAGAAGATCTTTCGCCCTTTGGAGCACCATCCCCATACAAATTTCAGAATTCAAAAAGTCCCTTTAGACCTTAGTATTTCACTAAAAACCTCTAGGTTAGGTGTGTGTTACCCCCTAGCTTTCCTTCTCTACCTCTTAGCTTCAAGCCTTAGGAGTTAGAACCCCATTCCATACCATACAAGCCTTCAAAAAGCTCATCGAAACAAGCCAATGTAAGGCTCCCCAATGGTGCTACAAGGGCCCGAGAGCTCCGACTCTCCCCTCTATTCCTCTACCTTCTTTGCTTTTCCTCTATCCTAGAATTGAGCCGTTACGCTGCCCAAATTTCGACAAGCGGGAAGGGTTCAATAGGATCGGTGTGCCTTCGAGCAAGGGGAAGTGCCGCTCATTTTAGTTTCTTTGATATATATATATATATATATATATATATATATATATATTGTATAAACCAGCTCCACATAGACCTGGCCTTAAGTAGAGACCACATTTAGCGGGTTGATCGGGTGCCTAACACCTTCCTGATCGATAACTGAAGCCCCTACCCAAGAGCCTTTGGTGTGGACCGGATTCAGAGTCATATTTTTAGCACTTAGGTGCTCATAAAAATGAACTAGGTATCCCGGGACACCGAAAGCTCCGGGTGGCGACTCTAGATTTTTCATCGTTAGAGAGCGCATCGTCGCGACGGGATCGTCTTGATTCCCATGGTTGCACAATATGATTGACGGTGTGATCTAAAGATACACCTGATTATAACCTGATTTGAGCTAACATTCGCGGCCCAGTTGAGGACCAGATAGCTCGGGATTGTAACCAATGGAGTAATCGAATGACTTTCTCCTTTTCTTCTCTTTTATAACATTTTTACTCAAGCGCCCAAGACGGGTTTTTGCCGTGCCTGTTGTTTCCCTCTTTTTTACCCATAGCGCCCCTTGGCGTTCTTACTACGTCCATGAGTATGCATATTTACCCCAGGCACCTTTTAGGTTTTCATCTGGTCCGTGCGAGCTCACTGTTTTTACCCATGACGCCCTTTTGGATTTTTACCACGTCCATCTTGCTTTGAGCTTGTATATGCTTATTTTATTTTCTTTTTCTTTTTTCAAAGGCCACGACATGGACATCGATTCTGTCATAGCCGGCTGGATGGAATTCATTTGTTTGTCTCACAGCTTGGCTCGTGCTGACTCAACGGATACTGTGCCTGCTCATGGACCTTAAAGAGGGATTTATTCAGGGATGTATCTTGGCCATGGGTAAGGTTAGGATTTTTAAAGGTATTCTGGGTTTAAAAGATTTTCTTGATAGGGTTCTAGTTGCCATAATACACTTCTTCCTTAGGGGATTTTGACTGTACATGCCCCACTTTTTCTTTTCTATTTTTTTTTGTTCTTTTTTCTTTTTTCAGACATCCGCTTTTTGGGATTTTGCTTTATTGATTTTTTTAGATTTTTGAGGGTAACTCTTTCCTCTTTTTTTTGTTGGTATTATACACATTTTTCCTTTTTTGGGAGGGGGTATGAAAGAAAGGCCAATGGCTCAAATTGGATAGCAAAAAAGGTATGTGCATTTAGGGATGCTTTTTGGCTACTTGGCTTTGAAATGATGGTCTCTTTTACGGGGTCCTTAATCAATCACATATCCATCTTATCAATACTTACCTTGCTGCGGGAGACTAGGGAATAGAATTGTCGGACGTATCCAGTGTTGATTGGCTCAAGAAAGTGATCTTCGTCTATGGTGGCAAGGCCGATGGATGACGTAAGGTCCTTCCTAGTTGGGCTTGAATTTCCCTCTTGGATCATGCCGTCATCGCCCTTTGGTATGTCACTCCAGCATTCTTCAACCTAAATGGTATTACTCGATAACAGAAAGTTTATTATGGAGTAATAAATGCTGTCTTCTCTTGGTCTGCTTTGGCCATCTTGATTTGATTGTATCCGAAAAATCCATCCATGGACGACAGCATCCCATGCCTAGCGATATTATCGACCAAGATGTCGACGTGTGGCAAAGTGAAGTCATCCTTCGGGTTCGCCCTATTGAGGTTTCTGAAATCAATGCACATGCGGACCTTTCCATTCTTCTTCGGCGCTGGAATGATATTGGCTAGCCACTGAGGGTACTTGGAGACCAAGAAAAATCCTGCATCTTACTATTTGAAGACCTCATCCTTCATTTTCAGCCTCCACTCAGGCCGGAGACGTCTTAACTTCTGCTTGACTGACCTAATATCTGGATATAGCGATAGCTCATGCTCGACCAAATCGGTGTCCAAACTAGGCATATCCTCATATGACCATGCGAAGACGTCTTGGTATGACTGAAGAAAATCAATCATGCTTTTTCTTTCCTTGGGGGACAACAGCGTTTTGATCTTAGTGATTCAAGGAATGTCCTTTGTACCCAGGTTGACATCCTCTATTTCTTCAATGATCAGGGTAGGGCCATGCTCAAAATCAGCGTATTGTTCAAGGAGATCATTGGGAAGCTCCTTAGCAGGGATTTCCTTATCCAGACTCGTGACTCCTACCTCTTGTATTTCTACAGGAAAGGGATCGATTTCACGTGGGACGGGTTTTTCAATTAAGGCATTTTTTTTCTTGATTTTATTGAGAATTTTAAAAGATAAAGTTTTTAGATTATTTTGTATTTCTTTTATTATTTTTTTAGATTTTTTTTTTTTTCAGAAATGGGCCCTTGGCAAAGCAGGTCTTCATATACACATGGTATTGCCTGCCAAAGCCTAACCTTGCTTTTTAAAGATTGTTTCTTTTTGGGAAGCAGGTGCTGAATTTTAGGCCACTTGCCGCTTCCAGAGTTAAGGGAGTTGATGCCCAATTCCTTACATGTGGTGCTGCACCTTTACCTACTATGATGGAGGAGGCTAATTGAGATGGCTTTTGGGAGTCAACCTCCATCATGCTTATCATGGGCTCGTCCGGGACCCGGTCCTCAAATGTCAACAAGGTCCTGTGGTGGTTTACCATAGGGAGAGATAGTGCATGTACGATAGACTCTTACTCAAAAAGGGATAGAGTGGCTAGGTCTACTTCCATATATGGGGGAATGATTTGGAGATTAGTTGGGTGGATAGCAGCCATTGGCTTGTGTGGGGTTAGCTGTGTTGCCCCATTTTGATCAATTTTTACAACCCCCACACTCACGAATGTATTACAAATGTGAGGTCTCAGACATGGTTCATCTTCTAGGTCTATCCGCCTGGCTTTGGCAGCGGTTATGGTTCGAGCCTTCTCCTTGGCTTCCTGAACCTCTTCCTATGCAACCGTGGATTTTTGTCAAACCCATCGTGACTATGCGCTCGTGATAAAAATTTAGAGTCGCTACCCGGAGCTTTTGGTGTCCCGGGAAACCCAAATCAAATTTAAAGAGCACCAAAGTACTAAAAATTGACTCTGAATCCAGACTACGCCAAAGGCTCTTGGGTAGGAGCTTCGGTTATCGATTAGGAAGGTGTTAGGCACCCAGTCAACCCGCTTAATGCGGTCTCTACTTATGGCCAAAATAAGAAGGATATAAAAGAAATAAAAAAACCTTCCTCTTGCCCAAAGGGCCTTAAAATCCTATTTGTACCCCTCCGTTCCTACCAAAAATTCGAAGGCGTAATGACACAAATGAGAGGATGGAGGAAGAACAGAGAAGGTAGAGGGGAGGCCAAAGCTCTTGGGCCCTTGTTGCACCATTGTGAAGCCTCGCGTTGGCTTACTTTGGTGAGCTTTTGATGACTTGTATAGCTTGATGATGGATTCTAACTCCTAGGGTGGATGGCTAAGAGGTAGAGAGGGGAGGCTAGGGGGTAGCACACACCTAAACTAAAGATTTTAGGGGAAAGGCTAAGGCTTTTAGAAGGTTTGAAGGTTCTGGAATTTGTGTGTAAAGAGTGCACCAGAGGTGAGAGAGAAGGGATTCCTTAATCTCTTACTTTGCAAATTTTTTTAATCCATTGTAAAGGGAGGGGTGCTTCTCTATTTATAGGAAAAAGAGAGGTTAAGAGGGTGTTTAGAGGCTAACTTGGATTAGCCATTAGGTAATCTAGCCATCTAAGGTTTCCTAGGGGTTTTGGAGTTTTGAAAAGTGTGAAGGTTAGCTCTAATGGTGGATGATAGGTTGAGGCTTTAAATCACTTAAAGGATTGCAAATAGATAGTGAATGGGTGCAACAAAACTAACAAAGCATACCCCAAAGGTCAAGATGGTCAACAAGTCAAACCCCAATCTCAATTTTTGAGGCAAAAATACAGAGTTACTGTTCATAAGCCTGGCGCAACTAATAGGTGCGCCAGGCATATGTACAATAAAAGAGTGTTTCTACAGGGTTTGGAAGTTGGCTACCCGTGGTGGGGCACACCTTATAGCTGGCACAATTATTAGTTGTGCCAAGCCATTTCTGGGGAGAAATGGCTTGGCGCAAGTAATACTTACACCAAATTCTTAGGGGGTACTCAGTTGAATTACCATTTTGCTCCTAAGTTTCAGAATGCGATATCTTCTTGTATACAGCTCCGATTAGGGTGATTCTTGGCTTGTTGGAAAGCTTAGGACTTATACTTTTGAATGGTATATGATTTTATTATAGTAGAAGGTCATAGCTAGTCCCAATTTACCACTCTTCATCCATTGCTCAGAAAAGCTAGATTTAGGTCCAAAATGGCTTCTATGGGTCGGGATGGGTTTCTAAGGGTTCGAGAAGGTTCCTAAGGGATCTAGGGTGATTTCTAAGGGTTTGGAATGGCTCCTAAGGTTTTGGAAAGGTTTCTAAGGGTTCCATATATGCCATCAAAAGCTCGGAGATGCGCCTCTCTCGAAATGTGTCTCTGTCAGACCTTAGGCTAAATTTGAGTGCCCCTCTTTGGTATCCGATCGCTAATGATCGAATGCCAAAGAAAAGAGACATCCGAAAAGGCCCAAGGCATTACTGACAGGTCCGCTGCATTCATAATGAACTTCAAACATCATACGGGTAACATGACGAGAAAACGAAAACCCGTGTAGGTCGAGAAAATGATCATTTCTTAAGGTAATCACTCCCCAAGCGCTTAACGACATTACTAGGCATAACCGAGGTGAGAATAAGTTGTGAAAGCTCAATAGCTAGGAAAAACATTTGCTTCTCGAGTTGCGAAAGCCCGTTAGCCGGGAAAAATGGTCACTTCTCGAGATGATTTGAAGGAGTTTGATATTCAAGATTCATTCTGAATACAACAGCTTCGTAAGTAAGGGGGGTGATCGACTCACATTCAAAGATAGGCGCAATACAAGTACACAAGGTTTCACAGTTTGTGTCCAATCATATAAGGCATTGACTGCCTAATTTGACTGGTCACGGGTGCCCCTGCTTGAAGAATGGTTCGAGGTATTTGGGCGAACCCATCGATCCCGAACTTTATTTAGCACGACTATCCGAGCGGAGCGAATAGATATCACAACGCTTTTTAGGAGTACGTGCCGTCTTTTCAAAACACATATTTTTTGTTATTTTATGTGGAAATTTTTTGACCTTTTTTTTGTTTATTATTTTATGTGATTTTTTGGATTTTTAAGTTATCATTTCATGTGATTTTTTTAGATTTTTAAGTTATCATTTAATGTGATTTTAATCTATTGCTTCATTCTATTTTATTCTATCACTTTATGTGAATTATTTTTGGGATTTTGTTTATCATTTTATGTGTATTTTTAGTTTTTTTCAAAGCTAACATCTTATGTGATTTTTTGGTTTTTCAAAGCTATCATTTTATGTGAATTATTTTTGGCTTTTTATATGGGACTTTTTATCATTTTTTAGATTTTTTTACGTTTTCCTATGTAGGATCGGGATGCTTATTGATCTCGATTCATTTTATTCTAGTACGGTTTCCTGAACAAGCCGAATGAGGATCGACATACCATTTGGGAGCATGTGCATCTGTTGGGGATAACAAATCAAAGAGAAGGGGTACCGGGCTGTGCATGTGACCCGTACCAGGCCCAAAAACCAGCTCATAAGTGACCAAGCACAACTAATAGTTGCGCCAAGCCAACTGGGGGCCCAAAATTGCTTGGCGCATGTAATACATGCGCCAAGCATGGCTGGGGATTTGAATTTAAAGAGCCCGAGTTCAAGCAGAAGGGGTGTGCTTTCAAAAATGTTTTCTTCCCCCTCTCCAAATCGAAAAATAAAGCTCCCCTAGGGTTCCTTTAGATTTCCTCTAAGCGTGCTTCATTGCCAGCATTTGTTTGCGCCAATTGATTGCCCGCTTCGCACTAGATCAAAGACCCCTTTTTCTTCAAAGGTACCCATTTAAAACCCATTTTATTTGATTTTTCTTGCATTTTCTTGCAAATGTGATTATGATCTTGCATTTTTAGATGATGAATGGTTTATTTTCATTGTAAGCATCTTTATTGATTATGTGTTGATGATATTTCATGAATGATGCCCTATTTTTGTTATTTCTATGGGTTTTATTAATATAATATATATATATATATATATATATATATATATATTGTTCTTTTATTTGTGCATATAGTAAGGACTTTATTTTTGGTTTTTATTTTTATTTTTATTTTTATTTTTTGAATATAAAGCAAGGATTTTTTGGTCTTTATTTTTTGAAAACTAACTATTGAAAGAGGATATTTAGTTTCTAATTTTGAAAATTAATTAGGAAAAAGGGTTTTTTTTTTTGAAAACTAACTAAGGAGCTTGTTTATTATTATTATTATTATTTTTTTATTATTGGTTTTTGATTTTATGGACATAAAAGAAGGAATTTTTTTGTTTGGGGTTTTTGTTTTTATAAACATAAAGGAAGGATTTCTTTTTTGATCATTGATCCACCTTGGTATGACTACTCACTTTTGCCTTAGAATGTTAAGTGATGAAGAATACGTGCTGAAGTCGGCCTTCTCTACTAGCAACACATCCACATTTCGAACTTCGGTATTGTGGGCAAGGTAAAAGATAAGTTTAGTTCTTTTTTTTTTACGATTTTGATTTATTTCCATGATCCAATCCAACTTTCTCTTTTGACGCAAGACTTACCCCATGTTGTATTTCGAGGGGGCTGGCTGGACTTCCATGACTTTTATCGTTACATCCCACCCGTCGTGAAGTATTTGCTCGAGCTAGCGGGTTTCGGGGAGTTCTTGTCCTGCCCCGCCATGAGGCGGACGCCGCATACTTGAGGGCTTTGATCGAGAGGTTTCGCCTAGAGACCATGTCTTTCCACATGGCCTTCGCTAAGATGACCCGGACGCCCGTGGATTGGGCGATGATTATCGACATCAGAGTAGGGGGCGTACCGATAGCCAATCTCACAGTGCCTAGCTGAGACGATATTATCAGGTTGATAGGGGATTACCCCTCCCGTGAAAATCTGCATGGTGCTGAGGTCAAGATGACCTGACTGTCTGAGCTTTATGGGCCTTATGAGTTGGTAGATTTGGGTCAGCCAGATGTGGAGCTTTACATTGAGCCCAAGCATGCGATCGTCTTGGCCTGTATCACGCTTCTGATCCCGTTGGGTAAAACCCTCTTTGCCAATACAAGGGCGGTCGAGTTAACCTACCACTATTGAGCCTCATGGATAACTGGCTCGACATTCACAGATATGATTGGGGCGGGGCCGGATATGCGATGTTGATGTATGGAATAGCCAAAGTATCCACTAGAGATGCAAAGTCTGTTGTTGGTTTCTGGCCGACTCTAGAGGTAATCTCCAACTCTTTTACTTTTATCAGTTTATTTGGATGGTCATTGTATGCTACTGACTTATCTTTTGTACATTTATCTCCTCAGGCATGGGGGTACCTTTACTTTCAGCTTGGACGCCCGCTTCTTCATTTCAAAATATACACCTACCCCCTCCTTAGCAATTGGAACAAATTCCGGTGCTGAGATGTGGGCATGAAGCACCTGGAGATCGGCTTGAGGTCCCAATTTTATCTGATGATCCCTGAACAGGTAAGGCCTTTTCTACTCTATTTATTTCAGTTCAGAACTTCTCCTTTGTTAATATGCTACATTTTTGACTGATTGGCCACCTCTTAACTTGGACAGATCATATGCGACCCATACATTGGCTCTGCTTTCTGGAACCGGGCTGTCGTAGGTCCATCTCGCCTCTTTAACAACCACCGCGTTGTCTTCTTCTATGGGGCTTGGGCTACGACCTACTACTTGGGGGAGCAGGTAGTTCACCAGTATCAGGGCTACCCTGCCATACCCATGGATCCTCCTGCAGATGTCCTGAATCCCGTGGGTAGTATCGAGGAGCTTACTGCGGCTTTCCTCCACAACGGGATCCCCATCAATGCCCTTCTCATGCCAGGAGACTATAGGATATGGTATGAGTCTTTGCCGTATCGGTTTATCCTTCCGCTCTTTGTCCCTGGCATCAATTTCCTTGCTTTTGGTGGCCCATGCTCACAAGTAATCCTCTTTTCTCTTTTAGATTGGTCCCCTTCAGGTTTTTGATTCAACTTTTATTTCTACTGAGCGAATCTCTATCTTTTTCATAGTTTATCCAAGGGGATGATTCAGATGATGAAGGTGGAGTGGCGGCGGTACTGCTAATGATTCAGGGGCAGGTCCCTCAAATGCAGGTCCTTCCGGTGCGAGTCTCTCAGGTGTTAGTTCCTCAGGTGTTGGTCCTTCAGATGCTGGTCCTTCAGACCCCTCTCGTATGGGTGTCTTAGGTGGTGCACCTTCTGTGGTTCATGGGATCTTCAGGCGCCTTGATGACGGATTTCTCTCAGATCTATACATCGACATGGATAGGCAGGCACGCCTCTCAGCTGAAGTGGCTCGGGTCCCTCCTCCTGAGGTGGTTTAGGGGGTAAGCCTCTTTTCGATCATTCCTCCTTTGTTTTAGCTCCTTTGATAAATACATGTGTTTGTTACTAATCCCTATAACTGACACCTTTTTCTCTCTGTATGTAGAACTTCAAATCGACCATGGACCATGCTGCATATTATCATAACATTCATGAGGTTCGGGATGTGGAGGTGGTGAGTATTCTGCTGGCCTGCTTTCCTCACTTATTTACCATTCTTTGTCTTCCAATTGCTCTTGATTTATGATCTTGACTATGACTTGCAGCGCGCACGTGACAAGGAGTCGCACTCTTTACTCAGCCAGTTTTCACAGGCGTGGTCCTGGGTAGGAGATTTGTGGACCTTTCAAAGCTCCTCACGCCGGCGAAAGAAATCAAAGGGCGCCAACAAGGACTAGGCTTAGTTTTTACATTTTGAACATTTTAAACACTTTGAGATGATTTTTATTGGGATTTGAACAAATTGTGATGGATAATTGTGGCACATTTTGGATGATCTTTTGCTTTGAAATTTTTAGTGCTCCTCCTTGATCGCATGCTCTGTTTCCCTTACATCATATCTGATTGCTTGCAGGATGGTTTTGATGATTGCTTGTGAAAAATGACCTTTGCAGTCATATGCCTCAGTGTGGGTTTTTCCTGCACAAAAGTTAAATGATTTTAACATTAAGTGCACTTCGAATTTCATGTTTGTGAATGTCGTCAAAGCATAAAATAGGTGAACATGTAGACTGGCTAAGGGGTCCAGCCAAGACACATAAAAATCCCCTTAAAAGCTCTAAAAAGTGCATGGAAGGGGGCCAGATTGGTCTTGCGCATGTATTACATGCGCCAGGCCAATCCTGGGGGGATTTACATTGGCGCATGTATTACATGTGCCAGGTATAGCCTGGGGAGCAGTTGGCCCTTTATATGCCCAAGACAGACCACTTTCTCTCTCTTTTCTCTTTGACTTAGCTTTTTCAGCTAATTTTTCCTCTCCTTGCTTTTCCAAGGGTGGGTCCATCGACATACATTGAATTTTATACTCTTGAAAGATCTTTGTACGTCCATGGACCTGCTTTCCAACCTTCCCTTACATGGAGGGCCTGGAACCAATTTACTCCTTTCTTTGGGCTTGGGGCCCAATTTTCTAAAAAGTTGGCTTGGGAGCCTGAATGAGAGTGAGCTCGTTGATCTAGAGCGGCTTGGACTATCCCGTCTTCCCTTCTTTCTTGAGGTTCCTCCACGGTGGGACCTACTTCATGCGGAAACCTTATTTTGGGATACAAATGCCCATGTGTTCTGTTTTGGGAAGCGGGAGCTAACTCCCACTCTTAAAGAGTTATCCAATTTGTTTGGCTTGAAACTCCACAGAGGCCTTGCAAGTGTCATGCCGAATCCGGGTTATTCTAAGGCCGTTCACCTTACCCTAGGTTTGATGAAATTTGAGTATGAGAAAAGTCTCATTGGGGGGACCCACAAGGTGTTCGATCAAATTCCTCAAAGAAATTTCAATGATGAAAGCCTTCAAAAATTGCCAGTTAGGAATATCTTCAATGTGAAAGCCTTTGCTCTCAGTCTCATGTCAAAAGTCCTTTTCTTCACTGAGGGAGAGAGCTTCTCTCTAGCTCTCTGTGATATTTTGACCGAGTTGGTAGAGGGCCGATCAGTGATGCACTTGGTCCTTGATGAATTATACCGATGCCTTGATGCTTTCGCTCTGGGAAAGGTGGAGAGCCTCAGGGGATGTCCTTTGCTGCTCGAGGTCTGGTTAGGTAAGCATCTCTTTATCTTTGGACCCATGCCATGCTTTTACATCGCTTGAGGTGAGGCGATTCGATGCTTTCTGGGCAGGTGTCACTTGATTCTGTAGGGAGATTTGTCAGCCTTGAAGCTTTGGCTGACTGATGCAGAGCTAATATGGAGACTTCCTTGGTTGGATCGAAACTTCCCAGTAGTTCATTCTAGAGACCATGAGGGCATCACCCTCCTAGGATTAACTGGCAGCACCTTCTACTTCCCATTCTAGGTATTGCATCAGTTTGGTTGCTCTCAGTAGGTGCCTTGCGAGGCAAAACTCCCTCTATGTGACTTGATCTTTTCTAGGGGGTCCTCTAGGGACATGGATCGGATTGCTGCTCTTTGGGAGATGCGCCAGTCGACGCTGATGTGTGATATCGAGTAGGGAGATTCAGTTCAGTCTTCTCCTGAGTATGAGGCTTGGCTATCTGCTGAGCAGCCTGCTACTGATCATCTGGATTAGGCAGAGAATATTGATATGGGAGGCCCCTGGCTGGATAAAGAGACGATACTTCGAGCTCGCATTGAGCTGCTGATTGATGAGAAGATGGTCCTACAGGAGCTTTTGGCCTAAGAGAAAGTTAGAGCAGAGGTAGCAGAGACCAGAGCTGACATAGCTGAGAGCAAGGTCCTTCGTCTGGAAGGATCCTTGAATGTTGCTCATGGGGCTACTGATGCTTTTCGGAAGAGGTACAAGAGCCTCCATGGCAGCTGGCTGATTGAGAGGAATGTCAGGGAGGATGATTTTCGCACGGAGATTAGTGCCTTGAAGCATGAGCTGGGCCATTGATTCTTTCCTGCACATAAAGCTTTTTGCATAGATCAATTTCATAGAAAAGGGGCGTGAGAAACCCCTTTATAGATACACATTTTTTGGTATACATATTTTCTTTATATTTTTATTTTTCTGCTTTTGTAAAAAAAGAAAGAAAGAAAGCTAGACATCACACCGACTATTTTTTTGGGATGTGGTGTAAGCGGTACAGTTGTAAATGAAAAAGGAAAATCTATTATATTTACAAAGACTTCTCTTTTTTGTTATTCTTTTGTATTGGTGGGTCCCTTTTTGGAATGTGCACAACCTAGGCATGGAAATGGAAAAGGGAAATCATTATCTTTAACAAAAAGGGCTTCCCCGCCCAGGTGCACAAAGTGTGGTCATGAAAGTGGAAAAGGGAAATTATTATCTTTGATAAAAGGGGCTTTCTACCCTGTCTTTTATTCTCTTTTTTTTTTGTTTGATGCCTCAATCATAGGGTGAGATCTCGGGTCCCCTTTTGAGCATGGTCGAACCCCTTTTAAGTGGTCGGATCTCAGTGAGTTTCAGCAGCTTTACCAAGACTGAAATGTCAGTCCCTTTGGATTTTGATTCAAACCTTTCTCCTTACCTTGGGTCATGCGTTCGATGAAGCAGTTTCACAAAGACAATTTTGGTCGAGGCCTAATTTGAACTAACATGAGCGGCCCAGTCAGAAAAAGGGAAACAGGGAGAGTAACCAAAATGGCTCCTCAAATATCAATCTCATTAATCAGTTCAAACCTTTCTTTTTAAATTTTCTTTTAGACCTCTTTTACTCACAACGCCCAAGGTGGGTTCGTCGTGCCCATTTTATTTTCCCTCTTTTTACCCATGGCGCCCATTCAAGTTTTCATAATGTTCATGGGTTTAGCTCTCTTATCCCTAGCGCCCTTTTGGTTATCACCTGGTTCGTACAAGCTCGTTGTTTTTACCCGTAGTGCCCTTTCGAGTTTTCACTACATCCATCTTACTTTGAGCTTGTATTTTTATTTTATTTTTTTCTTCCTATTTCTTTTATTTTTTTCAAATGCCACGACATAGACATCGATTCTGTCATAGCCGGCTAGATGGGGTTCTGGTGTCGTCTCACAACTCGGCTCGTGCTGACTTAATAGATATTATGACTGCTTGTGAAACTAAAAGGAGGGCTTTCCTCAGGGTGTATTGTTGTCTGACTACCTTGTGCTTCAAAAGGAGATTAAAATAAAAAAATTAAAGGTCTATGGACTACACACCAAGGTAAGCCTACACAAAGCCTGCAAGTAAACATGGTTATTGTAGCAAGTTTTAAAAGGTAAGTAAGGGTATGTCCACAGGGAAATGTGTTCTAAAGGATGGGAAATCTCCAGATCCAGAGTAAATCTAGCACTCTATCCTAATTCAAACTAAACTAAAGCAGGAAAGAGGAGAGGTTTTATGGTTTTGTCACTTTAAATACAGACTACAGAATAAAATGCTATTGATCCAGATCTAGTCCAACACAGAAAATAAAGGAGATATAGAAGGGATGAAAAATTTAAAAGGTGAGAACAACAGCTAGGGGTATTGGTCTCTCACTGAAAATCAAAGGAATCAAAGAACTTGCATAGATCTGATTTGCTACAATCCTCCATCTGGCTACACGCTCCCCATTTCTGGCAGATGCAAGGTATAAGGATCCAATCTAAATAAGAGAATTGAAGCAATCCTAGGACTATGATCTATCCACTTTAATGGTCACAGACCATCCTAGAAATTGCTCCACTTCAAGGATCTTGATTAGAATAGAAAAACCATTACAGATGCTGCAGATGCCAGGCTACCAGCTCCTCGTTTTTGACTGGCATCCGCAGGAGTATCCAATCCAAGGAAATCAAATACGAAAAAGTGAAATGTAGATCAGAATAACCTTTAAACTCCACAATTATATTGCAAGCTTACAATACTATTGCACCTAGATATGCAATCTGTGTAATATATAGTCTATTACAAGCCTATGAATCTCTCAATTTACAGCTTAAGACCTCACCCTAACTACTGAGAAGAGTTTAGCCACTCATGATTGGCTAAAGAGAGAATGGGAGAAGAAGGAAGGAGGGAGAATTTGGAGGGAAAAATGAATCTCGCTCTAGGCTCTGGTTCTCTCCAAGTCTGGATATTTCGTTTGTATTTTCTTCAAGCTTTTATACTCTCCTCCTCTGTCCTCAGATCCGTTTCAGCCAATCAGAGCTCATGAGAATAATTCTATTATTCTGGGCTGCTTCTGTGACCGATTTCTCTTCTAGAAGCTCTCTTCTCATTGGCTTTCAACTGGCGAGTACACGTGAAGTAGTTAGGGTTTCCATGCGTGCCCAAATATATACTAAAAATACTCATAGGGATCACTGAAGTGCTTTGGAACTCGTGCACAGAAATTTGGAATTGGCAGCTGCTGAAGGAGGACACTGAGAAGTTGCCAAAACGAGTGTCGAGAGGTTTAGGGGATCCTCTCGATAGGTTCTAAATTTGTATTATAATCACATCGATAGGTTGCATTGGCTTCCGATAGCTTTGCAGACTTCTCAACAGGATTGAAGTACTAGTCGACAGGTTTAGAATGGCTCTCGATAGGTTTGAATACATCTCGACAGGTTGATGAAGATCCTGTCGACAGCTTGGGAGAATGTCTTAAGATGTTGATTTGAACTTGTCGATAGGATTGATGGCTCTTCGATAGGATGGGAAGCTCATTTCACCATTCTGTTTAGTTCTTCATTCATCCTGTCAACAGGTTATAATCAACCTGTCGATAAGTTATACATTCTCTAGTGAAGTGCTCAACAAGTAGGCTCATTCCTCGTGAGAATGAGCATTGCTTCAGGTAAGTCGTCGATAGGTTGTCTTGTACTGCTCGACAAGTTCAGTTGAACCTCGCGAAAAGTATCTTGGAACTTATCGACTTCATCTGTACCTTGGAGTATCCTCTCGATAAGTTCATTTACACATGTTCAACCTCTCGACTGCTTCATTCCTTGCCCTCAGGACTTCTCGACAAGTGCTGGGAAGCTCTCGATAGCTTCATGGAACCTCTCGATAACTTATTTTCAGTACTTCTACAGCCGGCACACCTCTTGGGTGTGCTGTTCTTCCATTGTTCAGCACTTAGCAACCCCTCAGTAGGTTCAATCTTTATTTCTTGTAGTTGGACTTGGTCTTTGGCCTTTCCAATTAGGTAACACAATGCTTCTTGGGCTCTTGTAAGTGAAAATCTGTATTAAGCTTACAATTTATTGCTTAACTATAAAATATACTTAAAACACATTATTAGTTAGCTCAAGGGTCCAACAAAGGTCAGGTTAAGAGGTGAAAAATGGTATTTTTCATTACTTAACATGTATCTTGGACATGGGTTAGGTTAGGATTTGAAGGTATGCTGGGCTAAAAAGGTTTCCTTGATACGATTTCAGTTTTTCACAACATACTTTCTTCCTCGGGAGATTTTACTGTACATGCCCTATGATTCTTCTATTTTTTCTTTTTCCCTTTGTTTTATTTCAAGCAATCTCTTTTTGAGGTTTTGCTTTTCGATTTTTTTGATTTTTTTTATAGCACTTTTACATTATCTTTTTTTTTATATATGTATACACTTTTTCTTTTTCAAGGAAAGGGTTTATTGAAAGAAAGGCCTAAGCTCAAATAGGGTAGCAAAAGATATCATCATTTTTAGGGATACTTTTTGGCTACTGTGCTTAGAATGATGGCCTCTTTTGGATGGTTCTTAAGCAGTCATGTATCTGTTTTATCAATACTTACCTTACAGCGACAGGCTAACGGTAGAACCGTCGGACGTATCCAGCATTGATGGGCTCAGGAAAATAATCTCCATCCATGGTGGCGAGGCGGATGGTGTATCCCAGCAACACTTCTTGAACGATATAAGGTCTCCCCCAGTTCGGCTTGAATTTCCCTCTCGGATCGGTATGAAGGGATGGGAAGATCTTCTTCGGCACAGTGTCTCCCACCTTCAGATTTTGACGGCGGACACGTTTATTGTAAGCGCGTGCGATTCGCCCTTGGTAGACTTGGGTATGACACAAGGCTAGGAGCCTTTTCTCGTCCAGTAGATTCAATTGTTCAAAGCGGGATCTCTCTCTCTCTGCTTCAGGTAGACCTGATTCAAGGAGTATCTGGAGTGAGGGTACTTCAACTTCTACAGGTAGGACAACCTCAGTTCCATACACAAGGGAGAATGGTATTGCCCCCTGTAGCGGTATGGATCGACGTTCTGTAGGCCCACAAAGTAAATGGCAGCATTTCACTCCAATCTCGGTAGGTGACGACCATCTTCTCAAGGATGCGGACGATCGTCTTATTCATAGCTTCTATAGCTCCATTAGTTTAAGGCCGATAAGGTGACGAGTGGTGGTGCTTGATCTTGTACTGCTCACAGAAAGCCTTGATGCGCTTATTCGCAAGTTGATACCATTGTCCGTGATGATATCTTTGGGTACTCCAAATCGGCACACAATATTATTCTTGAGAAACTTCTCGACATGACCGGCCGTGATGTTGGCATAGGATACTACTTCTACCCACTTGGTGAAGTATTCAACGGCTATAAAGATCGATGCAGGACCGTGATCAAACTGAAGTGTTCCTGACACTTGTAGCATTTCTGAACATGCTTGTAGCAGTCCGATTCCATAGTGGTCCAAAAGTATCCCTGTCGCAGAATTTTCCTAGCGAGCATGTGACCGCTGACATGGGCTCTGCATACTCCCTCATGGATCTCCTTCATGATCTTGATTTCTTCGCTCTTAGTACGGCACCTAAGCAAAATGTTATTATAGGATCACTTATAAAGGCATTCCCCACAAATGATGTAGCCTGTCGCTAAACGTTGAATGGTTAGCCTATCCTCTCTGGATGTACCCTCGGAAAAGTTAGTGTCTCGAGAAAATTCTTGATATCTGAGAACCAAGGTGGCTTATCATCAGGCTTTATAGGTTCCTCAATCTGGAGGCACAAGGCCGGCTCATTTCTCTGCTCGATCATGATCGACTTCATCTCAACACCATACGGGATTTCTACCATTGACGCCAAAGTGGCTAACGAGTCGGCAAAGCGATTCCTTATCTGTGGGACATATGAGAATATCACGTCCTTAAAGAAAGCTATCAGATGCTTGAGGTGCTCATGGTAAGAGATTAGTTTCTCATCCTTTGTCTTCCAATAACCATTCATTTGGCAAATGATCAACTGCGAATCGCCGAATACTCGAAGGTGAGTTACATTTAGATTGAGAGCCACCTGTAAACCGGTGGCACAAGCTTCGTACTCGGCCATGTTATGAGTGTAAGGGAAGTTGAGCTTGATAGAGACTGGTACGTGGGATCCTTTCGGCAAAATTAGAATGGCGCCAACTACCTGATCTTCGGCATTTGCTGCCCCGTCAAAGTGCATTACCCATGATTCTTCTGCCTCTTCAATATTGTCTTCCATCATAAACAGGATTGTAAACACCTCCATTTTGGCCTCTCATAATATAAACATTTGTTCGATCAACCTTTGACCTTGCCTGTGATTTTTCAGAAAGGACTTACCTTCTCTGAAAGTTTCACAACCCTAACATGGGGACCATGTACTAAAATAATAGTATATGGCTGGACACAGGCTGGAACAATAGCACTGTGGCTCAGATCCCTTTACCTTAATGTGGGAACCATATGCTGAAATAATAGTATATAGTTGAACCCAGGCTGAAACAATAGCTCTGTGGCTCAGACCCCCTAACCCTAATATGGGAACCATATGCTAAAACAATAGTATATGGCTAAACACAGGCTAAAATAATAGCTTTGTGGCCTAGACCCCCTAACCCTAATGTGGGAACCATGCATTGAAACAATAGTACATGACTGAACACAAGTTGAAATAATAGCTCTGTGGCTCAGATTCCAACATAGGGAGACTATATACACAAACAATAATATATAGTCGAAATGCAAGCTGAAATAATAAACTGGCATTTCAGATCTGACCCAGACCCGGACAACCCTAAATTATGTGCCTAAAACTACATGCACAATTCGATTGCACACAAACCCACGAATGTGCAATCAGTCCCTTTTAAGACCAGACTTCCTTTCTTCAGATCACCTTGAGACTCGATTATGCGCTCGACATGGCACGCGCGATCGAATTGAGTGCCATATCACAAGCATGCAATTGGCCTACGCCCGACCTAGTCTCACAGTCCTTGACCTCTAAGATTCCATGATTAAGCGCTTAGAATGAAGTACTTAATCGGATTGCGCACTCAAAATAGGGTGCAATTAGTCTTAACGTGATTAGAACTAGGGAACTTGACTAAGCTAGTCAGTAGGTCGCTCACTGAGTCGGTGACCGACTCAAAGCGAATAATCGTCGGTCAACCGGTGCGCAATTCAGTTAAACACCTAATTCAAGGCACGTAATTAGAAAATACCCTATAAAAGACTTTTTTTATTTTGACCCAAGGGAGGACGAAAAAAGAGAGGGCACACATAGAGCAGAGCGAACACAGAGAGAAATACAATAATGACTTCGAGATTCGAGTTTCAAGTCCTCCACATCCAAGCTTCGAATTTCGAGATTCCTCTCTGTAGCCCTGACCTTGGGTAAAAATTTAGCTTTTAGTTTTTGACTCTAGTTCTTAGTTCTTAGATTTAGTTTTTTTAGTTTTAACTACTAATATTAAATTTTCAGTCTTAGACCGTAGCACCCTTTTTTTTTAGAGTGTAGTTTTTAATATTAGGTTCTAGTTCTTAGTTTCTAGAACCAGTCCTTAATCTGACGGCCTAATTTCCGACCCTAAACTTTAATTTTGTTATGAAATCTCAATCTCCAGTCCTATTATTAATCTCTAGTTCTAGTTCTTAGTTTCTAGAACCATACAGTCTGATTTTCTGATTTCGGTCCCGAATTCAGTCCTTAGATTTTAAATTTTAGTTTTAATTCCTCAATTTAAGATTTCTAAAATCCCAATTTATAATTCAGTTATTAATTTCTAGTTTTAAAATTTAATTCATAATTATACTCCAAAATTATTGACTTAAAAAAATCCAAAAATACTATCTTATAATTTAAAATCCAATTTTCTTTAATCTCAGCCACCAGATTTGTCCAAGAGAGGTTATGGAGGGTACTTGGGAACGAGGCCAATCCCCCGTAGCATAGCAGGCCCAAAACCCCTTTTCTTCGATTTTTTTAGTCAAATTAGTATACTTGCTTTAATTAGAATTTCAGTAAAATTAGTATAATTGCTTTAATTAGAATTTCAGTAAAATTAGTATAATGACTTTAATTAGAATTTCAGTCAAATTAGTATAATTGCTTGAATTAGAATTTCAGTAAAATCAGTATAATTGCTTTATTTAGAATTTCAGTACAATTAGTATACTTGCTTTGATTAGAGTTTCACTAGAATTAGCATACTCGCATTCCTAGTAGGATTAGGAAACTAATTAATTAGACTTCTGGTAAGATTAGGAAACTTAATTAGACTTCGAGTAGGATTAGGAGACTTAATTAATTAGACCTACAATAGGATTAAATCACTAAACTAACTAGATTTCTAATAGCATTAAGAGACCCTTTAGAATCATAGTAGAATTAGGATACCTAATCACAATAGAGTTCTAATAAAGGTAGGACACTCAAAAGTAATTAGATTCTAAACTAGTTAGACTCCTAATAAGATTAGAATATTCAAATCAAGTAGACTCACACTAGGATTAGGACACTAGAATATTAGATTAATTCACCACAACAGATTCACATAGTTAGACTCATAATAGAACTAGGAAACTTAAGCCAATTACAATTACAATAATAATAAGGAAAGAAAAACTAAACTATCTAAATTACAAGAAGAGCCAGTGTTGCTGATGTTGGTAGGTCGACGATTCAGTAAAGAAGTAACCCACACCCACTCCAAAGCATGGTCACTGACATGTTGCAGCGTCGTTAAATATCTGCAGTTGACGATCGCAACAAACTAGGAATCTTCCTAGAATCCCCCTTTACTTTCAACATTCAAATCACCGCATTGCCAGAGTCCGCTCATGTGAAATTGAGCCAACGATTCACGTGGGTACGCAAGGAACCCGAGAAAAAGCGCTGTTGGAAGACTTTTGCTAAACTTTTCTTTTCTTAGATAGTTATTTTTTTTGTTTTTTTTCTTTCTTTTTTCTTTCCATCGCATCATCTCGAATTTCTTTAAATATATGAGTCTTCGTCAAAGACTTGAGATATCTGGTATACGAAGAGTGAGTTCAGGATACTCGTCGTTGTGGGGATATCATGACAACCACGTATACAAGGAAGAATCACCTTACGATTCTAGTCTACGACAATCTAAGATTAACATGGTTAGCGATCAAGAAAATCCCTTTTGTACACCGCACCCCAGTAATAATCATAACGGGAGAGATAGTAACACCAGACAAAACCTTACTGCTCAACAAATTGTAGAACTTAGTATGCAGAGAATACAAAGAGGAGACGACGACGCTGAGGAATTACTTCGAGGACTGGCTGCTGCATACGAGTCCGTTAGGGCACGACAATATGCAAAAGAACAAGAATGACAGGAAAGGCCACCGCCTACCCCGAGCAGAGTGTCAGCCTGTGCCTCATCATTGAGACAACCTGCTCACACATTCTTCAACGATGATTGTCCAGACAAGGTTTGTTCATGAGTTGCTCCAAAAGATAGCACCATCAAGATCGAAGATCTCCCCAAGATGCTCGATGAATACATGGTCAAGAGGGAGCTCCCTAGTCACTCATTTGGATTCGATAAGTTCTACCGGGATGTCGAGTTTAACTTACCGACGGGATTCAAACCGCCAAAATTTACCAAGTACAACAATATGGGAGATCCAAACTATCACCTGGCCCTCTTTTGCAACGATTATCGACCCATACGCGATAATCAATAACTTCTCATTCACTACTTTTAACGATCCTTGGAAGGAGAAGCTCTAGATTGGTTTGCGGGACTCCCACTATATAAGATAGATACATTCAACAATTTAGTCAGTCAATTCCTGGACCAATACAAACACTTGATCCAAGGACGGTCAGTCTCAGTGATCTAATGGTGACAAAGCAAGGACCCGATGAAGAGTTCGCTGACTTCATCGCTAGATAGAGGAAACATACTGCCAGGACTGACACTTCAATGAAAGAGAAAGACTCAGTTGACATTATCATCGATAACATTAGAGAACCATTAAAGAGCACGCTCATCATAAGCGATTGTCCTGACTTCACTATGCCCCACTCTCAGGCATCCCGACTAGTGTGTCACATCAAAGGCGGAGACCTCGCCCTATCTATAGTCTCATCGAGAGTAAGCTCTTCCGGTGAATCGAAGTCAAAAAATAATAAGAAAGCCTCAGGAACCGAGCAGGTCAATATCGTCGTCAATCAAGGACAAAACTCTGGGAACGGAAACTTCCAGCGGAGAAATTTCGGGCATAATCAAAATTAGCAATGATACGTAAAACAAAATCAAGGCACAAATCAACAAAGATATGCTAACCAGAACCAAGGCCAGAACTAGAATCAGGGCCAATACCAGAATAAAAACCAATATTCCAACACTTACCAGAACCAAAATACAACACAGAATCAACCGGCGCACATGCAGAGCTACAAAAACGTACCCCCACCTCAAAACTTTAACCCAACTAGAGGCCCCTCCCAGCCAAGGAGGGAACACTATCCCCCTTTACCTGATACAATCCCTAACATCTTTCGTCTCCTTATCACTCAGAATCTCCTCCGATTCTCGCAGGAAAGACCCCAACCATGGCCAACAAATATAGACTACAATAAGTTTTGCGTATTTTATCAGTATGTGAGACACAATCTGGAAAATTATTGAGTCCTCCAAGTTGTAATCTATGACATGAATGACCGAAACTAAATTGACTAGGAAGCGCTTAGAAATCCTAACCCTAACAATAGTCAACTCCAACAGAACTTAGGAACCATTAATAACCCCATGCCCAACCACAACCAAGGAACACCAGCCAAGGTCACCACCGTGGATCTCCCCGATCAATCCTCTTTCTAGCCCTCCACCTTAATCATTCGCATCCAACCCTCTAATACTTTTGCTGCCCCTATGGGAGCTCCTCCACCCCCACACCCCTCGGCTTTGATCACCCGAATCACCCCGTCGAGCCCACTTCCTTACCCAAAATACACTCAGATACGAGTCCGCGCCTTTAGGGTTCGAAGAACATTCCTCCATAGTAGCTCACCAAAACCTTCAACCCCTCCAAATCCTAAACCAACACCATTGCCACTCCCCTCGTCCGATTCAAAACCTAAGTATGGAGATTATGTTCTTCAAACTGCAGCCCAGATCACCGCATGGGTAGACACGAAATAAGGACTAAGTGTTTGCTAAACATAGAAGAAAGTGAACAAGATGGACATTCTGACCCATGCGAGACGCTGGTCTCTGCTTTCCTAGAAGAAAAAGATTACACACAGTACCACCCACCATGGAGTGGCACAGTGTAAGTATGTGCTCCGCCCTCAAATTTCACTCACTTCACAGATACAACAGCGTACTGGATTTGGTCAACAACCGACTTTCTCGATTCTTAAGTCAGGAACCAATTATCCCCCTTCACCTTTTCCTCAAAATAAGGATGTCACGAACGCACAACCACCAGAGGAGAACGTGAGAGAAAGAGAAGTTAACTTGCCTCCCCCACCTCACATTATCCCTCTGCTAATCTCTGCACCTCAACCACTCCAACCACCCATACCCAAGGCCCATCGGCCAGGCAGAGAAAGTGCACTTGAGCCAGGACAAGAATATGACCTTCTACGGTATCTCCAAAATATCCCAGCCCAAATATCAATACTAGAACTTATCAAGAAATCGTCTGACCATCATCGACTGCTGATAAGGATGCTTGAAGACACACAAGTGGATGAGGACACAACATTGGATGAGTTACATTAAATCACCTCGGTCATGACGCAACCTCTGGCCCTCACTTTCATGAACACAGACATGCCTAAAGAGTCACTCTAGGGAAGTTCAGCTCTCATATATCTTATGATCATAATTAGAGGATTCTCCATACCTGTTGAGAACTAGAAAATACCATTTTCCACCCCTTAATCTGGGCCTTGATAGACCCTTGAGAGAACTAAATAAGTGCTTTAAGTGTTTATTTTACAGCTAACAACAAAGGCAGGCTTAACTCTGAAAGTAGCTTAAAAAGTACCAAACAGATGATGACCCATCTTAATCTGGAGGAAGAAGGAGAAGGGACAACCTCATTGGCTGTCAAAATGCCTAAACTAAAGAAGACAAAGGCCTGGTTTCATCCTGGAAATAAGTTTGAAGCTGTTCGAAAAGAATAATGCACTATAGAATGCTATTCGAAAGGATTCTTGATCTATTCGAAAGGATTCCTGACCTATTCGAAAAGAACCTGAACACTGTGAAAAGAACTAAAGCTCTATGCTTGGTTTTCGAAGAGCACCTGATCTATTCGAAAGGAACCAAACTCGCTGATGATTTACTCAAAAAGAAGAAAACTCCTTGCGAACAGTACCAGATCTGTGCGAATAGAGCTCTAGAAGTCATATTTTCCTTCGAAAAGACCCTCAATCTGTGCGAATAGAGCTCCAGAAGTTACAGTACCTTTCGAAAAGGTCCCCAAACTGCAAGGGAAATTCAGTAATCTCTACACGTGCCCCAATGCATTTAAAAACCTAGGGGCATTCTGAAAGATTTTGAGTACGAACCAGAGGCATATTCCACCCCTTGTGAACACCCAAAGATGAAATTACTTGGCGGGATCTTCTAGAAGCTCAAACAGATTTTTGAAATACATATGTAATTGATGCCTCTCTCGATTGGTGAACGGATCAAGCGATTCGATTGGTCGAACAAATCGATCCTGTTTAACAAACTCCTATTAGTTGATATAGATCTAACCAATTCTAATTGGTTGATGCACATCTGAGCTGGACCTGGGGAAAACTATAAATAGACAAACTATTTGCCCAATTTGGGTATCCAGAATTTGAGTTTCATTCCTGCTGCCCCATTTCCAATTCAGATCAAGATAGCTTGTCTGAAACCTCTGTAATAGCCTAGCTTTTGTCTGCATGGAATCGAGAAGCTGTGAGATACTTATGTACTTCAAGTGAGAATTGTATTCAAGACTACAAATCTGAGAGCTGTTTTAGGCTGTGCTCTGTAATTGTAATGGTGGATTTGAAAATGTTGCTTTTATCAGCATGTTCTCAATCGGATTCATGTTGAGGGTTCATTGTGATCTCCTCACTCATTAGACTCCTTTAGATTTGCTGCTTTTAAATAATTTCCCTTAATTCACTATCCTTGTGAGAGTCTGTGTTTGTAACCTGGCTCTTATAGCATTTGTAGTGGCACTTATGTTCTGAATCAAGACTTTGGATTGAAAACTATTGGATGATCTGTGTCCATGACAGTGGACAGATCATAGCCATAAGTTCAACTCAATTCTAATCCTTGAATTGGATTATTTTCTCTTACATCTGAGCTGGTAGCCAGATGAAGATTTGATACTCTCTCAACTGTGTTACACTATTTCTCACTCTGCAATCAATTACTAAGCTTAAGCAGCTATTATTTCTCCATTCTTATTAATTTTGCATCCAATTCCCCCAACTCGGATCTGGATCACTTAGTTTAAATTTTACTTTTAGATAATTTAGTTAATGTGACAAATTCAACCTCCCATCTTATTTGCTTTGTAGATAGGATCAGAGGCCAGATCTGGTAGCTCAGATATGGAGGTTTATCATATATTTTAAATCAATTCCCTATGGACAATCTTTTACTCACTTACATTTAAAACTTGCTACAATTGGCCCTGATCTTGCAGGCTAATTAACTTCTATCTGTGCTGATATTTCTTTATTCTTTTTAGTTTTCCAATTTCAGTATAATTCATCCTTTGTAAATCTGTTTTCAAAATACAAATAAATCATGCACACTTAGGACGACAACAATACCCCATGCGTTGATCGATACAGGAGCAGGACTCAATATCTATTCTATCATAATGTTAAAGATGCTCGAGTACATGGAGCAGGATGTCAGGCCCTCAGTACTATCTCTTATAGCTTATGACGGCTCGCGTCGTTTCGTCAAAGGAACTATCAAACTCCAGGTTCGCCTCGGACCTATAACAAAAGATGACACTTTCCATTTTCTGATTCCTCCAGTACTTACAATCTTATCTTAGGAAGAAATTGGTTAGAGTTAATGAAGGCCACAACATCCACATACCACCAATGCGTCAAATTCCCATACGAGGACTCTATTGTCCGTATATACATTGATGCACCCCTCCAGGAGATGGACACTGATTATGTGGTAAAATATTCAGACTGCCCATGATTCCGTGTTAAACAAGGGCCATATTCAGAAGACTCAAATTTTTGACGAGATAACCTTTGCAGAAGTCCGTCCCCTTACCCCTCCTAGTTCTCCCCCAACGCGTCAATAAAAATTAATGAGAAGAGAGGTTGGCCTAGACCTCACCAAACTCTACGACATCAACCCAACCGCGATAAAAGGTTGGGACCTTATGTATCAACTCAGGTACATCCCCCACATCGGACTCGGTTAAAATAAGTAAGGTCGTGTAGGGCCTGTCGTCGCAAGGAAAATATGTAAAAACATAGGTTAGGTTACTAATCGGATAGCCCACAAGCTGACTTGTTCCCTACCTCACCAAAATGGTCTTTATATGACCACTTTGTCTATGAGACCACTGAGAAAAGCAGATATACCAAGGCCGAAGGAAGTGTCCTTCACTAAATCTCAGGAAGCGGAGATCAAACAAATGGCTAAAGCATTCAATGATTTAATGAATCTAAATGACGATATTGACAAACCACTTGAGGGAATCAAACCCTTATTTGACACAAAGGAGTTTATAGAAGAGAAAAGGGAATAACCTCTAGAACTCGAGCTGCGAGTAGGAGATTGGGAATCCACTGATGACGAGGATTTTCACATAGCAACCTTGCAAGATGGTAAAGAGTGCTTACACTCAACATGGAAAGAGGATGATACCCCACAAGAAGATTTTGGCTCATACATCATCCGCCACGGCCTTGGCCTTGAAGGATGGGAATACCCGTGGGACTCCCCATGTATCGCTCACCCATACCAACCCCGTTGTAGGGCATGCACCAGCATATTAGAACGCTTTGCTAGCTGGATCCGACATTCCGCAATAGTAGGATTGAATGATTTCGACCTCGTAACTACAGAAGCAAGTAATGACTTACCAACTTTGCTACCGGTACTGGAAGAAGAAAATTCCAACGGCCATCTAGTCGACCCCAAAGAAAATACTCACGTCACCTTCATAGAGTTTGAAGAGGAACTCGAACTAGCTACTTCTCCATCCCCAGACGCGACACAACTCCAAATATTCTAGAAATCTCTAGAGGAAGAGAGAAAACCCCCTTTGAGCGATGATGATGACTACTGGATAGACTTCCCTGCACTCGAGTTAGCAGAGCAAGCCAACCAAGGACTTCAAGCATTGTCAGATCAAGAAGAAAAGTTCAATACCAGCCCTAACTTCGGCTTAGAAGGATGGGAATTTCCCTGTATTTCTCACCATTACCAGCCTCGCTGCCAAACGTGCGTGTTAATCATAACATACTATGAAGTTCAAGGGAAAGAACTCACTACCCCTGAGGATCCCTTAGGAGGTTACCCTCGACAGGAATAGAAATGGCATTATAACTCAGAGGATGATAGTTCGACCGATTACAATCTCTAGAGCTTCTTCGAAAATGAGGCAATCAATGTGATAGAGAAAATCTGAACATTAGTGCTACTATCACCAGCGTCGCTTATTCAAAAGATCTCATTAGCGGAGGACTACAAAAAAAATAATAAAAAAATACCAAATTCAGAATAAGTCCACGTTACTCGAAGAATTGCCAGACCGGCTCCAGCAGCCATCTCACTCCCTCAGTTAGAGGATGTAACTCTCCCGACGCCTCTTGAGGCGACCGACCTTGTACCATATCTACTATAGAAAATCAAAAAATAGAAAAAGTAGAAAACCCTAAAAATTCATAAATACAAAATCCAAAAAAATTAGAAAACCTCAGAAAAGGAAGGGAACCCTTCATCCCGAATCAATTTTGTGACCGACAAGGAGACTTTTCTCCTAAGACTTCTGTCCCCTCTCCCGCACGAAGACGCAAGTCGTTCGGGCTAAACAATAAGCCTGTGATCATACCAGATGAGATACTTCACGACTTTGAGAGAATGATCAATAGCCTTGACCTTCATCTTACCAATGATCTCTCAGTCATAAATTGTGTTGAGGAAGGGCTACCTTTCACAAAATTAAATCTCCAGTGTAGCAATTTTACAGTATATAAGCTTACCGAGGATGAAGAAGGAACACCAGTCACCGAGGAGGTGCCGGACTTCCAATGGGTCATCAAGCGCTTCGACGAGAAAACCCAAGCCGTCACGAAACCTACAGAAGAAATTAACTTTGGCACTGAAGAGAAACCCAAGAAGCTACTAATTATTGCAACGCTCAACTCCAAGGAACGTCAACAAATCGTACAAGTCCTACAAGAACACCTCGACTCCTTTGCATGGTCCTATGAAGATATGCCTAGTCTAGACCTAAGTTTAGTAGAATATCGCCTTGTCTTGGAACCCGATACAAAGCCTGTTAAGCAACAACTCTGAAAGATGCACCCACAAACAACCCTTCAAGTTAAAGAGGAAGTTAACAAGCTACACAAAGCCAAATTCATCAGAGTTGTCCTCTACCCCAAATATGTCACCAATATAGTACCTGTCGCTAAGAAAGATGGTAGAGTATGAGTTTGCATTGACTTTAAAAAACTCAACCAGGCATGCCCAAAAGACGACTTCCCACTTTCACACATTGACACTCTAGTCGACAACACCGCTGGATATGAGATGCTATCCTTTATGGATGGTTTCTCTGGATATAATCAGATCAAATTAGCAGAGTTTGACCAAGAGAAGAATTCTTTTACCACACCATGGGGAGCTTACTACTACATCATCATGTCTTTCAAGCTCAAGAACGTAGGAGCCATGTATCAATGCGGCATGATGGCTAATTTTCATGACATGATGCATAAATGTGTAGAAGTCTACGTCGATGACATATTAGTAAAGTCCCAAATGTGAACAGGACATGTTGAAGCACTCTGACTGGTGCTACAAAGAGCTAAGAAAAATCAGTTAAAATGAACCCAAAGAAATGTGTCTTTGGAGTCACTTTCGGAAAATTACTCGGTTTCATAGTCAGCAAGCGAGGAATCAAAATTGACCTTGTAAAAGTCAAAGCCATCCTTGAGATGCCACCTTCCAGTAATATCAAAGAATTATGAGGCCTGATAGAAAGATTGTAATTCATCAGGAGATTTATTTCTCAGCATTCAGACAGATGCGATCCTTTCTACTGACTACTTAAAGGAGGAACTGAGTACAAATGGGATGACCAGTGTCAGCAAGCCTTTGACAATATCAAGAAGTACCTCCTTCACCCGCCAATACTATCGCCACTAGTTCTCAGAAGACCTCTAATCCTCTACCTCTTAGCGAACGACAAAGTAATGGGAGTAATTTTGGGATAATATGAAGAAGACGATAAGAGAAAGAAGGCTATCTACTACCTCAGTAGGACGATGGTCAAGTACGAACGAAAATACACTTTAATAGAGAAGACCTGCCTCACATTGGTGTGGGCCTCAACCAAATTACGACACTACTTCGGAGCACATAAGATATTAGTACTAGCCCGAATGGACCCTCTGAAGTACGTATTCGAAAAGGCCGCAACATCAAGAAACCTCGCTGGCATACGCTCTTGTAAGAATTTGACATCACTTACGTCACTCAGAAGTCGATCAAAGGATAAGCAATCGCCAATTACTTCATAGATCTCCCACTCCCAAGCAATGAGCCCATACATGGGGATTTCCCTGATGAAGACCTACTCACAATTCAAAACGAGGAGCTCAATAAGACATCATGGACCTTTATTTAAACGGCGCTCTAAATCACAAAGGAAAAGACATCAGGATAGTCCTGCTAACCTTAGAAGGAGTTGTCATACCTAAGACTTTTCAATTTTCAATTAGACTTTCCTATCACTAATAATATCGTAGAATACAAATCTTTCATAGCTGGACTATGAGCAACACTACAATTAGGCGTTAAACAGTTGAAAACCATCGGTGATTTTAAGCTCGTAATCTCACAAGTTATGGGAGAATGGAAGATCAAGAAAAAGAGATTGATGGCATATCTAGAAATCGCTCAATATTTAATAAAGAAATTTGAAAGAATCTCTTTCACGCATATCCCTAGATAAGAAAGCGAGCTCGTAGACTCCCTTGCTATGTTAGCCTCGGTCATCCAAATACCCATCGAACAAGTACCAAGAGCTTCTTCATTGAAAAGCAGACAGTACCCGCCCACGAGGTAGCATGGACCGTTAAGAGAGAATTATTAGTCCTCCCCATGAGTACGGGACCAAATGAAGCAAGCGCTCTGAAAAATCATGTCAGCTCAGAAATGGAAGTTACTATGTTCAGGTTTGAAATATCACCAATTGATGACAGACAAATATAGTATTTCGACATCTGGAACTTCCTGAAGCATTAACACGTCCCTCCATACGCCACAAAGATCAAGCAAAGACTATAAGGAACCGATGCTCCTAATTCTGCATACTCGATGAAATATTATACAAATTAGCATTCATCAAAGGAGTACTGCTACAATGTGTCACAACCGCTGAAGGATAATACTTCATCTAAAAAGCACACGTCAGTGCCTACGATGCTCACGCTAGTAGACAGAGACTCGCCGATCAAATCATATGATAAGGCCACTTCTGGCCGACGATGATAAGACTGCCACCTCTACGTCCAAATCTGTAAACAATGCAAAAAACACGCTGCACTCATCAAAGCTCCATCATTTGCATTGAACATTATGACCTCGCCATGGCCATTTTTGTTGTGGGCCTTCGATATCATCAGATCTTTCACAAACCCAGTTGGGAACACTCATAAGCACGCGTTCATACTAACGACAACCGAATACTACACCAAATGGGCAGAAGCTGAATCCTATGTTAGAATCACCGCTTCAACACTCGTGAGGTTCATCGTTCAGAATATCATCACCAGGTTTGGAATATCCAGATGTTTGTCACCGATAATGGATCGTTGTTCATCACAGAGAAGACAAAGAAGTTATGCAAGAAGTTTAGCATCGATCTACGCCACTCATCACCGTTCTACCATCAAGGAAATAGATAAGTAGAAGCTACAAACAAAATGCTAATTCAAATTTTAAAGCACATAGTAGAGACGACCAATGGAGTTGACTGGCCTGAACGACAACCAGAAGCACTCTGGGCCTACAGGACCTCTATTCGTATGGCCACTAGCCAAACTCCCTACCTCCTTACCTACGGGATGGAGGCAGTCCTACCATATGAGATATAAGTACCATCCTTATGGATTCAACTCGATGATGAGCTATCTTTAGATGAGAGGAGAATTTCCCTACTCACACAGCTAGAGCAGCTCGATGAAACACATCTAAGGGCAGCTGATCACGCTCAGGTATATCAGAGGAGAGTGGCCAGGGCTCATGATAAGAAAATCCTCGAACGAACCTTTAATATTAGACAATTAGTCTTAAAAAAAATCATGCCTTCCAAGCACACCCATTCAAAAGGAAAACTAAAATCGAACTGGGAAGGCCCTTACGTTATAACAACAACATACCTTGGGAATGCATACAAACTAGCGAACCAAGACGGGGAAGAACTCCCTAGCCCTTGGAACGCCATGTACCTTAGAAAATACTACCCTTAGCCCTGTGATAATCACATCACGTGGTTAAATACTTATACTTATAACCCTCGTACTTGTCACGATCCATTCATTGATCGTATGTCATCAATTCTCAGAATATCCTTAAGACCTCTAATTCATCGCCCACTTTCTCATTCGGGCGAATTGATCAAAGGACTAGTGACATACCTAACTTCTTTCAAAAGCATAAGTAACACTCGACTCTCATCCCCCTTTCCCCGCTATTGGAGGAGACGTTAGAGCATGAAAAAATAAAGATGTCAGGTTCAATCAAAATTCATTATTCTTGTGCTAGCAGGATGCTTTCAAAAATATATCTATATATCCAAAAAAAAAATCGAGTGAGTGCATTACGACGAATGAACAAGTCAATGAGCTCAAGGAAGCATAAGCAAGCCGTGAGAACATTTCTAATAACTTTATTAGAAATGTATAAGCAAGCTGCGAGGGCATCCTTGATGTCCCCATACTACTAGATATTGTCATATGGTGGCGGGAGGAGGACAAACTCTTGCTAATCATAGAATGTGAGATTTTGAGGGTACCGAAACATGACGAAGAGCTCAGTCATGGTACTTGTATCCCCTCTGAGAAAATGATTGTTACTCATCTCTTTTGCAAAGCGTTAGATACAAACTACTCCTCACATCACTGAGCCTTACCCCTCTTCTAATTTTTATTTTTTTGGATGATAAATCGGAAGCCTTACAGGATACTCCTAGGAATGAAACCGAAAACCGATGAATTATGACTGATGCAATCACTTACTATATCTACCACGCTCTCCCAGATAATAACCATGGGATAGGATGACCACCACCCAAAGGTAATCCTCGGTATACAACTGACATACCCCGATTTGATGATAGTACTGATGAATTTTTCTTTAAAACTAACTCACCAAATACCCATGGCTTCTTATAGACCCAAAGTGCACATTTAAGACCGAGAAAAGGCTCCATTGCATCTAGACACTAGGGTATTTTGTTTTCAGCAGGAGAATCACCTTAGAAGCTCTGACTCACCTATAAAGAATATGCGGAATAACGAAGTCACCATCCGGAGAATGCTACCGAAGATACTATACTGCCGATCCTACCACGCTCCTACACTGGAGCATTTTTTTAGTTTTTTAAAAATTATTTTAGTTATTTGCTTCCCTGTTGCATTATTTTCATTTCATAAAAAGAAAAAAAAAAAAAAAAAGAGAAGAAAAAAAAAAGATATATATCCATCTTTTACTATCAGATCTCTGTCTGAGACACTCGCCCCCCTTGACAACTTACAAAGGGGAGAATAAAATTATTGATAGCCTTGCCTTTACATGTGCAGATACAAAGCAACCTTCAACCACCACCAGGCCAACTCAGGAAGCATCCAAGTCCTGATAAAAACTAATGGCAGTAAAAGCACAAGGCAAATGCAAGAGGTAACTAAAAGAAAAGGAGCCAACACAGGTACATCTAAACCAAAAATCTCTATATATATCAAAATTTTCTTTTTTTACATCTGTCACCGGGGGTATACCCCCTGTATATATAATGAACACCACAATGAACACAAAAAATACACATACACCCCTACTCCCTATACTGTCGCTGGGATGGTCGATCACCGATGTCCCCAGTATCATCAGCCTAGAGGTCCGTAGACTGATCCGTTGAAAATACAATCTCGACACCCGGAGTTGTCAGAACCTCTAGACGATAAGGCCCCGCTACTGAACCCCCCTCACTCGCCTGACTAATAGACCGCCTCGATTGAGAATAAGGAGGATACCCAGCAAGAAACTCCTGAATAATAGAATCCTCACGAATATAATCCCTCACATGATCACGTGTCGAATGATGAGGCTGCCTGGCCGAGGAACCTGTAGCCCTCGACTCCGATCCAGCAAGCTGACTAACCATCCTGCGCACTCCCCGCTCACTCCTTGTCAGACGATACTGTAGCCGATCTATGGTGGCCTGCATCTCTTCCCGCGTCGTCTGACGTGTTGCCTCCAACGCCTCAGTCTGAGTCCTCTGCGTAACCATCACCTCAACAAGTAGGTCCTCACGCCTCTGCGCGTCCCCAAGGATTTGTCTTGCCTCAGGAGTGGCACGCGCTTGCACCACCTCTAGACGCGCCTGCTCAGGTTGATGAACCTGTGTCACCACACCGAGTCAAATAAAACCAATCTATATATATATATATATATATATATATATATATATATATATATATATATGAACATTGTAAGAGAAAAGAAAAAAAATTTGAAAAAGAAGAGAATCATACCAGATCCACCCTCTCCCCATGAAGGCACTCAACCATCACACTAGTCACTGGATCAGCAGGCGGCATGGAAGGAACAACAAACGTGGGCGACTACAACAAGAATGAACAAATACATCAGATAACATTACGATGATGAATAAACTATAAATATATCAACTAAAACATACCTAAGAAGGAATAAGAGCAGACCCCTGAGGGGGAGCCTCAGGGGATGAGTTTGGAACAGCCTGCACAAAAGCCAACACAAGATACGTAAAAACAAAATAAATGAAATAACCTAAACTGAATTACACCAAACCAGAAACTATACCTGATTCTCGGGGCGTAAAGAGGCAACAGTTGCCTCCCTGGTCTAAAAATCCTCGGCAACTTGACGTTGAAATAGCACATGATGTTAGTAAACTATTAAGAAAAGCGAAACAATAACACCCAATGAACTACTACAATCATATGGATGGGTCAAAAGATTGAAGAAACTCACCCAGTGCTCTAGCTCGGTCGAAAGCTGACCATTGCTGGATCCTCCCAACTGAAAGAGGCAACTAAGGAGGGATCGAATGCCTAAGCAGAAGTCCTCACGGCGGAGAGCTCTGCCCTCTGCAAACATCAACAGATGCGCTAGAACTAATCAAAATCCATAAAATGCCAACAATTAATAAACCAAAGAAGACACTTACCAATTGATCAATCTCAGATCGTAGACTGGCCTCCACCTCCTGGCCGGCTTGCTACTGACCGCGTAGCAAGTCAACCATCGTCGCATGATTGGCGACCTCAGCCTCCCTCTCAGACTGGCCAAAAGAAAACAAGACACAATAACTATATCAGAACGACTGGAAAATTGAGTTAACATAATATATAAATGACTAGACCAATGAACTAACTTACCAGGAGCCGTTGAGTCTCCGCTAGCTGAACCCTCATCTCATCCTCTGCTCCCCTAGCCTGAGCAACCGAGGAGGCGAGGGAGCATAACATCTCCTCATCAGGATGAGGAGCACCCCCCGTCTGCTCCATTGCCCTATGAAGGGCATCCAATGCTCCCCGGACACCCGTTGTGAGATGGCCCTACTTTAACACGGCCAATCTCTCCCTCAATGCCAACGTTAACTCTGGCCCGCCCACCGTAAAATAACCACTCCTGTGGAAGGGACGTGTGAAGAGGTGCCCACCACCCAATGCCCCGAACCGTCTCACAATCTCTCAAACATCCGCCTCATCACACGCCCCAGTCACCCTGGCGCTCCTCACCCTGACTCTCCTCACCCTGGCACTCCTCATCCTTAGCTCTCTCGCCCTCACCCTCAGTCACGCCTTGACCAATCTTGGGTACCTCCTCCCTGACAACCACCTGGTCACCCTCTGGTACCTCCTCTCTAACCATTGCCCCGATGTCCTCCTCCACAGCAACAACACCGGTTCGAGCCTCAAAAGACTCACCGATCTCTACCGCTAGCATCCGCTCTATCTCTGATACAGACGAGTAGAACTGATCACTGCCTCTGGACTCCATCCTAGAAGAAAGAGCTCAAAAAACTAGAATGAACGAAAGAAACGGTGCCTGAAACGAACGACCGGATCGTAAGATATCGCAAAAACATGAAAACTAGAGCGCAAGGAAACAAGGAAACAAAGAATCAAAGACAAAAATGGATAGCACGAGAAGAATAAAGAATTTTGAAGTATATATAGAGCGCGGCCAAATCGTGCGCTTGGACTAACATGCTCAATACAATCATGCACCATACTCCCCGGGCATAATCCGGATTGCACGCTAAGCCTTGAACGCGTAAATAGATCATCGTCCACTCAAACTATCCTGACACCCTGGTTGCACCATGGCGCATAGATGCTAAAGGTCACCGGCACAATGATTAGGCGTCGCCCTAATCCTGCATCCCATACAACGCGTTTAATTTGGTTAAATGACAGAGAAGTGATGCGTAATAACCCTTCGAACCCCTCAAACATGTGCGCCCATTCCGGCGTGCAATTTGGTTACACGCGCAGAGTGAAGCGCACAATTCCCCAGGTGAAATAGGAAAATATATGCCTAGAATGGCAGATTTATAGGCTTAAAAATTAGGAGATTTTCGACACTAATTACCAACCCAAACTACGCCCTTGCTAAGACCAATCTAAAAACACTCCTAACTTAGAAAATATACACCCCGAAAGCTAGAAAAAAATATGCCCCCCATCACTTATGCAGTTGAACTTAGACCAAACTAAACTAAACAAAAAAAATGTCCCCAACACACCCCAAAACAAAATAAATAAACCGAATTAAACCAAACTCAAAGAAATATATAGTAAATAAACATCACACTCAACATAAATAAAGTAAGCTATAAAGTAAATCAAACTAAAAATTTACTAAATAGGTAACCACCAATCGCTTCATAAATAGATAAAATAATTATAAAATACACTGAGGGCATACCCTCTAAATATACAACTTAAAATAAGAAATTTAAAATCCGCACATTCAGGCAATGCCCGAATCCGGATTTATTTGAGAAACATGAAATCTCGGAGAAGTTCTGAGGAGGAATGCACCCTCAACAAATTCTGACAATGACAACCTTTCCCCACCCTGAGCCAGCAGAAAAGAAAGAGTGGCTCACGGAAAGCCACCCAGGACCTGCGGGATCCACCCATGGAAGCTCACCTTGGAAAGCATAACAAGGAGGAGCAACTAACACTGAATCCGCAGAGCCTACCGAGGAAAAATAAGAGTCGGTCACGAGAACTCTGACCCTGCCTTGTCTTTAGGTTTCCTTTCTACCACCTTTTCCTCTTCCATCTCCTCTCCCAATGGGGTGACACTTCAAGTTGGATTGATAGCACTAACCCTAGCATCTCCCCGAATTCCCAATCTCGTCCATTCCCAATAATTCGTTTAATAATCACAACTCTTCGGGTTCAATACCCGGGATACAAAATAGAAAGGAAGAAAAGACATTAATGAAAAAAAAAATGCCCTAGATCACAAACAAAAATATGTCCCAAAAATTTTAATCCTAAGCTTGAAATAAAATTCAAAATGAAACCCAAAGCCTTTGGCTCACATTTATAAAACTATACCCCCTAAACCATAGAGTGACAAGTGTCACATTTTAAAACCCTTCCAATCTAATTAAATCTAAACCAAACACATACCTCCTTGAAAGTTCACAATCTATGACAAACCTAGATAAACCAATAATCACACAATACTTACCCCTAGGAAACACAAATTCACCCCAAGTCTAGATAACCCAATAGGATTAAGGCACCCAACACCCATCTAGAATCTTTTAAATTATAGCTTAAATTCACACAACTGTCATGTTGAATCAAATATAAGACTAAGACTAAATACCTTAAACATGGGACTCATCCTCTCACCATGACAAACTTTAAATCCCTTCAATCTCAGAAAATTTAAATCCTAAAGCTTAATCTAACTAAATAAAAAATAATAATACTAAATACAGAGGAATACAACAAATATCTTTTTATTCATATAACAAATTCTTTTACATGTGTAACTGGTGGCATACCTCCTGAACATACAATCTAAAACAAAAGCTGAGATACCTAATCTACAACCCAAAACGAAAACTAAACTTAAAACGGAGACCAAGGGAGGAGCAGCACCCAACTTGGAGCGTCCAATCGGAGGCTTCAGGAAGGATTGGTTAGGAAATACATCCCTCCACTCGTAACACCTTCTCTTCCACCATCTTCACCTCCTCTGTCGCCGCCTCTTCAACACTACCTTCACTGCTCCCTAAAAGGGACCGATGTGAAGGATAGCCTCCTCTTTCTCAATACCACCCATTCTCATAATAATGTCGTCCCCAAGCATCACCTCAGGATGAAGATCATGCGAAATCATGAACATCGAAAGAAACGACATCTCAATTGGACGGTTAGATCACCCAATATCACCGAAACACAGACTTTCGAGCTTAAAGGATTTAGAAAAAGTAAAACTTGAGACCAAACCGAGAGATGTAAAATAAATGAAGACTCTCTTACTTATATAGAGTACAGACTCAATCACTCACTACGACACATGCGCATAACTCAGTCATGCGCAGAGTATACCATGTGCAAGTTAAATCGCACGCTCTGAACAGAGCGCACAATGAAACCATCACCCGCGCAGACGATGAGAAGCTCTGGTCACGCACCCATTATAGACTGTGCAACCCTATTACATGACCCACTCACACCGCGCAATCCAAAAGGTCGCCCGCACAGTGCCCTGGTGACATTTGAATTATGCCCTTATGAAATCGTGTGTAATCCAATCACACGCAAACATCCAAACGTGTAAATACTCCGTCAAACTTACAATCGTACACTAGGAAATAGGCGTGCAATTCGATTAAACTCCCGGTACCAGGCGCGCAATACTCAAATTCATCCACACTCACACCTTTTATCCCATCATGGTCAGGATTCTTCTCCTATATCCCATCGCATAGCCTTACAGGAGACATTGACCGCGCCCTTGGTCCCATTGCAACAAGACATACATGCCTTATTGTGGCACTGTCACCTTCCCTCATCCCATCACGATATGACCAGAGAGGGAAAATCCCATCGCATAACCTCGTCACGCATGCCCTATCATGATAAGATGCACACATACGATGCCATCCCAATACCTAAGCTCATTGACCTAAATCAGCTATGCCACCACACATCCCATAGTGAAAATCCAAAAGCAAACCTTCCCAAAAACCTGGACACGCCACCAAAGCAAAAGACGAGCCCAATCATGGTGCAACCATAACGTGATCTCATGTAACCCAAGATCAGCCAAAGAAAGAAATGTGATGCACTTGTCGCGCAAATATCCCATCAATGTCCCATCGCAAACATCACTACCTGAAACATCCAGACACAACCTTGCCACACATTCATGAATATGTCCCCTCGTGATGCAACTACGACTAAATCTTGTCACACATATCCCATCGCGACACAACAACTTCATCTTATCTTGCAGCCCCGACACCAATCACCCCCCCCCCGAAATCCTCATCATGAAACCTTCTATAGAAACAAACCTTCTAAAAATCCCATCAGTAACTATGATCAACTAATGTCCCATCATGCAAGCAGACAGCCTACCCTCCAAATCCCTAGCTATGTAGCAGTCGCTAGACTCCAACAGAAGAAGGACTCCTCCCACGTCCCCTCGCATCTCAAACACAAAAAATTCCACTAGGATCCAAATGCCCCTATTAGACCTACGACCAATAATCCCCCAGCCTAATACAGAGCCCCAATGTCCCATCATGTCTATGATCCGCTATGACAGGAAGGAAGAGAAAAGACTTTCTTGCATCTCATCTCAACCTGCGACCACCGAGACTCACCCCAGCACACAATCAGAATAGGAAAAACCCTCCGAACATCCGGTCACGACAATCGATCAGCCCCATTGCGGGCTAAACAAGTATCACCACTTCAGGTAAGTATCATCACCCTCTCTTTTACTCAATATTGCTTATAAAAATATAGTTAGCTATGATTAATATAAAATATTTTCAAAACCCATCTCTCTTGACTCGCGAATCACTGTAGTCTTCTCATAAGAGGCAATCATTAGTATCCGTCAAGATGGTTAGATAGAGAATCTGGCATGCCAAGTGTCCTCTTGACAACCACATAAATGGTCGAGTCCACAAATTCCGTACCGGTGGATCTGCTCAGCGACATCTCGGAAGCCACATTTTCTAAAGATTTACCACTGAATTGATCTTAAGTTAAAACTCTCAAATTTAAAAAAAAAAAACCCCTTTGCTTCCAAAGATAAAAAATAACAAAAAAAAGAAATCAAAATAATAATAAGCAAAAGACCCCTTACCTACCAAAATTCATCTCATTTACCACTCACCCAAACCAGTCATTCCCCTTGGGAAATCGAGCAATGAGTATATTTAATCTAAGAATTTATAAACACCTATTAGAAAAGGAACGCCTGACGTGCATTGGTGTGAGCAATGACGCGTCTGATTTGACATGACTTGTGAAAGCCTTCGACATTACATGATTTTATTATCGGTCTCTGGACCTTATTTATGGAGATTTGTATGACATCCCCCGGTACCTAGACTGCATCATATCCCTCTATTTGATTGCCCCTTACAGCAGGTCGCGACATGCGGCAGGATGCCCCTTGCACCCACAAATTAGGATATGGTGATTCTCCTTTCCGTTTGACTATCACTCGCAGCAGGTCATGCCACGTGATGTGATGCCTCTTTTAACAACAGATTAGGATACGCTGACTTTCCCCATCGACTGTCTATGACAGCGGGTCACAATACGCGATGGGACCACTTGCATCCACAGTAAGGAATACGCCTTTCGACAGCTACCACTGGGCCCCCGAATGCTTCATTTTAGCTTGCACAGATAGATAAGAATGCCAAGCATGTTATGTCAGTATCCCCAGTTAACATTTGTGATTTTCTAAGAGAAACGAGAAGACACCTTGAATTAGGGGTGTCTACTTCGTCAACACGTTATTACTTTGCAAGAGCACGCCGAAGAGGGGCATCTGTAGACACCCCCATTTTGCCCTCTTGGAATATAAAAATTTATTCGATCAACCTTTGACCTTGGTCGTGACTTTTTGGAAAGGACTTACCTTCTCTGAAAGTTTCACAACCCTAACATGGAGACCATATACTGAGACAATAGTATATGGATGGACACAGGCTGAAACAATAGCATTGTGGCTCAAATCCCTTTACCCTAATGTGGGATCCATATGCTAAAATAATAGTATATGGCTGAACCCAGGCTGAAACAATAGCTCTGTGGCTCAGACCCCCTAACCCTAATGTGGGAACCATATGCTGAAACAATAGTATATGGGTAAATACAGACTGAAATAATAGCTCTGTGGCTCAGACCCCCTAACTCTAACGTGGGAACCATGCACTGAAACAATAGTACCTGGCTGAACACGGGCTGAAACAATAGCTCTATGGCTCAGATCCCAACATAGAGAGACTATATACTGAAATAATAGTATATAGTTGAAATGCAGGCTGAAATAATAGTCTGGCATTTCAGACCCGACCCAGACCTAGACAACCTCAAATTATGTGCTTAAAATTACGTGCGTAATTCGATTGCACGCAAACCCATAAATGTGCAATCAGTACTTCCTTTCTTCAGACCACCTCGAGACTTGATTACGCACTCCACATGGCATGCGGGATCGGATTGAGCACCATATCACAGGTGTGCAATTGGCCTACGCCCGACCTAGTCTCACAGTCCTTGACCTCCAAGATTCCATGATTAAGCGCTTAGAATAAAGTACTTAATCAGATTGCGCACTCCAAACTGGATGCACAATTAGTCCTAACATGATTAGAACTAGGGAACTCAGCTGAGCCAATCAGCCGATCGCTTACTGAGTCGTTGATCGAATCAAAGCGAATAAGCACCGATCAACCTGTGTGCAATTCGGTTAAATGCCTGATTCAGGGCACGTAATTAGAAAAAATCCTATAAAAGACTTTTTTTATTTCGACCCAAGGGAGGACGAAAAAATAGAGGGCACACATAGAGCAGAGCGAACACAGAGAGAAACACAACAATGACTTCGAGATTCGAGTTTCAAGTCCTCTGCATCCAAGCTTCGAATTTCGAGATTCCTCTCTGCAGCCCCGACCTTAGGTAAAAATTTAGCTTTTAGTTTTCGACTCTAGTTCTTAGATTTAGTTTTTTTTAGTTTTAACTACTAATATTAAATTTTCAGTCTTAGATCGTAGCACCCTTTGTTTTTAGACCGTAATTTTTAATATCTGGTTCTAGTTCTTAGTTTTTAGAACCAGTCCTTAATCTGATGGCCTAATCTTTGACCCTAAACTTTTATTTTGTTCTAATATCTCAATGTCCAATCCTATTATTAATCTTTAGTTCTAGTTCTTAGTTTCTAGAACCAGTCCTTAATTATACGGTCATATTTTCTGATTTCGGTCCTGAATTCAGTCCTTAGATTTTAAATTTTAGTTTTAATTCCTCAATTTAAGATTTCTAAAATCCCAATTTATAATTTAATTCTTAATTTCTAGTTTTAAAATTTAATTCATAATTATACTCCAAAATTATTGACCTAAAAAAATCCAAAAATACTATCTTATAATTCAAATTTCAATTTGCTTTATTCTCAGCCACCCGATTTGCCTAAGGGAGCTTACGGAGGATACTCAGGAACGAGGCCAATCCTCCTTAGCATAGCGAGCCCAAAGCCCCTTTTCTTCAATTTTTTTAGTAAAATTAGTATACTTGCTTTAATTAGAATTTTAGTACAATTAGTATAATTGCTTTAATTAGAATTTTAATAACATTAGTATAATTGCTTTAGTTAGAATTTTAATAACATTAGTATAATTGCTTTAATTAGAATTTTAGTAAAATTAGTATAATTGCTTGAATTAGAGTTTCAGTAAAATCAGTATAATTGCTTTATTTAGAATTTTAGTACAATTAGTATACTTGCTTTGATTAGAGTTTCACTAGAATTAGCATACTTGCATTCCTAGTTGTTGACATTGGCATTTGTTTGCTTGTAATTCAGCGGGACCTAATGAGGATTGTAGGTTGGTCCCAAAATCTGAAATGGTGTAGCTGCCGGTATGTGATGCACTTGCACTAATGGCTCTAAAGGGGTGGGTAATACCTGGTTCACTTTAGTGATGGATGGTTGGATGACAAAATTGGGCCAGGTTTAGGTGATGAGGATTGAGGGTGGTTGCACCAAGGGTAATGGGGTAGGAGTGGGCCATTGATAGTTGATAGGTGATGGTGAGGGAAGGGGGACCTGATGGGCTATCGGGTAATTGATGGGGGTGGTAGTATATGGTTGATATGCATTTATGTACATATAGTTGATGAGTGTGGGTGATGGGAAATAAGCCCTAAGATCTAAGGGTTCAACTTGTGGTGCTGGGTTAGGGAAATAGTCTGATAAATTCAAGAGTTCAATCACCTCGATACTCCTTTCTTCACAATTTCTTTGCAACTGTGCCACATAACTCTCCTGATCACTGATGTAATTCGACGGATCAAATTCAAACTTTTTCTCACACTCCTCTATCATCTCGATGGTGGGTCTGATACCTGCTCCTCCGATAGGGTGTGGGGGTAATGGCACTTGATGTATATTTGTGTGCTGGCTCACTTGAGAAGGAGCAGGTGGAGTGATTTTCTAGCATTAATTAAATCTTGTATCATGTGCTTCAATGGGAAATAGCGATCAGTCGGGTGACATGGACCCTGATGAAAATTACAGTGAAAGTTAGGGTCATAATTCTTCAGGATTAGATTAGGAGGAGGTCATGATTAGAGGGCGGTAACTAGCCCCTTTTCTATTAGCTAGGTAAAAGTACACTTAATGATTGCCCTAGGGATGTAAACACTCGATCGTAGCGGGCTCTCCTCTGCTCTAGAGTCATCTACATTCCCTGTCAAATCCTTGTTCTCTGGATATGCTCAGTTCTGACTGGTGTCGGCTGGGCTACCTGAAATTGGAATGGAGTTATATTATTATTGGGCCTGGTGTTGGCAATGTTTTGGACATCGGCCCTTGCTATCTTCTCATTCCTCTGCTCTGAGAACCTTCGGACTCCATTGGCTCCATTGGGTATATTTTTGCCGAGGCGACCTTCCCTGATAGCGTCTTCACAGCGATTTACGTTCCTTACCAGATCAGTAAAGCTAGATTGCTGCTGGTACAATAGAAAGTTTGAGATGTCATTACCAGGTCTTAGACTGTGATGTGGATGGCATTCTCTTTAGTTGAGTTTCTAGTATGTGCTCTCTACTCATTTTTTCGAAGGATTACGGCTGGTTCCTTCTTCTCTTCGGGCCGGGTTGGTACCGATACTTTAGGTTTTTTAGAGATTCTTCGTGAACGGGTAACGAAATCAACTGCCCCTTCTCTGTCGTTGCCTGCATTGATGTCCGTCTGTTCATAACTGAGTGGGACTTGATGGGGATCATATGTTGGTTTGAGGATTTGAAATGGGACAGATGGGGGTGCTTGATATGATTGAATCGATGGGACTGGTGTGGAAAAATTAGGCCAGATGTGGTTGATTGGTGCAGGAGGCAGCTAGACTGGTGATGATGTGGCAATATTGGGCCAACTGTATTGAACTGGTGCTGGAGATGGGGCAAAATTGGGCACCATGTAATTGACCGGGGTTGGTGCAAGATATGCTTGGTATTATGAGGGTGGAGTAAAAGTGGGCTGCACATGTGAAACGGGCGCAGGTGTAGGGAAATACATCATTTAATCCAAAGGTGTTGCTTACAGTGTAGGGTTTGAGAAATAATCGATTAAATTTAATGGCTTGATTACCTCGACGGTCTCGCTCTCCTGACTCCACTGCCATGAGTCATCGTAGTTTTCCCCTATACGAATATATTCTGAGGGGTTGACCTCTTCTATCTCTTCCTACAATACATTAATAGTGGTCCTTGGACCCATTCCTCCTTGCAGGTGTGGGGGTAATGGTGCCTGTATGATATTAGTGTGCTGATTTGCTTGAGGAGGTGTCGGTAGAATGAGTTTCCCTGCCTCAATGAGGCCTTGTATTACATGCTTTAACGGATAGCATCGATCAGTTGGGTGCCCAGGTTCTTGGTGGTAATTGTAATGTGTCCTGGGATCGTAACCTCTAGGGTGGCAGATTCAGCGGAGGTCATAGTTGGAGTATGGTGACCAAACCTTTTTTGATCAACAAAGGTAAAAGGACATTCAGGGATTGCCCCAGGGGAGTGAATATTTTATTATATTGGGCCCCTCTCTGCTCAGGGGTCATTTTCCCCCAAGGGACAATGTTCTGCCTTTCAGCTGGATTTGTTGGTGCTAGTGTCAGCTGTGCTGCCACGAACCGAAAGGGTTCCATGCTAGTGTTGGGCGATGTGTTCATTATAGATTGTACTTCTACCTCTGATCTTCTCTCATTTTTCTGCTCGGTGAATTTTTGAACTCCACTGACCCCAGTGGACACATTCTTGCTCAAACGTCCCTCTCTAATTACGTCCTCACAATGGTTAGCGTTCTTCACCAGGTCAGCAAAGCTGGACTGCTATTAATATACCAAAAAATCTGAGATGACCGGAAGAGTATTTCTTGAGATCATCTCAATTTGTTCGTCATCAGGTATTCAATTTTTCACTTGGGCCGTCAATGCTCTCCATCTCCCCAGATAATCGTTAAACATCTCATCGAACTTCTATTTAAATCAGGCCAAATTAGACTTGCGCGGTTCTATGTCAATGTTGTAGATATATTATTCTTGAAACAGATGAGTCAGATCCTTCCATGTCTTTATCATGGATGGTCTAGGGATGTGAACCACCTCAAGGCCGGGCTTGTCAGGCTTTTCTGGAAGACCTTTATAAGTAGGCACTCGTCCCCCCCATATTGGCACATGTCCCCATAGTAGGACCTGAGGTGTGCGATGGGGTTGCCCGTGCCGTTATATTTATCAAAAATTGACATTTTAAACTTTAGGGGCAAGGAAACTTCAGAGAAGAGGCATAGATCTGAAAAGTCCATGGCGTGGATCTCTGTTCCACCCATCTTCATTAATTGCTTATGGATCTTGTCCAGTTGTTCTTTCAACTGCTCAGACTCCTTAGACAGTAGGGCCATTTTTTCAATAGTTGGCCTTTATTCACTTTGTGCTATCGGGAGGTTAGTGATTATGGGGGGAGGGTTGATGCTGGCAAAGGCCCTAGCGTAAGCCTCGCTATTCCTGATCTCATCTTCTTCATATTGTGGAGATTTTCTTATTGGTACTGATTGGGCTGGATAGGTGTCGGGTGGGACCATTGGAGGTGAGGGAAATTTTGTGGAGTGATAGGATGAGTGGAATTTGGATTTTGGGTGAAGCCCTGATGGGGCCATTATGTTTGAGGGAATGCTTGGAGATGGCCTTGAGGTGTATGAGGATGCGAGAATTGGTAAAGGGTATGTGCTAGGTTCCTGCTTGGGGCGGGGGGTGAGGTTTGTGTGTGAGGGAGATATTGAGGGAATTGTGGAGGGTATGGGTACGTGGACCCAAGGTTTGGGCCTTGCTAGGTTTAGGTATTGGATGAGGGATTTGTAGGGGTTTGGCCCATAAGGGCTTGGGAAATTTGGCTCATTGGGCTTTGTTGGCTTTGGGCTATTGGTCCCCGGTAGGTCTGGCCCATTGGGACTTAATGGTTATGGCTCGTTGGGCCTTGATGGGTGTGGCCCATTGGGCCTTGATGGATCTGGCCCAATGGGGGTTTGGGCCATTGGGCCTTGGTGGGTGTGGATGATGGGGTTTTGGGCTATTGGGCCTTGATGGGTGTGGATGATGGGGGTTTGGGCCATTGGGCCTTGGTGGGTGTGGATGATGGGGTTTTGGGCCATTGGGCCATGGTGAGTTTGAGGTAATGAAGCATGGAGACTTGGGAATGTGTATGATGGGTTGGAAGATGTGTAGTGAGAATGAGGGGGGATGTTTTGGGAGGCTTTCCAACTAGTGCAAGCCTGGACCATTTCATCCATCATGGCCATTAGAGAGGGATTGAATGGAGGTGCTTCATTTGAGGGTATTTGGGGTGTGGATGATGTAGATGTGTGGGAAAAACTGGGCATGGCCCCGATAAAATTGGGCATGACCTGGGTAGATAGGGGGACACTGGCTGTGGCATGGGTAAATGCGAGTGGATTGGATGTATGTTGGGATGATGAAAATTGGGGCATGGTGGTAAAGGTCGGGAATCGGGTTGGATTTTGGACGGATGTGGATGGCAGATGGGATGGGTTTGGCATGGCCATGGAAGGGGGAATGGGCATGGTTTTAGAAAATGAGGGGGAATGGGGGGTTGGATTTTGGGTGTTTTGAGCGGTGGTGGATGGAAAGATGGGTGCACCGAATGAACCGGTGACGGTAGACGGGGATTGGGTGAGGGGGATGGATGTGAAAATCTCTTTTGAATGGGAATGAGTTGGGGAATGCGACAGGGATGAATCAGGATCGGCGTATGCCGGATCCACTGCCCACGACATGGCTTGATGGCGGGTGGGGTATGGGTGCCTTGGATGGGGCCCTTAAAGTTTCCTCCTTCCTCCCCTATGGGATGACGGTGGGTGAGGTGATGCCGTTGTGGCGGCACCACAAATCTCCTCTTCTCGATTTTTGGTTTATTTAATTTTTTGAATGGATTTTTATGATGAACAACTTCGGGGCCCTTGAATTCCCGTTTCGGGTGGCGTTTGTACCCTAAATAAATTCTGCAGTAAGATCCTGATGTGCTTCAGAAGAATCAAAGGGGAACCCTTTGATCTATTGAAGGCACGGGAATCAATGCAAACAACCCGATCCCCCGGAGCGAGTCAATAAGAGGTTACCCTCTTTTGATCGGCAGAGGCGTATTAAGTGTTGGATAATGCGGGACCTAATCAGAGGTGCTAAACCACTAAGCGGGGAGCTCGGGGATGTGAAAATGGCCTCAGACTCGGACTGCACTGCTCAGTTGGGGACAAATAACACTTGAGGCGTGTATTACATGCGCCAGACCAACTCTGGTCCAATTTATGCTTGGCACATGTATTAGTTGTGCCAAAGCAAACCTGGAAAATAAATGCTTGGCGCGTGTATTAGTTGCGCCAGGCATTGCAGTGGGGTCAAACAGTTTTGACAACAGACCAGCAAGCCTGAGTTTAGTCTTCTTTTTTTGGTTTTTGGGAAGCAATGCTTCCGGCGACAGATTTCTTAGTTACAACGGGTCTCTCCTCATCGAACCTAGGGACACAAGGCCAATTCAGGACTACTAACGCACTCCCCAAGGGTTTTAAGCTTCGTAATAGGATAGGTTCCCCAACCTATATACCTATGGCGCAAGGGTCTTCTCAGATACTGGATGGGGTGGTACTTTTCCGGATCATCGCCACTAGGGGCTGCCACCGTACTAAGAACTAGGTGTTTGTATCTTTTCCTAGAATTCCCAACCTTTGAAAAATCTACCCCCGTTAAAAATTTAGTCAAGTCCCCTTCTTGGTTCAATTTTAATTTCAGATTTTAAGGGTGCTTTCTTAAAGTTCAAAGATGGGTGGTGATGGCCTCGTGCCGCCTCTACGGGCCGGCGTCCACTGGTAGAATATGATTGTGATCAAATTAAAAGCTCAAGTAAGCCCGCCAAACGGCTAAGGCATGTAAGAGCGCAAGTAAGCCAGCGCCAATGCATGTAAATAACGAAAAAATAAAGGAAATATAAGGACTATGCGCAAGTAGGCCCGCCGATTGGCTAAGGCACGTAAATGACGAAAAAGTAGGGGTGAGAAAATTGACAGAATCGTAAGGGTGAGTGAAAAATAAGAGAAAAATAAGCAAATGTTAGTAAAAAGAAAGAAAAAAAAAGCCAAGTTTCAAGGGAAAGCTCTACTAGCTAGTCCCCAACAGAGTCACCATCTGTGTAACTGTGGGATTTTTGACGATCCCATCGTGACAATGCGCACTCTCTAAAAATATAGAGTCGCCTCCCAGAGCTTTCGGTGTCCCAGGAAACTTAAATCAATTTTATGAGCACCGAAGTGCCAAAAATGTGACTCTGAATCACCGATCTATGCCAAAGGCTCTTGAGTAGGGACTTCGGTTATCGATCGGAAATGTGTTAGGCACCTGATCAACCCGCTCTAAAGCGGTCTTTACTTATGGCCAAAGATAAAATAAAAATGGAAATAAAAAGAGCACTTCCTCTTCTCCAAAGGCACTATGATCCTATTTGTGCCCATTCTATCCTACCTAGATTTCGACGGCGTAACGATACAAATCTGAGGATAGAGCATAGGCTAAGAAGGTAGAGGAATAGAGGGGAGAGCTGGAGCTCTCGAGCCCTTGTAGCACCGCTATGGACCTCCGCGTAGGTGCACCTTGGAGAGCTTCCGATGACTCTGATGGTTGAATGAAGGGTTCTAACTCTAAGGATTGGTAGCTAAGGGGTAGAGGAAGAAGGCTAGGGGATAATGTTCTCCTAAACTCAAGGGTTTTTGAAGAAGGATTGAGTTTCTAAGATAATTTAGAGTTCTGGAATTTTTATGAGCAATGGGGCACCAAAGGGAGAAAGGCTTCTCTCTTAAGAATTTTTTTCAAGCCATTTGCAAGGGGGGGTGCCTCTCTATTTATAGGAAAAAAGAGGGTTAGGGGGGGAGCTTAGAGGCTAATTAGGGTTAGAAATTAGGTAATCCTAGCATCTAAGATTTCCTAGGGTTTCAAAGGCTTAGAAAGGTGTGAATTAGGTTCAATGGTAGATGATAGGATGAAGTTTCAAATGACTAAAGGGTTGTAAATAAGGTAAGCATGGGTGCAACAGTCCTAATGAAACTCATCATACACTTTGAGATGGTCAACAAGTCAAATCCCAAAAGTAAAATTTGAGCCAAAAACTCACAGTTACTGTAGCTAAGCCTGGCACATGTATTAGATGTTCTAGGCAAAAATACAGTCCCTGGAAGTTCAAAGCCCGCGGGGGGCCCCACCAGTGCTTGGCACAAGTATTAGATGCGCCAAGCCATTTCTGGGTAAAAATAGCTTGGCGCATGTAATATATGCGCCATGTATGCTTATCCTCTCGCGAGGCTCCCGCGAGGTTCAATACAGGCTTCGCGAGATTCCAATGCTGCCCATTTTGTGCCCCAAACTTTGGATCGTCGTAATTTTTGATGAGTAACTTGAGGTAATTCTTGGCTTTTTGGAAAGCTAGAAATGTCTAATTTTCAATGGTATGGGATTTGATCTCAGTAGAAGTCCCTTCCAGCCCTTGTATATCTCTCTCTAACCATTACCTGGGAGGGTTAACTATGGGTTTGGAGGGGCTTCTAAAGGTTGGGATTGGGTCCTAAAGGTTCAGGGTGAGTTTTAAAGTATCCGGGGTGAATCCTAAGGGTTTGGATAATGTTATCAGATGCTCGGAGGAGCGCCTCTCTCGAAGTATGTCTCGATCGGGCCTTAGGCCAAATTTGGGTACCTACACCTTAAAAATACGATTGTCTTTGAGATCTTGAATGGTTATAGCCCCATGAGAGAATGCTTCCACAACATTATAGGGTTCGTCCCAATTACTTCGTAGTTTTCCTGAGAATAGTTTCAACCGTAAATTATATAACCAAACTTGTTGGCCTGACTCAAACCTTTTCTTAAAATGTGTTTATCATGAAATGCCTTGGTTTTGGCCTTATAGATTCGAGCATTTTGGTATGCATCATTTCAAATTTCCTCAAGCTCATTGAGTTCGAGTTTTTATTGCTCACTAGATACATCCAGCTCAAAATTCAATGCTTTAATAGTCCATAGAGCTCTATGTTCTAATTCCATAAGTAGGTGGCAAGCCTTACTATTCACCAATTGGAAAGGAGAAATGCCAATGGGAGTTTTATAAGCCATTCTATATGCCCACAGATCATCATTAAATTTTATGGACCAGTGTTTTCTATCAGGTCGAACCGTTCTTTCCAGTATCTTCTTTATTTCACAGTTAGAAACCTCAACTTGTCCACTAGTTTGTGGGTGGTAGGGGGTTGCGATTTTATGTGTAACTCCATATTTTTTAGCAAGCTCTCGAAATATCTGCTACAAAAATGGCTTCCTCCATCACTTATAATAGCCTGTGGGGTTCTAAACCGTGCAAATATATTTTCCCTGATGAAAGAAACTACCACCTCATGGTCATTTGTTCATGTGGTTGTTGCTTCTATCCATTTTGATAAGTACTCAACGGCTACAAGTATGTATATGAATCCGAACGATGGTGGAAAGGGACCCATAAAGTCAATGCCGCATACATCAAAGGGTTCTGCGACCAAAATCGATTAAAGGGGCATCATGTTCCTTCGGGACATGACTCCTGACTTTTGACACCGATCGCAGGCCTGACAGAAATTTTGGGTATCCTTAAATAGTGATGGCCAATAAAGCCCTGATTGTAGTACCTTGGCATCTATTTTCCTACCACCGAAGTGGCCCCCACAAGCATATGTATGACAAAATTGTAGAATATTGTGGGCATCACTGTCGAGCATTTATTTCCTAATTATTTGGTCTGGGCATATTTTAAATAGGTTCGGATCCTCCCAAATATAGTATTTTACGTTAGCAAAGAAAGTGTTTCAGTCTTGATTAGACCAGGTTGGGGGAATCTTACCTGTTACCAAATAATTCATGATATTTGCATACCATGGAACTGTTACTTGGATGGAAAAGAGTTGCTCATCTTGAAAGGTATTGCGCATAGATTCTTTACTGATGGTCTGAGACATTTCTATTCTGGACATGTGATCAGCCACCTTGTTCTCAGCTCCTTTCCTGTCCTTGATCTCGAAGTTGAATTCTTGTAAAAGAAGGATCCACCTGATTAGTCTTGGCTTGATATCCATTTTAGATTGTAAGTTTTTTAGTGCAGAATGATCAGAAAAGATCACAATCTTAGATCCCAATAGGTACGATCGAAATTTTTCCAACACGAAGACTACAGTGAGAAGCTCTTTCTCAGTGGTGGTATAGTTAAGCTGAGCTTCGATCAAGGTTCGACTTGCATAATAAATTACACGAGGAACCTTGTCTCTCCGCTATCCTAAGACGACACCTATTGCATAATCAGATGCATCACACATTACTTCGAAAGGAAGTGAATAGTCGAGAGGTTGCATAATTGGGGCGGATGAGAGAAATGCCATAAGCTTGTTGAATGCGTCAAGACAGGCATTGTCAAATTTAAAGAGTATATCATTTGCCAATAGGTGACATAATGGTCTCGAGATTTTTTATCCCCGGTAGAACCCGACATGACCAAGAAAAGATCAAGTCTGCCATATTGAAGTTGGTAGTGGTAGATTTGCTATTATATCGATTTTAGCTCTGCCAACTTCTATCCCTCTTTTAGAGACAATATGCCCTAAGACTATGCTTTCTTGAGCCATGGAAAGGCTCTTCTCCCAACTTAGCACTAAGTTGATTTCTTCGCATCTTTCTAAGACGAGGGCAAGATGATCAAGACAAGAATTGAAAGTTCGGTCAAACACTGAAAAGTCATCTATGAATACTTCAAGAAACATGTCTATTATGTCAAAAAAGATTACCATCATGCATCTTTGGAATGTTGTAGGTGCATTGCATAACCCGAAGGGCATGCGACGATAAGCAAACGTCCCAAAATGACACGTGAAGGTAGTCTTTTCTTGATCTTCTGGGTAGACCAGAACTTGGTTGTACCCTAAATATCCGTCAAAAAAGTAAAAATATTCCTGGCCCGCAAGTTTTTCCAAAATTTGATCAATGAAAGGTAGTGAAAAATGATTCTTGCAAGTCATTGAATTGAGCTTCCGATAGTCAATGCATACACGCCACCCTTTGGTTTCGCGTAATGGCACCAACTCACCGGTTGCATTTTCTTTTACAGTAATCCAGATTTCTTTAGGACTACCTGGATGGGACTCACCCACTTACTATTAGAAATCGGGTAAATAATACCTGCATCTAGTAGTATCATGATTTCTTTCTGAACAACTTCTCTCATATTTGGATTTAACCGTCGTTGGCTTTCTCGTAAAGTTTTGACGTTGTCCTGTAAATATATACAATGCATCCATATCAAGGGGTCAAGCCCTTTAAGGTCAACGACAGTCCACCCTATTGCATGCTTATATTTTATGAGTGTGGCTAGTAACCTACTCTCTTGTTCCTTATTAAGAGCGGATGAAATAATTACTGGTAGACTTTTATTAGGCCCAAGAAAAGTGTATTTAAGGATATAAGGAAGTAGTTTCAAATCCAAGGATGGTGCTTTTTGGATGGATGGTTGTAACGGTTCATTGGAAATAATGGGTAGAGGTTCTATCCATAGTTTCTAAGTTTTGGACTAGAGTTCACAGATAGAAGTGTCCATCAGATAAATCGCCTCCTTTAATTGGTGGCCTGGCCCTTCCAAGTCTGTGTACCATAATGCAGTCTAAAGCGCATCCTTTGATAAAACTAAAGGTAATGCTTCCTCTACTAATTCTTCAATTTCATCTATTCTAAAGCATTCATCGTCGTATATTGAAGCCATTTGGTTGGCAGCAGTGAAGACATTCAATTGGATTTGCATATCTCCAAAAGAAACTTTCATTACCCCGGTTTTACAATTTATACAAGCATTGGCTATGGCCAAGAATGGTCTTCCGAGTATAATGGGAATTTGTGTTAGAGATTTTGAACATGATTCCATGTCTACCACCAAGAAGTCGACAGGGAACACAAACTTATCGACCCCAACTATTACATCTTCAATAATTCCTACTGGCGTTCTTTTTTATCTATTGGCTAACTGAAGAGTTAGCAATGTAGGCCTTATATCTCCGAGTCCCATTTTTTCATAGACAGAGTACGGTAGCAGATTTACGTTGGCTCCCAGATTCAGAAGTGCTTTATTTGTGCATGAGTACCTATGATACATGGAATTGTAGGCACCCCAAGATCCTTAACCTTAGGCGAAGTTCTAGCTTGCAAGACTGAGCTTACTTGCTCTGTCAAGAAAATTTTTTGCGAGATATTGTTTTGCCGTTTTTGTTTCTGCATACACATCTCTTTTAGGAGTCGTGCATAAGCTGGAACTTGTTTAATTGCCTCCAAGAGGGGCAACCTGATCTTCACTTCCTTGAATATCTCAGTGATTTTCTCTAATTTTTTTGGATTTTTGTCAAAAAGAGAGGGTGCACCAAAAGCGCTTGGAAATGATAACTTTGGCACATAAGGTGCCCCGGCCATAAATTTAGGTGTACTCTCCTCTTTGTTTTCTACTTTTTCCTATTTTTCATTTTCTAATTTTTTTGGTTTTTCTTGTGGGGGGGGGGGGGGGGAGGGGGCTCTTCTTTGGCTCCATTCTCCTTTTCTATGGTCGTAGGGACAACTACTGGGGTAGGCATCTCTACTCTATTGTTAATAGTCCTGCTACTCCTTAAGGTTTAAACAACCTGAACTGTGGGAATTAGTGTCTGTGGGCTCGATTGGTTACACTCTCTTTCCTCCCACTCTGAGTATAGTTGCCCGATTTGGGTTTCTAGATTTGCAATGGACTGAGTACAAGAGTGTAAATTTTGGGAGATTTGGGACAACTGGGTTAATTCCCTAGAGTAATAGTGTGCATGATGTTGTAAGTCCTACAAGATTTTGATTATAGTAGCACCATCGTTTCCATTCTGAGTATATGGTTGTTGCGTAAAGGATTGGTATTGGTTGTAAGACTGTTGGGAATTCAGAGAATGTTATGGGTATGCATAAGAAAACTCTTGTCGATTTACCCTTGGGAAGCCACAAGGATTGTCCCATTGAGGATTATAAGGATTCCCAACACTACTCCATTGAGAGGCAAATGCCTGTTTAGTCTCCAACATGGTTGGATACCATGGAGTAGTTGGGAATTCTATTGGGGGATGAGTCATGTTGAGATTTGGCCAAGATGTGTTGTCATGGCCTTGCATCTCAAACACTGTATACTATAAATATATACATATATTTTTTTTAGAAAGCAGGGAGAGAGACAAATCTGAGCCTCTAGTTTCTGTAGCCAGTAGAAGTATTGAAACCTTCGATTCACTGCTCCGAGTAATCCTGCAAAAGCTTAAGAAGTGATCAAAGAAAATTAAAAATATAAAGAAATATGAGAAGAGAAAGATAAATACTTGTTTTCTTAAATTAATATAAATAACACTGTCCCCGACAACAGTGCCAAAAACTTGATCACTACTTATTTTATGTATCTAATTAAGTCTTAACCTATTGCAAGCATATAATGGAAATTGTAGAGCTAGTATAGGATCATTCCCACGAAGACATGTTTCTCTATATTAACTTAATTTCTCTAAAAACTTATATTTATCTTTTAAGTTCATAAACTACTAGAGAAATATGAATAAAAGAATTATTTCTTAATCTAAATTGTAGAAAATATATCCTAATTCTCCTTCTTCAGATTATGGTCGTCAATCACAATCTCCAGCTATCGGATATTTATGAATTTAAATAGTACCATTACACTATATATCAAGTTTCCTAGCATTGGTCATCAATCAATACTAAAATCCTATCAATACAGATTTAATCTAATTAACAATCTCTTAAAACTTGGGCGTCAATCAAATTCTAGAAAACTGAAGATGAAAAAGTAAAAATCGCTACACTAATCTAAAAACTTCAACCTGAGTGTTTAATTCAAATTGAAATTCAGAGATGTTTATAAAGCTGGAAATCGCAATAAAATAAATCTAAACCAGAAAGCAATAAAATTATATCTTTCACCCCTTAGTCGCAGCCATCAATTGCTTCTGAAAAACTACAGATATCTACTCTAATCTTTAGCTCCCAATTGCAGTCGTCAATTTCTCTTGAGAAACCTTGGATATCTAATCTACAAAGCAACAAAAATCTACTCTAAATTTGATCGGAAGAACACCCAACCTTAGTTGTCAATTGATGCTGAGAATTTCTTCGATGATTTTTCCTATGTGATGAGCCTCTTATTTATAGATCATAAGGGTCGGTTTATAAAACTTCTAATTCTAAAAAAGAAATTACTAAAGTAAAACTATCCTAATATAACTCTACTTTTAACTTTATCTTTCCTTGCTTTCCATGGTTGATGTACTTCTGGATTTCAGTCGTAGAATCCTTTTATTCAGTAGTAGAGATCTTCTAGAGTTTGTCTTCATCAATCTTCTCAGATCCGTGATACGCCAAACTTCTAATTCAAGAGTTCTTCTAATTTAGTGCATGGCGGTGTAGATCTTCATGTGATCCGCAATAGCAGTAGCACTAGGAAAGCTTCTATTAATACAATCATAAATCACGATTGTCTCTTTTCTTCTCTTTCTAGAAAATCATAAATCACAATTTTCTTTCATAGCTTTCTCTTTGGACGATTCTCTAAATTATGATTGTTCGATTTTTTCTTCTGTATTGCTTCGGCTTCTTGAATGTCTTCTAAAGAATCATAAATTACGATTTCTTATTCTCTTCTTTAGTAACAACGCTCAATCATTTTTCACAATTTTCTAGCATTCAATATATTGAGAATCGTCTTTTTATGCTCTATCGTCTTTTACTGCTCTTTTGAGTTCATTTTGATAAAGATTAACACTTTGGCTCTCTTTTACTGATTTTCTTTAATATCTTCACATCATTAACTTATTAGTAGCAAACTAAGTCCTAGTATCACTAAGTTAAGGGTGATAAAATGGTATATTATGTGACTGATCAGTGTTCCCTTCGGAGTTTCTAAGATCGACCTTCCATAGGTGTATCCCACGGAACCTGGGTGGGTTTCTGTGTGCCACTCTTTCTTCTATGCTAACGCAGGGCTCTGGGATGCCGACGTTTTATCGTATAAATTGGGAGATTTTATCATAAGCAGCATCTCAGGAGGAAGAGGAGGCGAAGATGAGATTTTTGTTCGAATTCATTCAACATGTGCTTTCTCTCCGGGTTTCTCCATCGTCTTTCCCCTTTTATGTATTTTTATTTGGGGCTTCCTCCCCTGAGTGTTAGCAGACTCGGGTATCTCTTGGTGTTTGTCCTAAATTCAAATTCATCTTTTGTTTCGTATTCAAGGGGTATGCCCCCGGTGTAATTTATAATTAATTTTATCATTTATAAGAGATGAGTTTGTTTATTATATTTTTTGGTTTGGTTTGTGTTGGTGTTACATCGGTTTGATTTTGACGGGCTCTAATTTGATTGAGCATTTATGAGTTTAAGTGGCTGTTTTGGGGCGGGCGTGTATAGGCGAGAGTTTTGATTTTTCAGGGCTTGTATGCCTAAGTTGGAGTGCGTGTGTGCATTCTGTGTTCCATGTACTGTTCGGTATGAGTGCCTAGGTCAGCAGCTCCATTTATGGCTGCTACAGCTTGGCACACATATATTTTTTTGTGTCAGACCTGGGTAATTACGCGCCTGTTTAGGCACGCTTGATTGAAGAGTCAGGGGGGGTGATTACGTGTCAATGCATTTGCGTGCAATCCAATTACGCGCTCTGAATAGAGCGCTTGATTGGAGCATCACGTGGTCACTATGCGGGTGACCTTTGGAATTGTGCGCAAGGTGAATGGTGCGGGATTGAATTACGCGCGCTAGTTTGCGCGCGTGATTGGTCCGTCGCGCCTTTTGGGCAGGCGGAGATTTAATTGTGCACTCTAGAGGGCGTGCGTGAGCCTTTGGGCACGTGATTTAATTGCGTGCCTAGGGCATGGGGCGCGATTAGTTTGCACTCTATATAACCCGAAAAAGTCTTCATTTTAGCCTACACTTTCTGGTTTCCTCTCTGATTCTTTGTTTCCTTGCTTCCTTGTGTCCAAATTTTCATGTTTCTGCGATATCTTGCGATCCACTCATCCATTTCGAGTGTCGTTTCTCGCATTCTTTTCAATTTTTTGAGCTCTTCCTTCTGAGATGGAGTCTAAGGGCAGTGACTGACTCTTCCAGACTGCTTCAAAGTTGGAGCAGATGGTGGAGGAGGGAGGTGAGACTTCTGAGGTTTGTATCAGTGCTGCTGCAGTAGTGGAGGGTGATGCTGAGATAGTCGTCGGGGAGGATGTTTCAGAGGACAATGAGGGTGATGAGGATGACGAGAATGACACTGCACCGCATCGTCCTTCGCTTCTGATGCATATTCCATTGGAGGGGAGGAGTTTTTTATGAGGGATCAGGTTGGTACTTGTAGACACCCCAATTTTGCCCTCTCAAACTATACAAATCTGTTCAGTCAACCCTGCCCATGATTTTCATAAAGGACTTACCTTCTCTGAAAGCTCTAACCTTTGACCTTGCCCACAATTTTCAGAAAGGACTTACCTTCTCTAAAAGCTCTAAAACTGTAATACGGGGACCGTATACTGAATCAATAGTATATGGTTGAAGCACAGGTTGAAACAATATCCCTGTGGTTCGGACCAGACCGAGACTGGAGAAAAATCTCGAATTTGGCGCCCTTCCAAGTGCGTACAATTTGATTACACGCCCGATCACTGGTGCGTAATTGGTCCCCTTGGACCAGGCTTACCCTTCCTGCAGACTGCCTTAGGAGTGGATTGCGCACTCTATCTCATGCGTGCAATCTGATTACACGTCCGACCACCAACGCACAATTTGCCTTCTTTTGATTTGTCCTTTAATTCCTTATAGGGCCTAAACTCCCCTATTATGTGCCTAAAATAGAGCGCATAATCAGATTGCATGCACCTAGAAGAGCACGCAATTAGTTCCAATTGGATTGGAACTAGGACACCTGGCTAAGCCAGTCAGCCAGTCATTCACTGAGTCGTGACCGACTCAAAGTGTATTAAGCGCCCGTAGTGGGGCACGCAATTCAATTAAGCAACCCAGATAGGGAGCGCAATTGAATTCCACCGACCAATTAAAAGCACCTCACAGGGCGCACAATTGTCGGAATGCCTATAAATAGACCCCCTTACCTTGTACACAAACAACATCACAATGCGTCCAACCTTGGAATTTTTGAAAGCTTAGAGATTTCGAGGATTCTCTCTCTAGCGCCTAGCTTCAGGTAATTTCCTTACTTCTAGTTTTTTTAATTCCTTTCTAGTCCTAGGTTCTAGTTCTTAGGTTCTAGCTATTTAGTTCTTAATTTCTAGTCTTAAGTCTTAGATTTTAATCTTAGTTTTTAATTTTTAATTCTTAGTTTCTGGTTCTAGTTCTTAGGTTCTAAAACTAGTTCTTAATTTTAGTCTTCAGATTTCAAATTCTAGTTCTTAAGTTTTGATTTTAGTTTATAGGTTTTAAATTCCTGATCTTAGATTTTTAGTGTTAGTTCTTAATTTCTAACTTTTAGATTTTTAGTTCTTAGGTTCTTTTTACCTTAATTTTTTTAGTTCTAATTCTAGACCGTAGTTATAGCCTTCAATTCCAGTCTTAATTCTAAATTCTAAATCTTATAAGTTCACGAACTTTAATATGCAAATCTACACTTTTTTTAATCCAGACTTAGTATTTTTCAATCAGAATTATTTCCAAAACAACCTTAAACCAACCGATTTGCCCAAGAGAGCTTACAGAGGGTACCCGGGAACGGGGCCAATCCTCCTCAGTATAGTGGGCCCAAAGCCCTTTTTAGAATCCCAACAGAAATAGGAAACCTAAAATAAATAAATTTCTGGTAAAATTAGAATATTTAAATTAGATCTATAATCAGAACATTTAAATTAATTAGAGTTCTAGTAGAGTTAGAATACTTAAATTAATTAGAGTTCTAATAGAATTAGGGTATTTAAGCTCATTAGACTCTCAATAGAATTAGGAGACTAACACTAATTAGACTTCTAATAAGATTAGGACCTTTAAAATAATTAGATCGCTAGTAAACTAGGAGACTAGTTCAATTAAACTTTTAAAATAATTAGACTCTGGGTAAGATTAAGGAAACAAAAGCAATCAGACTTAGAGCAGAAGAAGGAAAACAAACTAAACATCCAGGAGACCCAGTGTTGCTGACATCAACAGGCCGATGATTCAGTAAAGAATTTGAACCCACACCCCGAAAAGGCCTGATCAATGATGTGTTGCAGCATCGATAAACATCTACAACTAGCGATCGCAACAAACCATGTATTTTCTTCCTAGAATTTCCCTTTTTCCCTTTTTACCTCTATACTTTCCATTCACCATCAATCGCCTTATGTCAGAGTCCACATAGACCAATTTGGGCCACTATTTCAGGGGATTGAAAGGAACCTAGAAAAAGTGAGTACCAACAGACTGGTGATTGCGATGGGACTTCTTGTGGCCAAAGTTTCCTTCGTCTAGTTTAAGTTTTCTTTTATTCATCTTTTTTTCCTTTCTTTCCTATTTAATTTCTTCCCGCACTCACTCGATTACCAAGGATTTCCTGACGTAAATGAGCATTCATCGAAGGCTCGAGATGGTGGGAATTCGAAGAATAAATATCACTAACCATAGCAATCCTCCGTTATGGAATTACCATGGTAACCCCGTATACAATCAGGATTTGTCTAGCGAGTCTACTCAGCACAACCCTGAGATAAACATGACAGGCGAACATGAAAACCCCTTTACTCGTCCAAGCACTAGCAATAATCACAATGGAAGAGATGGGAGTATCGGATAGAACTTTACCGCTCAACAACTTGTGGAGCTCAGTGTCCATAAGTTATAAAAGGGGGGCGAGGATGTCGAAGAATTACTCCAAGGCCTGGCCTCCACCTACGAAACCATCAAGGAGCGACATGATAGACAGGAGCAAGAACTACCAAGGCAAGAAGAGTCACCACCCACACCAAGCACAGTTTCAGCCTACATATCACCATTTGGCCGGGCCGCCCGTGCTCCCTTCAACGGAAATCGCTAAGACCGAACTCACCCTCGGGCTACCCAAAAAGAGGTCACTGTTCGATGACCTGGCCGAACAATTCCTAGACTAGTATAAAAATTTGATACAAGAAACAGTTAGTCTCAGTGATCTGATGACAGCTAAGCAGGAATTCTAGGAAGACTTCATGGACTTCATAGTGTGCTGGAGGAAGTTGGCCGCCCGCATCGAAACTTAGATGAAGGAGAAGGATGTGATCGACATCATTATAAACAATGTCAGGGAACCTCTCCGAAGCACTCTTGTCATAAGTGATTGTCTAGACTTTGCTACTCTTCACTCACGTGCCAGCCACATCCAACGACGTATAAAGGGAGGAGATCTCACCTTTTCGATAGTAACCTCGAAGACCGCTACTTCAAGCGATTCAAAGCATAAGCACAACAAGAAAGCCTTCGGCTCGAAGTAAGTCAATACTGTCACCAATCAGGGTCAGAACTCCGACAAGGAAAACTACCAGCAAGGAATTTCGATCAAAATCAGTATCAGAAACAAGGAGAGCAAAGACACTCGAATCAAAATCAGGGTCAAAATCAGCAAAGGTATTCGAACCAGAATCAGAATCATGGCCAGTATCAAAATAGGAATCAATATCTTAATGCCCACCAGCACCAGAATCAAAATACGGTGCATAATAGGCAAGTTAATGCCCAAAATTACAATAACATGCCTTCGCCGTAAAATTTTAATCAATAAACTAGAGGGCCCTATCAGCCCAGAGGAGAGCACTACCCTCTGCTACCTGACACCATCCTAAATATTTTTTGCCTCCTTAATAACCAAAACCTTCTTAGATTCCCACTAGAATTGCCGCAGCCCTGGCCGACAAATTTGGACCATAGTAAGTTTTGCATATTTCATCGATATGCGGGACACAATTGGGAAGACTGTTGGGTCCTCTGAGACATGATTTACAATATGAATGATAGAGACCAAGTCGACTGGGAAGCTCTCCAAAATTCTCACAACCAACCACAGCAAAACCTTGGGATTGTTAATAACCCCATGCCAAACCACAACCAAGGGCCAGTGTCCCACATCACTATAGTTGACCTTCCCAGGCAACCCCCCTCCTTCCATCCTTCTTCCTTAATCACTCACCTTCCCCCACCAACTGTCATTGTCGAGCTAGTGGAGTCTCCAAGGCCCCCAGCTGTTCGACCACACCCTTCGACTTCAATCACTCGGGTCATACCCCCAAATCCACCTCCCTACCCAAAGTTTACTCAAATTCGAGTCCAGTCGTTCAGGGCAAGGAAGCTGAACCTCCATCAGCCTCTGCCTAAACCTCTCACTCCTCCAAACCCACTGCCAACTCCCTCCCTGTCTGATTCTGAACCTAAATACGAAGACCATGTCCTCCAAACCATGGAGCAAATTACGGCATGGGTAGAAAGCGTCACCCAGAATTCCTTTTAAAGACAACAATAGGAGGCTACAATAGAACACCGCCCTGATAGCAAGATGAGTCAGCCGAGCGAAGGATCCGATAAGGAAGAACCCCTGATCTCCAATTTTCAAGAAGAGGAAGATTACACTCAATATCTCCCACTGTGGAACGGCATAGCTCCTTGACGCATTCCTTCCTCAAATTTTGCTCCGTTCGTAAAGAGTACTATGGCAAGTTCATCAACACCTCAGTCAATATGCTCAATCCTTAAATCTGGAACCCATTACCCACCACTGCCATTCTCCCAGGAAAAGCAGAACGATAGTGCTCAGTCGTAAAAAAGGATAGCAAGGGAACAAGTAGTAAACCTACCTCCACCTCCTCATACGATCCCACCACCTTAGATTCCAGGACCAGGGCCACCACCGTCTCAACCGAATGTTAGCAGAGCTCACTGCCCTCGCAAAGAGCCAGTTGTAGAGGTAGGCTAGGAATACAATCTTCTGTGGCACCTCGAGAAAATAATAGCGTAAATATCAATCCTTGAGCTCATCAAGAAGTCGCCGGAACACCACAGACTATTGATAGAGACACTAGAGGAGACGCATGAAGATACCACATTGGATGAGCTACATGAAATCGCTTCGGTCATGGCACAACCTCTAATGCTTACTTTCACCGAGGCTGATATGCCCAAGGAATCATTGCGCGGGAGCTCTGCCCCAATATACCTGACCGTTATAATTAGAGGCTTCTTGGTACCACATGCGCTGGTCGACATAGGAGCAGGACTTAATATATGTCCCATAACCACACTCAAGACACTGAAATATACGGAGCAGGACATAAAGCCCTCCTCTTTGTCTGTCATCGCGTATGATGGTTCCCGACGTTTTATTAAAGGAACCATCAAGTTGCAAGTCAACTTTGGGCCGATCACTAAAGGCATTACATTCCATGTCTCCGACTCGTCAAGTACCTACAATCTAATCCTAGGAAGAAAATGGCTGGAGTTCATGAAAGCGGTGGCATCTACATATCATCAATGCATCAAGTTCCCCCATGAAGACTCCATTATCAGAATATATGTCGATGCACCCCTTAAAGAAGTAGATACTGATTACGCGGAAAGTATTCCAACGGCTCACGACTCCGTCCTATCTACCTACCACATTAGGAAGGACCGGTCTCCTGACGATACTGTAATAGCAGAAGTCACTCACCCTAGCTCACCCCCACATCAATCAAGATTAACAAAGAGAGCAGTTGGACCTGACCTCACCCGACTATATGACATAAACCCTACCGCAAAAAAAGGATGGGACATCATGTACGAACTTGGATAAATCCCACATACAAGGCTTGGTAAGAATCAACAAGGACGAATAGGGCCACTCGCCCCAAAGAAAGTCTGCAAGCACACAAGATTGGGTTACTAGTTAGACGGTAAACAAGCCAACCTCCATCCGACCTCGCCTAAATGGTCACTCTACGACCATTTCATCTATGGAACTATCGAATAGGCTGACGTGTTGAGAAGAAAAGAAACATCCCTTACCGAACCGCAGGCAACTGAAGTTGAGTAGATTGTCAAAGCCTTCACGGACCTGACAAGCTTAAACCAAAATGAAGACGACATCGACAAGCCGCTTGAAGGTGTAGGACCACTCTTTGACACTAAGGAACCTTGCACTACTGAGAAAAGAAAACTACTAAAATTTGAGCCGCACATAGAAGACTGGGAGTCGACTGACGAGGAGGACTTCCACATCGCCGCATTGGGAAATGTAGAAGAACCAGAGTCAGGGACACCCCAGTCTCATGAACCAGGAGGGGAGGACTGGCTCTCAATATTTGAGTGAAGAAGAAGACTACTGGACTAGCCGTATAGAAATAGAACTTGGAGATCACTTAAGAGTAGAGTTGCTGAAGCTCCTTGAGGAGGTCAACAACTCCCGAAGTGAAGAAACAGACTCTGATGATGAACTTAATCATCAATCCTTACTAGATAATTTGCAGTGTTCGTGCTGCTGCCCTTACCCAGAATCACCTTATTGCAACTTGTGTGCATCTGTCTTAACGCGGTGCGAAAGAGCTATCCTGCGCGACATACGACGAACAATGAGAGCGGTACATCATCACATCGCCTTTGTAGAATTCTAGGAAGAACTAGAGCTCGATGCTCCCCAATCTCTGGATGCACCACAACTTCAGATATTCTAGAGCTCGATGGAAGAGGAATGACAAGCGTCGCTGAGAGATGATGAGGACTACTGGTTGGATCTCCCCACCCTTGAGATGGAAGAATAGCTAGGTGAGGATCTCCAAAGGTTATTTGAAGAAGAGGAGGAACTCTGATGCAAAGATTCAGACTCCGACAGCAACCCAGACGTCGAATCAATCCTCTCGAGATGGGAATGCCCTTAGGGATATCCTTGCATCTCCCAACCCCACCAACCTCGTCGTCGAGTGTGCATATTCATCCTAGCATATCACGAAGTACAAAGCCGAGAACTCACCAGTCCAGAAGAATGTCTCAAACAACCTCAGCGGCAGGAACCTCTTCAGACTGATTCTGAAGATGAAAACTTAGATGACTATTGCCTCTCTACCCTTTTCGAGAGTGAATCAATTCATACAATAGAAGAAGAAGGCATATCAGCAGAACCACCGCCATCCTCACTTATTAGGAGGATCACCTCGGATGAGGACTCTAAAAAAAATGCCAAATTTTGAATGGGTCCACATCCGAAGACTCGCACAAATGGCTCCAACAGCTGTACAGCTTCCCCAACTAGGAGAAGTGTAATAGCCCGAAAAATCACGCTAAACTATGACCTTGGGATCCGTGCCCGATTGGTCACAAGTTTGACCAATCAGGAGATCATAAGTTAGCATAGAATGTGATGAACGGATGAGATGTGATAATTTGAGTGATTATGTGGTGTGTGATGTAAATGAGAACTCACTTACACCTACTGCGGTGTATGTGCTCAACACACAATGAGGGAGATAGATAAAAGGGTTTAATAACCCTAGATGTGTATTTTTGGTTGTTGAAGGAGAGTAAAGAAGAGAGAGAAAGAGAGAGAAGTAGGAGAGGAGTTATTGCAACTGATTGGAGGGGGGATTCAAGAGATAAAAGCCGGATTCAAAGCGGATCTGTTAGAACAAAAGCTGGAAACCCTAGCCTTCCAACCATTTGATTTGAAATCAACTTGAGATCTATTCAAGGTAAGATTTTTGTAAATAAAATGCATAGATTATAGGGGTTAAGTTGTGTTTGAATGTGGGTTAAATCATAGGATAATGGCTTAGAAAAATAGAGGAAAAAGTATGGAAAAAGATTGGGAAGAACAGCTCGAAAGGGGCTGAATCTGACAATTTCGATTAATCGAAATCGGGTTTCGATTAATCAAAATTGGCCAGGAAGTTGAAAGGTCAGAGGACCCTGATTTCGATTAATCGAATTTGATTTCGATTAATCGACTTTGGATTTCGATTAATCGATTTGGAAATCGATTAATCATGAACTCCGGACCCTGGGGTTGGAGCAAATGACTTGAGGAAAAATCAACTAATCGAAATGTGATTTCGATTAATCGATTTTAGTTTTCGATTAATCGATTTGGGATCGATTAATCAACTTGTGAAATTCGACTGTTCGAACTGAGAGTCGACTTTGCGAAAAGAAGAATTTCGATTAATCGAAATTGGATTCGATTAATCGAATGAAAACTCGACTGTTCGAACTGTGGGTCGACTTTGCGAAAAGAAGAATTTCGATTAATCGAAATTGGATTCGATTAATCGAACGAAAACTCGACTGTTCGAATTGAGGATCGACTTTGCGAAAAGGAGAATTTCGATTAATCGAAATTACTTCGATTAATCGATATTGACCTTCGATTAATCGATTTTGGAAATCGATTAATCAAACCAGATTCGATTAATCGATTTTGGAATTCGATTAATCAACTGAGATAAATTGTGTTGACTTTTGGGTTTGACTTTAAGATTCTTGGAGAGTCTTGGACCTTCTTTATTGCATCCTTAGTGATGTGTTTCACCTGTTATGTGGTACCATAGGTGGTACGTGTGGACTAGTGCACAAGGAGCCACGTGGGACCTTGATGCATTGATCAAATGAAGACTTGAGGTAGGGAACACCTTGAACATGTACTTTATTTTACAAGAGCATGTATGTAGTGATATAGATTTCCATTCAAATATTTAATTGCTTAAGAATTGTGAAAAGTGTGTGTGCGTATGACATCCATAAGAGAAATTCTAATAAACCATCCCCAGGGGATGAAGAAGTAAAGAGATGAGAGCATCAGGTGTGATGCAAGTAAATGGATACATCCCAGGGATGTATCCAAGGATTGAATCATGTTTGATAGGGCCTAACTGATATAAGATAGCACAATTACACGGTGAATAACTATATGTAAGGCACCGATATTTTTGTTATTTGAGGTTTGATAGGGTACCCCACCGACGTGGCGGGATATCCACGACTGACACGGCAGGATATCCGTGACCGATCTGGCGAAAGTAAACCGGTAAGCCGGCCATGAGGCTTATCCGTACATAGTAAGCACACCCCAGGGGTGTTGATTGAGACAAGTGAAACCCCGCCACCAATCCCCAGGGGAAAGGGGCTTGGGTACTATTTGTATTCCCAGGGAATACGGTTAAAACTGTCTATATAGATGACGATGATGGGTATCTCATCGGGGCTCGATGCTATATTGCTCGGGGATTACTTAAGTTGAAAGTTTAAGTTTTGCTTTAGGCTTTTTCAGCATCATTCATGAGTAAATGAAAAGGGTTCAGAGCTATTTTCTTTTAGTATCAGAGCTATTTTCTTTTAGTAATTCTGACAAGGGTTCTTTCGTCAGAACATAGGGGCTTCTGCTAACGAAACTTTAGTTTCAAATGCAGTCGCAAATGTCATCTAGAGGAAGAGGCCGACCAAGGGGAGGCCAGCAGAGGAGTCTACGTAGTGGAGATGGTTACATCTCTCCTACAAATAGAGTGCCCTTAGGAGGTACTGAGGCCCCAGGGGGCAGTAGTAGTAGGTAGCGTGATGAAGAAGATCGAGATCATCAAGATCAAGATCTAAGAGAACAAGAAAGATTGAGAGAAAGACAAGAAGACAGAGAAGAGCGACAAAGGATGATGCACACTATGGAGACTATGGCAGCTGCCATGGCACAACAAGCCGCATCCTTTGCAGCTCATGCATCATCAAGAAACGGCGACCACCTACACACCACTGTGGGACTGCGTTGCTGTGCCCTCATCTTTTCTGAGTTTAGGAGAATGAGACCTCCTTCATTTTCTGGCGCAGTGCACAATGGTCAGCTGAGAACATGGAGAAAGTCTTTAGCGTGCTAACTTGCACGGAAGATGAGAGTGTAAGATGGGCAGCTTACATGTTGGATGGGGAGGCTGGGCCTTGGTGGAAGTCCGTGATACGGACTCGGGCTCAGGAGACCCCAGAGTTGCCTTGGACTTGGGAGGAGTTTGTTGAGGAGTTCAACAAACAATATTTTCCGGAAGTGGTGAGGAACCAGCTTGAGATACAATTTTTGCAGTTAGTACAAGGAGAATATGATTGAGAGAATACGGGGTAGAGTTTCTACGACTTGCCCGTTTTGCTCCGGATTACATCGCTACTGAAGTGATGAAGTCCAAGAGGTTTCAGCAAGGTTTGAAGCCTGAAGTTAGGGGAGGCGTAGCTCCATTTCAACTAAGGACCTATGAAGAGGTCATGAGTAAAGCACTGGTAGTTGAAGAGGAGAATACAAATAGATATAGACAGAGGGAGCAGCAGAGAGGAGGAAATGAACAAGGAAGATCGGGGCACTACGAACCGGTGAACAAAAAGCCGAGGTTCATGGCCCAGAATCAGAGACCACAGTTTCAAGGGGGTTTCGGAAGACCGGCGCAACAACAACAACACCAACAGAGGTTTCCATTACTTGCGTCGGGGAGACCTATTCGCTATGAGAGCCCTGCCATGTCTACTGGCGCCACTATTACACAGGGTTCTCGTACTGTTTCTTCCGCACCTCGGGAGACTTGCACAAAGTGTGGCAAGCCTCATAGGACGGTGGACTGTAGATCGGGAACTAGGGGTTGTTTTCGATGTGGCAAGGTGGGCCATTTGATTAAGGATTGCCCCGAGATGGATAAAAGAAAGACGGTTTCAGTTGCAGCACCACGACCAATTCAAGCAAGGAAATCGATCGTCAGGAGAGCTATGCGATCCTTGCGTCAGAAGCGAGGAACGTGTATGACGTCATCCAAGGTGAGATTTTTTTTTATTATTAAAGAAAATTTTCACTTCATTAAAATCCTAGATAGAGAAGGAGCATGCATTAGAAATTATATAGATTCTTTTCTCAATACAAAAAGCTGTATGTGAATTGAGAGTGTAAATTGATGTGTAAATTATTGTATGTATGTATGTATGTATACTATAGGTACTCTAAATATATATGAAAAAGGATGCTTCGGTGGATATGACGCTCGAGTGTTGATAGACCCCGGGTGTACCCACTCATTCGTTACTCCACGTTTTGCTAAGAAGATGAAGATTGTTCCAGACGTTGGATTTACGTCCTATCTCGTGTCTATTCATTTGGAGAGTTAGTAGACACGGAGTTAGCTTGCAAATCCATCATTGAAGCAGTTCGAGACTTAGAGGTGCATGAACTAGAAGCAAAGTTGATACTGTTAGACATGCAAGGGTTTGATGTGATCCTTGGCATGGACTGGTTAGGCAAGACATTGTGCAAATCGATTGCAAGAACAAGGTAGTCATTTCGGACCCAACACAAGAAGATCATTTCGGTTTCAAGGAGTGAGGTCGTCATCTGCCAATCGATCTCAGCAGAAGGGCCGAAAATGATCGAAAGGGTTACTGATGGATACTTAGCTTTCTTAAAGGAGGACAAGGAAGAAAAGAATGTCATTTACGAGATAGCGGTTATGCGAGACTTGACGTGTTTCGGAGGAATTGCCTGGATTACCTCCAGAAAGAGAAGTCGAATTCGCCATTGACTTAGCACCAGGAACGGAGCCTATTTCAAAAGCACCTTATAGAATGGCTCCCGCTGAGTTAAAGGAGTTGAAGGAACAACTACAAGAGCTTATGGACAAGGGGTTTGTTAGACCGAGCGTGTCTCCATGGGGAGCACCAGTCTTGTTTGTCAAGAAGAAGGATGGGTCAATGCGGCTATGCATTGACTATCGACAATTGAACAAACTCACTGTGAAGAACCGCTACCCTTTGCCTAGAATTGACGATCTATTCGACCAACTGCAAGGAGCAAGATATTTTTCCAAGATCGACCTGAGATCTGGGTATCATCAGTTGTGAGTCAAAGCTGAGGACATTCAGAAGACAGCTTTCCAGACACGGTATGGACACAATGAATTCTTTGTGATGCCGTTTGGATTAACGAATGCTCCGGCGTCGTTTATGGATCTGATGAACCGAGTGTTTAAACCACACTTGGACTCCTGCGTCGTAGTGTTTGTTGATGATATACTGATATACTCCAAATCCAAGATGGAACACGAAGAACATTTGAGGATTGCTCTACAGACGCTATGTGAACACCAATTGTACGCCAAACTCAGCAAGTGTAAGTTTTGGTTGGAAGAAGTTAGCTTTTTGGGACATGTCGTCTCAAAGCACGGTGTCACGGTGGATCCAGCTAAGATAGAAGCAGTAGTTAAATGGGAGCAACCAAAGACAGTGACCGATGTCCGAAGTTTTCTGGGCTTAGCAGGCTATTATCGACGTTTCGTCGAGGGGTTTTCAAAGATATCGGGACCTCTCACAAAGCTGACACGAAAAGATTCAAGGTTTGAGTGGAGTGAGGCATGCGAGAAGAGTTTTCAAGAACTCAAAACGAGACTCACTTCGGCTCCAGTGTTAGCGATTCCTTGAGCGATGGAGGATATGCCGTACATACTGACGCGTCATACAATGGCCTTGGTTGTGTACTCAACCAACACAAGAAGGTGATAGCTTACGGATCAAGACAGCTGAAAGAACACGAGAAAAACTATCCGACTCATGACTTGGAACTAGCAGCAGTCATTTTTGCGCTGAAGATTTGGAGACATTACTTGTATGGTGAGACTTTTGAAATTTTCACCGATCATAAGAGCCTCCGATATCTGTTTACACAGAAAGAACTCAACATGAGACAGCACAGATGGATGGAATTCCTCAAGGATTATGATTGCTCCATACAATACCATCCTGGCAAGGCGAATGTAGTAGCCGATGCATTGAGTCGGAAAGGTTCAGCTCAGTTAGCTTCTTTGATTTTGGGTATGCACCGGTGGAAATTATTGGAAGACCTGGCACTCTATGATGCGAACATTGAGTCAAAGGACACTGGATTCTTTTTGGCTAACATATCAGTAAAGCCAGTGATATTTGAGCATATCCACGATCTACAGATGAAAGATCCGACATTAATAAAGATTCATCAAGACGTGAGTGAAGGCATCAGATCGGACTTCTCAGTAAAAGAAGATGGTTCCTTGTTGTTTAAAGGCCGTCTCTGCATTCCGGACAATGCCGATCTAAGACGAACGATTCTTGATGAGGCCCATAAGTCAAATTATGCTATCCACCCTGGTAGCACCAAAATGTACCAAGATTTGAAAAAGAACTACTGGTGGAGAGGACTGAAACAAGACGTGGCCGAGTATGTGTCACGATGTTTGACTTGTCAGCAGGTGAAGGTTGATCATAGACATCCTGCTGGACTATTGCAACCCTTACCAATACCAGAATGGAAGTGGGAATCGATCTCAATGGATTTCATTGTTGGATTACCCCGTACTGCCAAGAGACACAATGCTATTTGGGTCGTTGTAGACCGATTGACCAAATCAGCGCACTTTTTACCGTACAATACTACGTATACGGCAGGAAGACTGGCAGACTTATACATGAAGGAGATTGTAAGATTACATGGGATTCCAAGCAGCATAGTTTCAGATCGTGATCCACTATATACGTCCAAGTTTTGGAAGAAATTTCAAGAAGGAATGGGAACTCGACTAGACTTTAGTTCAGCTTTCCATCCTCAAACTGATGGACAGACGGAGCGAGTGAATCAAGTAATAGAAGACATGCTCAGAGCGTGCATGCTTGATATGCAAGGATACTGGGATGAGTATCTACCGATGCTCGAGTTCGCATACAACAACAGTTTCCAAACGAGCATTGGCATGGCACCGTATGAAGCTCTGTATGGACGATGATGCAAGTCACCCCTCAATTGGGAGGAAACAGGTGAAAAATTTGTATTAGGACCGAAACTACTTGAAGACAACGCCACCGTTGTCCGAATTATCAGAGAAAGGTTGAAGACAACATAGAGTAGACAGAAAAGTTACGTCGATATGAAGCGGACTAGTGTTGACTATAAAGTGGGCGAACATGTGTTTGTGAAAGTGTCACCTATGAAAGGTGTAATGAGATTTGGCAAGAGAGGGAAGTTAAGTCCATGTTATGTTGGACCATTTGAAATTTTGGGACGAGTAGGTGAAGTTGCATATCGCATTGGTTTACCACCGCTATTTGATCGAGTACATAATGTTTTCCACATATCGATGCTCAGAAAGTATGTGAACGATCCGTCTCATGTATTAGGAAAGTAACCTATAGAGATGTGTGAGGACATGAGCATGATAGAAGAACCACTGGAAATCTTGGATCGAAAGGAACAAGTACTGCCCACTAAAGTGACTCCCTTAGTGCTAGTTCGGTGGAACAATCATCCAAAAGAAGAGGCTACTTGGGAACGAGAGGCCGATGTGAAAGAACAATATCCAGCCTTGTTTCCAACGACGTGAGAACTTAATGTAAACCACAAACATGTTTGTGAAATCTCCACTATACTTGTAATTCAATGGAAAATTTGATCCAATCTGTCATAAATTGTCAAAAGTAGTAAAAGAACCAAAGAAATTGACAATCTACACAATTTGGGCAAAACCGATTAATCGAATTTCAAATCGATTAAACAATTTGGAATAATCGATTTTGTTCGATTAGTCGACTGGCATGTGCCAGTGACTGGAAATGAGAATGAGAGTTAGAATATACATAGAAGACAAATTTCGATTGATCGAATTGGGATCTCGATTAATCGATTGGGGATCGACTAATCGATTTTGAAATTTCGATTAATCGATTTACTAAAGGGACTTACGAGAATTTGAAATCAAATGGACGATTTCGATTAATCGAAGTGAATTTCGATTAATCGATTTCGAAATTTCGATTAATCGAAATGGATTCGATTAATCGAATAATTTAAGAAATTCTGGAAAATTTGAAGTTACAGCACGATTTCGATTAATCGAAATTAAATTCGATTAATCGATTTTGGCATTTCGATTAATCGAAATGGATTTCGATTAATCGACTGGCTCGCACCAGTGAGCTCAAAAATGGAAAATTTTAAACAGATACGATTTCGATTAATCGAAATGGTTTCGATTAATCGAATTTGACTTTCGATTAATCGATTTGGGAAATCGATTAATCGATTTTATGCGGCTTAACTTGGTTTGAAATCTCGATTAATCGATTCTGAATTTTGATTAATCGAGCCGGGGCCTATATATAAGATTAGGGATTTCACTCCTCATTCGAAATCATTTGAGTTTTTCGTTTGGGCGCGTTTCTTCTTCTCCTCTTTCTCCTGCCAGCCGAGCACTCTAGGGTTTGCGTTCCCGCTAGTTTTCGGATCGGATTCAAGTGCCATCGCATCTAAAACCGCGGTAAAGACCCTAACTTCACTTTTTCTTTCGATTTGAACTCGAAAAACCCTAGTTTTCTCAAAATGCCGCCTAAAACCCGATTGTCTTCGAAGAAGGCAACCTCGTCTGGTTAGGCGAAGAACGCCGCCACCACCACCTACCCCATCGGGTGAGGACTCCATCACCGCTGAATCGGAGACCACCTCCGGCTCGACGAGCGATTCACGCGAAGTCTTCCCGCGAATCCACCCCCATGCCACCACCACCCACCAATGTCGAGCAACCAAACGAATGGTGGGCGGCCAAGACCTTTGAGGTCGAGTACGTCATCGACCCTACCCTTTTCACCGATCCCGATGTGCCGGGCGAGACCCAATGGGCTCGAAACTACCTAAATAATGCCGGCCTCGGCAACCTTCTCAAACCAATCCGGGGTTCCTACTACCCTAGATTGGTGAGATTATTCTACCAAGGGCTCATAGACGGCCCTACCGATGATTGCATAATAACCAAGATTGAGGGTCGTCTCTATACGATCACTCGTCGCCACATCCACGAGGTACTCGAGTGTTACCTCGAGTTCACCCCGGAGACCACTCTCTTCCCACCCTTTGAGGAGGAACCCCGCTTTGAGGAGGTCATGACCCGCATGACCAACGGCAAGAAGGGGTCGGGCTCCTCCATAAAGAGGGTTGACCTTCCACCATATACGTGGATGCTTGACTCAGTGGTCAAGTGCAACCTCTACCCGATGCGCCACGACACTGAGCGCGTGGAGAAGGTGCAGCAGGCACTTTACTCGGCCTTCTGTGGCCGGTGGTTTGATGCCACCATGCTCATCCTTGAGGGGATGAGATACATAAAGGGGAAGCTGATGAAGGGCAACCTACGGCCCAAAGAAAAGATGCCTTATGCTCGCCTTATATCGAGCATGTTGGAGTGCTACTCCAACGATGCATCTTATGCCGTCTCTCCGCATGAAGAGAGGGCTACGGACTGCGTGAAGACATTCTCTAGGTCTTCATGGGCCCGTAGTTATAATTTGCTCAAGCGGACCCTACCGGCTCCGGGTCCCGCTCCCGCCCAGCCTTGGCGGCAGCGATAGCACCGCCACCACCTCGGCCAGAGACCCACCCGTGGGTGAGCACACCCTATTCCCAGAGCCATCCGTGGAGGGTTCCTCCACCCACCAGCCTCACCGCGCCACACGCCCACTCGCCCGCGACACCCACCTCATCCTACTGGGGCCGCCCATCCGTCCTACCATCGAGGACGTCTTGGCTTGTATGGAGGCCAACAACGACCGGATGAACCGACGGATAGACTTTTTCATGTTCCACACACTCCGCCACATCTACCCGACCGACTTCCGCCGCTACCTCGCCCGGGAGGAGGTGGACGGCAGACGCCGCCTTCCATAGAGGACCCGTCTTCCATCCCACCACAGACGCGGCTCCTTCCACATCCACATCTACTCCGACGAGGCAGCGGCGGCGCGGCCACCACCCGGCCGACACGCCCCCCACATGACCCAGAGCCGGCTCACCCCCACCAGCCAGTAGCACCCCACCGGCTGGCGAGGGTGTTGAGTCTTATATGTATTTTGCATTTTGATTTATACCTGTAGATTTTATTGTACGCCAACTTATTGGCATTGTAACAAAATATTCAATCCTTAATGCAAATCCAACTTTTTGTGTAATTGTTCTTTTTGTTAAATTTTACTTCCATGCTTATATGTGTGAATGTGTGCATATTTAAATACGTCTGCCTCAATTGGACCACCTCACCTGAGAGTGTGGGGGGGGGAGAGAGAAACCCAGAGAAACAAACCTTGGGTTATTTTCGAGGATGAAAATTCCCAAGGTGGGGAGGATGTAATAGCCTGAAAAATCACGCTAAACTATGACCTTGGGATCCGTGCCCGATTGGTCACAAGTTTGACCAATCAGGAGATCATAAGTTAGCATAGAATGTGATAAACGGACGAGATGTGATAATTTGAGTGATTATGTGGTGTGTGATGTAAATGAGAAGTCACTTACACCTACTGTGGTGTATGTGCTCAACACACAATGAGGGAGATAGATAAAAGGGTTTAATAACCCTAGATGTGTATTTTTGGTTGTTGAAGGAGAGTAAAGAAGAGAGAGAAAGAGAGAGAAGTAGGAGAGGAGTTATTGCAACTGATTGGAGGGGGGATTCAAGAGATAAAAGCCGGATTCAACGCGGATCTGTTAGAACAAAAGCTGGAAACCCTAGCCTTCCAACCATTTGATTTGAAATCAACTTGAGATCTATTCAAGGTAAGATTTTTGTAAATAAAATGCATAGATTATAGGGATTAAGTTGTGTTTGAATGTGGGTTAAATCATAGGATAATGGCTTAGAAAAATAGAGGAAAAAGTATGGAAAAAGATTGGGAAGAACAGCTCGAAAGGGGCTGAATCTGACAATTTCGATTAATCGAAATCGGGTTTCGATTAATCGAAATTGGCCAGGAAGTTGAAAGGTCAGAGGACCCTGATTTCGATTAATCGAATTTGATTTCGATTAATCGACTTTGGATTTCGATTAATCGATTTGGAAATCGATTAATCGACTGGGAACCTCCAGTGGACCCCAGGGGTTGGAGAAAATGACTTGAGGAAAAATCGACTAATCGAAATGTGATTTCGATTAATCGATTTTAGTTTTCGATTAATCGATTTGGGATCGATTAATCAACTTGTGAAATTCGACTGTTCGAACTTAGAGTCGACTTTGCGAAAAGAAGAATTTCGATTAATCGAAATTGGATTCGATTAATCGAATGAAAACTCGACTGTTCGAACTGTGGGTCGACTTTGCGAAAAGAAGAATTTCGATTAATCGAAATTGGATTCGATTAATCGAACGAAAACTCGACTGTTCGAATTGAGGATCGACTTTACGAAAAGGAGAATTTCGATTAATCGAAATTACTTCGATTAATCGATATTGACCTTCGATTAATCGATTTTGGAAATCGATTAATCGAACCAGATTCGATTAATCGATTTTGGAATTCGATTAATCGACTGAGATAAATTGTGTTGACTTTTGGGTTTGACTTTAAGATTCTTGGAGAGTCTTGGACCTTCTTTATTGCATCCTTAGTGATGTGTTTCACCTGTTATGTGGTACCATAGGTGGTACGTGTGGACTAGTGCACAAGGAGCCACGTGGGACCTTGATGCATTGATCAAATGAAGACTTGAGGTAGGGAACACCTTGAACATGTACTTTATTTTACAAGAGCATGTATGTAGTGATATAGATTTCCATTCAAATGTTTAATTGCTTAAGAATTGTGAAAAGTGTGTGTGCGTATGACATCCATAAGAGAAATTCTAATAAACCATCCCCAGGGGATGAAGAAGTAAAGAGATGAGAGCATCAGGTGTGATGCAAGTAAATGGATACATCCCAGGGATGTATCCAAGGATTGAATCATGTTTGATAGGGCCTAACTGATATAAGATAGCACAATTACACGGTGAATAACTATATGTAAGGCACCGATATTTTTGTTATTTGAGGTTTGATAGGGTACCCCACCAACGTGGCGGGATATCCACGACTGACACGGCAGGATATCCGTGACCGATACGGCGGCAAAACCGTAGGCCAGTGCGGAGGCTTATCCGTACATAGTAAGCACACCCCAGGGGTGTTGATTGAGACAAGTGAAACCCCGCCACCAATCCCCAGGGGAAAGGGGCTTGGGTACTATTTGTATTCCCAGGGAATAAGGTTAAAACTGTCTATATAGATGACGATGATGGGTATCTCATCGGGGCTCGATGCTATATTGCTCGGGGATTACTTAAGTTGAAAGTTTAAGTTTTGCTTTAGGCCTTTTCAGCATCATTCATGAGTAAATGAAAACATATGTAATCAACAGTAAAACGAAATGCTTTCTAACTGTTTCATCAATAATTGCATAGACACATCATGCATGGCATATCATGGAATATATGTGAGTTATAATTTATATGTTCAACCGTGTTTGTTCCCTATTGAGCTAGGATGTAGCTCACCCTTCCACTACTAGAGCTAGGGCTTGAGGAGACGCCGATCCCGTGAGTCGGGACCTTGCGGCCGGCGAAGAGTTGGAGCCACCTCCAGAGGACTTCTTCTAGAGGACTCCGTTGTGCCACTTTGAGGGATCTTGGAGAGAGTTTTTGTACGGCTTGGTATGTCAAGCCTTGATTCTGTTTAAACCATGTATATATATATAGATGGGATTATTCTTTTGGGGTGAACCATCCGTGATGATTGCTATCATCGATGGTTCGGATCGGTTCTCCATTCATGTAGAAGCATGAGGTAGAAATCTTTTGGAGAGTTAATTAATATAGATTCAAATTCCGTAATTTCGTATATTATTTTATTGCAATGCTTGATATACCAGTGTTCCGTGCTTAGCTAAGGGGCACGGTCAAGATGATCGTGCTGATGGCACGGGTTTAAAGTCTTGGCTGGGTCATCACGGTTGGTATCGAGCTATTTTCTTTTAGTAATTCGACAAGGGTTCTTCGTGAACATAGGGGCTTCGCTAACTGAAACTTTAGTTTCAAATGCGATGCATAAATGTCATCTAGAGGAAGAGGCCGACCAAGGAGGCCAGGAGTCTACGTGGAGATGGTTACATCTCTCCTACAAATAGAGTGCCTTTAGGAGGTGCTGAGGCCCCAGGGGGTAGTAGTAGACAGCGTGATGAAGAAGATCGAGATCATCAAGATCAAGATCTAAGAGAACAAGAAAGATTGAGAGAAAGACAAGAAGACAGAGAAGAGCGACAAAGGATGATGCACACTATGGAGACTATGGCAGCTGCCATGGCACAACAGGCCGCATCCTTTGCAGCTCATGCATCAAGAGACGTGACCACCTACACACACAGCAGGACTGCGTTGCACTGTGCCCTCATCTTTCTGAGTAGTTTAGGAGAATGAGACCTCCTTCATTTTCTGGGCAGGCAGACACAATGGCCGCTGAGAACTGGTTGATGGAGATGGAGAAAGTCTTTAGCGTGCTAACTTGCACGGAAGATGAGAGTGTAAGATGGGCAGCTTACATGTTGGATGGGGAGGCTGGGCCTTGGTGGAAGTCCGTGATACGGACTCCGGCCGAGGAGGCCCGAGGGTTGCCTTGGACTTGGGAGGAGTTTGTTGAGGAGTTCAACAAACAATATTTTCCGGAAGTGGTGAGGAACCAGCTTGAGATACAATTTTTGCAGTTAGTACAAGGGAGAATGACAGTGAGAGAATACGGGGTAGAGTTTCTACGACTTGCCCGTTTTGCTCCGGATTACATCGCTACTGAAGTGATGAAGTCCAAGAGGTTTCAGCAAGGTTTGAAGCCTGAAGTTAGGGGAGGCGTAGCTCCATTTCAACTAAGGACCTATGAAGAGGTCATGAGTAAAGCACTAGTAGTTGAAGAGGAGAATACAAATAGATATAGACAGAGGGAGCAGCAGAGAGGAGGAAATGAACAAGGAAGATCGGGGCACTACGAACCGGTGAACAAAAAGCCGAGGTTCATGGCCCAGAATCAGAGACCACAGTTTCAAGGGGGTTTCGGAAGACCGGCGCAACAACAACAACACCAACAGAGGTTTCCATTACTTACGTCGGGGAGACTTATTCGCTATGAGAGCCCTGCCATGTCTACTGGCGCCACTATTACACAGGGTTCTCGTACTGTTTCTTCCGCACCTCGGGAGACTTGCGCAAAGTGTGGCAAGCCTCATAGGACGGTGGACTGTAGATCGGGAACTAGGGGTTGTTTCCGATGTGGCAAGGTGGGCCATTTGATTAAGGATTGCCCCGAGATGGATAAAAGAAAGACGGTTTCAGTTGCAGCACCACGACCAATTCAAGCAAGGAAATCGATCGTCCAGGGGAGAGCCTATGCAGTCACTGCTCAGGAAGCAGGGAACGTGCATGACGTCATCCAAGGTGAGATTTTTTTTTATTATTAAAGAAAATTTTCACTTCATTAAAATCCTAGATAGAGAAGGAGCATGCATTAGAAATTATATAGATTCTTTTCTCAATACAAAAAGCTGTATGTGAATTGAGAGTGTAAATTGATGTGTAAATTATTGTATGTATGTATGTATGTATACTATAGGTACTCTAAATATATATGAAAAAGGATGCTTCGGTGGATATGACGCTCGAGTGTTGATAGACCCCGGGTGTACCCACTCATTCGTTACTCCACGTTTCGCTAAGAAGATGAAGATTGTTCCAGAGACGTTGGATTTCGTCCTATTTGTGTCTATTTCGACTGGAGAGTTAGTAGACACGGAGTTAGCTTGCAAATCCATCATTGAAGTAGTTCGAGACTTAGAGGTGCATGAACTAGAAGCAAAGTTGATACTGTTAGACATGCAAGGGTTTGATGTGATCCTTGCCATGGGAGTTGGCCATGACATTATTACAGCAAATCGATTGCAAGAACAAGGTAGTCATTTCGGACCCAACACAAGAAGATCATTTGGTTTCAAGGAGTGAGGTCATACATGTGCCCGATCTCGTGAGAAGGGCGAGAAAATGATCAGAAAGGGTTGCAGTGGATACTTAGCTTTCTTAAAGGAGGACAAGGAAGAAAAGAATGTCATTTCTGAGATAGCAGTTGTGCGAGACTTCGTTGACGTGTTTCCAGAGGAATTGCCTGGATTACCTCCAGAAAGAGAAGTCGAATTCGCCATTGACTTAGCACCAGGAACGGAGCCTATTTCAAAAGCACCTTATAGAATGGCTCCCGCTGAGTTAAAGGAGTTGAAGGAACAACTACCGATCTAAGACGAACGATTCTTGATGAGGCCCATCAGTCAAATTATGCTATCCACCCTGGTAGCACCAAAATGTACCAAGATTTGAAAAAGAACTACTGGTGAAGAGGACTGAAACAAGACGTGGCCGAGTATGTGTCACGATGTTTGACTTGTCAGCAGGTGAAGGTTGATCATAGACATCCTGCTGGACTATTGCAACCCTTACCAATACCAGAATGGAAGTGGGAATCGGGCTGTCACAAGAAGCCTCTCTGTCGGTTCCTCTTCAGGCAACTGATCTTGTACCATATCTCTTATCAAAAACTAAAAAAATTAAAAAATCTATAAAAATTTAAAAACAGAAAATCTCAAAAAATTAGAAGACCACAGAAAAGGGAGAGAACCCTTCATTCCAGACCCATTCAATGACTAGTAAGGAGACTTTTCTCTTAAGGCTACGAGTAGTGATCATCTCAAAGGAATCGAGGAAGGAGTAACCGACATGATCACACATGGTCATCCTCCTACCCTCAACATCGAAGAACCCTGCCTTAACTCGGTTCAAAGTGACCCTACTACCTCTTCCTCGCGAAGCCGCCGAGCATCCTGACGAAGTAACAAGCCCGTAATCATACCCGACGAGATACTCCACGACTTCGAGAGAAGGATGAATAGCCTCGACCTACACTTGACAAAAGATGTCGCGGTCATAAATTGTGTCGATGAAGGGTTACCTCCTTCAAGACTAACCCCACAGTGTAGCCATTTTACAGTATATAAAATCACAGATGATGAAGAAGGAGCATTAGCCACTGAGGAGACACAGGACATCCAATGGGACATCAAATGCTTCGACAAGCAAACCCAAGCTGCCGCAGAACCTATCAAAGAAATCAATTTAGGCATCGAAGAGAAGCCCAAGAAACTATTAATCAGTGCACTCAGCCCCAAGGAGCGACAACAGATTATCCAAGTCATCCAAGATCACCTCAGCTCCTTCGCATGGTCCTACGAAGATATGCCTAGCTTGAACCCGAACTTAGTAGAACATCACTTGGTCCTAGAGCCCGATGCAAAACTCGTCAAGCAGAAACTTCGAAGAATGCACCCGCAAATAGCGCTGCAAGTCAAAGAGGAAGTTGACAAGCTACACAAAGCCAAATTTATACGAGCCGTCCTCTACCCCAAATGGGTCGCAAACATTTTACCTGTCGCTAAGAAAGACGGCAGAGTAAGGGTGTGTATCGACTTTCGGAACCTCAACCAAGCATGCTCAAAAGATGACTTCCCTCTCCCTCACATCGACACTTTGGTCGACAATACTGTCGGACATGAGATGTTATCCTTTATGGATGGCTTCTCTGAATATAATCAGATCAAACTAGCAAAACCAGGCCAAGAAAAGACTTCCTTCACTACGCTATGGGGAACATACTATTACATCGTCATGCCTTTTGGGCTCAAGATTGCTTGAGCCACTTACCAATGCGCCATGATGGCCATCTTTCATGACATGATGCACAAGTGCGTGGAAGTCTACGTCGACGACATATTAGTGAGGTCCCAGACTCGGGCAGGACATGCTGAAGCACTATGACTAGTATTACATAGATCAGAAAAGTATTGACTAAAGAATTATCTGAAGAAATGCGTGTTCGGAGTGACCTCTAGAAAACTACTAGGATTTATAGTTAGCAAGCAAGGAATCGAAGTCAACCCGGTGAAGATCAGAGCCATTCTCGAGATGCCACCTCTCAGCAACATCAAAGAAATACGAAGTCTGATAGGAAGACTGCAATTCATCAGGAGATTCATCTCCCAGCACTTAGACAAATGCCACCCTTTCTACAAACTACTTAAAGGAGGGGCCAAGTACACATGGGATGATCAGTGTCAGCAAGCCTTCGACAATATCAAGAAGTGCCTCCTCAATCCGCTAATACTATCACCGCCAGTTCCTGAAAGACCCCTGATCCCCTATGTGTTAGTAAATGACAAGGCTATGGGAGTAATCTTCGGACAATATGAAGAAGACGGCAGGAGAGAGAAGGCCATTTACTACCTGAGCAAAATGATGGTCGATTACGAACACAAATATACGTCAATGGAGAAGACATGCCTAGCACTGGTGTGGGCCTCAATGAAACTACGATACTACTTCAGAGCACACAAGATACTACTCCTAGCACATATGGATCCTCTAAAGTACATCTTTGAGAAATCTGCTACATTCGGAAAGATCCACCGATGACATATGCTCCTACAAGAGTTCGACATCACATATGTCACGTAGAAGTCTGTCAAAGGACAAGCGATCGCCGACTACCTTGCAACCTTCCACTCCAGGGCAATGAGCCTATACATGAAGACTATCTCGATGAAGATCTCCTCTCAATTCACAATGAAGAGCCTGTCAAGACTTCATGGACCCTCTACTTCGACGGTGCTCTTAATCACAAAGGAAAAGGCATTGGGATAGTCCTATTGAGCCTGGAAGGAGTTGTCATACCAAAAGCCTTTCAACTTGACTTCCCAGCCACCAACAACATCACTAAATATGAAGCCTTCATCGTCAAATTATGAACAACGCTACAATTGGGTGTCAAGCAATTGAAGACAATAGGCGACTCCAAGCTTGTGATATCACAAGTCATCGAAGAATGGAAGACCAAAGAAAAGAGACTGATGGCCTACTTAGTGACAACTCAATTCCTGATAAAGAAGTTCAAAAGAATCTCTTTCACGCACATCCCTAGACTAGAGAACGAGCTCGCAGACTCTCTCACCACACTAGCCTCAGTCATTCATATCCCAGTCAGACAGAACACCAAATCCGTCTTCATCCAGAGATTAACTATACCAACACACAAAGTCGCCTGACAAATAAAGCCGAAAGTACCAACTCCACTAGAAGCCGTCATGAATGAAGAACAACCTACCTCTGGAAATTACGCGAAGAAAGAAGTCGACGTCGCAACCTTTAGATTCAAGAAATCACCAACCGATGACGGACAACCATGGTACTTCGTTATATGAAACTTCCAGAAGCATCGCCATGTCCCTCCTTACGCTACAAAGATTGAACGAAAGACGATCAAAAATCGATGTGTAAGGTTCTGCATCTTAGGCGAGACCCTATATAAAGAGGCCTTCACCAAGGAAGTACTACTACGGTGCGTCACAACTGCTAAAGGACAATACATCATCTGAGAGGCACATGCTAGTGCCTATGGTGTTCACGCCGGTAGAAAAAGATTCACAGATCAAATCATACGGCAAGGCTACTATTGGCCAACAATGACAAGGGATTGCCACCTCTACGTCCAATGTTGTAAGTAATGCCAAACGCACCATGCTCATCAAAGCTCCATCAGTTGCATTGAACCATATAACCTCACCATGGCCATTCTCGAAGTGGGCCTTAGACGTTATTAGATCCTTAACAGACATAGTTGGGAATACTCACAAGCGTGCATTCATACTCATAGCGACTGAATATTACACCAAATGGGCGGAAGCCGAATCATATGTCAAAATCATTGCCTCTACACTCATGAAGTTTATCATTTGGATCATCATCACCAGCTTTGGAATACCCAGGATGTTCATCACCGACAATGGATCGCAGTTCATCGCACAAAAGATGAAGAGACTATGCAAAAGGTTTGGCATCGACCTATATCACTCGTCGCCATGCTATCGCCAGGGAAATGGACAAGCAGAGGCCACAAATAAAACTCTGATCTAGATTCTAAAATGAATAGCGGAGACAAGCAATGGAGCTGACTGGCCTGAACGACTACCAGAAGCACTCTGGGCCTATAGAACTTCTATTCACACGGCAACTGGCCAAACTCCCTATCTCCTTAGTACGGAATGGAAGTGGTCCTACCTTATGAAATACATGTACCATCCCTACGGATCCAACTTGATGATGAGCTATCCTTAGACAAAAGGAGGATTTCTCTACTCGTCGAGCTAGAACAACTCAATGAGACGCGTCTAATGGCAGCCGATCATGCTCAAGTATACAAAAGGAGGGTGGCCAGGGCCTATGATAAGAAAGTCCTCGAGCGAACTTTAGAAATTGGAGAATTAGTCTTGAAGAAAATCATGCCTTCCAAACACGCGCATCCAAAGGAAAAATTAAAATCGAATTGAGAAGGCTCGTAATTCATAGTAGCCGCATACCCAGGGAACGCATACAAGTTGGTGAACCAGGACGGGGAAGAGCTCCCTAACCCCTGGAACGCCATGTACCTCAGGAAATACTACCCCTAGTATCGTGATCATCATACCTCATAGTCAGATACCTATACCTACCACCCCGGTAGTCATCGAGACTTATTCATTGGTCGTACGCCTTCATTTCCAGGATATCTTGAAAGGCTTCTGATCCACTGCCCACCTTCTTATTCCGACAATCTTATCGAAAGGACTAGAGGAACACCTGACTGCTTCCAAAAGTATAAGTAACACCCGATTCTCACTCCTTTTCTCTCGCCATTGGAGGAGATGTTAGAGCATAAAAAATGAAGATATTAGATTCAATCAAAACTCATCATTCTTACATCAGCATGTCGCTTTCAAATACATATACACACATAATTGAGCGAGAGCAATACGACGGGTGAACAAGTCAATGAGCCTAGGAAAGCATAAGCAAATCGTGAGGACATTCCTGGTAATCTTACAAAGAAAGTATAAACAAGCTGCGAGGGCATCCCTAGTATCCCAATACTATTAGATATCGTTATAAGGTGGTGAGAGGAGGACAAACTCCTACTGACCAAAGAATGAGAGACTTTGATGGTTCCAAAGCATGACGGGGAGCTCAATCATGGCACCCCATCCCCTCGAGAAAAGGAGTGTTACTTATCTCTTTTCGAAATTGTCAGATATAAACTAATCCCCCCATCATTGAGCCTTACCCCCTCTTTCACCCTAAATTTATATTTTCGAACAATGAGTCAAAACCCTCCTAAGATATCCCCAGATGTGAAATTGAAAACTCGTAAATGACGACTAATGCAACCACTTACTATCTATCACTCACCCTCTACTACTAACTATGGGATAAGAAGATTACTGCCGAAGGTAGAACCCTAGTATACAACTGATATGGTTAGATGAATCTCCCAGTTTGGTCGCAGTTTCAAGTAATTTTCTCGACACTAATTCATCAAAACGCATATGGCTCCTCATAGACCTAAACGAATCAGAAACGATCCATTGCACCTTGATACTGGGGAATTTATTGGAAAAGGAGTCAGGTTGAGACCCTTGCTTGTTCATCAATAGGTGCAGAATAATGAAGTCATCACCCCAGGAAGATCGCTGAAGATACCGCATTCCCTATTCCATCATGGTCCTACACTAGGGCATTTTTTAGTTAGTTCTAAAATTTTCTTTCAGTTATTTGTTTTCCCTATTGCACTATTTTTCTTTCTTGTAATAAAAATAATAGTACGAAAAACAAAATGATATAATAACCTATCTTTAATACCAGGCCTCGGCCTGAAACACCACCCCCATTGATAATCAGCAAGGGGGAAAATAAAATTACTAACAATTCTATCCTCATGTGCAGGTACAAGATAACCTTCGACTATTACCGGCCCAACTCAAGGAGCATCCGAGTCCCAATAATAGGCGACGATGCCAACGACAACCAGCTAAAGTATAGAAGGTAACGAGGAAAGAAAAGAAAAAGACAGGTATGCCTAAACCTAAAAGATCTCTATATATATCAATATTTCTTTTTACAACTTGACACCGGGGGCATACCCCCTGTATATACAATGAATAAAAAATATATATACAACCCCACTCCCTGCGCTGCCTCTGGGATGGTCGGTCACCGCTATCCCTAGTATCATTAGCTCGACGATTAAGAGACTGATTCACTGAAAACTCGATCCCAACACCTGGAGTAGGTGGGCACTCCCTAGGAAGGGAAGGTCCAGCAACTGAACTCCCCTCGCTTGCCTGACTAACAGTCCGTCTAGACCGTGTGTGTGAAGGACCCCTAGAAAGTAACTCTCGAATAATGAGGTCCTCACGAGCATAGTCCTGGACATGCTCACGCGTCGTACGATGACGATGGCCACCCAAAGAGCTAGTACCCACCGACTCTGACTCGGCAAGATGACCAACCATCACATGGACTCCCCTCTCACTCCTCGCCAGTTGGTACTGTAGCCGATCTATTGTAGCCGGCATTTTAGACTGCACCGACTGACGAGCGACCTCTATCGCCTCAGTTTGAGTCCCCTGCATAATAATCAGGTCCACCAGCAAGTCCTCACAACTCTGTGTATCTCCTAAAACCCATCTCACTCCTGACGTAGCGCACGCCCGTGCCACCTCCAGACGTGACTCCTCGAGCTGACGAGTTTGCATGATAACACAAAGTCAAGAACCGAACATACTGGCGAAAGAAGGAAAAGCTGAAGAAAGGATGAGAAGCATACCAGATCTGCCCTCTCCCGAAGGCGGCGGTCGACGGTCGTGGCGGTCACTGGATCGGCATGCGGCAGAGGAGGAGCCTCAGACGTAGATGGCTGCAACACAAGACATAAAGAGAAGAAACATCAGATAATATTACGACTAAAGAATCAAAGATGAAATATAACCATGCCAACTATAATATACCAGAGTAGGGATGGGAGTAGACTCCTGAGGAGGAGCCTCAGGAATAGAGTCAGGAACCACCTGCACAAGAACCAAGCCAACCAGACAAAACACATCAGATAAAACTAAATTAACAGAAACACAAAAACTAACACACACATCATACCTGACTCTCCAGACATAAAGAGGCACCTGTCGCCTCTCGTGTCTAGAATTCCTCAGCAACCTGACACTGAAATACCACCCGATATTAATACACCATTAAGCAAAGAGAAACATAACTAATGAAGCAACTCGAAAGACTGAAGAAACTCACCCAGTTCTCTAGCTCAGCCCAAAGCTGAGCTATCAAGGGATCCTCCCGACTCGACAAAGCAGCCGAAGAAGGATCAAACACTGGAGCAGATGCCTCAACACCCGCTAACTCTGACCTCTGCAAACATAACAAACGCATCAGAAGAAGTGACAAAGAAAACAATGCTAACGATTAATAAAACCCAAAATTAAGACAAAACACTCACCAATCAGTCAATTTCTGAACATAGGCTGGCCCCTACCTCCCGACCGGACTACTGCTGACCCTTGAGCAACTCAACTAACGTCGTCTGGCAGGCAACCTCGCCCTCCCTCTCATTCTAGCACACATAAGGACAATCAAATAAGATAATGATGTTAAACTAACCAAAAACCAGACAAACATGTGCTAAACAACCAAGACAAGTAAACTAACTCACTAGAGATCATCGAGTCTCTGCTAGCTGAGCCCTCAGCTCGTCCTCTGCCCTCTTAGCCTGGAAAACAGAATTTGTCAAAGAGCGCAACATCTCCTCATGAAGTCGAGGAGTACGCTCCATCTGCTTCATCACCTGGTGTAGAGTGTCTATCGCTCCACGAACACTCACACCAAGGTGGCCCTCCTCGAGTGCAGCCAACCTCTTCCTCAATGCCGAGGCGGACTCAGGATTGCTAATAGTAAAAGAGCCGCTCCCATGGAAGGGACGCGTGAAGAGTGACCCCCACCAAGGCCTCATCGTGTTCCCCTGTAACCCTGGCCTCCCCAACTCTAAAATCTGCAATTTGAGCCTCCATCCATGATGTAAAGTTTCGGCCAAAGGGGCCGGCCATCCTCTTACCCACCTTGTGGCGAATCTCCGATGGGACTCCTTGAGGGAGCCCCAGCTGTTGAGCTTCCCGAGAAAGGTGGATGCGCTCCACCTTCTCAAAGCAGTGGACCCATACGTTCATGTTGAAGAAGGGCCGACCGGACTGTATCACTGGTTGCTCGGCATCCTCCCCAATCGCATAAGGCCTTCAAATCACCTACAACTAGACACAAGGAAACAATCATCAGTAAATCCAAAATTTGAAAAGACTAAAGACATTGACAATTTAGACAACGCATACCTACCCTACATGCATATCCTCGAAGAGACCTCGCACAGTCTGCAGGTCTGAAGATCGGCGACGGCATCCCAACGCCCTCCACCACATGTGCATTTGCAGGAACGTGATAATAACCTCTGCTGGGACCCGCAGGCGTAAGAAGGCGAAGTGGTCGTAGGCCCAGAACTAGGAAGAATACCAAAACTGTCACCAAAACAAGAAACTAAACAACTAAGACAATGAAGAAACCAACAATTAACAAGGACTCACCTGGAGAAAAGGAGGAAAACCACCAATGGTGACTACACCTTTCCCTCTGTGATACAACTGCTCATAAAGGTGTGCCAATGCCGCCGCGCCCCAAGAATAGGTGGGGACTCGATCAAGATCTCAGAGAAGTATAAGGAACAACCCGGTAACACATCTCCAGGTGGAAGAAGAAAAGAGTACTGCCCCAAGGAAGTGCATCAAGAATGCACGGAGCACACAATCTGCCGCCACTCTCGGCTCCACTACAGGCTCTCGGCGCACCATCGCCTCACAATGCACTTGAAATAACCCTCTCATCTCTGAGTGACATCTCGGAGGGATGAAGCCACTAGCAAATGTATCGAAGAACAAGGTGATGCGGACCAATCCCGTCCCTAATCTGTTAAAGCGATATGCGACCCCCAGAATCTCCTCACATACCGCCAGATAGTCCCACTCCATCTGATCGGTCACCGGCTCCTCCTCGAATCTGAGTCTGGTAATGCGAACCCAGTCCTCTGGGATTGGTAGCATTAGCCCAACTGGGAATAGAAATGTCTGCTGCTCATCTCTCCACCTCTCCAAGGTCGCCCGAATCAGACCTCGATCGACCTGGAAAGGTTTCAACTCCAAAATTGGCCCGGAGCGAAAATCCACCAACCGTACCCACTGAAACTCAGGCAGGGCACTGTACCAGGCATGGGACTCCGACCACGCAGTGCTGATAGCCAGCACAGGAGACTCCTAACAAGTGATAAATGAAAAAAAAAAAAAAAAAAAAACAACAATAAATAAAAACGAGCAAGATAAAGCTAATCACCACGCTAAAACTAACAAGAACCATGAGAAACGAATAAACCTAAGCCTAATTAGATGAACAATGAACAACAACACATGCAATAATTATAAACTACGATGATAATCTACCAGGAACACGCAAAAAATGATAAAAGACATGACAATAAAGGAAACATGACCTAAAACTAGATACAATGATGATGCATGAATGCACACGCACGTACACTAGATGCAGGTTTGACGTAAATTTAAAGGGTTTCCAAATCCTAAGAAGTCTAAGTCATAACCTAAATGCCTAAAGTAATAAAAGAAAGCTTTGCTTACGGGTACCTACATGGTCTCGTGCGAAGAACTCCTCCAGCAGAATCCGTATCGCACCCTCACCCTGAGGCAGGATAGCATCGTCCTGATCATCATCATCCTCACCCTCGTCACCACCCTCCGGTGCCTCCTCCCTCACAACCATCTCGTTATCACCCTCCACCACAGCCTCAGTGCCGGTATGAACCTTGAAAATCTCACCGACCTCCCCCATCATCATCCCCTCCAACTCGAAAGTAGTAAAGTCAAACCTATCACCACCCCTAGACTCCATCTCAGAATAAAAAGCTTGAAAAACTGGAGAGAATGGAAGAAACCGCACTTGAAACGGATCGATGGATCGCGAGATACTACGAACACACGCTAAGTAGAGCACTAGGAAGCAAGGAAAAGTAGAAATCGAGAGAGAAAATGGATAGCGTAGTTAAAATGAGAAGTTTTTAAGCTTTTATAAGACGCGACCTAATCGAGTACCGAGAAACGGGTGCTCAATTGGATTGCACGCCTGAATGCTTGCGCATAATCCTGATCACGCGTTCGTAACTAAGCGCGTAATAGTTTCATCGCCAGCCTAAAATCCAATCGCTTGCTTAAATTTCGACGCACAATTTGAAAAGTCAAACGTACAGTGACTGGTTGACTCTTCTATTACGTGCACACCGCAGAATGCACGATTGGAATGAACGCTCATACCCAGATGCACAATTGACCCTCTGGACATATCAATTGTGGACACCCTCCCTGGCGCGCAATTCAATTAAATGTCATAATCCCTACCCGCAATTGCCAAGGCACAATAAAATACACTTGGATACAATAGCCAAAAGTAAACTTCTGTACCTAGTTACGTCCAGGACCATACCTGCGACCCAGAGCCAACATGCCTATGTCTAGGCACCCCAAAAGTAAACAAAAAATGCCCCCTACACCCTTGAAAATTCAAAACAACTGCCACTTAAAACATCCAAACACATCAAAAATCCGTCAAAACCCGAACTAAATTGACACTAAACCAAACCGAAATATACCCAAACACTTTAGATCTCAAAATTTCTCGACCAAATCAAATTGCACTCAACTAAATGAATTAAACTAAGCCAAATTGACCCAAATCTGAATAACTAAAAAAAGGCTTTCTTCATAAATGTCGAAATTATTATAAAATTACACCGAGGGCATCCCCTCTGAATATACAATATTACAGCCCTAAAACCAAAGATGAATTTGAATTTAGGATAAACACTCAAAGACACCTGAACCCATAAATATAAAGAAGAGACATCCCTAAAAGAAACGCCTAAAATAATGGAAGATGATGAAGAAACTTGGGGAAGAAGCACACTCTGAACGAATTACAATAAATATCCTCTTTTCACTCCGTAATTCCCCTGAGATGCCACTTATGACGCAATCTTTCAAGTTACACGACCAAGCGTCGGCATCACAGAGCCCCGAGTTGGCGAAAAAGAAAGAGTGAGTCATAGAAAGACACCTAAGAGTCGATGCAAATGCCCACAAAGAGTCATCTCAAAAACCCCACAAGGGAAGGCTTGTAAAAGATCAATCCTCATAGCCTACCAAGGAGCAATTGGCATCGGTCACGAGAACTCTTGCGCAACTCTTTCCTTCGGTTTCCTTTCCCCCTCCTTTGACTCTTCCATCTCTTCCCCTAGCATGGTAGCAATTCGACTACCACCTTGAATTCCCAATACCGCTCATCCTCAAAGAAACAAATAATAAAACAATAATAGCAAGTACAATAATAAGTAATTGCAAGCCTCTTAAAAGCATAACATCTTAAAATATAACATCATAATATAATAAAAATGCCACAAATTCAAAGTTATAAATAAAGTTCAAAATAAAATCCAAGCCCCTTAAGCCCCTATTTATAAGTTACACCCCCTTCACCACAATGTGACAAGTGTCACATTCATGAATGCCCTTCATCTAGTTAAATCCAAACCAGACACACATCCCCCTAGAAGAACCATAATCCATGACTAACTCAGATCAACCTATAAACACACAACACTTACCCTTCAAAGAAGTACAAATCCTCCACAAGTAAGATAGGCCGATAGGATTGAAACATCTAACGCACTCCTAAATTCTAGGAATTAAACTCACACTTTTGACAAATGTCACCTCAAAATTAAACCTCAAACTAAAAAAAACCAAGCCTATACCTTAAACAAAACAAATAAAACTCTAACCCATCCACATGATAACCACAGGAAAACATTAAACTCACCAAATAAAAATCAACTCAAATCAAATAAAAAAAAGTCTTAAATAAATCCTAAATAAACCCTAAATCAGTCGGATAAAATTTCAGGAAAATTCCAGATAAAATCTAAATAAATCTTGAAATAAATCCTAAACTAAATCAAATAAATCCAAATAAATCCTAAAAACCTAAACCCTAAGTGAAATTAAATCCTAAAAATAAAATAGATCAAATTAAATCCTAAAAATTCTAAAATTCTGAAAATCCTAAATAAAGCTAAGCCAAATTTTAATCTTGAAGAAGGGAATCTTAGATAAGACCAAATGAAATTCTAAGTAAACCCTAAGGAAAAAAATTAAATCCTAAGTAAAAAAAAAAAATCGTTAATAAATAAGTCAAACAAATTCTAAATCAAATCCAAATAAAAGCCGAAAGAAGTTGAATAAATCCCCGTAAATCCCCGAGTAAAACAGATGCCCGAATAGAGCTGATTAATGCTTAGAATAAGATAAACAATGGACAATAATCAATCCAAAAGAAAGAGAGAAACGAACACAATAAATAAAACATCTCTTTATTGATATAATAAAATTGTACAACTGTCACCGGAGGCATACCTCCTGAACATACAATCCGAAACAAAAGCCTAGAACCTAACCTATGACCTAGAACATAACCCAAAACGGACACTAACTCAATACTTGATGCACGTAGCATCTGATCAGAAGCAACAAAAAGGTAGGGAGAGGTTTGGTTGGGGAACAATCTTTCCATCCATTTGGAGGACTTCCACCCGCCATCTTCACCTCTTGACAATAATGAAGGATGTATACCATCCCTCGATTTCCGATACCTCCCAAGCCACAACTGCATCCCCGTTCCAAGGCGACTTTAGGACGAAGAGCTCGCGAAACAATGAAGATCAGAAGAAATGACATCGAAATCACCCAATAAAGATACCCTATACTCGTTCGCTCAAATAAAGAGAGAGAATGAAGAAAAACAAAGAAAATTCATATATATATAGGCACTTGCCTAATTAAGTGCTAGAAACATATCACGCAATTGACCAAGCGTAGGAAAATCAGCACGGAAACCAAATCACGCGCACCAGATAGGGCGCGCAATTAAACTACCGTCTACCCTGAAAGGCCCAACGAGTCGATCCCACGTCGGAGAGCCCACGCGTAATCAAATTACATGCTTACGCGGCCGTGCGGAATTCATAAAATCATCTGCATGTTTTACTCCTGTGGCCGAGTGACGCTTCGATCCCATGATGGGAATAGAAATTACACATGCATATGAATGTGCAGAATCCCAAAGGTCACCTGTACTGTGGCCGGGTGACGCTCCAATCATGCGCACAGGATCTGGCGTATAATTAGATTATACACTCATATGAAAATGCGCAATCAAATTGTTGAACCGTCAATCATGCGCTCCCAAATGGGCTTGCAATTGTATTAAACACCCTGCACCAGGCACATAATTTCTCAGCTACAACACACTCCTCAAACACGATACGTATTTCCGACGGAATAAACATACGCCCTCAATAAAGACACTAACAAAACAAACACATCCTAACACAATAAGACACACACATAATCACCTTAACTGATCGCAAACCGATTAGGGATGAGGACATCTCCTCATAGCCCCATCACATCCAAGTCACCCTGATGACCAACTGCGAATTAACGTCCCACCGCGATCAAAATTATTCCCCAGAGTCTCATCGCATACTCGCAAGTATACGTGACCATTCCCTAGCATTTGCTGCACGAAACAAACCAAAAAAATAAAATGAAATAAAACAAAATCATGACTCATGATCTGATTGCTAAATATACAAAGCCCCTTCGCAACACAAAGCGAAAATTAATGACAGCGATGTAACCAATCACGCTACTTGTCCCATCAAGATCAGAATTACTCTCCCTTAACCCATCGTGTGACCTTACCCGCCGAGAAAGAGATAGCCATTGATATCCTACACACAATAACCCACGTCCCGTCGCGATAGGAAGCAACACTATCCCAACACCGAAGCTCATTGGCCTAAATCAGCCGCGCCCGCATGTTCCATTGTGACGCTAAAACCTTATCATGTGACCTCACACGCTACACAACCGAAGGTAGGCTCGACCGATGTCCTATCGCAAGAAGAAGCCAAAAATGAGCCTCTTGAAAATCACGTCACCAAGGTCAGAGTCAAGTCCCGTCGTGATCTCAAAACGCCATTCAAACCAACCCCAAGACATCACCTGTCTAAGAAAAAACATCATCATCATCCCATCATGATGTCAAAATAGCCAAGAGTCATCAGACCAACCCCCTATCACACTCATGTCCCGTCGCGATGCGGTCATAATTTGATCTCGTCATATAACCCAAGATCTGCCAAAGAAAGAAATAAACATAGCTTGCCTATCGCATAACTATACTGAATCGTCAGCCTGCGAACATCAGCACCTATGTCTTTTTCTTATAATTTAGATAGTTTAATTTTCCTTTTATTTCCCATTATTATAGTTTTGGTCAGTTTAGACTTCCCTGATTTTATTATGAGTTTGGTTAGGTGGTAATCTATTATAATTTATTTAATTTAATATTCTAGTTTTATCAGGAGACTAATTAATTTTTACTATTCCTATCCTTATTGAAAGTCTAATTAATTAAGTGTCCAAATCCCATTAGGAGTCTAATTAATTTTAGTCTCTTAATTATACTAGGAGTGCACATGTAATAGTTTTGACGAAACTCTAATTAAGTCAAGCATGCTAGTTATACTGAGATTCTAAGCAGAGCAAGTATACTAGTTATTTTGGAATTCTAATTAAATCAAGTATAACAATCTTACCAGAATTCTAATTGAAATAGAAACTAATTTTACTGAAAATCTAATTTAAGCAAAGAAATTAAATTTCTTAAAATCTAATTAAAATAAATAAACTGATTTTATTAAAAATCTAATTAAAATAAATAAACTAATTTTATTAAAAATCTAATTAAAGCAATGAATTAACTATACTAAAAATCTAATTAAAACAATGAATTAATCATATTAAATTCTAATTAAAGCAAGATGTTAACCAATTAAAATCTTATTTAAAGAAATTAATCAATCATACTAAAACCTAATTAACTTAATTAATTAATTATGCTAAAATAAAATAAATCTACTAGTTAATTATATTAAAAAAATAAAAAAAAGTAATTAATTAATTCTAAAATTCTTTAAAAAAAGCTTTTGGGCCCGCTATGCTAAGGAGGATTGGCCTCGTTCCCGAATACCCTCTGTTAGCTCCCTTGGGCTAATCGGGTGGCTGAGATTGAAGATAAATTAGATTTATGATGATAAAATAGTATTTTTAGATTTTTCAGAGTCGATTTCGGAGTAATAATTACGAATTAAATTATAAAACTAGAATTATAGAAACTGAAATTATATTTAGGATTTTTGGAGGTATTAAAATAAGAAATTTAAATTTAAATTTAAATTTTTAGGACTGAATTCGGGTTCGAAATTAGAAAATCCGACCGTATGATTAAAGACAGGTTCTAGAATCTAAGGATTAGAATCAGAGATTAATGATAGGATCGGAGATTAAGATTTTAGAACGAAATTAAAGCTTAGGGTCGTTAAATTAGACCGTCAGATCAAGGACTGGTTTTGAATTCGGAGAATTAGAACTAGATATAAAAAATTACAGTCTAAGATTGAGAATTAAAATTAATAGAATTCTTAAATCTAGAAACTAGAAGTTATGATCGTGAATTAAAAATTAATCCTAACCTAGGGTCGGGGCTACGGAGAGAAATCTCGAAGATTCGAAGCTTGAATCTCGAAATCATGACTAGGTTGCTCTATGGGTTTGTCCTCGGAGTTCTTTAGTTTCAGAATCCTAAAAAAGTCCATGCTCTCTGAAAAATTGCTAGCCTCTTCGTGTTCTATTCGGTCGAAATTAAAAAAAGCTTTTATAATTTTTTTTTCTAATTAAATGCCTTGTTTCGAGTGTTTAATAAAATTGCGCGCTGGTTTCCCGGTGCTTAATTGTTTTCAGTCGGTCATCGACTCAGTGAGCAACCGACTTGTTGGTGCGCACTTTTTCTGGGTTCCTCTCGGTTCCCGTTGAATAAGTGACTTCCAATTCTATCCTATTGGACTCTAGTGATGCGGTGTATGTGATAAGGTGGGGATAAATAACAATACGAGGAATTTTCTAGGATAATTCCTAGTTGATTTGCTATCGCCAGCTGCAGATATTTATCGACGTTGCAACACGTCAATGATCACGCGTTTAAGTGGGCGTGGGTTACTTCTATACTGAATCATTCGCAAGCGGACGTCAACAACAATGTCCTCTTTTAATTAGATAGTTTCAGCTTTCTTTTTAATTTCCCTTATTGCAGTTATGGTCGATTTAGATTCTCTTTTTTTTTATTATTAATTATGATTAGATGAGCTTATTATGATGGGTTATTTTAGTGTCCTGATGCTATCAGGAGTCCAATCATTTTTAGTTTCTCGATATCATTAGGAGTCCAATTAATATCAAAGTCCTGGTACTACTAAGAGTCCAATTAGTTTCAGTCTCCTACTGGTACTAGGAATGCATATGTATCAGTTCAAATAATATTCCAATTAAATAAAAGAGTCTAATTATATCGCAATTCTGGATAAAGTAGGTATGCTAATTTTATTGCAATTCTAGATAAGCAGATGTATCAATTGTATGGCAATCATAACTAAAGCACTTAAGGTAATCTTACTAGCATTCTAATTTGAAGAAAAAAAAGACTAATTTTTTTTTACTGCAACTCTGATTGAAGCAATAAATCAATTTACTAAAATAGGAATAAATGACCAAGGCAGCAAGATTAACTCTTTTTTTTAAAATCGTAATCTACGGATCAATTATGGTAAAAAACAAACTAATAATAAATAAATTAACTTTCCTAAATTCTGATTGAGATAATAAATTGACTGAACCAGAAGACTAAATTGAATCAGAACAAATAATGATATGAAGGCTTATTTGATGTAATTAGCCAATTATATTGAAATAGAAAAATTAACTATAACTAACTAGTTAACCCTAAATAATCTAAAAAAAAAGGGGGGGCTGGGCCCGCTATGCTAAGGAGGATTGGCCTCGTTCCCGAGTACCCTCCATAAGCTCCCGTGGGCAAATCGGATGGCTGAGATAAAAGATAGATCGATAGTTAAATAATAAAAAGAGGATTTTTAGAATTGAATTCAAAATTATAATAAAAAATTTGATTGAGAAACTAAAGTTATGAACTAAAATTTATATTTTTTTGGATTTTTGACGGTATGAAAATATAGAATTAAATTATAGATTAAAGTTTTAGGACTGAATTCGAGTTCGAAATCAGAAAAATCAGGCCGTATGATTAAGGACTAGTTCTAAACTCTGAGAGTCAGAACCAGAAATTAATGATAGGACTGTAAATTAAGATTTTAGAGTAGAATCAGAGCATAAGGTCGCTATATCGGATCGATAGATTAAGGACCAGTTCTAGAAATAGAGAACTAGAACTAGATATAGAGAATTTTGGTCCAAAGAAGGTGCTACAGTCTAAAAATTAGAAATAGAATTGATTAATTAAACTGAGGGGAAATCCTAAGTCTAAAGTAAAATTAAATTCTTACCTAGGGTCGGGGCTGTGGAGAGGAATCATTGAAGATTCGGGGGTTTGAATCTCGACATCATGACTAATTTGCTCTATGGGCTTGTCCTCAGAGTTCTCTGGTTTCGAAGTCCCAAAAAAGTTTCGTTCTCTCTCTCAAAATTGCCAGCCTCTTCTCTCTCTTAAAAAAAAAAAGCTTTTATAAGTTTTCCTTCAATTATGCGCCTATTTTCGGGAGTTTAATTGAATTGCGCACCAATTTTCTGACGCTTAATTGCTTTGAGTTGATCACCAACTCAGTGAGCGATCGGCTAAATTACTCATCGGGTTTCCTAGTCCTAACAAAATCAGGACTAATTACGTGCGTGATGGGAGGTGCATAATCCTAGTAAGTGTGTTACTTGAAGCGCTTAATCGAGGAAACGAAGGGGTCAAGGGTAAGAGACTAGGTCGGGCATAGGCCAATTGCGTGCTGGTGGTGTAGCACTTAATCCGATCGCGCACCTATTTCTAGGCCCGTAATCGAGTCTCGAAATGGTTTGTGAAAGGAAGGTTGGCCTGAAAGGGGACTGATCGCATGCTTGTGGTTTGTGCGTGATCGAATTACTTGCAATTTTTCAGGCACTTAATTCAGAGTTGTCCGGGTATGGTCTCAAGAATGGAATGCAGGACTATTGTTTCAGTCTGCGTCTAACTATATACTATTGCTTAGTATATAGCCTCTCTACGTTGGGATCTGAGCCACAAAGCTGTTGTTTCAGCTTGTGTCTAGCCATGTACAATTACATGGTCCCATGTTGAGGGTTAAAAAGGTCAAGAGCGGACCAAACGAATTCGTGTACTCTGAGAGGGCGAAATGAGGGTGTCTATAGATGCCTCTCTTAGCGCACGCTCTTGCGAAGTAAGAATGCATCGAAGACCCCTCATTCAAGGTGCCTTCCTATTTCTTGGGAATTCATAAATGTGAATTGATGATGCTGACATGATAAGCTTGGCTTTCTTATCTATCAGCACAAGCTAAAATGGAGCATTTGAAGGAAAAATGGTAGCTGTCGAAGGGCATATTTCGGGTCTGTGGGTGTATGGCACATCGCATCGCATGGCGTGAGCTAACAGAGGAATTTTACGTAATCGAGGTATCAGGGCATCAATCAAATGTCCAAAACAAAGTCCAGGGACCGATAATAAAGAGATGAAATAGTATCTAGTGTTGAAAGCTTTTGCAAGTCATGTCAGACCGGGCGCGTCATTGCTCACACCAATGCATCATTTATAAGTTCTTAGATTGAGTATACTCATTGTTTGGCTTCCCAGGAGAATGGTTGATTTGGGTTGGCAATTAAGGTAAATTTTGTGAAGTGTGCTCAGTTGAATTCTGCGCAGTGGCATATGCGCTCGATTCATCTGGAGTCATTTTTGTTTGCATTTGAACAAGTGATCCTGCGCAGTGGTGTATGCGCTTGATTGCGAGTTCAGAGGGCATTGGGATTTAAAGGTCAAGGCTAAGTGTAGTTGGTTGTGGTATTTAAATAAAGGCGAGTCGGGTCTATATATTTTGTTCATTTTGTTCTTTTTCTTTTCTTTTTCACTTTGCAAGTAAGAGAAGAAAATTTTTTGAAATAAAAGATTTTAGAATGAGTAAGGGGTTTTGAAAATTTGGGGATTTTAACTTAAGATCAATTCGATGGTAAAACGGTGGAAAACGTGGCTTCCAAGATGCCGTTGAGCAGATCGACCAGTACGGGATTTATGGATCCGACCGTTCATGTTGTTGTCAAGACGACACTTGGCATGCTGGATACTCCATCTAACCTTCTCGACGAGTACTGATGATTGTCTCTTATGAGAGGACTACAGTAATTTGTGAGTTGAGAGAGATAGGTTTTGAAAATATTTGAACTTAATCATAGATAATTATAATTTAGAAGAAATATCGAGTAATTGAAAAAGGGGTAGTACTTACCTGAATTGTGCGGTGAAACCTTGAGAGTATTGTAGTGGTGGTACTTTGGCAGCATTGTAGCGTCACGACGGGACTTGGTGGCTATCATTGTAATGCAATGTTCTGGGTGCAATGTCGTGGTAGGGTACCCCTTTTTTTTCCGCTTGTTGCTTAAGCGGTGGTTGGCGGTTGTTGGCGTGATGTCGCAATGGGGCCTTGGTGATTTTAGTGGTACTGTGATGGGACTTGAGAGGTATTGCTGGGATGTTCGTGCTATAGTGTGGTAGTAGTGAAATGCGATGGGACATGGGAGTAGTCCCACGTCTTCCTGCCTTTCTGTTGCACTGGCGTCTGGTAGGTTTGTGGCGAGCACTTCGGGAGGAGGCTCTTTATTTTGGCGATAGGACGTGCTCGTGCTTTTTCCCTTTCTTCTTTTAGTGCGATCGGTGTTGTGAATGATTTTTTTTTGGTAGTGGTGTCTGCGATGGGAAGTGAGCTAAGCGTTACGCTGGGTAGGGTGTTTGTGTGACAAGTGTGTCTAGTTTCTTTCTTCTGCAGATCTTGGGTTCTGGTGAGATTATGTTGTAGTTGCATTGTGCTTGACTTAGTTTTTATATTGTTTGGTGTATTTGCATTTTTGGGAGATTTATTTTTGACTTTTCGCGATGGGCCATGAGGGCATGACTACAATTTTGTGATGGGACGACAGTGAGTGTCCCTTTTCAATCTGAATGACTCATGAGGCTATGCGATGGGACAAAGGGGACTCTCGCTCGAGGAGGGGTAAATTTCAAGCAAAATCAGGAATTAAGCGCCTGATATCTACCGCTTAAGCTGATCACGCACCCGATTCTAGGCGTGCGATTCAAGGTCTAAAGGAAGTATTTACGCGTGTGTAGGTTAACGTGTGATTGGATTACACGCTCTAATATTGGCGCGCGACTGAAGCGTCACCTAGTCAGTGTACGGGTGATCTTTCAAATTGCGCGATAAAAGTGAGTCGTTAAATCGGATTGTGCAATTGGTGGACAGCGCGGAATCATAAGGTCGCGCTATTTGTGCGGGCGATAGTCATTTGCGCACCTGGTTAGGAGCATGGGTTTTCGATTAAGCGTGATGTTCCTAGCCCGTGATCAGATTAAGCGCAAGTTTTTAGGCGCGCGATTAAGACCATACTCTATACAAGCAAAGAAGTCTTTATTTGCTTTTCATTCTTGGGTTTAGTCTCGAGTCTTTACTTTTCTGAGTGTTTTAGAATCCTGAGATTTGTGTTTCAGCGATATTGAGTGATTTAACCGTCAGATTGGGATGGGGTTTCTTCCTATATTCGTTATTTCATGTGATCTTCATGCTAGTGTGATGTCAGGGGATAGTATTATTCTAAGAATGGGCTGTGTTGGGAATGAGAGTGTCGGTCTTCACACCGTTCCTTTCTAGGGAGCAGCGAAGGCAGTGTTGATGGGGCGACGACGGAGAAAGTGAAGATGACGGGGAGAGGAGGTGATGTAAATGGAGGGATGCATTACCCAACCAATCATTCTGTCTCTTCTTCTGGTGGCTCGTTTAAGCTCTCCAAGTCTGGTGGCAACATTTCTGAAGCCTCCGATTGGACATTCTGCTCATCTTTTTGGCTCATCGTAATTTTGGTTTTCGTTTTGGGTTGTAATTCGGGAGGTATGCCTCCAGTGAAACTTGTAAAATTTTAAATTATAAATAAAGGGGCATTTTTTTATTGTATATTTTCACTGTCCCGTTGGTTGGCTTAAATTCTTATTAATTAATTAACTGGGCTTACTTGCTTTATCATAGTTTTAAGATCTAAGTTAGCTTATAGTTTTAAAGTTCATTATGAGAATGACCCAAGGTTTATTCATTCGTACTATTAGGTCCTACTTAGTAGGTCCACTTGATTTTATCAGGCTTGTTGGGGCATTTTTTTAAAGATTTTATCCTGTTTGAATTTTTTTTGGTTTGTTTGAGGTTTTGGTCTTATTGAATGTAGTTTACTTTATTTGAGGTATTTTATTTTGTTCAAGGTGTAATATGAGATGATACTTGTTAGAATGTGTGAGTTTTTCATGGGTTCTAGATGGTGGTTGGGTGTTTTAATCCTACTGGTCTATCTAGACTTGGGGAGTTTGTGCTTTTAGAGGGGCAAGTGTTGTATAATTATTGGTTCCTCTTGGTTGTCATGAATTGTAGTCTTTTTAAAGCGGGATGTGTATGGTTTTGGATTCAATCAGCTTGGTAGGGGTTTCAAATGTGTGGCACTTGTTCATTGGTGATTCAAAAAAAAAACATAGTTTATAAATGTGTGAATTTAAGGCTTTGAGTTTATTGTTTATTTTGGACTTTCTTTTTAAGCTTATAGGTTAAAAAGTTTTTTTTTGGGGGATATCTTGTGTTTATAAGTTTGAGCATTTTTTATTTATTAATGTCTTTTATTCCTTTCTATTTTGTATCTCGGGTATTGAACCCGATGAACTGTGCTCATTAAGTGGATGATGAGAATGGACGGGATTGGGAATTCGGGGTGATGCTAGGGTTGGTGCTATCAATCCAACTCGAAGTGTCACCCCATCGGGGGAAGAGATGGAAGAGAAAAAGGTGGTAGAGAGAAAACCCAAGGATAAGGCAAGGTCAGAGTTCTCGTGACTGATGCCTATTTTTCCTCAGTAGGCTCTGCGGATTAAGTGTAAGTTGCTCCTCATTTTTTAATGTGTCAAAGGGGAGCTTCCAACAATGGATCTTGTAGATCCTGGGTGGCTTTCGGTGAGCCACTCTTCCTTTCTTCTCAGTTTGGGGCAAATGGAAGAGGCTACACAGTTAGAATTCGCTCAGGGTGATTTCCTTCTCCGAACTTCTCTAAGATTTCTAGTTTCCCAAATAAATTCGGATTCGGGCATTGCCTGAACGTGCTGATTTCAGCATTCTTATTTTAACTGTATATTCAGAGGGCATGCCCTCGGTGTGTGTTGTAATTGTTTTATTGATCTATAAAGTGGTTGTGTACTCTATATCTCTTGTCTTGTTTTGGTTCAACTTTCTCGGTATCGTGTTTGATTCATGTGATGTTTATTTATTTGGGTTTAGTTTAATTTAGGTTTATTAAATTCAGGGAGCACCAGGGGTAGTTTCCCCTTTTTTTGTTTTTTTTTATAGCTTTAGCTTAAGATATATAGAGGCGATGGGGGGCATTTTTTTGTTGTATATATTTTTTGTTAGAATGTATGGAAGATGGGGGCTACCTTTCTTTTTGGTGTAATTGATGAATGTGAAGGAGAGGGCATTTTTGTCATTCGGTCTTAGTTTTGGGGGGCTCTCTTTTCCTTTCAGGGCGCGTGTTTCTTTAAGTTAGAAGTGTTTTGGTGGTTTTTACCAAGGGTGTAATTCGAGTCTATAGTAAATGTCAGGAATGTCCTAATTTCAGGTTTTGGCTTACTGTCTTGGGTGTGAAAAATTTGTTTCTGGGTAAATTACGCACTTATCCTCGGGCATTTATCTAATTACGCACAAAAATTTGAGCGCGCATTTTGGAAGGGTAAAGAGTTATTACTCGCTAGTTCATAGGTGTTTAATTCATTTAAGCGTTTGAACCTATGCGCAGGATGAACACGACCGCTGGCCTTCCTACGTCAACGTGTGGGCGTTTGAGGTGATTGCGCGCTCTCAGTAACGCACGTGATCAACCGATCGGATAGATGTGAGCGGGCGACAAACCATTTGCACGCTCATAAGTGGGCGTTTGATCTAAATTAAGAGTTTCATGAGTGGCGCGTGATTCAATTGAGCGCTTTATTTCAAGCACGCAATTCAGGCGACTTCTATAAAATTTTTAGAACTTCTCATTTTCATCGCGTGATCCATTTTAGTCGTTGATTTTCTTGTTTCCTAGTTTTTGTGTGCTCATTTTTCGTGTTTTCGTGATATCATGTGATCCGGTCGTTCGTTTTGGGTGTTGTTTCTTCCATTTTCTTCAGTTTTTTTGAGCTCTTTGTATCAGATGGAGGGTGAGGGTGTTGGTAGGCCGGAGCTCACTATTTCTGAGTTAGAGGGGATGTTGATGAGCTATGGAGGTGAGAGGTCGGGGGCACAGGCTAGAGCCATTGCCATAGAGGCGGATATCAAGGAGATGGTAGCAGAGGGAGTCCCCGAGGGTGATTAGATGGTGGTCAGGGAGGAGGTACCTGAGGTTGAGCCAGGGGTAGCCGAGGAGGAGGGCGACAGAGTTGAGGGTGAGCAAGGTGAGGAGCAGCCAGGCGCTGAGCCTCGGGATCGTAGGCACTATCCACTGAAGGATTTCTTTGCCAGAGGCCGGGTAGGTCCCCGTAAGCAAGAGTTCTTCCATTTTCCTAAGCATTTAGGCTATGACATAAGCTCGTTAAGATCCATAAACCCTTCTAATTTAAGTCGAACCTGCATTGATTATGGGTCGTGTTTACTTGTGTATTATGACGGCATGCTCTATTTAGTTGTTCTTATCATGTTTTGTGTGTTCGTTGTAAGTTATTATTATGTGGTTTGGGCATGTTTCATTTGCTTTGAGCTCCAAATTTGTTTATCTTTTATCATAGGTATGCGTTAGTCTTACTATCATTGTTTGTGTTTCATTCACTAGGAGCCCCCGCAGCTGGCTATCAGCACAACATAGACTGAGTCTCATACTTGGTTCCGTGCCTTGCTAGAGTTTCAGCGAGAGCGGTTGGTGTCTTTCAGGTTTGGGACAATTTGGGAGTTACAGTCTTTTCAGGTCGATTGGGGCTTGATCGCGGCGATTATAGAGAGGTGGAGTGAGAGGCATTAGGCGCTTCTCTTTTCAGTCGGTATGATGCTACCGACCCCTGAGGACTAGGTCTGCATTACTAGTCTTTGTTTTAAGGGTGAGCCGATCACAGGGGGGAATGGCAGGGAGTTATCTAGAGGTATGTGAGGAGATCCTGGGTGTGCCTTATAAGTTAAGTGGATCGGGGCTAGGTGTTGTTCGGGTCACTTAGTTTTTCGATACGTTCATGAGTGGGTTCGCCCCTCCGAGGCATCATTCAGAGGCAGTAGCACTTTATGAGGCACGTTGTGCGAGGGTGATGGGCCGGGAGCTCATGACCGAGCAAAGATTGGTCGCGGATAGGGTGCTCCGAGCATTCTTGGTGCACTTCTTGGGTGCAGTACTTTTCTCTTCTTCAACTCGGGGATGTATCACCGGGTTATTTTTGATAATTATGGGGGATTTATACCGAGTCCAGACCTATGCATGGGGTTCAGCTGCGTTGGCGCATCTCTACGAGCAGTTTTACCATCGGGGTCAGGGGATAGCATCGATCAGAGGTTTCCTCCCATTTCTCCAGGTGAGTTTTAGTTAAATTGGTATCGTGGTGACTATTTTTTTTTAACCTTTGGTTATAGTGACGATCTTAATGGTTGTTGCGTGTGGTCATTATTGTTATGTTATCGTTTTTAGTTTCGGACATACGATCATTTCTCTTTTCTCCTCCCAAGGGTCTTGTCGGAGATTTCATTCACGTTCCCATGGATGCGTGTGGGGAGGGAGGCATTGAGGGGTTGTCGCTGGTCAGCTAACCTTCAGACTGCACGAGCCGTCTTCAAGGATATGCATGCAGGGTAGGTGTGTGTATGACGTTATGTTTTTGTTTGGACTTCATCTTATTTTTTTTGGTGGCCCTTATGCTTCACTCATGGATTGATTTCTTCCTTTGGATAGGTGATCTGGACACCCTAAGATGGTGCAGAGGATGCGGGTGAGGCGGTGATTGAGTTTGGTCGACCCTTCTTCAATGTGGACATATGGGTCCATTATTTTGAGCAAGAGGAGAGGATACACACCTCTCGGGTGGTACGGTAGCTGGGACTCGATTAGGGAGTCCCTCCGACGACTAGCCACAGGGTGGCTAAGAGGATGACCAGCCCTCCAAGCTGAAATTTTACAGAGCGGATGACGGTCCAGATAGCTGATTTCAGAGCAGGGGGGACCAGAGCCACGGGGGCGCGTGATGAGGCTGATGTGCAAGAGTATAGAAGGTGGTTTGGCATGTTGGGTGGTGAACGGTTCTTCATGTGTCCTTTTCATGGTAGTGGTTCTTTCACTGTCAGCGGGCCAGAGTCAGCGTCAGCATTGAGGGAGAGGTTGGTCGCATTGGAGGAGGGCCATGTCACGGCGAGTGTGCGGGGAGCATTGGATGCCCTCCATAGGGCGATGGAGCAGATGGGGCATGCTCCTTGTCGTGATGAGGAAATGTTGCGTTCTTTGACTGAGTCAGTTGCCAGGGCCAGGGGGGGCGAAGGATGAGTTAGGAGTTCAACTAGCAGAGGCTTGTAGCTCATGGTGAGTTAGTTTACTGGTTTTAATTCGTCCATGCGTTATATTGGTTTATTCTGGTAATGTTTTTAATATAGTGGTTTTGTTTTTATTGTGGCTAGTCTGAGAGAGAGTCTGAGGTTGCTCGCCAGGCGGTGATGATTGAGCTGTTACGCGGCCAGTAGCAGGCGGGTCGCGTGGTGGAGGCTAGTTTATGTTCGAAGATCGAGCGATTGGTAAGTATCTTGGATTGGACATATTAACTATTGACGGTTCGGGGATCCTTACTAATGTTGGCATATTGGTGGCATTTTTAGATAGTAGAGCTTTCCGCTGCAGGGGCTTCGGCTCAAGCATTTGATCCTTCTTCAGTGGCTTCCTCCAGTCGGGAGGATCCAGCGATAGCTCATCTGCGGTCTGAGTTGGAGCATTGGGTAAGTTCCATCACTCTTCAGTTTACTTGTGTTACTGTACTGGTTTGTTAGGCATTATTATTATATTGGCTTGATGGCTTACTAACGTGTACCGGTGTTTTAGCATCGAGTTGCTGAGGACTTGCAGATGAGGGAGGCGACCGTCGCCTCTCTACGTTTCGAGAGTCAGGTATGGTTTAGTGTAATTTAGTTTGGATTATTCATTTCTATTTATTCTAGCGCGTTCGTATTGGCTTTTTGTTCATTATTTTCTTTGTTGTTCAGGCAGTTTCGGACTCCGCTCCCGAGGCTCCTCCTTAGGGGTCCGTCCTATCCCTACCTAGGTATGTTTTAGTCATTGGGTTCGTAACTTATTTGTTATCGTAATATTAGTCTACTGATCCTGTGACCACAAAGACAGTAGAGCGACTTCTGGGAGAGAGGCTAGATCTGGTATATATGTATTTTTTATTTCAAGTTTTATTGTTATTCATATATGCATATGTTTGCTTCTTTTGATTCAATAGAGTTATATAGGTTCATCAGCTCGAAGAGGCACGGCTAGAGGCAGCGCGGGCGTGCACCACTCCGGAGGAGAGATAGGTCCTTGGAGAGGTGGAGAGTCGTGAGGATCTGGTGGTTGAGATGTTGGTTACGCAGAGGACTCATACGGAGGCATTAGTGGCAGCGTGTCGGACGACACGGGCGGAGATGCAGGTGTCCCTGGATCGGTTATAGTATCACCTGACGAGGGGTGAGCGGGGGTCGCACAGGTCGGCTAGTCATCGTGAGGGGTCGGAGTTAAGGGCTACAAGTTCTTTAGCTGGGTAGTCTCGTCATACCTCTCGCAGTCGTGACAGGAGCGATAGTCATGAGGATTCCGTCATTCGGGGGAGTCATGCAAGGCTTCCTCCTCATTCTCAGTTGAGCCGGTTGTTCAGTCAGGCTGTGAGGGGGGTTCGGTGGTGGGTCCTCACCGTTTATAGGTTCCGAGGATTTCGGGTGTCGGGGTTGTATTTTTAGACGATCAGTCTATGAACCTCCAGGTTAACGATACCGGTAATAGCGGCGCTCGTCCTCCTCAGCGGCAGCATAAGGATTAGGGGTGTGTGCTTGTTTGTTTATATTCATTATATGTGTGTTGTATATAGGGGCAGTGTCCCTAGTGACAAATGTGAAGAAAAAGATAGGACTATATTTTTTTGGTACATGACTATATATATAGGGATTTTTGGTTTAGATGTACCTGATTCGCTTCTCCTCCTTTGATTGCCTTTTGGTGTTTTCTTTTTGCCTTTGGTGCCGTTAGTCGTCATTGGGACTTGGATGCTTTCTAAGCTGGCCTGTTGCTGGTTTGAAGGTCGCTTTGCGTCTGCACATGTAAAGATAATGTTATAAGTAGTTTTGTCCCCCCCATTGCCAGTTGTCAATGGGGAAAATATCTCAGACAGGGGTCTGGTGATACAAAGGTGTATATAAGTTTTTTTTCTTTTTCTCTTTTTTTTTACTTTCTTTCCTTTTCTTTCTTTCTTTTTCTCCTTTTTTTGAAATAATAAATAGTGCAACAGGGAAAGCAAATGACAATAAAAATAATGACAAATAAAAAAATAAAAAAATAAAAAATTCCCTAGCGTAGAAGCGTGGTTGAGCTTGCAGTACGGTATTTTGATAGTGCTCTCTGATCGGTATCTTCATCATTCTTCATCTTTTTCATGGTCGGGACAACGTTTTTGATATAATTTTCCTTTTTCTTAAAAAAAAAATGCCCCAGTGTATGGATGCAATGAAGCTTCCCTGGGCCTTAGATAAGCATTTTGGTTCTATAAATAGTCATGGGTATTAGGTGAATTAATCTTGCAGAAAAGTGTATCGGTACTGTCTCCGAACCGGGGGGAGGTCCTTCGATTAATAGCATACGGGGGTCTATCTTAGGGTATTGATCATCCTATTTCACGGTTATTCGGGAAAGGCATGGTAAGTATAATGGGTGATTGCATCAATCGTCATTCAGTGGTTTTCAGTTTCATTCTTAGGAATATCCTGTGAAGTCTCAGATTCATCATCCAAAATAAAACTAGAAAGGAGAGAGGTAAGGCTTAGTGGTATGGGGAATAGCTCGTAATTAACTCCTTTTCAAAAGGGGTAAGTAACAATCTTCTCCTCAGAGGGGTATGGAATGTCATGATCGAGCTCTTCGTCATGTTTTGGTACCATCAAAATCTCGCATTCTATGGCTAGCAGGGGTTTATCCTCCTTTCGCCACCTTACGACGACATCTAGTAGTATGAGAATATCAGGGATGCCCTCGCAGCTTCTTATACACTTCCAGTAAAGTTACCGGAGATGTCCTCACGGCTTGCTTATGCTTCCTTGAGTTCATTGACTTGTTCATTCGTCGTAATGCTCTCGCTCGATATATATATATTTTTTATATGTACATTTCTTTTGAAAGCATCCTGCTAGTGCAAGAATGCTGAGTTTTGATTGAACCTAACATCTTCATTTTTTTGCTCTAACGTCTCCTCCAATGGCAGGGATAGGGAATGAGAATCGAGTGTTTCTTACATTTTTGAAAAAAGTTTTAGGTAGGTCACTAATCTTTCAATCAAATCGCCCGAGTGTAAATGGTGGGCGGCAAGTCAGAGATTTTTAAAGATATTCTGAGGATTGAAGACATAAGACCAATGGATGGGTCGTGATGACTACGGGGATGATAAGTATAAGTATTTTAATCACGGGATGTGATGATCATAAGACTAAGGACGGTATTTTCTAAGGTACATGACATTTCAGGAGCTAGGGAGTTCTTTCCCGTCTTGGTTCGCCAATTTGTATGCGTTTTCAGGGTATGCAGTTGTTATAACATAAGGGCCTTCCCAGTTTGGTTTCAGTTTTCCTTTTGGATGGGTGTGTTTGGAAGGCATAATTTTCTTTAAGACTATCTCGCCAATGTTAAAGGTTCGTTCAAGGACGTTCTTATCATAGGCCCTGGCCACCCTCCTCTGATACACCTGAGCGTGATCTGCTACCCTTAGGCGTGTTTCATCGAGTCGCTCTAACTGAGTAAGTAAAGTAATTCTCCTCTCGTCTAAGGATAGCTCATCACCGAGTTGGATGCGTAAAGATGGTACTTGTATCTCATATGGTAGAACTGCCTCCATCCCATAGGTGAGGAGGTAGGGAGTTTGGCCAGTGGCCGTACAAATAAAGGTCTTATAGGCCCAGAGTGCTTCTGGTAATCATTTGGACCATTCAGCTCCATTGCTTGTTTCCACAGTTTATTGTAGGATTCGAATCAACATTTTATTCATAGCTTCTGCTTGTCCATTGTCTTGAGGGTAGAACGGCGATGAGTGACACAAATTAATGTCATATTTCTTGCATAACTTCTTTATCTTTTCTGCAATGAACTGTAGTCCGTTGTCGGTGATGAACATTCTGGGTACTCCAAACCAAGTAATGATATTTCGAACTATAAATCTCGTGAGCATCGAAGCGGTGATTCTGATATAAGACTCAGCCTTTGCCCATTTGGTGTAGGATTCAGTCGCTGTAAGTATGAATGCATGCTTGTGAGTATTCTCAACGGTGTCTATAAATGGTCCAATGATGTCGAAAGCCCACATCGAAAACGGCCACGGCGAAGTCATAGTATTTAGCACAACTGATGGAGCTTTGATAAGTGCAGAGTGCTCTTGACATTGCTTACAGGATTGAACATAGAGGTGACAGTCTCTTATCATCGTCGGCTAGAAGTAGCCTTGTCATGTAACTTCATCGACGAGTCTTTGTCTACCAGAGTGGGCACTGCAGGTGCTGGCGTGTGCTTCTCGGATGATATAGTGTCCTTTGGCAATCGTGACGCATCACAGTATTACTCCCTTGGTGAAGGCTTCTTTGTATAATATTTTGTCGAGTATACAGCATCGGGCACACTGGTTTCTTATAGTCTTTCATTCGATCTTCGTGGCATATGGGGGAATGTGTTGATATTTCAAGAAATTCCAGATGTCAAAATACCATGGTTGTCCATCGTCGGTTGGTGATTTCTCGAATCTCAATGTGGCAACTTCGGTTTCTATTTCAGTGTGATTTTCTGGAGTGATTATTTCTTTTGATTTCGTGCTGGCAGGGAGAATTGGTAGTTCCCTTGTAACGGTCCACGCTACTTTGTGGGCGGGTACTATTAGTCTTTCAATGAAGGTCTTGGTATTTTGGCTGATAGGTATCTGGATGACATAGGCTAGTGTGGATAAGGAATTTGCTAACTCGTTTTCTAATCTAGGGATGTGTGTGAAAGAGATCTTTTCAAATTTTTTCACCAAATATTGAGCGGTCTCTAGGTATGTCATCAATCTCCTTTCCTTAGTTTTCCATTCTCCTATAACTTGTGAGATTACTAGTTTGGAATCGCCTATGGTCTTTAACTATTTGACACCTAATTGTAACGCTGTCCGCAATCCAGCGATAAAAGCTTCATATTCTGCAACATTATTGGTACCAGGGAAGTCTAGTTGGAAAGCTTTGGGTATCACCACTCCTTCCGGGCTTAGAAGGACTATCCCGATGCCCTTCCCTTTGTGATTTAGAGCACCGTCAAAATAGAGAGTCCATGAGGTCTTATCGGGCTCTTCGTCATGAATTATGAGTAAGTCTTCATCGGAGAAGTCTGCGTGTATAGGTTCATCGTTTGGGAGTGGAAGGTCTGCAAGGTAATCTGTAATGGCTTGCCCCTTGATCGACTTTTGGGTAACGTAAGTGATATCGAACTCTTGTAATAGCATATGCTAGCGGGTGATCTTCCCTGATGTGGTGGGCTTTTCGAATATGTACTTGAGAGGATCCATTCGGGCTAGCACTAGTATCTTATGTGCTTCGAAGTAATGTCATAATTTAGTTAAAGCCCATACCATTGTGAGGCATGTCTTTTCCATAGGGGTGTACTTTCGTTCGTATTCGATCATCATTCTACTGAGATAGTAAATGGCCTTCTCTCTCTTGCCATCTTCTTCATATTGTCCTAAGATTACTCCCATCGCTTTATCGTTTGCCGAAAGGTATAAGATTAGGGGTCTTTCGGGAATTGGTGGCGATAGTATTGGTGGGTTAAAGAGGTATTTTTTTATGTTATCAAAAGCTTGCTAGCATTGGTCATCCCATATGTACTCAATCCCTCCTTTAAGTAGTTTGTAGAAAGGATCGCATCGGTCTGAATGCTGAGAGATAAATCTCCTGATGAATAGCAATCTTCCTATCAAACCTCGTAATTCTTTGATATTGCTGGGTGGTAAAATCTCTAATATGGCTCACTTTTACAGGGTCGACTTCAATCCCTCGGTTGCTAACTATAAAACCAAGTAATTTTTCGGAGGTGACTCTGAAAACACATTTCTTAAGATTCATTTTTAGTTGATATTTCTTAGCTCTCTGTAGCACTAGCCGAAGGGATTTAGCGTGCCTTACTCACGTTTGAGACTTCACTAATAAGTCATCGACATAAAATTCTATACACTTATGCATCATGTCGTGAAAAATAGCCATCATGGCTCGTTGATATGTGGCTCCTGCATTCTTGAGCCCAAAAGGCATGACGACATAGCAGTAAGTTTTCCATGGTGTAGTGAAGGAAGTCTTCTCTTGGTCAGACTCTGCTAACTTGATCTGATTATATCCAGAGAAATCGTCCATGAAGGATAGCATCTCTTGTCCAGCGGTGTTGTCAACAAGAGTGTCAATATGTGGGAGTGGGAAGTCATCTTTTAGGCATGCCTGATTGAGGTTTCAAAAATCAATGCAAACCTGTATCCTACCGTCTTTCTTGGTGACAGGTACTATGTTGGCGACCCACTTGGGGTAGAGGACAACTCAGATGAATTTAGCTTTATGTAACTTGTTAACTTCCTCTTTGAATTGAAGGGCTGTTCGGGGGTGCATCCTACGGAGTTTTTGCTTAACAGGTTTCGCATCGGGTTCTAAGACAAGACGATATTCTACTAGACTTGGGTCTAAACCAGGCATGTCCTCGTAGGACCATGCGAAGGAGTCAAGATGTTCCTGTAAGACTTGTACAATCTATTGACATTCTCTAGGATTGAGAAGTTCTAGGCTGGCTTGCTCTCTTGATCTTATAAGGCGTGAAGTTCTAGGTTGGCTTGCTCTGCCAATTCGAGTGCAGGGAGGTCTATCCAGTAGTCCTCATCATCACTTGGTGGAGGTTGCCACTCTTCCTTGAGCGATTGCAAAATATTTAGAGTTGTGGTGCATCTGGGGATGAAGGAGCATCTAGTTCAAATTTGTCTTCAAACATTAGGAGTGGGACGTGGGTGTTTCCTCCTGAGTCGAACAACTGGCCATCGGGCTCTCTCTCTTCTGGTGCCAATAGAGAGGTTGGTGGATTACTGGTCGTGCTTATGGTTGTAGGGTCGGATTCGTCCACTTCGGTCGTTAGGGGATGTGTGATCTTGCTAGCAAATTTCTCTAGTATGTGAGTGCATGCTTCGCACCGGGGTTGATATGGGTGAAAGATACAAGGTGAGTCCCATGGGCATTCCCATCCTCCAAGGCCGAGGCAAAGGCAGATGCTATATGAATTAATATTTTCTTACAGGGTGTCATCCCCTTCCCATGGTGAATGTGAGTGTTCTTCATCGTCTCGTAAGGCCGCTATGTGAAAATCTTCATCATCTGTAGATTTCCAATCCTGTAATTATGGTTCAATTTCTGGAGGGTCCTTCTTTCTTCCTTCTATGGGATTTTTAGTGTCAAACAAAGGTTTGACTCCTTCGAGGGATTTATCGATGTCATCATTCAAGTTCTTCAAATCGTTGAATACTTTGGATATTAGTTCAATTTCCATCTCCTGGGGTTTGGTGAAGGATATTTCCTTCTACTTTGACACATCTGCTTTCTCAGTATTTCCATAGACGAAGTGGTCATAAAGCGACCATTTCGGTGAGGTAGGGAATAAATCGATTGGTTGGCCGTTTGATTGGTAACCTAATCCTATTTGCTTACGTATTTTAGTCGGGAATATAGGTCTCACATGACCTTGCTTATTCTTACCGAGTTCGGTGTGGGGGACGTATCCGAGTTGGTACCTAAGATCCCACCCTTTCATCATGGTTGGGTTGATGTCGCATAATTTAGCGAGGTCTGGGCCAATCTCCCTCCTCATCAGCTCTTGTTGTCGCTCTGGGTGAAAACCAGGAAGGGCAGGTGAGCCGACTTCTGCGACAGCTACTTCATCAGGAATTTGCATCTTTTAGATGTGGCCTGTGTTTAGTACGGATTCATGGGCTGTTAGAATGCTTGCCACGTAATCGGTATCCATCTCTTGAAGAGGCGCATCGACGTATATACAGACGATGGAGTCCTCATACGGAAATTAAATGCATTGATGGTATGTGGATGCGACAGCCTTCATCGTTTCTAACCATTTTCTTCCTAAAATGAGATTATATGTATTAGCGGAGTCAGCAACATGGAACGTAACATCCTTTGTCATGGGTCCAAGGCAGACTTGAAGTTTAATAGTTCCTTTTACGAAATGACGTGAGTCGTTGTAGGCTATGAGAAATAAGGCTGAGGGCCTGATGTCTTATTCTATGTATTCAAGTGTTTTCAATATGGTGAGAGGGCAAATATTGATTCCCGCACCCGTATCGACTAGTGCATGGGGTTCAGAAAACCTTCTGATTATGACTGTAAGATATATGGGGGTAGCGCTCCCACGAAGTGACTCCTTAGGCATGTTTGCGTCTGTGAATGTGAGGGCGAGAGGTTGTGCCATGACAGAGGTAATTTGATGAAGCTCATCCAGGGCCGTGTCTTCGTCCACTTGAGTGTCCTTATTAACAGTCAGTGATGATTAGGTGACTTATTGATGAGTTCTAGTATAGATATCTGAGCTGGGATCTTTTGGAGATGTCATAATAGATCATGCTCTTGGTGCAGGTGCAGGTGGCCCTAGGTGCAGGTGGCTGAGGTGGTTGTAGTACAAGAATTGGTGGTGGGATGACATGCGGTGGGGGTGGCAAGTCAGCTTCCCTTTCTCTCGTGTTCCCCTCGAGTAGTTGTGCATGCGTGAAATCTTTATTCTGGGGGAAAGGGGGAGGTGGATAATTGGTTCCTGTCATGAGAATAGGGTAGGCGGTTCTTGGTCGAACCTATCATGCCTCGAATGTTAGTGCATTTGTGAAGCCAGAGTGAAGTTAAGCATTAAGTGTGTGTCCATGGTACTACTCTCAAGGTGGGAGGTATTATTCATTCCTCTTCCTCTAAGAAAGTGGAGACCAATGTCTCGCATGGATTTAGATGTTCTTTTCATTCACTTTTCTCTTTATCTGACGGATACTTAGTTCTAGCTTCACTCTCTTAGTTGGGAGTCATGTGGGTGACACTGTCTACCCGTGCGATAGTCAGAATGGTGGTTTGAAGAGCATAGTCTCCATACTCAGATCTAGAGTCGGGTGAAGGGGGTGGTAACACTGGTGACTCAAGATTTAGCGGGGTCGATGGCTCTAGTTGGGAATGATGGAGGAATGGCCTCCTAGCCCTGAAGGAATGGACTCGTATTTGAGTAAACTTTAGATATGGAGGCGAGCTCGGTGGCGCGATCTGTGTGATCAAGGCAGGGGGATGTAAGGAGGGAGGATTTCTCATAAGGATAGTAATAGTGTCGGAGGGTAGGATACGAGTGATTAATGCCGAAGGCCAAAAATGGGATTTACTGGGGAGATCTACAATAGTGACCTGGGCCAGTGTCCCTTGGTTGTGGTTGAGCATGGGGTTATTTATGATCCCTAAATTTTGTTGGGGTTGATTGTTATTAGGGTTAGGGTTCCTAAGCGCTTCCTAATCAATTTGATTCTGGTCGTTCATGTCATAGATCATGTCCCTGAGAACCCAACAGTCTAAGTTGTGTCCTGCGTACCGATGGAAAGAATAATATTTATCATAGTCTAGATTTGCAGGCCATGGCCTAAGCTTTTCTTGTGGGAATCGTAAGAGATTCTGGGCGCTAAGGAGGCAGAAGATGTTAGAAATAGTATCGGGTAAAGGGGGATAGTGTTCCCGCTTTGGCTGGTAGGGTCCCCTAGCTGGGTTAAAGTTCTAAGGTGGAGGTACGCTATTATAATTCGACGCATGGGCCGGTCGATTCTATGCTGTATTTTGGGCCTGATAAGTGTTAGGGTATTGGTTTCTATTTTGATATTGGCCCTGGTTCTGGTTTGCTTACCTTTGTTAATTAGCTCCCTGATTTTGACTAACGTATCATTGTTGGGTTTGGTTCTGCCCGAAGTTGCATGGTGGGAAGTTCCCGTTATTCGAATTTTGCCCTTGATTGGCAACCGTATTAACTTATTTGGTTCCTGAGGCTTTCTTATGATTTTTTGGTTTCGACTTGTTGGAGGAGCCCACCTTTGACGTGACTATGGATAATGCAAGGTCTCTGCCCTTGATGTGTCGCGTTAGTCGGGATGCCCGAGAGTGAAGTGCAGTGAAGTCGGGGTAATCGCTGACGACTAGGGCTCTCCTTAGTGGTTCCTTAGTATTGTCAATGATGATATCAATTGAATCTTTATCTTTCATTGAAGTACCAGTTCTAGTAGCAAGCTTTCACCATCTAGCAATGAAGTCGGTGAATTCTTCATCTGGTCCTTGCTTGGCCGCCATCAGGTCGCTGAGGCTAAGGGTCTCTTGAATCAAGTATTTGTATTGGCCTAGGAATCGACCGACTAGCTCATCAAAAGTATCTATCTTATAAAGTGGGAGTTCCGCGAACCAGTCTAGAGCCTTTCCTTCTAATGAATGTTGAAAGTAGTGAATGAGAAGTCCTTGATTGTTGCGTATAGGTCGGCAATCATTACAAAAGAGGGCCAAGTCATGGTTCAAATTTTTGGTGCCATTGTATTTAGTAAATTTTGGCAGTTTAAATCTTATGGGTAGGTCAAATTCAATGTCTCAACAGAATTTATCGAATCTGAATGAGCGACTTGGGCGTTCCCTCTTAGCCATGTATTCATCGAGTATTTTTGGGAGGTCTTCGATCTTTATAGTATTGTCTTTGGGAGTGATGCGTGAGATACCCTTTTCTGGCAAACTGTCATAAAAGAACATGTGAGTATGTTGCCTCAATGGCGTAGTGCGGGCTGACACCATGCTTGGGGTAGAAGGTGATCTCTCTTGTCGCTCCTGCTCTCCCGAATTTTGTTATCCCCTAATGGTTTCATATGCAACAGCCAATCCTCGAAGCAACTCTTCGAAATCATCGCCTCCTCTTTATATTCTTTGGATGCTAAGTTCTATGATTTGTTGAGTGGTAAGATTTTTCCCAATGCGGCTCTCTCTTCTATTACGACTACTACCGGTGGGTGGATTAGAGAAGGGATTCTCTTATTTTCAAGCCATATTAACCTTTGGCTGTCGTGGGCTAAAATCATAAAGTGGCTCGTCATATGAGGGGTTGTCATGATAGGCCCACAATGGTGGGTCTCCTAAACTTACTCTTCGTACACCCGACATCTCGAGTATTTGGCGAAGACTCATATAAAAAAAATCTAAATGACACGACGGGAAAGAAGATAGGGAAGTAAAATAAAGCTAACTATCTAAAGAAAAAGAAGGGGTTTACAAAAGTGTCCCATCACGATCGCCAGTCTGTTGGTGCGCGCTTTTTTTGGGTTCCTCTCGGTTCTCATTGAATAAGTGGCTTCTAATTCTGTCCTGTTGGATTCTAGCGATGCGGTGTATGTGATAAGGTGGCGATAAATAATAATAGGAGGAATTTCCTAGGATGATTTCTTGTTGATTTGCAATCGCCAACTGTAGATATTTATCGATGCTGCAACACGTCAATGATCACGCGTTTAAGCGGGTGTGGGTTACTTCTATACTGAATCGTCCGCCTGCGGACATCAGCAGCAGTACCCTCTTTTAATTAGATAGTTTCAGCTTTCTTTTTAGTTTCCCTTATTGCAATTATGGTCGATTTAGATTCTCTTTTTTTTGATTAATTATGATTAGATGAACTTATTATGATGGGTTATTTTAGTATCCTGATGCTATTAGGAGTCCAATCATTTTTAGTTTCTCGATATCATTAGGAGTCCAATTAATATCAAAGTCCTGGTACTACTAAGAGTCTAATTAGTTTCAGTCTCCTACTAGTACTAGGAATGCATGTGTATTAGTTCCAATAATATTCCAATTAAATAAAAGAGTCCAATTATATCGCAATTCTGGATAAAGTAGGTACGCTAATTTTATTGTAATTCTAGATAAGCAGATGTATCAATTGTATGACAATCACAACTAAAGCACTTAAGGTAATCTTACTAGCATTCTAATTTGAAGAAAACAAAGACTAATTTTTTTTTACTGTGACTCTGATTGAAGCATAAATCAATTACTAAAATAGGAATAAATGACCGAGGCAACAAAATGAACTCTTTTTTTAGAATCATAATCTACGAATCAATTATGGTAAAAATCTAACTAATAATAAACGAATTAACTTTCCTAAATTCTGGTTGAGATAATAAATTGACTGAACTAGAAGACTAAATTAAATCAAAGCAAATAATGATATGAAGGCCTATTTGATGCAATTAGCCAATTATATTGAAATAGAAAAACTAACTATAACTAACTAGTTAACACTAAATAATCTTTAAAAAAAGGGGGGTTGGGCCCGCTATGCTAAGGAGGATTGGCCTCATTCCCGAGTACCCTCCGTAAGCTCCCGTCGGCAATTCGGATGGCTGAGATAAAAGATAGATCAATAGTTAAATAATTAAAGGGGGCTTTTTAGAATTGAATTCGAAATTATAATAAGAAATTAGATTGAGAAACTAAAGTTATGAACTAAAATTTATATTTTTTTGGACTTTTGATGGTATGAAAATATAGAATTAAATTATAGATTAAAATTTTAGGATTGAATTCGGGTCCGAAATTAGAAAAATCAGGCCGTATGATTAAAGACTGGTTCTGAACTCTGAGAGTCAGAACCAGAAATTAATGATAGGACTATAAATTAAGATTTTAGAGTAGAATTAGAGCATCAGCTCGATATATCGGACCGCTAGATTAAGGATAGGTTCTAGAAATTGAGAACTAGAACTGGATATAGAGAATTTCGGTCCGAAGAAGGTGCTACGGTCTAAAAATTAGAAATAGAATTGATTAATTAAACTGAGGGGAAATCCTAAGTCTAAAGTAAAATTAAATTCTTACCTAGGGTCGGGGCCGTGGAGAGGAATCATTGAAGATTTGAGGGTTTGAATCTCGACATCATGACTAATTTTCTCTATGGGCTTGTCCTCGGAGTTCTCTAGTTTCGAAGTCCCAAAAATTTTTTGTTCTCTCTCTCAAAATTGCCAGCCTCTTCTCTCTCTTCGAGAAAAAAAGCTTTTATAGGTTTTCCTTCAATTTCGCGCTTGTTTTCAGGCATTTAATTGAATTGCGTGCCAATTTTTTGGCGCTTAATCGCTTTGAGTCGGTCACTGACTCAGTGAGCGACTGACTGAATTACTCAGCGGGTTTCCTAGTCCTAACAAAATTAGGGCTAATTTCACGTGTGATGGGACGTGCATAATTCAATTAAGTGTGTTACCTGAAGCGCTTAATCGAGGAAACGTAGGGGTCAAGGGTAGGAGACTAGGTCGGGCGTAGGCCAATTGCGCGCTAGTGGTGTAGCGCTCAATCTGATCGCGCATCTGTTTCCAGGCGCGTAATCGAGTCTCGAAACGGTCTGTGAAAGGAAGGTTCGTCTGATAGGGGACTGATCGTGCGCTTGTGGTTCTGCGCGTGATCGAATTACGTGTGGGTTTTTAGGCGCTTAATTCAGGGTTGTCCAGGTATGGTCTCAAGAATGGAATGCAAGACTATTGTTTTAGTCTGCGTCCTGACTATATACTATTGCTTCGTATATAGCCTCCCTACTTTGGGATCTGAGCCACAAAGCTATTATTTCAGCTTGTGTTCAGCCATATACAATTGCATGGTCCCATGTCGAGGGTTAAAAAGGTCAAGGGCAGACTAAATGAATTTGTGTACTCCGAGAGGGCAAAATGAGGGTGTCTACACGACTGACTTGCTCAACGAGTTTCCTAGTCCTAATAGCGTTAGAACTAATTACGCACCCATTTTGGGGTGCGTAATCTAATTAAGAGCCACTCTTGAAGCGTTTAATCGCAGAAACTTAGGCGTCAAGGACAGTGAGGCTAGGCTGGGCGTAGGCCAATTACGCGCTGGTGACGTGGCACTCAATTCGATCGCGCGTTTAGTGTCAAGCGCGTGATCGAGTCTCGAGATGGTTTGAGAAAGGAAGTTTGGTCTGAAAAGAGACTGATTGCGTGTTTGTCGTCTAGCATGTAATCAAATTACGTGCATGGTTTTACGTGCTTAATTTGGGGTTGTCTGGGTCTGCTCTCTAGTCTGAAATGTAAGACTATTATTTCAGTCTGCATTTCAACTATCTACTATTATTTCAGTATATAGTCTCCCTATATTGGGATCTGAGCCACAGAGCTATTGTTTCAGCCTGTGTTCAGCCATGTACTATTATTTCAGTGCATCGTTCCCATGTCGGGGTATGAGATCAAAGGTTGACCAAACAAATTTGTATATTTCGAGAGGGCAAAATGGGGGTGTCTACAGATGCCCCTCTTCAAAGTGCTCTTGCGAACTAAGAATGCATCTAAGAAGTAGACACCCCTCATTCGGGGTGTCTTCTTGTTTCTCTTAGGAATTCATAAATGTGAATTGGTGATGCTGACATGACATGCTTGACTTTTTTATCTATCAGCGCAAGCTAAAATGGAGCATTTGAAGGGTAAATGGTAGCTGTCGAAGGGCACATTCCGGGTCTATGGGTGCATGGTGCATCCCGCCGCATGGCACGGGCTAATAGAGGGATTTTATGCAATCGAGGTATCGGTGTGTCAATCAAATATACAAAATAAGGTCTAGGGATCGATAATAATAAGATGAAGTATCATGTAATATCAAAGGCTTTTGTTAGTCATGTCAGACCGGGCGCGTCGTTGCTTACACCAATGCGCGTTAGGCATTCCTTTTCCAATAGGTGTTTGTAATTTCTTAGATTAAATATACTCAATGTTCTGTTTCCCAGGAGAATGGCCGGTTTGGGTGAGATTAGTTGGTGGTCTTGTGAGGTGTGCTTAATTGAATTCAGCGCAGTGGTGCGTGCGCTTGATTCATCTAAAGTCGGCCTCTAAGTTGGAAACTCTAATCCTAATATGTCTGAATAAATGATTCTGTGTAGTGGCGTATACGCTCAATCCAATTATGCGCAGTGGGATATTCGCTTGATTGCGAGTTCAGGGGTTGGTAAATTGGGTATTCTAGTCCTAATATGTCTGAACAAATGATTCTGCGCAGTGGAGTGTGCGCTTGATCTGATTCTGTGCAGTGGAGTATGTGCTTGATCTAATTCTGCACAGTGGAATATGCGCTTGATTGCAAGTTCAGGGGTCTGTAAATTGGGTATTCTAGTCCTAATGTGTCTGAACAAATGATTCTGCACAGTGGGGTATGTGCTTGATCCAATTCTGTGCAGTGGGATATGCACTTGATTGCAAGTTTAGGTTGTCTTAGGAGTTAAAGGTCAGGTTTAAGTATAATTTATTATGCGTGGGTGGTGGGGCGCTTAATCAATTTTTTTTTATATTTAAAGAAAGGTGAGTCGGGTCTATTTATCTTGTTGCTTTATTCTTCTTTTTCTTCTCTCTCTTTTTTTTTGCTTTTTATTTTATAGCAACGGGATTTTGAAAATTTGGGAGTTTAAAAATTTTGAAATTTTAGGGATTTTAACTTAAAATCAATTTGGTGGTAAAATGACAGAAAACGTGGCTTTCGAGATGTCGCTGAGCAAATCCACCGATATGGGATTTGTGGACCGACCGTTGTTGTGGTTGTCAAGATGACACTTGGCATGCCGAATATTCCATCTAACCTTCTCGACGAATATTGGTGATTGTCTCTTATGGGAGGACTATAGTGATTCACGAGTTGAGAGAGACGAGTTTGAAAATATTTGACTTAATCATAGCTAACTGTATATATGAGGAATATTGAGTAAAATAAAAAAGTGGGTAGTACTTACCTGGGGTGATACTTACCTGTGTTATGCGTGCAACTTGTGGCAGGATTGGTGATGTTGTAGCGTCGCGATGGGACTTTAGAGCTTTCTTCTCTTCGGGTCTGCTGTGGCAGGGCTTGGCGCTTGTGATGTGATGTCTTGGGAGAAATGATGTGGCGATGGGACTTGGGGATTTCTCTCTTTCTTTAACTGCGTGCTGGGTGAGTCCTGGTGGGGCATGGGGATCAATTCGGGAGAGAGAGAGAGAGCTCTTTACCTTAGCGATGGGACATGATCAATCTTTCCCTCTTTTCGTCATACAACATGGCATGCACTGTCTAAGCTTTCTCTCTTTTTTAGGTAGTAATGTTCGCGATGAGATGTTGACTGAGCGTAATTAGCAGTGGTGTGCTGGAGGGATATTTGCGCGATGAGACGTTGATGTTTTTCTTTGGCAGATCTCAGGTTATAAAAGAAATCACATTGTGGTTGCGTCATGATCGGCTTCGTCTTTAGGCGATTTGCTTTTAGCTTTTTGCGATGGGTCATGAGAGTATGATTTAGTTATTGCGGTGGGACTAGATATTGAGGTGATATCGCATGTGTACACGTTATCACGACAGGAATGGAGGCTGTCAATGCTTCCTTTTCATATAATGGTATGTGATGGGACAGGTGAGTAGGTCTTTCTTTTCTTTGTCGGAACAGCCTGTGAGGCTACGTGATGGGACAAAAGAATCTTGACCGCGATGGGATAAAAGAATCTTGACCGTGACGTGATACAAGGGTATGAGGGCATAGATTTCGTCCAAAGTCCGATATTGCACGCCTATTTTTGGTCGCTCGATACGATTGCGCACCTATTTTTTGGTGTGCGATCTCAGGCTTGAGGGGCTATTCACGCGTGTGGGAGTGTGTGTGCAACTGTATTCTGCGTTATAATATAAGCGCGTGATCAAAGTGTCACCAGGTCACTGTATGGGTGACCTTTTAGGTCGTGCGATGGCAGTGTGTCATTTAATAAATTTGCATGGTTCATAGAGTGCGTGCGATCGGAGCGTCGCACCATTGGCGCGGGCGATGGTTTATTTGCGCGCTTTGGTTAAGGTGCGCGATTTGAATTGTGCGAATCATGCGTGGCTCGTGACTTAGTTAAGCGCATGTGTTCGGGCGCGTGATTAAGTATGTACTCTATAATAGCGATAGAGCCTTCATTTGTGTTTTATTCTCTGATTTAGTCTCGAGTTTTTACCTTTTCTGGATATTTGGTGTTCTAAAATTCATGTTTTGGCGATATCGAGTGATCTAACCATCCGATTGTGATGTCGTTTCTTCCTATGTTCATTATTTTGCCTAATCTTTATCCCGAGGTGATGCTCGGGGATTGTGTTATTCTGAGAATAGGCGAGAATGAGTGCACTTGTCTTCATATCGATCCATTTTAGGGAGCGTTGAAGGCAGCGTTGAGGAGGCGGCGGTGGAGGAGGTGAAGATAGTGGAAGAGGAGGAGCAAAAAGTGGAGGGATGTGTTTCCTAGCCAATGCTCCCTGAAGTCTCTGATTGGACGTTCCGAGAAGAATTTGCTCGCTTCATCTCCGTTTTGAACCCAATCTTCATTTTGGGTTGTAGGTTAAAGTTTTAGGTTTTCATTTTGGGTTGTAAATTCAAGAGGTATGCCTCCGGTGATACTTGTAAAACTTTTGAGTTATGAATAAAGGGGCATTTTTTTTGTCTTGTGTTGTTTGTTTGCTAGCGAATTAGTTGGATTTATCTGATTTGCTTGACTTAGTTTTTGTTTAGCTTAGGATTTATTCCGAATTTATTCAGGGCTTATCCCGAGATTAATTCATTTTATTGAGCTTGGTTTAGAAGGCTTACTTAGTTCTATTTGGTTTGTTGGGGGTATTTTGTTTTGGTCCTAAACAAGTCAGGGTCTCATTTTAGAGAGTTTTTTTATTTATTTAAAGTTTGTCTGGTTTAAGGTTTGATATTAACTTGAGTTTTGGTCTCTTGTTTGATTCAACATGAGACTTAAAAGGTGTTAGTTTTCAATGGTTCTAGATGGGTGTTAACCGTTTAAATCTTATTGGTTTATCTAGACTTGGGGAGATTGGTGTTTCTTAGGGGGTTAAGTGTTGTATAATTATTGGTTCATCTAAGTTCGTCATGGACTGTCGTCTTTCAAAGGGGGTATTGTGTGGTTTAGATTTAATTAGATTAGAAAGGTTTAAAGGTGTGACACTTATCATTCGGTAATTTAGGAGGTATAGTTTATAAATGTGTGAGCTAAGAGTTTTGGGTTCTTGTTGTTTTGAATTTTGTTTCAAGTTTGGGATTAAAATTTTTGGGGCATTTTCTTTTGTTTTGGGCATTTAGTTTGTTCATCAATGTCTTTTCTTCCTTTCCTTTTTGTATCCCAGGTGTTGGACCCGAAGAGTTGCGTTTATGGCGTGAACTGTTGAGAATGGACGGGATTGGGAATGCAAGGTAGCGGTTGAATTGCTGCCATGCTAAGGGAAGTGGTGAAGATGGGATTTTTGTTTTCCCAAATAAATCCGAATTTGGGCATTGCCTGAACGTGCGAATTTTAAGTTTCTTGTTTTAAGTTGTGTATTCATAGGGTATGCCCTCGGCGTATTTTATAATTATTTTATTTATTTTATGAAGAGATTATGATTTTTCTTTTCATTTGTGGCAATTTCTATTCAGTAAATTTTGGTTTATTTGGTACCTTGCTTCGATTTGTTTTGAGCGTGGGGTTTATTTATTTAAATTTGGTCCGATCTTATTTATTTATTTTGAAACGAGGTGTGTTGGGAGCAGTTTTTTTTGTTTAGTTTAGTTTAGTTTCAAATGAATGGATGATGGGGGGCATTTTTTTTAGTTTTTCTTTAGTCCTGGTACTAGTCGGAGTTTGTAGGTGATGTTGGGGCATTTTCTTCATTTGGTTTTTGGTTTGGTCTAGTGCATTTTCTTTTAGCTATCGGGGTGGATATTTCTTTAAATCTGAATGCTTTGGATCGAGCTTAACAAGGGTGTGGTTTAGGCTAGTAATTAGTGTCAGGGATCGCTTATTTTAGGCCTGTGAACATGCTGTCCTGGGTATTTTTTTTTGTTTTATATTTCTGGGGAATTACGCGCTTCACTCCGAGTGCATAAATTAATTGCGTGCCAGAGAGTGGACACTCGTTCAGAGTGTCAAAACGTCATTAAGCGCCAGTTTTCGATCGTTTGATTGATTTAAATGCATGGTACCCAGGCGCGTGATTAGGGCGGTGGCTGGTCACTGTACGAGTGACCATTAGCATTTGCACGCCACAGTGTGGATGCTTGAAGTGATTACGCGCTGAGTAGGCTGCGCGCAACCAGATGGTCGGGTTAGTTTGAGCAGGCGATGATTGGTTTGCGCGCTTAAGACCGGTCGTGTGATCTAAATTAAGCGCGGTGAGAGTGGTGCGTGATTAGTTTAGGCGCTTGGATTTACGCGAGTGATTTAGCTGTTCCCTATAAATAGTTCAAAACTTTTCATTTTGTTGCGCGATCCGTGTTAGTCATCGATTCTCTATTTCCTTATTTCTTTATTCTCTAATTTTTATGTTTTCGTGATATCTTGTGATCTGATCGTCCATTTCAGGCGCTATTTTTTCCATTTTCTTTAGTTTTTCGAGCTCTTCGTTCTAGGATAGAGTCTGAGGGGAGTGGTAGGCACGACATTACTATTTCTGAGTTGTATAGGATGGTAGGGGCAGAGATGGGTGAGACTTTAGAGGCCCGGACCGACGTGGTCGGGGAGGTGAATGTTGGGGAGGTAGTCGGAGAGGAGGTATTAGAGGTTGACCAGTCGGTGGTCAGGGAGGAGGTGCTCGAGATTGAGCAGGGGGGCGTTGGGGATGAGGGTGAGAGGGTTGGCTACGTTGGAGTAGGGCCATCTCACCACGAGTGTGCGAGGGGGGGCTTTAGATGCTCTTCATAGGGCGATGGAGTGGATTGGGTGTGCTCCTTGATCGGATGAGGAGATGTTGCACTCCTTAGCCTCCTTGGTTGCTCGGGCTAGGACAACGGAGGATGAGTTAGGGGCGCGGCTTGTAGAGACTCGACGGCTCCTGGTGAGTTAATTTACGATTTTCTTTTGTAGTTTATGTGGATTCAGTCTTCTGGTCGTTCTGACATGGTTGTGGTGTCTCATTTTATTTTATTTTGGACAGTCTACGAGGGAGGGTAAGGTTGCTCATCAGACGGCGATGATCGAGTTGTTACGCGGTCAGCAGCAGACCAGCCAAGAGGTGGAGGCCAGCTTACGATCTGAGATTGATTGATTGGTAAGTGTCTTTACAAATATGGTTTTATTAATTTTTAGCATTATGAACTTGCAAACTGATGTGTTTATTCTTATTCATAGAGAGCCGAGCTCGCTCTTGGAGGTCCTATTTTGGCATTTGATCCATCTTCAGTTACTTCTTCTAGTTGGGAGGATCCAGTGATGGCTCAGCTTCGGGCCAAGCTAGATCATTGGGTAAGTTCCATCCAATCATTTATCTTGTTTGAGTCATTGCATTAGTTTGTTGGATGTCATTGTTTCGCTTTCTTAATAGTTTACTAATATCATGTGGTATTTCAGCATCGGGTTGCTGAGGATCTTCAGAAGAGGGAGGCGACTGTTGCCTCTCTACGCCCGGAGAGTCAGGTATAATTTTTTTTGGCGTAGTGTAATTCTGTTTAGGTTATTTCATTTTTATTTTGTTCTGACATGTCTTATGTTGGTTTGTTTGGTTCTTTGTGCAGGTGTGCAATCGTGGGATTTGTGATCATCCCGTCGCAGCGATGCGCTCGCTTGTAAAAAATATAGAGTCGCCACCTGGAGCTTTTGGTGTTCCGAGAAACCTAGTTCATTTTTATTAGCACCGAAGTGCTAAAAATATGACTCTGAATCCGGTCCACACCAAAGGCTCTTGGATAGGGGCTTCGGTTATCGATCTGGAAGGTGTTAGGCACCCGATCAACCCGCTTAAAGTGGTCTCTACTAATGGCTAAAAATAAAATGAAATAAAAGAAAAGAAAATAGCTTCCTCTTGCCCAAAAGGGCTTTGAATCCTATTTGTGCCCCTCCGTCCCTACCGAAAGTCGGCGGCGTAATGGCACAAAGGGGAGGATGGAGGGAGCTAAAGAAGAGATAGAAGAAGAAAGGGGAGAGTCGGAGCCCTCGGGCACTTGTAGCACCGTAGAGGAGCCTTGCGTTGGCTTGTTTTGATGAGCTTTTGAAGGCTTGTATGGTATGGAATGCGGTTCTAACTCCTAAGGCTTGAAGCTAGGAGCTAGAGAAGGAAGGCTAAGGGATCATACACACCTAACCTAAAGGCTTTTAGTGAAATGCTAAGGTCTAAGGGAGCTTTTCGAAATCTGGAATTTGTATGGGAAGTGTGCACCAAAGGGAGAAAGATCTTCTCACTTTAAGCTCTTTCTCTCTTAGGCCAAAATTCTCAACCCTTAAACCAAGGGGTGGGGGGCTCTATTTATAGGAAAAGAGTGGATTACGAGACCACTTAAGTGCTAATTGGGGTTAGCAATTAGGTAATCTCAAATCTAAGGTTTCCAAGGATTTTGAGAGCTTAGAAAGGTGTGAAGGTGGTTCTAATGATGGATGATGGGGTGAGTGTTAAGACCTGAAAAGTACCACTTTTCACCCTTTAACTTAATCTCTGTTGGACCCTTAGTCATTTAATAAAAGTGTTTTAAGCTTGCTCTGCAAATAATAAACAGCAGCTGCCAATAAACCCCTAACCATGCCAAGAAGCTCACTGTTGCCCCAGAACTACCTCAGCAGAACGAAGGATGAACACAGATAGAGAGTTGGCTGAAGCATAGGCACATCCAAGCAGAAATACATCAAGAAGAATGCCTCGCACGAATGTCACAGGGTTCAATTGAACCAAGGATAATGCCTTCGCACAGTTGTCGCGAGCCCCTGGAGGAAGCACAACAACTGGTCGCGCAGTTTGCACACCGTTCTCGAGCAGTTTGGTGCCAGAAAGAAGTGAAAAGTACTTTGAGAGGTCGTCGCGAGGCTCAGTCTAAAGCATTCGCGCAATCTCGTGCCGCTCAAAAGAAGAACCGTTAAGCTTTGCGCGACTCATTCAAAAGAGAAAGCTTCAGGTATTCTTGTGCGCAGCTGTCGTGCAGTGGCCGCGAGATGTAGACCTTCAGTGAATCTCGCGCGAACCAGAAACTCTTGAACACTGCTTCTTCGTGAAGATCTGTCAGGAGATTCACCTAGGGACGAATCGCGCGAACAATCCCCGCGCCATTCAAAGCTAAAAGAGCAATCTCATGATAGCCATTTGTATTCCGCGATGACTAAAATGCCAATCCCGCGATTGCATGAATTTCAAGTCAATTCAACCCCTCGATGCCAATTCTACCACTCGGAAAGTTCTGAAATCGTTTCTACCCAGCGAGGATCGAATTTTAATCTTCTCCCTACTTCTGTAAGGGCAATCTAGGAATCTCCAGCAATTAGGGCACGCACTCTAATGCTTCAATCTCCATGCACACGCCCCGAGGCATCCAAGGGACAAGAATGGGCCGCAATTACATTGAGAAATTAGGGTTTTCCTAACCCTAATTGGAGGGCAAGCCGACTGCTTTATAAGCCTAAGCCTAGCTTAGGTTTGAGAATCTCTTTTTTGGGGACTTAACTTCTGTGCTTCTTCTCCAAAAAAAAAACCAACGGTAGAACTACAGTAGGCTAAGGTTAGGGTTTAGGAGTTTTCTTTTTCCCTTTTCTTTCTCTCCATAGTTCAGCATTTGCTGACTATGCCTTTTGTATGATTATTTAGTATAGATTTTAATGGAGTTTTTGTAATAGGATTTGTTACATGTATGGGATGTTGTTTTTATTGTGAGTTGTGCTGTACAAGGCTGCTGCCTTGAGAGCCTCCATTGCTAAGTTGTTTTGTAAGTAATAGAGGATTGCTTCTAAGGTACTATTTAGATCTAAGTGACATGTGTGTCTAGGTTAGGCACTTTGCAGGCCTTCCCCCACCACAGGACCCACTAAATCTGAATCCCCATGGAAACTTGTGCTTGTAGCCTTGGAAACATGGTGGCGGTAGTAATGTTCTTGTTTTGTCTTAGCCATTTGTGAGGAGGATAACCTCTATGGATAGTCTGTGACCATTCAAGTGGACAAATTATAGCCCTGGGGTGAGGCCAAGTCATGGAACTAAGACAAATTCTTCTTCTCTACACTTGTACTTGTAGCCTTGTGGGAGATTGTGCAGTGACAGACTCCCCTATAGTTGAATAGATCTGCCATCAGATTATAGATCTGAGTGGGCTGTAGAGATTGTAGGCTTGTGATTGGATCACTGCAGTCTTTCTAAAGCAGTGAACAGCCATGCTTAAAAGCTAGTACTCAAACTCTTGCTGGTACTGTGTGTCCAGGCTTGTGCACTTTGTAGGCCTAACACCACACACAGAACTTTAGAGGATGAGGTTCCTATGAATTCTTGAGCTTATAGCCTGGATGAAGTAGTGCCTACAATGATAAACTTGTTCTGACCCATCTCTGAATTGTGGTTTCCCTATTGGATAGTCTATGACCATTTAAGTGGATAGGTTATAGCCTTAAGGGATTGGATCATGGCACAGGGGTGAGTTGGATTCTTTCTCCTCTTTGGTGATAATGTAACCATTGGACAGGATTGTTCTGACCCAGCTGCCTTTTCCTCAAGCTTTGAGTGGCCCTGCCCCTTTTGATAAGGGTCAGGCACAGATCAAGGAAATGATGGAGACCTTTAGGCAGGTCAAAATAAATTTACCCCTGCTTGATGCAATCCGACCGGTCCCAGCCTATGCAAAGTTTCTGAAAGACCTCTGTACTCAGAAAAGGAAGGCCAAAGGCCACTTGTCCAAAAAGGTCTTTGCAACTGATACAGTTAATTATATATTAACCATGACAATACTTGAGAAGTTGCAAGACCCAGGGATACCCACTATTCCCTGTATTATTGGTGACCACACGATCGGAAGGGCCCTTTTGGACCTTGGAGCCAGTGTTAACCTGCTGCCATACAGTGTATTTCAGCAGTTAGGTTTAGGGGAGCTGAAGCCCACTCCCATTGTTCTATTGATGGCTAATATGTCTGGAAGGAAACCCATGGGAGTGGTTGAGGATGTTCTAGTGGGGGTAGACAAGTTCTTCTAGCCTACAAACTTCCTTGTTTTGGACATGGAGTTGTAACAAGAGTACATCCCCGATACCTGTCATTCTGGGCAGACCATTTTTGGCCACTTCCAATGCATGCATTCAATGCAGGTCTGGGATCATGGAGGTCACTTTCGGACATATGAAAGTTGAGTTTAATATGTACAACAGTGCAAAGTACCCTCAGCTGGACAATGAGGAATGCTTTGCAGTGGATGTACTAGAAGAAATTGTTGAAGAAGAACTGCCCACTCTGCTGGAGTGGAGCAACATTGTCACTGATTTAACTGAAGTTTGGAACATGGTGAAGGAAGGAAGCCTAGCTTTAATGCCAGAAGACATACCCCTCGTGAGGTCTTCAGTGGGCTTAGTGCAATATTCAAATTGGAAACCTACATTGTTGCCCCTTCCTCCAACCAACAATGCACCAATCCTGCCATCCATCCAACAAGCCCCTGATCTGGAGTTCAAGAAGCTGCCAGAGACATTGAAATATGCTTTCCTCATGAAAGAAGAGAAACTTCCTGTAATTATCTCCTCTTCTCTAACCAGTGAGTAGAAGGAGAAATTGCTAACAGTTCTGAGAAAGCACAAGAAAGCAATTGGTTGGACCATTGCTGATCTGGGAGGGATTGATGCATCAATCTATATGCATAGGATTCATCTAGAGGAGAGCTCAACACCCTCCAGGGAAATGTAGAGGAAATTGAATCCTCACATACAAGAAGTGGTTCTGAAAGAAATCATTAAGTTGCTGGATGCTGGGGTAATTTACCCCATCTCTGATTTTGAATGGGTGGCACCAATCCAAGTGGTACCCAAGAAATCTGGCATAACAGTGATCACAACCGACTCTGGAGAGTTGAGACTAGCCAGGGAGACCACTGGCTGGAGAGTTTGCATCGATTATCGGAAACTCAACTCCAAGATCAGAAAAGACCACTTCCCTCTCCCTTTTATTGATCAAATTTTGGATAAGTTGGCTGGGAAAGCTTTTTACTGTTTTCTTGATGGGTACTCAGGGTACAACCAGATCCCTGTGCACCCTTTGGATCAAGAGAATACTACTTTTACTTGTCCTTTTGGCACCTTTGCTTACAGAAGGATGCCTTTTAGACTGTGTAATGCCCCAGCCACCTTTCAGAGGTGTATGTATGCCATCTTTTCTGATATGATTGATAAATTCTTGGAAATTTTCATGGATGATTTCTCGGTTTATGGGGATAGCTTTAACCAATGTCGACAACACCTCCATCAAGTCTTACAAAGATGTGAAGAGACCAATTTGGTCTTAAGTTGGGAGAAGAGCCACTTCATGGTAACAGAAGGAATTGTGTTGGGCCATGTGGTCTCTAAAAATGGAATTGAGGTAGACAAGGCCAAAGTTGACCTCATTGCAAATTTGCCCCCTCCAAGAACAGTCAAGCAAATCAGATCCTTCCTTGGGCATGCTGGATTCTACAGGAGGTTTATCAAAAACTTCAGCAAAATTGCTAAACCATTGTGCCACCTGCTCTGCCAGGATGTGCCCTTTGATTTTTCTACTGAATGTCTTGAGGCTTTTGAAAAGTTAAAAATCTGCCTCACCTCTGCTCCTGTACTCCAAACACCTGACTATACCTTGCCCTTCGAGTTGATGTGTGATGCATCTGACTTGGCAATAGGTGCTGTCTTGGGCCGGAGAAAGGATAAGCTGCATGTGGTCATTGTATATCTAAGCAAATCACTTGCTGAAGCTCAGCTGAACTATACAACCACTGAGAAAGAGCTTCTGGCAGTGGTTTTTACTGTGGACAAGTTTAGACCATATCTACTTGGGTCTAAAACTGTCATTTTCACTGACCACTCAGCATTGAAGTACCTACTGTCCAAGAAGGATGCAAAGCCCAGATTGATTAGTTGGAGACTTTTGTTGCAGGAGTTTGACATCGAAATCAAGGACAAGAAGGGTGTAGAAAATGTTGTGGCTGACCACTTGTCCAGAATTATGTTGGAAAAAAGTACTGATGACCTTGCTACAAATGATGTCTTCCCGGATGGGCAACTGTTTGCCATCCAGTCTTTAGTTCCCTGGTATGCACATATGGTCAATTATCTAGTCATAGGCAAGATCCCTTCCCATTGGATAAAAATGGATAAAGAACTGTTTTTCTCACAGGTCAAATTCTTTTTCTGGGAAGAACATTGCTTGTATAAGTATTGTGCAGACCAAATCATTCGGAAATGTGTTCTCGAAAGTGATATCCCCAGAATTCTGGCCATGTGCCATGAAAATGCCTGTGGGGGTCACTTTAGTGGGAGAAAAACAGCTGACAAAGTGTTGCAGTGTGGGTTCTATTGGCCTTCTCTTTTCAGATATGCCTACACACGCTACAAGGCCTGTGAAAGATGTCAGAAACTAGGAGGGCTGTCTAAATGAAATTCAATGCCTTTACAGCCCATCCTTGTTGTAGAACTGTTTGATGTCTGGGGTATTGATTTTATGGGCCCCTTTTCTCCTTTGAATGGTTTTCATTTCATCTTAGTGGCAGTGAACTATGTTTCCAAATGGATAGAAGCCATTGCCACAAGAACTAATGATAATCAGGTAGTCCTCAAGTTCATAAAGCAGAATATCTTCTCCAGATTTGGTACCCCTAGAGCCATTATCAGTGATGGGGGGGAGCCATTTCTGTAACAGAAATTTTGAGAGCTTGCTCAAGAAATATTCTGTCACCGATAGGATTGCTACTCCCTACCACCCACAAACCAGTGGACAAGTTGAAATTTTAAATAGAGAGATCAAGCATATCTTTGAGAAGATTGTGAGGACTGATAGGAAGGATTGGGCTGACAAGCTTAATGATGCACTGTGGGCTTATAGGACTGCCTATAAGACCCCCATTGGTATGTCCCCATTCAGACTGGTCTATGGCAAGGCCTATCATCTCCCAGTGGAGTTAGAACACAGGGCCTATTGGGCCATCAAATATTTAAATCTAGATCTAACTTCTGTTGGTCTTCACAGGTCGCTGCAGCTATCTGAATTGGAAGAACTAAGGATGGATGCGTATGCCAATGCCAGTATCTACAAGGAAAGGTCAAAAACTTTCTTTGACAAAGGGCTGTTGAGAAAGAGTTTTATTGTTGGCGATAAGGTTTGGTTATTTAAGTCCAAACTTAAGTTTTTTTCGGGCAAATTGAAATCCAGATGGGAAGGTCCTTATATTGTCATGCATGTTTTCCCATCTGGTGCTGTGGAAATCAAGGATCCCAAGTCTAGGAGAACCTTGAAAGTGAATGGTCAGAGGCTTAAGCCTTGTTTTGAAAAACCTGTTGAACCCATGGACACCATTCACCTTCAAGAAGATCCTTCTTCAAATTGATCCACAGGTGTGTCATTACTGTATCATATGTATGATGTTTTTGGTTGATTTATCTTACTTGTTTCTATTCTTTAGGATTTGTTCATGGTCTTATCTGAATCTGGACAAATCTATTTTAAGCTTTTGATGCATGGTTTGATTCTTACTATTTTTCAATAGATAGCTTCTGTTGCACGCCTAATATGGGAGGTCGTTTTTGATTAAATGCTTGAGTTTGCATGTGTCTAGAGGTAGCCATAGGAGAGAGTCATGCCCCGGATCCAACCACATGCAAACAAGAATAGGGGCAGAACAGAGAGCACATGCTCTCTATTTTATTCCTTACTGTCGCTAGGTCCAAAATAAAAGTCTGGCAGACTATCGCGAGATTCAAAAGCTATCGCGAGGTTACACAGGAAGCCTGGGAGCATGTCGCGCAGTTTGCATAGAAACATTCAATGCCTATCACGAGTTTCATGTATGCCTGACAACCTCTTGCGCGGTCCACATCGCGCTATTTAGTAGTTCTCGCGAGATTATCAGGCTGTCGCGAGGTTCACAAGGTAAACTGGGAGACTCTCGCACAATTCAACAGAAATATTTTATTTCCTGTCGCGAGATTCTAAGTCTATCGCGAGATTCAAAAATGAACCTCAGAGCTTTTCGCACAATCCAAAAGAAACCTAGGAGCCACTCGCGCGATTCACATGAATTAATCTCACTCTGTCGTGCGCTCCAAGGATAACTTGAGAGATTGTCGTGCAATCCAGATTTAACCAACACCTTCGCTAGGTTCATTTCCAAAACCCACGACCAGATGTTCCAAAGCGCGCCGAGCTTCGCGATAAGTATTTCAGCCCCGCGCTTTGTCCCTTCTTCATTATTTTCATCCTTCTGCCCTCTGCGAAACCCTAGCTTCTAGATCTCTCCCCTCTCCCCCTCCAGCATCACTCCTACAGCTCATCATTCACTTCACAATTCTATAGAGTTGTTCCTAACATCACCCCCATCCACTGCCCTCTGCTCAGAGATCTTGAGGTGCCCTATGCATCAAATCAAATCAAACCCTAGATTTCAGCCTACCGTTTCTCATACTATAGGACAGAGTTAGATATGGCTCCAAAATCTACATAGAAGAGAAAAGGGAAGGACAAGGACCCTGCAGAGACCACCCCTAAAAAGGCCAAGACTTCAAAGTCCCCTAAAAAAGGAAAGGAAGTGGTTGAGGAGGCGGCGGTACCAACCATAAAGTTCTCTACTCCTTCTCAGCTCATGGAGTCAATTCCATTGGAGCCTGAAACAGCCTTTGATGTACCATTTTTTGAGAAAGAACCTCTCTCTATCCCTGCAGTACAATTTATGAGCAAAGCAAGCCTGATTCCATTAATGAGAGGAATTTCAGCACTAGCCTACCCCAGGCTAGTGCAGCTGTTTTATCAGCACATCAAGGTCAAGAGGGACAATGATGGACAAGGGTGCTTGCTGGTGCTGATTGACGACTTCGATATATTGGTGGGCCCCAAGATGATCGCTGAAGTGTTGGGCATCCCGGCAGCATTCAATCCTAGCTGTGGATATTGCCCCCCTCTGAGGGCATCGATTGATACAATTACACTGGCCCTAACTAGAGGATTAAAAGCCATCGGGGACTCAATCAGAAGGAGGGAATTAGAACCTGAACTGCTGTTCATTGACCAAGTCCTGCGGAAGAACATATATTGCTCAGGACATCAGCAAGAGAGGAGAACCCCCATTGCGGATGCTGTCTACTCCTACCACATGGGCCATGAATTCCATGCAGCCTGACTGATTTTTGAGGCTATGAAGGATGTAGTGGAGAAGTTAGGGTCCAATAAGAAGCCTCACACTCTACCCTATGCAAGAATCATTACCTTGCTACTGATCAAAGGGGGCTACAAGATAGGAAGGACTGAGCAGACCACCACCCTTACCCCTACTATCTTTGCCAAAAGGCAATGGGGAATCAGTAGGAGCTTGATGGGGGGCCAAAAAAAGAAGAAAGCTGAGGCTCAGGCACTACCCCAGTAATCAGAGGCAGCTAGATCAGGGTCTACCCCTGCTACAGAGGAGGTGTCTCCAGAGATTATCACTTCCATCGCTGATGTAGCCCCTGTTACCCCTGCATCCCTCACCCCTCTTGCATCCATCTCTCACCCCCCTCTATTTCCATCCTCCATGCCCACTCCCCCTTCACCTGTGCTTGGTCCATAGGAGGGCTCACCAACCCCTACCTTACCTCAGTACACAGCCACAATTCCCCCCTTATCTCTCCTTAAGCCTACTAGCCCACCACTCATCTCCTACAAAAAATGAAAAATAACTGAGACCATCCCAACCATCTCCCAAACACCACCCTCCATACCCTCTATCCCCATTGACACACCCCACCTTGCAGAAACTCTCATCCCAGCCATATCTACTACATCCCCTCTCCCAGACATTGACTTAACCCTTAACACATCCATAGGCTTTCAAGCCTTCATCTCTACATTCCTTGAAACAATGCTCAGATACACACCCTCTCCAGACTCCCCAACTACCTCCCAACACCACTCCCTGTAACCCCACTCTTCCCCTCCCTCCACTTTCCATCATGCTCCTTCCTCCCCTTTCCAACCAGTACCCTCTTCTTCCCAAACCCAACTTCCTAACTTTGACACACGAACCCTCATCCTACCCCTTATCCAAGACATACAAGCCCAGTTATCCACCAATACCCAAAAATAGGACCAGATGCAAGCTGAACTCACCTCCATCCAATCCACCCTACACTCCTTAACCACTCCACCCATCCCTTCCCCATCCACTTCACCCCCCTTGGTCCTATCCACTGACAGGCAGACACAAACAGACTTTCCTCCTGACTCATTACCCCCTCCACCTTCACCATTAACTCTTACCCACCCATTTCCTTTAATCCCTTTCACAATTCCTATTTTCCATCCCCCATCACCCCCAACTCCTATTGAGCCTACACCCTTTTCCTTTCCCCCTATACCCTCCATCCCCCCTCTTATCCTACCCCCCACCTTCTCTACCAAATCCACCCAAACAGACCCAGAGCCTGACCCCATTCCCCCACAACTTGATTTCCCTACTATCATTCCCCCTCCTCCCCCCAGGACCAAGCACAATCTACTCCTTCCACCTCCTATCTTCCCATCGTCCCAAAACATCATTTTTACAGCCCTCCCTACCTCACCATCCTTCATCATATGAGAGATAATGCATACCCGAGGAAGGATGTCCTGAGGGGCATGGCCAAGCTTCGCCAATCAATTGAGACCCCCATGCTGGAGCAGATTGATAAAATGACGGAGGAACACCGACAGCAGCTTCTGGGCATCTCATTGGGGTGGACAAACATTTTGGACGCCTACCAAAAGGCCAAGGCTATAGCTACTTATCATCAGATCAATTGGGAGCATGAGAAATCAAATGCTGCTGCAGCAAATGCCCGGGTAAGAATGCTTGAAAAATGACTTAACAATGCCCAGAAAATCCAAAAAATCCAAAAGGAGATCCATGAGACTGACGTCCTCAAATTTCAAATCAAGATAGCCTCATTGGAATTTGCATTGGCTGCTGCCCGAAATGAACCTTACCATCCGACCCCCATCTCTGTTCACATGCCTGTGCCTGAGCCAACTACTACTCCAGCTCCACCTGCCCAGACTGAGGAGGCATCACCTCAGCCCCAAAAGACAAAGGAAAAGCTCTTGCTTCACCTCCTAAGGAGCAGCCTCCATCTATAGAGCAACCTACCCCTACCACGGCCTCTGCTGAACCACCACAGAAGCAACCTTATCCTCATCAGAGGAAAGTCACTGCCAAAAGGTATGCTCCCAAAGCTGTCCCTTTAAAAATTAGCAAAGAGCCTGCTGCCCAGTCTGAAGAGGCACGGTCCCCTGCTAAACCTGAGTCCACTAGTAAAGGGAAATCCGCAATGGTCCCCACTGAGGAAACAACAGCTAAAGGAAAAGGGAAGTCCCCAGGGGTTCCCACGACCGAAGCAGAAGCCAAAGGCAAAGGCAAAGAAAAATCCCCTGCCACCCTCCCTGCTAAGTGAAAAGAAAAAGCCCCTCAAGAACCCAAGGAACCAAAGACTCCCAAGGCACCAAAAGTAAGGGTGAGGGCACCTAAAGCTCCAGCTGCAAAGAAAACCCCAGCTGAGAAGAAAATGGAGAGGGAGGAAAAGAAGAAACAAGACCGAGCTGCCCTTAAGGCACAAGCTAAAAAGATGGGTTGGGATTTCCTTACAGATTCTAATTCAGATTAGATCCTAGCTTCTAGATAGTATATTAGGTTTTCCTTCTTGTAATTCTACTTGTAACTATTTTTATTCTACTTTAATAGAATTTCTAGTTTGTGTCTATTGCTCTTTTCTGTGTGTTTCTTTCTGATTGTTTGCTCGTTTTACTTTTGTTCTTTTTGCTATTCATGGGAAGAATTTTGGGAGGATATGTTTCCTTCAAACAGTACTCCCTGTGAAGGATAGATGTAGTTGGTGGCTGAATAATTCTGTGCTAATACCTGCCTCAGGGATTTCAATGATTTCTTCTTCAAATTAATGTTCCATGTTAAGTGTACCTCGCGAAGAGCCCCACTCAGCTGCGCGAGAATGTCCTTTCCTCATCACTGATTGCTCTTCGCGAGGATCCCCGCATGATACACTTACCTCCTTAAATACCATGCCTATCTTTGGACAATCAGTTAATGCTCCTTCTCTTTTCTAAAGAGCCAGTTGTGTGTTTCTTCATTCCCCACACAACACTCATTTATTGCCAAGTTTGAAAAGGGGCACAATTTCAATTTCGCCGATTCATGTTCCCTCGTCCCTCTCTTTTAAATCGGCCCTCCGTCCCTTTTCATCTCATCCCTCCTCTTCTACCCCTAGAAATCCATACCTCCTCACACAAATGGCGGATGACAACCCCTTCGGGTTCCCAATCAAATTCTACCCCATCTGGGAAGATCCCCCACCGCCAAAGGAGCCGGACCCCTTGCAATTTCTCTGGGATGAATTTCACGAGGTCCAGCGGATCCTCGCCAAGGAGGAAAAGAAAAAGAAAAAAAGAGAGGAGAGAGAGAAAAAGAAGAAGAAAAAAATGGCACCACCTGCATCTCCTCCATCTTCCTCAAACCCTCCCTCGGCTACACATTGACCCCCCCATTTTGTCTTTTCCTTTTCTATCCTTTTGTTATATTTTCTTTTTATTTTAATGCAAGTTTCTTTTTGTCTCATACTGTTCTGTTTGCATTTTCTATTTCTCTCTATTCTTCTGTGTTTATTTTTGTCTATCTGCTTGGATTCTACTATTTTTTATCACCTCTGAACCAGTGAGGACACTGCTCCAAATGGTTTGGCGGTGTGGCAGTCTGCCAATAGAATAGTTAATTTTAATGCAGTAATGATGGTTTAACTGGGATGAATAAAGTTAATTTTCACTTAACTTGATTCAATGAGGAAACATTTAAATATTGTGGTAGACTTTTGGAAACAGATAAAAGTTGATCTTGACACCACCATGAAGCTAATATTAGAAAAAATTTTGAGTTAAGTACTCAGCGAGCCTAAGAGGAGAGAAATAGACGAAAATACACCCCATGAGTTAAAATTGAAGACCATACCTAGTGAGATTTGGGCCCATCATTTTCTTTTAAAGAGTGTTTTTGGCATTATTTCTGCTCTAAGGACTGAGTGAATCAAGGCTTTTTCACTAGAAGTTGTGCAACTCCAAATCAAAACTAATTGACAGCACTCATGAGACTAAGGAAATGATCCAAGGCCCTCATTTGGATAGTTTGAGCCTAAAAATCCTACCTTTTAAAATCTGCCCTTTTGCATACACTAGTTGAGCCTTAAAATCATATTTTTTCTTTCACAAACATCAGAAAGCTTGCACCTTAATCTCATTACCTGAGTCAACCTTACCCTCACTCTGAGAATTCAGAAGGTAAAGGAGAAGGAAGTAAAGATACTGAGAATGGTCCAATATTCTATGGAAGGTGAAGAAAAGCAACTTGTGAACAGCTGTGTATCAATGGCAGTTGTGTGACATTTCATCAATATATATATATATATATATATAAAGAGAAAAGAAAGAGAAGTCTAGAGAACATCATCATCTAAAAATTGAAAAGAAGAGGAGAAGCTAGACACTTTGTATCTGAAATAGAAGAAAAGATGAAGTTTTTACTGGAATGAAGGTTGTGAAGTCATGAACCACTCCTTACCTTGCCGATTTCTCAATTTGGATTCCCTTTTTACCCCTTTTATTCGTTACACCCCTAAGCCATAAGCCACATTACAACCCACTCTCAAAGACCTTGTGGATCCAAAGTCAAATGAGTTGTCATGTGAAGATGAAGAGTTGCCCAATCGATGGTGAAAATCCTTAAAGATGTCAGAAATTAGAAGCTTGGCCTATGCTCATGCTTGCAAACCCATTTGGGGTCTGCAACTGCTCTTGAGCTGTGAGATTATGAATACCCTCAGTTTATTAATGTTGAGAGATAGCCCTAGTGAGAATTGGGTCTGAATTTTTACCTCTTTAGGGTGGTATCCAGCCTGGATCTTGAATCAAAGGCAAGCTGGGTACTGATTTTCATACATTAAAATTCTAATGTTAAATAAATGATGGTCAGGCAAACACATGTTAACTTTTAAGTTCTAAATGGCATGTAAACATTACTGCAGTTACCTCTAAGTGTTAAATGGATGTTGAATGAAACTTTAAATATTTGAATCTGTGTTGTCATTATTTGCACTATATTTAACTGATTTTAATGGTGAAGTTTGTGGGTGTCTTCACTGAAAACCCTCAGGAGACTTCACTCCTCCACTAGGGATCACCTAGGGGTTTAAAAGGCTTGGTACATATGCTAAATGTATCCATGATCCCTACGAATGTGACGTTTATAGCTTTGCTAAGGGACTAGCAAAGATTACATTTGGGGGGTGTGTTAAGACCTGAAAAGTACCACTTTTCACCCCTTAACTTAATCTCTGTTGGACCCTTAGTCATTTAATAAAAGTGTTTTAAGCTTGTTCTGCAGATAATAAACAGCAGCTGCCAATAAACCCCTAACCATGCCAAGAAGCTCACTGTTTCCCCAGAACTACCTCAGCAGAACGAAGGATGAACACAGACAGAGAGTTGGCTGAAGCATAAGCACATCCAAGCAGAAATACATCAAGAAGAATGCCTCACGTGAATGTTGCAGGGTTCAATTGAACCAAGGATAATGCCTTCGCATAGTTGTCGCGAGCCCCTGGAGGAAGCACAACAACTGGTCGCACAATTTGTGCACCGTTCTCGCGTAGTTTGGTGCCAGAAAGAAGTGAAATGCAGACTTCGCGAGGTCCTCACGAGGCTCAGTCTAAAGCATTCGCGCAACTTAAAAGAAGAACCGTTAAGCTTCGCACGACTCACTCAGAAGAGAAAGCTTCAGGTATTCCTGCACGCAGTTGTCGCACAGTGGCAGCGGGATACAGACCTTCAGTGATTCTCACGCAAGCCAGAAACTCTTGAACAGTGCTTCTTCGCGAAGATTTGTCACGAGATTCACCAAGGGACGAATCGCACAAACAATCCCCGCGCCATTCAAAGCTGAAAGAGCAATCTCGCGATAGCCATTTGTATTTCGGGATGACTAAAATGCCAATCCCGCAACTGCATGAATTTCAAGTCAATTCAACCCCGCGACGCAAATTCTACCATGCAAAAAGTTCTGAAATTGTTTCTACCCAGTGAGGATCGAATTCTAAACTTCTCCCCACTTCTGTAAGGGCAATATGGGAATCTCCAGCAATTAGGGCACGCACTCCAATGCTTCAATCTCTGTGCACACGTCCCGAGGCATCCAAGGGACAAGAATGGGCTGCAATTACATTGAGAAATTAGGGTTTTCCTAACCCTAATTGGAGGGCAAGCCGACTGCTATATAAGCCTAAGCCTAGCTTAGGTTTGAGAATCCCTTTTTTGGGGGCTTAACTTCTGTGCTTCTTCTCTAAAAAAAAAACCAACGGTAGAACTTTAGCAGGCTAAGGTTAGGGTTTTGGAGTTTTCTTTTTCCCTTTTCTTTCTCTCCATAGTTCAACATTTGCTGGCTATGCCTTTTGTATGATTATTTGGTATAGATTTTAATGGAGTTTTTGTAATAGGATCTGTTACATGTATGGGATGTTGTTTTTGTTGTGAGTTGTGCTATACAAGGCTGCTGCCTTGAGAGCCTCCATTGCTAAGTTGTTTTGTAAGCAATGGAGGATTGCTTCTAAGGTACTATATAGATCTAAGTGACTTGTGTATCCAGGTTAGGCACTTTGCAGACCTTCCCCCACCACAGGACCCACTATATATGAATCCCCATGGGAACTTGTGCTTGTAGCCTTGGGAACATGGTGGCGGTAGTAATGTTCTTGTTCTATCTTAGCCATTTGTAAGGAGGATAACCTCTGTGGATAGTCTGTGACCATTCAAGTGGACAGATTATAGCCCTAGGGTGAGGCCAAGTCATGGAACTAAGACAAATTCTTCTTCTCTGCACTTGTGCTTGTAGCCTTGTGGGAGATTGTGCAGTGACAGACTCCCCTATAGTTGAATAGATCTGCCATCAGATTGCAGATCTGAGTGGGATATAGAGATTATAGGCTTGTGACTGGATCACTGCAGTCTTTCTAAAGCACTGAATAGCCATGCTTAAAAGCTAGTACTCAAACTCTTGCTGGTCCTGTGTGTCCAGGCTTGTGCACTTTGTAGGCCTAGCCCCACACCCAGAACTTTAGAGGATGAGGTTCCTATGGATTCTTTAGCTTGTAGCCTGGATGAAGTAGTGCCTACGATGATAAACTTGTTATGACCCATCTTTGGATTGTGGTTCCCCTATTGGATAGTCTGTGACCATTTAAGTAGACAGGTTATAGCCTTAAGGGATTAGATCATGGCACAGGGGTGAGTTGGATTCTTTCTCCTCTTTGGTGATAATGTAACCATTGGACAAGATTTCTATAGCAACAGATCTTAGTCTGAGTTACAAGACTCATCAGATCTATACCTAATAACATACTTCTCACCCTTTTATATTTATTTTCTCACTTCACCATCCTTCTTAACCCTTTCTGTAATCTAGACATTAGGATACCTTAGAATTTAGATTATAGTGACCCTAAATCCCCTTCCACTTAAGATTGCCAGATCTGTAGCCAGATCTGGAGAGCCTACTAAGGATAGCTCCCTTGGAGCTTTAGATCAACTTCCCTGTGGGACAAACTCTTACTTATCAAAACTTGCTACAACAGGCCCTGTATCTTGCAGGACTGTGCATATTTTAGGCTTGCTGCTCCATAATCATCACTCTACCTTTCACTCATTTTTCATTTACCCCATTCTTATCACTGTCTCTAATAAAGCCAGTAGTAAGCACTTAAAATATACCAACAGTGAGGCTTTAAGTCACTAAAAGGGTTGCAAATAGGTAGTGAATGGGTGCAACAGAACTAGCAAAACACACCCCAAAGGTCAAGGTGGTCAACAAGTCAAACCCCAATCACGATTTTTGGGGCCAAATCCAACAGTTCCTATTCATATGTCTGGCATAACTAATAGTTGTGCCAGGCAAATGTACAGTAAAATGGTGCCTGAAAGTTGGCTATCCGAGGTGGGGTCCACAATTAATAATGGCGCAACTATTAGTTGCGCCAGGCTTAAATCCTGGGAGAAGTGGCCTGGCGCTACTAATAGTTATGCCAGGCAAAATTATCACTGGCACAACTATTAGTTGCGCCAGGCCATTTATGGGGAGGAAATGTTTGAAAAAAAATTAGTTATGCCAAATCCCTAGGGGGCCCACCTAATTTTACTCTTTTGTCCTCCAGGTTCGGACCGCCATATCGTTTGATGTACAACTCTGATTGGAGCGATTCTTGGACCGTTGGAAAGCTGACACCCTCTAATTTTCAATAGTATGAGATTTGTTCATAGTAGATGACTATAGCTAGTTCCGGTGCACCCCTCCTCATCCATATCTTGATCGGGTTTGGTTTAGGGTTTGGAATGGGTTCTCAGGGTCGGGATTAGTTTCTAGAGGTTTGGGGTAGGTTCCTAAGGGATTTAGGGCAATTTCTAAGGGTTTGGGGTGATTCCTAAGAGTACGAGGGTGGTTCCTAAGGGTTCCAAACATGCCATCAAAATCTCCGAAGTGTGCCTCTCTCGAAAGGTGTTTCGATCGGGCCTTGGGCCAAATTTGGGTGTCTACAGATGCCCCCCTTTGGTATCCGATCATTAATGATCGTATACCAAAGAAAAGAGACATTCGAAGAGGCCCAAGGCATTATTGACGTGTTCGCTGCATTCAGAATGAACTTCAAACATCAGGTGAGTAACACGGTGAGAAAATGAAAGCCCTGGGATGCCATGCTAAACATTCGTTTCTCGAGGTAATCGATTCTCAAGAGCTTAGCGACATTACTGGGCATAACCGAGGTGGAATGAGTTGCGAAAGCTCAATAGCTGGGAAAAATGTTTGCTTCTCGAGTTACGAAAGCCCATTAGTCAGAAAAAATGTCCGCTTCTCGAGAAATTTGAAGGTGATTGATGTTCGAGATTTATTCTGAATACAATAGCTTCCTAAGTAAGAGGGGTGATCGACCCACATTCAAAGATAGGTGTAAAGCAATGATACGCAAGGCTCCACAGTTTACGTCCAATCCTACGAGGCATTTGATGGCCCCATCAGACTATTCACGGATGCCCCTGCTGAAAGCAGGGTTCGAGGTCTTTGGGCGAACCCATCGATCCCAATGTTTATTTAGCATGACTGCCTGAGCGAAGTGAATAGATGTCACAACGCTTTTTGAGAGTGCATGCCAATTTTGAAAACATGCCTTAGATTAACATGATCTAGAGTATCCAGCTTCGACTACCTTAAATAGATCCAACCAAATATTGGGGTGCCTCCGTAAAGGGACATCTAATCCTGTTCTCTGCTGACAATGATTATAATCATCAATTAACTATGCATAATCATGCACCCATTGGGGGCAATAAGCAACAACAGAGGCGATGGAAGCCCTGACCCGGACCCACCCAGGTACAATTTACGAGGACAAACGACCATCATACAGATACCCAAATGCATGGCGTACACTTTACAGGAACACCGTTGCTCATACAAGTTTTAAGCCTGTAGAAAATAAAAAGGGAGATGATCCCTTCTGAATGTATGGTTGCACATAGTTTGATTGACACGTAATCTCATTCTCAATAGGTTAGCCTCAACCAACGATTGACCTTTTCCAACGAAAAATCTTAAGCTTAAGATACTTAAGTTCACATGAATCCAAAACAAGGCGCTTATCGCAAAGATTTAGCAGTAGAGTTGACTCGATCGAAACATTGACTGTTTGACCAGGAATGATACCGTTACTCCTACCTTAAAGCAGGATCCAAAGATCTGAGGTGAACCCTAGACTCAGGACCTTAATATGGCACAACTACATTACTGATAAAATATTGACATTTTACAGCATTGAAAACATGCAAGTGTGTGTCTTTGTGGGGAGTACCAATCTATTTTTGATTTTTCTATCATTTTTATGCGATTTTTCTTTTTCGAATTGTTCAACATTTTTTGGAGTTTTGAAGCTACCATTTTATGTGAATTTTTTGGATTTTTGAAGCTATCATTTTATGTGATTTTTTAGAATTCTGAAGCTATTATTTTATGTGATTTCTTTGGATTTTTGAAGCTATTATTTTATATGATTTTTTTGGAATTCTGAAGCTATTATTTTATGTGATTTTCTCGTGAATACTTTCGGCTTCTCTGTGGGGATTCTTCGTTAGATTTTCTATATATTTTTTGTGTAGGACCGGGGTGCTCATTGATCTCGGTCCGCCTTTATTCTAGCACGGTTTTCTTAGTAAGTCGAAGGATGATCGAAATGCCACCTTGGGAGTGCGTGCATTTGTCGGGGCGACAGAATAAACAAAAAAAGTGGGGGAACCGGTCATCCCATTTGGCCCGTACCAGGCCCAAGACCCGACCTAAGTGCCTAGCACAACTATTAGTTGCGCCAAGCCACTAGAGGCCTCAAAAGAGCCTGGTGCAACTAATAGTTGCGCCAAGCAAAAAGGAGGCAAAATTTTGCCTGGCGCAACTATTCGCCAGGCTTGGCTGGGGGAATTTAAACAGCCCGAGTTCGGGCTGGGGGCTTTATTTCTAATCTTTCTCCCCCCTTCTTTATCTTTGAAACTGAAAAACCAACTCCTCCTAGGTTCCTTTACATTGCCTCTACGCGTGCCCCATTGTCATTGCTTTGCTTGTGTGGATTGAACGTCGGCTCACGCTAGATCAAAGACCCCATTTTCTCTTAAAAGGTAACCATTAAAATCCATTTTTCTTGATTTTTCTTGCAAATATGATGAGGATTTTTCATTCTTCGATGAATAATGGTTTATTTTTTCATTGTATGTATGTTTATTGATGATGTGTGAATGGTTTCTTATGATCAATGCCCTATTTTTGCTATTTTATGATTTATTGGTGCTTAGTATAAAAATTTTTTGTTTTTTATTTGTGTGTATGGAAGGGATTTTTTTTTTTTATATATTGTTTATTATTTTTTTGTTTCTATTTTGCAAAATAAAGCAACAGATTTTTGGTCTCTTTTCGGAACACCAATTTAGGGAAAAAGGGATTTTTGGTTTCATTTTTTCGAAAATTTTAAGAAGAATGATTTTTGACCTCTATAGTTAAGCAAAGAAATGTGTGTGTTTTTTTTTGGTCTTTGTGCATTTTTTTTGAAAACCAACTAAGGAAAAGGTTTTTTTTTTTTTTTCTTTGTTTGTTATTATTATTTTTTTGGGAATTGATTTTTATTTTGTCATTTTTTTTGTAGGTTTCTTGATTGTTATGGGGACAAGAGAAAGGTTTTTTTTTTTTAGTGTTTTGAAATATAAGGGTTTTTTGCTTTTCTTATTTCTCCTTTTTTTGTTTAAACAATGTAAAAAGTTTTTTTTGTGTTTTGATTTTTGAAAGGACTTTTTAAACAAAGTAAATGGACTTTTTTTATTTTGATGTTGATTTCTTCTCTCTTTTTTTGAGGTATAAGGACCTTTATTTTTTGTAAACAAAGTAAGGATTATTTTTTTTGTTGATCTTTTTTTGTAAAAGAATTCATTGCACGTGTATCTTTATTCCTGATCAGATGTGATTGCCTTTTGTTGCTCCAGCATGTCGAGCGAAGGTGAGCATATTCCTGAGGAGGGCCACAGGAGGGGCATGAGATAGTGTTTAGCCCGTGGGGGGAGGAGTTCATCTGGGTAGATCGGAGGGCGGGCCCATGGCTCAAGATGCAGGGCGAGGCTGCCCGGGTTGGTCTCCTTCACCAACATCATACCCACATTTCAAACATTGGGATAGCTGGCAAGGTGAAAGAGAGGCTCAATTTATTTCCATTATGTAGTTTTTGTTTCGCCTCTATTATCTGATGCGCATTTTCTTTGGTGCAACACCTGCCCAATATTGTGTTCCGCGGGGGGTGGCTCGACATTCACGAGTTCTACCTCTATGTCCCTCCCGTCGTGAAGGCCTTGCTGGTACAGGTGGGCTTTGGAGAGTTTCTATCTTGCCCTACCATGAGGGCCGACGCTGCCTATCTGAGATCCCTGATTGAAACGTTTCACCTTAAGACAATGACCTTTCACATGTCGCATGCAGAGATGACTTTGACGCCCATTGATTGGGCCATGATTACCGGCGTCGGGATAGGGAGGATACCGATATCCAATCTCACGGTGCCGAGTCGAGAGGACTTCGTCCGATTGATTGGGGCCTATCCTCCTCAGTGGCAGACCCATGGTACTGAGGTTAAGATGTCTTGGCTGACCTCACTTTACACCCCTGACGAGTTAGTGGATCTGGGTCAGCCAGATAGGGCGCTCTACATCAAGCCAGAGCGGGCGATCGTCCTAGCCCACATCACTCTCCTACTCCTGCTGGGCAAGACCCTTTTTACTAATGCCAGTGGGGGTTGAGTCAGCCTGGCATTGTTGAGTGTGATGGACAATTGGGGTGACGTCCACAGGTACGACTGGGGAGGGGCCGGGTACGCATGGCTGATGTACAATGTAGCTCGGGTCACCACTGGGGATCCCAAGTCTGTTGTCGGCTTTTGGGTCGCCTTAGAGGTAATCCCTCATTATTTTGCTTTTGTCAATTTTCTTGAATGATCTTTATGTGCTACTGACCTGCTCTTATGTACTATCTCCTTTTTTAGGTATGGGGATATCATCACTTCCATCCTGGGCGCCTGCTTCTTCACTCAGAGGTGCTTACCTATCCTCTCCTCAGTAACTGGAATCAGGCCCGACGTCGTGACATGGGCCTAAACCATTTGGAGATGGGTCTGAGGTTCCAACTTGACTTGATGGTTCCCGAGCAGGTAAAACCCTTTTTCAACCCTTGTTGGTTCTAGCTCAGAAATCTCCTTTGACTGATGTGCTACCTGCTTGGATTCTTTTAGCTTGGAAAGATCCTCCCTGACCTGTACCTTGCATCTCCCTTCTGGGATCGGGCAGCTGTAGGCCCCTCTAGCCTGTTCAATAACTGCCGCGTCATTTTCTTTTATGGAGCATGGGCCAGATTTTATTATCTGGGAGAGCGGGTGGTGCACCAATTCTAGGGCGACTACGCCATACCTGTGGACCCCCCGACGGACATTTGGAATCCCGTTGGTAGTATTGAGGAGCTCACAACGGCCTTTTTCAACAATGGGCTCCCTATCCATGCTCTCCATGTGCCCGGGGACTATCATCTTTGGTACGAGTGCCTGCCCCATTGGTTCCTCTCACCGCACGTTGTACCTAGTGCTAATTTTCTTGCATTTGGCGGCCCACTCGGTCAGGTAATTTATCTTGGCTTAGATTAGTTCCCTTTATGCTTTTATTCGGCTTTTATCTCTTCTAATCGGGTCTTTATTTTGTTCACAGTTTGCTTCAGGGGATGATTCGGATGGTGAAGGCGAGCCAAGTGCGGCTGATATGTCAGGGGTGGATCCCTCTAGTGCCGGCCCTTCTGGTGCGGGCCCCTTGGGTGAGGGCTCGTCAGGTGCTGGTCCGTCAGGGACTTCTCATGCTGGTATCCCTCGTGGCGATCCACCCGTGGTTTATGGAACCTTTTGACATCTGGATGATAGTTTCCTTTCGAGCCTCTGCGCTGATGTTGATCGACAGGCATGGCTTTCTGCTAAGGCGGCTCGTGTTCCTCCTCCTGAGGTGGTTCCAAGGGTAAGTCTTCTGATGACCCAATCTCTCTTCATTTCTGTTTCCTTCTGTACATGCTTTTAAGATTGTCCTGATAGCTAAATATTGTATCATTCTGAATGTAGGGCTTCAACTCAGCCATGGGGTATGCAGAGTATCATCGTCACTTGGCGGATCTTAGGGAGGTGGAGACGGTGAGTGCCTTGCTATTCTACTCCTCTTTATTTATTCCATTACCCTTTGTCCCTCAGTTGATCCTGACTCTTGATTCTGATCGTGTCTCGCAGCGTGCCCGTGCCAAGGAGTCGCGCTCCTTGCTCTGTAGGATCTCGCAGGCATGGTCTAGGGTGGCGGACATGCAGACTTTTCAAAGCTCTTCTCGCCATTGCAAGAAATTCAAGGGCACAAGCAAGGAATAGTCTTCTAGATTTTGGCTTTGAAAAACTCAGTACTCTTTTGGGATTTGATTTGGATTTGTTTAAACATGTTGGGATTGGTTGATGTGATACTTCGGATTATTATTTTTGGGAAAATATTTCTACTTTGATTTTATGCCATGATTTCTTTGTATTGGATCTGTTTCTTTGCAGGATGTGCTTGCCTGAAAATGCTCAGAAAGCGACCTTTTGGGTTGTACGCTTTGACGTAGGATCAGTCCTGCACATGAATAAACAAAACAAATGCCTAATTGTTAAATGAAAAGAGGTGTGTTAACAATGAAACAAAAGGGGTGTAAGTCCTTACCACTAGGTCCCGAGATGACTGAAGAGGGGGGGGCTTGTAGTGTGGTGCAACTATTAGTTACGCCAGGTTGAAATCTCAGGAAATTTGTGCTGGCGCAACTAATAGTTGCGCCAGTCAAAATGGGGATGAAAATGCACTGGCGCAACTAATAGTTGCTCAAGGTTTAACCTGGGGGGCAGTGGGTCCTTATATACCCGAGTTAGTACAAAAATCGTATCTTTTTCGTTTGACTTGGCCTCTTTGACTGGTTCCTTTTGCTCTTGCATTTCCAAGGCGGGTCCATCACCATACATCGATTTTTATTTTCTCAATAGATCCCTGTGCGTTCATGGACCCGCTTTCTAACCCTCCCTTACGTTGAGGGCCTGGAGCCGATTTACCCCCTTTGTTAGGCTTGGGGCCCAAATTTTTAATAGCCTGGTTCGGGAGCTTGAATGAGAGTGAGCTCACTGACTTGGAGCAGCTTGGGCTATCTCGCCTTTCTTCCTTTCTAGAGGTTCCTCCACGGTGGGAACTCCTTTATGCTGCCGCTTCATTTTGGGATGTGAATTTCCATGTATTCTGCCTTAAGATGTGGGAGCTAATCCCAACCCTTGAGGAGCTGTCCAAACTGTCTTGCCTAAAGCTTCACAGGGGTCTTGTATGAGTCACGCCTCGACTGGGCTACTCCAAATCCATCCACCTTACTCTCGGTTTGAAGAAACTGGAGTATGAGAAAAGTCTCATTGGGGGGCCCACAAGGTGTTCGCTAAAATTCTTCAAAGAACTTTTTGGTGACGAAAGTCTCCGAAAATTGCTGGTTGGGAACATATACATTGTGAAAGCTCTAGCACTCGGTCTCATCTTTGAAATCCTCTTTTTTACCGGAGGGGAGAGCTTCTCATTGGCAATTTACAATATTTTGACCGAGCTGGAGGCGGGCCTATGATAGACTTGGTGATCGCCGGGCTGTATCGATGCCTTGATTCATTTGCTTTGGGCAAGGTGGAGGGCCTTTGAGGGTGCCCTTTGTTGCTTTAGGTCTGGTTGGGTGAGCACCTTGTTGTTCTGGGGCATGTGCCTTGCTTTTATACTGCCCGAGGTGAGGTGGCTCAGTACTTTCTGGGTAGGTGCCACTTGCTTCCACAGGGCGATGTGTCTGCTCTGAAACTTTGGTTGACCGATGCCAAGCTAACATGGAGGCTTCCTTGGTTGGACCGGACCTTCCCAATAGTCCGCATTAGAGACCATGAGGGCATTACCCTCCTAGGATTGACTGGCAGCACTTTCTACTTCCCATTTTGGGTACTGCGTCAATTTCACTGCCGTCAGCAGGTGCCCTGTGAGGCCAAACCCTCTCTATGTGATTTGATCTTTTCTAGGGGGTCCTTTGGAGACATGGATCGAATTGCTGCTCTCTGGGAGACGCGTCAGTCGACGTTGATGTGTGATATCGAGCAGGGGGATTCGGTTAGAACTTCTCCTGAGTACGAGGCCTGGCTATTGACTGAGCGGCCTATTGCCGATTTTCCAGATTCGACAAAGATCGTTGATACTAAAGGCCCCTGGCCAAAGAAGGAGATGGCACTCTGAGCCCGTATCGAGCTTCTTGCGGACGAGAAGAGGGTCCTACAAGAACATTTGGCACAAGAAAAAGTTAGGGTAGACACAGCAGAGAGCAAGGTCCTCTGTTTGAAGGGATCACTGAGCGTTGCTTTTGGAGCCGTCGACTCTTCTCGGAAGAGGTATAAGAGTCTGCATGGTCGCTGGCTGACTGAGCGGAATATCCGGGAAGATGACCTTCATGCTGAGATTAGCGCATTAAAGCGCTAGCTGGGCCGCTAACTCATTCCTACACACGTAACTTTTTGCACAGATCAGATACACAGAAAAAGGGCGTGAAAATCCCTTTACAGATGCACACATTTTTTTTGGTATACATATATATTTACTTTTTTAATGTTTTTATTTTTTATGTTTATACTTGTAAAAAAGGAAAGCACCCTAGTCATCACACCGGCTATTTTTTTGGGATGTGGTGTAAGTGGTGCACAAGGCAGTTTACTATATACATCTACACAGATCTTTCGGTCTTTTGGTTTTGCTTTGTACATTCTTTTTGTGTGGTGCCTTAATTGTTGGGTGAAAATCCTACGAAACCCCGGGTCCTCTTTTGAGTATGGTCGAACCCTCCCCTTTTTTACTGGTTGCCAAGGCTGGAACGTTCATCCCCTTGGGATTGAGTTAAACCTTTCTCCTTACCTTGAGTCATATGTTTGACAGTGCGGTTTTACAAAGACAATTCTAGTCGGGACCCAATTAGAACTAGCATGAGTAGCCCAATCGGACAAGAGGGTATAGGAAGAGTAATAAAAGGGTTCCTCAAACATCAATCTTCTCAATCAGTCAAAACCTTTCTTTTTCAATTTTCTCTCTTTTTTTTTTTTTTTTCTCTTCTTTATTTATTTATTTATCTCCTTTTTCTTACCCGTGGCGCCCTTTCGGGTTTTCACCACGTCCATGGGTTTAGCTCTCTTACCCCAAGCGCCCTTTCGGGTTTTCACCTGGCCCGCACAAGCTCACTATTTTTACCCGTAATGCCCTTTCTTTTATTTCTGTTATTTCTTCCTCATTTCTTTTTTCAACAGCCACAATATAGATGTCGATTCCATCATAGCCGGCTGGATGGGGTTCTGGTGTCGTCTCACAACTCGGCTTGTGTTAACTTAACAGATATTATGACTGCTTGTAAATCTAAAAGAGGGCTTTCTTTAGAGTGTAGCTTGACTATGGGTTAGGTTAGGATTTGAAGGTATGTTAGGCTAAAAGGGTTTCCTTGATACAACTTCAGTTTTCTCAACATACTTTCTCCCTTGGGGGTTTTCACTGTACATGCCCCATGATTTTTTCTATATATTTTTTTTTATTCTTTTTGCTCCATTTCAGGCAATCTCATTTTGAGGTTTTGCTTTTTCGCTTTTTTTGAATTTTGATGGTAACTTTACTTCTCCTTTTTCTGTATATGTGCACACACACATTTTTTTTTGGGGAAGGGGGTTATTGAAAGAAAGGCCCAAGCTCAAATGGGGTAGCAAAGGATATCATCATTTTTAGGGATGCTTTTTGTCTACTGTGTTTGGAATGATGGCCTCTTTTGGGTGGTTCTTAAGCAGTCATGCATCTGTTTCACCAATACTTACCTTATCGCGATAGACTAATAGTAGAACCGTCGAACATATCCAACATTGATGGGCTCAAGAAGATGATCTCCACTCATGGTGGCGAGGCGGATGGCGTATCCCGGTAGCACTTCTTGAACGATATAAGGTCCTTCCCAGTTCGGATTGAACTTGCCTCTCGGATCGGCATGGAGGGATGGGAAGATCTTCAACACAGTGTCTCCTACCTTCAAATCTCGACTGTGGACACGTTTATTATAAGAGCGCGTGATTCGCCCTGGTAAACTTGAGTATGAACAAGGCTAGGAGTCTCTTCTCGTCCAATAAGTTCAACTGATCAAAGCGTGATCTCTCTCTCTCTGCTTCGGGGAAGCCTGATTCCATGAGAATTCAGAGCGAGGGTACTTCAACCTCAACCGATAGGATGGCCTCGGTTCCATACACAAGGGAGAATGATGTTGCCCCTGTAGCGGTACGGATCAATGTTCTATAGGCCCATAAGGCAAATGACAGCATTTCGCTTCAATCTTGGTTAGTGACGACCATTTTCTCAAGGATGCGGATGACCGTCTTGTTGGCAGCTTCCACGGCTCCATTAGTTTGAGGCCGATAAGGTGACGAGCAATGGTGTTTGATCTTGTATTGCTCACAGAAGGCTCGGATACGCTTATTCGCAAAGCTTATGCTGTTGTCCGTGATGATATCTTTGGGGACTCCAAATCGGCACACAATATTATTCTTGAGGAACTTCTCGACGTGACTGGCCATGATGTTGGTATATGACGCCGCTTCTACCCATTTGGTGAAGTATTCAATGGCGACGAGGATGAACTGATGTCCATTTGATGCTTTCAGATTAATCATTCCAACGACGTTAAGGCCCTAGGTAGCAAATGGCCAAGGAGTGGTCATGCAGTGAAGATCGATGGCAGGAGCGTGTATCAGACTAGAGTGTTCTTGACACTTGTAGCATTTCTGAACATGTTTGCAGCAATTTGATTCCATAGTGGTCCAAAAGTATCCCTGTCGTAGAATTTTCTTGGCGAGCATGTGACCGCTGACGTGGGCTCCGCATACTCCCTCATGGATCTCCTTCATAATATTGATTGCTTCACTTTCTGTAAGGCACCTGAGTAAGATGTTATTGTACGACCGCTTGTACAGGCTATCCCCACAAATGACGTAGCCTGCTGCTAAACGCTGGATGGTTCGTTGGTCCGTCTTGGATGTTCCCTCAGGGAGAGTTAAGGTCTCGAGGAAATTCTTGATATTTGAGAACCAAGGTGGCTCATCATCAGGTTTTGTAGGTTCCTTAATCTGGAGGCAGAAAGCCGACTCACTTCTCTGCTCGATCATGATCGGCTTCATCTCAGCACCATACGTGATTTCTATCATTAATGCTAAAGTTGCTAGTGTATAAGCAAAATGGATCCTTATCCGGGGGACATATGAGAATTTCACGTCTTGGAAGCAAGCTATCAGATCCTCGAGGTGTTCATGATAGGGGATCAGTTTCTCGTCTTTCATCTTCCAATCACCATTCGTCTGGCATATGATTAACTGTAAATCGCCAAACACTCGGAGGTTAGTTACATTCAGATCGAGAGCCGCCTGCAAACCAGCTGCACAAGCTTCATATTCAACCATGTTGTTAGTGCAAGGGAAGTTGAGCTTGATAGAGACGGGTACGTGGGATCCTTTCAGTGAAATTAGGATGGCGCCAACTCCTTGGCCCTCGTCATTTGTTGCCCCGTCAAAATGCATTACCCATGATTCTTCTGCTTCCTTAGTATCGTCATCCATCATGAACAAGATATCTTCATCTGGAAACTCAGTTCTCAAAGGCTCATCATCTGACAAAGGATTTTTGACAAGATAATCGGCGAGTGCCTACCCCTTAATTGACTTTTGAGTGACGTACGTGATGTCAAACTCAGATAATAAAAGCTGCCAGCGTGCAGTCCATCCAGTGAGGGCTGGCTTCTCGAACAGGTATTTCAATAGATCCATTCAGGCTAAGAGTAGAACGACCTGAGATAGCAAGTAATGGCGGAGCCTCTGAGTAGCCCATACAAAGCCAGGCATGCTTTCTCTAGATGAGAATAGCGCGTCTCATAATCAATAAATTTCTTGCTCAGATAGTAGATAGCTTGCTCTCTTCTTCTCGTTTCATCATGCTGCCCTAAAACACATCCCATCGAGACTTCCGTCGTGGAAAGATACATCAAGAGTGGTCTCCCTGGCTTGGGTGGTACCAACACAGGTGGGCTAAGGAGGTAGCTTTTGATTTATTGAATGCTGCCTGACAGTCGTCATTCCATTCAAAGGGCGAGTTCTTCCTTAGTAGCTTGAAGATCGGCATGCAGATCGGAGTTAGTTGTGCAATGAACCGATTGATATGTTGTATTCTGCCTAAGAACCCTCTGACCTCTTTCTCAGTTGATGGTGGTGGCATTTCTCTGATAGCTTTGACCTTAACTGGGTCGACCTCGATCCCTCTCCTGCTAACGATGAATCCTAATAATTTTTCGGACATAGCTCCAAAAGCGCACTTCTATGGATTCAGATGTAACCTGTACTTTCTCAGCCTCTCAAATAGTTTCTGAAGGTTTACCAAGTGATTGCTTCGCTCTGGTGACTTGGGTATCATATCATTGACATACAGTTCAATTTCTCGGTGCATCAGGTCATGAAATAGTGCGGTCATAGCTCTCGGGTATGTTGCATCGACATTCTTTAGGCCAAACGGTATGACTCGATAGCATAAGGTTCCCCATGGAGTTATGAATGCAGTCTTCTCGCGATCAACCTCTGCCATCTTTATCTGATTCTATCCTGATAATCCATCCATAAATGAAAGCATCCCATGCTTAGCAGTATTATCGACCAAGATGTCGATGTGTGGCAGTGGGAAATCATCTTTTGGGCTCTCTCTGTTCAAATTGCAGAAATCGATGCACATGCGGACCTTTCCATCTTTCTCCGATACAGGCACGATATTGGCTAGCCACTGCAGGTATTTGGATACTATGAGAAACCCCACATCATATTGCTTGATGACCTCATCTTTGACTTTCAACATCCACTCGAGTCGAAGATGTTTTAGCTTCTGCTTAACCCGCTTCATATCAGGGTAGAGGGGTAACTCATGCTCAACCAAATTAGTGTCCAGACCAGGAATGTCCTTGTACGACAGAGCAAAAATGTCTTGGTATGATTGAAGTCGATCATGCTTTTTCTTTCCTCGGGAGACAACGATGTTCCGATCTTGGTTATTCTGGGAATCTCCTCAGTCCCTAAATTTACGTCTTTAGTTTCTTCGACAACGGGGGTAGGGCCATGCTCAAAGTCGGCGAACCGGTCAAGGAGCTCATTGGGGAGCTCCTCCAAAGGACTATCCTCATCCAGACTCGTAACTCCTACCTCTTGTATTTCTATAGGAAAGGAGTCGATTTTACGTGGGACGGGTATTTCGATTAAGGCATCCTTTTGTGAGACTTTTTCTGGAATTTTAAATGACGATATTTTTAGACTTTGAATTTTTTCAATGTTTTTGGGATTTTGTATTTTTTTAGTGTTTTTGAGATTTTTATTTTCTTCAATGTTTTTGAGATTTTGTATTTCTTCGGAGGCGGACCCTTGGCAGTGTGAGTCTGTGTATATACAAGATATTGCCTGCTAAGGACTTATCTCACTTTTTATAGGTTGTTTGTTTTTGGGAAATATGTGCCAAACTTTAGGCCACTCCCTCCTTTCAGAGTTTGGGGCAATGATACCCAATTGCGTACCTGAGGGGCCATTCCTTTACCTGTTGGGATGGAGGGTGCTGACTAATATGGCTCATTGGAGTCAGCTTCCATCATTTTGATCCCCATTTCATCTGAGATGATGTCCTCAAACGATAACTCAGTTTTGTGGTGATTTACCACAAGGGGAGTTTGTTCAAGTACTGGCCATCGCTCCTCGAAGAGGGACAACGCAGCCAAATCTATTTTCTGGTTGAGAAGGGAGGTCTTGGAATTAGTGGGATGTATTGGGGCTGTGGGTTTGTGTGGGATCAAATGAGTTACCCCATTTTGATCGATCTTTACGACCCCAGCACTGACAAAGGATTCCCTGATGTGCGGCCTAGGGCGAGGTTTCTCTTCTATGTTGATTCCTCAAGCTCTAACAGCTGCAGTGACCCTGACTTTCTATTTAGCCTCTCGGACCTCTTCCTCTGTGGGCTTGTAACCTAACCCGAATCGAACTTTCTACCCCTTGGCAACAACTGGCTATCTTCTATCTTGCAGTCTAGGCCCGAGCCCTCGGCCTTTATGGTAGCCCCACTTTTGGAGCATAGCTACCGCTGCTACCATACCGCCTCCTATTTTACGCATGCTGCCTTCAATGGGCTCTGGGAGTATCGCGGACACCTCATATTCAAAGCTGTGGAGGTCAACATCCTCAGCGGTGTGCGATATAACCAATACATTGGGTTTTTCAATGCTATTGGCAGCTTTTTCTTTCTCATTGTGCCCCTCACCGATGATGGTGACAATTTGGTGCCCAGACACAAACTTGAGTTTTTGGTGCAAAGTGGAAGGTATGGCTCTGAGCTCGTGCAGCCACGGGTGCCCCAACAATAAGTTAAATGAGGATTTGATATCCATGACTTGAAACAAGATGAAGAAGGTCATTGGCCCTATCAACAACTCAAGGTCAACTTCTCTCATTATCTCTCTCCTGGTATTGTTAAACCCTCTAGCGTTGGTTCTGATGGGCCTCAACATGCATGGATCGACCCCCGATCTTAGTGGCGGTTCATAACGGGCATATGTTCAATGCGGACCCATTATCAATCAAGACTAGGGGAATGACCATATTTCTAAACTCAACGGTTATATTCAAAGATTTTGAGTGGCTACACCCTTCTTCAGGTAAATCAGCATCTGAGAATGAGATGGCATTTGGAGCCATCACTTGCCCAATTATCTGCCTGACTTCATCTGGGCTAACTTGGAGTGATACATGCGCATTTTTTAATGCCCCCATTACTACTTGAAAATGGAGTGGGGACGTCATTAATAGATCCCAGACGGTTATATGGGTGGGCATTCTTCTCAGTTGAGTCTCTAGTATATGTTCTCGACTCATTTTTTCAAAGGGGTTCATAGCGCTGTCTTTCTTCCCCTCTGGTTGGGCCTGTGCTGCTGTCGGTGCTTTTGGCTGTTTCGATATTCTCCCAGACCGTGTGAAAAAATCCACTACCCCTTTTTTGTTGTTGCTGTCGGTATTGACATTTGTTTGCTCGTAGCTTAGAGGGACCTGTTGAGGGTCATAGGTTGGTCCCGAGAGCTTGAAAGGTATGGCTGCCGGTACTTGAGGCTCTTGCACTGTCGGCTTAGGAGGTGTGGGCAACACCTGATTTATTTCAGTGGTAGCAAGTTGGGTGGAAAAATTGGGTCAAATGGTGGTGGTGAAGCTTGAGGGTGGTGGTATTGGGGGGAAGGAGGTAAAGGTAGGCCATTGATAGCTGGCAGGTGCTGGTGGGAGATGGGGGGTCTGATGGGCCGTTTGGTAATTGACCGGGGTGGTGGATTTTGCAAGCAGAACTTGGGATGATGGGATGGGCGTAAGCCATTGATAACTGATGGGTGCGGGTGTGGGATTGGGGGCCTGATGGCTTATTGGGCTATTGATGGGGGTTGTGGAGTTCGCAGGCAGTTAAACTGGGGGAAATGGAGTAGGCACGGGCCATTGATAACTAGAGGGTGCGGGCGTAGGATTGGGGGCCTGTTGCCTCATCGGGTAATTGTCAGGGGTGGTGGTGTATGGTTGGTATGCATTGATATGTACATAATTGACGAGGTATGGTGGATGGAAAGTATGCCCTGAGATCCAAGGGTTTAATTTGCGAGGTCGGGTTGGGGAAATATTCTGACAAATTTAGGGGTTCAATTACCCCTATGTTCCTTCCTTCCATGTTTCTTGACAATGGTGTGACATAAATCTTTCGATCACTGATATAATCGGATGGGTCAAATTCAAACTCCTCATCTTCTATCATTCTGACGGTGGGTCTGAGACCTGCTCCTCCGATAGGATGTGGGGGTAATGGCATTTGGTGAATATTAGCATGTTGAGAAGGTGCAGGGGGAATGATTTTTTTGATGTCAATCAAATCTTGGATTGCGTGCTTCAATGGGAAGCAGTGATCAGTTGGATGACCCGGACCTTGATGAAAATTGCAGTGGGTATTTGGGTCATAGTTCCTTGGGATCGGGTGAGGAGCAGGTTATGGTTGGCAGATAGCAACTAATCCTTTTTTCACTAATAAGGGCAAAAATGCACTCAAAGATTGCCCCAAAGGTGTAAAAACTTGATCATAGCAGGCTCTCCTCTACTCTGGAGTCATTGGCATTCCTTGCCCATTCCCTGCTCTCTGTATGTGCTCAGTTTTTACTGGTGCCAGCGAGGCTGCCTGAAATTGAAACGGGGTTATGTTATTATTGGGCCTGGTATTGGCAATGTTTTGAACATCAGCCGCTGTCCTCTTCTCATCTCTTTTGTTCTAAAAATCTCTTAACCCCACTAGGTCCGTGTTGGGTATTCTAAGTGTGCATGATTTATTTGTGTTTTGAAAACAGATTTGCAACTGCTAAGTTATACTGAATCTGGAACATTAAAAAGAGTAAAGAAATATCAGCACAGAGAGAAGTGAATTAGCCTGCAAGATCAGGGCCAATTGTAGCAAGTTTTAAATGTAAATGAGTAAAAGATCGTCCACAGAGAATTTGTTTAAAATGCAAGATAAACCTCCAGATCTGAGCTACCAGATTTGGCCTCTTATCCTATCTACAAAGCACATAAGATGGGAGGTTGAATTTGTCACATTAACTAAATGATAAAAGTAAAAGTTAAACTAAATGATCTAGATCTGAGTTGGGGGAATTTTGATGTAAACTTATAAAAAATGGAGAAATAATATCTAACTTTGATTTGGTCCTTGAAACAAAATGAGAATGACTGCAGATCAAATGAGAGATGATCCAATCTTCATCTGGCTACAAGCACAGATGTAAGAGAAATAAATCTAACTCAAGGATTAGATTTAGGCTTATGGCTATGGTCATCCACTTCAATGGATATTCTTTAATCTAAACGCTTAATTTAGAACAAGAAATATCACTACAAATGCTGTGAGAGATTACGTTACAAACACTAATTCCCACAGGGTTAATGAATCAAGGGAAATTGCATGAAAAATAGTAAATCTAAAGGAGTCTAGTGCAATAAGGAGATCAGAGGGAACCCTTAACACGAATCCAATTGAGAATGTACGGTTTACAGCAACCTTTTCAAATTCACCATTACAATTACAGAGCACAGCTTAAACAGCTCTCAGATTTGTAGTCTTGAATACAATTCTCTTTTGAATTACAGCGGTATCTCACAGCTCTCAATTGCAAGTAAAAGTTAGGCTATTACAGGGGTTTCAGACAAACTAGCTGATTTGGAAATGGGGGAATAGGAATGAAACTCAAAATCTGGATACCCAAATTGGGCAAATGGTTCATCTATTTATAGTTTTCCCAGGTCTAGCTCAGATGCGTATTGACCAATCAGAAGTGCTCAGATCTGTATCAACCAATGGTAGTCGAGCACAAGGATCCAGATCTATTCTGGCCAATCAGAATTGTTCAATCTGGTTCAGCCAATCAGGTGACATAAGCATCAATTCTGTTATGCAATTTGAAAATCTGTTAGAGCTTCTAGAAGTTCCCGCCAAGTGATTTCATCTTCGGGTGCTCACATGGGGTGGAATATGCCTTCGCTTCATGCTTAGAATCTTCTAGAATGTCCCTAGGTTTTTAAATGCATTGGGACGCGTGAAAAAGATTACTGAATTACCCTTGCAAAAGCTAGGAATCTCCAGAATACCATTTCGCATAGTTTAGGGGACTTTTCGCAAGGTACTGTGACTCCTGAAGCTCTTTTCGCAAAGTTCAGGTTCTGTTCGCAAGGAGTTCTCTTCTTTTCGAATAGGTCAATCATCCTTTCGAAGAGTTCAGGTGCTCTTCGAAAACTAAGCCTGAAGCTTTTAGTTCTTTTCGCAGAGTTCAGGTTCTTTTCGAAATGTTCAGATTCTTTTCGAAAAGCACTCTGTAGTGCATTTTTCTGTTCGAATTGCTCCACATTTCTTTTCTGGGTTGAGACCAGGTAATTGCCTCTTCAGTTCAGGCATTTTGACAGCTAGTGAGGTTGTCCCTTCTCTTTCTTCCATTGGATCGACATGGATTATCATCTTTTTGGCACTTTTAGGCTGCTTTCATGGTTAAGCCTGTCTTTATTGTTAGCTGTAACACAAGCACTTAAAACACTTATTTAGTTCTCTCAAGGGTCTATCAAGGCCTAGGTTAAAGGGTGGAAGATGGTATTTTCTAGTTCTCAACAGTCCGCTCTGCATGTTCTTATTCAGACGGCCCTCCCTGATGGCATTCTCACATCGGTTAGCATTTCTCACCAGATCAATAAAGCTGGACTGCTGCTGGTACACCAAAAAGTCTGAGATCACTAGCAGAGTATTTCTTTGAGATCATCTCTATCTGCTCATCATCAGGTATTCTATTTCTGACTTGAGCTGCTAGTGCTCTCCAGCGTCCCAAGTAGTCACTGAAGGTTTTGTTCGGGTTTTACCTCAGACGGGCTAAATCTGACTTACGCGGCTCAATGTCTATATTGTAAACATATTGCTCTTGGAATAAGTGGGTCAGATCATTCCACATCTTCATCATGGAGGGTTCAAGAGATGTGAACCACCTCAGGGCCGGACCGGTCAAACTCTTTTGAAAGACTTTTATTAGCAGTCTCTCGTCCCCCCTGTACTGGCACATGTCCCCATAATAGGACTTGAGGTGTGCAATCGGGTTGCCCGTGCCATTGTATTTTTTGAATACTGGCATTTTAAATTTAGGGGCAGGGGGACCTCAGCGAACAAGCACAAATCTGTGAAGTCTGTGACGTGAATTTTAGCACCACCCATTTTCATCAGTTGCTTCTGTATTTTATCTAACTATTCTTTCAGCTGTTCTGACTCTTTTGACGCAGGGGCCGCTTTCTCAGCCATCGGTTGGACTTTACTTTGGGCCACCAAGGGGTGGGCATTTATAGGAGGAGGGTTAAGGCTGGTCAATGCCCCAATGTAGGCCCCGCTATTCTTAATCTCATCCTCCTCATTTTGCTAGTCAGCATGATGTGCAGTGAGGGTGGGATTTTCTTATTGCTGTTGCCCGGGTTGGACGGGAATTACATGAGTGGGGGTGGGGTGAGCCCATTGGGGGTGAGGAAAGGTTTGTTGGGTGATGGGATTTTAGTTTAGAGGTGGGGCCTGATGGGGCCATTGGGTCTGAACCGTGGGCCCTTGGTGGGTATGGGCCATGGGCCCTTGGTGGGTTTGGGCCATGGGCCCTTGATGGGTTTGGCCCAATGGGCCTTGGTGGGTATGGGCCATGGGTAGGTTTGGGTGGTGGGGTATTGGGTCATGGGGCCCTGGGAGATGTGGGACAAGGGGGTTTGGGCCAATGGGACTTTGGGTATGTGGGAAAAGAGGGTTTGGGCCAATGGGCCTTGCGGTGTATGGTAGTGGGAGGTTGGGCCATGGGGCCTTGAGGCATGTGGGCAATGGGGGTTTGAATGGTGTGAATTATGGGGGGTTGATGGGGGTCATTGGGGAGTGGGGCATGGAGATTGTCTAGGGTGTGAGATGGGTTTAAGGACATAGGGTGTGAAGGAGGGGGTGTGTTTTAAGAAGCCTTCCACATGGAGTAGGCTTGGAACATCTCCATCATGGTCATGGAAGAAGGATTGGATGTGGGGGGTGGAGAGGGGAAATTGGGCATGGCCCCAATATGATCGGACATGGCCATGGTAAGAGGTGGGATATGGGGTGGATTGGAGAGTTGAGGTGGGGTAAAGGATGGGGAGGGATTAGGGATGTTTAGGGATAGTGGTTGGTGGGGTGTGGATGTTTGGAAGAAACCGGGCATGGCCCCGATAAAAATGGGCATGACCCAGGTAGATGGGGGGATTTGTGGGGGGTTGGATAGGGAGGAATTGGTGTATGTGAATGTAGGTGGATCGGGCCTATAGGGGGAAGATGGGAAATGAGGCATGGATATGGATTGGGAGAGTGGATTTTGTGTGGATGTGGAAGGGAACTGGGTTGGACTTGGCATGGGTATGGTTTGGGCAAAAGATGGAGAATGGGGGGTTGGACTTTGGATAATTTGGGGGGTATCGGTTGGGAAAATGGGGGCGCCAAATGGGCCAGTAATGGTAAAGGGGGGTTGGGTGAAGGGGATGGCAGAAAAAACTTCTCTTGAATGGGAGTAGGTTAGAGAATGTGGTGGGGATGAGTTGGGATCTGCGTAAGCCGGGTCCACTGTCCACAACATTCTTCGGGAGCGGGTCGGGTAAGGGTGCCTTGGATAAGGTCCAAAAATCCTCCTCCTTCCCCTACGGGACGGCGGAGGGCAAGATGATGCCGTTGTGCCAGCACCACAAACTATATTTTTTTGAGTTTTTGATTTTATATATTTTTTGAATTTTTTTTTTTGGAAAAGTTTTGAAAAACAAAGGTTCCGAGGCCTTGGAATTCCCTTTTCGAGTGGCCCTCGTACATTAGTTCAGGACTTGCGGCGAAGATTCTGATGCATTTTGAAAGAATCGAAGGAGAACCTTTGATCTATTGAAGGCACAGAAATCAAGATAAACAGCCAGATCCCCCAGAATGAGCCAAAAAGAGGTCGCCCTCTCTTGATCGGCGGGGGCGTATTAGGTGTCAGAGATGGCGGGGCCTAAACAAGACACTAAGCACACTGATCGGGAGACTCGGGAGGTGTGCTGTCAAACAGACCTGGCGCAACTAATACATGCGCCCAGGTAGCAGGGCACCCTTTTTACACTGACACAACTATTAGTTGCGCCAAGGTAAATTTTAGGATTTTAAAGCTTGCATTTTCGCACTAGTGCAACTAATACTTGTGCCAAGCAAAAATGGCGTTCCAGCATGTTATGATAGCAGAGACAGTAGCCTAAAATGAGTCTCTTTTTATGGAAGCTGGGCTTTCAGGAACTGAGCTATTTTTCGATGTTCGATTCTCTCCTTATCGCACCTAACGGGTTTGAGTCCGGTATAACTCGCTAGCACGCTCCCTGAGGGTTTTAAGCTTCGGAATGGGAACCCACCCAATATACCTCTAGCGCAAGTGCCTTATCAGATACTAGGTGGGCTGGGACTTTTCTGGATCATCACCACTAGGGGCTGCTGGCATACTAAGACCCGGGTGGTTGTATGTGTGCCTAAACCCAACCCTTTGAACCCGTAAAAACAAGTTAATTAAGCTCCTTATTCTTGATTCAATTTTAATTTTTTTTTTCAAAGCTTTTCTCTTTTTTTTTTGGAAGTTTTCTTTAGTTCAAAAGACAGGGGTGATGACCTCGTGCCGCCACTACGGGCCGGCGTCCACTGTCAGAGTATGTTTGCACAAGTAGGCCCGCCAATTGGCTAAGGCACTTTAAATGAATTAAAAGTCAATGCTCAAGTAGGCCCGTCGATCAGCTAAGGCACTTAAAATGATAGAAAAGTAAAGAAATTTAAAGACTATGCACAAGTAGGCTCGCCAATTGGCTAAGGCTCGTGAATGACGTAAAAGTAGGGGTAAGTAAAGTGACTTAATCGGAGGGGTGAGTGAAAAAAACAGCAAAAATAAAATAAAAAATAGTAATAAAATGTTAGGAAAAAAAATAATAATAAAAAAAAGGCCTAGTTCAAGGGGAAGCTCTACTAGCTACTCCCCAGCAGAGTCGCCATCTGTGCAATCGTAGGATTTGTGACCATCCTGTCGCGGTGATGCGCTCGCTTGTAAAAAATATAGAGTCACCACCCGGAGCTTTTGGTTTCCCGGGAAACCTAGTTCATTTTTATGAGCACCGAAGTGCTAAAAATATGACTCTGAATCCGGTCCACACCAAAGGCTCTTGGGTAGGGGCTTTGATTATTGATCGGGAAGGTGTTAGGCACCCGATCAACCCGCTTAAAGCGGTCTCTACTAATGGCAAAAAATAAAATGAAGTAAAAGAAAAGAAAATAGCTTCCTCTTGCCCAAAAGGGTTTAGAATTCTATTTGTGCCCCTCCGTCCCTACCGAAAAGTCGGCGGCGTAATGACATAAATGGGAGGATGGAGGGAGCTAAAGAAGTGATAGGAGAAGAAAGGGGAGAGCCGGAGCCCTCGGGCCCTTGTAGCACAGTAGAGGAGCCTTGCGTTGGCTTGCTTTGATGAGCTTTTGAAGGCTTGTATGGTATGGAATGGGGTTCTAACTCCTAAGGCTTGAAGCTAGGAGCTAGAGAAGGAAGGCTAAGGGATCACACACACCTAACCTAAAGGCTTTTAGTGAAATGCTAAGGTCTAAGGGAGCTTTTTGAAATCTGGAATTTGTATGGAAAGTGTGCACCAAAGGGAGAAAGATCTTCTCACTTTAAGCTCTTTCTCTCTTAGGCCAAAATTCTCAACTCTTAAACCAAGGGGTGGGGGGCTCTATTTATAGGAAAAGGGTAGATTAGGAGACCACTTAAGTGCTAATTGGGGTTAGCAATTAGGTAATCTCAAATCTAAGGTTTCCTAGGATTTTGAGAGCTTAGAAAGGTGTGAAGGTGGTTCTAATGGTGGATGATTGGGTGAGGCTTTAAGTCACTTAAAGGGTTGCAAGTAGGTATTGAATGGGTGCAACAGAACTAGCAAAACACACTCCAAAGGTCAAGGTGGTCAACAAGTCAAATCCTAATGACGATTTTTGGGTCAAAATCCAACAGTTACTGTTCATATGCCTGGCGCAACTAATAGTTACGCTAGGCAAATGTATAGTAAAACGGTGCCTGGAAGTTGGCTATCCGAGGTGGGGTCCACAATTAATACTGGCGCAGCTATTAGTTACGCCAGGCTTAAATCTTGGGAGAAGTGGCCTGGCGCAACTAATAGTTGCACCAGGCAAAATTATCACTGGTGCAACTATTAGTTGCGGTAGGCCATTTCTAGGAAGAAATAGCCTGGTGCAGCTATTAGTTACGCCAAATCCCTAGGGGGGCCCACCTGATTTTACTCTTTTGTCCTCTAGGTTTGGACCACCGTATCTTTTGATGTACAACTCTGATTGGGGCGATTCTTAGACTGTTAGAAAGCTGACGCCCTCTACTTTTCAATAATATGAGATTTTTTTATAGTAGATGGCCATAGCTAGTTCTGGTGCACCCCTCCTCATCCATAGCTTGATAGGGTTTGGTTTAGGGTTCGGAATGGGTTCTAAGGGTCGAGATTGGTTTTTAAAGATTCGAGGTAGGTTCCTATGGGATCTAGGGTGATTTCTAAGGGTTTTGGGTGATTCCTAAGAGTTCTAGGCTGGTTCCTAAGGGTTCCATACATGCTATCAAAAGCCCAAAAGTGTTCCTCTCTCGAAAGGTGTTTCGATCGGGCCTTGGGCCAAATTTGGGTATCTACAGCAGGCTGTTTCGGACTCTGCTCCTGAGGCTCCCCCTCAGGATTCTGTTCCTATCCCTACTCAAGTATGTTTTAGTTATTGTGTTCATAGTTTATTTGTCATTATAGTATTTTTCTTATGTATTTGTTTATTCTTGTTGTAGCCGCCTACATTTGTTGTTCTTTCCGTGCCTCCTGCTGATCCAGGGACTGCTAAGACGGTAGGGCGGCTCCTAGAGGAGAGGCTAGATCTGGTATAATCCTTTTCTCTTCAAGGTTTCTTATTTTGTTCATGTATGTATTAGATTTCCTTTGACTTGGTGTGGTTATGCAGGTCCGTTAACTTGAGGAGGTGTGTCTAGAGGCGGCGCGAGCGCGCACCACTCCTGAGGCGAGACGAGTCCTTGGGGAGACGCAGAGTCGGGAGGACCTAGTCATTGAGATGATGTCACACAGATGACTCAGACCGAGGTGTTAGAGGCAGCATGTCAGACGATGCAGGCGGAGATGCAGGTGATCCTAGATCGGTTGCAGTATCGTCTAAAGAGGAGTGAGCGAGGGGTGCGTAGGTTGGTTAGTCAGCTTGATGGCTCGAAGTCGAGGGCTATGGGTTCTTGGTTGGGCAGTGTCGACACACGTCACATGATCATGTCAGGGATGATGCTCATAGAGATTCGGCCATTCGTGATATTCTTGTAGGGTTCCTCCTCGTTCGCGATCAAGGCGATCTGTTAGCCAGACGAATGAGGGGGGCTCTGTAGCAGGGCCTTATCATTTAGAGGTTTCTAGGACTCCGACTGCTAAGATTGTATTTTCAGAGGACCAGTCTACGGACCTCCGAGCTGATGATACCGGGGACTGTAGCGCTCGTCCATCCCAGCAGCAGTGTAGGGAGTAGGAGTGTGTGTGGTTTTTCATATGTGTGTGGGTTGTATATATAGGGGGATGCCCTCGATGATAAGTGTAAAAAGAAAAGAAAAGATTTTGACATATATATATATAAAGAGATTTTTGGTTTAGATGCACCTATTTGGCTCCTTTCTTTTAGTTACCTCTTGCGTCTACTTTTACTTTTTAGTTGCTTTAGCACCATCGACCGTCATTGGGACTTGGATGCTTCCTGAGTTGGCCCGGTGATGGTTGAAGGTTGCTTCGTATTTGCACATGTTAGAGTAATGCTGTCAGTAGTTTTTATTCTCCCCCTTGTCAATTGTCAAGGGGGGTAAGTGTCTCAAACCGAAGTCTGGTAGCAAAAGATGAATATACTTCTTTTTTTTTCCTCTTTTTTTTATTAGATGAAAATAATGCAACAGGGAAAGCGAATAGCTAAGATAGAAACAAAACAATAAAAATAAAAATGTCCCAGTGTAGGAGCGTGGTATGATTGGCAGTATGTTATCTTCGACAGTACTTTCTGGATGGTAACTTCGTCATTCCTCATCTTTTTTGTGGACAAGCTGGCGCTTCTGAAATGATTCTTTTTCTAATCTAAAAAAAAATGCCCCAACGTCAAGATCAATGGAGCTTTTTTGGGTTTCAAGATGAGCACTTTGGGTCTATAAGCGATCATGGGTATTTGGTGAGTTAGTTTTGAAGAAAAGTTGATTGGTACTGTCATCGAACCTTGGAGGTCTCTTTGACTAGGTCAGCTGTACCCAAGGGTCTACCTTGGGGTGGTGGTCGTCCTATCCTATGGCTATTAGGGAGAAGTATGATAGGTATAGTAGGCGATTGCATCAGTCATCATTCATCAGTTTTCGGTTTCATTTCTAGGAGCATCCTGTAAGGCTTCTGATTTATCATCCAAAAATAAAAATAGAAGAGGGGGATAAGGCTCGGTGATGCGAGGAACAATTTGTATCTAATGCTTTCCAAAAGGGGAAGGTAACAATCTTTTTCTCAGAGGGATACGGGATGCCATGATCAAGCTCTTCATCATGTTTCGGCACCATCAAAATCTTATATTCTATGGTTAGCAAGAGTTTGTCCTCCTCCCGTCACCTTACGATGACATCTAGTAGTACGGGGACATCAGGGATGCCCTCACAGCTTGCTTATACACTTCTAGTAAAGTTACTAGAGATGTCCTCATAGCCTGCTTATGCTTCCCTGAGCTCATTGACTTGTTCATTCGTCATAATGCTCTTACTCGATTTTTGATATATAGATATATATCTCGAAAGCATCCTGCTAGTGCAAGAATAATGAGTTTTGATTGAACCTAACATCTTCATTTTTTTTTTTTACTCTAACGTTTCCTCCAATGGCAGGGGGAAGGGAAATGAGGATCAAGTGTTCCTTATATTTTTGAAAAAGGTTAGATAGGTCACTAGTCCTTTAATTAGATTGCTCGAGTGAGAAAAGGTGGGCGATAAATCGAAGGTCTTAAGGATATTCTAAGAATTGAAGGTGTACGACCAATGAATAAGTCGCGACGACTACGGGAGTGATAAGTATAAGTATTTAACCACAGGATATGACAATCACAGGGCTAAGGGTAATATTTTCTAAGGTACATGGCGTTTCAAGGGATAGGGAGTTCTTCCTCGTCTTGGTTTGCTAGTTTATAGGCATTTCCAGGGTATGCGGCTGTTATGACATATGGGTCTTCCCAGTTCGGTTTCAGTTTTCCTTTCGGATTGGCATACTTGAAAGGCATAATTTTCTTCAAGACTAATTCCCCTATATTAAAGGTTCGTTCAAGGACTTTCTTATTGTAAGCCTTGGCCACTCTCCTCTTATATACTTGAGCGTGATCAGCTGCCCTTAGATATGTTTCATCGAGCTGCTCTAGCTGCGTGAGTAGGGCAATTCTCCTCTCGTCTAAGGATAGCTCATCATCGACTTGAATCCATAAGGATGTACTTGTATCTCATATGGTAGGATTGCCTTCATCCCGTAGGTAAGGAGGTAGTGAGTTTGGCCCGTGGCCATACAAATAGAGGCCCTATAGGCTGAAAGTGCTTCTGATAGTCATTAAGGCTAGTCGGTCCCATTGCTCGTTTCTACTGTGTGTTTTAGGATTCGAATCAGCATTTTGTTCATAGCTTCTGCATGTCCATTGCCTTGAGGGTAGAACGGTGATGAGTGGCATAGATTGATGTCATACTTCTTGCATAACTTCTTCATCTTCTCTGCGATGAACTGTGATCCATTATTAATAAAAAACATCCTAGGTACTCCAAACTTGGTGATGATATTTCGAACAATAAACCTTACGAGTGTTGAAGCGATGATTCTGACATAGGATTCAACTTCTGCCCATTTGGTGTAGTATTTGGTCGCTGTAAGTATGAATGCATGCTTATGAGTGTTCCCAACGCTGTCTGTGAAAGGCTCGATGACATCGAAGGCCCACATCGAAAATAGCCATGATGAGGCCATAGTGTTCAATGCAACTAATGGAGCTTTGATGAGTGCGGCGAGTTCTTGGCATTGCTTGTAGGATTGGACGTAGAGGTTGCAATCTCTGATCATTATCGGTCATAAGTAGCCTTGTCATGTAACTTGATCGACGAGTCTCTGTTTGTTGGTGTAGGCACCATAGGCACTGGCGTGTGCTTCTCGGATGATGTATTATCCTTTGGCAGTTGTGACGCATCGTAGTAGTACTCCTTTAGTGAAGGCCTCTTTATTTAATGTTTCGCCGAGTATGCAGAATCAGGCGCATCAGTTTCTTATAGTCTTCTGTTCGATCTTCGTGGCATATGGGGGGCTATGTTGATGTTCTAAGAAGTTTCAAATGTCGAAATACCACGGTTGTCCATCGTCGGTCGATATTTTTCAAGTCTTAACATAGCAATTTTGATTTCTGTCTTAACGTGCTTTTCCAGGGTGATTGCTTCTTTCGGTCCTGTGGGGAGGATGGGTAATTCTCTCTTGACGGTCCATGCTACCTCATGGGCAGGTACTGTCAGCTTTTCAATGAAGAAGGTCTTAATATTTTACTCAATGGGTATTTGGATGACCGAGGCTAGCGTGGCTAAGGAATATGCGAGCTCATTTTCTAATCTAGGGACGTGTGTGAAAGAGATTCTTTCAAATTTCTTTATTAAACATTGAGCGGTTTCTAGGTATGCCATTAGTCTCCTTTCCTTAGTTTTCCATTGAGTAAATCATAAAGGAAAAGGCATCGTTGAAATTACTAGTTTAAAATCACCGATGGTTTTTAACTGTTTAATGTCTAACTGTAGCGTTGCTCGTAGTCTAGTTATAAAGGCCTCGTATTCCGCAATATTATTAGTGACAAGGAAATCTAGTTGAAAAGCCTTAGGTATGAAAACTCCTTCGGGGCTTAGGAGGACTATCCCGATGCCTTTTCCTTTGTGATTTAAAGCACCGTCGAAATAAAGGATTCATGAGGTCTTGTCGGGCTCTTCATTATAAATCATGAGTAGATCTTCATCGGGGAAATCCGCATGTATGGGTTCATCACTAGGGAGTGGGAAATCTATAAGGTAATTGGCAATTGCTTTCCCTTTAATCGATTTTTGCGTGACATAAGTGATATTGAATTCTTGCAAGAGCATATGCTAGCAAGCGATCTTTCCTGATGTTGCGGGCTTTTTGAATTCATACTTCAGAGGGGCTAGTACTAGTATTTTATGTACTCTGAAGTAGTGTCGAAATTTCGTAGGGGCCCATACCAATGTGAGGCAAGTCTTCTCCATTGAAGTGTATTTTCGTTAGTATTCGACCATCGTCCTACTGAGGTAGTAGATAGCCTTCTCTCTCTTTCCATCTTCTTCATATTACCCTAAAATTACTCCCAATTCTATGTCATTCGCTGAGAGGTATAGAATTAGGGGTCTTCTGGGAACTGGTGGCGATAGTATTGGCAGGTTAAGGAGGTACTTTTTGATATTGTCGAAGGCTTGCTGACACTGGTCATCCCATTTGTACTCAGTTCCTCCTTTAAGTATTCTGTGGAAAGGATTACATCTGTCCGAATACTGGGAGATAAATCTTCTGATGAATTGCAATCTTTCTATCAGGCCTCAAAACTCTTTTAGATAACTGGGAGGTGGCATCTCAAGGATGGCTCTGACTTTGCAGGGTCAACTTCGATCCCTCACTTGCTAATTATAAAACCAAGTAATTTTCCAGAAGTGACCCCGAAGGCACATTTCTTTGGGTTCATTTTTAGCTGATATTTCTTAGCTCTTTGTAACACCAGTCGGAGCGCTTTAATATGTCCTACTCGCATTTGGGACTTCACTAATATGTCATCGACATAGACTTCTACACACTTATGCATCATGTTGTGAAAGATGGCCATCATGGTGCGTTGATACGTGGCTCCTGCGTTCTTGAGCCCAAAAGGCATGATGACATAACAGTATATTTCCCATGGTGTGGTGAAGGAAGTCTTCTCTTGGTTAGACTCTGCTAATATGATCTGATTATATCAAGAGAAACCGTCCATAAAGGATAGCACCTCATGTCCAGCGGTGTTGTAGAGTGTCCATGTGTGGAAGTGAGAAGTCATCTTTTGGGCATGCCTGGTTGAGGTTTCAGAATTTGATGCAAACCCATACTCTGCCGTCTTTCTTGGTGACAGGTACTATGTTGGCGACCCACTTAGGGTAAAGAATGACTTGGATAAATTTGGCTTTATGTAACTTGTTGACTTTCTCTTTAACTTGAAGGGCGGTCTGTGGGTGCATCCTGCAAAGTTTCTGCTTAACAGGCTTTGCATCAGGTTCTAAGACGAGGTGATGTTCTATTAAACTTGGGTCTAAATCGGGCATGTCCTCGTAAGACCATGCAAAGGAAATGAGGTGTTCTTGTAGGACTTGTGTAATTTTTTGGTATTCCATGGAACTAAGCATTGTGCTAATCAGTAGCTTCTTGGGTTTCTCTTCAGTGTCAAAGTTAAGTTCTTCTGTGGGTTCCATGGCAGCTTGGGTTTGCTCATCGAAATGCTTGATAACCCGTTGGAAGTCAGTACCTCCTCGAAAATTGGTGCTCCTTCTTCATCCTCGGTAAGCTCGTATACTACAAAATTGTTACACTGGGGATTTAAATTTGCGAAAGGTAACCATTCATCGACACAATCTATGACTGAGAGATCTTTGGTGAGGTGAAGGTCAAGACTACCGATTCTTCTCTCAAAGTCATGAAGTATCTCATCTGATGTGATCACTGGCTTGTTGTTTAGCCAAGATGCTTTACGTCCTTGTGCTGGGGATGGGATAGACACCTTAGAAGAAAAGTCTCCTTGTTGGCCACAAATTTGGTTCGGGATGAAGAGTTCCCTTTCTTTTCTGGGGTTTTTTTATTTTTTTATTATTTTATATTCCTGAATCTTTAAGGTTTTCTATTTTTTCTATTTTTTAATTTTTGATAATAAATATGATACAGGGTCGGTCGCCTCAAGGGGCTCCGAGAGAATTGCTTCCTCTAGTTGAGGGAGCGAGGCGACTATTGGAGCCATTCGAGCAATTCTTCAAAATTGCAAACTTGTTGCAAATTTGGTGTTTTTTTTTTGAGTCTTCATCTGATGAGATCTTTTGAATGAGCGACGCTGGTGACAGCGGCACTAGCGCTTGAATTTCTTTTGCTACATTAACCGCCTCTTCTTCGAAGAAGCTCTAAGATTGTAGTCAATGGAACTGTCATCCTCTGGGTTTTAATAATGTTGTTCTTCCCACCGAGGGGAACCTCCCAAAGGACCCTCAGGGGGTAGCGAGTTCTTTTCCTTGATCTTCATAATATGTTAGGATGAGCGTACATGCTTGGCAATGAGGTTGATAATGGTGAAGAATGCAGGGGAATTCCCAAGGACATTCCCATCCTTCCACGTTAAAGTCGAAGATGGTATCGAATTCATCTTCTTGATCTGATAGTGTTTGAAGTCCTAGATTGGCTCGCTCCGTTAGCTCAAGTGCTGGGAGGTCTATCCAGTAGTCCTCATCATCACTCAGGGGAGATTGCCACTCTTCCTTTAGAGATTTCCAAAATATTTATAGTTGCAACAAATCTGGGGACGTAGAAGTTTCTAGTTCAAGTTCCTCTACAAATTCTATGAGGGCGAGGTGAGTGTTTCCCCCTAGGTCAACCAGATGACCATTGGGATAATCTGCTTCTTGTATCGATAGTCGAACTGGTAGGTCATTACTTATTTCTATTGTCACGGGGTTGGAGTGATTCGATTCTTCCATCGTAGAGTGTCGGATCCAACTAGTGAAGCATTCTAATATGCTGGTGCATGCCATACAGCGGGGTTGGTATGGGTAGGCGATACAAGGAGAGTCCCAAGGGCATTCCTATCCCTCAAGGCCAAGGCCAATGTGGATGCTATATGAGTTAATATTTTCTTGTAGAGTATCATCTCTTTCCCATGTTAAGCATAAGTGCTCTTCGCTATCTTGTAAGGCTGCTATGTGAAAATCATCGTTGTCAGTGGATTCTCAATCTTCTACTTGTGGGTCGAGTTTTGGAGGTTCTTCTCTCCTCTCTTCTGCTAATTCCTTAGTGTCAAACATGAGCTTGACTCCTTCAAGTGGTTTATCGATATCGTCGTTTAAATTGGTTAAATCATTGAATGCTTTAGTCATTTGCTCAACTTCCACTTCTTGGGATCTAGTGAAGGACACTTCCTTATGTTTTGGCACATCTGCTTTCTCAGTGGTCCCATAGGAAAAGTGGTCATATAGAGACCATTTTGGTGAGGTAGGGGACAATTCGGTTTGTGGGTTGTCCGATTGGCAACCTAACCCTATGTGCTTACGTATTTACATTGGGACAATGGGTCATACACGACCTTGCTTATTTTTATCGAGTCTAGTAATGGGAACATATCCAAGTTGGTACATAAGGTCCCACTCTTTTGTCGCGGTAGGGTTCATGGCATAGAGTTTGGCGAGGTCTACGCCAACCTCTCTTCTCATTAATTTTTGTTGACGCGTTAGGGGAGAACTAGAAGGGGTAGGGGGACGAACTTCCACAATGGTTGTCTCATCAGGGATTCAAGTCTTTTGAATATAACCCATGTTCAATACATAATCATAAGCGATTGGTATGCTTACCTCGTAATCAGTATCAATCTCCTTGAGGGGTGCATCAGCATATACACGAACAATGGAGTCCTCGTATAGGAATTTGACGCATTGATGGTATGTGGATGCGACGGCCTTCATTGACTCTAGCCAGTTTCTTCCTAAAATGAGATTGTACGTCCTAGCAGAATTAGAAACATGGAAGGTAATGTCTTTCGTTACAGGTCCGAGGCGAACCTGTAGCTTGATAGTTCCTTTGACAAAGTGACGAGGGCGGTCATAAGCTATGAGTGACAATGCGGAGGGCCTGGCATCCTGCTCTGTGTATTCGAGCATTTTTAATATGGTGAGAGGGTAGATGTTAAGTCATTCTCCCGTGTCAACAAGTGTGTGTGGTATGGAGAATCCTCTAATTATGACCTTAAGATATATGAGGGCCTCACTCCCACAGAATGACTCTTTAGGCATGTCTGTGTCGATAAAAGTGAGCGCCGGAGATTGCACCATGACCGAAGTGATTTGATGAAGCTCATCTAGGGTCGTATCCTTATCCACTTACGTGTCTTTAAGTGTCCTTATCAACAACCGGTGATGATCAGGCTATTTCTTGATGAATTCTAGTATGGATATCTGGGTCGGGATATTTTGGAGATGCCATAGAAGGTTGTATTCTTGCCCTGGCTCGAGCGCAGTTTCTTTGCCTGGCCGATGGGTCTTAGGTGTAGGTGGTTGGAATGGTTGAGGTGTAGGAATTGGTGGAGGGATGATGTGAGGTGGGGGTGGCAGGTTAACTTCTCTTTCTCTCATATTCCCCTCTGGTGGTTGTGCATTCGTGAAATCCTTATTTTAGTACCTGAATGGTGTCGCTCCAAGGTGGTAGGTATTGTGTGTAATCTTCCTCTTCTAGGAAAGTAGAGACCAGTGTCTCGCACGGGTCAGGATGTTCTTCTGGCTCACTTTCTTTTAGATTCAGCGAACGCTCAGTGGTTATTTCGTTGTCTTGGCTTAGAGGTTTTTGGGTGACACTTTCTACCCATGTAGCAATTTGGGCTACAGTTTGGAGAACGTGAACACCATACTCGGGTTCAGAATCGGACAAAGGAAGCGATAATGGCCTTGATTCGGGATTTGGAGGGGTTGAAGGCTCTAGTGGGTGACTACGGAGGAATGGCATCCTAGCCCTAAAGGAATGAATTCGTATCTGAGTGAATTTTGGATAAGGGGGTGGATTCGGCGGGGCGATGCGAGTGATCAAGAACGAGTGATGCAGGGGTGAAGGAGCTCTCGCTAGTGTGGCGAAAGTAGTAGAGGGTTGAATGCGAGTGATTAAGGTGGAAGGTTGGAAGGGTAATCGACTGGAGAGATCTACGGTGGTCACCTGAGCCGGTGTTGCTTGATCGTGGTTGGGCATGGAGTTATTAACGATCCCTAAATTTTATTGGGGTTGGTTATTATTAGGGTTAGGATTCTTAAGCGCTTCCCAATCAATTTGACTTCAGTCATTCATGTCATAGATTACGTCCTCGAGGACCCAGCAGTCTTCTAGATTGTGTCACGCGTATCGATGGAAGGCACAGTATTTACTATAGTCTAGATTTGTCGGCCATGGACAGAGTTTTTCCTACATGAATCAAAGGAGATTTTGAGTGTTTAGGAGATAGAAGATGTTAGGAATTATATCCAGTAAAGGGGGATAGTGTTCCCGCCTCGGTTGGTAGAGGCCTCTGGCTGGGATAAAGTTCTGCGGTGGGGGAACGCTATTATAATTCGGCGTGTGGGCCGATCTGTTCTGTGTCATGTTTTGGTTATGATAGGTGTTAGGATATTGATTTCTATTCTGATACTGAACCTGATTCTGGTTATGGCTTTGGTTTTGGTTTACATATCTTTTCTGGTTAGTGCCTTGGTTTTGGTTCATGTATCATTGCTGATTTTTTTTTTGCCCGAAGTTTCGTGGGTGGAAATTTTTGTTCCTTGAGTTTTGTCCTTGATTAATAAAAGTGTTGACCTGTTCGGTTCCTAAGGCTTTCTTATTGTTTTTCGATTTTGATTCACTAGAAGAGCCTATTTTCGATGTGACTATGAATAGAGCAAGGTCTTCGCTTTTGATGTGTTGCGCTAGTCGGGACGCCCGGGAGTGGAGTGCAGTGAAGTCGGGGCAATCACTTATGATAAGTGCGCTCTTTAACGGTTCTCTAGTGTCATCTATGACAATGTCCATCGAATCCTTCTCTTTCATTGAAGTGTCGGTCCTAGCAGCGAGTTTTCTCCATCTGGCGACAAAGTCGATGAATTCTTCATCAGGTCCTTGCTTGGCTACCATTAGATTGTTGAGACTGACTGTCTCCTGGATCAAGGGTTTGTATTGGTCTAGGAATTGACCGACTAATTCATCAAAGGTCTCTATCTTATAAAGCGGGAGTCCCGCAAACCAATCTAAAGCTTTTCCTTCTAATGAGCATTGGAAATAGTGAATGAGAAGTCCTTGATTATCATGTATGGGTCGGTAATCATTACAAAAGAGGGCCAAGTGATGATTCGGATTTCTCGTGCCATTATATTTGATAAATTTCGGTGGCTTAAATCCCATTGGTAAATTAAACTCGACTTCCCGACAAAATTTGTCGAATCCGAATGAGTGACCGAGGTGCTCTCTCTTGGCCATGTACTCATCGAGCATTTTAGGGAGATCTTTAATTTTAATGGTGCTGTCTTTTGGAGCGACCTGTGAGCAAACCTTGTCTAAAAAGTCATCGTTAAAGAATGTGTGGGCATGTTGTCTCAATGGTGTGGTGTGGGCTGACACCATGCTCGGGGTAGGAGGTGGCCTCTCTGGTCACTCTTGTTCTTTTGAAAATTGTCGTGACCTAATGGTTTCGTATGCAGTGGCCAACCCTCAAAGCAATTCTTCTGAGTCGTCATCTCCTCTTTGCATTCTTTGAATACTGCGTTCTACAATCTGTTGAGCGGTAAGGTTTTGTCCGGTGTTACTATCTCTCCCGTTATGATTATTACCAATGTGTGGCGTAGAGAAGGGATTTTCTTGTTCGCCAGCCATATTAATCTCAAGTTGTCGTGGGTTGGAATTGTGAGATGGTTCTTCTTCATATATGGGGTTGTCATGATATCCCCATAAGGGTGGGTCTCCTAAACTTACTCTTCGTATTCCAAACATCTTGAATCTTTGACGAAGACTCATATATATGTAAAAGGAAATCTAAGTGACGCGATGGAAAGAAAAATAGGGAGATAAGGTGAAAACTAACTATCTAGAAAAAGAGTTTACAAAAGTGTCCCATCGCGATCGCCAGTCTGTTGGTGCGCGCTTTTTCTAGGTCCCTCTCAGTCCCCATTGAATCAGTGGCTCTAATTCTGTCCAAGTGGACTCTAGCGATACGGCGTTTGGAGTATTAAAAAGAAAGGGATTTTCTAGGAAGGTTCCTAGTTCATTGCGATCGCCAGCTGCAAATATTTATCGATGCTACAACACGTTAATGATCACGCTTAAGAGTGGGTATGGATTACTTCTATACTGAATCGTCCACCTACGAACGTCAACAGCTATGTCTTTTTCATATAATTTAGATAATTTAATTTTCCTTTTATTTCCCGTTATTGTTATAGTTTTGGTCAGTTTAGACTTCCCTGATTCTATTATGAGTTTGGTTAGGTGGTAATCTATTGTAGTTTATTTAATTTAATATTTTAGTTCTATCAGGAGTCTAATTAATTTTTACTATTCCTATCCTTATTGAAAGTCTAATTAATTAAGTGTCCTAATCCCATTAGGAGTCTAATTAATTTTAGTCTCCTAATTATACTAGGAGTACACATGTAGTAGTTCTGATGAAACTCTAATTAAGTCAAGCATGCTAGTTATACTGAGAGTCTAAACAGAGCAAGTATACTAGTTGTATTGGAATTTTAATTAAATCAAGTATAATAGTCTTACCAAAATTCTAATCGAAATAGAAAACTAATTTTACTGAAACACTAATTTAAGCAAAGGAATTAATTTTATTAAAATCTAATTAAAACAAATAAACTGATTTTATTAAAAATCTAATTAAAACAAATAAACCAATTTTATTAAAATTCTAATTAAAGCAATGAATTAACTATACTAAAAATCTAATTAAAACAATAAATTAATCATACTAAATTCTAATTAAAGAAAGATGTTAACCAATTAAAATCTGATTTAAAGAAATTAATCAATCATACTAAAATCTAATTAACTTAATTAACTAATTATGCTGAAATGAAATAAATCTACTAGTTAATTATACTAAAAAAAAAAGTAATTAATTAATTCTAAAATTCTTAAAAAAAAGGTTTTGGGCCCGATATGCTAAGGAGGATTGGCCTCATTCCCGAGTACCCTCCGTAAGCTCCCTTGGACAAATTGGGTGGCTGAGATTGACGATAAATTAGATTTATGATTGTAAAATAGTATTTTTGGATTTTTCAGAGTCGATTTCGGAGTAATAATTATGAATTAAATTGTCAAACTAGAATTATAGAAACTGAAATTATATTTAGGATTTTTGGAGGTATTAAAATAAGAAATTTAAATTTTTCGAGGACTGAATTCGGGTCCAAAATCAGAATCTAAGGACTGGTTCTAGAATCTAAGGAATAGAACTAGAGATTAATGATAGGACTGGAGTTTAAGATTTTAGAACAGAATTAAAGCCTAGGGTCGGTAAATTAAACTGTCGGATCAAGGACTGGTTCTGAATTCTGAGAATTAGAACCAGATATAAAAAATTACGGTCTAAAGAGGGTGCTACGGTCTAAGATTGAGAATTAAAACTAATAGAATTCCTAAATCTAGAAACTAGAAGTTATGATCGTGAATTAAAAATTAATCCTTACCTAGGGTCGGGGCTGCGGAGAGAAATCTCGAAGATTCGAAGCTTGAATCTCGAAATCGTGACTAGGTTGCTCTATGGGTTTGTCGTTGGAGTTCTCTGGCTTCGAAATTCCAAAAAAGTCCGTTCTCTCTCGAAAATTGCCAGCCTCTTCGTGTTCTATTCGGTCGAAATTAAAAAAACTTTTATAGGTTTTTTTTCTAATTAAACACCCTGTTTCAGGTGTTTAATAAAATTGCACGCTAGTTTCCTGGCACTTAATTGCTTTGAGTCGATCACCGACTCAGTGAGTGACCGACTGACTTGCTCAGCGAGTTTCCTAGTCCTAATGGCGTTAGAACTAATTGCACGCCCATTTTGTGGTGCGTAATCCAATTAAGTGCCACTCTCGAAGTGTTTAATCAAGGAAACTTAGGGGTCAAGGACAATGAGGCTAGGCTGGGCGTAGGCCAATTGCGCGTAGGTGATGTGGTGCTCAATCCGATCACGCGTCTGGTGTCAGGCGTGTGATTGAGTCTCGAGTTAGTCTGGGAAAGGAAGTTTGGTCTGAAAGGGGGACTGATTGCGCGTTTGTGGTATGGCGTGCAATTGAATTACGCACATGGTTTTAGGTGCTTAATTCAGGCTGTCCGGGTCTGGTCTCTAGTCTGAAATGCAAGACTATTGTTTCAGTTTGCATTCCGACTATATACTATTGTTTCAGTATATAGTCTCCCTATGTTGGGATCTAAGCCACAGAGCTATTATTTCAGTCTGTGTTCAGCCATGCACTATTGTTCAGTGCATGGTTCCCACGTCGAGGCATGAGGTCAAAGGTTGACCAAAGAAATTTGTATATTCCGAGAGGCAAAATGGGGGTGTCTACACCATCGCCCACTACACTTTCCCGAAATCTCATCACGTTACCCCGCTTAGCAAACAGAAGGGATGGTTCATCTAGTATCCCATCGGAAAGAGCTTAACCTCCCTCTAAACACCTTACCATGACAATCATCACGTCCCATTGTGACGACTTTGGAATACCCCAACCACGCGGCAGTCACCAGACTCCACCGCAACCGAAACACACACTCGCTGATAGTAGAGGAGGATAAACCCTCCACCATCCCATCGCGGTAATAACTAGCGAGCCCCTACCGTTACAGAGAGGAAACCCTCTAACGTCCCATTGCACCCATCAACTACCAAGTCCCGTAGCGAACATTTCATTAGACGATCCGGACATCCCATCACATCAGCAACCATCTGGCCCCACTACAACGATCATCGGAGGGGGACGAATAAACCCTCTAATGTCCATCGCGTGACTCCACACAACCAACAAGAATGAATGGGAGAGCCGTCTAATGTCCCATCACAGACCACACCCCTCCAAAATGTCCCATCAAGACACTCCCGCCAGACACTTTTGTTCCGTCGCATAACCTTGCACATCACATACAGAAGCAGCTCCAACGAGAAGAAGTAATGTCCCATCGCGACACAACCACAGGAGCAACAACTGACTAGTCCCACCATGAGCAAAAGCCTCCTGCTAGTAACAAATCAGGTAAGTAAACACCTCCTTTTACTTGATATTCCTTATAAAATATAGTTACATAAGATTAAGTCAAACATTTTCAAAACCCGTCTCTCTCGACTCGCGAATCACTGTAGTCCTCCCATAAGAGACAATCATCAGTATTCGTCGAGAAGGTTAGACAAAGCATCTGGCATACCAAGTGTCGTCTTGACAACCATGGAAATGGTCGGGTCCACAAATTCTGTTTCGGTGGATCTACTCAGCGACATCTAAAAAGCCACGTTTTCCACAGTGTTACAATCGAATTGATCTTAAGTTAAAATCCCCTAAATTTCCAAAAAAAAATATGTATACTTTCAAAAAACAATGATAATAAATAAATCCTCTATCTGTTAAAAATTCATTCCAATCTATTCTATCCCCTGGGAAACCAAACACTAAACATACCGACTCTGAGAAATCACAAATTTCCACTGGAAAGGGACCCCTGATTCGCCATTAGTGTGAGCAATGACGCACCCAGTCTGACACGACTTGTGCAAGCCTTCGCCATTACATGATATGACATCTTATTATTATCCGGTCACTTGACCTTGTCTCTAGACATTCGTATGATGCCCCTTGGTACCTCGACTGTGTGATTTTCTCGCTGTTTGACTGCACCTTGCAACAACTGGCACCATGCGACGGGATGCCCCTTGCACCTGTAGATGAGGATATGATGATTCTCCTACCATTTGATTGCTCCTTATAGCAGGTCATGACATGCGACAGGATGCCACTTGCACCCGTGGATTAGAATATGCCAACTTCCCCGTTGACTGCTACTCGCAGCAGGTCGCAATACGCGACGGGATGCCCCTCGCATCCAGGGCGAGGAATACACCTTTTGACAACTACCACTGAGCCCCCAAATGTTTTATTTTAGCTTGCGCTGATAGATAAGAAAGCCAAGCAATTCATGTCAGCATCCCCAGTTCACCTTTGTGATTTCCCAAAAGAAACGAGAAGGCACCCTCGGGAGAGGGTGTCTACCTCTTCGACGCATTCTTACTTTGCAAGAATGCGCCGAAGAGGGGCATCTATAGACACCCAATTTTACCCTCTTAGAGTGTACAAATTTGTTCGGTCAACCTTTGACCCTACCCACAATTTTCAAAAAGGACATACATTCTCTGAAAGCTCTAACCTTTGACCCTGCCCACGATTTTCAGAAAGGACTTACCTTCTCTGAAAGCTTTAAAATCCTAATACGAGGATCGTATATTGAAATAATAGTATATGGTCGAAGCACATGCTGAAATAATAGCCCTATGGTTCAAACCCGACCGAGACAGGAGAAAAATCTAGAATTCTGTGCCCTTCTAAGCGCGCGCAATTCGATTGCACGCCCGATCACTGGCACACAATTGGTCCCCTTGGACCAGGCTTACCCTTCCCGCAGACCGTCTTAGGAGTGGATTGAGCGCTCTATCTCGTGCGCGTAATCTGATTGCATGTCCGACCACCGATGCGCAATTTGCCTTCTTTTGATTTGTCCTCTAATTCTTTAGAACACCTAAACTCCCCTATTATGTGCTTGAAATAGAGCGCATAATCGGATTGCATGCACCTAGAAGAGCGTGCAATTAGTTCCAATTTGACTAGAACTAGGACACCCGACTGAGCCAGTCAGCTGGTCACTCACTGAGTCGTGACCGACTCAAAGTGTATTAAGCGCCCACAGCGGGACCCGTAATTCAATTAAGCGACCCAGATAGGGCGTGCAATTGCCGAAATACCTATAAATAGACCCCCTTACCTCATACACAAACAACATCACAATGCACCCAACCTTGGAAATTTTGAAAGATTATAGATTTCGAGGATTCTCTCTCCAACGCCTAGCTTCAGGTAATTTCCTTCTATTTTTTTTAATTCCTTTCTAGTCCTAGGTTCTAGTTCTTAAGTTCTAACTATTTAGTTCTTAATTTCTAGTCTTAGATCTTAGATTTTAATCCTAGTTTTTAATTTTTAGTTCTTAGGTTCTAGAATTAGTTCTTAATTTTAGTCTTCAGATTTCAAATTCTAGTTCTTAAGTTCGTATTTCAATTCATAGGTTTTAAATTCCTGATCTTAGATTTTAAGTGTTTGGTCTTAATTTCTATATTTTAGATTTTAAATTCTAATTCTTAGGTTCTTTGTACCTTAATTTTTTTAGTTCTAATTCTAAACCGTAGTTATAGCCTTCAATTCCAATTTTAATTCTAAATTCTAAATATTTTAAATTCACAAACTTTAATCTACAAATCTACACTTTTTTTAATCCAGGCTTAGTATTTTTCAATCATAATTATTTCCAAAACAACCTTAAACTAAATGATTTGCCCAAGGGAGTTTATGGAGGGTGATGAGGATGACGAGAATGACGCTGCATCGCGTCGGGCTTCGCTTCCAATGCGCATTCCATTGGAAGAGTTTTTTACGAGGGATCAAGTTGGTACTTGTAGACACCTCAATTTTGCCCTCTCAGAGTATACAAATCTATTCGATCAACCTTTGACCTTGCCCACGATTTTCTGAAAGGACTTACCTTCTCTGAAAGCTCTAACCTTTGACCCTGCCCATGATTTTCAGAAAGGACTTACCTTCTCTAAAAGCTCTAAAACCCTAATACGAAGACCGTATACTGAATCAACAGTATATGGTCAAAGCACAGACTGAAACAACAACCCTGTGGTTCGGACCCAACTGAGACCGGAGAAAAATCTCGAATTCAGCGCCCTTTTAGCCACATGGAATTCAATTGCACGCCCGATCACTGGCGTGCAATTGGTCCCCTTGGACCAGGCTTACCCTTCCCACAGACCGCCTTAGGAGTGTATTGCGCGCTGTATCTCGTGTGCGTAATCTGATTGCACGTCCAACCACTGACGCACAATTTGGCTTCTTTTGATTTGTCCTCTAATTCCTTAGACCGCCTAAACTCCCATATCATGTGCCTGAAACAGAGCGCATAATCAAATTGCACGCACCTAGAAGAGCATGCAATTAGTTCCAATTACACTGGAACTAGGACACTCGGCTGAGCCAGTCAGCCGGTCACTCACTAAGTTGTGACCAACTCAAAGTGTATTAAGAGCCCACAGCAGGGTGCGTAATTCAATTAAGCGACCCAGATAGGGCACACAATTGAATTCCACCAACCAATTAAGAGCACCCCACAGAGCGCGCAATTGCCGGAATACCTATAAATAGACCCCCTTACCTCGTATACAAACAACATCATAACGCGTTCAGCCTTGAAATTTTCAAAAGCTTAGAGAAGCCTTGAAATTTTCAAAAGCTTAGAGATTTTGAGGATTCCCTCTCTAGCGCCTAGCTTCAGGTAATTTCCTTAGTTAATTCCTTTCTAGTCCAAGGTTCTAGTTCTTAAGTTCTAGCTATTTAGTTCTTAATTTCTAGTCTTAGATCTTAGATTTTAATCCTAGTTTTAAATTTTTAGTTCTTACTTTCTGGTTCTAGTTCTTAGGTTCTAGAACCAGTTCTTAATTTTAGTCTTTAGATTTCAAATTCTAGTTCTTAAGTTTTGATTTCGGTTCATAGGTTTTAAATTCCTGATCTTAGATTTGAAGTGTTAGTTCTTAATTTCTAAATTTTAGATTGTATATTCTAGTTCTTAGGTACTTTTAACCTTAATTTTTTTAGTTCTAATTCTAGACTGTAGTTATAGCCTTCGATTCCAGTCTTAATTAAAAATTCTAAATCTTATAACGGACTTTAATCTACCAATCTACATTTTTTTTAATCCAGACTTAGTATTTTTCAATCAAAATTATTTCCAAAACAACCTTAAATCAACCGACTTGCCCAAGGGAGCTTACGGAGGGTACCCGGGAACGGGGTCAATCCTCCTCAGCATAGCGGGCCTAAACCCCTTTTTAGATTCCCAGTAGAAGTAGAAAACCTAAAATAAATAGATTTCTGATAAAATTAAAATATTTAAATTAGATTTATAATCAGGACATTTAAATTAATTAGAGTTTTGATAGAATTAGAATACTTAAATTAATTAGAGTTCTAATAGAATTAGGGTATTTAAGCTAATTAGACTCTCAATAGAATTAGGAGACTAATACTAATTAGACTTCTAATAAGATTAGGACCTTTAAAATAATTAGATTGCTAGTAGAACTAGGAGACTAGTTCAATTAAACATTTAAAATAATTAAAACTTTTAAAATAATTAGACTCTCGGTAGGATTTGGGAAACAAAAGCAATCAAACTTAGAGTAGAAGAAGGAAAATAAACAAATCATCCAGGAGACCCAGTGCTGCTCACATCGGCAGGCCTATGATTCAATAAAGAAGTTGAACCCATACCTCCAGAAGGCATGATCAGTGATGTGTAGCAGCGTCGATAAACATCTGCAACTGGCGATTGCAATAAACCATATATTTTCTTCCTAGAATTTACCTTTTTCCTTTTTTACCTCTATACTTTCTATTCACCATCAATCGCCTTACGTCAGAGTCCACAGACCAATTTGGGCCACTATTTCAGGGGACCGAAAGGAACCCAGAAAAAATATGTACCAACAGTACCCATGAGCAAGAGTTTCCTTGTTTTATTTCTTAGGCATTTAGGTTAAAACATAGATTCCTAGGATCTGGAAACCCGTTTACTTTACATTGAACTTGCATCTATTCTTGATGTACGTGCGCATTCTATTGCACTACCTACCTTGCAGTTATTATATGATTAAAATAGCAGATTAACTGTACAAATTATAGTAATGTTGAATCAAGGCAAGCAGCCAGTCCTGCAAGAATTAGGGCTATTGTAGCAAGTTTTAAAAAGTAAGGGTATGTCCATAGGGAAATGTGTTTTAAAGGATGGTAAATCTCCAAATCTATGGTAGATCTGGCACTCTATCCTAATTTAAACTAAACTAAAGTAGGAAAGAGGAGAGGTTTTATGGTTTTATCACTTTAACTACAAACTACAAAAGATAAGTGCTATTGACCCAGAGCTAATCAAACCTATAGATAAGGGGAGATATAGAAGAGATGAAAAATCAAAAGGGTGAGAACAACAGCTATGGATATTGGTCTCTCACTAAAAATCAAAGGAATCAATGGCAATGTAGAGAACTAATTTGCGACAATCCTCTTTTCTGGCTCCAAGCTTCCCAGGTTCCCCCGAATCCACCAATGGATCAAAGCAATCCTGAGGTTAGGATCTGCCCTTCTACTAGAAACAGTCATAAGTTTATGATCTGCCCTTCTACTGGATACAGTTCATCCCCGAGATTACTCTAACCTATTAATCTACCCAGGTTCTCCCGGTAGAGGTGAGGTATAAGAATCCAATCTCCACCAATGGATCAAGGCAATCCTGAGGTTAGGCTCTACCCTTCTGTTGGATACAGTCCTAAGTTTATGATCTGCCCTTCTACTAGATACAGCTCATCCTTGAGATTGCTCCAATCTATTGATCTTGATTGGAATAAAAAAACCATTACAGATGCTACAAATGCCAGGCTACCAGCTCCCCATTTCTGGTTGGCATCCGCAAGTATATCCAATCCAGGGAAATTAAATATGAAGAAGTAAAATATAGATTTGAATAACTTTTAAAAACCACAATTATATTACAAGCTTACAATACGATTGTACCCAGATCTGCAATCTGTGTAATAAACAGTCTCTTACAAGCCTTTAAATCTCTCAATTTATAGCTTAGGACCTCACCCTAACTATTGAAAAGAGTTGAGCCAGTCGTGATTGGCTAAAGAGAGAATGGGAGAAGGAGGAAGGAGGGAGAATTTGGATGGAAAAATGGATCTCGCACTATGCTCTGGTTCTCTCAACTTATGGATCATTGTTCTATATTTTCTTCAAGCTTTTATACTCTCCTCCTCTGTCCTCAGATCCGTTTAAGCCAATCAGAGCTCAAGGGAATAATTCTGTTATGCTAGGCTGCTGATGTGGCTAATTTTTCTTCTAAAATCTCTTCTATCATTGATTCTCAACTGGCGAGAATATGTGATGCAGTTAGGGTTTCCAATCATGTGCAGTTGAGTATCAAAAATAACCCCAAGGGTTGCTGACATGCTTTGGAACTCGTGCACAGAATTTTGGAATTGGAAGTTGCTGAAGAAAGATGCTGAGAAGTTGCCAAATCGAGTGTCGAGAGGTTTAGGGATCCTCTCGACAGGATCTAAATTTTCTTTGTGTGCACATCGACAGGCTGCAGTGGCTATCAACAGCTTCTGAGACTTCTCGATAAGATTGAAGTAGCTCTCGATAGGTTTGGGCACATCTCGACAGGTCAATGAAGATCCTATCGACAGCTTTGGAGGACATCTCGAGATGTTGATTTGAACTTGTCGATAGGATTGATGGCTCGTCGATAGGATGGGAAGCTCATTTCACCATTTTGTTCAATTCTTCATTCATCCTATCGACAGGTTATAATCAACCTGTCGACTTGTTATATATTCTCCAGTGAAGTGCTCAACAAGTAGGCTTAATCCTCGTGAGAATGAGCGCTGCTTTAGGTAAGTTGTTGACAAGTTATCTTGCATTGCTCGACAGGTTTAGTTGAATCTCGCGATAAGTATCTTGGAACCTCTCGACTTCATCTATACCTTGAAGTATCCTCTCGACAGGTTCTGCATCTGTACTTCCAACCTCTTGATAGGTGCTGAAACCTCACGAGATGTTCATCTTTTTAACTCAATACCTCTTGACAACTTCTTATACACATGTTCAACCTCTCGACTGCTTGGTTTTCGATCATCAGAACCTCTTGATAGCTGGACTCATCTTCTCGATAGGTTCTGTCTTATACTTCTGCAGCTGGCACACATCTTGGGTGTGCTGTTTTTCATTTGTTCCACACTCAGCAATCTCTCTGTAGGTTTAATCTTTATTCCTTGTAGCTGGACTTGGTCTCAGACCTTTCCAATTGGGTGGCACAGTGCTTCTTGGGCACTTTTGATTGAATATTTGTACTAAGCTGCAATTTATTGCTTATCTATAAAACACACTTAAAACACCTTATTAGTTAGCTCAAGGATCCACCAAAGGTCAGGTTAAGAAGTGAAAAATGATATTTTTCACTGCTTAACACACCCCCAAACCTAAGCTTCGCTAGTCCCTGAGCAAAGGAGAAAGTAAAAATAATTATTGAAAATGAAAATCCCACTTTTGTAGGGAACACAGATGCATTTAGCATATGCATCAAGCCTTTTAAACTCCTAGGTGATCCCTAGTGGAGGAGTGAAGTCTCCTGAGGGTTTACAGTGAAGTTACCCACAAACTTCTCCCATAAAGTCAGTTAATACTAGTGCAGTATGTTGAAACAAAAGTTGAGTAATATAAAATTCATTCCACACCTTGTCCATTCAGTTTCAGAGGATTCTCAGCAAAAACATGACAGTTTAAAATTAAAATTCTATTGTAATTCCTTCACAATCAATCAGCTCATGTCAAGGTATTTTGTATGAAAATTAATGCATAGCTTACCCTCAAATTGAGAATCATGTTTAGGTAATGTCCCCATCAATCCTAATTTCATACCCAAAGCTCACTAGGGTTATCTCTCTTAATAAATGTAGAAGGGTGTATCAATTCACACAACTCAAGAGCAGTTATAGCCCTCAAATAGGACTGCAAGCATGAGCATAGGCATTGCTCTAATTTCTAAGATTTTCTAACTCTTTTCACCATAGATTAAACAAATTCTCATCTCCACATGACAGCTCAATCAATTTTAGATCAGTAAGGACTTTTTACTGGATTGTAATGTGGCCTATGGGTGAAGTCTACAAAGAATAAAAGGGTGGAATGGGATTCAAAATTGAGAAATCAGTAAAGTAAGGAGGTGATTTGCAACTCACACCCTTTATTTCAGCATATCTTCATTTTCTATTTGAATTTTTTAGAGCCAAAGTGGCTAGCTTTTTCTCTTCTCTTTCAAAATCCAATGAAGTGACTTCTCTTTCTTATTCTTTTGTTTTATTTTTCTATTTTTTTCTTTTCTTTTTGTATGGTTCTTGTATTTTTTTCTGTCTACATATATTTTTTTTCTTATGGGCTGGAATGCCACAACTGCCACCAAATGTGCTTTCTTCTCTTTCAACCAAACATCGAACCTTGCTCCTCTAACCTCACTTCTCCTCCTATTTCCTGATTTCTCAGATTGAGGGTGAACTAAAATAGGTCAAGGGGTTTTGGGTTCAAGTTTTCTGGTTTTTATCAAAGAAAAATTAGGATTTTCAATGCTCAAATAGTGTGTATCAAGGACAGTTCAAAGGGTAAGGACATTTTAAGCTAAAACTGTCCAAAGGATGGCCTTACTTCATGCCCTCAATGTCATGACTGCTATCAAGCTGTTTCAACTTGGATCTGCCTAACTTCTAGTAAGCAAAACTAGATCCAATCAATCCTTAGAGCAGAAAAATTTGCCAAGCACTCTTCAATGAATTAATTTTCTCAGGCCCATATCTCACTGGGTATGGTCTTCCATTAGACTTCTGGGGTATATCCTCATAATTTTCTCTCATTTCAGGTTCACTAAACATCAATTTTTTTTTGAAAATTCTTTACATTTGCTTCATGAAAATGTTAGAACTATAACATGTTTTAGTCTTAAAAAGTTTTTAAATTTCCTCTGTACATAAAATATCAGGTGTGAAATTATTTTATTCTCTCAATTTCTGTTAAAACCTTGCTGCACTACCATTAACAATCCATAGGCAAGCTCCCACATCCCCAAACCTACGAGGAGCAGTGTCCTCACTGATTCAAAGATAAATGTGGATGTGCAGCATGGGATGAAACAGAAGTATACAATAGTAAAGAAAACATTAACCAAACATGTTATAAAGATAGAAAGTAAACTATACAAAACATCACAAAGAGAGATTTCATTTAAGCAGGGAAAGTTGTACAATGGAAAAATAACATACAAGGGGTGACAAAAGGAAAAATCCTAACTAAATACAGAAAAGAGTATAAACCTATGAAAAAAATCTAGACATACAACATATCCCGTCAAAGAAAACAAAATGGTTTGCCCTCCTGGCGCTGGGATATCCTCAACCTGTTGCTTCTGGAAGAGGAACTGCAAGCCAAGGGGAGAACAGGGATTCAAGGAGAAGGCTGCTGAGTAGGTGGTGGATGGAGTGAGAAGGGTGGGGGAGAAGATGTGGATGGGTCAATCTTCTATTTCTTCTTCTTTCTCTTATTCTTTTTCTTTTCCTCCGTGGCCAAAATCCTTTGCACTTCCTCATACTCATCCCACAGGAGTTGTAATGGGTCAGGCTCTTTTGGTGGTGGAGGGTCTTCCCAAATAGGGTCAAATTTGATTGGAAAATTAATGGGTTTATCATCCGCCCTAGTTGTGGGAGGGGTGAATTGATGAACGAATGCAATGGAGGGGAAAGGGCCTAATATTTAAAATGTGTGGGTGGTGGAATATGAATCGTCACAATAAATTTTCTCATCCTTCCCAGCTTAACTGCTAAAATGATATGTTGGTTTCGATAAGTATGGAATGTCATGCGATTTAATATTGGGAATGATACTACAAAGTGCATGTTGATCTATTTTTAGCAATCAGAGTTAAGGCAAGGAGATATGAGCTATTAAGGTTCAGACAAATGAGCTTCGACGGGATTGGGGACAAGGCGCCGACAGGTTGGGACAACCTGCTGAGGAGTTAAAAACAGTGGAACCTCTCGAGAGGTCCAAGCAATCCTGTTGATTGGTTGAAGATTTTAAACAACTACATTTCGAGAGGTTCACAGAACCTCTCGACAGGTTCTTTTGGGCTTATCAGTCCATCCTCTCGATAGGTTCCTTCTTCCAGACAATCACTTTGGGAGGCTCATAGAACCTCTCGATAGGTACTCTGAACCTGTCAAGAAATCAATCAAAGCCTGTAGAACCTGTCAAAATTTGTATGGATCCTAGTGACAACGAATTTCACACCTCCAACACCTGTCGAGAATTAATGCACATTGATCGACATCCTCCAGATCCTATCGAAAAGTAAATTGGGCACTCTCAGAACTTGTCGAGAAGTTCATAGAACTTGTCGACAGGCTGTTTTGTAGTTTAAACAAACTTGCACTTAGTCCCAGTTCACTTCTCAACAGATCTGACACTCTAACTCAGTCTCTTTTACACTTTTGACAAATTGTCCTACATGAGGCACTAACCAAACATGGCAAAATTCATGTACAATGCCAAACAGAAATGAATCAAAGACAGAAATAGTAGCAAAAATAACCAAAATCAGTAACAAGTATACATAGTGTACATTGTTGAAACTCAGCTATGCTATGGAGGTTCATGATAGTGGGTGATCATCACAGGCTCCACCCCATTTTTGGCAGCCAGTTTGAGCCTTTGACCATTTACTTTCATGGTCCTTCCATCTGTTGGGTCCTTGATTTCAACAACTCCAGATGGGGATACATACTCAACTATGTAAGGCCCCTCCCATCTGGATCTTAGTTTTCCTGGAAAAAATTTCAACTTAGAGTTGAACAGCCATACCTTGTTGCAAGCTGTGAACTCCTTCCTCAATAAGTGCTTGTCATAGAAAGCCTTTGTTTTCTCCTTGTAGATCCTAACATTTGAATATGCCTCCAACCTCAGCTCTTCCAGCTCTGACAACTGGAGTTTCCTGTGTATGCCAGTAGAAGTTAAGTCAGTATTCAATGCTTTAACAGCCCAATATGCCCTGTGCTCAAGCTCTACTGGTAAATGGCATGCCTTGCCATATACCAACCTGAAGGGGGACATCCCTATGGGGGTCTTATAGGTAGTCCTATAAGCCCATAGAGCATCAGATAATTTCAAGAACCAGTCCTTCCTATCCACCCTCACTGTTTTCTCCAAAATGTGTTTGATTTCTCTATTAGAAATATCCTCCTGCCCGCTGGTTTGTGGGTGATATGGGATGGCAACTTTGTGTGTCATAGAGTTCTTTCTAAGTAGATTCTAAAACTGCCTATTACAAAAGGGGCTCCCCCCATCACTAATAATAGCTCTGGGGGTGCCAAACCTGGAGAAAATGTTGTCCTTCAAGAAGTTGCGGACAACCTTGTGATCATTAGTTCTTGTAGCCATGGCCTCAACCCATTTGGACACATAGTCTACAACCACAAGAATATAATTGTATCTATGGGAAGGAGTGAAAGTGTCATAACCCCAAATTTTTGGGAACCGTGCACCTCACATATCATGCACGAGTACCACATATCTTGCACACGTAATTCTGATTCACAAGGAAACCAAAAACTACATATACACACTATGTGTGTATATGTGAAACTCTCTAGTTTTCACTATATAAGTGAAAGTGGGGAGGAGAGTCTCTCCTACGTAACCTAAATTAGCATAGATAGAAAGAAGGAAAAAGAGAGAGAAAGAGGAAAAGGTTTACAAAAGAGGAGGAGAGGTTCGTTAGTTTTTCTTAAGCTATAGAGAACCTTGAAGTTCTTCACGATTAGACGAAGCTTGGATCAAACTATAGGAGATCTATCGAGTAAGGTATGATTTAGATGTTTATGGATGTTTTAAGTAGAGTTTAAACTAGTGGACGAATGATCATTGACACTATTAAATCTCTCACAAAGAAGGTGATAGTTCTCGAACAAAAGGAGCACATACATCTTTTCGTGGCTCGCTCGAGTGGTCTAAATTGTTCGCTCGAGCGAGGGCTGAGAGAATATTCTAAGCATATTCGCGTCCTGAACTCGCTCGAGCGAGACCCACAGTGAAGGAGGAGATCGCTCGAGTGAGGCATCGCTTAGAGCTCCAAGTATCTCAAATTATAACCGCTCGAGCGATGAATAGTGCTCACTCGAGCGATGAATAGTGGTTGCTCGAACGATGAATTACAACCACTCGAGAGATGAATAATGCTCGCTCAAGCTATGAATAATGACCGCTCGAGTGAGGATTTATAATCGCTCGAGCGAGGTCAAGTGCTCGCTCGAGTGGAGGATTCGCGGTCTACAGTGATGCTTCATATAACGGTTTGGGTTGTGTGCTCAACCAACAGAAAAAGTGATAGCTTACGGGTCAAGACAATTGAAAGAGCATGAGAAGAACTATCCGATGCATGATCTGGAACTAGTAGCGGTCAAATTCGCGTTGAAGATTTGGCGACATTATTTATATGGAGAAATGTTTGAAATCTTCACTGACCATAAGAGCCACAGATACTTATTTACGCAAAAAAAACTTAACATGAGGCAGCGCAGATGGATGGAATTCCTCAAAGACTATGACTGTTCCATACAGTACCATCCAGGCAAGGCTAACGTGGTAGCCAATGCCTTGAGTCAGAAGAATTCAGCATTGTTAGCAAGTTTAATTGTGGGAAGGCACCGATGGAAGTTACTTGAAGATCTGGTACTATATGGTGCGGACATCAAGTCGCGAGCTACAGGAGCCTTTTTGGCCAACATATCAGTGAAATCGGTGATATTCGAACACATACGAGAACTAAATATGGAAGACCCAGTACTAACCAAGATCCATCAGGACGTAACGGAAGGCATCAGATCAGAATCCTCAATCAGGGAGGATGGTTCCTTATTGTTCAAGGGTCGACTTTGCATTCCTAACAATGTCGATCTGCGAAGAACCATTCTCGATGAGACTCAAAAATCAAATTACGCTATCCACCCCGGCAGCACAAAGATGTACCAAGATTACTGGTGGAGAGATTTGAAGCAAGACGTGGGGAGTACGTCTCACGGTGTTTGACGTGTCAACAAGTGAAAATTGATCATAGACACCCTGCGGGATTATTGCAACCTCTGCCAATACCAGAGTGGAAATGGGAATCAATTTCTATGGACTTCATTGTTGGACTACCGCGCCCTACAAAGAGATATAATGCCATTTGGGTAATCGTGGACCGACTGACCAAGTGAGCACACATCCTACCTTACAACACAGTGTACACTACAGGAAAACTCACAGAATTATATATGAAGGAAATAGTACGCCTACATGGAATCCCAAGTAGTATCATTTCGGATCGTGATCAACTATACACGTCTAAATTTTGGAAGAAATTTTAGGAAGGAATGGGAACCCGACTGGACTTTAGTTCAGCTTTCCATCCGCAAATAGATGGGCAAACAGAGCGAGTAAATCAAGTAATAAAAGACATGCTCAGAGCGTGTATGTTAGAGCTGCAAGGATCATGGGATCAGCACCTACCGTTAATCGAGTTTGCGTACAACAACAGTTTTCAGACAAGCATTGGTATGGCACCATATGAAGCCTTGTACGGAAGGCGATGTAAATCGCCAATCAATTGGGAGGAAATGGGTGAAATTTTTTTTTGGGACCCGAGTTACTTAAGGATAACGCCGCTATTGTACGCATGATCAGAGGAAGACTAAAGGCGGCTCAAAGCAGACAGAAAAGCTATGCCGATATCAAGCGAACCAGTGTGAACTATAAGGTGGGCGAACACGTGTTTGTGAAGGTGTCACCTATGAAAGGCGTGATGAGATTTGGAAAGAGAGGGAAGCTAAGTCCTCGTTATCTCGGACCCTTCAAAATTCTTGGTCGGGTGGGCAAAGTCGCATATCGCATTAGATTACCACCAGTGTTCAATCGAGTACATAACATTTTCCACATTTCTATGCTCAGAAAGTATGTGGGTGACCCTTCCCACGTTCTACAAGGTCAACCATTGGAGATGCACAAGGATATAAGCATGATAGAAGAACCGGCGGATATATTGGATAGAAAGGAACAAGTGCTATGCACCAAAGTTATTCCCTTAGTGCTTGTCCGATGGAAGAATCACCCGGTCAAGGAAGCAACGTGGGAACGTGAGGCGGATGTCAGAGAACAATATCCCAAATTGTTCGAAATTGCCAAATAATTAGTCCTATTCAAATTAATAATGTGTAATGGTTGGTAGTATGAAAGTCTATACTTTTTATGAATGATTGAATTTTGTTGAAAATTTTAGTATATTAACTCGAAGTTATGATAGAACCAATTTTTTGTTGAACTTTAGTATATTAAACTAGTAGTAAGGATTAGTGACAGCAAACGAGCAAATGAGCACTAGAAAAACGTTTCTGGGCTCGCTCGAGCAACCACTTATGCTCGCTCGAGTGAGCCACATAAAATCATAAATTTTGCTCGCTCGAGCGATGACTATTGCTCGCTCGAGCGTGGGATATGACCGCTCGAGCGAGAAATAATAACCGCTTGAGCGAGGACAGAGTATATATATAGGCGGATTTCTATTCCTTTATTTCATCTTCACGCGAGGGACTTCCGAGCGTAGGGTTAGGGCTTTTTGCTAATCTTCAAGCTTTTACATTCGATTCAAGCCGGATTCGAACAATCCGATCCGTCAAAAACGTTCTAAAAGGTGAAATCTTTACTATTCCTATTTTTTTCCAATTAGAAACTCTTCTTAAATCTAAATGGCATCCCAAAGCCCTAACACCCAACCTAGGAAACGGGTGGCTATTCGATCACCATCATCGCGCAATCAAGCGCCACAGACACCACAACCACACCCATACACACCTCCTACCCCAATCCAATTAAATGAATGGTAGGGATCGAAAGTTTTTGAAAATGAATGGGAGATTCATCCCTCTTGTTTTGGGGATCCGACGTCCACCCAATGGACTTCGGATTTCCTTACAAACAACCATCTACGACCACTGTTGACCCCTTTTGGAGCTAGGTACTATCCGAGGCTTGTAAAGTTATTCTACCAAACACTAAAGACCAACGTGACTGAGGACTCTATCCTCGTCACCATTGACGGGAAAGAACTAATTTTTGGCAGTGTCGATGTCTCCTCTGTCATGCAGTGCCCCGACAGCTACGCACCAAACCCCCTTTCTCTGCCACCTTTTTCTGGGAACGTAGGTTCCCCGACCATTATCGCCGACATTACCGGCGGTGCCACTGCATCAGGCCAATCAATCACCCGATCCCAATTACCGCCACACATGTGGTTTCTAGATATTATATTTAAGAAAAATCTACACCCGACCGGTCATGACCAAGAGCGCCGCGAGATGATTTTGCAGGCTCTACACTCCGCTTTCCATAATAGGTGGTTTAGCGCTCCGATGGTGGTCATCAAGGGCATGGCGCATGCCCACAAGAGAAACCTAAGGGGTGCTATTCCTCCACCGATAAACCGATTACCCTATGCACTTTTGATTTCCCGACTCCTCGATTCATGAAATGGGAAGGAGGGATTTCAAATCAAGATGAATGAACTTGTGTTCACCGACAACATCAATGTGCGTGTGTATAATCGATTGTGTAGTTGTATAAAAATCCTAGTGCAGGTTCTCATAAATTGGAGTAGAATGAATGTCATTCTGCTTACAGTCGTTAAGAGAGTTCTAAGGCTGATTGATACGACTGCCTTCTTATTTTGTATAGATTAAAAATATATTTCTCCATGCAGGTATGATCTCGGGTCATTGGACCATATATTGAATTATCTAATTATGATTGCTTGAGTGTGTTACTACGAAGGTTTGTTCGAAGTTTTTTAAAAATAGTCGTATTTAACTCCTAGTGTGACGTCAATTTTCGAGGACGAAAATTTTATAAGGTGGAGTGAATGTCATAATCCCAAATTTTTGGGAACCGTGCACCTCACATACCATGCACGTGTACCACATATCTTGCACACGTAATTGTGATTCACAAGGAAACCAAAAACTACATATACACACTATGTGTGTATATGTGAAACTCTCTAGTTTTCACTATATAAGTGAAAGTGCGGAGGAGAGTCTCTCCTACGTAACCTAAATTAGCATAGATAGAAAGAAGGAAAAAGAGAGAAAGAGGAGAAGGTTTACAAAAGAGGAGGAGAGGTTCGTTAGTTTTTTTTAAGCTATAGAGAACCTTGAAGATTTTCACGATTAGATGAAGCTTGGATCAAACTATAGGAGATCTATCGAGTAAGGTATGATTTAGATGTTTATGGATGTTTTAAGTAGAGTTTAAACTAGTGGACAAATGATCCTTGACACTATTAAATCTCTCATGAAGAAGGTGATAGTTCTCGAACAGAAGGAGCACATACATCTTTTCGTGGCTCGCTGGAGCGGTCTAAATTGCTCGCTCGAGCGAGGGCTGAGAGAATATTCTAAGCATATTCGCGTCCTGAACTCGCTTGAGCGAGACCCACAGTGAAGGAGGAGATCACTCGAGCGAGGCATCGCTTAGAGTTCCAGGTATCTCAAATTATAACCGCTCGAGCGATGAATAGTACTCGCTCGAGCGATGAATAGTACTTGCTCGAGCAATGAATTACAACCGCTCGAGCGATGAATAGTGCTCGCTCGAGCGATGAATAATGATCGCTCAAGCGAGGATTTATAATCGCTCGAGCGAGGTCAAGTGCTCGCTCGAGCGAGGCTAAATAACCGCTCGCGCGAGGAATTACCCAGCTTTCTCATTTCTTTTAGGGTAATTTATGAGAGCTGTGTTTCCAAGGGTTCTAGGGACCTTTCTGAGTAAATTCGTGTCACATGCAATGTAGGTATGACGTGAGTTGTTACGCGTAAGCCTCTACCAGAAAGGAGCGCGTTGGATCGTACTTGAGGTAGGGAATATCTTGAAACATGCACTTTAATTCATCAAAATCATGTATGTAGAGTATTTCAATCATATCGAGTAGCTCAAGAGAATAGTCATATTAAATGTGTTTCCAACATGTGTGTGCGTGTGTGAATTTAAATGGAGTTCATGAAGTCCCCAGGGGACGTAGAATTGTAACAATGGGCATCTGAATGAAGCATTAAACCAGTAGCATCCCAGGGATGTAGATGAAACCAAATGATGAAACAAAAGAAGAACGATAAGGCCTAATGTAATAAAATTAGCACAATCACGGTGAATAACTATATGTAGAGCACACTTTATATTTTTGTTATTTAAAGTTTAATTAGAAGACCCCACCGACGTGACGGGATACCCACGACTGACTCGGCAGGATATCCGTGATCGGTTCGGCGGCCAAACTGTACACCCTAGCACATCCCAGGGATGCTGTATTGAGAATAGACCCCGCCGCCTAAGAGAAAGGGGCTTCGGTAGTATTGAATTGTAACATATAATAAGTGTCTATTTAAATGACAATGGTGGGTATTCCATCGGGGCTCGATGCTATATTGCTCGGGGACTACTTAAGTTAAGACTTAAGTGATTAGGCCGAATCCGTTACCACAATAGTAAGATGAGAATAAACAAGTCATGCAAAGTAACAGTGTATCCAGCATTTTATTTTCAATTGTTTCAATTGTCTTTCAACAGTTCTATCAGATAAAATTATGCTTTTAAACTGTTTTTAACATACATGTGAGAGCTTAATCTATATGTTCACTGTGTTTCCCTATTGAGCTAGGATGTAGCTCACCCCCCTTAGACTATACGTCGCAGGTCCAGGACTAGCGGCAATGGATACTTTTGGAGACGTTGATCCAGGGGATTCAGATTACGTGCCCACAGAAGAGTTAGAACCTCCTCCTGAGGAATTCTTCTAGGAGACCCATTACATACTTTGAGAGTGAGTTGAGAGTATTAGGTACGGCTTGGTATGCCAAGCCTCTTTATTTGAATGTAATTAAATACCTTTATTCTTTTGACAAACCGTCTGGGGCGAACAATTATCACCAACGGTTTGTCAGTTCTTATGCCCATGAATTGGCATGGGACAAGAACTGTCTTTAGAGACTCTCTTTACTTTAAATGCACGAGTACTTGTTTAGAGTAGATGCATGTGCCTTAATTGTAGTCTTTGGCTTGTATACACCAATGCTCCGTACAAAATTATAGGGCACGGCCTCGAGGGTCGTGCGGATGGCACGGGTTTTGGGGTGCCGAATTCCAGGCTGTCACAGAAAGGGCCCATGAAATCAATCCCCCATATGTCAAAAAGCTCAATCACAAGTATAGGTTGTAAAGGCATGGAGTTTCTTTTGGAGATACTTCCCATCTTTTGACATCTTTCACAAGTTTTACAATGAATCCAGGCATCCTTGAAGAGAGTGGGCCAATAAAATCCACATTGGAGCACCTTGGCAGTAGTCTTGTTCCCACTGAAGTGGCCTCCACAAGCCTGTTCATGACACATAGTATATTATGGAATTCGTCATCAGGGACACATCTCCTCACCACTTGGTCTGCACAATATTTGAATAGGTATGGATCCTCCCACATATAATGTCTAATTTGTGAAAAGAACAGATCCTTTTCCATTTTGTTCCAATGTGGGGGGATTTTACCTACTGCCAGATAGTTCACAATATTTGCAAACCAAGGTGTAAAGGTGTTGATAACAAACAACTGTTCATCCAGAAACGAATCATTAACAGGCAGCCTATCAAATTCCTCTGCTAGGATTCTAGACAAGTGGTCTGCAACCACATTTTCAACCCCTTTCTTGTCCTTGATCTCAAGATAAAACTCCTATAATAGGAGGATCCATCTGATCAGTTTGAGTTTTAGATCCTTTTTTGACAAAAGGTATTTTAGGGCTAAGTGGTCTGTGAAGACCACGATCTTGGATCCAAGCATGTAGGACCTAAACTTATCTAGAGCAAAGACAATTGCCAATAGTTCCTTCTCAGTTGTAGTGTAATTTAACTGAGCATCCATCATGGTTTTGCTGGCATATGCAATCACACAAGGGGTCTTATCCTTCCTTTGTCCTAAGACTGCACCAATTGCAAAGTCTAATGCATCACACATCAGCTCAAAGGGTATAGAAAAATCAGGTGCTTTGAGGATAAGTGCAGAGGTTAGGCATTTTTTCAACAACTCAAAGGCCTTAAGGCATTCATCATTGAAATCAAAGGGAACCTCTTGGCACAACAGGTGGCAGAGAGGTTTTGAGATCTTGCTGAAATCTTTGATGAATCTCCTGTAGAAGCCAATATACCCCAAGAATGATCTTACTTGTTTCATAGTTCTTGGTGGGGGTAAATGTGCAATTAGATCTATTTTAGCCTTGTCTACCTCAATGCTTTTGTGGGATACCACATGACCAAGGACAATGCCTTGAGTGACCATAAAATTGCGCTTTTCTCAACTCAACACCAAGTTGGTTTTCTCACATCTCTGCAACACAAGGTCGAGATGATGTAGACATTGGCTAAAACTATCTCTCAAACATAGAGAAATCATCCATGAAAATCTCTAGAAACTGCTCAATCATGTCAGAAAATATAGCATACATGTACCTTTAGAAAGTTGCAGGGGCATTACACAATCCAAATGGCATCCTTCTATAGGCAAAGGTGCCGAATGGGCAAGTGAAAGTTGTCTTTTCTTGGTCTTGTGGATAAACAGGGATTTGGTTATGCCCCGAATATCCATTAAGAAAATAATAAAAAGACTTGTTTGCTAACTTATCCAAGATTTGGTCAATGAAGGGCAAAGGGAAATAGTCTTTTATGGTTTTCAGATTGAGCTTTCGATAGTCTATACACACCCTCCAACCTGTGATTTCCCTGGTTGGAATAAGCTCACCAGAATCATTTTTTATCACAGTAATTCTAGATTTCTTGGGTATTACCTGAGTAGGTGCCACCCATTCAGAATTTGAAATTGGATAGATGACTCCAGCATCTAGCAATTTGACCACTTCTTTCATCACCACTTCTTGCATGTGGGGATTCAATTTTCTTTGCATTTCTCTAGAGGGTTTGGAACCCTCTTTCAGATTAATTTTATGCATGCACATAGTAGGGCTGATTCCCCCAAGGTCAACAATGGTTCAGCCAATTGCTCTTTTATGCTTCTTTAAAACACACAATAATTCTTCCTCTTGTTCATCAATGAGAGAGGAAGAAATAATAACAGGAAATTTCTAGTTTGCTCCCAAAAAGGCATACTTCAAGGTCATAGATAGCTGTTTCAAATCCACCTCTGGTGGGCATACAAGTGAAAGCAACAAAGGTGCCTTTGATGGTGGTGGGAGAGGCAACACATTAGGTTTTCAAGGAGGATACCTTGTTGCTGGCCCCTCATCAGAAATTAAGGTTTGCACCTCTTGAACTATGGGTATGGGGGCCTTCTCTTCCAGAGTCGCACTCCACTCATTCTCAAAAACATCATCAAAATCATCACAAAAATCATCACAAAAATCATCACCATGCAGCAGCTTGGGAAAAGTCTCTTCCACAAGCTTATCAAAAATATCAATTGAAAAACAATCCTCACCATTCAAGTGACGCTGATTAGCTGCATTGTAAACATTTAATTTCACCTTCATGTTGCCAAAAGGCACCTCCATTATTCCTAATCTACACTGAATACAAGCATTGGCAGTGGCCAAGAAAGGTCTGCCTCAAATCACAAGAATTGAGGTGGTGCACTTGCTTAGCTCCATGTTAAGAACCAGAAAATTTGCTGGATAGAAAAATTTGTCAACTCCAACTAACACATCCTCTATCATTCCCACAAGCCTCCATTCAGATTTGTATGCTAGTTGTAGCACCACATGTGTGGGCTTCAATTCTCCCAGGCCTAACTTCTCATAAACAGAATATGGAAGTAGGTTTACACTAGCTCTCAGATCTAATAAGGTCTTCTCAATGGTATGATCCCCAATGATGCAGGGGATTGTGGGAACTCCAGGGTCTTGAAGCTTGGTTGGAGTTGTAATAGACGAACTTGGCCAAAAACTGACATTGAAGGTCATTCTAGGACTGAATACTATTGATTAGGAGCATTGACAACCAAGTTCTGGCTCTATCCTTTAGTGAAAAAGGAAAGAGTCTCAACCTGGTTGCTGCCTCTCCCAAACCTACAATATTGAATGTAGTACATAGTCTAAAAAATTCATCAATATGCTTATATGGGTCTTCTTTGCTCAGGCCATGGTATGAGGGTAATATCTGTATGATAGGAGACTTGATCTCATAGTTCCCTCAGACAGTAGGAAATTGAATGCAGAAGGGGGAATTCCTTTAAAGTCCTAGGTTGCTCACCCATTGCAGAAATTTCAAAATCAACTAAAGGTGTGTGTGTGGTTTGCTTAGGTCTGAGAAGTTTTTCAACTTCAACATCTAAGGGAGAAATCTCAGGATTAAGAGATCTCTTCCCAAGCATACACACCACAGAAACCAAATACAAAGCAGAAAATCACAGCACAAAATTTAACAAAATAACCACAAGATCGACAAGTACAAAACTGTAGATCTACTCAACTACAGATCTAGGAATGTAAATAGAGTTAAGAGATACAAATTTAAGCAATGCCTGTTCTTCCAATTGATACAGAGCTCCTCTTAGCTCTATAGATTCAGATCTGAAATAGAGTGAAACTACAACAAAGACTAAAGCAGCAATTAATCAAACACTTAACAGTCAAGGAAAAATCTAAATCTAAAAATGAGAAAACATAGATCTACTAGTTTTTAAAACACAGATCCCCGACAGCGGTGCCAAAAACTTATTGCACTACCTACCTTGCGATTATTATATGATTAAAATAGCTAATTAACTACACAAATTATAGCAATGTTGAATCAAGGCAAGAAGCCTGTCCTGTAAGGATCAGGGTTGTTGTAGCAAATTTTAAAAAGTAAGGGTATGTCCACAGGGAAATGTATTCTAAAGGATGGAAAATCTTCAAATCTATGGTAGATTTGGCACTCTATCCTAATTTAAACTAAACTAAAGCATGATAGATGAGAGGTTTTATGGTTTTGTCACTTTAACTACAAACTACAAAAGATAAGTGCTATTGATCCAGAGCTAATCAAACCCAGAGATAAGGATAGATATAGAAGAGATGAAAAATCAAAGGGGTGAGAACAATAGCTAGGGATATTGGTCTCTCACTGAAAATCAAAGGAATCAAAGGGAATGTAGAGAACTGATTTGCGACAATCCTCTTTTTTGACTCCAAGCTTCCCAGGTTCCCCCGAATGCACCAATGGATAAAAGTAATCTTGAGGTTAGGATCTACCCTTGTATTGGAAACAGTCCTAAGTTTATGATTTGCCATTCTACTGGATATAGTTCATCCCCGAGATTACTCCAACCTATTGATCTACTCAGGTTCTCCCGTTAGAGGTGAGGTATAAGAATCCAATCTCCACCAATAGATTAAGGCAAACCATTGCAGATGCTAGGCTACCAGCTCCCCATTTCTAGCTAGCATCTGTAAGAGTATCCAATCCAGGGAAATCAAATATGAAGAAGTAAAATATAGATTAGAATAACCTTTAAAAACCATAATTATATTACAAGCTTACAATACTATTATGCCCAGATCAACAATCTGTGTAATAAACAGTCTCTTACAAGCCTTTGAATCTCTAAATTTATAGCTCAGGACCAAACCCTAACTACTGCATGGGAGAAGGAGGAAGAAGGAGGGAGAATTTAGAGGGAAAAATGGATCTCAGACTATGCTCTGGTTCTCTCAAATTTTTGATCGTTGTTCTATATTTTCTTCAAGCTTTTATACTCTCCTCCTCTATCCTTAGATTCGTTTTAGCCAATCAGAGCTCAAGGGAATAATTATGTTATGCTGAGCTGCTGATGTGGCCGATTTTTCTTTTTGAAGCTCTTCTCTCATTGGTTCTCAATTGGAAAAAATATGTGATACAGTTAGGATTTCCAATCTTGCATAGTTGAGTACTAAAAATACCCCCAAGGGTTACTAACGTGCTTTAGAACTCGTGCACAGAATTCTAGAATTAGTAGTTGCTGAAGAAAGATGCCGAGAAGTTTCCAAATCGAGTGTGAAGAGGTTCAGGGATCCTCTCGATAGGATCTAAATTTTGTTTGTGTGCACATCGATAGGTTGTAATGGCTATCGACAACTTCTGAGACTTCTCGATAGGATTGCAGTAGCTCTCGATGGGTTTAGACACATCTCGACAGGTAAATGAAGATCCTGTGACAGCTTGGGAAGACATCTCGAGATGTTGATTTGATCTTGTCGATAGGATTGATGGCTCGTCGACAGGATGGGAAGCTCATTTCACCATTCTGTTCAATTCTTCATTCATCCTGTCGACAGGTTATAATCAACCTGTCGACTTGTTATACATTCTCCAGTGAAGTGCTCGACAAGTAGGCTCAACCCTCGTGAGAATGAGTGCTACTTTAGGTAAGTTGTTGACAGGTTATCTTACACTGCTCGATAGGTTTAGTTGAACCTCACGATAAGTATCTTGGAACCTCTCGACTTCATCTGTACCTTGAAGTATCCTCTCGACAGGTTCTGCGTCTGTACTTCCAACCTCTCGATAAGTGTTGGAACCTCACGAGATGTTCATCTTTTCAACTCAGTACCTCTCGACAGCTTCTTATACGCATGTTCAACCTCTTGACTGCTTGGTTTTTGATCATCAGAACCTCTCGATAGCTTTACTTATCCTCTCGATAGGTTCTGTCTTGTACTTCAGCAGCTGGCACACATCTTGGGTGTGTTGTTCTTCATTTATTCCACACTCAATAACCTCTTGGTAGGTTCAATCTTTATTCATTGTAGCTAGACTTGGTCTTAGGCCTTTCCAATTGGGTAACACAATGCTTCTTGGGCACTTTTGATTGAATATCTACACTGAGCTGCAATTTATTGCTTATTTACAAAACACACTTAAAACACCTTATTAGTTAGCTCAAGGGTCCACCAAAGGTTAGGTTAAGAGATGAAAATGATATTTTTCACTACTTAACACATTCATGCATCATGCCTATATCAAGTTCTAGGTCACGTTTATTGCCCTGTACTACTTTTATCATGCTTTGCGTGCTTATCATGGATTACTGTATAGATTATTACCTATTATTGCTTGTTATTCTTATGCCATTAGGTTATTAATGTTAGGTCTGTTGATCATCTATAGGTGTTATTAGTTTCCTTGTACTTATAGGTTGTAATCTTACATTATTTCTTTTCGTTTTATTGCTCCTCAGGAGCTTCCTTTGTTGGCCATCAGCACTGCGTGGTTAGAGTCCCACGCATGGTACCATATCTTGCCTGAGTTTCAGCAGGTGTGGTTGGCGTCTTTCAGCTTCGGGCTGATCCTGGAGCTTGAGCCCTTCCTCGTCGATCCGTGGCTTGATCGGGGCCATTTTAGAGCGCTGAAGGGAGGAGCAGCAGGCATTGCTCTTCCTAGTAGGGATGTTATGGCCTACCCCAGAGGACTAGGTCCGCATCACTGGGCTTAGATTCAAGGGGGAGTCAGTGATAGGGTAGATGGAGGGGGATTATTTGGCAATATGTGAGGAAATACTCAGGGTCGTGTATTGGTCTAACAGATCTGGACTAGGGGCGGTCCGAGTCACATATTTTTTTGACACTTTTGCCAGCAGATTCATTCCTCTGAGATGTCACTCGGAGAAGAGTGCGATATTCTAGGCACAATGAGCGACGATGGCGCTACGAGAGCCTATGATGGAGTCAGGGTGGCAACGGATCGAGTGCTCTAGGCATTTGTGATGCACTTCCTTGGTGCAGTGCTCTTTTCATCCTCGACTAGGGGATGCATGACGGGCCTGCTCTTGACGCTGCTTGGAGATTTAGATCGGGTGTCGACCTATGCTTGGGGTGCAGCAGCACTGTCACATCTCTACGAGCAGCTGTATTATCAAGGGAGGGGTGTTGTGACGATCAGAGGATTTCGTCCCTTCCTTCAGGTGAGTTTTAGTTAATTGTTAGCGTTATAATGTGTTAGTTGTCTTGTCTTCCGTCTTAGTGATTTTTTTGATGTGTGTGTGCTTAGTTTTAGGCATATGATCACTTTGCCTTCTTACGCCTGTGGGTCCCAGCGGAGATTACTTTCACATTCCCGCATATTCATGTGTGGCAGAGGGCGTTGGGGAGTCGTCGCCAGTCTTCGGATCTACAGACAGCAAGAGGTCTCTTCGAGGACATGCACGCCGGGTAGGTAGGTGTTGTTCATGTTGTTTAAGGTGTTTAGATTTTAGGTTTTAGGCTTTCACTGATGGGTTATGTTGTCTATTTTTTATTATAGTTCATTTGGAGGCCCTATGTGGTCGGGGAGGATGCTGAACAGTTGGTGATTCAGTTTGGCCAACCCTTCTTTACTGTGGACATCTGGGCCCACTGCTTCCAGAAGGTGGAGCGTATCCACTTATCTCGGGTGGCCAGGCAGTTGGGGCTCCCTCAGGGGTTCCCTTCATAGATTCGCCACTGGGTGGCAAAGAGGATGACTGGTCCCCCTAGTCGGAACTTTGCATCACGGATGAGGGCTCAATTTGATGACTTTAGGGCTTGGGAGACCAGGGTGACAGGGGCGTGCGATGAGATGGACGCCCGAGTGTTTACGAGGTGGTTCCAGGATCTTGGCGGTGGCTGTCTCTTCAGGAGTCCTTTCCACGGGAGCAGCTCTTTTACGGTCGGCGATCTTGAGTCTGCCTCGACATTATGGGAGAGGCTGGTTGTGTTGGAGTAGGGCCATCTTGGTTTTGGAATCTGTGAATCGATGGATGCCCTCCACAGGGTGATGGAGCAGATGGGCTATGCTCCTAGGCTAAATGAGGAGATGCTGCATTCCCTGACAGACTCCATCTTCCAGGTTAGGGCAGCAGAGGATGAGTTGAGGGCCCAGCTGGCAGAGACTCACCAATCTCTGGTGAGTTGGTCTATTTGTTTTAGTTGTTAGTCTATTCATTTCATTTCTAGTCAATTTAATATGGTTGCTCTATTTCATTCCCCCCATTTTTTTATCAGACTAAGAGGGAGGGTGAGGTCACCTGTCAGGCGGCGATGATCGAGCTGCTTCGAGGTTGTAGCAGGCTGATCGGGACATGGAGGTCAGCTTACATTCAGAGATTGATCGACTGGTAAGTGTTTTACATTTGGTCCTAGTGTTATGGCTCTACATTATTCCTAACATGTCTGTTATGTGTCATACTTGCAGAAGGAAGAGTTATTTGTTGTTGGTGCATCTGCTCCAGCGTTCGATCCATCTTCGGTTGCTTCGTCCAATCGAGAGGATCCAGTGATAGCCCAACTTCAGGCTGAGCTGGAGCACTGGGTGAGTTTCTTGTGTCTTCTGAGTTGTTTTTATTTTGCTCATCTAGTGGTTTACGAATGTTGCGTTGTATATTTCCAGCGTTAGGTTGTTGAAGACCTCAAGACGAGGGAGGTGGCAGCTGCCTCTCTGCACCCTGAGAGCCAGGTATAGTATATTTAATCTGTGTATGTTGGTTTGTTTCATTTCATTGAATGATTTTATCTGACACGTTATGTGTTTGTTTATTCTTTTCTTATGCAGGTCGTTCCTGACTCTGCTCTCGAAGCCCCTCCACATTAGTCTACTTTTATTCCTACTCAGGTATGTTTAGTTGGTGTAGTTATATTTTTATTTCCGGTTTTTAGTCATAATATCATTTGATGTGTTTGTTTATTTGTGATGTAGCAGTCTATGTCCAAGGTTCCTCTGACTCCACCTACTGATCCGATGACTACTGCGATAATCAAATGCCTTCTTTAGGAGCATGTTGAGCTGGTATATCTTTGTTACTCTCGATCTTGTCTCTGTCATGTATACACCTTTTCTTGTCTTAGCTTCATGCTTGTGTATAGGTGCGTGAGTTAGAGCAGTCGCATTTGGAGATGCAATGTGCCCTTGCTTGTCAGGAGGTCCGTGAGATTCCATCTGATCTCACTGATCGTCATCTTCGGGAGGTGACTATAGACTTGCTGGTCGAGTGGAAGATTTAGATGGCGGAGTTAGAGAGTGCTCATGCCGTAGCTCGTGCTGAGATGCAGGCGATGATTTAGCTTCTGCAGAAAGTGTTGGCGAGGGTTAGGGGGGGAGTGCAAGGGATGCTCAATCACCTTCTTGGATTGGGATTGAGGGTTACTGGCTTGCTGGCTGAGATCTATCGAGGGACCCATGAGCGTATGAGGGCTTATGCTCAAGCAGACTCGACCCTTGGGTCTTTATTTGCCTTTGACCCCTTGCATTCATCGTCTCGACGGGCCTCGAGCTAGGCGAGTGAGGGAGGTTCTATTGCTAGACCTTCCTCTTCTAGGAGGCTTCCATCCATGCCCCAGGCTTTGACTAAGGCCTTAGTGGACCAGGGTCCTAGTCCTCAGGTTGATGATGCTGAAGAGGGTGATGAGCATCCCTCACAGAGGCAGTGGAGGGAGTAGAGTGTATTTATATTTTTGCATTCTTTTTTTTTTGGCTCATTGTATATACAGGGGGTATGCCCCTGATGATAGATGTAAAGAAAATTTTTGATATATATATATACAAAGATCTTTTGTGGTTCAGTTGTACCCGACTTCGCTCTTTGTTTTACCTTCCATAGTTTAGCTGTCGGCTTTTGGCATAGTCGTCTAGTATTGGGACTTGGATGCTCCTTGAGTTGGACCAGTAATAGTTAAAGGTTGCTCTATACCTGCACATGAAGATAAAGTTATTAGTAATTTTATTTTCCCCCTTGCTGATTGTCAAGGGGGGAGGTGTCTTAGACGAGAGTCTGATAATAAATGATGGATCATTGCATATGTATTTTTGCCTATTTGTTTCTTCTTATTTTTTCTTTTTTTGTACTTTTCATTACAAGGAAAGGAAATAATACAACAGGGAAAGAAAATAATCAAAATAAAAATTCTAGAACCAAAAAAATGCCCCAGTGTAGGAGCATGATAGAATAGGCAGTGCAGTATCTTCAGTAGTCTCCCTGAGGTGATTACTTCATTATCCTGCATCCATCTATGAACAAGTAGGGGTCTTAATGTGACTCCTTCTTCGAAATAAAATGCCCTAGTGATGAGGTGCAATGGAGCTTTTATATTTTCGTAAGTACTTAGGCCTATGAGGAGCCATGCGTGTTTGATGAGTTAGTATCGAGAAAAGTTCCTTGATACTGTCATCAAACTGGGGGAGGTTGTTATATCGGTTGTCTATTGGGGTTCTACCTTCGGCAGTGATTATCCTATCTCGTAATTGTTATTAGGGGGTGTGCGGTAGATAGTAAGTGATTGCATCCGTCATCATTCACGAGTTTTCGATTTAATTTCTGGGGATATCTTAGGAGGGTTCTGACTCATTGCCCGAAAAACATAATTAAGGATGAAAGAGGGGGGTAAGGCTCAATGACGTGAGAGAATAGTTTCTATATGATGATTTCTAAAAGGGATAGGTAACAACCTTTTCCTCAGGTGGTATGGAGTGTCATGATTGAGATCTTTGTCATGCTTCAGTACCATCAAAGTCTCACATTCTAAGGTTAAAAGGAGTTTGTCCTCCTCTCACCCCCTTACGATGATATCGAGTAGTATCGGGACACTAGGGATGCCCTCGCGGCTCGCTTATACTTTCTTAGTAAGGTTACTAAGAATGTCCTCACGATTTTCTTATGCTTCCCTGGGCTCATTGACTTATTGACCCGTCGTATTGCTCCCTCTTAATTATGTATGTGTATATATCTTTTTTTTGAAAGCAACCTGGTAATACAAGAATGGTGAGTTTTGATTGAGCCTAATATCTTCATTTTCTATGCTCTAACATTTCCTCCAATGGTGGGGAAAAGGGTGAGAATCAGGTGTTACTTATGCTTTTAAAAGAGGTCAGGTATTCCACCTGTACTTTTGATCAAATTGCCCGAATGAGAAGGTGGGCAGTTGTTGTCTACTTTATGCTAGCATAATTTATTGTAAAATTGATGGTTAAAATACCGCAGAAAATAAAGTAAAATGGAATGAATTTTTAGCACAAAGTACAACCTTCAAGATACAGGGCCTGTTGTAGCACGTTTTGATAAGTAAGAGTTTATCCCATAGGGAATTATGATTTAGAATCCAAAAAGGGTTATGTTAGTAGGCCTTTAGATCTTACTACAGATCTGGCAATTCTAAAGAAAGAAAATGTTGGTGTCACAACTAAAACTAAAACTAAACTAAGAAATAAAGTGCAGTCCTATACTATAGAAAGGATTAAAAGAGGGGCGATGGTGATGTGGTAAAATAACAAAAATAAAATGGTGAGAAGTATGCAACTAAGGTCACATCAGTAATGCAAGTCAGATCTAGAACTATCTCTGTAGTAATCCTTCAGATGGCTACAAGCACATCTGCAAGGTAGGGGAATCCAACTCAACCCCTGTGATTTAAACTAGTCTCTTTAGACTATAATCTATCCACTTAAATGGTTATAGACTATCTAAGGGAGAGGATCAAATCACAAAGGTTAAGTCAAAAAGCTAACCTAATCTAAGAGCATGGATTGATCTCAAGGCTATAGCCTGTCCACTTAAATGGACACAGGCTATCCAAGGGATTTCCTCCAGTCAAATGGACCAAATCAGAACATGAACACCATTCCAGACACTATGTTTGCAAGGCTACAAGCACATGCATTCATAGGGGCAAACAACTCTTGAAAAACTAGGGGAAACCACAGTCATTCACAAGCTGTTTGGGGATCTAGATTCAGCTGGCCATTGCTATAAGAGGCCTGCAATGACTTAGCTCACAAGTCTGCAATCCCTATACAAGATCAGATCTAAGGGCTAGGTGATGGAAATGTAAAACAGAGGGTGGTTTGTCTCAGCAATAATCTCTCACAAGGCTACAAGCTCAAGTATAGAGAAGAAGAATCTATCTCATATCTATGGTTTGAACTAGCCTTAGGGTTATAGTTTGTCCACTTAAATAGTCACTGGCTATCCCAGGGGTCATCCAAATCACAGATGGTTGAGATAGAATAGGTAAACTGCTGTTGTCACCATTGTTGCCAGGCTACAAGAACAGACAACAACGGGAGCATCAAATCCAAGTTGATTTATGTCAAAAATACAAATAAATATGGATTTAATCAAACTATGAAAATGACATTTCATTGCATAAAAGAGGCTTACAATGGTGCCCTCCAGACAACAGTCTGTGCAGAGCAAACCAGAATAACTCCCAAAATTTATACAAATCCCCTTGCAAAACTGAAGTAACTAACCTAGTTGTTTACAAAAAAGACTTAGCCATCAAATGCTGGGCTAAGGAGGGAAGCAAAATGAAGAAGATGACCTAAACCTAACCCTAATCTGACAAAATCTCTCGGTCGAATTAGGTTGAGGAAAAAGATGATGTTTCTGCTAAAACATTACAGCTTATATACACATTGTCTCACTGCCTTGGCCAATAAGAAAATAGAAGAGGAAACCCTAATTTTTGCTTGAAGACGTGGCCCAATGGTGACCCTTGGATGCCTCGGGATGTGTGAAATCGATGAGAACCTTGGGATGTGTGCCCTAGAAGTGGGGAAATCCCCAAAGTGTCCTGATGTTCACTGAATAAGCAAGAACCCAAGCTTCGCGAGGTTGATGTGCTCGTTTTGCTTCTCGCGTGGCTCTTCATGCGGATGGCTTGGCTGTAGAAGAAGGCTCGCGCGATTCAATTTACATCTAGCAGCGTAGCTTACACAAATGAACTTCAAGTAATTCTGGTCGTGAGGGCCTCGCGTGGATGGGCTAGAGCATTGTGAGATTTGCTCGCCAATGTGGAAAAGGTTCTTCAGATGGCTAGCTTTAGCTTTGAAGTGCGCAAGAGCTCATGAGAGTTACGCGAGAAGTTTTTTGAGACTCTCTCCCCTATTTCAACTGTGCAAGACTCTGGCTCTCTTGAATTGTCTGAACCTCGTGAGTTCTTTTCCATTATGAGCTATGCGAGATGTGCATGAGCACTTTGCTATGCTGCCGCTCTGGACTACGAGAGATGCTCGTGAGGTTGCTTCTGATTGAATTGATCTATGTGAGAGCCTTGCGAGTTTGATTTCAGCTGCGCGAGGTTTGATATTTTTCTCCTCTGTTGTAGTGCACATGCTGCTGTAGCAGTTTTCTCTACTTGGCACACCTATCTCTAGTCCATTGGATTTCTAGTGCACCCTTAGGCAACCAATTAGTCACCATGGTGTGTACAACCATGGGGTTTCAAATGTTCTTCACTGAGCTGTAACCCTTGGCTTCAAGTCCCTCTCTTTTTGGCCTCCAAGGCATGACTGTTATGCTAAGCTGTAATTTTATTCTTAACTACAAAACACACTCAAAAGAGGATTATAAGATGGCTCAAAGGAGTAGTAAAGGCTAGGTTAAGAGGTGAAAAATGATATTTTTTAGTACTTAATACACCCCCAAACCTAATCTTTACTAGTCCTTGAGCAAAGCAAAATTTAAATAAGTACTCTAAAAATATAAATGCCACTTTCGTAGGGAGCACGGATGTATTTAGCGTATGCATCAAACCTTTTAAACCCCTAGTGTTAAGACCTGAAAAGTACCACTTTTCACCCCTTAACTTAACCTTTGATTAGACCCTTAGCCATCTAATAAGTTCTTGTTAAGTATTTTATGTAGGTAATAATCAGTAGTGAAATAAGGCCAGGAATCCTGCTAAGGAGCCTGTTTTGGCACCAGAAGTCCCTCAGAAGGATGGACTCTGAATCCAGACCTGGAATGAGCCTTGCATAGTCTAACTGAACTTCCCAAGACTTTACAACAACTACTCACGTAACTCTCGCGAAGCTCAAGAGTAGAACACATCGCGCAGTCTCGCGCAGTTCAAAGCAGACCTCTCTCAACCTCGCGCAGTTCGCTCAGAACGGCTGAGGAGAGAGAGCTTCAGGAGACTCCTCGCGCAGCTGTCGCGCAGTGGCCGCGGGATGCAATTATCAGAAGAGAACTCCTCACGCAGTTCTCGCGCCATTCAAGAAGAAAGCATCCTCATGAAGACGGTGCCATCCTCGCGAAGATCAATCAAGACATGAAACCTCACGTAGTTCAGAACTCATTAAAGCCTCGCGAGGAAACTTGCGAAGTCCATTGAAGAGAAGTGCTCGCAATGTTCTCGCGCTATTCAAATATGTCCTCGCGAAGATCAACCCAGCGATAGCGCAGCGACCTCACGACTGCTTGAAACTCCAACCCCGCGACATATGAGGCTTTGATGTCTACTCAACCTCGCGATTGCCTGAAGAGCAAACAAAGGCAACCTCACGACGGTTGAAGCTTCAATATCAAATCATCCTCGCGAAGAGCAAGAGCTACCACGCGATAAGTCTGGGAAACAATGGCTACCTAGCGAAGCTCTAAACTTCAACTTCCATCTCTTCAGCAGAGGACCTTCTGGGAATTTCCAATGATTAGGGCACGCACTCCCATGCTCAAATCTCCATGCATGGGCCCCAAGGCATCCAAAGATCACTATTGGGCCACGTGGCATGGTTAAAATTAGGGTTTCCTAACCCTAATGCGCCGCCACACCACTGCTATATAAACTCATACTTAGCTTAGGTTTAGACATCCTGGAATAGCTGGGAACACATCTCATTTCTTGGAGACTTGATCTGAGATTGTTTTTCTTTTCTTTTTGTAGCTGTAAGTAGTTTTCTTTTTTTTTCTTTTCCTTCTCTCCATAGTCCAACATTTGTTGGCTATGTCTTTGTATGCATTCTAAACTAGTTTAATGAAAGTTCTGTAATAGGATTTTTTACATAATGGGATTTGTGTTTGAATGTGAGATGCTCTGTGCAAGGCTGCTGCCTTGTGATCCGCCATTACTTTGGCTATGATTCAAAGAAATGGATGACTGATTCTAAGGGCCACTCAGATCCAAGTGACTTGTGTCTGGGCTATCATGGTTCTATACAGCCTTAGCCCCACCATAGGACCCACTAGATCTGAAATCCCCATGGGAGCTTGAGCTGGTAGCCTTGTGACCATAGTGGTGGCAGCGATATTCTTATTTTGTCTTGGGCTCCGTGAGGAAGATAGCCTCTGGGATAGTCTTTGTCCATTCAAGTGGACAGGTTATAGCCTTAGGGTGATTCTAATCCACCGATCTAAGATGGATCTTTCTTCTTTACACCTGAGCTTGTATAAGCCTCGTGCGAGATTGTACAGAGGTAAACTCCCCTATAATTGTATAGATCCGCTATCAGATGTTAGATCTGATCTGATTATAGAGATTGTAGGCTTGTGACTGGACCATTGTAGCCTCACTCAAGCAATGGACACCTAGATCGAAGGTTGTACTCAATCTCTTGTTGGTTCTATGTGTCTGGGCTATCATGGTCCTATACAGCCTTAGCCCCACACATAGAGCTTTAGAGGTTGAGGTTCCCTATGGATTCTTGAGCTGGTAGCCTAGATGAAATAGTGTTACAATGATTAACTTGTTTTAACCCATCCCTGGATTGTGGTTCCCCTCTGAGATAGTCTGTGACCATTTGAGTGGACAGGTTATAACCTTAAGGGATTGAATCATGTTAGAGAGATGGGTTGGATCTTTTCTCCTTAGTGGTGATAACGTAGCCATTGGACAAGATTTCTATAACATCAGATCTGAATCTTAGTTACAAAGCTCCTCTGATCTAGGCTCAATAACATACTTCTTACCCTTTTATATTTATTTTCCACACTCCATCCATCCTCTCAACCCTTTTTGTAGTTTAGACATTAGGTTACCTTAGAATACCTAGAATAAGTGACCTTAAACTCTCCTCCTTTTTAAGACTGCCAGATCTGTAGTCAGATCTGGAGGGACTACTAGAGATGGCTCCCTTGGAGCTGTAGATCACCTTTCCCTGTGGGACAAACTCTTACTTATCAAAACTTGCCACAATGGACCCTGTATCTTGCAGGTCTAGGATTTCTTAGTTGTGCTGATTCCATCCCCTGTTTTACCCTTTCTTTGATCTTTAAATTTCTTTTACCACAACTAATAAAGCAAGCACACACTCAGAATCCACCAACACCTAGGTGATCCCTAGTGGAGGAGTGAAGTCTCCTGAGGGTTTTCAGTGAAGGCACCCACAAACTTCTCAATAAAATAGTTAAAAACACAAGTGCAAGTATGATTAAATTAGTTTTCAACAAATAGAGTATCAGTCCACTTTTGATCTTTCAAATTTGACGAGTTCAAAGACATTTAATGCCAACAGTTAACACCTAAATCATGCATATATACTCATCAAACCACTCAGCTATCATCAAGAAAAATAAAGTGCAAACCAGTACTAAGCTTACCAATGATTTAAAAATTATGTTCAAATTGTGCCCAATAAGTTTAATCTCAGACCCAATGCTCACCAAGGTTTCCTCTCACAATTGAATTTGAAGGGTGTTCTAGTTCACACAAGCTCAAGAGTAGTTATAGACCCCAAATGGGTTTGAAAGCATGAGCATAGGCATTTGTTCCTAATTTCTGACATCATCTACTTCTTCTCACCATAGATCACACAACTCCTCATCTCTACATGACAACTCACTTCACTTTGGATCAACAAGGTATTTTCATGGGTTGTAGTGTGGCTTATGGATTAGGGTTATAAAGAATGGAAGGGGTAAATGGTTCAAAAACTGAGAAATCAGCAGGTGTAGGAGGTGATTCATGACTTCACCTTCTTGAATTCAACATACTTCATCTTCCTTGATATTTTTCAGATTCAAAGTGGCTAGCTTCTCTTCTTCTTTCCAATTTTTAGATGAAGATATCCCCTTGACTTCTCTTTCCTTTTTATTTTTATTTTATTTTTATTTTTATTTATTTTTCTTTTTTATTTTCATGAACTGCCACAACTGAACCACTACTACACTTTTGTTCATCTATTGCTTCTCTTTTCCATTCACCAAATGTTGCACTCAACTTGCCCACTTTCATCTCCTTCTCCTTTACCTTCTAAATTCTGAGAGTGAGGGTAAGGTTGAATCAGATCTTGAGGTTGAGGTGCAAGTACTCTGGTGTATCTTGAAGAAAAATTTATTTAAAGGCTCAAAAAGTGTATGCAAAAGGACAGTTTCAATGGGTTGGTACTTTTAGGCTCAAACTGTTCAAATGAAGGCCTCGATCCTCTCCTTAGTGTTATGCATGCCTTCAAAAGTTTCAACTTGGACATGCCTAATTTCTAGTGAAAAGGGATTCAATCAACCAGCTCTTAGAACAAAAAAGATTTGCCTAAAACACTCTTTAAGAAAAAAATTTGTAAGCCCAAATCTCACTAGGTATGGTCTTCAATTGAATTCTTGGGCATGCCCTCACCATTTTCTCTCTTCACTGGTTCACTAAGTATTGAAAAAAAAATTCATGACGTTCACCTCATGCTAGTATTGGATTTTTAAATGATTTGAGTGTTAACAGCTTTGCATCAGTTTAAGTTTCCTCATTTTCAAAATTTCTTAGGTGAACTTCACTCTATTTATTTCTTACTTATTTAGTATTGCTGCACTTAAGTTAGCTATCCCATTGGCTTACCCTACCACACCCCCAAACCTATGATGAACAGTGTCCTCACTGTTTCAAAGAGTAATCTCTCAGGAGCAGCAAGGTATAACCATAAAATAACACACAAAACAACAACATAACATGCATAAAAGAAGACACGTAAAACTACTGCAATGAAAGGACACAAAAGAGAAATTTGCATTCAGAAAAATAGTAAACAAGACACTACAAAATAAATTTGTACATGTATAAAAACGAAAACTAAAACCTAAGGACAACTAACACACTAAAATCTAGTCTGAATTTAAGCTTGAGCTTGATAGATCAATTGGTGCCCATCCATAATCATCTGCCAATTTCAAATACCCCTCTTTAAAACTTTCCTTCTTCACATTCTCAGCTTTGACAGCACCAGCCTTTGTCCTTTTGGCAGCTGGATTCTGTGGCTTGGTGCTACCTTGCTGTGGAGAGCGCTCATTAATGGACACCCCAGCTGATGAGGTTGGGTGCACTACTGAGAAGGATTTTTCGTATGTCTCTACTAGTCTCTCCAACATTTCTGATTTCTTCATCTATTTTTCATATAATTTGAGGGTTTTGTGCAACAAGTGGTCCCAGTTTCTCTTCTCCACTCTGTGGTCTAGCTGCAACTGTGCAATATTCTCTAGGAATGGCTACTTGATGGCAGTGTTGACCTCAGCCATTCCTCTAATCACATCCCTCCTGATATAGGGATTATCTTCCATGGCTCTTCTAAGGGTGGAAAATAGGGGTATGCTATTTGAGGAAGCCAGCACAATGGAGGAGGGTGATGGGATAGCTGATGGAGGTGAAACAGTGGATTCCAGCTGCCCCTCAGTTAGTTCAGTCTGGGTGTGGGTCGAGGTGAAGGTGGGTGGGCTGATTGGCTCCTCTTCATCTATTTGGGAAAAAGTTAGATGTAAAGGTAGGGACAAGGAGGGTTAGGTCCTCAAGATCAGGTTGGGTCTATGTGGAGATTGAGGCTAGGGAAGGTTGGATAAGGAATAGTTCCACATGGTCTAAGTCAGTATGAGTGGTAGCAGCTGCTGTCATCACAAAATGTAGTGGTTGATATGAGCTAGGGGGAACAGGGACCATGGTCAGTTCCTCAAGATGAGGATCTGTTTGGGTGGCTACTGTGGTGATAGGCAGTGAAAGCGAAGGCTGGGGTGAAAGAGGGGGGGTAGAAACAGGTATAGGTGAGGTTAAAGGTGGCTGAGTTGAGGTTAAAGGTTCAATGTGTGCACTGGTAGTAGGTGGGTCAATTGCAATGGGTATGGGTTGAGAGCTTGGTATATGATCTGGTAAAAGGGGTTCAAATATGATGGTAGAGGGTCTTGAATATGAATTGGCTGAGGTAGGGGAGTAGGTTCTGGTAAGGTAATTTGGCTGGGGAGGCTCAATGAAAGCTTTGGTGGGTTTGGAGGTTCTCTTTTTGGTGTAGGTTCTTTTAACAGGTGTACTGGAATGGGCAGGGTTAATGGGTATTAGTCCAGTGGGAGTTGGCATATCAATGGCTTGATAGGATGTGGGTTGTGGACTAGGGACTGATATAGGGATGGTAGGTATAGGGGTAGTGATGGAGGGACTACTGCTGAAGGTTGCTAATGATGGAATGGGAGGTGAGGTAAGGTGTGAGGCAGGTATGGAAGGTGGGATGGGTGTGGCTGCAGCTGTTGTAGCAACTGATATAGCTGCAGAGGTGGCTATTGCTTCTACCTTCTGGATAGTGGGTTTTGCCTCCTTTTCCTTCTTCATGAGGGTCAAACTGATCCCCCAAGACTTCTTCCGAAATGCCATTGGGGCCAGTGGCTTTGTTTGCTCTCCCATTCTAAACTGGTATCCACCTAGTTTTAGCAGGCTAGTGAATATCCTGCTGTAAGGCAAGGCATGTGGCTTCTGCTTCTTTTGAACATTCTCATGGATATCCTTCATACCCTTAAAAATCAGATGGGCAATATCAATGTAATACCCCAATGAGAAGGAATAGAGGGCATCAGCTACGGGTGCCCTCCTTCTTATTGCTGGCCAGAGTAAAAGACATTCTTTCTCAAAACTGCATTCATAAACAACAGACTTGGCTCCAAATTCCCCCTCTTGATTGAATCTCTTAATGCTTTCTTTCCCCCTATAATTGTTTTAGCTATCTCAGTGACAGAGGCAGTTAGGGGAGCTCCCAAGGTACTCTCATGGTTGTAGGTAGCTGGTATGCCTAGGATTTTAGCAATCTCAGAGGGGCCCACCAACATCTCAAAGTTATCAATGAGGATAAAAAATATAGGGTGTCCATCATTATCCTCCTTCACCCTGATGTTCTGGTAAAATAATTAGACTAACCTAGGGTAGGCTAACTCAAATGGGGGCCTGAGCAGAGGTAACAAGGAGGCCCTGGTCAGGTATGCAATTAATGGGGCAGCTATGGCCTCCTTCTCAAAAAATGCCTTTTTGAAGGCAGTCACAAGCTCCAATTTAATGGCAGCCAAGAACTCACTCGGGGTTGTCAGTGGGCTGAACTCAGAGACAACTTCCTTGCCCTTTTTCTACTTTTTGGACTTTTTAGGGCTTGCAGCAACAGTCCTTGCCCTCTTTTTTGGTGCATTTTTATTTTTGGGCTTTCAGGTTGGGGAGCTAGGGCATCATAGGCCTCCACAGCTGAGGATTCTGCAATCCTTGTAGACTTCCTAGTGGCAGCTGGTATGGTAGTGGGTTGAGGGTTCAACAAAGCTGCTAAGGCCTCTATAAATGGGGGTTTACCAGCGATGTCATGAAATCTGAAGGCCTAGGTTGTGTAACACTCCATTGAGGGTTCTCTACATAAAATCCTCCCCAATCAACATATTAACCACATGCAATATGAATTAAAAATCACAGCTGGGGCAGCAGAGCACTTACCCTCTGACAGCTAGGTTGTCAGTAGAAAATCTATACAGTGAATCAATTTGTCTTTTGCTCAGTGCAAAATGATCGAAAGCTGATGTGGAGCAAAGTGATAGGGGTAGAGTGTAAGTGTTCGGTCAAAATGTGCAGTGAAAGGGGAGGAATGGAAAGGACAACTCTGTGGTGTGCGCTGGAAGTTAGGGTAGAGAGATGAAATGAAGAAGAGGAAGCACTCACAGGGTTTAAATGAACGAAACTCATGTTTCACGAAGCTCTCGCCAGGTTGTCGAGAGGATGAGATTGGAAGAATTAGCCTCGCGAGCTGAAATTAGCTTGGACAACACATGTCACGCAGCTTTGTGCGATATAAACCACTACTAGCGCAGTTCAAATGGAGCCTTGCGATAGGTATATTCACTAAGTACTAGAGTCCTCGCGAGGTTCTTTATGGTTTACGTAGATGCGATTTGCAAATCTGAGCCTCGCAAGCACTTTCTATTTGCTTGAACTATGGTTCGCGAGGTTCACTTAGCCCCGTGAAAAAGCCAAATTTGCCTCAATGATTGCTCGCGAGGGTGAAATTAGAACCACTAAGCCTCGCGACAAAGCCAAATCCATTGCTTCGCAGTGCCAGCCCACTGGCCCATGCATTTAAACTGTCATGCGCCCTGCCATGGTGCATCAGCACCAAATTCCTGGCATCTCATTTATTTCACATCAAGTAAATTCATGCCCTTTTCATACTTCATACACACAAATGTTCAACCTCTCATAGCATAGCAGCCAATGACATTAAATCATAGCAAATTCAGGGTGAAAGCATAGTCCACCTAGCAGGTCTAGTGTATGCATAAACCACACTGGAAGCATACTCATTAACGTAGATTCAGATTCTCTAACTCTTAAACATTCAAACAAATTTAACAGCACACCAAAAAGCAAATCAACACAACAAATGACAAAATTTTAAAAACACACAAAACAAAACAGCTATGGTACACAAGTTACAATGCAGTGGATCACTTTTGAGTGGGAGGTTCTTGAAGGTGGATGGTCTCAAGAGGCTCTACATAGTTTTCTACGCAAATTTTAAGCCTTTGACCATTCACTTTCATGATCTTCCCAGAAGTGGGGTCCATGATCTCCACAGCACCAGATGGAGATGCATGGATCACAGTGAAAGGTCCATTCCATCTGGATTTTAACTTTCCTGGAAAAAACTTTAGTTTAGAGTTGAATAACCATACCTTTGCACCCTCCTTGAAGTCCTTCCTCAACAGCCCCTTGTCAAAGAATGATTTAGCTCTCTCCTTGTAGATCCTGGAATTGTCATAAGCATCTAGTCTCAGCTCCTCTAACTCTGACAATTGCAGCTTCCTATGGATAACAGCAGATGTTAGATCCATGTTTAGACTCTTGATGGCCAAATAGGCCTTGTGTTCCAACTCTACTGACAGATGACAAGCCTTGCCATAGACTAAAATGAAAGGGGACATTCCTATTGGGGTTTTATAGGCAGTCCTATATGCCCATAATGCATCAGTCAACTTCACAGCCCAGCCCTTTCTATTTGTCCTCACTGTTTTCTCCAAGATGTGCTTAATCTCTCAATTTAAAATTTCAACTTGCCCACTGGTCTGTGGGTGGTAGGGAGTTGTAATCCTATGGGTAATAGTATACTTCTTGAGCAAGCTCTCAAAGTTTCTATTACAGAAGTGGCTGCCCCCATCACTGATGATGGCTCTAGGGGTGCCAAATCTAGAGAAGATATTTTCTTTAATGAATTTCAGGACAACCTTATGGTCATTGGTCCCTGTGGTAGTTGCTTCTACCCATTTGAAAACCTAGTCCATAGCCACCAGGAAAAAATTGTAACCATTTGAAGGAGGAAAGGGGCCCATAAAATTAATTCTCCAAATATCAAACAAGTCTACAACAAGGATGGGCTGCAGAGGCATTGAATTTCTTTGACAAGCCACCCATCCTTTAACATCTGACACAAGCCTTGCAGTGTGCATAGGTATCCTTGAACAAGGAAGGCCAGTAAAAACCACACTGCAGCACCTTAGTTGTTGTCTTCTTCCCACTGAAGTGACCCCCACAGGCATTTTTATGGCACATGGTCAGAATACTAGGGATGTCCCTCTCAAGGACACACTTACTTATAATGTAGTCTACACAGTACTTGTATAGGCATGGATCCTCCCAAAAAAATTACTTGACTTGTGAGAAGAACAAGTCCTTGTCCATTTTCGATCAATGGGGAGGGATCCTGCCAGCATCCCAGTAATTAAAAATGTTGGCAAACCAAGGCACAATAGACTGAATAGCAAATAGCTGCTCATCAGGAAAAATATCTCTAACAGGTGTAGTAGTAGCACATTCATCAACTAAAATCCTAGACAGGTGATCAGCCACCATATTTTCTACTCCCTTTCTATCTCTAATCTCAAGATCAAACTCCTATAATAGGAGGATCCATCTAATCAATCTAGGCTTGGCATCCTTCTTGGCTAGTAGGTACTTGAGGGATGAGTGGTCAGTAAATACAAGAATTTTAGACCCAAGTAGGTAAGGCCTGAATTTATCCACAACAAAAACAACTGCCAAAAGCTCCTTCTGAGTTGTGGTGTAATTGAGCTGAGCATTTGCCAGGGTTTTGTTGGCATAGTATACCACAGATGGTAGCTTATCCTTTCTCTATCCTGGGACAGCACCTACAGCCAAGTTTGATGCATCACATATCAGCTCAAATGGGAGAGAGTAGTCTGGGGCTTGAATCACAAGGGCAGAGGTTAGGCATTTCTTTAAAACCTAAAATGCCTCAAGGCACTCAGCAGAAAAATCAAATTATACATCCTGACAGGGCAGGTGGCATAGAGGTTTAACAATTCTGTTGAAGTTCTTAATGAATCTCCTATAGAATCCTGCATGCCCAAGGAAAGACCTAATCTGTTTGATAGTTTTGGGTGGGAGCAAGTGGGAAATTAAGTCAACTTAAGCTCTATTAACCTCAATGCCACTGTGGAAAACCACATGGCCTAACACAATTCCTTGTGTTACCATGAAGTGGCTCTTTTCCCAGCTTAAGACCAGGTTGGTCTCTTCACATCTTTGCAGCACTAGGCTGAGGTGATTCAAGCAGTGACTAAAACTATCCCCAAAAATTGAGAAATCATCCATAAAGATTTCCAAAAACCTGTCAATCATGTTTGAGAAAATAGCATACATGCATCTCTGAAATGTCGCTGGGGCCTTGCACAGTCCAAATGACATTCTTCTATATGCAAAAGTGCCAAATAGATAGGTGAATGTGAGTTTCTCTTGGTCTCGAGGGTACACAGGTATTTGGTTATAACCTGAGTATCCATCAAGATAGTATTAGTATGCTTTCCCAGCCAATTTATCTAGAATTTGGTCAATGAAGGAGAAAGGGAAGTGATCTTTTCTAGTTTTGGAGTTGAGCTTTCTATAATCTATGCAAACTCTCCAACCAGTGGTCTCCCTGGTTGGCATCAACTCCCCAGATTTAGAAGTAAAAACTGTTATGCCTGACTTTTTGGGGAACACCTGAATAGGTGACACCCATTCTGAATATGAAATGGGGTAGATTACCCCTGCATCTAACAGTTTCACTATTTCTTTTAAGACCACCTCTTGCATGTGAGGATTTAATTTCCTCTGCATTTCTCTAGAGGGTTTTGAGCCCTCTTCCAGGTGTATTCTATGCATTCAAACTGAGGGATCTATCTCCCCTAAATCAGCTATTGACCAACCTATTGCCCTTTTGTGCTTCCTAAGGACATTAAATAATTCCTCTTCATGCTCACTAGTAAGAGAGGAAGAGAAGATCACTGTAAGCTTTTTATCTTGCCCCAAGAAGGCATACTTTAATGTGCCTAGTAGCTGTTTAAGCTCTAGATCAGGTGGGCTTTCAATGGAAGGCAACAAAGGTGCCTTGGAGGTTTGAGGCAAGGGCAACAATGTGGGTTTCCTGCTGGAATGCTGCACTAGACCCACTGAAGACTCTGATGTGCTGCTGTCTTTAGTTATGAAAATTGGGCCTCCTTCTCAACCTCACTCCAAACAGTCTCCAGGTTCTCATAAACTTTATCCAATCCAGCAGATTGGATAACTCTTCTTCTACAAGGTCCTCTAGTACATCCACTACATAGCAGTCCTCAATTTCCAGCTAAGGTTGCTTGGCAGCATTGTACACATTTAACTGGGCCTTCATATTTTCAAAGGTTACCTCTACCACCCCAGACCTGCATTGAATGCAGGCATTGGCAATGGCCAAGAATGGCCTGCCCAAGATGACAGGAATTAGGGTTTTACTTTTGAAAGATTTCATATCCATAATCAGAAAATCAGCAGGGTAGTAGAACTTGTCCACCCCCACCAAAACATCCTCAACAACACCCATAGGCCTTCTTTCAGACCTGTCATTCAGCTGGAGCACAATTGGAGTTGGTTTTAGCCCTCTATAGTGTGGTCTCCAATCACACAGGGGATGGTAGGTGCCCCTGGGGCTTACAGTTTTGCAGGTGTGCCTATTGACAGCATAAATTCCACTTATTCTGTAGCAAACACCTTCTTGGATAGCTGAACTCTTACTTTCCTTTTTTAAGTACAAAGGTCTTTTACGAACTTAGCATAGGCAAGGACCTGTTTGATGGCATCAAGTAGGGGTAAATTAATCTTGACCTGCTTGAAGGTCTCTATTATTTTCTCCATCTGAGCATTCCCCTTATCAAAAGGTGAGGGGCCTTTAAGGGCATGTGGAAATGGCAGCTGTGGTACTGCTGGTACCACAGCTGCATGCCTAGTTACTGCATGATCAAATTTATGTTTTTTTCTTTCTTCTTCATTTATTACTTCTTGTTGGGGCTCAAAATCAGCCCCCTTATTTTGTTCTTGCTGCTCCTCAGCAGGGGATGAGGTCATTTCTTTCTCTTCACTCACATTCTTCTCTTTGTTGATCTCATTTTTCTCCTTTGTCTCCTTGCCAACCTGATTGTTAACCACCCTACCACTCCTTAGGGTAGTGACTACCTTAGCCTCCTCATGAGTTGAGGAACCCTCACCAATCATAAATTGACCCTTAGGGTTGGCCAGGGTTTGACTAGGCAGCCTGCCCTCCTCTCTTCTAGCCAATGCATTTGAAATTTGGCCCAGCTGGTCCTCTATCTTTTTTATGCTTTGACTGTGAGAATTCACAGTCTGTGACAAGTTTTGTAGTGATGACAAAACCTATTGTTCAAAGGAGGGGGTTCTAGGCTAATGTGGTGGCAGTGCCAATTGGTTAGGCTGTGGGGTAAATTGCTGGAGGGTCTGTCTTGGTGCATAGCTCTGCTGAAACTGTGGCCATGGTCTATAAGGTAATGCCAACTGCGAGGGTTGCTAAAATGTGTCTTATCTCCACCTCAAATTGGGGTGGCTTCTCCATTGATACCCAACAGGTTGTTGCCCATATGACTGGGCAGCATTAGCATGTTCCAAGACCAGTTGAGGATATTGGCTGGCTGATGGACAGTCCTAAAGTGAATGTGTGGGAGACTGGCATATAACATGCCTCTTCCACATGTGCAGCCACTCTAGGCTACAACCCATTCATCAATTTATCAAATTTGAGGCTCAGGCTGTCCACCTTCCTCTCCAAATCACTAGTACCACTTACTTCAAACATCCTTCCTTTAGAGTTGATCTCTTTCCCCACTTTATCAGGAATCTCAATGTCATTGCAGGACAAAGACTCTTGCTTTATGAAATTTTCACTTGTAACATCAAACAATTCTCATGCCTCATCAGCAGTCTTGTGGAAGTAAGTACCTCCACATGAGGCATCCACCACATCTATGCTCTTGGGATCAACTCTTTGGTAGAAGCTCTGGAAAAACTGCCACTTAGGAATTTGATAGTGGGGACATTATTTCAAAAGTTCCTTAAACCTTTTCCAAGCTTGATGAAAGTCCTCAGTTGGGAATTGAGCAAAGGAAATTATGCTCTTCCTCAACTGGCTAGTTTTTAACATTGGGAGAAATTTAGCCAAAAATTGGCTTTGGAGATCATTCCTTGACTGTATGTTGTTTGCTGGGAGCATGGAAAGCCAAGTTCTGGCTTTATCCTTTAATGAAAAAGGAAAGAGCCCCAGTTTGATGGCTTCCTCTCCCAAGCCAGCAATGTTGAATGTGTTGCACAAAGCCAAGAACTCATTGTGCTTATATGGGTCTTCTTTACTAAGCCCATGAAATGATGGTAACATTTGAATGATCGATGATTTAATCTCATAGTTGCCTTGAATAGTAGGGAAAGCAATGTAGAAAGGGGAGGTGTATGCCCCTAATGCATTGAATTCCTTTAATGTTCTCTATTGCTCACCCATCTCTACTACAAGCTCTGTATCCACAGCAGAGGCTTGTATGTTGTTCCTAGGTCTAAAGGTCGTCTCAATCTCAGGGTTTGGAGGTTCTAAATCAGGGTTGAGAGACCTCCTCCCCAGCATGCATACACACAACTTCAAGTAAAGAACACAAAGATGGCACACTTAAAGAATTTATAAACAAAAAGAACTGCTAACCAGTACTATTGAGCTACCGAAAATCAATACAATAGAAATGGAACTAAGATCAAAGGGGAAAGAAATACAAGCTAAAGGTAGCTAAGCTCCAGCTACAGTGCAAGCTTTTCCCTTTTTCTGCTGTCCAATTATGGAAAAGTCAATGCAAAAATCAGTAGTACTTTTTATTCAAAAACAAAAAATAGGTACTACTACAAATGAATATAGTAATAAAAAAATTTACACTAAGGTCTACTAATTAGATCACAAATCCCCGCTAGCGGCGCCAAAAACTTGTTGTCTACTTTATGCTGACAAAATTTATTGCAAAATGGATGGTTAAAATACAACAAAAAATAAAGTGAAATGGAATGAATTTTTAGCACAAAGTACAGCCTATATGATACAGGGCCTGTTGTATCAAGTTTTGATAAGAGTTTGTCCCACAGTGAGCTATGATCTAGAACCCAAAAAGGGTTATGTTAGTAGGCCTCCAAATCTGACTATAGATATAGCAATTCTAAAAAAAGGAAGTGTTGGAGTCACAACTAAAATTAAAACTAAACTAAAAAATAAAGTGCAGTCCTATACTATAGAAAGGATTGAAAGAGGGGTGATGGTGATGTGGTAAAATAACAAAAATAAAATGGTGAGAAGTATGCAGCTAAGGTCACATCAGTCATGCAAGTCAGATCTAGAACTATCTCTGTAGTAATCCTTTAGATGGCTACAAGCACATCTAAAAGGTAGGAGAATCCAACTCAACCCCTGTGATTTAAACTAGTCTCTTGAGGCTACAATCTATCCACTTAAATGGTCACAGACTATCTAAGGGAGAGGATCAAATCACAAAGATTAAATAAGAAAACTAACCTGATCTAAGAGCATGGATTGATCACAAGGCTATAGCCTGTCTACTTAAATGGTCATAGGCTATCTAAGGGATTTCCTTCAATCAAATGGACCAAATCAGAACATGAACACCATTGCAGACACTATGTTTTCAAGGCTACTAGCACATGCATTCGTAGGGGCAACAACTCTTGAAAAACTAGTGGAAATCATGGTCATTCACAAGCTATTTGGGGATCTAGATTCAGCTGGTCATTGCTACAAAAGGCCTGCAATGACTTAGCTCACAAGTCTACAATCTTTATACAAGATCAGATTTAAGAGCTAGGTGATGGAAATGTAATATATAGGGTAAATCGCTCATAAGGCTACAAGTTCAACTGTAGAGGAGAAGAATCTATCTTAGATCTCTAGTTTGAACCAGCCTTAGGAATATAGTCTGCCCGCTTAAATGGCCACAAGCTATCCCAGGGGTTATCCAAATCACAGATGGCTGAGATAGAACAGGCAAACTGCTGTTGTCGTCATTGTTGTAAGGCTACAAGCACAGACAACAGTGGGAGCATCAAATCCAAATTAATTTATGTCAAAAACACAGATAAACAAGGATTTAATCAAACTATGAAAATGGCATTTTATTGCATAAAAGAGACTTACAATGGTGCCCTCAAGACAACAGCCTATGCAGAGCAAACCAGAAAAGCTCCCAAAACTTATACAAATCCCCTTACAAAATTGAAGTAACTAACCTAGTTGTTTATAAAAAGGACTTAGCCAGCAAATGCTGGGTTAAGGAGGGAAGCAAAATGAAGAAGATGACCTAAACCTAACCCTAATCTGACTAAAGCTCTCAGCCAAATTTGGTTGAGGAAAAAGATGATGTTTTTGCTAAAATATTACAGCTTCTATACACATTGTCTCACTACCTTGGCCAATAAGAAAACAGAAGAGATTTCTGCTTGAAGACGTGGCCCAATGGTGACCCTTGAATGCCTCGGGATGTGTGCCCTAGAAGTGGGGAAATCCCTAAAGTGTCCCTGATGTTCACTAAGAAAGCAGGAACCCGAGCTTCGCGAGGTTGATGTACTCATTTTGCTTCTCGCATGCCTCTTCGCGTGGATGGCTTGGTTGTAGAAGAAGGCTCGCACGGTTTGATTTACATTGAGTAGTGTAGCTCACGCAGATGAACTTCAAGTGATTCTAGTCGTAAGGGTCTCACGTGGATGGGCTAGAGCTTCATGAGATTTGCTCACCACTGTGGAACAGGTTCTTCGTGCGGCTGACTTTAGCTTTGAAGTGCGCTAGAGCTCGTGAGAGCTGCGTGAGAAGTTTTCTAGGACTCTCCCTCCTATTTCAGCTACATGAGACTTTGGCTCTCTTGAACTGTCTAAACGTCGCGAGTTCTTTTCCGTTATGAGCTATGCGAGATGTGCTTGAGCTCTTTTCTATGCTGCCTCTCTAGACTACACGAGATGCTTGTGAGTTTGCTTCTGAGTGAACTGATCTATGCGAGAGCCTTGCAAGTTGATTTCAGCTGCGTGAGGTTTGATATTTTTCTCCTCTGCTGCAGTGCACATGTTGCTGCAGTAGTGTTCTCTACTTGGCACACCTATCTCTCATCCATTGTACTTCTAGTGCACCCTTAGGCAACCAAATTAGTCACCATGGTGTGTACCACCATGGGGTTTCAAATGTTCTTCACTAAGCTACAACCCTTGGCCTCAAGTCCCTCTCTTTTTGGCCTCCAAAGCATGACTGTTATGCTAAGCTGCAATTTTATTCTTAACTATGAAACACACTCAAAGGCGGATTATTAGATGGCTTCAAGGAGTAGTAAAGGCTAGGTTAAGAGGTGAAAAATGGTATTTTTCAGTACTTAATAGCAGTGAGTGGAAAGCCTTCAAGGATATCTTGGGAAATGAAGGTGTATGGCCAATGAATGAGTCATGATGACTACGAGGGTAGTAGATATAAGTATCTGACTATGGGATATGATGATCATGATGCTAAGGGTAATATCTCCTTAGAAACATTGAGTTCCAAGGGTTGGGGAGTTCCTCCCCGTCCTGGTCCACCAACTTATATGCGTTTCTTAGGTATGCGACTACTATAACGTATGGCCCCTCCCAATTCGGTTTCAATTTTCCTTTTGGATGGGTGTATTTTGAAGGCATAATTTTCTTCAAGAATAACTTTCCAATTTTGAAAGTTCATTGAAGGACTTTCTTATCGTAGGCCTTGGCCACTCTCCTTTGGTATACTTGAGCATGATCGGCTGCTCATAGACGTGTCTCATTGAGTTATTCTAGCTTAGTGAGCAGAGCAATTCTCCTTTTATCAAGAGATAGCTCATCATCGAGTTGGATATGTAGGGATGGTACTTGTACTTCGAAGGGTAAGACTGCTTCCATTCCATATATGAGGAGGTAAGGAGTTTGGCCGGTTGTGCGAATAGAAGTTCTATAAGGCCAAAGTGCTTCTGGTAGTTGTTTAGGCCAGTCGGCTCCATTGCTCGTCTCCACTGTTCATTTTAGAATTTGAATTAGCATTTTGTTCATATCCTCTAGTTGTCCATTTCCCTGGGGATAGAATGGTGACGAGTGGCATACGTCGATGCTGAATTTCTTACATAATCTCTTTGTCTTCTCTGCGATGAATTATAGTCCATTGTCGGTGACAAACATCCTGGATACTCCAAACCGGGTGATGATGTTTCGAATAATAAACTTCATGAGCATCGAAGCGATGATTCTGACATATGACTCGATTTCTACCCATTTGGTATAGTATTCAATTGCGGTGAGTATGAATGCATGCTTGTGAGTATTTCCGACTATGTTTGTGAAGGGTCCGATGATATCGAAGGCCCACTTCGAGAATGGCCATGGTGAGGTAATGGGATTCAATGCAACTGATGGGGCTTTGATAAGTGTGGCGTGTTCTTGGCATTATTTGTAGCATTGGACGTAGAGGTGGCAATCCCTTTTCATCGTCGGCCAATAGTAGCCTTGCCATATGATATGATCTATGAGTAGCTGTCTGTCAACAAGGGTGCCACGGGCACTGGTGTGTGCTTCTTGGATGATATATTGTCCTTCGACTGTCGTGACACATCGTAGTAGTACTCCTTTGGTGAAGGCTTCTTTGTATAGTGTCTCGCCCAGGATGCAGAAACTCGCGCATCAGTTCCTTATGGTCTTCCGTTCAATCTTCATAGTGTAAGGAGGGACATGGCAATGCTTCAGGAAGTTCCATATGTCAAAGAACCATGGTTGCCCGTTGTCAATTGGTGATTTCTCGAACCTAAGTTCATGACGTCGACTTCTTTCTTCGTGGAATCACCTGGGGTAGGTTGCCCTTCATTCATGATAGCTTTTGATCTAGTCGGTAGTTCTAGTTTCAGTTGCCAGGTGACTTCGTGTGCTGGGGTTGTTAATTTTTTGATGAAGAAGGACTTTGTGTTTTGTCCGACTGGTATTTGTATGACTGAGGCTGGTGTGGCGAGAGAATCTGCGAGCTCGTTCTCCAATCTAGGGATGTGCATGAAAGAGATTCTCTTAAATTTCTTTATAAAAAATTGAGCTATTTCTAAATATGCCATCAGTCTTCTTTCATTGGTCTTCCATTCCCCAATGACTTGTGAAATCACAAGTTTGGAATCGCTAATTGTCTTCAACTGCTTGACACCCAATTGTAGCGCTGCTCATAGTCCGATAATGAAGGCTTCATATTCTACAATATTGTCAGTGACTGGGAAATTGAGGGGGAAGGCTTCTGGTATGACAACTCCTTCTGGGCTCAGTAGGACTATATCGATGCCTCACCCTTTGTGATTGAGAGTGCCGTCGAAGTAGAGAGTTTATGAAGTCTTGTCGGGCTCTTCATTATGAATCGTGAGTAGGTCTTTGTTGGGAAAGTCTGCACGTACTGGCTCATTACCTGGGAGTGGGAGGTTAGCGAGGTAATCGACGATCGCCTATCGTTTGCTGGACTACTACGTAACATAAATGATGTCAAACTCTTGTAGGAGCATATGCCAACGGGAGATCTTTTCGGGTGTAACGGGCTTCTCAAATATATACTTTAGAGGATCCATATGTGCTAGTACTAGTATCTTGTGTGTTCTAAAGTAGTGTCATAGTTTTGTCGAGGCCCATACTAGTGTGAGGCATGTCTTCTCAATTGGCGTGTAATTCTATTTATACTAGACCATCGTTCCACTGAGGTAATAGATAACCTTCTCTCTCTTACCATCTTCATCATCCTGTCCAAGAATTACTCCCATACCCTTGTCATCTGTTGACACATAGAGGATCATGGGTCTTCCGAGAACTGGTGGCGATAATATTAGCGGGTTGAGGAGGTACTTATTGATGTTGTCGAAGGCTTGCTGACACTGGCCATCCCATATGTACTCGGCTCATCCTTTAAGTAGCCTGTAGAAAGGATCACATCTGTCTTAATGTTGGGAGATAAACCTTCTGATGAAATTCAGTCTTCCTATCAGTCCTGGTAGTTCTTTGATGTCGCTAGGAGGTGACATCTCTAGAATTCCTTTCACCTTTATCGGGTTGACCTTGATTCCTAGCTTACTAACTATGAATCCTAATAGTTTTTCGGAGGTTACTCTGAACGCGCATTTCTTTGGATTCATCTTTAGCTGATATTTTTGGGATCTTTGAAATACCAATCGTAGCACTTCGGCATTGTTGTTACGCGCTTTTTTCTGGGTTCCTCTTCGGTCCCCAAAATAAGTGGCCCAATTCTATCCTAAGCAAACTCTGGCAATGGCGATGATGGAGTAATAAATTAGGAAATATTAAATGCTAAATTAAAGAGGCAAATTCTAAATGACGAATACCTTAGAAGGTGCAATTGCCAGCTGCAGATATTTATCGACGCTACAACACATCACCGATCACACTTTAAGGGGAGCGGGGGCTTGTAGGTTGAACTCTTTTAATGAATTATCCGCTGGCAAACGTCAGCAGCTATGGGTTGCCTTTAGTGTAACTGGTTTGGTTTTTCTATTCCTGCTGGGATTTTATTTAACTTGGTCTCCTAATCCTACTGGGAGTCTGATTAAGAAAGGGTCTCCTAATTCTAGTAGGAGTCTAATTTAAAAAAGGTCTTTCGATTCTACTTGGAGTCTAATTAATTTAAATATTTTAATCCTATTAGAAATCTAATTAATTAAGTCTCCTAATCTTATTAAAAGTCTAATTAATTTAAATGTTTTAATCCTATTAGAAATCTAATTAATTAAGTCACCTAATCCTATTAGGAGTATAATTAATTTAAATATCCTAATTTTAATTAGAAATTGAATTAATTAGAAAAAAGGGGTTTGGGCCCGCTATGCTAAGGAGGATTGGCCACGTTCTCGAGTACCCTCCATAACCTCCCTTGGGCAAATCGGGTGGCCGAGATTAAAGATAAATTAGATTTTGGACTATAAAATAGTATTTTAAGCTTTTTAGAGTCGATTTCGCAGTGATAATTATGAATTAAATTATGAACTAGAATTATAGAAACTAAAATTAATATTTAGGATTTTTGGAGGTATTAAAATAGGGAATTAAAACCATAATTTAAAATTTTAGGACTGAATTCGGGTCTGAAATAAGAAAATCAGTGATTAAAGACTAGTTCTAGAGTCTAAGACCTAGAACTAGAGATTAATGATAGGACTGGAGATTGAGATTTTAGAACGGAATTAAAGCCTAGGATCGGTGCGTCGGACCGTCGGATTGGCTCTAGAAACAAAGGACTAGAACTAGATATAGAGAATTATGGTCCGAAAAGGGTGCTACGGTTCAAGATTGAAAATTAAAACTAATAGAATTCCTAAATCTAGAGACTAGAAGTTATGGTCGTGAATTAAAAAAATTAAATCTTTACCTAGGGCTAAGGCTGCGAAGAGAAATCTCGAAGATTCGAAGCTTGAATCCCGAAATTATGACTAGGTTGCTCTATGGGTTTGTCCTTGGAGTTCTCTGGTTTCAAAATCACAAAAAAAAATGTCCCTTCTCTCTCGTGTTGTCCAGCCTCCTGGGCGAGTTAAGAAAAAAATATTTTATAGGTTTTTTTCTAATTAAACGCTCTGTTTCAAGCGTTTAATCGAATTATGTGCTGATTTCCCGATGCTTAATCGCTTTGAGTCGATCGCCAACTCAGTGAGCAACCGGCTGACTTGCTCAGTGAGTTTCCTAGTCCTAACTGTATTAGAACTAATTGCGCACCCATTTTGGGGTGCGTAATCTAATTAAACATTCCTTCTGAAGTGCTTAATCAAGGAAACTTAGGGGTCAAGGACGGTGATGCTAGGCCGGGAGTAGGCCAATTGCGTGCTCGTGATGTGGCGCTCAATCTGATCACACGTCTCATGATAGGCGCGTGGTCGAGTGTCATGTTGGTCTAGGGAAAGGAAGTCTGGTCTGACAAGGAAATGATTGCACACTTGTGATTTGGTGTTCAATTGAATTGAGCACTTGGTTTTAGGCACTTAATTCGGGGTTGTCTAGGTCTGGGTCGGGCTTGAAATGTCAGGCTATTGTTTCAGCCTGCATTTCAACTATATACTGTTATTTCAATATATAGTCTCCCTATGTTGGGATCTACGGCACAAAGCTATTGTTTCAGCCTGTGTTCAACCATGTACTATTATTTCAGTGCATGGTCCCACGTCGGGTGTAGGGGGCCTAAGCCATAGAACTATTATTTCAGCCTGTGTCCAACCATATACTATTGTTTCAGTATGTGGTCCCATATTAGGGTTAGGGGTCTGAAATACAAGACTATTATTTCAGGCTGCATTCCGACTATATACTATTATTTCAATATATACACAGAGCTATTGTTTCAGCCTGTGTCCAGCCATATACTATTGTTTCAGTATATGGTCCTATATCAAGGTTATGAGGTCAAAGGTTGACCAAACAAATTTGTATATTCTGAGAGGGCAAAATGGGGGTGTCTACGGCATGTCCTGCTTGGGTTTGAGACTTCAATAGTATGTCATCGATGTAGACTTCCACGCACTTGCGTATCATGTCATGAAAGATGGCTATCATGGCACGTTGATATGTGGCTCCTGTGTTCTTGAGCCCAAAAGGCATGACGACATAGCAATAAGTTTCCCATAGTGTAGTGAAGAGAGTCTTCTCTTCGTTGGATTCTGCTAGTTTGATCTGGTTGTATCCGGAGAAGCCATCCATAAAGGATAATATCTCATGCCCGGTGGGGTTGTCAACCAGAGTGTCGATGTGAGGTAAAGGGAAGTCATCTTTCAGGCATGCCCGATTGAGGTTCTGGAAGTCGATACATACCCTTACCTTGCCGTCTTTCTTGGCGACAAGTACTATGTTTGCAACCCACTTGGGGTAGAGGATGACTTGAATGAACTTGGCTTTATATAGTTTGTCAACTTCTTCCTTGACTTGTAATGCTATCTGGGGGTGCATTCTTCTGAGTTTCTACTTGGCAGGCTTTGCATTGGGTTCTAGGACCAAACAATGTTCAACTAGGCTAGGGTCTAGACCGGGCATTGTTGGTTTGTCTACTTGGTGTGAAAGTGTGCTTATGTTATTGTGTGGTGGAAATCAATTGAATACAAAGTAATATAAAAGAATGGGTTAAGCACAACCAAAGTAATCCTAGACCTGCAAGATTCAGGGTCTATTGTAGCAATTTTTGATAAGTAAGGGTTTGTCCCACAGAGAAAATGATCAAGAGCCCAAATTGGGCACTGATAGTAGGCCTCAAGATCTGACAATCCTAAGAGAAGGGAGTTGGGTGTCACAATTACACTAAATTTACACAAAAAGGAAAAATAAAGTGTAGGCCTATCCTAAAGAAAGGGTTGAGAAGAAGATGGTGGTAGTGAGTGTCAAAATAAAATATCAAAATTATGAGAAGCATCCAGGTTAATCTAGAGTTAATGATATAGTAATGTAACTCAGATTTAGTCTGTCTCTACAGTGCTCCTTGCTGAGACATTATTAAAAGCCTCAACATGGTATAAGCTCCCAGTTTAACCCATGCCATTTGGGGCGCTCTTAAGGCTATACTCTGTCCACTATAATGGTCACAGGGGATCCGATAGTCTGTCAAATCCCATTAGTTAAACCAGAAATTCGCTAGTCTAATCCAGAGGAGTGGACTGATCATTTCCACAGCCACTAGACCAGCTCTAGCCATGAATACTATTACAGCACTATGCAATACCAGTGATACAAGCTCCCCAGATCTGTGCATAAACCTGGCTGACATCCATAGGTATTTCAACCCATAAGATCCTAAGTGCTTTGCTAAGACATACTGCTCACTAGTGCCCGCAAAAAGGACCATGCAACAGGTTGAATAAGGCCTTTAGCTCAGCTGGTCATTGCTACAAACAACCTGTAATGACTCAGCCTCAAGCTGCAATTACTACAAGAGATCAGATCTAACATCTGATATCAATTAAATAGAACAAAGGGGAGCCTGCTATTGTACAAACCTCCTCACAAGGCTCTAAAAGCTCCTATGCAGGAGAGAAGAATCCTTCTCAAATATGTGGATGGAGACAACCTTAGGGCTATACTCTGTCCACTTGAGTGGTCACAGGATTTCCCATTGCTCTGTCCATCCCACAGAGGCCTGAGAAAGAACATAAAAATTGCTGCAACCACCATGGTCTGCAGGCCTCCGAGCTCCCTGGATCTCACTACAGATCTAGCATTGCTTTCCATGTGTCTATTAAATCAAGGGAAATCAGATGGTAAACAAAAGTCCTACTATAAACAAAATGGGCTAGTCCCAAATACATGGATCCTATAGACATCTAAAGAAACCATAAGATCTATAGATTTGATTAAGCATTAAAATAGCAGTTCATTGATTACAGCAAAACTTATAATGAACTGTCTCCCGGCTGCAGCCCATACACGACTGCTCGTCTAAGATCCCAATGTATATAAAAATCTATTATAAAACTAAAATAAAACTAAACCTAGCTGCTTACAGGGGGATTAGCCAGTAAGTGCTGAGCTAAGAGAGAAGAAAAAAATAGGAAAACACAGGTGATCAAACCCTAACCCTAGCCTACTAGAGCTCTCAACCGATAGAGGATGAAGGAAAGATGAAAATAATAAACTCTAAGTACAGCTTATATACTCTCTAAAAACGGCCTTGGCTCTTAAGAGGTTAACCCTAATTTTTTTAGCAGACGTGGCACTATTACAACCCTTGAATGCCTCGAGACATATGCCTCAAAATTTATGCCTCGAGAAGTGTGCCCTAGCCTTCGAAAATTCCTAAAAGGTCCTTAAATAAAACTTAAAAGTTGAGAGCTTGTGCTTCGTGGGGCTGCGATTTGCTTTTAGCTCATTCGCGTAGTTGCTTTGCCTTCGTAGAGTTGGCTTTGGCTGATGGGAAGGGCTCATTCGCGTAGTAGAACTTTTAGTGAATTGCGCAGTTACTTCACATCACAGTGCTGTCGCAGAGATAATCTGGAGTGCCAGGATTTCTCACACAGTAGAGCTTCAGAAGCTCTTTCTCTCTAAGTACTCGTGCAGGTGAGCTCCTGCGCTCGCGTAGTAACTTGTAAGGCTCCAAGGTGTGCGAGACCTACGTGAGAGGAATTATGGGCGTCTCTCTCATCCAGGACCACGCGAGAACTATGCGAGGTGACTTTTGGTTCTTTGTGCATATGAGCTCGTAGTGTTCTCCGCGCAGCTGCTTTGAGGCTCGATCTTTGCAAGGGCAGATTCTGAGAGTCTAAGCCGCGAGATCTTCACGATGGCTTTACAACTCGCCTCTTAATTACGCGCCTTATCTTCGCGAGGGCCTCTTCCACTACATCTTTAGCTTCACGTGGAAGCTCCTCAACTCTACAAAGTCCATCTTTTGCTGCTCTAGTGTACTGCACTTGTTACTGTCATAGTCTCCTCCCTTCTCAGCTAATCTTCATTCATCTACAGATTGGTCTATGATGATCAGCAATAGTGAGTCACCATGGTGAGCACTACCAAGGTGTTCCATAAGGCTTTGGCTCAACTGTCATCTTTGGTTGTATTCTCCCTCTCTTTTGAGCCCAAAAGTAAGGATTTTGCATTAAGCTGCATATTTTATTACCAACTGCAAAACATACTTAACACATGTTTATTAATGGGCTTCAAGGTCCATCAAAGGCTAGGTTAAGAGGTGAAAAGTGATACTTTTCAGTGAAGAACACACCCCCAAACCTAATCTTTGCTAGTCCCTGAGCAAAGGGAAAATTAAAACAACTATTCTAAGAAATTGAAAAGCCACTTTTGTAGGGAACATGGATACATTTAGCATAAGTACCAAGCCTTTTAAACCCCTAGGTGATCCCTAGTGGAGGAGTGAAGTCTCCTGAGGGTTTTTAGTGAAGATACTCACAAACTTCTCAATGAAACAGTTAACAAAGGTGCAATATTATCAGGTCAACTGTCAAGAAATAGAGCATCAGTTCACCATTGATTCAAATAAAAATGTGAGGAATTTGGATATGAAAAGCACAGACATTTAATCATCACAAACTCTACCTAAGTGCGCAACATTTTCAATTAGCTCACAACAAGGGGGACAACACATTTATGTCAGCACTGAGCTCATCATTAATTCAAAAATTAGGTTGTAGGCTATGCCTAATACATTCAACATCAGACCCACTGCTCACCAGGGCATACTCTCACAAGGGACCTTGAGGGTTTCATTTTCTCTCAAGCTCAAGAGTAGTTACAGCCCGCAAATGGGTCTATAAGCATGAGCATAGGCAAAGCACTTAAGTCTTGGCATTATTGGCATATCCTAACCATAGATTGGACAACTCCTTGTCTCAACATGACAGCTCATTCACTTTGAATCACAAGGTCTTTTAACTGGGTTATGATGTGGCTTATGAAGTGGGTTATAAAGAATATAAGGTTGAAAAGGGGTTCACAATTTGAGAAATCAGTAGGTGAAGGAGGTGATTCATGACTTCACCCTTTTGTAGTTCAGTACCTTTCATTTTTCTTTCAAATTTTTTAGCCTTGAAGTGGCCAGCTTCTCCCCTTCATTCTAATTTTTCCAATGAACTTATCTTCTTGATTCCTCTTTCACTCCTCTTCATTATTGTTTTTTTTTCTTTTCTTGTATTTTTTTCTGTTTTTGTTTTTGTTTTTGTGACTTGCCACCTCTTCCCTCAGCTGCTACACTGCTCTACTTTCGGTATCTTTTCTCCATTCATCCAATATTTACCCTATCTTGTCCATCTTCAGCTCCTTCTCCTTTACCTTCTGAATTCTCAGAGTGAGGGTAGGTTTGAATCAGGTTCATAGGTTCAGGTACAAGTACTCGGGTGTATTTTACAAAAAATTGGGAGTTAAAGCTCAGCAGGTGTGTGCTCAAGGGCAGTTGAAGGATTTGGCCTATTGAAGCTCAAACTATCCAAGAGAAGTCCTTGATCCTTTCCTAGGTTTCATGAGTGCTGTTAGTTGCTTCAACTTGGAGGTGCCTAACTTCTAGTGAGGGCATTGCCTCAGCCAGTCCTAAGAGCTAGAAAAATTTCCTCAGTCACTCAAAGGAAGGAAAAAATATTTTGTAGGCCCAACTCTCACTGGTTATGGTCTTCCATTGAACATTTAAGTATGTCCTTACCTTTTTCTCTCTTTAATGATTCACTCAGTACTGATACAGGTGAGTTTACTTGGTGTTCACATCAATGAAAAGTTAAAACTTAAAAGATTATAATGCCTAAAAGTCTACAAAAGTTTTAAATTTCTCATTTTTCTAATGATTCTTAAGTGAACATGATTCTGTTTTTGTCTTGCTCACTTGCATCTGCTACACTTAGGTTAACTATTTCATTGGCAGAGCTTGCCACACCCCCAAACCTATGAGGAGCAGTGTTCTCACTGATTCAAAGGTGAGATGTGCAGCAAGCATAAAACGTAAAAATTAATAAAACAAAAACTACAACAAGAAAAAAAGAACACACAAAAATGAATGAGGAATTACGCACACGTATAAGCAAAATAGTGATAGATTTTATTATAGAGACAAAAGCAAATAGATTACAAAAAGATAAAAAATTATAAACCTAAGAACAATCTAAGCAAAACTTCCTGTGAGACAAAATGGTTCTTCCTCCTGGCTCAGGGATATCCTAAACCTGCTGTGGAAGAGGAACTGTAAGTCGGGAGGAGGGGGAAGATGAGGATCATGGAGATGGGTGTTGAGCAGGTGGTGGGGGGTTTTCAGAAGATGGTGGGGGAGATGCAGGTGGTTCGGTTTGTTGCTTCTTCTTCGCTCTCTTCTCCTTTTTCTTCTCCTCCTTGTCCAGGATCCTCTGAACTTCTTCATACTCATCCCAAAGAAATTGTAATGGGTCCGACTCCTTAGGCGGTGGGGGGTACAACCACATAGGATTGAATTTGTTTGGGAACTCGGTGGGTTTGTCATCCGCCATGGTTGTGAGTAAAGAGGGACTACTAAGGTTAGAGGAGAAAGGATGGGAAGAGGGAGAACTATCCCTGTATTTAAGGTACTTGGATGGTCGAATATGGATGGCCATATTAACTTTTTATCTCTTTCCAAGCATGGCAATAAATTATGATTGTTCTGGGAACGATAAATCACACAACTGATTTTGGGGAAAGAGAGCTCACACGAAATGATGGTCTAATTTTAGCCTTGGTAATTAAGGTAATCCCGTGTTTCGCACAGCTCCATACTGGTATTCACAGACCAATATTCTCGCGCAGTACAACTATACATTTATGAGAAGGAAAAGCATGCAGAAGAATCATAGCTCCGCGAGTACAAAATCAAAACTATGTGTGGCCCACGGAGGTACTTCGCGGAGTATACATTGGGATTGAGCACGCGAAGTAGTTGTACATTTCTCGTGCAGCTTAGCTGGTGATCTCCACGAAGAACAATCTCTTAGAGTTTCAAGGTGTCGTGCACTAGAATATATGGAAAACTACTTTGCGCGCCCTCATGGCTCCGTGAGCAAGCTCTGACATGGCCCGCGATAATGAAAATGAGACCATTTAACCCCGCGATCGAGACCAACTCTCGACCTCTTTGCACCATTTGTGCCCAAGCCTGTACTTGCACAATGTCATGCACCCACTCAGTTTCTATCAGCATCTACCCGCCACATGTATTCCTTTTTCAAATGAGAATAGCCTCCCTAATACTAGTACATGCATAGCAAAAATTCCAAATGATAAAACACTTTGATGAAAACAGAGTCTAAACAACTGTAGTGCTAGTACTTTGCTCAATATTCATCTCCCATGTTACTGACAGAAATGAACAATATTAAGAATAAAACCTATACAACATTTGAAAATAAACAAGCACACAGAATAGAGCAGAATAAACACACAAAACAGATATGACACATATAATACAAGGCTATGGATCACTGATCAGTGGGAGGTTCATGTAGGTGAATGGGCTGAGGAAGCTCCACTGATCGTTCTACAAAAATCTTGAGCCTCTGCCCATTTACTTTCATAATTTGCCCTGACTTTGGGTCCAAGATCTCCATAGTACAAGATGGGGAGGCTTTGATGACAGTGTAAGGTCCATCCCATCTAGATTTCAGCTTCCCTGGAAAGAATTTAAGTCTAGAGTTAAAAAGCCAAACCTTGATGCCGGTAATGAAGTCCTTCCTTAATAACTTCTTGTCAAAGAATGCTTTTAATCTCTCCTTGTACATTCTGGCATTGGCATAGGCTTCTAGCCTCATCTCAACAAGTTCTGCCATTTGCAACTTCCTGTGAGAACCAGTAGAAGTTAGATCTACATTTATTGCTTTGATAACCCAATAGGCTTGATGCTCTAACTCCATAGGCAGGTGGCAGGACTTTCCATACACCAGCCTAAATGGAGATATGCCAATAGGAATCTTATAGGCAGTCCTATAAGCCCACAAAGCATCATTCAGCTTTGGTGCCCAATCCTTCCTATCATGCCTCACAGTTTTCTCCAGAATATGCTTAATCTCCCTATTGGACATTTCAACTTAGCCACTGGTCTGTGGGTGGTAGGGAGTTGCAATTCTGTGTGTAACAGAATACCTTTTGAGCAGGTCTCAAAAGGTTTGTTACAGAAGTGGCTCCCCCCATCACTGATAATAGCTCTGGGGATACAAAATCATGAGAAGATATTGTTTTTCAAGAATTTAAGGACAACAGTATGGTCATTGGTCTTTCTGGCACAATGCTTGTAAAGGTATGGATCCTCCCATAGAAATTATCTAACCTGAGAGAAGAACAGGTCTTTGTCCACTTTAGACCAGTGTGGAGGGTCCTACCAACAGCAAGAAAATTGATAATGTGTGCAAACCAGGGCACTTAAGACTGCACAATAAAAAGCTGCTCATCGGGGAACAACTCATTAACTGGTGTTGCTGCACATTCTTCCATGATAATTCTAGAGAGGTGGTCAGCCACCATATTCTCAACTCCCTTCTTGTCTTTGATCTCAAAATTAAACTCCTGTAAGAGGAGAATCCATTCGATCAACCTAGGCTTTGCATCCTTCTTAGCCAATAGGTATTTTAGGGCCAAGTGATCTATAAAAGCTACAATTTTAGACCCCAAAAAGTAAGGTCTAAATTTGTTTATAGCAAAAACGACTGCAAGTAGCTCCTTCTCAGTTGTAGTGTAGTTTAGTTGAGCTTCAGCTAGTGTTCTGCTGGCATAATAGATCACTACAGGCAGCTTGTCTTTCCTCTGTCCTAAGACAGCACCTATGGCCAAGTCTGATGCATTACACATCAGCTCAAAGGGGAGTGAGTAATCTGGGGCCTGGATTATAGGGGCAGTGGTGAGGCACTTCTTCAAAGCCTCAAAGGCCTCAAGGCATGTAGCAAAAAATATGAACGACACATCCTGGGAAAGAAGGTGGCACAATGGTTTGGTAATCTTGCTGAAGTCCTTGATGAACCTCCTATAAAATCTACCATGTCCAAGAAATGATCTAATTTGCTTAACAGTCCTGGGTGGGGGCAGATGTGAAAGCAAGTCTACTTTAGCCTTGTCCACCTCAATTCATTTGTGGGAGACCACATGGCCTAGTACAATACCTTGGGTCACCATGAAGTGACTCTTTTCCCAGCTTAGGACCAAGTGGGTCTCCTCACATCTTTGCAAAGCTTTCTCAAGGTGGACTAGACACTGGCTAAAGCTATCCCCAAACACAAAGAAAACATCCATGAAGATTTCCAGGAATTTTTTAATCATATCAGAAAAAGTTGCATACATGCACCTCTGAAAAGTGGTTGGGACATTGCATAGTCCAAAAGGCATCCTTCTGTAAGCAAAGGTGCCAAAGGGACATGTGAAAGTAGTTTTCTCCTGGTCTTGAGGATCCACGAGGATTTGGTTATACCCTAGGTATGCCTTCCTAGCCAACTTGTCTAGGATTTGGTCAATAAAAGGGAGGGGGAAGTGGTCTTTTCTGGTTTTAGAATTGAGCTTTCTATAATCTATGCACACTTTCCAGCCAGTGGTCTCTCTGGCGGGCATCAGCTCCCCATAATTAGAAGTAACAATTGTGATGCCTGACTTTTTAGGTACCACCTGGATAGGTGACACTCATTCGAAATCTGAAATGGGGTAAATCACCCTTGCATCCAACAGTTTTACTATCTCCTTAAGGACTACCTCCTACATGTGAGGATTTAATTTCCTTTACATCTCCCTTAAGAGTTTTGTACCCTCGTCCAGGTGAATCCTGCACATGCAAACTGAGGCATCAATGCCTCCAAGGTCAGCTATTGTCCACCCAATTGCTCTTTTGTGCTTCATAAAGACATTCAGTAATGTCTTTCGCCTCTCAGCCATGGTGTTTGCTTCAGTCTCAACAACAGGGCTCAGTGTGGTGTGTCTAGGTCTAAGGATCCTTTCCACCTCTAGATTTGGGGGTTCCAAGTCAGGATTTAAGGACCTTCTACCAAGCATACACTCACTAATAGTAATAAAAATGCTTACAGGCACACAAAAAGAATTTCACACAACAAAAATAATAACTATACAAATTTACACTAAACAAGATAACAGGGGATTCAACATAAATGGCATGAGATTTAGGGCAAAGAAAGTGCAAACAGAGCTAGCTACTCTCCACTTACAGCTCTAGCTTTTCCCTGCTTCTGCTGTCCATTTCTACAAAATTCCACAAAGAATCAGTAGTACTTTTATTCTAGATTAAACACAGCTACAAAGAATTTGTTAGTCTAAATTATAGTACAACTCAGGTCTACTAAAAAGATCTAAATTCCCCAGCAACGACGTAAAAAACTTATTACTTTTGTCTACTTGGTGTGAAAGTGTGCTTATGTTATTGTGTGGTGGAAATCAATTCAAAATAAAGTAATATAAAAGAATCGATTCAGCACAATCAAAGTAATCCTAGACCTGCAAGATTCAGGGTCTATTGTAGCAAGTTTTGATAAGTAAGAGTTTGTCCCACAGAGAAAATGATCAAGAGCCCAAATTGGACACTGACAGTAGGCCTCCAAATCTGACTACAGATCTGACAATCCTAAGAGAAGGGAGTTGGGTGTCACGACTATACTAAATTTACACAAAAGGGGAAAATAAAGTGCAGGTCTACCCTAAAGAAAGGGTTGAGAAGAAGATGGTGATAGTGTGTGTCAAAATAAAATATTAAAATTATGAGAAGTAAGCAGGTTAGGCTAGAGTCAATGATACAGTAATGCAACTCAGATTTAGTCTGTCTCTGCAGTGCTTCTTGCTGAGACGCTATTAAAAAACTCAACAAGGTATAAGCTCCCAGTTTAACCCATGCCATTTGGGGCGCTCTTAGGGCTATACTCTGTCCACTATAATGTTCACAGGGTATCCGATAGAATCTGTCAAATCCCATTAGTTAAACCAGAAATTCGCTAGTCTAATCTAGAGGAGTGGACTAATCATTTCCACAGCCACTAGACCAGCTCTAGCCATGAATACTATTCCAGCACTATGTAATGCCAGTGCTACAAGCTCTCCAGTTCAACCCACAGACCTGGCTGACATCCATAGGTATTCTAACCCATATGATCCTAAGTGCTTTGCTAAGGCATACTGCTCACTAGTGCCCGCAAAAAGGACCATGCAACAAGTTGAATAAGGCCTTTAACTCAGGTGGTCATTGCTACAAACAGCCTGCAATGACTCAACCTCATGCTGCAATTACTATAAGAGATCATATTTAACATCTGATATCGATTAGATAGAACAAAGGAGAGTCAGCTACTATATAAACCTCCTCATAAGGCTCTAGAAGCTCATGTGCAGGGGAGAAGAATCCTTCTCAAATATGTGAATGGACACAACCTTAGGGCTATACTCTGTCCACTTGAACGGTCACAGGGTATCCCATTAATCTGTCCATCCCACAAAGGCCTAAGAAAGAACATGAAAACTGCTGCAACCACCATGGTCTTCAGGCCTCTGAGCTCCCTGGATCTCAGTACAGATCCAGCATTTCTTTTCATGTGTCTATCAAACTAAGAGAAATCAGATGGTAAACAAAAGAGCTACTAGAAACTAAATGGGCTAGTCCCAAATACATGGATCCTATAGATATCTAAAGAAATCATAAGATCTATAAATTTGATTAAGCATTAAAATAATAGTTCATTGATAACAGCAAAACTTACAATAAACTGTCTCCTGGCTGCAGCCCATACACAACTGCTCATTCAAGATTCCAATGTATACAAAAATCTATTACAAAACTAAAATAAAACTAAACCTGACTGCTTACAGGGAGTTTAGCTAGTAAGTGCTGAGCTAAGAGAGAAGAAAAAAATAGGAAAATAGAGGTGATCAAACCCTAACCCTAGCCTGCTAGAGCTCTCAGCCGACAGAGGATGAAGGAAAGATGAAAATAATAAACTCTAAGTACAGCTTATATACTCTCTGAAAATGGCCTTGGCTCTTAAGAGGTTAACCCTAATTTTTTTAGTAGACGTAGCACTGTTATAACCCTTGAATGTCTCGAGATATGTACCTCAAAATCTATACCTCGAGAAGTGTGCCCTAGCCTTGAGAAATTCTCAAAAGGTCCTTGAATAAAATTGAGAAGTTGAGAGCTCGTGCTTTACGGGATTGGGATTTTCTTTTAGCTCATTCGTGCAGTTACTTTGCCTTCACGGAGTTGGCTTTTGCTAATGGGAAGGGCTCATTCGTGCAGTAGAACTTTTAGTGAATCACGTAGTTGCTTTGCATCACAGTGCTATCACAGAGATAATCTAGAGCGCCAAGATTTTTCGCGCAATAGAGCTTCAGAAGCTCTTTCTCGCTAAGTACTCTCGCAGGTGAGCTCCTACACTCGCGAAGTAACTTGTAAGGCTCAAGGGTGTGCGAGATCTACACGAGAGGAATTTTTGGTGTCTCTCTCATCCAAGGCCATGCGAGAACTCCACGAGATGACTTTTGGTTCTTTGTGCATATGAGCTCGCAGTGTTCTATGTGCAGTTGCTTTAGGGCTCGACCTTCACAAGGGCAGATTATGAGAGTTTTAAGCTGTGAGATCTTCACGATGACTTTACAACTTGACTATTTATTGCATGCCTTATCTCTGTGAGGGCCTCTTCCACTGCATCTTTAGCTTTGCAAGGAAGCTCCTTAACTCTGCGAAGTTCATCTTTTGCTGCTCTAGTGCATTACACTTGTTGCTGTCACAGTCTCCTCCCTTCTCAATTAATCTTCATTCATCTACTAGATTGGTCAATGATGATCAGCAACTGTGAGCACTACCAAGGTGTTCCATCAGGCTTTGGCTCAGCTGTCATCTTTGTTTGTATTCTCCCTCTCTCTTCTGGGTCAAAAAGCAAGGATTTTACATTAAGCTGCACATTTTATTACCAACTACAAAACATACTTAACACATGTTTATTAGTGGGCTTCAAGGTCCATCAAAGGCTAGGTTAAGAGGTGAAAAGTGGTACTTTTCAGTGAATAACACATATGTTTGTAGGACCATATGAAAGAGCTGAGGTGATCCTGAAGGACTTGGATGATCTGTTGTCGTTCCTTGGGGCTGAGTGTCACATTGACTAGCAGCTTCTTAGGCTTCTCCTTGGTGCCAAAATTGATTTCTTTGGTAGGTTCTACAGACTTGAGTTTGCTCGTTGAAGCGTTTGATGACTCGTTAGAAGTCTTGTGTTTTCTCAGCGGCTAGTGCTCCTTTCTCATCATCTGTATGCTCATATGCTACAAAATGGCTACACTAGAGGCTTATTTTTACGAGAGGCAACCCTTCATCGATGTAATTTATGACTGCGACATCTTTAGTGAGGTATAGGTCGAGGCTATTCATTCTCCTCTTGAAGTCATGCAATATCTCGTCAGGTATGATTACGGGCTTGTCACTTCGTCGGGATGCTCCATGCCTTCATGAGGGAGAGGTGGTAAGGATGTTTTAAACGGAGTCGAGGCAGGGTTCCTTGATGTTGGGAGTAGGATGACGACCGTGCGTGATCATGTCGGTTATTTCTTCCTTGATTTGGTTGGCATGACTGCTACTCGTAGCCTTAGGAGAGGAGTCTCCTTGTTGGTCTCTGAATGGGTCTGGGATGAAGGGTTCCCTCTCTTTTCTGATATTTAAAAAAAATTTTATGGTTTTGGGGTTTTTTTATTTTTTTATTTTTAATAAGGGATATGGTATAGAGTCGGTGGTCTGGGATGAACGGTTCCCTCTCTTTTATGATATTTTAAAAAAATTTTATGGTTTTGTGGTTTTTTTATTTTTTTATTTTTAATAAGGGATATGGTATAGAGTCGGTTGCCTGAAGAGGAACCGACAGAGTTGCTTCCTCTATTTGGGGAAGTGTAACAGCTACTGAAGTTGTTTGTGTGAGTGTTCAGGTGACATTGGCCTGTTCTGAATTTGGCATTTTTTTGTAATCTTCTCTTGGTGTGATCCTCCTGATGAAAGACGAAGGTGACGGTTTGGCCGATGAGCCTTCTTCTTCTACTATGTAGACCACTTCCTCTTCAAAGAGAGTTTGGAGGTAGTAACTATTCGAGCTTTCATCCTCAGAATTGGGCTGGAGATAGTCTTGCTGTTGAGGTTGTTCCTCGGGTGAGCCTGATTGACTTTCTTCTAGACTTGTGAGCACTCTTATTTGTACCTCGTAATATGCTATGATGAGTATGCATGCTCGACAGTGAGGCTGGTATGGCTGAGAGATGCATGGGTGTCCCCAAGGGCATTCCCATCCTTCGTCATCGGGGGTGAGGTCACTATTGTTGAAGTCGGGATCGACTTCTTCGTCTAACTGACCTTGGAAGTCTTCATCCAATTGTTCTGCTAGTTCAAGTGTATGTAGATCTATCCAATAGTCTTCGTCATCACTCGAGCGCAGTTGCCATTCCTCGTCTAGTGAGTTCCAGAATATCTGCATCCAAAGAATGGGGAGCGTTGAACTTTAGTTCTTCTTGGACTTCTATAAAGGCAATGTAAGAATCTTCTATGCTAACGATTTTCCAGACTTCGTACATGATAGCTTTTTGACATCATAGCATCATAGCCATGCACAGACCACAGTAAGGTTACTTCGAGTAAGGGCATTGATGTGGGCATTGCCAATTATCGAGCATGTGCTGATAATCGAAATCGTTGTCAAGATTTAAAGTCTTTTCTCAAGAGCGATTGTCTTCTCCGAACCACTCTAGGCGATTAGCTCTCTGGAATTCTTCAAGTTCTATGGCGGAGAGGCTCACCCAATAATCTTCCTCCTCACTTGATATTGACGGTGAATCATCCAGTGTTGGTGATTGAGGCTGGGGAGTATCTAGTTCCCGTCCTATTTTAACACCTATAGACACGATGTGAAAGTCTTCTTCATCAATTGATTCCCACTCTTCTACATGTGGTTCAGGTTGTGGAGGTTCTTTCCTTCCTTCTTTTGAGGATTCCTCTGTGTCAATCAGTGGTCCGACGCCTTCAAGCGGCTTATCGATGTCCTCATCTTGATTTAAATTAGTCAGATCGGTGAAGACTTTGGTTATCTGCTCGATTTCCATTTCTTGTGTTTTGGGGAAGGAGTCCCTCCTTTTCTTCAGCACCTCAGCCTTCTCTGCAATTCCGTAGATGAAATGGTCATATAGTGACCATGTAGGCAAGGTTGGCAGGAGGTCGGCTTGCTTTCCATCAGATTGGTATCCCAATCCTGTATGTTTTTTAACCTTCTTAGGGATGACAGGCCCTATGCGCCCTTGCTTATTCTTGTCGAGTCCAATGTGAGAGACATATCCTAGTTGATACATGAGGTCCCATCCTTTTTTTGTGGTTGGATTTATGTCATAGAGTCGAGCAAGGTCAGGGCCAATTTCTCTTCTTGTTAATCTCGACTGGTATGGCGGAACGAGCTAGGATGAGTGATTTCTATCATTGTCATGTCGTCGAGCGGTCATACCTTTTTGATGTGACTGGTGGATAGGACGAAGTTGTGAGCTATTAAAATACTTCCTGCGTAGCCAATATCTATCTCCTGAGGTGGTGCCTCAGCGTATATCCTGATAATGGAGTCCTCATGACGAAATTTGACACAATGATGGTATATAGATGCTACAGCTTTCATGGATTCCAGCCATTTCCTTCGTAGGATTAGATTATAGGTACTAGATGAGTCGAAGACATGGAAGGTGACTTCTTTTGTTACCAGTCCGAGGCAAACTTGTAACTTAATGGTTCCCTTGACAAAGCATCGAGAGCCATCATATGCGATAAGGGATAGCAACTAGGGCATTATGTCTTACTCCGTGTACTCAAGAATCTTGAGCATTGTTATGGGGCAAATGTTGAGTCCTGCCCCTGTATCAACTAGTGCATGAGGGATCGAAAACCCTCTAATTATAATCGTTAGGTATGTTGCAGCTGAGCTCCCTTGTAGGGATTCCTTTGACATATCTGCATCTGTGAAGGTAAGAGCTGGTGGTTGCACCATGACTGAGGTGATTTGATGTAGCTCGTCCAAGGTGGTGTCCTCATTTATTCATGTTTTTTTCAGTGCCTTCATTAATAGTTGATGATGATCAGGCAATTTCTTGATAAGCTCGAGTATTGATATTTGTGTCGAGATCTTCTAAAGATATCGTAGGAGATCTTATTCTTAGCCTGGTTAGAGTGCGTGCTCTTTTCCTGGTCGGTACATCCTGTTTGCGGTTGGGTGAAGTGGCTGAGGTGCCAGAATCGGTGGTGGAGGAATGATTTGAGGAGGGGGAGGCAAGTCAGTCTCTTCTCTCGCTATCCTTTCCGTAGGTCCCTTCTACCGAGGAAATAGTGGCGGTGGATAGTTGGTTCCTGATTTAAGGACCGGGTTGATCGGTTGCTGACTCTTCGGCCATGCTATGAGCTTGCTAGAGCATTTTTTATGAACGGGGTAAAGTTTGAAGAAGGAATATGCACTGGGGCTATGCCACTCCATGGTGGGAGGTACTGTGTACATTTTTCTTCTTCGAGGAATGTAGAATTAACGCCTCCTACTTGTCAGATTCTTCCTGTTGACTTTTTTCTACTTCTAGCTGATGTTCATTCGCCGTCTCATGTCCTTAACTTAAAGTACTTTGGGAAAGGCTGTCTACCCATGCCATGATTTGGGCTATAGTTTTGAGAACATGGTCTACATATTCGAGTTCAGAGTCGAATGAAGGAAATGGCGATGGAGTTGGCTGTGGGTTTGGAGGAGTGGGAGGTACTGATGGAGGTTCGTGAAGGCTCGCTCTCTGTGCTTTGAACGATTAGACTCGGATCCTAGTGAAATTTGGATAAGGAAGTGGATTCGGAGGAGTGATCCGAGTGATCATGGTCAAGGGGTGTGGCCAAACAGCTGGGGGTCTTGGAGGTTCTACTAGATTAGTGGAGGCACCGAAAGGGTGGAGGCAGGTGATTAAGGTAGAAGGACGAAAAGAAGGCTGAGCGGGGGGGTCTACTGTGGTGATGTGGAATACCGCTCCTTGGTTATGATTAGGCATGGGGTTGTTAATAATCCCCAAATTTTACAGAGGTTGTTGTTATTGGGGTTGGAATTTTTGAGTGACTCCCAATCAATTTGATTTCAATCATTCATGTCGTAGATCACATCCCGGAGAACCCAACAATCCTCTAAGTTGTGTCTCGCATATCAGAGGAATGTGTAAAACTTACTGTAGTCTAAGTTTGCTGGCCAGGGTCGCGGTCGCTCTGGTGCAAATCGGAGGAGGTTCTGGTTACTAAAGAGATGGAAGATGTTAGGAACGGTGTCGGGCAGTGGAGGGTAATGCTTGCGCTTTGGCTAATAAGGGCGTCTAGTTTGCTAGTTGAAATTCTGGGGTGGGGGCACATTGTTATAGTTTTGAGGGTTGGTCGTCCGGTTCTGTGCCGCATTTTGATTCTGGTTTTGGTGGGTATTAGGGTACTGATTCCTGTTCTAGTACTGACCTTAGTTCTAGTTTTAGTTTAAGTATCTTTGTTGATTTTAACCCTGGTTCTAGTTTACATACCACTGTTGGCCTTGGTTTTGCTCGGGATTCCTTGGTTGAAAGTTTTCGTTCCCGGATTTCTCCCTTGGTTGGTGATGGTATTGATTGGCTCAGATCCCGAAGGTTTCTTGCTGCTCATCATCTTGGTCTTGCCAGAAGAGGCTCCTAGTGATGTTATTATGGATAATATGCGAAGTCTCTGCCTTTGATGTGTCATGTCAGACGGGAGGCCTAGAGGTGAAGAGTGGCAAAGTTTAGACAGTCGCTTATGATAAGCGTGGTCCTTAGGGGTTCCTTGGTGTTATCAATAATGATGTCGATAGAGTCCTCTTTCATCGAGGTCCCAGTCCTCGTAGTGAGTTTCCTCATCATCCGATAAAGTTAGCAAACTCTTCATCAGGTTCTTGTTTTGTTGCCACTAGGTCATTGATACTGACTATCTCCTAGATCAAATGCTTGCATTGATCGAGAAACTGACCATCTAAGTCGTCTAACATGTCAATTTTGTGTAGTGGCAGCCCGGCGAACCATTCGAGGGCTTCTCCTTCTAACGACCTTTGAAAATAGTGGATGAGAAGACCCTGGTTGTCGCGTACTGGTCAACAGCCATTGTAGAAGAGTGCTAGGTGATGATTTGGGTTCCCCATGTTGTTGTACTTATTGAACTTGGGTGGCTTGAGCCCTGCAGGTAAGGTGAATTCTAGCTTCCGACAGAATTTGTCAAATCCAAAGGAAGCTCCCGGATGCTCTCGTTTAGCCATGTATTCGTCGAGCATCTTAGGAATGTCCTCCACTCTTACAGTGGCATCATTTTTGGTAGCCTAGAGGTGACCCCTATCCTGTCGATTATTGTTGAGGAGCATGCGAAGTGCGTGCCTTAGTAGTGACACGTGCGGCGATATCGTTCTTGGAGTAGGCGACAATTTCTCTTCCCCTTGTCGTTCTTGCTCTCCTTTGTCTTGCCATTCCCTGATGGTCTCGTATGCCCCCGCTAGGCCTCGAAGCAATTCTTCAGTGTCGTTGCTTCATTTTTGTAATTTTTTAACGCTGAGTACCATGAGTTGTCGGGCCATGAAGTTTTTCCCGATGCCACTTCCGTTGTTGTTACTTATGCTTGGAGGAGTGACGGGAATTTCCTCACCACCAACCATATTGATTTCCTGGTGGTATTGAGCTGACTCGTCAGATGGGTCTTTATCGTATATGGCGTTGTTGTGGTACTCCCATAAAGGTGGGTCACCAAGCTTATGTCTACGTATCCCAGATATCTTGAGTCTCTGATGGATGATCATGTACGCTTGAGGAGTTCTTGACAGTGCGAGTGAGTGCAGAGAGAAACATAGTAGAAGAAAGAAAACAATGTATGCAGTAAAGAAAACATAACTAAAAAAAAGTGACTTTAGCAACAAGAGGTCCCATCTGATCTGCAGTTTGTCGGTACGCACTTTTTCTGGGTTCCTCTTGATCCCCGGAAAGAGTGGCCCAATTCGGTTCAAGTGGACTTTGGAAAAGGCGATGAATAATAAATTGGGAAGTATTAAATTGTTGAAATAAAAGGTAAATTCTAAAAGGAAAATATCGGGTTCAATGCGATCACCAACTGCAGATGTTTATTGACACTGCAACACGTCACTGATCACGAGGGTAGAGATATGGGTTGTTCTCTTTACTAAATCATCGATCGGCCAACGTCAGCAGCTCTGGGTCGCCTAAGAGTTTAGTTTATATAGTTTTCCTATTCCTATTCTTAGTATAATTGCTCTAGTTTTCGTAGTCATACTGGGAGTCAGATTAATCTAATTTCCTAATTGTATTCTAACTCTAATTTATACTATTATAACTCTAATTATGCAAGGAATCTGATTAATTTAAGTATCTTAATTCTATTAGAAGTCCAATTGGTATTAGTCTCCTAAGTCTAGGTATCCTAGTTCTATTAGAAGTCTAATTAATTTAAGTATCCTAATTCTACTGGAAAGCTAAATAGTTAAAAAAGGGGTTGTGGCCCATTATGCTAAGGAGGATTGGCCCCGTTCTCGGGTACCCTCCGTAAGCTCCCTTGGGTAAATCGGGTGGCTGAGGATTGTTTTATAAATATTGTGGACTAAAAACTAAATTTGAATTGAAAAGTTAAGATTTTGAAGGTCGAAATTAAGAAAATTAAAATTAGAACGGAGAATTATGAACTATGAAAAATTTAGGAACTAGAACTAGAACCTAAAAACAAGTATTAAGATTTAGAATTTATGATAAAAAACTAGAGACTAATAACTAATAGCTAAGAATTGGTTCTAGCAACTAAGAACTAAGAATTAGAAGTTAGAAACTAAGAAATCGAATTAAAATCTAAGATCTAGTACTAAAAACTAGAACTAAGAACCAGAAGCTAGAACTAAGAACTAGAACTGGAACTAGAAGCTAGAACTAAGAACTAGAACTAGAACTAGAACTAGAAATTAGAAATTAAAACTAAAAACTAAAGAGAGATTACCTGAAGCTAAGCATCGCAGAAGGTCTTGAAATCATAAGCTTGGAAGATAGAAACTCGAGGCTTGAATGCGAATTGATGATGTGTTGTGATGTCTGAGGGTGAGGTAGGGGGTCTATTTATAGGTATTCGGGTAACTACACGTCCTGTGGGAGGTGCATAATTAGCCGGTGAAATCCAATTATGTGCCTTGTCTGGTATGCTTAATTGGATTACACCCCTGTCTCGGGCGCTTAATGCCTCTGAGTCGGTGACCGCCTCAGTGAATGACTAGCTAACTAACTCAGCCGAGTATCCTAGTTTCAGTCCAATTAGAACTAATTACGTGGTCTGTAAAGCGCATGCAACCCAATTAAGCACCATTTTACAGGTGCTTAATAGGGGAATTTGGGTTGCCATTGGAATTAGATACCAGGTCCAATTGGGAACCAATTGCACGCGAGTTGTGGGATGCACAATCAATTACATGCACTGGTCAGAGCGCATAATCGGGTCTTAGGTCGGTTCACAGAAGGAAGGAGCCTGGCCCTATACAGACCAATTGCGCGCCAACTATGGGGCGTGCAATTGAATTACGAGTGCTGGGTAGGGCGCGTCATTCGGGACCTTCCTGGGTTGAGTTGGGTCCAAGCCACAGAGCTATCATTTCAGCCTGTGCTTCGACTATATACTATTGTTTCAGTATATGATTCTTGTATTTAGGGTTTTAAAGTCTTCAGAGAAGATCAGTACTTTTCCGGAGATAGTAGGCAGGGTCAAAGGTTGATCGAACATGTTCGTATACCCCGAGATGGCAAAATTAGGGTGTCTATAGGTGCAACCGAAGCTTTCACCATTAAACATGGTCAAATTAACCTGAGTCATAATTTCTCCCCCCCTAAAAATAAAATTTGTCCCCGAAAATTATGTACAAGCTATTTGAAGAGCTCGGGATGGTTTTCTTTGATGTCGCCTTCATTCTCCCAGATTGCCTCCTTTGGCGTGTGAAATTTTCATTAGACTAGCTCTAATGTAATCGTCTTGTTCTTGAAGACTTGTACCTTTCGATCAAGAATTCTTATTGATCTTGCTATGGTGGTGAGATCCTCCTTGATGTCCATGGGTTTGATCTCCACTACGTGTGAGGGGTCATATATATATATATATATATATATATATATAGAAAAGAGAAAATGCGTTCGGGGGTAGAGATTTCTCTACGCTCCCCCAAAGGGGAGCAGACACGTGGAAATAACTTTTGCGCAAACCATGGTTAGCCACATCGGGGGTTTCCTAGTGTCAGTGGTAGGTAAAGTAGGCAATAGGGGAATACTGCCGGCTATACCTGACGGAGGGAGGAAGGAAGCGTTGTTCCCAAGGGGAAGGTCTTGTCGAATGTAATGGCGGTAAAACAATTCAAAATTAGTACAGGTTCCTTCTTTTTCTATCCTTATTCAGATTCATTCTCTCTATTCAGGTTCATTCTCTTTATTGTCTTTGCTTTGATTGGATAGAAGAGCAAAAGGATAACTTTCTTCTTTTTCCTAGAGGGACGTACTGGATAAAAGCACAGAAGAGGCAACTTTCACAAAAATCTGAAGCTCACACTGGATAGAAGCACAGAAGAGACAAGTTTCTTTCTTTTTTTGGAGCTCATACTAGATAAAAGTGCAAAAGAGACAAGTTTCTCTAATTTTCTATAGGACGTACTGGATAGAAGCGTAGAAGAAACAACTTGCAGCGTAGAAGAGAACGTTTTCTCTATTTTTTTGGAGCACGTACTAGATAAAAGTAGAGAAGAGATAAATTGCTCCTTTTTCTGGAACACGTACTGGATAGAAGCTAAAAAGATTGACATTTGAGCTAAGTATTAATTCTTTTTCCTGTGTATTATTTTCAGCTTACATAACATTCAAATATATATGGCATTAGATGTGTCGTTGCTTCTGTGCCTATGCGATGACACTTTATATGTGAATCGATTTCCTCAGCTGCTTGTAGTTGATGGATCTCTTCACTTATTTACAAGGTGGAGATACCGCTTCTTATTTGAAGTGATAAGAAGCGACGACGCAATGATTGAGAAGCGACGACGCTACAAGTTAGAAGTGACAGAGCTACGTGTTAGAAGCGAGGGCACAACGATTAAGGAGCATTCGAAAATATATAAATTATAAGCACACGCTTCTTATTTGAAGCGATAGGAAGCGATAGCACAAAGATTTAGAAGCGATGGCGCTATGAGTTATAAGCGACAGGACAACGATTTAGAAGTGTCATTGCTTTGTATGGCCGCGTCATCACTTCCTTGTGGATCAGTTTACTCATCTGCTCGTAGTTGATGGATCTCTTCACTTATTTAGAGGGTGGAGATAAAAAAAATTATAAGCATTCAAAAATATATAAATTATAAGCACACACTTCTTATTTGAAGCAATAGGAAGTGACGGCGTAAAGATTGAGAAGCGTCATCGCTTCCATATTGAAGCGTTTGCGCTTGGTATGACAGCGTCATCGCTTTCCTATGAATATGTTTCCTTATTAGCCCATTTTTTGTCTGATGCAGGGCTTGTAATGGACTCAATTAGAGGATTCAATGTAGGTGGTGTTGATTTAAATCTTCCCTGAGACGATTTCTTCTATAGGAGTTCCACTTAGTGGTGATAGGGATATCGAAATGCTGGATTCTTATGAAGGTTCCAAGAATACGAGCAAGGAATGGAAGCCATGTATGGGCATGAAATTTCTATCTGAAGACGAGGAATATGACATCTATAATTTATACGTTAAGAAAGTTGGTTTCAGCATTAGGAAAAGTAACACCTACAAATCATCAAAGGGGGAGATTATAAAGAGAAAATATGTATGTTCGTTCGAAGGATTCAAGTAGCCTAACAAGCATAAATTATACGCCAATATAAAGTGTTCAAGAGATAACAGATGCAGATGTGAGGCAAGGTTGAAGATTAGGATCGACGAGCGAAAGTTGTGGGAGGTTATAGAATTTAGAGAGCCTCATAATCATCAGTTGTATTCACTTACGAAGGTGAAGGAACTATGATCACATAATAAGTTGAATGGGGTAGTAAATCATTGATAGGAGCATTTGATGGCATAATTCCTCCTTCGAACATTTCTGTTGTTTTGTCGAGTTTTGATGGAGAGGCTGGCGTGACGGTAAACCCTCAACATACTCGAGAATACCTAAAGAAGATAAGAAAGGAGAGTAATATTGATCCGATGTGCACGACCATGATCAAGCCCTTCATTGATAGGCAGAATAAAGGAGACAGTTTCTTCTTTGAAGTCGAACTAGATGAATAATGTAGTATGAATAGTATATTTTGGGTTTATCACAGGTCACGGATGGCGTATTAACAGTTTGGTGATGTGGTAGTATTTGACACCACTTACGAAACAAATAAATTGCTACTACCATTCACCCCATTCACGGGGTCAACCATCATTGGCAGACGATTGATCAGTCACATGATATACCAATTTATCATCCTTAACTTAGTGATGCTAGGACTTAGTTTGTTACTAATAAGTTAATGATGTAGAGATATTAAGAAAAATTAGTAAAAGAGAGCCAAAGTGATAATCTTTGTCAAATAAACTCAAAAGAGTGGTAAAAGACGATTAATCGTAAAAAGATAATTCACCGCCTACTAAAAAATGAAAAATCATGTTTTATGATTTTGCAGAACGATTGAGTGTTGTTACTAAGGAACTATAGAAAATCGTAATTTATGATTTTTCAAAGAAAAGAGCATGATATAGAGAAAAGCGATGAATCATAATTTAGAGAATCGTCAACATAGAGGAAGTTATTAAAGATAGAAAATCGTGATTTACGATTTTTCATGAAAGAGAAGAACAGAAGATAATCGTGATTTATAATTATGATTATAGAAGCTTTCCTACCACTACTGCTACTGTTGATTACGTGAGAATGAACACCGTCATAAAAAGAATTAGAAGAACTCTTGAATTAGAAGTTTGGTTGATCACGAATCTGGGAGATTGATGAAGAAGAATCTTTAAAGGACTCTACTGCTGAAATTAAAGGTACACTCCAGAAGCGCATCAACTATAGAAAGCAAGGAACTATAAAATTAGAAGTAGATTTATATTAAGATAGTTTTATTTCTTTTATTAGAATTAGGTGTTTGTAAACTGACCCCTTATGATCTACAAATAAGAGGGCTTGGTATAGGAAAAACCATCGAAGGAACTCTCAGCATCAATTAACGACTGAGGTTGGGTTTTCTTTCGATGAAATTTAGAGTAAATTTTTGTTGCTTTATAGATTAGATATCATAGGTTTCTCAAGAGCAATTGATGACTGCAATTGGGAGCTGAAGATTAGAGTAGATATCTATAGTTTCTCAGAAGCAATTGACGATTGCAGCTGAGGGGTGAAAGATATAATTTTATTGCTCTCTAGTTTAGATTTTATTTTCTTTTATTTTTTGCTTTGTAAACATCTTTAGATTTTAATTTGAATTGACGACTCAGGTTGAAGTTTGTAGATTAGTGTAATGATTTTTACTTTTCCATCTTCAGTTTCTAGAATTTGATTGATGGCCAAGTTTTAGGAGATTGTTGATTAGATTAAATCTGTATTTATGGGATTTTAATATTGATTGATGACCAATGCTATAAAACTTGATATATAGTGTAACAGTACTATTTAATTTTATAAATATCTTATAGCAGAAGATTGTAATTGACAACCATAATCTGAAGTTTGAAGATTAGGATTTATTTTATGTAATTTAGATCAATAAGCAATTATTTATTCATATTTCTCTAGTAGTTTAGGATCTTAAAAGATAAGTATAAATTTTTAGAAAATTAAATTAATATAATATAACCTATCTTTGTGGGAACGATCTTTTGCTAGTACTATGATTTTCATTGTGCACTTACAATAGGTTAAGACTTAATTAGATACACATATAAGTAGCCAGTCAATGACGATTTTTAGATGTGCGTTGCTCGCAAATAAGACGGAGGAGAGTTTCGTTTGGTTGTTTAACACATGGCTGAAGTGCATGGCTCATAATAAACCTAATGCAATCATCACTGATCAATGCAACGAGATGAGTAAGGTCATCTCCAAAGTTCTTCTGGGGACCATGCATCGCCTCTGCTTATGGCACATAGGGAGGAATGAATTGAACCATCTCTCTCAGCTGAAGGTAAAGTTTGAGAATATCAGTCGAAAGTACAATTAGTGCAAGTTCAGTCAAACGGTTGATGATTTTGAAAGGAGATGGGTAGAACTAGTCAAGGAGTTTCAATTGGAAGACGAGTGGTTGAAACAAATGTATGCTCTTAGAAGAAAATGGATTCCATGCTAATTGAGAGATACCTTTTGGGTCGGCATGCCCACTACGCAACGTAAAGAAAGTATAAATTCTTTCTTCGATACCTATGCCAATGCCCAGACGAGTTTGATGGAATTTGTCAAGCAATACGATCTTATCGTCCAATCTGAAAATGGTTCTCCCTATTTGAGAAGCTTGCCACTGTTGTGTATACGAGAACCATGTTCGATAGATTCCGCTATGAGTTCTGAAAATTTGTCTCTTTTAAAGCCCAAAAGGTGCTCGAAGAGGAAGCCGAGGTGATTATTATATTCCAAGTTTGTGAAAGTGGTAAAAGTGGTGGGGATGTGAGGGAGGATAGTAGTCGAACATTTAAAGTTCGTTTCGAATGTGGAGATGCCACGGCCACTTGTGATTGTAAGCACTTCGAGACAGAGGGTTTGTTGTGTTCTTACATCTTCAAAGTTTACTTCAAGGAAGAGGTAGACCAAATTCCTTCTAAGTAAATTCTGTGTCGATGGATGAAAGATGCTAGATATAGTATTGTTAGTTTGGGGGTGAGTGATAAAGAGGATTCCAATTCTATCTCTAGGATAAAAATATGAAAGGTGATAGAAGCTGGACAGAAGTTAATTTAGTTGGGGATAGAATCGAATCGCATAGTGGATTATACGTTGGAAGGAATGATGAAACCATTAGAAGGTATAGAGGTCATTAGAACGGAAGAGGATAATGAAAGAGCGACTAGCATTGCATCCTGTCCTGGCGCCTCCTTTCAGACTAGGGAAGGAATTTCATTTCAAGAATATGCCAACATTACAGTGCGAGATCTAATTCGACATGCCACAAAAGGTAGGCCAAGCAACAATCACAAAAGAAGAGATGCCATTGTAAGGGTTGTGGTCAGTTAGGACATAAAATCACAACTTGAGCACTTCTAAAGGTCAGGATGATGGCTTATAGCGCTAGACAAAGCCAAATAGAACAGAATGCGAGGGAACGAGCGGTCTCACCGAGTCACACTGATTCAATTTCTTGAAAATACAATCGCTTGGCTTAGGAAGCCTAAACGCTTCCATTCGAAGCGTCATCACTTCATAATGAAGCGTGGGTCTCTTAGATTAATTGGCGGGTCTTCTTTCAATGCACTGATGCTTCGATATATTGCATCTACGCCTATCTGACCAGGGCTTTATTTGTTGTCATGTGGCTAACCTTGTATTTATTGTCATGTGGCTAGCCTATGGTAATTTGTTCATGTGTTAAATTTTTTTTCTTTTTATGCGTTCATTTTCAGTGATTTAAGGATTGATTTTCACATTTTGTGACCATCATTCAGTGGTGATGACGCCACACACGAGAAGCGATGGGGCACGTGAAGGAAGCGACGACGCTAAGTTTTTAAAGCATGGGAGCTTCATCATTGAAGCGTCTGTGTTGGCGCTTTTTTTTAATCCTGTGTGCCTATTGTATCCTAGGTAAGTGAAGCGCCTGTGACTCAACCTTGAACCATTGACAATGTCAATTTTTCGTTAACAACTTCCAGTGGATTGATATTTTTGTTTACTCATGGAGCATCATTTTACTACTCAAAGTTATTTATGAAGAAAAAAGATTTACTAATCTAGGTACAAAAGTTTTCATTCATAAATCAAATCTATTTATTTACATCATCTTTCTTTATCGTAAATAGGTCTTGTTGTCGAAGTGCCGTCGCATTTGAATTGAAGCGTCATCACATCTTTGTTGAAGCGCCATCGTTTCTTAGTTAATGCGAAGCTACTTCCCAATTCTATGACGTCGCTTTCTATTTATATCGTCTTCCTTTATCATAAATGGGTCTAATGAAACTTAACATGGGTCTGATGCCTACTAAAGTTGAACAGAGCCAAAAAGAATAGGGGAGAATGGAAAGTGCATTATCACTGATTCACAATGAATCAATATTATGAAAAGTACAAACGCTTCGAGCAGTAGGAGGCGCAGGCGCCTCTCAATCGAAGCGTGGTCGCATCATTCAAGAAGCGTTGGCGCATCACATTGTGTTTTTTATATCAGCGCTTCATTTTCAATATGCTTATCTTACTAGAACTGTAATTAGAATCAAGTAAAAAATAATTTACTACTCAAGCTAAAAGATTTTATTCATAAATCAAAATCATTTCTTTACGTCAAAATATTTTCTATACACTATCTTCCTATACATTGTCTTCCTATACACAGTCTTCTTATGCGCTATCTTTATTTATCGTAAATGAGTCTAATGTAAATGGGTCCAATTAAAGTGAATAAGGTTCTGATGGCGGTGGTTAGTTAGGGGAGGATGCCACATTTTATTGAAATGTTGGAGGTTATGGTTGGGGACGAGTCACGGGTCGGCGGGACTGTAGCGCACGCGGTGAGGAAGGCGGTGATGGACGAGGCGAAAGTGGAGGAGTTAGTGGCAGAGGTAGAGGTGTAAATGGTGGCGAAAATGGAGGTAGAGGTGTAGGCGGGTGTGGGGAGTTTGTTATGCTAGCGATGGTGGATGAGAAAGTTGAGTTGGAGATGGTGGCAGTTATTGTGGCTAGGGTGGAAGAGGAAGAAGTGGAGGTGGAAGAAGAAGAATCGGCTCCAGAGCCGGTGAAGTGGAGGTGGAAGAAGAACCGGTTGCAGAGCCGGGAGAAGAAGGGGCTCGGGGTCTCCCACCACCGACAACATAACTTGAAGGTCGTTATCATTCGGAATGACGATAATTTCTTCAGGGGGAGGGGGAACCACGTGCTCGTTGTTGGGGACAACAACCAGTTCATTGTCGTCTGGGATGCCGATAGCCGAACCATCGTAGGAACTAATAAAATGTTGACGCGCGATACGATAGCTCCTCCTCAAAATGTTACGACAAATTTTGGTTTGGGCAGAGGAAGATGAAATGATAATCCAAGGAGATACAGAAGATGAAAAAAATTGGGTGCTATTATGCCCTTTAAATAGTGATTTGTCATGCAACTTCATTAAATAGACTGTTATAGGCGTATTGCCACCATAGAGGGATTTCTTAAATCTTTGCGCTTCTTATTTATTATATCGGCCGTGTGTATTCTCTGAACTTCTTTTGAAATACGATAAGAAGCGCACCACTTTTTGATGTTGCCAATGGCGTTATCGTTAGAAGCGACATCGCTTCTAATAAGAAGCGTCATCACTCTTAAATAGAATTGTCATTGCTGCTAAATAGAAGCGTCAGTGCTTCAATTACCTGCGATGATGCTTCTTGACGGTAAGTGGCATTTCATATTTTTCGAATTTTGAGGATTTCAAATTATGGTGTGTTGTCTTTTTAGGCAATATTTTCTAATATTATTTATTATTGCGGCTCTTCATAGCTCAAAAAAATGACTTTTAGCCTTCCGTAACTTTCATCTTTACTTCATATCCTTTCTTTTGCCTCCGTCGCCAAACCAAACCCCTTTCACCATGGCGGAGCAACTCGACTTTTTGTCCGAGATTACAGAAGCATTTTGTCTTCTTGACAGAACCTTTCTAAGTTCAACGACTGGGGATATTGAGGAATTTCTCGCCCATATTGCCCAGAAGAAAAGGAGGTTTTAAAGTTTGATGGATGTGATTGAACCCTTGAAGGCCACAATTGAAATGATTTCTCCAATTTTGGAGAGGAGACTGTGCGAATTATGATGCAGTCCAAAAGGGGAATCGTCTACCTCTCCACCCTCTTGATGTCTCAAGTGTTATCGCTTTTTAATTAAAGCATCATCATTTGAATTAGTTAGATCGTCGTCACTTTGAATCTAAAGTGTCATCGCTTTTTAAATTTATGTGATATGACACGTACCACCTTTCTGTGCGAAGCGACGCCCAACCTTACTTTATTTATTACCATCGTCAGGGTATTAACACGTACGACCTATGGTTTGAAACATCACTTCGAATGGGAAACAAACTTAAGAAGAACATCAAATAATCATGGAGTTATCGTAACACTATCGCTTCCACATCAAAGCATCATTGCTTAAAAAAAAAAGCTTTATCGCCACGAGATTAGACAAAATCGCATCTATATAGAAGGATCATAGCTTAAAACTTGAAGTGTCGTGGGGAAAGGCAGCGCCTAAGCTATCCCTAATACTCAGTGTTTTTTGTTAAAAGCGTCGGAGATTTATTAGAAAGCGTCGTCGCTTCATGGTCGAAGCATCATCGCTCATTAACTGAAGCGTCGGCACTTACATCATTAGTGCAGCAGTGGCTGACCAGTCGTATTCCAATAAAAAAGCATATTCCATAACCTTTCTTTTTTTGACTTCTGTCTCCAAAACCCCATTATCATCAAATTTTCTTCTCTTTCTTGTACAGTGATGTTCTGTAATTAGTCTTAATTTATACGAATACAAACACTTTCATTTAATTTTATGAAGAGGGATAATTTCAGCTTCTCAGGATAATTTCATAAAATTTATATGAACATCGCACATTTTTTATCGTTCATATTAATACAATCTCAGCCTCAGCTACCACACTAATATTCGGTTTCGATGTGATGTTGCTTGAGTTATAATTAGTAAAGCTTCGAATTAGAAGCTATGATGCATCAAAATGAATCAAGCTGAATATTAAGGCCTGCTTTTTTTATTACAGATAACACTCGGGATTAGTAATAAACGAAACCCCGCTTACATCAAGAAGAAACCTCACCGTCAACTGAAGGGTCGACCGAAGCACCGACGCTTTAATTAGATGTGATTGTGCTTCCAATTAGAATTGATGTCGCTTCCATTTAGAAGTGATGACACTTCTATTTAGGGCTAGTGCTTTGACTTAGCGGCATTATTATTAGTGACATGATTATTAATTTATTCATATATTAAAGCTACCAGCACTTCGGAAAGAGAATGGAGAGAAATCTGCAAAGCGCTAGTAATACAAAAGTAGAGATTGTATTAATGTAATCATATATTTAAAAAAAGAAGAACAAAGTGTACAAGAAACGCTTGGCTGAATCTTTTGGCCTAGTGGACTAATTTGAGTTAGCGCTTTGACTTAGCAATATTATTATTAGTGGCATGATTATTAGGGCTACCAGCCCTCTGTCAGTTGAATCTTTTGACCATATCCTTTCTTTTGCCTTCCGTCCCTAATACATTAATGCAATCTCTGCTTTTGTCCTTTTAATTAATACAATCTATCCTTAGTAGCCCTAATAATCATGTCGCTAATAATTTATATGAACATCACACAGATTTTATCGTTCATATCAATATAATCTCTACCTCAACTACCACTAATATCCAAGGGCCTCAAGGTGCAGGTTGAAGCGCTAGCTCTAATATTCATGGCATAGTCACTTCTTATTAATAGCGCTAGCACTTCCGTTGGACTACTTGTGACATCACTATATAAAATAAGATGAAATTAAAAAAAAATTATAAATCATGCATTCGAAGCTTTCATTCATAATTAAAATATATTTCTTTACATCTTTCTTTACACTCTCTCTATTTATCGTAAATGGGTTTGATGAAATTCATGATGGTTCTGATCTATTGGTCAATCTAACGAACCCTGATTCAGCCCTTGATGAGGTCACCGCAAGCATCCGTATGAGCAAGGTCTTCCTGAAGATTCAATACTTTTCCTATGAAAATTTTTAAAGTAGGCTTTAGTACTAGTACATCTACCTTCTTTTTCTATTTAGGCATTTCAAAGAATTGGAAACCACGTATCATCTAAATCAAAAGTGGGCCGAGACAGTGGAGACGAGGAGGCTGAGGCGGCATGAAGAAGGGAATGAAGGGAGGAGGAGCATCGTCGGATAAAGGGAGGAGCAAGGGTAAGAAGGAAAAGTGAAGAATTGACGAAGGGCAAGAAGGAGAAGTGAAAGAATTAAGAAAGCAGGAAAGATAAAGAAGAGAATAAAGAGAGGAGGAGCATCGTCGGAGAAAGGGAGGAGCAAGAGTAAGAAGGAAAGATAATGAAGGGAGGTGAGGCATTGGACGATCTAGCGAAACCTGATTCAGCCCTTAATAAGGTCATCGCAAGGATCTGTAGGAGTAAGGATTACACTATCGACCAAATACGACAAAATATAAATCGAGACAGTGGATATGAGGAGGATGAGTCTGAGGCAGAAGAAGAAGAAGTGAATGAATTGAGGAAGGGTAAGTAAGAAAGATAAAGGGAAGGAGCAATTGGTGTGAAAGGAAAGAGAAAGAAGGGAGAAGGAGAGTGAGAAGGGAGGAGCAAGGGTAAGAAGGAAAGTGAATGAATGGAGGGGGCGGTGGTGGTTGGTTGGGCTGGATGCTACATTTTATGGAAATGTTGAAGGTGGTGGTGGGGGGTAGCTCGCTGGTGGATGAGGTAGAGGTGTAGGCGGATGTGGGGAGCTTTTTATGCTGGTGGTGTGGATGAGGAAGTTGGGTTGGAGATGGTGGTGGCGGTTGTGGCTGTGGTGGAAGAGGAAGAAGTGGAGGATCGTTGGGGACGACAGTCGGCTCGTTGTCGTTTGGGATGTCGACAATCGAACAATCGTATGAACTGATACAATGCCGGCGCGCAAGAGGGTGGCTCATCCGCAAACCGGTGAGACGCATTTCCCCTTGGACTGAGGAAGCTGAAATGCTAATCTAAGGAGATACAGGAGAAGAAAAAGAGTGGACGCTTTGAGGCCCTTTCAATAGTAATTTTTTCATGCAACCTCATTAAACAAACTGTTGTGGTACACTACCGCTTTATATTTATTGCATAAAGTTGTTCATATTCCAAGTAGCGTGTCATCGCTTCTAAGCCGCGTGTCAATGGCGTTAAAAGTTTTTAGGGGTGTGCTATCTTTTTCTTTGAACTTCATTTCGACACGTCATCTCCCTGTGTTGTTCGTATTCCAATACAAAGTGTTGTTTAGACTTCCATCTCAGCTATCCAATAAAAATCGACTCATAACGAAGCACTGACGCGACCACAAAGAGCGACTGTGCTTCAAGTTACAAGCGTCAGCGCTCAAATAAGATGATTATGAAAGCGTTAACGCTTCTAAATTGAAGTGTTAATGCTCCTGAGTCAAACCGTCATCACTTCAATTACGGGCGGAGACGCTTCTTGACGTAAGTGGCGCTCCTTTCGTGCAGTCTTTTCTAACATAATTTATTACAGTGACTGTTCGTATTCCAAGCGACCTGTCATCGCTTCTAAGTGGCGTGTTTGTCGCATTACGATTTTTGAGGGGTGTGTTGTCTTTTCCCACGAACTTCATTTTGGCACGTCATCTCTCTGTCTCAAAAATGATTCCCGAGGAGCTTTAAATTATAGATTTTGTTATATTTTTTCCTGATCTTATCCAACATTAATTATTCTAGTGGTTGTTCGTATCCCAATAAATTTTATTGTACTTTTTAAAATATATATAAATACATTAATATAAACTCTACTTTTGTTGTTCAAATTAATACAATCTGTGCTTTTTGATGTGCTGGTAGCCCTAATAATCATGAAGGTAATAATAATACCTCTAGGTTGAAGAGCTATCTCTAATAACAAGCGTCATCGCTTCTAATTCGAAGCATCATCGCTCCGAAATTTGAAGCAGATTATGTTGTATTTTCACGCGGTCTTATCTAACATCAATTATTACTCGTATCATAATAAAAAAGCCCTTTTTCTCATAAAATATAAAAATACCTTTTAACCTTCCACCAGTTTAATCTTTTGACCATATCCTTTCGCTTCTAATTTAGAACGCTATCGGTTATGTTCGAAGTGTCATCGTTGGAAATTCGACACGTCTTCACTTCTTATTCAAAGTGTCATCACTTTAAAATTTGAAGTAGATTTTGAAGTAGATTATGTTGTATTTTCGCACGGTCTTATCTAACATTAATTATTGCTCGTATCACAATGAAAATGTCTTTTTTCTCAGAAAATATGAAAACGCCTTTTAGCCTTCCAGAAATAATAATGCCTCTAGTTGAAGCGCTAGCTCTAATTACAAGTGTTATTGCTTCATATAGGAAGAGTCTTCGATTCTAATTTGAAGCATCATCACTTGATATTTGAAGCGTCATCGCTGCAAATTCGATGCGTCATTGCTTCTAATTCGCAGCGTCATAGGTTCTAATTTGAAGCAGATTGTGTTATATTTTCGCGCGGTCTTATCTAACATTAATTGTTGCTCGTATCACAATAAAATTCCTTTTTTCTCATAAAATATGAAAAGGTCTTTTAGCCTTTCGTCAGTTTAATCTTTTGACCATATCCTTTCTTTTGTTTTACGCATCGTTAGAAGGGATAGCGCCTCAGCTAGCCTTAACGTTCATGCCACTTGATCGAAGATCTGGCCCTAATATTTTCGTAATACTCAGAAAATAAATAAAAAAAGGGGATACCCCAAAGAATATCATAGTGATGAGTGCACCTGATATAAGAAAATAATACAGAAAAGAAACTAATATACAGAAAAAGAAAATTTCTATTAATATTGACAGAAATATTTAAAGAGATTAATCGATAAACTGATTACATTAAAGATAAATCCATTGGCCCACCAAAAGAAAGTGAAGACCCCGAGACTTTGGAGGCTCTGAAAATAAGCTCGAGCTTTTGAAGTTTTTGCTGTAGAGAGCAAAGATTTTGGAAAGAATGGTTATCATCACTTCTAAACCTTCTGGATCACTCTTGCCTCATAGAGAGATGGCTCCCTAATTCAACCATTGATGAGGTGATCGCAAGGATCCGTCAAAGCAAAGATTATAAAGTGGACAAAATACAATAAAAGATACACTGAGACAGTGGAGAGAGAGGTGGCTCCATTGAGAGAGATGGCTCCCTCTAACTGGGAGACTGATTATAAATTTACAGCCAAGGGAAAGGGGTGGCGTGCAAATTTCCAACCCACCGTCCTCGTAGAGGAACGCGCATTGAGGAAGGAATTTGTAGAGGAACTCACACTGAGGAAGGAATTTGATGGTGAGATTGTGAAAAAGTGGGGGAAGGTGAGAAGTTGAAAAGAAGGGTCGGGGGGTCTCGATAGACGATCCAGCGTATGGAATGGCTATTTGTGCTTCAACTTTTCTAATCTTTTTATTGTAGCTAGAAGTTCGGCCATTTGCATTTCAAGGATTTGATCAAGCCTTTTGCTTAGCTCGTCATGGTCTGGTACTTCCGCCATGGGGTTAGGGTTAGGGTTGGAGACGGAGAAAGATGATGAGTTTAGAATGGGAATGGTTTATGATGAGCAGTGTCTTTATAGGGAAGAAAGCTAGGGTTTGAAATATCACTCCGAAATAAATTTTAGGGTCAGTGGCATGTAGCGTATTCCCCAAACCTCTCTCGAATATCGATAAGAAGTGGGCCGCTGTTTGAGGTTACCCAAACAGACGATGGTCGAAGCGACGTCACTTCAATTAAGGGCGGGGATGCTTCAATTAAGGGCATATATTAAAAAATTATCGTGTAATATGATTAGTGTATATTATATATCTATCCTATGTAAGTACCCCTATGTATATATAATCTTTAGTACAATGCTATATATGTCAACAAATGTGAATGTACATTATGTAAAACAAAAAATTTATAAAAGAAAATCTACATCGTCACTGGCATCCCAATTTTCTTCATTGTGTGTACCAATGGCATGCCTAATATCCACCCTAAAATTTTCGATGTCTTCTTGCTTTAAATCTGGCTAGAGTACCTTGCTTAAATAATCTATGAATTTTATCACAAAAACCTCGCAATCAGTATCATTTTTTGGATCGGGGCGTCAATAGCCTTACTGTCCCAAGGCCAATTGGAAAAAATGGAATTCGGGCCGCCATGCATATGAAACAGGGCTGGGAGGTAATATGTTTGTCAATAAAAAAAATCAAAATATCAGTTACACAATTATTGACATAAAATAGAGCACTGATGCTTCATTGTGAAAGCACCGATAGTAAAATGTCAATGCACTGACAACCCATTTTGGAAGCACTGATGCCCCATTTTAAAAGCGTTGATGCGCCATTGTCAATGCAGTGACACTCAATTATCAAAGCGATTACGCCCCATAATAAATGGGCCAATGCTTCCGCTAAGAGCGATAAGCAATTCCGGCATTACTTTTGAGAGTATTCTAGCATAGCTTACTAGTATCCTTATCACCTCGATAAATTTCTCTCTCGGAAAATGATCTAGGAGGGGGTTAAGGACATCGATTTTATGAGCTGAGGGGGTCGCCACAGCAAGCACCCAGTGTCTTGGCTTCTTGATGTGAATCAGAATAAAATTTTTTATGACAGTCCATCACAATCAAGGTGCGATTTTTATTTATGATGAAATGCTGCAATGACATCATATTTTACTACGCGAAAAATGAATCGGCGTAGTCTTTGCTCCATCCTTCCATGCTGGAGGGCGCATGTTGACCACACTCTCTAATGTAATTCTCAAAATCTTTAAAATCCATGCTTATGCAGTTGAGTGCAATGGAGGCCATCCGGAAAGTCTTCCTCTTATTCTCAATGTTTTCCAGCTTGTCGATGACCCTAAAGTATGCAGTCATTATCTGCATACGAAATTGTAAATATAAATATAGAATTAGGAAAGCGACAGGGTTGAATAGGGACTAATACTTACTGGGTATTCTATTTCTTGATTGGATTGCAAGCAACGCATTAACTCAATGGTAATATGTTGGGACTCAACGATCGAGATGAGAGTCCTAGATTCAAATTAAAACATCAGTGGATCAGTCTCTAGCGCTTCAAAGTAAACACGTTAGCACTCATTTTACAAAGTGCTGATGCTCTCACGTAAAGGTGACGTCGCTTGAATAACGACACGTTGACACTTCGAAAGGCATGTTAAAAGTTATATGGAGGGAATATAATTACTCGTTCCATTTGTTAGGCAATTCTCAAATAACATTCATAAAGGCCCTAGGTGGTGCATCAGTGGCTGATAAAACTACCACTTTCGCTCTTGCCTTCTTTTTGCGGGTTTGGGAGACCAGCTCTCCCTTTCTTTTGGAGTGAGTTTGGAAGGGAGGAATCGTGAGGCCTTTAGCTCGGGTTCTTTCACTTCTCCTGAAAGACAATGGAACTTGGTCCTCCACTTCTTCTTCTTCTCCCACAGAAGACCCCTCCTTGGTGCATGTTGCGTAAGGGGATTCTAAGGCAGTTCGTCATGAGGCGCAATAGGCAGTGGTGGTGGTGGGGGCTGAGATGGTATTTGTTGTTAGGGTTTCTCCTTTGTAGGTGGCTGGGTGGACCGTGGTGGTTGTCGAGGTAGGACTTTCGATTGGGTAATGGGTTTGGTTTAGAGGGGAGTATGGGGTTTGGGTGGGGCGCGGAGTCTGAATGTCGTTGAGGTTGGGGCTGGGGCTGGGGCTTCGGCATCGACTTGTGCTGAGGCTTGGGCTGGGGCTTGGGCTGGGTCTTGGGTTAGGGTTTAGGCTAAGGCTTGCGATGGGGTTTGGGCTGGGCCTTGGGCTAATTCTTGGGCTGGGGTTTGGTTTGGGCCTTGGTCTAGGTCTTAGGCTACGATTTGAGCTAGGGTTTAGGCTGGGGCTTGGGCTAGGGCTTGGACTTGGACTTTACCTTAGGATGGGGCTTGGGTTGGGGCTTAGACTTTACCTTGGGCTAGGGCTTGGGCTAGGGCTTGGGCTAGGGCTTGGACTTTACCTTGGGCTAGGGCTTGGGGTGGGCCTTGGTCTAGGTCTTAGGCTGGGGTTTAGGCTAGGCTTTGGGCTAGGGCATGAACTTGGACTTTGCCTTGGGCTTGGGCTGGGGTTTGTGCTAGGGCTTGGGCTGAGGCTTGGGCTTGGACTTGGACTTGGACTTAGAGTTAGGCTTGGGCTTGGGCTTGGGCTTGGGATCAGGTTGTGGGTGGGGTTTGGGCTGGGGTTCGAGTGGAGGCAGACCTATGGCGTTAGGGGACATATGTCTGATTATTCCTAACCAGGCCCAACAGACTTTTCGACACATTGCGGGCCTACAATATGATAAGAATATCAAGCCATATTTAAAAAATAGTTAATATGTTGAAGCGTTCACGCTTCATATCCGAATCGTTGACACATCATAGAGAAGCGTTGTCTCCTCCTATAAAAAAGTTAGCACAAGATATGGAGGCGTCGACGCTTCATAGAAAAGCATCGACACAACATAGGGAAGCGTCATCACTTCGTCATTAGATTTTTGCAAGCTCAGAATGTATCCAGCTGAAGAACCTTTACCTTCAGTTGCTAGTTCTCTTTTTCCAGCTAAAGAACCTTGACCTTCAGTTGTTGGTTCTCCTGCTCCATCTGAAGAACCTTTACACGGAGGTCGTCGATTGACCTCTCACAGTCTGCAATTTTTGAATCGATAGACTGCTTCCATTTTTCATCAATCCATAGTTTCACCAACTTACGAGATTTGGGTACTTATTCTTCTTCTTGTTCCTCTGCTGCCTCTTATTCTTCTTCCTCCTCTTTCTTTTCTTCTTCTTCCTCCTCTGCCTCTTTCTCATCTGACAAGCTAATAACATCAATGTCTATTTTCTTCCTTCACACAATAATGGGAGGGACCGGTTGTCCTTCACCCGATTCCATAGGTCTCTGCCCTACTCTTAGTATGGCTTCTACCACAAGGAGGGCGCTTTCATCGGGTGTGGCCTCCAGTTGCCAGATGCGGGTGGCCTACAAAATGATAAATATTCCATATTATTTTTTACTGATTAAGAATTTGGGAATGCATGATAACTTCCTTAAGAAGTGATTGTGCTTGTTATAGAGGCAGCATCGCTTCATTTAGTAGCGATTGCACTCGTATTAGAGGCATCATCGCTTTATTTCGTAGTGATTATGCTCCTGTTAGAGGTGCCATCACTTCATTTGGAAGTATTTGCACTTCTATATTATAGTGATTGCGCCTATATTTGGATGCGATATCACCTCGATTTGAATTTACCTTGTGCTCGAGGTCCGTAACGCAGAAATGCCTCATTTTGTCATTTGCTTCCCATTTCAATAGCCTTGGGATGCTAACGATGCTGGCAACCTTGTGTGGGGCGCACCTGCCATTAATCTCGTACGTCCAGATCTAAGAAAAATAAAATAAATATTAGATGACTTTCATAATCATTAGCGCTTCATAGGAAATGAAATAGGACATTCTCTGAGAGATGACATTTACTTACAAGACAATAGTACAGCCGTAAATATTGTATTCCTTCTATGCCTTTCCTTTCTTATCTCTACCCCTTATCGTCTTCGCTTTCTCCACGAACCCTAGAAGTTGCATGTACGTGTGACGGCCCCATGGATATAATTTGAAATTGGGTAAATCATCAACGAGGCTGAGGTGAGAGTTGTCATCTGTAATGTGAGTTTGGAAAGAGGACGGTGGCGAGGACGAACAACAGACAGACTTTCAGAAAGTCTTCGTTAGCATCCTGGTTGACTCTCATAATTGCTGCTTTGATGTGTGCCCTTTAAACCACTTGCAGGCCCCTGAAAAACCTATGTCTAATGGTCCATTCTTCATAAATCTCCAACCTCGAAGGGTAAACGACGGGGTCAGTCATTCGAAGACCAGCTATGAATGCAAAATCAAGGGCTCAAAATCTGATAATGTCAAAATTGGTAGTCCCAAAACTCCAGACGTTTCCATGGTCCCAGAACTTGATGATTGCGTCCAAGAGGCTATTGATGATTTTCACGCCCTTTGAAGCCACAAAGAATACACGAAAGACTGAATCATTGAGTAGACTTTTCCTCCCCTCAGATGTCGTGTCATAAATGTCCCAGCACTTTCCGATGGTGAACTTAGTCGTTGGGGTATTGAGAATCATCTTCAAAATATGTGACACAGAAAAAGAAATTTAAAGAATAAGGTACTAATAATAGGAGAGACATCGCTTCCACGTATAGGTACAAGCACCTCAGATGTTAGACCGCCGATGCTCCAAAAGCTATAGCGGGGAGGCACCCCTGTCCATAAATGTTGGAGCGCCGACGCTTCATCTATGGAAGGGATGGCACTTCTATTTGGTAATTTTAAAGTGGAATAAAAATAAAAGGATACTCACCTTGTTAATCGATGCAGGAAAAGGGTTTCGCCGCTTTGATGTTTCTTATTGCCCTCCGAGAAGATGAAAATATGGAGGGCAAAGGTGAAAAGTAATTTGTGAATTTGAAATTCACAAAATTGTTGTCTTAAATATTTTTCTCGAATGGGAATGATGCCCATTGCACACCACAATGTCAGGTGCTGTAATCTTGTCCATCTCGCTCCGCTCCTTATTTAATGTTTGACAATGGTAATAAATGAAATACGTTCAAGGGTTTCTTCGCACAAAATGGTGCAACGTGTCAAATTTTGGGGTGCTTCGTATCATGTACGAAGCACTAACGCTTCCTATTATAGCAGATGCGCTAACAGGAGATAGCGTCAACACTTCTTACTTAAGCTCTAGCTCTTCTCATGGGGAGCGAAACTTTCTCTAACCGAAGGGCCATTAATGTTCAACATTCAACCAATAAATGCTAAACATTCCACCAATTAATGGACTCCCCTAAGGGGTGTCCGAAGGGGTCTCTCAAATAGTCAATTCAAATGGGAATGATTACCATTGAGAACCACGAAGTCATGCCCCGCTTCTCATTTAATATTCTGACGATAGTAATAAATGAAGTAAGGTCGGACGCACTACGTGTCCGAAGGAAATCATATTTCATTTCACAAAGGGAGTGCAGAAGCTTCGGTTAGAAGCGTAAATGCTTCATTTCGAAGTGCAAATGCTTTGATTAATAGCATAAACACTTTGTTCCGAAGCCCAAATGCTTCGTACTAGAGCATAATTTTGAAACTAATGATCACCATTGAAAACCACGATATCATGCGCCACTTTTAGTTAATGATATTACATCAGACATCGCACTAGTGCATCGTATAGAAAGCGCAATCGCGTCCTTCATACAAACATAAATGCTTCAAATCAGGTGGTCTTCTCTTATGTCTTTTCGAATATAATCATGATAAAATCACGATGTCAGGCACAGACTCCCAGTGCCTCACCACATTTTTCCTTTCTAGTTTTTACTTTCTAATTTTATCAGTGTCAGTGGTAACCATGGTTAAAGCGAGGTGAAATTAGCAAAAGGAGGGGCTGTCGCATCAGCGACAGAAGTGCTATGTGTCGAGCTCCGATCAATATGCGCAGAGATATCTCTATGCCCAAGCGCATATCCCCGGGCCTCATATATATATATATCCTCAACATTGATATTTGGAATACATAATGGATTCCCAGGTACTACGACAGTAGGGCGACTTTATATGTAACCTTGCCAATATGCTTCGTGATTTTGAAAGGCCCTACATATGTAAGGCTTAATTTTCTGCGTTTTCCAAAGCGCATGACTCCTTTGGTCGAGGAGACACAAATGAATACCCGTTCGCCTACCTATTTAAAAGATTTTAGTGTTTAACCACGAGCACAATTGTAATGCAATTCAAAGTTCAATATTTAAATGTGTTACCTCGAACTCTAAGTTACGACGGAAGGGGTTGGCATACTTTCTTTGACGATCCTAGGCTATCTTAAGTCGTTCATGTATCAGTTTGACCTTCTCAATCATAGTTTGGACTAGTTCAAGTCCAAGCATTTCCTAACTCTAACTTTGTCCCAACACAATGGCATTCTGTAACTTCTGTCGTATAAAGCTTCAAAAGGAGATATTTCGATATTTGCCTGGTAGCTATTATTGCAAGAGAATTCAATCAGTGGGAGGTGATCATCTCAGTTCTCTCAAAAATCGAGCATACACGCTCATAACATATTCTCAACTACTTGATTTACTCTTTTAGTCTGGCCGTCCATTTTATGGTAAAAGGCATTAATAAAATCTAATCGAGTGCCCAAAGCTTCTTGGAAGGTTGTCCAGTATTTGGAGGTAATTTTTGAGTCTCGATCGGAGACAATGCTGACTGGCACCCTATGGAGCTTCACGATTTTGTTTAGATATGTTTCGGCAAACTTGTTTCCATCTGTGATACTCTTGAATGGCAAGAGATGAGCTAACTTGGTCAACTATTACCCAGATGGCGTCGTTCTTCTTCATTGTCTTTAGTAGGCATATGATGAAGTCCATTACCATATTTTTCCACTTCCATTCCGGAATAGGTAAGGGTTGTATAAGCGAGAAACAACCTTCATCAAGTATCTCCTTCTTCACTTGGGGGTCATTGGGTACATGCAATCTTTGCCTGAAGAGTAATGTTTTATTTGTCCTAAGGCTAAAATCGAACTTCGATCCTACGATCTTAATGATTTTCTGAATTTTTGAGTCTGTACGCTGTGATTACTTGATTTTGTCCAAAATGAATAAACTCTTCATAATTCTTGCCAAATATATCCCTTCTTCGACTTCTTGGAGGTAAATGTCTTCTTCAGCGAGTTCATCGAAGGGCTTCCAGGTTTTCAATTTGGCTAACAGTGCAGAAGATTTCCAACTGAGTGCATAGTGACAATATAGTTGAGACTCTTGTGATCCATGTATATCTTGAACATCTCGCCGTAGAGATAGTTGATTGAGCTTTTATCGTACTAAGTCTTAACCTATTGCAAGTGCCCAACGAAAATTGCAGCATTAGTATAGAATCGTTCCCACGAGGAAAGAGTTTATTCGGGAGTAATTTTGTTTATTTAAAAACTTGTATTTGTTTTTTAAAATCCTAAACTACTAGAGAAATATAAATAAAGAATGGGTTATTAAACTAATTGCGGAAAATAAACCTAAATCCTCCTCCTAGATTATGGTCGTCACTCACAATCCTTTAGATCTTGGATATTTACAAAATAAAATATCTCAGTCCTCTAGGATTTGGGTGTCAATCAAAAGTTAGAATTCCTTAACATAGATTTAATCTAATCAACAATCTTCCTAAGATTGGGACGTCAATCAAACTCAAGAAAATTGAAAATGGAAAAGTAAAACCGTTACACTAATATGCAAACTCTCAATTTGAGTCGTCAATTCAACAAAAAACTTTTAGATATCTACAAAGCAGTAAAGTGCAAGAAAATAAATCTAAACTAGAAAGCAATAAAAAGATCTTTCATCCCTTAGTTGCAGGCATCAATTGCTTTTGAGAAACTACAAATACTCTATTCTAATCTTCCAACTCCTGATCACAGACGTCAATAGCTCTAGTCATGGAGTTCTGTTCATCGTCACTTTCTCCATTGTTGTCGCTGTGATTTGTGTTTCATGGAGCGAATGGGTATCTTTCGTTCTCACTAACTGTATATACCCGGGCATGACACTGAGCTGACCAGCAAGACAGCCTAACGTTATACTCGGGATCGCTAGGGAGGTCCCATGAGGGTGAGTCGATATCATTAAAGTTTAATTTTTTGATGCCGGCCATTTTAAAATATATATTTTTTCTTGTAAAATTGAGTATACAATTGAGTGTGTGTAAGAAGTGATAAAGTAAAGTGAAGGAAATAAAAAATCAAATTAAATAAAGAATAAAAATAGAAAACCAAATTAGTTAAACTGGGGCAACCTTAGCGAAAAAGTGTCCCATCGCGATTGCCAGTCTGTTGGTATACGCTTTTTCTAGGTTCCTCTCGGTCCCCAGAAAGAGTGGCCCAATTCGGTCTAAATGGACTCTGGCTAAGGGCGATGGAGTAATAAATTAGGAAATATTAAATGCTGAAAGTAAAAGGTGATCTTAAATGAAGAATACCTAGGTGATGCGATCGCTAGCTGCAGATATTTATTGACGATGCAACACGTCATTGATCACGCTTTAAGAAGAGCGGGGGCTTGTAGGTTGAACTCCTTTACTGAATCATCGGCCAGCCAATGTCAACAGCTATCGGTTGCTTATAGTCTAACTAGTTTGGTTTCCTACTTCTACTGGGATTCTACTCTAAAAATGGGGAGGGGTGGCGCACTATGCTAAGGAGGATCGGCGACATTCTCGAGTACCCTCCATAAGCTCCTAAGGGAAAATCGGGTGGTGAAGGGTTAAAATCAGAAGGGGTTAAGGACCTAAGGGATCTAAGACTAAGGGGAGCTTCTCCCTTTGTACTCTTTCGAGAACCAAGACCAGTTGGGCAAGTGTCACTGGCTCGATTAACTAGAGTTCCTAGAGAAGAGTCTGCAATTCTAGAAGTCTAGAAAGTAGCTCAACTCCTTTCATTGGGATCCCAAGAGAGAACCTCAAAATTTCTAAAAGAAGAAGCTAAAAAAGGATAAGAGAAAATTGAGTAGATGTGTGTTGAAGGTTATGGGGTAGGGGTCTATTTATAGGTATTCAGGTAATTGCATGCCCTATGTGGTGCGCTTAATTAGCTGGTCAGATCCAATTACGTGCCCTGTCTGGTGCACTTAATTGAATTGCGCGCCTTGTTCCAAGCGCTTAATCACTCTGAGTCGGTGACCGACTTAGTGAGTGACCGGCTGACTGGCTCAGCAGGGTGTCCAAGTTCTAATCTAATTAAAACTAATTGTGTGCCCTACTGGGACCTTGAAATTCGATTAAGCGACAGCTCAACTATGCATAATTGAGGAATTCAGGCGATCAAGGAAACTAGAGAAATCATATCTTAAGGCGCGAAATTGTTTGTGTGCCTTATCCTAGGCGCAAAATCAGATCTTAAGGAGGTCCGCGAGAAAGTTGACCTGGTCCAAGTTGGACCAATTGCGTGCCATCTGTATGGTGCTCAATCAAATTGCATGCACTAAATAGAGCATGAAATTTAGGATCCTCCCCGGGCTAAGTCGGGTCCGAACCATAGGGCTATTGTTTTATCATGTTCTTCGACTATATACTATTGTTTCCATATATAGTCCCCATATTAGGGTTGTGGGGTCTGAGCCACAGAACAATTGTTTCAGCCTATGTTTAGCCATGTACTATTGCTTCAGTATATGGTCTCCGTATTAGGTTGGTGGGGTCTGAGCCACAGAGCTATTGTTTCAGCCATATACTATTGTTTCAGTATATGGTCCCATACTAGGGTTTTAGAGCTTTCAGAGAAGGTAAGTCACTTCTAAAAGTCATGGGTAAGGTCAAAGGTTGACCGAACAAGTTAGTATACTCCGAGAGGGAAAAATTGTGGTGTCTACACTTATCCCCTTCTTCTGTGATCAAATTCCCAACAAATCTGGATAGTTGGTCGAACTTGACTTCGTACTCGGCCACAGTCATACACCCTTGCCGTAAGTCTATGATTTCTTGTTTCTTTTGGGCTTTGGTGGCTGCAAAAGAAGTACTTTTCAAAGTATGCTTTCTTGAACTGCTGCTACCAGGTCCATTCTTCTTCATTATTTTGATTTGTGGCTCTCTTTGTTGCCCTCCACCAGTTCTCTGCTTCTTAATCAAGATAAAACACTACCCACTTCACCTTTTCATGTTCTGTGGGTGAAGAGATCCCGAATAAATTCTCGATTTGATTCACCCAATCTTCAACAACAATTGGGTCGAGCTGACCATGGAAATAGGGAGGCCGAGCTCTGTTGAATACTTAGAATTCGGCAGGTGCATGGGGAGGATTCTCCTATCAATGAGGAGGCTGACATTGATTGACAAGCTCTTGGATGGCTTGTCTTTGTTATTCTCTTTGCACCTCCATCTCGTGCAACAGTTGAGTCCTTTCCTGTTAGTGGGACTGTGTCAGCTGATTCATCTACTGACTAAATGTGGTAGCCCTCTCACATAGTAGGTGCGTCGCCTCAGATTCTTGAGAACCTTCCTATGATGAGGCCTCATTCACTTGAGAGCTATATGTTTCTCTACGTCATGGAGCCATTAAATCCTGATTCCACAAAACGTCATCTGTTAGTGAATTCATATGACTTAGTCCCTAAGGAAGTAAAGTCTGGGCTTTGATACCATCTCTGTCATGACCCATAATTCCTACCTAATCTTGAGAGCCTAGAATTCTGTGTTATGACACCAGACGCTTGTTTAGGCGATAAGCGGACATACACCTAATCCATAAATCATCCTAAAATTTTGATTGAGGCATTTAATTTTTCATTCAATGGCTCATAAACCCAAGCGGAAAGTGTTAATCACTGAAAAATACCATTTTTCACCTCTTAACCTAGGCTTTACTATACATGTGAGCCAATTAATAATTGTCTCTTGAGCATGTTTTGTAGTTAGGAATAAAGCTGCAGATTAGTGCAACAGTCCACACTTTGGAGGCAAAGAAGAAAGAGTTTTGAAGCCAAGGCTTGCAGTTAATTGAAGAACATAAAGTACACCATGGTAACCCCACCATTGGGACTATTTGGCTTGCCCAAAGGGGCCCTGGAAGTCTAACAGAAGAAAGAAGGATGGACCCAAGCTGAGGAGAGTGTTGTAGCAGACTGTGCACAGCTGTAGAGGATGAAAGAGCTGAAGGCTCGAGTAGATCTCGAGTAGTTCAAGTGCAGCTTAAAATAGCTCGAGTAGATCTCAAGCAGTTCAGAACAGAGGAAACTCCAGAAATTCCTCTCAAGCAGATTTCAAGAGGTTCACAGCTTTAGAAACTCATCTCGGGCACATCTTGACAGGATGAGTTAATCCAAAGAACATCTGCTCAAGTGGTTCTTGAGCAAATACACCTTCATAAAACCACCTCGAGTAGCTCTCGAGCACTCAAAGTATGAATCCAATCACTCGACGAGCTCAAAGCGATCTTGTCGAGCTGCATAATTGGAACCATTTTAGCCTCTCGAGCAGTTCAAATCCAACCTCTCGACCTGGAGATGAAAGAAAATCATCCTGTCGACAACCTCTCGAGCAGTACTATCTGAAGCTTCATCCTATCGAGGTCCTATCGAGCCTCCTTCAGCAGTCAATTCAACCACTCGGTATCCACTCGAGATGCATAATAGGTAGCATTCAGCCTCTCGAGGCTCGAGTTCCAGATTGCCCATTCAGCATGCAAGGATATTTTGGAGATTCCACAACTTCTAGGGCGCACACCCCGAGGTGCTGAGCTGTTTCCCACTTCTCGAGGCAACACTTGGCCACAAATGAGCCACGACAGCATTACAAAATAGGGCATTTTTCTCTTCTATTTTTTATTGGTCAGAGAAAGATAGTTTTGGAAAGGATTGTCTATAAGGTGTAATTTTTAGCAGAAAAGCGTCTAACATTTTAACCCAATTTTACTCTGGCTTAGGTCATTCTAGGGTTAGGGTTACGTCATATTTTTCTTCTCTCCTTAGCTTAGCATTTGCTGGCTAAGTTCTTTTGTAAGAGATAGGACTGTATTTATGTTGTAATTAAGACTTGAGTAAGCTTGTGAGGGGCATAGATCTCTGCACTCACTGCAGCCTAGAGGACTGACATTGTAAGTATTTTGTAAGCAATGCACAACTATTTTTATTGAATCATTCAATCTATAATGCTCTTGTTTTCTTTAAGATTTTTATGGATTGTATGCCCATATGGATGCATGAGCTTGTAGCCAAGCAACCATAGCAACTGCAGTAGCTTTCCTTGTTCTGATTTTTACCCCTTGAATGGAGTATATCTTTGGGGATGATCTATGACCATTCAGTGGATAGATCATAGGCTTAGACTGGTCCATATCTCTGGAAAGAATTGGATTATTCTTCCTTGCATTTGAACATGCAGCCAAATGAAGGACTGATGTGGTTCTAGCCTTTTCTTGTTATACCAGCCCCTGTTTCAGCCAAAAATATCAGTCCCTATTTCATTACTTCTCACCCCTTTTCTATTTTATTTTCCAAATCCATTTCCATCCTTCTCTAAACCCCTTTCCTTAGCTTTAGTTTTATTTTATGTTTTTTAGAAATAGTTTAGCTTGTGACAACCTAAAACTCCCTTTCTTTACCTTTTGCTTTCTAGGATAGGTTAGGATTGTCAGATCTGGAGGTCTTCTATACAACCCCTGTGGTTCTAGATAAAATTTCTCTGTGGGATAAACTCTTACTTACTAAAACTTGCTACAATAGGCCCTGGATCTTGCAGGACTATGTGTATTTTAGATTGTTGTCTTTTGTGCTGTTTTCACCTCATTTCATCTCCTTTTGTTTAGATTTGTTTTTACCACTCTTTTAATAATAACAACAAGCAAATCTAAAATAATCCAATAAGTTTTTGGCGTCGCTGCCGGGGATCTTTGATCTAATTAGTAAACCTAAGGTTTTATTTTCTGTGTTTATAAATTTATTTGTTGTAATTCCAGTGTGTGAATAAAAAGTACTATTGAATTTATTTTGGTCTTTGCAGATTTGGAATAGCAATAAAAAGAGGAGTTGGAAGCTACAGTTGGAGCTTATTTGCCTTAGTTTGTATCCCCTCTCCCTTGCTTTATGTTTTCTTTCTGTAAATACCTTAAATTCAGCAGTAGCTTTACCAGTAATTTAGTTTATCATTTTTTTAACTGTGTTGTAAGTGTCTCTCTTTACTTGCTGTTTGTGTGTGTGTATGCTGGGTAGGAGGTCTCTTAACCCTGAGTTAGAACCTCCAAATTCTGAGATAGAGAGAGCCCTTAGACTTAGACAGACCACACAAACCCCTGATGTTAATATTGGGCCAGTTGTCATGGGTGAGCAGCAAATAACATTGAAGGAATACTATGCACCAGGGGTATATTCATCCCCCTTCTGCATTCAATTTCCTGCAGTAAAAGAAAATTATGAAATCAAATCCTCAACCATTCAAATTCCCTCATCATTCCATGGGCTAAGTTAAGAAGACCCATACAAGCATATAGATGAGTTCCTTACCTTATACACCACATTCAATATTGCTGGCTTAGGAGAAGAAGCCACCAAAATGAGGCTTTTTCTTTTTTTCATAAAGGGTAAGGCCCAATCTTGGCTCTCCATGCTCCCAGCAAACGGCATACAATCCTGGAATGACCTCCAATACCAATTTTTGGCTAAATTTTTTCCTACGTCTAAAACCAGCCAGTTGAGGAAGAGCATAAGTTTCTTTGCTCAATTCTCAACTAAAGATTTTCATGGGGCATGAGAAAGGTTTAAAGAACTATTGAAGCAATATCCACACCATCAAATTTCTCAGTGGCAGCTTGTCCAGAGCTTCTACCAAGGAATTAATCCCAAGAGCAGGGATATGGTGGATGCCTCATGTGGGGGTACTTACCTCCACAAGACAATTGAAGAGGCTTGGGAACTTTTTGATGTCATCAGTGAGAATTCCATGCAGCAAGAGTCTCTATCCCGAAATGACATTGAAACTCCAGCTAAAATGGTAAAAGAATCCACCTCTAGAGGAAGGATGTATGAAGTCACTGTGCACAATGACCCGAAAAGAAACGTGGACAGTCTGAGCTTGAAATTTGATAAGTTAATGAGTCTGTTGCAGCCTAGAATGGCAGCACATGTGGAAGAGGCATGTCTGATATGCTAGTCACTAATACACTCCCTTGAGGACTGTCCATCAGCTGGTCAATTCCCTGAACTAGTCATGGAGCATGCAAATGTTGCCCAATCATATGGGTAGCAGCCTGTTGGGTATCAATGGAGAAACCGCCCCAAGTTGAGGTGGAAACAGGACAATTATCAGTCACCCCAGTAGCAGCAGCATATATTATCTTATAGACCACAACAACAGTATACTCAGGGTTTTGCACCTAGACAACCCTTCCCTCAGTCTGTCCCACAACCAAACAAGTTGGCTTTGCCACCACCACAACCTAGAGCCCCCTCTTTTGAGGAACAAGTTTTGGCATCACTATAAAACCTGGGGTCTTTGTCACAAACTGTGAACTCTCACAGCCAAAGCATAAAGAAAATTGAAGACCAGCTTGATCAAATCTCTAATGCTTTGACCAAAAGAGAGGAGCGCAGGCTTCCAAGATAAAATATGAATAACCTAAAGGGGTCAATATATGATTGGTGAAGATTCCTCAACCCATGAGGAAGCTAAAGCAATTAGTACCCTAAGGAGTGGTAAGGTGGTAGACAACCAGGTGGGCAGGGAGAATGTGGAGAAAGAGAAGAGTGCAGGAGAGAAAAAAGACTCATTCCCTGCTACTGTGCAGCAGGAGCACAATAATAGGGCGGTTGTTGAGCCTCAATAAATAGAAAAAATGAAAAAAAATGAAAAAAGTGAAAAAAATGAATTGATGATGAGACAGCTAGGCTAGTAGCTAAGGAATCAGCAGTACCCCAACTGCCATTTCCTCATGCTCTAAATGGCCTCTCTCCTTTTGACAAGGGGAATGCTAGAATGGAGGAAACATTAAAGACCTAAAGCAAGTTAAGATCAATTTACCTCTACTTGATGTAATTAAACAGGTCCCAGCCTACGCCAAGTTCCTCAAGGACCTATGTACTCCGAAAAGGAAAGCAAAGATCCATCTATCCACGAAGGTCTTTACAGTTGAAAAAGTTAAGTCAGTTTTGTCTATTACCACACCAGCCAAACTTTAGGACCCAGGAGTACCTACCATCCCTTGTATTATTGGTGATCACACCATAGGCAGAGCTCTCTTGGACTTGGGGGCCAATGTCAACCTGCTGCCATACTAAATGTATGAATAGCTGGGGTTGGGGGAGCTGAAACCAATACCTGTTGTACTCTAGCTGGCTGATAGGTCTGAGTGAAAGCCTATGGGAATGGTTGAAGATGTGTTGGTGGGGGTGGATAAATTCTTCTACCCTATAGATTTTCTGGTATTAGACATGGAACCTTCAAAGAGTAGCATCCCAATTTCAGTGATCTAGGGCAGGCTATTTTTGGCCACTGCCAATGCCTCTATTCAATGCTAGTTTGGGGTGATGGAGGTCACATTTGAGAACATAAAAGTCAAGTTGAATGTGTACAATGATGTCAAGCAACCTCACCTAGACAATGAGGATTGCTTTGCAGTAGATGTACTAGAGAGCTTGGTAGAGGACAATTTATCCAATCTGCTAGATTGGGATAAAATCTGTGAGGAATTTGAAAATGTGTGGATTGAGGTTCATGAGAAAGAGGCCCCAATTTGCATTGCTGATGAAAAAAGTACATCAGAGTCTTCAGTGGGTCTACTGCAGCACTTCATATGGAAACCCAAATTGTTGCCCCTACCTCAAACCTCTAAGGCAACTTTGTTGCCTTCAGTGGAAAGTCCACCTGATCTGGAGCTTAAATAACTATCAGAAATATTGAAATATGCCTTCCTAGGGCATGATAAAAAACTTCCTGTAATTATCTCTTCCTCTCTTGCTGGTGAGCAGGAAGAGGAATTATTATGTGTCCTTAGGAAACATAAAAGAACAATTGGCTGGACTATTACAAATTTAGGGAGAATTGACCCATCAGTGTGTATGTACAAGATACATTTGAAAGAGGGTTCTAAGCCCTCAAGGAAAATGCAGAGGAGGAAATTAAACCCTCATATGCAAGAGGTGGTCCTAAAAGAGATTGTAAAATTGTTGGATGCAGGGGTCATATACCCCATTTCAGACTCTGAGTGGGTCTCACCTATCTAGGTGGTCCCAAAAAAGTCTAGCATCACAGTTATTACCACTAAGTCTTGGGAGTTAGTACCAACCAAGGAGACCACTGGTTGGAGAGTGTGTATTGACTATCGGAAACTGAACCCAGGACAAGAAAAGACCATTCCCCTCTACCCTTCATTGACCAAATTTTAGATAGGATGGCTGGAAGAGTATTTTATTACTTTCTTGATTGATACTCTAATTATAATCAGATACCAGTGTATCCACAGGATCAGGAAAAGATCACCTTTATTTATCCCTTTAAGATCACCTTTGTTTATCCCTTTGGCACTTTTTCATATAGAATGCCATTTTGACTATATAATGCTCCAGCCACCTTCCAAAGATGCATGTATGTAATCTTTTTTGACATGATTGACAAGTTTTTGGAGATTTTTATGAATGATTTATCTGTATTTGGGGACATTTTTAGTCAATGTTTGTAGCACCTCAGCCTAGTTCTTCAAAGATGTGAAGAGACCAACCTAGTCTTGAGCTAGGAGAAAAGCATTTCATGGTCACCCAAGGCATTGTGCTTGGCCATGTGGTTATTCATAAAGGCATTGAGGTGGATAAGGCAAAGATTGACTTGATTTCACATTTTCCACCACCAAAAATAGTCAAACAAATCAGGTCCTTTTTAGGACATGCAGGATTTTACATAAGGTTCATCAAAGACTTCAGCAAAATTTCTAAACCTCTGTGCCACTTGCTGTGTCAGGATATGCCACTTAACTTTGATGTTAAATGTCTTGATGCTTTTGAGGTGTTAAAGATATGCTTAACCTATGTCCCTGTGATCCAGGCATCTTACTATGCTCTGTCTTTTAAATTAATGTGTGATGCATCAGACTTGGCTATGGGAGCTGTGTTAAGATAGAGAAAAGACAAATTGCCTTGTGTGGTTTATTATGCCAGCAAATCACTGGCAGAAGCTCAGCTGAATTATACAACAACTGAGAAAGAGCTTCTGACAGTGGCGTTTGCTGTAGACAAATTTAGATCCTATCTACTTCGGTCTAAAATTATAGTCTTCACTGATCATTCTCCCCTCAAGTACCTACTTGCTAAGAAAGATGCAAAGCCAAGGTTGATTAGATGGATCCTCCTACTGCGAGAGTTTGATCTTGAAATCAAGGACAGAAAAGGAGTAGAGAATGTAGTGGCTGATCACCTGTCCAGGATTTTAGTTGAAGAGTTTGCTGCTACACCTGTTGGAGATTCATTCCCTGATGAGCAACTGTTTCCCATCCAGTAAGTTGTACCATGGTTTGCCAACATATTCAACTACTTTACTGTAAGTAGGATTCCTTCCCACTGGTCCAAGATGGACAAGGACTTGTTTTTTTCACAAGTCAAATATTTATTTTGAGAGGATCCATAACTATGTAAGTTTTGTGCAGACCAGGTCATTAGGAAGTGTGTCCCTAATACTGACATCCACAGTATTTTTAGCATGTGCCATGAATATGCCTGTGGGGGTCACTTTAGTGAGAAAAAGACAACAGTAAAGGTTTTGCAGTATGAGTTTTACTGGCCTTCCTTACTTAAGGATGCCCATGCACACTGCCAAACCTATTTAAGATATCAAAAGATGGGTGGCATTTCAAAGAAAAATTCAATGTCACTGCAACCCATCCTTGTTGTGGAGCTATTTAACATATGGAGAATAGATTTCATGGGCCCCTTTCCTCCTTCAATAGGTTATAACTTCATCCTTGTAGCTGTGGATTATATTTCCAAATGGGTGAAAGCAGTTGCCACAAGGACAAATGATCATAAAGTTATTCTAAAATTTAACAAAGAAAATATTTTCTCCAGATTTGGCACCCTTAGAGCCATCATCAGTGATGGGGATAGCCATTTCTGTAACAGACACTTCGAGAGCTTGCTCAAGAAGTATGTTGTTACCCATAGGATTGTCACCCCATATCACCCACGGACCAGTGGGCAAGTGGATATTTCTAATAGGAAAATTAAGCATATCCTGGAGAAGACAGTTAGGACGGATAGGAAGGATTGGGCAGTGAAGTTAATTGATGCATTGTGGGCCTATAGGACAGCCTATAAGATCCCAATTGTCATGTCCTCATTTCGATTAGTCCATGGCAAAGCATTTCATCTACTAGTAGAGTTGGAACACAAGGCCTTTTGGGCCATTAAGAGCTTGAACTTCGATCTAACTTCTGTTGGTGCAAACAGAAAATTGCAGCTGCCTGAGCTGGAGGAGCTAAGATTGGATGCTTACTCAAATTCAAGGATTTATAAGGAGAAAGCAAAGGCATTCTTTGAGAAGAGCATCCTAAGGAAGGAATTTACTGATGGAGCCAAGGAATGGCTTTTCAACTCTAAACTGAAGTTCTTTCCAGGTAAGTTAAGAACCAGATGGGATGGCCCTTTCACTGTAATTCATGCATCCCCATCTGGGGCTGTGAAGATCATGGACCCCATTTCATATAGGGTCATGAAAGTAAATGGCAGAGACTCAAACTGTGTATGGAAATTTCTATGGAGTCCTCTGTAACCATCTACCTTTAAGAACCTCCTAATGATAAGTGATTCTCAGCCATGTACACTGTGTAACATAGCTGTTTTTGTGTGTATATTTTTTTTTCTTGTGTGATTGTGTGCTTTGAAATTTTAGGATGTATGTTCTTGAGTGTTATTGATATTCTTGATCAGTTTTTTTGAATCTGGGTCTGTTGTGATTTAAAATGATCTGTTGATGTGATAGGTATTAGATAATCTGTGTGCATGAATCATGAAGTGAGCATGTGTCTAGTGAGCTGTGGAATAGAATGGTTGTGAAATAAATTTGGGTGCTGGTGCAACAGGTCAGTGGGACTGACAAATAAAGAATGACCAATCATCCAATTAAGCCATATCGAGAGGCTCTGGTACCCTCTCGAGCCTCACTTTCACAAGATTAGGTGGCCTCGATAGGCTTAGCGGTATAAAAATCATCTGCTCGAGATCCTCTCGAGTAGAATCGCCTGAAGCCCAGCCTGTCGAGATCCTCTCGAGACCCTGACTTTCACCAGCATTTAACTGCTTGATAGGTTAATTCTAGCTCGAGAGGATCAGGTACATTTGACCCATCCTCACAAGATCCTTCGAGGCTCAAGTTTTTCTTGTTATAAACCCCCTTGATAGGTTCTTTCACTACCATCCTCTACATTACCTCTCGAGCACAACTCCAAGCCATCCTTTCCAACTCTCTTCTTCACTGCTCATCTTGCTCCACCATCCTAACCCTGTTCTTTCTACCTTTCTAAGCCATCAAAGCCGAAACTTTTGCACCTGGAGCAGTTTGATTTGGTCCTTTGGGCAGCTTCAATTTCAAAACCCTAGCAATTTTGGGGTAAGTTTCTAACTATGTCTTTAGTCAACTATTGTTATTTTGGATAAGAGTTTGTTTTTGGGAGGAGATTTTGCTGAGAGACCTTAGAGAGCTGTAGGCAACTTAGGTTTGAGATTGAAGAGGTGAATATTTAGGATTTTGGACCAATGGCCTCCAACTCCCCATTTTTTGATAACCTACATGCACTGTTGAACCCTCCACAAACTGACAAACCCACTCCCACCAGAAAATCAGTGAGGATTGCTACATCCTCTACTATGGAGGCCACTGATATCCCTGAGCCCCTGGTGGAGAAACCCAACAAGAGGGCTGCACCAAAGAAAAGGGCAAGGTCTATCACCAAGAGCCCGAAAAAATCCAAGAAATAGAATAAGGGTGAGGAGGTGTTGGCGTGTTTGCCTTCCCTCAAATGAGGGTCTAAAATCATGAATAAAACTAGGTAGACACACTCATATAGACCTGCAAGTACTCAGGATCTGTTGTAGCAAGCTTTAAAAGAACGGTGAGTAAGGGAATGTCCACAGGGAGGTTGGTTAGAAATATGATAAATCTCCATATCTGTGGCAGATCTGGCACCCTAACTATTGCTAAGTTAGCTAAAAGATAGGGGAGAGGTTTAAAATGGGTTGTCAGTTAAACTAAGCTAAAATTAAACATAAACTAAATTGGATCGAGTTTAGGAGCTTAGATGTTGCAGGGGAAGAGAGTAAAATGTAGAAAATGGAGAAGAGTAGCTTAGAGGTTGGTTTTCACTCAAATCGGATTCGATTAATCATGCTACAGAGGTTCAGAGCACACAATTCCCTCAACTGCCTATAAGCACGGCTGCAGGGTATAAATTCCACTCCAAATCACATGATCCACCTGGTCTTAAGGCTATGATCTGTCCACTTTAATGGTCACAGACCATCCTATAGACTTTATCGAATCCATGGATTGCAGCAGATGAATTGGAGCCTGAGCTTAGATTCATCTTAAGGTTATGATCTATCCACTTTAATGGTCACAGGCCATCCTAGGGATCTCCTTCAAAGCCAGAGCATCAATTAGAACAATTAAAACTACTACAAATGCTACAATTCCCAGGTCACGGACTCAAGGAATCACAGGAGCATCAGATCCAGGGAGATCAGATGGTATCCAAGAGGTCTACCAGTTAAGTGGGTGAGCTGCTATACAGACTCCTCTACACAGATCTGATCGATCACCAAATGGAACCAAAGGAAATTTAAATCTAATTAAAGCATTAAAAGTAGCATTATCATTACAAACAAGGTCACTCTATAATGGAAATACTCTCAGATCTGTAGTTTGTGCAGCTAGGAGCCTACAATAGCACTCTTAACCTTACCTAATTACAGATCTAACTTCGCTCCTCGCTACTCCAAAGGACTTAGCGAACCATGGTTGGGCTAAAGGAGGGAAATGGAATTTCTTTGCAAGCTCTAATCTCCAGAATTTGGCTCAGATCTCGATCCCCCCTCAATTGCAATTGGGGGTCTCTATATATAGCTTTCTCCTCTAGTTTTCCCGCCAAAAATCCCTTTTAGAAGGTCGTCAGAGTTTGTTAGCATTCTGTTAAAGCACGTGGGTCGGTTAGGGCTTCCTAAGGCATCTTCTACAATCGTCGTGTCGGCCACCAAGTGCCTCGGGTTGCATGTAGAAGGTCACTGAAGTATAACGTGTGCACAGCTAAATTTCTGAGAAGTTCTGCACACGATTTCGACAGGTTCAGGAAGCTTTCGACAGGTTTAGATAGAGCTTTTTGGTCCTTTTGCTAGGTTCTCAGATCTGTTCGGTAGGTTCTGATGGGATGAATCTTCGCTTAGAGTTCCAGCCTTCTTAGTCCTTGGTTTGGAGTATTCGACAGGTTGGACAGACTCTTCGACAGGTTGGAGAACCATTTTGACAGGTTGGAGAACCATTTTGACAGGTTGGAGAACCATTTCGACAGGTTTCACTCTGCATGTTATCCTTTCGATAGGGTTGCTCTCACTCCTATCGAAAGGCTCAAGTACCCTCCGATAGGTTCTTTTCCAGCGTCTTCATTTCGATAGGATCAGAAAACCATTCGATAGGTTCCCTTGACGCCTCAGGCGGGCTTTCGATAAGATGGTTTCTTCTTTCCTTTCAGCTGCTCGATAGGTTCTGAGATCTATCGAACTCCTCAATCCACACGAATTCATCCTTCTTTTGCCTTCAGATCCTATCGAAAACTCTTCAACTGCATGAATTCTCCTTTTCTTTGCTTTCAGCTCCTATTGAAGTCTTTAGGTGACTAATCGATAGGATGTTTTCAGCCTGTTTTCACTTCCTTCGCCTTACCTTGCTATGGCAATGCACTCCAAGGGTCAGTGATGTCCTACCCTCTGCTGTGCTGTTGCTAGGTTTGTCTTGTGCTGAGAGATAGCTCCTTTTCAGGCATTCTTGAGTGCTTTACTGCATTAGTATCTTCTTTTGTTGTTGTCTACAAAATGCACTTGACAAAAGCTTATTAGTGTGCTCACAGGTCTATCAATGGTCTGGTTATAGGGTGAAAAGTGGCATTTTTCACCACTTAATGCACCCCCAAACCTAAGCTTTGCTAGTCCCTGAGCAAAGGAGAATTAAAAGAAAATAAAAATGCCACTTTCGTAGGGAGCACGGATGCATTTAGCATATGCATCAAGCCTTTTAAACCCCTAGGTGATCCCTAGTGCAGGAGTGAAGTCTCTTGAGGGTTTTTAGTGAAGGTACCCACAAACTTCTCCAATAAGGTTAGTTAATAGTAGTACATCCTGCTAAACAGAGTTTCAGTGAACTAGAATACATTCTCAACATGTCTTTTCAGTTCTAGAGGGTTTGCAGCCGAAAAATCACCAATTTAAAACATGAAGTTTTGCAGAAATTCCTTCATCATCAATCGGTTCATGTCAAGGCATTGTGTCTGATGATTGATGCATGGCTCACGTTGTACTTCAGAATTCTGTTTTGATACTATCCCCATCAAATTGGATTTCAGGTCCAAGTCTCACCAAGGTTGTTAACTCACAACAATAATGAAGTGTGTAGAATTTCACACAGCGCAAGAGCAGTTACAGTCCTCAAATAGGGCTATAAGCATGAGCATAGGCATTGCTCTACTTTCTAAAATTTTCTAACTCTTTTTCACCATAGATTAGACAGATCCTTATCTCCACATGACAACTCAATCCATTTCAGAGTAGTAAGGTCTTTTTATTGGGTTGTAATGTGGCTTAGGGATGGGGTTTGTAAAAGAATGAAAGGGTAAAAGGGATTCAAATTGAGAAATCAATGAAGGTAAGGAGGTGGTCTAGACAACACCTTCTTCATTTCAGCACCTTTTCACTTTCTTTTTGAATTTTCAGACTTGAAGTGATCAGCTTCTTATCTTCTTGTAGATTTTTGCATGAGGTGACTTCTCTTTCTCATCTATTTTGCTCTATTTTTTGTTTTTTTAATTGGAATACCACAAATACCACCAACTGTATTTTTCTTTTTTTCAACTAGGTTTAACACCTTGCTCTTCTAACCTTGCTTCTTCTTCCTCTTTCTGATTTCCTAGATTGGGTGTGAACTGAAATAGGTCAAAAGGTTTTGGGTTTAAAGTTTCTGGTTTTCATCAAAGAAAATTGGGACTTTTAAGGCTCAAGTGGTGTGCATCAAGGGCAGTTCAAAGGTGGGAAGTTTTAAGCTCAAGCTGACCAAGGGATGGCCTTACTTCATGTCCTCCATGTCATGAATGCTGTCAAGCTGTTTCAACTTGGACTTGCCTAACTTCTAGTGATTAACATTAGATCCAATCAGTCCATAGAGCAGAAAAATTGCCAAGGCACTCTTCAAGGAACTTTTTCAGGCCCAAATCTTACTGGGTATGGCCTTCCATCTAATTTTCAGGGGTGTGTCTTCACAATTTCCTCTCATTTCAAATTTATTACTCATCAAAATTACTTTTCACAAATTGTTGACATTTGCCTCATGAAGTCTGTTGGACTACGGCTTATTTCAGATTCAAGTAGTTATTTTCTTAATTTCCTCTTTTTATAAAAAAAATTCCAGTGAGAATTTACTCTAATTAATTTCAAACACTTCATTTTAGCCTAGTTGTACTAAAAGTAACTAATTTATTAGCATACATATATGCCATACCCCCAAACCTAAACTAAATAGTGTCCTCACTGTTTACAGCAAAGGGGGCATCGCAGCTTATTAACAGAGCAAAGAAAAAAAAAACAAAGCAAGTAGACAACGAAAGAAAGAAAAAGCAGTTTATTAACCGAAGCAAAACAGAACATAAAATAGAGCATTTTAGTACAATGGTCAAGCACAAGTGGACAAAAATTTCGTGGTAGACGAAAAACACTCCCCCAGCTCAGGTGGAAGAGGAACTGTAAGCCAGGAGGGGAGGAAGAAAAGGAAAAAGAAGGGGGTTAGGGGGAAGGGGGATGGGTGGTGGAGGAGGATGGTGGTGGGGATACTGGTGGCTCGGTCTTCAGCCTCTTCTTCTCCTTCCTATCTTTGTCCTTTTCCTCCTTAGCGAGGATCCGCTGTACCTCCTCATATTCATCCTAGAGGAATTACAACGGGTCTGGTTTCTTGGGCGGTAGTGGCTCCAGCCAAAAGAGGTAGAGTTGAGCAGGAGTGAGCGTGGGCTTGTCATCTGCCATAGGTTTGAGGAGGAGTGCAGAGGATAGAAGGAAAGGAATGAGCCGAAGTCGAGCCAGCTGCATCTATTTAAGGTAGATGTGGGAGAGAATATGAAGCGATGCAATCAATATCGCCGTCATCGATGGAAAGGAATGAATGGTTAATTTGATCAACCAGCATGGGGAACGAAATCGTGCATTAATTGGTAGCCTATATTTAGCACGGGGAGTTACAGCGTGGGGCAGAAAACCAAGGGGTGCAGAGTTTAAGGCTCGTACTGTGCACAGTTGTACATGGTACATGAGGTAAAATCTTTGCACAGCGCAAAGGCATAATAAGCATGGAAAGAGTGAGGGGGGGGGGTCAATTTCGATAGGATGAGTGAGAGTGTCGACAGGGTAAGACTTTCTATCGAAGTCGCACAAGTATGGGGCTCACATTTGGAAGTTCTCGATAGGCTTAACCCGTCCTATCGAACAGAATGAACATGCATTCGATAGGCGTGGATGGCTGCTAGCGATAGGTCAGTGTCCTGTCGAAAACATAGCAAACAAAACTTTGAAAGGGGATGATTCGATATGATCTCGATAGGTGGAACTATCCTTTCGTTCAGTTTAAACGGCAGCTGAGTCTTTCTTTCGATAGATTCCTTATTAGTATTTAGAACCTATCGAAATCTCCGTTTTGCTCTTTTTAACCAATCGAAAAGTTAATTTCTCCTGTCGAGAAGTTCAGTGCCTATCAAAACCGTCGAACATCCTACCAAAATTGCCATGGGACCTATCGAAAGGTGAACTTGACCTGTCGAAGACTTCTAAAAACCAAATAAAGTCGGTACTTTCGCCAAAGACTCAAGAGGCTTTGCTTGTATTGCTTCACAGTTTGTTTTCCCTGTGGCCAAGCTCCCATTATCTCAGGATAACTGGTAATACTGAAATGACGGCCTAGTATAAAGCATGGCAGTTTTGTTTCTCTCCTTATTTTTTTTCTTTTCATTTTGCAAGAAAGAATAAAAATATTGATTAACAATAAAGTAAACACCTAACACAAAAGCAAAGGATGGTACATATCATACATACTGACTGCAGGGGCTAATCTGGAGGGTCTAGAAGGTCCATGGTCTCCTCAAGCTCATCAAACTTGGCACTTTTCGTGGACCTCTTCCTCAGCCAGTGTTTGTTCCCTGGGTGCAATTTTCCATCTGTGAACTAAGCATTTTCCTGCACCAACCAATGTGGATTATCATGCATCACCTTCCTTTAGGCATTAATGGAAAAACAAGCCGCTTCAGGAGAGGGTTGATAGCCAGTGTTATACACATTCAACTTAACCTTCATGTTTCCAAATGACACTTCCATGATCCCATACCTGCATTGTATGTGGGCATTGGCAGTGGCCAAAAAGAGCCTGCCTAGAATCACAGATATGGAAGAAGCACATTTGCTTGGTTCCATGTCCAATACCAAAAAGTCAGCAGGATAGAAGAATTTGTCAACTCCAACCAAAACATCCTCGATTATTCCCACAGGTTTCCTTTCAGATCTGTCAGCCAGCTGGAGAACCACATGTGTGGGCTTCAATTTGCCTAAGCCTAGCTTCTCATATATTGAATATGGAAGCAAATTTACGCTGGCTCCTAGATCTATTAAGGCTTTGTCAATGATGTGATCCCCAATGATGTAGGGAATTGTGGGTGTTCCAGGTTCTTGGAATTTGGTTGGAGTTGCAATCGACAAAATTTGTTTCATTTTCTCTGCTGAAAAGACTTTCTTGGATATGTGTATCCTGGATTGTCTTTTGTGGGTGCATAGTTCTTTTAAAAATTTGGCATAGGCTGGGACTTGTTTGATGGCATCAAGTAAAGGAAAATTGATCTTTACTTGCTTGAAAGTATCCATCATTTCCTCAATTTTTCCTTGCCCTTTATCAAAAGGGGAAGGTGCTTGTAGTGCCTTCGGAAATGGCAAGTGTGGGATTGCTCCCTCACTTGCAGCCTTAGCCAATGAGCCCTCTTTCTTTTTGATTTTTTTTTTTCTTGAGGATCCTCATTATCCTCTTTATTCACAGTTGATTGTTCCTTCAAGTCCACCAATGGTGGTCTCTATTGTGTGTTGGTAGAAATCACTTCATCTTCTTCCTCTAAGTTCCTCACAGGCTCACAGCCCACTTGGTTGTCCACTAGCTTACCACTTCTCAAAGTTGTAACAGATTTGGCTTCCTCATAAGTGGAGGAAACTTCACCCACTAAAAATTGCCTTCGTGGATTATCCTGTGGTTGGCTAGGCAGCCTTCCTCCCTCTCTCCTAGTCAGAACATCAGACAGCTAACAAAGTTGGTCCTCTATCTTTTTTATGCTCTGGTGGTGAGAGTGCACAGTTTGGGTTAAGGTATTCAAGCTCTGCAGTGAAGATAGAACTTGTTCCTCAAAGGATGGTGTTCTCACAGTTGGAGGATGTGCAGCTTGCTGCATAGGAGGAGCTACAGGTTGCTGATACTAAGGCCTTGGGCATAACCTTCTCGATAGGGCTGAGCATTTCTGTAAGGCATGGGCTGCTGCTGCTAGCTAGGGTATGCATCTTGTCTTCACCTCAGATTGGGGTGATTTCTCCATTGATACCCAGCAGTAGGCTGCTGCCCATAAGACTGAGCTACAGTCACATGCTCTTTTATAAAATCGGGAAATTGGTCAGTAGATGGACATTCTTCCAAGGGGTGACCAGGGGACTGGCATATGGCACATGTCTCCTCCACTCTAGCAGCCACAGGTGACTGCATTGCTCCCATCAGCCTATCAAATTTTAGAGTTAAGCTGTCCACTTTCCTTTTCAACTCACTTGGCACACTCACTTCATATATCTTTCCCCTTGAGGTGTTCTCCTCCATCAATTTAGGAGGCTTTAGATCTCTTGCTAAGGTTTCCCTTTGCATAGAGTTCTTACTAATAATGTCAAAGAGCTCTCATGCCTCCTTAGCAGTTTTATGGAGATAGGTGCCACCACAAGAGGCATCTATCATATCTCTGCTTTTAGCATCAATTCCCTGATAAAAGCTTTGAACCAATTGCCATTCAGGGATTTGATGGTGGGAGCATTTCTTGAGGAGTTCTTTAAATCTCTCCTAGGATTGATGAAAGTCTTCAGTTGGATCTTGGGTAAAAGAGATGATACCCTTCCTCAACTGGCTAGTCTTCAACATAGGGAAGAATTTGGCTAGAAATTGACATTGGAGATCACTCCAGGATTGAATGATGTTGGGTGGAAGCAGGGACAACTAGGTCCTCGCTCTGTCCTTCAATGAAAAAGGAAAGAGTCTCATCCTGGTGGCCTCCTCCCCCAAACCTGTGATATTAAATGTAGTACACAGTCCTAAGAACTCGTCAATGTGATTGTAGGGATCTTCCTTGGTCAGGCCATGAAATGAGGGCAGCATTTGAATGATGGATGATTTTATCTCATAGTTTCCCTGAGCAGCTAGGAATTGAATGCAAAAGGGGGAATTGTAGACCCCTGGTGCATTAAACTCCTTAAGGGTTCTTGGTTGTTGTTGCTCACCCATTTCTATAGAATCAAATGCAACAGATGTGGGTGTAGTTGGTCTGGATCTGAGAAGTCTTTCAACCTCTGGATTTAGTGGAATATTCTGAGGTTGCAGAGTTCTCCTACCAAACATACAACACTCAAAATCTGAATGCAAAACAGATGTTCAGAGCATATAAGTAGAATCAACAAAATTTTCTAACTATTCTAACAAAAATTATCAACAAATCTGAAAAATAACAGGGGAGTAGAGGGATGCAAACTACAGAGCAATCTCCAACACGATTCTCCTCTCACTGGTAGCCTTAGATCTGATGAACTGTACATAAACTACTGAAAAATAACAAAACTTACAAATGCAGTTAGTAAAAATCAAACAAAAACAATAGATCTATGATCAAAACTTAGATCTATCAATTTCTAAACATGCCTCCCGGGCAGCGACACCAAAAACTTGTTGGCGTGTTTGCCTTCCCTCAAATGAGGGTCTAAAATCATGAATAAAACTAGGCAGACACACTCATACAGACCTGCAAATACTCAGGATCTATTATAGCAAGCTTTAAAGGAATGGTGAGTAAGGGAATGTCCACAGGGAGGCTGGTTAGAAATATGATAAATCTCCAGATCTGTGGCAGATCTGGCACCCTAACTATTGCTAAGTTAGCTAAAAGATAGGAGAGAGGTTTAAAATGGATTGTCACTTAAACTAAGCTGAAATTAAATATAAACTAAATTGGATCGTGTTTAGGAGCTTAGATCTTACAGGGGAAAATAGTAAAAAGCAGAAAATGGAGAAGAGTAGCTTGGAGGTTAGTTTTCACTGAAATCGGATTCGATTAACCATGCTATAGAGGTTCAGAGCACACAATTCCCTCAACTGGCAATAAGCATAGCTGCAGGGTATAAATTCCACTCCAAATCATAGGATCCACCTAGTCTTAAGGCTATGATCTGTACACTTTAACGGTCACAGACCATCCTATAGACTTTTTCAAATCCATGGATTGCAGCAGATGAATTCAATTGGAGCCTGAGCTTAGATTCATCTTAAGGTTATGATCTGTCCACTTAAATGGTCACAGACCATCCTAGGGATCTCTTTCAAAGCTAGAGCATCAATTTAAAACAATTAAAACCACTACAAATGCTGTAATTCCTAGGTCACAGACTCAATGAATCACAGGAGCATCAAATCCAGGGAGATCAGATGGTATCCAAGTGGTCTACCAGTTAAGTGGGTGAGCTGCTATACAGACTCCTCTACACAGATCCGATCGATCACCAAATGGAACCAAAGGAAATTTAAATCTTATTAAAGCATTAAAACTAGCATTATCATTACAAACAAGGTCACTCTATAATGGAAATACTCTCAGATCTGTAGTCTGTGTAGCTAGGAACCTACAATAACACTCTTTACCTTACCCAATTACAGATCTAACTTCGCTCCTCGCTACTCCAAAGGACTTAGCCAACCATGGTTGGGCTAAAGGAGGGAAATGGAATTTCTCTGCAAGCTCTAATCTCCAGAATTTGGCTAAGATCTTGATCCCCCCTCAATTGCAATTGGGGGTCTCTATATATAGCTTTCTCCTTTGTTTTTTCTGCCAAAAATCCCTTCTAGAAGGTCGTCAGAGTGTTTTAGAGTTTTGTTAAAGCACGTGGGTCAGTTAGGGCTTTCTAGGCATCTTCTGAAACCATCGTGTTGGTCACCAAGTGCCTCAGGTTGTGTGCAGCAGGTCACTGAAGTACAACGTGTGCACAGCTGAATTTCTGAGAAGTTCTGCACACGATTTCGACAGGTTCAGATAGAGCTTTTTGGTCCTTTTGTTAGGTACTCAAATATGTTCGATAGGTTCCGATAGGATGAATCTTCGCTTAGAGTTTCAGCCTTCTCAGTCCTTTGTTTAGAGTATTCGACAGGTTGGAGAGACTCTTCGACAGGTTGGAGAACCATTTCGATAGGTTTCGCTCTGCATGGTATCCTTCCGATAGGGTTGCTCTCACTCCTATCGAAAGGCTCAAGTACCCTCCGATAGGTTCTGTTCCAGCGTCTTCATTTCGATAGGATCAGGAAGCCATTCGATAGGTTTCCTTGATGCCTTAGGCGGGCTTTCGATAGGATGGTTTCTTCTTTCCTTTCAGCTGCTCGATGGGTTCTGAGATCCTATCGAACTCTTCAATCCACATGAATTCATCCTTCTTTTGCCTTCAGATCCTATCGAAAACTCTTCAACTTCACGAATTCTCCTTTTCTTTGCTTTCAGCTCCTATCGAAGTCTTTAGGTGACCAATCGATAGGATGTTTTCAGCCTATTTTCACTTCCTTTGCCTTGCCCTATTGTAGCCATGCTCTCCCAGGGTCAGTGAGGTGCTACCCTCTGGTGTGCTGTTGCTGGGTTTGTCTTGTGCTGAGAGATAGCTCCTTTTTGGGCATTCTTGAGTGCTTTACTACATTAGTATCTTCTTGTGTTGCTGTCTACAAAATGCACTTGACAAAAGCTTATTAGTGTGCTCACAGGTCTATCAATGGTTAGGTTATAGGGTGAAAAGTGGCATTTTTCACCACTTACCAGGAGTATACCCCAGAAGTTGATCCCCACACACTGAATGAGTTCATGGATGCCATAGAGTTAGAGTCTGAAATTGCCTTTAACAAGGCATTTTTCACAAAGGAGACCTTGGCTGTTGAAGCTGTGGAATTGTCTATCAAGGTTTCCTTAGATAACCTCTTGACCCCTTTGGAGGAGATGGTTTACCCCAGACTGGTAAAGTTATGGTACCAGAACATGAGACTCAAGGAGTCTGGGGGGGTCCAAAAAGAGAAGACCTAGTGCTGGTCATCTTTATTGATGAATTTGCATCAGTTGTGGACACAACTGAGATTGCAAAAACTCTAGGCATCCCAGCTACCTATGACCCTGCTTGGAACTTTGGGGCCCCACTCAATGGCTCCATAGATGTGATTGCCAACAAGTTGACCAATGGGAAGAAAGCTTCAGGGGACTCCATCACAAGAAGTGACTTCAGTCCCAGTTTGCTATTCATAGACAATGTTCTAAGAAAGAACATTTTTGTATTTGGGCACCAGCAGGAGAGAAGACATCCCATTGCTGATGCTCTCTACTCCTTCTCCCAAGGGCATTTTGATTCAATGCTGCCCAGTTGATTTTTGAGGGGATGAAGGACATTCACATCACGGTGCAGAAGAAGGAGAAGCCCCATGGACTTCCCTACAATAGGCTGATCACAACCCTGCTTAAGCAAGGAGGATATGCCTGGAAGTTTGGGGAGCCAACTGAAAAATTGCCCCCACTGATGTTTGGAAAGAGGTTGTGGACAATCAAGATGTCCTTGATGGCGAAGAAGAAGGTCCCTGAGAAATCAACAACAGCACCCCCAACTGAAGAATCATCTGCTGCCATTCCTACAGCAATCATCCCTACTCCTACACCATCCACACACCACTCATTTCCATCCCTACACCCATGCCTACCATTCCATCTCCAATACCCTCCACAATCACCACCACCATCCCTTTGTCAATTCCAACTCCTCCCATAGAGTTCCTATTTACCCTACCCACTCCAATCATAAAAGAAAATACAAAAAGAGAGCCCATAAACCAACCACAGAACCAATCCCACCCACCCAACCTATAACCCCAATACCAGATACACCTACACCTACTGTACCTAGCCTATCCATTCCCTTACCTACACCCACTCCTAGCTCAGATCCTATTATCATACTAGACCCCATTCCAAACCCACCTTCCCCATTTACTTATCATGACAATGAGCCAATGGCCATTGACCTCACACATCCCACCTCCACAGACCTTGTACCCCCCTTTGAACCCTTTGCATCAGAACCCATTGAGCCAGTTGACCCTATTGCCTCCCCTACCCATTCCATTCCTTTTTCCCCCACCCATGACCATGGCCACCTCACATCTGAGGGGTACTCTGCCATGATGGACTCCATTGTGGGAGATATCATGCATGAGTACACACCCCTTCAAGACTCCCCTCAGCCTACCCAATTTAACCATGTATCAAAGATCCCTTATCCCACATATTGTCCCTCCTTACCTCACTACAAACCCAAGACCTTGCCAATACCCAGAACCTGACCACCATGCAAGCATGCCTTCATTCAATCCAGACTACTCTCCAGACCCTAAACCCAACACACCAACTACCCACAACAACACCCACACCTAACCCTACCCCTCCTTCACCTCAGCCTTCAGTTTTTATAGATGCTACCACTCAGACAAACTTCGAGTCTGAGGAGCTAGTTCTTAGCTCACCTACCTTTACCTCTTCCAGCACCTAGACTGATTTTTAGGAAGAGGACCTACCTTTACCCATGATACCCTTATCCTTTTCTCCGCATTCACCCAAACTGGGCCCCCTGAGGAGGAGCTACCTCAGTTACCATTCACCTATGAGGATGAGTTGGCACCTATCCTTCCACCCCCATCATCTCCACCCCCCCAATTTAACCTGACCACACCCTCTGTTTCACACCCTTATGAGAAGGCCATTGTCCTTGCCTCATCCATACCCATCGCTCCATTTTACACCCTCACCAAGGCCATGGCTACTGATTCTTATGTCAAAAGAGATGTCCAATTAGTAATAAAATCAGTCACAGCAATGGTGAAGCAGCCATATGAAGGCCAGATTGCCCAAAAAAAGAAGATGAGGAGAAGGAGAAGAAGAGGCTATGGAAGATGGTGTTGAAGTCCCTGGATTTGTATAAAGTGTATAAAATCAAATCAATCTAGTTGGAGAGACTAGTTGACACACCAACATCCAGTTTTTCAGTTATAAACCCTCCAATGTTCAAGGGAGTGTCTCTAAAAGGAACCTTCAATGGAGAAGAGCAGCACTAAGCCCAAGAAGCCAGCTGTAACAAGAACCAAGGCAAGTGCTGCACAAGCCATAACTGTGAAGAAAGAGAAGAGAAAATATGAATGGACCCCCCCTTTGAATTAAGCTCAGACTCAGATTCTGATTAGGTTGTAGTGTAGCCTGTTTGTATTAGGTTCTATTTGTATTTTCTATTTTAGAACGAGTTTTATATTTTCAATCTTTTGTTCAATCTGTAAATAGTTTTATGTAATATTAATTTTGTTAATGAAAATAGCCTATTGCATTGTACTTCCTTATCTGATTTTCCTTTCCTGCTGTTCATTCTAGTTTTTTCTATTGTACTGTAGTTGCTTTTCTGTTATAACCTTGCTGCCCCTTATCTGAAACAGTGAGGACACTATTTAATTTTGGTTTGGAGCTATGGCAGGGTATTCCAGGGTAGATCAATGGGATAGTTAACCTAAGTGCAGCAGTATTAAGTAAGTTAGAAATAAATAGAGTAGAATCCACCTAAGCAATGTTGAAAATGAGGAAATTTAAAAAAATTATGCAGATTTTTTTAACACTAAAATCATTTAAAAATTAAATACTTCCATGAGGAGAGCGTCAAGAGAAATCTTTCACAATTAGTAAAACAGTAAGGAGAAGAGAAGGTGAGGGCATGCCTATGAGTTTAATTGAAGACCATACCTAGTGAGCTTTGAGCATATAAAAATATTTTTCTTCTTGAAGAGTGTCTAGCAACTTTTTTTGCTCTAAGGATTGACTAAGTTAAAACCTTTTCACTAGAAGTTAGACACCCCAAGTTGAAACTGTTTGACAGCACTCATGACACTAAGGAGATGATCTAAGGCCTTCATTTGGATAGTTTGAGCCTGAAGTTACCAACCCAGTAAAACTACCCTTTTTGCTTACACTCTTTGAGCCTTAAAATCTACTTTTTCTTCAACAAACACCAAAGTAATTGAACCTGAACCTCTTAACCTGATTCAGCCCTACCCTCACTTTGAGAATTCAGAAGGTAAAGGAGAAGATGTTGAAGGTAGGTGAGTAAGGTTTAACATTTGGTGAAAGGAGAAGAAGATAAGAGAAAAGTTGTAAACAACAGTGTAGCAGTTGCATGGCTGTGGCAGCCATAACCACAATCATTAAAAAAAAAAAAAAGAGAAAGAAAAGAGAAGTCAAGTGAAATACTTCAGCTGAAAATTGAAAAGAAGAGGAGAAGCTGGACACTGTGAATTTGAAAAATGTCAAGGAAGATGAAGTTGTGCTGAAATGAAGGTTGTGAAGTCATGAATCACCTCCTACCCTTGTTGATTTCTCAGTCTTGAATTCCTCTTTACCCTCTTATTCTTTGTAAACCTCAACCATAAGCCACATTATAACCCATCAAAAAGACCTTGTTGATCTAAAGTGAAGTGAGTTGTCATGTGGAGATAAGGAGATGTCTAATCTATGGTGAGAAGTACTTGATGATGTTAGAAATTAGAAACCATGCCTATGCTCATGCTTGCAGGCCTATTTGAGGTTTGCCACTGCTCTTAGGCTTGAGTGAAATTGAACACCCTTAAATTCATATGTGAGAGACAGCCCTGGTAAGCATTAGGGCACTGTTAAAACCTAATTTTTGAATTACTAGTGAGTTTGGTACTCTTTGCACACACTACACTCTTGATGCCAACTGATTGAATGTGATGAGCATGCACGCATGATTTAGGTGTTAAACTGTTTGCATTCACTGTTTAAAACTCCTACAATTTTTTAAGAGCAAGGGTGGAACTTTATTATTTGTAACCTGATTAGTCACTGTGTGCACTTGGTTTAACGATTTTTATTGAGAAGTTTGTGGGTATCTTCACTAAAAACCCTCAGGAGACTTCACTCCTCCACTAGGGATCACCTATGAGTTTAAAAGGCTTGGTGCATAAGCTAAATGCATCTGTGCTCCCTACGAAAGTGGCATTAAAATTTTTAGAGTAATTGTTTAATTTTTCCTTTGCTCGAGGACTAGCAAAGATTAGGTTTGAGGGTGTGTTAATCACTGAAAAATACTATTTTCCACCTCTTAACCTTGCCTTTACTATACTTGTGAGCCATTTAATAATTGTCTCTTGACCATGTTTAATAGTTAGGAATAAAGCTACAGCTTAGTGCAACAATCCACACTTTGAAGGCCAACAATCCACCATGGTAGCCCCCACCATTGGGACTATTTGGCTTGCCCAAAGGGGCCTTGAAAGTCCAACTGAAGAATGAAGGATGGACCCAAGATGAGAAGAGTGCTGCAGCAGACTATGCACAACTACAGAGATGAAAGAGTTGAAGGCTCGAGCAGATCTCGAGTAGTTCAAGTGTAGCTTAAAACAGCTCGAGTAGATCTCGAGCAGTTCAGAATAGAGGGAACTCCAGAAATTCCTCTCGAGCAGATCTTGAGAGGTTCACAGCTTCTGAAACTCATCTCGAGCACATCTTGACAAGATGAGTTAATCCAAAGAACATCTGCTCGAGTGGTTCTTGAGCAGATACACCTTCATAAAACTGCCTTGAGTAGCTCTCGAGCACTCCAAGTATGAATCCAATAACTGGATGAGCTCAAAGTGATCCTGTCGAGCTGCATTAATTGGAACCATTTCAGCCTCTCAAGCATTTCAAATCTAACCTCTCGAGCTGCAAATGAAAGAAAATCATCCTGTTGACAACCTCTTGAGTAGTACTATCTGAAGGTTCATCCTATCGAGATCCTGTTGAGCCTCCTTTAGCAGTCAATTTAACCACTCGAGACCCACTCGAGATGCATAATAAGTAGCATTCAGCCTCTCAAGGCTCGAGTTCATCACTTCCCATTCAGCATGCAGGGATATTTTGGGGATTCCACAGCTACTAGGGCACATACCCCGAGGTGCTGAGTTGTTTCCCACTTCTCGAGGCAACACTTGGCCACAAATGATCCATGACAACATTACAAAATAGGTCATTTTTCTCTTTTATTTTCTGATTGGCTAGAGCAAGATATTTTTGGAAAGGATTGCATATAAGCTATAATTTTTAACAGAAAAACATCTTACATTTTAACCCAATTTTGCTCTGGCTTAGGTCATTATAAGTTTAGGGTTAGGTCATCTTTTTCATCTTTTTCTTCTCTCCTTATCTCAGCATTTGCTGGCTAAGTTCTTTTGTAAGAGATAGGACTGTGTTTATGCGGTAATCAAGACTTGTGTAAGCTTGTGAGGGGCATAGATCTCTGCATTGACTGTAACCTAGAGGGATAACATTGTAAGTATTTTGTAAGCAATGCACAACTATTTTTATTGAATCATTCAATCTATAATGCTCTTGTTTCCTTTAAGAATTTTATGGATTGTATGCCCCTATGGATGCATGAGCTTGTAGCCAAGCAACCATAGCAGCTGCAGTAGTTTTCCTTGTTTTGATTTTTACCCCTTTAATGGAGTATATCTTTGGGGATGATCTGTGGCCATTCAGTGGACAGATCATAGCCTTAGACTAGTCCATATCTCTGGGAAGAATTGGATTATTCTTCCTTGCATTTGAGCTTGCAACCAAATGAAGGATTGATGTGGTTCTAGCCTTTTCCTTGTTATACCAGCCCCTGTTTCAGCCAAAAATATCAGTCCCTATTTTATTACTTCTCACCCCTTTTCTATTTTATTTTCCAAATCCATTTTCATCCTTCTCTAAACCCCTTTCTTTAGCTTTAGTTTTATTTTATGTTTTTTAGAAATAGTTTACCTTGTGACAACTCAAAACTCCCTTTCTTTACCTTTGCTTTCTAGGATAGGTTAGGACTGTCAGAATTGTAGTCAGATCTAGAGGTCTACTATACAACCCCTATGGTTCTAGATCAAATTTCTATGTGGGATAAACTCTTACTTACTTAAACTTGCTACAACAAGCCCTGGATCTTGCAGGACTTTGTGTGTTTTAGATTGCTATCTTTTGTGTTGTTTTCACCTCATTTCATTTCCTTTTGTTTAGATTTGTTTTTACCACTCTTTTAATAATCACAGCAAGTAAATCTAAAATGATCCAACAAAAAGCGTAAATGTCAATAAGGTGAAATCCTAACCACACATCTAAGATATAAAATAAGTCAAGTTTCATGTAGGGTAAAACGATCCCAAACATAAATCCATAAGATGTATCAACGATAGAACAACAGTAAATATGTCTCTCATGAAAATAAAGTAAAAAGTCTAGAACGGAGGAATGCTCAAGGCTCATAAAAGTTTGTCAAATCTACGCTCCCATCCAAGTGGTAACCGATGTCCTTATCTATGTAAGTGTAGACACCCCATTTTCACTCTCTCGGAGTATATGAACACATTCGATCAACCTTTGACCTTGCCCACGACTCTAGGAAAGGGACCGACCATCTTCGGAAGCCCTAAAACTCTAAGCATGGGGACTATATACTAAAATAATAGTATATGATTGAGACTTGGACTGAAACCTCAGCTCACAGGCTCGGACCTGACCCAACATGAGAAGATCCCAAATTATGCACCCGCATAGAGTCACGCAATTCGATTGCACGCATGGATACATGCGCGCAATTGGTCCAACTTGGACCAGGTTTCTCCTTCTCGAGGACCGCCTTAAGACCTGATTACTCGCCTGGTCTAGGGAGCGCAATTCGATTGCACGCTTCCTCACAAGCATGAAATTGGTCTAATTTGGACCCGATTGCTTCTTCCCTAATACCGTCCTAGTCCTCGATTACGCGCCTAATCTAGGGTGTGCAATTGGTCCCGAGTTGGACCAGGACTTAAAACCCTAAGACCGCCTGAATTCCCCGATCACGCGCCGAACTCCCCGCACGTAATTAGATTACACGCTTCCAACATGGTGGAAAATTAACTCCAAGCAAATTGGAACTGGGATTCCTAGCTAAGCTAGTCAGTCGGTCACCCTTATGTCAGTGACCGACTCAAAGATGGATTACGCACCCTGGATAGGGCGTGCAATTCAATTAAGCGCCTTTGTGACTACGCGTAATTCACCAATTGCGCACTTTCCCCAGGGCGCGTAATTATTCCCTAACCTATAAATAGACCCCGCTACCTCAGAACACAACACAATTTTAATAGTAACCTCTCCTCTCTTAAGCTTAGCTCTTCTTAGAAATTTTGAGGTTCTCTCTGGGGTTCTCAGAGAAAGGGTTTGAGCTACTTTTCTAGGCTTCTAAAACTGCAGACTCTTCTCCAGGAGCCCCAGGTAGTCGGACTAGCGGTATTGGCTAGCTAGCCCTGACTCTCGAAGGAGTATTAGAGGAATTAGCCCTTAGCCTTAGATCCCTAGGAAACCCCTGCCCATATTCTTAGCCTAGAGCCAATTAGGTCCCCTAACGTTTTCCAATTTTCTAGCCTTAGCCACCCGATTTGCCCAAGGGAGCTTACGGAGGGTACCCGAGAACGGGGTCGATCCTCCTTAGCGTAGAGGGCCACTGATCAGTCACATAATTTACCATTTTATAGCCTTAAATTAGTGATAGTAGACCCAGTTTGCTACTAATGAGATGTTGATATGCAAATATTTAGAACAGATAGCATAAAAGAGATAAAGTGATAATCTTCACCAAAATGCAGTAAAAAATACGATCGTACGTAGATACGACCAATCGCAATAAGAACCAGTCTGAAAGCTAAAGGAAGAGAGAGTTTACGTCCAATAGTAATCTCGAACAAACGAAACAGAAGAAAGAAAGAAGAAATTTTATTCATGATTCTTCAAAAAATGCTTTAAAGACTGGAGGACACAAAGCGGAGATACAATCGTGTGTCAGAACGAAAGAAGGAGAAACTGTACAAAAAGAGATGCAATCTTAATTTACGATTGTACAAATTAAAGCTCGCTACTGCTGATCATGTGAGAACTACACCGCCATGCACAGAATTAGAAGATCTCTTAAATTAGAAGTCTGGCAACCCACAGATCTGAGAAGAATGGCAAAAGACTCCAAAAGATTTTTGCTAATGAAAATAAGGAGAAAAGTCTTGCGCACATCTGCCATCCAAAGAAAGGAAGATTAGGATTAGAAGTTTAATTTTATTAGGAAACTTTTATTCTTAGTAATATACTTTTATTAGAATTTGAATAATATAAATTGACTCCTTCTGATCTATGAAGAAGAGGGCTCGGCATAGGAGAAAAACTTATCGAAGGAACTCTCGGCATCAATTGACGACTAAGGTTTGGTTTCTTTCGATCACCTTAGTTTAGAGTAGTTTAGATATTCACGATTTCGTGAGAGCAATTACGATTGTGATCGAGAGCTGAAAGATTAGAGTAGAGCATCTATAATTTCTTAGAAGCAATTGACGCCTGTGGTTGAGGGATGAAAGATCTTTTATTTTCTTTCTAGTTTAGATTTACTGCTTTGTAAACATCTAAGAATTCTTGATTTTAATTGATGACTAAAGTCTTGAATTTGCATATTAGTGTAACGGTTTCTTTTTTCTATCTTTAGTTTTCTTGAGTTTGATTGACGCCTAAATTTCTGAAAGATTGTTGATTAGTATAAATCTGTGTTGAGGAAATCTAGTATTTTATTGACACCCAAATTCTAGAGTACTGAGATATAGTGTAACGATATTTTACTTTTGTAACCATCCGAGAACTGAAGGATTGTGATTGACAACCATAATCTAAAAGTAGGAGGGTTTAGATTTACTTTTTTCCCAATTAGTTTAACAATCATTCTTTTATTCATATTTCTCAACCTTTAAAAGACAAATAAAAATTTAACAAGAAGAAGAAAAAAGAAAGTTTGACCCTCCCTGTGGGAATGATCCTATACTAGTGCTACAATTTCTATTGTGCGCTTGTAATAGGTTAAGGCTAAGTACAATTAAAGTCGTATCAAGTTTTTGGCACCGCTACCGAGGAGGTGATAATTTGTTTTTCGTTCTAAAAGCTAATATTTGTCTTTCTCTTTTTATTTTCTTTATATTTTTACTTTCTTTAATAACTTCTTAATCTTTTGCAGGTTTATTCATAGCAGCTAATTGAAGGTTTCAACACTTCTTCTGACAATAGAAGCTAGAGGCTCAGATTTGTTTTCTCTCCCTGCTCTTTAAAATAAAAATCAAATAAAATTAAAAACAAAAAAATATATTTATGACTATGCACGACCATGATGGATTATTTTGGCTAAGCTATAGCCTGACCTATGCCTCAATGGAATACCCAGTTGCCCCCTGTATCCAGAATCAATAGAAAAAGAGTAAGCCTTTGTATCTTAGTGGGGTAATTCGGGAAATTCCTATAATCCTCAGTGGGAAAATTATTCCAGTTTTCTGAGGGTAACCCAACAAGAATTATTCTATACATACCCACAATATCCTCAGAATTTTCAATAGCCATATTCTCAGTATCAACCTTTTAAACAACAATTCAGTCCTCAGAGCAGTGGATTTAATGACAAATTATTCAAATCCTTAGGGATTTACAGCAACAGTGGCATTACCGTTCCAAGGATTTATCCCAGCTCACTCAATTCTCTCAAGTTTTACATTCACACACACAATCCATTATGAAACTGGAAGCCCAAGCTGGGTAGCTAGCTACGTAATTGGTGAAGAAAGAGAGTAACTAGTTATAGTCATGACCTATGAGTAACCCGGGAGGACAAGCTTTTGTGGGAGATACATCAACTCCCGCAAAATAGCTCCAAGTTGTTCAACCTTTAAGAAGTAGTAAGACTCTTGACAACAAGGTGGAGATGCCTACGTTTGTAGTTGTCCTCGAGATCAAGGATAGTGAGCCTAAAATTAAAGAGGATGTTTCCTCACCAGAAAAACTAAGAACAATAAAAATTGAAAATAGAATCCAAAAAAATAATAAATATAGTGTGCCCAATATTGTGACTAAAGTACCATATATACTGAGGTTCTTGTTGGCTTGCTTACCTTACAACTATTAAAGGGCTAAAAACAGCAAATAAAAAGGCAAAGTACAGTAAAATGGGATCAAGGTAAGCAACCAGTCCTGCAAGAACTAGGGATGTTGCATCAAGCTTTAAGGGGTAAGTGAGGGTAGGTCCATAGGAAAATGTGCTTTAGAATGGGGTAAATCTCTAGATCTCTAATAGATCTGGCACTCTAGCCTATCCTAGTTTAAAATAAAGCCAAAACAGGAAAGAGGAGAGATTTTAAGAGTTGTCACTTTATAAAACTATAGAAAATTGAAGATAACAACAAGTGATCTAGAACTGATTGAAACTCAGATTTAAGAAAAAGGATTAAAATCAAAAGGTGGAGAGTAGCAGCTAGGGATTTTGGTCTTCACTGAAAATCAATTGGTTCAAAGGCAATGCATAGAATTGATTTGCAACAATCCTTCATCTGGCTACAAGCTCAGATTCAAGGTATAAGAATCTAACCTAGATCAGAGAATTGGACTAATGCTAAGGCTATGGTCAGTCCACTTGAATGGTCACAAATCATCCCAGAGATTCCTCTAATTCAAGGATCTTAATTAGAACAAGTAAGCTATTGCAGATGCTGTGGATGCAAGGCTACAAGCTCAAGCATCCACAGGGGGATTTAATCTAGGAAAATCAAATGCAAATAAGAGATCTATAGATCAAAATCAACTTTAAAATTCACAAGATACTGATTCAATACAAAGTTATAGTAAACTGTGCGCAGATCTACAATCAGTGCAACATCCAATCCATATACAAAACCTTGAATCTCTCAATTTATAGCTCTCAACCTCACCCTAGCTACTAATGGGGTTTAGCCAACCATGGCTGGTCTAAAGAATGAAAGGAAAAGAAGAAAGAGGGAAAGAATTTTGGGAATTTGAATTTGGCTCTGGGTCTCTCAATTTCTGGATAGTTCATTTGTGCAACTTCTCAGCCATTTATACTATTCCCCTCTATCCTCAAATTTGTTTCAGCCAATCAGAGCTCAAGGGAATATTTTAGTTATTCCCAGCTACTGATGTGACTAATTTCTCTTCTAGAAGCCCTTCCCTCAATTGGTCTGAAACTGGTAAGTACATGTGATGAAGTTAGAGGGTTCCCACTTGTGCCCAGTTGTGTTCCAAAAATACCCCCAAGGGTCATTAACATGCCTTGGAACTCATGCACAGAACTCTGGAGTTGGCAGCAGTAGTGGCTGGAACTGAGAAGTTCCCAAATCGAGTGTCGAGTGGTTCAAGGAACTTCTCGACTGGTTATGAGTCCATTTGATGTGTATTTCGATAGGTTGGGTGACTTCTCGAGAGGTTCAGGTAAGTTCTCGATAGGATTGACATGAATTCTTTCCTTCTGTTCGGGCTCCTTACATCCTCTCGACAGGTTATAGAAAATCCTGTCAACTTCTTTTATTGCTTCCATTGAGCTTTTGACAGGATCTGCTCAACATCTCGACAGGTTGGCTCAACCTCGCGTAATTGAACAAAGCTTCAAGTAAGACATCGACAGTAAGTCTTGCACTGCTCGATAGGTTCAAGGGAACCTCTTGACATGTAGCTGGAACTTCACGAGCTCCCCTGCACCTCCAGGTATCCTCTCGATAGGATCTTCTGCTGGACCTCAAACCCTTCGCTAGGTTGTGTCAACTTGTCGACAACTTTACTTTTCCTCCTCAATACCTCTCGAAAGGTTATAAACCAACTTCAGAACCTCCCAACAGCTTTAACTCCTCGACAGGTTCAAGTACACCCTCAGATCCTCTCGATAGGTTCATGGAACCTCTCGACAGCTTGACTTTTCTCATCAGAACCTCTCGACAGGTTGAATTAACCTCTCAAGATGTTTTGCTTCGTGCTTCCACAGCTAGCACACATCTTTGGTGAGCTGTCTTTCATTTGTCAGTGTACAGTAGATTCTTGGTGGGTTCAATCCTCATTAGATGCAACTAGTCTTGCTCCCATGTGTGCCCATGTGGACACATGTCATTGTCATGGAGCTCTGAGGCTCTGTTGACTGCTTGATGACTGGCCTTTTGGGCTGCATAAGCACATGTTGAGGCAACAGGTCTATTCTTTGGCATTTTTAGAGGGATGTCTGCAGTAAGACTGTAATTTATTACTTATCTACAAAATACTCTCAAAACACTTTATTAGTCAACTCAAAGGTCCATCAAAGTTTAGGTTAGGAGGTGAAAATTGGTATTTTTCACTATTCAACACACTCCCAAACCTAAGCTTTGCTAGTCCCTGAGCAAAGGAGAAATTAAAACAATTATTAAAAATAGAAAAATGTCACTTCTGTAGGGAGCACAGATGCATTTAGTATATGCATCAAGCCTTTTAAACCCCTAGATGATCCCTAGTGGAGGAGTGGAGTCTCCTGAGGGTTTTCAATGAAGGTACCCACAAAGTTCTCCAATGAATCAGTTAATATCAATGCAACATGTTAAAATAAAATTCATTCCACCGTTACTCATTCAGTTTTTTTTTTTTTTAGAGGATTCTCAAGCAGTAAAACAACATTTTAATTCTAAAATTCTATTGTAATTCCTTCACTATCAATCAGCTTATGCCAAGGCATTGGGTGTGAAAATTAATGTAGAGCTCACCTTTAATTTGAGAATTCTGTTTTGATAATGCCCTCAACAAACTTATTTTCAGACCCAAGTTTTACTAGGGCTACCACTCAAAATAAAATAGAAGGGTGCATCATTTTACACAGCTCAATAGTAGTTATAACCCTCAAATAGGATTGCAAGCATGAGCATAGGTATTGCTCTAATTTCTGAAATTTTCTAAATCTTTTTACCATAGATTACACAAATCCTCATCTCCACATGACAGCTCAATTAATTTCATATTAGTAGGGTCTTTTTATTGGGCTGTGATGTGGCTTATGGGTGAGGTTTATAAAGAATAAAAGGGTAAGGAAGGAGTAAAATTTGAGAAATCAGTAAGGTAAGGAGGTGGTTATGACAACACCTTCTTCATTTAAGCATAATTCCATCTACCTCTTGAATTTTCAGATTTGAAGTGACCAGTTCCTAATCTTCTTTTCAATTTTTCAATGAAATGACTTCTTTTTCTCTTTCTTTTGTTTTCCTTTTCTGTTTTTCTTTCCTTTTTCTATTTGTATGCCTTTCTTTTTTTTTTCTTTCTTTTCTTTTTTTTTCTTAGTTTTTCTTTATGGGCTGGAATGCCACACTGCCATCAAATGTGCTTTCTTCTTTTTCAATCACATATCAAACCTTGCTCCTTTAACCTCACTTCTCCTTCCACTTCCTGAATTCCCAGATTGGAGGTGAACTGAAATAGGTCAAGGGGTTCAAGAACAAAAATATTTTGGTGTTTGTAAAAGAAGGCTAGAATTTTTAGGTTCAAATGGTGTATACAAAGGCAGTTCAAGGGGTAGGGATTTTTAAGCTCAAACCGTCCAAAGGATGGCCCTACATCATGTCTTCAATGCCATGAATGTTGTCAAGTTGTTTCAACTTAGATTTGCCTAACTTCTAGTGAGCAAGTCTAGATTCAATCAGTCCTTAGAACAGAAAAATTATCAAAACACTCTTCAAAGAAACTTTTTCAGGCCCAAATCTCACTGGGTATAGTCTTCCATCAAATTCCTGGGGTATATCCTCAAAATTTTCTCTCTTTTCAAGTTCATTAAGCATCAATTTTTTGAAATTTTTTGACATTTGGTTCATGACAATGTTAGAGTTACAACAATTTTCAGTCTTAAAAAGTTTTAAATTTCCTCTTTTTCAAAAATCAGGTGGGAATTCACTTTATCTTCACAAATTTTATCCAACATAGCTGCACTAACATTAACTATTCCATTGGCACACCCTGCCATACCCTCAATCCTATGAGGAGCAGTGTCCTCACTACTTTGGAAGTATAACAACAAGAAACAACAGGAAACAACAGGGTATATACAAAGACAGTAGCAAAGGAAGCATAAAAAAGCAAAAAAATGAGAACAAAACTAAACACAAAGGAAAGCAAGAGGTACAGTAGAATGGACAAAAAAATAATTTTATTGCACACAAGTGATTACAAAGTATCAAAAGAAGCAGTACAATCTAAACAGAGTGAGGAAAAAGCGTAGTAACGGAAGAGGAAAAAGCACACGGGAAGAAAACTCTTATATCGTATATTAATTATAATAAAACAAACTTACAATTTAAAACTCAAAACATAAGGAATCATACAACTATGTACACACTATGCAACTACTATGTATGCATTAAAGAAATATAAACAAAGCAAAGAAACGCTTACCGATATGGAGAGCTTCTCTGATACAAAACTTACAAAATTAAAAGAAGGAACAAAAGAGAAAAGAAAGGAAGATTGCTTGGTTATTGATCGATAATTGATCGGTGTCCTGGACAATCCCCAGGCTAACCCTTTTATAGATGTTTGCGAACTTGTAACGGGTTGAAATCTGCCACTGAGTGGGACACATGTGCTATGTAGATTGGATGCAGTCGCTTCATCCCTTGATAATTGTGTTCTGACGTCATGGCATGCGTCAGGGCTTCATTATTTGGAAGATGACTTTATGGCTTGCGTCATCGACAGATGGCACAGCTAGTGAATGGACTATTGCAGGCTGTATTGGCCGACAATAATCAGAATGGCGGGGTCCATTATGATTTATGAAGATTATTAATTTGAACAAATAGTTGTTTTGGTTGATTTGTCCTGTTCATATTCAGACCTCATGGTTCCATGCGATTATCAAGGTTCGGATAAAATATTGAGTTGCCAGATAGGGAACTATCTGAATTGGGTACATCATGTAATAGCTCTTCTTCTTGGATAGAAGCTTCAATTTCTAAATTGGCAGGCAAATAGAGATTGCTCCTGCTGATCAATTGTTGGAGAAATTTTTCTGCTTCTTCTTCTTGTTGAAGAGTTGCCATATATTCCATAGGGAAATCAGTGATGAAAATTCGTCGACCATCAGTAATTTTGAAAGAATAATGGTCCTTAGAAATTTCTCTGGCTTGTTGAGAAAAATGTATTAGGGAACGAATCCAATAGGATTTGGGAGAAATTGGCAGGGCATTAGACTGTGCCAAAGGATCGGCTTTGTTGTTATATGAAAATTCATACATCCGTGTTTTACTAAGAATCCAAATTTGATATGGTTGGAAGAAGTGTTCTCTAGATCTCCAGCCAAGAGTGCTAGTGATCTGAAAAGTAAGGTAAATGCCTTTGCGTAAACATTTGGAGGGATGAAAGACCATGGATTTAATCATTCGGGGAAAATCCAGAATATTGGAAAGTGGGAAAATGATTTGGTTGATCAATCCCCAATCAAGACCATGCCAAAGATTATAAGGATAATCTGGAGTAAACAAAGAAATTTTTGGGAGATGATAACCTTGAAGATGATTGATAAATTGATAATTCTGCAATAAGATTTGTTTGATCACAGTAGCAGAATTCTCAATTTGAGATACAATATTTTCGGAAATGTCAATTGGAAGGACATGTTTGGCTTTTTCAAACATGCAGATTCTTTTAAGGCGATGCAGAATTGGATCATTTTGTTTCACCAATTCAATGAGGTTGAGAAAATAGGAAATTTTCTCAATGGAAAAGATTTCTTCTTCCCAATTAAAGTCTTTGAGCAGGGAGATTAATCCTTCATAAATTTATTGAGTATGGGCTTCTTGAGCCTGAATTTTGGATGTAAGGACGCTCAAATGTTGTCTCACTTTTTTCTTATTATTGACAATATGGTTTTTCCATACTCCATTAATATCGTGATGCATGGATGGGGCAATGTGAGGGTTAATAAAATCAGGGATATGACTGATGTTAATAATTTCAGATTTGGAGTATTCTTTGACCTCCATAATGGGAGATGTGGTCAGGGATTGCATGGCTTGAAAGGTGTTGAAAGCAGCTCGGCCGTCTCTCATGGAGTTATGCATTTGGTATAATGGGTTTGGAAAATTATAAATTTGGCTATGGCAAGATTGCCAAGAGGTATAAACTCCTGGGTTGAAACCTCTAAGGACAGTATAAACTTTTCTTTGGGGGGAGGTAATATCTCCTGTTGGTTGATGAGAAGAGTTACTGGAATGGCTAGCCATAATCTGCATGAAAATTGGGGGTTAGTAGATTATCTACTATTTTGGTAAGATAATCCCATAAAGATGCATCCATCGGGTAGATGGTTTTCAAAATATAACTCCACTGTTTTGGTGGGTTTAATATAAATATGATGCTTATTAATAATAATAAGATGCTGAAAATAGGACTCCACTTTGTTGGTGGGTTTTGTATAATAATTAAAATTTGTTTCCATTAGCTATTGCCTTGGCCTGTGTGGGAAAATTCCTGTAAAAATAAACTGATTAGTTTATGAAGTAAACTGATTAGTTTATGAAGGACTAAAATAAAAGTAGGATTATTATATTGAAAAGATAAAAGGGAAGGATACTTAAAATATTGAGTGAGTGGATTCTTATGAATTGAAAGATTTAAAATATTGTGTAATTTGATACTTGTGGGTGGAGTAAATGGGAATGAAAGTGGAAGTGGATATGGGGGCCCCAATATTACACAAGGGGTTTTTGGGAGAAGACAAATAGAGGGACTCACCGAAGGAGAAGGAAAATATGCAAATGTGATAGGGATATTATGAGACTGGGTAGGAAGACCAGTATGAACTACCTGGAAATAAGGTAAGAGTTTATTGATGAATGGTAAACCAAGGATAACCAATAGGGTTACATTGGGAAGAACCATAAGCATGGGCGGAATAGAAATTCCTTGGTGAGTGTTAATCTCAAGGAATCTAATGGATGTTTGAAATAATTTGATTTGCGGATTAGAAATAACTAATCCAATTTTGGAGTGATCATGTTGAAAAAATTATAAATGTTTAAAATGGAATTCAGATGGAGAATGCTTAAGACCAAATGGCATAATATACCATTCAGGGTATCCAAATGGGATAGTATATGAGAAAGTAAAGGCAGTCTTGTATCTAGCGGCTGCCGCCACCAAAATTTGCCAAGACCCCAAATTGAGATCAAATGAAGGGAAAATGGGAGCTGAATGTAATGGATCAAGCAAAGCTTTTTTAGTGGGATTAGGATAGCATGTCCTTTGAAAACAATTATGCAATGGTTGATAATTGATAATTATACGAGGAGTTCCTCGTTCTCGTTCAGCATAAAAAGCTGTACAACTCCATGGGGAGTGACTGAGACGAATCAATTGTTTGCGTAATAAACTGGAAATTTCAGTTTTGTATAATTCCAAATAACCAAGTTTCATTTGACTTGATCTTGCTTTAGTTGGAATATGTCGTTCATTAAAATCAGGATTATAGGGAAGAGAAATAATATGTTTCTTGCAATCCCAAAAAGCATTTGGTATATCACTACAGATATCATTGTGGTAAGATTTCAAAAGTTGAGAAATATTGGTTTGTATTGAAGGGGATTCCAATTGTTTTTCTAAAGATAAAAGCTTGACTTCTTGTTGTAAGAAGTTAAGTTGCTTTTCTTTGAAAATAAAATTAGATTCCACAGAATTGATTACTGTTGTTTGTGGTGGAGTTACAAATGGAAATAGGAGATTATGTCCATTATATTGGGCATAAATTCCATTTTCATTTACCTTGGTTAAGGGGAAAATGGAGGTGATAAAAGGAGTACGAAGAATAACGATTTGAGTTAAATCTTTGATAAGTATAAAATTGGATGGAATACATACTCCATTATTACAAATTGAGGCATAATTTAATTTGTATTTAATCTGCATTTTGTAACCACTAGCATTATTAAAGGTTTGAGTGGTTTGATCAAAATATTGAGTAGGAACCAAACCTTCCTATATGCAGTTTAAATAAGCTCCATTATCAATTAAGGCAACAACATCCTTGATAGTGAATTCTTGATTGATTACCAAAGTAACTTGAATATACCATTTTTGAGCTATTACTTGGCTCATGACATTAATTTGATTATGTTGTTGAATTGGAGGTTGAGTAGTAATAAATTTCTTTTGCTTACTCATCTCAATTTTTAATGAATTAATTTCATGTTTAAGGTCACTGATTGTAACCGGTCTAGGAATAGACTCATTATTTGAGTATTGAGTTTGAGATTCTTTTATTAGATTAGTAGGTTTGTCTACTAACTCCAATAGAGTTGGTTGAATATTTGTAGGAATATTGATTCCAAAATTTTGATAATTTATTTTGAAATTATCAAAAGAAGGAGAAAACTCAGATTCTGTCTGAATGAGTTTTGGATCTTTGTCATAAAGTTGATTTGGTTTTTTCTTAATCTTACACCTATTGGCATAATGACCAAACTTTGAACATTTATGACACTGAATTTGTTCCTGTGATTTTGATTTGGATTTGAATTTCTTCGATGAAGAAGACTCATAAATCTTTTGAGCCTTTTATTTATAAAAACTTGGGGGATAAGATTTGGATTTAGGATTTTCTGTTGTTTGAGTTAAAACATTTTTTTAAAATTTGTTTGTTTTATCTGTTTCTTATAAGATAATGATTTTAATTGATGAATAAATTCTTGTTGGGGATTAGTATTTTATATTAAGGAAGTATTTGTTTTTTCAACAAGTTTGATACAAGCTTTGGCTTCCAAGGTTGCTATTGAATTAGGTTGAGTTTGTTTTAAAGCTTCAACCGGAGGGTTAACTGTATGCACAGTTAAACCGTCTAGTTTCTGCCATTCTTTTTGAAAATCTTCAAGGAGAAATATTCTCCTTTCATCTTGATTCATTTCAAGATATTTTGTTGCTTTAAACCAAGTAACAAATGGAATAATTTGATAAAAGGTTTCAATATATTTATAAAATTGTTCTTTGAATTCTTGCAATTTTGATACAGAAAATATTTTAAAATACCATTCATGGAATTGAACATATTTGTCTTGCTGAAATTCAGCATTGATTTCTTATCTATTAATAACAAAGTTTAAAAGCCATAAAAACTTTTATAAATAGATTGAGAAATTCATCTCGCTAGCAGTAGGGGATTCCCTCTGCTGTTGGGTATATATCCCATGAGGAATCTGTTGTTCAGAGACTTGGATTCCTTCAAGATTAAGTTGATTGTATTCAGAAGGCACAGATGAGTTAGCTTTTAATTAATAAGATCGAGCAGTCGAGGGTATAGAAACTCTATAAGGACCTCGAGACCTCGATTCAGAGTAAGAACTCCTATAAGAAGTTTTGTGGGATGTAGATCTGTCAAATTTTAAGATTACATCTCCTTGGGTATTTTGAACAATTTGTTCAATTTCTTGGTTTAAAATTGGTTTAGGAGGGACAGCTTGAGAAATATGCCAAGCATCAGGAAAAGTAATATTTTTCCATTCAATTAGTTTAGGTGTTGCAACATTGGTTGTTGTGTTGTTGGTCTCAATTAAGACCGTCTTTCCTGGTTCAGTGCGATAGTTAATTTTTGGAACCAGGGAAGTCATCACCTTATAATTAAGGCGATAGATCAGAGCAATGGTCTTTGATCCAGGCATGAAGTTATATCCTTCAGTTTGTAAATTAAGGGTACAAGCATGAAGAATATTTTTATCAGATAATGATAAAGTTAAGTTTGGAAAAATATTGTAGTAGACTGGACCAAAGCATAAACTGGTCTCAATAGCAACCATTAGAGATGAACGCCAGTTAAGGCATCTAGCATATCTGAGAGTGCTTAACAGACTACTTTCTTCAAGACCTAATAAGGTCAAGGGTTTGAATGCAACTTGAATGCATCCTAAATGAAAAAATTTGAAACGATGAAGGTCATGCAATAAATCTTCATTTGAAAGTAATTGAAAACCTTCATTTTGACTTTCTTCATTTATACTAAGAGTTTGCTCAGTAGTTTTGATTGACATGTCGGTGGACCAATCTTTCCATCCGTATTGATAGATTGTTTTGGGATTGATAGAAGGAATTGTCAATCGATTTAATTGGTTTTGTTGGTCATCAATTTTAAGCCATTTGTCTAATTGTTTATTTTTGATTAATTTTTTGGATGAAAAATTAAAAAGAGACATTAAATAAAATGGATTTTTTTTTTAATTAAAACAGTAAAAAAGTAAGGGTAAAAGAGCTTTTGGTAAAAACCAATAAGACTATAATTATGTGACAGCTCGAATTTTAGCACTCCGAAACCCGTGCCATCAACACGATCCTCCAAACCGTGCCCCAAAACCATGTACGGAACATTGGTATAACAAGCAATTATAAGGAGATAAAGCAATAAATTTCATAAAGCGGAAAAATAACATGCCCATCTGGCATAAATAAAAGACAGCTCTACTTTCATGCCACTACATGAACAGAGAACCGATCCGAACCATCGGTGATAAACAGTTCACCCCAGATGGTTCGCCAAAAGAAATAAATCAATTTAATTACATTGTTTTAACAAAATAAAGGCTTGACAAATCTACTCTCAAAACTATTCTCTGTCAAAGTACACAGCAGAGTCTCCTAGAAGAAGTCCTCAGGAGGAGGCTCCAACTCGTCTCCAGGCACGTAATCCGAATCATCCGGATCTACGTCTCCCGAAGCCTCCGCTGCTACTAACAAAGGACCTGCGACGTATAGTCTAAAGGGTGAGCTACATCCTAGCTCAATAGGGAACAAGCACAATGAACATATAAATTAAAATCTCACATATATTCCATGATATTCTAAGCATGATGAGTTTATGCATTTGCTAGAAAAACGGTTTAAAAGCTGATGATTTGCATTCAAGTTTACTGGTAATTAGCATGTCTTACTTTACTGTTGATTTATCATGAATGACACTAAACAGGCCTAAAGCAAAACTTAAATCTTCAACTTAAGTAATCCCCGAGCAATATAGCATCGAGCCCCGATGAGATACCCTTCATCGTCGTCTAAATAGGCAGTTGTTAAAATGTATTCCCTGGGAATACGACCTAAGCCCCTTTCTCACTAGGCGGCGGGGTTAAAACTCATATCAACATCCTCGATGTGCTTATCGTACGGATAGACCTCCATCGTGTACGGATTGGCAAACAGACCGTCATGGATATCCTACTGCATGGGGTCTGAGTATCCCGCCACGTCGGTGGGGTATCCTAAACAAACCTCAAATAACAAAAATAATATGTGCTTTACATATAGTTGTTCACCGTATAAAGTGCTATCTTATATCAGTTAGGCCTCAACAGTAAATTTCAATCACATATACATCCCTGATACATTTATTACTTTCTCATCCCCTGGGGATGTCTCATTCTCATTAGATTATTTGACCTTAGTTACTCGCATCACACAGATGCCATTATGACATTCTTGGTGTCACACACACACCCATTTTCACAAAGCTTTTCATAGTTAAAGCACTTTCAATTTTGATGAATATATCACTACATACATGCTCTTGCAATTAAAGTACATGTTGAAGGTATTTCCTACCTCAATTCTCTGAAGGTCCAAGCATTAAGGTCCCACACGGCTCCTTGTGCTCGCTATCACACGTACCACCTATGGTACATCACAACACATGTAATACATCACTAAAGATGTAATAAAGAAAGTCCTAGACCCTCCCTCAATCTTAAAGAAAAATTCAAAAGTAAACTGAGTCTGCCAAAATCGATTAATCGAAACCCAAATCGATTAATCGATTCTCAAAATCGATTAATTGAAATCTAAAATTGATTAATCAATCCCAAATCGATTAATTGAAATCCCTGGCATAGCAAAGTCGATTCTCAAATCGAGTAGTTGAAGTCCGAAATTGATTAGTCGATTCCAAATCAACTAATCAAAATCTAAAATCGATTAATCGATTTCCCAACTTGATTAGTCGATTTCCTCAGGTCATGTTTCTCCAGCCACTGGAGGTACCCAGTCGATTAGTCGATTCCCAAATCGATCAATCGAACATCCAAATCGATTAATCAAAATCTAATTTGATTAAATTGGGCACACTTGACTTTTCAACTTCCAGACCAAAATCGATCAATCGAATCCCAAATTTTGATTAATCGATTTGGTCCGATTCAGCCCCCTTTCTGGCTGTTCTTCCTAATCTCTTCCCCTTCTTTTCTAAGCCTTTAATCTACTATTTTTAGCACATTTGACTGAATTTAATCACCTACAATCTATGTAGTACTTCAATTAGAACTCACCTTCGATCAAATCTCAAATTGATCAATATTTTGGTCGAAATGGCTAGAGCTCCAGCTTTTCGTTTCAACGATCCTAACGCGTTGGATCCAGCAATCGATGCTAACTCTTCCTCTTGATTTGCATTAACCTCTAGCCTCCATAACTCCTCTTTACTCCTCTCTCTCTCTTCTTAACTCTCTCAACAACTAAACCAAAAAGAATTTTAGGGTTATTAACCCTTATATCCTCTCTCCTGCTTGTGTGTTAAACACATACACCAGAGATAGGTGTAGGTGACTCTCACTTAACACTATACTCTACACTTAAGTCACACTAATCTCACATTAGTACATAACTTCGTGAGTCCACTGTTTGATCATCACTTGGTCAACCCTATGACTAATCGGGCACGAGTCTCGAGGTCAAAGTTAAACGCTCAAAATTTTGAGATATTACATTCTCCCCACCTTGAGAATTTTCGTCCTCGAAAATAACTCAAAGGTGCTCGCTGTGGTACCCCACACACTAGAGTGGCACGTACCCACACAGTCAATAGATGACGGATACATTACACAGTGCGAGTAAACAAAAATAATTCAAGTACATCAACAAAAATTTGTTCTTTATTTCATTGTCAAAATTTTGAACAATTACAAGTTTCTTTTCCATTTTTCGATGATTACACTTGAGGGTTTAAATACAAAAGTACTAAAATATCCAAAAAGATCACAAAATGAAACCATCGTCAGTCGGTCACGCCGTCCCCTCTCCTAACAAATCTGATGCAGGGGCAGGCTGCTCTGACTGAACTGGCAGCTCAAGCGGTGTCTAGGTCATCTCCGTAGGCTGTGGGTGACTCGTCTCAAGTGGCTACTCGGGCTGTTGGGGCGCCGAGCCAAATGTGTCGGTAGCAGATGTGCTCGCAAGGAAAACTGAACCCGTATGAAAGGCAGTCCGACCCGCAGTCCATGCCTCCTCCTGCGCGAGGTGCTGCTGGTAGTCCAACGGATAGATGTACCGTAGAGTGTGGTACATCAAAAAGTCCATCCGCCGGTTCATCCTCTCATTGTTGGCCTCCATCCGGGCCAACACATCCTTTATCGTAGGAGCCCGGCGAGCTGCTCACCGGTAATATGAAGAAGTCGGTGTAGCTGCCGCAGACTGCGCTGGCGGCGTAGGCTAGGTGGTGGTATGGGAGGGTGCCCCCTCCGCTGATGGATCAACTCCCCACCCACGGGTGGGTCCTAATGTGGTGGTGGGGGTGGTGGTGGTGCTAATGGTGCTGCTGCTACTGGTGCTGGTGCTGGACCCTGAGCCGGTAGGGTCGGCTTGAGTAAATTGTAACTACGACTCCATGAAGAGTTTAAGAACGTCTTCACTCAATCCGTAGCCCTCTCCTCATGGGGCGATATAGCGTATTCTAGAGCGTTTGAGTAACACTCCTGCATGCTCGAGATGAGCCGAGCAAAGGGCATTTTTTCTTTGGGCCTCAAGTTGCCCTTCATCAACTTGCCCTTGATGTATCTCATCCCCTCGAGGATGACCATAGTGGCATCAAACCAACAGCCACAGAAGGCCACGTAGAGTGCCTGTTGCACCATCTCCACCCGCTCGGTGTCGTGATGCAACGGGTAGAGGTTGCACTTGATTATGGAATCAAGCATCCACATGTAATGGGGAAGCTTGACCCTCCTAATAGAGGATCCCAATCCCTTCTTCCCGTTTGTCATCCGGGTCATTATCTCCTTAAATCTCACCTCTTCCTCGAAGGGTGGGAAGAGGGTGGTCTCAAGTATGAAGTGATAATGACACTCGAGGACCTCGTGGATGTGACAATGAGTGAAAGTGTAGTCACAACCCTCTATCTTGGTCGTGACTATATCGTCGGTAGGTCCGTCCGTCAATCCTTGGTAAAATAATCGAACCAACCTAAGGTAGTAGGACCCGTGGATTGGTTTCAAGATCAGCCTTTACAAGGTAATTACGAGCCCATTGGGTCTCGCCCGGTACATTGGGGTTTGTAAATAGGGTTTGATCAATAATGTACTCGATCTCAAAAGTTTTAGCCGCCCACCATTCGTGTTGGAGTACATTGGTGGGTAGTGGTGGCATTGGAGAAGACTCACGCGAAGACGCGCTCGTCGACCCAGATGTGGTATTCGATGCCGACGGTGACGGAGTCCTCACCGGTGATGGGGTAGGTGGTGGCGGTGCGGCTTTCTTACGCTAGACCGGAATCTTGGAGGTTGCCTTCTTCGAAGACAACCGCGTTTTAGGCGGTATTTTGGTGAAAAGTTTAAGAAAACTAGGGTTTACTAATTCAAATTGAAGAAAAGACTCGAATCTAGGGTTTACCTTAGGTATTCGATCCAATGCTACACGGTTTTGATCCGAAATCGATCTAAATGCCCAAAACCCTAGCTCAATAATCGGTCGAAGAGAAGAAGAAGAAGGCGCGCAAAAGCAAGAACTCCAAATGATTTCGAATGGGGAGAAAATCCCTTTGATTTATATATATAGGCCCTGTTTCGATTAATCGATTTCCAAAGTCGATTAATCAAGTTTCAAAACTAGGTTCAGTCGCGCGAAATCGATTAATCGAAACTCAAAATTGATTAATCAAAATCGTAGTAATTTAAATTTTCAAGTTTTGGAGCTCACTGGTGTGAGCCAGTCGATTAATCGAAATTCACTTCGATTAATCGAAATTCTAAAATCGATTAATCGAATTTTACTTCGATTAGTCGAAATCGTAAGGTTCCTTCAAATTTTTCCCAAATTCATTAAGTGACTCAATTAGTCGAACCTCCAGTTCGATTAATCGAAATTCCAAATCGATTAATCGAATTTCACTTCGATTAATAGAAATCGTATATCATTCTTCAAAATTTTCTAAAATTCTTAAGTTACTCGATTAATCGAATCTTAGGATTCGATTAATCGAAATCATAAATCAATTAATCGAAACCCAAATCGATTAATCAAAATTTCACTTTGCCATTTTTTTGAATCCTTATCAAATTTTCACTCACTGGCGCATTCCAGTCGACTAATCAACCAAAATCAATTAATTAGTTTTGATCAAATTCTTCAGATTTAAAAACTTTTCATGTCTCTTTGATTTCTCTTGGTAAACTATGACCAGTTGGTCATTGGTTCTACAAAATACATATCACGGCCTTGTCGTGACCATGATGATTTCCAATTTCGCGTTCAACACTGCATTTGAGACTCTATGTGGATAAAATTGTTCTCTTAAACAAATTGATCATAAGATCGACATTGAATTACAACATATAGTTTAAATCCACAAACATACTTGTGGTGATACAATTTTGACTCTCAAGCTGTCACAAACAAGTCTGGATATTGTTCTTTCACGTCGGCCTCTCGTTCCCACGTAGCGTCTTCGGCTGGATGATTCTTCCATCGAACAAGCATTAACGGAATCACTTTTGTCCACAACACTTGTTCCTTTCGATCCAAAATCTCCACCGGCTCTTCGATCATAGTCATGTCCTCATGCATCTCAAATGATTGGCCGCTCAACACGTGATCAGGGTCATTAAAGTACTTCCTGAACATAGATACGTGGAACACATTGTGTACTTGATCAAATAACGATGGCAATCCAATGCGGTAAGCAACTTCCCCAACTCGACCCAAAAATTCAAAAGGTCCCAGATAGCGGGGACTTAGCTTCCCTCTCTTTCCAAATCTCATCACCCCCTTCATAGGTGACACTTTCACAAACACATGTTCACCCACCTTGATGTCTACACTCGTCCGCTTAATATTGGCGTAGCTTTTCTGTCTGCTCTGAGCTGCTTTGAGTTTGGCCCTTATCATCCGAACATAGGTGGCATTATCTTCTAGTATCTCGGGTCCCAAAACAAATTTCTCCCCGATTTCTTCCCAATTGATGGGCGATCTACATCGCCGTCCGTAAAGAGCTTCATATGGTGCCATCCCAATGCTCGTCTGAAAACTATTGTTATATGCAAACTCAATCAAGGGTAGGTGCTGATCCCACGATCCTTGCAATTCTAACATACATGCCCTAAGCATATCCTCAACGATCTGATTGACCCTCTCAGTCTGTCCGTCGGTTTGCAGATGGAATGTCGTACTAAAATCTAGTCGCGTTCCCATTCCTTCTTGAAATTTCTTCCAAACTTTGAGGTATTTAATGGGTCACGATCTGAAACAATGCTACTCGGAATCCCATGTAAACGGACAATCTCCTTCATATACAGCTCTGTCAGTCTTCCCGCCGTGTACATCGTGTTATAAGGTAAGAAGTGCACTGACTTGATCAATCGAATGACCACTACCTAAATGGCATTGTACTTCTTTGCAGTACGCGGTAGCCCAACGATAAAGTCCATAGAGATCGATTCCCACTTCCATTCCGGTATAGGTAGAGGCTGCAATAGGCCTGTGGGATGTCTATGATCGATCTTCACTTGTTGGCATGTCAAGCACCGTGACATGTACTCTGCCACATCTTGTTTCAAGCCTCTCCACCAGTAATTCTTTTTCAGATCTTGATACATCTTTGTGCTTCCCGGGTGGATAGCATAGCTTGATTTGTGAGATTCATCAAGAATTGTTCACCGCAGATCGGCATTGTCTGAAATGCAAAGACGGCCCTTGAACAATAAGAAACCATCCTCCTTGATCGAAAACTCAGATCCAATGCCTTTAGTTACATCTTGATGAATCTTAGTTAGCGCCGGGTCTTTCATCTGTAGTTTATGGATATGCTCAAATATCATCGATTTCACTGAGATATTAGCCGAGAAGGCTCCTGTAGCTTGTGACTCAATGTTTATATCATATAATGCCAGATCTTCAAATAAATTCCATCGGTGCATACCCAAAATTAAACTAGCCAACTGAGCTGAACTCTTCCGACTCAAGGCATCGGCCACTACATTAGCCTTGCCTGGATGGTACTGTATAGAACAGTCATAGTCCTTGAGGAACTCCATCCATCTGTGTTGCCTCATATTTAGTTCCTTCTATGTAAACAGATATCTGATGCTCTTATGATCGGTGAAGATCTCAAAGGTCTCACCGTACAAGTAATGTCTCCAAATCTTGAGCGCAAAAATGACCGCTGCTAATTCCAGGTCATGTGTCGGGTAATTCTTCTCATGCTCTTTCAACAGTCTCGATTCCTACGCTATCACCTTTTTGTGTTGATTTAGCACGCAGCCCAAACTAGTATACGAAGCATCGCTATACACTGCAAACCCTCCACTGCCTTAAGGAATAGCTAACACTGGAGCTGAAGTGAGTCTCTTCTTGAGTTCTTGAAAACTCTTCTCGCATGCCTCACTCCATTCAAACCTTGCATCTTTCCGTGTAGGTCTCGTGAGTGGTCCTGATATCTTCCAAAAACCCTCAACGAAACGCCGATAGTAACCTGCTAATCCAAGGAAACTACGGATGTCGGTCACGGTCTTTGGTTGCTCCCAATTCACTACTACTTCGATCTTTGCTAGATCTACAGTGACACCAAGCTTTGAGATGACATGTCGCAAAAAGATAACTTCTTCTAACCAAAACTCGTACTTGCTGAGCTTGGTGTACAACTGGTGTTCACGTAGAGTCTATAGGGAAATTCTCAAATACTTTTCATGCTCTACTTCTGATTTTGAATAGATCAGGATGTTGTCAACAAACACTACGACATAAGAGTCTAGGTGTGGTTTAAACACCCTATTCATCAGATCTATGAATGACGCAGGGGCATTTGTCAACCCAAATGGCATCACTAGGAACTCATAGTGTCTGTATCGAGTCCTGAATGCAGTCTTCTGGATATCCTCTGCCTTGACTCTCAACTGATGGTATCCCGATCTCAGATCGATCTTAGAGAAATATTTCACTCCTTGCAGTTGATCAAACAAGTCATCTATCCTAGGCAAAGGGTATCGATTCTTAATGGTAAGTTTGTTCAATTGTCGATAGTCAATGCACAGATGCATTGACCCATCTTTCTTCTTTACAAACAAGACCGGTGCTCCCCATGGAGACACGCTTGGTCTAATAAACCCCTTGTCCATTAGTTCTTGTAACTGCTCCTTCAATTCCTTCAACTTAGTAGGAGCCATTCTGTATGGCGCTTTAGACACAGGCTCCATTCCTGGTGCTAAATCGATGGCGAATTCTACTTCTCATTCTGGAGGTAATTCGGGTAACTCCTCCGAAAATACATTGGCAAAATCTCACACAACTGGTATCTCAGAGATAACATTCTTCTCCTCTTTATGCTCCTTCAAAAATGCCAAGTATCCACTACACCCTTTTCTGATTAAGCGCTTGGCCCTGACTGCCGAGATAAGTGACATGTGTGTCGACCTCTCTCCTCTAAATCTAAATGATCTCCTCGTATTGGGTCTGAAAATGACGACCTTGTTCTTGCAATCTACCATCACATAGTGAGTTGATAACTAATCCATGCTAAGGATCACATCGAATCCTTGCATGTCTAACAGAATTAGGTTCGCCAGTAGCTCAAAGACATCTCCATCCATGACCCTCACGATCACAGAGTTGCAACCCTTTTCGGTATCAATCGCTTTCCCAGTAGAAACAGTCACGGTTAAAACGAAGTCTAACTCCTCTAGGTCGACTTTCATCCTCTTTGTGAAGCGAGGGGTAACAAATGAGTGGGTAGACCCCGGGTCTATTAACACTCGAGCTTCGTATGTCACGTCGCTTTCCTTCTTATATATTTGTAACGTACCTAACCATACATACACACATATATATATATTGTTTATTATCATACAAGAATTTATCACATGCAGGTTTTTCTTATATCTCCTATCTGTAGATGCACCTTCTCTATCTAAAATTTCAAGAATTAATTTTTTTTTTTAATTTAACAGGAAGCTCACCTTGAATGACATCGTTTGTATTCTGAGCCTCTTGAGCAGTGACTGCATAGGGTCTCCCTTGGACGATCGGCTTCCTCGCTTGTATAGGTCGTGGAATAGGTGCTGAAGCCGTCTTCCCTTTGTTCATCTCAGGGCACTCCTTGATCAAGTGGCCCACCTTCCCACATTGGAAGCAACCTCGAGTTCCTTGCTTACAATCAACTATACGATGAGACTTGCCACACTTGGCACAAATCTCACGAGGTGTGGAAGAAGCTGCTCGTGAGAACCCATGTGTAACTGTCGCTCCGGTAGTAATAGCAGGGCTCTCGTATCTAATTGGTCTCCCTGACGCGAGCAATGGAAGTCTCTGCTGACTGTTCTACCGCACCGGTCTCCCATAACCTCCTTGGAATGGTGGCTTCTGATTGTTTGGTATGAATCTCGGCTTTTTGTTCACCGGTTTATAATTTCCCCTTCTGCTCTGATCCGTATTCCACCTTCCTTGTTGCTCCCTCTGGCAGTACTTGTTATTATTTTCTTCTTCAACTACCAAGGCCTTGCTCATGACCTCTCCATAGGTCCTCAGTTGGAATGGTGCTACTCCTCCCCTCACGTCCGGCTTCAAACCTTGCTAAAACCTCTTTGCTTTCATCATCTCAGTGATGACATAGTTGGGCGCAAAGCGAGCGAGTCGCATGAACTCCACTCCATATTCTCTCACAGTCATCTTCCCTTGAACCAATTCCAAAAATTGAACTTCCATCTGGTTCCTCGCCACTTCAGGGAACTACTGTTTATTAAATTCCTCGACAAACTCATCCCATGTCTAGGGCATATCTGGAGTCTCCTGAGCCCTAGTCCGTAAAACAGACTTCCACCAAGGCCCAACCTCCCCGTCTAACATGTAGGCTGCCCAACGGACGCTCTCGTCCTCCGTACAAGTGAGCACACTAAACACCTTCTCCATCTCACTCAGCCAGTTCTCAGCTGCCATAGTGTCTGCCTGTCCTGAAAAGCTAGGAGGTCTCATCCTCCTGATCTCGGTAAAAGCTGAAGACACTGGCAGTGTCGGAGCCACTGGAGGTGTCGGTGGCTGATGCTGCTCATGAGCTGTATGAGCTGCCAAAGATGCTGCCTGTTGAGCCATAGCAGCTGCCATGGTCTCCATGGTGTGCATCATCCTCTGACGCTCCTCTCTATCCTCATTCCTTTCTCTAACTCTGTCCTATTCTCTTTGATCTTGGTCCTGACGATCTCGATCCTGGTTCTCTCCCTGATCTTGGGTTCCTTGGCCACCACTGCCAGAAGCCCCTCCATGTCCTATAGGCTCTCTATTCACGTCAAAGATAAAATCATCTCGACTACGCAAGCTTCTACTATGGCCGCCCCTAGGTCGGCCCCTTCCTCTAGAAGACATAACGGTTTGCATGTGAAAACAAAGTTTTCATTAGCAGAAGTCCCTATGTTCTGACAAAAAAAATGATTGTTAGAGTTTCTAAAAGAAAAGGCTTTGATACCAACTGTGACAACTCGGATTTCAGCACTTCGAAACCCGTGCCTTCAGCACGATCCTCTAAACCTTGCCCCAAAACCATGTACGGAACATTGGTATAACAAGCAATTATAAAGTGATAAAGCAATAAATTTCATAAAGCAAAAAAATAACATGCCCATCTGGCATAAACAAAAGATAGTTCTACTTTCATGCCACTGCATGAACAGAGAACCGATCTGAACCATCGGTGATAAACAGATCACCCCAGATGGTTCGCCAAAAGAAATAAATCAATTTAATTACATTGTTTTAACAAAATAAAGGCTTGACATACCAAGCCATACAAATCTGCTCTCAAAATTACTCTCTGTCAAAGTACACAGCAGAGTCTCCTAGAAGAAGTCCTCGGGAGGAGGCTCCAACTCGTCTCCAGGCACGTAATCCGAATCACCCGGATCTACGTCTCCCGAAGCCTTCGCTGCTGCTAACAAAGGACCTGTGACGTATAGTCTAAAGGGTGAGCTACATCCTAGCTCAATAGGGAACAAGCACAATGAACATATAAATTAAAATGTCACATATATTCCATGATATTCTAAGCATGATGAGTCTATGCATTTGCTAGAAAAATGGTTTAAAAGTTGATGATTTGCATTCAAGTTTACTGGTAATTAGCATGTCTTACTTTACTATTGATTTATCATGAATGACACTGAACAGGCCTAAAGCAAAACTTAAATCTTCAACTTAAGTAATCCCTGAGCAATATAACATCGAGCCCCAATGAGATACCCTTCATTATTGTCTAAATAGACAGTTGTTAAAATGTATTCCCTGGGAATACGACCCAAGCCCCTTTCTCACTAGGTGGCAGGGTTAAAACTCATCTCAACATCCCTGGGATATGCTTACTGTGTACGGATAGACCTCCGCACAGGTGTACGGATTGGCTGCCGTACCGGTCTCAGATATTCTGCCACGTCAGTCGTGGGTATCCCGCGACGTTAGTGGGGTATCCTAAACAAACCTCAAATAACAAAAATAACATGTGCTTTACATATAGTTGTTCACCGTGTAAAGTGCTATCTTATATCAGTTAGGCCTCAACAATAATTATTCAATCACATATACATCCCTGGGATGTATAACTTACTCGCATCCACTGATGCCTTTATTACTTTCTCATCCCCTGGGGATGTCTCATTCTCATTAGATTATTTGACCTTAGTTACTCGCATCACACAGATGCCATAATCACATTCTTGGTGTCACACACACACCCATTTTCACAAAGCTTTTCATAGTTAAAACACTTTCAATTCTGATGAATATATCACTACATACATGCTCTTGCAATTAAAGTACATGTTCAAGGTGTTCCCTACCTCAATTCTCTGAAGGTCCAAGCATCAAGGTCCCACGCGGCTCCTTGTGCTCACTATCACACGTACCACCTATGGTACATCACAACACATGCAATACATCACTGAAGATGTAATAAAGAAGGTCCTAGATCCTCCCTCAATCTTAAAGAAAATTTCAAAGGTCAACTGAGTCTGCCAAAATTGATTAATTGATTCCCAAAATCGACTAATCGAAACCCAAATCGATTAATCGATTCCCAAAATCGATTAATTGAAATCCAAAATCGATTAATTGATCCCAAATCGATTAATCGAAATCCCTGGCATAGCAAAGTCGATTCTCAAATTGAGTAGTCGATTTCCCCAAGTCATGTTTCTCCAACCACTGGAGGTACCCAGTTGATTAGTCGATTCCCAAATTGATCAATCGAACATCCAAATCGATTAATTGAAATCCAATTCAATTAATTGAAATCGGGCACACTTGACTTTTCAACTTCCAGTCCAAAATCGATTAATCGAATCCCAAATTTTGATTAATTGGTTTGGTCTGATTTAGCCCCCTTTCTGGTTGTTCTTCCTAATCTCTTCCCCTTCTTTTCTAAGCCTTTAATCTACTATTTTAAGCGCATTTGACTGAATTTAATCACCTACAATCTATGTAGTACTTCAATTAGAACTCACCTTCGATCAAATCTCAAATTGATCAATATTTTGGTCGAAATGGCTAGGGCTCCAGCTTTTCGTTTCAACGATCCTAACGCGTTGGATCCGGCAATCGATGCTAACTCCTCTTGATTTGCATTAACCTCTAGCCTCCATAACTCCTCTTTACTCCTCTCTCTCTCTTCTTAACTCTCTCAACAACTAAAGCAAAAAGAATTTTAGGGTTATTAACCACCCTTATATCCTCTCTCCTGCTTGTGTGTTAAACACATACACTAGAGATAGGTGTATGTGACTCTCACTTAACACTATACTCTACACTTAGGTCACACTAATCTCACATTAGTACATTACTTTGTGAGTCAACTGTTTGATCATCACTTGGTCAACCCTATGACTAATTGGGCATGGGTCTCGAGGTCAAAGTTATATGACTAATCGGGCACGAGTCCACTGTTCATCGTCTTCTTCAGCAGTTTTTATCGATAACTTTTAATGGTCTGTTTAGATTTACTACTATGTTGTGGTAGTGTGGGAAGTCGCGTTGGAATGATTTTATGGCATTGTAGCAGTGATTGCGTTGTTGCCGGGTTATTCCCTGTAAAAGTTATCGTGGACGGACGCAGTTTTGCAACAGCAATCTAGTAGTAAATCTAAATGAACTTCTGTAAGAAGTCCATAAAAATTTATGGAGAAGAAGATAAATAGTAATTTACTATGCTGATGAATAGTATTCCAAATCACTATTTACTATAGTAAAACTATTCCAACATTACTATTCCCATATGTAATTACAGTCTTATTGGTTTTTACCAAAAGCTCTTTTACCCTTTCTTTTTTACTGTTAAAAAAAATAATAATAAAATAAAAATAAAATCTTATTTTATATCACTTTTTAAATCCAAAAAACTAATCAAAAATAAACAATTAGACAAATGGTCTAAAATTGATGACCAACAAAACCAATTAAATTGATGGACAATTCCTACCATCAATCCCAAAACAATCTCTCAATATGGATGGAAAGATTGGTCTACGGATATGTCAATCAAAACTATTGAGCAAACTCTCAGTATAAATGAAGAAAGTCAAAATGAAGGTTTTCAATTACTTTCAAATGAAGATTTATTGCATGACCTTCATCGTTTCAAATTTCTTCATTTAGGATGCATTCAAGTTGCATTTAAACCCCTGACCTTATTAGGTCTTGAAGAAAGTAGTCTGCTCAGCACTCTTAGAGATGCTAAATGCCTTAACTGGCGTTCATCTCTTATGGCTGCTGTTGAGACCAGCCTATGCTTTGGTCCAGTCTACTACAATGTTTTCCCAAACTTAACTTTATCATTATCTAATAAAAATATTATTCATGCTTGTACCCTTAATTTACAAACTGAGGGATACAACTTCATGACTGGATCAGAGACCATTACTCTAATCTATCGCCTTCATTATAAGGTGATGACTTCCCTGGCTCCAAAAATTAACTATCATACTGAACAAGAAAAGACAGTCTTAATTGAGACCAATAGCACAACAACCAATGTTGCAACACCTAAGCTAATTGAATGGAAAAATATTACTTTTCCTGATGCTTGGCGTATACCTCAAGTTGTCCCTCCTAAACCAATTTTACATCAAGAAATTAAACAAATCGTTCAAAATACCCATGGAGATGTAATCTTAATATTTGATAGATCTACATCTCACAAAACTTCTTCTAGAAGTTCTTACTCTGAATCGAGGTCTCGAGGTCCTTATAGAGTTTCTATACCCTCGACTGCTCGATATTCTTATTCAGAAATTAACTCATCTGCTCCTTTTGAATATAATCAACCTAATCTTGAAGGAATCCAAGTTTCTGAACAACAGATTCCTCATGGGATATATACCCAACAGCAGAGGGAATCCCCTACTGTTAGCGAGATGAATTTCTCAATCCATTAATAAAGTTTTTATGGATTTTTCAAAACCAGAAAACTTTGTTATTAATAGACAAGAAATCAATGCTGAATTTCAGCAAGACAAATATGCATCATTCCGTGAATGGTATTTTAAAAAAATTTCTGCATCAAAATTTCAAGCATTCAAAGAACAATTTTACAAATAGATTGAAACCTTTTATCAAATTATTCCATTTGTTACTTGGTTTAAAGCAACAAAATATCTTAAAATGAATCAAGATGAAAGGAGAATATTTCTCCTTGAAGATTTTCAAAAAGAATGGCAGAAACTAGACGGTTTAACTGTGCAGACAGTTAACCCTCCGGTTGAAGCTTTAAAACAAACTCAACCTAATTCAACAGCAACCTTGGAAGCCAAAGCTTGTATCAAACCTGTTGAAAAAACAAATACTTCCTTAATACAATATACTAATCCCCAACAAGAATTTCTTCATCAATTAAAATCCCGATTAAAATCATTATCCTATAAGAAACAGATAAAACAAACAAATTTTCAAATAAATGTTTTAACTCAAACAACAGAAAATCCTAAATCCAAATCTTATCCTCCAAGTTTTTATAAATAGAAAACTCAAAAAATGTTTGATTTTTCTTCACCAAAGAAATTCAAATCCAAATCAAAATCACAAGAACACATTCAGTGTTATAAATGTTCAAAGTTTGGTCATTATGCCAACAGGTGTAAGATCAAGAAAAAACCAGATCAACTTTATGACAAAGACCCAAAACTTATTCAGGCAAAATCTGAATTTCCTTCATCTTCTGATCATTCAAAAATAAATTGTCAAGATTTTGGAATCAACGTTCCTATAAATATTCAACCAACTCTATTGGAATTAGAAGACAAACCTACTAATCCAATAAAAGAATCTCAGACTCAATACTCAAATAATGAGTCTATTCCTAGACCGGTTACAATCGTGACCTTAAACATGAAATTAATTCATTAAAAATTGAGATGAGTAAGCAAACGAAATCTATTGCTACTCAACCACCAATTCAACAACATAATCAACTCAATATTATGAGCCAAGTAACAACTCAAAAATGGTATATTCAAGTTACTTTGGTAATCAATCAAGAATTCACTATCAAAGATGTTGTTGCCCTAATTGATGGTGGAGCTGATTTAAATTGCATACAGGAAGGATTGGTTCCTACTCAATATTTTGATTAAACCACTCAAACCCTTAATAATGCTAGTGGTTACAAAATGCAGATTAAATACAAATTAAATTATGTGTCAATTTTTAACAATGGAGTTTGCATTCCATCCAATTTTATACTTATCAAAGATTTAACTCAAATTGTTATTCTTGGTACTCCTTTTATCACCTCCATTTTCCCCTTAACCAAGATAAATGAAAATGGTATTTATGCCCAATATAATGGACATAATCTCCTATTTCAATTTGTAACTCCACCACAAACAAAAGTAATCAATTCTGTGGAATCTAATTTATTCTTCAAAGAAAAACAGCTTAACTTCTTACAACAAGAAGTGAAGTTTTTATCTTTAGAAAAACAATTGGAATCCCCTTCAATACAAACCAAGATTTCTCAACTTCTGAAATCTTACCACAATGATATCTGTAGTGATATCCCTAATGCTTTTTGGGATCGCGAGAAACATATTGTTTCTCTTCCCTATAATCCTGATTTTAATGAACGACATATTCCAACTAAAGCAAGATCAAGTCAAATGAAACTTGGTTATTTGAAATTATACAAAACTGAAATTGCCAGTTTATTGCACAAACAACTGATTCGTCCCAGTCACTCCCCATGGAGTTGTACAACTTTTTATGCTGAACGAGAACGAGGAACTCCTCGTATAATTATCAATTATCAACCATTGCATAATTGTTTTCAAAGGACATGGTATCCTAATCCCACTAAAAAAGCTTTGCTTGATCCATTACATTCAGCTCCCATTTTCTCTCCATTTGATCTCAAATCGGGGTCTTGGCAAATTTTGGTGGCGGCAGCCGCTAGATACAAAACTGCCTTTACTTTCTCATATACTATCCCATTTGGATACCTGAATGGTATATTATGCCATTTGGTCTTAAGCATTCTCCATCTGAATTCCATTTTAAACATTTACAATTTTTTCAAAATGATCACTCCAAAATTGGATTAGTTATCTCTGATCCGCAAATCAAATTATTTCAAACATCCATTGGATTCCTTGAGCTTAACACTCACCAAGGAATTTCTATTCCGCCCATGCTTATGGTTCTTCTTAATGTAACCCTATTAGTTATCCTTGGTTTACCATTCATCATTAAACTCCTACCTTATTTCCAGGTAGTTCATACTAGTCTTCCTACCCAGTCTCATAATATCCCTATCACATTTGCATATTTTCCTTCTCCTTCGGTGAGTCCCTCTATTTGTCTTCTCCCAAAAACCCCTTGTGTAATTTTGGGGCCCCCATATCCCCTTCCACTTTCATTCCCATTTACTCCACCCACAAGTATCAAATTACACAATATTTTAAATCTTTCAATTCAGAAGAATCCACTCACTCAATAGTTTAAGTATCCTTCCCCTTTATCGTTTCAATATAATAATCCTACTTTTATTTTAGTCCTTCATAAACTAATCAGTTTATTTTTGCAGGAATTTTACCGCACAGGCCAAGGCAATAGCCAATGAACCCACCAAAATAGTGGAGTTATATTTTGAAAACCATCTACCCGATGGATGCATCTTTATGGGATTATCTTATCAAAACAGTAGATAATCTACTAACCCCCAATTTTCATGTAGATTATGGCCAGCCATTCCAGTAACTCTTCTTATCAACCAACAGGAGATATTACCTCCCCCCAAAGAAAAGTTTATACTGTCTTTAGAGGTTTCAACCCGGGAGTTTATACCTCTTAGCAATCTTGCCATAGCCAAATTTATAATTTTCCAAACCCATTATACCAAATGCATAACTCCATGAGAGGCGGCCGAGCTACTTTCAACACCTTTCAAGCCATACAATTCCTGACCACATCTCCCATTATGGAGGTCAAAGAATACTCCAAATCTGAAATTTTTAACATCAGTCATATCCCTGATTTTATTAACCCAGGCATTGCCCCATCCATGCATCACGATATTAATGGAGTATGGAAAAACCATATTGTCAATAATAAGAAAAAAGTGAGACAACATTTGAGCGTCCTTACATCCAAAATTTAGGTGGAAAGAAGAAATCTTGTCCATTGAGAAAATTTCCTATTTCCTCAACCTCATTGAATTGGTGAAATAAAATGATCCAATTCTGCATCGCCTTAAAAGAATCTGCATGTTTGAAAAGGCCAAACATGTCCTTCCAATTGACATTTCCCAAAATATTGTATCTCAAATTGAGAATTCTGCTACTGAGATCAAACAAATCTTATTGTAGAATTATCAATTTATCAATCATCTTCAGGGTTATCAACTCCCAAAAATTTCTTTGTTTACTCCAGATTATCCTTTTAATCTTTGGCATGGTCTTGATTGGGGATTGATCAACCAAATCATTTTCCCACTTTCCAATATTCCGGGTTTTTTCCGAATGATTAAATCCATGGTCTTTCATGCCTCCAAATATTTACGCAAAGGCATTTACCTTACTTTTTGAATCACTAGCACTCTTGGCTGGAGATCTAGAGAACAATTCTTCCAACCATATCAAATTTAGATTCTTAGTAAAACACGGATGTATGAATTTTCATATATCAACAAAGCCGATCCTTTGGCACAGTCTAATGCCCTGTCAATCTCTCCCAAATCCTCTTGGATTCGTTCCCTAATGCATTTTTCTCAACAAGCCAGAGAAATTTCCAAGGACCATTATTCTTTCAAAATTACTGATGGTCGACAAATTTTCATCACTAATTTCCCTATGGAATATATGGCGACTCCTCAACAAGAAGAAGAAGCAGAAAAATTTCTGCAACAATTGATCAGCAGAAGCAATCTCCATTTGCCTACCAATTTAGAAATTAAAGCTTCTATCCAAGAAGAATGGTTGTTACATGATGTACCCGATTCAGATAGTTCCCTATCTGGCGACTCAATATTTTATCAGAACCTTGACAATCGCATGGAACCATGAGGTCTAAATATGAACAGGACAAATCAGCCAAAACAACTGTTTGTTCAAATTAATAATCTTCACAAATCATAATGGATCCCGCCATTCAGATTATTGTCGTTCAATATAGCCTGCAATAGTCCATTCACTAGCTATGCCAGCTGTCGATGATGCAAGCCATGAAGTCATCTTTCAAATAATGAAGCCTTGACGCATGCCATGACGTCAGAACACAATTATCAAGGGACGAAGCGACTGCATCCAATCTACATAGCACACATGTCCCACTCAGTGGCGGATTTCAACCCGTTACAAGTCTGCAAACATCTATAAAAGGGTTAGCCTGGGGATTGTCCAGGACAGTGATCAATTACCGATCAATAACCAAGAAATCTTCCTTTCTTTTCTCTCTTGTTCCTTCTTTTAATTTTGTAAGTTTTGTATCGGAGCAGCTCTCCATATCGGTAACCTTTTCTTTGCTTTGTTTATATTTCTTTAATGCATGCATAGTAGTTGCATAGTGTGTACATGGTTGTAAGATTCCTTATGTTTTGAGTTTTAAATTATAAGTTTATTTTATTAGAATTAATATATGATATAAGAGTTTTCTTCCCGTGTTCTTCTTCCTCTTTCGTTACTACGCTTTCCCCATTCTGTTTTGATAATGCCCTCAACAAACTTTATTTCAGACCCAAGTTTTACTAGGGCTGTCACTCAAAATAAAAATAGAAGGGTGCATCATTTCACACAGCTCAATAGCAGTTTCAACCCTCAAATAGGATTGCAAGCATGAGCAAAGGCATTGCTCTAATTTCTGAAATTTTCTATATCTTTTCACCATAGATTACACAAATCCTCATCTCCACATGAAAGCTTAATTTTCATATTAGGGTCTTCATTTAAGCATAATTCCTTCTACCTCTTGAATTTTCATATTTGAAGTGACCAGTTCCTAATCTTCTTTTCAATTTTTGAATGAAATGACTTCTTTTTCTCTTTCTTTTGTTTTGCTTTTCTATTTTTCTTTTCTTTTTCTATTTGTATGCCTTCCTTTTTTTTTTTCTTTCTTTTCTTTTTTTTTATCAGTTTTTCTTTATGGGCTGGAATGCCACACTGCCACCAAATGTGCTTTCTTCTTTTTCAATCACATATCAAACCTTGCTCCTTTAACCTCACTTCTCCTTCCACTTCCTGAATTCTCAGATTGGAGGTGAACTGAAATAGGTCAAGGGGTTCAAGAACAAAAATATTTTGGTGTTTGTAAAAGAAGGCTAGAATTTTCAGGTTCAAATGGTGTATACAAAGGCAGTTCAAGGGGTAGGGATTTTTAAGCTCAAACTGTCCAAAGGATGGCCCTACATCATGTCTTCAATGTCATGAATGTTGTCAAGTTGTTTCAACTTAGATTTGCCTAACTTCTAGTGAGTAAGTCTAGATTCAATCAGTCCTTAGAGCAGAAAAATTACCAAAATACTCTTCAAAGAAACTTTTTCAGGCCCAAATCTCACTGGGTATAGTCTTCCATCAAACTCCTGGGGTATATCCTCAAAATTTTCTCTCTTTTCAAGTTCACTAAACATCAATTTTTTGAAAATTTTTTACATTTGTTTCATGAAAATGTTAGAGCTACAACAATTTTCAGTCTTAAAAAGTTTTAAATTACCTCTTTTTTAAAAATCAGGTGGGAATTCACTTTATCTTCACAAATTTTGTCCAACATAGCTGCATTAACATTAACTATTCCATTGGCACACCCTGCCATACCCCCAATCCTATGAGGAGCAGTGTCCTCACCACTTTGGAAGTAAATACAAAGACAGTAGCAAAGGAAGCATAAAAAAGCAAAAAAATGAGAACAAAACTAAACACAAAGGAAAGCAAGAGGCACGGTGGAATGGACAAAACAAAAATTTTATTGCACACAAGTGATTACAAAATATCAAAAGAAGCAGTACAATCTAAACAGAAATATATATAGCACAATAAAAAACAAACTAATTATAAACAAATCCTAACTACAAGCTAATGACTACAAGCAAATCCTAAACACAATCTATCCTAATTAGACTCTGAGTCAGTGCTTGATAAAGACATTGGTGCCCATCCTTGTTATGCAGCCAACTTGTCATAATCCTCCTTGACTTGCATTCTCCTTTTCAACCTCTCAGCACTGGGAATACCCTCCTTAGTCCTTTTGGCAGCTGGCTTTCAAGGCTTGGAGCTGGCCTGGGGCATGGTGGGCTCATTTATGGACACCCCAGTTGCTGAGGGTGGCACCCATCCTAGTAGGGTGGCCTGTAGTGTGTTAGCTAGCCTAGCTAGCATCTCATATTTTTGCTTCTCTACATCATATAGGGTGAGGGCTTGCTTGCACAATCCCTGCCAATGAAGCTTCTCCCATCTATGCTCCATCTTCTGTCGGTCAATTTTAGCTACCAAGGGCTGCTTTATCCAGGTTTTCACCATAGCCATCCCTTGTTGGACATCCCTCCAGATGTAGGGATTTTCACTCATAGCTCTGTAAAGAGTGGAAAATGGGGGTCTAGGGAGAAGGTATTTAGGGACAATGGCCCTCTCAATGGGGTTAGTAAACAAATGGTAGGGAGTGGATGAAGAGGATGGAAGAGAAGGGGAAAGTGGGATGGTTGATGTCAGCTCCTCTACCTCAATAACAGGCTCAGGTGGGGTAGAAGGATAGGTAAAAGGTGCAGAGGGTGTGTACTCTTACAAGGGGTCAGTCTGGGTTGAAGAGTCTTGGGTGGAAGGTTTAGAGAGTGGTACTTCCACCTCAGTAGTGGAAACCACTGCTCAAGGAGATGGAGGTGGAGTGGGTAGAGGAGTAGGTGTAGGAGTAGGGATTGGAAGAGGTTGGGAGGCTGGGGTAACTGGGATTAAGGTGGACTGAATGGCTTGTAAGCAGGTGGCCATAGCAGCTTGGTTAGCTGTGTTAGTTTGGAGCTAGGCAAGGATGGTGGTGAGAAGGGAAAGAATCTGGGTGGAGGCCTCAGGTAAGACTTGGGCTTGGGTAATGGGGATAATGGGTTGGAAAGGAGATGTGGGCGCATGCTGAAAAGGTGGGGTGGGAGTAGGCTGGAATTGGGTAGGTTGTGGAGAGGCGGGTTGTGGAGAGTCATGTAAAGGGGATTATTCATGCCTAATATTATCCACAATGGACATTATCAGAGATGAATACCCCTCAATGGTCAAATGGTCTTGGTCCTGGGTCTGTGGAGGTGAGATGGAAAAGGTGGAGTCAATAGCACAGGGTATGGATGGTGGAGAAGAAATGGTTGGGTCAGCTGATCTAGATGGTGCAAGGCTCAAGGGTCAATAGCTGGGATGGATGGGCTGGCTAAAGGGGTTGTAGCTGACCTTCTCTAGTAGGTGGATGTGATGGGTAGTGAAGGTAAAGTAAGGATGGGCTTTGTGGTAAGAGGAGCTGACAAAGGTGTGGATGTGGTGATAGTGAAAAGGATGGCTAAGGTGCTGGGAGGTAAGGAGACTGAAATGGATGGTATGGGAGGTGGGGATATTGATGAGGCAAAAGCACGACAGTAGAGGGGATGAGTATGGGTGCAAAGGTCACAGGTGGAGGCTCTGAGCTAAGACCAGCATGGGTGAGTAGAAGCTCTGGGTTAACTGATGTAGAGGTCCCAGTTGCAGCTGCTGAGCTGGATGACGGGGCTGTAAGGATCACAGGTGCAGGTGTTGAGCTGGCCACCTGAGGTGCTTCTCTTTCAGGGCTCTCGACTAATTTCTTCTTGCTCTTTCCAATCAGGGTCCTACTAGCAAACCAGGCCCTCTTCCCAAACACCTTTGGCTTCAGTTTATCCACTGGCTCATCCTTTTGAAACACAAACTTCCCTTTTTTAAGCAAAGCAATGATGAGTCTACTGTAGGGTAACCTTGGCATGGCCTGCACTTTTCTGATCTTTTCATTTACATCAACCATTGCCTCAAATACTAACTTAGAGGCATTTAAGAACTAGCCCTTGGAGAAAATGTATAGGCATCCACTATGGGGGTTCTCCTCTCCTGCTGATGTCTATTGACATATATATTTTTCCTTAAAATTGCATCTATGAATAGCAGGCTAGGGTGTAGATCTCTTCTCATCAGTGACTCCCCAAACCCCATAATTCCTTGAGTCAGGTGTCTGGCCATTGCTCTAAAGGATACACTCTCAAGTGCTGCTAGATCATATGCTGTATCAAAAATAGATGGGACCCCTAATGCCAACCCTATATCACTGTAGTCCACAACTAGCTCCTAGTTATCAATAAAAATCACAAGGGAGGGTTCAGTTGACCCTGTCTTCATCTTCTTTTTGATGTTCTGATACCACAATTTGACCAGACTAGGGTAGGATTTTTCTTGTAATGGGGTTATCAAAGGTGTCAGGCTTGCCTTCACCAAATAGTCCAAGGTGTCCTTACACTCTTCTTCCTTAGAAAAATAGGGTATGTCAATAATTATCTCAGGGATCAGGCCTAAGACATCTACAAAATCATTGGAAGTAGATAGGTTCACAGGGACTTCAGGTTCTGCCTCAGGGTTAGGTTCAGGCACTAGGTTAGGCTCAGGTTTAGGGCTATCTTCAGCAATTTCCTCAGTAATTTCCTCAGCAATTCTGGCCTTCTTAGCTTTCTTTGTTTTCTTAGGTTTCTCAGACTTATCCATTATGAGCTTCCTCTTAGCAGGTGGGTTCTCTTTGGGCTGGGTGGCTAGCCTATTGGACTTTCTAGTGGATTTCTGGGCAGATTTGGAAGGGCTTTGAGAAGGTTGGCCAAAGTATCCTCACGGTCAGCCATTGGACAAGCAATCCACACAATTAGCTCTCAGCAATTCACAGTAGACTCCTTTTTCTCAATCCAATTACCACACAACTAAGAATGGAAGTACAAAGCTTTGAAATCACAGAGTGAAGGTTAAAGAAGACTTACCCAAAGAAAACATAGGGTTCCTCAGATCTCGATGTGCACGACACCAAACCAGCTCAAACTAGGTGCAAAATGTGGCCTTTGAGGAATTGAAGCAATTGGAACAATGGCTGAGTGATTGGAGTAGAAACCAGTGAGGTGGAGGAAGAAGAGGGAATTGGGAAATAGGCAGACAAGGAATGGAGCTCAGAGTAGAAGCTGTCGAATGGCTGAGTTGAGTTGTCGATAGCTTTAAAATAGTTAAAATCGAATGTCAACAGGATTGGGGAGAAGATGTCGATAGGTTGCATCAACCTATCGACGAGTTAAAACCCTTTTGGACTTGTGGACTTCTCAGGCTGAAGGTGTCGAGAGGTTGGCTGAACCTCTCGAAAGGTACACGGGCTTCAGATTTCAACTTCTCGACAGGTTTAGAAAACTCAGCATTTATCCTCTTGACAGGTATAAAAACTTGTCGAAAACATACTTTACAGCTTCAGAACTTGTCGACTTTCTCGCTCAACATCTCGACGGGTTCATAGATCCTGTCGAATATCACTCTTACACCTTCAGAACCTATCGAGATGTTCATTAGGAACCTTCGGAACCTGTCGAACATCAATGCAAACCTCTTGACAGGTTTGTTTTACATTCTCAACCTATTTCTTAGTGGTTCCCTTGTCTCCATTCACACAAATTTATCGATTCTGCTTTGTTCCCATTGGATTTCTCATTACTTGGGACCATCCTAACTTAATCAAGGTGGACTCAGTAACCTACATGAAACACTTTAAACAAAATGGCAACCTATGTACAATGCCAAACAGAGTTGAAAACAGAGATCAACAAAACTGATAAAAACAATAGTTATGGTACATAGTCTATATTGTTGAAAATCAATCATGTTTTTGAGGTTCTTGAAGGTAATGATCAGCACAGGCTCTACTACATTTTCAACAAAGAGTTTGAGCCTTTGACCATTAACTTTCATGATCCTACCATCATTTGGATCCTTGATTTCAATAACTCCAGATGGGGATACATGCTCTATAATGTAAGGTCCCTCCCCTCTGGATCTCAACTTGCCTGGGAAAAATTTCAATTTAGAATTGAAAAACCATACCTTGTTGCCAGCAGTGAACTCCTTCCTCAGCAAATGTTTGTCATAGAAGGCTTTGGCTTTCTCTTTGTAGATCCTTGCATTGGAGTATGCTTCCAATCTCAGCTCTGACAGCTGAAGCCTCCTGTGCATGCCAGCAAAAGTTAGATCAACTTTCAATGATTTAATAGCCCAATAGGTTTTGTGTTCTAACTCTACTGGCAAATGGCATGTCTTTCCATACACTAGCCTGATGGGAGACATCCCTATTGGAGTCTTATAGGCAGTTCTATAAGCCCAAAGAGCATCATTTAACCTCAAGTACCAATCCTTCCTATCTCCTCTCACAGTTTTCTCTAAAATGTGTTTGATTTCTCTATTAGAAATTTCCACCTACCCACTGGTCTGTGGGTGGTATGGGGTGGCAACTCTATGTGTCACAGAGTTCTTTCTAAGCAAGTTCTCAAACTGTCTATTGCAGAAATAGCTTCCCCCATCACTAATGAAAGCTCTGGGGGTACCAAATCTAGAGAAAATATTGTCCTTCAAGAAGTTGAGGACAACTTTGTGATAATTGGTTCTTGTGGCTATGGCCTCAACCCATTTGGACACATAGTCCATAGCCACAAGAATAAAATTGTATCCATAGGAAGGAGGGAAGGGACTCATGAAGTCAATCCTCCAAATGTCAAAGAGTATAACAACAAGTATAGGCTATAAAGGCATGGAATTGTTTTTGGAGATACTTCCCATTTTTTGGCATCTTTGACAAGCTTTGCAATGCTATCATGCATCCTTGAAGAGAGTGGGCTAATAAAATCCACTTTAGAGCACCTTGGCAGCAGTCTTGTTGCCACTAAAATGGCCTCCACAATCCTGTTCATGACACATGGTTAGTATATTGTGAAATTCATCATCAGGGACACATCTCCTCACAACTTGGTCTGCACAATGCTTGAACAAGTATGGGTCCTCCCACATGTAATGTATGATCTAGGAGAAGAACAGCTCCTTATCCATTTTGTTCTAATGTGGGGGAATCCTACCCATTGCCAAGTAGTTCACTATGCTTGCAAACCAAGGTGCAGAAGTGTTGACAGTAAACAGCTGCTTATCAGGAAATGAGTCATTGATAGGCAGCCTATCAAACTTAGCAGCTAGGATCCTGGATAGGTGGTCTGCAACCACATTTTCAATCCCTTTTTTGTCCTTAATCTCAAGATCAAACTCCTGTAATAGGAGGATCCATCTGATTAATCTTGGCTTAGCATCCTTTTTTGACAAAAGGTACTTCAGGGCTGAGTGGTCAATGAACACCACAATCTTAGATGCCAACACATAAGACATGAATTTTTTCAACGTATAGACAATTGCCAATAATTCCTTCTCAATTGTGGTGTAATTTAACTGAGCATCAATCATGGTTTTACTTGCATAAATAATCACACAAGGTGCTTTGTCTTTTCCTTGCCCCAAAACTACACCAATAGCGAAATTTGATGCATCACACATCAGCTCAAATAGCAAAGAAAAATAAGGTGCTTGAAGGATAGGTGCAGAGGTTAAACAACCTTTCAAAAGCTTAAAAGCAATAAAACATTCATCATTAAATTCAAAAGGAACCTCTTGCCACAACAGGTGACAAAGAGGTTTTAAGATTTTATTGAAATCTTTGATGAATCTCCTATAAAAACTAGCATGCCCCAAGAAAGATCTTATTTGTTTCATAGTTTTAGGTGGGGGGAAATGTGCAATCAAATCAATTTTAGCCTTGTCTACCTCAATACCTCTGTGGGAAACAATATGGCCAAGGACAATGCCTTGATTGACCATAAAGTGACTCTTTTCCCAACTCAAAACCAAGTTGGTTTCCTCACATCTCTGTAATACAAGGCTGAGATGGTATAGACATTGGCTAAAACTATCCCCAAAAAATGAGAAATCATCCGTGAATATCTCTAAAAACTGGTCAATCATGTCACAAAAGATAGCATACATACACCTTTGGAAAATTGCAGGAGCATTGCACAATCTAAATGGCATCCCTCTAAAGACAAAGGTGCCAAATGGATATGTAAAAGTAGTTTTCTCTTGATCTTGTGGATAAACAGGGATTTGGTTATACCCAGAATATCCATCAAGAAAGCAATAGCAAGCTTTGCCTATCAACTTGTCCAAAATCTGGTCTATGAAGGGCAAAGGAAAATGGTCTTTTCTGGTTTTTAAATTAAGCTTTCGATAATCAATGCACACCCTCTAACCTGTGGTTTCCCTAGTTGGAATTAGCTCATCAGAATCAGATTTAATCACACTGATTCCAGATTTCTTAAGTACCACTTGAGTAGGTGCCACCCATTCAGAATCTGAAATGGGATAAATGACTCCAACATCTAACAATTTGACCACTTCCTTCATCACCACCTCTTGCATGTGGGGGTTTAACTTTCTCTGCATCTCTCTAGAGGGTTTGGAACCCTCCTCCAAGTGGATCTTATGCATTCACACAGCATGGTTGATGCCTCGAAGGTCAGTAATAGTCCAACTTATTGCTCTCTTATGCTTTTTTAAAACACACAACAGCTCTTCCTCTTTTTCATCAGTGAGGGAGGAAGAAATGATCACTGGAAACTTCTGATTTGCCCCCCAAAAAGCATATTTTAAGGTATTAGGAAGTTGTTTCAACTCCACATCAGGTGAACTTATGAGTGAAGGCAAAAAGGTGCCTTTGATGGTGGTGGAAGAGGCAACACAACTGGTTTCCAAGGAGGATACCTTGTTGCTGGCCCCACTTCAATATTTAAGGATTTCACCTCTTGAATCATAGGTGTGGGGGCCTTCTCTTCCATAATTTCACTCCACACATTCTCAAAAATATCACACAAATCATCACAGTGCATCAGCTTGGGCAAAGTCTCTTCCACAAGCTCATCCAACACATCAATCAAAAAGCAATCCTCACTATCCAAGTGAGGCTGACTTGCTGCATCGTAAACATTCAATTTTACTTTCATGTTGTCAAAAGGCACCGCCATTATACCTAATCTACATTATATACAAGCATTGGCAGGGGCCAAGAAAGGCCTGCCAAAAATCATAGGAATAGAGGTAGTACACTTGCTTGGCTCCATGTCAAGAACCAAAAAATCTCCTGGATAGAAAAACTTATCAACCCCAACTAACACATCTTCTATCATTCCCACACGTCTCCTTTCATATCTGTCAGCTAGCTGTAGCACCACATGTGTGGGCTTCAATTCTCTCAAACCTAACTTCTCATAAACTGAGTATGGAAGTAGGTTTACACTAGCTCCCAGATCTAACAAGGCCTTCTCAATGGTGTGATCCCCAATGATGCAAGGGATTGTGGAAACTCCAGGGTCTTGGAGCTTTGTTGGGGTTGTAATGGACAATACTTGGTTCACTTTCTTGGCACAAAAGACCTTCTTGGATAGGTGTATCCTAGATTGTCTTTTGTGGGTGCACAAATCTTTCAAAAATTTTACAGAGGCTGGAACTTGCTTGATAGCATCAAGTAAAGGAAAGTTGATCTTTACTTGTTTGAATGTTTCCATCATCTCCTCATGTTTAGCATTCCCCTTATCAACCGGAGAAGGTGCTTGAAGTGCATTAGAAAATGACAAATGGGGGACTGATCTCTCATTTGCTGCCTTAGCAAGTTCATCAGATTTTTCTTTATTTTTGTTTTCAATTTTCTGTTGGGGCACATCAACACCCTCCTTATTTCTTATATGTTGCTCCTACTGCATATCAATACGGGTTATTCTTTCATTTCCTGCACTTTTCTCATTAGGCTCAACACCAACTTGGTTGTCAACCAGCCTTCCACTTCTCAAAGTGGTGATAGATTTGACTTCTTCATGTGAAGAAGTTTCACCCACCATATACTGCCCTTTTGGGTTGTTCATGGGCAGACTAGGCAGTCTTCCCTCCTCTCTCCTAGTCAAAGTATTGGATAGCTGACGAAGGTGGTCCTATATCTTTTTAATACTTTGGCTATGGGAGTTAACAGTTTGTGACAAAGAGCCCAAATTCTGCAGTGAAGTCAGCACTTGCTCTTCAAATGTGAGGGATCTAGAGGGTGCTAGGGCTGGTGCACTTTGATGCATAGGTTGTACCATTGGCTAGGCCATAGGCTGCTGGTATTGGGGCCTTGGAAAGTAGTTTTGCTGGTAGGCTTGGGCATTCCTAAAGGGCATAGACTGCTGATGTGGCTACTACTACTGCTAGTTTTGGAAGGTATCTTCTCTCCACCTCAAGTTGGGTGGTTTCTCCAATGATAACCAGCAGTAGGTTGTTGTCTAAAAGACTGAGCAGCATTCACTTGTTCCATAACAAGGTCTAGAAATTGGGCAGCAGAGGGAGATTCCTCATGGGAGTGAGTGGGGGACTGGCATATCACACATGTCTCCTCCACTTTAGCAGCCATTGGTGACTGCACTGCTCCCATGAGCTTATCAAATTTTTGAGTCAAGCTATCCACCTTCCTTTCCAAATCATTCTAACCACTAACCTCGTATATTTTCCCTCTTGTAGTGGTCTCTCTCACCAATCTAACAGGGGTCTCAATGTCTCTTGACAAAGACTCCCTTTGCATGGAGTTTTCACTAATGATATCAAACAACTCTCAAGCCTCATCAGCTGTCTTGTGAAGGTAAGTACCACCACATGAGGCATCAACCATGTCCCTACTCTTGGGATCCATTCCTTGATAAAAACTTTGAACAAGTTGCCATTCAAGAATTTGGCGATGGGGACATTACTTTAAGAGCTCCTTCAATCTCTCCCATGCTTGGTGAAAGTCTTCAGTTGGGGCTTGAGCAAATGAAATTATGCTCTTCCTCAGCTGACTTGTTTTGGACATGGGGAAAAACTTGGCCAAAAATTAACATTGAAGGTCATTCCAAGACTAAATACTATTGGTTGAGAGCATTAACAACCAAGTTATGGCCCTATCCTTTAATGAAAAAGGAAAGAGTCTCAACCTGGTTACTTCCTCCCCCAAGCCTGCAATATAAAAAGTAGTGCACAGTCCTAGAAATTCATTAATGTGTTTGCATGGGTCTTCCCTACTCAGGCCATGATATGAGGGCAACATCTGTATGATGGAAGATTTAATCTCATAGTTCCCTTGAAAAATAGGGAATTGAATGCAAAAGGGGGAGTTGTAGACCCCTGGTGCATTGAATTCTTTCAATGTCATAGGTTGCTCACCCATTGCAAAAATCTTAGAATTAACCAAAGGTTGTAGGGACTGCTTAGGTCTGAGAAGCCTCTCAACTTGAAGATCTAAAGGGAGAATCTCAAGATTGAGAGATCTCCTACCAAGCATACACACAATAGGAACCAAGTACAAAACAAAAAAATTACAGCACAGGTTTCAGCAAAACAATTTAAAAATCACACAACTAATGCTGCAAATCTAAAAATTACAAATCTAGAAATGTAAAGAGAGTTAGGAAATACAAACTTTATCACAGCTTGCTTCTCTAAAAAGCACAATGCTCCTCTCAGAATCACAGATCCAGATTTGAAACACAAAATTAAACTACAAAAACTATTGCAACAATTAGTCAAACACAAAACAGGCAATTATAAATCTAAATCTAAAATAAGAAAAACTTAGATCTACCAATTTAAAAAACACAGATCCCCGGCAGCAGCGTCAAAAACTTGGTAGCTTGCTTACCTTATAATTATTAAAGGGCTAAAAATAGCAAATAAAAAGGAAAAGTACAGCAAAATGGGATCAAGGTAAGCAACCAGTCCTGCAAGAACCAGGGCTGTTGCAGCAAGCTTTAAGGGGTAAGTGAGGGTAGGCCCACAGGGAAATGAGCTTTAAAATGGGGTAAATCTCTAGATCTCTAATAGATCTGGCACTCTATCCTATCCTAGTTTAAAACAAAGCCAAAATAAAAAAGAGGAGAGGTTTTAAGAGTTGTCACTTTATAAAACTATAGAAAATTGAAGATAACAGCAAGTTATACAGAACTGATTGAAACTCAGATTTAAGAAAAAAGATTAAAATCAAAAGGTGGAGAGTAGCAACTAGGGATTTTAGTCTTCACTAAAATCAATTGGTTCAAAGGTAATGCATAGAATTGATTTGCAACAATCCTTCATCGAGCTACAAGCTTAGATGCAAGGTATAAGAATCTAACCTAGACCAGAGAATTGGAGTAATCCTAAGGCTATGATCTGTCTACTTGAATGGTCACAAATCATCCCAGAGATTCTTCTAATTTAAGGATCTTAATTAGAACAAGTAAGCTATTTCAGATGTTGTGGATGCAAGGCTACAAGCTCAAGCATCCACAGGGGGATTTAATGTAAACAAGAGATTTATAGATCAAAATCAACTTTAAAATCCATAAGATACTGATTCAATACAAACTTATACTAAACTGTGCTCAGATCTATAATTTGTACAACATCCAATCCATATACAAAGCTTTGAATCTCTCAATTTACAGCTCTCAACCTCACCCTAGCTACTAATGGGGTTTAGCCAACCATGGTTGGTCTAAAGAATGAAAGAGAAAGAAGAAAGAAGGAAAGAATTTTAGGAATTCGAATTTGGCTCTGGGTCTCTCAATTTTTGGATAGTTTATTTGTGCAACTTCTCAGCCATTTATACTCTTCCCCTCTGTCCTCAAATTTGTTTGAGCCAATCAGAGCTGAAGGGAATATTTCAGTTATTCCCAACTGCTGATGTGGCTGATTTCTCTTCTAGAAGCGCTTCCCCCAATTGGTCTGAAACTGGTAAGTACATGTGATGAAGTTAGAGGGTTCCCATTTACACCCAGTTGTATTCCAAAAATACCCCTAAGGGTCATTAACATGCCTTGGAACTTGTGCATAAAACTCTGGAGTTGACAACAACAGTGGTTGGAACTGAGAAGTTCCAAGTGTCGAGAGGTTCAGGGAACTTCTCGACAGGTTCTTAGTCCATTTGATGTGTATTTCGATAGGTTGGGTGACTGCCCGAGAGGTTCAGGTAAGTTATGATAGGATTGACATGAATTATTTCCTTCTGTCTGGGCTCCTTACACCCTCTCGACAGGTTATAGAAAATCCTATCAACTTCTTTTATTGCTTCCATTGATCTTTCGATAGGATCTGCTCAGCATCTCGACAGGTTGGCTCAACCTCGCGTAATTGAACAAAGCTTTAGGTAAGGCATTGACAGGATGTCTTGCACTGTTCGATAGGTTCAGGGGAACCTCTCGACATGTAGCTGGAACCTCGCGAGCTCCCCTACACCTCCAAGTATCCTCTCGATAGGATCTTCTGCTGCACCTCAGACCCTTCGCTAGGTTGTGTCAACTTATCGACAGCTTTACTTTTCCTCCTCAATATATCTCGACAGGTTATAAACCAACTTCAAAACCTCTCGGCAGCTTACTTTTTTCAGCTTTAACTCCTCGACAGGTTCCAGTACACCCTCAGATTCTCTCGATAGGTTCATGGAACCTCTCGATAGCTTGACTTTTCTCATCAGAACCTCTCGACAGGTTGAGTTTAAGGTGTACTTAGGTTAAAAGTTTTCCTCGATAGGGTTTCAATTGCCGTAATACACTTCTTTGGAGGATTTTTCTTTTTTTTTTGGAATTTTTCTTTTCTAATTTTAATTAATTTTTATTTTTTAGATTTTGATGGTAACTCTTTTTCTCTTTTTTTTTTCCTGTTTGGTATATACACATTTTCTTTTTCTAGGAGGGGTTAATGAAGGAAAGGTCATTGGCTCTAATGGGGTAGTAAAGGGTATGAGCATTTAGGGATACTTTTTAGCTACTTGGCCTTGAAATGATGGCCTTTTTTATGGGGTTTCACGTATCCATCTTATCTTGCTGCGAGAGACTAGGAGTAGACTCATCACACGTATCCATCATTGATGGGCTCAGGAAAATGATTCCCGTCCATGGTGGCAAGATGAAACGTGTATCCAGGGAGAACCTCTCTGATGACATAGGGTCGTTCCCAGTTGGGTTTGAATTTCCCTCTCGGGTCAGCTGTAGACACCCTAATTTTGCCCTCTCGGAGCATACAAACCTATTCGATCAACCTTTGACCTTGCCCATGACTTTCGGAAAAGGGCTCACTCTTTTTGAAAGCCTTACAACCATGATACGAGGACATGTACGGAAACAGTAGTATATGGTCGAAGCACGGGCTAAAACAATAGCTCTGTGGTTCGAACTCGACTTTGCCCGAGAAGATCCTAAATTTCGCGCCCTTATAGAAGCATACAATTTGATGCATGCATGGACACATGCGCGCAATTGGTCCCCTTTGGATAGATTTATCCTTCCCGCGAACCGCCTTAAGAGTTGATTACCCACCCTATACAGCGCACGCAATCAGATTGCACGCCACATCACTGGTACATAATTAGTCTAACTGGGACCGAAACTCCACCTTCTGTAGACCACCTTGAGACTTGATTACGCACTCTCAGCAGCACACGTAATCTATTATGCGCTCTGATACCCATGCATAATTGGTTCCCAGTTGGACCTGACCTCTAATTCCCATGACCGCCCAAATTCTCCTATTAAGCACCTATGAACTGGCGTTTAATTGGATTGCGCTCGTTGTATAGGGCGCGTAATTAGTTCCAATTAGACTGAAACTAGGATACCTGGCTGATTCAGTCTATCGGTCACTCACTAAGTCGGTCACCGACTCAGAGCGATTAAGCGCCGCCCGGTACATGGCGCGTAATTCAATTAAGCACACAAGATAGGGCGCGTAATTGGATTAATCGGCGCACCTCCCACTGGGCGTGTAATTACCCGTATACCTATAAGTAGACCCCCTTGTTAGGTTATTTTAGATGTTTGCTGCTAACTTTATTGAAAATAATGATAAGAATAGGTTAGTGAAAATAAATCAAAGGTGGATTGAAAATTACAAAGCAGCAAGTCTAAAAATACACAGACCTGCAAGATACAGGGCCTATTGTAGCAAGTTTTAATAAGTAAGAGTTTGTCTCATAGGAAAAATTGATCTAAATCTCCAAGGGAGCTATCTTTAGTAGGCCCTCCAGATCTGACTACAGATCTGGCAATCCTAAATGGAAGGGGATTTAAGGTCACTATTGTTTAAATCCTAAGGTAACCTAATGCCTAAACTACAGAAATGGCTGAGAAGAAGGGTGGAGTGTGAGAAAATAAATATAAAAGGGTGAGAAGTAAGCTATTAGGTACAGATCTGATGGGTCTTATAATTTAGACTCAGATCTGCTGCTATAGAAGTCCTGTCCAATGGCTACATTATCACCAAAGAGGAGAAAGGATCCAACTCACCCCTGTGCCATGATCCAATCCCTTATGGCTATAACCTGTCCACTCAAATGGTCACAGACTATCCAATAGGGAAACCACAGTCCATAGATGGGTCAGAACATGATTATCATTGTAGGCACTACTTCATCCAAGCTACCAGCTCAAGAATCCATAGGAACCTCAACCTCTAAAGTTTTGTGTGTGGGGCTAGGTCTACAATGTGCACTAGCCTGGACACACAGGACCAGCAAGAGTTTGAGTACTAGCTTTAGATCGTAATCCAGTCACAAGCCTACAATCTCTACAGCCAGATCAGATCTGCCATCTGATGGTGGGTCTATACAAATATATGGGAGTCTGTCTCTGCACAATCTCTCACAAGGCTACAAGCAAAAGTGCAGAGAAGAAGAATCTGTCTTAGATCTGTAGATTGGCCTCACCCTAGGGCTATAACTTGTCCACTTAAATGGCCACAGACTATCCACAGAGGCTATCCTCCTCACAGAGGTCTGAGACAGAACAAGTGGATTACTGCCACCACCATGTTCACAAGGCTATCAGCTCAGGCTCCCATGGGGATTCAGATTTAGTGAATCCTGTGGTGGTGTATAAGCCTGCATATGTGCCTAGCTTGGACACACAGGTCACTTGGATCTAAATAAATCTTTAAAAACAATCCTCCATTGCTTACAATACAACTTAGCAATGGAGGATCTCAAGGCAGCAGCCTTGTACAGAATAACCCTCAAACTTCAATCCCATATATGTATAACATCCTATTATAAAACATTATTAAAACTATTCCAAATAAACATACAAAGGCATAGCCAGAAAGTTCTGGACTATAGAGAGAAGAAAAAGGAAAAAGAAGCTGTCTAAACCCTAACCTTAGCCTACTGGAACTCTACAGCCGATTCAAGAAGAACAACCCTCTTAAACCTAAACTAGGCTTAGGCTTATATAGCTGTCGGCTGTGGGAGCATTAGGGTTAGGAAAACCCTAATTTTATCGATGTAATCTGACACATTTCTGTTCCTTGGATGCCTCGAGGCGTGTGCACAGATATTGGAGCATTAGAGTGCATGCCCTAGGTGCTGAAAGTTCCCAGACTGCCCCTGCAAAAGTGGGGGGAAGTTAAGATCCCGAGCCTCGCTAGGTAGCAAGAGTTTCCAGGTCTTATCGAGTGATAGAGTTGTCACCGCAGGATTGAATTGACTTGAAGCTCTTGTAGTCGTGGGACAGATACTTTGGTCATCGCGGGATTGCTCTGGTCGTCGCGGGATTGTGTTTTCCATTTGAGTCGCGCGGAAATCGCGCACGCAGTTGATTTCTTGGTGAATCTCGCGGGGATCCTCGCGACAAAGAAATTACATCATCCTCTGGATTGCGCAAGCAGTCCCCTGAAGATCTGCATCCCGCGGCCACTGTGCACAGGAATTCCTGGAGCTCTCTCTCCTCAGTGAATCGCGTAAAGATTAAATGCTCTGCGTGAGCCTTGCGAGTATAAGTCTCGAAATGCGCTTTCTGGGCCCTTCTATCATTAGTCTAAGCGGAAGGCCTTGAGCGATTGGTGTCTTGCCTTCAAAACCGAGACAAGCTGAAGCATTTTTCTCAAAACAATTGAACCTGCGACATCTGCTGAGGCTCACTTCATTGTTGATTTTGCCTATGCTGCAGCCAAGTTCAATCTGGATTCAACTTCCTTTCTTCTGAGAAACTTCTGGGATAAAAGTAGGCTTCTTGGCATGGTTAGGGCCTTATCTGCAGCTGCAGCTTATTACCTGTAAAATGGGCTTAACACACATTTATTAAATGACTAAGTGTCTAACAGAGATTAAGTTAAGGGATGAAAAGTGGTACTTTTCAGGTCTTAACACACCCCCAAACCTAATCTTTGCTAGTCCCTTAGCAAAGTTTTAACTAATTAAATGTCACTTTCGTAGGGATCACAGGAACATTTAGCATATGTACCAAGCCTTTTAAACCCCTAGGTGATCCCTAGTGGAGGAGTGAAGTTTCTTGAGGGTTCTCAGTGAAGATACCCACAAACTTCACAATAAAAATAGTTAAAAGTGGTGCAATCATTGGCAAAATAAATTTCAATGAATAAAGCATCAATCCACTTTCCTTTGGAATTCAGAGGAAATTGTAGCAGTAATGCAGGCCATTTAAAACTCAAAAAAAAATTTAGCATGTGTTTGCATTTCCACCAATTATTTTACATTAGAAATTCAATGTGCACATATCAGTACCAAGCTTGCCTTAAATTCAAAAATTAGATTGGATACACCCCAATGAAGTTACAAGTCAGACCCAATTCTCACCAGGGCTATCTCTCAACAATGAATATCTAGGGGTGTTCACATTTAAAGGAGCTGAAGAGCAGTTACAGACCCCAAATGGGCCTGCAAGCATGAGCATAGGTAAAGCTTCTAAATTCTGACATCCTCATGAATTTTCACCATAGATTAGACATTCCCTCATCTCCACCTGACAGCTCATTTCACTTTGGATCTTCAAGGTCTTTTGAATGGGTTGTAATGTGGCTTATGGGTGAGGGATATAAAGAATGAAGGGGGTAAAAAGGAAATCAAAATTGAGAAATCAGCAAGGTAAGGAGTGACTCATGACTTCACTACCTTCATTTCGGCATAACTTCATCTTACTTGATGTATTTCAGAATCAAAGTGGCCAGTTTCTCCTCTTCTTTTCAATTTTCAGATGATGTTCTTCTCCAAACTTCTCTTCCTTTTTCTCTTTTTATTATTTTTCTTCTTTTTATTTTTATGATTTTTATGATGAACTGCCACACAAATACCACTAATACTATTTTTCATAGGTTACTTTTCTTCTCCTTCTACCAAATGTTGGACCACTCTCACTACCTTCAACTCCTCCTTTACCTTCTGAATTCTCAGAGTGAGGGTAAGGTTGAATCAGGTCATGAGGTTAAGGTGCAAGTACTCCAGTGTTTGTTAAAGAAAAATAGGACTTTTTGAGGTTCAAAGAGTGTATGCAAAAGGTTAGTTTTAAAAGGTTGGGCTTTCAGGCTCAAACTATCCAAATGAGGGCCTTGAATCATTTCCTTAGTGTCATGAGTGCTGTCAATCAGTTTTGATTTGGAGATGCCTAACTTCTAGTAAAAAGTGCTGAGTCAATCAAACCTTAGAGCAGAAAAAATACCAAAATAATCTTCAACAGAAATTGATGGGCCCAAATCTCACTAGATATAGTCTTCTTTTTAACTCATGGAGTGTATTTTCACCTTTTTCTCTCCTCTTAGGCTTACTAGGTACTAATTTAACATTTCTGATGTTAGCTTCAGGTGGTGCCAAGATTTTAAAATTTTCAGTTTTGAAATGACTGCAAAAATATTTTAATTTTTTCACAAATTTCCTCATTACAGCAAGTTAGGTGGAAATTGACTTTATTCATCCCAATTATACCACCACTATTGCGCTAAAGTTAACTATTCTATTGGCAGACCTATCCTGCCACACCCCCAAACCATGAGGAACAGTGTCCTCACTGGTTCAAAGGTCAGAAAGTGCAGGGTAATAGTCAGGAACAAAAAAGTAAATACACACAGACAATATACACAAAGCAATATACCAAAAAAATTCTATTAACTTAGAAAAAAATGTACAACTTTAATTACAATGAAAAGAAAAGAAGTGGAAAGGAAAGAAAAGCCTAACTACAATCTAGTTTAAGAGGAGGAGGAATCGGAATCAGAATCTGTGAACCAGTCCCAGCCCATCTGTTGTGCATGTTTCCTAAGTTCAGCTTTGTTCTCAGAATTGAGCTTGGACTTGGTTCTGTCTGTGGGGGCTTTGGGCTTTTTATTCTTGGCTTGCTTCTCAGTTGGACTATTTTTCTTTGGCTACCTTGGTTTCTTTGGTTGGGCTGGAGGTTTCTTCGGTTGGGCTAGTGGTTTCTTCATGGTTGGAGCTTTTGGTGCTCTCATCCTCATTTTTCTGATTTTGAGTTTAGGAGGGATCATAGGGGATTTTCCTTTGTCTTGCTCAGGGGGGGCTACAAGGGACTTCCCTTTATCTGGCTGGCCATGTGGTTGTGCCTCCTCAGATTGGGTAGCTGGATCTTTGCCAATTTTAATAGAGGCTGCTGTGGAAGCAGTCCTCTTAACAGTTACTTTCCTCTATTTAGGATAAGTTTGCTTAGTAGGAGATGATGAAGGAGGGGCAGCAGGGGTTTGGGTAGGTTGAGGCTCAAGTTCTGGCATGAGTACAGAGAGTGGGTGGGCTGTTGAGGTAGGCTCTCTAGGAGTAGGTGGTGTTGGGGAAGGGAAAAAGGGAATGATGAAAGGTATGAAAGAGAATGGTTGGGTTGTGGAGTCAGGGCTGGAAGGGGAAAGGACCAGTGGGGTTTGATTGGATTGTTGAGGGATGGGTTGATTTGTCAATGTCTGAAGTGTGGATTTAATGGATGTGATTTCTGTTTGCATCTAGTCCTGTGTGTGTGTTGTGGTGGACAGTTGTGATTGGATGTCTTGGATGAGGGAGAGGATAAGTGTAAGTGTGTCTGGGTTGGGAGGTTGAGATTGTGTAGAAGATGGAACATGTTGAAAAGGGGAGGAAGGTGCATGATGAAAAGTGGAAGGAGGAGGAGATTGGGGTTCTGGTGAGTGATGTGGTGATATATTTGGGGAGTCCTGGAGGGGGGTGTAGTGGGTGGGCATGGTGTCAAGGAAGCTAGTCATAAAGGCTTGGAATCCGGAGGTTGTGTTAAGGTTAAGGTCTATGTCTGTGAATGGGGATATAGTAGGCATGGCAGGAGTGGTGCTTAGTCAATGTGAAGGGTGTCAGTGGGGATAAAAGGGATTATGGGTGGTGGCAGGGACATGGTGGGGGTTGTGTCAGTAGTTTTCTTTTTCTTGTATGAGATCAGTGGAGGGCTGTCAGGGGTTTGTGAAGATGGTGGGGGTATTGGGGCTGTGTATTGAGGTAGGGTAGGGGAAGGGGAGGGGCTGACATGGGGTGTGGTGTCCTCCCAGGTACCAATCACAGGAGAAAGGGGTGTGGGCATGGATAATGAAGACAGAGGAGGGTGAGAGAGAGATGGAGTAGGGGTAGTGGATGTTGTCAGGATAGGGGATCCTGGAGTAAAAGGTAGGGGGGATGTGGGGACTGCTGCAGCAGTGGTAGGGGCAGGATCTTGAACCAGCTCTTTGGTAGCAGGGATGGGCCTTGTAACAGCTTCCTCATCTGTTTGCTTGGGAGGGGCCTGAGCCTCAGCTTTCTTCTTCTTCTGGGTTTCCATCAGGCTCCTACTGATTCCCCATTGCCTCTTGCCAAAAGTTGTAGGGGCGAGGGTGGTAGTCTCCTCTCCTTTTGGTATCTTGTACCCCCCCTTCAAAAGCAGCTTGGTGATGACTTTGGCATAGGGGAGTGTGTGTGGCTTCTTTTTTTGCCCTAGCTTCTCCACCAAGTCCTTCATCGCTTCAAAAATTAATCAGGCTACATGGAAGCCATGGCCTAGAGAGAGTAAACAGCATCAGCAATAGGAGCTCTCCTCTCCTACTGATGGCCTAAGCAGTAGATGTTCTTTCTCAGGACCTGGTCAATGAAAAGGAGTCCAGGCTCCAACTCTCTTCTTCTGATAGAATCCCCTGAGGCCTTTAATCCTCTAGTAAGAGCCCTCGCAATGGTATCAATTGAGGCACTCAGGGGAGGGTCATATCCACAGCTAGTGTCAAATGCAGCCGGGATGCCCAATACTTCTACAATAAGCTTAGGGTTAATCAACATCTCGAAATCATCAATCAGCACGAGGAAGCCTGATTGTCCATCTTTGTCCTTGGTGACTCTGATGTGCTGATAAAAGAGTTGCACTAGCCTAGGGTAGGCTAGTGCTGGAATTCCTCTCATCAAGGGGGGGGGTCAGACCAGCCTTGCTCATAAATTGAATGGCAGGGGCAGAGAGAGGCTCCTTCTCACAGAAGGGCAGGTCAAAAGTTGTTTCAGGCTCCAAGGGGATTGAAGCCATGAGCTCAGAGGGTGTAGAAAACTCAGGGGTTGGCTCCTCCACCTCCTCAACCACTTCCTTCCCTTTTTTCGGTGCCTTAGAAGTCTTGACCTTCTTAGGAGTGGGCTCAACAGGGGCCTTATCCCTGGTCCTTTTCTTTGGTGCACTCTTAGGGGCCATTAGAAACTCTACTTTTAAAGATGAAAAAGGGGAACTGATATCTGAGTGCTTACCCTAAAATCATAGGGTTTGGTTCGATCTGACGCACAGTGCACCACGAGATCTCTGAGCAGAGGGCAACTGATGGGGATGACATTAGGAACAAATCTGTAGGATCCTGGTGTGAATAATGGGTTGTAGAATGGACGTTGGAGGAGAGAGGTAGAAGAGCGTCGTAAGCTAGGGTTTCACTGGATGGAGAAGAGAGAGAGAACTGGAAAAGGAGACAAGCGTGGGTTTGGAATACTTATCGCTAGGCTTGGCACACTTTGGAAATATCTGGTCGCAGGATGGGAAATGGAACCTAGAGAAGGTGTAATTGCAACTTGGATTGCGCGAGAGGCTCTCAGGGTTCACTTTGAATCTCGCGACAGCTAGCGAAGAATTTCATTTGGATTACGCAAGAGGCTCTCAGGGTTTACATTGGAGCTCGCGACAGCTAATGAAGTGCTCTGTTTGGATTGCGCGAGAGGCTCTCAGGGTTTACGTTGGAGCTCACGACAGCTATTGAAGTGCTCTATTTGGATTGCGCGAGAGGCTCTCAGGCCTCATTTTAGACCTCGCGACAGCAAATCATTAAATAGAGAGCATGCTCTCTTCATTCTGCCATTTGCATTTGTGCTGTGGCTAGATCCTAGGTACAACCCACCACTAGGGGTACCCCTAGACAGTTTAAAATCAAACATTCAAGCATATGCAGCAAAAATCATTATCCAAACATCGTGTATTCAATCAAAAACCACCAATTCAAGAGAAGTAATCATCAAACCAAGCATATAAAGAAATCAGACCAGACAGGTTTAGACTCAAGTGAAGCCACTAAAATTTCCTAAAAATTTTGAACAAAAGAAGGCAATAGAAACCTAACAAAAGCAAAGTACATATAATACAACATTGACACACCTGTGGATCAGTTTAATGAAGGGTTCCCTTGAAAGTGAATGGTGTCCATAGGTTCAGCAGGTTTTTCTAAACAATGCTTAAGCCTCTGACCATTCACCTTCAAGGTTTTCCCAGACTTGGGATCCTTGATTTCCACAGCACCAGATGGGGAAATATTCATGACAATATAGAGGCCTTCCCATCTGGATTTCAGTTTGCCAAGAAAAAATTTAAGTTTGGAGTTAAACAACCAAACCTTATCACTAGCCATGAAGCTCTTTCTTAACAAACCCTTGTCAAAGAAAGCCTTAGACCTTTCCTTGTATATCCGAGCATTGGCATATGCATCCATCCTCAGCTCCTCCGATTCTACATTTGCGACAACTTTGTGATGACCATGAGTTAGGTCTAGATTTAAATTTTTTATGGCCCAATAGGCCCTGTGTTCTAACTCTACTGGGAGATGGAAAGCCTTGCCATAAACTAGTCTGAATGAGGACATCCTAATGGGAGTTTTATAAGCAGTCCTATAAGCCCATAATGCATCATTTAACTTATCAGCCCAGTCCTTTCTGTCAGTCATCACTGTCTTCTCAAGGATGTGCTTGATCTCTCTATTAGAAATTTCAACTTGCCCACTGGTTTGTGGGTGGTAGGGAGTAGCAATCCTATGGGTGACAGAATATTTCTTGAGCAAGCTCTCGAAATTTCTATTGCAAAAATGGCTACCCCCATCACTGATAATGGCTCTAGGGGTGCCAAATCTTGAGAAGATATTCTGCTTTACAAACTTGAGGACAACTTGATTATCATTGGTTCTTATTGCCATAGCTTCTACCCATTTTGAAACATAATCCACTGCCACTAAGATGAAATGATAACCATTTGAAGGAAGAAAGGGGCCCATAAAGTCAATACCCTAGACATCAAACAGTTCCACAACAAGGATGGGCTACAAAGGCATTGAGTTTCTTTTGAATGACCCTCTAATTTTCGACATCTTTCACATGTAACACGCAATGCATTGGCATCTCTAAATAAAGAAGGCCAATAGAACCCACACTGTAAGATTTTGTCAGCTGTTTTTCTTCCACTAAAGTGGCCCCCACATGCATTTTAATGGCACATGGCCAGAATACTGGGGACATCACTTTCTGGAACACATTTTTGGATGATTTAGTCTACACAGTATTTGTATAAGCAAGGTTCCTCCTAGAAAAAGAATTTAACCTGTGAGAAGAACAGGTCTTTGTCCATTTTGGTCCAATGGGTAGGAATCTTGCCTATAACTAGATAATTTACAATATGTGCATACCAAGGAACCAAGGATTGGATGGCAAATAATTGCTCATCCGGGAAAACATCATTTGTCGGGTCATCAACACAATTTTTCAACACAATTCTAGACAAGTGGTCAGCCACTATATTTTCCACACCCTTTTTATCCTTGATTTCATTGTCAAACTCCTGTAACAGGAGTATCCATCTAATCAGCCTGGGCTTAGCGTCTTTCTTGGACAATAGGTATTTTAATACTGAGTGGTCTGTGAAGATTACAATTTTAGACCCAAGTAGGTAAGGTCTAAATTTGTCAACAGCAAAAACTACTGCCATAAGCTCTTTCTCAGTTGTGGTGTAATTCTAAGCTTGACAAGTGATTTTTGACATAGATAGCAATGACTCTTGGACTTATCTTTCCTTTGGCCTAAAACAACACCTATTGCCAAGTCGGATGCATCACACATCAGCTCAAAAGGGCAATGCATAGTTAGGTGTTTGGAGTACAGGAGCAGAGGTGAGGCATATCTTCAAAGTTTCAAAAGCCTCAAGACATTCAGCAAAAAAATCAAAGGGCACATCCTGGCAAAGTAGGTGGCACAATGGTTTAGCAATTTTGCTGAAGTCTTTAATGAACCTCCTATAGAATCCTGCATGTCCAAGGAAAGATCTTATTTGTTTGACTGTTCTTGGAGGGGGCAAATTTGAAATGAGGTCAACTTTGGCCTTATCTACCTCAATCCCTTCTCTAGAGACTACATGGCCCAACACAATACCTTGTGTTACCATGAAGTGGTTCTTTTCCCAACTTAAGACCAGATTGGTCTCCTCACATCTTTGCAAGACCAGGTGGAGGTGTTGCAGACATTGGCCAAAACTGTCCCCATATACAAAGAAATCATCCATAAAAATTTCCAAGAACTTGTCAATCATATCAGAGAATATGGCATACATACACCTCTGAAAGGTGGCTGGTGCATTACATAGCCCAAAAGACATCCTTTGGCAAGCAAAGGTGCCAAAAGGGCAAGTAAATATAGTTTTCTCTTGGTCATGAGGGTGCAGAGGGATCTGGTTGTACCCCGAGTACCCATCAAGAAAGCAATAGAAAGTTTTTCCAGCCAACTTATCCAGAATTTGATATATGAAGGAGAGAGGGAAGTGGTTTTTTCTAATTTTAGAGTTGAGCTTCCGATAATCTATGCAAACCCTCCAGCCAGTGGTCTCCCAGGCTGGTCTCAGCTCTCCAGACTCAGTTGTGATGACTGTTATGCCAGATTTCTTAGGCACCACTTGGATATGTGCCACCCATTCAGAATCAGAAATGGGGTAAATTATCCAAGCATCTAGCAATTTAATAATCTCTTTTAGGACCACTTCCTGCATGTGAGGATTCAATTTCCTCTATATTCTCCTGGAGGGTACTGAGCCCTCCTCTAAATGGATCTTGTGCATACATATTAATGCATCTATCCCTCCTAGCTCCGCAATGGTCCAGCCAATTACCTTTTTGTGCTTCCTCAAGACTGTTAGTAATTCTTCCTCCTACTCATTGGTAAGAGAGGTGGAGATAATTACAGGAAGTTTTTCACCTTTCTCAAGGAAGGCATATTTCAATGTTTCTGGAAGCTTCTTGATATCCAGATCAGGGGCTTGTTGGGTGGATGGCAAGTTTGATGCTTTGCTGGTTTGAGGAAGAGGCAGCAATGTAGGTCTGCACTAAGCCCACAGAAGACTTTAATGTGGTCATGTCTTCTGTCATAATAACTGGGCTTCCTTCCTCTACCATGTCCCAAACTTCAATTAAACTTTTGACAATGTTGCCCCAATCTAGCAGAGTGGGCAATTCTTCTTCAACAACTTCCTCTAGTACATCCACTGCAAAGCTTTCCTCATTGTCCAGCTGATGGTACTTTACACTGTTGTACATATTTAGTTCAACCTTCATGTGTCCGAAAGTTACCTCCATAATCCCTGACCTGCATTGAATGCATGCATTGGCAGTGGCCAAGAATGGCCTGCCCAATATAACAGGTATAGGGGTTGTACTCTTATTGCAGCTCATGTCCAAAATAAGGAAGTTTGCAGGGTAAAAGAACTTATCCACCCCTACTAAGACATCCTCAACCACTCCCATAGGTCTCCTTTCAGACATGTCAGCCATTAACAGCACAATAGGGGTGGGTTTTAGCTCCCCCAAACCTAGCTGTTGATACACACTGTATGGCAGCAGGTTTACACTGGCTCCAAGGTCTAGAAGGGCCCTTCCAATTATGTGGTCTCCAATTATGCAGGGAATAGTGGGTATCCCTGGATCTTTGCAAATTCTCCGCATTGTTATGTTTAATATTAATTAATCATCGATTACAAAGACCTTTTTAGACAAATGGCCTCTAGCTTTTCTTTTCTGGGTACAAAGGTCTTTCAGAAATTTAGCATAGGCTGGGATCTATCCAATTGCATCAAGCAGAGGCAAATTAATTTTTACCTGCTTAAAGGTCTCCATCATTTTCTCAATCTGTGCATTCCCCTTATCAAAAGGGGCAGGGGCAGTCAAAGCTTGAGGAAATGGCAACTAAGGTACTGTTGGTTCCTCAGTTGGAAGCCTATGACTAAACTTTTAGTTTTTTCTTTTTTCATCTTTTATTTCCTGCTGAGGCTCAACTACAGCCTCTTTATTTTTCTCTTGTTGCAGGATAGCAGGCAACTATTGGCTCTGTGCTCTAAGAAATTCTTTTTCACTTTCATTCGAAAATTCTTTGGAAATGACCTCTCCTTGTTCCTTCCCAAGTTTGTCTAACCCTGTTGTGATGGCAGGAGCTCCCTCAAAACTTGAGGAAGCTCCTCCAATCAAATATTGGCCCTTAGGGTTGGCCACTCAACCTATTTAGCCAAGGCATTAGATATTTGGCCTAGCTGCTCTTCCATTTTCTTTATGCTTTGACTGTGAGAGTTCACAGTCTGAGTTAAGGTTCCAAGGTTCTGCAATGAGGCCAAAACCTGATCCTCAAAAGAAGCATTTCGGGGCTGAGGTGGGGGAACTACCAACTGATTTTACTGTTGGGGCAGCTGCTGATACTGGAAATTTGACCTTGGGGCATATCCTTGGTTAAATTGCTGTTATGGCCTTTGAGGTAAGGCCAACATCTGTTGTGGCTGCATGTAATTATCTTGTCTCCACCTCAAATTTGGGTGATCCCTCCACTGGTAACTAGCATTTTGGTGCTGGTATCCAAATGGCTGTTTGTTTTATTGTAGCCAACAGATTGTTGCTGGCCAAATGATTAGGCAGCAGTAGCTTGTTCCATCACATACTCAGGATATTGCCCTGCGGATGGGCATTCTTCCACTGTGTGTTGTAGAGATTGGCATATCAGACATGCCTCCATCACCTGTGCAACCAATCTGGGTTGCACCACAGTTAATAGTTTATCAAACTTATCAGAAAGATTGGCCATCTGCATTTTCAGGTCATTATTCCCAGTTACTTCATACATCTTTCCTCTGGAAGTTTCAGCTAGTCCCATTTTAGGAGAAGGCTCATGAACAGTTCTTGACAAGGACACCTTTTGGAAAGCATTTTTACTGATGACCTCGAACAACTCCCATGCCTCATCAGCTATTTTGTGCATGTAAGTTCTACCACAAGAGGCATCTACCATGTCTCTGCTTTTCTCATCAATCCCATTATAGAAGCTCTTTACAAGCTGCCAGTCAGGGATCTTGTGGTGGGGACATTGAGCATCTCCTTGAATCTGTCCCATGCTTGATTAAAATCTTCAGTTGGGGATTGAGCAAAAGCAAGTATTGCTTTCCTCAACTGGCTGGTTTTTATCTCTGGGAAGAATTTGGTCAAAATTTTGGTCTAGAGGTCTTTCCAAGAAGTGATGTTGTTGTTTGGGAGAGTAGCTGACCAGGTGCTAGCCCTGTCCTTTAGGGAGAAAGGAAAGAGCCTTAATCTAGTGGCTTCTGGTCCCAAACCAGTAATGGAAAATGTTGTGCACAGGGCCAAGAATCGGTCAATGTGCTTGTAGGGGTCTTTCTTGCTGAGCCCAAGGAAAGAGGGAAGCATTTGAATGATTGAGATTTTAATCTCATAGTTTCCCTGAACATCTGGGAATTGAATGCTGAATGGGGAATTATAATCATCAGGAGCATTCAATTTCTTCAATGTTTTGGGTTTCTCTTCACCCATGACTACTGTCTCGGTGTCAGTAAGAGGCTCAACTGTGGTGTGTCTGGGCCTTCTTGGTCTTCTGGCCTTTTCTATCTCAGGGTTTGGAGGCTCTAATGTGGGACTGAGGGATCTCCTTCCTAACATGCACACACACCAACAGCAGGGAAGACTACTTGCAGACACATTGCAATTAACTCAAAGAATTATCTAAATAAAATTACAACTATCCTAATCAACTGCTATGGAATTTGTAAAAGAGAAATAAACTGAGTCTTTGAGGGTTAGAGAAATGCAAACATAGGTAGCTAGACTCCAAGTGCAGTTCAACTTTCCTCTCGGCTACTGTCCAGATCTGCAAAGAAAAATTCCAAATGTAAATCAGAAGTATCAGTTATTCACAAGCACAGCTACCAAAGAATAAAAAAATACAAAAATCTAGGGTCTACTAATAGATCAAGATTCCCCAGCAACGGCGCCAAAAACTTGTTAGGTTATTTTAGATGCTTGCTGCTAACTTTATTGAAAACAATGATAAGAATGGGTTAGTGAAAATAAATCAAAGGTGGATTGAAAACTACAGAGCAGCAAGTCTAAAAATACACAGACCTGCAAGATACAGGGCCTGTTGTAGCAAGTTTTAATAAGTAAGAGTTTGTCCCACAGGAAAAATTGATCTAAAGCTCCAAGGGAGCTATCTTTAGTAGGCCCTCCAGATCTGACTACAGATCTGGCAATCCTAAATGGAAGGGGATTTAAGCTCACTATTGTTTAAATCCTAAGGTAACCTAATGCCTAAACTACAGAAATAGTTGAGAAGAAGGGTGGAGTGTGAGAAAATAAATATAAAAGGGTGAGAAGTAAGCTATTAGGTATTGATCTGATTGGTCTTATAATTCAGACTCAAATCTACTGCTATAGAAGTCCTGTCCAATGGCTATATTATCACCAAAGAGTAGAAAGGATCCAACTCACCCCTGTACCATGATCCAATCCCATATGGCTATAACTTGTCCACTCAAATGGTCACAGACTATCTAATAGGAGAACCACAGTCCATAGATGGGTCAGAACATGATTATCATTGTAGACACTACTTCATCCAGGCTACCAGCTCAAGAATCCATAGGAACCTCAACCTCTAAAGTTCTGTGTGTGGGGCTAGGCCTGCAATGTGCACTAGCCTGGACACACAGGACCAGCAAGAGTTTGAGTACTAGCTTTAGATCTAGCTATTCACTGTTTTAGAGAGACAACAGTGATCTAGTCACAAGCCTACAATCTCTACAGCCAAATCAGATCTGCCATATGATGGTGGGTCTATACAAATACAGGGGAGTCTGTCTCTGCACAATCTCCCATAGGGCTACAAGCACAAGTGCAAAGAAAAAGAATCTGTCTTAGATCTGTGGATTGGCCTAACCCTAGGGCTATAACCTGTCCACTTAAATGACCACAGACTATCCATAGAGGCTATCCTCCTCACAGAGGTCTGAGACAGAACAAGTGGATTACTACCACCACCATGTTCACAAGGCTACTAGCTCAGGCTCCCATGGGAATTTAGATTTAGTGAATCCTGTGGGTGGGGCATAGGCCTGCATATGTGCCTAGCCTAGACACACAGGTCACTTGGATCTAAATAAATCCTTAAAAATAATCCTCCATTGCTTATAATACAACTTAGCAATGGAGGATCTCAAGGCAGCAGCCTTGTACAGAACAACCCTCAAACTTTAATCCGACATATGTATAACATCCTATTATAAAACACCATTAAAACTGTTCCAAATAAACATACAAAGGCATAGCCAGCAAGTGCTGGACTATGGAGAGAAGAAAAAGGAAAAAGAAGCTGCCTAAACCCTAACTTCAGCCTACTGGAACTCTACAGCCGATTCAAGAAGAACAACCCTCTTAAACCTAAACTAGGCTTAGGCTTATATAGCAGTCGGCTGTGGGAGCATTAGGGTTAAAAAAAACCCTAATTTTATCGGTGCAATCGTGGCACATTTTTGTTCCTTGGATGCCTCGGGGCATGTGCACGGAGATTAAAGCATTGGAGTGCGTGCCCTAGGTGCTGGAAGTTCTCATACTGCTCCTACAGAAGTGGGGGGAAGTTAGGATCCTGAGACTCGCTAGGTAGCAAGAGTTTCCTGGTCTTGTCACGTGATAGAGTTGTCGTCGCGAGATTGAATTGACTTGAAGCCCTTACAGTCGCGGGACAGATACTTTGGTCATCGCGGGATTGCTCTGGTCGTCGCGGGATTGCGCTTTCCATTGGAGTGGCGCGGGAATCGCGTGCGCAGTTGATTTCTTGGTGAATCTCGCAGGGATCGTCACGACAAAGCAATTGCATCGTCCTCTGGATTGCGCGAGTAGTCCCCTGAAGATATGCATCCCGCGGCCACTGCGCAATAGCTGCGTGCAGGAATGCCTGGAGCTCTCTCTCCTCAATGAATCGCACGAAGATTAAATGCTCCTCTCTTGAGTCAAGGCGAGATCACGTGGCGCTAATAACTGCCTCGTGAGAACGCACGAAGTCACTTTTGCCCTTCTGTCATTAATCTGTGAGGGAACAACGCTAGCAGTTGGTGTGCTGCCTTCAGAAACCTGCGACAACTGCGCGAAGCATTTTTCTCTAAAACAATTGAACCTTGCGACATCTGCACGAGGGTCACTTCTTGATTTGTTGCTGCTGTGCTTTGCCTATGTTGCAGCCAAGTTCTGTCTGGATTCAGATTCCTTTCTTCTGAGGAACTTCTAGGGCAAAAGTAGGCTTCTTGGCATGGTTAGAGCCTTATCTGTAGCTGCTGCTTATTACCTACAAAATGGGTTAATATACATTTATTAAATGACTAAGGGTCTAATAGAGAATATGTTAAGGGGTGAAAAGTGGTACTTTTCAGGTCGTGTAATTGGATTTAATCGACTAATTGCGCACCTCCCACAGGGCGTGTAATTACCCGTATACCTATAAGTAGACCCCGCCTACCTCGCTCAAAATGACAACTTTCATTATTCAAATTTTGATTTCCTCACCTTCAAGCTTAGGATTTCGAGCTCCTTCTCTGGAGCACTTAGCGTCAGGTAATTTCTTAGTTCTAGTTCCTAATTTCCTTTCTAGTTTTAAGTTCTAGTTCTTAAATTCTAGCTTTTAGTTCTTAATTTCTAGTCTTAGATCTTAGGCTTTAATTCTTAGTTTTAAATTCTTATATCGTAATCTCGAAACTCTAGATCTTAGTACCAGTTTCTGGGTTCTAGTTCTTAAATTCCTTTCTTAATTTCTAGTTCTAGGTCTTAATTCCTAGAACTAGTTCGTAATTTTAGTCCTTCACTTCCAATTCTAGTTCTTAATTTCTAGTTTTGGATCTTAAGTTCTAGTACTTAATACCCAATCTATAATTTTCAATGTTCTTGCTCTTAACCTTAAGTTCAAGTTCTAGAATTTTAGTTCTAATACATAGTTTTTTTTTAATTCGCAATTCTTAAAACTTACAATTTCGATCCTTAAATCATCAATTTTTAAACTAAGAATCAGTTTTTCAATCTATACTATTTACAAAACCATCCTTAGCCAACTGATTTGCCCAAGGGAGTTTACGAAGGGTATCTAGGAAAGGGGTCGATCCTCCTTAGCATAACAGGCCACAATCACTTTTTTTTAATTAATTAGATTTCTAATAGAACTTGGATACCTAGATTAATTAGGTTTCTAATAGGATTAGGAGACTAATTAATTAGATTTCCAGTAGAATTAGGATACTTAAATCAATTAAACTTCCAATAGAATTATGATATTTAAGTTAATAAAACTCCTAGTTGAATTAGGAGATTAGAGTAATTAGTCTTTTAGTAGAATTAGCATATTTAGATTAATTAGATTCCTAGTAGAATTAGGAGACTAATACCAATTAGACTTCTCATAGAATTAAGATATTTAAATTAATCAGATTCCTATGCCTTTGTATGTTCTTCTTGGCATGGTTAGGGCGCGTAATTGGATTTAATCGGCTAATTACGCACCTCCCACAGGGTGTGTAATTACCCGTATACGTAGAAGTAGACCCCCCCTACCTCGCTCAAAATGACGACTTTCATGATTCGAATTTTGAGTTCCTCGCCTCCAAGCTTAGAATTTTGAGCTCCTTCTCTGGAGCACTTAGCGTCAAGTAATTTCTTAGTTCTAGTTCCTAATTTCCTTTCTAGTTTTAGGTTCTAGTTCTTAAGTTCTAGCTTTTAGTTCTTCATTTCTAGTCTTAGATCTTAGGTTTTAATTCTTAGTTTTAAATTCTTAGATCATAATTTCGAAATTCTAGATCTTAGTACCTGTTTCTGGCTAGTTCTTAAATTCCTTTCTTAATTTCTCGTTCTACGTCTTAATTCCTAGAACTAGTTCGTAATTTTAGTCCTTCACTTCCAATTCTAGTTCTTAAATTCTAGTTTTGGATCTTAAGTTCTAGTACTTAATACCCAATCTATAATTTTCAACGTTCTTGCTCTTAACTTTAAGTTCAAGTTCTAGAATTTTAGTTCTAATACTTAGTTTTTTTTTAATTCGCAATTCTTAAAACTTACAATTTCAATCCTTAAATCATCAATTTTTAAACTAAGAATTAGTTTTTCAATCTATACTATTTACAAAACAATCCTTAGCCAACCGATTTGCCCAAGGGAGTTTACGAAGGGTATCTAGGAAAGGGGCCGATCCTCTTTAGCATAACAGGCCACACTCACTATTTTTTAATTAATTAGATTTCTAATAGAACTAGGATACCTAGATTAATTAGGTTCCTAATAGGATTAGGAGACTAATTAATTAGATTTCCAATAGAATTAGGATACTTAAATCAATTAGACTTCCAATAGAATTAAGATATTTAAGTTAATAAAACTCCTAGTTGAATTAGGAGATTAGAGTAATTAGCCTTTTAGTAGAATTAGCATATTTAGATTAATTAGATTCCTAGTAGAATTAGGAGACTAATACCAATTAGACTTCTAATAGAATTAAGATATTTAAATTAATCAGATTCCTAGTAGCATCAGAAAACTAAATTTGTTAGAGTTATAGTAGTATAAATTAGAGTTAGAGTACAATTAGGAAATCAGATTAATTAGACTCCCGGTAGGACTAGAGAAACCAGAGCAGTTAGACTTAGAATAGGATTAGGAAAACTATATAAAGTAAACTCCCCGGTAACCCAGAGTTGCTGGCGTTAGCCGGCTGACGATTCAGTAAAGATAACAACCCATATCTCCACAGGCGTGATCAGTGAAGTGTTGCAGCGCCGATAAAAATATGAGTTGGCGATCACATTGAACCAGGTATTTTTCTCTTAGAATTTACCTTTTATTTCTTTCACTTAATATCTCTTAATTTACTATTTCATTGCCTTTTCCAGAGTCCACATTGACCGAATTGGGCCACCCTTTCCGGTGACCGAAAGGAACCCAGAAAAAGCGTGTACCAACAGACTGGTGATCGCGATGGGACGTCTTATCGCCAAAGTCCCCTTTGGTTAGTTAAGTTTTCTTTTACTGCATATATAGTTTCCTTTTCTTTGCTCTACTTCTTTTCTGCATCTGCTCGTACTATCAAAAATTTCCCAAGAGTACATGAACATCCACTAGAGACTTGAGATGCCCGGAATACGAAAGATAAAGTTCGTTGACCCACCTTTATGGGGATACCACAATAACCCCTATATGATGAAGACCCGTCTTACGAGTCAGCTCAATATCACCGAGAAATCATTATGGACGGTGGTGAGGAAATTCCCTTCACTCCTCCAAGCACAAGCAACAACAACAGAAGTGGCATCGGGCAAAACTTCACAGCCTGACAACTAGTGGAGCTCAGTGTCCAGAAACTACAAAGGGGAGGAGAAGAGGCTGACGAACTACTTCAAGGTCTAGCCGCAGCATATGAGGCCATCACGGAAAGGCGAGATCAGGAAGAGTGAGAGCGACAAAGGGAAGAGAAGCCACCGCCTACTCCAAGCACAATATCTCTGCACGTGTCACCACCTAGGCACATGCTTCGCACACTACTCAACAACAATCAACAGGAAAGGGTTCATCCCCAGACGGTCAATAAAGATGTCACTGTAAGAGTAGAGGATCTTCCTAAGATCCTCGACGAGTATATGGCTAAAAGAGAGCACCCAGATTGCTCATTCGGATTTGATAAATTCTGTCAGGACCTTGAGTTCAGCTTACCCGCAGGGTTCAAGCCACCAAAATTCAACAAGTACAACGGTATTGGGAATCCGAATCGCCATCTGGCACTCTTCTGCAACGATGACTGATCCATTCACGATAATCAAGGGCTCTTGTTACCTTACTTCCAGAGGTCATTAGAAGGGGAAGCTATTGATTAGTTCGCCGAACTCCCACTCCACAAGATCGACACTTTCGATGATCTGGTCAGACAATTTATAGACCAATAGAAGCATCTAATAAAAGAAGCGGTTAGTCTCAGCGACTTGATGACAACCAAACAAGAACCTGAGGAAGACTTCTTGGATTTCGTAACACGTTGGAGGAAGTTTATGGCCCGCACCGGAAGCCAGATGAAGGAAAAGGATGCAATCAACATCATCATAGACAATGTCAAAGAGCCTCTCCGAAGCGCTCTCATTATAAGTGATTGCCCTAATTTCGCTACCCTTCACTTGCGCACTAGCTACATCCAACGACATATAAAAGGGGGAGACCTCACCTTTTCAATAGTAACATCGAAGGTCACTGCTTCCGGTGACTCGAAGCCAAGAAGCAACAAAAAAACAACAAAGCCTCTGGCTTTGAGCAAGTCAACACGATTGCCAACCAGGGTCAAAGCTCCAGAAATGGAAATAACCAACCGAGGAATGTCGGTCAAAGTTCAGAATCAGAATCAACAGTAGTACTCTAATCAAAACTAAAACTGAAACCAATACCCTAACCAGAATGCCCACGAGAACTAGAATTCTGCTCGAAATCGGCCAGTCAATACCCAGAATTACAATAACGTGCCCCCGCCTCATAATTTCAACCAGCGAACTAGGGGCCCTTACCAACCTAAACGTGATCACTATCCCCCATTGCCTGACACTATCCCCAACATATTTGTCCTTCTTAGTGGTTAAATCTCATCCAATTCCCATCGGAATGGCCACGGCCCTGACCTACCAATCTTAACTATAGTAAGGTATGCGCTTTTCATCAATATGCAAGACATAATTTAGAAGATTACTGGTTTTTACGGGATATGATCAATGACATGAATGATCAGAACCATATTGACTAGGAATCCCTCTAAAACTCTAATCAGAATAATAATTAGTCCCCACAAAATTTAGGGATCATCAATAATCCCATGCCTAACCACAACCAAGAACCAGTCACTCACATAACCACAGTGGATCTCCCGAGCCGACTCCCTCTTCGTCCTTCTACCCTCACCACCAATGTTAGTCCACCAAACACTTCATCCCATCCAGATGATTATCCGAGTCCTCCCATTATCCGCCCACATCCTTCATCCCTAATCACCCGGATTACCCCTCTGAATCCTCTGCCCTATCCAACCTTCACTCGAATTCAAGTTCAAGCATTCAGAGCTTGGGGACCAAGCCTCCAACTTGGAGAACCCTCTAAACCCCCAAACTCTGAGATGATTCCACCATCACTTCCCCTATGTGACTCTGAGTCTGAAAATGAAGACAATGTCCTTCAAACTGCAGAACAAATCATTGCATGGCTAGGCAGCCTCACCCAAAACATTTCAAGTCGAGGGCACGAGACAACGGTGGAATGTCAGTCGGATGTAAAGGTACATCAATAGAAGTAAGAACCCATCAAGGAGGAGGCACTGATCTCCAACTTCTTAGAAGAGGAAGATTACACCCAGTCTCTTCCAACATGGAATGGCATAGCTTCGCTGCGTATCCCTTCTTCAAACTTCACTCCGTTCATGACAAGCACTGCGGCGAGTTCGTCAATGTTAGTCATGCTAGGGCCCGAAGGTCTACAACAAATATGCTCGGTCCTCAAATCAAGGACCAATTACCCACCGCCACCATTCCCCCAAGAGAAGCAGAACATCGACACCCAACCATCAGAAAGAATAACAAAGGAACGAGGAGCGAACATACCTCCCCCACCTCATATAATCCCTCAGCCTTCAGCACCAGAATCGGCACTTCAACCACCACATATGAATGTCAACAAAGCCCACCGGCTCGGCAAGGAGCTAGCCCTAAAAACAAGCCAGGAATATGATCTTCTTCGACACCTCGGGAAGGTACCGATGTAGATATCACTCCCTGAGCTCATCAAGAAATCACCAGAACACCACCGACTGTTAATAGAGACACTAGACAAGACACACATAAATGCAGATACCATCCTAGATGAGCTACACAAGATTGCTTCGATTATGGCCCAACCGTCGGCACTCACCTTCATTGAAGCTTATATGCCTAAAGAATCGCTGCACGGAAGCTCGGCCCCTATATACTTGAGGTTAAAATAAGAGGATTCTCAGTGCCCCATGCACTGGTCGACACAGGAGCAGGGCTTAATATCTATCCCATAACAACACTAAAGACTCTCGAATATCCCAAACAGGACATAAGGCCTTCATCCTTATCCCTCATTGCCTATGATGGCTCTCGACATTTCGTCAAGGGAACTATCAAGCTACAAGTTTGCCTCAGGCCAGTCAGCAAAGACGTCACGTTCCACGTCTCCAACTCATCTAGTACTTATAATTTAATCCTAGGAAGGAAATGGTTGGAATACATGAAGGCTATAGAATTTACATACCATCAGTGTGCCAAATTCCCTCACGAGGACTCCATCATCAGAATCTACGCTGACGCGCCTCTTCAAGAGATAGATACTGACTACACAACAAGTATTCAGATAGCTCATGACTCTATCCTATCCATTGGCCACATCAGAAAGGTGCGAGCGCCCGACGACATGGCAGTGGCAGAAATCACTCACCCTAGCTCTTCTCCGCCAAAGCAGTCGAGATTAACAAGAAGAGAAGTCGGCCCTGACCTCGCCCAGCTCTATGACATAAATCCAACTGAAACAAAAGGATGGGACTTCATGTATCAACTAGGATATGTCCCTCATACTAGGCTCGACAAGAATAAGCAAGGGTGCATAGGGCCAGTCGTCCCTAAGAAGGTTCGAAAACATACAGGAATGTGCTACCAATCAGACGACAAGCAAGCCAACCTCCTGACAACCTTGCCTAAATGGTCACTATATAACCACTTCGTCTTTGGAATCACTGAGAAGGCTGGTGTGATGAAGAAAAGAAGGGACTCCTTCCCTAAAACACAAGAGACAAAAATCGAGCAGAAAACCAGAGCCTTCACCGACCTAACCAATTTAAATCATGACGACGACATCGATAAGCCGCTTGAGGACGTCGGACCGTTGTTTTACAGTGAGGGATCCTTAGAACAAGGAAGGAAAGAACCTCCACAACCTAAATCGCAGGTAGAAGAGTGGGAGTCAACTATTGAAGAAGACTTTCACATCGCATCTATAGGGTTAAAACAGGAGGGAACCAGATACTCCCCATCCTCAATCATTAGCACAGGACGATTCGCCGTCAATATCAAGTGAGGAGGAAAATTATTGGGCGAGCCTCTCTGCCATAGAACTTGAAGACCTCCTGAGAGCTAATCTCCTAGAATAGTTCAGAGATGACGATCGCTCTCGAGAAAAGACTTTAAATCTCGATGATGATTTTGATTATCAGCATGTACTCAATAATTGATGATGACTGCATCAGTGCAGTTACCCGAAGCAACCTTACTGTGGCATGTGCAGGGCTATGATGCTATGATGTCAAAAAGCTATCATGGACGAAGTTTGGTAAATCGTTAGCACAGAAGATTCTCGCATTGCCTTTATAGAAGTCCAAGAATAACTAGAGCTCGACGTTCCCCAATCTCCGGACGCACCACAACTTCAAATATTTTGGAACTCACTAGAGGAGGAATGGCAACCACCCTCGAGCGGTGATAGAGACTACTGGATAGATCTATCTGCACTTGAACTAGCAGAACAGTTAGGGCAAGACCTCCAAGGGCAGTCGGACGAAGAAGAAGATCTCGGCTTCAATGACATCAACCTCACCCCTGATGATGAAGGATGGGAATGCCCTTGGGGACACCCGTACATCTCTCAGCCATACCAATCTCGATGTCGGACATGCATACTCATCATAACATATTATGAGGTACAAAGAAAAGAGCTCACAAGTCTAGAAGAATGTCAATTAGGCTCACCCAAGGAACAACCTCAGCAGCAAGAATATCTCTAGCCCGATTCCAAGGTTAAAAGCTCGGATTCGAAGAGGAAGCGGTTTACATAGTAGAAGAAGAAGGCTCGTCGGCCAGACCATCACCTTCATCTTTCATCAAGAGGATCACACCAAGCGAGGATCATAAAAAAATACCAAATTCATAATGGGCCCACGTCGCTCGAACACTCGCATGAACGGCTCTAACAGCCGTTACCCTTCCCCAACTAGAGGAAGCAACTCTGTCGATTCCTCTTCAGGCAACCGACCCTGTACCATATCTCTTATAAAAAAAAAAATAGAATACCCCAAAACCCTAAAAAAAAAATTTTAATATTGGAAAGAGAGAGAACCCTTCATCCCAGACCCATTCAGCGACCAATAAGGAGACTCTTCTCCTAAGGCTACGAGTAGCGGTCATGCCAACGAAATCGAGGAAGAAATAGCCTACTTGATCTCACATGGTCATCATCCTACTCCTAACATCAAGGAGCCCCGCCTCGACTCCGTTCAAAACAACCCTACCACCTCTCGCTCACGAAGGCGCCAAGCATCCTGGTGAAGTGGCAAGCCCGTAATCATACCTAACGAGATACTCCACGACTTCGAGAGGAGAATGAATAGCCTCGACCTACACCTCACTAAGGATGTCGCGGTCATAAATTGCACTGATGAATGGTTACCTCCCACAAAACTAACCCCCCAGTCTAGCCATTTTGTAGTATATGATCTCACAGGACTACCAACGGGTCATCAAACGCTTCGACGAGTAAACTCAAGCTGTTGAGGAACCTATCGAAGAAATCAATTTCGGCACCGAGGAGAAGCCTAAGATGCTGCTAATCAGTGCAACACTCAGCCCCAAGGAACGACAATAGATCATCTAAGTCCTTCAGGATCACCTCAACTCTTTCACATGGTCCTATGAAGATATGCCCAATCTGGACCCGAGCCTAGTGGAACATCGTTTGGTCCTAAAACCCGACGTAAAGCCCGTTAAATAGAAACTCAGAAGAATGCACCCCCAGATAATGCTAGAAGTCAAGGAGGAAGTTGACAAGCTACACAAAGCCAAATTCATCCTAGTCGTCCTTTATCCTAAGTACGTCACAAATATAGTACTTGTCGTCAAGAAGGATGGCAAAGTAGGGTATGCATTGACTTTCGAAATCTCAACTGAGCATGCCCAAAAGATGACTTCCCACTCTCACACATTGACACTCTGGTCAATAATATCGCAGGAAATGAGATGTTATCCTTTATGGATGGCTTCATCGGATACAACTAGATTAAGCTAGTGGAATCCGACCAAGAGAAAACTTCCTTCACTACGCCACGGGGAACTTACTACTACATCGTCATGCCTTTCAGGCTCAAGAATGTAGGAACCATGAATCAGCGTGCCATGATGGCTATCTTTCATGACGTGATGCACAAGTACGTGAAAGTCTATGTCGATGACATACTAGTGAAGTCTTAAATGTTAGCAGGACATGCTGAAGCACTACAACTGGTACTACAAAGATTCAAGAAATATCAGCTAAAGATTAATCCAAAGAAATGCGTGTTCAGAGTGACTTTCAGAAAACTATTAGGATTCATCATTAGTAAGAGAGGAATCGAGGTCAACCCGATAAAGGTTAGAGCCATTCTCGATATGCCACCTCCCAACAACATCAAAGAACTACGTGGCCTTATAGGAAGACTACAGTTCATCAGGAGATTCATCTCCAAGCACTCAGACAGATGCGACCCTTTCTACAAACTACTTAAAGGAGGAGCCGAGTACATATGGGATGAGTAGTGTCAGCAAGCCTTCAATAATATCAATAAGTACCTCTTCACCTGGAAGACTCCTGATCCTCTATGTGTCAGCAAACGACAAGGCTATGGGAGTAATTCTCGAACAATATGATGAAGATAGTAATAGAGAGAAGGTTATCTATTATCTCAATAGAATGGTGGTCGAGTATGAACAGAAATACACGCCAATGGAGAAGACATGCCTCACACTAGTGTAGGCCTCGACAAAACTATGGCACTACTTTAGAGCAAACAGGATATTGGTACTAGCACATATGGATCCTCTGAAGTTTATATTTGAGAAGCCTGCTACATCCGAAAAGATCACCCATTGGCATATACTCCTGCAAGAGTTTGACATCACCTATGTCATGTGAAAGTCCATCAAGGGACAGGCGATCGCCGATTACCTCGCTAACCTTCCCCTCCCAGGCAATGAGCCCGTACGCGCGGACATTCCTGACAAAAACCTACTCTCGATTCACAACGAAGAGCACGACAAGACTTCGTGGACCCTTTACTTCGATGGCACTCCTAATCACAAAGGGAAAGGCATTGGGATAGTCCTACTAAGCCCAAAAGGAGCTTGTCATACCAAAAGCCTTCCAACTCGACTTCCTAGTCACTAATAACATTGCCGAATAAGAAGCATTCATTGTCGACCTACGAGCAGCGTTATAGTTGGGTGTCAAACAGTTGAAGATAATCAACGACTCCAAGCTTATGACATCACAAGTCATCAGGGAATGGAAGACCAAAGAAAGAAGACTGTTGGCATATTTAAAAATGGCTTAGTTCTTGATAAAGAAGTTTGAAAGAATCTCTTTCAAGCACATCCCTAGACTAGAGAATGAGCTCACAGATTCTCTCACCACACTAGCCTCATTCATACAAATACCAATCGAATAAAACACAAAATCCTTCTTCTTTGAGAAATTAACAACGCCAGCACACGAAGTCTCCTGACAAGTGAAACTGGAACTGCCAACTAGACCAAAAGCTATCACAAATGAAGAGCAACCTATCCCAGGAAGTTCTACAAAGAAAGAAGCCACCGTCGCTACCTTCAGATTTGAGAAATCACTAACCGACGATGGACAACCTTGGTACTTCGATATATGGAACTTTTTGAAGCATCAACAATTCCTCCTTACGCTATGAAGATCGAACGAAAGACAATCAGGAATCAATGAGCAAGATTCTGCATCCTAGGTGAGATACTATACAAAGAAGCCTTCACTAAAGGAGTACTGCTATGATATGTTACAGAATCCAAAGGACAATATATCATCCGAGAAGCACACACTAGTCCCTACAGCGCCCACACTGGCAAATAGAGACTCACAGATCAGATCATATGATAGGGCTACTACTGGCCAACGATGACAAGGAATTTCCACCTCTACGTCCAATGTTGCAAACAATGTCAAGAATACACCACGCTTATCAAAGCCCCATCAGTTGCATTGAATCTCATAACTTCACCATGGCCATTCTCGATGTGGGCCTTCGATATCATCGGACCCTTCACGGACATGGTCGGGCGGAAGCCGAGTCATGTCAGAATCACCGCTACGACCCTCATGAAGTTTATTGTTCAAAACATCATCACCCAGTTTGGAGTACCCAGGATGTTCATCACTGATAATGAACTGTAATTCATCACAGAGAAGACGAAGAGACTATGCAAGAAATTTGGCATCGACCTATGCCACTCGTCGCCATTCTATCCCCAGGGAAATGGACAAGTAGAGGTTATGTACAAAACGCTAATCCGGATTCTAAAATGAATAGTGGAGAAGAGCAATGGAGCCGATTGGCCTGAACGACTACTAGAAGCACTCTGGGCTTATAGAACTTCTATTCGCACGGCCACTGGCTAAACTCCTTACTTCCTCACATATGGGATGGAAGCAGTCCTACCCTATGAAATACAAGTACCATCCCTACATATCCAACTCAATGATGAGCTATCTCTTGATAAAAGGAGAATTTCTCTACTCGCTGAGCTAAAATAACTCGATGAGACGCGCCTAAGGGCAGTCGATCATGCTCAAGTATACCAAAGTGGCCAGGGCCTACGATAAGAAAGTCCTCAAGAGAACCTTCGAAATTGGAGAGTTAGTCTTAAAGAAAAAATGCCCATCCAAAAGGAAAACTAAAATCAAACTGGGAAGGCCCATATGTTATAGCAGCCACATACTCAGGGAACGCATACAAGCTAGTGAACCAGGACGGGGAAGAACTCCCTAACCCTTGAAATGCCATGTACCTGAGGAAATACTACCCCTAGCATCGTGATCATCATATCCCATAGTCAGACACTTATATCTACCACCCCCGTAGTCATCATGACTCATTCATCGGTCGTATGCCTTTATTTCCTAGGATATCCTTGATGGCTTTCGACTCACTGCCCACCTTCTCATTCAGGCAATCAAAAAGATTAGTGGAATACCTGAACTCTTCCAAAAGCATAAGTAACACCCAATTATCCCTTTCCCCTGCCATTGGAGGAGATGTTAGGGCACCAAAAATGAAGATGTTAGGCTCAATCAAAACTCACTATTCTTGCGTTAGCAGGCTGCTTTCAAATATATACATGCTTCTAGAGAGACAAAAGTGAGAGATCAAAATAGAGAGATAACAGAAACATACTTGAGCGAGAGCAATACAACGGGTGAACAAGTCGATGAGCCCAAGGAAGCATAAGCAAACTGCGAGGGCATCCCTAGTGTCCTGATACTACTAGATATCATCGTAATGTGGCGGGAGGACGACAAACTCCGGCTAACCATAGAATGTGAGACTTTGATGGTGCTGAAGCATGACAGAATGCTCAATCATGGCACTGCATACCACTTGAGAAAAAGATTGTTACCTATCACTTTTAGAAATCATCAGATAGAAACTATTCCCTCTCATTGAGCCTTATCCCCTTTTTCACCCTTAATTTTATTTTCGGACAATTAGTCAGAACCCTCTTAATATATCCCCAGAAATGAAACTGAAAACTTATGAAAGATGACTGATGTGTTCACTTACTATCTACCGTACACCCCCTAATAACGACTATGGGATAGGATAATCACTGTTGAAGGTAGAACCCCAGTATACAGCCAATATGACTAGACGACCTTCCCTAGTTCGATAACAGTGTCAAGGAACTTTTCTCCACACTAACTCGTCAAACACACATGGTTCTTCATAGGCTCAAGTGCTCAGAAAAAAATTTAAAATCTCCATTGCACCTCGATACTGGGGCATTTTATTTTGGGAAAGGAGTCACATTAAGGCCCCTGCTTGTTCATAGATGGATGCAGAATAATGATGTCATTACCCCAGGAAAACTGTTGAAGACATTACACTGCCTATTCTATCACACTCCTACACAGGGGCATTTTTATTTAGTTTTAGAATTTTATTTCAGTTATTGACTTTCCCTATTGCATTATTTTCTTTCCTTGTAATGAAAAGAACAAAAAAAATATATCCATCCTTTATTACCAGACTTCGGTCTGAGACACCTCCCTCCCTTGACAATCAGCAAGGGGGGAAATAAAATTACTAACAACTTTATCTTCACGTGCAGATATAAAACAACCATCAACTATTACTGGGCCAACTCAAGGAGCATCAAAGTTCCAATAATAGGTGATGGCACCAAAGACAACCAGCCAAAGTATGGAAGCTAACACAAAAGGAAAAGCGAGACTAGGTACATCTAAACCAAAAATCTATATATATATAAATCAAATTTTTTCTTTTACATCTGTCATCGGGGGCATACCCCCTGTATATACAATGAACAAAAAAATAATGCACAAATATGTATACACCTACCCCTACTCCCTCTGTTGCCTTTGTGAGGGATGCTCATCACCCTCTCCAACATCATCAACTCGAGGACTAGGAACCTAGTCTACTGAGGCCTCAGCCGAAGCCTGGGGCATGGATAGAAGCCTCCTAAAAGAGAAAGGTCTAACAATAGAATGTCCCTCACTCGCCTGGCTCGAGGCCCGTCGAGACCGTGAGCGCAAAGGGTCAAAGGAAAATAAAGGCCCAAGGGCCGAGTCTGCCTAAGCATAAGCCCTCATACACTCATGAGTCCCTCGATGGATCTCAACCAGTGAGCCAGTAACCCTCAATCCCAACCTAGGAAGGTGATCGAGCATCCCTCGCACTCTCCTCCCAACTCTCGCCAATTCATGCTGCAAAAGCTCAATCGTCACCTGCATCTCAGCACTAGATATGGCTCGAGCACTCTCTAAACTCGTCATTCGAGTCCTTTGCTTGGCCAGCAGGTCTATAATCACCTCTTGAAGATGACGATCGATGAGATCAAATGGAATCTCATGGACCTCCTAACGAGCCAAGGCACGCTACGTCTCCAAACGCGACTGCTCCAGCTCTCGCACCTACACACAAGCACAAAGCTAAGACAAGAAAAGGCATATACATGACGGAGTCAAGATCAAGAGAAATGAAGACATACCAGCTCATCATGCTCCTAAAGAAGGCGCTCAATTGTTGTAGCAGTCAACGGATCAACAGGTGGCGCAGGAGGAACCTTAGACGTGGACGGCTACAACACAAATAAACAAACACATCAGATGATACTACGACTAAAAAATAAAAAATAAAAATATAACTACACCAACTAAAAATACCTGAGCAGGAACAAGAGTAGACTCCTGACGAGAAGGGTCAGGAGCAGAGTCAGGAATGGCCTGCACAAGAAAAGAATAAATGAACACATAACGTGTCAGATAAAACCAATCAACAAAATGAAATAAACCAACATATGCATAGATTGAATACACTATACCTGGCTCTCAAGGTGCAGAGAGGCAGTTGCCGCCTCCCTTGTCTAGAGCTCCCCACCAACCTGACGCTAGAAATACCCCACACAATATTAGTAAACCACTAGATAAGCCAAATAAAACAACTCAGAAGACCGAAGAAAGACACCCAGTGCTCTAGCTCAGCCCGAATCTGGGCTATCACAAGATCCTCCTGACTGGACGACGCAGCCCAAGACAGATCGAATGGTGGAGCAGACACCCCAGCAGCACATAACTTTGCCCTCTGTAGGCAAGACACATAACAAACACATCAGGAACAACCTAGAACCGCAACACTAAAGTCGAATGCAAAACACTCACCAGTCGATCAATCTCCGAACGTAGGTTGGCCTCTACCTCCTGACCATCTTGTTGCTGGCACCAGAGCAGCTCGATCAGGGCCCCTTGAGTGGCAACCTCGCCCTCCCTCTCGGTCTGACAAATGAGGAATCAAAATCAAACAATTATATTAAACCGACTAAAAAAAAAAAGAGACTAACAACTAAAATAAATAAACCAACTCACTAGAGATCGTCGAGTCTCTGCCAGTTGGGCTCTCAACTCATCCTCTACTGCCCTGGCCTGAAAAAAAGAGTCTGTTAGGGAGCGCAACATTTCCTCATCAGGCCAAGGAACAAACCTCGTCTACTCCATCACCCTATGTAGGGTGTCCATCGCTCCGCAAACACCAGAACCAAGATGGCCTTTCTCTAACACGGTCAGTCTCTCCCTCAATGTCAAGGCGGACTTAGGACTGCGAACCACAAAAGAGCTACTCTCATGAAAAGGACACATGAAAAGCCGACCACTGCTAAGCTCCTGGAACCATCTCATAAACTCCCGAGCGTCCGCCTCATCGCCGCTCCTGTCACTCTGGTACCCTGACTCTAAATTCATCAATCTAAGCCCCTATCCGTGATGCAAAGTCTCGACCAGGGGGACCAATCATCCTCTTTGCCACCCAATGGTGAATCTTCGAAGGGACTCCCTGAGGGAGCCCCAACTGCCGTGCTACCCGAGACAGGTGGATACGCTCCACCTTCTCGAAGTAGTGAACCCAGATGTCCACATCAAAGAAGGGTCAGCCGGACTGTATCACTGGCTCCTCGGCATCCTCCCCGGCCGCATAGGGCCTCCAGATCACTATAATCAGAAATAAATAAGACAACCCATCAGTAAAATCAAAAGCCTAAGACCTAAGACACACTAACGACATGAACAACACGTACCTACCCCGCGTGCATGTCCTCAAAGAGACCTCATGTGATCTACAGATCCGAAGACTGGCGACGATGCCCTGACACCCTTACCCACACATGCATCCGTAGGAAGGTAAAAGTAATCTCCGTTGGGACCCGCCGAGGTAGGAACGCAAAGTGGTCATATGCCCAAAACTAAACATACAAAATCAAAACAATCACTAAGAAGAAACACAAAGACGACTAAGACATTACAAAAGATAACAACTAACCAAAACTCACTTGAAGGAAGGAGAGTTTTCACCCTACTTTTATGTATCTTTAATTAAGTATTAACCTATTGCAAGTGCACAATGGAAATTGTAGCGCTAGTATAGGATCGTTCCCACGAAGATAGGATTCTCTATATTAACTTAATTTTTCTGAAAACTAATATTTATATTTTAAGGTCCTAACTACTAGAGAAATATGAATAAAAGAATAGTTTATTAATCGAATTTGCAAAAAATAAATCCTAATCCTCTTTCAGATTATAGTCGTCAATCACAATCTTCAACTATCGGATATTTATGAATTTAAACAATACAATTACACTATATATTAAGTTTCCTAGTATTGGTCATCAATCAATACTAAAATTCTATCAATATAGATTTAATCTAATCAACAATCTCCTAAAGCTTGGGAGTCAATCAAATTCTAGAAATTGAAGTTGAAAAGTAAAAGCCGTTACACTAATCTGCAAACTTCAATCTAAGTCGTCAATTCAAATTCAAATTCGAAGATGTTTACAAAGTAGGAAATTATAATAAAATAAATCTAAACTAGAAAGCAATAAAATTATATCTTTCACCCCTCAGCCACATCCATCAATTGCTTCTAAGAAACTATAGATATCTACTCTAATCTTCAGCCCAATTGCAGTCATCAATTACTCTTGAGAAACCTTCGATATCTAATCTACAAAGTAATAAAAATATACTCTAAATTTTAATCGAAAAAAACCCAACCTCAGTCGTCAATTGATGCTGAGAATTTCTTTGATGCTTTATTCCTACACCAGGCTCTCTTATTTATAGATCATAAGGAGTCGGTTTACAAGTTCTAATTCTAATAAAAGAAATTACTAAAGCAAAACTATCTTAATATAACTCTACTTCTATCTTTATCTTTTCCTTGCTTTCCATAGTTGATGCGCTTCTGGATTGTTCCTTTTTATTCAGTAGTAGAGATCCTCTAAAGTCTCTCTTCATCAATCTTCTCAAATCCGTGATATGCCAAACTTCTAATTCAAGAGTTCTTCTAATTCAGTGCATGACGGTGTAGATCTTCACATGATCCACAATAGCAGTAGCAGTAGGAAAGCTTCTATAATCGTAAATCACGATTGTCTCTTTCTTCTCCTTCTGGAAAATCATAAATCATAATTTTCTATCTTTCATAGCTTTCTTTCTAGACGATTCTCTGAATTACGATTGTTTGCTTTTCTTCTGTATCGCTTCAACTTCTTGAACGTCTTCTAAAGAATCGTAAATTATGATTTCTTATTTTCTTCTTTAGTAACAGTGCTCAGTCGTCTTTCACAATTTTTTAGCTTTCAATATATAGCGAATCATCTTTTTACGCTCAATCGTCTTTTACTGCTCTTTTGAGTTCATTTCGACGAATATTAACACTTTGGCTCTCTTTTACTGATTTTCCTTAATATCTATACATTATTAATTTATTAGTAGCAAACTAAGTCCTAGCATCACTAAGTTAAAGGTAGTAAATTGGTATATTATGTGACTAATCAGGGAGGAAGCCTCCGGTAGTGGCGACACCTATCACTTTGTGGTACATCTGCTCATAAAGGTGGGCAAATGTCATCGCACACTAGGCATAAGTAGGGACCCAATCCAAATCCCCCAGAAGCGTCAAAAACAACCTGGTAATACATCCCCTAGTCGATGATGAAAAGAGCACTGCACCAAGAAAGTGCATCAAAAATGCCCAGAGCACTTAATCTGCCGCCACTCCTGACTCTGTCACGGGCTCTCGAAGTGCCATTATCGCGCAGTGTGCCTGGAATACTGCTATCTCCTCTGAGTGACATCTCGGAGGAATGAATCTGCTAGCTAAAGTGTCAAAAAACTATGTAACTCAGACCACCCCTAGTCCGGATCCGCTGGACTGATATGCGACCTTAAGTATCTCACATACAGCCAAATAATCCCCCTCCATCTGCCCCATCACCGGCTCCCCCTCGAATTTGAGCCCGGTAATGTGGACCCAGTCCTCTGGGGTCAGTAGTAACTTCCCTACTAGGAAGATCAATGCTTGCTACTCCACCCTCCAGTCCTCTAAAATGGCCCAAATCAAGCCCCGATCGACCGGGAAGGGCTCAGGCTATAGGATCTGCTTGAAGCTAAAAGACACCAACCATGCCTACTGAAGCTCAGTTAGGACATAGTACCAATCATGGGACTCTGACCATGCAGTGCTGATGGCCAGCAATGGAGGCTCTTAACGAGTAAATAAAAGGACAACGTAAGGCTAAAACCTACAACTACGAAAAGACTAATGACAATTATGGACGACGATTAGACTTAATATTAGTAAAAAATACTAATAAAAATGGCAGTGTGAAAATAATAAACCAAAATAATCGCAAAACACAACGGTAATCTATGATAAACACACAAAACATGATAAAAGTAAGACAGGACAATAAAATAATGGGACCTAGAGCTAGATACAAGCATGATGTATGAATGCGCAAGCACATCAAGAATAGATGCATGTTCGACATAAAGTAAGAGGGTTTCCATATCCTAGGAGTCTATGTTATAACTTAAATGCCTAGGAGTGAAAAGAAGGAACTCTTGCTTGAGGGCACCTACCTGATCCCTCGCAAAGAACTCCTCCAATGGAATTCGCATCGGAGGCGGAGCCCAATGTGAAGCAGTGCCGTCCTCATCATCCTCATCGCCCTCAGGTGCATCCTCCCCGATGACTATCTCAGCATCACCCTCCACTACGGCATCAGCACCGGTACGAACCTCAGAAATCTTACCTCCCTCCTCCACCATCCACTCCAACTCTGAAGCAGTCAGGAAGAGTCGGTTATTGTTGGTTGTTCGTTTGTGTTCTTTTTATTAATAAAATGATCAAAAATATGATGAAAATAACGAATGGCAAAACAGATCAAAGAGAAAGAAAATAAGGAGATTAGAACACAAAAATTAAAATAGACACAGTCCTACAAGATATAGGGATGTTGTAGCAAGTTTTAGATAAGTAAGGGTTGTCCCATAGGGAGTTATGGATCTAAAAATAGTAAATCTAGATCTGCTACAGATCTGACAACTCTAAACCTAGTCTATCTTAAACTAAGAAAACGGGATAAAGAGAAGGGGTTTTTGGTTGTCACTACCTAAAAAATAAAAATAAATACAAAAATCATAAATAAAGAAAGGGGGGGTGGAAGAAGAATGGAAGTGGTTTGGTAAAATAAATAGAAAATATGGAGAATTAGACAATTAGGGTCTGATTTTTAATGCACAAAGCAATGGAAAATAGAGTAAGAGTTGGATCTACAGCAATCCTTCATTTGGCTACAAGCACAAATGCAAGGAAGAAGAATCCAACTCACCCTGAGATATGAACTAGTCTTAGGGCTATAGCCTGTCCACTCAAATGGTCACAAGCTATCCCATGGATATAATTCAATCTTGGGGGTAAAAGATAGAACAGTAAAATCACTGCAGATACTATATTTTTAAGGCTACAAGCTCATACATTCATAGGTACATAAAATCCATACAGATCTAATAAAAATCATAAGAAAATACATATTAAATAGAACATTAAAATCAGCTATTCATTGCCAACAAAAACTTACAATGGTATAGCTCTCAAGTCTGTAGTCTCTGTATGACTCCAAGCTCTTTACAATGTTCTTACACAGCCAATGCACAATAAAAACTAGCCCTAACTGGTACAAAGATTTAGCCATTCATGCTGAGCTAAGGAGAGAAGAAGAGCAGAAAAGAAGATGACCCAACCCTAAAAATATGACCTAATCCACCGTATGCTTTCTGGATTGATCCCCCCTTTTTTTCATTCTTTAGATGGTATATATACAATCCATAAAGTAGCTTTATGCTCTGGCCAATCAGAGGGGAGGAGAATCAAAACAGTTAGGATCTATTGTCATGGCCTGTTCTTAGCCAAGTATTGCCCTAGGTTACATTACACACTTGGACAGGTGTCCCATGTGTGCAACAGTTCAAAAAATGCCCCTAAAGTTCATAAATATCAGTTGGGTCCTATGCCTCGAGTGGATGGCATACTTTTAAAGCATTCTCGATAGGCTTGGGTGCTGGAATCTTGGTCTACTCAACAGCTGCTTGAGTGGATGCTCCTGAAGGGTATTCTGAGGAGCAGTTCTGAAGGTTTTTCGAGAGGACTCGAGAGGTTAAGCTTTTATCTGAAGCATTCTTGAGTGGATGAAGCCTGATAGCCTTTGACTGCTCGACATGTCTCGACAATTGCTCGACTTGCTCGAGTGGATATAATGCAGCAGTCATTGAACTGCTCGATAGTGCTTGAGAGGTTGTTGTTGCAGGCATGATGTGCTCAAGAGGTTCCCGAAGGGCTGGATTGTTGTATTCTTTTAGCTGCTCGAGAAGTGGAGGTGTTGCAGTCTCAGCAGTCAACGTGTCGCATCCATGTCGCGACCATGTCGCAAGGCCCTCATGGCCTCATGTCGCGTGCCCTCATGGCACCACCTGGCGTACCCTCATGGCACCGAATCATGTCTAAGTCGTGACTGTGTCACGACTTAGACGTGATCTGCTTGAGTGTTGCTCGAGTGGATGCTTAGTCGTGACTGTGTCACAACTTAGGCTTTTGTTGTATTCTAAAGGTTGAGAGTTGCTCGAGTGGATGGATTTAAAGGATTTAGATCTGCTTGAGTGTGCTCGAGCTTGGATTTCTGCTTCTCAGCTATTTTGCCCAGTCTGCTACTGCACTCCTTTAAGTGTGGGCCCCACTTTTCTCTCCTCACAAAACTTCTAGGAGTCAAAGGCATGTTGAATAGCCCATTGTTGGGAGACCACTATGGTTCAATCTCTATTTTTCTAACAACTCCAATGCTGAGCTCTGATTCCTCTCTTCTTGGCACTTATTACATGGGTTTCTGCACTAGTCTGTAGATTATTTCTAACTATAAAATCATAACTAATAATCAATTATTAAATAGCTCTAAAGTTTAGTAAGGGCTAGGTTAGGAGGTGAAAAGTTGCATAATTCAGTGATAAACACACCCCCAAACCTAATCTTTGTTAGTCCTCGAGAAAAGGGAGAATTAAATAATTATTCTAAAAAGTTAAATGCCACTTTCGTAGGAAGCACAGATGCATTTAGCCTATGCATCAAGACTTTTAAACCCCTAGGTGATCCCTAGTGGAGGAGTGAAGTCTCCTGAGGGTTTTCAGTGAAGATACCCAAAAACTTCACAATAAAATAGTTAAGTATAGTGCAACATATAAGAAATTAGATTTCAACAAATAAAGCTTCATTCCACACTCTATTCTTTCAAATTAAGAGGAGTTAAAACCATAAATGCAAATAGTTTAACACTCAAGTCATCATGTATTTCTATCACAACCAATTAGCTTACATCAAGAGCATAGTGTAAGAAAATCAATACTAAGCTAACCATTAATTCAAGAATCAGGTTTAAATATTGCCCAAATAAATTTAATTTCAGACCCAATCCTCACCAAGGCTTTCTATCAAAATTTGAAATTCCAAGGTGTATCACTTTTATTGCAGCTTAAGAGCAATTACAGACCTCAAATAGGTTTGCAAGCATGAGCATAGGCATTGTTGCTAATTCCTGGCATCCTCATATTCTTTTCACCATAGATTACACATCCCCTCATCTCAACATAGCAGTTCAATCAACTTTAGATCAATAAGGTCTTTTTGTTGGGTTGTAGAGTGGCTTAGGGTTGAGGTTTAAAAAGAATAAAAGGGTAAAAGGAATTCAAAACTGAGAAATCAACTAAGAGGAGGTGATTCATGACTTCACCTTCTTTTTACATCACAGCTTCATCTTCTTTTATATTTTTCATATCTGAAGTGGCTAGCTTCTCCTCATCTTTTTTATTTTTTAAATGAAGGATTTCTTTTGACTTCTCTCTTATTTTGTATATATATATTTTTATTTTTTTCAATGTATGAAATGCCACAAATATACAACTGACACACTGCTTTTTATAGATTTCTTCTCTTCTCCCTTAACCAAATGTTGGACCCAACTCAACTTTCTTCAGCATCTTCTCCTTTACCTTCTGAAATCTCATAGTGAGGGTAAGGCTAAATCAGGTCAATGAGGTTTAGGTTCAAGTACTCTAGTGTTTGTTAAAAAAAAATAGATTTTAAGGCTCAAACAGTGTCTACAAGGGGTAGTTCAATGGGTAGGTATTTTTAGGCTCAAACTGTCCAAATGAGGGCCTTAAATCATATCCTTAGTGTCATGAATTCTACCAAATTGTTTCAATTTGGGGTGCATAACTTCTGGTGAAAAGATATTGATTCCATCATTCCTTAGAGCAGAAAATTTTTCCAAGACACTCTTCAAAAGAAAATTTGATAGGTCCAAATCTCACTAGGTATGATCTTTAAGTAAACTCATGGGGTATATCCTCACATTTTTCTCTCTTTTCTGATTCACTAAGCACTAATTGTGAAAAAAATTTCTTGATGTTTGCTTCATAGAAGTGTTAGATTTTTTAAAGATTTCAGTTTTAAAATGTCTGCTAACAATTTTATTTTCCTCTTTCTCAATTGATTAGGTGGGAATTTACTTTATTTATTTTAATTTTACTAACACTGTTGTACTAAAATTAAGTATTTTATTGAAATACCTTGCCCTACCCCCAAACCTAATATAAATATTATCCTCAATGTTTCAACAAAGAGTGTATTTAGGGGCAGGAAGGTTAGGAAAAGAAGAACAAAAATTGCATAAAAGAAAAAGATAAGTATGCTAACAAAATGATTTTTATTCACAGAAACATAGAATTCATAACAACATAGTAGACAAAATAGAACACTGATTACAACATGCCAACTAAAAAAACAAAACAAAACAAAAAACTCCTACAAACAGCAAATTCCTAAAAAAAATGAAAAATTCTTACATAGGGTCTGAGTCTAAGTCAACATCCATGTGCTCTGCTTCTCTTTCTTTGCCTTTCTTCACACTGTCACTCTTGGAAGCACCAGATTTTGTCCTGAAAGCAGCTAGTTTCCTCTGTTTGGTGCTTCCCTTCTTCTGTTGAGGCTCCTGAATTGAGATGCCTTTAGCTGCTGCTTGAGGCTCTATATCTTTGATACCTAGTGACATGAGAATGGCGATAATGAATCAGCCAGCTATTCATATTTGTTGGCACACTGTTCATATATTTTGTAGGCAGCCACAGCAGTGTCAAGTTTTTCTTGCATGGCACACATCTCCCTCAGATGATCTAGAATAACTGCTTCCAAACTTCTCCAATTTGCAACCTTCATCAGTTCTAGCTGCTTTTCACAGGTCTGCAGTACATTCTCTCTCACAGAGTTGACCAGCAGACACACATCCCTAGCCAGATATGGGTTGGCTTGCATAAAAGCAGCAAGGGTAGGTGCTGAAGGTCCTTGAATTTGGTGAGCTGGGATAATGGCCCAGTTGGATGGATCATGAACAGAGAGGGAGACAAGAGCAGCTTCAGTAGCAGGGTGGATGGATAAGATAGAAATGGATTGTTGGGATGGGATCAGCTCCTCCTCAGGGGTTTCTGTTTTGGTAGAGTTCGAAGATGTGGAAAGGGGTACCAGACTCAACTCTTCTTCTTCAAAATCAGTTTGGGTGGCAACATCAACTGTTGCCATAGGTGTAGAAGAGGGCTGGAATGGAGATGGGGTAGGGATAGGGTAGGATTGTTGGGTTGTGAAGGAATGAAGGGTTGATTGGATGGAAGCTAGGCTGGTTTGGATGGAGGATTAGTTTTCTGTGTTGTTGTGGATTTGGTCTTGAAGGGAGGTTAGGAGGGAATGATTTGGGATAGAGGGTCTGCGAGGATAGGGGTAGAAGGTTGGATTGAAACTGGTTTAAAGGGTGAAGTAGGTGCATGGTTAAATGGGTAGTGGTGTGGGGAGTCAGGTAGAGGGGTGTACTCATGCCTAATGTCCCCCACAATGGAGTCTATTAGGGCTGAATAGCCCTCTATGGAAAATTGGTCTGAGGTGTAATGAAATGGGTCTTGGATAAGAGACAGTGGAGGATAATGGGTAGGGGAAGGGATAGGGGTGAGGATAGGAGAATGGATAGGTGTGTGGATAGGTGAAGGACTAGGGTAAGTGGGTTCAATGGTAGTAGCCATTGGCTCATAGGTAGGTAGGGTAAATGGAGTAGTTTCTTCAGGTGTTGGGCTTTGGATGGGTGGGGGTATGGTAGTGGATGGGTGTTAATCACTGAAAAAATGTCATTTTCCACCTCCTAACCTAGCCTTTCCTACACCTGTGAGCCATTTAATAATTGTCTCTTGAGCATGTTTTGTAGATAGGAATAAATCTGCAGTTTAGTGCAACAGTCCACACTTTGGAGGCCAAGAAGAGAGAGTTTTGAAGCCAAGATTTGCAACTAATTGAAGAACATAGAGTACAGTATGGTGGCCCCCTCCATTGGGACTATTTGGCTTGCCTAAAGGGGGCCTGAAAGTCCAACAAAAGAAAGAAGGACAGACCCAAGCAGAGGTGACTGCTATAGCAGGCTGTGCACAGCAACAGAGAAGCAAGTGTGACCCTCGTGCAGTTAAAATGCTCGAAAAGTCCTCTCGCACAGATCTCATGAAGTCCAAGCCTACAGCACATAAATACCTCACATAGATCTCGCGCAGTTCCATGTCGATAGAGCTTCAAAAAATAATCTTGCGTGGATCTCGCGCAATTCTCGTGAAGATACAGCTTTGAAAAATTGCTTCACGTAGACCTCGCGCACTTCAAAGATGGATTTAGCCCCGCGAGGAGCTCCATTTTATCCTGTTGAGGTCCTCACGAGCAGTTCAAATTCATCCTGGCGAGATCCTCGCAAGTTGAACCACCTGGAGCCTCATCCTCACGAACTACATAAGTTTCATCACTATGGACCTAGCGAACCTTCTTCAGCTATAATCCAGCCATGCGACAATCGCGTGAGATGTAAAATAGGTGACATGCATCCTCGTGATGCACGGGTTCCCAACTTCTCAGTCAATACATAGGTATATTTTTAGGATTCTATAGAAGTTAGGGCACACATCCCGAGGTGCTGAGCTATTTCCCACTTCCCGAGGCAACACTTGGCCACAAATGAGCCATGATAGTATTGCAAAATAGGGCATTTTTCTCTTCTATTTTCTAATTGGCTAGAGCAAGATATTTTTGGAAAGGATTGTATATAAGCTGTAATTTTTAGCAGAAAAACCATCTAACATTTTAACCTAATTTAGCTCTGGCTTAGGTGATTCTAGGGTTAGGGTTAGGTCATCTTTTTTATCTTTTTCTTCTCTCCTTAGCTCAACATTTGCTGGCTAAGTTCTTTTGGACTGTGTTTATACTGAAATCAAGACTTGTGTAAGCTTGTGAGGGGTATAGATCTCTGCATTGACTGCAGCCTAGAGGGCTGACATTGTAATTATTTTGTAAGCAATGCATAGCTATTTTTATTGAATCATTCAATCTGTAATGCTGTTATTTCCTTTAAGATTTTTATTGATTGTATGCTCCTATGGATGCATGAGCTTGTAGTCAGGCAACCATAGCAGCTGTAGTAGTTTTCCTTGTTCTGATTTTTTACCCCTTGAATGGAGTATATATTTGGGGATGATTTGTGACCATTCAGTGGACAAATCATAGCCTTAGACTGGTCCATATCTCTGGGAAGAATTGGATTATTCTTCCTTGCATTTGAGTTTGCAGCCAAATGAAGGACTGATGTGGTTCTAGCCTTTTCCTTATTATATCAGCCCCTGTTTCAGCAGATATATCATTCCCTATTTTATTACTTCTCTCCCCTTTTTCTATTTTATTTTCCAAACCCATTTCCACCTCTTTCTAAACCCCTTTCTTGAAGTATAGAACTGCAATTTTCTTGTAGGTTTAGTTTTAGTTCTGTGACACCCTAAAACTCCCTTTCATTATCCCTGTTTTTTAGTGTAGGTTAGGATTTCCAGATCTGGAGGCTTACTATACAACCCTTGTGGTTCTAGATCAGAGTTCCCTATGGGACATTTTCTTATCAAGACTTACTACAACCAACCCTGGATCTTATAGGACTGTATTTTAGATTGTTGTTTTAAGTGTTGTTTCACTTCATTTTATTTTCCCTTTTTAATTTATTTTTGTTGCTATATTTTCACCATATTTTCAATAATAAAAGCACAACCAATCTAAAATAACCAACAAGTTTTTGGCACCGCTGCCGGGGATCTTTGATCTAATTAGTAGACCTAAGCTTTTATTTTTTGTGTTTATAAATTCATTTGTTGCAGTTCCTGTGTTTGAATAAAAAGTACTACTAAATTTATTTCGGTCTTTGCAGATCTGGAACAGCAGCAAAAAGAGGAGTTGGAAGCTGCAGCTGGAAACTTGTTTGCCTCAATTTCATGCCCTCTCCCTTGCTTTTTGTTTCCTTTCTGTTATGCCTTAAAATTCAGCAGTAGCTTTAGCAGTAATTTAGTTTATCATTTTTTTTAAGCGTGTTGTAAGTGCCTGTCTTTACTTGTTTGGGTGTATATGTTGTGTAGGAGGTCTCTTAACCCTGAGTTAGAACCTCCAAATCCTAAGATTGAAAGAGTCCTTAGACTTAGACAGACCACACAAACCCCTGCTGTTAATATTGAGCTAGTTGTGATGGGTGAGCAACAAAGAACATTGAAAGAATACTATGCACTGTTGTCGCTCCAAGTGTGCCATAATTGTGTGCATTATGAATCAAAAATTAAAGAATTAAAGAATGCTAGGTTATATGGATGTTAACTTATGAAAGGGATATCAGCACATTGGGGCTAACACTGGCCTGCAAGATCAGGGCCAATTGTAGCAAGTTTTAAATGTAAGTGAGTAAAAGATCGTCCACAGGGAATTGATTTAAAATTTAAGATAAACCTCCAGATCTGAGCTACCAGATCTGGCCTCTGATCCTATCTACAAAGCACATAGGATGGGAGGTTGAATTTGTCACGTTTAACTATAAGCAAATAAAGAAAAGAACTAACTACATGATCCAAATCCGAGTTGGGGAGATGTTTAAAATAAGACAAATGCAGAAATAATAGCTTCATGTACTTTAGCCTCTGAATTTTAATGGAGAATCTGTAGTTCAACAGAGCAGATTCAATCTTCATCCGCTACCAAAGACATGTAAGAGAAATAAATCCGAATTACGGAATAGGTTTAGACCTATGGCTGTGATCTGCCCACTTAAATGGTCACAGCTCTGTCACCTAGTGTAGCCTATTCTTTAGTTCGTAACATGAACATCATCAGAATGCTGCTAGAATTAGGTTACCAACGCTAATTCGCACAGGGGTGATGAATTAAGGGAAGTTGCATGCGGATGAGTGAATCTAAGGTGAACATTCAGAACCCTCGACATGACTCCAATGGAGAAGACACAAATTACAGCAACCTTTTAAAATCCACCGTTACAATTACAGAGCACGGCTTCTTAGAGAGCCCTCAGACTTACAGTCTGAGCTTCTCAGAGAGCCCTCAGACTTACAGTCTTGAATCCGAACTTGGAAGTACAAATCACTCACAATGGCTCTCAAAGGTAAACTACAAGAAGGGATTACAGGGGGTTCAGATAAGCTATCTGACCGGAATGAGGGAAACAGAGATGAAAACTCTAAAATCTGGATACCCAATTTGGGCGAATGGCTTCTCTATTTATACTTTTTCCTCCATCCTGCGCATGGCTGGATTGACCAATCAGGAATGCTTTAGATCTGGATTGCCCAATGAGGGTTGAGCACGGGGATCCAGATCTGTTTTGGCCAATGGAAATGCTCTGAGTTGCCAATCGTGCTAGAAGCATCAATTTCTATGGGTTTGAAATTGCTTGAGCTTACGGAAGTTCCGTCGTAATTTAACTTTGAGCGCTCACATGTGTTGGAATATGCGTTCGGATCTTGATTGGAACCTTCCGGAATGTTCTGGTCTTTTGATTGCATTAGCGGCGCAAAGTTTCTGAAATACCCTTCGGACGAAACAGAATCCCGTAATGCCATTTCGCAAAGTTCGGGGCCTTTTCACAAAGTTCAATGACTTCTGAAGCCCTGTTCGCAAAGTTCAATCTTCTTTTCGAGGAGTGTTTTCTTCTTTTCGCAAAGTTCAAGGTTCTTTGCGAATAGTAGAAGTTCTTTGCGAATTGAACTCTAGGCTCCCATTCTTCTTTGCGAATAGTAGAAGTTCTTTGCGAATTGAACTCTCTCTTGCTTCAGGTCTTTGTCTGCTCTTTTAGACCCTCTTTAGCCATTCTTTGTTGTTTCTTCACTCCTTCTTTAAACTTGACATGAGCATCGACTTTTGATCTTTTGGGATGCTTTTGATTTGGACCTGTCTGATTGGTTAGCTGTAAAATGCACACTAAAGCACTTATTTAGTCTTCTCAAGGGTCTTTCAAGGCTCATGTTTAGGGGTGAAAAATGGTATTTTTCACTACTTAACACACCCCCAAACCTAAGCTTTGCTAGTCCCTGAGCAAAGAAACGTAAAAGCAAAATAAAGAGCCACTTTTGTAGGAAGCACAGGTGCATTTAGCATATGCAACAAGCCTTTTAAACCCCTAGGTGATCCCTAGAGGAGGAGTGAAGGTACCCACAAACTTCTCCATGGGACAGTTGGCATTAGTGCACTGTCATCCCATGAGCAATCAAAGATCAAAATTAGTTACTCTTGAATCAATGTTTAAACAGAAATTTAGGTTTATTGTTTGCAAGGGGATTTCAACATTTATAAACCTTATGAATGTTTCACTCTTTCCAATCTGTGAGCAGCCATAGAAATCATGCAAATGTGTCAGCAGTAGGAGATCATTTGAATAGAAATTAGGTTATAAGTCATACTTAATGTGCTCAAGTTCCAACCCAAACACTTACCGGTGTACTCTCATCAAGATTTTTGTTGAAGGGTTCATTTTCACTCAAGCTCAAGAGCGATTACATCTCCCAAATGGATTTGTAAGCATGAGCATAGGCATGATTCTCAGTCTTGGCATCCTTGACATCTCCTCACCATAGATTGGGAAACCGCTTATCTCCACATGACAGTTCACTCAACTTTGGATCACAAGGACTTTTAATTTGGGTTTGTTGTATGGCTCGTGGAGTGAGGTTTGGATAGGAAGGTTGAGCAGTGTTTGGATTTTTGAGAAGTCGAGAATTGAAGGAGGTGGTTCATGACTCCACCTTCTTGAGTTTAGCTTCTTTTGAGATTCTCGTGTTCAAAGTACTCGTTCTTCTTCCTTTGATCTTGAATTTTCAACATAAAGTTCCCCTTTTACCTTTTTTTTGCTTGCTTCTTTTTCACATTGTTTTTCTTTTACTTTCTCACCACCATACGCCCATTTTTGAGGTATTTCTTCTTCATTTATTTTGATATTTGCCCGAAATGTTCCATCTTTACTTCTTTCTCCTTTAACTCCCTGAATTCTCAAGGTGAGGAAGGTGAATTGGTTCCATTGGTTCAGTGCAAGAAAAATGGGTGTTTTGATGAAGCATTGTAGGATTTATAGCTCAATTGGGGTACAAACAAGGCGAGATCTTTCTTGGTTGGTTCTTAGCTCAAGTCGCTCCAAAGAAGGCCTTGATCTTTTCCTCGGTTTCATGAATCTTGTTGCTTGTTTTGATTTGGAGTTTCCTAATTTCTAGTGGATCTAATGCCTCGGCCAGTCCTTTGAATCGGAAAAGGTTGCCTCGGTCACTCTTCAACAGAGATGTAAAACATATAGGCTCAATTCTCCTTTGGTTATGGTTTTCCTTGAGCTTTTAAGTATATCTTTACCTTTTTCTCTTCCCTGTGGACTTGCTATGTGCTAATACAAGTGTATTTTCACTGTTAACATCATGGAAATGTGGAATATTGTAGGGTTTAGAATGTCTAAATTCTTGCAAAGAAAATTTTAAAATTTCCACATTGTCATGATTCTTAAGTAAATTGATTCATTTCTGATTACTTTGGTGATTGTGATGCCCTTATGCTAATTATCCCATGGTAGGACCTGCTTGCCATACCCCAAACCTATGGTGAACATTGTCCTCAATGTTCTAGACAATGAGAGACTAGGGGCAACAGGATAAAAGAAGAAAGAAAAACTAAGAACAGAAAAAAATCTAAACTATATGAAGCAGAAAATAAAAAAGTAGAACCAAGATATGAGCAAGGAAATGGAAAACATGATATACAAATGCAAGAAAAATCAACAAACCAACGCTAGAACTGCTAAATAAAATCTAAAAAATAGAAGGATTACTATGCAAATGGAAGGAAACTAATGCTAATAGCAGAGAAACAGTAAAAACAAGGTAAGGAATATAAAGTTAAAAAAAAAAAAGTGTTGATACAAAACAGAATTTGTGAATGCAAAATAGGGAAACAAAGTTAAAACTAAGCATACACGTAAAAATGACGAAAATTAGTAAAACTGGCTCCAGAAAGATCTTTTCGCAAAGGACTTCTCCCCAGATTTTCTATTCGAAAAGGAAATTTTAACTATTCGAACAGAACATGGTTCTTTTCGAGTAGTTCATTACAGCTCCAGAATCAATTCGAATAGAACTTTGAACTTTTCGAAAAGTACTTTTTACTTTGCGATTTGAACTTTGAAGTGTATTTACACTATGCGTACAAGAAAAATAGACAGAAACAGCAAAAATCAGAAAAACAATGTTGTACAAACATATTATACACTTTTCTACCATCAGATTTTTTTGGAGATTCATGATGATAGGTGGGCAGCAAGGGCTCCTGGGTGTTTTCAATGCATGGTTTGAGCCTCTGACCATTTACCTTGAGTATTCTTCCATCCTTGGGATCTGAAATATCCACATGACTCACGAGGGGGAGGCCTTGATGACAGTGTATGGCCCTTCCCATCTGGATCTCAATTTGCCAAGAAAGAATTTAAGTTTAGAGTTGAATAACCATACCTTGGACCCCGGTATGAACTCTTTTCTCATGAGGCTCCTATCATGGAATGATTTAACCTTTTCTTTGTACAATCTGGAGCTAGTGTAGGCATCCATCCTCAGTTCTTCCAGTTCAGTGAGTTGAAGCTTCCTGTGGTTACCAGCAACAGTTAGATCCATATTAAAAGTTTTGATTGCCCACAAGGCCTTATATTCTAATTCTACTGGTAGATGGCATGCCTTGCCATAAACCAGTCTGAAAGGGGACATCCCTATAGGAGTCTTGTAGGCAGTTCTGTATGCCCACAAAGCATCATTAAGCTTAAAGGACCAGTCCTTTCTGTCCTTCTTCACAGTTTTTTCCAAAATGTGTTTGATCTCTCTATTTGAAATCTCCACCTGTCCACTGGTTTGTGGATGATAGGGAGTGGCTACTCTGTGAGTGACAGACTTGTGAGAAGAAAAGATCTTTATCCATTCTATTCCAATGTTGAGGAATTTGTCCAATAGCCAAGAAGTTGACTATGTTTGCAAACCAAGGACTGTGGGTATTGATGGCAAAAAGTTGCTCATCAGGAAATGATTCATTAATGGGTAAGCTATCATCCTCAGTATTGAGAATTCTGGATAAGTGATCAGCCACCACATTCTCCACTCCTTTCTTATCCTTAATCTGTAGATCAAACTCCTGTAATAGGAGGATCCACCTGATTAATCTGGGCTTGGTATCCTTCTTAGACAGAAGGTACTTTAGGGCAGAGTGGTCAGTAAACACCACAATTTGTGAACCTAAAACATAAGGCCTGAATTTTTCCAATGCAAACACAATGGCCAGCAGCTCTTTCTCAGTTGTTGTGTAGTTGAGTTGGGCATCTATCATGGATCTGCTGGCATAAGCTATGACATGGGGAAGCTTATCCTTTCTACGCCTAGGACAGCTCCTAGGGCATAGTCGATGCACCACATCAGCCCAAAGGGCACTGACTAGTCAGGGGACTGCAAGATGGGACCAGAAATCAGACATTGCCTAAGGAGCTCAAAGGCGGTCATGCATTCATTAGTAATCACAAAAGGAACATCTTGCCACAGTAAATGACAGAGTGGCTTCGAAATTTTACTGAAATCTTTGTTGGACCTCCTATAAAATCCTCCATGCCCTCAGAAACTTGATTTGCTTATTACGGGAGGAGGCAAATGTGCAATTAGATCAATTTTGCTTGGTCCACCTCTATGCCTTTCGAGACCACATGTCCTAGGACAATGCCTTGGGTGACCATAAAATGACTCTTTGCCCAGCTTAGAACCAAATTGGTTTCTTCACATCTTTGTAACACCAACTTGAGGTGGTGTAAGCATTGGGAAAAGCTGTCTCCATAAATTGAAAAGTCATCCATGAAGATCTCCATGAATTGATCAATCATGTCGTAAAAGATGGCATACATGCATCTTTGAAAAGTAGCAGGGCATTGCAAAGACCAAAGGGCATCCTCCTATAGGCAAAAGTGCCAAAGGCGGTGAAGGTGGTCTTTCTTGATCCTGTGGGTACACAGGATCTGGTTGTAACCAGAGTACCCATCAAGGAAGCGATAGTAAGCTTTGCCTGCAAGCTTATCAAGGATTTGGTCAATGAAGGGAGGAAATGGTCTTTCCTTGTCATGGTATTTAATTTTCTGTAGTCTATGCAGACCCTCCATCCAGCTTGTTTGTCCGTGGACATAAGTTTACCAGATTAATTTGCTACAATGATGCCAGATTTCTTAGGCACCACTGTGGGTGCTACCAAGCAGAATCAAATGGGGTAATGACCCCAAGAGACATCTAGCGACTTGACAACTTCCTTCATTACCACTTCTTGCATGTGAGGATTCAACCTTCTTTGCATTTCTCTAGAAGGCTTGGCATCCTCTTCCAGTGGATCTTATGCATGCCTACTGGGTTTATTCCTCCTAAATCAGCAATGGTCCGATAATTGCTTTCTTGTGCTTTTAGAACTACCAACAGCTCCTCTTCTTGCTCCTTTGTAAGGGAGGAAGAAATAATCACAGGTAGTGTTTGATGATCTCCCAAAAACACATATTTCAGATTTTTGGGGAGCTGTTTGAGTTCCAATTGTGTGGGAGAAAAGAGGGCAAAGGTACCTTGGTAACTTGTGGAAGAGGAGAGAGCAGTCTCCAAGTGAGAGAACTTGATGATTTGTTGGTGAGTGCCTTGCACAAAGCAGACTCCCGTTGAATTTGATCTCCCTTTTCCTTCTTTCTCAGTGGATCCCCAATCATTTTTAAATTCTGTGGTGGAGTCTTTACCTTGCAGAAATGTTTGTAAAGACTCCTCCACCAGCTCATCAATGATGTCAACATGGAAACATTCCTCAGCTGAGACCCCTTTATGATGAAGAAATCTCGAAGGAAAATAAAATTAGTGGGTCCATTGAATATTCAAAACAGCCTATGATTCACTACTCATTATCCTACATGATTCCTAAAAAAAAAAAAAAAAATGATCTCAGCAGGTCCAGATGGGAAAAGTGGATGCAAATGGAGAAAACATTATCATCCTAAGATATCTATATTGTTTTTATAATTTTCTATTTTTTATTATTATTATTTTTTTACTTGTTTTGGATCGGAGCTCAACAAGAGCCCTTATTTACTCTTCTTTGAAAATAATGAGAAACAACTTCGGAGATTTTCTATTTGTGTTTCGACTTCTTTTATTTTGTATTTGGTTTTGTAAAAAAATAAAAAAAATCGGCATGCCTAAAAGGACAAAAATTATAATCAAAACAAACATTAAACACAATAGAATTGCTTTGGTTCTCAAGAATTTAAAAATAGAAAATGAATACAAAGGAGAAGGGATGCAAACTCAAGCGGATCTGCTCTCCACTTTGGTCCAGATGCTCCTTGTTGAATGGCTGCTCGAGATCTGCAAACATCCAAAAGCTATGATACCTTATTCAAGTATTGACAAAAATAAAAGAAAAACTCAGACTCTTGCCCAAATTTGACAAAAGACAAAAGAGTGGTAGCGCATTTATTCAAATAACTAGAAGGCAAAGAATAAAAACTGGAAAAATAAAAAAATAAAAATTCTGCTGCGGTAAAAGCAGGTTTTCTATACAAAGCGTAGACATTTAATCAAGCACTTGGAATGCAAAGTGCGAGGTTTAAAGCAAAATTAAAATAAAAATCAAATCTACAAAATAGAAAAACTTAGGTCTACCAATTTTAAAATCTATTCCGACAATGGCGCCAAAACTTGTTGTCGCTCCAAGTGTGCCATAATTGTGTGCATTATGAATCAAAATTAAAGAATTAAAGAATGCTAGGTTATATGGATGTTAACTTATGAAAGGGATATCAACACATTGGGGCTAACAACGGCACCTGCAAGATCGAGGGCCAATTGTAGCAAGTTTTAAATGTAAGTGAGTAAAAGATCGTCCACAGAATTGATTTAAAATTTAAGATAAACCTCGGATCTGCTACGGATCGGCCTCTAATTATCTACAAAGCACATAAGATGGGAGGTTGAATTTGTCACGTTTAACTATAAGCAAATAAAGAAAAGAACTAACTACATGATCCAGATCCGAGTTGGGGAGATGTTTAAAATAAGACAAATGCAGAAATAATAGCTTCATGTACTTTAGCCTCTGAATTTTAATGGAGAATCTGTAGTTCAACAGAGCAGATTCAATCTTCATCCGGCTACCGGCAGGATGTAAGAGAAATAAATCGAATTAAGGAATAGGTTTAGACTTATGGCTGATCATCACTTAAATGGTCACGGATCATCGACATTTATGGCCTATTCTTTAGTTGAACATGAACATCACTTTGTAAATCTTTGCTAGAATTAGGTTACCAACGCTAATTACGCAGATGATGAATTAAGGAAGTTGCATGCGGATGAGTGAATCTAAGAAGTCTAATGCACTAAGGTGAACAGAACCCTCGACATGACTCAATGGAGAAGACACAAATTCTGACAACCTTTTAAAATCCACCGTTACAATTCTGAGCACGGCTTCTTAGAGAGCCCTCGGACTTGATCGAGCTTCTCGAAGAAACCCTCGGACTTCTGATCTTGAATCCGAACTTGGAAGTACAAATCACTCTGGCTCTCAAAGGTAAAACTACAGAAGGGATTACGGGGTTCGGATATCCGACCGAATGAGGGAAACAGAGATGAAAACTCTAAAACTGGATACCCAATTTGGGCGAATGGCTTTCTATTTATACTTTTCCTCCATCTCGCATGGTCGGATTGACCAATCAGAATGCTTTAGATCTGGATTGCCCAATGAGGGTTGAGCACGGATCCAGATCTGTTTTGGCCAATGGAAATGCTCGATCCGTTCGCCAATCGGTGCGAAGCATCAATTCGTTATGGGTTTGAAATTGCTTGAGCTTCGGGAGTTCCCATGGGTTGGAATATGCCTTGAATCTTGATTGGAACCTTCCTAATGTTCCTGGTCTTTTGATTGCATTGAAGGCGTGCAAAGTTTCTGAAATACCCTTGGACGAGAAATCCCCAGAATGCCATTTCGCAGAGTTCAGGGGCCTTTTCACAAAGTTCAATGACTTCTGAAGCTCTGTTCGCAAAGTTCAATCTTCTTTTCGAGGAGTGTTTTCTTCTTTTCGCAAAGTTCAAGGTTCTTTGCGAATAGTAGAAGTTCTTTCCGAATTGAACTCTAGGCTCCCATTCTTCTTTGCGAATAGTAGAAGTTCTTTGCGAATTGAACTCTAGGCTCCCATTCTTCTTTGCGAATAGTAGAAGTTCTTTGTGAATTGAACTCTCTCTTGCTTCAGGTCTTTGTCTGCTCTTTTAGACCCTCTTTAGCCATTGCTGAGGCTGTTTCTTCACTCCTTCTTTAAACTTGACATGAGCTGTCAGCTTTTTGATCTTTTTGGGATGCTTTTCGGATTTGGACCTGTCTGATTGGTTAGCTATAAAATGCACACTAAAGCACTTATTTAGTCTTCTCAAGGGTCTTTCAAGGCTCATGTTTAGGGGTGAAAAATGGTATTTTTCACTACTTAACATGCACCAGGGGTATATTCATCCCCCTTCTGCATTCAATTTCCTGCAGCAAAAGGAAATTATGAAATCAAATCCTCAACCATCCAAATGTCATCACCATTTCACGGTCTAAGTAAAGAAGACCCATATAAGCACATAGATGAGTTCCTCGCCTTATGCACTACATTTAATATTGCTGGTTTGGGAGAAGAAACTACCAAAATAAGGCTTTTTCCTTTTTCCCTAAAGGATAAGGCCCGATCTTCGCTCTCCATACTCTCAGCAAATAACATACAATCCTGGAATAACTTCCAAAGATAGCTTTTGGCTAAATTTTTTCCTATATCTAAAATCAGCCAGTTGAGGAAGAGCATAATTTCATTTGCTCAATTCTCAATTGAAGATTTACATGAGGCATGGGAGAGGTTTAAAGAACTGTTAAGGAAAAGGCCACACCATCAAATTCCTCAGTGGCAGCTTGTTCAGAGCTTCTACTAAGGACTTGATCCCGAGAGCAGGGATATGGTGGATGCCTCATTTGGGCGTACTTACCTCTACAAGACAGCTAAAGAGGCTTGGGAACTTTTTGATGTCATCGGTGAGAATTTCATGTAGTAAGAGTCTCTGTCCCGAAATGTCATTAAGACTCCAGCTAAAATGGTAAAAAAATCAACCTCTAGAGGAAGGATGTATGAAGTCAATGTGCACAATGACCTGGAAAGAAAGGTGGACAGTGTGGGCCTGAAATTTAATAAGTTAATAAGTGTGATGCAGCCTAGAAAGGTTGTACAAGTGGAAGAGGCATGTCTGATATGCCAGTCATTAACACACTCACTTGAGGACTGTCCATCTGCTGGTCAATTCCCTGAACTGGTCATGGAACATGCAAACGCTAATCATATGGGCGGCAGCCTGCTGGGTATCAATTTGAGGTGGAGATAGGATAATTATCAGTCACCCCAGCAACAACATGTATTGTCTTATAGACCACAGCAACAGTATACTCAGGGTTTTGCATCTAGACAACCCTTCCAGTAGTCTGCCCCACTGCCAAGCCAGTTGGCTTTGCCACCACCACAGCCTAGAGCCCCCTCTTTTGAGGAGCAGGTTTTGACATCACTGTAAAATCTGGGGTCTTTATCACAAACTGTGAACTCTCACAGTCAAAACATAAAGAAAATTGAGGACCAGCTTGTCAAATCTCCAATGCTTTGACTAAAAGAGAGGAAGGCAGGCTTCCAAGCCAAACAATGAATAATTTAAAGGGTTAATATATGATTGGTGAAGGTTCTTCAATCCATGAGGAAGCTAAAGTAATCACTACCCTAAGGAGTGGTAAGGTGGTGGACAACCAGGTGGGCAGGGAAAATGTGGAGAAAGAGAAGAGTGCAGGAGAGAAAAAGGACTCATTCCCTGCTGTTGTGTAGTAGGAGCACAATAATAGGGCTACTATTGAGCCCCAACAAGAAGAAAAAAATGGAAAAAATAAAAGAAAAAAAATTGATGATGAGAATGTTAGGCTAGCAGCTGACGTACTAGCAATACCCCAGCTGTCATTTCCTCATGCTCTTAAAGGCCCCTCTCCTTTTGACAAGAGAATGGAGGAAATGTTGGAGAGCTTCAAGCAAGTTAAGATCAATTTACCTATGCTTGATGCAATTAAATAGGTCTTATCCTATGCCCAGTTCCTCAAGGACCTATGTACTCAGAAAAGGAAAGCAAGGATCCATCTGTCTAAAAAGGTCTTTGTAGCTAAAAAAGTTAAATCACTTTTGTCTATTACCACACCAGCAAAACTTCAGGACCCAGGGGTGCCTACCATCCCTTGTATTATTGGTGATCACACCATCGACAGAGCTCTCTTAAACTTGGGGGCCAGTGTCAACCTGCTATCATACTTAGTGTATGAACAGTTGGGTTTGGGGGAGCTGAAACCAACACCTATTGTCCTCCAACTGGCTGATAGGTCTGAGAGAAAGCCTATGGGAATGGTTGAAGATGTGCTGGTAGGGGTGGATAAATTCTTCTACCCTGTAGATTTTTTGGTATTAGACATGGAACCTTCAAAGAGTAGCACCCCAATTCCTGTGATCTTGAGCAGGCCATTTCTGGCCACTGCCATTGCCTATATACAATGCAGGTCTGGGGTGATGGAGGTCATTTTTGGGAACATGAAAGTAAAGTTAAATATGTATAATGCTGCAAAGCAGCCTCAGCTGAACAATGAGGATTATTTTGTAGTGGATGTACTAGAGGAAATAGTGGAAGAAATTTTATCCAATCTGCGTGATTGGGATAAAATCTGTGAGGAATTTGAAAATGTGTGGACTAAGATTCATGAGAAGGAGGCCCCAATTTACATTACTGAAGAAAAAAGCACATCAGAGTCTTCAATGGGCCTAGTGCAACACTCCACATGGAGACCCAAGTTCTTGCCCCTGCCTCAGCCCTCCAAGGCACCATTGCTGCCTTCAGTGAAAAGTCCACCTAATCTAGAGCTCAAGCAGCTGTCAGATACATTGAAATATGCCTTCCTAGGGCATGATAAAAAACTTTCTGTAATTATCTCTTACTCCCTTACTGGTGAGCAGGAAGAGGAATTGTTATGTGTCCTTAGGAAATATAAAAGAGCAATTGGCTGGACTATTACAGATTTGGGGGGGATCGATCCTTTAGTGTGTATGCACAAGATCCATTTGGAAGAGGGTTCCAAGCCCTCAAGGGAAATACAGAGGAAGTTGAACCCTCATATGTAGCAGGTGGTCCTAAAAGAGATTGTGAAACTGTTGGATGAAGGGGTCATATACCCCATTTCAGACTCTGAGTGGGTCTTAGATATCTAGGTGGTCCCCAAAAAGTCTGGAATCACAGTTATTACTACTGAGTCTGGAGAGTCAGTACCAATCAGAGAGACCATTGGTTGGAGAGTGTGCATTGACTATCGAAAACTAAACTTCAAGACAAGAAAAGAGCACTTCCCTCTACCCTTCATTGACCAAATTTTGGATAGGCTGGCAGGAAAAGCATTTTATTGCTTCCTGGATGGATACTCTGATTACAATTAGATACCAGTGTATTCACAGGATCAGGAAAAGACCACCTTTACTTGTCCCTTTGGAACTTTTACTTATAGAAGAATGCCATTTGGACTATGTAATGCTCCAATCACCTTCCAAAGATGCATGTATGTAATCAATTCTGATATGCTTGATAAATTTTTGAAGATTTTTATGGATGATTTCTCTGTGTTTGGGGACAATTTCAGTCAATGCTTACATCACCTCAGCCTGGTTTTCAAAGATGTGAGGAGACCAACCTGGTCTTAAGCTGGGAGAAAATCTATTTCATTGTCACCCAAGGCATTGTCCTTGGCCATGTGGTCTCCCATAAGGGCATTGAGGTTAATAAAGCTAAAATTGACATGAATGCACACTTGCCCCCACCAAAAATAGTCAAGCAAATCAAGTCCTTTTTAGGACATGTAGGATTTTATAGAAGGTTCATCAAAGACTTCAGCAAAATTTTCAAACCTCTGTGCCATATCTATGTCAAGATGTGCCATTTAATTTTGATGCTGAATGTCTTGATGCTTTTGAGGTGTTGGAGAATTTTCTAACCACTGCCCCTGTGATTCAAGCCCCTGATGATGCCCTATCCTTTGAGTTAATGTGTGATGCATCAGACTTTGCTGTGGGTGCTGTGTTGGGTCAGAGGAAAGATAAACTTCCATGTATGGTTTATTATGCCAGTAAATCTCTGATAAAAGCTCAGCTGAATTATACAACAACTGAGAAAGAGCTTCTGACAGTGATGTTTGTTGTGGACAAATTTAGATCCTATCTACTTAGGTCTAAAATTGTCATATTCACTTAACACTCTGCCTTAAAGTACCTGTTGGCAAAGAAAGATGTAAAACCAAGGTTGATAAGATGGATCCTCCTGCTATAGGAGTTTGATCTTGAAATCAAAGACAAGAAAGGAGTAGAGAATGTCGTGGCTGATCACCTGTCTAGGATTTTAGTTGAAGAGTTTGCTGCTACACCTGTTGGAGATTCATTCCCTTATGAGCAATTGCTTGCCATCCAGTCAGTTGTCCCTTAATTTGCCAATATAGTCAACTACCTTATTGTAGGTAGGATCCCTTCCCACTGGTCCAAGATGGACAATGACTTGTTCTTCTCACAAGTCAAATATTTTTTTTGAGAGGATCTATGCTTGTATAAGTACTGTGCAGACTAGGTCATTAGGAAGTGTGTCCCTGATAGTGGCATCCACAGTATTCTTAGCATGTGTCATGAATATGCCTGTGGGGGTCACTTTAGTAGGAAAAAGACAACAACAAAGGTGTTACAGTGTGGGTTTTACTGGCCTTCCTTGTTTAAGCATGCCCATGCACACTGCCTAGCCTGTTTAAGATGTCAAAGGACGGGTGGCATTTCAAAAAGAAATTTAATGCCACTGCAACCCATCCTTGTTGTGGAGCTGTTTGACATTTGGGGGATAAATTTCATGGGCCCTTTTCCTCCTTTAATGGGTTATAACTTCATCCTTGTAGTTGTGGATTATGTTTGCAAATGGGTGGATGTAGCTGTCACAAGGACAAATGATTATAAAGTTATTTTAAAATTTATCAAAGAAAATATTTTCTCCAGATTTGGCACCCCTAGAGCCATCATCAGTGATGGGGGCAGCCACTTCTGTAACAGACACTTTGAGAGCTTGCTCAAGAAGTATGTTGTTACCTATAGGATTGCTACCTCATATCACCCACAGACCAGTGGGCAGGTAAAGATTTTCAATAGAGAGATTAAGCATATCCTAGAGAAGACAGTTAGGACTGATAAGAAGATTGGGCAGTGAAGTTAAATGATGCATTGTGGGGCTATAAGACAGCCTATAAGACCCCAATTGGAATGTCTTCATTTCAATTAGTCTAGGGCAAAGCATGTCATCTGCCAGTAGAGTTAGAACACAAGGCCTTTTGAGCCATTAAAAGCTTGAACTTGGATCTAACTTCTACTGGTGCAAACAAGAAATTATAGTTGTCTGAGTTGGAAGAGCTAGGTTGGATGCTTACTCAAATTCAAGGATTTATAAGGAGAAAGCTAAGGCATTCTTTGACAAGAGCATCCTAAGGAAGGAATTTGCTTATGGAGCCAAGGTATGGCTTTTTACCTCTAAACTAAAGTTCTTCTCAGGGAAGTTAAGAACTAGATGGGATTGTAGACACCCCCATTTTGCCCTCTCAAAATATACAAATTGGTTCGGTCAACCTTTGACCTCATAACTTTGATGTGGGACCATATACTGAAACAATAGTATAAGGCTGGACACAGGCTGAAATAATAGTTCTGTGGCTCAGGCCCTATACCCCCGACGTGGGAAACATGCACTGAAATAATAGTACATAGCTAAACACAGGCTGAAATAATAGCTCTGTGGCTCATATCCTAACGTAGAGAGACTATATACTGAAACAATAGTATATAGTCGAAATGCAGGCTAAAACAATAGCCTGGCATTTCAAGCCCAACCCGGACCCGAACAACCCTGAATTAAGCGCCTAAAACCAAGCGCTCAATTCGATTACACGCCAAATCACAAGTGTGCAATCAGTCCCCCTTTCAGACCAGACTTCCTTTCCCAAACCGCTTCGAGACTTGATCATGCGCCCATCACGGCACGCACAATCGGATTGAGCGCCCGACCACCGACTCGCAATTGGCCTATGCCTGACCTAGTCTTACAGTCCTTGACCCCTAAGCTTCCTTGATTAAGCACTTCGAAGAAGATGCTGAATCGAATTGTGCACCCCACATCAAGAGCGCAATTAGTCCTAACTTTGTTAGAAGTAGAAAACTCACTAAGCAAGTTTGTCGGTCGCTCACTGAGTCGGTAACCAACTCAAAGCGATTAAGTACGGAGAAACCAGCGCGCAATTCGATTAAACACCTGAAAGAAGGCATTTAATTGAGAAAAAACCTATAAAAGATATTTTTTTAATTTAACACACAACACGAGAGAGAATGGAATTTTTGGGGGTTTCGAGACCAGAGAACTCCGAGGACAAACCCATAGAGCAACCTAGTCATAATTTCGAGATTCAAGCTTCGAATCTTCGAGATTTCTCTTCGCAGCCCCGACCCTAGGCGTTAATTTCATTCTAAAATATCAATTTCCAGTCCTATCATTAATCTCTGGTTCTAGCCCATAGGTTCTAGAACCAGTCCTTAATCATACAGTCTGATTTTTTTATTTCGAACGCGAATTCAGTCCTAGAAATTTAAATTTTAGTTTTAATTTCTTAGTTTAATATTTCTAAAAATCTCAAATATTAATTTAGTTTCTATAATTCTAGTTTCTCAATTTAATTCATAATTATTACTCCAAAATCGACTCTGAAGATCCAAAATACCATTTTATAATCCTAAACTCAATTTATCTTTAATCTCAGCCACCCGATTTGCCCAAGGGAGCTTATGGAGGGTACCCAGAAATGGAGCCAATCCTCCTTAGCATAGCGGGCCCAAACCCTTTTTTTCTAATTAATTCAATTTCTAATTAAAATTATGATATTTAAATTAATTAGACTCCTAGTAAGATTAGGAGACTTAATTAATTAGATTTCTAATAGGATTAAGACATTTAAATTAATTAAACTTTTAATAAGATTAGGGGACTTAATTAATTAGATTTCTAATAGGATTAAGATATTTAAATTAATTAGACTCCTAGTAGAATTGGAAGACCTTTTTTAAATTAGACTTCTAGTAGAATTAGGAGACCCTTTCTTAATCAAACTCCCAGTAGGATTAGGAGACCAAGTTAAATAAAATCCCAGCAGAAATAGGAAAACCAAAACCAGTTACACTAATGGCAACCCACCGCTGCTGTCATTCGCCAGCAGACGATTTAGTAAAAGAGTTCAACCTGCAAGCCCCCGCTTTCCCTTAAAGCATGATCAGTGACGTGTTACAGTGTTCATAAATATCTGCAGCTGGTGATCGCATCTTCTCAAGTATTCTTCATTTAGAATATGCCTCTTCAATTTTAACATTTAATATTTTCTAATTTATTACTCTATCATCGCCATTGCCAGAGTTCGCTTAGGACAGAATTGGGCCACTTATTCTAGGGACCGAGAGGAACCCAGAAAAAACGCGTACCAACAGACTGTCGATCACGATGGGACTCTTTTTCGCTAAGGTTACCCCGATTTAATTAATTTGGTTTTCTATTTTCCTTGCTTTATTTAATTTGGCTTTATATTTTTCAGAAAATTAAACTTTAATGATAATGACCCACCCGTATGGGGCTCCCATAGCGACCCCGAGTATAACGTTAGGCCGTCTCCGTGGACAGCCCAACGTCGTGCTTGGGTAAACATGGTTAATGAGCGCGAAAAATACCAGGTTCCAAAAGCAAGTTACTCTGAGGAATAGACAAGAGGAAAGGACGCTGATTCCTCGACATGCTCCGACTCCCCCGACACATAACACATATACCTCTCACACCTTCTACAACAACAACTGTCGAGGACAACCCTCTCCCAAGGCACCTAGAAAAGGCACCGTCGTATACATAAACAACCTCCACCAATATTTAGATGACTACATGGCTTACAAAGATCGCTCTAGTCACACTTTTGGATTCGACAAATTTTGCCGAGACATCGACTTCATTGTACCCGCTGGTTTTAAACCTCTAAAATTTAACAAATATAATGGTACGGGAAACCCAAAGCACCACTTGGCCCTATTCTGCAATAATTTTCGACCAATCGAAACTAATCATGGGCTCCTGATCCATTACTTCTGAGATCACTAAAAGGAGAAGCCCTTGACTGGTTTGCGACCTTACCTTTAGCCAAAATCGAGGCATTCGAAGACTTAGCAGGCAGATTCCTAGATCAATACCAGCACCTGACTCATGAAGAAATCAGTCTCACTGACTTGATACACGCAAGACAAGAGGACGGTGAAGACTTCTCGACATTCGCCCGCCGTTGGAGATGACTTGCCGCTCGAACGGGGAATCAAATAAAAGAAAGTGATGTGATAGAAATCGTGATTAGCAATACCCGAGAGCCTCTTCGGAGTATTCTCATCCAAGGCGACTATCACGACCTCGCTAGCCTTTATCAACGCGCCTCACTCTTAGAACGTCGACTGAAGAATGGAGACCTCGGTCTTCCTACCTTAACATCCAAAGGACCCTCCTCCAACAATCCCGAGATAAACACCCTAAATGAAGCCATAGACTCTAAACAAATCAATGTGAACCAAGAACAAAACCAAACTAACCCTCAACCATACACCTATATGACTAAGCTCAATAGCTCTACACAAACCTGTACCCTGACTACAACCAACCTCCATACCCTTACCAAGACCAACCACTATACACCAACCAATGCACGAACCCATACTATGACCAAATTCGGTACCCCAACGACACACAAACTAACATCACCTATTACAATCTATTATTTGATCAAACTCAACTCGCATACGAGACTGTACACTCATTCACCCCTGCCCCATTCCACCCAGCTAGCCTGATCCGAAGAATTTAACCTCCCTCAGAGTAAGACCATACTATTCACTTACAACCAACCAACCCTATCCCACGCGCCTATAAACACGAAGTTACCTTTCGCCCTGAACCGGTTACCAAGATCACTAAAATCCAAACTATCACCAAATCTACCCCTAAACTAACCCAGGCCATCACCAAACTCATTGCCAAACTCAACGCACTTATCTTCGAACCAACTCAACCTACCCTTGGGTCCAACAACGTACCAACAAACGAATTAATCCCCACACCTCCTGAACAGACGCCCAAACCAATGACACAAACTATCCCCGAATAAGCTCACGTGCCGACTCTAGAGGTTGTTTTCGAACCAATCAATCGGTGTTATACGAAGCCATTCGTGCTTAAATTAATCACAAAACTAAACTCTAAACCCAAATCAGTAATCAAATCTACTCCCAAAATCACCAACCCTCTAGCTTTCAAATCAACTCTGACCCCAAAACTGAATACATTGCCCCACCAACCTTAAACCCGACCCCTGAACTAATCCCTGCACCTGCTTTAAAATTTGAACTCAACGACAAACACATCACCCCACTAACCTCAGCATCAACTCTCAAATTAACTTCTATGCCCACTTGGAAACCTAAACTCACTATCACCTCACCAACCACGAAACTGAACCCCAAACTCAAACCTATTATAAGACCTAAACTTATCATCAAACCTAAACCTAAACCTAAACTTAGCATCAAACCTAAACCTACTATCAAAACTAAACCTATTATCGAATCTAAGCCTATTATCAAACCTAAATCTATCCTCGAACATGAATCTATCACTGAACCTAAACCCATGATCGAACTTGAACCTGTCATTGGACACGAAACCAAACCGATCATTGAACTTAAACCAATCGTCGAATCCAGACTCGAACCTATCATCGACCCAGCACCCATCCACAAGCTCAAACCCTCCATCAAAGGCGAACCCGCCATCAAATCCAAACCCATTGTCAAACTTGAACCTATCGTCAAACCTAAACCGATCACCAAATACAAACCTGACATCAAACCTCAAACTATCGGCAAATCTAAACCTATCCTCAAACATGAACCTACCATCGAACCTAAACCAATCACCAAACACAAACCTATCATCAAACCTCAAACAACCAACAAATCCAAGCCCATCGTTAAACTTGAACTCGTCATTGAACTCGAGCCTGTTAGCGAACACGAACTCGGTACTAAAATCGAACCTATTCCTACAACGCCAACCCCACTCACCTTTGAGCCTACCACAAAACCTATTAAGGAGTCGATCATCGCTCCCACTTTGAAATCAAACCAAACTCAAATCTTACGATGTCAATCACCATCCGATTCAACATACCTCAAATCCCATCAAAACATGAAATCAACATTACAACTAAAATCACTTCTGATTATCATAACCAAATCTTCGTGGATCTTACAATCAAAACCTTCACCGAACTCCCATTGGAGACAAAAATACTACGTCAAACTTCTGATACTCAACCTCCTCAAAAATTTATAAATAAAACTTTAAAACAACCTCACGAAAAACCCAAAGTACAAATCAAATTAAACAAACATAATCAAACAAAACTGGACTGCCCCACACATAGGGAAGGTCAACATTGGACTACGCCCTCACGTCTCCTCTTCCTACTCTACCTCTGCCTTATCTTATCACTACCTCTACAACACTACCATCCCTCTCAATGGTTTCCACTCCAACTTCACTTGCAAGCAGCTCTCCAACAACCCGCAAATGACCCTGAAGAACTCTTTAACAGCTCTATGCTTCATCTCTACGAGATGCCTCAATCCATCAAAAAACAAAAGAAAGTCCCTCCCTACAAGGAGGCCACGACCATAAAAAAGACCCGTCAAAAGAAGAAGTTAAAAGACACCACAACCACTTCAAATTTCATATCATCCAAAATACAAACCTAAACATGACCTCACTCTCATCCCTCATCGATCAGATCAAAAGGGATCGAGGCCACTTTTGATCTAATCGAACGGTCACTTCGACCATCCAACATGTCCCACCAAGCGGACTTCCTGAGTCAGTCCCCTGCTTGAGGAACTGATGTTGTACCGTAACACAATAGTAATAACAAACAAATAATATGAAAAAAAACAAAAATATAGAAAAGTATAAAAAAAAAAACTAAAAGTATAAATGCCCAAAATGTAAATACTCAAAAATAAAAAAGACTCTTCTATGCCCCAAACCCTTCGGACTCATACTCGACCGAGAACTCGAAATCGAGGAGCTACTACTAAAAAAAGTGCCAATACAACCGCCTCACCTAGAGGAAATCAAAACCCACAAGGGAAGTCCTTATATTATCTCGGTAACATGCCCAGGAAATAGCCATAGGGGAAGGACTTTCTGACCCTTGGAATCGTAACTCAATGACCATCATGTTCCATAGCCTAAAAAAATATACTTATATACCTATCATCCTCGTAGTCATCACAAGGCATTCGCCAGTCGTTGGTCCTTATTTTCAAAACCATTTTGGGTATCATCTGACTCATTGAATACCCTCCTACTCGGGCGAATTGATCAAAAGGACCAGTGGATCACGAAACTCTCTTTTTGAAATATAGAAAACTCTGGATTCTCATACACCCTTCCAGCCATTGGAGTCGATGTTAGAGCAAAAAAAATAAAAATATAAGGTTCCATCAAACCTCACAATTCTTGCGTTAGCAGGTTGTTTTAAAAAAATATATACATAAAAGAAACACAATCGAGCGAGCGCAATATGACGAATGAATAGTCAATGAATTCAGGGAAGCATAAGAAAACTTGAGGGCATTCCTGATATTTTTATTAGGAGAGCATAAGCAAGCCACGAGGGCATTCCTGACATCTTCACACTACTAGATGTCCTCGTACGGTGGCGGGTGGAGGACAAAACTCCTACTAGCCATAGAATTTGATGATTTGATGGTACTAGACCATGATGGAGAGCTCAATTATGGATCTTGCTTCCCCACTTGAATACCCCAAATTGGGGCATTTATTAAAAATATTTTAGTTCGTATTTTTCCTTCGTGGGACCCCAAAACGAACACTTGAAATAAAACAACAAAGATACACTCGAAAAAATAAACACCATACTCTAATACTACCCATTCCCCCTCTAACGTAACATACAATGACAAACATAAACAAACATAAATGAAACAAACACAATAAGAGAAAAATATCACTCATTCTCAGCAATAAAGAAAAAATAATAATATAGTTACAAACCCCTTAGGATTTAATACCCGGGATGTAAAATAAAAATGAAGAAAAGACATTAGAAACTAAAAATGCCCCAAACTTTTAAATCCTTAGTTTAGAAATAAAATTCAAAATAAAACCAAGTCCCTTAGCCACTATTGATAACATACACCTCCTAAATCACAAAACAAAAAGTGTCACCCTCACAAATATCCACCATCTAATTAAATCTATAGCAAACATAGATGAGCCAATGATCATACAGCACCTAACCCCTAAGAAACACCAATCCACTCAAAAATAGATGAACCAATAGGATTAAAACATCTAACACTCATTTAGAATATTTTTTTTATAAAAAAAATCCAAATTTACACCTATCTAGCAAGTGTCATCCTAAATCCAAACATAAGAACAAAACAAACAAACCTTAATCCTAAACACAGGATTCATCCCCTCATCATGACAACTCTTGAATTTACAATCTAAAACTTTAACATACAACCCAAAATGAAGACTGGGTTCAAAACTGAGCCGAAGCGAGGAGCAGACTTCGCTCAGAGTGTCCAATCGGAGGCTTCGGAGAGAATTGGTTGGAAAACACATCCCTTCACTTTTTACTCCTTCTCTTCTGCTATCTTCACCTCCTCCACCGTCGCCTCCTCAACGCTGCCTTCACTGCTCCCTAAAAATGACCGATGTGAAGACTAGTACCCTCATTCCCAATATTGCCCACTCTCAGAATGACGCCATCCACGAGCATCACCTTGGGATGGAGATCACGCGACATAATGAATATAAGAAGAAATGGCATCCCAATCCGACGGTCAGATCGCCAGATATCACTAAAACATGAATTTCAGAACACAAGATATCCAGGAAAAGGTTAAAACTCGAGACTAAACCAGAGAATCAAAAACAAATGAAAGCTCCCTTGCTTATATAGAGTACGAAATCAATCACGCGCCAGAGCACATGCGTTTAAACAAATCACCCATCACACATGACGTGCACAATCCAAAATGTGTGCCCTACCCAAAGCGCACAAATAAGCCATTGCCCGCGCCAACCGTGCGATGCTCCGATCGCGCGCACTCCATGAACTGCGTAAAGTTATTAAACAACACACTGCTGCCACGTGTCCTGAAAGGTCACCCATACACTGACCTGGTGATGCCTCGATCACGCACTACGGTTATAGCGCATAACACAATCACACGCACACTTACATGTGCGTAAACGGCCCCTCAAGCCTGAGATCGCACACCTGAAAATAGGCGTGCAATCATATCAAGTGACCTAAAATAGGCATGCAATACCTGACTTTGGACCAAATCTATACCCTCACACCTTTTTATCACATCTCGGTCAAAATTCACCTGTCCCATCACGTACCCTTGCATGAGAAGGAAGCATCGACAGCACCCATCCTCATCGTGATAACATGTACACATGTAATATCACCTCAATATCCAGTCCCATCATAATAAATTAACCATACCCTCATGTCTCATCGCGAGAAGCCAAAAGCAAATCTCCCGAGAACGTGAGCACGCCACCACTAACTATGCTCAGTCGACATCCCATCACGAATATTACTTCCTAAAAAAAAAGGCTCCGATAGCACATGCCACGCCGTATGACGAAAAGAGGGAAAGATTGATCATGTCCCATCGCTAAGGCACAGGGCTCTGTCTCTCGAATTGAACCCCACGTCCCACCAGGACTCACCCAGCACGCAGCCAAAGAAAGGGAGAATCCCTAGGTCCCATCGCGACATCATTTCTCCTAAGACATCACATCACAACCGCTAGGCCCTGCCATAGCAAACCTGAAGAAAAGAAATCTCCAAAGTCCCATCGCAACACTACGGTGCCACCAGACCGTACAAGCTACGCACAATCCAGGTAAGTATCACCCCCAGGTAAGTACTATCCACTTTTTTTTTTGTTTTACTTGATATTTCTCGTAAATATATAGTTAGCTATGATTAAGTCAAATATTTTCAAAACCCGTCTCTCTTGACTCGCGAATCACTGTAGTCCTCCCATAAGAGATAATCATCAGTACTCGCCGAGAAGGTCAGACAGAGTATCCGGCATGCCAAGTGTCATCTTGACAACCACAATAACAGTCAGGTCCATAAATCCCATACCGGTGGATCTACTCAGCGATGTATCGGAAGTCACATTTTTTATCATTTACTACAGAATTGATCTTAAGTTAAAATCCCTAAAATTTCAAATTTTTAAAACCCCTGAATTTTCAAAATCCCCTTACTAAAAAAAAAATAAAAAAAAAGAGAAGAAAAGAAGAACAAAGCAACAAGATAAATAAACCCAACTCACCTTTCTATAAATACCAAAAAAGAAAAAAACAAATTGATTAAGCGCCCCATCACCCGCGCACAATAAATTACACTTAAACCTGACCTTTAACTCCGAAGACCCCTGAACTCGCAATCAAGCGCATATCCCACTGCGCAGAATTGGATCAAGCGAACACTCCACTATGCAGAATCATTTGTTCAGACACATTAGCACTAGAATTCCCAACTTAGAGGACGACTCCAAATGAATCAAGCGCACGCGCCACTGCGCAAAATTTAATGGAGCACACCTCACAAGACCCCCACCTTAATTACCAGCCCAAGCCGGTCATTCCCATAGAAAAGTGAACATTGAGTATATTTAATCTAAGAACTTACAAACGCCTAATGGAAAAGGAACGCTTGACGTGCATTGGTGTGAGCAATGATGCGCCCAGTCTGACTTGACTTGCAAAAGCCTTCAATATTACATGATACTTCATTTTATTATTATCTATCTCTGGACCTTGTTTTGGACATTTGATTGATGCCCTAGTACAACGATTGCGTAAAATCCCTCTGTTAGCCCATACCATGAGACTAGATGCGCCATGCACCCACAGACTCAGAATGTGCCCTTCGACAGCTACCATTTACCCTTCAAATGCTCTATTTTAGTTTGCGCTGATAGATAAGAAAGCCAAGCATGTCATGTCAGCATCCCCTGTGACAGCCCGAATTTCGGCATCCCGAAATCCGTGCCATCAGCACGACCTTCAGGGCCGTGCCTTACCTTCATATCATTACTCCTCATTATATATATACAGTCAAACGGTGATTGAAGCACATGCGAATACCCTAAGCAAACAATAAGAACTTATAAGTTAATTAATCCTACCGGGCTGTTCTTGTTCCATGCCAATTCATGGACATAAGGACATACTCGAAAGTTTGATGATACTCATTCCTCCTAGGTTGTCTACCAAGTGACAGTATTTAAAACATTCAAATGAAAAGGCTCGATATACCGAGCCATACACAGTACTCTCTCTCTACTCACTATCAAAGTATGCAGCGGGTTTCCTAGAAGAATTCCTCAGGAGGAGGTTCTGACTCTTCGTGGTACGAACACGATGCCTTTGGATTTACTTCACCCGAAGTCCTTGCTGCCGTTAGTCCTTGACCTGCGACGTATAGTCTAAGGGGGGTGAGCTACATCCTAGCTCCATAGGGAAAACAAAAGAACATATAGATTATCTCCCGCACATATGTTAGTACCAACAACATAAATTCTCAAGAAATATTTATGTACAACAATTTGAAGGATAAAAATAATTCAATGATTCCCAACCACATCTTAGCACAGTTTCTGTTTAATCTCTTTATGAATTTGTTTGTGAAATTGGCCTAATCACTTAAATCTTAACTTAAGTAATCCTCGAGCAATATAGCATCGAGCCCCGATGGAATACCCGCCATCGTCGTCTAACTAGACAGTTGTTATGTGTATTCCACAGGAATCTTGCCCAACCCCTTTCTCATAGGCGTGGGTTTATTCTCAATCTACATCCCTGGGATCTGTTATAACTATACGGATTGGCCGCCGTACAGGTCACGGATATCCTGCCGAGTCAGTCGTGGGTATCCCGCCACGTCGGTGGGGTATTCTGATCAACCTTAAATAATAAAAATATCAATGTGCTTTACATATAGTTATTCACCGTGAATGTGCTAGATATATTACATTAGGCCTTATCACATTGTTTACATTTCTCTATTTTATTTCTTACGCATCCACAGGATGCCTCATACTCTATTTCAACTTTCTCGATTTAACCATTATATTTAGGTCACAGGGACCTCAGGATTCTTCACTTTTTACACACACACACTTATCATGAGAGTTTATGGTATATACTACTATTTAAATAGACTATACTACGCATATGAGTTCACAGAATAATGCACATGTTTCAAGAATACTCCCTACCTCAACGAATCTCAAAGCACGCTTGTCCTTAGCGGTTATAGTGCATCAACCTACATTAAAAGAGAATTTACTTTAGGATGGTTTAAGGTCATTTGGGGTGTAGGACACCCGAGTTCCTCTCCTTAGAAAAACCAATATTTGGTCATTTGCCCTCGCTCGAGCGGTCACTTGACCTCGCGCGAGCGGTCTCTTGACCTCGCTCGAGCGGTCAAACGAGATCGCTCGAGCGGTTAAATCGAGCTTTTAAATTTTTGATGTGGACCCTCGCTCGAGCGAGCCTCCCTTTAGTTTCAGGGACCGCTCGAGCGAGCCCAGAGTCTCTCTTTTCTATGTTCATCCTCGCTCGAGCGAGCCTCTTTAGACCGCTCAAGCGAGAAACACCGATTTTTGTCCATGATCAGATCGAGATCATGCTTCCATCCTTCATTTTACCTTAATCTTATATAAAGCAACATACAGCCAACATCCTTCCTACTATTTAAAACATTCCTAGGCATCTATATGATTTTTAACGTACCTCTGACGATGAAACACGCACAGGTTCGATTTAAGATTTGTAAACCAACTAGGCTATCCGGTCTCCCTGGTTCGTCCTCCCGTCATTACCTCTGATCTCCCTTGCCGAGCCAAGTTTCTGCAACCCTAGTTCTCCCAGGCTCCTTTCTTCCCTTTCTTTTTCTCTATAGTCTCCTCCTCTCTATTTAGGTTAGAATAGTTTTACGTAAGGCTCCTCTTCTCTCTTCTTCACTTTTATATTTATCACAATTGGGATATACTAGTGTGTTTCCCATGTACCCACTTTAAGTATTTGGGTGTTTTGGTCCCTTTGTGAAACGCATATACCTATGTGCAACGAAGTGTGCCATGCACAGATCTCAAAAATCTGGGTTGTGACGACGTTGTCGGTGAGGAACAACTCGTCCTCCCGAATCCTAAATCCTCCCTTACCGTTTCGCGACTCCAAAAGTCGGGAAATCAGTCGTGCATACGGTAGTCGGTTGATAGGTGGAGGGACAGCACCCCTCACATTTCTTCTGTAGGCATGCGCCATGCCTTTTATAATGACCATAGGTGCATTGATCCACCTATTGTGAAATGCGGTGTGTAGGGCTCGCAAAAACGCATCTCGACGTTCTTGGTCATGGCCGGTGGGGTGCAAATTCTTTTTGAAAATTATGTCTAAAAGCCACATGCGCGGCGGTAGTTGTGATCGGGTGATGGACTGTCCCGAGGCGGACCTACCGCCAGTGATGTCGGAGATGATCGTTGGGAAATCTACGTTCCCAGAAAAGGGTGGTAGGATGTGTGGGCTAGGAGTGTAGATGTGGGGGCATTTCATGGTCGAGGAGATATCGGCACATCTAAAAACTAACTCGTTACCATCGATGGTAACAAGTATGGCGTCCTCATCGATGCTCACGGTAAAACAATTTCACTAGCCTCGGGTAATACCGATCCCCGAAAGGCGTAAGCAGGGTCTTAAGCTGGTTGTTGGTGAGAAAGTCCGATGTCCACTGGGTGGACACCGGATCTCCGAAACACGAGGGGTGTATTTCCCATTCGGCCTCAAAAATTTTTGCTCCCCACCAATCATCTAGTGTGATTGGGGCAGAGGGCGGGTTTGATGATGGTTGTGAGGTTTGTGGCGCTTTATTGCAGCCAGGCGAATCGCCATCCGTTTCTTTGGTTGAGGGTTCGGGCTTGAGGCCATTTAGTATAAATAAGGTTGAAAAATAAAGGAAAGAGTTTAGGAATCGGTAGATTTTACCTAAGAGAGTAGTCTTAGAGGATCAGATTGTCCAAATCCAGCTGAAATCGGACGGAAAATGTTAGAAATCGCTTACCCTAACCCCTTGCTCGTCCCTTCTCCCTTTCGCTTGAAGATGAACAGGCGCTCTGGCCTCCGCCATTTTTATAGTTCCGCCTCGCTCGAGCGGTCATTAGTCCTCGCTCGAGCGAGCACAGAACTCGTTTCTCATTGTATTCCTTCTTCGCTTGCGCGGTTATAGTGCCTCGCTCGAGCGGTTATAGTGCCTCGCTCGAGCGGTTATAGTTCCTCGCTCGCGCGAGGATTTGTTAGCGCTCGAGCGAGAAAAGTGTGATTTTATGTAATGATCGCACGAGCGGTCATTTGTGATATTTCGGCGAGACCAGAAACACTTCTTGGTACCCTCTTGCTTGTTTTGTCTCAATATCTCCCTAGTTTCATCAATTTAGAGTTGAACAAAAGATTTCTCAAACATTATTTGCAATCATATATCAAAAGAAAACATACCTAACCTTCATAGTACCCGAAATTACACATTCTCAAACCAATGAAAATCATTCAGTTGGCAACTTCGAACAATTTGGGATATTGTTCTCTAACATCCGCCTCACGTTCCCATGTTGCCTCTTCGATCGGATGGTTCTTCCATCGAACAAGTACTAAGGGAATCACTTTTGTTCGCAACACCTGTTCCTTTTGATCTAAAATTTCTACGGGTTCTTCAATCATGGTCATATCTTCATGCATTTCGAATGGTTGGCGCTTTCGACGTGATCGAGGGTCATTGAGATATTTTCTAAGGGTCGACACGTGGAATAGATTGTGCACCGGATCAAACAATGGTGGCAAACCAATGCGGTAGGCTACTTCTCCCACTCGACCCAGAACTTCAAACGGTCCGAGATAGCGGGGACTTAGTTTCCCTCTCTTCCCAAATCTCATCACTCCCTTCATTGGTGATACTTTCACAAACACATGTTCCCCCACTTTAAAGTCTACACTGGTCCTCTTGATGTCAGCATAACTTTTCTGTCTACTCTGAGCCGCCTTTAGCCTCTCCCTGATCATGCGGACAATGGCAGCGTTATCTTCAAGTAGCTCGGGTCCCAAAACAAATTTCTCACTGATTTCCTCCCAATTTATTGGCGACTTACAACGTCTTCCGTATAAGGCTTCATACGGTGCCATCCCGATGCTCGTCTGAAAACTATTATTATAAGCGAACTCAATCAATGGTAGATGTTGATCCCACGATCCTTGTAATTCTAACATACATGCCCTAAGCATGTCTTCAATGACCTGGTTGACCCTCTCAGTCTGTCCGTCTGTTTACGGGTGGAATGCCGTGCTGAAGTTCAACCTAGTTCCCATTCCTTCTTGGAATTTCCTCCAAAACTTTGATGTATACAATGGGTCTCGGTCTGAAACAATGCTACTCGGAATCCCATGTAGCCGGACGATCTCCTTCATATAAAGTTCTGCTAATCTTCCCGTTGTGTACATCGTGTTGTACGGCAAAAAATGTGCGGACTTAGTTAATCGATCAACCACTACCCAAATGGCGTTATGCCTCCTTGCAGTTCGTGGTAACCCGACTATGAAATCCATTGAGATAGATTCCCATTTCCATTCCGGTATGGGTAAGGGCTGTAATAGGCCTGCGGGGTGTCTATGGTCGATTTTCACTTGTTGGCACGTCAAACTTCGTGAAACATACTCTGCCACATCTTGTTTCAACCCTCTCCACCAGTAATTCTTTTTCAGATCCTGATACATCTTTGTGCTTCCTGGGTGGATCGCATAACTTGACTGTGGATTCCAAGAATCGTTCGCGTAATTCGGCGTTGTTAATGCAAAGCCGGCCTTTGAATGTTAAGGAACCGTCTTCCTTGATTGAAAACTCAGAGGTAGTACCTTCTATTACATTTTGATGTATCCGTGTTAGAATCGGGTCTTTCATCTGTAGTTCTCGTATGTGTTCAAATATCACTGGCTTCACTGATATGTTGGCTAAGAAGGCTCCTGTGGCTTGTGGTTGGATGTCCGCACCATAACCCTAGATCCTCCAACAACTTCCATCGATGTATACCTGAAATTAGGCTAGCCAGCTGTGCGGAACTCTTTCGACTCAAGGCGTCGGCCACTACGTTAGCTTTGCCTGGATGATACTGTATAGAACAGTCGTAATCTTTGAGAAATTCCATCCACCTCCGCTGCCTCATATTCAGTTCCTTCTGTGTAAACAGGTATTTGAGGCTTTTATGGTCAGTGAAAATTTCGAATGTTTCTCCGTATAGGTAATGTCGCCATATTTTTAATGCGAATATTATGACTAGTTCGGATCGTGTGTTGGGTAGTTCCTTTCGTGCTCTTTCAACTGTCTGGAGCCGTAAGCTATTACCTTTTTATATTGATTTAGTACACAACCCAACCCGTTATACGAAGCATCACTATAAACTGCGAATCCTCCACTGCCTGATGGAATGGCTAACACTGGAGCTGAGGTGAGTCTTTTCTTGAGTTCTTGAAAACTCTTTTCACACGCCTCACTCCACTCAAATCTTGAGTCCTTTCTTGTCAGCCTTGTGAGAGGTCCTGATATTTTTGAAAACCCCTCAACGAAGCGCCGATAATATCACTCAGGAAACTCCGGATATCATCCACGGTTTTTGGTTGTTCCAGATTCCTACGCCCGATCTTAGCGGGATCCACAGTGACACCATGCTTGGAGACGACATGTCCCAGAAAGCTGACTTCTTCTAGCCAAAACTCACATTTGCTGAGCTTGGCGTACAGTTGGTGTTCACGCAAAGTTCGTAGAGCGACACGTAAGTGTTCTTCATGCTCCGCTTTTGATTTTGAGTAGATTAGGATGTCATCAACAAACACTACAATCCAAGAGTCTAAGTGTGGTTTAAACACTCGATTCATCAAATCCATAAGCTATTTGGTGCATTTGTCATTAAATGGCAACACCAAAAATTCATAGTGTCCATACCGTGTTCTAAAAGCCGTTTTCTGAATGTCCTCGGCCCTGACTCTTAACTGATGGTACCCAGATCTTAGGTCGATCTTGGAAAAGTGTTTTGCTCCTTGTAATTGGTCGAATAAGTCATCTATTCTTGGCAACGGATATCGATTCTTCACCGTGACTTCATTCAATTATGTAGTCGATGCACAAACGCATCGACCCATCCTTCTTCTTCACGAACAACGCCGGTGCTCCCCACGGAGACACGCTTGGTCGTATAAACCCCTTGTCCATGAGCACTTGCAGTTGTCCTTTCAACTCTTTCAACTCGAGGGCCATTCTATAAGGTGCTTTTGAAACAGTTCCGCTTCGGTGCCAAATCGATCGCAAATTCTACTTCTCTTCTCGAGGTAATCCCGGCAATTCTTCCGAATACATCCGGGAATTCTCGCACTACGCCTATGTCCGAGATAATATTCTTTTCTTCTTTATCCTCCTTCAAAATGCCAAATAACCACTACACCCTTTCCTAATTAAGCGTTACGCTCTCACCGCGAGATATAAGTGGTACCGAGTCGACCTCTCCCCAAATCAAACGATCTCCTCGTGTTAGGGCGGAAAACAACAACCTTATCCTTGCGGTCCATGTTGCGCAATGTTGGGGCAAGGATTACATCGAATCCTGCATGTCCAACCATATTAGATTTGCCTCTAATTCGTGGACCACGTGATCCCTAATACTTACTACTACCGATTTGCAGACTAATTCCGTGTCCACTAATTCACCTGTTGGGATGGACACTGATAACACAAAGTCCAAAGGTTTTAACAATCTTCATTCTTTTCGCAAATCTAGGGGTAATGAAGGAGTGGGTAGACCCTGGGTCTATCAGCACTCGCGCGTCATGTGCTACGTAGCACCCTTTCTAAATAAATCATAGCGTACCTACAATACATGCATACGTACACAACATATCCATAAACAATTTTCACTCTTACGTTTAATATGATATATATATTTATATATCCTAATATAAACTCATTCTTTATCTAGAGTTATATTGAAACCGAAATTCTCTATTTTAAAGGAGTTCTCACCTTGGATAATGTCGTGTACACTCCACTTCTGACGATAGAATCATAGGCTCTTCCTCGAATAACAGGCTTTCGAGCTTGAATTGGTTGTGGCATGGAGGTTGGAGCCGTCTTTTCTCTGGCTGTCTCAGGGCAGTCTCTCATCATGTGACCTATCTTGCCACACTTGAAACAGCCTCGCATTCCTTGCCTACAGTCCGTTGTTTTATGGGACTTGCCACATTTAGCACAAGTTTCCCTTGGAAATGAATTAGCAGCTCTCGGAAAAACTTGTGGAGTTGTAGTCCTGTTGGAATAAGTAGGACCTTGATACCTCATCGATCTCCCTGATGCGAGCAACGGATAATTTTGATGAGTCGATTGTGGAGCAGCTCTCCCATAACCCGACTGGAATGACGGTTTCTGATTTGGTGTTATAAACCTCTGTTTCTTATATGACGATTCATAACCCCCAGTCCTATTCAGATCGGTGCATTCTCTGCCTTGATGTTCCCTCTGCCGGTATCGGTTATTATTTTCTTCCTCAACCACCAATGCCTTACTCATTACTTCTCCATAAGTCTTCAGCTGGAAGGGCGCAACACCCCCTCGGATGTCCGACCGTAAGCCCTGTTGGAACCTCTTCGCTTTCATCACGTCTGAGATTACGTAGTCTGGGGCGAAGCGAGCCAGTCTCATGAATTCCACTCCATACTCTCTCACGGTCATTCTTCCTTGAGCTAGTTGTAAAAATTGGGTCTCCATTTGATTTCTCACAACTTCAGGAAAATATTGTTTATTGAATTCTTCTACAAATTCGTCCCAAGTCCACGGCACGTTTGGAGTTTCTTGTGCTCTCGTCCGCGACACTGATTTCCACCAAGGTCCAGCTTCTCCATCTAACATATATGCTGCCCAACGGACGCTCTCATCCTCTGTGCATGTCAGTACGCTGAACACCTTCTCCATTTCTCCCAACCAGTTTTCCGCGGCCATTGTGTCTGCCTGTCCTGAAAAATTGGGAGGTCTCATTCTTCTGAACTCGGTGAATGCTGAAGCCAATAAAGGTGTAAGTCCTACCGAGGGTAGGTGTTCGTTGTGGTTCTCGTACCAGCGAGCGCCGCCAAGGACGCTTGTTGTTCTCCATTGTGCATCATTCTCTCTTCTCTTTCCTCATTCCTTTCTCTCACCCTATCTTGTTCCCTTTGGTCTCGATCATGTCTATCCAGATCTTGCTCCTCTGCTTGATTTTGATTTCCTCCCTGGCCACTGCTCTCGGGAATCTCCCTGTTTCCCAATGGCACTCTGTTCGTAGGTGAGACGAACCCATCTCTACTGCGTAAATTCCTATCATGGCCACCCCTGGGTCGGCCTCTCCCTCTAGGAAACATAACGGTCTGCATGAGAATTAAAATCTCGTTAGCAGAAGTCCCTATATTCTGACGATATGATAGTCAGAACTCTGGAAGGAAAAAGGCTTTGATACCAACTGTGACAGCCCGAATTTCGGCATCCCGAAATCCGTGCCATCAGCACGACCTTCAGGGCCGTGCCTTACATTCATATCATTACTCCTCATTATATATATACAGTCAAACGGTGATTGAAGCACATGCGAATACCCTAAGCAAACAATAAGAACTTATAAGTTAATTAATCCTACCGGGCTGTTCTTGTTCCATGCCAATTCATGGACATAAGGACATACCCGAAAGTTTGATGATACTCATTCCTCCTAGGTGGTCTACCAAGTGACAGTATTTAAAACATTCAAATGAAAAGGCTCGATATACCGAGCCATACACAGTACTCTCTCTCTACTCACTATCAAAGTATGCTGGGTTTCCTAGAAGAATTCCTCGGGAGGAGGTTTCGACTCTTGGTATGCACACCGATGCCTTTGGATTTACTTCACCCGAAGTCCTTGCTGCCGTTAGTCCTTGACCTGCGACGTATAGTCTAAGGGGTGAGCTACATCCTAGCTCCGTAGGGAAAACAAAAGAACATATAGATTATCTCCCGCACATATGTTAGTACCAACAACATAAATTCTCAAGAAATATTTATGTACAACAATTTGAAGGATAAAAATAATTCAATGATTCCCAACCACATCTTAGCACAGTTTCTGTTTAATCTCTTTATGAATTTGTTTGTGAAATTGGCCTAATCACTTAAATCTTAACTTAAGTAATCCTCGAGCAATATAGCATCGAGCCCCGATGGGATACCGCCGCCATCGTCTAACTAGATAGTTGTTATGTGTATTCCCTGGGAATACGGCCCGAGCCCCTTTCTCATAGGCGGCGGGGTCTATTCTCAATCTACATCCCTGGGATGTGTTATAACTATACGGATTGGTCATCGCGTATCAGTCACGGATATCCCTGCCGAGTGCCACGTCGGCGGGGTATTCTGATCAACCTTAAATAATAAAAATATCAATGTGCTTTACATATAGTTATTCACCGTGAATGTGCTAGATATATTACATTAGGCCTTATCACATTGTTTCTGTTTCTCTATTTTATTTCTTACGCATCCCTGGGATGCCCCATACTTCTATTTCAACTTTCTCTGATTTAACCACATTATATTTCGTCCCCTGGGGACCTCAGGATTCTTCACACTTTACACACACACACTTATCATGAGAGTTTATGGTATATACTACTATTTAAATAGACTATACTACGCATATGAGTTCACAGAATAATGCACATGTTTCAAGAATACTCCCTACCTCAACGAATCTCAAAGCACGCTTGTCCTTAGCGGTTATAGTGCATCAACCTACATTAAAAGAGAATTTACTTTAGGATGGTTTAAGGTCATTTGGGGTGTAGGACACCCGAGTTCCTCTCCTTAGAAAAACCAATATTTGAGTGGTCACCAGACCTCGCTCGCGCGGTCATTAGCCCTCGCTCGAGCGGTCACTTGACCTCGCGCGAGCGGTCTCTTGACCTCGCTCGAGCGGTCAAACGAGATCGCTCGAGCGGTTAAATCGAGCTTTTAAATTTTTGATGTGGACCCTCGCTCGAGCGAGCCTCCCTTTAGTTTCAGGGACCGCTCGAGCGAGCCCAGAGTCTCTCTTTTCTATGTTCATCCTCGCTCGAGCGAGCCTCTTTAGACCGCTCAAGCGAGAAACACCGATTTTTGTCCATGATCAGATCGAGATCATGCTTCCATCCTTCATTTTACCTTAATCTTATATAAAGCAACATACAGCCAACATCCTTCCTACTATTTAAAACATTCCTAGGCATCTATATGATTTTTAACGTACCTCTGACGATGAAACACGCACAGGTTCGATTTAAGATTTGTAAACCAACTAGGCTATCCGGTCTCCCTGGTTCGTCCTCCCGTCATTACCTCTGATCTCCCTTGCCGAGCCAAGTTTCTGCAACCCTAGTTCTCCCAGGCTCCTTTCTTCCCTTTCTTTTTCTCTATAGTCTCCTCCTCTCTATTTAGGTTAGAATAGTTTTACGTAAGGACTCCTCTTCTCTCTTCTTCACTTTTATATTTATCACAATTGGGATATACTAGTGTGTTTCCCATGTACCCACTTTAAGTATTTGGGTGTTTTGGTCCCTTTGTGAAACGCATATACCTATGTGCAACGAAGTGTGCCATGCACAGATCTCAAAAATCTGGGTTGTGACATCCCCAGTTCACATTTGTGATTTCCCAAGAGAAATGATAAGACACCTCGAATGAGGGGTGTCTATTTCTTCGATGCGTTCTACTTCTTCGACGCGTTCTTCTCAGAATATATAAATTGGTTTGGTCAACCTTGACCTCATAACTCTGATGTGGGACCATATACTGAAACAATAGTATATGGCTGGACATTAACTGAAACAATAGTCCTGTGACTCAGGCCCCATACCCCCGACGTGGGAAACATGCACTGAAATAATAGTACATGGCTGAACAGAGGCTGAAACAATAGCTTTATGGCTCAGATCCCAATGTAGGGAGACTATATTCTAAAACAATAGTATATAGTCAAAATGTAGGCTAAAACAATAGCCTGGCATTTCAAGCCCAACCCAGACCCGGACAACCCCGAATTAAGCGCCTAAAATCAAGCCCTCAATTCGATTGCACTCCAAATCACAAGCACACAATCAGTCCCCCTTTCAGACTAGACTTCCTTTCCTAGACCGCTTCAAGACTTGATCACGCGCCCATCACGGCATGCACGATCGGATTGAGCACCCGACCATGAGCGCGCAATTGGCCTATGCCCGACCTAGTCTTACAGTCCTTAACCCCCAAGCTTCCTTGATCAAGTACTTCGAAAGAGACGCTTAATCGGAATGTGCACCCCACATCAAGCGTGCAATTAGTCTTAACTTTGTTAGAACTAGAAAACTTGCTGAGTAAGTCAACCGATAGCTCACTGAGTCGGTGGCCGACTCAAAGTGATTAAACACCAGGAAATCGGCGCGCAATTCGATTAAACACCTGAAATAGAGCGTTTAATTGAAGAAAAACCTATAAAAGATATTTTTTTAATTCGACACACATACAACACGAGAGAGAATAGAATTTTTTAGGATTTTGAAACCAGAGAACTCCGAGGACAAACCCATGGACCGACCTAGTCATGATTTCGAGATTCAAGCTTCGAATCTTTGAGATTTCTCTCCACAACCCCAACCCTAGGCTTTAATTTTGTTCTAAAATCTTAATTTCTAGTCCTATCATTAATCTATGGTTCTAGCCCATAGGTTCTAGAACCAGTCCTTAATCATACATTCTGATTTTTTGATTTCAGACCCGAATTTAGTCTTAGAAATTTAAATTTTAGTTTTAATTTCTTAGTTTAATATTTCTAAAAATCCCAAATATTAATTTAGTTTCTATAATTCTATTTTTTCAATTTAATTCATAATTATTACTCCAAAATTGACTCTGAAAATTACAAATACTATTTTATAATCCTAAACCTAATTTATCTTTAATCTCAACCACCTGATTTGCCCAAGAGAGCTTACGGAGGGCACCCGGGAATGGGGCCAATCCTCCTTAGCATAGTGGGCCCAAACCCCTTTTTCCTAATTAATTCAATTTCTAATTAAAATTATGATATTTAAATTAATTAGACTCTTAGTAGGATTAGGAGACTTAATTAATTAGATTTCTAATAGGATTAAGACATTTAAATTAATTAGACTTTTAATAAGATTAGGGGACTTAATTAATTAGATTTCTAATAGGATTATGATATTTAAATTAATTATACTCCTCGTAGAATTGAAAGACCTTTATTAAATTAGACTCCTAGTAGAATTAGGAGACCGTTTCTTAATCAGACTCCCAGGAGGACTAGGAGACCAAGTTAAATAAAATCCCAGCAAGAATAGGAAAACTAAAACTAGTTACACTAAAGGCAACCCACAGCTGCTAACATTCGCCGACGGATGATTCAGTAAAGGAGTTCAACCTGCAATCCCCCACTTCCCCTTAAATCGTGATCAGTGACATGTTGCAGCATCAATAAATATTTGTAGTTGGCGATCGCATCTTCTCAGGTATTCTTCATTTAGAATTTGCCTTTTTAATTTCAGTATTTAATATTTCCTAATTTATTACTCTATCATCGCCATTCCCAGAGTCCGCTTAGGAGAGAATTGGGCCACTTATTCAGGGACCGAGAGGAACCCAGAAAAAGTGCGTACCAACAGACTGGCGACCTTTTACTGTCATCCATGCATTCCCATCTGGGGCTGTGGAAATCCTAGACCCCATTTCAGGTAGGGTCATGAAAACAAATGGTCAGAGACTCAAGCTGTGTGTGGAAAATTCTATGGTGTCCTCTGCAACAACCTACCTTCAAGAACCTCCTAATGATAAGTGATTCCCAGCCATGTACACTGTGTAAAATTACTGTTTTTGTTTGATGCATAAATTTTGTCATTTACTGTATTTATATGTTCTTGTGTGTTGTTCAATTCTGTGTGAATTTTTTTTTAGTGTCTAGGGAATCTGTATCTAGGTATATGAGTCTTCATCTACTGTGGTTTCTGTAATTTGCATGTGTGATTTGGGTGTTGGGTAGATTGTGCAACTTGGTTTTTATGCATCATTATGCATCTGCTTGTGTGAAATAAGTGGTCTGTATTTTGGATAATCTAATTTCATAATTAATGATCTGCTGATGTGGTATATTTTGAATCATTTGTGTGCATGGATCATGATGTGAGCATGTGTTTAGTCTATTATGGTGTAGAAGGACTGTGACAGGAAAGTAAAATATCAACTGCTCGAGAACCTGGCAGCAGAATTGCCTGAAATCAGAGCCTAGCGAGATCCTCGTGAGGCCCTAATTTTACCAAAATAGCCTGTCAAGCAGATCAAATTAAACTGCGTGAGGTTCATTCCAGGCTTGTTTCAGCTCGCGAGGATCATTTCTAGTTGATCTATCTTCACGAGTTCCTCGCTAGGCTTGGGTTTCAGCGTTTTAAAGCCTCACGACTGCTTCTCTTTCACTTGCATTCTTTGCACAAGCTCTCAAACCTAACTCCCAGCCGGACTCTCCACCACCCCCTGCTTCATTCCCATTGGTGTTGCCCTATCTTTCATGTTTCACAACTTTGCTAAGCTTTAGTTTTCGATCAATTTGCACCGGGAGCGGTTTGATTTGGTCCACTGGGCAGCTTCAATTTTGAAACCCTGGCAGTTTTGGGGTAAGTTGCTAACTCTGTCAACTGTGTCTTTAGTTAGCTATCATTTTTGGATAAGAGTTGCTTTTGGGAGGAGATTTTACTAAGAGACCTTAAAGAGCTATAGGAAACTTAGGTTTGCCATTGAAGAGGTGAATATTTAGGATTTTAAACCGATGGCCAGCAGCTCCCCATTCTTTGATAACCAATAATCATTGTTGAACCCTCCACAAACTGACAAACCAACTCCCACAAGAAAATCAGTGAGGATTGATTCATCTTCTACTGTGGAGGCCACTGATGTCCCAGAGCCCCTAGTGGAGAAACCCAAGAAGAGGGTTGCACCTAAGAAAAGGGCAAGTTCTGTCACTAAGAGCTTGAAGAAATCCAAGAAACAGAAGCAAGTAGAGGAGGATACCCAAGAGATTGACCCCCTAACAACTCCCAGTGAGTTCATGGCTGCCATAATATTGGAGCCTAAGACTGCCTTTGACAAGAAATTTTTTGAAAAGGAGGTCCTAGCTACTGCAGCCATTGAATTTCTGACCAAGGCCTCCTTGGAGCCTTTGTTGATACCTATGAAGGAGTTGGTGTACCCTAGACTGGTACAATTGCGGTACCAAAATATCAGGGTGAAAAAGTCTACTAATGGACAAACTAGGCTATTAGTCCTCCTTGATGACTTTGAAATGCTTGTGGTCACATCTGAGATAGCCCATGTTCCAGGCATTCCAGCTGCCTACAACCCAGAATGCTACTTGGGAGTACCACTGACTACCTTCATCTCAATAATTACTGAAAAGCTGACCAAGGGAAAGAAGGGAGACTTTGAACACACCCTACTTTTTATGGATAATGTTCTTAGGAAGAACATTTATGTGGCTGAGCACCAACAAGAGAGAAGGCAACCCATTGCTGATGTCATCTATTCCTTCTCTCAAGGGCATTGCTTCAATGCAGCCCAGTTGATTTTTGAGGGGATGCAGGACATTCATACCAAGGTCCAGAAGAAACAGAAGCCCACTGGCCTTCCATACAGCAGGCTGATCACAGCCCTGGTAAAATAAGGAGGATACCAATGGAAGATAGGAGAACCAACTGAGACACTTCCCCCAATTGAGTAAAGAGGTTATGGACCATCAGTATGTCCCTGATGGGGAAGAAAAAGAAGAACAAGGGACCTGAGGGAATACCACCAGCCATCACAGAAGCAGCTCCATCCACTACATCTACAGCCATCTCAGAAGCTTTACCAATAGAGATACATGCTGCCACCTCATTCCCACCTGCCCCACACACAATCCTGCCATTAGTCCACCTTCCATCCCCACTTCCATCCCAGTGCCAGCTCCAAATCAAACCACTTTCTTATTTAACCTACCCACACCAGCTATAAAAAAAAAAATACAAAAATAAAACCCCTAAACTAACCACAATAACCATTGAGCCTACCATACCACAACTTATACCAAGCCCTGAACCCATTCCATTAACCTAGCCCATACCAAACCTTGAGCCTACTATGATATCAGACCCCATTCCAATCCCACCTTCCCCATTCATATATGATGGCAATGAGCCAATGGCCACTAACATTACACATCCCACCTCCACAGACCTTGTACCCCCCTTTGAACCCTTTGCATCATAACCAATTGAACCCTATTGCCTCCCCTACCCATTCCCTTACACCTACACCTTCTCATGACATAGACCTATTCACATATGAGGGGTACTCAACCATGATGGACTCCATTGTGGATGACATCAGGCATGAGTACACACCCTATCTAGACTACCCACAACCATACCACTTCAACCATGCCCCAACTTCACCCTTCCAACCAATCTCAACCTCCCAGCCATCAACCTCAGTCATACCAGACCACTTACCCCACATATTTTCCCTCCTTACATCACTCCAAACCCAACTCCTTGCCAATACCCAAAACTAGACCACCATGTAAACATGCCTTCATGCAATCCAGACCACTCTCCACACCTTTAACTCATCAGCCCAACAACCAGCACCTATATCCTTACCTATACCCACACCACCTCATTCTCCCCAACCTTCATCTTTAGTGGCTACAGCTACTGCTGCCACTCAGACAGACCTTGAGTCTGAGGAGCTGGTTCTTAACCCACCTACCTTTACCTCTTTCTCCACTTAGACTGATTTTGAGAAAGAGGACCTACCTTTACCCATGATACCCTTGTCCTTTTCCTCCACATTCACCCAAACTGAGCCCCCTGGGGAGATGCTGCCCCGGTTACCATTCACCTATGAGGAGGAGTTGGCTCCTATCCTTCCACCCCATCACCTACACCCACATACATTGACCTGACCACCACCCCTACTTTACACCCTAGGATTAATGACCCTAATGAGAAGGCCATTCTCCCATTTTACACTCTCACTAAAGCCATGGCTGCCAATCCTTATGTCAAAAGGGATGTCCAATCAGTAATAGAATCAGTCACAGCAATGGTGAAGCAGCCATATGACGGCCAGATTTCCCAAATAAAAGAAGATGAGGAAAAGGAGATGAAGAGGCTATGGAGGATGGTGTTGAATTCTTTGAACCTGTATAAGGTGTATAAGTTAAAGTTCATCCAGTTGGAGAGACTAGTAGACACACTAACATCCATTTTTTTCGTAATGAACCCTTCAATGTTCAAGGGTGTGTCTCTCAGAGAGCCTGCCATGGAGAAGAGCAGCAATAAGCCCAAGAAGCCAGCTGTAAAAAGAACCAAGGTAGGTGTTGCACAAGCCACAATTATGAAGAAAGAGAAGGAAAAATATGAATGGACCCCCCCTTTGAATTAAGTTCAGACTTAGATTCTGATTAGGTTGTAGTGTAGCCTGTTTGTATTAGGTTATATTTGTCCTTTCTGTTTTAGAACTAGTTTTATATATTCAATCTTTTTGTTCAATCTATAAATAGTTTTATGTAATATTGATTTTATTAATGAAAATAGCCTGTTGCATAGTGCTTCCTTATCTAATTTTCCTTTCCTGTTGTTCATTCTAAATTTTTTTCGTTGTACTATAGTTATTTTTCTGTAATAACCCTGTTGCCCCTTGTCTGAAACAGTGAGGGCACTATTTAATTTAGGTTTGGGGGTATGGCAGGGTATTTCAGGGTAGATCAATGGGATAGTTAACCTAAGTGCAGCAGTATTAAGTAAATTAGAAATAAATAGAGTGGAATCCACCTAAGTAATGTTGAAAATGCAGAATTTTAAATATTATGCAAAAAAAAATTTTAACACTAAAATCATTTAAAAAATAAATACTTCCATGTGGTGAGCATCAAGAGAAATCTTTCACAATCAGTAAACCAGTAAGGAGAGAAGAAGGTGAGGACATGCCTATGAGTTTAATTAAAGACCATACCTAGTGAGCTTTTAGCTTATAAAAATATTTTTCTTCTTGAAGAGTGTCTATGACAACTTTTCTACTCTAAGGACTGACTGAGTCAAGACTTTTTCACTAGAAGTTAGACACCCCAAGTTGAAACTATTTGATAGTACTCATGACACTAAGGAGATGATCTAAGGTCTTCATTTTGATAGTTTGAGCCTAAAGTACCAACCCAGTGAAACTACTCTTTTGCATATACTCTTTGAGCCTTAAAATCTAATTTTTCTTCAACAAACACCAAAGTAATTGAACCTGAACCTCTTAACCTGATTCATCCCTACCCTCACTCTGAGAATTCAGAAGGTAAAGGAGAAGATGTTGAAGATAGGTGAGTAAGGTTTAACATTTGGTAAAAGGAGAAGAAGATAGGAGAAATTTTGTAAATCCAATGTAGCAGTTGTATGGCTGTGGCAGCCATAATCGCAATCATAAATAAAAAAAAAAGAGAGAGAGAGAGAGAGAGAGAAAGAAAAGAGAAGTCAAGTGAAATACTTCAACTAAAAATTGAAAAGAAGAGGAGAAGCTAGCCACTTTGAATCTGAAAATAGTCAAGGAAGATGAAGTTGTGCTGAAATGAAGGTTGTGAAGTCATAAATCGGCTCTTACCCTTGCTGATTTCTCAGTCTTGAATCCCTCTTTACCATCTTATTCTTTGTAAACCTCAACCATAAGCCACAGTACAACCCATCAAAAAGACCTTGTTGATCTAAAGTAAAGTGAGTTGTCATGTGGAGATAAGGAGATGTCTAATCTATGGTGGGAAGTGCTTGATGATGTCAGAAATTAGAAACCTTGCCTATGCTCATGCTTGCAAGCCTATTTGAGGTTTACAACTGCTCTTGGGCTTGAGTAAAATTGAGCATCCTTAAATTCATTTGTGAGAGACAGCCCTGGTAAGCATTGGGTCTGAGATGAAATTCATTGGGGCACTGTTTAAACCTAATTTTTGAATTACTGGTGAGTTTGGTACGGTTTGCACGTACTACACTCTTGATGCCAACTGATTGAATGTAATGAGCATGTATGCATGATTTAGGTGTTAACTGTTTGCATTCACTGTTTAAAATTCCTCCAATTTTAAAAGAGCAAGAGTGAAATGAAACTTTATTATTTATAACTTGATTAGTTACTGTGTTCACTTGGTTTAACTATTTTTATTGAGAAGTTTGTGGGTATCTTTATTGAAAACCTTTAGGAGACTTCACTCCTCCACTAGGGATCACCTAGGGGTTTAAAAGGCTTGGTGCATAAGCTAAATGCATCCATGCTCCCTACGAAAGTGGCATTTATCTTTTTAGAGTAGTTGTTTAATTTTTCCTTTGCTCGAGGACTAGCAAAGATTAGGTTTGGGGATGTGTTAATCACTGAAAACTACCATTTTTTACCTCCTAACCTAGCCTTTCCTACACCTGTGAGCCATTTAATAATTGTCTCTTGAGCATGATTTGTAGTTAGGAATAAATCTGTAGCTTAGTGCAACAGTCTACACTTTGGAGGCCAAGAAGAGAGAGTTTTAAAGCCAAGGTTTGCAGCTAATTGAAGAACATAGAGTACACCATGGTGGCCCTAACCATTGGGACTATTTGGCTTACTAAAGGGGCCCTGAAAGTCCAACAGAAGAAAGAAGGATGGACCTAAGCAGAGGAGACTGCTATAGCAAGTTGTGCACAGCAGCAGAGAAGCAGGTGTGACCCTCTCGCTATTAAAATGCCCGAAAAGCCCTCTCACGTGGATCTTGTGAAGTCCAAGCCTGTAGCACATAAATAACTCACGCAGATTTCATACAGTTCCATGTCGGCAGAGCTTCAGAAAATAATCTCACGTGGATATCGTGCAGTTCTCGTGAAGATACAGCTTTGGAAAATCACTTCGCATAGACCACGCGCAATTTTCGTGCACTTCAAAGATAGATTCAGCCCCGCGATGAGCTGCATCTTATACTGTCGATGTAACAACCCGGATTTTTAGATTTTATTTTAACGGTGTTAGATGATGCACCACACTATGTACTGTGCTAACGCTCCACATCGGAATCGAAACCCACCCTTTAAAATAGAAATTTTTTTATTTTTCTCATATCAAAATTAGACTCATTATGAAGTGCTCATCGATACGATTCCAACAATATATAATTTAACGACTTCTGACAAGAATATAAAAGGTTATGCCCATTTTAAGTGATCAAGCAAGTCAAAGGGTATAACTGTAATTTTGGGAGAGAAACACCAATTGCTTTGGTACTTATGCAAAGCACTAGAACGAAACCTTTTCTCAAGCTATCCAAGTTACGTATGAATTCTTATTCCGTGTAAAAATCTCCTATTCTATTAAATCTCGTACGAAAAGTGTTAATTAGAGTTGACCTAAAATTTTATACCATAATAAATAAAACTTTAAAAGCTCTCTCCTCTCTATAATAAGAAATTATTCTCTCTCAAGATTTAGACGAGCCGATGCCTTGGGAATCGACCTTTTCAACCCGAATCGTCGTTGATCTTCCGTTCACGCTTCAAGAGGTGGGTACCCATCAATCCATCTTATTGTTCTCTGATCCCGTCGCGTAGGATGCGTTCGATCGCGCATCGACGGGTTTAAAAATCTTATTTAAACCCAAATATCTCATAAATTAATAGATCTATATGTTTAATAGATGTTTTCTCTTGAAAGTTGTATATTTTATAAATTGGGTTTATATATTATTTCTCTTTTCCTTTCAAGAACCCTTTTGTTTGGGCCATTAATATTTTACCCTCTATTTGGTCTGTATATTTAATATGTCTACTTCTTTTTAAATCTACATACTAATTAAACATGAATATTTTTAAGTATGATAAATCTGCATGTTTATTATTTTATTTTTCTATTAAAATTGCATGAACTGTAAATTGGGTTTAAATGTTATTTCTCTTTTCTTTTCAAGAATCCCTTTTATTTGAGTCATTAATATTTTATCTTATATTAGGTTTGCATATTTAATATGTTTACTTCCTCTTTTATGTCTGTTAAATTAATTAAATTATAATATTTATAAATTTGATAGATTGACTTAATTGGCATAATATCATATTGATATTATTTATTTCCAAATCAATATAATTAGAAATCTATCATTCTACTAAGACTATAATAATATATATTATTGTTACAAGTTTATATTATTATTTATTTAAAATTAATTAAGCTCAAAAATTAAAATATATTTTTATTTTAATTAAAAGAATAATAAATTGTACCATCTTGAAGTTTCGAGTCCGAACTCATGACTGCGAACTCAAATTCGCGTCCACGAACCCGACCTCACGACCATTGATGCACCTGTCCCAGTATTTTGGCTATATCTTTTTACTCCGACCTCAGATTAATGTGATTCTTGCGACATTGGAAAGAAGACAACGAGCTTTACTTTTCGAATTTAATATTATTTTCCAATTCTCATGACCAAAGTTCTTGTGCATATTATATTATAAGGTCTTTCGATCGATGGTCATGATAAATCATAACTTAATAATTATAAATATCATTTAATTTAATTATCTAATTATTATATATATATATATATATCTCAATTTTATCGCTTCAACGCGACCTCTTCGATAATACAAAGTGTTAAAACTTCGATGCCTTTATGAAACTAAACTCTGACCTTTACGGTTATCGAAATCACACTTATAACCCTATTCTATAATTATATTGGTGTGGTGTATAAATAAATATAAATATAAGCATAATCAAAATCTAAGTATAAACTATTCTGTATGTATGATACTTTTGTATTTACAACTTAATCAATTTATACGAGTTAAGGATATGTTAGATCATGAGTACGAGAGTATATGAGATCATGCCTATGCTTGGGCGTGGTGATTCACTGAGATGGTATCGAAGCGAGAAATACACCGTATTCACATGCCTTACAACTCATGGTGGAATGGGACCCATGACGAGTCGGGTGAGTGTGAATTCAGTGTAATCTCATATACGGTGGCATATACGACGACCCGATCACCCCGAGTTCAAATATGATAGTATGAGTTATGAGTTAAGTTATGAGGTTCGACCATAGGCAATAGCTGTGGTGAGATTTCTTTTACGGTTACATGAAACTCGGTATATTGGCGTCCATGTACGGATGCAACACCTCTATGGTAGTATAAACTATCACACGAAGTACATCCAGGTTACTACGGAACCTTTTTCTTGAGAAGCGTGAATTAGAAAGGTTGCCTCACTATAGTTTGTCATAGGATTAAGTATAAGAGTATGATAAGATATGAATATGAGATAAGATAAGTTATGATACAAGTATGATAATAAAACATTGCTGTGTAGGCCAGCAAAAGATAAAGAACTTAAGTCTCTGTACGTGTCGTTCCTTGCGTAGTCACCATAAGGGCAACAACGTCTTTCAGCCAAGACGGATCTCTGGGAGAGATTATGAGTATGAGTGTGTTATGAGTGAGTTTGGCCATTATATCTCCCCATTGACAGAGTGGTATCAGAGCTCAGGCTTTACTTCCTCGAGGAGTGTATGGGTTATGTAAGTATAATATATTGATTGAGGTTATAATGATTCAGATAGACCCGAGACTTTTGATCTTTTGAGGACTTATTGGTTTCAAGGAAGTTCGATCGTTGATGATAGAAGACTCTAAGGTTCGATTTGGTATTTAAAGATTTATTTTGGAATGACTTATACAATTAGGAACTTGTGAGAAACATTAGAAATGATCAGTTTCGGGTCCGAACTCATGACTGCGAACTCAAATTCGCGTCCACGAATCCGACCTCGCGACCATTGATGCACCTGTCCCAGTATTTTGGCCATATCTTTTTATATTCTTGTCAAAAGTCGTCAAATTATATATCATTGGAATCGTATCGATGAGCACTTCGCAATGAGTTTAATTTTAATATAAGAAAAATTAAAAAAAAATTATTTTAAAGGGTGGGTTTCGATTCCAATGTGGAGCGTTAGCACAGTATATAGTGTGGTGCATCATCTAACACCGTTAAAATAAAATCTAAAAATCTGGGTTGTTACAGTCGAGGTCCTCACGAGTAGTTCAAATTCATCCTGGCGAGATCCTCGTGAGTTGAACCACCTGGAACCTCATCCCCGCGAGCTGCATAAGTTGCATCACTATGAACCTAGCGAGCCTTCTTCAGCTGTAATCCAGTCACGCGACAACCGCACAAGATGCAAAATAGGCGACACTCATCCTCATGAAGCACAGGTTTCCAACTTCTCAGTCAATACACAGGGACATTTTTGAGATTTCACAGCATTTAGGGCACACATCTCGAGAGGCTGAGTTGTTTCCCACTTCTCGAGGCAACACTTGGCCACAAATGAGCCACGACAGCATTGCAAAATAGGGCATTTTTCTCTTCTATTTTTTGATTGGCCAGAGTAAGATATTTTTGGAAAGGATTGTATATAAGCTGTAATTTTTAGCAAAAAAGCATCTAATATTTTAACCCAATTTTGCTCTGACTTAGGTCATTTTAGGGTTAGGATTAGGTCATCTTTTTCTTCTCTCCTTAGCTCAGCATTTGCTAGCTAAGTTCTTTTGAAAGAGAGAAGGACTGTGTTTATGCTGTAATCAAGACTTGTGTAAGCTTGTGAGGGGCATAGATCTCTGCATTGACTGTAGCCTAGAGGGCTGACATTGTAAGTATTTTGAAAGCAATGCACAGTTTTTTTTATTGAATCATTCAATCTGTAATGCTCTTGTTTCCTTTAAGATTTTTATGCATTGTATGCCCCTGTGGATGCATGAGCTTGTAGCCAGGCAACCATAGCAGTTGCAATAGTTTTCCTTTTTCTGATTTTTACCCCATGAATAGAGTATATCTTTGGGGATGATCTGTGACCATTCAGTGGACAGTTCATAGCCTTAGACTGGTCCATATCTCTAGGAAGAACTATATTATTCTTCCTTGCATTTGAGTTTGTAGCCAAATGAAGGACTGATGTGGTTCTAGCCTTTTCCTTGTTATACCAGCCCCCGTTTCAGCAGATATATCATTCCCTATTTTATTACTTCTCACCCCTTTTCTATTTTATTTTCCAAACCCATTTCCACTTCTTTCTAAACCCCTTTCTTGAAGTATAGAACTGTACTTTTCTTATAGGTTTAGTTTTAGTTCTATGACACCCTAAAACTCCCTTTCTTTATCCCTGCTTTCTAGTGTATGTTAGGATTGCTAGATTTGTAGCCAGAACTAGAGGCCTACTATACAACCCTTGTGGTTCTAGATCATAGTTCCCTGTGGGACAACCCTTTCTTATCAAAACTTGCTTTTAGATTATTGTTTTAAGTGTTGTTTCACTCCATTTTATTTCCCCTTTTTAGTTTGTTTTTTTTGCTATATTTTCATCATATTTTTAATAATAAAAGCACAACCAATCTAAAATAACCAACAATGAGCTGGGTTCTATGGTGGGGTGTTGGGTTTTCTTTTTGTAGGTTTTTTGGATGGTGGGTGTATGGAGGTTGTAGGAGAAAATTGTGGGAGGAGGAGGAGCTGATACAAGAATGGATCGGGAAGGTAAGGTTGGTGGCGTGGGGTGGATAGGTAAGGATGATGGAGTGGCTACTGGTGGAATGGACGCAAGGGTGGATGATGGAGAAGCTACTGATGTGCCTGCTGAAGCTTGCGCAAGAGGTGCTACAGAAGTGACTATAGAAGCTTGCACAAGATGTGGTGCTTCACACTCCTTTTTCTTCTTCAGCAGTGTTATGCTAATTTTTCACTTCCTTTCTCCAAATATAGTAGGTGACAACTCAGCAGTGGGCTCTCCTACTTTCCACACATATCCTCCTTTCTTGAGCAAGGGTGTGATAAGCCTATTGTAGGATAAACTTTGGAATGTCTGCATCTTCTTCACCTTAGCATATATGTCACTCATTCCCTCAAAGATCAATTTGGCAGCACTAAAAAAATATCTCAAAGAGAAAGAGTACAGTGCATCCACAATTGGATGCCTCCTCTCCTGTTGGTGTCCAACCACAAACACATTCTTAATCAAAATATTATCCATGAATAGCAGGTTTGCGCTAAAGTCACTCCTCATAAGTGAATCACCAGATGCTCTCTTCCCCTGAGTTAAATGTTGGGCCATTTCTTTCCTTAAGGCACTGAATGGGGCTCCCAGGCTGCAAGATGGATCATAAGTTGCAGGGATCCCCAATACCTGTGCTATATCAGTTGTGTCCATAACTGCCTCAAAATCATCAATCAGGACCACTAACACATGGACTTTCTGATAGGGCCCTCCCCCTGACTCTTTTGTCCTAATATTCTAGTACCTCAACTTCACTAATCTTGGGTATACAGTTTCTTCCAAAGGCCTCAACAGGGAATCCATGGAGGCTTTTGTCAAAAACACAATAGCTTCCTTTGCCCACTCTTCCTTAGTGAAGGAGGACCTATCAAAGGTGATCCCAGGCACTAGGCTAAGATTTTCTACAAAGTCATTTGGGGTAGTGAAGGGGTCAAACTCAGGGGCAGCTCCCTTGCCCTTCTTTTATTTCTTTGCAGCCCCCTCACCCTTCTTCTTCTTCTCTGGCTTATGGGTACCGACTTTGGATTTCTTGGGTGTTGGTTGGCCCACAAGATCTACAGGGGCTGAGGAGGAAACTTCCTCAAAATCAGGATTGTTAGCCATTTTGAAACCGCAACTTCTATCTAATTTCTCCAAACCCTAGGTTTCCCAAAAACTCAAAATCCCCTAATCCTCAGTAGAGAGGTCTTAGTCTAGTAGAAAGTACACACTGAACAACAAGGACTGAAAAAGTAGTGAGAGCTTACCCAAACTAGGGTTTGCGAGGGCAGTCCACAGTGGTCCAAATAAGGAGATCCTTGGTGTGAACTATGTGGCTTGAGTAGCTAATCAAAGTATCAGCGATATCGGACGATTGGAGTAGCAGGTAGCGAGCAATGGAGTGTGAAGAAGAAAATCGGAGTAGTGAAGGGGTGAGAGTGTTTAGCAGAGAGATGGAAATGGGAGAATGAATCCTCACGAGAGCTTTATAAGCTCAGGAAACCGAGCTTCGACAAGATGAAGCTTCAGAAATGACTTTCTCGAGCAGATCTCGAGCGGCTGTAATCAAGCGCAAGATCCTATCAAGGCTTCAGATACATTTGCTCGAGTAGCTGCATTTAAGTGTAGGATCCCATCGAGGCTCAGTATTGCCTTAGGAACAACTGTCCTGAGAGGATGCTTTGAAGCATAAGATCCTCTCGAGGGACAGTTAGTTCACCTTAAAATGGTCTCGAGAGGATGCCTGAAGGTCTCTAATCCTCTCGAGAATACAAAAAGGCTTGCGTACACTCATGATTGACATACTCTCATGCAAATAAACTCAGTGATCCTAATGCTAAATACATCCATTCAACATTTAACAACACATCACATATAAACTTAATCAAAATCAAACCACTAGAAACACAGAACTTACAAAAATTCTAAAATAATTCAACAGTTATGTTACACATTGTACAAGGGTTGAGATCATATATCAGTGGGAAGCTCTTGAAAGTGGATGGTCTCAGAGGGTTCCACAATAGTCTCAATACAGAGCTTGAGTCTCTAGCCATTGACCTTCATGACCCTCCCAGAATTAGGGTCCATGATCTCAACAGCTCCAGATGGGGATGCATGTACAACAGTGAAAGGGCCATCCCATCTGGACCTCAGTTTTCCTAGAAAGAATTTTAGTTTTGAATTAAAAAGTCATACCTTGGCACCATCAGCAAATTCCTTCCGAAGAAGGTTCTTGTCAAAGAAGGCTTTGGCTTTCCCCATGTAGATTTTTGAATTTCCATAGGCATCAAGCCTCAGTTCTTTTAGCTAAACAAGTTGCAGTTTCCTGTTTAAACCAATAGAAGTTAAATCTGAATCTAAAGTTTTAATTGCCCAATAGGCCCTGTACTCTAACTCAACTAGGAGATGACAAGCTTTCCCATAAACAAGTCTTAATGGGGACATTCCAATAGGGGTCTTATAGATAGTCCTACAATCCCACAGTGCATCAGTCAATTTCATGGACCAATCCTTCCTGTCTGTCCTCACTATTTTCTCTAGATTGTGCTTGATTTCTCTGTTAGAAATCTCCACCTGCCCACTGGTCTGTGGGTGATATGGAGTAGCAATTCTATGTGTAACAAAGTACTTTTTGAGCAAGCTCTCAAAGTGCTTGTTACAGAAATGGCTCCCCCATCACTGATGATAGCTCTGGGAGTACAAAATCTAAAGAAAATATTTTCTTTGACAAATTTTAGGATAATTTTATGATTATTTGTCCTTGTAGCAATAGCTTCCACCCATTTGAAAATATAATCCACAGCCACAAAAATGAAATTAAAACTCATAGAAGGAGGGAAAGGACTCTTAAAATCTATCCCCCAGACATCAAACAGCTCAATAACAAGGATAGGTTCCAATGGCATTGAATCCATTTTAGATATGCCCCCCAACCTTTGACATCTCATGCAGGCCTTGCAGTGCTCAAAAGCATCCTTGAACAAGGATGGATAATAAAACTAGACTGTAGCACTTTAGCTGCTATCTTTTTCCCTCCAAAGTGACCTCCACAGGCATTTTCATGACACATTGTCAGAATACTGTGAAAATCACTGTTAAGGACACATCTTCTTATCACCTGGTCTGCACAACACTTATAAAGGTAAGGATCCTCCCTGAAAAAATATTTGACTTGAGAGAAAAATAAGTCTTTGTCCATCCTAGACTAATGAGGGGGGATCTTACCAGCAGCAAGGTAATTCACAATGTTTTCAAACTAGGGCAAACTTGAGTTGATGGCAAACAATCGCTCGTCAGGCAAGGAATCCTTAAGTGGTGTTGCAGCACTTTCATCAATAAAAATCCTGGATAAGTGGTCAGCAACCACATTCTCTACCCCTTTTTTGTCTTTGATCTCGAGATCAAACTCCTACAAGAGTAAGATCCATCGAATCAACCTGGGCTTTACCTCTTTCTTTGCCAACAAGAATTTCAAGGCAAAGTGGTCAGTAAAGATTACAATTTTAGACCCTAATAAATAAGGTCTAAATTTTTCCAAAGCAAAAACTATAGCTAGAAGCTCCTTCTCAGTGGTTGTGTAAATCAGTTGAGCCTCTGTCAGTGTTTTGCTAGCATAATAAACTACACTTGGTAGTTTATCTCTTCTTTGTCCTAAAACTACTCCAATAGCAAATTCAGAAGCATCACACATTAACTCAAAGGGGAGAGTATAATCAGTGGCCTAGATCACTAGGGCAGAGGTCAAACACTTTTTTAATATCTCAAATGCCCCTAGACATTCAACATCAAACATAAAAGGCACATCTTGACACAACAAGTGGTACAATAGTTTGGAGATCTTGCTAAAATCTTTAATGAACCTTCTATAAAAACTAGCATGTCCTAAAAATGATCTGACTTATTTGATGGTTTTTGATGGAGGTAGGTGTGAAATCAGATCAATTTTTACTCTGTCAACCTCTATTCCCTTCTGGGACACCACATGGCCAAGAATAATTCCTTGGGTGACCATGAAGTGACTCTTTTCCCAGCTCAAAATCAGATTGGTTTCTTCACTTCTTTGAAGCACAAGGGAGAGGTTGTGTAAAAATTGATTGAAATCACCTTCATAGATTGAAAAGTCATTTATAAAGATCTCCAAAAACTTATCTAACATATAAAAAAACATAGCATACATGCACCTTTGGAAAGTGGTAGGAGCATTACACAATCCAAATGGCATCCTTCTGTAAGCAAAGGTGCCAAATGAGCAAGTGAAGGTTGCCTTTTCCTGATCCTGAGGATAGACTGGTATCTGGTTGTAATCAGAATATCCATCAAGAAACCAGTGTTAAGCTCTACCTACCGACTTGTCCAAAATCTGGTCAATAAAAGGCAATGGAAAGTGGTCTTTCCTAATCTTGGAGTTTAATTTTTTATAATCAAATACAGACTCTCCAACCAGTGACCTCCCTGGTTGGCATCAACTCCCCAGACTCATTTGGAACTACTGTGATGCTAGATTTCTTGGGGACCACCTAGATAGGTGATACCATTCAGAATCATAAATCAGATAAATGACTCCAGCATTCAGTTATTTGACAATTTCTTTCATTACCACTTCCTACATGTGAGGGTTCAATTTTCTCTGTATTTTACTAGAGGGTTTTGATCCCTCTTCCAAGTGAATTTTGTGCATGCAAACTAATGGATCAATTCCTCCTAAATTAGTAATTGACCATCCTATGGCTTTCTTATGCTTCCTGAGGACACAAAGTAATTTCTCCTCTTACTCTACAGTGAGAGGGGAGGATATAATTACTGGCAGTTTCTTATTCTGCCCCAGGAATGTATACTTCAGAGATTCTGGAAGCTTCTTCAGCTCCAGATCTGGTGGACTTTCAACAGAAGGCAACAGAGGTGCCTTAGAGGGTTGAGGGAGGGGCAGCAAGGTGGGTTTCCATGTGGAATGGTGCACTAGCCCCACTAAATAATCAAAGGTATTCATTTCTTTAGCAACATGAGTGGGGGCCTCTTTTAAAATATCCTCAGTCCAAAATTCCTCAAAATCATCTAACACCTCATCCCAGGCCAGCAGCTTGGGTAAGGTCTCTTTCACTAACTCATCAATAACATCTACTGCACAACAGTCCTCACTTTCAAATTGAGGCTGGTTGGCAGCATTATACACATTAAGCCTAACTTTCATATTTCCAAAAGTGACTTCTATCACTCCAGACCTGCACTGAATACAAGTATTGGCAGCAGCCAAAAATGGCCTGCCCAATATGACAAGTATTAGATTGTTGCACTTTGTAGGCTCCATATCCAATACTAAGAAATCAGCTGGGTAGAAAAATTTATCCACCCCTACCAACACATCATCCATAATGCCCATAGATTTTCTCTCAAATATGTCAGTCAATTGTAACACCACAGGTGTGGGCTTTAGCTCTCCCAAACGTAGCTTCTTATACACCGAGTATGGAAGCAGGTTGACACTAGCTCCTAAATCCAAGAGAGCTCTTCCTATGGTATGGTCACCTATGATGTAGGGGATGGTAGGTACCCCTGGGTCTTGAAGTTTGGCTGGTGTAGCTATGGATAAAAGGGTTGTACTTTTTTAATAATAAAAATTTTCTTAGACAGGTGAATCCTAACTTTTCTCTTTTGAGTGCATAAGTCCTTCAGAAACTTAGCATAAGCCGGGACGTGCTTTATGGCATCAAGCAAAGGTAAATTAATTTTCACCTGCTTAAATGTATCCATCATTTCCTCTATTCTGGCATTCCCCTTGTTAAAAGAAGAATGCCCTTTAAAAGCTTGAGGAAATGAGAGGTGAGGTACTGCTGGTACCTCCACTGTTAGCCTAACATCCACATGACTATTTTTGGTCTTTTAAATTTTTTTCTTTTGTTGGGGCTCAACAGCAGCCCCATTATTTTCCTCCTGCTGCTCAACAACAGGAATTGAGTCCTCTCCTTCTGCACATCTCTTTACATCAGCACCTACTTCATTATCAACCACCCTACCACTCCTCAAGATTATGATGGCCTTAGCTTCCTCATGAATTGAAGAAGCTTCACCAACCATGAACTATCCCTTGGGGTTGGTCATTGTTTGGCTTGGGAGTCTGTCCTCTTCCCTTTTTGACAGAGCATTTGACAGTTGACCTAGCTGGTCTTTCATCTTTTTAATACTCTCACTGTGGGAATTCACAGTCTGTGATAGGGAGCTAAGGTTTTGTAATAAGGACAAAACCTGCTCCTCAAAGGAGGGGGCTCTAGGTTGTGGTGGTAGTAAGGTCAACTAACTTGGTTGTGCCACTAACTGAGGGAATTATTGTCTTTGAACGTAACCTTGATTGTACTGCTGGGATGGTCTGTAGGGCAATGTCTACTATTGCTAGGGTTGATGAAAGTTATCTTGTCTCCACCTCAAATTAGGGTGGTTCCTTTAATGATACCCAGCAAGCTGTTGTCCATTTGATTGGGCCGCATTGGCATGCTCCATTACTAACTTAGGATATTGACCAGCAGAGAGACAATCTAGCAGGGAGTGTGTGGGTGATTGGCATATCAGGCATGCCTCTCCAACTTGAGCAGATGTTTGAGGCTACAACACACTTAGCACTTTATCAAATTTCTCAGACAAACTATCCACTTTCTTTTCTAGGTCATTATACACATTTAATTCATATAATTTCCCTTTAGAAGTGGATTCTTTTACAGCTCTAGCAGCAGGCTCAATGTCATTTCTTGTCAGAGTCTCCTGGTCTGTAGAGTTTTCACTGATAATATCAAACAAATCCCAAGCTTCTTTATCAATCTTGCTGAGATATATGCCACCACAAGATGCATCCACCATGCGTCTGCTTCTATAATCAATTCCCTGGTAAAAGCTTTACACAAGTTGCCATTTGGGAATTTGGTGGTGTGGGCACTATCTCAATAGTTGCTTAAATCTTTCCCAAGCTTCATAAAAGTCTTCAGTTGGGAACTGGGAAAAAGAAATAATGCTCTTCCTCAACTGACTTGTCCTGCTCATTGGGAAGAATTTAGCCAAGAGTTGACTTTGTAGGGCATTCCAAGATGTAATGCTATTTGCTGGGAGCATGTTAAGCCAATTTTTTGCCCTTTCCTTTAGCAAAAAAGGAAACAATCTCATCTTCGTGGCTTCATCTCCCAGACCAACAATTTTGAAGGTTGTGCCTAAAGATAAAAACTCATCTATGTGCTTGTACAGATCCTCTTTATTTAACCCATGAAAAGATGGCAACTTCTGGATGGTATGAGATTTCATCTCATAATTATCCTCAGCTATAGGGAATTGAATGCAAAAAGGAGATAAATATGCCCCCGGTGTATAGTAATCCCTCAGGAGTCTAGGTTGCTCTCCCATCTCAAATGTTTCTACGTGTTCAGTAAGGGTATGTGTTGCTTGCCTAGATCTAAGGACTCTCTCGATTTCAAGATTCAAATGCTCAATTTCTGGGTTAAGGGACCTTCTCCCCAGCATACAACACACAGCAAGTAAAAGACAACTTACAACAAATAGAAACAAATACTAAGCACTACTGCTGAAATAAAGAAAGCAAAAAGTTAAATTAGAAAGAACACGAGGAGAAAGAGATGCAAACTAAGGCAGATTTTTGCTCCAGCAGCAACTATTGTCTCCCCTATTTGCTATTGCTCCAGATCTACACAAATTCCAAACATACAGCAGTAATTTATTCAAACACAACAAATGCAGTAAACAAATCTGAATGAAAATATAAAGGTCATATCTACTAATTAGATCTAAAACTCCCTGGCAGCGGCACCAAAAACTTGTTGGTTGTTCTTTTTTATTCTTTTTATTAATAAAATGATCAAAGATATGATGGAAATAAAGAATGGAAAAACATATCAAAGAGAAAGAAAATAAAGAGGTTAGAACACAGAAAATAAAATAGGCACAATCCTGCAAGATATAGGGCTGTTGTAGCAAGTTTTAGATAAGTATGGGTTGTCCCACAGGGAGTTATGGATCTAAATATAATAAATCTCTAGATCTGCTACAGATCTGACAACTCTAAACCTAGTCTATCTTAAACTAAGAAAACAGGATAAAGAGAAAATATGGAGAAGTAGATAGTTAGGGGCACAAAGCAATAGAAAATAGAGTAAGAGTTGGATCTGCAGCAATCCTTCATTTGGCTATAAGCACAAATGCAAGGAAGAAGAATTCAACTCACCCTGAGATATGGACTAGTCTTAGGGTTATAGCTTGTCCACTCAAATGGTTACAGGCTATCCCATGGATATAATCTAGTCATGGGGGTAAAAGATGGAACAGTAAAATCACTACAGACACTATGTTTGCAAGGCTTCAAGCTCATGCATCCATAGGTACATAAAATCTATGCAGATCTAATAAAAATCATAAGAAAATACAGATTAAATGGAACATTAAAATCAGCTATTCATTACCAACAGAAACTTACAATGGTATAGCTCTCAAGTCTGCAGTCTCTGCATGACTCCAAGCTCTTTACACTATTCTTACACAGCCAATGCACAATAAAAACTAGCCCTAACTGCTACAAAGATTTAGCTAGTCATGCTGAGCTAAGGAGAGAAGAAGAATAGAAAAGAAGATGACCTAACCCTAAAAATATGACATAATCTACTGTGTGCTTTCTAGTGTGATCCACCCTTTTTTACATTCTTTATATGGTATCTATACAATCCATAAAGTAGCTTTATTCTCTGGCCAATCAGAGAGGAGGAGAATCAAAACAGTTAGGATCTGCTATCATTGCCTATTCTCAACCAAGTATTGCCCTAGGTTGCATTACACACTTGGACAGGTGTCCCATGTGTGCAGCAGTTCCAAAAATGCCCCTGAAGTTCATAAATATTAGCTAGGTCCCGAGCCTCGAGTGGATGGCATACTTCTGAAGCATTCTCGATAGGCTGGAGTGCTAGAATCTTGGTCTACTCGACAACTGCTCGAGTGGATGCTCCTGAAGGGTATTCTGAAGAGCAGTTTTGAAGGTTTCTCGAGAGGACTCAAGAGGTTAGGCTTTTATCTGAAGCATTCTCGAGTGGATGAAGCCTAATAGCCTTTGACTGCTCGACAGGTCTCGATAGGTCTCGACAGCTGCTCGACTTGCTCGAGTGGATATAATGCAGCAGTCTATGAACTGCTCGACAGTGCTCGAGGGGTTGTTGCTGCAGGCATGATGTGCTCGAGAGGTTCCCAACAGGCTGGATTCTTGCATTCTTTTAGCTGCTCGAGAAGTGGAGGTGTTGCAGTCTCTTGACAGGTTGAGAGCTGCTCGAGTGGATGGATTCAAAGGCTTCAGATCTACTCAAGTGTGCTCGAGCTTGGATTTCTGCTTCTCAGCTATTTTGCCCAGTCTACTGCTGCACTCCTTTAAGTGTGGGCCCCACTTTTCTCTCCTTGCAGAACTTCTACGAGTCAAAGGCATGTTGAACAACCCATTGGTGGGGGATCACCATGGTTCAATCTCTGTTTTTCCAACAGCTCCAATGCTTAGCTCTGATTACTCTCTTCTTGACACTTATTACATGGGTTTCTACACTAGTCTGCAGATTATTTCTAACTACAAAATCACAACTAAAAATCAATTATTAAATAGCTCTAAGGTCTAGTAAATGCTAAGTTAGGAGGTGAAAAGTGGCATAATTCAGTGATCAACAGTCACTGCCCTCGAACTCCATCTCAGAATGAAGAATGCGAAAAACTAAGAAGAACACAAGAAATGGCGCTCGAAATGGACGAGCAGATTGCAAGATATCGTAGAGACATGGAAATCAGGGCACTAGGAAGCAAGGAATAGCAAGAATAGAGAAGAAACCAGAAAGTGTGAGAGAATGAAGGCTTTTTTCGGCTTATTTAGGGCATGAGCTAATCTCGCGCCCTACCATAGGCGCGTAATTGAATCAAGCGCCCAGACGCCCGCGCATAATTAGAATCACACCCGCCTCCTAGGGCGCGCAATTAAAACTCCGCCCATCCAAAAGGAGCGATGGACCAATCAGGCGCGCTGACCAACGCCCATAATTCAATTTCGTACCCTCCACCATGCATGCAATTCTAAAAGTCACCCGCACAGTGAACTGGTGAAGCTCCAATCACGCACCCTGATCGGAGCGCATGATTGAATTACACGCGAACACACTGACGCGTAATCACCCCCTAACTCCTCAATCACGAATGCCTAAACAAGCGTGCAATTGAATTAAATGCCCTGTCCCCTGCGCGTAATTACCCAGGTCTGACACAAAAAAAATATGTGCCAAGCTGCAGCAACCAGAAATGGAGTCACAGACTTAGGCACTCATACCGAAAAGTACATGCAGCACAGAATGCGCACCGACACTCTAACTTAGGCATACATGCTCGATAAAATCAAAACTCTCACCTATACATGCACGCCCCAAAATAGCCACTTAAACTCATAAACACTCAATCAAATTAGAGCCCGTCAAAATCAAATCGATATGACACCAACACAAACCAAACAAAAACTTCGCCCAAGACCAAATTGAGATTAACTAAACCACACCCAAGACTAAACTAAAATCAAACCAGAATTTAGGGAATTCAAAATTAGGCCATAAAAATAATAAACAAACCCATCTGTTATAAATGATGAAATTAATTACAAATTACACCAGGGGCATACCCCCTGAATACATCATTCGAAATGAAAAACAAATTTGAATTTAGGACAAACACCCAAAGACACCCGAGTCCGCAAACACTCAGGGGAGGGAGCCCAAATGAAAATACATAAAAAAGGGAAAGACGATGGAGAGATCCAGAGAGGAAGTACACGCTGAATGAATTTTAACAAAAATCGCATCTTCGCCTCCTTTTCCCCCTGAGATGTTGCTTATGATGCAATCCTTCAAGTTACATGACCAAACCCCAGCATCGCAGAGCCTCGAGTTGTCAAAAAAGAAAGAGTGGCTCACAGAAAGCCACCCAGGACCTGAGGCATACACCTATGGAAGACCGATCTTGGAAATCCCCAAAGGAGGGCCAACCAAAGGACGATCCACATAACCTACCAAGGAGCAATAGGCGCCAATCAAGTGAACTCTGACACAACTCTTATTCTTGATTTCCTTTCAGCCACCTTTGACTCTTCCATCTCCTCCCCCAGCAAAATGGTGCACAAAGCACCACTCCACATTCCCAATACCGCTCATTCCCAATAAAAAATAATAATTACAAACCCCTTCGAATTTAACACCCGGGACACAAAATAAAAAGGAAGAAAAGACATTAAATATACTAAATTCTAAATGCTAAAATTACAAAACCAAAAATTACAAAAATAAATAAATAAAAATAATAAACCCAAGTTAAAATCTAAAATAAAACCAAAGCCCCTAAGTACCTATTTATAAGCAAAAGGTCCCTTGGCCACAATGTGACAAGTGTTTCACTTTAGAGCACCCCCCATCTAATTAGATCCAAACAAGACACATACCCCCTAGAAGAACCACAATCCATGGCAAACTTAGATTAACCAGTAAACACACAACAATTACCCTTCAAGAAATACAAGTTCACCACAAGTTAGATAAACCAATAGGATTAAAACATTTAACACCCATCTAAAATCTAGACCCCAATTCACACAAGTGTCCCTCCAAATTAAACATAAGACCAAAACTCATACCTTAAACAAAACAATAACCTTAAATTCCCCAAATAAAATCAAAAAAAGTCAAATAACTCTTCAACAAAACCCAAATAAAATCAAACAAATTCAAATAAAATTCCCCAAAATTCAAATAAAATCAAACAATATCCCAAATAAAAATATAAAAATCTAAAACTCTAAAAAAAAAAAATCAAATAAAATCATAAGAAATATGAAACACATGAGGGAAACACTGCCCCCTCTGACGACTTACTGCGAATTCACGTCCCACCATGATCAAAATTATTCCCCAGAGTCTCGTCGCGTACTCACAAGTACACTGACCACTCCACAACATCCTCTGCACAAAATAAGTCAAAAAAATAAAATAAAATAAAATCATCACTCACAGCCCCATCACTAAATACAAAGTCCCATCGCAACACAAAGAAAAAATTAACAATGACGAAGTAGCCAATCACGCTACTCGTCCCATCACGATCTGAATCACTCTCCCTTGTCCCATCGTGTGACGTTGCACGCCGACCAGAGAGAGAGCCTCTAGTACCTCATCACAAGCCCCCCATGCCATCATTGTGATGCTAAAACCCCGCCACATCACCAAGGCCAAAGGGCAAGTCCCATCACAACCTCAAGACACCATCATTATCCCATCACGTCGCAAAACAACTAAGGAGTCATCAGACCGACACCCCATCACACACTCATAAACATGTCCCGTCGCGATGTAACTACGACCTGATCTCATCATATAACTTAAGATCTACGAAAGAAAGAAATGAACCTAGCTTGCCCATCGCATAACCACCAATGTCCCATCACCGATTACATTCCCCTAAAATCCCATCGCAACTTGCCACGGCACACAACCAGAAAGAGGAGGCTCAACCAATATCCCATCGTGGAAAGCAAAGAGCCAAACTGCCCAAATATCCCACTACACAGCAGTCACCCAATTCCAACACAGAAGGAGAAAGGAACCCCTTCGACATTCCATCGCATCCAATAAATATCAAGTCCCATCGCGAATATCTCATCAGGCGATCCAGACATCCCATCGCACTGGCAACCATCAGGCCCCACTATAGTAAAAAATAAAGGAGTGGAAACCCTCTAATGTCCCATCGCAACACCACCACAGCAGCTGGCCAGTCCCATCGCAAGTAAAAGCCTCCCGCCAGCAATAAATTAGGTAAATAATCACCCTCTCCTTCTACTCGATATTTCTTATAAAATATAACTACCTAATATTAAGTCAAATGTTTTCATAACCCGGCTCTCTCAACTCGTGAATCACTGTAGTCCTCCCATAAGAGACAATCATCAGTATTTGTCGAGCAGGTTAGACGGAGTATCCAGTTACCAAGTGTTGTCTTAACAACCACATAAACGGTCGATCCACAAATCCCGCTTTGGTGGATCTGCTCAGCGATATCTCAGAAGCCACATTTTTCATCGTTTTGCCACTGCATTGATCTTAAGTTAAAATCTCCAAATTTTCAAAAATAACCCAAAAAAAAACAACTTTAAAAAAATAATAATAAATAAACCATCTATCTATCAAAATTTTATCTCTCATCAACCCAATCTTTTCTCTCCCTGAGAAACCGAATACTGAGCATACTCAACTTTGAGAAAGCACAAATGTCCACTAGAAAGGGATGCCTGACGCGCCATTGGTGTGAGCAATGACGTGCCATTGGTGTGAGCAATGACGTGCTCGGTCTGACATGACTTGCGAAAGCCTTCGCCATTACATGATATTATATCTTATTATCCAGTCACTTGACCTTATCTCTGGACATTCGTATGACGCCCCCGGTACCTCGATTGTGTCGAATATCCCTCTATTTGACTGTCACTTGAAGCAAGTCGTGACATGCGACGAGATGCTCCTTATACCCACAGATCAGGATATGTCGGCTTTCCTCCCGTTTGACTACCCCTTGCAGCAAGTCACGACATACGACGGGATGCCCCTTCCACCCACGAATTAGGATATGCTAATTTCTCCCAATCTGACTGCTACTTACAGCAGGTCGCAACATGCGACGGGATGCCACTTGCACCCGTAGTTGGGGATATGCCTCTCGACAGCTACCACTGGGCCCCCGAATGCTCCATCTTAGCTTGCGCTAATAGATAAGAAGGCCAAGTATTTCATGTCAGCATCCCCAGTTCACACTTGTAATTTCCCAAAAGAAATGAGAGACAACCCTCAGAAGAGGAGTGTCTACTTCTTCAACACATCCTTACTCTGCAAGGACCCTTCGAAGAGGTAGACACCATAATTTTACCCTCTCGGAGCATACAAACCTATTTGGACAACCTTTGACCTTGCCCATGACTTTAGGAAAGGGGCTCACTCTTTCTAAAAGCCTTAAAACCATGATATGAGGACTATATACAGAAACAGTAGTATATGGTCAAAGCACAGGCTGAAATAATAGCTCTGTGGATCGGACCCGACTCAGAGTGGTTAAGCACCCAGTACATGGCGCGTAATTCAATTAAGCGCACAAGACAGGGCGCGTAATTGGATTTGATCGGCTAATTACGCACCTCCCACAGGGCACGTAATTACCCGTATACCTATAAATAGCTAGACACCCCCTACTGTTCTGGTCTATTTATGTTGTTCTAATTAAATCTTAACCTATTGCAAGCGCACAATGGAAATTGTAATACTAGCATAGGATCATTCCCACGAGGAAGTGATTTACCAATTTGTTACTTATCTGAAAACTTATATTTATCTTTTAAGATTCTAAACTACTTGAGAAATATGAATAAAATAATGGTTTCTTAAACTAATTATAGAAAATAAATCCTAATCTTCAAACTTCTAGATTATGGCATCAATCAGTTTCCTTCTGTTCTCAGATATTTATGAAATGAAAATACCGTTACACTATATATCAAGTCTCCTAGCATTGGTCATCAATCAAACTAGAATCCTATCAATACAGATTTAATCTAATCAACAATTTCCTAAAACTTGGGCGTCAATCAAATTTGAGAAAATTGAAGAAGGAAAAGTAAAACCATTACACTAATCCGCAAATCTCAATCTGAGTCATCAATTCAAATTAAAACTTGAAGATATTTATAAAGCAGTAAACTGCAATAAAAATAAATCTAAACTAGAAAGCAATAAAAATTATATCTTTCACCCCTCAACCGTAGGCGTCAATTGCTTCTGAGAAACTACGAATATCTACTCTAATCTTTCATCTCTCAATCCCAGTCATCAATTGTGATCGAGGAACCTTGGATATCTAAATTAATCTACTTTAAATTTGATCAGAAGAAAATCCAACCTCAGTCGTCAATTGATGCTGAGAATTTCTTCGATAAAGAATTCCTATATCGGGCTCTCTTATTTATAAATCATAAGGAGTCGGTTTACAGTGATCTAATTTTAATAAAAGATTCCTACTTTAACTCTACTTCTATCTTTATTTTCCCTTTTCATTAAATAGTTGATGCGCTTTAAATTTGTTCCTTATTTTCAGCAATAATATCTTCTACGATTCGTCTTCATCAATCTTCTCAGATCCGTGATCTACCAGACTTCTAAAGATATGCATGGCGGTGTAGATCTTCACGTAAGCAACCGCAACGCAAGCTTCCTTGCTTTGGGATATCGTAAATCATGATTTTCTATCTTTCAGCACAGTTTCAAATGGAACGATTTCAATTTACGAATGATCGCCTTTCTTTTTCAATTGTTTCAGCTTCTTGAACGTCTCTTACGATTTCTTATTCTCTTCTTCAGCAACAGTGCTCAATCATCTTTTACCATTTCCTAGCTTTTAGCTTATGGCAAATCGTCTTTTTCTTTCAATCGTATTTCTTACTACTTTTTGAGTTCACTTTGATGAATATTAATATTTTGACTTTATTTTGCTGCTTATCTTTAATATCTGCACATCATTAATTTGTTAGTAGCAAACGGGGGTCTAAAATCACTAAGTTAAGGGTGATAAAATGGTAAATTATGTGACTGATCACACCCCCAAACTTAAGCTTTGCTAGTCCCTAGCAAACAAGGAAAAATAAAATATCCTAAACTAAGAATTTGAATGCCACTGTCGTAGGGAGCACGATTGCATTTAGCATATGCAACAAGACTTTAAACCCCTAAGTGATCCCTAGTGGAAGAGTTGTAGTCTCTTGAATGTTTTCAGTGAAGTTAACTACAAACTTCAAAATATTTTTAGATTTTTCAATTTTTTAAAAACAAAGCAAAAAATTAAAAATTAAAAATCTACTCTAATTTTATACACTAGCTAAATTAATCATCATAGGGTTATTATGATTTTCAAAAATTGAATTCCATTAACCATCACTTTCCATCCTAATAGTTATCCTTGATCAGAACTCAGCAATTTCGATTCAGTATAGCGTGGAGTGTGCACATACTAGTGAAAAGTTTATTCATCATAAATTTTTCTAAATTATAGATTTAGAAAACATTTTCATTCAAACTCTCACCATTGGCATACTCTCAAAGAGATTTCAAAATTTTTGGGTTCTCTCAATATGATATATATGATAAATTTAAAGGACAATTTACTAAAGATAAATCTCATGCAATGGATAATTAATTTTGTTCACATGATTCTTTGTTCATTCATAGTATCTAGTGCATATATCTCTGCTAGACTCATGCTTTTGCAAATTGTAAATTAAAAAGGTCTTTCCTTCAGCTTGTAATGGGGCTTTGGGCTTCAGAAGGTTTCAAAGAAAGGTAGATAAGATTCAAAATATTTCTAAAAATTTAGCTCTTCTTTCTCCTATCTTTTCTTCTTTTTTTCTTTATTTCAGCATCATTAAGTATCCAAAAAGTTGGATAACTTCTTCCCATTTACTAATTTTTGTTTATGTAAAATCCCTTTTTTTTTATTTAGAATCGATTTTTTTTTTGATTTTTCATTTCTTTTCCCATATTCTTCAAAATAATTTCTTCTTAGTTGTACCCTTTTTCGGCAGGTCCCTAATCTATTAACTTTTACTCCTTCCACTCCCTCTTCTTCCCTTCTTTTGCATTCTAAACTCTCAGAAAATTATAAGGGTCAAAGGTTGAAATCTTTAGGTAGTATATATGGTTAAGGGTCTATAAAATTTTGGTACAAAGAAATTCGATTTAGGCTTCTAATATGGGTTCAAAGGGTAAATATTTTCTTGGATTTTGGCTTTTTGGCTCTGATTAAATAAAAGATGGCCTATAATTATTTTTACGATTTACTAGCATGGATGTCATATTGTTTTGATATAGTTAATAGACAGTTATAAAAGAAACGGATCATCATAATCACAGAATATTTTGATTCAAATTTTTTCAACAATATAAGATTTGGTTTAAAACAGTCAAGAAGTTCAAGAAAATTTTAATTTGAATAGAAGCAGTCTCTCTCTCATAATAGAAGAAGAAAATTTAGTCTCTAAAGCTCATTGCTTATATAATGTTGAAACTATAATCTAAATATTACAGTTCAGATCAATCTATTATTTCAAACATTCAATCTGATATAGTGTTCAAAGAGCTAAGGCATGAATTTCAACTGTTCTATTTTCTGATTGTTGAACTTCTACTACGATGGATCATTAGGTTATTTGAAATCATATTTTTTTCTTTCATATTCACATATAATGATTACAAAACTATTCTAAAACAGAAGAGTTAAAAAAAAAAAATTATAAGCAATGAAAAAGTAAGCTAAACTAAACAAACTACTATAATATACACAGAAGTTGTGTATCCCCCCAAACTTAAATTAGACAATGCCCTCATTGACATAAACAATAGGGGACACTATCAAAATTTACAAAAGGATTATACATGTGATTATTGATAATACCGATCGTGTACCGGATGTGAAAATGAAATCTTTAAAGAATGTCCCCCAAACTTGAGGAGAAATACATCCGTTTTATTCTCAGAGATATCAATAACAAAAATTGGAGAAGAAAAATTAGTAACAATTACACAATTAGAAAGTTAGTTAGAAGAAAATTTCATATATTCATGAAATATTTACAATGACATGAAAAGAAAACTATTGATAATAAATAAATAAAAACTAATTACATGCAAAATATAAACCTAGGAAAAATCTAGGCACACTATCTATGACACTGGCAGCAACATCCGAGAGAAGATGTCTTCGATAAAGATCAATTCTCGACTTTTAACCAAAATTTGCTACCTTTAAACAGAGTCTCACCTCCCTTCCTCTTCTTTAGAGAGAGCATCCACGCCCTTGTAGGGTTGCTCCTCCAAGAGCTGTCGAAACACTCCTCACTGCCCTTCAAAATCTCTCCCAAATAGAGCACATCACAAGTCTTCATTAAAAGAAATACAATGCCAGTGTGGAAGTCCTTTGAAGAGTGGGGAAATGAACACATCTCTAGATCACCCTTCACCTATACTGCTCCCCTGTGAAGATTCCATAAATAGATTACAACGCTGGCAGGGTGAGAGGATAAGCAATGGAGAGGGGTGGCGAGGGATAGTTCAACCCACCGTCAACATAAAGGAACTCACACTCAGGGTGGGTTGTACTGGTGTAAAGGTTAGGAAGTGGGGGAAGGTGGGTTCTTGGAATATGGTTTCGAATTTGGGTTAGGTTTAGGATAAAGGGTGGTTTCGGTGGATGATTCAGCATCCAGGATGAATCGCTAGTGGTTCAGATTTTCTACTTTCTTTACTGGAGCCAAGAGCTCGACCTTATGTATCTCAAGGATTCTATCAAGTTGTTTACTGAAATCGCTTGGGTTATTCTTATTCATCATGAGGGCTAAAGTTATGAAGAAGGAAGACGAGAGAGATGGGTCTTTTGAAAAGGAAAGGTCTAGTTTTATAGGGAAGGAAAAGGTTCACGTGTCAAGGTACAGGTTCTTAGGCTTGTGTAGTTGGCAAGTGGCGAAATTGAATGCGATGTGTGTCCACTTCCTCTATGAATTAAATGTGTTCGAATTCCAACGTAACCGATAAGACCAATCACTAGAATCGCTTGTTCCCTAGAATTATCATTTATAATTCTGGAGAACGAAAATGAGACTTTGTGATGCCTCGAATCGTACTACGGGTGAGTTGGTAGCTTGATAGGTTCTAGAGGGCTCAATTTAAATCAAAGGGAGTTGATGTACCTCCCATAAATATACGTCCTCTAGACATACCAACTGCATGTGAAGGAGATAAATTACTCTCTATTTTTCAAAAAGGGTTAGTTACTCAATTTGAGTTTCTAACTTTACGATAGATTACCGAAGGAGTTGAGTAACTGTATCTGGATACTGTCATGCTGCATCCAACTTTTAGCTATTTGCAACAAGGATTCCTCTATAGCAGTGTAGTTTTGGGCTTCTGTGGGGTAAGGAGAAACAGTTGGAGGTTGGGAAACTGCCTGAGTTAGGCCATGGTTAGGACCACAAGCTTCTCCATGATTGAATTTTTTCTTTCCAAAGCTTCAGCCTCGAAAAAATTTTCATCATTGACTTTAATTTATATAATCCTCCTTTGCTTAGGAAGTATATTTGTTGAAGTCTCCGAATCAATCTCACCCGGTGCATGGTGTTGCACCGGTTCCTCGCTAAGGGTCTCAAAGAGTTCCCAAGCATCCTCTGTAGTCAATATATAGAACATTCCACCATAGGCCAAATCAACCATATGTTGGGTTGCATTATCAAGGCCTTCATAGAAAGTGAGCATAAGTTGTTAGCACGTAACCTCGTGGTGAGGGCACTTGTGCAGAAGATCCTTAAGATGGTTCCAACATTCCTGAAGAGATTAATATGGGAATTGGTGAAATGTTATAATGAGATGTCAGATTTTATTCGTTCTGCAAATTGGAAATAATTTCATAAGAAACACGCGTTCTAATTCTTTCCAATTAGCAACTGAATTATGGGGTAAAGAGTTTATCTACTGCTTTGCTTCATCTCTAAGAGAATATGTGAATAGCCTCAACCAAGTGGATGCTTCTGACAAGGTCATAATTCGGATGATAGTGCATACTTCAAAAAACTTTTTTAGATGCAAATAGGGATCTTCATCCATTAGTCCGTGAAAAGTAGGAAGTATTGGAAGCACATTGGGCATAATTTTAAAAGCCCTATTACCGATTGTGGGAAATAATTAAATACATGGGGGAGGTGCAAGAGGTGTGAGTGCGTAATACTCCCCCAATGCTTTAGTGACAAATTGGTCTTTTCCTACCATAATGAGTGGAGTTAGAACAAAGCAGGGTGGCTAAAAAAATTATTGTAAATGTCTATTTTGTTTTCAATTTTATCAGATTTTTATTTTAGAAAATAGGGAGAGAAACAAATCTAAGCCTCTAGCTTCTCTGATCAGGGGAAGTTGAAACCTTGATTCGCTGGCTCCGAGTAAACCCACAAAACCTTAAGAAGTGATCAAGAAAATAAATATATAAAGAAATATAAAAAGAGAAAGATAAATACTTGCTTTCTAAAAACTAATATAAAGATAAAATCCGCCTTCCCGACAACGGCACTAAATATTTGTTCTTGTCTATTTATGTTGTTCTAATTAAGTTTTAACCTATTACAAGCACATAATGGAAATTGTAATACTAGCATAGGATCGTTCCCACGAGGAAGTGATTTACCTATTTATTACTTTTCTAAAAACTTATATTTATCTTTTAAGATTCTAAACTACTTGAGAAATATAAATAAAAGAATAGTTTCTTAAACTAAATGCAGAAAATAAATTCTAATATTCAAACTTCTAGATTCTAGTCGTCAATCAATTTTTTTCTGTTCTTAGATATTTATGAAATTAAAATACCGCTATACTATACATCAAGTCTCTTAGCATTGGTCGCCAATCAAAACTAGAGTCCTATCAATACAGATTTAATCTAATCAACAATCTCCTTAAACTTGGGCGTCAATCAAATTCGAGAAAATTGAAGATGGAAAAGTAAAACCGTTACACTAATCTGCAAATCTCAATCTGAGTCATCAATTCAAATTAAAATTTGAAGATGTTTACAAAGCAGTAAATTACAATAAAAATAAATCTAACCATAGAAAGTAATAAAAATTATATCTTTCATCCCTCAGCCGCAGGCGTCAATTGCTTCTGAGAAACTATGGATATGTACTCTAATCTTCTAGCTCTCAATCCCAGTCATTTGTGATCGAGAAACCTTGGATATCTAAACTAATCTATTCTAAATTTGATCGAAAGAAAATCCAACCTCAGTCGTCAATTAATGTTGAGAATTTCTTCGATAAAGAATTCCTATACCGGGCTCTCTTATTTATAGATCATAAGGAGTCGGATTATAGTGATCTAATTCTAATAAAAGAAATTACTAAAAATAAAAGATTCCTACTTTAACTCTAATTCTATCTTTATTTTCCCTTTGCTTTAGATAGTTGATGCGCTTTAAATTTGTTCCTTATTTTTAGCAACAAAGTCATCTAGGATTTGTCTTCGTATATCTTCTCAAAATCGTGATCTATCAGACTACTAATTATAGAAGACTTCCAAAGATATGCGTGACGGTGTAGATCTTCACGTAAGCAGCAGCGTAAACTTCCTTTCTCTGGGAAATCATAAATCATGATTTTCTATATTTCAGCACAACTTCCAATGGAACGATTTCTATTTACGAACGATTACCTTTTTTCCAATCGTTTCAACTTTTTGAACGCCTCTTACAATTTCTTATTCTCTTCTTCAACAACAGTGCTCAATCGTCTTTTACGATTTCCTAGCTTTTAGCATATGGCAAATCGTCTTTTTCTTTCAATCGTCTTTATTACTGTTTTGATGAATATTAACATTTTGACTTTATTTTACTACTCATCTTTAATATCTGCACATCATTAACTTGTTAGTAGCAAACTAGGGTCTAACATCACTAAGTTAAGGGTGATAAAATGATAAATTATGTGGCTGATCACCTACCTCGCCCAAAATGATGACTTTCATGATTTGAATTTCGAGTTCCTCCCTTCCAAGCTTAGGATTTCGAGTTCCTTCTCTACGGCACTTAGCGTCAGGTAATTTCTTAGTTCTAGTTCTTAATTTCCTTTCTAGTTTTAGGATCTAGTTCTTAAGTTCTAGTTTTTATTTCTTAATTTCTAGTCTTAGATCTTAGGTTTTAATTCTTAGTTTTAAATTCTTAGATCTTAATCTCCAAATTCTAGATCTTAGTACCTATTTCTAGGTTCTAGTTCTCAAATTTCTTTCTTAATTTTTGCTTCTAGGTCTTAATTCCTAGAACCAGTTCTTAATTTTAGTCCTTCACTTCCAATTCTAGTTCTTAATTTCTAGTTTTAGATCTCAAGTCCTAGTTCTTAATCCTCAATCTATAGTTTTCAACATTCTAACTCTTAACTTTAAGTTCAAGTTCTAGAATTTTAGTTTTAATATTTAGTTTTTTTTAATTCTCAATTCTTCAAACTTACAATTTCGATCCTTAAATCATCAATTTTTAAACTAAAAATTAGTTTTTCAATCTATATTATTTACAAAACAATCCTTAGCCACCCGATTTGTCCAAGTGAGCTTACGAAGGGTACTTGAGAACAGGGCCGATCCTCCTTAGCATAAGGACCTCAATCCCCTTTTTTTTAATTAATTAGATTTCTAATAGATTTAGGATACTTAGATTAATTAGGTTTCTAATAGGATTAGGAGACTAATTAATTAGATTTTCGATAGAATTAGGATACTTAAACCAATTAGACTTCCCATAGAATTAGGATACTTAAGTTAATAAAACTCTTAGTTGAATTAGGAGATTAGAGTAATTAGCCTTTTAGTAGAATTAGCATATTTAGATTAATTAGATTCCTAGTAGAATTAGGAGACTAATACCAATTAGACTTCTAATAGAATTAAGATATTTAAATTAATCAGATTCCTAGTAGCATCAGAAAACTAAATAAATTAGAGATATAATAGTATAAATTAGAGTTAGAATATAATTAGGAAATCAGATTAATCAGACTCCCAGTATGACTAGAGAAACCAGAGCAATTAGACTTAGAATGGGATTAGGAAAACTATATAAACTAAACTCTTAGGTGACCCAAAGCTGTTGATGTTGGCCGGCCGATGATTCAGTAAAGGGAACAACCCATATCTCCACTCACGTGATCAGTGACATATTGCAGCGTCGATAAACATCTGTAACTGGCGATCGCATCGAACCAGGTATTTTCTTCTTAGAATTTACCTTTTATTTCCTGCACTTAATATCTCTTAATTTACTATTTTTTTGCCTTTGCCAGAGTCCACTTGAACCGAATTGGGTCACTCTTTCCGAGGACCGAAAGGAACCCAGAAAAAACACATACCAACATGCGTGGAGAGAGGGAAGATTTTCTTTAGCACTGTATCACCAAATTTTAAATCTCGAATGTGAACACGCTTATTGTAAGCATGTGTGATCCTCCTCTTATAGGCCTGAGTGTGACACAAGGCTAGAAGACTTTTCTCAATGATCAGGTTCAGTTGTTTAAAACAGGATCTTTCTCTTTCGACTTCTAACAGATCAAGCTCGATGAGGATACGGAGTGAAGGTACTTCAACTTCAACTGTTAGTACGACCTCAGTTTCATACACAAGGGAGAACGGTGTTGCCCCTGTAGTGGTACGGATCAACATTTGATAGGCTCATAGTGTGAAAGGTAACTTTTCACTCCAATATTGGTAAGTGACGACCATCTTTTCAAGGATACAAACAACTATTTTGTTACCTGCTTCAACGGCTCCGTTAGTTTGCGGTCGATATGGTGACCAGCGATGATGTTTAATCTTATACTGCTCGCATAGGGCTTTGATGTACTTGTTCGCAAAGTTGGTGCTATTGTCCATGATGATGTCTTTGGGCACGCCGAACCAAAAAAAAATATTATTCTTAATGAATCTCTCAACATTATTGGCCGTGATGTTTGCATAGGATGCCGCCTCTATCCATTTTGTGAAGCACTCGATGTCGATGAGGATGAACTGTTGTCCGTTAGAAGCTTTTAGGTTAACCTTTCCGACGACATCAAGGCCCCATGTGGTAAATGCCATGGAGTGGTCATGTTGTGCAGATCTATGACGGGAGCATGTATCAGGCTGGAGTGTTCTTGGCATTTGTAGCACTTTTGAACGTGCTTGTAACAGTCAGTTCCCATTGTGATCCAGAAATACCCTAGTCGTAGGATCATCTTCGCGAGCATGTGCCCATTGACTTTGGTCTCGCATACTCCTTCATGAATCTCTTTCATGATGTTGGCTGCCTTGCTTTCAGTTAGGCATCTGAGTAGGATATTATTATATGATCATTTATGGAGGCACTCGTCACAGATGACATAGTTTATCGCTAAACGTTGGATGGTCCGCCTATCCGTCTTGGATATACCTTCAGAAAAGGCTCGAGTTTCAAGGAAATTCTTGATATCTGAGAACCAGGGTGGCTCATCATCGGACTTTGTGGATCCCTCGATCTAGAGGTAAAAGGTCGGATCATTTCTTTGTCCAATCATGATTAACTTCATTTCAACGCCATATGGAATTTCGACCATTGATGCCAACATTACTAAGGCATCGGCAAAATGATTTCTTACTCGCAAGACATAGGAGAAGGTAACGTTGTCAAAGCATGCGATCAAGTCTTCAAGGTGCTCATGCTATGGGATCAACTTCTCATCCTTTGTCTTCCAATCTCCATTGGTCTGGCATATGATCAGCTGTTAGTCGCCAAATACCCTGAGGTGAGTTTATATTTCGGTCCAAAGCAGCTTGTAGACCGGCTATGCAGGCCTCATACTTGGCTATATTATTGGTGCAAGGGAAATTGAGTTCGATGGAGACTGGTACATGGGACCCTTTTACCTAAATCAGAATAATGCTGACTCCATGACCTTCGACATTCGATGCCCCGTCGAAGTGCATTACCCAAGACGCCTCTGCCTCTTCTGTGTCATCTTCCGTTATGAATAAGATGTCCTCATCAGGAAACTCAGTTCTCAGTTGTTCGTAGTCATGTAAAGGATTTTTGACAAGTTGATCGGCGAGTGCTTGCCCCTTGGTTGACTTCTAGGTGACATATGTGATGTTAAATTCTGATAAAAGAATTGCCAACATGCAGTTAGGCCAGTTAGAGCAGGCTTTTTTAAGGGCATGAAGGAGAATTGCATGAGATAGAAAGTAGTGACAAAGCCTCTGTGTAGCCCATACGAGAGCCAAGCATGCTTTCTCTAGATGAGAATAGCTCGTCTCATAATCAATGAGCTTCTTGCTAAGGTAGTAGATGGTCTGCTCTCTTCTTCTTGTTTCATCATGATTCCCTAGGACACATCCCATTGAGAATTTCGTCATGGAGAGGTACATTAATGGCAGTCTCTTGGGTACTGGGGTACCAAAACTAGAGGGTTAAGGAGGTAGCCTTTGCTCTTATCAAACGCGGCTTGATAATCATCATTCCATTCAACGGGCGAATCTTTCCTTAGCAACTTGAAGATCAATGTGTAAATAGGAGTTAACTGTGCAATGAACCAACTGATGTATTGTATTCTACACAATAAGTCTCTGACTTCTTTCTCTATAGATGGTGGTGGCATTTCAACGATAGCCTTTACTTTTATCCAGTCAACCTCAATGCCTCTCCTACTGACAATGAAGCCAAGTAGCTTTCCCAACATGGCACCAAATGCTCGTTTCTGAGGGTTTAGACGTAGCTTGTACTTCTTTAGCCTCTCAAACAAATTTTAGAGGTTAACCAAATGATTACCTCTCTCCTGAGACTTGGCTATCATGTCATCGACATACACCTCAATTTCTCGAAGCATCATATCATGGAAGAGTGTTGTCATGTCCCTTTAATATGTTGCCCCAACATTCTTTAACTCGAAAGGTATGACTCAGTAGCAGAAAGTTCCCCATTGAGTGATGAACGTTGTCTTCTCTCGATCCGCTTCTGCCATCTTGATCAGATTGTATCCCTAGAATCCATCCATGAACAGGAGCATCCCATGCCTTATAGTGTGGCAACAGAAAGTCATCCTTTAGGCTCGCCTTGTTAAGATTTATGAAGTCAATGCACATGCAAACCTTTCCATCTTTCTTCGGTATCGGGATGATGTTGGCCAACCACTGTGGGTATTTAGAGACCATGAGAAATCCAACATCGTACTGATTGATGATTTCATCTTTCACTTTCAACATCCATTCTGGCCGGAGATATCTTAACTTTTTCTTGATCGGCTTAACATCTGGATATAGCGGTAGCTCAAGCTCAACCAAATCAGTGTCCAAGATAGGCATATCCATGTATGACCATGCAAAGACGTCTTGGTATGACTGAAGGAAATCAAACATGCATTTTCTTTCCTTGGAAGACAACGACGATCTGATCTTAGTGATTCTGGAAACCTCATCGGTACCCAGATTGACATCTTCAGTCTCTTCGATGATCGGGGTAGGGTCATGATTAAAATTGACACACCATTCAAGGAGCTCATTGGGAAGCTCCTTGATTAAGTCCTCGCCATCCAGATTCGTGACTCCTACCTCTTCTTGTATTTCTACAGGAAAGAGGTCGACTTCACGTCGAGCGGGTGTTTCATTTAAGGCTTCATTTTTCTTTATTTTCTCAAGAATTTTAAAAGATAATATTTTTGGAGTCTGTATTTTTTCTATTTTTTTATGGTTTTCCTTTTCTTTAGAGATGGGCCTTTGACAAGGCGGGTCTCTATACACACATGGTACTGCCTGCCAAGGGCTCACCTCACTTTTTATAGGGCTTTTTTTTTGGGGAAGTTGGTGTCGTATTTACGGCTATTTGATGCTTCCAGAGTCAGCGGCATTGAAGCCCAATTTCTTACCTATGGTGCCTTACCTTTACCTGGTCTAATAGAGGAGGCTGATTGAAATGGATTTTGAGGGTCGACCTCTATCATATTTATCATTGATTCGTCTTGAGCCTGATCCTCAAAGGTTAACACGGGCTTGGAATGGTTAGGGTGAGTGGCTGTATAGGCATGGGTATCTCCTCCTTAAAAAGTGATAATGAGGCGAGGTCTATTTAAATTTTCGGAGGGATGATTTAGGGATTGGTTTGTGGATGGACACCTGCTTATATGGGGGTCAACTACGTTGCCCTATTTTCATCGATTTTGATGACCCCTGCGCTCACGAATGTGCTTCGGATGTGAGGTCTTGGGCGGGGTTCATCCTCCAGATCTATCCCCCTGACTTTGGTTGTAGTAATGGTTCAGGCCTTTTCCTTAGCCTCTTATATTTCTTCTTCGGTCAGCTTATAGCCTAAGCTGAATTTGACATGTTGACCACCTTTTGCTTTGACTGGGTCTCTCCTCCCTTGTAAGCAAGGGCCTAACCCCTTACCTCTCTAATAACCCCTCTTTTGGAGCATTCTTACCGCTACAATCATTCCTCCTCTGGTTTTTTCAATGACTTTTTTGGGAGGTTCTGGTGCTACTGCTGATATATCATATTGAAAATTATGATGGTCTGTGTCCTTAGCTATATGGGGTATATCCAGCACCTTTAGATTTTCGATGTTGTGGGCCATCTTTTCTCTTTCCTCTCATCCCTCACCTCTGATGGTAATAACTTTCTCTTCAAAGATGAATTTGAGCTGTTGGTGTAGAGTGGAGGGCGCCGCCCCAATTTCATGCAGCCATGGGAGCCTTAGCAGTAGGTTGAAAGAGGACTTAATGTCCATGACTTGGAATGGGATTGAGAAGATCATTGGACCAATAGTGAGCTCAAGATTGACTTCTCCTATCACCTCCCTCCTAGTATTATCAAACCCTCTTGCACTTATTCTAGCTGGCCTAAATGTGGAGAGATCAACCCCTATCTTGGTTGCAATTCTGAGGGGGCATACATTCAGTACCGATCCGTTGTCTACCAGCACCAAAGGGATCACCAATTTTATCATTTCCACTGTGATATTGAGGGATCTTAAATGATTGCTTCCTTCACTTGGAAGATCGACGTCTGAGAAAGAGATGGCATTGGGAGCCAATACTTGGCCGATCATTTGCCCCCACTTCAACTGGGGATACTTTATTTGATGCATGAGCGTCCTTTAGTGCTCCCATCAGAGCTTGGAAGTGAAGTGGAGATGTTATGAGTATGTCCCATATGGTGATGTGAGTCGGCGTTCTTTTGAGCTGTGTTTCTAACGCATGCTCTCTGCTCATCTTTTCCAATGGGTACACTATTGTAGGTTCCCTTCTCTCTTCTAGCTAGGCTAGCACCAGTATCTCAGGTTGTTTAGAGATTCTGCCTGGGCGGGTGATGAATTCAACTACCCCTTCATTGTTGTTGCTATCATTAACATATGTCTGATCATAATTGAGCGAGACTTGATGGGGATCATATGATGGCCTGGGGATATGGAAATTGGGGATGGTTGATGATTTGGGATGGATTTCCGTATTGGGTTGGGTGTGGATGAATGGGGCTCATGCCGGTTTGAGGAGGGTTGGCCATTTGATGGGGAATGGGGTTTGTTGGGTGTAGGTGTATGTGTATGTGGAAAATTGGAGAAATGACGGAGGGTTTGCCATTTGAGGGGGAATGGGGGCTTGTTGAGTGTAGGTGAATGTGGGGAATTGGGAAAATTGTGGATGGCTTGATGAGGTGGGCCTTGGGCCGGCTTGGGCTTGGGATTGGGTAGTGGGCCTTTGGGGCCCACTTGGATGGCCCCATGATTGGGTGGTGTGGATTATTGGTGGTTGGATGGGATTGACATTTTGGATGAAGGAAGTGTGGAGATATTAGAGGGTTTGTTGTGGATGGGGTATTTGGGGTGGATGAGGAAGGCTTTGGGAGGCCTTCTAAAGGGTGTTGGCCCTCATCATTTCCTCCATCATGACCATGGGGTCGGTCATGGGGGCGGATGTGGATGGTTCACTTGATGGGCGAGGTGGTGGTGGTAATGTGGAGGGAAAATTAGTCCTGGCTTGAATGGATGTGGATGAAAAATTGGGCATGACCTGGGTAAATGGGGGGATATGTAGTGGATTTGGATTGGAAGGATGTGGTGGATTGGGTGTATCTGAAGTGGAGGAAAAAGTGGGTATGTTTTGAGAGATATTGGATGGAACATGGGATGGATTTGGGATGGATGGGGGAAAATTGGGCATGTGTTGGGTGAATGTGAAGAATTGTGGTGTATTTGGAGTGGGGGGAAAAGTCGGTGTATTTGGGTGGATGCGAAAGAAAAATGGGGTAGAAAATATGGTAGATTTTGAGTTGATATGGGGGGTAAATGAGGTGAATTTGGAAAGGATGTGGAGGGAAAAATGGGGGCTCCAAATGGACCTGTAACATGGAATCTGGATTGGGTCAGCGGATCGGAGATGGGTATCTCCTCCACATATGAATGTGATGTGGATGATGGTGGGGATGAGTCGGGGTCGGCATAGGTTAGATCAACCGCCTAAGACATGGTTTGTTGGCGGGTTTGATATGGGTTTCTCGAGTGAGGCCCGAACAATTTTTTCCTCCTTCCCCATGGATGATGGAGGGTAAGGCGATGCCATTGTTCCGGCACCACAAAGTCTCTTCTTTGGTTTTTTGATTTTTTGGATTATTTTTGAATTTTGCATGTGACAAAAAATTTCCTCTCCCTTGGATCAATATGGTGCTTTTTTTGGGGTCTTGAAACTCCCTTTTTAGGTGGTATTCACACCCTTAATGTCTCCCACGACGGAATTCCGATGCACCTTGGAAGAATCAAAGGAAGCCTTTTATCTATGTAAGGGAACGAAAATTCACGCGACGACCCGATCCCTCGGAAGAGTCAATAAGAGGGCGACCTCTCTTGACCGGCGATGGTGTATTGGGTATCGATGGTGTGGGAATTATCGAGTGTATTAAAATTGCTAAGCGGGGGGCTTGGGAATGGTGAAAAAGGTCTTAGATTCGAGTTGCTTGAGCCAGAACAGGCTAGCGTCTATATTATATACGCTAGGCTAAAATTATAGAGATTTCACCTAGCGTGTATATTATATACGCTAGGCTAAAAACTCTGGAATTTTGGCTTAGTGTGTATATTATACATGCAAGGCTAAATCTGGGGATTTTTGGCTTAGCGCGTATATTATACACGCTAGGCTAAAAAGTATGTGTATATATATATAGACATATTGGACAACAGCAGCAGACCCGAGTTGGTCTATATTTTTTGGATTTTCTAGAAGCAGTGCTTCCAAGGACTATTTTTTCTTATTATCGGGTCCCTTCTTACCGTGCCTAAAGGATACAAGGTTGATTCGGTTCAACTAATGCTCTCCCCAAGGGTGTTAAGGCTTTGAACAGTTCGATCACCCACCTGATATACCTGCGGCGCAAGCGCCTTCTCAGATACTGGATGGAGTGATTCTTTCGAGATCACCACTAGGGTTGCCGCTCTACCGAGAATCGAGACGGGTGTATCATAACCTATCCCCCCCTTTAAAATCTACCTGTATAAAAAATGAATTAAGTCTCCTTCTTGGTTCAATTAAGTTCAATTTTAAGGGAGTTTGCTTAAGTTCAAAAATGGGCGGTGACAATCCCGTGTTGCCTCTACGGGTCGACGTCCACTATTAGAATATGATGACGAGAAACGTAAGTGCCCAAGTAAGCCTGCCAAATGGCTAAGGTGTTTAAAGGATAAAAATAAAACTAAACTATCAAGTAACCCGTCAATCAGCTAAAGTGGTAAAATGCACAAATAAACCCGCCAATCGATTAAGACATATAAATGACGGAAACGTAGGGGTCAGTAGAAAAATGCTCAATCGTAGGGGTAAGTAAAAATGACGGAATCGTAGGGGTAAGTAAAAAAAAAAAAAGTTAGTAAAAATAATAAAAATACATGCAAAGGGAGCCAACTTCAAGTAGAAACTCTAAAAATCCCCAACAGAGTCGCCATCCGTGTAACCGTGGACCTTGCAGGCCCGTCGCGACAATGCGCACTCTTAAAAAAAGATGGAATCGCTACCTAGAGCTATTGGTGACCTGAGATACCTCAAAAATCAATATGTAAGCACCGAAGTACAAAAATATGACTCTGATTTACCGGTCTTTACCAAAGGCTCTTGGGTAAGGGTTTCAGTTATCGATCGGGAAGATATTAAGCACCCGATCAACCCGCTCTTAAGCAGTCTCTACATATGGCCAAATGATAAAAAAAGAAATAAAATGAACGGCACTCCTCCTTGCCCGAAGGCGCTACGATCCTATTTGAGCCCACTGTTGATTCGGTTTGCTTGCTTGTGTTCTTTTATTATAACAATGGTTAAAAATATGATGGAAATAAAGAATGGTAAAACAGATCAAAGAGAGAGAAAATAAAGAGATTAGAACATAAAAAACAAAACAGGCATAGTCCTGCAAGATCTAGGGCTGTTGTAGCAAGTTTTGATAAGTAAGAGTTTGTCCCACAGGGATTTATGATTTCAAAATAATAATAATAGTAGATCTCCAGATCTGCTACAGATCTGGTAGCTCCAAACGTAAACTAGGAAAGTAAGGTAAAGAGAGGGTGTTTTTGGTTGTCACTAAACTAAAAACATAAATAAAAATAAAGATAAAAACATCTATAAAAGAAAGGGGGTTTAGAGAATGATGGAAATGGTTTGGTAAAATAAACAGAAAATGTGGGAAGTAAATAGCTAGGGACTGATTTTTACTGAAAAAGACATGGCAAGGCAGACCAAGAGTTGGATCTGCAGCTGTCCTTCATTTGGCTACAAGCTCAAATGTAAGGTAGAAGAATCAAACTCAACCCTGAAATATGGACTAGTCCTAGGACTATATCCTGTCCACTTAAATGGTCATAAGATATATCATGGATATACTCCAGTCATGGTGGTTAAAAGCAAGAACAAGAAAACCATTGCAGCCACTATGTTTACAAGGCTACAAGCTCATGCATCGATAGGTGCATACAATCTATAAAGATCTAAATGAAAAACACAAGATCATTACAAATTGAATGGAATATTAAAAATAACTTTCATTGATTAAAAAGGAACTTACAATGGTTAGCCCTCAAGGCTGCAATCTCTGCAAGACTCCAGACCCTTTACAATGCTCTTACATAGTATTTTTACAGCTTAAATCAACCTTATCTATTACAGAGACTTAGCCAGACATACTGAACAAAGGAAAGAAAAAGAAAAGAAAAAGATAACCTAACCCTAAAAATGACCTAAGTATAGACACCCCCATTTTGCCTTCTCGGAATATATTTTTTGTTCGATCAACCTTTGACCTTCTAACCCCGATATGGGAACCATACACTGAAATAATAGTACATGGCTGAACACAGGCTGAAACAATAGCTCTGTAGCTTAGATCCTGACATGAGGAGACTATATATTGAAACAATAGTATATAGTCGAAATGCAGACTGAAACAATAGTCTTGCATTTCAGTCTAGAGACCAGACCCGGACAACCCCAAATTAAACGCATGAAACCCCGTGCGTAATTCGATTGCATGCCACACCACAAGCGTGCAATCAGTCCCCCTTTCAGACATAACTTTCTTTCTCAGACCTATTCGAGACTCGATCACGCACCTGAAATCAAACGCGCGATCGGATTGAACGCCACAAAACTAGCGTGCAATTGGACTACGCCCGACCTAGTCTCACTACCCTTAACCCTTAAGTTTATTTAATTAAGCGCTTATAATTAAATGCTTAATCAAATTGCGCACCTCCCATCATGCGCGCAATTAGCCCTAATTTTGTTAGGACTGAAAAACTCGCTGAGCAAGTCACCCGGTCGCTCACTGAGTCGGTGACCGACTCAAAGCGATTATGCGCCCGTAAGTAGGCGCGTAATTAGTTTAAACACCGAAAACTGGGCGCGTAATTGAGGAAAAACCTATAAAAGCTTTTCTTCAATTTGACCCGGGGGGTTGGACTTTTTGGCTGGAGTTTTTTAGACTTTTTTCGAAATTCGAGCGATTGAAAACTCCAAGAATAGAACGAACACAGAGAGAGACCAAGCCATGATCCTGAGATTCAAATTCCAAGCTTCAGATGATTCTCCTCTATAGTCCCGACCCTAGGTAAGGAATTAATTTTAGTTTTCGATCATAGCTTCTAATCTCTAGGTCTAGGAACTCTATTAATTTTATTTTTTATTTTTTTTCAGTCTTAGACCGTAGCACCTTTCTGGACCGAAATTCTATATTTCTGGTTCTAGCTCTCTATTTCTAGAACCAGTCCTTAATCTATTGGTCCGATATACTGATCTTAGACTTTAATTCAGTTCTAAAATCTTGATCTACAGTCCTATCATTAATTTCTAGTTCTAATCCTTTGATTCAGAATCAGTCCTTAATCATACGGCCTGATTTCCTGATTTCGGACCCGAACTCAGTCCTCAAAATTTAAATTATAGCTTTAATTCCCTATTTTTAATACTTTCAAAAATCTCAAATATTAATTCTAGTTTATAATCTAATTCATAATTATTATTCTGAAATCAACTCTTAAAAGCCCAAAAAACTATTTTACGGTCCAAAAATTAATTTGTCTTTAATCTAGCCACCCGATTTGCCCAAGGGAGCTTACGGAGGGTACTCGGGAACGAGGCCAATCGTCCTTAGCATAGCAGGCCCAAACCCCTTTTTTTTAGGAATTTTAGAATTAATTAATTGCTTTAGTTTTATACTTTTAGTATAATTGATTAGTAAGTTAATTTTATTTCAGCATGTTTAATTAATTGTCTTAAATCTTAGTATGACTGATTCATCTCTTTAAATCTGAATTTAATTGATCAATTCCTTGCTTCAATTACAATTTAATGGAATTAATTTCGTTGCTTCAATTACATTTTTTAGCATAGTCAATTCATTACTTTAATTAGAGATTTTTATAAAATCAGGTTATCTATTTTAATCGGAATCGGTAAAAAACTAGTTTATTCATTCTAATTGGATTTCAATAGAATTAATTCCTTTGCTTAAATTAGAGTCTTGGTAAAATCAGTCTTTATTCAAATCAGAGTTCTAACAGGACTGTTATAATTACTTTAGTTAGAATTTCAATAGAATTGTTATACTTGATTTAATCAGAATCTTAATCAATTGGTGTGCCCAAACTAATTAGAATTTCACCGGAACTATTACACAAGCACTGCTTGTACCAATAGGAGACTGAAACTAACTGGACTTTTAGTAGTATTAGGAGACTAATATTAATTAGACTTTTAATAGAATTAGGAAATCAACATTAACTGGACTCCTAACCGGATTGGAATAAACCTATATAATCAAATTCATAACAGAACCGGGGAAGTCTAAACTGGACAGAATTATAACCATAAAGGGAAATAAAAAGGAAATTAAACTATCTAACCCAAGGAAAAGAATGTTGCTGACGTTTGCAGGCGGATGATTCAGTATAGAACCCATACCCGCTCATAAGTGTGATCATTGACATGTTGCAACGTCGATAAATATCTGCAGTTGGCGATTGCAATAAATTAGAATATCCCTTTACTTTTAATATTCCAAACACCGCATCACTAGATTCCATCAGGACAGAATTGGAAGTCACTCATTCAACGGGAACCGAGAGGAACCCAGAAAAAGCACGCACTAACAGACTGGCGATCGCGATGGGACCCTTTTGCAAACTTTTTTTTTAGATAGTTAGTTTTTTTTTATTTTCCTATTTTTTTTCTCTACATCGTGTCATTTAGATTCCCTTTTAAATATATGAGTCTTCGCCAAAGACTCGAGATGTCTGGTATACGAAGAGTAAGTTGAGGAGACCCACCATTGTGGGGGTATCATGACAATCCCATGTACGAAGAAGAACCATTTCATAATTCTAGCCCACGACAACCTGAAATTAATATGGCTGGTGAGCAAGAGAACCCCTTCTCAATCCCAAACACCAGGAACAATCATGATGGGAGAGATGGTGGCATCGGACAGAACCTTACCGCTCAACAATTCGTAGAACTTAGTATCCAAAGGATACAAAGATGAGATGACGACTCCGAAGAATTGCTTCGAGGGTTGGTCGCCGCATACGAAACCATTAGGTCACGACAATTTTCAGAAGAACAAGAGCGACAAGAGAGGTCGCCGCCCAGCCCGCGCCACCTCACTGAGACAACCTACCCACATATTATTCAATGATGACCCTCTGGACAAGGTTTGCTCATGTGTTGCTCTCAAAGACCACACCATTAAAATCGAAGATCTCCCTAAAATGCTCGATGAGTACATGGCCAAGAGAGAGCGTCTCGGTCATTCATTCGGATTTGACAAATTTTGCCAAGACATCTAGTTCAATTTACCGATAGGATTTAAGCCACCAAAGTTTACTAAATATAACGGCACCAGAAATCCGAATCATCACTTGTCTCTCTTCTGTAATGATTGTCGATCCATACATGATAATCAAGGACTTCTCATTTACTACTTCCAACGTTCGTTAGAACGAGAAGTTTTAGATTGGTTTCCGAGACTCCGGCTTTATAAGATAGAAACCTTCGACCAATTAGTCTATCAATTCCTAGAAAAATACAAACACTTGATCCAAGAGATAGTTAGTCTCAGCGATCTAATGGCGGCCAAGCAAGGACCTGATGAAGAATTCACTAACTTCGTCACTAGATGGAGAAAACTCACTGCTAGGACCGACACTTAAATAAAAGAGAATGACTTAATTGATATTATTATTAACAACACTAGGGAGCCGTTAAAGAGCGCACTCATCATAAGCGACTGCCCCGACGTCACTGCACTCCACTCTAGGGCATCCCGACTAGCGCGGCACATTAAAGGTGAAGATCTCGCGTTATCCATAGTCACATCAAAAATAGGCTCTTTCAACAAATCAAAATCAAAAAATAATAAGAAAGCCTTAGAAGCTGAGCAAGTTAACACCGTTGCCAACCACGGGCAAAACTCTAATAACGAAAATTTCTAACCGCGAAATTTCTGACAGAACAAAAACCAACAACGGTACACCAACCAAAATCAATGTGCTAGTCAGCATAGATACGCGAACTAAAACTAAGGCCAGAATCAAAATCAAGGCCAATACCAAAATAGGAACCAGTACCCTAATACCTATCAGAATCAAAACATGACACGGAGTCAACCGGCCCACGCGCCAAATTATAATAACGTACTCCCACCACATAACTTCAACCCAGCCAGAGGCCCTTACTAGCCGAGGTGGGAACACTATCTCCCTTTATCGGATACAATTCCCAATATTTTTTATCTTCTTAATACTCAAAATCTCCTCTGATTCCCGCAAGAAAAATCTCACCCATAGCCTGCAAATCTAGACTATAGTAAATACTGTGCCTTCCATCGATATACAGGACATGATTTAGAAAACTGTTGGGTCCTTAGGGATGTGATTTATGATATGAATGACCAAAATCAAATTGATTAGGAAGCGCTTAGAAATCCCAACCCTAGTAATAACCAACCCCAACAAAATTTAGGGATCATAAACAACCCTATGCCCAACCACAACCAAGCAACACCAGCCCAGGTCACTACCGTGGATCTCCCTGGTCAACGTTCCTTCCAGCCTTCTACTTTAATCACTCGCATTCAACCCTATATCGCTTCCACCAAACCAGTAAAAACTTCTTCACCCCTACATCCCTCGGCCTTGATCACTCGCATCGCCCCGTCGATCCCGCCTCCAATTCTAAAGTTCACTCAGATACGAGTCCATTCCTTTAGGGCCAGGAGACCATTCCTCCATCACCACTAGCTGGAACCCTTAACCCCTCCAAATCATGAACCAACACCCCTACCACTTCCTTTGTCCGATTTTTAATCCGAGTGTGGAGAGTACGTTCTCCAGACTGCAGCCCAAGTTGTTGCATCGGTAGAAAGTGTCACCCGTAAGACTCCAAGCCAAGACAATGAAACAACCACCGAGCATTCGCTGAATCTAAAAGAAAGTGAGCCAAAAAAATACCCTGACATGTGTGAGACACTAGTCTCTGCTTTCATAGAAGAGGAAGATCACACGCAGTATCTCCCACCTTGGAACAGTGTCGTGCAAGCACATGCTTCGACCCCCAATTTCACTCGCTTCACAAACACATCAACGTCGACTAGTATCGGGTCTAGCTAGCAATCGGCGTGCCCAATCTCAAGTCAGGAACCAATTACCCACCTCCTCCTTTCCCTCGGAATAAGGATTTCATTAGCGCACAACCACCAGAAGGGAATGTGAGGGAAAGAGAGGTCAACTTGCCTCCCTCGCCTCATATCATCCCTCCACCAATCCCTACTCCTCAACCACTCCAACCACCTACACCCAAGGCTCACCGGCTAGGTAAAGAAGTGACACTCGAGTCAGGATAAGAATATGACCTTTTGTAACACCTCCAAAAGATCTCGGCCCAGATATCCATATTACAACTCATCAAGAAATCGCTTGATCATCACCGGTTGTTGATAAGGACACTCGAAGACACGCAAGTGGACGAGGATGCGACCCTAGATGAGCTTCATCAAATCGCTTCGGTTATAGCGCAACCTTCGGTGCTCACTTTTACAGATGCAGACATGCCTAAAGAGTCACTCCGAGGAAGTGCGGCCCCCATATATCTCACTGTCATAATTAGAGGATTCTCTGTACCCCATGCGTTGGTTGATACAAGAGCGAGACTCAATATTTGCCCTCTCACAATGTTAAAGACTCTCGAATACACAGAGTAAGATGTCAAGCCCTCTGCACTGTCACTTATAGCCTATGATGGCTCACGTCGTTTCATGAAAGGAACTATTAAACTTTAGGTTTGCCTCAGACTTGGGATGAAAGACGTTACTTTCCATGTTTCCGATTCTACTAGTATGTACAATCTTATCTTAGGAAGGAAATGGCTAGAGTCCATGAAGGTTGTCGCATCCACATATCATCAATGTGTTAAATTCTCATATGAGGACTCCATCGTCTGTATAGACGCTGATGCACCCCTCCAGGAGATGGATACTGATTACGTGGTGAGCATACCAACCGCTCAAGATTATGTGTTAAGCATAGGTCACATTCAAAAGACCCAAATCTCGAAAGAGGCAACCATTGTGGAAATCTATCCCCCTGACCGTCCTAGTTCTCCCCTAATGCGTCAACAAAACATAGTGAGGAGAGAGGTCGGTCCAGACCTCGCCAAACTTTATGACATCAACCCCACCGAGACAAAAGGGTGGGATCTCATGTACCACTTGGATATGTCCCTCACACCGAACTCAGTAAGAATAAACAAGGTTGGATAGGACCCGTCGTCCCAACAAAAATATGCAAACACATAGGGTTAGGTTATCAATTGGACGACCCACAAGTTGAGTTATGCCCTACCTCACCAAAATGGTCTCTATATGACCACTTTGTCAATGGGACCACTGAGAAAGCTGACGTGCCAAAGCATAAGGAGGTGTCCTTCACCAAATCCCAATAAACAAAAATTGAATAAATGGCCAAAGCATTTAGCGATTTGACAAGCCTCAACGACGACATTGATGAACCGCTCGAAGGAGTCAAACCCTTGTTTGATCTCAAAGAGTCCATAGAAAAGAGAAGAGAAGAACCTCCAGGAACAAAACCATAATTAAAAGATTGGGAATCTACTGATGACGAAGACTTTCATATAGCTTCCCTATAAGATGACGAAGAGCACTTGCACTCAGCGTGGGAAGAGGATGACACCCAATAAGAGAATCTTAACCCGTATAGCATCCATCTCAGCCTTGGCCTTGGAGGGTGGGAATGCCCATGGAATTCCCCTTGTATCGTTCACCCTTTCCAGCCCCATTGTAGGGCATGCACTAGTATATTAGAACAATTCGCCAAGTGGACCCAATATCCTACGACGGAGGAATCAAACCATTCCAACCCCGTGACGATAGAAATCGGCAATGACCTACTAGCTCAGCTATTGGCACAAGGAGCAGAGAATCTCGATAGCTATCCATTTGATCTAGAAGGAAATACTTAACCCGCTTTTATAGAGTTCGAAGAGGAACTCGAACTAGACACTTCTACATCCCCGGATTCGTCGCAACTCCAAATATTTTGGAAATCTCTTGAAGAGGAATGGCAACCTCCCCTAAGTGATGACGAAGACTACTGGATAGATCTCCCTGCACTCGAGTTAGTTGAGCAAGCTAATTTAGGACTTCAAGCGTTATCAGATCAAGAAGATGAGTTCGATATCGTCTTCAATTCTAATCTAGAGGGATGGGAATACCCTTGGGAATCCCACTGCATTCTTCACCATTATCAACCTCACTACAGAGCATGCACGCTCATCCCAACATATTATGAAGATCAAGGAAAAGAACTTGCTATCCCTGAGGATCCTTTGGGAGATCCCCCTCAGTGGGAAGAACCACCATATTATGACTCATAATCGAATAGCTCGATCGACTATGATCTTCAGAGTTTCTTTGATGAAGAGGCCATTAATGTGATAGAGGAAATCCAAACATCAGTGCCACTATCACCCGTGTCACTCATTCAAAAGGGCTCATTAGCTGAGGACTCCAAAAAAAATGCCAAATTCACAATAAGTCCATATTTCTCGAAGGATCACCCGAACAACTTTAGCAGTCGGCTCGCTCCCTCAACTAGAGGAAGCAACTCTCTCGGTGCCCCTTAAGGCGATCCACCTTGTACCATATTTATTGTCAAAAATTAAAAAAATAGAAAAAACAAAAAATCCTAAAAATCTAGAAATACAAAATCCAAAAAAATAAAAAAAAACTTATAAAAGAAAGGGAACTCTTCGTCCAAAACCATATTTGTGTCTGACAAGGAGACTCTTCTCCTAAGGTTTGTAACCTATTCCCCACACAATGACGTAAAGCATCCTGGCTAAACAACAAGCCAGTGAGTATACCAGATGAGATACTTCATGACTTTGAGAGAATAATTAATAGCCTTGACCTTTACCTTACGAAAGATCTCTCGATTATAAATTGTGCCGATGAAGGGTTACCTTTTGCAAATTCAAATCCCTAGAGTAGTGACTTTGCAGTATACGAACTTACCGAGAATGAAGAAAGAGCACCAGTTGCCCAGGAGGCACTAGACTTCCAACAGGTTATCAAGCATTTCGATGAGCAAATCCAAGCTACCGCAGAACCCACGGAAGAACTTAACTTTGGCACTGAAGAGAAACCTAAGAAGCTATTGATTAGCGCAATGCTTAGCTCTAAAGAATGCCAACAAATTACACAAGTCCTGCAAGAACACCTCGACTCTTTTGCATGGTCCTCTGAGGACATGCCCGATTTAGACCTAAGTTTAGTAGAACATCGCCTTGTCTTAGAACCCGATGCAAAGCTTGTTAAGCAAAAACTTCATAGGATGCACCCACAAATTGCCCTCCAAGTTAAAGAAGAAGTTGACAAATTACACAAAGCCAAATTTATTCGAGTCGTTCTTTACCCTAAATGGGTCACCAACATAGTACCTATCACCAAGAAGGATGGCAGAGTACGAGTTTGCATCGAGTTCCAAAACCTCAATCAAGCGTGCCCAAAAGATGACTTTCCACTTCTACACATTGACACTCTAGTCGATAATACTGCGGGACATGAGATGCTATCCTTTATGGATGGCTTCTCTGGATATAATCAAATCAAATTAGTAGAGTCTGACCAAGAGAAGATTTCTTTCACCACACCATGGGGGACTTATTGTTACGTCGTCATACCTTTTGGGCTCAAGAACGTAGGAGCCACGTATCAACGTGCCATGATGGCTATCTTTTATGACATGATGCATAAGTGTGTAGAAGTCTACGTCGATGACATATTAGTGAAGTCCCAAACGCGAGTAGGACATGTTGAAGCACTCTGACTAGTTTTATAGAGAGCTAAGAGATACCAGCTAAAAATAAACCCAAAGAAATATGTTTTCAGAGTTACCTTCGAAAAATTACTTGGTATTATAGTTAGCAAGCGAGGGATCGAGGTCGCCTCCCAGTAACATCAAAGAATTACGAGGCCTGATAGGAAGATTGCAATTCATCAGAAGATTTATCTCCTACCATTCAGACAGATGCGATCCTTTCTACAGACTACTTAAAGGAGGAGCTGAATACAAATGGGATGACCAGTGTCAGCAAGCCTTTGACAACATCAAGAAATATCTTCTTAACCCACCAGTACTATCGCCACTTGTCCCCAAAAAACTCCTAATTCTATACCTCTCAGTGAACGATAAAGCAATGGGAGTAATCCTCGGACAATATGAAAAAGACAGCAAGAGAGAGAGGGCTATCTACTACCTCAGTAGGACAATGGTCGTGTACGAACAAAAATACACGTCAATGGAGAAGACTTGCCTCACATTGGTATGGGCCTCTACCAAATTACGACACTACTTCGGAGCACATAAAATATTAGTACTAGCCTGAATGGACCCTCTAAAGTATGTATTCAAAAAGCCTGCAACATCAGGAAAGATCGCCCACTAGTATATGATATTGCAAGAATTTGACATCACTTATGTCACGCAGAAGTCGATCAAAGGGCAGACAATCGCTTATTATCTCGCAGATCTCCTACTCTCGAATGATGAACCCATACACAGATTTTCTCGATGAAAACCTATTCACGATTCATAACGAAGAGCCCGACAAGACCTCATGAACCCTTTATTTTGACGGCGCTCTAAATCACAAAGAAAAAGGCATCTAGATAGTCCTTCTAAGCCTAGAAGGAGTTGTCATGCCTAAAGCTTTTCAAGTCGATTTCCCTGTCACTAACAATGTCACAGAATACGAAGCTTTTATAGTGGGACTATGAGCAGCGCTACAATTAGGTGTTAGTTAAATACCATCGGTGATTCCAAACTAGTAATTCACAAGTCATAGGAGAATGGAAAACTAAAGAAAGGAGACAAATGGCATACCTAGAAATCGCTCAATATTTAGTAAAGAAATTTGAACGAATCTCTTTCACACACATCCCTAGATTAGAAAATGAGCTCATAAATTCCTTAGCCACTCTAGCCTCGGTCATCCAAATACCTGTCGGACAAAATGCCAAGACCTTCATTGAAAAGCTAACAGTACCCGCCCATGAGGTAGCATGGACCGTCAAGAGAGAACTACCCATCCTCCCCACAAGTATAGAACCAAAAGGAGGAATTATCCTGAAAAAGTATGTCAAGGCAGAAACTAAAGTCGCTATGTTTAGATTTGAAAAATTACTAACTGACGATGGACAACTATGGTATTTCAACATCTGAAACTTCTTGAAACATCAACACGCTCCTCCATATGCCACGAAGATCGAACGAAAGACTATAAGGAACCGATGCACTTGATTCTGCATACTCAATGAAACATTATACAAGAAAGCCTTCACTAAAGGTGTACTACTATGATGCATTATGACCGCCGAAGGATAATACATCATCCAAGAAGCACACGCCAGTGCCTGTGATGCCCACTCCAGTAGACAGAGACTCGCCGACCAAGTTACACGATAAGGTTACTTCTGGCCAACAATGATCAGAGATTGCCACCTCTACGTCCAATCCTCCAAGAAATGCTAAGAACACGTCGCACTCATCAAAGATCCATTAATTGCATTGAATGCTATGACCTCCCCATGGCCATTTTCAATGTGGGCCTTCGATATTATTGGACCCTTCACAGACATGGTTCGAAACACTCACAAGCACGCATTTATCCTTACAGCAACAGAATACTACACCAAATGGGCCGAAGTTGAATCCTATGTCAAAATCACCGCTTCAATACTGGTGAGGTTTATCATTCAAAATATCATCACCAGATTTGGAGTACCCAGGATGTTTGTCACTGACAATGGATCACAGTTCATCGTGGAGAAGATGAAGAAGTTATGCAACAAGTACGGCATCAATTTATGCCACTCATCATCGTTCTACCCTCAAGGTAATGGACAGATAGAAGCTCTGAACAAAATACTTATTTGAATCCTAAAATGCATAGTAAAAACAAGCAATGGAGCCGACTTGCCTGAATGACTACCAGAAGCACTCTGGGCCTATAGGACCTCTCTTCGTATGGCCATTGGCCAAACTCCCTACCTCCTTACTTACGAGATGGAGGCACTCCTACCATATAAGATATAAGTACCATCCTTATACATTTGACTCGTTGATCAGCTATCCTTAGACGAGAAGAGAATTTCCCTACTCACACAGCTAGAGCAGTTTGATGAAACACGTCTGTAGACACCCAAATTTGGCCCAAGGCCCGATCGAAACACCTTTTAAGAGAGGTGCAATTCTGAGCTTTTGATGGTATGAATGGAACCCTTAAAAATCACCCCCAAACCCTTAAGAATCACCCTAGGCCCCTTAGGAACCTACCCTGAACCTTTAGAAACCAATCCCAACCCTTAGAACCCATTCCGAACTCTAAACCTAACCTTCCCGGGCAGTGGATGAAGAGTAGTACACCAGTACTAGCTAAGGTCTTTTACTGATATCAAATCATATACCATTGGCAAGAGGACTTCTCCAACTTTCCAACAAGCCAAGAATCACCCCAATCGAAGTTGTACATCAAATGTTATGGCCATTTGAAAATCGGACATAATTTCAGGATTTTTGCCTGGCGCAACTAATAGTTGCGCCAGGCAATTTTCCCCCAGGATTTGCCTGGCGCAACTAATAGTTGTGCCAGGTATTTTTCCCCCAGAAATGGCCGGGCGCAACTAATAGTTATGCCAGGCATAAATGGGTCCCCCAACCCCTCGCGAGGCTAACTTCCAGGGAACTGTGCAGCACTGTTTTACTGTACATTTGCCTGGCGCAACTATTAGTTGTGCCAGGCATATGAACAGTAACTATTCAATTTTGCCTTGAAATTCGTGTTGGGGGTTTGACTTGTTGACCACCTCAACCTTTGGGGTGTGTTTTGATAGTCCTATTGCACCCATTCCTCACCTATTGGCAACCCCTTAAGTGGCTTAAGGCCTCACCCCATCATCCACCATTGGAGGACCTTCCCACACCTTTCAAGGCCCCAAAAACCCTAGGAATCCTTAGATGTAAGATTACCTAATTGATAAACCCAATTAGCATCTAAGTGGCCCCCTAACCCACCCATTTCCTATAAATAGATCCCCCCACCCCTTGGTTTAGGGGTTGAGAATTTCTACCTAAGAGAGAAAGAGCTTAAAGTGAGAAGATCTTTCTCCCTTTGGTGCACTATTTTCCCTCAAAATTCCAGAATTCCAAAACTTCTTCCAAGCTTGTTCTTACATCAAAAACTCATAGCCTAGGTGTGTGTGATCCCCTAGCTTACCTTCTCCCTCCCTTAGCTAGTAAGCCTTAGTGGTTAGAACTAATTTTTCTACCATCCAAGCCTTCAAAAGCTCCTCAAAGCAAGCCACGCAAGGCTCCTCTACGGTACTACAAGGGCCCGAGGGCTCCGGCTCTCCCCTTTCTTCTCCTATATCTTTTTGGCGCTCCCTATCCTCTCATTTGTGCCGTTACGCCACCGAATTTTCGGTAGGAACGGAGGGGCACAAATAGCATTGGAGGCCCATTTGGGCAAGAGAGAACCATTTCCTTTTCTTTTATTCTATTTTATTTTTGGCCATTAGTAGAGACCGCGTTAAGCGGTTGATCGGGTGCCTAACACCTTCCCGATCGATAACCGAAGCCCCTACCCGAGAGCCTTTGGTGTGGACCGGATTCAAAGTCATATTTTTAGCACTTCGGTGCTCATAAAAATGAACTAGGTATCCCGGGACACCGAAAGCTCCGGGTGGCAACTCTATATTTTCATTAGAAAGCGCGTCGTTGCGACGGGACCGTCATGGATCCCACGGTTGCACAGATGGCGACTCTGCTGGGGAGTAGCTAGTAGAGCTTCCCCTTGAACTAGGCCTTTTTCATTTTCTTATTTTTTCTAACATTTTATTGCTATTTTTTTTATTATTTGTGCTATTTTTTTGTCACTCACCCCTCCGATTACGTCATTTTACTCACCCCTATGATTTCGCTTTAAATTTCTGCAATCTTTGCCTAGTCACTTGACTAGCACCTTTTTTTACTCACCCTTACGATTCCGCTTTAAATTTCTGCAATCTTTGCCTAGTCACTTGACTGGCACCTTTTTTTACTCACCCCTACGTTTCCGCTTTAAAATTTCAACAACTTTTTGCCTAGTCGCTTGACTGACACTTTTTAAATTTCAGCAACTTTTTGCCTAGTCACTTGACTGGCACTTTTTAAATTTCAGCACTTTATATTTCTCGCCTAGTTGCTTGACTGGCCCCATTTTTTTATTTATCATATCCTAACAGTGGACGCCAGCCCGTAGTGGCGGCACGGGATAATCACCCCCAGTCTTTGAACTAAAGAAAACTTCCAAAAAAAAAAGAGAAAAGTTTTGAAAAATTAAAATTGAACCAAGTTAGGGAGCTTAATTAATCTGTTTTGCGGGGTAGATTTTTCAAAAGGGTTGGTTTAGGCACACATACAAACACCCGGGTCTTAGTATGGCGGCAGCCCCTAGTGGTGATGATCCAAAAAAGTCTCAGCCCACCTAGTATCTGAGACGGCGCTTGCGCCGGAGGTATATCGGGTGGGTTCCCATTCCTACAAAGCTTAAAACCCTTGGGGAGCGCGCTAGCGAGTTATACCGGACTCAATCCTCTAGGCGTCAGTGAGGAGAGAATCGATCATCAAGAAAATAGCTCAGTTCCCGGAAGCCTAGCTTCCACAAAAACCAAAAAAAGAGACTTATTTCAGGCATCAGTGGCTGCTGCTTTCTAAACTGGAGAGGCAGTTTTTGCCTGGCGCATGTATTAGTTGCGCCAGTGTAAAAACACTGGAATTTATAACTGGCGCAACTAATAGTTGCGCCAGTGTAAAATTTGTCCCCTGCAACCTTGGCGCATGTATTAGTTGCACCAGGTGTGTTCAGCAGCACCCTAGCCCGAATCTGTGGCCTTTTCACCTCTCGAGTTCCCCGATTAGTGTGCTCAGTGCCTTGTTTGGGCCCCGCCACCTTCGACACCCAATACGCCCCCGCCAGTCAAAAGAGGGCAACTTCTTTTGGCTCATTCTGGGGGATCGGGTTGTTTGCCTCGTTTTTCGTGTCTTCAATAGATCAGAGGTTATCCTTCGATTCTTTCGAAGTGCATCGGAACCGCCGCCGCGGGTCTTGAATTAAGGTATGAAGGCCACCCAAAAAGGGAATTCCAAGGCCTCGGAACCTCTATTTTTCAAAAAATCTTCATAAAATTCAAAAAATATATATTAAATAATTTAAAACCCAAAAAATAGATAGTTTGTGGTGCCGGCACAACGGCATCATCTAGTCCTCCGTCGTCCCGTAGGGGAAGGAGGAAGATCTTTGGGCCTTACCCAAGGCACTCATACCCGACCCGATACCGTAGCATGTCGTGGGTAGTGGACCTGGCTTACACCGGTCCCGACTCATCCCCACCACAGTCTCCAACCCACTCCCATTCGGGAGAAGTCTTTTCCACCATCCCCCTCACCCAACCTCCTTTACCGTTACCGGTCCATTTGGCGCCCCCATATTCCCAACCACTACCCCCCAAAATATCCAAAATCCAACCCCTCATTCTCCATCTTTTGCCCAAGCCATGCAAAACCCAAACCCATTCTCCCAATCCACATCCATGCCCCAATTCCCATCATCCCCCTATAGACCCGATCCACCCTCATTCACCTATGTTACCTCCGCCCTAACCAATCCCCCACAGATCCCCCCATCTACACAGGTCATGCCCGTTTTTACCCAGGCCATGCCCAATTTTTCCCAAGCACCCACCCTTTACCCTCCATCATCTTTAAACATCTCCAACCCATCCCCCTTCACCAATGCTCCACCCCATTCCTTTAACCCCTCCCATATTCCATCACCTACCAGGGCCATGCCCAATTTTCCCCTCACATCCACCCCATCCATTAAATCCACCATCCACTTCCGATCCTTCCTCCATGGCCATGATGGAAGAGATGTTCCAAGCCTACTCCGCATGAAAGGCTTCCCAAAATACCTCTCCTCCACATCCCACATCCATGAACCCATCCCATACCTTAGCCAATCTCCATGCCTCACTCCCCCATGACCCCCATCAACCCCCCATAATCCACACCATCCAAACCCCCTTTTCCCACATGCCCCAAGGCCCCATGGCCCAAACCTCCTTTTTCCATACACCCCAAGGCCAAATGGCCCAACCTCCAAACTCTCACATATCCCAAGGCCCATTAGCCCAAAACCCCATTTCCCATATCCCCCAGGGCCCATTGGGCCAAACCCATCAGGGCTCCATGGCCCAAATCCACCAATGGCCCAGACCCAACAAGGCCCATTGGGCCAGACCCATCAAGGGCCCATGATCCGGACTCACCAAGGCCCATTGAGCCAGATCCAGCAAGGGCCCATGGCCCAGACCCAACGAGGCCCATTGGGCCAGACCCACCAAGGGCCCATGGCCCAAACCTACCCAGGGCCCACGGCCCAAACCTACCAGGGGCTCGTGGCCCAAACCCATCAATGGCCTATGGCCCAAAATAATCAAGGGTTCGTGGCCCAAACCCAAACCCCACACTCATACCTTCCACAATACCCCCAACACCTAACCCAACCTTCACAGCTGGGTCAAACCCAGGCTGTCCCCCAAACCCAATTCCCCCATGGCTCCACACCCCAAGGCCATCCCCAAACCTTCCATCACACCCAATGGCCCTATCCGACCCACTTCAAAACCAAATTCCCATCGCCCAACAAGCCTTTCCACACCCCCAATGGGCTCACCCAACCCCTACTCATGTCATTCCCATCCAACCCATGCAGCAACAAGTTGAGAATCCTGTCTTCACTACACATTACGCTGATCAGTAGTATGAAGAGGACGAGATTAGAAATAGCGGGGCCTATGCTGGGGCATTGACCAGCCTTCACCCCCCCTCCCACAATTGCCCATCCCCTGATAGCCCAGAGTGAAGTCCAACCAACTATCGAGAAAGCAGCCTCAGATCCAAAGAGAGAGTCGAGTTGAAAGAATACGATAAAATATGCGACTAATGAAGATGGGTGGTGCTGAAATCCACGCCACGGACTTCACAGACCTATGCCTATTCGCTGAGGTCCCCCTGCCCCCCAAATTTAAAATGCCCGCCTTCGACAAATATAATGGCACGGGCAATCCTATTGCACACCTCAAGTCCTATTATGGGGACATGTGCCAGTATGGGGAGGATGAAAGGCTACTAATAAAAGTCTTTCAGAAGAGTTTGACTGGGCCGGCTTTGAGATGGTTCACATCCTTAGAACCATCTATGATGAAAACATGGAGGGACCTAATGCACCTCTTCCAAGAACAGTATGTCAACAACATAGACATTGAGCCGCGTAAGTCTGACTTGGCCCGTTTAAAGCAGAACCAGAACGAGACCTTCAGCGACTACTTGGGGCGATGGAGAGCGCTGGCAGCTCAGATCAGGAATAGAATACCTAACGAAGAACAGATAGAGATGATTTTGAAGAGCACTCTGCCAGTGATTTCGGACTTCTTGGTATACTAGCAACAGTCCAGCTTTGCTGATCTGGTAAGAAATGCTAACCGATGTGAGGATGCCATCAGGGAGGGGCGTCTAAATAAGAACATACCGAGCGGACCCAATGGAGTTAGAAGGTTTTCATAACAGAGGAATGAGAAAAGAACATGGGGCGATGTCCAAAACATAGCCAACACTAGGCCCAATAATCTTGCTCCGTTTGGGTTTGAGCGGCCCAAAGCACCATTAGGGTAGGAGCGGACACAGAGAATGGGAATGGGCGAAATGCAAATGACCGAACGGAGGAGAGAGCCTCGACCGAGTCTTCACACCTCTGGGGCAATCTTTGAGTGTACTTTTACCCCTGTTAGTAGAAAAGGGATTAGTGGCTATCCGCCAACCGCAACCTCCCCCTCACCCAATCCCAAAGAACTATGACCCAAATACCCACTGCAATTTTCATCAGGGTCCAGGCCATCCTACTGATCGCTGCTTCCCATTGAAGCACGTGATCCAAGATTTGATCGATGCCAGGAAAATCATTCCCCCTGTGCCTCCTCAGCACGCTAATATCCATCAGGTGCCACTACCCCCACATCCCACCGGAGGAGCAGGTCTCAGACCCACCATCGGAATGATAGAGGATGAGGAAGAATTTGAGTTTGACCCATCCGATTATATCAGTGATCAGGAGAGTTATGTAGCGCCACTGTTAAAAAATATTGAGGAAAGGAATATCGGGGTTGTTGAACCCTTGAATTTGTCAGATTATTTTCCCAACCCGACTCCACAATTGGAGCCTTTGGATCTCAGGGCATATTTTCCACCCACCACACCTATTAATTATGTGAATATAAATGCATACCAACCATATACCACAAATCACCCAATAAGCCACCAGGCCCCCACTCCTATACCCACACCCTCCAACTACCAATGGTCGGCGCCCGCCCCATTCCAGCTACCGCCATATACCACAACCCCCATCAACTACCCCATATACCACCAAGCCCCCAATCCAATACCCGCACCCATCAGTTATCAATGGCCTGTGCCCACCCCATCATCCTCAATGCAGCCGCAAGCAAGACCCATCACCCCGGTCAACTACCTGATGGCACATCAGACCCCTCATGTCCCACCAGCACCCACCAGCTATCAATGGCCTACCTTTACCTCCTTCCCTCCAATACCACCACACTCAAGCCTCACAACCCCCATTTGGCCCAATCTCTCCACCCAACCACCCACTACCACCGAGGTGAATCAAGTATTGCCCCCACCTCCTGAGCCGATAGTACAAGTGCCTCAAGCACCAGTAGTCATACCTTTTCAGCTCTCGGGACCAGCCTATGATCCTCATCAGGTCCCACTGAGCTATGAATAAGCAGATGTCAATGCCGACAGTAGCAGTAGAGAAGGGGCAGTAGATTTTGTTACTAGGTCTAGGAGGATATCAAAGCAGCCGAAAGCACCAGCAGCAGCACAGGCTCAACTCGAAGGAAAGAAAGACAGCGCGGTGAACCCCTTCGAGAAGATGAGTCGAGAACATATACTGGAGACTCAGCTGAGAAGGATGCCGGCCCATATCACTGTATGGGATCTGCTGATGACGTCCCCACTCCACTTCCAAGCATTAATGGGGGCATTGAAGAATGTGCATGTATCGCTCCAGGTTAGCCCAGATGAAGTTGGGCAGATAATTGGGCAAGTGATGGCTCTGAATGCCATTTCATTTTCTGATGCTGATTTGCCAGAAGAAGGGTGTAGCCATTCCAAGTCATTGAATATAACTGTTGAATCCGGAAACATGGTCATTCCCTTAGTACTAATTGACAACGGGTCTGCATTGAATATATGCCCGTTAAGAACCGCCACCAAGACCGGGGTTGACCCATGCATGTTAAGGCCCACCAGAACCAGCGCTAGAGGATTTGATAATACCAGAAGAGAAATAATGGGAGAAGTTGATCTTGAGCTATTGATAGGGCCAACGACCTTTTCCATCTTGTTTCAAGTCATGGATATTAAATCTTCCTTCAACTTATTATTTGGGCGCCCGTGGCTGCACGAGGTCGGAGCCATACCGTCCACTTTGCACCAGAAGCTCAAATTCGTGTCTAGGCATAAAATTGTTACAATCATTGGGGAGGGGCATGGTGAGAAAGAAAAAGCCACCAATAGTGTTGAAAAACCTAATATGTTGGATGTACCACACACCGCCGAGGACGTCGACCTCCACAGTTTCGAATACGAGGTGTCGACAATACTCCTAGAGCCCATGGAGGGCATCATGTTTAAAACGGGAGGTGGTATGGTAGAGGCCGTGGCGATGCTCCAAAAGTGAGGCTATCAGAAAGGAAGGGGTCTGAGACCCAAATTACAAGGTAGAAGAGAGCCAGTTGTAGCCAAGGGACAAAAAGTAAGATTCAGGCTGGGATACAAGCCCACAGAAGAAGAGGTCCGAAAGGCCAAAGAGAAAGCCAGGGTCGTCGCAGCTGCACGAGCTCGAGGAATCAACATAGAAGAGAAACCTCGCCCTAGGCCACACATCAGGGATTCCTTTGTCAGCGCAGGGGTCGTAAAGATCGATCAAAATGGGGCAACCCATTTGACCCCACATAAAACCAAAGCCCCAGTTCATCCCACCAATCCCCAGATCTCCCTTTCCAGCTTGGAGATAGATTTGGCCGCATTGTCCCTTTTTGAGGAACGACGGTCTGTACCTGAACAAGCTCCCCCTGCAGTGAATCACCACAAAGCCGTGTTAACATTTGAGGATATCATCTCAGATGAAATGGGGATTAACATGATGGAGGCTGACTCCAATGAGCCATATCAGCCAGCACCCTCCATTCCAACAGGTAAAGAAGCAGCCCCTCAGGTACGCAACTGGGCATCTTTGCCCCAAACTCTGGAAGCAGGAAGCGGCCTAAAGTTTGGCGCATGTTTCCCAAAAAAAAACAACCTATAAAAAGTGAGATAAGCCCTTGGCAGGCAATACCTTATATATACACAAACCCGCCTTGCCAAGGGTCCGTCTCCGAAGAAAACAAAAATCTCAAAAACATTGAAAAAATCCCAAGTCCAAAAATATTGTCATCTAAAATTCCAGAAAAAGTCCCACAAAAGGATGCCTTAATCGAAATACCCGTCCCACATAAAATCGACCCCTTCCTTATAGAAATATAAGGAGAGGTAGGGATTACGAGTCTGGATGAGGATAGTCCTTTGGAGGAGCTCCCCAATGAGCTCCTTGACCGATTTATCGACGTTGAGCATGGCCCTACCCCCATTGTCAAAGAGACCGAAGATGTCAATCTAGGAACTGAGGAGGTTCCTAAAATAACTAAAATCGGAACATCACTGTCCCCTGAGGAAGGAAAAAGCATGATCGACTTCCTTCGGTCATACCAAGATGTTTTTTCCTGGTTGTACGAGGACATGCCTGGTCTGGATACTGATTTGGTCGAGCATGAGTTGCCTCTCTACCCTGATATGAAACCAGTCAAGCAGAAGCTGAGACGTCTCCGACCTGAATGGATGCTGAAAGTCAAAGACGAGGTCATCAAGCAGTGTGACTCGGGGTTTCTCATGGTATCCAAGTACCCGCAGTGGCTAGCCAATATCATACCTGTGCCGAAGAAGGATGGAAAGGTCCGCATGTGCATCGATTTCTGAAATTTAAACAAAGCAAGCCCAAAGGACAATTTCCCACTACCACACATCGACATCTTGGTCGATAACACAGCTAAGCACCGGATGCTTTCTTTCATGGATGGATTTTTAGGATATAATCAGATAAAGATGGCAGAGGTTGATCGCAAGAAGACAGTGTTCATTACCCCCTGGGGAACCTTTTGCTATCGAGTCATGCCATTCGGGCTGAAGAATGCCAGTGCAACGTACCAGAGAGCTATGACTGCGCTATTTCATGACATGATGCATCGAGAGATTGAAGTATATGTCGATGACATGATAGCCAAATCACCAGAGCGAAGCGACCATCTGGTAAACCTTCAGAAGCTGTTTGAAAGGCTAAGGAAATATCGACTACGTCTGAATCCACAGAAGTGCGCATTTGGCGCTATGTCAGGGAAACTGCTAGGGTTCATCGTCTGTAGAAGGGGGATCGAGGTTGACCCAATCAAAGTTAAAGCCATCACTAAAATGTCGCCACCGTCTACTGAGAAGGAAGTTAGAGGGTTCTTGGGCAGAATACAGTATATCAGTCGGTTCATTGCACAGTTAACACCTATCTGCATGCCGATCTTCAAGCTGCTACGGAAGAATTCTCCCGTTGAATGGAATGATGATTGTCAGGCAGCATTCGATAAAATCAAAAGCTACCTCCTGAATCCACCTGTTTTGGTACCACCTGAGCCAGGGAGACCACTCTTGATGTATCTCTCCATGACTGAAGTTTCGATGGGATGTGTCTTGGGGCAGCACGATGAAACAGGAAGAAGAGAGCAAGCCATTTACTATCTGTGCAAGAAGTTTACTGATTACAAGACGCCCTATTCTCATCTGGAGAAAGCATGTCTGGCTCTTGTATGGGCTACTCAAAGGCTCCGCCACTACTTACTATCCCAGGCCATTCTGCTTTTGGCCCGAATGGACTCGTTGAAATACTTGTTTGAAAAGCCAGCTCTCACTGGACGAACTGCACGATGGCAACTTTTATTATCTGAATTTGACATCACGTACGTCACTCAGAAATTGATCAAGGGGCAGGCGCTTGCTGATCATCTTACTGATAATCCTTTACCTGACTATGAGCCGTTAAGAACCGAATTCCCGGATGAAGATATCTTATTCATGACGGAGGACGATACAGAAGAAGCAGAAGAATCATGGGTAATGCACTTTGACGGGGCAGCAAATGTCAAGGGCCAAGGAGTTGGCGCCATCCTAATTTCACCAAAAGGATCCCACATACCCGTCTCTATCAAGCTCAACTTTCCTTGCACTAACAACATGGCTGAGTACAAAGCTTGCGCCGCTGGTCTGCAGGCGGCTCTCGATCTGAATGTAACTCACCTTCGAGTATTCGGCGATTCACAGTTAATTATATGCCAGACGAATGGCGATTGGAAGACGAAAGATGAGAAGCTGATCCCCTATCATGAACACCTCGAGGATCTGATAGCTTGCTTCTAAGATGTGACTTTCTCATTCGTCCCCCGAATAAGGAATCGCTTTGCCGATGCATTAGCAACTTGGGCGTCAATGATTGAAATCCCCTATGGTGTTGAGATGAAGCCGATCGTGATCGAGCAGAGGAATGAACCAGCCTTCTGCCTCCAGATTGAGGAACCTACAAAGCCTGATGATGAGCCACCTTGGTTCTCAGATATCAATAATTTCCCCGAGACCCTAACCTTCCCCGAGGGTACATCCAAGACAGACCGACGAACTATTCAGCGTTTAGCAGCAGGTTACGTCATTTACGGGGAATGCCTCTATAAGCGATCGTATAATAACATCTTACTCAGGTGCCTTACTGAAAGTGAAGCGATCAATATTATGAAAGAAATTCATGAGGGAGTATGCAGAGCCCACGTTAGCGGTCACATGCTCGCTAAGAAAATCCTACGGCAGGGATACTTTTGGACCACCATGGAATTGAATTGTTGTAAGCATGTTCAAAAATGCTACAAGTGTCAAGAACACTCTAGTCTGATACACGCTCCTGCCATTGATCTTCACTGCATGACCACTCCTTGGCCATTTGCTACCTGGGGCCTTGACGTTGTCGGAATGATTAATCCAAAAGCATCAAATGGGCACCGGTTCATCCTCGTCGCCATTGAATACTTCACTAAATGGGTAGAAGCAGCGTCATATGCCAACATCACTGCCAGTCACATCGAGAAGTTTCTCAAGAATAATATTGTGTGCCGATTTGGAGTACCCAAAGATATCATCACGGACAACGGCACGAACTTTGTGAATAAGCGCATCCGAGACTTCTGTGAGCAATACAAGATCAAGCACCATCACCCGTCCCCTTATCGTCCTCAAACTAATGGAGCCGTGGAAGCTGCGAACAAGACAGTCGTCCGCATCCTTGAGAAAATGGTCATCACTTACCGAGATTGGAGCGAAATGTTGCCATTTGCTTTATGGGCCTATCGAACGTCGATCCGTACCGCTACAGGGGCAACACCATTCTCCCTTGTGTATGGAATCGAGGCCGTCCTCCCGGTGGAGGTTGAAGTACCCTCACTCCGAATCCTTATGGAATCAGGCTTACCCGAAGCAGAAAGAGAGAGATCACGCTTTGATCAACTAAACTTACTTGATGAAAAGAGACTCCTAGCCTTGTGCCACACTCAAGTTTACCAAGGGTGAATCGCACGCGCTTACAATAAACGTGTCCGCGGTCAGGATCTAAAGGTAGGAGACACTGTGCTAAAGAAGATCTTCCCATCCCTCCATGCCGATCCGAGGGGAAAATTCAAGCCAAACTGGGAAGGACCTTACGTCATTCGAAAAGTGCTGCCGGGATACGCCATCCGACTCGCCACCATGGACGGAGATCATTTTCCTGAGCCCATCAACGCTGGATACATCCGACGGTTCTACTCTTAGTCCAACACGATAAGGTAAGTATTGATGAAACATATACGCGACTGCTTAAGAACCACCCAAAAGAGGCCATCATTCCAAATACAGTAGCCAAAAAAAAAAGCACCCCTAAAAATGATGATATCCTTTGCTACCCCATTTGAGCCTGGGCCTTTCTTTCAATAAACCCATTCCAAAAAAAAAAAAATATATATATATATATATACGTGTACATATACAAAAAAAAAGAGGGAGAAAAGATGCATGCGTATAAAGTTACTATCGAAATCCAAAAAAAATTGAAAAAAGTAAAAACTCAAAAGGAGATTGCCTGAAATGAAGCAAAAAGAACAAAAAAATCTAGAAGAATCATGGGGCATGTACAGTAAAACCCCCAAGGAAGAAAGTATGTCGAGAAAACTGAAGCCGTATCAAGGAAATCCTTTTAACCCAGCATACCTTCAAATCCTGACCTAACCCATGGCCAAGCTACACCCTGAAGGAAGCCCTCTTTGTAGGTTCGCAAGCAGTTATAATATCTGTTAAGTCAATATGAGCCGAGTCGTGAGACGACACCAGAACCCCATCCAGCCGGCTATGACAGAATCAAGGTCTATGTCGTGGTAGTTGAAAAAAAAGAAAAAGAAAAGAAAATAATAAAATAAAACAAAAATACAAGCTCAAAGCAAGATGGACGTGGTGAAAACCCGAAAGGGCATTATGGGTAAAAACAGCGAGCTTGTGCAGACCAGGTGAAAACCCGAAAGGGCGCTTGGGGTAAGAAAGCTAAACCCACGGACGCGATGAAAACCTGAAAGGGCGCCACGGGTAAAAAGAGGGAGATAAAAAAAGAAAAGAAAAAAAGAATAAGAAAAAAAAATTGGTTTGGACTAATTGAGAAGATTGATGTTCGAGGAAACCTTTTGTTACTCTTCCTGAACCCTTTTGTCTGACTGGGCCGCTCATGCTAGTTCAAATCAGGGCCCAACCAGAATTGTCTTTGTGAAATCTGCACCGTCAAACATATGGCCCAAGGCGAGGAAAAAGTTGGACTCAATCCAAAGGGATTAACGTTCCAGCCTTGGTGAATTTGAAAACCCACTCAGGACCGACTGCATGAAAAGGGCTTGGCCATGCTCAAAATGGGACCCATGATTTCGCCCCACTGATTAAGGCTCCAAAAAAAAGAAGACAAAAACAACCAAAAATGCATAAAACAAAAAAATGCAGCTAAAAAGCCTGTGTAGATGTATATAGTAAGCTGCCATTCGCACCACTCACACCACATCCCAAAAATAGTTGGTGTGGTGACTAGCGTGCTTTCCTTTTTACAAGTATAAAACGAAAACAAAAAAAATATATAAAAATATATAATAAAATATGTATAAGTGTGTGTGTATCTATAAAGGGATTTTCATGCCCCTTTTTCTGTGTATTTGATCTGTGTAAAAAGTTCCATGTGCAGGAGGGAATCAGCGGCCCAGCTCACGCTTCAAGGCGCTAATCTCAGCATTAAGGTCATCCTCTCGGACATTCCTCTCAGTCAGCCAACGTTCATGCAAGCTCTTAAACCTCTTCCGAGAAGAGTCGACGGCTTCAAAAGCAAGGCTCAGCGATCCCTTCAAACAAAGGACCTCACTCTCTGCTGTATCGGCTCTAACCTTCTCATGCGCCAAAAGCTCTTACAGAATCCTCTTCTCGTCCACCAGAAATTCGATGCGAGCTCGGAGTGCCGTCTCTTTCTTTGGCCAGGGACCCCCAATGTCAATAATCTCTGACGAGTCTGGGCCATCCGTATCAGGTCGCTCAGTCAAAAGCCAGGCCTCATACTCAGGAGAAACACTAACTGAGTCTCCCTACTCAATGTCGCACATCAGTGTCGACTGACGCGTCTCCCAAAGGGCAGCAATCTGATCCATGTCCCCAGATGATCCCCTAGAAAAACTCACATCGCATAAAGGAGGCCTAGCCTCACAAGGAACCTGTTGAGAGCAGCCAAACTGGCGCAATACCCGAAATGGGAAGTAGAAGGTACTGCCGGTCAAGCCTAGGAGGGTGATGCCCTCATAGTCTCTAGAGCGAATCACTGGGAAGGTCCGATCCATACAAGGAAGCCTCCATATCAGCTCAGCGTCAACCAACCAAAGTTTCAAAGATGGCACGTCACTCTATGGAAGCAGGTAGCATCTACCCAGAAAACAGTGAAATGGGGCACGGGCCCCAAAACGGTAAAATGCTCACCCAGCCAAACCTGGAGCAACAAGGCACATCCCCGAAGACCCTCCGCCTTACCCAGAGCAAAGGAGTCAAGGCATCGATACAGCTCGGCTAGCACCAAATGCATCAGGGACCGGCCCGCCTCCAATTCCATCAAAACATCACAAATTGCCAATGAGAAGCTATCTCCCCCAGTGTAGAAGAGGATTTTGGAGATGAGACCGAGCGTTAGAGCTTTCACGTTAAAGGCATTTCTAACTGGCAATTTTCGTAGACTTTCATCGCCGAAAAGTTCTTTGAAGAATTTCAGTGAACACCTTGTTGGCCCCCCGACGAGACTTTTCTCGTACTCGGATTTCTTCAAACCAAGAATAAGGTAGACAGATTTGGAATATCCCGGTCAGGGCATGACTCTGGCAAGGACCCGATGAAGCTTTAAGCCAGATAGATTGGATAGCTCTTCAAGGGTTGGGGTCAGCTGCCGCTTCCCAAAACGAAATACGTGGGAGCTCACATCCCAAAATGAAGCAGCAGCATGAAGAAATTCCCATCGGAGAGGAACCTTTAAGAAGGAAGGAAGGCAAGATAGCCCAAGGCGTTCCAAATCGGCGAGCTCGCTCTCATTCAGGCTCCCAAACCAAGCCATTAAGAATTTAGGCCCCCCACCCAACAAAGAGGATAAGTCGGCTCCGGGCCCTCCACGTAAGGAAGGGTTAGAAAGCGGGTCCATGAATGCACAAGGATCTTTTGAGAGGATAAAAGTCAGTGTATGGTGATGGACCCGCCTTGGAAAAATGAGAGCAAAAAGAACCGGTCAAAGGAGTCAAAGCGAGAAGAGCTAATTTCTGGGCCCACTCGGACATATAAAAAACCCACTGCCGCCCCAGGTTTTAGGTGGCGCAACTATTAGTTGCGCCAATGAATTGTTTCCCGCAAATAAGCCTGGCGCAACTAATAGTTGAGCCAGCATCTTCTGGCCCCCAAATCCTATTGGCGCAACTAATAGTTGCGCCAGCATCTTCTGGCCCCCAAATCCTGTTGGCGCAACTATTAGTTGCGCCACACCACGGTCCCCCCCTCTACAGCCATGTTCAAACCTATTTTGAGGGGGGACTTTCACCCTTTTTGCTATTTATTTTGTACACCTGCCTTTACGATCACTAATAGTTTAAAGCATCACTTTGTTATGTGCAGGAGCGATCCTACATTGGGGCATTTAAAAACTGCTTTCTAAGAAGCGTTGGGCAAGCACATCCTGCAGAGAGATAGACATAAAGAGCAAGGAAACTATGACATGAATTCAAAAGAAAAGGCATTAAGAGCATTGTCAGAGATATATATCCAAAACAAAATCATCACATCATCCATCCCATAAAATGTCTACAAATCCAAATCCAACCTTAAAGGTACTTAATTTTAAAAGCAAAAAAGACTAAAGCCTATTCTTGGCTCGCCCCCTTGGACTTCTTGCGATGGCGAGAGGAGCTCTGGTAGGTCCTCATGTCCCCCACTCTGGACCATGCCTGCGAGATCCTACTCAGCAGGGAGCACGACTCCTTAGCCCTGGCACGCTGCAAAGCAAAATCAAGGCCAAGATCAGTGCAGGGGCTAACAACAAAGGAAGGAAGGAGAGGATTCAAGCAGCCAGGTACTCACCGTCTCCACCTCCCTGAGCTCAGCCAAGTGACGGTGATACTGTGCAAATTCCATTGTCGAGTGGAAGTCCTGCGAGATAATGTTCAGTTGTCAAGACACCCCTAGCAGCTTGTGCAGAAGAAAACCAAAGTAGAGGAGGATTGTCACATCCGAAGACTTACCCCTGGAACCACCTCGGGAGGGGGAATGCTGGCCGCCTCAACTGAAAGCCGGGCTTGCCGATCCACGTCAGCACAGAGGCCCGAGAGGAAACTATCATCCAGGTGTCGGAAGGTCCCATAAATCACGGACGGGTCGCTACCAGGGATATCCGCCTGAGAGGTGCCCGATGGACCGACACCCGAGGAACCATCACCTGAGGGACCTACACTGGAAGGACCAGCACCAGAGGGATCTACGCCAGATGCATCAGCAGTACTCGGCCCACCTCCACTATCCGAATCATCTCCCGAAGCAAACTGGGAATAAAAGAAAAGATCTGAGACAAGGGCCGATTCAAAATATAAGGGGAAACTAGTCTAAGCTGATTACCTGACCAATCGGGCCACCAAATGCCAGAAAGTTAGCGCTAGGGATAAAGCGCGGCAGGATGAATCGATGAGGCAGACACTCGTACCAATAATGATAGTCCCTAGGCACCTGAAGGGCATGAATGGGGAACCCATGGTTGAAGAAAGCCACCGTCAGCTCCTCGATGCTACCAGCAGGACTCCAAACATCTGCCAGAGGGTCTACAGGAATGGCATAGTAACCCTGGAACTGGTGTATCACCCTCTCCCCCAGATAATAGCACCGAGCCCATGACCCGTAAAAGAAGATGACGCGGCGGTTGTTAAATGGACGGGAGGCGCCCACAGCTGCTCGATCCCAGAAGCGTGACGTCAGGTACGGGTCGGGGAGGATCTGCAACCAAGGAAGAGACACCAAGCAGGCAACACCTCAACAAAGAAAAAAGAGAGAAATGTCCAAACTAGAAGCGAACGAAGGTCAAAAAGTCGTCACCTGCTCAGGGACCATCAAATCAAGCTGAGACCTCAAGCCCATCTCTAAGTGCTTTAGGCCCACTTCGCGACGCCTAGAATGGGTCCAATTGCGGAGGAGGGGATAGGTAAACACCTCCGAGAATAAGAGCGGACGACTAGGGTGGAAGTGGTGATATCCCCACACCTGAAATGGGAGCATGGCACAAAAACCAGATCAGTAGCACATAAAGACCCTTCATTCAAAAAAGGCAAAAACAAAAGGTATGAGGAATTACCTCCAGAGCAGCCCAAAATCCTACGACAGACTTTGAGTCCCCAGTCGTGACCCGTGTTAGGTTGTACATCAACCATGCATATCCGGCCCCTCCCCAATCATACCTAGGAACGTTGCCCCAAGGATCCATCACGCTTAACAGGGCCAAGCTGACTCATCCCCCGCTGGCATTTGTAAAGAGGATCTTGCCCAGCAGAAGTAGGAGAGTGATACGAGCCAGAACAATCCCACGCTCTGGCGTGATATAGAGCTCCCGGTCCGGCTGACCCAAGTCCACCATCTCATTAGCAGTAAAAAGGGAGGTCAACCAGGACATCTTGACCTCTATGCCGTGGGTCTGCCCACAAGGAGGATAGGCTCCGATCAACCGAGTAATGTCCTCACGGCTCGGTGCTGGTAAGGTGGAGATCGGCAGCCCCCCCCCCCGATCCGGATACCAGCAATCATGGCTCAATCAACAGGCGTCAGTGTCATCTCGGCATAGGGCATGTGGAAGGTCATGGTCTCAAGCCGAAACCTCTCAATCAAAGCCTTCAGATAGGCCGCATCTGCTCTCATGGGGGAGCAGGACAGAAACTCTCCAAAGCCCACCTGCTCCAACAGGATCTTCACCACCGGAGGGACATAACGATAGAACTCGTGGAAGTCGAGCCACCCCCCACGGAATACAATGGTAGGCAGCTCCTGCACCCAAAGAAATACACATCAGATTGCGGAAGTAGGGTAAAACTGCGCAAAAGAAAGAAATTGAACCTATCTGTTACCTTGCCCGCTATGCCGAAGTTTGAGATGTGAGTGTACTGCTGATGTAGGAGGCCGACCCGGGCAGCCTCACCCTGCATCTCGAGCCAGGGACCTGCTCTCCGCTCCACCCAGATAAATTGCTCCCCTCGCGGACCATACACTATCTCAGGCCCCTGCTCCTGACCTTCCTCAGGGATGTGCTCTTCGCCGCCTGACATGCTGGGGCAACAAAACAGTCACATCAAAGCAGATCAGTGATAAAAGAACCATTTATGTGCTACACGCCAAGGGAAGGTGAGTGTGCCCACCCCTTTTCCTCTTACTCTAAAAAAAAAATAATACATAAAGATACACACACGTAAATAAAAATACCCCCTTTTAATTAAAATGAGAAAATGCAAAAAAAAAATCCCTGCCCCTTTTTATCTTCAAAAGCAAACAAAAACATCTCTTTCTCTTCCCATAAAATCAAAAATCAAAATAAATAGGTCCCGTAGAAAAATAACAAGAAAAACTAGGAATAAAATCCTCTTCCTTAATAAATAAATAAAAAAAGAAGACACCCAAAACCATTTCTCCTTAACTTTCAGGAATAAAAAGGCAAAAAAAAAATCCCTTATTGTAAATAATAATAAAAAAACAACAAAAAATCTCTACCTTGAATAAAGAGGCCAAAAAATCTTTCACAAAAAAAATCCCTTATCCTAAATAGGAAAAAGAAACTAAAAAACAAAAACCTGTTCTTTACCTTGAATAAAGAGGCCAAAAAAATCTTTCACAAAAAAATCCCTCATCCTAAATAGAAAAAAGAAAAAAAAACCTCTTCCTTACCTTGAATAAAGAGGCCTAAAAAAAATATCTTTCAAAAAAATCCCTTATCCTAAATAGAAAAAAGAAAAAAAAAAAACCTCTTCTTTACCTTGAATAAAGAGCTAAAAAAAATCTTTCACAAAAAATCCCTTACTTTAAAATAGAAACAAAAAAAATCCTCTACCTTAATTAAAATGCAAAAAAAAGAGAGAGTAAAACCAAAAAAATCTTTTTAAATTAGGATTCAAAAAATGTATAAAAAAAAAAAGAGAAAAAAAAAAAATCATCATCATTGCTTTATATACAAAAAAAACAAACGAAAAACAACAAAAATGAAATCCCTTCTATATACACAAACAAACAAAAAAGAAGAAGAAAAAAAAAAAAAACACAAAAATATATATATATGTTAGGCAAAAAAAAAAACCATAAAACACCAAAAATGGGGGCATTATTCATGAAAAATTCTCAACTCATCATCAATAAGCATGAGCATAATAAAAATGAATCATTTATCATCAAGGAAATGCAAGATCATGATCACATTTGCATAAAGGAGCAAGGAAAATCAAGAAAAATGAGTTTAAATGGTTACGCTATGAAGAAGAGGGGGGTCTTTGATCTAAGCGCGCACCCGCGATCAATCCACGAATAAAACAAAGGCAATGGGCGTGAAGAGGCAATGTAAAGGAACCCTAGGTAGGGGGGGGGGGGGCAAATTCAAATAAAAGGCCCCACAGCCCGTGTTCGGGCTGTCTTTTAAAACCCCCGGCTAAACCTGGCGCAACTAATAGTTGTGCCAGGCAAACTTTTGCCCCCCATTTGCTTGGCGCAACTAATAGTTGCGCCAGGCTATTTTGAGGCCTCTAGGGGCCTGGCACAACTAATAGTTGAGCTAGGCATTTAGGATAGGTCTTGGGCCGGGTGTGGGCCAGATGAGAAGAATGGGTCCCCCGTTCCCTTTGGATGGTTTATTCCGCTTCTCCCGTCTGATGCACGCGCCCCCAAGACGGCATTTTTATCATCCTTCGACTTGCCACGAAAGTTGTGCTAAAATAAAATGGACCAGGGTCAGCAAGCACCTCAGTCCTACAAAAAATCCCCAGCAGAGAAGTCAGAGGTATTCACAAAAGACGTCACAAATTCCCAAAAGGGGATAACACAATGAGCTTCAAAACGCTAGAAAATACAAAAAATATAATAAACTCCAAAAAATCCAAAAAATAATAAACTTCAAAATTCCAAAAAAAATTTAAGAAAATAAACTTCAAAATTTCAAAAAATTCACATGAAATGATAGCTTTTAAAACTTCAAAAAAATTTCACATGATAGCTTTTTAATTCCAAAAATTCACATAAAAATATAAACTTCAAAAAATCCCAAAAATCATACAAAATAGCAATCAGAAAATTCAAAAAAAAATCATCATAAATGATAGAAAACCAAAAAAAAATGGATTCCCCACAGGACGCACATGCGTGTTTCGATGCGGTAAAATGTTAATATTTTATCGACAATACAGATGTGCAAAATTAATGTCCTAGGTCAAAGGTTCGCCTTGGATCCGTGGATCCTACTTCCAAGTAGGAGCAACGGTGTTTGTCCCGGTCAAACAGTCAATGTTTCGAATGGGTCAACTCCACTGCTAAATCTTTTGAGCAATGAGCGCTCTTTTTTGGATTCGTGTGAACTTAGTTGTCTTAAGCTTCGGATTCTCCATTGAAAAAGGTCAATCGTTGGTTGAGACCAACCTGTTGAGAATGAGATTATGTGTCAATCAAACTATGTGCAACCATGCATTCAGAAGGGTTCATTTCCCTTTTATTTTATGCAGGCTTAAAACCTGCATGGGCAGTGGTATCCCTATAAAGTATACGCCATGCGTCTAGGTATCCATATGATGGTCGTTTGTCCTCGTAAATTGTACTCGGGTGGGTCCAAGTCGGGGCTTCCATCGCCTTCGTTGTTGCTTATTGCCCCCGATGGGTGCATGAGTGTGCATAGTTAATTGACAGTTATGATCATTGTCAACAGAGACCAATATTGGATGCCCCCTTTTAGGAGGCGCCCAATGTTTGGTTGGATCTATTCAAGGGAGTCGAAACTAGATACTCTAGGTCATGTCGAGCTGAAGCATGCTTTTGGAAAATTGGCACGTACTCCTAAAAAGCATTGTGACGTCTATTCACTTCGCTCGGGTAGTCATGCTAAATAAACTTTGGGGTCAATGGGTTCGCCCAAAGACCTCAAACCCTGCTTTCAGCAGGGGCACCAGTGAATAATCTAATGAGGTCATCAAATGCCTTGTAGGATTAGACGCAAACTGTGGAGCCTTGCGTATGTTTACTTTGCGCCTATCTTTGAATGTGGGTCGATCACCCCTCTTACTTACGATACTGTTGAATTCAGAATAAATCTTAAACATCAAACACCTTCAAAATCATCCCAAGAAGTAAACATCTTTCCCGACTATAGGGAGTTCACAACTCATTCTACCTCGATTATGCCCAGTAATGTCGCTAAGCGCTTGGGAACTGATTACCTCGAGAAATGAATGATTAGCCTGGCACTCCAGGGCTTTCGTTTTCTCACCATGTTACTCACCTGATGTTTGAAGTTTATTCTGAATACAGCGGACCCATCAGTAATGCCTTGGGCCTCTTCGGATGTCTCTTTTCTTTGGCATACGATCACTAGTGACCGGATACCAAAGAGGGGCATCTGTAGACACCCAAATTTGGCCCAAGGCCCGATCGAAACACCTTTTAAGAGAGGTGCAATTCTGAGCTTTTGATGGTATGAATGGAACCCTTAGGAATCACCCCCAAACCCTTAAGAATCACCCTAGACCCCTTAAGAACCTATCCCGAACCTTTAGAAACCAATCCCAACCCTTAGAACCCATTCCGAACCCTAAACCTAACCTTCTCGGGCAATGGATGAAGAGTAGTGCACCAGGACTAGCTGAGGTCTTTTACTGATATCAAATCTATACCATTGTAAAGAGGACTTCTCCAGCTTTCCAACAAGCTAAGAATCACCCCAATCTGAGTTGTACATCAAAAGTTATGGCCATTTGAAAATTAGACAGAATTTTGGGATTTTTGCCTGGCGCAACCATTTTCCCCCTGGATTTGCCTGGCACAACTAATAGTTGCGCCAGGTATTTTTCCCCCAGAAATGGCCTGGCGCAACTAATAGTTGCACCAGGCATAAATGGGTCCCCCAACCCCTCGCGAGGCTAACTTCCAGGGAACTGTGCAGCACTGTTTTATTGTACATTTGCCTAGCGCAACTATTAGTTGCGCCAGGCATATGAACAGTAACTGTTCAATTTTGCCCTGAAATTCGTGCTAGGAGTTTGACTTGTTGACCACCTCAACCTTTGGGGTGTGTTTTGATAGTCCTATTGCACCCATTCCTCACCTATTGGCAACCCCTTAAGTGGCATAAGGTCCCACCCCATCATCCACCATTGGAGGACCTTCCCACACCTTTCAAGGCCCCAAAAACCCTAGGAATCCTTAGATGCAAGATTACCTAATTGATAAACCCAATTAGCATCTAAGTGGCCCCCTAACCCACCCATTTCCTATAAATAGAGCCCCCCACCCCTTGGTTTAGGGGTTGAGAATTTTTACCTAAGAGAGAAAGAGCTTAAAGTGAGAAGATCTTTCTCCCTTTGGTGCACTATTTTCCCTCAAAATTCTAGAATTCCAAAACTTCTTCCAAGCTTGTTCTTACATCAAAAACTCAGCCTAGGTGTGTGTGATCCCCTAGCTTACCTTCTCCCTCCCTTAGCTAGTAAGCCTTAGTGGTTAGAACCCATTTTTCTACCATCCAAGCCTTCAAAAGCTCCTCAAAGCAAGCCACGCAAGGCTCCTCTACGGTGCTACAAGGGCCCGAGGGCTCCGACTCTCTCCTTTCTTCTCCTATTTCTTTTGGCGCTCCCTATCCTCTCATTTGTGCCGTTATGCTGCCGAATTTTCGGTAGGAACGGAGGGGCACAAATAGCATTGGAGGACCATTTGGGCAAGAGAGAACCATTTCCTTTTCTTTTATTATATTTTATTTTTGGCCATTAGTAGAGACCGCGTTAAGCGGGTTGATCGGGTGCCTAACACCTTCCCGATCGATAATCGAAGCCCCTACCCAAGAGCCTTTGGTGTGAACTGGATTCAGAGTCATATTTTTAGCACTTCGGTGCTCATAAAAATGAACTAGGTATCCCGGGACACCGAAAGCTCCGGGTGGCGACTCTATATTTTCATTAGAGAGCGCGTCGTTGCGACCGGACCGTCACGGATCCCACGGTTGCACAACGTCTAAGGGCAGCTGATCACACTCAACTATATCAGAGGAGAGTGGCCAAGGCTTACGATAAGAAAGTCCTCGAACGAACCTTTAATATTGGAGAATTAGTCTTGAAGAAAATTATTCCTTCCAAGCACGCCCATTCGAAAGGAAAACTGAAACCGAACTGGGAAGGCCCATATGTCATAACAGCCACATACCCTGGAAATGCCTATAAACTGGCAAACCAAGATGGGAAAGAACTCCCTAGTCCATGGAACGCCATGTACCTTAAGAAATATTATCCTTAACCCCGTGATCGTCACATCCCGTGGTTAGATACTTATACGTATCACCCCTGTAGTCGTCACGACCCATTCATTGGTCGTACGCCTTTGATTCTCAGAATATCCTTAAGACCTTCGATTTATTGCCTGCCTTTTCTTGCTCGGACAATTTGATCAAAGAACTAGTGACCTATCTAACCTCTTTCAAAAGCATAAGTAATACATGATACTCGTTTCCCTTCCCTCGCCATTAGAGGAGATGTTAGAGAAAAAAAAAATGAAGATGTTAGGTTCAATCAAAACTCATTATTCTTGCACTAGCAGGATGCTTTGAAAAACAATTTGCATTAACACGTCCAAAAAAGTCTAGTGAGAGCATTACAATGAATGAACAAGTCAATGAGCTCAGGGAAGCATAAGCAGACCGTGAGGACATCTCTGGTAATTTTACTAGAAGTGTGTAAGCTAGTTGCGAGAGCACCCCTGATGTCCCCATACTACTAGATACCGTCGAAGGTGGCGGGAGGAGGATAAACTCCTGCTAACTAAAGAATATGAGATTTTGATAGTACCGAAATATGATGAAGAGCTCGATCATGGCATCCCGTATCCCTCTGAGAAAAATACTGTTACCTACCCCTTTTGGAAAGCATTAGATACAAACTGCTCCCATCACTGAGCCATACTCCCCTCTGCTACTTTTTTTCGAACGATAAATCAGAAGCCTTGCAGGATATTCCTAGAAATGAAACCGAAAACTGATGAATGACGATTGGCGCAATCACCTACTATACATACCATACTTCTCCCTAACAATCACAAGATAGGATGACCACCACCCTAGGATAGACCCCATATATAGCTGACCTAAGCAAAGAGACCTCCCTGGTTCGGTGACAGTACTGATCAACTTTTTCTTCAAAACTAACTCACCAAATACCCATGACTGCTTATAGACCCAAAGTTCCTATCTCGAAACCCGGAAGAGCACCATTGCATATTGACGCTAGGGCATTTTTTTTTTAGATTGGAAGAAGAATCATATTAGAAGCGTCGGCTTGTTCATGAAGAAGACAAGAAATGACAAAGTTACCCTCCAGAAAGCGTTATCGAAGATACCATACTGTCGATCCTACCACGCTCCTACACCAGGGCATTTTTATTTTTTATTATTATATTATTTCTATTCTAGCTATTTTTTTTTCCCTGTTGCATTATTTCCATTTCAAAGAAAAAAAAGAAAAAAAAAAAGAAGAAGAAGAGAGAGCACACATCTATTTTTTGCTACCAGACTCCGGTCTGAGATACTTACCCCTCTTGACAACTGGCAAGGGGGTGAATAAAACTACTGACAGCATTACTTTCACATGTGCAGATCGGCAAGCAACCTTTAACCATCACCGGGCCAGCTCAGCGAGTGTCCAAGTCTCAATGATGGTTGACGGCGCTAAAGTAACTAAAAGCAAAAGTAGATGCAAGAGGTAACTAAAAGAAAGGAGCCAATCAAGTACATCTAAACCTAGAATCTCATTATATCTATAAATGCTAAATCTTTTTATTTCTTTTTACACCTATCACTGGGGACACCCCCAATATATACAGCAACACACATGCTATAGATACATAAACACAAGCAGGCACACCTACTCCCTACGCTGCCATTGAGACGGTCGAGCACTGTTGTCCCCAGTATCATCAGCTCGGAGGTCCGTAGACTTGTCCTCTTAAAATATGATCCCAGCGCCCGAAGTCGACGGAACCACTAAGCCATGAGGCCCTGCCACAGATCCTCCCTCACTCGTCTGGCTAATAGACCACCTCAATCGAGAACGAGGAGAATACCCCGCCAAAATATCACGAGTAGCCGAATCCCTATGAGAATCATCGCTGACATGGTCATGTGACGTGTGACGAGACTGTCTAGCCAAGGAACCCATAGCTCTCAAATCTGACCCATCAAGCTGACGAGCCAGCTTATGTATCCCCCGCTCACTCCTCACCAAACGATACTGCAATTGATCAAGGATCACCTACATCTACGCCCGTTTCATCTGACATGCCGCCTCTAACGCCTCGGTCTGAGTCCTCTGTGTGACCATCATCTCATTGACCAGGTCTTCCCGACTCTGCGTCTCCCCGAGGACTCGTCTCGCCTCAAGAGTGGCGCTCAGTCACGCCGCCTCTAGACGCGCCTCCTTGACGAACCTGCATAATCACGCCAAGTCAAGCGAAAACTAATATATATACATGAACAAATTAAGAAACTTTAAAAAAGGAAAGAACCATACTAGATCCAGCCTCTCCCTCAGGAGTCGCTCAAGTATCTCAGCGGTCACTGGATCGGCAAGAGGCACAGGAGGAACAATAAACATAGGCGGCTGCAACAAGAACAGATAAATACATCAGAAAAATACTATAATGACAAATAAACTACAAACACAATAACTAAAACATACCTGAGCAAGGATAGGAACAGACTCCTGAGGGGGAGCCTTGAGAGCGGAATCCGGAACAGCTTGCACAAAGAACCAAATAATCGAACACAAGATATGTCAAAATAAAATAAAGATGGAATAACCGAAACAGAATTATCCTACATCAAAAGAAACTTTACCTGACTCTCCAGACATAGAGAGGTAGCAATGGCCTCCCTCGTCTGAAGATCCTCGACAACCTGACACTGAAATAACATATGATATTAGTAAACTACTAAGAAAGTAGAACAACGACACCCAATAAATTAATGCAATGACATAAACCAAGAAAAAAGATTGAATTGAACTTACCCAATGATCTAGCTCAGCCTAAAGCTGAGCCATCGCTAGATCCTCCCGACTAGAGGAAGCAACAGAAGATGGATCAAATACCAGAACGGGACCTCCAGCGGCCAGCTCGGCTCTCTACGAATAACAATAAATACATCAATTGGTAAGCTCATGTTGCTAGCAATGCTAAATTGTAAAGACACTTACCAATCGATCAATCTCAGATCATAGGCTGGCCTCCACTTCTCGGCCGGCCTATTGCTGACTACGTAACAACTCGATCATTGCCGCCTGACAAGCAACCTCACCCTCCCTCTCAGACTGTCGAAAATAAAATAATAAAAAAATGAGACCCCTCAACCATGTTAGAGTGACCAGAAGACCAAGTCCACATAATATTAAAAAAAACATAAATTAACTCACCAGGAGCTGTCGAGCCTCTGCTAGTCGAACCCCCAGCTCATCCTCTGTTGCCCTAGCCTGAGCAACTGAGGAGGCTAAAGACTGGAGCATCTCCTCATCCGAACGAGGAGCACACCCCATCCGCTTCATTGCCCTGTGGAGAGCATCCAATGCCCCCTGCACGCCCACGGTGAGATGGCCCTACTCCAATGTAGCCAACCTCTCCCTCAAAGCCGATGCTGACTCCGGCCCTCCGATCGAGAAAGAGCCGCTCTCATGGAAGGTACATGTGAAGAGGCACCCACCACCCAATGCACCAAACCACCGTGCATACTCCTGGGTGTTTGCCTCGTCTCGCGCCCCTCTAACTATAGTCCCCCAGCTCTCAAATGTGCTATATGAAGAGTCATCCATGCCGTAAAAATTAGCTAGGAGGGCCGGTCATCCTCTTCGCCATTCTGTGGTGAATCTCTGGAGGGACTCCCTGAGTGAGCCCCAACTGTCATACCATGCAAGAAGTTTGGATCCGCTCCACCCTCTCAAAATAGTGAACCCATATGTCCACATCGAAGAAGGGCTAGCCAGACTAAATCACCGGTACCTCTGCATCCTCCTCATCCTCATACAACCTCCAGATCACCTACAACCAAACAAATGAATCAACCCTCAATGAAGACTCAAATCCTAAAACACTAAAATGAAAAAAAAGAAGCATATGCCTGACGATTTATACCTGCCCTACATGCATGTCCTCGAAGAGGCCGCGCGTGGTCTGAAGATCCAAAGACCAACGATGACCCCTCAACGCCTCCCTCCACACGTGCATCCATGGGAATGTAAATCTCACCTCCAACTGAACCCCCGAATGAAGGAAAGCGAAATGATCATACGCCTAAAACTGAAAGGAAAAGTAACAACAACAATAGCGACACACAAGGAGAAACATTTACCATTAAAAGACCTAAAATTAACCAAACTAGGGACCTCATAACATTAATTAATTAAAACTCACCTGGATGAACGGAAGGAAACCTCCGATCGATGCGACGCCTTGGCCTCGACGGTAAAGTTGTTCATAGAGATGCGCCAACATGGCCGCACTCCACACATAGGTAGGGACTCGATCCAAATCCCCAAGAACCATCAAAAACAACCCGGTGATGCATCCCTGAGTCGAAGAAGAGAAAAGTATGGCACCGAGGAAGTGCATCAAGAATGCTCGAAGCACTCTATCCGCAGCCAACCCCGACTCCACCACGGGCTCCTAACCCGCTACTACTGCACAACGTGCCTCATAGATCGCCTTCGCCTTCGAGTGGCACCTCGGGGGGATGAAGCAACTCGCAAATGTATCGAAAAACTAAGTGACTCAAACTATACTTGGCCCCGAGCCGCTCGACCTATACGGCATACCCAAGATCTCCTCACACACCTCTAAATAATGCCCTGCCATCCGCACCGTGATTGGCTCACCCTCAAAACGAAGACCGGTGATATGGACCCAGTCCTCTGGAGTAGGTAACATCATGCCAACTGAAAAGAGAAGCACCTGATGCTCCTTCCTCCACCTCTCCAATATCGCTGTGATTAGGCCACGATCAACTTAAAAGGGCTCTAGCTTCAGGATCGGTCTGAAACTGAAAGACACAAGTCACGCCTGCTGAAACTCCAGCAAGGCACGATACCAAGCATGAAACTCGGCCCATGCCGAGCTGATAACCAGTTGCGGGGGCTCCTATTGAACGAAGCACAAACAATAACAGTAAAACTGACACAAACTTATGACAAAAGGTAAAAAAAAAATTTTTAACTAAAAGCAAGTCAAATATGCTCCAAACACAATAACAATTTATAGCAAACACACGAAACGTGATAAGAACAACTGAGTAGAAACATAACCTACCCCTAGATGCAATCATGATACATGAGTGAGCACACAATCAATCATAATGCAGGTTTAACATAAATTAGAAGGGTTCCAAATCCTAATAAGCCTATGTCATAACCTAAGTCACTAAGGAAATGGAAGAACTCTTGCTCATGAGTGCTTACCTGGCCTCGGGCAAAGAAATCCTCCAACGGGAAGTGCTTACGATCTGGATGCTCTGCAGCTGCACCCTCAGCTCTCTCACCCTCAGCTCCCTCACTCATGGGTACCTCACCTTCAACTCTCTCACCCTCGCCCTCAGCAACCCCCTACTCAATCTCAAGCGCCTCCTCCCTGACCGCTGACTGGTCGAACTCCAATACCTCCTCCCCAATATCTGCCTCCCCGACAACATCAGTCTTAACCTCAGAAGCCTCACCTATCTCGGCCCCTAACATCCTCTCTAACTCAGAAAGGGTAAGATCGTGCCCACCACCATCCTCAAACACGATCCTAGAATGAAGAGCTCGAGAAAGTGAAGAGAACGGAAGAAACGACGTCTGAAATGGATGACCGCAGCACGAGATATCACGAAAACATGAAAATTAGAGTGCACGGAAACAAGAAAACCAGAGAATCAGAGACCAAATTAGATCGCGCGATAAAAATGAGAAACGTTAAGCCATTTACAGGGAACAGTCGAATCGCACGCTTAAATCCAAGCCCTCAAACCGATCACGCGCCAACTTAGAAGTGTTTAATTCGGATTACACAACCGATCTAGTGCGCGTAATCTAGTCGTCACCTGCTCAAACTAACCTGACCACTTGGTTGCACGTCACCTTCCAGGCTTGTAACCACATCAAGTGCAAGAACCAACGTGCGTGAATATCAACAGTTACTTCTACAGTAACCACCACCGCCCTATCCAGTGCCGCTCACCTGGCATTTAATTCAGTTAAATGACCAAACACTGATGCTTAATAACTTCTTGACGCCTTGGAATATGCGCTTCAAACTTGGCACATAATTAATTTAAACGCCCAGAGGGATGCGCGCAATTCCCTAGAAAATAAAAAAATATACGGATACAAAACAGCACTTTCACGGACCTAAACTAGGAGATTCCTAACACCAATTACCAGTCCAAACCATCTCCTTGTCAAGACCGACCCATGAATACCCCTAACTTGGAGAAATATACGCCCTAAAATGAGCAGAATGCCCCGACACCATTCACACACCCCAACCAAAGCTAAAAAAAAGAGAAGGAAACTTGCCCCAAACTAAGACCGAAGCTAAACACAAATTTTTGTCTCAACTAACACCAATCTAAAAATAAAAAGAATACCCTCATATCACACACAACCCCAATTAATATCAATGCCTCCTTTTTTGCCTGTACACTAAGACCAAACAAAAATGTCCTCATCATTTATACACTCCAACTAAGCCCAAACTAAATCAAAACAAAAGAAATACTCCTAACATGCCCCGATCCAGAATAAATAAATTAAACAAATAAATCTCACACTCCAAATAAATCAAATAAGCTGCAAAATAAACTAAGCTGAAATTTACAAAAGAATTTAAAATCATAATCTTTGCATAAATAATTAAATGATTACAAAATACACCGAGGGCATACCCCCTGAATATACAACTTAAAATAAGAAACTTAAAATCCACACGTTCAGGCAATCCTTGAATCCGGATTCATTCGAGAAACTAGAAATCTCAGAGAAACTCGGAGAAAGGGAGCGCCCTAAACGAATTCTAACCGTAATAACCTCTTCCCCTTGTCCTGAGCAGATATAAAAGAAGGAGTGGCTCACGAAAAGCCACCTAGGACCTACAAGATCCACCCTTAGGAGCTCGCCTTGGAAACACTAAAAAGGAGGAGCAACTAACACTGAATCCGCAGAGCCTACCGAGGAAAAATAGGCTGTGACAGCCCGGATTTCGGCACCCCGAAACCCTTGCCATCAGCACGATCATCTTGACCGTGCCCCTTTGCTAAGCACGGAACACTGGTATATCAAGCATGCAATAGAATAATAAACGAAATTTCGGAATTTAAATCTATACTAAGCAACTCCCCAAAAGACAGTTCTACCCTCATGCCTCTGCATGAATGGAGAACCGATCCGAACCATCGATGATAGCAATCATCACGGATGGTTCGTCCCAAAAGAATAATCCCAACTCCTTATATACATGGTTTAAACAAAATCAAAGCTTGACATACCAAGCCGTACAAAACTCTCTCAAAAAGCCCTCAAAGTGGCACAACGGAGTCCTCTAGAAGAAGTCCTCAGGAGGTGGCTCCAACTCTTCACCGGCCGCAAGGTCCGACTCACCGGGGTCAGCGTCTCCTGAAGCCTCGGCAGCTGCTAGTAGTGGACCTGCGACGTATAGTCTATAGGGTGAGCTACATCCTAGCTCAATAGGGAACAAACACAGTTGAACATATAAATTATAACTCACATATATTCCATGATATGCCATGCATGATGTGTCTATGCAGTTATTGATGAAAACAGTTAAAAGCATTTCATTTTTACTGTTAATCACTTATGTTTTCATTTATTCATGAATGATGCTGAAAAGGCCTAAAGCAAAACTTAAACTTTCAACTTAAGTAATCCCCGAGCAATATAGCATCGAGCCCCGATGAGATACCCTTCATCGTCATCTATATAGACAGTTTTAACGTATTCCCTGGGAATACCATATAGTACCCAAGCCCCTTTCCCCTGGGGATTGGTGGCGGGGTTTCACTTGTCTCAAATCAACACCCCTGGGGTGTGCTTACTATGTACGGATAAGCCTCCGCACTGGCCTACGGTTTCGCCGCCGTATCGGTCACGGATATCCTGCCGTGTCAGTCGTGGATATCCCGCCACGTCGGTGGGGTAACCTATCAAACCTCAAATAACAAAAATATCGGTGCCTTACATATAGTTATTCACCGTGTAAGTGTGCTACCTTATATCAGTTAGGCCCTATCAAACATGATTCAATCTTGGATACATCCCTGGGATGTATCCATTTACTTGCATCACACCTGATGCTCTTGTCTCTTTACTTCTTCATCCCCTGGGGATGGCTCATTATGATTACTCTTATGAATGTCACACGCACACACACTTTTCACAATTCTTAAGCAATAAAACATTTGAGTTGAATTCTATATCACTACATACATGCTCTTGTAAAATAAAGTACATGTTCAAGGTGTTCCCTACCTCAAGTCTTCATTTGATCAATGCATCAAGGTCCCACGTGGCTCCTTGTGCATCAGTTCACACGTACCACCTATGGTACCACATAACAGGTAAAACACATCACAAAGGATACAATAAAGAAGGTCCAAGACCCTCTAAGAATCTTAAAGTCAAACTCAAAAGTTAACATTATTTATCTCAGTCGATTAATCGAACTCTAAAATCGATTAATCGAGTCTGATTCGATTAATCGATTTCCAAAATCGATTAATCGAAAGTCAGTATCGATTAATCGATTCTAAAATCGATTAATCGAGATTCTCATTCGATTAATCGAATCCTAATTCGATTAATCGAAATTCACTGTTCAGCCAAGTCGATTTTCAATTCGAGTAATCGAGTTCCTAAAATCGATTAATCGATCCCAAATCGATTAATCGAAAATTGAAATCGATTAATCGAATTCCCATTTCGATTAGTCGATTTTCCCAAATCCTTTCCTCCAGCCCCCCTTGGGTCCACTGGAGGTGCCCAGTCGATTAATCGATACTAAATCGATTAATCGAAATCCAAAGTCGATTAATCGAACTCCAATTCGATTAATCGAAATCGGGGTCCTCTGACTTTTCAACTTCCTGGCCAATTTCGATTAATCGAAACCCAATTTCGATTAATCGAAATTGTCAGATTCAGCCCCTTTTCGAGCTGTTCTTTCTAATCTTTTTCCATACTTTTTCCTCTATTTTTTCTAAACCATTATCCTAAGATTTAACCCATTTTCAACTACCATTTAGCCCCTACGATCTATGCATTTTATTCACAAAATTTTTTTACCTTGAATCGATCTCAAATTGATTTCAAATCCATGGTTGGAAAGGCTAGGGTTCCAGCTTTAGCTTGAACGGATTCTCCTCGCTAAATCGGCCTCTTAAATGCTAAAATCCCCCCCTCCAATCACACAATAACTCTTGTTTAGTCTTCTTTACTCCTCTCTCTCTCTTCTTTACTCCTCTCTCAACAACCCAAAAACACACATTTAGGGTTATTAAACCCTTTTTATCTCTCTCCTAGTTTGTGTGTTGAGCACATGCACCTCAATAGGTGTATGTGACTTTAGATTTTCAACACACACCACATTGCTACACAAACCATCACATCACATTCACTCATCACACTCTATGCTAATTATCGAACTCCTAATTGGTCAAACTTGTGACCGATCGGGCATGGATCCCGAGGTCATAGTTTAGCATGATTTTTCGGGCTATTACATCCTCCCCACCTTGGGAATTTTCGTCCTCGAAAATAACCCAAGGTTTGTCTGGCTGGGTCTCTCTCGCCCCCCCCCCCCACACTCTCAGGTGAGGCGATCCAGTTGACTCAAACGCATTAAATTAGTTACATATACTAGCATAGAATTTAAATTTGACGAATTTGAACAATGTACACAAAAAGTTTAGATTTCGAATTTTTACAAGGCACCACATGAGTAACATACATCTGCATAATCATGGCTCATAAAAAATAAACTCATGCAATCCCCCCAGTTGTCTGTGCCGAGCATGCCCATCTGAGGTGACGACATGCTGGTGGTCTGCTGAGCCGGTCATGCGTGTGGTGGGCGACTGTGGTGGAAACGCCCTCGGGCCAAGTGAGTGAGGCGATGTGGAAGGAACCGCGTCTGTAGTGGCTGGGGTAGGATGGAAGACGGGTCCTCGATGGAAGGCAGTGCGTCCAGCGGTCCACTCCTCCTCCTGGGCGAGGTAGCGGTGGTAGTCCGTCGGGTAGATGTAGTGGAGGGTGTGGAACATCAAGAAGTTCATCCTCCGGTTCATCCGCTCGTTGTTGGCCTCCATGCGAGCCAACACGTCCTCGATGGTAGGACCGGATGGAGCGGCACGCCGGCGGTATGAGGAGGTGGGTGTCGGGTGCGAGTGTGTGGCGCCGGTGAGGCTGCAGGAGAGGGAACCCTCTCCACGGATGGCTCGGCGGGGATAGGGTGTGCCCCACCCACGTGTGGGTCCTGCTGAGGTGGTGGGGGTGGTGGCGGTGCTACCGCTGCTGCTGCGACTGCTGCTGCTGGGGCTGGAGTGGGACCCGAAGCCGGTAGGGTCCGCTTTAGCAGATTGTAGCTACGGGTTCATGAAGACTTCGAAAATGTCTTCACGAGATGCTATAGGAGGGATCATTGGAGTAACACTCCAACATGCTCGAGATGAGCCCAGCATATGGCATCTTCTCCTTGGGCCGCATGTTGCCCTTCATCAGCTTCCCTTTGATGTACCTCATCCCTTCTAGGATGACCACGGTAGCATCAAACCATCGGCCACAGAAGGCCGCATAAAGTTCCTGTTGCACTTTGTCCACGCGCTCCGTATCGTGGCGCATAGGGTAGAGGTTGCACTTGATTATTGAATCAAGCATCCACATGTAGTGTGGAAGGTCAACCCTCTTAATGGAGGATCCCGACCCCTTTTTCCCGTTGGTCATACGGGTCATGATTTCTTCAAATCGAGGGTCCTCCTCGAAGGGTGGGAATAGGGTAGTCTCGGGGGTGAAATCGAGGTAGCACTCGAGCACCTCGTGTATGTGGCGACGAGTGATCGTGTAGTCGCGACCCTCAATAGTGGTCTTGATCACGTCGTCGGTCGGGCCGTCCACAAGCCCTTGGTAAAATAATCTAACCAACCTAGGGTAGTAAGAACCCCGGATTGGTTTGAGAAGGTTGCCGAGACCGGCGTTGTTGAGGTAGTTTCGAGCCCATTGGGTCTCGCCCGGCAAATCGGGATTTGTGAATAGGGTAGGGTTGATGATGTATTCAACCTCAAAGGTCTTGGCCGCCCACCATTCGTTTGGTTGTACCACGTTAGTGGGTGGTGGGGGCATTGGGGTCGATTCGCGAGAAGACTCGCGCGAGGATGCGCTCGTCGAACCGGAGGTGGTCTCCGATGTCGACGGTGACGGAGTCCTCACCGGCGATGGGGTAGGTGGTGGTGGCACGGCGTTCTTACACCTAACCGGGAGTTTAGAAGTCGCCTTCTTTGAAGATAACCGGGTTTTGGGCGGCATTCTTAGAAAATCTAGGGTTTATCTAGTTTAAATTTGAAAGAAAAGTGCGAAATTAGGGTTTACCGTAGGTTTTGATGGCGATGCGAGCCGAAAAACCGTCGGAGAAAGGGAACCCTAGGGCACCGGATTGTCGGAGAAGAGGAAGAAGGTGAAACGCCCAAAAATCTCAAGCAAACATAATTTCGAATGGGGAATGAAATCCCCAAATTTTTATATATAGGCCTCGGCTAGATTAATCGAAATTCAGAATCGATTAATCGAGATTCAAAACTAGGTTAAGCCGCGTAAAATTGATTAATCGGTTTCCCAAATCGATTAATCGAAAGTCAAATTCAATTAATCGAAACCATTTCGATTTATCGAAATCGTATCTGTTTAAAATTTTAAGTTTTTGAGCTCACTGGCGCGAGCCAGTCGATTAATCGAAATCCATTTCGATTAATTGAAATTCCAAAATCGATTAATCAAAATTCACTTCGATTAATCGAAATCATGGAGTAACTTCTAAAAATTTTAGGATTCTTTAAGTTATTCGATTAATTGAACCCCATTCGATTAATCGAAATTTCAAAATCGATTAATCGAATTTCACTTCGATTAATCGAAATCGTCTCTCTGACTTCAATTTCTTCTAGCATTCCCAGTTTGTTCGATTTATCGAACCTGCAGTTCGATTAATCGAATTCCCAAAATCGATCAATCGATCCCAAATCGATTAATCGAAATTATAATTCGATCAATCGAAATTGCATCCTATGTATATTCTAACTCTCATTTTCATTTCCAGTCACTGGCACATGCCAGTCGACTAATCGAACAAAATCGATTAATCGAAATTCCAAATCGATTAATCGATTTGAAATTCGATTAATCGGTTTTGCCCAATTTTTGCAGATTTTTCAAGTTCTTTCGTTCTATGATTATTTTTGACAATTTATGACCTCAAGTGGTTCATAAATCCATAAAAACACATTCACTTGGTCATATATATACAAGAAAGAAAATATTCCTTTAATCATACAATTGAGCAAAATTTCCATCGAATTACAAGGATCGTGGAGATTCCACGAACACGTTCGTGGTTTACATTAAATTCTCACGTCGTTGGAAACAAGGTTGGATATTGTTCTTTCACATCGGCCTCTCATTCCCAAGTAGCCTCTTCTTTTGGATGATTGTTCCACCGAACAAGCACTAAGGGAATCACTTTAGTGCGCAGTACTTGTTCCTTTCGATCCAAGATTTCCACCGGTTCCTCTATCATGCTCATGTCCTCACACATCTCTATAGGTTGCTTCCCTAATACATGAGACGGATCATTCACGTATTTCCTGAGCATCGATATGTGGAAAACATTATGCACTCGATCAAACAGCGGTGGTAAACCAATGCGATATGCAACTTCACCTACGCGTCCCAAAATTTCGAATGGTCCAACATAACGTGGACTTAACTTCCCTCTCTTGCCAAATCTCATTACACCTTTCATAGGTGACACCTTCACAAACACATGCTCGCCCACTTTATAGTCAACACTAGTCCGCTTCATATCGGCGTAACTTTTCTGTCTACTCTGTGCTGTCTTCAACCTTTCTCTGATAATTCGAACGACGGTAGCATTATCTTCAAGTAGTTTTGGTCCTAACATAAATTTTCAATTGCTTCTCCCAATTGAGGGGTGATTTGCATCGTCAGTCATACAGAGCTTCATACGGTGCCATGCCAATGCTCGCTTGAAACCGTTGTTGTATGCGAACTCAAGCATCTAGAGATACTCATCCCAAAGATCCTTGCATATCAAGCATGCATGCCCGAGCATGTCTTCTATTACTTGGTTCACTCGCCTGCCCGCCCATCGCTTTGAGGATGGAAAGTGAACTAAAGTCTAGTCGTGTTCCCATTCCTTCTTGAAATTTCTTCCAAAACTTGGACGTATATAGTGGATCACGATCTGAAACTATGCTGCTTGGAATCCCATGTAATCTTACAATCTCCTTCATGTATAAGTCTGCCAGTCTTCCTGCCGTATACGTAGTATTGTACGGCAAAAAGTGCACTGATTTGGTCAATCGGTCTACGATGACCCAAATGGCATTGTGTCTCTTGGCAGTACGGGGTAATCCAACAATGAAGTCCATTGAGATCGATTCCCACTTCCATTCTGGTATTGGTAAGGGTTGCAATAGTTCAGCAGGATGTCTATCATCAACCTTCACTTGTGCCGACAAGTCAAACATCCGTGACACGACCGCCACGCCTTGTTTCACCTTCCACCAGAGTTCTTTTTCAAATCTTGGTACATTTTGGTGCTACCAGGTGGATAGCATAATTTGACTTATGGGCCTCATCAAGAATCGCTCGCCTTAGATCGGCATTGTCCTAATGCATAGACGGCCTTTAAACAACAAAGAACCATCTTCTTTTACTGAGAAGTCCGACCTAATGCCTTCACTCACGTCTTGATGAATCTTCGTTAATGCCGGATCTTTCATCTGTAGATCGTGGATATGCTCAAATATCGCTGGCCTTACTGATATGTTAGCCAAAAAGGATCTGGTGTCCTTTGACTCAATGTTCGCATCATAGAATGCCAGGTCTTCCAATAATTTCCATCGGTGCATACCCAAAATCAAAGAAGCTAATCGAAATAACCTTCGACTCAATGCATCGGCTACTACATTCGCTTTTGGATGGTATTGTATGGAGCAATCATAATCCTTGAGGAATTCCATCCACCTGCGCTGTCTCATGTTGAGCTCTTTCTGTGTAAAGAGATATCGGAGGCTCTTATGATTTGTGAAAATTTCAAAAGTCTCACCATACAAGTAATGTCTCCAAATCTTCAGCGCAAAAATGACTGCTGCAAGTTCCAAGTCATGAGTCGGTTAATTTTTCTCGTGTTCCTTCAGCTGTCTTGATCCGTAAGCTATCACCTTCTTGTGTTGGTTGAGCACACAACCAAGGCCATTGTATGGCGCGTTGCTGTACACGGCGTATCCTCCACTGCCTGAAGGAATCGCTAGCACTGGAGCCGAAGTGAGTCTCGTTTTGAGTTCTTGAAAACTCTTCTCGCATGCCTCACTCCACTCAAACCTTGAATCTTTTCGTGTCAGCTTTGTGAGAGGTCCCAATATCTTTGAAAACCCCTCGACGAAACATCGATAATAGCCTGCTAAGCCCAGAAAACTTCGGACATCGGTCACTGTCCTTGGTTGCTCCCACTTAACTACTGCTTCTATGTTTGCTGGATCTACAGTGACACCATGCTTTGAGATAACATGTCCCAAAAAGCTAACCTCTTCCAGCCAAAATTCACACTTGCTGAGTTTGGCGTACAATTGGTGTTCACGTAGCGTCTGTAGAGCAATCCTCAAATGTTCTTCGTGTTTCGTCTTAGATTTGGAGTATATCAGTATATCATCAACAAACACTACGACGCAGGAGTCCAAGTGTGGTTTAAACACTCGGTTCATCAGATCCATAAACGACGCCGGAGCATTCGTCAATCCAAACGGCATCATGAGGAATTCATAGTGTCCATATCGTGTCTGGAAAGCTGTCTTCTGAATGTCCTCAGCTTTGACTCGCAACTGATGATACCCAGATCTCAGGTCGATCTTGGAAAAATACCTTGCTCCCTGCAGTTGGTCGAATAGATTGTCAATTCTAGGCAAAGGGTAGCGGTTCTTCACAGTGAGTTTGTTCAATTGTCGATAGTCAATGCATAGCCGCATTGACCCATCCTTTTTCTTGACAAACAAGACCGGTGCTCCCCATGGAGACACGCTCGGTCTAACAAACCCCTTGTCCATAAGTTCTTGTAGTTGTTCCTTCAACTCCTTTAACTCAGCAGGAGCCATTCTATAAGGTGCTTTCGAAATAGGCTCCGTTCCTGGTGCTAAGTCAATGGCGAATTCTACTTCTCTTTCTGGAGGTAATCCAGGCAATTCTTCTGGAAACACGTCAGCGAAGTCTCGCAGTGCTATCTCAGAAATGACGTTCTTTTCTTCCTTGTCCTCCTTTAAGAAAGCTAAGTATCCACTGCAACCCTTTCTGATCATTTTCTCGGCCCTTACTGCTGAGATCAGTGGCACAGATGACGACCTCACTCCTTGAAACCGAAATGATCTTCTTGTGTTGGGTCTGAAAATGACTACCTTGTTCTTGCAATCGACGGTTGCACAATGTCAAGGTCCAACCAGGATCACATCAAACCCCTGCATGTCTAACAGTATCCACTTTGCCTCCAATTCATGCACCTCTAAGTCTCGAATCGCTACAATGATGGATTTTCAAGCTAACTCCGTGTACTAACTCTCTCCGGAATAGAATAGGACGAAATCCAACGTCTCTGGAACAATCTTCATCTTCTTGGCGAAACGTGGAGTGACGAATGAGTGGGTAGACCCTGGGTCTATCAACACTCGAGCGTCATATCCACCGAAGCATCCTTTTTCATATATGTTTAAAGTACCTATAGTATACATACATACATACAATAATTTACACATCAATTTACACTCTTAATTCACATACACCTTTTTGTATTGAGAAAAGAATCTATACAATTTCTAATGCATGCTCCTTCTCTATCTAAAATTTTAAATGAAGTGAAATTTTCTTTAATTTTAACGAGTCTCACCTTGGATGACGTCATGCACGTTCCCTGCTTCCTAAGCAGTGACTGCATAGGCTCTCCCCTGAACGATCGGCTTCCTTGCTTGAATGGGTCGTGGTCTTTGCCTGAAATCAAACCGCCTTTTCTCTTATCCGTCTCGGGGCAATCCTTCATCAAGTGGCCCACCTTGCCACATCGGAAATAGCCCCTAGTTCCCAATCTACAATCCACCGTCTTATGAGGCTTGCCACACTTTGCGCAAGTCTCCCGAGGTGCGGAAGAAATAGTACGAGAACCCTGTGTGACAGTGGCGCCAATAGACATGGCAGGGCTCTCATAGCGAAAAGGTCTCCCCGACGCAAGTAATGGAAACCTCTGTTGGTGTTGTTGTTGCGCCGGTCTTCCGAAACCCCCTTGGAACTGTGGTCTCTGATTTTGGGCTACAAACCTCGGCTTTTTGTTCACTGGTTCATAGTGCCCCGATCTTCCTTGTTCATTTCCTCCTCTCTGTTGCTCTCTCTGTCTATATCTATTTGTATTTTCTTCTTCTACAACCAACGCCTTACTCATGACCTCTTCATAGGTCCTCAGCTGAAATGGAGCTACGCCTCCCCTAACCTCAGGCTTCAAACCTTGCTGAAACCTCTTGGATTTCATCACTTGATGTGACGTAATCCGAGCAAAGCAACCAAGTCATAGAAACTCTACCCCATATTCTCTCACTGTCATCCTCCCTTGCACTAGCTGTAAAAATTGTATCTCAAGCTGGTTCCTCACCACTTCCGAAAAATATTGTTTGTTGAACTCCTCAACAAACTCCTCCCAAGTCCAAGGCAACTCTGGGGTCTCCTGAGCTCGAGTCCGTATTACGGACTTCCACCAAGGCCCAACCTCCCCATCCAACATATAAGCTGCCCATCTCACACTCTCATCTTCCGTGCAAGTTAGCACGCTAAAGACTTTCTCCATCTCCATCAGCCAGTTCTCAGCGGCCATTGTGTCTGCCTGCCCAGAAAATGAAGGAGGTCTCATCCTCCTAAACTCTGTAAAAGATGAAGGTACAGGCAACGCAGGTCCTACAGGTGGTGTAGGTGGCTGCTGTTCTCTTGACGCATGAGCTGCAAAGGATGCGGCTTGTTGTGCCATGGCAGCTGCCATAGTCTCCATAGTGTGCATCATCCTTTGTCGCTCCTCTCTATCTTCTTGTCTTTCTCTCACTCTCTCTTGTTCTCTTAGATCTTGATCCTGCCGATCTCGATCCTCCTCATTATGCTGTCTACTACTACTGCCCCCTGGGGCCTCAGTACCTCCTAAAGGCACTCTATTAGTAGGAGAGATATAATCATCTCCACTACGTAGACTCCTCTGCTGGCCTCCCCTTGGTCGGCCTCTTCCTCTAGATGACATTTGCGGCTGCATTTGAAACTAAAGTTTCGTTAGCAGAAGCCCCTATGTTCTGACCAAAAAGGACGATGGTCAGAATTGCTAAAAGAAAATGGCTCTGATACCAACTGTGACAGCCCGGATTTTGGCACCCTAAAACCCGTGCCATCAGCACGATCATCTTGACCGTGCCCCTTAGCTAAGCACGAAACACTGGTATATCAAGCATTACAATAGAATAATAAACGAAATTTCGGAATTTAAATCTATACTAAGCAACTCCCCAAAAGACATTTCTACCCTCATGCCTCTGCATGAATGGAGAACCGATCCGAACCATCGATGATAGCAATCATCACGGATGGTTCGTCCCAAAAGAATAATCCCAACTCCTTATATACATGGTTTAAACAAAATCAAAGCTTGACATACCAAGCCGTACAAAACTCTCTCAAAAAGCCCTCAAAGTGGCACAACGAAGTCCTCTAGAAGAAGTCCTCAGGAGATGGCTCCAACTCTTCGCCGGCCGCAAGGTCCGACTCACCGGGGTCAGCGTCTCCTGAAGCCTCGGCAGCTGCTAGTAGTGGACCTGCGACGTATAGTCTATAGGGTGAGCTACATCCTAGCTCAATAGGGAACAAACACAGTTGAACATATAAATTATAACTCACATATATTCCATGATATGCCATGCATGATGTGTCTATGCAGTTATTGATGAAAACAGTTAAAAGCATTTCATTTTCGTTAATCACTTTATGTTTTCATTTATTCATGAATGATCTTTGAAAAGGCCTAAAGCAAAACTTAAACTTTCAACTTAAGTAATCCCGAGCAATATAGCATCGAGCCCCGATGAGATACCCTTCATCGTCATCTATATAGAAGCTTTTAACGTATTCACAGGAATACCATATAGTACCAAGCCCCTTTCCCAGGGATTGGTGGCGGGTTTCACTTGTCTCAAATCAACACCCACGGTGTGCTTACTATGTCGGATAAGCCTCCACTTGGCCTACGGTTTCACGCCGTATATCCGGATATCCTGCCGTGTCGAGTCGTGGATATCATACGTCGGTGGGGTAACCTATCAAACCTCAAATAACAAAAATATCGGTGCCTTACATATAGTTATTCACCGTGTAAGTGTGCTACCTTATATCAGTTAGGCCCTATCAAACATGATTCAATCTTGGATACATCCCTGGGATGTATCCATTTACTACATCACACGATGCTCTTGTCTCTTACTTCTTCATCCACGGGATGGCTCATTATGATTACTCTTATGAATGTCACACGCACACACTTTTCACAATTCTTAAGCAATAAAACATTTGTGTTGAATTCTATATTACTACATACATGCTCTTGTAAAATAAAGTACATGTTCAAGGTGTTCCCTACCTCAAGTCTTCATTTGATCAATGCATCAAGGTCCCACGTGGCTCCTTGTGCATCAGTTCACACGTACCACCTATGGTACCACATAACAGGTAAAACACATCACAAAGGATACAATAAAGAAGGTCCAAGACCCTCTAAGAATCTTAAAGTCAAACTCAAAAGTTAACATTATTTATCTCAGTCGATTAATCGAACTCTAAAATCGATTAATAAATGCGATTCGATTAATCGATTTCCAAAATCGATTAATCGAAAGTCAGTATCGATTAATCGATTCTAAAATCGATTAATCGAGATTCTCATTCGATTAATCGAATCCTAATTCGATTAATCGAAATTCACTGTTCAGCCAAGTCGATTTTCAATTCGAGTAATCGAGTTCCTAAAATCGATTAATCGATCCCAAATCGATTAATCAAAAATTGAAATCGATTAATCGAATTCCCATTTCGATTAGTCGATTTTCCCAAATCCTTTCCTCCAGCCCCCCTTGGGTCCACTGGAGGTGCCCAGTCGATTAATCGATACTAAATCGATTAATCGAAATCCAAAGTCGATTAATCGAACTCCAATTCGATTAATCGAAATCGGGGTCCTCTGACTTTTCAACTTCCTGGCCAATTTCGATTAATCGAAACCCAATTTCGATTAATCGAAATTGTCGATTCAAATTTCTTTTCTAATCTTTTTCCATACTTTTTCCTCTATTTTTTCTAAACCATTATCCTAAGATTTAACCCATTTTCAACTACCATTTAGCCCCTACGATCTATGCATTTTATTCACAAAATTTTTTTACCTTGAATCGATCTCAAATTGATTTCAAATCCATGGTTGGAAAGGCTAGGGTTCCAGCTTTAGCTTGAACGGATTCTCCTCACTAAATCGGCCTCTTAAATGCTAAAATCCCCCCCTCCAATCACACAATAACTCTTGTTTAGTCTTCTTTACTCCTCTCTCTCTCTTCTTTACTCCTCTCTCAACAACCTAAAAACACACATTTAGGGTTATTAAACCCTTTTTATCTCTCTCCTAGTTTGTGTGTTGAGCACATGCACCTCAATAGGTGTATGTGACTTTAGATTTTCAACACACACCACATTGCTACACAAACCATCACATCACATTCACTCATCACACTCTATGCTAATTATCGAACTCCTAATTGGTCAAACTTGTGACCGATCGGGCACGGATCCTGAGGTCATAGTTTAGCGTAATTTTTCGGGCTATTACACTAATCGCCCCTTCTCCCGACCTCCCCTAAATCCCTCTCGCCGGCCTCCCTACTCGCCCAACCCGACATTCGTCTCGCTCAACCCACCCCCTCGCCTAACCCTAAATTCCTCTCCCTCAAACCCTATGTTCCACAAACCCTAAGTTTCGAATATGATTTTTATTTAGGGTTTTCCGTAGATTTGGCTTCATCTCAGCACAGATTTCAACATATGTCGATCCGACCCTCTGAACTCTGAAGAGCGACGCTGGTGACTTTCTATAGTAGCCATGGTAGCTCAGATCTCTAATTTCCTTTCTTCGTTTTGGTTTCAATGCAGTTTTTATAATCTTTTGATTGATTTCCTTTTCTCTCTATCTCTCTCTCTCTCTCTCTCATAGGTGAAGTATTCGAGGGAACCAGGGAACCCTACTAAGTGTAAGAGTTTCGATCAATGTCTGTTTTATTAGGTTTTTGTTGTTGGATTTGGTTTCTTCCTTTGATTTGATCATAAGAAATCTAGGGTGTAGTTGTTTCATTTTATGTTTATTTTGTTGTTAGCTTCTTTGATTCGCTTCTTATTTGTTTTGATTTCTTATTTTCTATTTACTTTTTGGATTTAATTCTACGGTTCTGTTTGAAATTTCTGAGCTTTTCGTTATTTTTTTGCTAGGATTTGATCTTCACATAGCAATCTAGGTTTTGCCTTTGTGTTTTTAATAATTCATATGTTGGTGCTTCTGATTTTGTTTTCTGTGTGCATTCAAATGTGCAGTCAATGTTAGATGAAGGAACCTAATGTAGATGAAAAGGCCACATTCCAAGAGTTCAATCCTGAGCTTCCACAGCCACATAATTCCTGCAGGATTTTATAACAATAAGTAATGTTGCAAAGCTATAGTTAGTCAATATTGAAAATGCCTCTAGTTCCATTACATCTTTGGTTTTGCTTCAGCCCTGTTCTCGTCAATTTCCTTTTTAAATTTTGCAGCGGTTTGATATTGTGAATGGTGGTGTTGGAGTTGAAGGCATATAAAATGAAGTTGCAGAAGAAACTCCAGATGAGGAGAAGGCTACTGAAGGTATCCAGGATATAGAGATCCCACCAATTTTGTTGCAAGTTGTAGCTATTCTTGGTTGGAAACTTACTTGTTTTTTGCTTCTTTTAGATAAAGGAGTCCCAAATTTCTGGCTTATTGCAATAAAAGCCAATGAAGTCCTTGATGAGGAGGTAAGAAAATTAAAGGAATTTTTGAAACAAGATTCTTGGGTGTTGCTATTGTTGAAATTATGCGTTCATTGTTTTTGGAGGTTAGATTTCGTAGCGTGATGAAGGTGCCCTAAAGTTTCTCAAAGATATCAAGTGGTGCAAGATTGATGATCCGAAGGGTTTCAAGCTTGAATTCTTATTTGATCCTAATCCTTATTTTAAGAATTATGTTCTTACAAAAACATCGCATGATTGATGGCGACAAGCCTATTTTAGAGAAAGAAATAGGGTAACTTTGATTTTGTAGTAACCATTGCTCACTTTACTTAAGACCTTTTACCTGCAATGGCATGTTTTGACAACTCACAAAAGTTTTCTTGGGGGTTTATAGGATGGAGATTGAATGGTTTCCTAGGAAGAGCTTGACACAGAAGCTTTTGAAGAGAATACTAAAGTTCCAACAACTTCCTATCAAAGTAGCCTTTGCCACCATAGCTCTGCTGTAAACGTTTTGCACTTCACTCCATCTGGTGAGAACATATTTTTGTTCTTTACAGCTCTTATCTTGATAAGATATAAGGTGGTTGACATGTAATCAACTTGACATATTATCTGCTTGACATAATTTAGTAATTAGGCAACTTGGAGCAAATATATGTTACAAGCAGCAATAGAGTACTTTTGTTTTCGGTGCTGACTTATAGCTTCCCCTTATTATTCTCAAAGGGCAATAGAGTTCTGCATTGATTTTTGGGATTTTGCTAGGTTTAGTATTGATAAGACTTTATGCTTCATTCATTATATCTTTATCAGTGTTTCTTTTCCTAGGTTCATAGAGAATGCCAGCTTCAGCAGTGTTTCTTTCCCTGTGTTCACAGAGGAAGCCACCTTCAGAAATGAGGTCCTCTCTACCTCTTATATATATATATGAGGCCTAATTCAATGGACAAGAAAATTAAAGCATCTACTGCATTTTCAACAGGCCATCCTGATACTGGGTAAGGTGTCTGAGTCCTAAAATGTTTAGGCTTCTAGTTATAGCGGTGATGGGATAATAGGTTTTGCAATTTAGTTACTTTATTTTAAGCTCATTTGAGCTTGAGAAGTTGATAATTTTGTATTGCTCATGGTATATTTTTTCTGATGTAATGTTTTTTTCTCTGGATTTTGATTAAAGCACTTCTCAATGTCTTATTCCTTTAGTCTCCAATGCCATCATGTATCAAATTTATGCTCTTTGTTGTGTCTCATCGTTTGCTATCTGTGGAAATTAAATGGCTGATTTGAGTCGTATCAAATTTATGCTCTTTGTTGTGTCTCATCATCGTATCAAATTTATGCTCTTCTCAAATTCATCCTTTAGGTAGATAGATACACAATGGGTGCGTCACATTGATTATTTTCTTTCTCTATGGCTTGTATTAGCAACCATTCCAGCTTCAAAGCATGGCAAGTCACCAAGTATTGTTATAAAAAACAATATCCAATTCCTTTTTGAAATCCAGAGAAAGGTATTTTGTGTTCGTGTTGGCACGCTGACTATGATCTTGATATGTATAAACTTATTTAAATTATGATATATAAATACCTCTTTGCTATCTTCTTAGCATGGATATGAGTTTCCTAATGTTCTCCTAAATTTGATAGGTTGATAAAATTCATGCAAATTATTTTGGATCGCTGGTATCTCTTACTAACATCTGTTTAAAGCCACTACGTCAGGATTGTGCCACTCAAAGTGTTCTTCAGGTATTTGGGAGAATTATTGTATGTACAAATGCATATAGTTTGTATGCATGAGTGTTCCTATTGGTGCTTTCTATAAAAACTAGTTGATTTTTGGTAATCCGGAGGATTAGAAGCCGAAACAGAGATTTTCTGCCACGTTTTGTTGGTTTATTTGATATTTATTTCGAAATGCCAAGCCCTCATATGAAAAACAGAGGATTTCCTCCTTATTTCTCAACAACATCATTGTTCTCATCAAAATTATCCCCAATTTTGATGAATATGTAAATTTTCTTCGACTCTTTTTATGCTCTTTTTTAAAATTATTCTGCACAGTATATTCGGGCGAAATGTTATAGCTTTTCCATTTTCTGTTATCTTTTTTCATAAATTGAGCTACATTTGTTGCAGGATCAACGAAACCGTGGCTGGGGAGGAGAGCTCGAAAGAAGAACAAGCAGGAAGGTCAGTCCTTAATACTTTGTAGGGGTTGTTTTCCTTATCTATGCAGCTTTTACCAGGTATAATAAATTCATAATGCATCTTCAGATTTGAGTATATGGTAAACACTGGCTACAGCTACTTGCAATTTGAGTATATGGTAAACATTGGCTACAGCTACTTGCAATTTGAGTATTTTAAACGTTTTCTTTAAGTGCAGTATATAGGGTTCAACTAGTGTTAAAACCCTTGCATGTAAGAGTTTTAGACATGGAAATCATGTGTGAAGGCTACGACAGTTTTGAGCATTTTATGTCATAATCATGTTGGTTTAGCTTTCCAGGTACACATATTTACAATTATTTACTGAAATCGCTTTATCTTCAAAGAAGTTTCTGCATTAATGGTTTGTAAATTTTTAGGTCCATAGAGAGGATTTTTAATTGTTTACTTTAACCTGCACTCGATTTACTTAAACTGAGCTTCACAGATATTTCGAGTTAAGATCTTGAACTCTGCTAGTTATGCATCTAATTAAACTAAGTTTTAGCAAAACGCTGAAGTTAGATTAGCTATATCATAATATTTCCTTATAGGCTAATGTGTCTTGTTGTAATAAACATTTCTTGTGTTTGTGGTGATTTATGACAGCCCAAATTTTGGCACCCCGAAACCCGTGCCGTCAGTGGGCTGGCGCTAAGGCCGAACCCGGGAACGGATCACTTTGCGTCACGCTCAAAGGCACAGCGGAATCTAAGCGGGACCATTTCGAATCCGTAACGCACACAAAATAGTGAAACACCATTATCATTTCAAAAACCCCAAAAGACGGTTCTAATTCCCTAAGAGAGTCTATGGAAAGAGAACCGTTAAGAACCACCGGTAAGGACCCTTCCTTACCGAAACATGGTTTAACCAAAATATAAGGAATTATTATCCGGCCTTCGTCTCCTTACAATCAAAATGATTTCAAAAGAATTTAACAACTCAAGGTTGGACCTACTCAGGTCGGGCACAAATAAAACAATTCTCAGGATGCGGCTCCTCTGAATCCTCGCCGGGGGAATAATCTGGATCTCCCCTCTCCGAAAGTTCTGCTTCTATATCTTCTCCTGAACCTGAGACATTAGTAAAGGAATGAGCTTCATCCAAGCTCAGCAGGGAAAATCTCATAACATGCCTATCATAACATCAAAACATATCTTATGGCACAATGAGAATGAAGTAATTTCGAACACATGCAAAGTGGTAATTCTCACAGTCTTAATACACACACATGCAATGCCATTGGGATTCATGCACAAGCTCACACTTTCATTCCGATATGGGAAAAGAAACTTAAAGGTGCTTTACTTAAAGTAATAGAATGAGGAACTATAGCCTCAAGCCCCCGATGGAATACCCACCATCGTCACTCACATGAGTCATATGCACATATATCCAAGGCCCCATAGAGTTGGGCACTTGGCCGAACAAAGTTACCGTTATACAGTAGGAGTCACATAGCACATACACATATCACACAAAGGGTGTACGGATTGGCCGCCGTACCGGTCACGGATATCCTGCCGCGTCAGTCACGGTTATACCGCCGCGTCGGTTGGGTATTCACATAACCTTAAATCGTAAGTGCATAAATATAGCTTGTCGCCATGTAAAGTGATAATCGTAGTTTATATCAAAAACCGGAATGAAATGTGAAGGTTTCACATACACATGTCACAAAGATTCTCGAAGGTTTCATAAGCTCTACATATTTTCAACTCACACGTGTCACATACCTCATTAGTTTGAATTCATATGCAGAAATCACGTAGTCAAAGCGGAAAGTGTATCATACCACAACACACGTATTAACGAAATCGATGCACATGATATCAAGTTTTCCCTACCTCACAGATCAGACCCGTGCTTGCTCAAGCCGTCATAAAGGTCAGGTCCCCTTTGTTCACGAAGCTTACCTAAACATGATTATTTTTATTTATTAGAACGAGGCAAAATACACTGCCAAAAGTCCCCGTGAAAACTCACGGTCAAAACTCACCAAACGGTGAAATCTGGGAATTTCGATCGATCGACTCCTTGTTTTGATCGATCGAAATCCATTTTCAATCGGTCGATCTCTTTCAGAACTACAAAGCATATTCTTATTCGATCGGATGAATTTTTCCAATCGATCGAACGAAAATAATTCGATCGATCGAAATAAATTTCGATCGGTCGAATTCCTCAGAGGGCGTTTATCTTATCACAGTTCGATCGGACGAATCCTAATTCGTTCGATCGAGATCACATAATTCGATCGATCGAATTTTAATTTGATCGGTCGAATTCTCACAAAGTTTTTTCTAATGTTCTGTTTTTATACGAATCGTTCAATCGAACTACAGGTTCGATCGATCGAAAAAAATTTCATTCGATCGAAATCATTTTCAATCGAACGAATTTCTCATAATTTCATTTTTTTTTCCTTTTTCTGTCATTTCGATCGATCGAAATGAGCAGATTTAGCTTAATTTTGGGTTTTCCACTCCCAATTACTTCTCACTTTGAATCCATCTCAATTCTTATGATTCCCACATAGATACACACTAATTCAACTCCACACTACAGATCAAAACACATTTTTCACACTCCTTACCTTGATTTCAAACGAACCCTCCTTCGTACTTTTAAGAACAGTTTGGGTTTTCTTTGAGTCACAGTAGATCAATCCGACCCTTGATCGAGTAGCTGCTTCTCTCCCTGCTAACTGATTGATCTCTTTAATCTCGGCAATTTAATGCTTCAAGGTCACTCTTCCTCTTCTTAACTCTCGTTCACAGGCATTTAATATGCAATTAAATGCCCTTGGTTCCCTTTTTATACCATAGCTCTGTTACTTTAGTGTAGAACATCTACACCTAAAGAACGTGTGTGGGGGTTTCAAACTCCCACAACCAGTCTTTATAAGATCAATCCGGTTCGTTGGATTTGATCTATAGACATTGCATCACTGTAAAAAGGGGGTCCTTGGTGTATGATCCGCCGGTACATGCACCGAGTCTTACGGATCAAGGCCTAAAAGGTTGGGATGTTACATGATTGGTGACAGTTCTTGTGAGGATCATGGATCCTTCAAAGGACTTGAACTATTATGGGCTTGGAAATCTTAATTGGAAGGAAAGAGTTGAAGGCTGGAAACTCAAACAGGAATAGGATATGATGCAAATGACCAGCAGAAACACTGATGGAAAAGGAGATATCGAAGGAACTGGTTCGAATCTTTTGCCTATTTTTTATTTTTTTGTATTTGGGTATGGTGATGCAAATCATTTGTATGCATACATATGCATTTGTGTGTGTGTGAGTGAAGACATGTATATGCTAACGTGTGTTTCTCTGTTGCTATGACTCTTTAGCTTTTTGCCTTCTATTCCACCCCTTGTGCATTTATTTATTTGTTTGTTGTTAAAACTTTTTGTTCTTCTTTCAGTGTATCAATCAATGGATTAAACTCAAACATGTTTGTCTCTGGTTCATGTGATGCAACTACTCGATTGTGGGACACTCGAGTCGCAAGTCTAGCAATCTGAACGTTTAATGGGCATGAGGCAGATGTTAACACTGTAAAGCTCTTCCCAAATGGGCTGAGATTTGGAACCGGATCTGACGATGGTACATGCAGGTTATTTGACATGAGGACTGGGCATCAGCTTCTAGTTTACTCTCAGCAGCATGCTGATAATGAAGTCCCTATTGTGACCTCTATCGCTTTCTCAATATCAGGCAGGCTTCTGCTTTGTTTTCTAATGTAACTGCTTATGGGGATTGTTATGTATGGGATACCTTAGTAGGACAGGTATGTAGTTCTCATTTGTTTTCTAATGTCACTGCTTATGTGCCTGTCTCTACTTCCATGAACTCAACATTGAGATGGCATGCATGCCCTATGTTTTCTTTATCAAGATAGGGAGATTGATTTATGTTGTGCTTAATTTGTGGATGGTATGCCAGAAGGTTATTTGACTCAAATTACTTGATTCCATGATTGATCTCAGGTAGTTTTGAACTTGGGAGCTGTGCAGAACTCGCATCACGGCCGTGATTGATCTCAGAACGTATGCGAACAGGATGTATTTGTTGATAGGAATTGTTAATTTTAATGTGTATATTTTTTGTCGCCCTCACATTTTCTCATTGTAAATTGCTCTATCATCATCATTTTCGTTTACGTACCTGTCTCTCGATCCTTGCAAAGCATGCCATCTCAGAATTCTGCTAGTGGGCCAGCTGCTGTATCGTCCTCTCTTGGTTTTTCATCATCTGCGGGTATAATATCATCAATTTAGTAAATACATTAAAATAATAATAATAATAAATTATTATTTTTTAAATTATTTTATTTAATTAATATTTTTTTAAATTAAAAAACACCTACACCGACGGCTAACGCCGTTGACGTAGGTGGGGAAAATTTTGACGGCGTAGGTGGGGAAATTTTTTTTTTTAATTATTATTATTTTTAAAAAAAAATTAAAAACACCTACGCCGACGGCTACAGCCGTCGGCGTAGGACCCTCTCACCTTATGCCGACAAAATTATCACCGACGGTTGAAGAATTCTACGCCGACGGTTGGGAAACTCTACGCCGACACGGCTGGAAGCCGTCGGCGTAGGTCCCCTTCTTTGTAGTGTCAACTAATGGCTCCCTATTATAATCATCTGATCTCCTTAGTACGTGTACGCGGGCCGATCCTAAAGTTTCGGTGGCCTATTGTAATAGCCTCACATCGAATAGGGAAAAGTCCTGATCCTGGACTATATGTGATTGCAGATGCTACATGTCATAATGTTTTTTGGGTAGGGACGGCAAAACGTAACGTCCATGCCAAAAACAAAATTGGGTCAGGGACTTAAGCCCAGAATCGGATAGGGAAAAGTCTAGACCTTAGGCTATGTGTGATTACGGACGTTACATGTTATGACGCATTTTGGGTGGGAACGGCGAAACGTAACGCCCATATTAGAAGTAAAATCGGAGCGAAGACTTAAGCCCAGAACCGGATAATATTAACCCAAAAAAATTATTGAAATGGGGCCATATTATTAATTTTTAATATTTAATATATATATATATATATATCTTTTTCATAAGTTTTTAATTTTTTAAAATTTTAAATATTTTATTATTATTTTAAAAAATAAACAAGGTGCTTGAATATCGACCTATTCGATATATCCCATACGTAGGAATTAGGGAATTAAGCAGTTGATATCCCGAATTCCTTATATAACTTGGTCGTTGATTCCTTGCTATCGATGTTAAACCGTGAACACAATAAAAACATAAAAAATGAAAAGCCCAAACACCCAATTAGCCAAAAATCCAAATATCCAGCTAATGCCCAATCGAAATCAAAGATAATAAATTAGAAATTTTAGCATCAGATCAACAAATTGAAAATCCATATCCAAAACCAACAAAAAAAGTCTTTCTTTGACAGACTCTCATCGATTTGCCATTACTTTAATGACTCAGATCTTTTGCCAAAGTTGAATCATTGACTTTGAGGAGAATGCGACTATGTTGACTAGTTTGACTTTGGTCAAACTTTGGACCGGTATGACGTGACTTCGAGCCCACTATTTTCTCGTAGGATGTATGCAGCCAACACAATCCCAACGTGAATCCCTTATATAGAGCAAGTGTGTGTATGCTCGTATGCGCATAGCGCATGCTCAAATTTCGAGACCAAATCGAGCCAGAGTCCATACCCGACCATCAATCATACCTAGATGATGCCTATTGGGTGGGTATACCCCCGTGCATGATCCAAACCCTCGAGCCCGAATTCAGATCCAACCCACTAACAAGAAACAAAAGTAATAAAATACTATTTGCTAGATAAAATTCGAGTGCCAATAGATGATGTTTGAATTGCGCATAGGCAACTTCCTTAATGGATGTGATTCCCGAAGAGGAAATTTCCAATTTATGGGAATGTGCCAAGTGGCACCCTATACAAAATAAAATATATGTGTATGTGTGGTGTTAGATGCACACACACCCAATTTGTGTGTGAAAGAGAGATAGAGAGGCTTTTCTCTCTTGCCATAAAATGAAAATAGAAATTTAACAGTTATAGGAATTCGGGTGCCAACCAAATCCCCTCCTCTTTTTTATATAATATTTCTCTTTCCCTACTTTTCTTTCTTCTCTCATTTTTTTTTAGCAAGTAGAGCCCTTTTCGACTCTTTCTCTCTCAATATCTCTCTTTGCATCCATCCGCTATAGCCCATAAATATTTCTCAAACTTTCTCTCCCTCTCACCACTAATTACCCTAGCAGCCAGCAGCCCAAGATCTCAATCCGTGTCAAACGTCTCTCTCTCTCTCTCTCTCTCTCTCTCCATTCACACAGCAGCCCCCTTCCCTCAGCCGTCATTCTCCTCCCTCTCTCTCTCTCTCTCTCTCTCTCTATATATATATATATATATATATATACCTGGAGCCCCAAGCATCCATCCCTTATCTGTCTCTTTTCTTTCTCTCTTTCCTTTTCAAACGTCTAATATTCTAAAAGGGTTTCTGATTTGAAACTCAATAGGGAATTAAAAAAAATATTTCTCTGAGAGATGTATTATGGTTGTGGGTTCGAATCCCTTTGAAGGGATATAATAGGAAGAAACCAACCTATATGCCCAATGCCTTTTCTTATGAAAATGTATGACTTGATGGAAGATCCAAGCAAAATCTCATGTCGACGCACAGGAGGTCCTTATATAATATAGCGACAAATCGCCCCTTTTACGAGCCATCTTACGCCATCATCACCGCCACCTACATCGAGGCTTTACCCGCGACCACACAAGGTGTACCATCACAGGCGATCATCGAATGACCACAAATGCTAAAGCTGGATTTGTGTCCATCCAACCGATCAAAGGCTCATATAAAGTGAGTGCCCTTTTATCCATCCAAATCTATGCTTTTACACTTTTGTGATGATTATATGAAAACTGTAATTTTTTATTCTTAGGTTTTATGTGGATTCATAAAACGGTTATGGTCAAAGGGTACCCATGGTTAAACCCATCGGCCGAGAACTATAGTATACTATACTCTTCCACATGACACACAAGTGTGCCAGTAAAATAGATCCTAAGAACTAAAAATCGGACACAAGAAAAAAACCTCATGTCAAGAATGGACTGCTGCCCTGTTTTGTTGTGTTGCACACTCGATTTGGAGGTCCTCGTTTGACCATTTCAATCTCAATGTTCTGATTAGTTTCTGACCTCGTTTAAATCGTGGACTCCCCATAAAATCATATGCTTTATACATCTAACGGTTCATGTTGATCTATATGCCCTTATTTTTATAAATTTTAGTACCCCAAATATGTGGATATATTTATATGCTTAGAATATTTTCTACGTTTATTATGAAAATCTGCATATACATTGGCTAAAGGGTCCAATTTGACCCATTAAACTAAGCAGACAAGAAATTTATGGGCCGGAACATATAGATCAAAATAAAGATCATTTGGACATCTAATAAATTGAGGGTCAGGTTTCAATCAAGACTGATATACCTCGGTCTTTGCACCACCTAAAGTAGTGCACATAACTATAAAAATTTCTACACTTTATGCCTATGACACCTTCTAAGGTCTGATTTGACTCTTTTATATCTTAAGTTTTAGGGTGAACTGAGACAAGAGATACCAAGAAGGATCTCTCATAAATTTTGAATATCTTCCCATCTGACGGATAAATTTGTCTGAAAACAGATCTAGCCAAATTAGGCGATTGTACAAGTTTTTCAAAAATGATAAAGGGGTTTATACCCTTAGATACCCAACATCAAGGGACATGTTTGACTCCCTATCTGACCTCGAAACCCACCTTTTAAGATTAGGAGAATCTTTTTTATAGATCTTAAAATCACACCAAGATGGTGTACACCAATCGATGATCATACGATGATACGTTCTTAATCAAAATTGTGGATCATTAAGTTAATAGTCTAAATAATCAAACCAATAGAGGTAATGATATGGTATCTAAACATCCATTACACTGATGATGTCAGTAGGATTAAATTATTCTAAATTCGATCACGTTCACCTTAAGATGCGTGTATCGAATATTCAATGATTTATAAGTGATTGAGTCATATCAAGACTAAATTCTTATCAAAATTACGTAAATGACCAGTCGGTTTTCATCAAATCGATAAGATCTATCTGATGAGACTAGTCTAATATTACCTTGTGATACGTATTATAGTACTCATGTACCTTCATTGTAGGTCTCCTCCTCTCTCTTAATTATGAGCGATGTGTCCGAATTATAAGTAATATTAGTTTCTCTTATAATTAGATATTTTCTTGTTATATGTTTCATTTGTATTGTGTGATATTCATCACTTAGAAGTATGTTAGGGCATATGTATGTTAAGAAAAATGAATAAGATACGGTACACAACTTTTAAACCTTCGTCACGGTAAGATTTCTTTCACAGTCACGTGAAACTTGAAATATTGGCATCCATGAACGGATGCAACTCCTCTATGGTAGTATGAGATTCCACACGAAATACATCCAGTTTACTACGAAACTTGTCCCTTGAAAAGCATGATTTGTAAAGTTTATCGCACCGTGGCCCATTCAAATTAAGTTTAAGAAAAAATTAAATATGAATATGTTAAATTACGAGATGTTAAGAAAGTGAGGACTTAAGCCCACACAAATATAAAATCAGGGCGGAGACCTAAGCCCAAAACCGAATAATTATGATATATTAAGATACGTTGTGAAGCCAGCTAAACATGAATTATGTTTCTACACGTGTCATGTCTTGCGTGGTACCACAAGATTCAACGTCTACAGTCAAGATAGGTCTTAAGGACAATATAATATGACAGTGTCTCAACATAAGGGACACTGATTTTTATACACACAATCTTATTGGACTGAATGGTGGTTTATATTATGATATAGAGGTTAGATGATTATCTATACATTGACCTCGCGTAATAGGCTCGAGCAGCGATCCTGACACAGATCGTTTAAACAAGATAAGTAAGAAACGAAATACGTTGTGTAGGCGTATGGAGTAATAATAAGACTTTCGATATGCCACGTAAGTTAAATTAACAAGACAAGTAAGAAAAATAATAAGTATTAGAAGCATCATATGCACTGAAATAGGTTATATTTTTTTTCAGTTTTATAGTTTTATAGTTATGAAATATTTATGAGAATAGTTCTTATGTTGTTTATATGAAATTGTAAACGATTCACTTTTACTCACAATGTTGCACCCACGATCACATGGGTAGATTGTGGTGGATCGGTTGTGCAACCCACTAAGTTTACGTGACTAAGTAAATTCACCCCCTCCCAAAAACTAACGGTTGTAGGTAAAGATATGGACTACACTGGCCGATGGACTTGATGTGTTGGCAGTTAATACGATTTATAAGGTTGACGACGTGGATGATCAGCTAGACAAGGTCAGGTATGTATTAATTATTTAGATCCAATAGTTGATTGTACTTTAATTTTGGTCATTTAGTGTTGTGGACTTCAAATTTAATGTAAGCTTAAGGAAGGAAATTTTAATATGAGAATAAAATTTGATTCACAATTTCTGGGAGCCCAATTTTATATATGATCTGGTATGATATGTATGTCCACTTATCGTTTTAACAAGCGTGCGGGGGTTATGTCAGAGGATTCTAGGCCCTTGAGATTGGCTAGGATTTTGGGTCGTGACAATTGCCGAGTTGGGGTTGGGTTGTAGGTGTTGCGCCGTTGCAGGTTGCCGAAAAAAGGCCCTAAATATCTGTTTTATATTTGGGCATTTTGTTGGGCCTTATAGTAAGATTTATAAGAAGCAAAGTGGGTCGGCGGCCCAACAAATTGGGCGGGTGGCCAATGTCCGCCGCCCAAGCGCGACGCTCTGAAGCCGGCCCTAAGTGTACGAAAGAAAGGAGTTGATATTAGGTGCCTACAGCTTCACCAATATTTTTCATGCTAACTCTGAGCAATAGATATATCATTTATTTCTTTATTTACTCACTCTGTGATGCTCAGAGAAACATTTTTTAATGGCATTCAAACGATTTTTCATTTTCCCTCTTCACATGCACTACTTGGGTTTCTTACTTTTATACTTGTATCTTCTACTAAAGTAAAGTCAGATTTTCAATCTGTAGAAGATTGAGAAATAGGTCTGCCGCCTGCGAGAGGTATATATTTGAGTGCAAGCAAAGATTGGCGAAAAATGATCACCATCATCTAATTTACAATAGTCAATAATTAAATAATTTTTAACATGCGCAGTCAAAGATTTGAATGCAAATAAAGGTTCGTCTTTATATTTCTCCGCTATAGCTATGATCACCTGTTTAATAGTGATTATTACACAATTTTTTACAGACGAAAATCATTGACTAACTTGAATCAGACGATGGAGATTTTTTTGGTTCCAATCTTCCTCACGATAGATCTTAAAATCATGATATGTCTATCATACAATCGGATGTTGATTTCACATGGCACACGTCCCTAAAAGTGAAGGTTAACGCCATGATATCAAAAATTACTCTATGAAAGATTGTGATAGAAAGTGATCTCCATCGTCCGATTTATAAGAGTCAACGATGTTAATGGTGCAACTATCAATTATGAAGACCGAACCTGTGGGTGCAAATATCTGCTCTCTTTTCTTTTGTCTCATGCATCGCATGAGTTTCTTACTTGAAATATACTTTTGGAGGTATTATAGGTGTTATGTCAATTCCCTGGACAACCCTTCGAACGAAAGGTCCATAGTCTGCGATTTTTCAAACATTGCACGCTTTACCTTAGTAATTCGATCGTGTCTTTTGAATTTATCAGTTCTTTTAATATAAAAAATCTCTAAAATTTGTGGTGTCGCCGTGTGAGCCTCTTATTGATTTACTTTAATAGATATGGATGGCTACATTATTTTATTTTTTATTTTTAAGGAGAGACTAAATTTATAAATAAGAGATATCAACTAAGACAATTTTAAGAATTCGCGGAAGAGCATCCTCCATCCAAACCTCATTACAATTAAAAAGTAGACCAATCTTTGTTATGTTGGGTTTTAACTCGTTTTGGGTTAAATTTGTTGACCCAATTTTTCTTATATGAAATCTTGTTATTTTGGGTTTAGATAAAAATAGAATCCTAATTAAGTGTATGAGTGTGGGAACTCAATTGAAGAAAGTCACTTATTTTGGAAACTAATATTATTCTCTAAAATTAGAAAACAAAGAGAAATAAGATTCCAAACCAAAATTAGAAAGTATGAGAGTTTTTGGAACGTGGGTTCTTTTTGGGTTATTTAGTGTGAGAGAAAAATTTATTGTTATAAAAGAAGAGTCATAATCTAAGTAGGAAATTAGGTAAGAATAATAGGTAAGTTATAATTGGTGAGTGAAAGGATATAAATAGGTGAGTGATCTTTTTGGACGTTTTGGGATTTTGGAATTGGGACCTCCTTGAGCGTGTAAGTTTGAGAGAGAGAACTTGAGGCTTTTTTTGACATGTACGTTTTAGTTATTTGGGCATCGGTATTTGTGGTTCTCTTATTTTGGGTAAGAATGGAGAATACGATATGTATTGTTTGTAGCCTTTGTGCATCTTCTTCTTGATAGTGAAAACACTTTGTTTGACTGTATGTGGACGTAGGCTTAGGTCGAATCACGTAAATCTTATTTTTATTTGTAGTGTGATCTTTTTTTCCTTCTACCTTCTTGTGATCTTTATTATTTGGTTATTAATTGTCTTATCATTAATAATATAGGAAGTGCAAAGGCTTTCTAGGGATTTTTGCACAACAATTGGTATTAAAGCCTAGGTTTTGACTTGGGCATCGTTTTGCTTCCGCGAGAAATTTTTGCTTGTTGTTGGTGATTTTTGTGATTGGAGTAAATATGTCGATAGTTGGTTCGTCCGATAAATCTGTGCAAAGGATTGCGGTCTCAAACACAAAATTTGAAGTTGAAAATTTTGACGGGACAAACAATTTCGGGTTGTGGCAGTGTGAAGTTTTAGATGTGTTGATCTAACAAGATTTGGACATTGCTTTGGAAGATAAATCGAAAGGAATGACAAAGAATGATTGAGACAAGATTAATTGGCAAGCTTATGGCACAATTCGGCTGTGTTTTGCGAAAGATCATAAATATTTTGTAATGATGGAGACAAAGGCAAAAAATCTTTGGAAGAAGTTGGAAGATAAGCATATGGCGAAGAGCATTGAGAATTGGCTCTATTTGAGGAAGGAACTTTTCTGTTTCCAATATCGATCAGGTATTTCTATGTCTAAACATTTGAATGATTACAATAAAATTCTCGCTGATTTGTAAAATTTAGATGTAGAAATTAATGATGAGGATAGTTGTTGTTGAATTCTCTTCCTGATGAATATGAGCATTTGATTACCACCTTGTTATATGAGAAGGAAGAGATTAGATATGATGATGTATCTAACACTTTGATAAATAATGAGTATCGAAAAAGGGATAAATTGACACAAAATGATACATCGGGTGAAGCTTTGGTAGCAAGGGGTAGATCGAAAGGGAGAAGGTCTAGTAAAAAATCTCGTTAAAAAACAAGTAATATTGTTAGTGGTCGAAGAATTGCAAAAGATGCCTATTGTCATGGTACAGGACATTGGAAGAAAAACCGTCCAAGTTTGGTGAAAAATGATGATAAACCTTCCAATGCGAACGTAGCATATGAGAGTGATGGTTCAGAATATGTGTTGACCGATTCGTCATTTATTTGCCATTCAGATTAGTGGATTTTAGATTCGAGGTGTACCTATCATATGTGTCTTAATCGGAATTGATTTTTCAATTTTACGGAGTTGGATGGTGGAATGGTTCTTATGGGAAATGATAATACTTGTAAGATTAGATATATGGGTAGCATCCATTTGAAGCTTTATGATGGAACAGTTCAGGTATTGACTGAAGTTCGGTATGTATTGAACTTGAGAAAAAATCTCATCCCTTTGGGTGTTTTGGAATCTAAGGGTTCAAAAATTACTTTTTTAGGTGGAGCTCTCAAGGTGGTAATGGTGGCATTGGTTGTGATGAATGGTACTAGATGCGAGAATTTATATTTTCTACAAGAAAATACTGTGCTAGGTGGAGTAGTCATCGTTGTTGATATGAAGATTGACACTGCAAACAACTCTGCAGACTTGTTGGCTAGGGAGGTCATTGGGGTTAAGTTCCAACATTGTTTGGACTTGACCTATATAAGGCGTATTTGAGCACTTTCGGGTGCATTAGTAGTTTGACACTTTCAGGTGCATTAGCAATTTGACCACTTTCGGGCGCATTGGAAGTTTGACACTTTTAAGTTGCATTAGTGTTGATGGGCACATTTGAAGGCAATTTTGAAGTTGAAATTGAAGATATTTGATTTGTTTGAATGGCATGAGATTTCATATCAAGGTAGAGAATTATTATTGGTTTGCATATCTCGCTAAGGTAGAAATTATTGGGTTTTGGCTCGTTTTAGGTTAAACTTGTTGACCCAATTTGTCTTATATGGAATCTTGCTATTTTGGGTATGGATAAAAATAGAATCCTAACTAATAGGATCTTGGTAATCCCACTTAGACAATAAGTGTGTGTGTGGAAACTCGATTGAGGAAAGTCACTTATTTTGGAAACTTGTATTATTCTCTAAAGTTAGAAAACAAAGAGAAATAAGAGTCCAAACCAAAATTGGAAAGTAGGAGAGTTTTTGGAACGTAGGTTCTCTTTGGGTTGTTTTGTGTGAGAGAAAAACTTATTCCTATAAAAGAAGAGTCCTAAACTAAGTAGGAAATTAGGTAAATTATAATTGGTGAGTGAAAGGGTATAAATAGGTGAGTGATCTTTTTGGACGTTTTGAGATTTTGGAATTGGGATCGCCTTATGCGTGTGAATGAGAGAGAGAGAGAGAGAGAGAACTTGGGGCTTTGTTTGGCATGTAAGTCTTAGTTATTTGGGCACCGGTATTTGTGGTTCTCTTGTTTTGGGTAAGATTGGAGAATATAATTGTCATTGTTTGTAGCCTTTGTGCATCTTCTGATTAATAGTGGAAACACTTTGTTCGACTACCCGTGGACGTAGGCTTAGGCCGAATCATGTAAATCTTGTTCTTATTTGTGGTGTGATCTCTTTCTCTTTCTACCTTTTTGTAATCTTTATTATTTGGTTATTGATTGTTTTCTCTGCAGATGCGTTAGCATGTTGTTGGGGCACATGTAGAATGAGAGAGAGAGAGAGAAAACTTGGGGCTTTGTTTGGCATGTAAGTCTTGGTTATTTGGGCACCGGTATTTGTGGTTCTCTTGTTTTGGGTAAGATTGGAGAATATGATCATCATTGTTTGTAGCCTTTGTGCATCTTCTTATTAATAGTGGAAAAACTTTGTTTAACTACCCGTGGACATAGGCTCAGACCGAATCACGTAAATCTTGTTCTTATTTGTGGTGTGATCTCTTTCTCTTTCTACCTTCTTGTAATCTTTATTATTTGGTTATTGATTGTTTTCTCTGCACGTAAAAGTCATTAACGATATAGGAAGTGCAAAGACCTTCTAGGGGTTTTTGCACAACATGCTAACGCATCTGCGACTTTATTGGCCGAGTGTTTCACATGAGAGCACCACTCTACTAGAAAAAAGCTGGAGGCCATCATGAATATCATCGAACAAAAGAAAAAGCTCCGAAGAATCCCCTCATAATATCCGTTATGCCTTTAATAACGTGAAGAAAGTCCCCCTCAAAATAAACACGATTGAAACTGCATTCATGAGCAAAATTAACCGCTTACAAGAGAGCAAAGGCCTCACACTTATCAACCGATGATATATTAGGAGCATTTCTCGTCATCGCAGCCATCACTAACCCTTCGTGGTTGCGGATGATAACATTGATCCCTGCCGACTTAGAATCTGGAATCCAGGCTCCATCAAACTTTACTTTAAGAAGATCGACTGGAGAAGACTAGCTAACTATCATGGGATCCAAAGCAGGAGCATCACCCGAGATAGGAATTTGAGTAGAATCATTAGTCTGCACAAAAGCCCTTAAATAATTTTGCGTCTCTATAACGATGAAGAGAGAATCCTAAGGTCGAACACCATAAATGATTTGATTTCTCTCATGCCAAATAGCCCAAGCAATAATAAAGAATCTGTCCAAATGATGTTTTCCAAATTCTTTATAGAAAATCAAAGTCTACTCTCTAAAAGGAAGGTGACAGTAGATAGTGTTGCATGCTCTTAATGAGGATATGGACCAGCAACATTCAGCCATATAGCAATCCCGAAGGGCGTGTGTACTTGACTCAATCTTTTCATCACATAGTTCACAAATAGAGGAAATAATTGAGATTTTCTTATAGAGACACTCTTTCATCGGGAGGATATTCCAACAAGCTTTCCATGTGAAAATCTTAACCTTGTTAGGAAGCCGAGACGCTTATAAATCTTTTCAAAACAGAGACTCTGTAGCAGAACTTGAAGAAGCATCATTATAAGTATTACGATGTAATTGAAGAACAACTTTATAAGCACTACATAGAGGAAAAATGCCTTTCTTGTCAAAGGCCCACGCCAATTTATCCTCTCTATCCGAGATAGGAAGAGGGATACGAAGAATAGTGTATGAGTCTTCTTCAAGAAAGATGTTCCAAACTATATGCGAGTTCCATTGATTTGGATTAGTAGAAATAAGATTTGCCACTACTTCAGCTCCTCCTAGAATCTAGGGAGAATAGACATGAAACGTAGAGGCCCTAGGAATCCACCTATCTTTCCAAATATTAATCGTTGCGCCGTTACCCACTCTCCAAATAAGACCACTAGAGATGACATTACTCGTCGACTTAATACTTCTCCAAGTAAAAGACGCATTGGCTGGTATAGTTGCCTCCAACAATTCTAAAATTTTGAAAGTATTTAGCTTTGAATAATCTGCTCGGGAAGGACAAAGAGAAAATAAGGGTTCTCCATAACTGTTTTGATAACATTGTCGAATTAAATGCAATCAAATCTTTAAAACCCATTTTGTCATCAAATTTTGGTACACAAAGGTCTTTCCAATGTTTTCACTTTTTATTAGCCTTGTGCCCCTACCAAAATTGTGCAATAGAATTCGTTGTATCTTGCAAAATCGAATTGGGTAGTTTAAAATAGCTCATTATATAAATTGGCATCGCCTGCGTCACTGTATTTATTAACACTTTTTTTCCTGCTTTGGAAAGGAGATTAACTTTCCAACTCATCTATTTCCATTTCTGCCTAACTATTTTGCACATTAGAACTGAAAGATGACGTCGATTTCTCAAAGTTAATTATTTGGCCAACGCATCTTCATAAAGTTTTATAATGTTGATAATTTCTCACATTCTGATTCATCTGCTTTATGATAAGTAAGACTATCATCAGCGAAGAATAAGTGGGACATAATCAGAACACCCCTACACACTTTAATACCGATACTATGCGATTTTGGCCCGCTTAATTTAGAAGATTGGAGAGGACTTCATCACAAATAATAAATAAATAAGGAGACAAAGGATCTCTTTGACACAATCCTCTATTCATACCCACCTTGCCTAACATTTAACCATTGATGAGAAATTCAAAAGATACCAATATAATACAACCCATAATTAACAAGATCCACCTATTGCAAAAATTCATTTTCTCTAATGTTTTTTCAGGAAAAGCAATTTGACCCTATCATATCTTTTACTCACATCTATTTTCAAAGAACACCAACCTTATCCCAAAGAATTGTCAATTACGAGAATAAATACACTTTTAGATTCAGAAATAATATTGGGTAGGATAATTATGAGACGGTTGGCTAAACTTTAAAAATAATTTGATAGCACAAATTTCAAAAAGTTATACCGATCAAGAAATCCACTCTCTCATCAATCATTGATCATTGGTGCCCTTATTAAGGGCATTGCTGCCCTTATTAAGGCCAATCATCCATTTACTTGCCTTTGTAGATTCTTGATCAAACTTTTAGAATTATTTGGACAAATTATTTTTTCAAAGCCAACAAATCCACTTGTCAGCCTTCCTTGTCGATGATAAGGATCGATATATAATTATGCCACCCGTTTAGCATAGAGAAGCTAAACACGATCATTAGTATTCAAAACTTACACCTAATGCTAACCCAAAAGTACAACGGTGTATTCAAATTCAAAATTTGAACCCATCTTCCTCCCCCTCCCCCAATGCACAAACTTGGAATAGATAGATTATGATAAAATAATCAAATGTTTAATTTAATTGTTTATAAAGCTAAAATTATAATTCAATGCATCTTCTTCAACCAAGATTCATCTCATCAACTTCAACCCAACATAAAAAACACAATATTATCAGTCTCTTGCAATCTCCCTCTGCAACAACCAAACAAATCAAACAAATACATGCCCATTTCATCCAAAATCCATCATCATCATCGTCGCCGTCATCTTCTATTTTTCTCTACAATTCCGTAATCTTTGCTTATGCCAACTCATCAATTCCCACAGATGCATTTGCGTTCTTTGCGACCCAAATGCGCCATCTCACCCCAAACAATTTCACCTTCCAATTCCTCCTCAAGGCATCGTCAAAGTCCAAATCCCTGACCCAAACAACCCAAATCCATTCCATGTCTTTAAAGCTCGGGTTTGATCTCTACACCTTCCTTCATAATGCCATTCTCCATTGTTATGCTTTGTCCAGCCAGTTGGTGAACGCACGGCGCGTGTTTGATGAAATGCCTCAACGCGACATCGTCTCATTTAACTCGATGATTCGCGGGTACGCTGAATCAGGCAACATGGATGCTGCAGTTAGGCTATTTGAACAAATTCCTGCTCCTAACGTTATCACTTGGACTGCCATGGTGGTCGGGTTTGCCAACAGGGGCAATCTTTTGACTTCTAGACGATTTTTTGATGAGATGCCCGAGAAAGATTTGGTTTCTTGGAATGCAATCATCTCAGGTTACGTGCATAATCGGCATCCCATTGAGGCTTTGTATTTGTTTTGTGAAATGCAAAAGGAAAAGTTTAAACCTAATGCAATCACCCTCGCAAGTGTGTTATCGGCTTGTGCAAGTGTTGGAGCTTTGGATGCTGGGAAATGGATACATGTATTTCTTAACAAGAACCGTTTTCGGTTGGATCCTTTTTTGGGTTCTGCTTTGATTGACATGTACTCAAAGTCGGGGGTCTTGAAATTGGCTTTGGATGTTTTTGGGGACTTGCCGGAGAAGAATACAGGTACTTGGAATGCTATGATCAATGGACTTGCCATGAACGGCCACGTTAAACAAGCTTTAGACATGTTTAACGATATGCAGATCGATAGTAGTGTTAGACCCGACAAAGTTACATTTGTTGGGGTTCTCTTGGCATGTAGCCATGGCGGATTCTTAGAGGAAGGGAGAAGACACTTCTATTACACTGTGAAAGAGTACGGAGTCAACCTAATAGTTGAGCATTATGCTTGCATGGTTGATCTTCTTGGGCGGTGTGGACTGTTAAACGAGGCTGAAGAAATCATAAGGAGCATGCCAATTACACCCGACATTGTCATCTGGAGGGCTTTACTTGGAGGGTGTAGACTTCACAAGGATGTTGAATTGGCAGAGAGGGTTGTTCTAGAAATGGATGCTCACGAAAGTGGAGACTATGTCCTTCTATCAAACTTATATGCGTCCGTTGGGCGATGGGAAGATGTTGAGAAAGTGAGGAAGATTATGAAGGAAAAGGGTATTCAGAAGACACCCGGTTGTAGTTCGATTGAGGTTGGTAACACAATCCATGAGTTCATTTCGGGAGACAAATCTCATCCTAGGTATGCGGAGATATACGGAAAGTTGGATGAGTTGGGGAGGAAGATGAGCAGAGACGGATATTTAGCAGAGACCTCAGTAGTGTTGTACGACATAGATGAGGAAGAAAAAGAAGAGGCTCTTGGGCGTCATAGTGAGAAGTTGGCGATAGCATTCGGACTCATCAGCACAGCTCCGGGGTCTACTCTTAGGATAGTGAAAAATCTCCGGGTTTGTAATGATTGCCATAATGTAATTAAGCTGATTTCAAAGATATCCGATCGGGAAATTGTCGTTCGTGACAGGATTAGGTTCCACCATTTCAAGGATGGGATGTGTTCTTGCAAGGACTTTTGGTAGGGACATACCCAATATAATTATTAATATAGTCTAGAATATGGTGAATATTGTTTTGTCTGACATTTGTTTTCTTTTCAAGCTCAATCACAATAGATCTGGTATTAGGTACTCGACCCGAGTGCCAGAAGTGTTACTCGGGTCAATCTCCTTTCATTCAAATGGTCAAGCCTTGGAAGCCGCACTGCTATTTATGAACGTGCAAATCAGTGAAAGTTCACTGTTGACCTTTCATTAAATCATCACTGCATTGACTCGAGTGCTGCTGCTGGTTCTTAGGTCGTGTACCACTAACTCGTCTCAATATTACTGCACAGAGGTCATAAATTGTAGAGATTTCTAAGATTCAGAAATTGATCATCATAAAACATACAAAACAAGCACGAGTTCAGCCCAAAGCTGAACCATAATCACTCACAATCACACCAAACATCCAATCCAAACCCTTTTTTTTCCAAAGACTGATGCAGTGAAGCAATTTACTGTCATGAAGATATTGAAACCTTGGAAGCCTCGGCTAGTTAACGTGACCCGGAGACAAGCATGGGAAAAGGTCATGTAAAGACTCCACTCGTGCTTCGACCATTTCCAATTCTCTTCCACTTTCACATACTTTAAGTGGTCTCTTGGCGTCGGCCAAATCTCCTCCCATAGCAACACTACTACCCGAGTCTTCTCCTTCTTCGCTCGTGCTCGAGTTCCCATTTTTGCTATCAGAAAATGAAATACCTGATTCACTCGTGCTTGAGTTCCCTTTTTTGCTATCAGAAAATGAGAGACCTGATTCTGCTATGAAGTCTGAGCCATCCGATTGTCGTGCTCGATCGTCTGAGCAGATGATCGGACTGACATGATCTCCTCCAATGTTTACGGTCAATTTCTCATGGTCGTCGTTTACAAAATCTTCACTTCCTTCCAATTGCCTCAAGAAAGACTCTTCGATATCTTTCAGAGAATCACCTTCGTCTCCACTACTATGACTATAATTGACATTGTCATCATTCCAAGTGTGTTCTTCGCCGCTCATGTCGTCCTCTCGCTGGCTATCAAAATCTTCCTCCTCTTGCTGGCTATTGAAGTCTTCATCAGTTTGTTGATCAGATGACGGAGAAGGCCAAGATCCTCCCGTTGCAGTTTCTTCGCGTTCCCTGAGCGTTTTCAAGATGAGAGTCTTGAGCAAGTTCATCACTTGAACAGCATGCATCAGAGCTGTCAATGGATCTGACATCTGATAAAATTGAGATATTTAGTAGGAGAAAAAGCCCCCCCAAAAAAAAAAAACAGCGACAAGGACTAACGATTCAATTTAGTGGCCTTCCATGACCGAAATTGAGTTGAGACTTAAATAGAACTTGACTGAGGCATTGTCATTAGTCCTTCCAAGACATATGATTCAGCTGATTAGTATGTCTTGGGGATTTATATCAACTCTAGGGCTGAAAATGGGTCGAGTTGATCCAACGGGCCGGGCGACCCACAGGTTGGGTTTGGATCCAAAATACTGCCCCATCAGGTTAGGCAGATTGAAACTTTAGACACAATTATTAAATTGGTCAAGTTCAGATCCTTGGTTTTTTACCTGTACCTAGCTGGACGCTACCCGACTCATTGCTATTAAGTTACCTGAGTCATGTTGGGAGCAAAGACCATTGCAATGTTCCTTGCATTCATTTTGTTGGATTCTTCTTCTTCGACAACGTCAGCCATGAGATCAACAGCCCAGCTAAGTAATGCAGCCTGAGTTGGGAGGAGAAGCTTCACAAGTTCTACGGATTCCTCCTCTGTGTTGCACTCAAGTACTTGTTCCGGAGAAAGGCCGTCTAGTACTCCTGCTGGAAGCTCTCTAAACCAGGCCTGAAAAAAACCAGAGCAAGGTATCATATTATTATTATTATTATTCATAAATTAAAGGTGTCATATTATTATATGTTCCATTGTTCACATCCACAGCCAAGTTATGTCTTTGTAAAATTTCATAAAATTTCCTTTCTCTTCTTGGGTTTAATTAATGTTAAAGTCAAATAAAACATATATATATATATATATATATATATATATATATATATATATATATATATATATATATATATATATATATATATATATATCTGTGTGTGTGCGCGGAGGGCCAATTTATTCTATTCATGAGAATTGTTATATTTAAATTTCTCTGTGGATTATTTATAAAAGTAGAAATCTGATTGTATAATTCATAAACCAAAGATATTATTTTGTTGAACTACTCATCATCTAACATACAAGATTCTGCAATTCAAATGGAAAAAAAGTCGTATAATTGATAAATGAATAGACTCTTTTGTACCTTAATTAGACCAGCCAAACAGTGAACATCAATGTCATCTGGTACAATGCCCTTGTTTAGCTGGTCCCTAACATGTTCTTCTTGGCTGTTCTCCGGATTTATCCGGAATATTCCTTCTGCCTGCAACCCACAAATTCAAAATTTTAAGTGGTAAAAACATAACATTTTTAATTCAAGATGAATCTTGAATGGTAATGCATTTCAAATGACATTGAATTCAGATTATAGAACCAACGAGGGGTTGGCACAGTTGCCAGGACCACGCCTCAAGAAGCGGGTGGTTCTGAGTTTGAATCACACCCTTGTTGGCCACTCGCGGGGATTTATCTCTACTGGCTGGTACATGTGATGTGCGGTTGTTGCACGTACCCGGATACTTAGTCCAGTGCTCTAAGAGGCCAGATGCCCCATTATCCCAAAAAAAATTGGATAATTGGATTAGAGTTTTTGTTACATGAGAGGTCTCCAACTACAGAGCTACTCCATTTTTACTTGACAGGATCCAGCATATCGCTTTTACCTAATAGGGTCCCAGATCATGACCTATTTCATTTTTTCTTAAACCTAAGCAAACAAGGTCCAAATATTTGGCATGTTCTGAAATTCAAATTAAGTGAAAAATAAGTTAGAGGGAAATTCTCATACGTCCCAAATAAAACCAATCAATCGCTCCCATATAAGGGCAATCGATTGGTCTCCTATGAGACCGATCAGTCAGAAGCATGTGGAACCAATCAGCCAATCTCATGGGGACCAATCAATCCACTATAAGACTGATCGGTCCTATATGAGACTGACTGATTGGTCTCAAAGTGGACTGATCAGTGGGTCTGGTTGATCAGTCTCATATGAGACCTAAGGGCAATTTCGTCACTTAAATTAAATCTTAACACATGGCAAAATATTTAGACCCTGTTTGCTTAGGTTCCAATACAAAAACGAAAAAATTGAGGGCCTGAGACCCTTTTAGGTAATAAGCGATATGTTGGACCCAGTAAAAACTAAAAGTTGTTTACCTTATTGGGTAATCTTCCCTTTGGGTTATAGAGAACACATTTAGCCTTGATCATGAAATAATAATAATAATAAAAGAGAAGTGACTGCTACCTTTAGACCTCCCTGAGAGTACAAACGTTCCTGCATTAGTAACAGAATTAAGGGCACGCTGTTCCCTTTGGAATCGTAAGAACATTGCATCGATTCGGCCGATACACCAAACACGCTAGCGCTACCCAAAAAGTAACAAATCATTTTTTTAGTAAGCACCCAATAATCGTCATTATAGGTTATTTTTAAAAATAATAATAATAATAATTATTATTATTATTATTATTATATATAAACTCCAACAGTTATAAATGTAGGGGAAATTTCAAAAAGGAAACCAGTTGATGATAAAAAAAAACAAAGGAATTCAAACACCACAGGAATCAGGATAAAGATTATTTACCTAAGGGAACCCACATTTAGGACTGTCAATGGGTCAGGTCGGGTCCGGTCAGATAAAAAATTTTGGCCAGCAAGTAAAGGGCATATGCCCAACCGGACCCCAAAATAGCAGCTGACCCAAAAACCCAACCCAACCCCGTTAAAAAACCCCAATCTGACACCCAACCCGAAAATATCACGTCTAGTCGACCGGACTCAACTTGGTCCGATGCTTCATGCCCAATCGCTGACAGGTCAAATTTATGCGCCCAACCCAGTAAAAAAACCTAGGTTAGGTAGGTCAGGTATCATGCCAACCCCACCCATTGACGGATTTATTACTTATACACCTTTAAGGCTTTAAGATCGCATCATAAAAGGGTTTATACCGTTATCTGCTTATTCCATTCCCTTTTATAAATATTTTCATTTAACCCTGAAACTTGAAAAAATAAATTTCTTTTCATTTTTAAATAGAAAAAAAAGACCTGATTCTCCAACAATCTCATCGGATTTACCGCAGTTGAACATAAGAAGAATTTTTTTTAAAAGCTTTTACAGCTGAATTTTGGCATTTTTTCCATCCCCCCGGAAAGTGCTTTAGCCCTTTCCTGTGACCTCGAGTGGTGGTGCACTACCTCAGCTCAAAGTAATTTGCACAGTCCTCATTGGACTGTACAACTTATTTTAAGAGGTATCTCTAATGTTGGGTTAGTAATATCTAGATCGTTGTGATTGATTGCCTATCGTCTCCTGATCGCAAGGGAAATGTTGTGAGCCTAGTGATCTTTTTGAGCTAAAGTTTTCTCACAACTACAGGGATCCATGATTTCTACAATTGAACCTTTATGTACTATTATGTTTTTTCATATTTCACATGGGTTCATCAACCACATTATATAGATGTTTCAAATTTGTTCATTAAAGATCTAAGAGAAACGATCCTTAATGTAGTCATCTATAGATAAGGTATATGACCACTTGTGCCAACATCTAAAGAGGAGACTACCCAATAAATTACTATTTTACCTTATGGGTGAAATAGTAATTTTCATATTCACGCTCATCTCTGGGTTCCCTGCCCAGCAAGGTAAATGCTTTTGCCGAAATTTCCGTGTGATTCCTTGTTCGACCGCATTGTAACCAAAAATACGTTTCAGGACAAAAATATTTATTTAAAATGGGTTTTTTTTAAGTATGAAAAGCTGTTTAAAACGCCACTTTTTTTTTTTGAAAAGCTAAGAAATGCGTTTTTAGTCACAAGGTCATGCCTTTTCAAAAAAAAATTTAAAAAAAAAAAGTCACAAGGTCATGCATATATTTATTACATTTTTTTATAATTTTTCCAAATTTTTCTACTTTTTCCGAATATTTTTGTAGCCATTTTATTCCCCTACTTCAACTTGGTCACTAGGGTTTGACATATTTTTCAAATTTTGTAAACACAGGTAATTATTTTCCAATTGGTCCTCTTTTTGGTACTTTTTCCAGTATCATGGCCCCCACCTGTTTTACAGCTGCTGGGTAAAAATGCCAATGTAAACAGGGGTTCCATTGTTCAAGCAATCGAACAGAAAGAAGGAAACAGTGAAATTTGAGCTAGATTGGTGAGTTCAACAATCTGCACCTCTACTGTGGAAGGATTTATTCTAGCTAAATCGATTAAATAAAAGTACGAAAAAAAAAAATCCCATTTTTTTTCCTTTCTAGTTGAAATGCCCAACTTTGGAAATGAGCTTGTAGTTTAAAATCTCTGTGAAATAGAAAACACAGTGGTCATGTGAGTTTCTGTTATTTAAGTCTTGGAAAAACCTCCAATCAAATACCCAAATTACTCCATTTGTTCAATCAACTGGCAAAAAGTAGCCCCAACTTGAACCCCTAAAGAAAAGTGCACATGAAATATGAAGAACAAAATACTAGTCCCTAATCATAAGCTCCCAAACCAGCATCCAAAGAAAAATTTGAAAACTTAATTTCTACCAAATTAAACAAGAACTCAGATGAGATTTCTCAATTTTAAAAGCTCCAAAGAGTTAAACCTCGAAAACTTGATTTCTACCAAATTAAACAAAAACTGAGGTCAGATTTCTCAAGTATAAAAGCTCCATGAGACATAAAGTTGATGAGTTAAACCTGGCGCTCGGAACTCGGCATGGAATCTCGACCTCGAACTCGACCGGGAGGCCGAGGAACCCGTTAAAGCGGTCGAAAGTGACGTGGGCAACATGGCGAACGTTAGTAGGCCATCCGATCTCCATCTGATGGAGAGTTGATACGACCTTATCGTCTCGATCTACACGGCAAGAGACCATGGATTTCCTTATAGCTGCTACGAGAATTGCAACAAGGGATATCTGGTTTTGGTGTTCATCATTCTCATCTCCTTTTCTCCTCTTCCCACCACCGTATTCTCCTCTGCAACCCTTTGTTAACATCACCACCCCTGTCATCTCTCTCTCTCTCTCTCTCTCTCTCTCTCTCTCTCTCTCTCTCTCTCTCTCCAAATCCAAGCGGTTTAAAATAGGACTTTCTAAACTTTGAAATCGAAGTTCAAACGGCCACTCATTTCAAATTTAAGGCCTATTGTGGACAAAGCACATTTAAAATGGCCCTATTCGTTATCAAAATATCGATGGTGCCCTTGCTCGTTAAATTATTTTCCTCCGATGCACCTAAAATGCCCTTCATACTTTATACCTCATACCTCTTTTGGTTGTTGTGGAAGTTACCGTTCGGAAATATTAGCCTTACGGTCATAGCAGAAATGCATAAAATGAGTTAGTATCAGGTATCCAAAGCAGATCACTGAATTTTGTGCTCTTTCATCTAAACTTCATTGTGTGGCGAATATGTTTATCAATGAAGTTATGCTCATGCTGAGCTTTTAAATCGAAGGATTTAAACCGTCTAATTAGTTTGATCAATGCACTTGTCATGCATAAATGTTGAGCCTTCACCATTGGCATATGTCCCAATCAATATGTTATTTGAGATCAAATATAACACATCAATTGCACACCGATATTATATGAGCTCAAATATTGGGTCAAATAGATCAAATAACACGCCATATTAGCCCATATTCGATTATATCTTACTATATTTGATCATATTAGCCGATATATATCAAATATGAGTCACACAAAATCTCAAATGTACTCTTTTCGCGAAAAAAATTATATTAAAATATTATTTTGCTATTTAAAAAATAAAAAAGGACTTTCAATATCAGCTTGGTTGACGAATACATATCCATTATACCAGATACAAATCCGCCTCGGCTGCAGCCATTATACAGATAAGTATCCGCATGTTAAATCCTTAGTTGCAGTAAATGAGCTATTTGAAATCCACTTTTAGACTCTTGCTTATTAAAGCAGTGAATTTATTGGATCATATTACGAGGACTAGCTTCATAAGTCGAAAAATTACATGCAAATAAATATAATTGTTTTACTAAAAATTCATAAACGGTAGATAATTGTTTGTAGATAATTTGTAAGCAATTTATATGACGTGATGTAACTAGCTATATTGCAGGCAACTTATGATGTGCTACATAAGCTGCCAACAAAATTATCTATCAAAAATTATTCATTGTATAATATTGTCTTTGTTTTAGTATTATCGCTGAAAAATGAGGAGATTGCATTCAATATGAACAACCAAATGATCCTTTATGTTAAAAAAAATAAAATAAAAATAAATAAATAAAAATGGTCCATTTTGTAAAAATCATGGTCATATGACTCATATCCCATTCATCCAACGTACTAATATACACTCTCTTAAATTTATTTATTTATTTATTTCTTTTCAGATATTGTAATATAATTGATTAAAGCCATCTAATAAATACAATGACAGAATGATTGGTGACAGATTCGTCTAAATCCATCGGCTGTAGCCTAGAAAGTAGCACAGCCACACTCTTTGCTTTTCATATTAAGGTAATCTAAGCGTGCCCTATACCAGACACAAATGGTGAGCGATTTGTTAATATCCTCATGATCTTTATCCTAGAAAGTACCATAATTTTACTCTCTTTATTTTTTCATTCCATGCATCGGGAAGCGAGAGGGTGGCAATTCCGATAATATCTCAAGAATTATATCGTGTTTTGAGATGCATCGAAGTTTGATCCCTGTTGGCCCCCTCGATGTTTTGGTTGGAATCCGTCGTTGACCTCAAGTCAACTTTTTTTGGGATTCGAATGACGATAATGGCCCCTTCATTTTAAACAACCAACTGAAACTACAGCTCAGTGTTTAGCGCAAGTGCAGTTATTGATGCTCCCCAATTCTATTCACTGATGTAGGTGCATGTACCAATCAATCAGAACCGTTCAATATCACTGGTCATACAATTAATATGAAATTTCAATAGGTTCGAAAAAATAGAGGGTAAAAATAACAAAACTTCACTAGCAGATACTCATATATGTATATGTTCGACCACCGCGAACAACATCGCCTACATAGCAGTCCGTGGTTGGCCTGCTATTTCAGGTAGATTGGTTAATAAAGTAATGTGCATTTCTAAATCCGCTAATAATAATAATAATAATAATAATAATAATAATAATAATAATAATAGGGAAACCAAAGAGGCATTAATTAGCTCAGTTGGTACGCTAGTCCCTCAAACGTGGGAGAGTAGGTGGTAGGTTCGATTCTCATTGACCGACCAACATTTAAATACTAAATAAAAGTTTACTTTCTATCACACACCATTGAAGTATGATTTATCCTTCTGCCATGTGACACACATATGTGACCAATCTAAATTGTCCAAATGGCAAGCTATCATTGGAGCATATCTAAGCCTAAAGAAACATGGCTATGAGTGGAGTATTGATGAACTTTAATTAATATAAATCATTAACACTTAGAAATAGTTGATATTATAATCAATGGATCGGATGATTTAAATCTCCCTAACATACTATTTTTGGGCCTGAACTTAAATCTATAGATTTAAACCAAACCCCTTACAATTGAGGGCTGAGTTCAAGTTGACAGCTAGTTGTAGTCATAGTGACAAATTTCGTTTCCCGCAATATTTTTGTAGGGGGTCATTTCGGCTCATTTTGGATAAATTTTGAGAAAAATTCAAAAAGTTTCGAGAAAATTTTGGAGAGTACAAAAAATATTAAGTATAAATTATATTTAAACTTCATAAAAATTTTATTTATTATTTTTAAAATGAAAAAAATTAGAAAAGATTTATTAATTTCGGCAAAATTTCGTTAGTTTTGTCGAAATTAATGATTCGCCAAAAGTTTTACTCAACCCTTGTTTCGATAAATTTTGAAGAAATTTCGTAAAATTTTAGAGAAATTTGTCACTATCGTTGTAATAATAATATCATATCAAACCCTCGATCTCCATTCCAAATGAAATTGATAATAATACCATATCGAACCCCCGATCTCCATTCCAAATGAACTTGGAAGAAAGGAAGTGTTAAGTTTGGGCCATTGCTTTTGCATGATTAAATGTTGTCAAGCTTGAAAATACGGGTTCGAGCATAGCAAGCAGTCACTTTATACATAAAAAGTTAAAGGTTAGTATGGTCCACCTCTCCCAACGCCTTAGGTGACAGACCAATCATGAGTAATGGTTACAAAAATCTCCGTCAAATTTCTATGGAAGGTGACAACCCAAAGCTCATATTGTACTATGTGATAAATACAGACTAATGGTCATTGGTTGATCTAACATATTTAATCTTGATCAACTCATAAATATACTATGCCTAGGACTCGCTTTAACACTATTTAAGCCATCTGGTTTGAAGACCATAATCTAAGGATCAATACTACTAAAGATTGGCACCAATCATTATCACTTTTATATGATTAACAATCAATTGATAGAGATTGTGTTTTGTGCCAATCTTTTACAATAAAAATCTTTAGACTATGGTCTTCAAAGAAAATGGCTTAGATGATATTAAAATGTTGCACAGGCCCCCAAAAGGGAGCTACTACTTGCATATGAGATTTGTGTCCTTACACATAATTTTAAAAGAAAGACTTTTGGTATATTTCGGTTCTAGGCCACGTGAACTTCATCTAAACTGTATAATTTCAAGGCTATAATGTAAAGACATTTGTGTCAAAGATGGGCACAAAATATGATCTCTATCACATGATTAGGCATGGTCAATTATTGAATAACATGGTGGGCTTTAACTATGTTGAATCCGAAGATAGAGATCTTTATTTTTAGTCAATCTTTGACATCAAAGATCTTTACAACATAACCTAAGTTTAGACAGCTTAGATGATATTCCACGTGGCACAAGCCCAAAAATATAAATTCTTCCTTTTTCTAAATTATTTGCAATGATGAAAATCTCGTGTTCAAGTAGTCACTCTCTACCCAAAAATTTAGGATAGCGCTATTGGTGCCTACTGAATTAATGAGGGCACCTGCGCTCAACCCATTGATTGATTTGAATCACACAATGGAAATCAATTTTCAGCCCAATCTTCCACAATGATCTTTAGACTATGAGTGTATCATCAAATGATCAATTTTTACTATTCCACATGACACAAATCCCCAAAAGTGACTTTAAAATTGTGTGTTGAGTGTGCTGCGTGCCACATGTTTTTTAAGTCACTTTTTTGGGATATATGCCACATGGGAAAAAATGACTGTTTGATGGTAGGCCCATAATCTCAAGATCGAGGTATAGAAGATTAGGATGAAGACCGATCTTCATCATCTCATTCAATACAGTCAACGGTTTTTCATTGTAGGCACCCTCACTAATTGGGTAGGCGCGAATTAGCTATCCAAAGCAAGGATCAAAATTTTGGGATAAATTTTCGGTTTCGAGCTTGACTGAAACCGAAAATTTGAACAGAAATTTCGGCCGAAATTTTGGATCCCATATAAATTTAAACCGAAATTTCGGTCCAAATTATCGTTTCGGTGGGGATCGAAACCGATAATTTCGGTCATTTCGGCCAAAATTTTGATCCTTGATCCAAAGTTGGTCTTTGTTTTAAATGGTGTGCAACAGCATTAAAGGTTGTACCTCTAAACCAGCCCCTGAAAGCACCCACGTCCCACAGATGCCTTGAAAATCATTTATTCCTTTGAATTAAATGATGGAGATTTTATTTGTTCACCCGGATCTCCCACACAATAGATCTTGAGAGCATGGAGCACTTATCAGACGGTCAATTTTTATTCTGTGTCACATATCCTCAAAAAATGACCCTTAAATCATACCGCATAAATCATGTTGAAACGTGAATTTAAAACCTTTTTTTGAGAATATGTGACACATAGAATCAAAAATTGATCATCTGATGTGACACGAGCTCAAGATCTAGTGTTGAAGATCAGGGTAAAAACAATCAATGATTTTCAAGGGGTGTATTCATTTGTTTGTTCCACGTAGAACTTTTAAGGGCAATTTGGTCAATGGAGACAAATTCTAAGAGATTGGAGCGGGTCATAAGTATTGCCCCTACTGGTGTATGACGATGCGTGTCTTTTAGGAGTAAATATATCGTGCTAACCATATATACAAGATTCTAAGAGTTTACAATTAATTAAATACATAAATTTTTACAGGCCACATAAGAAAATTTTCAATCACAGATTACAAGCTAGATCTACAACTGGATTGCGTTTTTATATGACCCTGAAGAAGGATATGTGGTCCCATAACCATTTCATAGATATTTGAAAAGTATATGTATGGGCTTTACATGTAATCCTCTCTCACCTTTCCCCTGGTGGCAGGCAAGCGATGGGGTTTGGTGGGTCACAGGATATCTTTGTCTCCCTCCGTAACTCCAAAGACAACATTCGAATTTCAAACAGTTGCTCCAAAAACATATTTTTTTAAGGCTTCTTTTGTTGGATTTTGCTAAAGTACAGCGCATGGGGCATAAAGTTCACCTTCGAAAGATTATGGCATCAAGATACGCCGTTTCGTCCAGTACCGATATTAATGCACAAGGTATTAAAATCGGTATGGGTTTGCTCGAGACCGATAGGCTGATACTGATACATATAAGGCAATTTTATTAAAAAAAGAAAAAAAGAAAAGAAAACAAAGTGTCTTGGAAGAAAAGAAAACAAAGTGCCTTGGTCGAAACCGAGACGTATCGGCCGATACCCGATATGTATCGGCCGATACGGTCCCGTATCGGTCGATACGTATCAGCAATACTAATACGAGATGCCGATATGTATCGGACCGATACGGATCTATTTAGCGGAAAACCCATACGTATTGGTATCGGCCGATTTTTGATACCTTGTTGATACCGATACCATCCTAATATAGGTATCGGGGTGGTATCGGTATCAGACCGATAAGGGTTAGTACGGCAGATATTGGCTTGGCATCGCCCGTTACTACCTCAGTATGGATCGATACTGATGATTCAAAAAAAAATATTGACCGATATTGGTACCAATTCTGAATTAGCCAATTCGTATCGGTGTAAGATTGGACCAATACCTGGTACCAATACCGAGTTTGATACATTGGGCAAACTAACTGCTTTTAGGCTTATCTTTTACTATTTTTAGTAAGGAACTAAGGATTAATGGGCCATCAGTTTGGGATAATAAGATTGTTAGGCTTCGGATTACAGTTCGGTTAAATTTCAAAAACCCTGTTCCGTTAAATTTCGAAAACTTGGAACCGAAACTGAATTGAAATTGAAAAATATTGGTTCAGTTTGATTTTTTTCAATTTTTTTTTTTTTTCTATTATTCATTTTTCAGGTTTTTCTCCCTTTTGATCAGTTTTCTAAACCTATCCTACTGATTTTTTGCTTCGACTAGGGCTGTCAACGGGATGGGTCGACCCAATACCCAACCAGACCTTATATTTTACTGGGTCTGGTACATAAACTTGACCTGTTGGGTCGGGTCAGGCATAGACATCGGGCCCGATATTTTATCTATAAAAAGTAAGGTTGTTAATAGGGTTGGGGCCTAAAAATAAGGTAAGAGGTCAGGGCTAGGGCCTCGAAATCAAAAGCCCGCTATCCGTCGGGTTGGGTAAGGGCTTAACAAGCTAAAGCCCGTGATCTCGGCCCCACCCATGCATCACTTATATCACGTGGAGCACAGGTGGACAGCTTAGATCAATATTAAAAAAAAAAAATTCGAAAAATAAATGTTAAACTCACAAGTCAAAGTTTGACGATTTTCATTGGTCCACATTTCACGGTTCAAAATATACACGGTAGAGATGAGTTTTTAATTTTTAATTTTTTTAAAGATGATCTAAGCAATGCACCCAAGGTCCACGTGGCACCCAAAAAATGTTTTGAGTGCCACGTGGAAAGTTGGAGGACGGTGACCGATGGAGGACGGAGGCCTTTTCCTATATATATATATATATATATATATATATATATATATTAAATTTATTAATATAAGTGTATAAAATATATTATCGTATTTACAATTAAATTATCAAAATAGCACTCAATATTACCGTTAGATTTATCAAGAGGATAGTTGTAAGGATAATATAGTAATTTAACTAAATATTTATAAAAAGAGGCTTTAGAAATTATCTTTTATGAGAAAACAAATTACGTGGGAAAATTTTCTACTGAGAAATTTGAATAAACTATTAATAAACAATAAAGCCTGAAGCCCGAGCCTGAGCCCGCCCTAACCCGCCTAAATTAGGGCTAGGGTTAGGCATGTCAAAGCCCGCCTAAGTTAGGGTCGGGCTAGATTTTAGGGAGGTCCGACCTAACCTAGCCTATTGACAACCCTAATATAAATTATATATAAATTATAAAAAATAGGGTTTTTTTTATTAGGTCGGGTTGGTATGAGTGCACCATCGGGTCAGGCATTTTCGATTTTCTTATTGGGGAACCAAAATTTTGTCCTGACGTAACCCGACATGTCAATAGCCATAGTTTCAGCCACCCAAAACTAAAACCAAACTGATTGAGATCGGCTTTGGTTTTTTTGGTCTTCGATAGGTTTCGGTCCACTTCGATGGACTGGTTTTACGATTGGTTTCAATTTTCGGTTCCAAACATGCATCCCTACATTAGTCTAAACAAAAAATGACTACACGGATGTCAAGACACCTTGGAAATGTTTTAGTCTGCTTTCCAATAATGAGCCTTATATGGTATTCAACTAATTTATTTTTGACAACCTAAATCTATGAAAGAAAGTCAAAATTTTCTCTACTCTAAGGGTTTTCAACCAGTCTAACCCTAAATAGAATTTGACCCAGTGAACCTTGCTAGCCTCTTTGAGTTGACAACACATACATAGTTGAGAGACCTTCATGATTTATGGTCATCCAACTCACCACAACATGTTGAATCCCATCCCCAACTAGAGTAATGGCAGCCCCTATGAGTTGATAACACATATATAGCGGAGGAGTTATCTTTCGGTGAGTTGACAACACATACCCCGCACATAGCTAAAACAGGGTATGACTTGTAATAGACTCTCTCTCTGGACACTTGTGACTGTATGAGTATAGTAAAATATAACACAATCGAGAATTGATGGTGAGTGGACAACATGTATATAGACGAGAACCAGCTACAGACAGATGCTAGCCTCTATGAGTTGACAACACATACCCAGTTGAAACTAGATACAATCCTCATAACTGTACTTAGATATAGCTCATGCTAGATTGACTCACGTAATTACCTGTCTGTGTTAGTGTAAGGTAAGTATAAGTATGACTGTAATTTTGATTTACGGTCATCCAACTCATCACAACATGTCGAATCACATCCCCTTAGCAGTAATGGTGGAGGTTAGGCATCTCATGCTTAAAAGAGTTTGTAAGTATTGTCATCTAAAAGAATCAGCATACCCCTTGGACGATGACTTCTATGTCATATATTTCATCGAAAGTGCATTCATTGCATGCGAATCACTTGCCCTCCAATATGAATGAGAATACCTATGGTTTCCACACCCTTCTACCACCATGATAGCGGTGCGAGAGGCTTGAATTGGTCGTAATATATTCGACATAATGGCGATCGAAGATCTCTGGCATTACACACAGTGCATTCACGCCCCCTAGAGTTCATCTTTCGTTACGAGTTCATATTTTGGTTTGGACCCTATTGGGATATTTTTAAATGCTTATTACTGACTTTATTGGAGACAATGATAAGAATGAGGTTAGTGAAAATAAATCAAAGGTGGATTGAAAACTACAGAGCAGCAAGTCTAAAAATACACAGTCCTGCAAGATACAGGGCCTGTTATAGCAAGTTTTAATAAGTAAGAGTTTGTCCCACAGGAAAAGTTGATCTAAAGCTCTAAGGGAGCTATCTTTAATAGACCCTCCAGATCTGACAATCCTAAATGGAAGGGAATGTAAGGTCACTATTATCTAAATCCTAAGGTAACCTAATGCCTAAACTACAGAAATAGTTGGGAAGAATGATGGAGTGTGAGAAAATAAATATAAAAGGGTGAGAAGTAAGCTACTAAGTATGGATCTGCTGGGTTTTATAACTCAGACTTAGATCTGCTGCTATAGAAATCCTGTCCAATGGCTACATTATCACCAAAGAGGAGAAATGATCCAACTCACCCCTGTGCCATGATCCAATCCCTTATGGCTATAACCTGTCCACTTAAATGATCACAGACTATCCAATAGGGGAACGACAATCCAGAGATGGATCAGAACAAGTTTATCATTGTAGGCACTACTTCTTTCAGGCTACCAGCTCAAGAATCCATAGGAACCTTAACCTCTAAAGTTCTAAGTGTGGGGCTAGGCCTGCAATGTGCACTAGCCTGGACACACAGAACCAGCAAGAGTTTGAGTACTAGCTTAATTTTAAGCTTAGCTGTTCACTGCTTTAGAAAGACAGCAGTGATCCATTCACAAGCCTACAATCTCTACAGCCAGATCAGATCTGCCATTTGATGGTGGGTCTATACAAATACAGGGGAGTCTATCTCTGCACAATCTTTCACAAGGCTACAAGTACAAGTGCAGAGAAGAAGGATCTGTCTTAGATCTGTGGATTGGCCTCACCCTAGGGCTATAACCTGTCCACTTGAATGGTCACAGACTATCCACAGAGGCTATCCTCCTCACAGAGGTCTAAGACAGAATAAGAACATTGCTGCCACCACCATATTCACAAGGCTACCAGCTCAAGCTCCCATGGGGATTCAAATTTAGTGGATCTTGTGGTGGGGCTAGGCCTGCAATGTGCCTAACCTGAACACACATGTCACTTGGATCTAAATAAACTCTTAAAAATAATCCTCCATTGCTTACAATACAACTTAGCAATGGAGGATCTCAAGGCAGCAGCCTTGTACAGAACAACTCTCAAAACACCAGTCCCATACATGCATAAGATCCTATTATAAAATCTATTAAAACTATTCCATATAGACATACAAAGGCATAGCCAGCAAGTGCTGGACTATGGAGAGAAGAAAAAGGGAAAAAGAAACTGCCTAAACCCTAACCTTAGCCTACTGTAATTCTACAATTGGTTTCAAGGAGTACAGAAGTCCAATCTTTTAAACCTAAACTAGGCTTAGGCTTATATAGCAGTTAGCTCTCTGAGAATTAGGGTTAGGAAAACCCTAATTTATCAATGCTATCGTGGCCCAATTCTGTTCCTTGGATGCCTCGGGGCGTGTGCACTGAGATTGGAGTGCGCGCCCTAGTTGCTGGAAGTTCTCAGATTGCCCCTGCAAAAGTGGGGAGAAGTTAAGATCCCGAGCCTCGCTAGGTAGAAATGAGTTCCAGGTCTTGTCGCGTGATAGAATTGGCGTCGTAGGATTGGATTGACTTGAAGCTCTTACAATTGCTGGATTGGTACTTTGGTCATCGCGGGGATGCTCTTTCTATTTGAATGGTGTGGGAATTGCGCACACAGTTCGTTCCTTGGTGAATCCCGCGGGGATCCTCGCGAAGAAGCAAGGTGCATGGGCTTCTGGATCGCGCGAGCAGTTCCCTGAAGGTCGGTATCTCGCGGTCACTACGCGACAGCTGCGCGCAGGAATGCCTGGAGCTCTCTTTCCTCAGTGAATCGCGCAAAGATTAAGGGCTCCTCTTTTGAGTTGCGCGAGACTGCGCGAGTGCTTATGACTGAGCCTCGCGAGAAGCGCGCGAAGTTTGCTTTTCAATCCCTTCTGTCATCAATCTGTGCGAGAACGACGCGACCAGTTGGTGTGCTGCCTTCAGAAGCCCGCGATAACTGCGCGAAGCATTCTTTCTGGTTCAATTGATCCTTGTGACGTCTACGCGAGGCTCTCTTCTTGACTTGTTTCTGCTTTGCTGTGCCTAAGCTGCAACTAGTTCTGTCTGGGTCTAATTTTCTTTCTCCTGAGGCACTTCTGGGGCAAAGAGGTAAGCTTCTTGGCATGGTTAGGGCCTTATTTGTAGCTGCTGCTTATTACCTATAGGATAGACTTAAAACACATTTATTAAATAATTAAGGGTCTAACAGAGATTAAGTTAAGGGGTGAAAAGTGGTACTTTTCAGGTCTTAACAGACCCGTATAGTTGTCCATGAAAGATGAACCTAAATTAATTTCAAGCTTACCTGTGGTTCGAGCCAATAACTGGATGTGTAGGTGGGTAAATTGATTTAAAACATATGTTGTTAGAACAGACCACTGAAACTAAAAAGGTGTAGACCTTATGTAATGCGCTGTTTGATTATGTACTTCTCTTTTTGTGGAAATGAAAATTTTACTATCTTATATTCTGTGTCAACTTATAAGTAATGTCAACTCATAGGTATAGTCTAGTATGGGGTCAATTCATAGTTAGTGGACGGAAATCATCCTTGATAAGACAACTGATTGTCTTGAAATATGACCTTGCAAGTGCATAAGTCCGAATGTACTAGGGCAAACACAAGGGTGCCGAATCACAAAGATTTGTCGTTTATCTTTTATTTACTTTCTATTTTACAAACTATTTTGTAGCATTAGATTCCTAAATTAAAAATAAATAAAAGAACCTAAATAGTTGGAAATTGGAAAAGAGAAGGCCACCAGAAATCTCTCTTGGATTTCAGATCAGTAGATCGATGAAACCTATTACTTTTCTATAATAAATCTCTGGAACCCCAGCTCTTGGCTACAAGCTCAGTTGTATCGTTTATGACTTAGCGAGATCTAATCATGAGTTAGATAACCTAATCGTTACGCATCATTGCACGCAACCAACTAAGACTAGCCTACAAGTTCGTAGCTCGTCGGTGAGTATCCTATCTAATCTAGTTCCTAAGCCTTACCAGGCCAATAGGAGTAGAGTAAATAGAACTAAACCATTACAATCGCTCGTTCTCGATGACTCGCAAAACCTCAAGCATGCAATCTTACCATTTTGGGGATTAAAATAGAAAAAATAGAAATAAACTTTATTGAATACTCATATGAAATTTAAAAGAGATCTCTGGCCGAAGCTTTATACACACATCGACTCAGAGTCCTTCATCGCTGAAGGAGGCTCTGATCGATGATCATAATCAATCTCTCATCATTTCAGACTGTTCTTAACCTAATCTATGAAAACTCATGTCAGAGATCTCTAGAAAGATTTCAGCGTGCGAGTTCTGTAAAACTAAACCCTAGGGTCCTTATTTATAGATTACAAGGCCCTAGAACAGATATACACGACAAGAAATCTGTAGATCTTAAAAATCCTCCAAGGAAGATAAATCTGGAAGGTAATCTGCGCCGATTCGAAGTTATCTAGCCCATTGAAGAGAATCTCGGAGAAGATCTAGGAGCTAGGCATCTTCCAAAGTTGTATGAACCTAAACTTTCGCTTAGAAACTCTGTTTCGACCGGTTGAGTTTGGAGAACCAACTGGTCGAATTCACTTTCCTTCTTCAGGTAGGAGACGACCCACGAAGCTTCAGTTTCTTAAATTAATGGACCGGTCGATTCAAGTTCTGACCGGTCAGTTAATTCCTCTGAGGTTTCTTCATTCTTCCTGACCGGTCGACTGGCTTCTGACTGATTGCTCTTTGAAATTTTGAAGTTATCTAGGGTATTGACTGGTCGAATAGTGGACTTCGACCGGTCTATTTATGCGATCCTTTCTTCAGCTGGATTCCTCCTCTGCTGCGCTTACCCGACTGGTCGACTTTGCATTTTCGATCAGTCTAATTGACCATTTGAGGCACTCCTTCCAGCTGCCTTCTTGGATCCTTGCTGTTATGCTTGGGTTTCTTCATAATTATGCTCTTTTAACACTTTTTAGCAATTAACTAGCCTTCACACCTATTGTAACACAACAAGATCTAAAAGCACAAATTACTAGTTAAATGAGGATTAACAAGGCCGAGATTTGGGGATAATTTATACAACTTTTGAGTTGGATCAGCAACACTCTGTCCTGACAACAAAGACCAGAAAACTCATAAGAGTAGATGAGGACAGTATTTCACTCTTATGACAATATCCTATAGACAGAGTTGCATTTAGTATAATTTGAAACAATATTCGATGAGTACTCTAGCCCATCTCCCCCCCTCACCGAAGTATTCCGGGTCACCTCGCGTGGTCACTCCTCCTCCCCCCTGCATACGTCGATTCGTCAGATAAAAGCACTTTCGATCATTATATCGCTCTCTAAGCGAATGGTACCCCAACACCAAACGGATCAGGTGGAGGGCAACGAATATTCCCCCTTACAAGCATACCTCTGAATTCATCGTCCAACCCACTACCATCTCGCAGAGAGGATAGAATCGTTCATATGTGTCGCCTATGAACTCCTATTGCAACCCTGAGTGACCTATTTGGGGGGTGAGGATAGGCGGCATTTGGCAAGGGTCGCACGCTTACACACCCCCCCCCGTCTCATTATCAAGGTTAATTCCTAATTGGATTACACCACCTGCTGAGAATTTCTATATCGAACTAGAGGCAAGTTTGTTTTCACCCTCTCTGTTTAGGGAGGGCAATTCGATAGATGGTGGGGATGATGTTTCATCTTGAAGCTACTAAAAAATAGATCATCAATGGGTTAATTTCTTAGGTTTTATAGTGGAGAGTAAGTAATGCATAGTTGATTGGTTTGTTTGATTTCTTTTATCATATATTACTGTTTGTTGGTCATTTGGTGCCGGAACGTTATTATGTTAATAGAACCACAAGATTTATTATTCCATGCAAGTCACTTTCGAACGTCTACTAATAAGAGAGTGTAATCACACAATGACAACTAGAGTAAAAAGTAGTTGAACCCCACCATCCATGTTTTACAGTTTGGTAATGTACATTGTAATCCACGTTGAACTTGTCCGACTAATAAATGAACTATGTTTAAGTATCTTAACTCTTGCGTTCTATTTTGGTGTACAGGATTTGCAACGTCACATTAAAGCATGTCGCATGAGAGGTCATGTTAGCTATACTGCTAAATGGATAAATTCGTTCTAATTTTTTTGTGATACGATTGTATGTAGATGAGAAATCATGTTTCTCTCAAAGTACTAAGTTGTTGAGGGTTGTAAAATAATATTATGAAATTTGTAAATGTTGTAATTGATAGATTTACCATGGATTGTGCAAACACCGCTTCTATGGTCGACATTACAGTTAATGATACCTACGAATAAATTGGAGTAAAATATATGACCGTAGTGCAGTTTCATAAACTAAAGTGCACTTTGTACAATTTGGGTGATCGTAAACTACACTAGGATCATCGAAATGCACTGTAGCAGTTTCGATAGTCATACGACCTACATTGGGCAGTGTGACAGTGCATTAGTCACCATCGTGGTGTTGTTTTCTGATATTGTAGGTGCGCTTAGTGTTCAATTCATAGAGCCTAAATTGCACCATGGCTTCTGCAAACACAACTTATATGTCCGGCATTACAGTTAAGGACACCTACGAATAAATTGGAGTAAAATATATGATCGTAGTGTAGTTTCATAATCTGAAAGTGCACTCTATACAACTTGGGCGATCGTAAATTGCACTAGGATCATTGGAATGCACTATAGCAGATGACACTGTAGGTGCACCTAGTGTTCAATTCATCGAGCCCAAACTGCACCACGGCTTGTGCAAACATTGCTTCTATGTCTAACATTATAGTCATTTTTTGTGCATTTAGTTTTTTAGCGTTGGGGAGAATACGCCCAGTGGCCAGATCACATTTCACGTGGCATGATCAACCCAAAACCAATCCCATTTTAGGTTGATCAACCATGGGATATGTGATTTTAAAATAATATATATTTTTTGACTTTTTTGCCATCCGTTTGATGGGTCAAAGATAAAATAACGCCACAACACTTTGGTGCATTTATTTTTTTCAACTTTGATTTTTTTTTTTGAATGGGATCTGATCGACCTTCCCTAAGTTATTGTGGCACCCGATCCTCGTCATGGATGCCACGTGATGGCCAACTGATGGTGGGTGTAGAGATTTCTCTACACCTGAGTGCATAGTCCCGAGCCTTTTTGTCTTAAATATTCACCTACTACTTGCCAATAATGAAATTCGATCTGATACTTGTATTTTGAATTCAATGACAAATAAAACTAATTATATTATTAATGTATCAACCTGTAAGCAAGAAACTATATTGTTCATTAATCATGAATAAAAACACAAACTATATTGTTCATTTAACATCTCTATCCTTTTTTTTCTGCCCCACCTCCCATTTTTTTTCAATGCAAAGTAAACTACCTGCTCCAATCTAACCATGTTGTATCCTGATTTGAAGGTATTACTGGATAAATCTTTAGCACTTGGTTTGGAAGATCTATTCATTGGGGTTGCAGGTTAATTCCTAGAGGTCTTGAACGCCAACAGCCAAACCCAATATGGCCAAGGGAATCAGGAAATAAAGCAGCTTGATGATGAACTTAGAGGTTGTGACAGCCCGATTTTCCCCAAGCCACAAAATCCTTTGCAATATATATATATATATATATATATATATATATATATATTTTTTTTTTTTCTTACATCCTAAACTCAGGGAAAATCGGACCGTCGAGTCGCACATATCACGATCTGAATACAAAAATTACTTGGTATTCCTATGACAAGTAGAGTCAAAGCAAAGATATGTAGATGACAAAAATAGAGATTTCATATATACATAACCATAAGTGAAAAAGGCCCAAAGGACAACCACCGGTGATGGCCGACCATCACCTAAACAGTGGCTTCCAATTACACTTACAAAATAAAACTATAAAACTTAAGGTAAAATTTCTCAAACAAGAGATTCCAAGCCTTTCTCCAAAGTCTGCTCTTGATCCTCTGCTACAGAGTCCTCACCTGCACCTGTGACGTGTAGTCGAGGGATGAGCTGTATCTAAGCTCAGTAGAGAAAATATCAATAACATGCATATTATCACATCACGTATATATCTTATGACAAAATCAAATATGCTTTTCACATAAAGACTCATAATTTGAAGAATATTTGACTTGAAGCAAAATTGATATCACATACGATTTTTTTTTTTTTTTAAAGCTTAAACACATGATTTCAAAACTTATTCCCATGATAAAAGAAAAACTTAAACTAATAACTTAAATAGTCCCCGAGCACTATAGCATCGAGCCCCGATAGAATACCCATCATCGTTGTTCAATTGAGCCCTTTGAATAAGTTACACAAGCCCCTTCGATGGAGGTGACTTTCCGGAAGAAATATTACTGCACATGGTAATTAAAGACCAAATATCCCGCCGGACCGGAGCACAAGTTGTACGGATATCCCGCTGTATCGGTCATAGATATCTCGCCGCGTTAGTCACGGATATACCGCCGTGTCAGTTGGGTATCACTCGTAACCTTAAATTAAAGTGCAAAAATAACTTATAGTTCATCACCGTGTATTGTGGTAATTTATATTTAGTTTGGAGTTTCAAAACTTCCACACCATAGGTTTGAAATTTCAAGCTTCCACACACACACATTCACATTCCACACCATAGGTTTGGAGTTTCAAGCTTCCATTCACAGACATTCACATTCCACACCATAGGTTTGGAGTTTCAAATCTTTCACACACACATACACACCTCTGAGTGCACACACACACACATATACACTTTTGATGTTCAAAATCATAAAAGAACTTCATGCTTTCCAAATGACAAGTTTCATAAATCACACTTATATTTCTCACATCACAAAATTCATGCTAGTTGTAATCGAATGCACATGTTAAGGAGTTTTCCCTACCTCGAAGCGAAGTCACAAGCAAGTCCCTAATCCGTTAGCTTTTCTCACACGTCCTCTGGTTCAATTATCTCTTCAAACCCAAGGCTCAAGTTCACACCTAACATACACAAATTCATGAAAAAAATGTAAAAAATGATGTAAAACAGGAAGATAGAAAGTATCCCTAAAGTCCTTAATCTAAAGCAAAACAAAACCCCGAACTGTCCAAAATCGACCGGTCGAAATCCAATTCGACTGGTCGGTTTTCCACAGAAAACCAGACCTTCATTGCATATCACTACCGACTAGTCGATTTCCAAAATCGACCGGTTGGATTTCCAAAATCGACCATAACTATAATTTAACTCTTCCTGTTTTGTGAAAATCGACCAGTCGAATTCCTTTCAACCGGTCGATTTTCAAAGTCGATGACCGGTCAGAATCGTACTACCGCTCTTAAGTCTCCAGACCATAACGAAATTGACCGGTCAGTTTAGGATTCAACTGGTCGGATTTCGCCAGATTTCACCTAGCTAGGATTTGTTCTTCTAAAACCCATTTTCCTTCAAATTTTTACCTCCTAATTTCTCACGCATATTCATAAACTAAACTAACACAATAACAAATTACAAATCTACAAAGATTCTTACCTTATAAATAGATCAATTCCTCGATCCAAGCTTTCATATAACAAATTAGGGTTTCTTAGCTTGGAGCTTCGGATTCCACACGATCCCAATTCTGAAATGGAAGCACCTTCTTTAATTATTCGCACATACGCGTACCACACACTCAAAACCCCTCTTTTCTTCTCTCTTCTCTCTCTCTCAACCTAACTCTTTCCACAACCTATTTCATAAGAGAAATGAATTCTCTTAAAGCCTAAATCCCATAGATCTAACCTATGGTTTGGGTGTTAAGCATATACACCATAATTAGGTGTATATAATCCTATCAAATGATCCATACACCATCTAAATCATCCTTTTCACTTAAGACCTAACCCATAATGATCTACATAATGATTTTCACAAAGTCGGGTATGTGACTCGTCGGGCACGCACGCCGAGGCATACTGTTCAAAGGTTAAAATTTTTGGGATGTTACATTCTTTCCTCCTTATAAAATTTTTTCATAAAAAATTAATGTACCTTATTCAAAGGCACCCGTAAACTTATTCTTATCAAGATTACATGTCCTCAAAGCCAAGATTGAACGTCCATGAAAACAGGGATCCGAAAACTACATAAGGCAAAAGTTCTAATACTCATATCAACATCCGTACATCTTCCCCTTGAAAACCCATGAATCGAAACATCTACCTAGTGAGTACAAATTCCATTCTATAATGACTCAAACTCCTTCTCGTTCCATCCTTTAGAATTATCTATGATCAACCCTATTGAAAATTTTAACCATTCACCAATAAATGTACAAATTTAAAATCATGTACATCCAAAAGCTATCATTATCGAAAGTTATAATAATCTAGAATTTGAAACATTCAACTTGTTTTTCTTCACTTATCTCAGAGCCAAATCCGAGGTCTGCAGCTATCACTCGGCACTACCCATCTGGGTATCCTCATCAAGATTCAACGTCTTCTAAACTAGGGTTACCTCATCAAGATTCAATGTCTTCTAAATCAGGGTTATCACAATCTCCCCTCCTTAAAGAAATTTTCGTCCTCGAAAATGCAGTAAACCTCACTTCATATGCACTCATTCCTCTCTTAGTCCACACATCGACCCAAGTCACATTGATACCATCACACACGTATAGGCATGAAGACACACCCACACAACCATAGTCTAATCAGCCACTTCCACTCTCATCTTATCCACACAACCACTTGCTTGAAAAATGTAACTCTTCCTCCACACATTCACAACTTGCCCGTAATTCCATTCCAAATCCATCGAAAAAGTACACAAGGCATCTCATGTACAAAGTGTACCATATTACACACGCATACAACATTTGAAATACATTAAGACTTCACAACAAATTTTATTATTGATCAAATGGAACTCACCAAAATACCCGCAAAAATCCACACCTCTTCTCACCGGCAATTCACCCGTCAAACTACTTAAATGGGTACAAGGTACTCCACGACCCCTCCGTAAAGGAATTGTCTTCCTCGAACTTGACGACATGGCATTTGGTTATTCAAAATAGTAATCATTTGTTAACCTTAAATTACCCTGGGCGAATGCTACAATGAATTGGAACTACACACGTTAAAGCCTCAGAGTTGATTGGAGGTTTGCTACAACACATTGTCTGGTGAAAAGGTATCTGCTGAGCTTTACACTAAGGATGTCCATTCCTCACTAATCAGACCCGTGCTCACTCAAGAATCGAAGGAATAGCTCAGTGAACTGGCTCACAGTTATTTACAAAACCTCACTTCCACCACTTAACGAAGTATCTCTATAATTAGTTGAAAAAATATATCCACAAGGGAGAGATATTGACCGTGAGATCAAAACCATTAATACAGAATCGCAACCATGGACAGGATTAACCATACCATCAATGACTTACTATTATACGACTAGCTCATTATGTCATCACTACAATGATGTTAACCATTAGCGATCCTGCATCATTTTCATAACCAAATTTGAATCGTTAATAGTGTCCCTCCAGATTTTGGATAATACTTATCGAGTACAATTGACCATTTATGAAACTTACCCTATCAATCCGAGAAAAGTCTAATTCACCTACTTGATGTTATCTCCATCAAAACACAAATCTAACCATAATACGGGACAAGTCTAATCTATCTATTAATAACATTTCTTACCACCCAATTAGTCATTACCAGAGATAACTTAATAGCGTCACGGAACTCATGATAAGAACGCATTCTCAACACTGGGCATATACTCACGTGAAATTGAGAACTTCTTCATCAGCCATTAACTAGCACATTTATTACCATTGTACGATCAATATAATCATCAAACTGTTGACTACGAACACATAATCACTAAGATTTTAATCATAAACTAATAGCCATAACCATAAATTCAAAGGTGCAACACCACAAAATTTTCAAACTTATTGATCGGATACACTAATTTCATTGAGAAAATTTATTTTAATTATTAACCGCAAATACTTACATTCACCATCACTACTCATAAGTCAACTCAATTTCAGATTACTAAACAATCTATCCTTAAGTAATTTCAACCAAAATGTAAGATTTATTCAAGTCCCATCCTTATATTGGTCACCTACTTAGTTAATCTATTGAAATTGAAATTAGTTTATGTCATGCAAGTGATTTAATCAGATGCACATATGACGGTGTCATAATATTTCTTAAGTGTTAAAAGCAATCACAATTTCTAAGGGCATTCATCATCTAAAAATTAGAGTAAAATCTTAATAATTGATAATAAATCAATACCTTGGAGGACTTCATGTGCCATCTAGGCATCGTGCATCGATGCATCATTAGTGTTACCATGAGTTGTAGGGAGAGTTGGTCCAGAAGTAGACGTCGATGACACCTGCTCCTCATGCATATCAGGGCAATTCTTGATCTGGTGCCTTGCTTACCACATTTAAAACATGCACCTGAGCCTCTCCTACATTTCTCCGTCTTATGACCTTTCCCACACCGCGCACATGCATTAATCGGTGTAGATGTTGCCGCTTTCTCCCTTAAAGCGGGGCAATGTCTTATCTGGTGTCCTATTTGCCCACTCTTGAAACACACCCGTGACCCATCTATAGTCTTGCATTTGGTGCCGCCTTCCACACCTTGAACATGACACAAATGGTGTCAATGGAGAGGTGTGAGTCGTGTCTCTCAACATCGCAGTGAGTAATGTGGTCCGCCGGGCCATTATGTTGATCATCGTTTCCAGCAACTGTGTATTTTGCTCACTTCCTCCGATACTTATAATCTTTGCTCTCTTGTGTGGTGCCATTTCGATTTATCAAATTTACACAAGGTTTCAATTAATAATGATTGTGGTCACCACAGCCCTATGTTCCAACAAAGTCTAAAAACTTATTATATCTACTCGTCATCCTCCATCACAATCATCAAGTATCTCCACTACGAGTGATTGTGAGATCTAAAACCCCTATTCTAAATAGAACCTACTGTCACAACTGTGAGTCTCTAGAAGACTTAAAGCCAAACATTCTACTAACTTTGATAAAGTCTTAATTGGATCATAAGAGACTGATGTCCTAATAGAACCTACCACCATAGCCTTATATCCCAACAAGACCTAATACTTAAGCTTTGATACCAACTGTGACAGCTCGATTTTCCCCAAGCCACAAAATCTTGTGCAATAATTTTTTTTCTTACATCCTAAACTCAAGGAAAACTGGACCGTTGGGTCGCACATATCATGATCCGAATACAGAAATGACTTGGTATTCCTACGATAAGTAGAGTCAAAGCAAAGATATGTACATGGAAAAAACAGAGGTTTCATCTATACATAACTATAAGTGAAAAGGGCCCAAAGGACAACCACCGGTGATGGCCGACCATCACTTAAACAGTGGCTTCCAATCATACTTACAAAACAAAACTACAAAACTTAATATTGTATTAAATCCCTGGACATATCAAGTCCAATATCCAAAGTACAAACCAAAACACGTCTAAACCAAACCCTCACTTGAGGTAAAATTTCCCAAATATGAGATCCCAAGTCTTTCTCCAAAGTTCGCTCTTGATCCTCCGCTACAGAGTTCTCACCTGCACCTGTGACGTATAGTCGAGGGATGAGCTACATCTAAGCTCAGTAGAAAAAATATTAATAACATACATATTATCACATCACGCATATATCTTATGACAAAATCAAACATACTTTTCACATAAAGGCTCACAATTTGAAGAATATTTGACTTGAAGCAAAACTGATATCACATACAAATTTTTCTTTTGTTTTTGTTTAGAGCTTAAACACATGATTTCAAAACTTATTCCCATGACAAAATAAAAACTTAAACTAATAACTTAAATAATCCTCGAGTACTATAGCATCAAGCCCCGATGGAATACCCACCATCGTCGTTCAATTGAACCCTTTGATTAAATTACACAAGCCCCTTCGATGGAGGTGACTTGCCGGAAGAAATATTACCATACATGGTAATCAAAGATCAGATATCCCGCCGTACCGGAGTACAAGTTGTGCGGATATCCCGCCGTACCGATCACGGATATCCCGTTGCGTCAGTCATAGATATACCGCAATGTCGATTGGGTATCGCTCGTAACCTTAAATCAAAGTGTAAAAATAACTTATAGTTCATTATCGTGTATTGTAGTAATTTATATTTAGTTTGGAGTTTCAAAACTTCCACACCATAGGTTTGGAGTTTCAAACTTTCACACACACACATTCACATTTCACACCATAGGTTTGGAGTTTTAAGCTTCCACACACACACATTTACATTCCACACCATAGTTTTAAGCACTCAGAGTTTTAAGCTTCCACACACACACATTTACATTTCACATGCACATATTTGATTTCACACACATACATACCTCTGAGTGCACACACACACACATATACACTTTTGATGTTCAAAATCATAAAAGAACTACATGCTATCCAAATGATAAGTTTCATAAATCACACTTATATTTCTCACATCACAAAATTCATGCTAGTTGTAATCGAATGCACATGTTAAGGAGTTTTCCCTACCTTGATGCGAAGTCACAAGCAAGTCCTTAATCCGTTAGCTTTTCTCACACATCCTCTGGTTCAATTATCTCTTCAAACCCAAGGCTCAAGCTCACACCTAACATACACAAATTCATGAATAAAATGTCAAAAATGATGTAAAAAAGGAAGACACAAAGTATCCCTAAAGTCCTTAATCTAAAACAAAACAAAACCCTGAACTATCCAAAATTGCCCTATTTGACCAGTCGGTTTCCAAAATTGACTGGTCGAAATCCAATTCGACCGGTTGGTTTTCCACAGAAAACCAGACCTTCATTTCATATCACTATTGACCATTCGATTTCCAAAATTGACCGGTTGAATTTCCAAAATCGACCGGTCGAATTGATTCGACCGGTCGAATTCCCAAAACTATAATTTAACTCTTCCTGTTTTGTGAAAATCGACTAGTCGAATTTCTTTCGATCAGTCGATTTTCAAAGTCAACCGGTCAAATTTCATTCGATTGGTCAGAATCGTACTACAGGTCTTAAGTCTCTAGACCATAACGAAATCGACCGGTCAGTTTAGGATTCAACCGGTCGAATTTCGCCAGATTTCACCCAACTAGGGTTTATTCTTCTAAAACCCATTTTCCTTCAAATTTGTACCTCATTCTTCTAATTTCTCACTCATATTCATAAACTAAACTAACACAATAACAAATTACAAATCTACAAAGATTCTTACCTTCTAAATCGATCAATTTCTCGATCCAAGCTTGCACATAACAAACTAGGGTTTCTTAGCTTGGAGCTTCGGATTCCACACGATCCCTATTCCGAAACGGAAGCACCTTCTTTAATTCTTCGCACATACGTATACCACACACTCAAAACCCTTCTTTTCTTCTCTCTTCTCTCTCTCTCTCAACCTAACTCTTTCCACAACCTATTTCAGAAGAGAAATGAATTCTCTTAAAGCCTAAATCCCTTATATCTAACCTATGGCTTGGGTGTTAAGCACATACACCATAACTAGGTGTATATAATCCTGTCTAATGATCCATACACCATCTAAATCATCCTTTTTTACTTAAGACCTAACCCATAATGATCTACATAATGATTTTCACAAATTCGGGTACATGACCCATCGAACATGCACACCGAGGCATACTATTCAAAGGTCAAAATTTTCGAGATATTACAGAGGTCTTGTCTTAGTTGTAGTTGGGCTGGTTTGGAGGAATATATGTGGGCTTGTTGGGAATGGTTGTTGCATCAATCGTCCCTACCTCGTATTCATCCATCACTGCTCTCGCGCTGCTACTGGGTCCAACATCCTCAAAGTCGTCCATTGCATCCTTCCGTGCCAAAGCAACATAACTCGGAATGTGAATAGATCATCACCTCATTTTTAATTGCTCAACTCTATCATCATCTCATGCATATCTTTTGCAATTGGTCACCTAATTTCCACAAGTCACCTAAGTGACTAATGTCAATTATAAGTAACAATTTTGGCTACAAAACCAATCATGACATAGAAAAAGAAAAATAACCTAGAGCCATAAACTTAAAAGAGTTCTTCAAACTAGAAGAAAGTCAACAAAATAATAAGAAAACAAAGTGTAATACGAAGGAATTAAGTTGGGGTACCAGCTCGGGTATGTGCCACTCTTTGGAACTATACTTTATTGGCCAATACCAGAATAATTATCAGAAAAATTGAAAGGAAAAAAATGACGGTATCTGCTGATATTGTTCCCTGTATTGGTCAATGCCATCGGTTTAACCCTGATACCAATAATAGTGGCAGTGTCGGTATCAGGTTTTGCTGAAATTGATACGTATTGTTGAAATGTATCGGTAATGTGACAAAAGCACTGATAACACTGTAGGGTCCTTGGATGGCTAGATTCGAGCATTTTAACAAAATTGATTAGCTTTGACTGCTGAAAATTTTACATCGCAGTAATAATATTTACTCTGTGAAAAATGCTCTAAAATCATTAGGTTTTAATAGAATGGTAATCATTTTTTCATAAATTAAGTAGAGATCATAAGAAAATCAAAGTGGGCAACTAACAATCTACACAAACAAAAATCACAAGCCATATAAAGTACAAAACATAAAAACAATCCTAAGATGGAGGTAATTACTATACGATTTGAATCACAACAACAACTTTTATTCTCTAACAAATAATGACAATTTCCAAGCATGGCCACCTCATTATTAGAAGGAAATTAAGAGAAGAGTAAATAGTCTGCAGTTGATCATCTCCCAAGCTATGATTCTATTAGCCGGCATTTTTTGGCAGCAAGATCTGGTGCATCGACCTGTTCAATAAGTTATCATATTATAATTTTGAGTAAGCAGACTTTTGTGGCAGCATGCGAAGGAGATTAAATATGAAAGCAAACTGTTTTGCATTTATGCGAACTGTCACATATCAGCAGATAAGCCTTAAATATTGATATTGTGAGTAGTTTTCCTTGATGTCCCTTTCATTTTAAACCCCCTAAAACTGCTAGATTGGGAAAGAAAAAGCATAGCTTAACTCAGTAACACTTTAAGAAGACCGAGTGAATCCAAGTGTGCAACGACAAAGTCAGGGGTGTCATTGTTATCTATTATTTCTTTGAGGAACGGTTTAGACACCGCTAGATCTATTGGTTAGAAATCATTCGATTGTTGGGATTGGATCTTTTCCCATGTGGTGATGCCCTCAAGCATGTAGCGTTAAGGTTAGGGGTTCAGATCCCATGCTTACCTATCAAAAAAAAAATCATTCGATTGTTCAGTGGTTGAAGAACATGGCAGGCAAGCTTTCTTCAGCTAGATTTCAAAATGGTTTAATTATATTTTTTTCAACAATATAAATCGTCTATAATTGCTGCTATCATGGACAAATACAAAAGTGAAATTTAAACCTTGAACCAAGGTTTCAAAATTCAGTCATAACGATTCCTAGGGTGCATCCAGGTCCCAGTAGGTCTCGCTCGTTACTAGCTGGTATCAGTCAATCCCAATACATTAAAATATGCCTATGCATGGGCATGCCTCATTGAGTCATCACTCCTAAAGCATTTGCAAGTCATCCAATCCAGGTAAAAGCTAATCAGCATGTCATACCAGGGCCTGAAAACATATTTTAATTTTTTTTTTAACAAAGGAAAGTTAAGATTAGATAAGATAAAAAGAATACAACAAATTAAAAAAGAGATTAGTTGGCTAAAAGATGCTTCATAATAGTAGATTGGATACATTTTGCAGTTGCTTACTCCCTTGCCTAAATTAAGTTGTAACATTTTTGTATTAGCTCAAATTATTAATCTAAAACCCTCAACTGAAGAGAAACCATAGGAACCTATAATATAAATTAGACCCTGGAAATTTGATTCTCTTATCGTGAGACGAAGGGGGAACTTTGAAAGTACAAACGACGAAACTGAGTTCTACTTGGTCATTTTTTCCTCCTTTTGACGTAGTACCTCGCCAAAAGTTCACTACAAGTCTGTAATATTTGTTCGTGCGTGCTTTTTCTGGGTTCCTCTCGGTCCCCGTTGAATCAGTGGCCCAATTCTGTCCAAGTGGACTCTGGCAATGCGGTGTTTGAAATGTTGAAAATAGTAAAAAAAAAGGAATTTCTAGGAAGATTCCTAATTTGTTGCGATCGCCAACTGCAGATATTTAACGATGCTGCAATACATCAGTGATCACGCTTTAGAGCTTGTGTGGGTTACTTTCTTTACTGAATCGTCCTCCTGAGAACGTCAGCAGCTCTGACTCTTCCTTATACTTTAGATAGTTTAGTTTTCCTTTTCTTTCCTATTATTGTTGTAATTCTAATTGATTTAAATTTCCTAGTTCTACTATGAGTCTGACTGTGTGAACTTGTTGTGGTGACTTAATGTAATATTCTAATCCTATTAGGAGTCTACTTGATTTTAATCTTTTACTTTTATTAAAAGTTTAATTAATTTAGTTTTCTAATGCTATTAGAAGTCTAATTAATATTAGTCTCCTAATTGTACTAGGAATGCAAATATATCAACTCTAGTAAAACTCTTAATTAAATCAAGCATGCTAATTATACTAAAATTCTAATTAAAGCAAATGCAATACTTCTACTGCAATTCTAATTAAAGCAAGTATACTAATTTGATTGAAATTCTAATTGAGATAGAGGACCGATTTTACTAAAACTCTAATTAAAGTAATGAATTAATTTTATTTAAATTCTAATTAAAGCAAATAAACTAATTTTACTAAAAAAAGATTGAAATTATAAATTAACTATGCTAAAAATCTAATTCAAGCAATGAATTATTTATACTGAAATTTAATTAAAATAAAGGAACTAATTTTGCTAGAATTATGATCAAAGTAATAAATTAATCATGCTAAAATTCAACTCAAAATAAAGTAACTAACTTTTACTAGTTCCATATGAATCGAGGAATTAATTCTACTAAAATTCTAAAAAAAAGAGGTTTTGGGCCCGCTATGCTAAGGAGGATTGGCCTTGTTCCCGAGTACCCTCCGTAAGGTCCCTTGGGCAAATCGGGTGGTTGGGGTTAAAACAGATTGAATATCGGATTATAATATTATATATTTTTATATTTTTAAAGTCGATTTTGGATTATAATTATGGATTAAATTATGAAACTAGAGTTTTAGAAAACTAAATTAAGAATTGGGATTTTTAAAATATTAAATTAAGGAATCAAAACTAGAATTTAAAATCTAAGGACTGAATTTGGGACCAAAATCAGAAAATCAGACCGTATGATTAAGGACTGATTCTAAAAACTAAGAACTAGAACCAGAGATTAATGATAGGATTGGAGATTAGGGTTTTAAAATAAAATTTAAGTCTAAAGTTGGTGGATTAGGCCATCAGATTAAGGACTGGTTCTAGATTCAAAGAACTAGAACTAAGGATAGAAATTACGGTCTAAAAAAAAAGGGTGCTACGGTCTAAGACTGAAAATTTAATATTTGTAATTTGAACTAAGCAAAATCCTAAATCTAAGAACTAAAAAAAACTAGAGTCGTAACTAGAGACTAGATTTTTACCTAAGGTCAGGGCTGTGGAGAGGAATCCCAAAATTTCGAGGCTTGAATCTCAAAATCATGGCTCTGTTTCTCTATGTGTTCGTTCTCGGAATTCTCCAGTCTCAAAATCCCAAACTTCTCCAAAAAATTCCGTTCTCCTTCCCCCTTTGGGGCGAATTAAAAAAAGGTCTTTTATAGGTTTTTTTTTTCTAATTAAACGCCCTGTTTCAGGCATTTAATTGAATTGCGCACTGGTTGCCTGGTGCGTAATCGCTTTGAGTCGGTCACCGACTCAGTGAGCGACCAGCCAACTTGCTCAGTGAGTTTTCTAGTTCTAACAATGTTAGGACTAATTGCGTGCTTGGTGCGGAGTGCGCAATCCTATTAAATACTTCATTCGAAGTGCTTAATCGTGGAATCTTGGGGGTCAAGGATAGTGAGACTAGGTTGGGCGTAGGCCAATTGTACATCGGTGGTGGGGCGCTCAATCTTATCACGCGTCTCATGTGGGGTGCGTGATCGAGTCTCAAGGTGGCCTGGGAAAGGAAGTCTGGTCTAAAGGAGGGACCGATCGCACGCTTGTAGTTTTGCGTGTAATCTAATTACACGCGTGGTTTTAGGCACGTAATTAGGGGTTGTCGAGGCCTGAGTCAGGTCTTAAATGCCAGACTATTATTTTAGTCTGCATTCTAACTATATACTATTATTTCAGCATATAGTCTCCCTACATTGGGATCTGAGCCACAGAGCTATTATTTCAGCCTGTGTTCAGCCATGTACTATTATTTCAGTGCATGGTTCCCAATTTCGGGTTAGGGGGTCTGAAATACTAAACTATAATTTTAGTCTGCATTTTGACTATATATTATTATTTCAGATCAAGATGACACTTGGCAATCGGGTACTCTATCTAACCTTCTCGACGAATACTGATGATTGTCTTTTATGGGAGGACTACAAGTGATTCGTGAGTCAAGAGAGATGGGTTTTGAAAACATTAATCATAACTGACTATATATTTAGAAGAAATATCGAGTAAACGAGAGCGAGGTAGTACTTACCTGGGGGTGATACTTACCTAAATTGCGTGTAGCTTGTGACGGGTTGCCGCAGTGATACCGCGATGGGACCTTTTAGAAGATTTCTTCTCTCTTCTTCATGTTTGCTGTGGCATGGCTTGGCGATTGCCAATGTGATGAAATGTCTTGGGGAGGTGATGTCGCGATGGGACATTGGTGATTTTTCCTTTCGTCGGTTGTGTGCTGGAGACAAGTCCAGTGGGACATGGGGATTCTGACGGGATGTTCGCACTGGAACTTGGCGTTGGTCAGATGCGATGTGTAACGATTCCCCGATTTGTACCCTATGCAGTATCGATACGATTCCCAAATTTGTACACTATGCAGTATCGATAAGAGTCCAGACAGGTCAAACATGTCGTTAGATTGAAAGTGTAGCAACTTTATATTGATAAGTCCCTGTTTGTTGTTTCACTGTAAAGGAGTTATGCTTGAAACTAATACCTGTAGTATATTAAGGTACTCTGATCTCTATCAAATAATAAGGTATATATATTGATGCCTCACACTTGACGTTCCATTTCTAGATATTTAATTGTTTTCCTATAACATAATTTGTTTAGTATAACAACTTTGCATAAAACGAAAACCTTACTTTGGCTTATATGCTAGCACAAAGAATACGATTTGCATAAGAGCTCGATTCTTATTGTTTTTACTGCAAGACACTCACTTATGCAATGTTGGCTTTATACGAAGTTTTAGCTTTAAAAAGCTTGTAAGCTGCTTGCATGGATTATTGGTTACACGACTCCATGAGTCATCTTGCATTTTCATGCACGCAAATTGCAGCGACCCTATATAAAATCCAATAACACTCCTGTCATCTTCCTCGTTTGAATTCTCGATTAAATTCCTTGCAAACCAACCCTGCAACGATAACATCCACAGCCAGCCCTTAAGACTTCTGTGCGGTATTACAACCATGGTTCACTTCATGGTCTCACACCTGTTATTCAACGACTTGAGTACAAAGAGTTCTACGTCTCATTAAGTTCTCAAGCTCAGTAAATGCAGCGTCATTAACTACCGTCGAGACCGCATGATCACCAAAAGGTACACAGACTACCACTCTTATATATATGGAAATTGGCGAAACCTAAACTATTGATCTGTGGCTGGGGTGTTGATTCTATCGGCAGCACAGACAATGGTGAGGGTGGATTTTACCAGCAACACATAGACGAAGCCTACTAAAACACTTAACAATGGATACACTCTCGATCTTCTCTGATGATCAGATGAACTATATATCTATCGATATAGTATGATGCTGAGTCCATACTAAATGCACGATAATCTCTATAGATAGATAGCTATATATATATATCAATTCTAGATGAATATATATATATATATATATATATATCAATTCTAGATTAATTCATATATTGAAGTAAACGATAAGGGCACCAAAACACAGAGAACACCAAGAAGCAACCACAGCAAGCCAAGTGCTCAGGCTTGTCACGACTACCGTATAAGTTTGCCGCAGCAACCTCTATCGATTGCTGTTTTTGGGCTGTGCTCTTTGTGTAATAGACCTTGGGTCCCTTAATGGTCCATGTGAGCATGTATTTGGGCCTCAGGTAAACCATGAGCCCATCTGTTATATACTAAACTTATATATTAATATAGCTCTATATGATAGGTGCAACAAGGTGCATATAGCTAGTTTGCGCACTTTAGACAAGAGTGATGGTCTCTGACGCATGAGCTCACATCTAATTGAATCAGATCAGGTAGGGAATATATTTTGATACTATATATATATGGTTCTTTTCATTCTTAGATACATTGCAAGTGAATTATCCATGAAAAAGAAACTGCAATTTAGTGCAATGACAGTTAACATATAAACCAAATTTGAACTTGAATGCATTTAATCAAAAGAATGTTAAATTCGAGTAACTGTAATTTGGTGAAAGAACACATTAATTGTGAGTTCATAAAGGATCCTACCATAGACAATTATCAACTTGTCATTTCACTTATCAGTTTTGTAGATTGGTTAACTGGTTATTATCAATTATTTTAATGCACTACGTACTAATTAAAGAGTGGAACAAGTATGCACATTCTGTATTTCATGCATGGTTCATTATTTAGACCCTTCTACTCTTTGACATTCTAATCCATGTGCTTGTGAAGTTCTGAATCAGGTGATCCCGTTTTCTCGGGAGCTTGATTGTGTACTTGCAACAAGTGATCCTGCTAACTCGGGAGCTTGACTTTTTTCGTCCAAGTGATCCCGCTACCTCGGGAGCTTGATGTATCTCAGTTCAAGTGATCCCGCAAACTTGGGAGTTTGACAAGTGATCCCACTAACTCGGGAGCTTGATTCCTTTGTTTTACATGTATAGTTGTTTCAACATTGTCTCCTTATACTTGTTACATCATGAGTTTCTTCAGCATGTCAGCACATCATAACATGTGGCATAATAATACATCCGTACTCATTTAATTATTGATATTTAGAAATGCATCCAAAATGACATGGAACTCTGCAATGTATAGTAACAAAGTAATATTCTCTATTGAGCTTTGATGATAGCTCATTCTTCGACTTAAATGTCTTAGCTGCAGATCTCGATCCTGACCACGTAGCTAGCCCTACGTACGTGCTCGACGAGGAGGAAGGAGAAGACGACGACGAAGACGATTTTGTGAAAGACTTCTTCCCAAAATAGGTTTTGGCTTGTGAATAGAGAGAGAGAAAGAGCAGAGATTTGATACAATTGTATGAATTAAGTATGGTATTTTAAGATACTTTGTGTTGAGATGTATAGGTTTTCTTTCCATTATTTAGATGATGGGTGGCCGTCATCGGTGGAAATCTATACATCAGATCGTTTGTTCTTGTACATATTGTTGCTAGTTCATGCCTAGATAAGTAAAATCAATTTATTTTGCCATATTATCAACCGTAAGAGTAAATACATTGCTTCCGCATTTACATCACTTTGTACAAGAGATAACCCTTATATGAAAGGATCATATTAGGTGATCCGACGACGCAACGGTTCCCATATGGTACAAAGGGAAACGTTGGGTAGTTATAGGTGGTATCAAAGCTCAGGTGTTAAGTCATTTGGAGACTAAACTCTAGCGTATATATATGGCAAAATGTCTGATAGTTGGTTAGTAGTAGGAATTAGGTTGAGTTTATGTTGTCTGATCAAGTTGTTACTTGATCAAAATAGATTGAGATGCCTCCATGTCATGGAAGAGGTAGGGGTAGAACACCGTTGCCCCATCGCACTGGACCGAATGCGATTCCAGTAGCAGGCTATGAGCATGACACCGCTTCGGGAAGCGGAGAGAATGTGCATATAGCATAAAGCTGAACGACGATGGAGAATGTTGCAGAGCATACTCCGCCAGCACAAACTCCACCAATTATAAATGCTTCTCAGATGGGAAATGCTCCTGGAGTTGAGCAAAATGAGGGACACAATCCGCAGTTGATGAAGACTATGGTCAACACTATGGCCATGCTTGCTGTTCGACATCTCGAGGGTTTTATAGAATTTGTTTGACTTCAACCACCGAGTTTTCATGGTCAACATGATCCAATAGAGGTCGAGATGTGGTTGACATAGATCTAAAAGGTCCTGCAAAGAGTTACCTGCACTGAGGAAGAAAAAGTGAGCTGGGCGATATATAAATTAGAAAGTGAGGCAGAATCGTGGTGGCAGTCTGTCGAACGAACGAGAATGCCTGGAGTACCATGGACCCAGGCAGAGTTCACAGAGGCATTTAATGAAAAATATTTTCCAGCACCTGAGTGATACAAGATGGAGGTGCGGTTTGCGACTTTAGTATAGGGTCGGATGACGGTTAGAGAGTATGAAGCGAAATTCACTCGTCTCTCTCACTTTGCTCCCTTGCTTGTAGCCACAAAGCTGATGAAGACATAAAAGTTTGAGCGAGGTTTGAAGCCCCTAATCAAGGAACGAATTTCATTGTTCCAAGCAACGACTTATGCCAATGTGATGAAATTGGCCCTGATAGCAGAAACAGATGTTGATACAATGTTCAAAAGGAGAGAAGAAAAATAAAAAGCTAGAAAAGCTCCATCTCAGTCCTATAGTACCAGTCAAATCAATAAGCGACCGTGATTCCAAGGACAAGCTGCATTTCAACCGGCTGCAGGAGCTTATGCACGACCTTATAGTTCACCGACGTTTCCAGTACCACCGAGGATTCCACGTGGTCAGGACTAGTCTTTTCCACCTGCGGCCAGAAGTACATCTGGGTTTTCACAAGCACGGCCAACAGGTTCTCTCACGGGATCTTATACAGCTTCATTTGTTACTTCAAAAGACATTTGCGAGAAATGTGGGAAGGCACACAAAACAGATGAGTGCCGTAAAGCTTCTGGTGCATGTTTTCAATGTGGCAAGATGGGACACTAGATCAAAGAATGCCCGAAAATGGTCGGAATAGCAGTAAAGGCGGGACCAGTGTTACGATCTGCACTGCCTACGGTACAACACCGAGCTTATGTTGTCACTGCACGGGATGCACGCAGGAGCAATGATATCATTCAAGGTATGCATGCACATTATTGAATAAGTTTTAAATACCTTTTTAGATAAAGAAGGTGCATCTAGTAAACTATGAGAATTTCATCTATATTTGCTATATTCCTAGTGTTACTATAATCTTTGGGTATGTCGAAGTAATCTAGCTAACACTACTCTATATGTTTTAGATATCTTGCAATTATATCCAAAAGATGCTTATTTGTGTTATGGCGCACAAGTTTTAATAGATCCTAGATCTATACACTCGTTTGTCGCACCTTAGTTTGCTGAAAAGTTGAGAAAATTAGGAGGCATTCCAGAACCTCTTGATTTTATTTTAGATGTAACACTTCCAACTGGACAATCTCTCACTACTAATCAGGTGTATCACTCGATTCTCGTCTTGATCAAAGACTACTGGCACTACGAAGCGGTAGCCGACTTGATCTTACTTCCGATGCAAGGATACGACGCAATCCTTGGCATGGATTGGTTGTTCCACCACCATGCAAACATTGACTGTAGAAAGAAGATTGTCTCTTTCTGCCCCCCAAAAAAGACATCAACTAAATTTTATGGAGTACCGTCAACTATTCTTTCTTTGATATCCATGATTCGAGCACGACGATTACTTGATAATGGTGCTCAAGGGTATCTTGCTTTTATTCAAAGTAAAGATCAGGAAGCGAAGAAAATTTCACTGTCAGATGTACCAATTGCCTATGAGTTCCCTGATGAGTTGCCAGGATTACCGCCTGACAGGGAAGCGGAATTCGCTATTGAGTTAGCTCCGAATACCAAGCCAGTATCAAAGGCGCCGTATCGAATGGCACCGACAGAGTTGAAAGAACTCAAGGAGTAGTTACAGGAGCTTCTTGATAAAGGTTTTATCCGACCGAGAGTGTCCCCGTGGGGCGCACCAGTGTTGTTCATGAGAAAAAAGATGGTCCGATGTGCCTTTGCATTGATTATCGTCAACTCAATAAATTGACAATAAAAAATAGATATCTGCTCCCTCGAATCGACGATCTCTTCGATTAGCTACAAGGAGCGCAATTCTTTTCAAAAATTGACCTACGATCGAGTTATCACTAGATGAAGGTGAAAGCTGAAGATATTTCGAAGACAACTTTCCAAACACGCTATGGTCACTACGAGTTTCTCGTCATGCCCTTTGGGTTGACCAATGCACCTACCGCATTTATGGACTTGATGAATTGAGTCTTCAAGCCTTATCTCGATCAGTGTATCGTAATATTCATTGACGATATACTCATCTACTCAAAGATGAAGGCAGAGCATGAAGATCACCTAAGTCTAGCATTACAAACATTGAGAAATTCACAGTTATATGCTAAGTTTAGTAAATGCGACTTCTGGTTGAATCAAGTTAGTTTTTTGGGTCATATTATCTCAGAAATAGGTATTACCATTGATTCTGCAAAGATCGAGGCTGTAGTGCAATGGAAGCAGCCACAGACGGTAACCGAGATTCGAAGTTTTCTAGGTCTAGCAAGCTATTACCGACATTTTGTTGAAGGGTTTTCACGACTTGTTGGACCACTCATACAACTCACTCGAAAGAATGTTAAATTTGAGTGGACTGAGGCATGTGAAGAGGGTTTCCAAGAATTAAAAAGGAGACTCACTTTCATACCTATTTTAGCATTACCATCAGGTAATGGTGGGTTTGTTGTCTTCAGCGATGCCTCATACAGTGGGTTAGGATGTGTTTTGAATTAATGGGAACGTGTTATTGCATATGGTTCCCGTTAGTTGAAAGACCATGAGAAGAACTATCCCACCCACGACTTGGAACTAGATACGATTATCTTCGCGTTAAAAATCTAGAGACATTATCTGTATGGTGAAACTTTCGAGATTTTTACCGATCACAAGAGTCTTAAATATCTCTTCACCCAGAAAGAGTTAAATTTGAGGCAGAGAAGGTGGATGGAGTTCTTGAAGGACTATGATTGTTTTATTTAGTACCATCCCGGCAAAGCCAATGCCATAGCTGATGCGCTCAATCGCAAATCATCCGCTCAGTTATCTCATCTTGTGATATGACTACAAAGATGGAAACTACTCAATGACATTGTACCATCGAGTGCCACTCTGCGAGCAATGTCAACTAGAGTTTTACTTGCTACAATGATGATTCGAGCTCCACTCTTCGATAGGATCAGAGAACTCCAGATGCAGGATGCATAGCTTATTTCCATCAGACAGGGAGTACAAAATGGGTTACAACCAGATTTCTCAAGCAAGGACGATGGGTCCTTATTGTTTTGAGGTCGAATATGAGTACCTAATGATAGTACCTTGTGTCAGGAAATTCTTGAAGAAGCTCACAAGTCAGCATATGTTATTCATCCTGGCAGTACGAAGATGTACCAGGATCTAAAGAAGGGTTTTGGTGGAACGACTAAAATGCGATGTAGCGAAATATGTTGCGAAGTGTTTAACCTGTCAGCAAGTAAAGGTTGAGCACAAGCACCCTGCTGGTCTGTTACAGCCGCTGCCCATTCCAGAGTGAAAATGGGAAAATATTTCCATGGATTTCATTCTTGGTTTGCCCCATACTCAGAAGGGTTATAATGCGATTTGGGTAATTGTTGATCGTCTCACCAAATCGGCACAGTTCTTACCCTTTTGTATGTGATATACGTCAAAATTGGCTGAAATTTATCTGAGGGAGATTATATGATTACATGGGATACCTGTAAGTATTGTGTCAGATCGTGATCCTTTATATACTTCGCGATTTTGGTAGAGTTTCCAAGAAGGTATGGGTTTCAAGTTAGACTTCAACACTGCGTTTCATCCTCAGACTGATGGGCAGATGGAGAGGGTGAATCAGGTGATTAAAGATATGTTAAGAGCTTGTATGCTAGATTTTCAAGGATCATGGGAGAAGCACTTACCTCTGATTGAATTTGCATACAATAACAGTTTTCAATCAAGCATCGGCATGGCATCATTCGAGGCATTATATGGACGTCGATGTAAATCTCTGATTAATTGGGAAGAAGCTGGAAAGCGTTTGATTTTAGGCCCTGATATGATTGAAAGCACCAATGCGATTGTTCATGTTATTCGGGAACGATTGAAGAGTGTTCAGAGTCGACAGAAAAGTTACGCGGATCTCAAAAGAATAAGTGTTGATTTTCAGGTAATACCCTACACTGATAAGCCCTTTGTGAATTCATTGACCTATATTATCATTCTGATGAATGGTATACAGATTGGCGAGCACGTCTTTATCAAAATCTCTCCGACAAAAGGCGTGATGCAATTTGGGAAACGAGGCAAGTTGAGTCCTCGTTATGTTGGGCCATTCCCAGTTGTGGGCAGAGTAGGTGAGGTCACGTATCGACTTGCATTACCTCCACATTTATCTGGCATTCATGACGTATTCCACATGTCTATGCTGAGGAAGTACGTCAGCGATCCAACGGATGTGTTGGATTATCAACCGGTAGATATCCAGGAAGATTTAATGGTAACTGAGGAACCAGGTCTGATCTTAGACCGCAGAGATCAAATCCTATGCACGAAATGAATCCCTCTTGTCTTGATCCAATGGAAGAATCATGGATCTCATGAGGCTACCTGGGAGCGTGAAGCTGATATTTGTGCTCAGTACCCTTAATTATTTCCATAAGGTACATTAATTATTATATATTAAAAAAAAAAACAATGTTTCTGTTCATGATATGACTATGTTATATCATTTTGCACCTATATAGTTTTGATTGAGGCATGATATAAATGACATTGGTTACTTAACGTGGTGTATAATACTTTGATTTATGCACCAGACAAGAGGCCACATAACATATAGTACCAATTGTTTTTGTTGTTATATACCTAGATACACTAACACTTATACTTATAATTTGTTAAACTAAAATTTATTTGGAGGAAAGATAAAACTACAAAGTACATCCACTATTTTTAACAGATACCTTGTGGAAGTGACACGTCCCAGTACACCTTCTCACTTCCCAGTTAAAGCTATAAGGCCCATAGAGGGGCTGACACAGTACATGTCTACCTACTACCAGAAGGTACGAATATCAATTTCATCAAAATAAAATATTTTAACGTATCAACACACTTCAAAAAGGCTAGAAAATATTTTTTCTACAGACCTTGTATCCGTTAAGTACACCCAGGTACCAAGAATTTTTGCAACTAAGCCAATGGGCCTCGAAATCTGGGCCATTGGGCATTGGACCCCCTTGCCGCGACAAGTATAAATGGTTGCCGCGACAACCCTGTTAAGCTCAAGTGGGAACGAAACACCACTTTAAGCTGTTTTATGTTATTTCTCTTAGTTCTTCCAACTCCCATGTTATCCTCCTTCCATGCAAGCATAACCACGCCAAGAAATCGAACTTCAAAGCTGTTGCATGTAAAAGATTTCATCTTTCAAGTCTCCATTCTCTTCTATTTCAGCAATTTCATCCATATTTTTGGTGTTCTTGTGAGGTAAACAACCACACTCTTAGCTCTGGTTTGCATTTCCTGTATTTTACTCCAATTAAGTATGCCTCCTAGGAAGACTGGAGTATCCAAACCCTTAAAAGCCTCAGCCCAGGCAAAGGGCAAAGCCGCTGCTACTTCCCATGAACCAATCGATCCACCCATAGAACAAGAACAGTCCATCCCATGGTGGGATGCGAAGGCTATGGAACCTAAGTGGATCGTTGACGATCGACTACTTACACCGAATGACCAGACCACATGGTCCATTAGGTATATGGAACAGGCGCAGTTAGACGCCTTATACCAGCCCTTCCATACTCATTTTTATCCACGTCTGGTCCACCTGTTTTATCAAAATCTAAAAGTGTCACCAACAGTTGGCCAGCTGGAAACTGAAATTGATACTCACAAATTTTATTTTAATTTACAAGACATAGCACAAGCTATGGATTGTAGTTCAAATTTTGATGTCAGTTTAGGACTACGAATGCCCCGACAAATAGATGTGAAATTTCATCACATCACTACAAAGCTGACTGATGGGCAGACCTCTTCTGCCCAAGGCTTTTTAGTCCGCCGCAGCCAATTACCACAGAAGATGTGATTTCTTGACTGTGTGTTCCGATGTAATTTATACCCAATACTACATGAAAGAGAGTGCTACGATGCTCTCTTACAGGCCTTATTTGCTGTACATGAGAATAGATGGGTGAATGCTCCAAAAGTGGTATGGGAAGGCATGCAATACGCCAACATCCATTTACAAAGCACCGTCTCTAGCCCTATGCCAGTATGCCCATATCTCTGCTTGATCACCCACCTTTTAGAAGGTCACTCTGATAGTATCAATCAAGTTCCCTACCAAATTCGTCAGGGTGAAGAAGTCCACACCGATAATATGCGGATCTTCAGCCCAACAATATGGAGGAATGCGTATCAATGATCATCTCAAGCGGTACGAAACCGCCAAGCCCGCCAGATACGTCCTCCTCCACCACCTCCACAAGCACCACCCTCAGTACCAACCCAAGACATCCCCATTCCCCCTCAATCTCAACCTCAAGCACAAATCGAATCAGTTCCCTCGGGACATGGGACATATATCAATGCTGATTTGGCTCAGCTTATGCGTGAAAACCATGAGCAAACTCTTCTCCAATTCGATAATTTATTTCGTAATCACTATATGCTCCATCAGTGAATTGATTATATCGAAGAAGCCACCAATATCATGATGGAGCATACTTTTCAGACAGCTTCAAGTCCTTACATTGGGCAGGCGCAAAACTATGTCTCGCAATACACCCGCAATGCAGCCTTACTCATGCCAGAATTCCAGCAAGATTTTCAGCAACAAGATGCTAGTCCAGCATCAACTGGTCCGCAACAACCAAGCTCACAGCCTGGTGAGTCATCAACTCACATGTGCACAGTTTGTTTACATCATTTCAATTCGAAACCTGCCTAAATTAAACTTCTATTACATAAGAAATCTATCTGCACTCCCTAAACTTACATACTATTATCTATTTTGATTCTATGTATCTCAGGCATCTACATGTCGTGTTTCTTCATGGTTATATATCTGTGTTGAGAGAAATGCTGGTTTTCTCTATATATGGATTGAAAGTACCACATATAGTAGCACATGGCATAGGGATACCAACATGGGATATTAGGATCGGTATATAGTCATTGACTACACCCTTGATGTTCCATCCAACCACCAGGACCTGATTTACAACATAGTCTCAGTTTATTTTCGAGGACGAAAATTCCTTAAATAAGGGAGAATGTAACGATTCCCCAATTTGTACCCTACGCAGTATCGATACGATTCCCAGATTTGTACACTACGCAGTATCGATACGAGTCCGGTCAGGTCAAACATGTCGTCAGATTGAAAGTGTAGCAACTTTATATTGATAAGTCCCTGTTTGTTGTTTCACTGTAAAGGAGTTATACTTGAAACTAATACCTGCAGTATATTAAGGTACTCTGATCTCTATCAAATAATAAGGTATATATATTGATGCTTCACACTTGACATTCCATTTCTAGATATTTTATTGTTTTCTTATAATAGAATTTGTTTAGTATAATATATTTGCATAAAACTAAAACCTTACTTTGCCTTATATGCTAGCACAAAGAATACGATTTGGATAAGAGCCTGACTCTTATTGTTTTTACTGCAAGACACTCACTTATGCAGTGTTAGCTTTACACGAAGTTTTAGCTTTAAAAAGCTTGTAAGCTGCTTGCATGGAATATTGGTTACACGACTCCATGAGTCATCTTGCGTTTTCATGCGCGCAAAGTGCAGCGACCCTGTATAAAATCCAATAGCACTCCCGTTATCTTCCCCATTTGAATTCTCGATTAAATTCTTTGCAAACCAACCCTACAACTATAACATCCACAGCCAGCCCTTAAGACCTTTGTGCGGTATTACAACCATGGTTCACTTCATGGTCTCACACCTGTTATTCAACGACTTGAGTCCGTTAGCTTGAGTACAAAGAGTTCTACGTCTCATTAAGTTCTCAAGCTCAGTAAATGCAGCGCCATTAACTACCGTTGAGACCGCATGATCACCAAAAGGTACACAGACTACCACTCTTATATATATATGGAAATTGGCGGAACCTAAACTATTGATCTGTGGCTGGGGTGTTGATTCTATCGGCAGCACTGACAATGGTGAGGGTGGATTTTACCAGCAGCACATAGACGAAGCCTACTAAAACACTTAACAATGGATGCATTCTGGATCTTCTTGGATGATCAGATGAACTATATATCTATCGATATAGTATGATGCCGAGTCCATACTAAATGCACGATAATCTCTATAGATAAATAGCTATATATATATATATCGATTCTAGATGAATACATATATCGAAGTAAACGATAAGGGCACCAAAACATAGAGAACACCAAAAAGCAACCACGGCAAGCCGAGTGCTCAGGCTTGCCACGGCAACCTTATAAGGTTGCCGCGGCAAGATGCTCAGCTGGTAAGCATGTCGCGGCAACTTCGATAAGGTTGCTCCAGCAACCCCCATGGCTTGTCGCGGCAACCTCTATTGGCTGCTATTTTTGGGCTGTGCTCTTTGCGCAACAGACCTTGGGTCCCTTAATGGTCCATATGAGCATGTATTTGGGTCTCAGGTAAACCATGAGCCCATCTATCATATACTAAACTTATATATTAATATAGCTCCATATGATAGGTGCAACAAGGTGCATATAGCTAGTTTGCGCACTTTAGACAAGAGTGATGGTCTTTGACGCATGAGCTCACATCAAATTGAATTGGATCAGGCAGGGAATATATTTTGATACTATATATATATGGTTCTTTTCATTCTCAGATACATTGCAAGTGAATTATCCATGAAAAAGAAACTGCAATTTAGTGCAATGACAGTTAACATATAAACCAAATTTGAACTTGAATGCATTTAATCAAAAGAATGTTAAATTTGAGTTACGATAATTTGGTGAAAGAACACATATTAATTGCGGGCTCATAAAGGATCCAACCATATACAATTATCAACTTGTCATTTCATTTATCAGTTTTGTAGATTGGTTAACTGGTTATTATCAATTATTTTAATGCACTACGTACTGATTAAAGAGTGGAACAAGTATGCACATTCTGTATTTCATGAATGGTTCATTATTCAGATCCGACTACTCTTTGACATTCTAATCCATGTGCTTGCTTAGTTCTGAATCAGGTGATCCCATTTTCTCGGGAGCTTTACTGTGTAGTTGCAATAAGCGATCCCGCTAACTCGGGAGCTTGAATTTCTTCATCCAAGTGATCCCGCTACCTCAAGAGCTTGATGTATCTCAGTTCAAGTGATCCCGCTAACTGGGGAGCTTGACAAGTGATCCCGCTAACTCAGGAGCTTGATTCCTTTATTTTACACGTATAGTTATTTCAACATGGTCTCCTTGTACCTGTTACATCATGAGTTTCTTCAGCATGTCAGCACATCATAACATGTGGCATAATAATACATTCGTACTCATTTAATTATTGATATTTAGAAATGCATCCAAAATGACATGAAACTCTGCAATGTATAGTAACAAAGTAATATTCTCTGCTGAGCTTTGATGATAGCTCATTCTTTGACTTAAATGTCTTAGTTGCAGATCTCGATCCTGACCACATAACTGACCCTACATACGTGCCCGACGAGGAGGAAGGAGAGGACGACGACGAAGACGATTTTGCGGAAGACTTCTTCCCAAAATAGGTTGTGGCTTGTGGATAGAGAAAGAGAGAAAGAGCAGAGATTTGATACAATTGTATGAATTAAGTATGGTATTTTGAGATTCTTCATGTTGAAATGTATAAATTTTCTTTCCATTGTTTAGATGACGAGTGGCCGTTATTGGTGTGTCGTGTTTCTTTTTTTGGCAGATCTTGGGTTATAAGAGATCCCGTTGTGGTTGCGCCGTGATTGGCTTCGTTTTGGCTTCTCACGAGGGAATGTGTGATGAGGCAGCTGACTTAGATCAATGAGTTTGGATATCGAGGTGGTATCATGTGTGTGCATCTCGTCGCGAAGGGACATGCGTGACGGGGTTATGCAATGGGGTTCTCCCTCTCTGGTGGGATCGTGATGGGATGAAGGAGAGTGACGGTGTCACAATAAGGGAGGTATGTCTGGTCGCAATGGGACCAGGTGTTGGTGCAGTCAATGTTTCCTGCAGGGTTATGTGATGGGAGAAGGGTCAGGAGCTCCCCCTCTCTCTCTGAAAAGCCTGTGAGGCTACGCGATGGAACAGGATAATTTTGTTCAAGATGGGATAAAAAGGTGTGAGGGTGTCAATTCTATCCAAGGTCAGGTATTGCACACCTATTTTTGGTTGCTTAATATGATTGCGAACCTATTTTTGAGTGTCCGATCACAAGTTTGAAGGATTGTTTACTCGTGTCTGAGTGTGCGTGTGATTGTATTATGCGCTCTAATCATAGCGCGTGATTGAGGTGTTATTAGGACACTAAGCGGGCGACTTTTCATATTGCGAGACTGGAGTGAGTCATTTAATAAGGTTGTGCAGTTTATAGTTTGCGCGTGACCGGAGCGTCACCAGGTCACTGTCCGGGTGACCTTTCGTATTGCGCGGCATCAGTGAGTTGTTTAATAGGCTTACACGGCTTATAGTTTGCACGTGATCGAAGCATCGTGCCATCGGCGCAGGTAATGGTTTTGTTGCGCATTCTGGTCGGAGCGTGCGTTTTAGATTGAGTGCAGTGTGCGTTGCGCATGATCGAGTTAAGTGCACGTGTGAGGGCGTGTGATTAAGTCCGTACTCTATATAAGCGAGAGAGCCTTTATTTGCTTTTCATCCCTCGATTTAGTCTCAAGTTTTACCTTTCCTAGGTCTCTTATGTTCTAAAATTCATGTTTTGGCGATATCGGGTGATCTAACCGTCTGATTGAGATGTCATTTCTTCCTATGTGTGTGATTTTGCGTGATCTTCATCCTGAGATGATGCTCGGGGGCGGTGTTATTCTGAGAATGGGCAGTATTGGGAATGAGGACGCTAATCTTCACATCGATCTCTTTAGGCAGCAGTGAAGGCAGTATTGAGGAGGCTGCGGCGAAGGAGGTAAAGATGACAGAAGAGAAGGAGTTACAAGTGGAGGGATGTGTTCCCCAACCAATCCTCGATGAAACCTCCGATTGGATGCTCCACGTCTGGCGGAATTCTTTCTGATGCCTCCAATTGGGCTCTCTGCTCCTCGCTTTGTGTTGGTTCTGGGTTTCCAGTTTTCGTTTTAGGTTATAAATTAGGTTCTAGGTTTTTGTTTTGGGTTGTCAATTAGGTTCTAGGTTTTCGTTTGGGGTTGTAAGTTTAGGAGGTATGCTTCCGGTGATACTTGTAAAAATTTTGAGTTATAAATAAAGAAGTGCTTTTGTTTATTATGCTTATTTATTTGTTTAAATTTATTAATAAATTAGGCTTATCTGATTTGCTTGATTTAGTTTAGGATTTGACTTGGCTTAGAGTTTTAGGATTCATCCCGGATTTATTTCGGGTTTATCCTGAAATTAGTTTGCTTTATTGAATTTTGTCTAGAGGGCTTACTTGGTTCTATTGGGTTTGTTGGGGGTATTTTTTTGGTTCCGAACTAGTCAAGGTTTCCTTTTAGAGAGTTTTTATTTTTTATTTTAAGGTTTTATTTTAGTCCTTTTATTTGATTTGAGATGGTACTTGTTAAAAGGTGTGAGTTTTCAAAAGTTCTAGGTGTTGTTGGGTGTTTTAATCCTATTGGTTTATCTAGGCTTGGGGGGATTTGTGCTTCCTAGGGCTGAGTGTTATGTGACTATTGGTTCATCTAGGCTTGTCACGGATTGTGGTTTTTTAGGGGGTATGTGTTTGGTTTGGATTTAATTAGATTGGAAGGCTTTTAAATATGTGACACTTGTCACTATAACTTTTATAAGTGTAAGCCAAAGGCTTTGGATTTTTGTTTTGAATTTTATTTCATGTTTAGGATTAAAAGTTTTGGGACATATATATATTGTTTGTGATCAAGGGCATTTTTTTGTTCATTAATGTCTTTTCTTCCTTTCTACTTTGTATCCCGAGTATTGAACCCGAAGAGTTTGTATTCATTAAGTGACTTGTTGGGAATGGATGGGATTGGGAATCCGGGGTGATACCAGGGTTGGTGCTATCAACCCTACTCGAAGTGGTTTCCCGAATAAATCCGGATTCGGGCATTGCCTGAACGTGCGGATTATAGATTTCTTGTTTTACATTGTTTATTCAGAGGGTATGCCCTCAGTGTGTTTTGTAATGATTTTATTTATTTATGAAGTAATTATGTTTTCTTAATTTCATTTGTGGTTATCTATATTTGGTGAATTTTATGTTTGATTTACTTCGGTAATTTATTTGACATGTTTTGAGCGTGATGTTTATTTATTTAAATTTGGTTTGATTTGGTTCATTTATTATTTTGATTTTGGAGTGTGTTGGAGGCATTTTTAGTTTAGTTTAGTATAGTTTGGTCTTAGTTGGAGGGTGTAAATAATGGGGGGCATTTTTTTCCAGCTTTCGGGGTGTATATTCTCTAAGTTGGGAGTGTCTTCAGATTGGTCTTAACAAGGGCGTAGTTTGGGTTGGTAATTAGTATCAGAAATACCCTAATTTATGCCTGTGAACCTGCTATTCTGGGCATATATATATTTTTTTTCTGTTTACTGGGGAATTGCGCGCTTCACTCCAGGCGCATAAACAAATTGCGCACCGGATTGGGCGCGTGCGTTGCAGGGAGTTGGAGGGTTATTAAGCATCACCTCCCTAGCATTTAACCTGATTAAAGGCGTGGTTCGGAACACAGGATTGGGGCGGCATCTGGTCACTGTTGAGGTGACCTTTGGCATTCACGCTTCGAGGTTCAGGTGCATGAGATGATTACGCATCTAGTAGTCTACGCGCAACCAGGTCGTCGGGTTAGTTTGAGCGGGCGATTGGCATTTGATACGAATTAAGCGCGGGGAGATTCGTTTGAGATGATTCGTTTATGCACTCAACGATTGGCATTTGATCCGAATTAAGCGCGGGGAGTGTGGTGCATGATTGGTTTGACCGCATTGGTTTATGCGCATGATTTAACCGTGTTCTATATATAGTTCAAAATTCTTCATTTTTTTCTTGCGTTATCTGTTTTGGTCTTCGATTCTCTGTTTCTTTGTTTTCTTGCACTCTAGTTTTCGTATTTTCATGATATCTCGCGATCCGACTATCCGTTTCAGACGCCATTTCTTCCATTCTTTCCAATTTTTTTTTAGCTCTTTCTTCTAGGATGGAGGCTGAGGGTAGTGGTAGACACATCCTTACTATTTCTGAGTTGGAGAGGATGATAATGGGGGAGATAGGTGAGACCTCTGAGGCTCGAACCGATGCCGTCGTCAGGGAGGAGGACATCAGAGCGATGGCTAGAGAGGGGGTACCGGAGGGTGACCAGGTGGTGGTCAGGGAGGAGGTACCCGAGATTGAGAAGGGTGTAGCTGAGGAGGAGGGCGAGAGGGTTGAGGGTGAGAGAGTTGAGGCTGAGGTTGAGGAGCATCAGGATGGGGTTGAGGAGCATCAGGGTGAGGAGCGTCGGGCTCGCACACATTTCCCGTTGGAGGATTTCTTCGTCGAGGCTAGGTAGGTACCTGCGAGCAAGAGTTCCTTCAATTTTTTTTAGGCATTCAGGTTATGACATAGACTTATTAGGATATGAAAACCCTTTTAATTTATGTCGAACCCGCATTGATTATTGATTGGGTGCTCACTCATGCATCATGACCGCATCTAGAGATAGGTCATATTTTCGTTTTGTCATTTTTATCATGTTTTGTGTACTTATTATGAATTTTCATTGTGTATTTTGGGCATATTTCATTTTCTTTTGGCTCTATATCTGTTTGTTTTTTGTCATAGGTATGTGTGTTAGTCTTATTTTTTATATATATATTTTTTGCTCGTTGTTCCATTCGATAGGAGCCCCCGCAGCTGGAAATCAGCTCGGCATGGACCGAGTCTCACACTTGGTATCATGCCTTATAGGAGTTTCAGCGGGCATTGTTGGAGTCTTTCGGCTTCGGGCCGATCCTGAAGCTGGAGCCCTTTTAGGTTGATCGTGGTCTAATCGAGGCGATTCTGGAGAGGTGGAGGGAGGAGCATCAGACACTTCTCTTTTCGGTTGGTATGTTGTTGCCGACTCCGAAGGACTGGGTCCGCATTACCGATCTTTGTTTTCGGGGCGGATGGCAGGAGAGTATTTGGTGGTGTGTGAGGAGATTTTAGGTGTACCGTATAGATCGAGTGGATCAGGACCGGGTGTAGTTCGAGTCACTTGGTTCTTTGATACGTTCGCCAGTGGCTTCGTCCCTCCGAGGCATCATTCGGAGGTAAGGACGTATTATGAGGCGCGTTGCGTGGTGTTGGTGGGTTGAGAGCTCGTGGTCGAGCCGGGGTTGGCTGCGGATAGGGTGCTTCAAGTATTCTTGATGCACTTCCTTGGTGTGGTACTCTTTTCTTTTTCGACTCGGGGATGCATCACTGGGTTGTTTTTGATGGTTCTCAAGGACTGGGATTGGGTCCCTACCTACGCCTGGGGTGCAGCCGCATTGGCGCATCTCTATGAGCAACTTTATCATCGGGGATGGGGCTTCGCGACGATCGAAGGTTTTCTTCCTTTCCTCTAGGTGAGATTTAGTTAATTGGTGTCATGACGTCGTAGGTTTTTCTTATCTTTTGGTGGTAGGTATTTAGCATTTCTTTTTTTATGTTGTTTCTTTTTAGTTCTGGGTGTATGATCACTTCGTCCGGGGATCTTAACGGAGATTAGGTTTACGTTTCCGTGGATGCACGTGTGGAGGACAGCGTTGAGGAGTCGTCGCTGGTCCTCGGATCTTCAGATCGCACGAGGTCTTTTTGAGGACATGCACGCGAGGCAGGTAGGTTTTGTCCATGTTGTCATTGTGTTTTCTTGGTTCGGTGCTTTCATTTCTCAAGCTTCAACATTTATTAACTTATTTGTCTATCAGTTCTTAGGTGATTTGGAGGCCCTACGAGGATGGAGAGGATGCTGATGTGCCGATGATTCAGTCTGGCCAACCCTTCTTTGACGTGGACATATGGATCCATTATTTTGAGAAGGTGGAGAGGATCCACTTATCTCGAGTTGTACATCACCTGGGGCTCACTCAGGGAGTCCCTCCGGAGATTCGCCATAGAGTGGAAAAGAGGATGACCGCCCCCCCTGGCCGAAACTTCGCAGAGCGGATGGTGCTTCAGATAGCTGATTTTAGAGTTGGGGGGACCAGGGTGACAGGGGCGCGTGATGAGGCGGATGTGTGAGAGTATGTGAGGTGGTTCGAGGCACTGGGTGGTGGACGCCTCTTCACACGTCCCTTCCATGGGAGTGGTTCTTTCGCGGTCGGTGGGCCAAAGTCGACGTCGGCGTTGAGGGAGAGATTGGCTGCGTTGGAGCAGGGCCATCTCACGGCGAGTGCACGGGGGGCATTGGATGCCCTCTATAGGGTGATGGAGCAGATGGGGTGTGCTCCTCGTCCTAATGAGGAGATGTTGCGCTCCTTGGCCACGTCGGTTGCTCAAGCTAGGGGAGCGAAGGATGAGATGGGGCTCGGCTAGCAGCGACTCGACGGCTCCTGGTGAGTTAGTTTATTGGTTTAATTATTTATGTATTACGTTGACTTAGCCTTTCAGTCATTCTGATGGAGTTGTGGAGTTTCATTTTCTTTTGGTCAGTCTGAGAGGGAGGCTGAGGTCGCCAGTCATGCGGCGATGGTCGAGTTGTTATGCGGTCAGCAGCATGCCAGCCGGGAAGTGGAGGTCAGTCTATGACCTGAGATTGACTAATTGGTAAGTGTCTTGGTTAAATTTATTAATTGTTGGTAGTTTGTGGATTCTTATTAATTGTGGCGCATTTGTGAACATTTGCAAAGGGCAGAGCTAGCTGTTGGAGGTGCCGCTCCTGCTCAGGCATTTTATCCTTCTTCGGTTGCCTCTTCTAGTCGAGAGGATCCAGCGATGGCTCGCTTCGGCCCGAGCGGGAGCAATGGATGAGTTTCTTCAATCTTTTGACTCATTTGTATAATTATAGTAGTTCATTGGGCACTATTGTTTCGTTTTTCTTAATAGTTTACTAACATCATGTGGTATTTTAGCGTCAGGTTACTGAGGACTTTCAGACGAGGGACGCGACTGCTGCCTCTCTACGCCCTAAGAGTAGGGTATACTTTCTAGTTTGGTGTAATTTAGCTTAGGTTATTTCATTTATTTTGTTCTGACATATCTTGTCTTGGTTTGTTTGGGTTTTTATGCAGGCTGTTCCAGACTTCGCTCCTGAGGCTCCCACTCAAGGTCTGCTCCTATTCCTTCTTAGGTGCATTTTAGTTGATGCATTTATAGTTTATTTGTCATTGTTAGTGTTATCTGATATATTTAGTTCCTTTTTTGCTCGGCGATCCATGACCACCATCACGATAGCTTAGCACCTTCTTGGAGAGAGGGTGGATCTGGTATGATTCTTCTTCTTTTCGAATTTTTTTTTTTATGTTCGTATATACACATGTTGGTTTTCTTTGACTCTATGTGGTAACGCAGGTACGTGAGCTTGAGGAGGTGCGCCTAGAGGCAGTGCGAGCCCGCACCACTCCTGAGGCGAGGTGGATTCTTGGAGACACATTGAGTCGCGATGACCTGTTCGTTGAGATGATGGTCGCCTAGAAGACTCAGATTGAGGCGTTGGAGGCGGCGCATCAGACGACGCGGGCAGAGCTGCAGGTGTCCCTAGATCGACTACAGTATCGTCTGACGAGGAGTGAGCAGGGCGTGCACAGGTTGGCTGGTCAACTTGATGGATCGTGGTCGAGGGCTACGGGTTCCTCGTTTGGGCAGTCTCGTCGCACATCACGTGATCGTGTTAGGGATGATGCTCATGAGAATTCTGTTGTTCGTGAGGTTCTTGAGGGGTATCCTCCTTGTTATCGATCGAGGCGATCTGTTAGTCAGGCGAGTGAGTGAGGGGGATTCTGTAGCGGGCCTCATCGTCTAGAGGTTTTACGGACTTCGGGTGTCAGGATTGTGTTTTCAGAGGACCGGTCTACAGACCTCTGAGCTGATGACACTGGGGAAAGCGGTGATCGACCATCCCAGTGGCAACTTAGGGAGTAGGGGTGCCTGTGTATTTTTTATCCATTGTGTGTGTGTGTTGTATATACAGGGGGTATGCCCCTGGTGACAGATGTAAAAAAAAGGAAAAGAAAATTTTGATACATATAGAGATTTTGGGATAGATGTACCTGATTGGCTCCTTTTCTTCTAATTACCTCTTGCATCTGCCTTTTCGCTCATTTTTTAGTGTCGTCAGCCGTCATTGGGACTTGGATGCTTCCTGGGCTGGCCTGGTGATAGTTGAAGGCTGCTTTGTATTTGCACATGTAAAGGGAAGGCTATCAATAATTTTTGTTCTCCCCCTTGCTAGTTGTCAAGGGGGGCGTGTGTCTCAGACCAAGGTCTGGTAGTAAAAGATGGATATATGCATTTTCTTTTTTCTTCCTTTTTTCTAATTTTATTTATTTCTTTCTTTTTTTATCTTTTTTTTTTAAAATGAAAATAATGCAACAGGGAAAGCAAATAATAAAAATAAAAATAAAAATAAAAATGCCCCAGTGTAGGAGCGTGGTAGGATCGGCAGTATAGTATCTTATGTATCATTCACCGGATGGTGATTTCGTTATTCCTCATCTTCCTTGTGGATGAGTCGGCGCTTCTAAGGTGATTCTTCGTCTGATCCAAAAAAAAATACCCCAACGTCAAGATGCAATGGATATTTTCTGGGTTTTAGATGAGCACTTTGGGTTTATACGCAGTCATGGGTATTTGGTGAGTTAGTTTTGAAGAAAAGTTCATCGGTACTGTTATCGAACTGGGGGAGGTCATTTTGATTAGGTCAGTTGTGTACAGGGGTCTACCTTAGGGTGATGGTCATCCTATCTTATGGTTATTAGGGAGAAGTACGGTAGGTATAGTAAGTGATTGTATCGGTTATCATTCGTCGATTTTCGGTTTCATTCCTAAGAGTATCCTGTATGGCTTTTGATTTATCGTCCGAAAATAAAATAAAAAGTAGAAGAGGGGGTAAGGCTCAGTGATGTGGGGAATAGTTTGTATCTAACACTTGTTGGAATATTTTATGTGCTTGCTGCTGACTTTATTACAGACAGTGATAAGAATGTGTTGGTGAAAATAAATCAAAGTGGATTGAAAACTACAGAGCAGCAAGCCTAAAAATACACAGTCCTGCAAGATACAAGGCCTATTGTAGCAAGTTTTAATAAGTAAGAGTTTGTCTCACAGGGAAAGTTGATCTAAAGCTCCAAGGGAGCTATCTTTAGTAGGCCCTCCAAATCTGGCTACAGATCTGGCAATCCTAAATGGAAGGAGATTTAAGGTCACTATTATCTAAATCTTAAGGTAACCTAATGCCTAAACTACAGAAATGGTTGAGAAGAATGATGGAGTGCGAGAAAATAAATATAAAAGGGTGAGCAGTAAGCTATTAGGTACAGATCTGATGGGTTTTATAACTCAGACTCAGATCTGCTGCTATAGAAATCCTGTCCAATGACTATATTATCACCAAAGAGGAGAAAGGATCCAACTCACCCCCGTGCCATAGTCCAATCCCTTATGGCTATAACCTGTCCACTTGAATGGTCATAGGTTATCTAATAGGGGAACCACAATCCAGAAATGGGTCAGAACAAGTTTATCATTGTAGGCACTACTTCTTCCAGGCGACCAGCTCAAGAATCCATAGGAACCTCAACCTCTAAAGTTCTGTGTGTGAGGCTAGGCCTGCAATATGCACTAGCCTGGACACACAATACCAGCAAGAGTTTAAGTACTAGCTTTTAAGCGTAACTGTTCACTGCTTTAGAAAGACAACAGTGATCCAGTCACAAGCCTACAAGCTCTACAGCCATATTAGATCTGCCATCTGATGGTGGGTCTATACAAATATAGGGGAGTCTGTCTCTGCACAATCTCTCACAAGGCTACAAGCACAAGTGCAGAGAAGAAGAATCTATCTCAGATCTGTGGATTGGCCTCACCCTAGGGCTATAATCTATCCACTTAAATGGTCACAGATCATAGAGGTCTAAGACAGAATAAGAACATTGCTGCCACCACCATGTTCACAAGGCTACCAGCACAAGCTCCCATGGGGATTCAGATTTAGTGGATCCTGTGGTGGGGCTAGGCCTGCAATGTGTCTAACCTGGACACATAGGTCACTTGGATCTAAATAAACCCTTAAAAACAATCCTCCATTTCTTACAATACAACTTAGCAATGGAGGATCTCAAGGCAGCAGCCTTGTACAGAACAACTCACAAAACACTAATCCCATACATGCATAAAATCCTATTATAAAACACCATTAAATCTATTCCAAATAGACATACAAAGACATAGCCAGCAAGTGCTGAACTATGGAGAGAAGAAAAAGGAAAAAAAGAAACTGCCTAAACCCTAACCTTCGCCTACTGTAATTCTACAGTTGGTTTCATGAAGGAGTACAGAAGTCCAGTCCTTAAACCTAAACTAGGCTTAGGCTTGTATAGCAGTCAGCTCTTTGAGAATTAGGGTTAGGAAAACCCTAATTCATCAATGTTATCATGGCCCATTTCTGTTTCTTAGATGTCTCGGGGCGTGTGCACGGAGATTTGAGCATTAAACTGCGTGCCCTAGTTGCTGGAAGTTCCCAGATTGCCCCTGTAGAAGTGGGGAGAAGTTAAGAACCCTAGCCTCGCTAGGTAGAAAGGCTTTCCAGGTCTTATCGCATGATAGAATTGGCGTTGCGGGGTTGATTTGACTTGAAGCTCTTGCAGTCGTGGGATTGATACTTTGGTCGTCGTGGGAATGCTCTGGTCGTCGCGGGATTGCTCTTTCCATTTGAATGGTGTGAGAATTATGCGTGCGGCTCGTTCCTTGATGAATCCTGTGGCGATCCTCATGAAGAAATAATGTGCATGGGCTTCTGGATCGTGCGAGCAGTTCCCTGAAGGTCTGTATCATGCGGCCACTGCGCGACAGTTACACGTAGGAATGCCTGGAGCTCTCTCTCCTTAGTGAATCACGCGAAGATTAACGGCTCCTTTCTTGAGCTACACGAGTGCTTCGAGAGCGCTTCTGATTGAGCCTCGTGAGAACCGCGAAGTCTGCTTTTCAATTCCTTTTGTCATCAAGCCGCGCGAGAATGGGGCGAGCAATTGGTGTGCTGCCTTCAGAAACTCGTGACAGCTGTGTGAAGCATTCTCTCTGGTTCAATTTAGCTCTGCGACATCTGCGCGAGGCTCACTTCTTAACTTGTTTCTGCTTTGCTGTGCCTAAGCTACAGCCAGTTCTATCTGGGTCTAACTTTCTTTCTTCTGAGGAACTTTTGAGGCAACAGTAGGCTTCTTGGCTTGGTTAGGGCCTTATCTGCAGCTGCTGCTTATTACCTACAGGATAGACTTAAAACACATTTATTAAATGATTAAGGGTTTAACAGAGATTAAGTTAAGGAGAAGAGTGGTACTTTTCAGGTCTTAACACACCCCCAAACCTAATCTTTGCTAATCCCTTAGCAAAGCTGTAACTAATTAAATGTCACTTTCGTAGGGATCACGGGTACATTTAGCATATGTACCAAGCCTTTTAAACCCCTAGGTGATCCCTAGTGGAGTAGTGAAGTCTCTTGAGGGTTTTCAGTGAAGATACCCACAAACTTCACCATTAGAACAGTTAAATATAGTGAAGTTAATGACAACACATATTTCAATGTATAAAGCTTCATTCCACACCCATTCTTTAACACTTAGAGGAAACTGCAGCAGTGATGCAGGCCATTTAAAACTCAAAAGTTAACATGTGTTTGCATCACCACCATTCATTTTACATTAGAAATTAAATGTGTAAAAATCAGTACCCAACTTGCCTTAAATTCAAAATTCAGGTTGGATACAACCCCAATGAGGTTAAGATTCAGACCCAATTCTCACCAGGGCTATCTCTCAAAATTGACAATCTGAGGGTGTTCACATTCAAAACAGCTCAAGAGCAGTTACAAACCCCAAATGGACCTGCAAGCATGAGCATAGGCAAAGCTTCTAATTTCTGACATCCTCATGGATTTTCACCATAGATTGGACAACTCCTCATCTCCACATGAAAGCTCATTTTACTTTGGATCTACAAGGTCTTTTTGAATGGGTTGTAATGTGGCTTATAGGTGAGGGATGTAAAGAATCAAGGGGTAAAAAGGGAATCAAAATGAAGAAATCAGCAAGGTAAGGAGTGATTCATGACTTCACAACCTTCATTTAAGCAAAACTTCATCTTTTTTTGATATATTCCAGAATCAAAGTGGCTAGCTTCTCCTCTTCTTTTCAATTTTCAGATGATGTTCTTCTCTAGACTTCTCTTTCTTTTTCTCTTTTTATTTTTATTCAATCTTTTATGATTTTTTTATGATGAACTGCCACACAAATCCCATTGATACACTGCTGTTCATAAGTTGCTTTTCTTCCCCTTCCACAGAATGTTGGACCACTCTCACTATCTTTAACTCCTTCTCCTTTACCTTCTGAATTCTCAGAGTGAGGGTGAGGTTGAATCAGGTCATGAGGTTAAGGTGCAAGTATTCTGGTATTTGTCAAAGAAAAGTAGGATTTGTAAGGCTCAACTAGTATATGCAAAAGGGCAGATTTTAAAAGGTTGGATTTTCAGGCTCAAACTGTCCAAATGAAGGCCCTGGATCATTTCCTTAGTGCCATGAGTGCTGTCAATCAGTTTTGATTTGGAGGTGCCCAACTTCTAGTGAAAAAGTCTTGATTCGCACAATCCTTAGAGCAGAAATAATGCCAAAAACACTCTTCACAAGAAAATGATGGGCCCAAATCTCACTAGGTATGGTCCTCAAATTAACCCATGGGGTGTATTTTCATCTGTTTCTCTCTTCTTAGGTTCATTGAGTACTAAATGAAAAATTTTCTGATGTTAGCTTCATGGTGGTGTCAAGATTTTAACATTTTCAGTTTCGAAAAGTCTGTAAAAATATTTTAATTTTTTACAAGTTTCCTCTTTGCAGCAAGTTAGGTGGAAATTGACTTTATTCATCCCAGTTACACCACCATTACTGCACTAAAGTTAACTATTCTATTGGCAGACCTACCATGCCACACCCCCAAACCATTAGGAGCAGTGTCCTCACTAGTTCAAAGGTGAAAAAGTACAGTAGATTCTATACGAAACAAATAACCACACAAGAAGACAAACAAAAATATATAAGAGCAGCCAAATAGAACTACGCAAAGATGGGAAACTGAACAATATAGAACAAAAAGAAAAATTCATTATAATATAAAAAAAAATATTACAAAAAGATTTAAAAAGAAAAGTAAAATTCTAAGAACAAACAAAATAGGGGGGGGGGGGAGAACAGGGATCAAGCGGGGGTCGGTGGTGGAGGGTTTGAGGAAGATGGTGGGGGAGATGCAGGTGGTTCGATATTTTTTTCTTCTTCTCTCTCTTCTCCTTTTTCTTCTCCTCCTTGGCCAGGATCCTCTGGACTTCTTCATACTCATCCCAAAGAAATTGTAATGGGTTCGGCTCCTTAGGCGGTGGGGGGTCCAACCACATAGGATAGAATTTATTTGGGAACTCGTTGGGTTTGTCATTCGCCATGGTTATGAGGAGGGCCGGACTACTAGGGTTAGAAGAGAAAGGATGGGATGAAGACGAACTAACTTCGTATTTAAAATACTTGGACGGTGGAAAATGAATTGGCATATTAAAGTTTTGTCCCTTTCCAAGCTTGGCAATAAATTGGGAGTGCTCGGGGAATGATGAATCGCACAACTGATTATGAGAAAAGAGAGCTCACACTAAATGATGGTCTAAAATTAGCCTTGGTATTTAAGGTGATCTCGTGTATCGTGCAGCTGCACACTGGAAGATGTGGAATTCTGCGTTGCGCGCACTCAGGACTCCGCGAGCAAGCTCTGACATGGCTCACGATTATGAAAATGAGGCCATTTTAACCCCTTGATCGAGATCAACACTCGACCTCTGTGCACCATTTGTGTTGAGGCCTGTACTTGCACAATGTCATGCATCCACTTAGTTGCCATCTACATCTACCCTTCACATGGATTCCTATTTCAAATGAGAATAGCCTCCCTAAATTCATCTCCCATGGTACTGACAAAAGTGAACAATATGAAGACTAATTTAAAAAAAATAAACAAGCACACATAACAGATATGGCACATAAATCGATATACAAAAAGAAAAAATTTCTATTAACTGAGAGGATATGTGCAACTGTAATTACAATGAGAAGATAAGAAGGATAAGAAAAAACGAGCCTAAGTACAATCTAGTCTAAGAGGAGGAAGAATCTGAATCTGTAAACCAGTCCCAGCCCATCTTTTATGCATGTTTCCTAAGTGCAGCTTTGTCTTCTTTCTAGCGGGCTTGCTTCTCAGTTGGACTTGTTTTCTTCCTAGCTTTGCCTGCAGCTGGAGTCTTTTTCTTAGGCTGCCTTAGTTTCCTTGGTTGGGCTGGTGGTTTCTTCATGGTTGGAGCCTTTGGTGCCCTCACCCTCATCTTTCTGGTTTTGGGTTCAGGAGGGATCATAGGAGATTTTCCTTTATCTTCTTCAGTGGGGGCTACTGGGGACTTCCCTTTTGCTTTGGGCTCAGGCTGGCCAAGGGATTTTGCCTCCTCAGACTGGGAAGCTGGCTCTTTGCCAATTTTAATAGAGGCTACTGTATAAGCAGTCCTCTTTACAGTGACTTTCCTCTGTTTAGGATAAGTTTGCTCAGTTGGAGGTGCAGCAGGGGTTTGGGTAGGTGGGGGCTGCTTAGTAGGAGGTGAGGAAGGAGGGGCAGTAGGGGCCTTCCCTCGATCTGGCTGGATCTTTGGTTGTGCCTCCTCAGATTGGGAAACTGGAGTTGGGGTAGCTGGAGGCTCAGGTTCTGGCATGCGAATAGAGAGTGGGGTGGGCTGCTGAGCTGCATTTCTGGCAGCAGCCAATGCAGTTTCCAATGAGGCTATCTGGATTTTGACTTTGAGGAGGTCAGCCTCATGGATTTCCTTTTGGAGTCTGAAGATCTCCTGGGCATTGTTGAGCCTCTTTTTAAACATCCTGGCCTTCATCTTCTCTACAGCAGTGTTGGCTTTCTCCAGCTCCATATTTAGCTGATAATAAGCAGCCATAGATTGAGCCTTTTGATAGGCTTCCAAGATATTAGTCCACCCCAGGGAGATACCCAGTAGTTACTCGCGGTGGGCTTCCTTCATTTCATCAATCTGCTACAGCAGGGGGGTCTCAATGGACTGTCTAAGTTGGGCCATGCCCCTCAAGACATCCATCCTAAGGTAGGGATTATCCCTCATGGTATGAAGGATGGTGAGGTAGGGAGGGATGTAAAAAGAATGTTTGGGGGCGATGGGAAGAGAGGAAGTGGAAGGAGAAAACTGTAATTGGTCTTGGGTGGGGGAGGTGGGGTTAACAGTGGGTAAGTCTAGTTGTTGGGTGAGGGTAACAGGTTCGGGGTTTGTTTGTGTCTGTTTGTCAGTGAATGTTGGAGGGGGTAGGATAAGAGGTGGGATGGAAGGCATGGGGGGGGGGAAAGAAAATGGGGTAGACTTACTAGGAGTAGGGAGTGATGGAGGAGGGAAAAAGGGAATGGTGAAAGGTATGAAAGGGAATGGGGGGGTTGGGGGGATAAAAGGGATTGTGGGTGGTGAACGGCGTTGAGAGTCAGGGCTGGAGTCTTGGATGTGAAAGTCAGGGGAAAGGACTAGGGGGGTTGGAGTGGATTGTTGAGGGATGGGTGGGTTGGTTAATGTCTCTAGGGTGGATTTGATGGATGTGAGGTCAGTCTGCATTTGGTCCTGGGTGTGTTTAGTGGTGGATAGTTGGGATTGGATGTCTTGGATGAGGGAGAGGATGAGTGTCAGTGTGTTTGGGCTGGGGGGTTGAGTTTGTGTAGAGGATGGCACAGGTTGAAAAGGTGAGGAAGGTGCATGATGGAAAGTGGAAGGAGGGGTGTGCGAGCATGGATCCTCTCGAACCCGTTGCGGCAATGCACTCGCGATGGAATAAAATGTAGAGTCGCCACCTGGAGTTTTTGGTGACCCGGGAAACCTTTAAATCAATATTTTGAGCACCGAAGTGCTAAATATGACTCTGATTTACCAGTCTTTTCCAAAGGCTCTAGAGTAGGGGCTTCGGTTATCGATTGGGAAGGGTTTAGGCACCCGATCAACCCGCATGTAGCGGTCTCTATCTATGGCTAAACAAAAAAAATAAATGGGCGGAGCTTCCCCTTGTCCGAAAGTAATACTGTCTTATCAAGCTTTGAGCCAAACTGAAATTTCGACGGCGTAACGACTTCAATCCTTGGACGGAGGAAACACCAAGAAGGTAGAGGAAGAGAGGGATGAGCCGGAGCTCACGGGCCCTTGTTGCACCGTGGAAGACCTTCACTTCGGCGTGCTTCCGATGGCTTTAAATGGCTTAAATGGTAGAAGAATAGGTTCTAATGCTAGGATTCAGTAGATAGGAAGTGTAGGATGAATCTAGGGTCTAAGCTTGGCTAACAAGGGGTGATCTAATGGTTGAAAAGGATGAACAAAGCATGCTAGAATTCTGGTTGTAAAATATATTTTTTCTCTCACTAGGGCTCTCTCTCTTAAGCTTAACTTCAATCTTAGTTCTTCAACCCTTTAGGGAAGAGGGGGGGCTCTCTATTTATAGAGAAGAGGTGGGTTAGAGGGTTACTTAGGGCTAACTGGTTTAGCAATTAGGTAATCCTCCATCTGAGGTTTTCTAGGTTTTTAGGGTCCTAGAGGTTTGGGAAATTGGTTTCAATGGTGGATGATGGGGTGAGACCATGGGTGACTTAAGGGTTGCCGATAAGCTCAAAGGGGGTGCAACCAACCTCAAGACACCCACCTTAACCAAGGGGATGGTCAAAGGGTCAAACCAGATGGAGGAAATTCGAGCATTTAATGACAGATACTGTAGCTAAGCTGGGCGTATATATTACATACACCTAGTTTATGCACAGTAATTTTCATGAAAACTAGGGGGAATCTGAGAAGATGGCGGCCACCTATGCTGGGCGTATGTATTATATATGTCCGGCCAAATTTGACCTAAAAATGCCAGGCATATATAATACATACGCCTGACCAAACTGGGGCCAAATTTGCTGGGCGTATGTAATACATACGCCTGAGCAAAAAGTCATGATTTTATGTGAAACTTCAAACAACCATAACTTTTGAACCACAACTCCAAATTGGGTGATCGTTAGCTTGTTGGAAAGCTGGAGAAGTCTTCTTTCCAACAATATATGACTCATCCTTAGAAATAGTCTATATAAAAAATTGTAGCTCTCCTCCCATCAAATACTCAGAAGGGTCTAAGTAGAGTCTGGGAAGGGATCCTAGGGTTTAGGGGTGATCTCTAAGGGTTGGGGGAATGGTTTTAATAGATTTTAGGTGATTCCTAATGGTCTGGATAGATTCCCAAGGGTTCAGGGGTGCCATCAGAAGTACAAGGGTACATTTCTCCCGGAGTACAGACCGATCGGGCCTTGGGTTGAATTTGGGTGTCTACAGATGCCCGTCTTTGGCATTCGATCACTAATGATCGGATGCCAAAGATAAGAGACATCCAAAGAGGTCTAAGGCACCTTTGATGGGTCCGCCTGGTTCAACTCAATTCTCAAACATTCATAGTGATGGTGAGTATACGTAAGCCCTCTCATTTCGGGATATCGTCCGTACCTCAAAGCTAACAGTCCCCAAGCGCATTGCGATATTACTGGGCATAACTATGATGATCACAAAAAGTGTAAGCCCGCTAGCCGGGATATCGTCCACTTCCTCAGGGAAATTATAGATTTGTGATGTTTAGTATTAATCTGAACCAGGCAGCTCCATGAAATGGGGTGATGGATCTATGCTTCGGAATTGATGCGAAGCACACAAAGCGAAGGCCTACAAACAATGTGTTCAATCCTATGGGGTATTGATAGCTCTATTGGATTGGGCACGGGTGCCCTTACCGAGGTAAGGCTCGGAGTTTCTGGGTGAACCCATCAACCTCAAGGTTGCTTTAGCATGATTTACTCGAGTGAAGCGGATATTGATGTCGCAACACTTCTTGGGAATGTATTCCCATTTTCATAGTGGATTTTTTTTTTTGTGTGTTTCATTTTTCTGAATTTTCTTTTATTTCGAGGCCTCTAAGCAAAGCTCAAGGACATCTGGGAATTTTATTCTTGCACAACTCTTTAAGTGGATCAAATGTCAGTTGATACGCTTTAAGAATGCGTGCGCTCCGCCGGGGATAGGTGCACCTTGGGGATGTGCTCGTTCCGGTGGCGAGGTGCTCCTGATTCACATGAATCAGAGTGCCTTAACTTGAGACAAAGCTAAAAGGATCGGGCTAGAACCAAACATCCATCGAAAGAGATGGTCAATTCCAGCCTCCATCCCTAATGAAATTACATCTTACTAACTATGCACAGACAGACACCCATCAGGGGTGATAAGCAGCAAATAGGCGCGAACGGAAGCCTCGACCCTAAGGTACAATTTACGAGGACAAACGACCATCCTGCGAATACCCAGACGCAAGTGCGTACATTCAACAGAGACACCATGCCTATACAGGTTTTAAGCCTGTGTAAAAGGAAATAAAAAGGGAATGAACCCTTTGGTCTGTATGTTTGCACATAGTTTGGTTGGTTGTAATTTCATTTTTGACGGGTCAGTTTCGACTGACAACAGACTTTTCGAATGGTCTGAAGTTGGGTATACTCTTGGTCAACATAGATCCGAAGGTGGATGATCAGAGCTAACACTTGGAAGGTGGGGTCAACCTACTCAGGATTTTTACTTCATAACAAAAGGTTGTTGCTCCGAACCTTCTCCTTTTTTCTTTTCTCTTTTTTTTTGCACATGCCAGTTCGAGACTTTGAGCATGCTCAAACTGTTTTTATTTTTACAAGTATCCTCAGGCAGATCAACTTGCCATGTTGATATACCCTAAGGACGTGTGCATTCCGGTGATAGGTCCCTAGTTTGCTTATCGGATCAGGTCTCGACTTCTGCTGGGGAAGATCTGGGGCTAGGTGTACGTTCCTAGGAGCGACCGGTGATGGATGAGTTCATTTGCCTGTCGGATCAGGTATGAGGTGTCCCTATGTAAAACAGGGTTTGAGAACTTTCGGGTGAACCCGATCACTCCGAATTGATTTAACATGGCTCCTAGAGTGGGGCAAACAGTCGTTGCGGCGCTCCCTTGGGAACTGGTGTCATTTTTTAGCATTTTCTTTTTCTCTTTTTTGATTTTATGATTTTATGGAGCACTCAGCGGGTGCTTACAGATCTAGATCCGTTTATTGTGGCATGGTCCCTTTGGGCCAATCGAAGAGAGCTCGAAGGGCCATTTGGGGATGCGTGCACCATCGCTTGATGGTACGTGGGCTTCTAAGAGGGACCAGACCTTGGTCCGTAGCATAGGGGGGTCCGTTGGGCCTCAAAGCCAAAAAAAATGGCCGGACAGTTTTAAAACTGCCAATTTTGGTCAGGCGTATATAATATATACGCCTGATAAATCTACAGCAAAAAATGGCCGGGCGTATGTATTATATACACCTGGCCAAAATTGGCAAAAGAATAGTCGGGCGTATATATTATATACGCCTGACCAAAATTGGAAGTTTTAAAACTGCCTGAGCCCGAGCACAAAAGGGACCCCCTCTTCCAAACTCTATCTTCTTCCCTCCTTCTTTCTCAAGTTCGGGACAGCCCCTTAGGGTTTTGGCATTTGATTTTTCTTGAGTTCTATTACAGGAAGTTGCGTGTGGGGATCAAAAGACGTTTATTCTCCGTCGATTTTGGATCTATTTCCCCTCCTATTGAAGGTAATCATCGATTTTTCTTTGAATTTTGATAATGTTGTGTTGTTTTTTTGTTTTGTTGTTGTTTTTTGGAGATGCTTGATGTTCCTTCTCTCTTTTTTTTGTGGCGAAAGATATATTTTTTGGTATATGTGATCCTCATGCCTACGCTCTTCTTTTTTGTTTGTTTTTTTTTTTTCTTTTTATTATATGTGGTTCCTTAGACCTATGCTTCTTTTTTTCTTTTTTTTCTTTTTATGATATGTGGTTCCTTAGGCCTATGCTTCTTTTTTGTTGTTTTGTTGTTTCTCTCTCTCTTTTTTTTTTTTATTATATGTAATGCTTGTTTATTTATTTATTTATTATATGTGATGCCTCTTTTTTTTTTTTATTACATGTGATGCCTCTTTTTTTGTGTTTGTTTTTTATTTATTTATTATCTCATCAATTATGATTATATGTATCATCACCGTTCATCATCCATCATCATCTTGGTTCTTATTTGTTTGTTGTTTTTGTTTGTTTTTTTGTTTTTTTTGTTTTTTTTTTATGATGGATTAGTGCACATATATTATTATTATATATATATATATTTATATTTTTATTATTTTTCTCCTTCTCCCCTTTTTTTTTGGGTTGAAATGCTTGATGTTCTTTTTTGTAGTGCGTTTTCTTTTTTCTTCAGGTATATGTGATTCCTCATTTCTATGCTCCCCTCTCTTTTTTTATTTTCCTCATTATTCATCATCATTCATTCTTCATTCATCATTTTTTCTCTTTTTTATGGATTAGCGCATTTTTTTGTTATTCTCCCTCTTTCTCTTTTTTTTTTTAGCAGCCCTCTCTTATACCGATGTGCTCCATATTTTCAGATGTCCGACGACGAAGGATAGGGTCCACAGGAGGGGCCCGAGATGGCCTATGGTCCTCATGGGGAACAGTTCATTGTTTCACAGCGCTCCTCCCAACCTTGGTACGAGATGCAAGGTGAAGCCGCTTGTACTGGCCTCTTGCATTGTCAGCATACCCATATTTCCAACTTTGGGATCGCTGGCCAGGTAAATAGATGAGCCCTTTGTCTTTTCCTTTGATACCTTCATTATACCACTTTGCTCCTATTTGATCGATGCCTTTATTTGCAGCCTTTGCCCCACATTATGTTCCGGGGTGGCTGGTTCGACCTCCAGCGTCTCGTACTTTATCTCCCCCAGGTGGTGAAGGACCTGCTCGCCGAAGCTGATTTTGGGGACTTCATTTCGTGCCCCGCTGTGAGGGCTGACACGGCCTATCTGCAAGCCCTGATAGAGCGCTTCCGCCCCGAGACCATGATGTTTCACATGGCCATGGCTGAGATGACCCTCACACTCGCAGACTGGTCCATGATTACTGGGGTTCGTGTTGGAGTGGTGCCAGTGATACCTGTCCGCACGCTTGATAGGGAGGAGGTGATTCGGCTGATAGGGGCCTACCCAACCTCCGGGAACGTTCATGGTTCTGAAGTCAAGTTATCTTGGCTGGTTGATCTGTTCGAGCCTCATGAGTTAGTGGATTTGGGCCAACCTGATGCAGCCATCTATCTCGAGCCAGAGCGTGCACTGATGCTGGCCCGCATTTCTCTGTTGTTCCTCCTCGATAAGACTCTCCTTTCAAACACCAGCGGAGGACGGGTCTCATTGTCCCTACTCAGTCTTATGGTGAACTGGGACACTGTACATCGGTTTGATTGGGGAGGTGCTGGTTATGCGGTGCTCATGTCCAGCTTGGTGCGAGCCGTTCTTGGGGACTCCAGCTCCGTTGTGGGCTTCTGGCCCGCTCTTGAGGTATTTTATCCTTTGGTCTTAATTCGTCCTCCCTTTTTTTTTTTTTGGCATATATGTTTTTATCTGCTTGCTTTCTCAAGTGTGGGGGTATATGCATTTCCAACCTGGTTGCCCTCTGCTTCTCTCCGAAGTTCCTACGTTCCCCCTTATGAGCAATTGGCATGCAAACCGCCACCGAGACGTAGGTATGAAGCACCTAGAGTTAGGGTTGCGCTCTCAGTTTGATCTGTTGATCTCTGAGCAGGTATAACAATTCCTCTGTTTGCTAATTTGATAGCTCTTTTATGCTGTGGGTTCTAACCAAATGTATAAATTCCTGCTCTTTTTGTTGAGCAGGTCATCCTTGATCCCTACGTTGGATCCCCCTTCTGAAATCTGGCTGTAGTGGGCCCTTCTCGCCTTTTGTTAGATCGGTGCATTATTTTCTTCTATGGGTCCTAGGCTAGGGCCTATTACTTAGGAGAGAGGGTGATTCACCAGTATCGACCTCTTTTTGCTGTGCCCCAAGCTCCTCCATCTGATGTATTGGCTCCCGAGGGTTCTACCGAAATGCTTTATGCTCGCTTTCTCCATCACGGGGTCCCTATTGATGACCTTCTCTTTCCTGGGGGATATCAGATGTGGTACGAGTCTCTGCCCTATCGTTCTTTGCTACCCCGATTCGTGCCTGGCGCCAATTTTTTAGCTTTTGGTGGTCCGCGATCTCAGGTAATGTTCTTTTCCCTTTCTATTAGCAGCCTTTCATATGATTATCTTAATTGCCCTACTTTTTGAACAAAGACTGTTTCTCTCTATAGTTTGGACAGGGATGAGATTCGATGATGGGGTGAGGCAAATTTGTTCTGGAGAGGCTCTTTGAGTGCAGGACCTTCCGACCCTTTCGGTGCTGGTGCTTCCGACAGTTCACCAACTGAGGTCCAGGGGACCTTTAAGCGCTTGGATGATGCCTTTCTGTCGCGTATGTGTGCCGATGTGGCTGAGAAGGCATGCATATCTGCTGAAGCTATCCAGGTTCCACCCCCTGAGCTGATCCCTGGGGTAATCTCTTCCTTGTTACCTTGCTCTTCTGTTTTCTTGGATTATGCCGATGGCCTATGTGACTGATCTCTCTCTCTTTATCTTTTTGCTGCAGGATTATGAGTCGGCCGTAAACCAAGCCGAATATTATCGTAACATTACTGGTCTTAGGGAGGTTGAGGTGGTGAGTGAATATTGACCACATCTAGTCATCCTCATATTTACTTTCTGCTTGTTTCCCTAACTGATGGCCCTTCATGTGCTTATGCAGCGTGCTCGTGAACAGGAGTCGCGCTCTCTACTTGGCTGCATCTCTCAGGCATGGACTTGGGTGGGGGAGGTCCATACCTTTTAAAGCGCGACCCGACGTCGGAAGAAGTCAAAGGGGGCTGCTCAGGATTAGTTCATTTTCTGAAAATTTGAAACAGTGAAACAGTTTAGATTTTGGAATATTGGGGAATATGTAATAATTTTCTTTTGATTTTTTTTCGGATAGTCTCACAACTTTTATGGTTTATATGAATGCTTCGTTTGTTTATTTCTCTGCCTCTATGGTATTTTTTTTATTTGTTTGGCATGAAGCGGGCCAGAGCCCCCTCCAATGATGGGAGGGAGCTCGTGCGTGATTACCGGCATATGACCCACGGATACCACGTCATCCGAGGGTTTCCGATGAGTGTGTTGGCGTGCCCGCTTGTGGGCTACCCCGGGAGAAAAAGTAGGCTGAGCAACTCCCGTCCCTCCCTTGGGGAAGGAAAAATAAAAAGCATGGCTCGATGTGACGGGAAGCCACGCGGCCCTGGTTCTTCAAGCGGGCATATATATTACATACGCTAGGCAAAAATTTTAAAAATTTGCTTGGCGTATATAATATATACGCCGAGCTGAAAGCGCTTAGTTTTTACCTGGGCGTATATACTATATACACCAGCCATAATTCTTTTAGTTTTTGCTCTGGCTTATATAATATACACGCCCTATATAACTGAGCTCGACAGGCTCCTTATAATCTGCACCCAGCCTTCTTTGCCTCACTATTCACTCGGGCTTTGCCTTTCTGCCCCTCCTTTTTCTTTCTTTTCTCTCTCTTCCCTTTTTTCTTTGATAAGTGGGTCCATCGCCCTACATTGACCGAGCTCTATATAGAGCATCCTTGTACGTCTATGGACCCGCTTCCCGGCCCAAATTCTCATACGGGGGATGGGGTTAGTGTACTTCCCTGTTTGGACTCGGGGCCTAATTTTTTGCAAAAGTGGTGCGCTAGCTTGGCTGAGGGCGAGCTCGCTGTTCTGGATCGCCTCAGGTTATCCCGTCTTTCCTCTCTCCTTGCTGTTCCTTTATTGCCCGACCTCTTACAGGCGGCCCTGGTGTCATGGGATCATAGGGCCCATGTCTTCAGATTCGGGTCCAGGGAGCTCACCCCAACCTTAGAGGAGCTAGCTTCTATTACCAGCTTGAGGATGCATCAGGGGCTTGCCAAAGTGGTGCCTAAACCGGGGTATGCAAAGGCGGTCTACGCGGTTCTTGGTTTGAAAAAGGGTGGGTATGAGAAGGGCTTCGCCGGCGTGCTCACTAGGTGCTTGGTGAAATTCCTGAGAGAACTTTTTAGCGACTCTGGTCTCCGAAAGTTGCTGGTCCGGGATCCTTTTAATGTGAAGGCCTTTGCCCTTTATTTTATTGGAGGCGAGACATTTTCCCTCGGGTTATGTGATGTTTTGATCGAATTGGAGGGAGGCCGTTCACTGGTGCACCTAGTCTTGGCTGAGATGTATCGGGGCCTGGATGCCTCGGCCTCGGGCTGGGTTGGGATTCTTCACAGGAGTTCACTCCTCATTCAGATTTGGCTAGGAGAGCATTTGGCTATCATGGGGCCTGTGCCGAGATTCTATTTGGTAAGAGGGAATGTGGCTCGGGGCTTTCTGACACGCTGCTCGAGGCTGCCCCATGGGAGCATCGAAGAACTGAGCTATCGTCGGGAGTTGATCTGGCAACTTCCCTGGTTGGACGGCACCTTTTCGATTGTCCGCTCTCGGGATTGTGAGGGTATCACACTTTTAGGGTTGACTGGTAGTACCTACTATTTCCCATCTCGGGTACTTCATCAATTCGGATATACCCAACACGTGCCGAGCACTGTGAGGCCGCCCTTGTGTTCCCTGGTATTCTCTCGGGGTTCTCTCAGTGACCTGGATCGCATAGCATTCCTCTGGGAGACCCGCCAATCGGCGCACATGTGTAGCCTGGTTCAGGGGGTGCCCTCTCTTCTGATTACGAGGTTTGGCTGACATCTGAGAGCTTACCTACCCCTAACCCTGTTTCGATAGATGCGGTAGAGACGGGACCCTGGCCATTCAAGGAAATGATGCTCCGGACTAGAATTGAGTCTCTTTTTGTAGAGAAGCTGGCTTTGACTGAGGCTTTGGGGAAGGAGAGGGCCAGAGCCGAGATGGCGGAGGTGAGGGCTGCTACTGCCGAGAGTGAGGTTCTTCGGTTGACTGGGCTTTTGATCGAGTCTCGCAGTGCAGCTGACGCTTCGTGGAGGCGGCAGAAGTGTATTCATGGTAGGTGGTTGACCGATCGAAATGCCCGTGAGGACTCTCTTCTTGCAGAGATCAGCGCCTTGAAGCATGGTTCCTGCCCCTATCCTGTTCCTGCACATACCATAGATCATATACACAGAGGGGGGGCTGATGCCCCTTAACAAAGATCTCTTTCCTTTTTTGGATTGTTTCCTTTTTTGTTTGTTTTATACTTGTACAGAAGGCAAAAAGTAGAAAGTGTGTCATGTTGTTATCTTTTTGGGATGTGACACTTCATACGTGATGCTTGTAAGAAAAGAAATGAAATCTGCTATACACATATACATATATATATTTTTTGGTGTTCGAATTTTCTTCCATACGTCTCGCAACGTAAGGTTTTTCTTATGGAAAAGGAAAATCTATTATCTTTTTTCAAAATTTTCTCCTACACAGGGTGAGGCTTCTTATGAGAAAGGAAAATATATTATCTTTTTTGAAAATTTCTCCCTCGCAATGTGAGGCTTTTCATGGGAAAGGAAAATCTATTATCTTTTTTGAAATTTTCTCCCTCACAGTGTGAGGCTTTTTATGGGAAAGGAAAATCCATTATCTTTTTTTGAAATTTTCTCCTTTTTGTGATGTCGATATTTTCAAGACCAATCGGCGGGTCCTCTTTTTGAGCATGGTCGAACCCCGTTTAGAAGTTTCCGGCGTTTCTTTTTAAACATGGAGGGGTCAGCTCCCCCCCCGAGATTGGTTGGTCTTCTGGCCTTACCTTTGGTCATGTGTCAGACGATGCGGTAGAGACGACATACTTGATTAGGATCCGATCTAATTTTAACATGAGCGGCCCAACAAAAGAAGGGGAAGGGGCTTAAGGGGTCCAGGCTAAAATAGGTGAGCCAGAATAGATCCTCTCCTAATCTCTCTTTTTTTTGACATTTTTGCTCACAGCGCCCAAGACGAGTTTTCGCCATGCATGTCATCCCTATTTTTACCCGTAGCGCCCTTTCGGGTTTTCACTACGTCCATGGGTTCGCTTTCTTACCCCAAGTGCCTTTTCAGGTTTTCACCTGGTCCACGTGAGTTCATTGTTTTTACCCACGGTGCCCTTGCGGGTTTTCACCACGTCCATCTTGCTTTGAACTCAAATTAATTTTCTTTCTTTTTCTTTTTTTTTTTTAAACCAGGAAGCCACGACATAGAAAAAGATTCCGTCATAACCGGCTGGATGGGGTTCTGGTGTCGTCTCACGACTCGGCTCATGTTGACTTAACAGATATTATGACTGCTTACGGACCTACAAAGAGGGCTTCCTTCAGGGTGTAGCTTGGCCATGGGTTAGGATTTGAAGGTATGCTGGGCTAAAAATTGTTTCCTTGATACGGCTTCAGTTTTCTCAACATATTTTCTTCCTTGGGGTTTTGCTGTACATGTTCGTGATTCTTCTTTATTTGAGGCAATCTCTCTTTGAGGTTTTACTTTTTCAATTTTTTGGATTTTGATAGTAACTTTATACACATGCATCTTTTCTCTCTTCTTTTTTTTCTTGGGCATATATTTTTTTTTTGGGAAAGGGTTTATTGAAAGGAAGGTCCAAGCTCAAATGAGGTAGCAAAGGATATCATCATTTTTAGGGATGCTTTTGGGCTACTATGCTTGGAACGATGGCCTCTTTTGGATGATTCTTAAGCAGTCACGTATCTGTTTCATCAATGCTTACCTTATCATGATAGACTATGAGTAGAACCGTCGGACGTATCCAACGTTGATGGGCTCAGGAAGATGATCTCTGTCCATGGTGGTGAGGCGGATGGCGTATCCCGACAACACTTCTCGAATGACGTATGGTCCTTCCCAGTTTGGCTTGAACTTTCCTCTTAGATCGGCATGGAAGGATGGGAAGATCTTCAACACGGTGTCTCCTACCTTTAGATCTCGACCGCGGATACGTTTATTGTAAACGCGTGTAATTCTCCCCTGGTAAACCTGAGTGTGACACAAGGCTAGGAGTCTCTTCTCGTCCAATAAGTTCAGTTGATCAAAGCATGATTTCTCTCTTTCTACTTCGGGCAAGCCTGATTCTATGAGGATTCGGAGCGAGGGTACTTCAACCTCCACCGGAAGGACGACCTTAGTTCCATACACAAGGGAGAATGGTGTTTCCCCTGTAGCGGTACGGATAGACGTTCGGTAGGCCCATAAAGCAAATGACAGCATTTTACTCTAATCTCGATAAGTGACGACCATTTTCTCAAGGATGTGGATGACTATCTTGTTCGCGGCTTCCATGGCTCCATTAGTTTGAGGCCGATAAGGGGATGAACGATGGTGCTTGATCTTGTATTGCTCGCAGAAGTCTCGGATGCGCTTATTCATAAAGTTTGTGCCGTTGTCCGTTATGATATCTTTGGGTACTCCAAATCGGCACACAATATTGTTCTTGAGAAACTTCTCGACTTGACTGGCCGTGATGTTGGCATATGACGCCGCTTCTACCCACTTGGTGAAGTATTCAATGGCGACGAGGATGAATTGATGTCCGTTCGATGCTTTCAGATTAATCATTCCGACAACGTCAAAGCCCCAGGTAGTGAATGGCTAAGGAGTGGTCATGCAGTGAAGATCAATGGCAGGAGCATGTATCAGGCTGGAGTGTTCTTGACACTTATAGCATTTTTGAACATGTTTGCAACAATCCGATTCCATAGTGGTCCAAAAGTATCCCTGCCGTAGGATTTTCTTGGCGAGCATGTGACCGCTGATGTGGGCTCCGCATACTCTCTCATGGATTTCTTTCATAATATTGACCGCTTCACTTTCAGTAAGGCACCTGAGTAAGATGTTATTGTATGATCGCTTGTAGAGGCATTCCCCGCAAATGATGTAACCTGCCGCTAAACGTTGAATGGTTCATCGGTCTGTCTTGAATGTACCCTCTGGGAGAGTTAGGGTCTCAAGGAAATTCTTGATATCTGAGAACCAAGATGGCTCATCATCAGGCTTTGTAGGTTCCTCAATCTGGAGGCAGAAGGCCGGCTCATTCCTCTGCTCGATCATGATCGGCTTCATCTCAACACCATAGGGGATTTCAATCATTGACGCTAAAGTTGCTAATGCGTCGGCAAAGCGATTCCTTATCTGGGGAACGTATGAGAAAGTCACATCTTGGAAGCAAGCTATTAGATCCTCGAGGTGTTCATGATAGGGGATCAATTTCTCGTCTTTCGTCTTCCAGTCACCATTCGTCTAACATATGATTAACTGTGTATCGCCAAAAACTCGAAGGTGAGTTATGTTCAGATTGAGAGCTGCCTGTAGACCAGCGGCGCAAGCTTCGTACTCAGCCATATTGTTAGTACAAGGGAAGTTAAGCTTGATAGAGATCGGTACATGGGATCCTCTTGGTGAAATCAGGATGGCCTTTGACATGCGATGCTCCGTCAAAGTGCGTTACCCATGATTCTTTTACTTCTTCTGTATCATCTTTTGTCATAAACAAGATGTCCTCATCAGGGAATTTAGTCCTTAGAGGCTCCTAGTCAGGTAAAGGATTGTCGGCAAGATGATCAGCCTGTGCCTGCCCCTTGATCGACTTCTGAGTGACGTACGTGATGTCGAATTCAGATAATAAGAGTTTCTAGCGTGCGCTTCGTCTAGTGAGAGCTGGCTTTTTAAATAGGTACTTCAAAGGGTCCATTCGGGCTAAGAGCAGAACGGCCTGGGATAGTAAGTAGTGGCAGAGCCTTTGAGTAGCCCATACAAGAGCTAGGCATGCTTTCTCCAAATGAGAGTAGCGTGTCTCGTAATCAGTAAACTTCTTGCTCAGATAGTAAATGGCCTGCTCTCTTCTTCCTGTTTCATTGTGTTGCCCCAAAACACATCCCATCGAAAACTCTGTCGTGGACAGGTACATTATCAGGGGTCTACCAGGTACAAGTGGTACCAATATTAGAGGATTTAGGAGGTAACCCTTGATCTTGTCAAATGCAGCTTGGCAGTCATCATTCCACTCAATTGGTGAATCCTTTCTTAGTAGTTTAAAGATCTATGCGCATATCAGAGTTAACTGTGCAATGAACCAACTGATGTACTGGATTCTACCCAAAAATCCTCTAACCTCTTTCTCTGTAGACGGTGGTGGCATTTCAGTGATGGCCCTGATCTTAGTCGGATCAACCTCGATCCCTCTCCTACTGACGATAAAACCTAATAGTTTTCCTGACATAGCGCCAAATGCGCACTTCTGGGGGTTCAACCTCAACCTGTACTTTCTCAACCTCTCGAACAGCTTCTGAAGGTTTACCAAGTGGTCGTCCCTTTCCGACGATTTGGCAATCATATCATCGACGTACACTTCGATCTCTCGGTGCATCATGTCGTGGAATAAGGCCGTCATTGCTCTCTGGTAGGTTGCCCTGGCGTTCTTGAGCCTGAATGGCATCACCTTGTAGCAGAAGGTTCCCTAGGGAGTGATGAACGCAGTCTTCTCTCGGTCGGCCTCTGCCATCTTAATCTGATTATAGCCCGAGAACCCGTCCATGAAAGAAAGCATCCCGTGCTTAGCAGTGCTATCGACCAAGATATCGATGTGGGGTAATAGGCAGTCATCCTTAGGGCTTGCCTTGTTGAGATTTCAAAAATCAATGCACATTCAAACTTTTGCATCCTTCTTTGGTACGGGGACGATATTGGCCAGCCATTACGGGTACTTGGATACCATGAGGAAACCCGCGTCATACTGCTTAATGACCTCGTCCTTGACTTTCAACATCCACTCAGGTCGGAGATGTCTCAGCTTCTGTTTAACCGGCTTGCAGTCAGGGTAGAGTGACAACTCATGCTCAACCATATCGGTATCCAGACTAGGCATGTCTTCATACGACCATGCGAAGACATCTTGGTATGACCTGAGGAAGTCTATCATACCGTTTCTCTCCTTAGGGGACAACGATGTTTCGATTTTGGTGATTCTAGGGACCTCTTCAGTGCATAAATTGATGTCCTCTGTCTCTTCGATGATCGGGGTAGGGCCATGCTCAAAATCGGCGAATTGCTTGAGGAGCCCATTGGGGAGCTCATCGACTTGACCTTCCTCGTCTAGACTCGTGACTCCTACCTCTTCTCGTATTTCTACAGGGAAGGGGTCGGCTTCACGTGGGACAGGTATCCTCACATCACTTTCAATTTTATTGGGAATTTTAAAGGACAATATTTTTGGAATTGGTATTTTTTCTATTTTTATGGTTTTTTGCAATTTTTCGGAGGTTAGCCCCTGACGAGGTGGATCTCTAAATATACAGGGTAGAGTGTCGCAGAGGTTAACCTCACTTCTTACAGGTTGTTTTTTTTTTGGAGAGCCGGTGTCGTATTCACAGCATTTGGCAGCTCCTAGGAGTTGGGGTAAAGATGCCCAGTTACTTACCTGCGAGGCTTGGCCTTTACCTTTTTGGTTGGACATGACATTAGTAGGCTCTTGTAGTTCCTCCCTCAGCATGTTTATGGAGGGATCCTCTGGGACCCTGTCTTTGAAGGTTAGAGTGGGCCCGAAGTGGCTAATGCTAGAGTGATGGGTGGGCTCGGGGATTTCCTCCTCAAATAAGGAGAGGGCTGCCAAGTTCACCTCGAGGTCCGAGGGGATGATGTAAGGGTTAGTGGGGTGGGCGGAAGCAAGCTTGTGTGGGGTTATCCTCGTCTCCCCATTCAGATCAATCTTTACCACCCGGGCACAAAGGTTTGTGGATGTGGGTGGGAGGCTCTTCTTCTTCAGTCGATTCCTCTAGCCTGGCGATCGCTCTCTCCTTATCTTCTCTTTGGCCTCTTTGACTTCTTCTTCATCGGGCTTGTAGCCCAGGCCAAATTTGGTTTGCTGCCCCTTGGCTCTGACGGGGTCTCTTCTTCCTTGAAGGTGCGGGCCCTGTCCTTTCCCTTTTTGGTGGCCCCATTTGTGGAGCATGAACACGGCTGCCTCCGTTCCTCCTTTAGTTTTGGCAGGGGTTTTTTCAGTCGGCTCGAGGGTAACGGCTGAAAAGTCATACTCAAATTGATGGAGATCGGTGTCATCTGCTGTGTGCGGCATGTCAAGCACTTTCAAAATTTCAATATGCAGAGCGCTCCGCTCCCTGTCTTCTCTGCTCTCACCTACGATGGTGACGATTCTTCCGCCTGAGATGAATCGGAGCTTTTGGTGTAGAGTTGATGGTATAGCCCCGATCTCATGCAGCCACGGCCGAGCCAATAGTAAATTAAATGTAGACTTGATGTCCATTTCCTGGAAGGGGACAATAAAGGTTTGTGGCCCAATGATCAGGTCGAGGTCTACCTCTCCTATGATTTCTCTCCTAGTGTTGTTGAATTCTCTGGTGCTTGTTATGGATGGCCGAAAGGTGTTGGGGTTCGCACCAATTTTGATTGCCGTCCTTAGAGGGCATGCGTTCAATGCAGACCTATTGTCTATCAAGACCAACGGCACCACCAGGTTCCCTACTTCCACTGTTATATTCAGGGGCTTAGAGTGGTTGTTCCCTTCGAGCGACAGATCAGCATCAGTGAATGAGATGACATTTGGGGCCAATACTTGCCCAATTATCTCTCTCACCTCGTCTGGGGTCACGTGGGCGGAAACATGTGCGTCTTTGAGCGCTCCTATTAAGGCTTGAAAGTGGAGCGGGGACGTGATTAACAAATCCCAGACAATAATATGTGCAGGTGTCCTCTTGAGCTGTGTCTCCAACACATGTTCTCTGGTCATTTTCTCAAAGGGGTTTCCTGCGGCCTGCTCTTTCTTCTTCTCCTCTCCTCTATCAGCCCTCGATGCTTCTGGCTGTGTAGAAATCCTGCTTGACCGGGTGATAAATTCGATAGTCTCTTCTCGGTTGTGACTAGCATTCATGTCCGTATGCTCGTAACTTAATGGCACTTGATGCGGGTCATAGGCGGGTTTCGGGATGAGGAAGGGAGTGCTTGGTGATTCTGGGGTGGACTGTGCTGGGTATGTCGAATTCTCGAGCCCAACCAGGTTGGCTCCAATAGGGGTTAATGGTATTGGCGGGAATTGGCAAAGTTGGGTTTGAGGGTGCGGAGGGGGTTTGTGCAGGCGTTACCGAGGCATGGTAAGACCAATGGTGATTGGGAGCGGGTGATAAGGGGAGTGAGTGAGGGGTTATTTGTTTGGATGGGGGTGGAGTTGGATTGGGGGCAAAATGGCGAAGGGATGGTGGGGGTGTGACTAGGATGGGGTGACTGGGAAATGTCAGAGGTGCGGGGTGATAGGGGTATGACGGGGTAGCGGATGGAGCAGGGGGGTACTGATATGAAGGGTTTGTAATCGGGGTGGCATGGTGGGGCGATGATGGGTTTGTGGATGGAATGGGGTAAATCGGGGATGATGGAGTTGTCCATGGGGCGGGGTGATTTAGGGATGGTGGAGTTCTGTATCGGGCGAGGTGATTTGGGGATGGCGGGGTAGTATGCTGGGCGGTGGGATTTGGGGGTGTGTATGAGGTGGGGTAGTATGGGGGTGGTGGATTTATGTATGGCGTGGGGTGATTTTGATGCGACGGAAAGGTATATGGGGTGGCTGATGGTGGGATAGTGTATGGGGTGGGGTGACTGGGAGGTGGTATGTACTGTGGGGTGAATTGGGAGTGGAGCGGATATGCATATGATTGCGGCGGGGCTGGGCCCATTTGGATTTGATAGGCAGGAGCAGGAGTGGAAAAATACTGCCCTAAATCTAGGGGTTCTTCTTGGTATGCCGGGGTGGGGAAGTAATCGGCTAAATACAGCGGCTCGATTACCCCTACAATTGGTTCGCCCTTCTTCAGCCTGGGAAATGAAAACTCCTCTTGACTACTGATGTAATCTGAGGGGTCGAACTCTTCCTCTTCCTCTTCTACCCAATGGATGTTAGGCCTGGGGCCTCCAGGATGTGGTGGTAGAGGGGCTTGATGGATGTTCTGGTTCTACCCTTGAGGAAGCCGCGGGGGAACAATTTTTCCCGCCTCTATTAAATCTTGGATTGCGTGCTTTTGTGGGAAGCACCGGTCCGTAGGGTGACCTAGCCCCTAGTGGAAGTTACAATGCAGGTTCGGGTCATAGTTTCTTGGTATCGGATTGGGGGGTGGGCGAGGCTGGAGTAAATTGACTAGATCCTTTTGTAGCAATACTGGAAACAAGATGCTTAATGATTGCCCTAACGGCATGAAGACCCGTTCTAATCATGCTTTCATCTGTTCCTGGGTGAACGGGGCCCTCGGTCCGTTATTCGGCCTTGGCGCTTGTTCGAAATGGGCCGGGGGTGGGTGTGCGGGGGTATGTCGGGGTGGTATTGGCACGATGATAAATGATGTTCGCACCTCGCTGGGCCTTCTTTCAACCCTTGGTTCGTGACTTTCCAAACCCAGTAGCCCTTTAGCCATGCTCTTTCCTAACCAGCCCTCTCTAACGGCGTCTTCACAACAATTGGCATTTCAGACCAAATCAGCAAAACTAGACTACTGCTGATATACCAAGAATTCTGTGATGACTGGGAGCGCTCCCTTGGTTATTAATTCAATTTGCTCATCATCCGAAATCCGGTGGGTCACCTGGGCGGCCAATGCCCTCCACCTCCCTAAGTAGGCATTGAAAGTTTCATCATGTCTTTGCTTCAAACGGGCCAGATCTGACTTCCTTGGCTCTATGTCCATGTTATAGACATATTATTCTTGGAATAAGTGTGTAAGATCTTTCCAAGTTTTGGTCATGGACGGTTCTAGGGATGTGAACTATCTCAGTGCTGGGCCTGTCAGACTCTTTTAGAAGACTTTGACGAGGAGTCGTTCATTTCCGCCGTATTGATACATATCCCCACAGTAAGATTTTAAGTGGGCGATGGGGTTACTAGTGCAATTATACGTATTGAACAACGACATCTTGAATTTCTGTGGTAGGGGGACATCTAAGAATAGACACAAGTCTGAAATGTCTGTCGAATGCAATTCTACTCCTCCATCTTCATCATTTGCTTTTTGTATTCTATCTGTCTGTCTGTTCTCTTTTGAAGTCAGTAGCTGGGGTTGCTTCCCTTTGATTTGGCTCGGCCCTGGGTGTGACGATGATGGGCCTGGGGGGGCCGAAGCTGGCAGCTCCTCTATTGTTGCAGATCTCGTCCTCCTCATACTGTTGGTCATTATACTGGTGAGGAGCGAGGTCTGCTATTTGGACCTGGGGGGTGAAGGGTTGGACGACCTGGTGGGGCCACAAGGCTTGTAGGGGATGGGAGGGAGTGAATGGATGAGCGGTTTGTGGATGAATGATGTGCTGAGCTAGGTGTATATTCTGGGGGTGATGGGGGTGTGGTTGATGTGGCGGGATGCTGTAGGCGTGGTTTTGAGGCATAGGGTGGATCGAATTTTTTGTTGGAGGCGGGATGGGGGCATAAGGGGTGTAGGTGAATGAAGGGTATTGGTGAAGGGGTAAGGGGTTTGTGAACGGGCCTTGATGAGTGTGGGTGGATGGGCCTTGGGTTTGGGCTTGATGGTTTTGAAAAGCTTGGGTTGATGGGCCTTGAGCCTGGGTGTGGGGGTTGGTATGATTTTGGGCTAATGGGCCTTGTTGTTATTGGGTGCGGGGTGATGGGCCTTGGGCTTGGGTTTGATAGGTTTGGGTTCAAGGGCCCTGGGGGGTTTGGAACTGGGCCTGGGCCTGAGTCTGGTGGGTTTGGGCCTGAGGCCATGGGCCTTGAGGGTTTTGGGCCTGGGCATGAGTTTGATGGGTTTGGGCTTGGGCCCATGGGACTTGAGGGTTTTAGGCCTGATGGGTTTGGGCCCATGGGCCTTGAGGATTTTTGGCCTGGGTCTGATGGGTTTGGGCTTGAGGATTTTAGGCCTGGGCCTGGGTTTGATGGGTTTGGGCTTAGGCCCATGGGCCTTAAGGAATTTAGGCCTGGGCTTGGGCCTGGGTCTGATGGGTTTGGGCTTGGGCCCAAGGATTCGTGTGGGTTTGGTCTTGAGATGAGGGGGCTTGGGCCTGGGCCTGGAATTGAGGTGGGGGATCTTGGATGGTATGAATGATGGGTGGTTGGGCATGGTCATGGGGGAATGGGGTATGGAGGTTTTGGAGACCTAGATGTGGGGTTTGGAATGTTGGACTCCGAGAGGTAGCCCACAGGGCATACATCCTTCTCATGTCCTCCATTGAGGGCATGGATTCAGGTGTAAGATTGGAGGGTGATGGCCCATTCAAGGGCGGAGGGGGTTGGAACAAATTGGGCATGACCTGGGTATGGGGGATATGAATGGTTGTGCTTGGAGGGTGTGGGTGTATGGCTAAGGAAGATGGTGGGTTGCTGGTCACACCCCGGGCAAAGTTGGGCATGACCTAGGTAAATAGGGGGGTCTGTTGGGATGTGGATGGACCATGTGATGTGGAGGGTATGTGAGATGAGGTGAGTGGGATATGGGATATAGGAGGCATGGACAATGAGGTGGATGGGGTGTGGGAGGTAGGCGGGGGATGAGGTTCCCGATGGGGTCTTTGGGAGTAGGGGGGTGCGGTAAGGGTGTATGGATGGGAGATGGGGATGTATGGGTCGGTCGGGAAATGAGGTGCTCCAGTAGAGGATGAGATGGGGGTATGTTGGGAAAATGTAAGGGCGGGGGATGGGGTGGATGCGAACACGGGTGCCCCAAATGGACTCGTGACATCGAACCGGGTTTGGGTGAAGGTGTTGGAGATCAAGTCTTCTCCTATATGGGAATGGGATGGGGATGATGGCGGGGATGTATCGGCGCTCGACATGATTTGTTGACGAGTGTTGTACCTATGCCTTAGGTAAGGGCCGAATACTTTCCTAGTTCTTCCTCTACAGGTTGGGTTTGAGGTCGCCGTAGCGACGGTCGCACCGAAAGTGCGTGTATACACGTATTTTTGATTTTTCTATATATTTATTTTTTTTAGATTTTTCAAATGAAAATTATCTACCCTATTTTAAATGAATGATGATCTGGTGCCCTAGAAAAATTCCCGTCTCGGGTGATATATGCACCTTTAGTAGGTCCCATGGCGGGATCTGACACACTTTGGAAGAAGCGAAAGGGGACCCTTTCGTTCTATTAAAGGTGAGGGAATCCACGCAAACGACCCGATCCCTCGGAGCAAATCAATGAGAAGTCGCCTTCTTTTGACTGGGCTGGGGCATATTGGGCGTTATAAAATACGGGAGGGTACTGTGGGCACTAATACCGGTAATCGAGGAACTTGGGTGGTGGATTGGGCCTCAGATCGGGCTGCCTGAAGCCAGTATATACTGGGCATATGTATTATATACGCCTGACCAAAACATAGCAGATTTGGCTGGGCGTATATATCATATACGCCTGGCTTAAATCTGGGGATTTTAGCTGGGCGAATATATTATATATGCCTAAATATTTTTGGGGATTTTTGGCTGGGCATATATATTATATACGCTTGGCAGAGACAGTTCTGTCAGCTTCTTTTGACAGTAAACAACAAGCCCGAGATGAGTCTTTTAGACTGGTTTTCTGGGAGAGATGCTCCCGGGGACTACTGTGTATATTATCGGGTCCCTCCTTTCCGCTTCCTAGGGATACACGACTAAATTCAGGCTGTCTATGCTCTCACCATTACGGGTTTTATGGCTTTATTAGAATTGGCAACCCAAACGATATACCTCCGGCGCAAGCGCCTTCTCAGGTATGGGAAGGGGTGGTTCTTTTTAGGATCATCACCACTAGGGCTGCCGCCTTACTGGGAATCGGGTAAATTATATCTGTGCCTAAACCCTCCCCCCCCCCCAAGAAACTACCCAAAATTCACAAAAATAACTTTGATTATGTCCCCACACTGTTGGTTCACTTTTAATTACAGATTTTTAAAGGGGAGTAAATTTAAGTCCAAGTTCGGGTCGGGGATGACAAGCCCGTGCCGCCTCAACGGGCCGGCGTTCAATGGTGAGAAATGATGACTGAAATAAAGAGCGCACGTAGGCCTGTCAAATGACTAAGGCTCGTAAATGACTGAAATTGAAATGACGTGGAAAGTAGATGCGAGCAGGCCCGCCAAACGGCTAAGGCGGCTTAAATGACAAAATCATAAAAACTGAAATTTAAAGGCGCAAGTAGGCCCGCCAATCGGCTAAGGCACTTAAAGGACTGAATCGTAGGAGTGAGTATGTCAGTAAAAACAACAAAAAATAAAGAAAAATAGCAGAAAATTAGAATAAAAAATAGCCATGGTTAGTAAAAGAAAAATAAAAAGAAAGGCCAACAAGAGGGGAAGCGCTAGGGTGACATCCCCAACAGAGTCGCCGTCTGTGCGAGCATGGATCCTCTCAAACCCGTCGCGGCGATGCACTCACGATGGAAGAAAATGTAGAGTCGCCACCTGGAGCTTTTGGTGACCCGAGAAACCTCTAAATCAATATTTTGAGCACCGAAGTGCTAAATATGACTCTGATTTATCAGTCTTTGCCAAAGGCTCTAGGGTTGGGGCTTCAGTTATCGATCGGGAAGGGTTTAGGCACCTGATCAACCCGCATGTAACGGTCTCTATCTATGGCCAAACAAAAAAAATAAATGGGCGGAGCTTCCCCTTGTCCAAAGGCAATACGGTCCTATCAAGCTTTGAGCCAAACTGAAATTTTGGTGGCATAACGGCTTGAATCCTTGGACGGAGGAAACATCAAGAAGGTAGAGGAAGAGAGGGGTGAGCCGGAGCTCACGGGCCCTTGTTGCACCGTGGAAGACCTTCGCTTCGGCGTGCTTCCAATGGCTTTAAATGGCTTAAACGGTAGAAGAATAGGTTCTAATACTAGGATTCGGTAGATAGGAAGTGTAGGATGAAGCTAGGGACTAAGCTTGGCTAACATGGGATGATCTAATGGTTGAAAAGGGTTGAAAAGGATTAACTAAGCATGCTGGAATTTTGGTTGCAAAATATATTTTTTCTCTCACTAGGGCTCTCTCTCTTAAGCTTAACTTCAATCTTAATTCTTCAACCCTTTAGGGAAGAGGGGGGGGGGGCTCTCTATTTATAGAGAAGAGGTGGGTTAGAGGGTTACTTAAGGGCTAACTGGTTTAGCAATTAGGTAATCCTCCATCTAAGGTTTTCTAAGTTTTTAGGGTCCTAGAGGTTTGGAAAATTGGTTTCAATGGCAGATGATGGGGTGAGACCATGGGTGACTTAAGGGTTGCCAATAAGCTCAAAGGGGGTGCAACCAATCTCAAGACACCCACCTTAATCAAGGGGATGGTCAAAGGGTCAAACCAGATGGAGGAAATTCGAGCATTTAATGACAAATACTGTAGCTAAGCTGGACGTATATATTACATACGCCCAACTTATGCACAGTAATTTTCATGAAAACCAGGGGAAATCTGAGAAGATGGGCCACCTATGCTGGGCATATGTATTATATACGCCTGACCAAATTTGGCCCAAAAATGCCAGGCGTATATAATACATAAGCCTGACCAAACTGGGGCCAAATTTGCTATGCGTATGTAATACATACGCCTGAGCAAAAAGTCATGATTTTATGTGAAACTTCAAATGGCCATAACTTTTGAGACACAACTTCAAATTGGGTGATATATAGCTCATTGGAAAGTTGGAGAAGTCCTCTTTCCAACGGTATGCGGCTTATCCTTAGCAGTGGTCTGTATAAAAAATTGTAGCTCTCCTCCCATCAAATGCTCAGAAGGGTCTAAATTGAGTCTTGGAAGGGATCCTAGGGTTTAGAGGTGATCTCTAAGGGTTGGGGGGAATAGTTCTAATGGGTTTTAGGTGATTCCTAAAGGTCTGGATAGATTCCCAAGGGTTCAGGGGTGCCATCAGAAGCATAGGGGTGCATTTCTCCCGGAGTACAGACCGATCGGGCCTTGGGCCGAATTTGGGTGTCTATAAGGGGGAGATTAGGGTTCTGGTGAGTGATGTTGTGATGTAATTGGGGAGTCCGGGAGGGGGGTGTAGTGGGTGGGCATAGTGTTAAGGAAAGTAGCCATGAAGGCTTGGAATCCTGTGGTTGTGTTGAGGTTAAGGTTCATGTCTGTGAATGGGGATGTAGTAGGTATGGCAAGGTGGTGTCCTGGTCAATGTAAGGTGTGTCAGTGGGGATAAAAGGGATTGTGGGTGGTGTCTGAGAGATGGTGGGGGTTGTCTCAGTGGTTTTCCTTTTCTTGTAGGAAATGAGTGGAGGGCTGTCAGGTTTATGTGAAGATGATGGGGGGGGGGGTATTGGGGCTGTGTATTGAGGGAGGGTAGGGGATGGGGAGGGGCTAACATGGGGGGTGGTGTCCTCCCAGGTGCCAATCAAAGGTGAAGGGAGAGTGGGCATGGATAATGAGGACAAAAGAGGGTGAGAGAGAGATGGAGTAGGGGATGTGGTCAGGATAGGGGATCCTGGAATAAAGGTGGGGGAGATGTGGGGGCTGCTGCAGCAGTGGTAATGACAGGCTCTGGGAGCACCTCTTTGGTAGCAGGGGTAGACCTTGGGACAGCTTCCTCAGTTGCTTGCTTGGGAGGGGCCTGAGCCTCAACTTTCTTCTTCTTCTGGGCCTCCATCAGGCTCCTGCTAATTTCCCATTGCCTCTTGGCAAAAGTAGTAGGGGCAAGGGTGGTAGTCTGCTCAGTTTTTTCTATCTTGTATCCCCCCCCTTTATTAGCAGCTTAGTGATGACTCTGGCATAGGGGACTGTGTGTGGCTTCTTGTTCTGCCCTAATTTCTCCACCAGGTCCTTCATTGCCTCAAAGATGAGCCAGGCTGCATGGAAGCCATGGCCTAGAGAGAACGAGTAGACAACATCAGCAATAGGAGCTCTCCTCTCCTGCTGATGGTCTGAGCAATAAATGTTCTTTCTCAGGACCTGGTCAATGAACAGGAGTCCAGGCTCCAACTCTTGTCTTCTGATAGAATCCCCTGAGGCCTTTAATCCTCTAGTCAAAGCCCTTTTAATTGTATCAATTGAGGCACTCAGGGGGGGGCATATCAACAGCTAGGGTCAAATGCGGCTGGGATGCCCAATACCTCTGCAATCAGCTTGGGGCCAACTAACATTTCAAAGTCATCAATCAATACCAGTAAGCCTACTTATCCATCCTTGTCCTTTTTTACCCTTATGTGTTGGTAAAAGAGTTGCACTAGCCTAGGGTAGGCTAGTGCCGGAATTCCTCTCATCAAGGGTGTCAGGCCAGCTTTGCTCATGAATTGAACGGCAAGGGCAGATAGAGGCTCCTTCTCGAAGAAGGGCAAGTCAAAAGTTGTCTCAAGCTCTAATGGGATTGAAGCCATGAGCTCGGAAGGTATAGAAAAATCAGGGGTTGGCTCCTCCACCTCCTCAACCACTTCCTTCCCTTTTTTAGGTGTCTTTGAAGTCGTGGCCTTCTTAGGAGTGGTCTCAACAGGGGCCTTATCCTTGCCCCTTTTCTTTGGTGCACTCTTAGGGGCCATTCCAAACTCTACTTTTGAATATGAGAAATGGGGACTGAGATTTGGGTGCCTACCCTAAAATTGTAGTGTTTGGTTCAATCTATCGCACAGGGCACCGCGAGATCTCTGAGCAGAGGGCAATAGATGGGGGTGATGCTAGGAACAAATCTGTAGATTCCTGGTGTGAATGATGGGTTGTAGGATCGACGCTAGAGGGGGGAGGAAAAGGAGCGCCGGCAGCTAGGGTTTCACTGGATGAAGAAGGAAGAGAGAGTACTGGGAAGGGAGACAAGCGTGGGGTTAAAATACTTACCGCTAAGCTTGGCGCGCTGTGGAAAATCTGGTCGCGGATTGGAAGTGAAACCTAGCGAAGGTGCTATTCAACTTTGATTGCGTGACAATCTCCCAGGTTTACCTTAGAGCGCGCGATAGCTTATGAAGAATTCCATGTGAATTGTGCGAGAGGTTCCCAGGTCTCCTATTGGATTGTGCGAACGGCTCTGAGGTTCACTTTGAATCTTGCGACAGCCTTTGAATCTCGCTATAGCTAATGAAGTATTCCTTTTGAATTGCGCGAGAGTCTCTTAGGCTTCCTACTGAATCTCGCGACAGCTAGTGAAATGCTCTATTTGGATTGCGCGAGAGGTTCCCAGGTTTACTTGAATCTCGCGATAGCTATTGAATGGTTCTATGTGAACTGCGCGAGAGTCTCTCAGGCCTCCTTTTGAACCCAATGACAGCAAAGTAGTAAACATAGAGCATGTACTCTCTGTTCTGCCATTTTCATTTGTGCTGTGGCTAGATCCTAGGCATGACTCTCACCACCAGGGGTACCCCCAGACACATTAAAATCAATCATTCAAGCAAAGACAACAAAAATCACCCTCCCACATTATGCATTCAAGCAAAAATAATCAATCCAAGAGTAGTAATCATCAAACCAAGCAAATAAAATTCAAACAAGACAGGTCCAGATTCAAGTGGGGCCACTAAAATTTCTTAGAGAATGTGAACAAAAGAAAGCAAGACAAATCTAACAAAACCAAGGTACATATGATACAATATTGACACACCTGTGGATCAGTTTAATGAAAGATCCCCTTGAAAGTGAATGGTGTCCATGGGTTCAGCAGGTTTTTCAAAACAAGGCTTAAGCCTCTGACCATTCACCTTCAAGGTTTTCCCAAACTTGGGATCCTTGATTTCCACAGCACCAGATGGGGAAACACTCATGACAATGTAGGGACCTTCCCATCTGGATTTCAGTTTTTCAGGAAAAAATTTAAGTTTGGAGTTAAACAACCAAACCTTGTCACCAGCTATGAAGCTCTTTCTCAACAGGCCCTTGTCAAAGAAAGCTTTGGACCTTTCCTTATAGATCCGGGCATTGGCATATGCATCCATCCTCAACTCATCCAATTCTGACAGCTGCAGCAACCTGTGATGACCAGTAGAAGTTAGGTATAGATTTAAATGTTTAATGGCCCAATAGGCCCTGTGTTCTAACTCTACTGGGAGATGACAAGCCTTGCCATAAACCAGTCTGAATGGGGACATCCCAATGGGAGTCTTATAGGCAGTACTATAAGCGCACAGTTCATCATTAAGCTTTCAGCCCAGTCCTTCCTGTCAGTCCTCACAGTCTTCTCAAGGATGTGCTTGATCTCCTTATTTGAAATTTCAACTTGCCCATTGGTTTGTGGGTGGTAGGGAGTAGCAATCCTATGGTTGACATAATATTTCTTGAGCAAGCTCTCAAAATTTCTGTTGTAGAAATGGCTACCCACATCACTAATAATGGCTCTAGGGGTGCCAAATCTTGAGAAGATATTCTGCTTTATAAACTTGAGGACAACCTGATTATCATTGGTTCTTGTGGCAACAGCTTCTACCCATTTTGAAACATAATCCACTGCCACTAAGATGAAATGATAACCATTGGAAGGAGGAAAGGGGCCCATAAAGCCACAGTTCCACAACAAGGATGGGCTGCAAAGGCATTGAGTTTCTCTTGGACAGCCCTCCTAATTTCTGACATCTTTCACAAGTCCTGCAGTGTGTATTGGCATCTCTGAATAGAGAGGGCCAATAGAACCCACACTGCAAGATTTTGTTTGCTGTTTTTCTTCCACTAAAGTGACCCCCACAGGCATTTTCATGGCACATGGCCAGAATGTTGGGGACATCACTTTTTGGAACACATTTTTGGATGATTTGGTCTGCACAATACTTGTATAAGCAAGGTTCCTCCCAGAAAAAGAATTTGACCTGTGAGAAAAATAGGTCTTTGTCCATTTTGGTCCAATGGGCAGGAATCTTGCCTATAACTAGATAATTAATAATGTGTGCATACCAAGGAACCAAGGATTGGATGGCAAATAATTGCTCATTCGGGAAGACATCATTTGTAGGATCATCAATACATTTCTCCAACACAATTCTGGACAAGTGGTCAGCCACCACATTTTCCACACCCTTTTTGTCCTTGATTTCAATGTCAAACTCCTGCAACAGGAGTATCCATCTAATCAGCCTGGGCTTAGCATCCTTCTTGGACAATAGGTACTTCAATGCTGAGTGGTAAGTGAAAATTATAGTTTTAGATCCAAGTAGGTAAGGTCTAAATTTGTCCATAGCAAAAACCACTGCCAGAAGCTCTTTCTCAGTTGTGGTGTAATTCAGCTGAGCTTCAGCAAGTGATTTACTGAGATAGGCAATGACCATTGGCAACTTATCTTTTCTCTGACCCAAAACAGTACCTATTGCCAAGTCGGATGCATCACACATCAACTTAAAGGGCAGTGCATAGTCAGGTGTTTGGAGTACAGGAGCAGAGGTGAGGCAAATCTTCAAAGTTTCAAAGCCTCAAGACATTCAGCAGAAAGGTCAAAGGGCACATCCTGACAGAGCAGGTGGCACAATGGTTTAGCAATTTTGCTGAAGTCTTTAATGAACCTCCTATAGAATCCAGCATGTCCAAGGAAAGATCTGATTTGTTTGACTGTTCTTGGAGGGAGCAAACTTGCAATGAGGTCAACTTTGGCCTTATCTACCTCAATCCCATCTTTAGAGACTACATGCCCCAACACAATACATTGTGTTACCATGAAGTGGCTCTTTTCCCAACTTAAGACCAAATTGGTCTCCTCACATCTTTGCAAGACCAGGTGGAGGTGTTGCAGACATTGGCCAAAACTATCCCCATAAACAGAAAAATCATCCATAAAAATTTCCAAGAATTTGTCAATCGTATAAGAGAATATGGCATACATACACCTCTGAAAAGTGGCTGAGGCATTACACAGCTCAAAAGGCATCCTTCGATAAGAAAAGGTGCCAAAAGGACAAGTAAATATAGTTTTCTCTTGATCAAGAGGGTGCACAAGGATCTGGTTGTACCCTGAGTACCCATCAAGAAAATAGTAAAAAGCTTTTTCAGCCAACTTATCCATAATTTGATCAATGAATGGGAGAGGGAAGTGATCTTTTCTGGTCTTAGAGTTGAGCTTTCGATAATCGATGCAAACGCTCTAGCCAGTGGTCTCCCTGGCTGGTCTCAGCTCTCCAGACTCAGTTGTGATAACTGTTATGCAAGATTTCTTGGGCACCACTTGGATAGGTGCCACCCATTCAGAATCAGAAATGGGATAAATTACCCAAGCATCTAGCAATTTGATAATTTCTTTTAGGACCACTTCCTGCATGTGAGGATTCAATTTCCTCTGCATTTCCCTTGAGGGTGTTGAGCTCTCCTCTAGATGGATCCTATGCATACAGATTGATGCATCTATCCCTCTTAGATCAACAATGGTCCAGCCAATTACCTTTTTATGCTTCCTCAAGACTATTAGTAATTCCTCCTCTTGCTCATTGGTAAGAGAGGAGGAGATAATTATCAGAAGTTTTTCATCTTTCTCAAGGAAAGCATATTTCAATGTTTCTGGAAGCTTCTTAAGCTCCAGATCAAGGGCTTGTTGGATGGATGGCAGGATTAGTGGTTTGTTGGTTTGAGGAAGGGGCAGCAATGTAGGTTTCCAAATGGAATGCTACACTAAGCCCACAGAAGACTTCAATGTGGACATGTCTTCTGGCATTACAGCTGGGCTTCCTTCCTCTACCATGTCCCAAACTTCAGTTAAACTTGTGACAATGTTGCTCCACTCCAGCAGAGTGATCAATTCTTCTTCAACAATTTCTTCTAGTATATCCACTCTAAAGCTTTCCTCATTGTCCAGCTGAGGGTACTTTGCACTGTACTATTGTACACATTAAGCTCAACCTTCATATGTCTGAAAGTTACTTCCATGATCCCTGACCTGCATTGAATGCATGCATTGGCAGTGGCCAAGAATGGCCTGCCCAAAATAACAGGTATAGGGGATGTACTCTTGTTGCAGCCCATGTCCAAAACAAGGAAGTCTACAGGGTAGAAGAACTTGTCCACCCCTATCAAGACATCCTCAACCACTCCCATGGGTCTCCTTTCAGACCTATCAGCCATCAACAGCACAATGGGGGTGGGTTTTAGCTCCCCCAAACCTAGTCATTACACCTTTTGTATGGCGGCGAGTTAACACCAAGGTCTAGAAGGGCCCTTCTAATTGTGTGGTCTCCAATTATGCAGGGAATAGTGGGTATCCCTGGGTCTTGCAACTTCTCAGGCATTGTCATGTTTAATACAGAATTAACTGTATCAGTTGCAAAGACCTTTTTGGACAAATGGCCACTAGCTTTTCTTTTCTGAGTATAAAGGTCTTTCAAAAATTTTGCATAGGCTGGGACCTATCGAATTGCATCAAGCAAGGGCAAATTGATTTTTACCTGCGTAAAGGTCTCCATCATTTCCTCTATCTGTGCATTCCCCTTATCAAAAGGGGCAGGGCCACTCAAAGCCTGAGGAAATGATAACTGAGGTACTGCTGGTTCCTTAGCTGCAAGCCTATCACTGAATTTTTTTTTTTTTCATCTTTTATTTCCTGTTGAGGCTCAACTACATCCTCTTTATTTTTCCCTTGTTGCAGGATAGCAGGCAACTCTTGGCTCTGTGGTCTCATAAATTCTCTTTCACTTTCATTCGAAAGTTCCTTGGATATGACCTCTCCTTGTTCCTTTCCCACTTGGTTGTCTACCAGCCTGCCAGACCTTAGGGTTATGATAGCATTAACACCCTCAAAACTTGAGGAGCCTTCTCCAATCGAATATTGGCCCTTAGGGTTGGCCACTGGCTGGCTTAGCAACTTGCCCTCTTCTCTTTTGGCTAAGGCATTGGCTATTTGGCCTGGCTGCTTTTCTATTTTCTTTATGCTTTGACTGTGAGAAGTCATAGTCTGAGTCAAGGGTCCAAGGCTTTGCAATGAGGTCAAAACCTGATCCTCAAAAGAAGCATTTCAGGGCTGAGGTGGAGGAACTACCAACTGATTTTGCTGTTGGGGCTACTGCTGATGCTGGAAATTTAACTTTGGGGCATATCCCTGGTTAAACTGCTACTGTGGCCTTTGAGGTAAGGCCAATATCTGTTGTGGCTGCATATAATTGTCCTGTCTCCACCTCAAATTTTGGTGGTCTCGCCATTGGTAACCAGCATTTTGGTACTGGTATCCAAATGATTGTTTGTTGTATCCACTAACTTCATACATCTTTCCTTTGGAAGTTTCAGCAAGTCCCAGCTTAGGAGAAGGCTCTTGAATAGTTCTAGATGAGGACATCTTTTGGAAAGCATTTTCACTGATGACCTCAAACAAGTCCCATGCCTCATCAGCTGTTTTATGCATGTAAGTTCTACCACAAGAGGCATCTACCATGTCTCTGCTTTTCTCATCAATCCTATTATAGAAGCTCTGGACAAGCTGCCAGTCAGGGATTTTGTGGTGGGGACATTGTTTGAGCATCTCCTTAAATCTATCCTATGATTGATTAAATCCTTAGTTGGGGATTGGGCAAAAGCAAGTATTGCTTTCCTCAACTGGTTGGTCTTTGTCTCTGGGAAGAATTTGCTCAAAAATCTTGTCTGGAGGTCTTTCCAAGAAGTGATGCTGTTGTTTGGGAGAGTAGCTAACTAGGTGCTAGCCCTGTCCTTTAGGGAGAAAGGAAAGAGCCTTAATCTGGTGGCTTCTGGTCCCAAACCAGCGATGGAGAATGTAGTGCACAGGGCCAAGAATTGGTCAATGTGCTTATGAGGGTCTTACTTGCTAAACCCATGGAAAGAGGGAAGCATTTGGATGATTGAGATTTTAATCTCATAGTTTCCCTTAACATCTGGGAATTGAATGCTGAATGGGGAGTTATAATCATCAGGAGCATTCAATTCCTTCAATGTTCTGGGTTGCTCTTCACCCATGACTATTGTCTCAGTTTCAGTAGGGGGCTCAACTGTGGTGTGTTTGGGCCTTCTTGGTGTTCTGCCCCTTTCTATCTCAGGGTTAGGAGGCTCTAATGTGGGACTAAGAGATCTCCTTCCTAACATGCCCACACACCAACATCAGGGAAGACTACTTGCTGACACATTGCAATAAAATTACAACTATCCTAATCAATTGCTATAGAATTTTCAAAGGAGAAATAGACTGAGGTTTTGAGGGTTAGAGAAGTGCAAACAGAGGTAGCTAGACTCCCAATGCAATTTTACTCTCCTTCTCTGCTACTGTCCAGATCTGTAAGAAAAATTCCAAATGTAAATCAGCAGTATCAATTATTCACAAGCACATCTACCGAAGAATAAAGAATACAAAAATCTAAGGTCTACTAATAGATCAAGATTCCCCGACAACGGCGCCAAAAACTTGTTAGGATATTTTAAGTGCTTGCTACTGACTTTATTGGAGACAGTGATAAGAATGGGGTTAGTGAAAATAAATCAAAGGTGGATTGAAAACTTCAGAGCAGCAAGCCTAAAAATACATAGTCCTGTAAGATACAGGCCCTGTTGTAGCAAGTTTTAATAAGTAAGAGTTTGTCCCACAGGGAAAGTTGATCTAACGCTCCAAGGGAGCTATCTTTAGTAGGCCCTCCAAATCTGGCTACAGATCTGACAATCCTAAATGGAAGGGGATTTAAGGTTACTATTATCTAAATCCTAAGGTAACCTAATGCCTAAACTACAGAAAATGTTGAAAAGAATGATGAAGTGCGAGAAAATAAATATAAAAGGGTGAGAAGTAAGCTATTAGGTACAAATCTGATGGGTTTTATAACTCAAACTCAGATCTGCTGCTATAGAAATCTTGTCCAATGGCTACATTATCACCAAAGAGAAGAAAGGATCCAACTCACCCCCGTGCCATGATCCAATCCCTTATGGCTATAACCTGTCCACTTGAATGGTCACAGGCTATCCAATAGGGGAACCACAATCCATAGATGAGTCAGAACAAGTTTATTATTATAGGCACTACTTCTTCCAGGCTACCAACTCAAGAATCCATAGGAACCTCAACCTCTAATGTTCTGTGTGTGGGGCTAGGCCTGCAATGTGTACTAGCTTGCACACACAGAACCAGCAAGAGTTTGAGTACTAGCTTTTAAGCTTAGCTGTTCACTGCTTTAGAAAGACAACAGTGATCCAGTCACAAGCCTACAATCTCTACAGCCAGATCAGATCTGCCATCTGATGGTAGGTCTATACAAATACAGGGGAGTCTGTCTCTGCACAATCTCTCACAAGGCTACAAGCACAAGTGCAGAGAAGAAGAATCTGTCTCAGATCTGGGGATTGGCCTCACCCTAAGGCTATAATCTGTCCACTTAAAAGGTCACAGACTATCCACAAAGGCTACCCTCCTCACAGAGGTCTAAGACAGAACAAGAACATTGCTGCCACCGCCATATTCACAAGGCTACCAGCACAAGCTCCCATGGGGATTCAGATTTAGGGGATCTTGTGGTGGGGCTAGGCCTGCAATGTGTCTAACCTAGACACACAAGTCACTTGGATCTAAATAAAACCCTTAAAAACAATCCTCCATTGCTTACAATAAAACTTAGCAATGGAGGATCTCAAGGTAGCAGCCTTGTACAGAACAATTCACAAAACACCAATCCCATAAATGCATAAAATCCTATTATAAAACTCCATTAAATCTATTTTAAATAGACATACAAAGACATAGCTGTTGATATCTCAGGGTGTGCTTTCTTTATTGGTTGGTGATAAAAATAATTTGAAATCAAAGAAAGAGTAAAAGAGGGGATGAAATCAGCACAACTGAGAAGTCCTAGACCTGCAAGATATAGGGTCCATTGTAGCAAGTTTTGATAAGTAAGAGTTTGTCCCACAGGGAAAGGTGATCTACAGCTCCAAGGGAGCCATCTCTAGTAGTCCCTCCAGATCTGACTACAGATCTGGCAGTCCTAAAAGGAGGGGAGTTTAAGGTCACTTATTCTAAGTATTCTAGGGTACTCTAATGTCTAAACTACAGAAAGGGTTGAGAGGATGGATGGAGTGTGGAAAATAAATATAAAAGGGTGAGAAGTATGTTATTGAGCCTAGATCAAAGGAGTTTTGTAACTCAGATTCAGATATGATGTTATAGAAATCTTGTCCAATGGCTACATTATCACCACTGAGGAGAAAGGATCCAACCCATCACTTCTGCCATGATTCAATCCCTTAAGGTTATAACCTGTCCACTCAAATGGTCACAGACTATCCCATAAGGGAACCACAATCCAGGGATGGGTCAAAACAAGTTAATCATTGTAGGCACTATTTCATCCAGGCTACCAGCTCAAGAATCCATAGGGAACCTCAACCTCTAAAGCTCTATGTGTGGGGCTAAGGCTGTATAGGACCATGATAGCCCAGACACATAGAACCAACAAGAGATTGAGTACAACCTTTGATCTAGCTGTCCATTGCTTGAGTGAGGCTACAATGGTCCAGTCACAAGCCTGCAATCTCTATAACCAGATCAGATCTAACATCTGATAGCGGATCTATATAAATATAGGAGAGTCTGCTTCTGTACAATTCCTCACCAGGCTTCTACAAGCTCAAGTGTAAAGAAGAAGGATCCATCTTGGAACGGTGGATTAGAATCACCCTAAGGCTATAACCTGTCCACTTGAATGGTCACAGACTATCCCAGAGGCTATCCTCCTCACGGAGCCCAAGACAAAACAAGAATATCGCTGCCACCACCATGGTCACAAGGCTACCAGCTCAAGCTCCCATGGGGATTTCAGATCTACTGGGTCCTGTGGTGAGGCTAAGGTTGTATAGGACCATGATAGCCCAGACACACAGGTCACTTGGATTTGAGTGGCCCTTAGAATCAGTCCTCCATTGCTTTGGATCACAGCCAAAGCAATGGCGGATCACAAGGCAACAGTTTTGCACAGAGCTTCTCACATTCAAACACAAATCCCATACTGTAAAAATCTTATTACAGAACTTCCATTAATCTAGTTCAAAATGCATACAAAGACATAGCCAGCAAGTGTTGGACTATGGAGAGAAGGAAAAAGAAAAAGAAAACTACTTACGGCTACAAAAGAAAAGAAAAAACTATCTCAGATCAAGTCTCCAAGAAATGAGATGTGTTCCCAGTTATTCCAGGATTTTTCTCTCTAAAAACTGGCTCTCCAAACCTAAGCTAAGTATGGGTTTATATAGTAGTGGTGTGGCGACACATTAGGGTTAGGAAACCCTAATTTTAACGATGCCACATGGCCTAATGGTGATCCTTGGATGCCTCGGGGCGCGTGCATGGATATTTAAGTATGGGAGTGAGTGCCCTAATCGTTGGAAATTCCCAGAAGGTCCTCTGCTGAAGAGATGGAAGTTGAAGTTCAGAGCTTCGCTAGGTAGCCATTGTCTCCCATACTTGTCGCGTGGTAGCTCTTGCTCTTTGCGAGGATGGTTTGACATTGAAGCTTCAGCCGTCGTGAGGTTGCCTTGGTTTGCTCTTCAGGCAGTCGCGTAGTAGAGAATTGTTCTCTCGTTGGATTGGGCTTCACGAGGTTGAGTAGACATCAAAGCCTCAGATGTCGCAGGGTTGGAGTTCACGCAGTCGCGAGGTAGCTACGCGTTCACTAGGTTGATCTTCGCGAAGACAGATTTGAATAGCGCGAGAACTTCGTGAGCACTTCTCTTCAATGGACTTCACGAGTTTCCTCATGAGGCTTTAATGAGTCCTGAACTGCGTGAGGTTTAGAGAGGTCTGCTTTGAACTGTGCGAGACTGCGCGATGTGTTCTACTCTTGAGCTTCGCGAGAGCTTCACGAGTTCATGCTTCTGAAGCTCTTCAGTCAGTCAGCTGCGCGAGGAGTTGTTGTATAGTCTTGGGAAGCTCAGTTGGACTACGCGAGGCTCATTTCAGGTTTGGATTCAGAGTCCATCCTTTTGAGGGACTTCTGGTGCTAAAACAGGCTCCTTAGCAGGATTCTTGGCCTTCTTTCACTGCTGATTATTACCTACATAAAACACTTATCAAGAACTTATTAGATGGCTAAGGGTCTAATCAAAGGTTAAGTTAAGGGGTGAAAAGTGGTACTTTTCAGGTCTTAACACACCCCCAAACCTAATCTTTGCTAGTCCCTTAGCAAAGCTACATTAAATCTACTACAAAAATTAAATGCCACTTTCGTAGGGAGCACGGATACATTTAGCATATGTACCAAGCCTTTTAAACCCCTAGGTGATCCCTAGTGGAGGAGTGAAGTCTCCTGAGGGTTTTCAGTGAAGCTACCCACAAACTTCTCAGTGAAACAGTTAACAAAAGTGCAATATCATCAAGTGAGCAGCCAGGGATCAGACTTAGTTTACCCTTGAATCAGTAAACATAAAAGAAATTCAATTCATTGGTTGCACAGTAATTTAAACAGCATAAACTTCTCATGAATGCACAACATTTTCAATCAGTTTACAACCACAGAAAACTGCATAAGTGTGTGCCAGCACTGAGCTCATCACCAGGTTTAAAATTAGGTTATATGTCATACATAATGCATTCAAGATCAGACCCAAAACTTTCCAGGGCTTACTCTCATGAGGGTCTTGTTGAGGGGTTCATTTTCTCTCAGGCTCAAGAGCAGTTATATCCCCCAAATGGGTCTGTAAGCATGAGCATAGCCAGAGTTCTTAAGTGCTGATAGCATTGACACCTCCTCACCATAGATTGGATAACTCTTTATCTCCACATGACATCTCACTCAACTTTGGATCACAAGGACTTTTAACTGGGCAGTAATGTTGCTTATGGAGTGGGTTTAAAAAGGATGGAAAGTTGAAAAGGTGTTCAAAATTGAGAAATCAGTAGGTGAAAGAGGTGATTCATGACTTCACCTTCTTGATTTTAGCTCCTTTCCTCTTCTTTGAGATTTTCAGATTTGAAGTGGTCAGTTTCTCTTCTTGATTTTGATTTTCCAAAAGAAAGTTCCTCTTGACTCCTCTCATACTCCTCTTCATTATTATTTTTGTTTCTTTTTTATGGAATTTTCCTTTTTTTTTTATTGCTTTTCTGAAATGCCACCATGTTCCCAGTTACCATACTGCCAGAATTTTGAGATACTTCTTCTCCATTCACCTAATGTTGACCATAGCTAGTCCATCTTCAACTTTTTCTCCTTTACCTTCTGAATTCTCAGAGTGAGGGTAGACTGAATCAGGATCATAGATTTAGGTACAGGTACTCAGGTGTATTTTGAAGAAGTTCAGGATTTAAAGCTCAAAGGGGGTATGGACAAGGGCAGTTGCTTAAGGGTTGGTCTTATTAGGCTCAAACTGTCCAAGAGAAGGCCTTGATCCTTTCCTAAGTCTCATGATTGCTGTCAGTTGTTTCAACTTGGAGTTGCCTAACTTCTAGTGAGCACAGTGACTCAGCCAGTCCTTAGAACTAGAAGAAATTGCCTTAGTCACTCCTCAAAGAATATAAAAAATTTTGTAGGCCCAATTCTCACTGGTTATGGTCTTCCTTTGAACTTTTAAGTATGTCCTCACCTTTTTCTCTCTCTAATGATTCACTAAGTGCTGATACAAGTGAGTTTCCTTGGTGATATCATCATGAAAATGTGAAATATTTAAAAGTTTATAATGTCTAAAGTTTGTAGAAATTTTAAATTTCTTATTTGTCATATTTGTCATGATTCTTAAGTGAACAGAGATCCATTTTCATATTACTCAGATGACTCTGCTGCACTTAGGTTAACTATTCCATGGGCAGGGTCTGCCTGCCACACCCCCAAACCTATGAGGAGCAGTGCCCTCACTGATTCAAAGGTCTGTGCAGCCGATTTATTAAAGCATAAACGGACAGAACAAGAAAGAGAGCAACCAAGAATAGAGAACTGTACAGAATATCAGAAAAAGAAAATTTCATTAAAACTATATATAAAAAAAAAGAAAATTACAAAAAAGAGGAAGAAAGGAGAGCGGGATCAGGGGAGAGGGGGTTGAGAAGGTGGGGGAGGGGGTGGAGAAGGTGGGGGAGGGGGTGGAGTGGAGGGGGCAGGGGATGGTTCTATCTTTTACTTTTTCTTCTGTGGCTGGAGCTTTTCCTCCTCCTTAGCCAGGATTTACAGAACCTCCTCGTATTCATCCCAGAGGGGTTGTAGGGGATCCGACTCTTTAGGTGGTGGCGGGTCCAACCACATCGGGTAAAACTTGTTAGGCAGTGCATTCGGCTTGTCATCTGCCATGGTTAGGATTAGGGAAGGACCACTAGGGTGAGAGGAGAAAGGATGCGATGAATATGAAAGGGGCTCCCTGTGTATTTAAAGGCGAGGATGGTGGAAGATGAAACGGTGGAATATCATCCAAGTCGCTGCAATTAATTGAGAGTGAGTTGGGAAACGTCAAGTCCCCGCAATCATCGTGGGGAATGACAAATGCATTTGACTCGCGCAGCTGGGTAAGGGAATCACGAGATAACTGAATCTCGCGATGATGGATGTTGGGGCTTGAAGTGTGCGAGAGACTCTGCAGCATTTGTTGAAGCTCGCGACAGTGAAATAAATGTTCTATGTGAATTGCGCGAGAGCTTCCCAAATCTCAATTTGGAATGCGCGAGGGCTTAGTACCAAACAGGGGCAATACAGTTAGTGCAGCCTATTCATCAAAAATATTCAAACAATATGCATTCAAATTCGAAAATTAACAATTCACAGAAGAAGAAGAATAAATGATACCAATCCCACATAAACTCTATCAAGCTTAACATATTGAGACTCCACAGAAACACTACAATGTCCTAAAAATTATTGAAGAAACAAAAGTAGTATAGTACAACATGGACACAACTGTTGGTCAGGTCGATGTAGGGGTCCCATGAAAATGAATAGTGGTCATAGGGTTAGCAGGTTTTTTGATACAAGGCTTAAGCCTCTGACCATTCACTTTGAAGGTCCGCCCAGATTTGGGGTCCTGGACTTCCACAGCACCAGATGGAGAGACATTTAAGACAATATAGGGACCTTCCCATTTGGATTTTAATTTGCCAGGAAAGAATTTTAGTTTGGAGTTGAATAACCAAACCTTACCACCAGGTATGAGGCTTTTTCTCAGCAAGCCCTTGTCAAAGAAAGCTTTGAACCGTTCCTTGTATATTCTGGCATTGGTGTAAGCATCCATCCTTAGCTCATCCAATTCAGACAGCTGTAATGACCTGTGATGACCAGCAGAAGTTAGGTTCATATTCAAATTCTTAATGGCCCAATAGGCCATGTGTTCATATTCAAATTCTTAATGGCCCAATAGGCCTGTCAGTTCTAACTGTTTTCTCAAGGATGTGATTGATCTCCCTATTGGAAATTTCAACTTACCCACTTGTTTGTGGGTGGTAGGGAGTAGCAATCCTGTGGGTCATAGAATATTTCTTGAGCAAGCTTTCGAAATTCCTGTTGCAGAAATGGCTACCCCCATCACTAAGAATAGCTCTAGGGGTTCCAAATCTTAAGAAAATGTTCTGCTTTATAAATTTGAGGACCACCTGGTTATCATTGGTTCTTGTGGTAATGGCTCCTACCCATTTGGAAACATAGTCCACTACCACTAAGATGAAATGGTAACCATTAGAAGGAGGAAAGGGGCCCATGAAGTCTATACCCCAAACATCAAACAGTTCTACAACAAGGATGGGTTGCAAAGGCATTGAATTTCTTTTGGACAGCCCTCCTAATTTTTGACATCTCTCACATGCCTTGTAGTGTGCGTAGGCATCTTTGAATAAAGAAGGCTAATAAAACCCACACTGCATGACCTTGTCAGCTATTTTTCTCCCACTAAAGTGGCCTCCACAGGCATTTTCATGGCATATGGCCAGAATACTGGGGACATCACTTTCGGGAACACATCTTCGGATGATTTGGTCTGCACAGTACTTGTATAGGCAAGGTTCCTCCCAAAAAAAATATTTGACCTTTGAGAAAAACAGGTCTTTGTCCATTTTGGTCTAGTGGGCAGGAATCTTTAGGATAACTAGATAATTGACAATGTGTGCAAACCAAGGGACCAAGGATTGGATGGCAAATAATTGCTCATCCGGGAAGGCATCATTTGTAGGACCATCAAGGCATTTCTCCAAGAGAATTCTGGACAAGTGGTCAGCCACCACATTTTCCACACCCTTTTTGTCCTTGATTTCGATGTCAAACTCCTGCAGCAGGAGTATCCATCTAATGAGCCTAGGCTTAGCATCTTTCTTGGACAATAGGTACTTCAATGCTGAATGGTCAGTGAAGATTATAGTTTTAGATCCTAGTAGATAGGCTCTAAATTTGTCAACAGCATAAACCACTGCCAGAAGCTCTTTCTCAGTTGTGGTATAGTTCAGTTGAGCTTCAGCAAGTGATTTATTGACATAAGCAATGACCATAGGCCGTTTATCCTTCCTTTGGCCCAAAGCAGCACCTATTACCAAGTCTGATGCATCACACATCAGCTCGAAAGGCAGGGTATAGTCTGGTGTTTGGAGTACAGGGGCAGAGGTGAGGCATATTTTCAATGTTTCAAAAGCCTTCAGACATTCAGCAAAAAAGTCAAAGGGCACATCCAGGCAGAGTAGGTGGCACAATGGCTTAGCAATTTTTCTGAAGTCCTTGATGAACCTCCTGTAAAATCCTGCATGCCCAAGGAAAGATCTGATTTATTTGACTGTCTTTGGAGGGGGAAAATTAGCAATGAGGTCAACTTTGGCCTTGTCTACCTCAAGCCCTTCTTTAGAGACTACATGGCCCAACATAATGCCTTGTGTTACCATGAAGTGGCTCTTTTCCCAGTTTAAGACCAGGTTGGTCTCCTCACATCTTTGCACAACTAGGCTGAGGTGTTGTAGACACTGGCCAAAGCTGTCCCCATAGACTGAAAAATCATCCATAAAAATCTCCAAAAACCTGTCAATCATATCAGAGAATATGGCATACATACACCTTTGAAAAGTGGCTGGCGCATTACACAGTTCAAAAGGCATCCTTCTGTAAGCAAAGGTGCCAAAAGGACAGGTGAAGGTGGTTTTCTCTTGGTCTTGAGGATGCACAGGGATCTGGTTGTACCCTGAGTACCCATCAAGAAAACAGTAAAAAGCTTTTCTAGCCAATTTGTCCAAAATTTGATCAATGAAGGGGAGAGGGAAGTGGTCCTTTCTGGTCTTAGAGTTGAGCTTCCTATAATCAATGCATACTCTCCAGCCAGTGGTCTTCCTGGCTGGTCTCAGCTCTCCAGTTTCAGTTTTGATCACAGTTATGTCAGATTTCTTGGGCACCACTTGGATAGGTGCCACCCAGTTAGAATCAGAGATGGGGTAAATCACCCCTGCATCTAGCAATTTGAGGATCTCCTTGAGGACCACTTCCTGCATGTGAGGATTCAACTTCCTCTGCATTTCCCTGGAGGATAGTGCTCCCTCCTCAAGATGAATTCTGTGCATGTAGATTGATGCATCTATTCCTCCCAGATCGGCAATGGTCCAACCAATTGCCTTCTTATGCTTCCTCAAAACTGTTAGTAATTCCTCCTCCTGCTCATTGGTAAGAGAGAAAGAGATAATCACAGGATGCTTATCTCCCTTCTCAAGGAAGGCATATTTTAATGTTTCTGAAAGCTTCTTGAGTTCCAGATCGGGGGCTTGTAGGGTGGATGGCAAAATTGGCGCATTGGAGGTTGGAGGAAGAGGCAGCAATGTAGGTTTCCAACTGGAATGCTGCACTGAGCTCACAGAAGACTTCAATGTGGTCAGGTCTTTTGGTATAACATCTGGGCTCTCTTCCTCCACCATGTCCCAAATTTTAACTAAATTCCTGACAATGTTGCCCCACTCCAGCAGAGTGGGCAATTCTTCTTCTATAATTTCCTCTAGTATATCCACTGTAAAGCTTTGCTCATTGCCCATCTGAGGGTACTTTGCATTGTTGTACACATTCAGCTAAACTTTCATATGTCTGAAAGTTACCTCTATTACTCCAGACCTGCATTGAATGCATGCATTGGCAGTGGCCAAGAAAGGCCTGCCCAATATAACAGGTACGGGATTTGGGCTATTGCTGCAGCCCATGTCCAAAACTGAGAAGTCAGCAGGGTAGAAAAACTTATCCACCCCCACTAAGACATCCTCAACCATTCCCAGAGGTCTCCTTTCAGACCTATCGGCAATCATTATCACAATGGGGGTAGCTTTTAGTTCCCCCAAACCTAGTTGCAAATATACACTGTAGGGTAACAGGTTAACACTGGCTCCAAGGTCTAAAAGGGCTTTTCCAATTGTATGATCTCCAATTACGCAGGGAATAGTGGGTATCCCTGGATCTTGCAACTTCTCAGGCATTGATATGTTAAATACAAAATTCATTGTATCAGTTGCAAAGACCTTTTTGGACACATGGCTTCTAGCTTTTCTCTTTTGGGTGCAGAGGTCTTTCAGGAACTTTGCATAGGCTGAGACCTGTTTAATTGCCTCAAGCAGGGGCAAATTGATTTTCACTTACCTGAAGGTCTCCATCATTTCCTCCATCTGGGCATTCCCTTTATCAAAAGGGACAGGGCTATCCAAAGCTTGAGGAAATGGCAGCTGAGGTTCTGCTGGTTCCTCAATTGCTAGCCCATGACTAAACTTCCGTTTCTTTCTTTTTTCATGTTTTTCTTCCTGCTGAGGCTTAATGACAACGTCTTTATTTTTCTCCTGCTACAGGGTGGCAGGCGATTTTTGGCTTTGTGGTCCAACAACATCTCAACCATGATCATTTGCATCATCTGTGGAAATGACCTCTGCTGGTCTATTACCCACCTGGTTGTCTACCAGCCTGCCAGACCTTAGGGTAGTGACAACATTGGTGTCCTCAAACTTTGAGGAAGCTTCCTCAATTAAAAACTGACCCTTGAGGTTAGCAACTGGCTAGCAGGGCAACCTCCCTTCATCTTTCCTAGCCAAGGCATTTGAAATTTGGCTTATCTGTTCTTCCATTTTCTGGAGGCTCTGACCATGAGAGTCCACAGTCTGAGCCAAGGATCCCAAGTTTTGCAATGAAGTCAAGACTTGGTCCTCGAAAGAAGTATTTCTGGGTTGAGATGGGGGTACGACCAATTGATTTTGTTGCTAATGGGGCTGCGGATGGTGCTAGAAATTAGACCTAGGGGCATTCCCTTGATTGAATTGTTGCTGTGGCCTTTGTGGTAAGGCCAACATCTGCTGGGGCTGCATGTAGTTGTCTTGCCTCCACCTCAAATTTGGGTGGTCTCTCCATTGGTAACCAGCATTTTAGTGCTGGTATCCATATGGCTGTCTATTGTAGCCCCCAGATTATTGCTGGCCATAAGATTGAGCAGCAGCAGCATGTTCCAAAACCAATTCAGGAAATTGCCCTGCAGATGGACATTCCTCCACTGTGTGCTATGGGGACTGGCATATCAGACATGCCTCCGCCACATGAGCAGCCCTCCAGGGTTGCATCACAATCAGTAATTTGTCAAACTTCATAGAGAGGTTTGCCATCTGCAGCTGCAGGTCATTGTTCCCAGACACTTCATAAACTCTTCCTCTTGATCCAGTAGCAGGCCCCACCTTTGACTCAGATTCCTAACTAGTTCTTGCCAGGGATGGCTTTTGAAAAGCGTTCTCACTGATCACCTCAAACAATTCCCATGCCTCCTCAGCAGTCTTGTGCATGTAGGATCCACCACAAGAGGCATCGATCATATCTCTATTTTTCTCATCAATCCCATTGTAGAAGCTTTGTATAAGCTGCCACTCTGGGATCTTGTGGTAGGGGCATTGTTTGAGCATTTCTTTAAACCTATCCCAGGCTTGGTTAAAATCCTCAGTTGGGGATTGAGCAAACACAAGAATCTCCTTCCTCAACTGGCTAGTTTTAGTCTCAGGGAAGAACTTGGTCAGGAACTTGGTCTGGAGGTCTTTCCATGAAGCAATGCTATTGTTGGGAAGAGTAGTCAACCAGGTACTGGCCCTATCCTTCAGAGAGAAGGGAAAGAGTCTGAGCCTAGTAGCCTCAGGTCCCAAACCAGTGATATTAAAAGTGGTGCACAAGGCCAAGAACTGGTCAATATTCTTGTACGGGTCCTCCTTGCTGAGCCCATGGAAAGAGGGCAACATCTGGATGATTGAAGTTTTAATTTCATAATTCCCTCGAACATCAGGGAATTGAATGCTAAATGGAGAGTTATAGTCATCCGGAGCATTCAACTCCTTGAGAGTTCTGGGTTGTTCTTCACCCATGGCTACTGTCTCAGATTCACTTGGGGGCTCTCCGGTGGTGTGCCTGTCTCTTCTAAGTCTCCTTCCCCTTTCTAACTTCGGGTTAAGAGGCTCTAAAGTAAGGCCGAGAGATCTCCTCCCTAGCATACAAGCACACCAACAGCAAGGAAAGGTTCTTGCAAGCACATTGCAAAAGAATATCTGTACAATTAATAAATTTATCTAACTAGTTTACAGCTATTCAAAGAATACATTTAAAACTATCCTAGATACTGCTAGAAAATTTTTAAGAAAGATAGACAGAGTTTTAAAAGTCAGAGAGTTTGTAAACAGAGGTAGCTAAGCTCCAATTGCAGTCCAACTGTCCTTCACTGCTGCTATCTAGATCTGCAAGAAAGGTTCAAAATTATATTAGCAGTATCAATTATTCACATTTGCAAAGAATACTAAGAATACAAAAACTAAGGGTCTACTAATAGATCATCTATCCCCGGCAACGGCGCCAAAAACTTGTTGATATCTCAGGGTGTGCTTTCTTTATTGGTTGGTGATAAAAATAATTTAAAATCAAAGAAAGAGTAAAATAGGGGATGAAATCAGCACAACTGAGAAGTCCTAGACCTGTAAGATACAGGGTCCATTGTAGCATGTTTTGATAAGTAAGAGTTTGTCCCACAGGGAAAGGTGATCTACAGCTCCAAGGGAGCCATCTCTAGTAGTCCCTCAAGATCTGACTACAAATCTGGCAGTCCTAAAAGGAGGGGAGTTTAAGGTCACTTATTCTAAGTATTCTAGGGTACTCTAATGTCTAAACTACAGAAAGGGTTGAGAGGATGGATGGAGTGTGGAAAATAAATATAAAAGGGTGAGAAGTATGTTATTGAGCCTAGATCAGAGGAGTTTTGTAACTCAGATTCAGATCTGATGTTCTAGAAATCCTGTCCAATGGCTACATTATCACCACTAAGGAGAAAGGATCCAACCCATCACTTCTGCCATGATTCAATCCCTTAAGGTTATAACCTGTCCACTCAAATGGTCACAGACTATCCCATAGGGGAACCACAATCCAGGGATGGGTCAAAACAAGATAATCATTGTAGGCACTATTTCATCCAGGCTACCAGCTCAAGAATCCATAGGGAACCTCAACCTCTAAAGCTCTATGTGCGGGGCTAAGGCTGTATAGGACCATGATAGCCCAGACACATAGAACCAACAAGAGATTGAGTACAACCTTTGATCTAGCTGTCCATTGCTTGAGTGAGGCTACAATGGTCCAGTCACAAGCCTGCAATCTCTATAACCAGATTAGATCTAATATCTGATAGCGGATCTATACAAATATAAGAGAGTCTGCCTCTGTACAATCCCCCACCAGGCTTCTACAAGCTCAAGTGTAAAGAAGGATCCATCTTGGATCGGTGGATTAGAATCACCCTAAGGCTATAACCTGTCCACTTGAATGGTCACAGACTATCCCAGAGGCTATCCTCCTCACGGATCCCAAGACGAAACAAGAATAGCGCTGCCACCACCATGGTCACAAGGCTACCAGCTCAAGCTCCCATGGGGATTTCAGATCTAGTGGGTCCTGTGGTGGGGCTGAGGCTGTATAGGACCATGATAGCCCAGACACACAGGTCACTTGGATCTGAGTGGCCCTTAGAATCAGTCTTCCATTTCTTTGGATCACAGCCAAAGCAATGGCGGATCACAAGGCAGCAGTCTTGCACAGAGCATCTCACATTCAAACACAAATCCCATACTGTAAAAATCCTATTACAGAACTTCCATTAATCTAGTTCAAAATGCATACAAAGACATAGACAACAAGTGCTGGACTATGGAGAGAAGGAAAAAGAAAAAGAAAACTACTTACGGCTATAAAAGAAAAGAAAAAACTATCTCAGATCAAGTCTCCAAGAAATGAGATGTGTTCCTAGCTATTCCAGGATTTTTCTCTAAAAACTGGCTCTCCAAACCTAAGCTAAGTATGGGTTTATATAGCAGTGGTGTGGCGGTGCATTAGGGTTAGGAAACCCTAATTTTAACGATTCCACATGGCCTAATGGTGATCCTTGGATGCCTCGGGGCACGTGCACGGAGATTTAAGCATGGGAGTGCGTGCCCTAATCGCTAGAAATTCCCAGAAGGTCCTCTGCTGAAGAGATGGAAGTTGAAGTTTAGAGCTTCGCTAGGTAGCCATTGTCTCCCAGACTTGTCGCGTGGTAGCTCTTGCTTTTCGCGAGGATGGTTTGACATTGAAGCTTCAGCCGTTGCGAGGTTGCCTTAGTTTGCCCTTCAGGCAGTTACGCGATAGAGAATTATGCTCTCGCTGGATTAGGCTTTGCGAGGTTGAGTAGACATCAAAGCCTCAGATGTCGCGGTGTTGGAGTTCATGCAGTCTCGAGGTAGCTGCACGTTCGCTGGGTTGATCTTCGCGAAGACAGATTTGAATAGCGCGAGAACTTCGCGAGCACTTCTCTTCAATGGACTTCGCGAGTTTCCTCGCGAGGCTTTAATGAGTCCTAAACTACGCGAGGTTTAGAGAGGTCTACTTTAAACTGTGCGAGACTGCGCGATGTGTTCTACTCTTGAGCTTCGCGAGAGCTGCGCGAGTTTGTGCTTCTGAAGCTCTTCAGTCAGTCAGCTATGCGAGGAGTTGTTTTAAAGTCTTGGGAAGCTCAGTTGGACTGAGCGAGGCTCATTTTAGGTCTAGATTTAGAGTCCATCCTTCTGAGGGACTTCTGGTGCCAAAACAGGCTCCTTAGCAGGATTCCTGGCCTTCTTTCATTGCTGATTATTACCTACATAAAACACTTATCAAGAACTTATTAGATGGCTAATGGTCTAATCAAAGGTTAAGTTAAGGGATGAAAAGTGGTACTTTTTAGGTCTTAACAATAGACAGAAAGTGCTGGACTATGGAGAGAAGAAAAAGGGAAAAAAGAAACTGCCTAAACCCTAACCTTCGCCTACTGTAATTCTACAGTTGGTTTCAAGGAGTATAGAAGTCCAGTCCTTAAACCTAAACTAGGCTTAGGCCTATATAGCAGTCAGCTCTCTGAGAATTAGGGTTAGGAAAACCCTAATTTATCAATGCTATCGTGGCCCATTTTTGTTCCTTAGATGCCTCGGGGCGTGTGCACGGAGATTGGATCATTGGAGTGCATGCCCTAGTTGCTGGAAGTTCCCAGATTGCCTTTCTACCTACCGAGCCTCGCTAGGTAGAAAGGCTTTCTAGGTCTTATCACGTGATAGAATTGGCGTCGCGGGGTTGATTTGACTTGAAGCTCTTACAGTTGTGGGATTGATACTTTGGTCATCGCGGGAATGCTCTGGTCGTCGCGAAATTGCTCTTTCCATTTGAATGGCGCGGGAATTATGCGCATGGCTCGTTCCTTGATGAATCCCACGGTGATCCTTGCGAAGAAATAATGTGCATGGGCTTCTGGATTGCGTGAGCAGTTCACTGAAGGTCTGTATCCTGTGGCCACTGCGTGACAGCTGCACGCAGGAATGCCTAGAGCTCTCTCTCCTTAGTGAATCGCGCAAAGATTAACGGCTCCTTTCTTGAGCTGTGCAAGACTGTGTGAGTTCTTTGCAAGCACTTGGTGAGCCTCGCTAAGAACCATGAAATGCCTTTTCAATTCCTTGATCATCAAGCGCGCGAAGCAGTGCGGCGATTGGTGTCTTGCCTTCAAAAACTCACGACAGCTGCGCGAAGCATTCTCTTTGGTTCAATTTAGCTCTGCGACATCTGCTTGAGGCTCACTTCTTAACTTGTTTCTGCTTTGCTGTGCCTAAGCTGCAGCCAGTTCTGTCTGGGTCTAACTTTCTTTCTTCTGAGGAACTTCTAGGGCAACAGTAGGCTTCTTGGCATGGTTAGGGCCTTATTTGCAGTTGTTGCTTATTACCTACGGGATAGACTTAAAACACATTTATTAAATGATTAAGGGTCTAATAGAGATTAAGTTAAGGGGTGAAAAGTGGTACTTTTCAGGTCTTAACAACACTTTCCAAAAGAGATGAGAAATAATCTTTTTCTCAGAGGGATACGAGGTGTCATGATTGAGCTCTTCGTCATATTTTAGTACCATCAAAATCTCACATTCTATGGTTAGCAGCATAGTGACAAATTTCATTTTCGATAATTTTTCGATGGGGGGTCCTTTCGATACATTTTGGATTAATTTCGATACATTTCAGAAAAATTTCGGTGATTAAAAATATATACAAATATATATTTAACCAATTGTTCCAAGTGAATGTTGGCAAGGTTCAAATAAACAAAGTTCGAAGTGGATGTTGGCAAGGTGTTCCAAGCACTAATGCTCAAGCATTGAATTATAGCAAGGGGTAGCTTTAGTCCCACATCGTTAAAACCAAAAAATGTGGACACCCCAACCCCCTATATAAATAGCCGTGTGGTGCTTTATAAGCTCTCACCTTTTAGGCCTTTATTACAAAATTACCAACATTAATTAAAATAAAATAATAATAAAAAGCTCAAAATTTATCAAAATTTCACCGAATTTTTTGAAAATTATCGAAATTTCTTCAAAATTTTTGTTCGACCCCCATTTCGGCTATTTTCGAGAAATTTCGAGGAAATTTGTCACTTTGGTCAGCAGGAGTTTGTCTTCCTCTCGCCACCTTATGACGATATCTATTAGTATGGTGACATCAAGGATGCCTCGCAGCTTGCTTATACATTTCTAGTAAAGTTAATAGAGATGTCGTCACGGCTTGCTTATGTTTTCCAGAGCTCATTGACTTATTCATTCATCGTAATGCTCTCACTCAATTTTTTTGGATATGTATATATTGGAAAACATCCTGCTAGCACAAGAATAATGAGTTTTGATTGAACCTAGCATCTTTATTTTTTTTGCTCTAACGTCTCCTCCAATGGCTGGAGAAGGGAAATAAGGATCGGGTATTACTTATGCTTTTGAAATAAGTTAGATATGCACTAGTCCTTTAATCAAATTGCCCGAATGAGAAAGTGGGTGATAAATTGGAGGTCTTAAGGATATTATGAGAATTGATGACGTACGACCAATGAGTGGGTCGTGAAAACTATGGGGGTGGTAAGTATAAGTATTTAACCACAGGATGTGATGGTCACAAGGCTAAGGGTAGTATTTTCTAAGGTACATGCCGTTCCAAGGGCTAGGGAGTTCTTCCCCATCTTGGTTCTCCAGTTTTTATGTATTTCCAGGGTATGCGGCTATTATAACATAAGGGCCTTCCCAGTTCGGTTTCAATTTTCCTTTTGGATGGGCATGCTTAAAAGGCATGATTTTCTTCAAGACTAATTCTCCAATATTAAAGGTTCATTTGAGGACTTTTTTATCATAAGCCCTTGCCACTCTCCTCTGATATACCTGAGCATGATCAGCTGTCCTTAGACGTGTCTCATCAAGCTGCTCTAGTTGCGCGAGTAGGGCAATTCTCCTCTCTTCTAAGGATAGCTCATCATTGAGTTGAATCCGTAAGGATGGTACTTGTATCTCATATAATAAGACTGCCTCCATTCCGTAGGTAAGGAGGTAGGGAGTTTGGCCAGTGGCCATACGAATAGATGTCCTATAGGTCAAGAGTGCTTCTGGTAGTTGTTCGGGCCAGTCGGCTCCATTGCTCGTTTCTACTGTGCATTTCAAAATTCGAATCAACATTTTTTTTGTAGCTTTTGCTTCTCCATTTCCTTGAGGGTAGAATGGTGATGAGTGGCATAGGTCGATGCCGAACTTCTTGCATACCTTCTTCATCTTTTCTGCGATGAATTGTGGTCTGTTGTCGGTGACAAACATCTTGGGTACTCCAAACCTGGTGATGATATTTTGAACAATAAACCTTACGAGTGTTGAAGCGGTAATTCTGACATAGGATTCAACTTCTGCCCATTTGGTGTAGTATTCAGTTGCTATAAGTATAAACGTGTGCTTGTGAGTATTCCCAACTGTGTCTGTGAATGGTTCGATGACATCAAAGGCCCACATCGAAAAAGGCAATGGTAAGGTCATAGTGTTCAACGTAACTGATGAAGCTTTGATGAGTGCGGCGTGTTCTTAGCATTATTTGCAGAATTGGATTAGAGGTGGCAATCTCTGATCATTGTTGGTCAAAAGTAGCCCTGTCATATGATTTGAGCGGCAAGTCTCTATCTATCGGCATGGATGCCGCAGGTGCTGGCGTGTGCTTCTCGGATGATGTATTGTCCTTCGGTGGTTGTGACGCATCGTAGTAGTACTCCTTTAGTGAAGGCTTTTTCGTATAGTATTTCACCGAGTATGCATAATCGAGCGTATCGGTTCCTTATAGTCTTTCATTCGATCTTCGTAGTGTATGGAGGGACGTGTTGATGCTTCAAGAAGTTTCAAATGTCAAAATACTATGGCTGTCCGTCATCGGTTGGTGATTTTTCAAATTTGAACATAGCGACTTCGGTTTCTGCCTTGTTGTGATTTTTTGAAGTGATTGCTTCTTTTGGTCTCGTGCTTGTGGGGAGGACTGGTAATTCTCTATTGACGGTCCATGCTACCTCATGGGCGAGTACTGTCAGCTTTTCGATGAAGAAGGTCTTGGTACTTTGTCCGATGGGTATTTGGATGACCGAGGCTAATGTGGCTAGAGAGTCTGCGAGCTCGTTTTCTAATCTAGGGATGTGCGTGAAAGAGATTCTTTCAAATTTCTTTACCAAATATTGAGCGGTTTCTAGGTATGCCATTAATCTCCTTTCCTTAGTTTTCCATTCTCCTATGACTTGTGATGTGAGATTATGAGCTTGGAATCGCCGATGGTTTTCAACTGTTTAACGCCTAATTATAATGCTGCTCGTAGTCCAGCTATGAAAGCCTCGTATTCCATGACATTATTAGTGACAGGGAAGTCTAGTTGAAAGGCTTTAGGTATGACTACTCCTTCTGACCTTAGGAGGACTATCTCGATGCCATTTCCTTTGTGATTTAGAGCACCGTCAAAATACAGGGTTCAGGAGGTTTTATCGGGCTCTTCGTTCTGAATTATGAATAGGTCTTCATCGGAGAAATCTACGTGTATGGGCTCATTGCTCGGGAGTGGGAGATCTGCAAGGTAATCGGCGATTGCTTGTCCTTTGATCAACTTCTGTGTGACGTAAGTGATATCGAATTCTTGCAATAACATATGCCAGCGGGCGATCTTTCCTGACATTGCAGGCTTTGTAATCTCATTCGGGCTAGTACTAGTATCTTATGTGCTCCAAAGTAGTTCCCTAATTTAGTTGAGGCCCACACCAATGTGAGGTAGGTATTCTCCATTGGAGTGTATTTTTATTCGTACTCGACCATCGTCCTACTAAGGTAGTAGATAGCCTTCTCTCTCGTACCGTATTCTTTATATTGTCCTAGAATTACTCCCATTGCTTTGTCGTTCACTGAGAGGTAGAGGATTAGGGATCTTCCAAGGACTGGAGGCGATAGTATTGGTGGGTTAAGGAGGTACTTCTTGATATTGTCGAAGGCTTGCTAGCACTGGTCATTCCATTTGTACTCAGTTCCTCCTTTAAGAAGTCTATAGAAAGGATCACATCTCTGAATGCTGGGAGATAAATTTCCTGATGAATTGAAATCTTCCTATTAGGCCTCATAATTCTTTGATATTACTGGGAGGTGGCATCTCAAGGATGGCTCTAACTTTAGCAGGGTCGACTTCGATTCCTCACTTGTTGACTATGAAACCGAGTAATTTTTCAGAAGAAACTTCGAAGACACATTTCTTTAAGTTCATTTTCAGCTGATATTTCTTAGCTCTTTGTAGCACCAATAGGAGTGCTTCAACATGTCCCTACTCACGTTTGAGACTTCACTAATATGTCATCGACGCAGACTTCTATACATTTATGCATCATGTCATGAAAGATAGCTATCATGGTGAGTTGATACGTGGCTCTTGCACTCTTGAGCCTAAAAGGCATGAAAACGTAGCAGTCAGCTTCTCATGGTGTGGTGAAAGAAGTCTTCTCTTGATCAGACTCCGCTAATTTGATCTGATTATACCTAGAGAAGTCATCCATAAAGGATAGCATCTCATGTCCAGCGGTGTTGTTGACTAGAGTGTCAATGTACGGAAGTGGGAAGTCATCTTTTGGGCATGCCTGGTTAAGGTTTCGGAAGTCAATGCAAACTAGTACTCTACTCTAACTATATTTTAGCGACGATACTATATTGGCAACCCATTTGGGGTAGAGGAAGATTCGGATCAATTTGGCTTTGTGTAACTTATTAACTTCCTCTTTAACTTGAAGGGCGGTTTGTGGGTGCATCCTTCGGAGTTTCTGCTTAACAGGTTTTGCATCGGGTTCCAAGACAAGGAGATGTTCTACTTAATTTGGGTCTACACCGGGCATATCTTCGTAGGACCACGCAAAGGAGTCAAGGTGTTCTTGTAGGACTTGTATGATTTGCTGACGTTCCTTGGAGTTGAGCGTCATGCTAATTAGTAGCTTCGTAGGTTTCTCTTCAGTGCCAAAGTTGATTTCTTCTGTAGGTTCCGTAGTAGCTTGGGTTTGCTCATCGAAACGCTTGATGACCCGTTGGAAGTCGTGCTCCTCCTCGGCGACTGGTGTTCCTTCTTCTTTCTCGATAAGCTCGTATAGTGTAAAATTGCTACACTGGGGATTTAATTTTGTAAAAGGTAGCCCTTCATCGGCATAATTTATGATCGAGAGATCTTTAGTAAGGTGAAGGTCAAGGCTATTGATCGTTTTCTCAAAGTCGCGAAGTATGATCACTGGCTTGTTGTTTAGCTTGAACGCCTTACATCCTCATACGGGAGATGGGATAGAAGTCTTCGGAGAAAAATCTCCTTGTTTGTCGCAAAATTGATTCGGGACAAAGGGTTCCCTTTCTTTTATGAGATTTTATTATTTTTTTGGATTTTGTATTTATGAATTTTTAGGGTTTTTCGTTTTTTCTATTTTTTTGATTTTTGATAGTAGATATGGTACAAGGTCAGTCGCCTCAAGAGGTGTCGGGAAAGTCGCTTCCTCTAATTGAGGGAGCGAGATGGTTGTTGGAGCCGTTCGAACGATTCTTCAGGAAATGTGAACTTGTTCTGAATTCGGCATTTTTTTTTGGGTCCCCATCTGATGAGATCTTTTGAATAAGCGATGCTGGTGACAGCGGTATTGACGTTCGGATTTCTTCTATCACATTGATTGCCTCTTCTTCGAAGAAGTTCTAAAGATCGTAATCAATTGAACTATCATCCTCTGAGTTATAATACGGTTGCTCTTCCTGTTGAGGGTGATCTCCTAAGGGGTCTTTCGGGGTAGTGAGTTCTTTCCCTTAAATTTCATAGTATGTCATGATGGGCATGCATGCCCGACAGCGAGGTTGGTAGTGTCAAGAAATACAGGGAGATCCCCAAGGGCATTCCCATCGTTCTGAGCTAGAGTCGAGGCTGACATTGAACTCATCTTCATGATCTGACAGTGCTTGAAATTCTAGGTTAGCTTACTCTGCTAACTCGAGTGCAGGGAGATCTATCCAGTAGTCCTCGTCATCACTCGGGGGAGGTTGCCACTCTTCGTCGAGAGATTTCCAAAATATTTAGAGTTCTGGCGCGTTTGGGGATGGAGGAGTGTCTAGTTCATGTTCCTCTTCAAACTCAATGAGGGCAATGTGGGTGTTTTTCCCTGGGTCAACCAAATGACTATTGGGAGTTGTTGCTTCTTGTGCCGGTAGCCGAGTGGGTGGGTCATCAGTCGCTTCTGTTGTTACGGGGTTGGAGTCATTCGATCCTACTATTGCAAAATATCGAATCCAGCTAGCGAAGCGTTCTAATATGTTGGTGCATGCCTTGCAGCGGGGTTGGTATGGGTGAGCGATACAAGGAGAGTCCCACGAGCATTCCCATCCCCCAAGGCCAAGGCCGATACGGATGCTATGCAAGTTAAGATTTTCTTGTAGGGTGTCATCTTCTTCTCATGTTGAGTGTAAGTGCTCTTCATCATCTTCCAAGGCAGCTATGTAAAAATCTTCGTCGTTAGTGGAATTCCAATCTTCTACTTGTGGCTCCAGTTTTAGAGGTTCTTCCTTTCTCTCTTCTATAAGCTCCTTAGTGTCAAACAAGGGTTTGACTCTCTCGAGCGATTTATCAATATCGTCATTCAAATTGGTTAAATTGTTAAATGCTTTAGCCATTCGTTCGATTTCTACTTCTTGGGATTTAGTGAAGGACACTTCCTTCTGTCTTAGTACATTTGCTTTCTCAGTGGTCCCGTAGACGAAGTGGTCATATATAGTCCATTTTGGTGAGGTAGGGAACAAGTCAGCTTATGAGCAGTCCAATTGGTAACCTAGCCCTATGTGTTTACGAATTTTCCTTGGAACAACAGGTCCTACACGACCTTGCTTATTTTTACCGAGTCCGGTGTGGGGGATGTACTCGAGCTGATACATATGGTCCCAACCTTTCGTCGCGGTTGGGTTGATGTCGTAAATTTTGGCAAGGTCTGGGCCAACCTCTCTTCTAATTAATTTTTGTTGACACACTAGGGGAGAACTAGGACAGGTAGGGGGGCAGACTTTTGCAACAGTTGCCTCATTAGGGATTCGAGTCTTTTGAATGTGGCCCATTGTTGCGACTCCCAGTGTGCTTACTTTATTTGTTGGTGGTAAAAGCAATTTAAAATCAAAGTAAAACAGGGGATGGAATCAACACAACTGAGAAATCCTAAACCTGCAAGATACAGGGTCCATTTGTAGCAAGTTTTGATAAGTAAGAGTTTGTCCCACAGGGAAAGGTGATCTACAGCTCCAAGGGAGCCATCTCTAGTAGTCCCTCCAGATCTGACTACAGATCTGGCAGTCCTAAAAGGAAGGGAGTTTAGGGTCACTTATTCTAAATATCCTAAGGTAGCCTAATGAATTAACTACAGAAAGGGTTGAGAAGATGGATGGAGTGTGGAAAATAAATATAAAAGGGTGAGAAGTATGTTATTGAGTCCAGATCAGAGGAGTTTTGTAACTCAGATTCAGATATGATGTTATAGAAATCCTGTCCAATGGCTACATTATCACCACTGAGGAGAAAGAATCCAACCCATCTCTGTGCCATGATCCAATCCCTTAAGGCTATAACTTGTCCACTCAAATGGTCACAGACTATCCCATAGGGGAACCACAGTCCAGAGATGGGTCAAAACAAGTTAATCATTATAGGCACTACTTCATCCAGGCTACAAGCTCAAGAATCCATAGGGAACCTCAACCTCTAAAGCTCTATGTGTGAGGCTAGGGCTGTATAGGACCATGTTAGCCCAGACACATAGAACCAGCAAGGGATTGAGTACAACCATCGATCTAGATGTCCATTTCTTGAGTGGGACTACAATGGTCCAGTCACAAGCCTACAATCTCCATTACCAGATACGATCTAACATCTGATGGCAGGTCTAAACAAATATAGGGGAGTCTGCCTCTGTACAATCTCCCACAAGGCTACAAACACATGTGCAGAGAAGAAGAATCCATCTTGGATCCTATGGATTGGCTTCACCCTAAGGCTATAGCCTATCCACTTGAATGGTCACAGACTATCCCAGAGGCTATCCTCCTCATAGAGTTCAAAAGCGAAGAATATTGCGCCACCACCATGGTCACAAGGCTACCTCGAGGCTCCCATGGGGATTTCAGATCTAGTGGGTCCTGTGGTGGGGCTAAGGCTGTATCGGACCATGATAGCCCAGACACACAGGTCACTTGGATCTGAATGGATCCTTAGAATCAGTCCTCCATTGCTTTGAATCACAGCCAAAGCAATGGCGGATCACAAGGCAGCAGCCTTGCACAGAGCAACTCACATACACATGAATCCTATAAAAGTACATATCCTATTATAAAACATCCATTAAACAAATCTCAATAAACATACATAGGCATGTCCAGCAAGTGCTGGGCCATGGAGAGAAGAGAAAGAAAAAGAAAAACTACTTACAGCTACAGAAAAATAGAAAAGAAAAAGATCTCAGATCCCGTATCAGGGATAAAGTCTGAGCTAAAGTCTCCAATCAAGTCTGAGATAAAGTCTGAGATCAAGTCTCTCCCTAAACCTAAATCAAGTTCAGGTTTATATAGCAGTGGTGTGGCGGCGCATTAGGGTTAGGAAACCCTAATTTTAACGATGCCACGTGGCCTATTAATGATCCTTGGATGCCTCAGGGCACGTGCATGGAGATTTGAGCATGGGAGTGCGTGCCCTAATCATTGGAATTTCCCAAAAAGTCCTTTACAGAGTGATGGAAGTTAGAGTTCAGAGGATCGCCAGGTTGTAGTCGATTCTCAGACTTGTCGCGTGGTAGCTCTGTTCTTCGCGTGGTTGAGTTTAACTCTGAAGCTTCAGCTGTCATGAGGTTGGTGCGCTCTCGCTGGATTGAGCTTCGCGAGTTTGGGTTGGAATAGCGCAGGAACTGCGTGAGCATTCCATTTCACAATAGATCTTCGCGAGGCTAACTCTGGCTTCGTGAGGTTGCTTTCTTCCTGAACAGCGCGAGAGTCCATTTCTTGATAGATCTTCGTGAGGATCCTCGCGATAGCTTTGAGGCTTTTCTGAATTGCGCGACAACTCCTTTGATGCTTTGTATCTCGCGGCAACTGAGCGACAGCTGCGCGACAACTTTCTTGATGCTCTCTCTCCTCAGCTGTTCTGAGCGAACTGCGCGAGGGTCTTCTTGAACTGCACGAGACTATGCGACTTTTAACTTCTGAACTTTGTGAGAGCTGCACGACTCAAGGCTTCTGACGCTCTTCTGTCACTCCACTGCGGGAGAAATTATTGTGAAGTCTTGGGAATTCGCGAGGACTGCGCGAAACATCTTTTTTTGAATCCTCTGAAGCTTTGGGAAGCTGCGCGAGGCTCTTCTCAGGTCTGGATTCAGTTCTCATTCTTCTGAGGGACTTCTGGGGTCAAAACAGGCTCCGTAGCAAGATTTATGGCCTTATTCTACTACTGTTTATTACCTACAAAAATAACTTAACAAACATTTATTAAAGGGCTAAGGGTCTAATCAAAGGCTAAGTTAAGGGGTGAAAAGTGGTACTTTTCAGGTCTTAACACACCCCCAAACCTAATCTTTGTTAGTCCCTTAGCAAAGGTACATTAAATCAACTACAGAAATTAAATGCCACTTTCGTAGGGAGCACAGATATATTTAGCGTATGTACCAAGCCTTTTAAACCCCTAGGTGATCCCTAGTGGAGGAGTGAAGTCTCCTGAGGGTTTTCAGTGAAGACACCCACAAACTTCTCAATGAGACAGTTAACAAAAGTGCATTATTATCAAGTGAGCAGTTAAGAAACAGAGTTAGTTCACCCTTGAATCAGTAAGAGATATAAGGAATTCAAACACCTTGGCTGCACAGAAATTTAAACAGTATAAGCTTCTTATGAAAGCACAACATTTCCAATCAGTTTACACTAAAGAACAATTCACATGTGTGTCAGCATTGAGCTCATCACTAGATCAAAAATTAGGTTGTAGGTCACACCTAATGCATTCAAGATCTGACCTAAAACTCTCCAGGGCATACTCTCATAAAGAACTGTTGAGGGTTTCATTTTCTCTCAAGCTCAAGAGCAGTTACATCCCCCAAATGGGTCTGTAAGCATGAGCATAGGCATAGTACTTAAGTGCTGGCATCATTGACAGATCCTCACCATAGATTGGATAACTCTTTATCTCCACATGACAGCTCACTCAACTTTGGATCACAAGGGCTTTAACTGGGCTATAATGTGGCTTATGGAGTGGGGTTAAAAAGAATGGAAGGTTGAAAAGGGGTTCAAAATTGAGAAATCAGTAGGTGAAGGAGGTGATTCATGACTTCACCTTCTTTAATTCAGCTCCTTTCATTTTCTTTGAGGTTTTCAGATTTGAAGTGATCAGTTTCTCTTCTTGATTTTGATTTTTCCAATGAAAGTTCCCTCTTGACTCCTCTCTTACTCTTCATTATTATTTTTATTTCTTTTTGATGCATTTTTGTTCTTTTTATTTTGTTTTTGCTTTTCTGAAATGCCACCATTTTCTCAGTTACCATACTACCAGAATTTGAGGTACTTCTTCTTTATTCACCTAATGTTGACCATAGCTAGTCCATCTTCAACTCTTGTTCCTTTACCTTCTGAATTCTCAGAGTGAGGGTAGGCTGAATCAGGTTCATAGGTTCAGGTACAAGCACTCAGGTGCATTTTGAAGAAATTTAGGGTTTAAAGCTCAAAGGGGGTATGGACAAGGGCAGTCGCTTAAGGTTGGTCTATTTAGGCTCAAACTGTCCAAGAGAAGGCCTTGATCCTTTCTTAAGTCTCATGAGCGCTGTCAGTTGTTTCAACTTGGAGTTGCCTAACTTCTAGTGAGCACAGTGACTCAGCCAGTCCTTAGAGCTAGAAAAAATTGCCTTAGTCACTCCTCAAAGAAATTTTTTTTGTATAGGCCCAAATCTCACTGGTTATGGTTTTCCTTTGAATTCTTAAGTATGTCCTTACCTTTTTCTCTCTCTAATGATTCACTAAGTGTTGATACAAGTGAGTTTCCTTGGTGATCTCATCACGAAAATGTGAAATATTAAAAGTTTATAATGCCTAAAGTCTGGAAAAAATTTTAAATTTCATTATTTTTCTGATTCTCCAGTGAACATGATTCCATTTTCATATTACTCACAAGATTCTGCTGCACTTAGGTTAACTATTCCATTGGCAGGATCTGCCTGACATACCCCCAAACCTATGAGGAGCAGTGTCCTCACTGGGTCAAAGGTGGGTGTGCAGCAAATTTATTTAGGGCATAATAAAAGGAAATAACATGGAACAAAACAGACAAAAGACAGAAAAATAGCAATGACAAAAGAAGAAGATCTATTATAAGAGAGAAATGTATAAAATGAAAGACAAAAGGAGGAAAATAAAATGCAGAAACAGTAAAAATCCTAGGTACAAGCTAATCGGAGCCTAAATCAATACCAGTCCCAACCCATCTTCTTGGCATGCTCTCGAAGGAGAGCCTCCTCCTCTTTTTTCTTTCGTTCCCTCTCTTCCTTTCTTTAGGCTGCAGTTTTGGGCATGGTTGGTGCCCTCACCCTCATTTTTCGGGTCTTTGGTTCAGGAGGGATCACTGGGGATTTGTCTGTGGTTTGCTCAGGTGAGTTGATAGGACCTTTTCCTTTGGGACTCTTCCCTTTTGGGCCCTTCCCTTTCGGGCCTTGCCCGTGCTGAGTCTGAGGAGGAATAAGAGGAGATTTTGCTTTTGCTGGCTCAGGAGGGATCACTGGGCTCTTGCCTTTATCTTGCTGGTTTAGTGGTGGTGCCTCCTCAGACTGGGTAGATTATTCTTTTCCAATTTTTATAGAGGCAGCTGTGTGAGTAGTCCTCTTAGCTGTAACTTTCCTTCTCTGAGGATAAGTTTGCTCAGTAGGGTCTGATGAAGGAGGAGCAATAGGACTTTTAGCACTTGGATCCACAGGTGGTGCAGAGTCAGACTCAGAATCGGAGGGAAACAGAGTCAAAAAATCACACACCCACTAGTCAGCCTTTGACCTTTGTTTTGTGGGTGGATTCTCTCACATGCTCTCGTCCAGGGACACCCTTAGTCATTCTAAACAGGACTCTCCATGCTTTCCCAACAATTAATCGTGCAATTACTCAAAAAGCATTTAATCAAAACCTCATATCCAAAAAGCATTCTCATTATCAAAACAGTATAATCAGCATTCATTCACTCAAAAGCATCAATTCAAAGGGGACAAGAAGCAAAGCAGGCAGAAGAATTTTTAGGTCATATACACTCAGACTCCGACAAGATCACTAGAAATTCCTATAAACAGTAAAAGAACGAACCATACTAAAATACATAACATACGCAATGCACAGTTCTGTGAATCAATTTAATGAAAGATCCCCCTACCCCTCAAGGTTTGAGGATCCTTCACCAATCAAAAATTGGCCCTTGGGATTAACAACTGGCTGACTGGGCAACTTCCCCTCCTCTCTTTTAGCTAAGGCATTCGATAGTTGGCCTAGCTGCTCTTCCAACTTCTTTATGCTCTGACTATGAGAATTCACAGTCTGAGCCAAGGACCCCAGGTTTTGCAATGAGGTCAAGACCTGGTCCTTGAAAGAAGCATTTCTGGGTTGAGATGAGGGTAAGACCAATTGATTTTGTTGCTGATGGGGCTGCTGTTGGTGCTGGAAATTAGACCTAGGGGCATACCCTTGATTGAACTGCTGATGTGGCCTTTGAGGTAAAGCCAACATCTGCTAGGGTTGCATATAATTGTCTTGCCTCCACCTTAGATTTGGGTGGTCTCTCCATTGGTAACTAGCATTTTGGTGCTGGTATCCATATGGCTGTCTGTTGTAGCCACTAGATTGTTGCTGACCATAAGATTGCGCAGCAGCAACATGTTCCAATACCAATTCAGGATATTGCCCTGCAGATGGACACCCTTCCACTGTGTGCTATGGGGACTGGCATATCAGACATGCCTCCACCACGTGAGCAACCCCTCTGGGTTGCATCACAGTCAATAATTTGACAAATTTCTCCGAGAGGTTTGCCATCTGCAGCTGCAGGTCATTATTCCCAGACACCTCATAAACTTTTCGTCTTGATAATGCAGCAGGCCCCACTTTTGACGCAGACTCCTGACTAGTTCTTGCCAGGGATGGCTTTTGAAAAGCATTTTCACCGATTACTTCAAACAATTCCCATGCCTCATCAGCAGTCTTGTGCATGTAGGTTCCACCACAAGAGGCATCAACCATCTCTCTATTTTTCTCATCAATCCCATTATAGAAGCTTTGTACAAGCTGCCAGTCTGGGATCTTGTGGTGGGGGCATTGTTTGAGCATTTCCTTAAATCTATCCCAGGCTTGATTAAAATCCTCAGTTGGGGATTGGGCAAAAGCAAGAATTTCCTTCCTCAACTGGCTAGTTTTGGTCTCAGGGAAGAACTTTGTCAGGAACTTGGTTTGTAGGTCTTTCCACGAAGTGATGCCATTGTTGGGAAGAGTAGCCAACCAGGTACTAGCCCTATCCTTCAGAGAGAAGGGAAAGAGCCTGAGTCTAGTGTCCTCTGGTCCTAAACCAGCGATATTGAATGTGGTGCACAAGGCCAAGAATTGGCCAATATGCTTGTAAAGGTCCTCCTTGCTAAGCCCATGGAAAGAGGGCAACATCTGGATGATTGAAGTTTTAATTTCATAATTCCCTTGAACATCAGGGAATTGAATGCTAAATGGAGAGTTATAGTCATCCGGAGCATTCAACTCCTTGAGAGTTCTGGGTTGTTCTTCACCCATGGCTACTGTCTCAGATTCAATTGGGGGCTCTACTGTGGTGTGCCTGTTCCTTCTAAGTCTTCTATCCCTTTCTAGCTCAGGGCTGAAAGGCTCTAAAGTAGGACTAAGAGATCTCCTACCTAGCATACAAATACACCACCAGCAAGGACAACTCCTTGCAGGCACATTGCACTTGACTAAAAGAATTTATCTAACAAATTTACATCTATTTAAGAAAACATAAATTTACAACTATACTAAATAACTGTTATGGAATTTCCAAAGAAACTAGATTGAGTTTTAAAGGTTAGAGAATTGCAAACAGAGGAAGCTAAACTCCAAATGCAGTCCACTATCCTTCTCTGCTGCTGTCTAGATCTGCAAGAAAGATTTAAAATTACATCAGCAGTATCAATTATTCACAGCTACAAAGAATATTAAAAATATAAAACGTAAGGGTCTACTAATAGATCATCTCTCCCCGGCAACGGCACCAAAAACTTGTTGCGACTCCCAGTGTGCTTACTTTATTTGTTGGTGGTAAAAGCAATTTAAAATCAAATTAAAACAGGGGATGGAATCGGCACAACTGAGAAATCCTAGACCTGTAAGATACAGGGTCCATTTGTAGCAAGTTTTGATAAGTAAGAGTTTGTCCCATAGGGAAAGGTGATCTACAGCTCTAAGGGAGCCATCTCTAGTAGTCCCTCCAGATCTGACTACAGATCTGGCTGTCCTAAAAGGAAGGGAGTTTAGGGTCACTTATTCTAAATATCCTAAGGTAGCCTAATGAATTAACTACAGAAAGGGTTGAGAAGATGGATGGAGTGTGGAAAATAAATATAAAAGGGTGAGAAGTATGTTATTGAGTCCAGATCAGAGGAGTTTTGTAACTTAGATTCAGATATGATGTTATAGAAATCCTGTCCAATGGCTACATTATCACCACTGAGGAGAAAGAATCCAACCCATCTCTGTGCCATGATCCAATCCCTTAAGGCTATAACTTGTCCACTCAAATGGTCACAGACTATCCCATAGGGGAACCACAGTCCAGAGATGGGTCAAAACAAGTTAAGCATTATAGGCACTACTTCATCCAGGCTACAAGCTCAAGAATCCATAGGGAACCTCAACCTCTAAAGCTCTATGTGTGAGGCTAGGGCTGTATAGGACCATGTTAGCCCAGACACATAGAACCAGCAAGGGATTGAGTACAACCATCGATCTAGATGTCCATTGCTTGAGTGGGACTACAATGGTCCAGTCACAAGCCTACAATCTCCATTACCAGATACGATCTAACATCTGATGGCGGGTCTAAACAAATATAGGGGAGTCTGCCTCTGTACAATCTACCACAAGGCTACAAACACATGTGCAGAGAAGAAGAATCCATCTTGGATCCTACGGATTGGCTTCACCCTAAGGCTATAGCCTATCCACTTGAATGGTCACAGACTATCCCAGAGGCTATCCTCCTCATAGAGTTCAAAACAGAACAGTAATATTGCTGCCACCACCATGGTCACAAGGCTACCAGCTCAGGCTCCCATGGGGATTTCAGATCTAGTGGGTCCTGTGGTGGGGCTAAGGCTGTATCGGACCATGATAGCCCAGACACACAGGTCACTTGGATCTGAATGGATCCTTAGAATCAGTCCTCCATTGCTTTGAATCACAGCCAAAGCAATGGCGGATCACAAGGCAGCAGCCTTGCACAGAGCAACTCACATACACATGAATCCTATAAAAGTACATATCCTATTATAAAACATCCATTAAACAAATCTCAATAAACATACATAGGCATGTCCAGCAAGTGCTGGGCCATGGAGAGAAGAGAAAGAAAAAGAAAAACTACTTACAGCTACAGAAAAATAGAAAAGAAAAAGATCTCAGATCCCGTATCAGGGATAAAGTCTGAGCTAAAGTCTCCAATCAAGTCTGAGATAAAGTCTGAGATCAAGTCTCTCCCTAAACCTAAACCAAGTTTGAGCTTATATAGCAGTGGTGTGGTGGCGCATTAGGGTTAGGAAACCCTAATTTTAACGATGCCACGTGGCCTATTAATGATCCTTGGATGCCTCGGGGCGCATGCACAGAGATTTGGGAGTGGGAGTGCGTGCCCTAATCCTTGGAAATTCCTAGAAAGTCCTCTGCAGAATGATGGAAGTTGGAGTTCAGAGGTTCGCCAGGTTACAGCCGATTCTCAGACTTATCGTGTGGTAGCTCTGTTCTTCACGTGGTTGAGTTTAACTCTGAAGCTTCAGCTGTCACGAGGTTGGTGCACTCTCGCTGGATTGATTTTCGCGAGGTTGGGTTGGAGTAGCGTAGGAACTGCGCGAGCATTCCATTTCACAATAGATCTTCGCGAGGCTAACTCTGGCTTCGCGAGGCTGCTTTCTTCTTAAACAACGCGAGAGTCCATTTCTTGATAGATCTTCGCGAGGATCCTCGTGATAGCTTTGAGGCTTTTCTGAACTATGTGATAGCTCCTTTGATGCTTTATATCTCGCGGCAACTGAGCGGCAGCTGCACGACAACTTTCCTGAAGCTCTCTCTCCTCAACTATTCTGAGCGAACTGCACGAGGGTCTTCTTGAACTACGTGAGACTGCATGACTTTAAACTTATGAACTTTGCGAGAGCTGCATGACTCAAGGCTTCTGACGCTCTTCTGTCACTCCACTGCGCGAGAAGTTGTTGTGAAGTCTTGGGAATTCGTGAGGACTGCGCGAAGCATATTTTTCTGAATCCTCTGAAGCTTTGGGAAGCTGCGCGAGGCTCTTCTCAGGTCTGGATTCAGTTCTCATTCTTCTGAGGGACTTCTGGGGTCAAAACAGGCTCCTTTGCAGGATTTATGGCCTTATTACACTGCTATTTATTACCTACAAAAATAGTTTAACAAACATTTATTAAAGGGCTAAGGGTCTAATCGAAGGCTAAGTTAAGGGGTGAAAAGTGGTACTTTTCAGGTCTTAACACCCGTGTTCAACATGGAATCATGGGATATTGGAATACTTGTCGCGTAGTCAGTGTCCATCTCCTGGAGGGGTGCATCAGTATATATACGGATAATAAAGTCCTCGTACAGAAATTTAATTCATTGATAGTATGTTGAGGCGACAACCTTCATTGACTCTAACCATTTTCTTCCTAAGATAAGATTATACATACTGGAGGAATCAGAAATATGGAAAGTGACATCTTTTGTTATTGGTCTGAGGCAAACCTGGAGTTTGATAGTTCCTTTGACAAAATGACGCGAGCCATCATAAGCTATAAGAGATAGTGCTGAAAGCCTGACGTCTTGGTCTGTGTATTTGAGCATCTTTAATGTCGTGTTGGAGCAGATATTGAGTCCTGCTCCTGTATCAACCAACGCATGGGGTATGGAGAATCCCCTAATTATGACTGTAAGGTATATGGAGCTGAACTTCCCCGAAGTGACTCTTTAGGCATGTGTGCGTCTGTGAAAGTGAGTGCCGGAGGTTGTGCCATGACAGAGGTGATTTGATGTAGCTCATCCAATATTGTGTCCTCATCGACTTGTGTGTCTTCATGTTTCCTTATCAACAGTCGGTGATGGTCAGGCAATTTCTTGATGAGTTCCAGTATGAATATCTGGGCAGGGATCTTTTGGAGATGCCACAGAAGGTCATATTCTTGTCCTGACTCGAGTGTAATTTCTTTGCCTGGCCGATGAGCCTTGGGTGCAGGTGGTTGGAGTGGTTGAGGTGCAGGGATTGGTGGAGGGATAATGTGAGGTGGGGGAGGGCAAGTTAACTTCTCTTTCTCTCACGTTCCCATTTGGTGGTTGTGTGTTCATGAAATCCTTATTTCGAGGGAAAGGCGGAGGTGGATAATTGATTCCTGACTTAAGAATCGGGCAAGTCGATTGTTGACCGAATCCAGCGCGGCTCAACGTTGACATATCTATTAAGTGAGTGAAATTTGAGGTCGGAGCGCGTACTTGCACTGTGCCGCTCCAAGGTGGGAGGTGCTGCATGTAATCCTCCTCTTCTAGGAAAGCAGAGACCAGTGCCTCGCATGGGTCATGATGTTCTTCTCGCTCACTTTCTTCTACGTTTAGCGAACACTCAGTCGTTATCTTGTTTTCTTGGTCTGGAGTCTTTCGGGTGACACTGTCGACCCATGCGACAATTTGGGCTCTAGTTTGAAGAACATGATTTCCACACTCGGGTTCAGAATCAGATGAGAGGAGTGGCAATGGTGTTGGCTCAGGATTTAGAGGGGTTGAAGGTTCTGGTGAGCGACTATGGAGGAATGGTTTTTGAGCCCTAAAGGAGTGGACTCGTATCTGAGTGAATTTTGGATAAAGAGGTGGGATCGGTGGGGCGATGCGAGTGATCAAGGCCGAGGGGTGCAGGGGTGAAGGAGCTCTTACAGGGGTAGCCAAAGCGTTGGAAGGTTGGATGCGAGTGACTTGGGCCGATGTTCCTTGGTTGTGATTGGGCATAGGGTTATTAATGAATCCTAAATCTTGTTGGGGTTGGTTATTGTTAGGGTTAGGATTCCTAAGTGCTTCCCAGTCGATTTGGTTTCGATCATTCATATCATAGATTACATCTCGGAGGACCCAGTAGTCCTCTAGATTGTGTCTTGTGTATTGGTGGAATGCACAGTATTTGCTATAGTCTAGATTTGTCGGCCATGGTCAGGGTCTTTCTCAGGGGAATCAGAGGAGATTCTGAGTGTTAAGGAGATGAAAGATGTTAGGAATCATATCAGGTAAAGGGGGATAGTGTTCCCGCCTCGACTGGTAGGGGCCTCTAGCTGGGTTGAAGTTTTACGGTGGGAGGACGTTATTATAGTTCTGCGCGTGGGCCGGTCGATTATATGTTATATTCTGGTTCTGATAGGTGTTGGGATATTGGTTTCTATTTTGGTATTGGCCCTGATTCTGGTTCTGGCCCTAGTTTTGGTTTACGTATCTTTGTTGATTAGTGCCTTGGTTTTGGTTTGTGTATCATTGTTGATTCTGATTTTTCCTGAAATTTTGTGATTGGAAGTTTCCGCTCCAAGAGTTCTATCCATGGTTGACAACGGCGTTAACCTATTCAGTTCTAGAGGCTTTCTTATTATTTTTTTACTTTGATTCACTAGAAGAGCCTATTTCGACGTGACTATGGATAGGGCGAGGTCTCCGCCTTTGATGTGTCATGCTAGTCAGGATGCCCTGGAGTGGAGTGCAATGAAGTTGGGGCAATTTCTTATGACAAGCGGGCTCTTTAACAGTTCTCTAGTGTTGTCGATGATAATATCAGCTGAGTCTTTCTCTTTCATTGAAGTGCTGATCCTAACAGTGAGTTTCCTCCATCTGCCGACGAAGTCTGTGAATTCTTCATCGGATCCTTACTTTGCTTCCATCAGATCGCTGAGACTGACTGTCTCCTGGATTAAGTGTTTGCATTAGTCCAGGAACTGACTGACTAAATCATAGAATGTTTCTATCTTATAAAGCGAGAGTCCCGCAAGCCAATCTAGAGCTTCTCCTTTTAATGAGCGTTGGAAGTAGTGGATGAGAAGTCCTTGATTATCGCGTATGGGTCAGCAATCAGTGCAAAAGAGGGCCAAGTGATGGTTTGGGTTTCCCGTGCCATTGTACTTGGTAAATTTTGGCAGTTTGAATCCTATTGGTAAGTTAAATTCGACGTCCCGACAAAATTTGTCGAATCCAAACGAGTGACCGGAGCGCTCTCTCTTAGCCATGTACTCATCGAGCATTTTAGGGAGATCTTCAATCTTGATAGTGCTGTCTTTTGGAGTAGCACGTGAGCAAACCTTGTCTAGAGAATCCTTGTTGAAGAATGTGTGAGCAGGTTGTCTCAATGGTGAGGCGCGGACTGACACCGTGTTCGGGGTAGGCGGTGGCCTTTCCTGTCGTTCTTGTTCTTCTTAATATTGTCATGACCTAATGGTCTTGCATGCAGCAGCCAATCCTTGAAGCAATTCCTCAGAGTCATCATCTCCTCTTTGTATCCGCTGAATACTGAGTTCTATAATTTGTTGAGCAGTGCGGTTTTGTCCAGTGTTACTATCTCTCCCGTTATGATTATTATCGGTGTACGGGGTAGAGAATGGATTTTCCTGATCGCCAGCCATGTTAATTTTAGGTTGTCGCAAGCTGCAATTATAAAGTGGTTCTTCTTCATATACGGGGTTGTCATGATATCCCCACAACGGCGGGTCTCCTAAACTCACTCTTCGTATACCGAACATCTCGAGTCTTTGACAAAGACTCATATATCTAAAGGGATTCGAAATGATGCGAGGGAAAGAAAAATAGGAAAATAAAATAAAATAAAAACTAAATATCTAAGAAAGAAAGGGTTTGTAAAAGTGTCTCATCGTGATCACCAGTCTGTTGGTGCATGCTTTTTCTGGGTTCCTCTCAATCTCCGTTGAATCAGTTGCCCAATTCTGTCCAAGTAGACTCTGGCAATGCGGTATTTGAAATGTTGGAAGTAATAAAAAAAGGGATTTCTAGGAAGATTCCTAGTTTGTTGCGATTGCCAGCTACAAATATTTAACGACGCTGCAACACATTAGTGATCACGCTTTAGAGTGGGTGTGGGTTACTTCTTTACTGAATCGTCCGCCTACGAATGTCAACAGCTCTGGCTCTTCCTTATACTTTAGATAGTTTAGTTTTCCTTTTCTTTCCTGTTATTGCTGTAATTCTAATTGGTTTAAATTTCCTAGTTTTACTATGAGTCTGACTGTGTGAACTTGTTATGGTGACTTAATCTAATATTCTAATCCTATTAGGAGTCTACTTTATTTTAATGTTTTACTCTTATTAAAAGTCTAATTAATTTAGTTTCCTAATGCTATTAGAAGTCTAATTAATATTAGTCTCCTAATTGTACTAGGAATGCAGATATACCAATTCTAGTAAAACTCTTAATTAAATCAAGCACGCTAATTATACTAAAATTCTAATTGAAGAAAATGTAATACGTCTACTGCAATTCTAATTAAAGAAAGTATACTAATTTGACTAAAATTCTAATTGAGATAGGGGACTGATTTTACTAAAACTCTAATTAAAGTAATGAATTAATTTTATTTAAATTCTGATTAAAGAAAATAAACTAATTTTATTAAAAAAAGATTGAAATTATAAATTAACTATTCTAAAAATCTAATTAAAGCAATGAATTATTTATACTGAAATTTAATTAAAATAAAGGAACTAATTTTGCTAGAATTATGATCAAAGCAATAAATTAATCATGCTAAAATTCAACTCAAAATAAAGGAACTAACTTTTACTTGTTCTAATTGAATCGAGGAATTAATTCTACTAAAATTCTAAAAAAAAGGGGTTTTGAGCTCGCTATGCTAAGGAGGATTGGCCTCGTTCCCGAGTACCCTCCATAAGCTCCCTTGGGCAAATCGGGTGGCTGGGGTTAAAACATATTGAATATCGGATTATAATATTATATTTTTTATGATTTTTAGAGTCAATTTTGGATTATAATTATGGATTAAATTATGAAACTAGAGTTTTAGAAAACTAAATTAAGAATTGGGATTTTGGAAATATTAAATTAAGGAATTAAAACTAGAATTTAAAATCTAAGGACTGAATTCAGGATCGAAATCAGAAAATCAGACCGTATGATTAAGGACTGGTTCTAGAAACTAAGAACTATAACCATAGATTAATGATAGGACTGGAGATTAGGATTTCAGAACAAAATTTAAGTCTAAAGTCGGTGGATTAGGCTGCCAGATTAAGGACTGGTTCCATATTCGATGAACTAGAACCAGGGATTGAAATTACGGTCTAAAAAAAAAGGGTGCTACGGTCTAAGACAGAAAATTTAATATTTATAATTTGAACTAACCAAAATCCTAAATCTAAGAACTAAAAAAACTAGAGTCGTAACTAGAGACTAGATTTTTACCTAAGGTCGAGGCTATGGAGAGGAATCCCAAAATTTCGAGGCTTGAATATTGAAATCATGGCTCTGTTTCTCTATGTGTTCATTCTCGGAATTCTCTGGTCTCGAAATCCCAAACTTCTCCGAAAAATTCCGTTCTCCTTCCCCCTTTGAGGTGAATTTAAAAAGGTTTTTTATAGTTTTTTTTCTAATTAAACACCCTGTTTCAGGCGTTTAACTGAATTGCGCCCTGGATGCTCGGTGCGCAATCGCTTTAAGTCGGTCTACGACTCAGTGAGTGACCAGCTGACTTGCTCAGTGAGTTTCCTAGTTCTAACAATGTTAGGACTAATTGCGCGCCTGGTACGGAGTGCGCAATCCGATTAAATATTTCATTCGAAGTGCTTAATCATGGAATCTTAGGGGTCAAGGATAGTGAGACTAGGTTGGGCATAGGCCAATTGCGCGCCGGTGGTGGAGCGCTCAATCCGATCGCGCGTCTCATGTGGGGGCGTGTGATCGAGTCTCGAGGTGATCTGGGAAAGGAAGTCTAGTCTAAAGGGGGGACTGATCGCAAGTTTGTGGTTTTGCGTGTAATCTAATTGCGCGTGTGATTTTAGGCGCGTAATTAGGGGTTGTTCGGGTCAGGGTCGAGTCTGAAATGCCAGACTATTGTTTCATCCTGCATTCCGACTATATACTATTATTTCAGCATATAGTCTCCCTATGTTAGGATCTGAGCTACAGAGCTATTGTTTTAGCCTGTGTTCAGCCATGTACTGTTGTTTCAGTGCATGGTTTCCAATTTAGGGTTAGGGGGTCTGAAATGCTAGACTATTGTTTCAATATGTATTTTGACTATATACTATTGTTTCAATATATAGTCTCCCCACATTAGGATCTGAGTGACAGAGCTATTATTTCAGTTTATGTTCAATCATATAATATTGTTTCAGAATATGGTTCCCCATTAGGATTGTGAAACTTCCAGAGAAGGTAAGTCCTTTCCGAAAAGTCACGGCCGAGGCCAAAGGTTGACTGAACATATTTGTATATTCCAACAGGGTAAAATGGGGGTGTCTACAATATTGTTTACTCTAGAGCATCGCCACACCCTTTCCAATTTGAAGTGCAACCCTCTTCTTAATGTATAACACGTCACTCTGCATGCAGAGAAACAAATATAAGGTTCAATGACAAAGTTTCACAATTTCAATTCATTTATAATAGTTATTGACTATACCTGAGAAAATGCGAAAGGTAATCCCCTACACAGGTACTCCATGTACATGATCATGAAATATTCGCAATCATGCTTATTACGAATATTCTGGATGGGCCAATTATCTATCTTACTCACTTGACACTGATCAGGCGATCGGTCAGGAAATTCTTCTCTCGTTGAAAGAAATAATAGTTTAGAGAGACGGTCCGTCTACAGGAAATATAATATATCAAAATATGAAATATTAATTATTATAGGTGAATGTAGTAGGAAAGTTTAGTTCATTAGAGATGGTAGGATTACCAAACAATTCAGCTCAGTCTTCCAATACTGTAATACGTTATCTCCCATGTTATCAAGAACTTGGATCTTGCGGGAGCGAGGGTTGAAAATGGCTAGAGCCCAGTGCACGATCGAGGCATATGAAAACCTAGACAAATTTGTAACTCTGGTTGTTCTCTTGAAAATAGGGCATGTGAAATGTCAGGATAAAATCATACATAAAATAGAAAAAGTTATCATATCGCTCTTAAGAAACTCAACATCTATAAGTAGCACTCAAATGTTAGCAGACCATCCATAAGATAGTAGACGTGTAACCAGGTCATGAATTGTAACTCCACCAGTTTTGAACCTTTCTCACTTTGCAAATGATGATAACTCTATTTGTAGTGTGTTCTGCACTATGGTAAATTCTTAAACATTACTAACAAATGAAGTAAAAGAACTGGAAGAGAAAATAAAATATAAGTCGATGTTGTGCATTACCACGAAGTATGAATCATGAAGTAACATCTCTTGAAGAGATTTGGATATTCTTCATTAATATCATAAGTGGGTTGAGAACCTGCATCAGTCCACATTATTTATTAGTTCACATAGCATATAAGTTTCAATAGATGCTACTAACATGAAAGAGTACACCACAAAAGGTGAAACTTATATCGTTGTTCAACCAATTTTGTCCAATCGTACATTGTAAGTTTGTGTATCTTACTCTATGGCCCCCAATACATATGCATCATTTCCTACAATGAGTGTGAGCTTATGTTAGACATGACTTTCTTAAGGGTGGATGCTCAGCTTTTAATCGTACTAAGGCTTAACCTATTGCAAGCGCACAATGGAAATTGCAGCACTAGTATAGGATCGTTCTCACGGGGAAGGTGATTATTCTGATGTATTTTCATTTGTTTAAAATTTTATAATTGCCTTTTAAGATCCTAAACTACTGGAGAAATATAAATAAAAGAATGGTTTGTTTAAACTAAGTTGCAGAAATTAAATCTAAATCCTCCTCCTTCCAGATTATGGTCCTCAATCACAATCCTTCAAATCTCGGATGTTTACAAAATAAAGTACCATTATACCGTATCTTAGTCCTTTAGGATTTGGGCATCAATCAAAAGCTAAAATTCCTTAACACAGATTTAAACTAATCAACAATCTTCCTAAAATTTGGGTGTCAATCAAACTGAAGAAAATTGAAGATGGGAAAGTAAAATCATTACACTAATCTGCAAAATCTCAATCTGAGTCATCAATTCAAATAAAAACCTTTTAGATGTTTATAAAGTAGTAAAAATACATGAAAATAAATCTAAACTAGAAAGTAACAAAAATATCTTTCATCCCTGAGTTGCAGGCATCAATTGCTTCTGAGAAACCAAGATACAATACTCTACTCTTATCTTCCAACTTTCGATCACAGGCGTCAATTACTCTCGAGAAACCTTGGATATCTAAACTATTCTACTCTACTTTTTATTAGAAGAAAACCTAACTTCAATCATCAATTGATGCTGAGAGTTCCTTCGATAACTCTACTCCTATGTCAAACCCTCTTATTTATAGATCATAAGGGGTCATCGATTTACATTATTCTAATTCTAGTAAAAGAAAACTTCTAACTAAAAGATTTTTAATATAACTCTACTTCTAATCCTAGTTCTTCTTTACTCTAGATGGTAGATGTGTGCAGAACTTTCCTCATTTATTTTAACAGCAGAGATCTTTAAAGTTCGTTCGCAAATTTTCTTTGATCCGTAAGTTGCCAAATTTCTAATCCAAGAGATCTTCTAATTCTGTGTATGGTGGTATAGACTTCACGTGATCAGCACCATGAGCTTTATTTCATAAAATTGTGTGTACGATTGTTCTTCTTTCTATACGATTCCTGCTCTTTCGAACATTCGAGATTTTACTTTGGTTTCTCTAGTTGTAGCTTCTTTCGCATGTTCATGAATCACGATTTCTATTTCTTCTTTCTTTTCTCGTTCGTTCGAGATTTACGTTTGTTCGATATTTCTTTTTCTTGCTCATCGACTGATCCTTCGTTCGATTAGATCGTTTCTTCAAAAAATCACAATTCTTGCTACTTTTTGAGTTTATTTTGGCAAAGATTAACACTTTGGTTCTAATATGCTCATTAATCTAAATATCTGTACATAAAATTTTATTAGTAACAAACTAAGGTCTAGCATCGCTAAGTTAAGGGTGATAAAATGATATATTCTGTGACTGATCACACCCCCAAACTTAAGCTTTGCTAGTCCCTAGCAAACAAGAAAAGAAAAATTAGTCTAAAAATTAAATGCCACTTTTGTAGGGAGCACGATTGCATTTAGAAGATGTAATAAGTCTTTAAACCTCTAGGTGATCCCTAGTAGAGGAGTTGTAGTCTCCTGAAGGTTTTCAATGAAGGTACCTATAAAATTCAAATATTTTTGGGTTTTCAAAAATTTCTTAAAAGAAAAGAAAAAAATTTTAAATTTCAAAATTAAATTTTATACACTAAACTGTAATAGCTGAGCATTATATGGTTGTCATAGTTTTAAAAGCATGATCCTGACATCATTTGCTTTCCATCCTAGCAGTAATCCCTTATCAAAACTCAACAATTCCAATTTATATTAAGCATGGAGTGTGTGCGTATCGGTAAAGAGTTTATTCATCATAGATTTTTCTAAACTGTAAATTTAAAAAATATTTTCATCCAAATTCTCACTATTGGCATACTCTAAAAAAGAATATTACAATTTTTGGGTTCTCTATATGTGATATATATGATGAATGCTCAATGGATAATTGACGTAGACGAAAATCTCATGGAATGGATAATCAATTCTAATCATATGCTTTCCTGTTTCTCCGTAGTATTTATTATATTCATCTCTACTAGGCTCATCCTATCGTAAACCATAAATCAAGAAGGTATTTTTTCGGCTTGTAATGGGGCTTTGGGTTAATAGGATTTTTAAGGAAATGTAGAAAAGATTCAAAAATTCTGAGAATTTAGCTCATCTTTCTTCCATCTTCTTCTCTTCTTTCTATTTTTGTTTCAGTAAGTATCCAAAAAGTTGGATAACTTCTTCCCATTTTCTTGTATTTCTTTTCAGTAAATCCTATTTTCTTGAGTTTGGAAGCTTCTTGCTTCTCCTTTTGTAGAATAATATTTTATGAATTCTCTTGATTTCTCATATTTTTCTTTATTTTTATTTCTTTCTCAGATGTATCCTTTTTGTTATATATCCCTTATCTGTTATGTTTTTACTCCTTTCACTCCCTCTTCTTCCCTTCTTTATTCTAAATTTTTAGAAAATAATAAGGGTAAAAAGGTTGGAATCTTCGAATAGTACATATGATTAAGGGTTTATAAGAATTTGTAACACAAAATTCGGTTTAAGCTCCTAATATGGGTTCAAGGGGTTAATAAATTTATGAGATTTTAGCTTTTTGGCTCTAACAAATGAAAAAATTGGTCTTTTATCATTTTCATGATTCACTAGCATGACTGCTATATTATTTTGATGTATCTAATAAACAATTCTAAAAAGTTAAGTTATCATAATCATAGAGTATTTGATTCGATTTTTCAGCAATATGAGATTTCATTATAATCAGTCAAGAAGTTCAAAGAAAATTTAAGTTCGAATAGAAAGCAGTCTCTCTCAGAATATAAGAGGAAATGTGGCTCAAAAGCTCACTGATTATATAATTTCAAAACTATAGTCTAAATATTGCAGTTTAAATCGAAGTATAGTTTCAAACATTCAATCTGATACAATGTTCGAGAGAGCTAGACATGAATCGTGATTGCTCTATTGTTTGATTGTTGAACTTTTACTATGATGGATTGTAGAGTTTGTGGAATCATAATTTTTTCTATCGTAACTCACATATAATATTTTTTATTCAAAAAAAAAAGTTTAAAAGTCTACCATTAAGAATTGAAAAGATTTTTTTTTTTATTGCGAAAAGCAAAACTACAGCAAAATAAAGCAACTAAAGACTAATAAACTAAGCAAAACTAATATACACAGAAATGTGCATTCCCTCCCCCCCCCCGAAACTAAAATATGACAATGTCCTCATTGGTTTATAAAAACAGGGGATACTCAAAAATTTTAGACCATACCTACTATTAAGTGTGTGTACTGAGCTTATAACCTACAGAAATAGTAAAATATTTCTCCCAAACTAAGAGAAATCACATCCGGCGTGGGTCACACAGAAAGATAATCATCAAAAGAAAAAAATTAGAAACAACAAAAATAATCAAGAGATTTTTATATATCAAACCAACTATTTTCAAATTACTTTAAAAGAAGTAAAAGTGCTTACATAAAAGATTAAACCTACACTAGAAAAAAACAGATTATTAGTGGCAATTTTTGCTCCCAAAAAACTACCGCTATTAATAAAAAACTATTAAAGACTATTAGCAGCAAGGGTATTAGTGGCATTTTTTTGTTAACAGCGGTAGTTTTTGGTTGCCGCTAATAGTCTTATTTTTTGTAGTGCTAGGAAAAATTTAGACACATCCTAACTACGACACTAGTAGCACTCGTCTGAGGCAAAAGCTTTCTTCGATAAAGATCGGCCCTCAGCTTATGTTCAAAATTGTCCTGTCTAAAAAAAATGGTTCGTCCTTTTAGCACCGAGGTTGGTGCATCAAATAGAAAAGGGAAAAGGACGATTTCAGAAGACGGAGGGGTAGGGGGTGGTGGAGAACAAGAAGTAGTGCGTGGTTTATGGCGTTTGGGAGGTGGGGATGGTGGGCGAGTTGGCGAATGTGGTGGTGTGGGTGGTGCATCGGGGACCTCTGGAGCGAGGAAGAGAGAGAATTTCATTGATAAGTCGTGCCCTTTCTTCTAGAATCGCAGAGATTTCCTCCGCGTCACGTCGGAGAAGCCGCTTAAAGGCATCAGCAATCTCAGACCAACTAGGTTGTTTTGCCATGAAGAAAACAAAAGGAATGGAATGAATTGGATTGAAAGTGAGATGTGTATCAATAGCAAAAAGGAGCGGGGAGATGAAAGGTCGGCATTATTGAAAGGAGTACCGGTGGGTAAAGGTAATAAATGTGAAACGGTGAATGGCAGCTGTCCATAACGTTCAAACATCTCCTTAGCTTTTTACGAAGTTTCGAGAACATTGTAGTCGTTCGTACGCAAAGGGCGTTGGTTCATCGTAGACAGGTTATTCTCACGTACATGCATTCTCTACGAGTTAATTGTGTAAGTACCTAATGATTATCGAGCAATCTTAATCACTACGATTATCTCAATGGACTTAATGATATCGCAGTCATACATAATTCCTTACATATGGTCCATAGTTATCAAAGCAGACCTAATATTATACAACCTAGGATGACTAACTACCCAAAAAGGATACTATACAGATGTACTACGAATGAATCGGTAGCTCGACATTTCCCATGGGTATATCAGTCATACTCAGGGTCTTTTAGGGACAATATGATCACTGTCTCTTTTTCTTCTTGCGATATTACTAGCTTCAATGTCTACCCGTTAACCTTAAGAGTACGACCGTCCTTGGGATCCTGGATGGTTACAACCCTATGAGGGAATGTTTCTACAACATTATAAGGTCCATCCTAATGACTTCATGGTCTTTTGGCCCTAAAGGAGTGGACTTGTATCTGAGTGAGTTTTGGGTAAGGAGTTGGGCTCGATGGGGAGATTCGAGTGATCAAGGCCGAGGGGTGCGGGAGTGAAGGAGCTCTTATTAAGCAGTGAAAAATACCATTTTTCACCTCCTAACCTGACCGTTGGAAGACCCTTGAGGTGTTTAATAATGTGTGTTAAATATGTTTTGTAGATAAGCAATAAATTGTAACCTTAGCACAGACAGCCAACAAAAAGGGCAGATAAGCAATCTGCAGCCTCAGCCTATGCTCAAACTCCAACGATCCACAAAGCCTTAAAAACTCATGGAAGGCCATGAACCCAACTGGGTGCACCTGAGACCAAGTACAATGCCAAGGGATGAAGATTGAATCCACCCAGAGGTGGCTGAGGGCGAGATAGATGAGAGACAGCACATTAGAAGTGTGTGCCAGCCAAGGAAGCATAGAAATAAAGCCATCGAGAGGTTCTCTTAAACTGCCGAGAGGATCTGATGCCTAAATTAGAAGATACCGAGAGGATTCAAATCCTGTCGAGAGGATACCTGGAGGTCCAAAGGAAGCCGAGAGGATCGATTTACATGTCGAGAGGATGAATGAACTTGTTGAGCTCCTGTTGGAACCTGTCAAGAACCCGTCGTGCAGTGCACCCAATCCTGTCGACAACACCAGGCGTAGTCATCGAGAGGATGAAAAGAAGCTGTCGACAGGATCTACGATAACCAATCGACGAGTCGACCAGAACCTGTTGAGGAGATGAATGAGACGATCGTCAATCCTATCAACAAGCATCGTCAATCCTCTCAATAGGTCTACAAACCTGTCAATTTGCATTCAGAGCCAAACAGAACCTGTCGAGAGGATCCCAAAACCTCTCAACACATAATTTGGAGAACTTCTTAGTTCTATCTTTAGCAACTGTCCATGCCAGAAGCTTGTGCACGCATTCCAAAGCATGTCAGCGACCCCTGGGGGTATTTTAGGCACACAATGGGCAACACGCAGAAACCCTAACGGTATCACATGTACTTGTCAGATGAGAACCAATGAGAGAAGAGCTTCTAAAAAAGAAATTGGCCACATCAGCATAACAAAATTATTCCCTTATGTTCTGATTGGTTGAAATGGATTTGAGGATAGAGGAGGAAAGTATAAAAGCTTGGAGAAAATGCAGAAGAAACAATCCAGAAATTGAGAAAACTAGAGCTTAGGGCGAGATCCATTTTTCCAAAATTCTCCCTTCTTCTTCTTCCTTTCCTCCTCTCTTTAGCTAATCATGAGTGGCTAAACTCTTCTCAGTAGTTAGGGTGAGGTATTAAGCTATAAATTGAGAGATTCAAAGGATTGTAAGGAACTGTAAGATGCACAGATTGCAGATCTGAGCACAATTGTGTTGTAGTTTTGCAATATAATTGTGGATTTTAAAGGTGATTCTGATCAATATTTCACTTTTTCGTATTTGTTTTCTCTGGGTTGGATATTCCTGTAGATGTTAGCCTATGAGGGCCTCATATCCTGACATCTATAGCATTTGCAATGGTTTTCCCGTTCTACTCCAGATCTTTGAAGTGGAACAATCTCTGGGATGGTCTGTGACCATTAAAGTGGACAAATCATAGCCTTAGGATTGCTTCAATTCTCTGATTGAGATTAGATTCTTATACCTCACCTCTGTCAAGATAGCCTGGGAAGCTGGGAGCTAGAAAAGAGGATTGTAGTAAATCAAATCTTAGCATTGCTATTGATTCCTTTGCTTTTTAGTGAGAGACCAATACCCCTAGCTGCTGTTCTCATCCTTTGATTTTTCATCTCTTCTATATCTCCCCTGATCTCTGTGTTGAATTAGATCTGGATCAGTAGCATTGAATTCTGTAGTTTGTAGTTAAAGTGATAAAACCCTAAAACCTCTCCTCTTTCTTAGATTAGAATAGAGTGTCAGATCTACTCTGGATCTGGAGATTTACTGAAAGTTAGACCACATTTCCATGTGGACATATCCTTACTTACCCTTTTAAAACTTGCTGCAATAGCCCTAAATACTTACAGGTCTATGAGTCTGTTTGCCTTGGTGTATATGCAATCTATAAATTCTATAATTGTTTGATTTTAAACCCCTTTTTAGTACAAGGTAAGCAGCCCAACAAGTTTTTGGCGCTGCTGCCGGGGATCTGTGTTTCTAACTTGGTAGATCTACGTTTTTCTCATTTTTTTGGTTAACATTTTTTAATTGTTTGAGAAGTGTTTGATTAATTGCAGCTTTAGTTTTTACTGTAGTTTAACTTTGTTTCAGATCTGGATCTGTGGAGCTAAGAGGAGCTCTGTATCACTTGGAAAAGCATTCATTGCTTAAGTTTGCATCTCTTAACTCTGTTTCTATTTCTAGATCTATAGTCTAGTATATCAGTAGTTGTGTAGTTGTCTATTTTGTGATTGAATTGCTATGATTTCCTGTGTTGTTCTTGACCCTTGAGGTGTGTATGCTTGGGAGGAGATCTCTTAATCCTGAGATTGCTCCTTTGGATCCTGAGATTGATAAACTTCTCAGACCTAAGCACCCCTTACACACTTCTGTCCTTGATTCTGATAATTCTGTAATGGGTGAGCAACCTAAGACCTTGAAGGAATACAATGCACTAGAGGTTTACAATTCGCCCTTCTACATTCAATTCCCTGCTGCTCAAGGGAACTATGAGATCAAGTCATCCATTATCCAAATGCTACCCTAATTTCATGGCTTGAGCAAAAAAGACCCATATAAGCATATTGATGAATTTCTAAGACTGTGTACCACATTCAATATTATAGGTTTAGGAGAGGAAGCAACCAGGATGAGACTCTTTCCTTTTTCACTAAAGGATAGAGCCATAACTTGGTTGTCAATGCTTCCGACCAATAGTATTCAGTCCTGGAGTGACCTTCAATGTCAGTTTTTGGCCAAGTTTTTCCCTATGTCTAAGACAAGCCAGTTGAGGAAGGGCATTATTTCATTTACTCAAGCCCCAACTGAGGACTTTCACTAAGCATGGGAGAGATTTAAGGAGCTCCTGAAGCAATGTCCTTATCATCAAATCTCTGAATGGCAACTTGTTCAAAGTTTCTATCAGGGAATTGACTCTAAAAGCAGAGATATGGTGGATGCCTCCTATGGTGGTACCTATCTCCACAAAACTACTGAGGAGGCTTGGGAACTGTTTGATGTCATCAGTGAGAACTCTATGCAAAAAGAGACATTGGCCAGGGATTGTGAAACCTCTAGAATGGTGAGAGACAATACCACGAGGGAAAAAATGTATGAGGTGAGTGGATACAATGAGTTGGAGAGGAAAGTGGACAGTTTAACCCAAAAATTTGATAAGCTCATGAGAGTAATGCAGCCACCCATGGCTGCTAAAGAAGAGGAGGCATGTGTTATATGCCAGTCCTCCACTCACTCCCTTGAGGAATGCCCTTCATCTGTCTAATTTCTAGATCTAGTGATGGAACATGTGGCTGCTACTCAGTCTTTTGGGCAACAGCCTACTTCTGGTTATCAATGGAGAAACCACCCCAATCTGAGATGGAGACAAGATACTCTTCCAAACTAGCAACAGCAGCCACAACAGTCCATGCCTTATAGAAATGCTCAGCCCTACCAACATAATTACTTTCCAAGGCCCCATTACCAACAGCCCATGGCTCAGCCTATGGCTCAGCCTGTACAACAAACTGCACCCCCTCCAACTGCTAGATCACTTTCCTTTGAGGAATAAGTTCTGGCCTCATTGCAGAATTTAGGACCCTTGTCTCAAATTGTGCACTCTCATAGCCAAAGTATTAAAAAGATAGAAGACCATCTTGGCCAGCTGTCTACTACTTTGACAAAGAGAGAGGAAGGGAGGCTACCTACCCAACCCATGGACAAGCCTAGGAGGCAATATGCAGCAGGGGAGGTCTCTTCTTCTCATGAGGAAGCAAAATCTATCACCACATTGAGAAGTGGAAGGCTGGTGGACAATTAAGTAGGCTGTGGGCCTGTAAAAATTTCAGAAAAAGAAAAAGAAGTAACTACAGAGAATGGACAACAAGAGCAACTCATGTTGAATAAAGAGGATGATGATGATCCTCAACAAAACTATAAAAAAAAAAACGAAGATGATGAGTTGGTTAAGGCTGCGAATGGAGAGCAATCTCACATTTGCCATGTCCTAGGGCAATGCAAGCACCTTTCCCTTTTGATAAAGGGCATGCTAAAGTAGAGGAAATGATGGAAACCTTTAAACAAGTAAAGATCAATTTGCCTTTACTTGATGCAATCAAGCAAGTTCCAACCTATGCCAAGTTTTTAAAAGACCTTTGCACCCACAAAAGACAATCGAGGATACATCTCTCCAAGAAAGTCTTTTTAGCAGATAAAGTGAAGCAGATACTGAATATTGCAACCCTAACAAAGCTCCAAGACCCTGGAGTCCCCACTATCCCCTGTATCATTGGGGATCATACCATTGAAAAAGCCTTGTTAGATCTAGGAGCTAGTGTAAATTTGCTTCCATATTCAATAGATGAGAAGCTTGGCTTAGGAGAATTGAAGCCGACACATGTAGTCTTACAGCTAGCTGACAGATCTGAGAGGAAACTTGTGGGGATCATGGAAGATGTCTTGGTTGGGGTTGACAAATTTTTTTATCCTGCTGATTTTCTGGTGCTAGAATACAGATCAGGGGACATGGAAGTAACTTTAGGCAGACCATTTTCTGGTGCTACTTCTATCCCTGGGATTTTAGGTAGACCATTTTTGGCTACTGCAACTACATGCATACAATACAGATCAGGGGACATGGAAGTAACTTTTGGCAATATGAAGGTCAAATTAAATATTTATAATGCAGCTAATCAAACTCACCTGAATAGTGAGGACTGTTTTTTCATTAATGCATTAGGTGAGCTTGTAGTTGATAATTTGCCTAAGCTACTGTCCTATGATAAATTGCTTGATGATGATGGTGATATGTTTGAAAATGCAGTGATGCCGGGGAAGATCACCCATTTCCATGAACCCCCATAGCAGGTCTGAATTTCAACGATGTACACTATGTATACTAGCTGTTTTGTTTTGTTAATTTTGTTGCTATTTTTGTTTTTTGTTCATTACTGTTTAGTATTATAAATAAGGTGTAATACATGCAAGCACTAAATTGGAGTCATTCATTGGTTAACTTTGGGCAGCGTCTGTGTGAGTTGACTTGGGAGTCGACAAAATGATGTGCAGAGTGGTACTGACGAATGATTTAAATCGAATGGAAGTGCTTTTTAACCTGTCGAGAGGTTTGAATTCATTATCGACAGGTATTGGAGGTGTAAAAGTGACCGTCGATAGGTTCTGACGCTGATCGGTGAAGTTCTTGATAGGTTAAGGATACATGTCGAGAGGATATTCAAACCTCTCGAAGTGTTTATGCCTCTGGAACCTGAAACCTATTGAGAATATGTCGCACTGAGATGAAATGGCTGTCGAGAGGATCTCTAATCCTCTCGAAAGGCTCGACTTTTTCTTATTAAAACCAAACAACAGCTTCATTTTCCACCATTCGACACCTCTCTTTGTGTTGAGAGTTACTCTGGCGATTTTTCTCATTTTTACTTTCTTCCTCTCCACCTCACTAGCTGTTATTACAACCTCCTAGCAAATTTACACATAGTTTCAATCCATCAAAAGCTACATTTTGTACCCTGTTCGAGCTTTTTTGGTCCCGTGCCCATCAAGATATCACAAACCCTAGATTTCTGTCGGTAAGCTTTCCTTTTGCTTTGCTCTGTGGTTTCAAGTTTGGGAGTTTATATTGTGAATCTGGGGAAATAATTTGAGCATCCTCAAAAGCTTGGGTGGTGATTAATTGTGAATTTGAAGCGTTTGAGTAATCAATGGATGAGCAAGAGGACGCCTTAGCAAATCTTTTCAAAATGCCTTCTAAATCTGCCACCAAAGCCACTAGGACATCCGTTAGGCAACCTGTAAAGCCTAAGGAGACTCCCCCTGCAAAAAGGAAACTTGCCTTGGATTAAGCTGGGCAGACTACAAGACACAAGAAGACCAAAAAGGCTAAAAAGGTTCAAATTAGTGAACAAGTGGTTGAGGAAGCCCCTGAGACAGTATCGGCCGCTGAGCCTAATATCCCTGAGCTGGAGGCCAATGCCAACTTGTCCACACCCAATAAATTCGTGAATGAATTAGATCTGATCTCGGAAACCATTTTCGACACCCCCTATTTTTCTAAGCTAGGGGAGTGTTAGGATTCTTTGAATTATCTGGTGAAGGCAGGCCTGACACCCATGATGAGCCCATTGAATGAAAAATCTTACCCAAGGTTGGTCAAGTTATGGTATCAGAATCTCGAGAAAAAAACCAAGCCAGATTCTCTTGAGCCCTGCCTGGTAATCTAGATTGATCAGATGAAAATGGTGGTGGATTACAGAGATATGGGGATAGCATTAGGAGTCCCTTCTGTTTATGACCCAGTTTATGGCCTGGCTGCATCTGAGAAGGTCTCTTTCAAATCTATGGCCAAGCTGCTAACTCAAGGCATTTTAGGGTCTCGAGACTCAATTAGGAGAAGAGATTTATCCCCTAGCTTGCGGTTTTTCGATTCAATTTTGTGAAAGAATGTCTATGTTAGTGGTCATTAGCAAGAGAGAAGAACACCAATAGTGGATGCCCTGTACTTCTTCGCTAAAGGGCAATTTATTAATGCAGCCTGGTTGGTGTGTGAAGTAATGATAGATGTGAATGATAAATGTAAGAAAGTTCAAGCCCTACCAGGGCTTCCCTATAGCAAGCTCATCACGACTTTGCTTAGGAGTAAGGGATTCGTGTTTAAAGAAAATGAGGAAATAGAGAAGGTGAAGCCCACAGTGTTCGGAAAAAGGGCTTGGTCTGCCAGTGGAACCCTCATTGGTAAAGGCACCCACAGGTCAACTGAAGAGATTAAAGAAGAAACTTCTGACACCTTTGTTGCCCCGAGCTCAGCACCCCCTCCTTCGACCTCCACCTCAGTCAGCCGTGAGCTTTTGCTCACATCTATTGCTCCTGACATGGAGCCTCCACTTGTATCCCCTGCACCCTCATTCACCTCGACCATTGATCTGCATTCCTCTATGGCTAGTTCCATTGCTACAAGCTCCACCACCCCTCCATCTCTCCCACCAATCATATCCCCTTCTTTTCCTTCCTTGCCAATTCTCACTCCCCAACACAGCCCACTCTCCCTTTCCATGACCATTTCCACATCCACTCCATTTTTAGCTCCTTCCCTCACAGACCCCATCCCTACTTTGCCCTCAGTCACCATTCCAAATAGCTCATTTACCTTAACCACTAGCCCTTTCAGCCCTTCCATGCCTTCTCCACTCTTCACTCCCCTTGCGAGTGAGCTAATTTTTTCCATCTCACCTGCCCTAACCCAAGACCTATCAACCACTGAAAGATTTTCATCCCTGATGACATCCGTAGTAGAGGATATTGGGCATGACTATAATCCACTACCCGACTCTTCACAGCCCACATTCCCCCATTTTTCTCATTCTCAACCTCCTTCGACCTCTGACCAACATGCCCACACTTCCTCATTTCTAATACCCCCTCTCTTCCAACACCCACCAGCTGTCAAACCTGACCCCTTACCCCAAATCCTAGACCTCCTCCAAACAATACAATCCCATGTCATAGCCAATACTACTACTACCCAATCTTCCATTGAGGCCACACTCTTATCCATAACTTCCACCCTTCTCAACCAGGCCCCTATCTCCCAAACCTTAGCAACCATCCAATCTTCATTGACCAATTTAGCCCAACCAGCTTCACAACCACCTACTTATATTCCTACCCCACCTACTTCTCCCCTACACCATATTGTAGAGGTCACTCCACCTGCCTTCACAGATGCCTCCACCTAAACTGACCCTGAATCTCCTCCACCCCAGTTCAAACCTAGCCATGTCACTTTACCTCCCCCTAAGGAACTGGCATCTTACATTCCCTCATCTTCCTCCACTCCACTCCCCTCCCTCCCCATTGTTCCCAGCCATTCCTTCTACATTCCCCCTTACCTCACCCTTTTGTATGCAATGCAGGATAATCCCTACATCCATAGGGATGTCCTCAGAGGAATGGCTGCTCTCCACGCTTCCCTTGAAGCCACCTATGAGGAGAGGATTGCTGTCATGGAGCTGAAACACATAATCCAACTCTGGGATATCTCGCAAGGTTGGGAGAATATCCTGGTCTGTTATGAGTCAGTAAAACTACTTACTGACACTGAGCGTCTCATTGTCGCAGCCGAGAAGAAGAAAGTTGAATTCCTCCAGAAAAAATTAGATAATGCCCAAGAGATAAACAAAGCCACACAGGATCTTGCTGAGTCCAATCTCCTTTATGCACAAAAGAAAATTGAAATTCTAGAGAGAAGGATTGCTATGCTGACCTCTCAACCATTTCAGCCAACCCCCCTAGCTACTGCTCCTCCCTCCGATCCCACGTCCACTCAACCTACTCCTACTCCACCTGTGGTGTTGCTCCACCCCACACTGAGCCTACCCCTCCAGAGCCTAAGCGAACTTCTTCAAGGAGAAAGGTCACTGTAAAAAGATCTGTCCCATCCAGTGCTACTCTGAAGAAAGACAAAGGACCTACGGCCCAGTCTAAGGAGGCACCAAGACAGGCAGCCCAGAAGCCCCAACCCAAGAAGAAAAAACCTCTCTCCAACGAAGAATTGAGGAACCTAGCTAATCTTTATGAATGGCCTGATGATGCTTGCAAATAATTGTAGCATGCTTTAGTTTTCTTCTTGTAGATTTACGTTTCGGTTCTGCATACTCCCTATAGATAGTGTAATACAATTTCTTTGTTGATGTTGCTTAGCGTCTTTAATGATTATGCCATTTATTTGTTTTCTTTCTCTGTGTACTTATGTTGTTATCATGCTGCACTACACCCTTCTCTCTGAACAGTGAGGACACTGCTCCTCATAGGTTTGGGGGTGTGGCAAAGTATGCCTTGCCAATAGGATAGTTAATATTAGTGCAGCCAGAATTGAACAAACATCTATGAAAAATGAAAGGAAAATCCCCACCTAATTTTTCCTTATAAGAGGAAATGAAAAAACTTTTTAAACTAAAGGTGTTGGAGTTCCAACATGGGCTGGAAGCAAATATCAAGAAAATTTTGAAAATTAGTGCTTTGTGAACTTGAAAAAGAGAGAAAGTTGTGAGGTTATACCCAAAAAAACTGATGGAAGACCACACCCAGTGAGAGTTGGGCCTGAAATTTTTTTCTTTGAAGAGTGTCTTGAAAACACTTCTTTCTACTCCAAGGACTGATTAGACCTGGCTCTGATCACTAGAAGTTAGGCAATTCCATGTTGAAATAGCATGACAACACTCATGACATTGAGGACATGAAGTAAGGCCATCCATTGGACAGTTTAAGCTTAAAATGCCCCACCTTTGAATTGCCCTTGACACACACCTTTTGAGCTCTAAAATTCCTAGTTTTCTTTGATAAAAACTAGAAAATTTGAACCCAAAAACCTCTCGACCTGTTTGAATTCACCCTCAATCTGAGAAGCCAGGAAATAGAAGAAGTGAGGTTAGAGGTGTAAGGTTCGATGTTTGGCTGAAAGAAGAAGAAAGTACATTTGAAGGCCAATGTGATATATAGTTGTGGCATTCCAACCCACATAAAAAAATAAATAAATAAACAAAATGAATGAGAAAGAGAAGTCATTTCATTGAAAGACTGAAAAGAGGATTAGGAACTGGCCACTTCAAATCTAAAAAATTCAAGAAATAGATGGATTTGTGCTGAAATAAAGAAGGTGTTGTCTAGACCACCTCCTTACCTTTACTGATTTCTCAATTTGAATCCTTTTTGCCCCTTTTACAAATTTCACCTATAAGCCACATTACAACCCAATAAAAAGACCTTACTGATCTGAAATTAATTGAGTTGTCATATGGAGATGAGGAATTGTTTAATCTATAGTAAAAAGAGTTAAGGAATTTCATAAGTTAGAGCAATGCCTATGCTCATGCTTGCAGTCCTATTTGAGGGCTGTAACTGCTCTTGGGCTGTGTGAATTGATACACCCTTCTATTTTTAATTAAGAGTGTCTACCCAGTGAGATTTGAGTTTGAAGTCAAGTTTGTTGGGGGCATAATTAACACATGATTCTCAATTTAATGGTAAACTTTTCACTATCTTTCACACAAATTACTTGGACATGAGCTGAGTGACTATGAAGGAGCCACAACAGTACTTTGGTTTAAACTACCATATTTTTGTTGAGAATCCTCTAAAAACTAAATAGACAAAGGTGTGGATTGAACTTTATGATTGTTCGCTGCTTGCTTCAATATTCTGCACTGGTATTAACTGACCTTATTGGAGAAGTTTGTGGGTAACTTCACTGTAAACCCTCAGCAGACTTCACTCCTCCACTAGGGATTACCTAGGGGTTTAAAAGGCTTGATGCATATGCTAAATGCATCTGTGTTCCCTACAAAAGTTGTATTTTTCATTTTCAATAATTGTTTTCACTTCCTCTTTTGCTCAGGGACTAGCAAAGCTTAGGTTTGTGGGTGTGTTAAGCAGTGAAAAATATCATTATTCACCTCCTAACCTGACCTTTGGAAGACCCTTGAGGTGTTTAATAATGTGTGTTAAGTATGTTTTGTAGATAAGCAATAAATTGTAGCCTTAGCACAGACAGCCAACAAAAAGGGCAGATAAGCAATCTGCAGCCTCAGCCTGTGCTCAAACTCCAACGATCCACAAAGCCTTAGAAACTCATGGAAGGCCATGAACCCAACTGGGTGCACTTGAGACCAAGTACACTACCAAGGGATGAAGATTGAATCCACCTAGAGGTGGCTGAGGGCGAGACAGATGAAAGATAACACATTAGAAGTGCGTGCTAGCCAAGGAAGCATAGAAATAAAGCCGTCGAGAGGTTCTCTTAAGCTGCCGAGAGGATCTGGTGCCTAAATTAGAAGATACCGAGAGGATCCGGATCCTGTCGAGAGGATACCTGGAGGTACAAAGGAATCCAAGAGGATCGATTAACATGTTGAGAGGATGAATGAACCTGTCGAGCTCCTGTTGGAACCTGTCAAGAACCCGTCGTGCAGTGCACCCAATCCTGTCGACAACACCAGGCGTAGTCGTCGAGAGGATGAAAAGAAGCTATTGACAGGATCTGCGACAACCAATCAACGAGTCAACAAAAACCTGTCGAGGAGATGAACGAGACGATCGTCAATCCTATCGACATGCATCGTCAATCCTCTCGATAGGTCTATAAACCTGTCGATTTGCATTTAGAGCTAAACAGAACTTATCGAGAGGATCCCAAAACCTCTCGACACTCGATTTGGGGAACTTCTCAGTTCTGTCTTTAGCAGCTGTCCATGCCAGAAGCTTGTGCACATGTTCCAAAGCATGTCAGCGACCTTGGGGGTATTTTAGGCACACAATGGGCCACACGCGAAAACCCTAACGGTATCACATGTACTTGTTAGATAAGAGCCAATGAGAGAAGAGCTTTTAGAAGATAAATCAGCCACATCAGCATAACATAATTATTCTATTGCATTCTGATTGGCTGAAACGGATCTGAGGACATAGGAGGAAAGTATTAAAGCTTGGAGAAAATGCAGAAGAAACAATCCAGAAATTGAGGAAACCAGAGCTTAGGGCGAGATCCATTTTTCTAAAATTCTCTCTTCTTCTTCCTTTCCTCCTCTCTTTAGCCAATCATGAGTGGCTAAACTCTTCTCAGTAGTTAGGGTGAGGTCATAAGCTGTAAATTGAGAGATTCAAAGGCATTGTAAGGAACTGTAAGATGCACAGATTGCAGATCTGAGCATAATTGTGTTGTAGTTTTACAATATAATTGTAGATTTTAAAGGTGATTTTGATCTATATTTCACTTTTTCATATTTGTTTTCCCTGGGTTGGATATTCCTATAGATGTTAGCCTATGAGGGTCTCATATCCTGGCATCTATAGCATTTCTAATGGTTTTCTCGTTCTACTCAAGATCTTTGAAGTGGAATAATCTCTAGGATGGTCTGTGACTATTAAAGTGGATAGATCATAGCCTTAGGATTGCTTCAATTCTCTGATTGATATTAGATTCTTATACCCCACCTCTGCCAGGATAACTTGAGAAGCTGGGAGCCAGAAAAGAGGATTATAACAAATCAGATCTTAGCATTGCCATTGATTCCTTTGATTTTCAGTGAGAGACCAATACCCCTATCTGTTGTTCTCATCCTTTGATTTTTCATCTCTTCTATATCTCCCCTGATCTCTGTGTTGAATTAGATTTGGATCAGTAGCATTTAATTCTGTATTTTATAGTTAAAGTGATAAAACCCCAAAACCTCTCCTCTTTCTTAGATTAGAATAGAGTGCCAGACCCACTCTGGATCTGGAGATTTACTGAAAGTTAGACCACATTTTCCTGTGGACATACCCTTTTAAAACTTGCTGCAATAGCCCTGAATACTTGCAGGTCTGTGAGTCTGTTTGCCTTGGTGTATGTGCAATCCATAGATTCTATAATTGTTTGATTTTAAACCCCTTTTTAGCACAAGGTAAGCAACCCAATAGCTCTCACAGGGGTCGTAAAAGTGTTGGAGGGTTGGATGCAAGTGATTAAAGTGGAGGGCTGGAAAGAGGATTGATCGGGGAGGTCCACGGTGGTGACCTTGGCTGGTGTTCCTTGGTTGTGGCTGGGCATGGGGTTATTAATGATTCTTAAGTTTTATTGGGGTTGACTATTATTAGGGTTAGGATTCCTGAGCGCCTCCCAGTTGATTTGGTTTCGGTCATTCATGTCATAAATTATGTCTTCGAGGACCCAACACTCCTCCAGATTGTTCCCCACGTACTGATGGAATGCGCAATATTTACTATAATCTAGATTTGTCGGCCATGGTCGGGGTCTTTCCTGTGGGAATCGGAGGAGATTCTAAGTGTTGAGGAGATGAAAGATGTTAGGGATTATATCAGGAAAAGGGGGATAGTGTTCCTGCCTCGGCTAGTAGGGGCCTCTAGCTGGGTTGAAGTTTTGTGGTGGTGGGACGTTATTGTAGTTCTGCATGTGGGCCGATCGATTCTATGTTGTGTTCTGGTTCTGATAAATGTTGGGATATTGGTTTCTATTCTGGTATTGGCATTGATTCTGGTTTTAGCCTTGGTATTGGTTTGCATACCTTTGTTGATTCACGACCTGATTTTGGGTTGTGTACCGTTACTGATTTTGATTATGCCTGAAGTTCTCGGTTGAACGTTCTCATTCCCAGAGTTCTTCCCTTGGTTCACAATGGTGTTGACCTGCTCAGTTCCTGAGACTTTCTTATTATTTTTTTACTTTGATTCACTGGAAGTGCCTACTCTTGACGTGACTATGGATAGGGCGAGGTCTCCGCCTTTGATGTGTCGCGCTAGTCGGGATGCCTGGGAGTGGAGTGCGGTGAAGTCGAGGCAATCACTTATGATAGGCATAATCTTTAAGGTTCTCTAGTGTTATCAATGATAATGTCAAATGAGTCTTTCTCTTTCATTGAAGTGCCGATCCTGGCAGCGAGTTTCCTCCATCTAGCGACGAAGTCAGCGAACTCTTCATCGGGTCCTTGCTTTGCCACCATTAGATCACTGAGACTGACTGTCTCTTGGATTAAGTGTTTGTATTGGTCTAGAAATTAACCGACTAAATCTTCGAAGGTGTCTATCTTATACAACGGGAGTCCCACAAACCAATCTAAAGCTTTTCCTTCTAATGAGCGTTGGAAGTAGTGGATGAGAAGTCCTTCATTATCGCGTATGGGTCGACAATCATTTCAAAAGAGGGCTAGGTGATGGTTTGGATTACCCGTTCTGTTGTATTTGGTAAATTTTGGCAGTTTGAATCCCGTTGGCAAGTTAAATTCAACATCCCGACAAAATTTTTCGATCCAAAAGAGTGACCAGGGCGTTCTCTCTTGGCCATGTATTCATTGAGCATCATGGGGAGATCTTCGATCTTGATGGTGTTGTCTTTTGGAATAACTCTGAAGCAAACCTTGTCTGGAGAATCATCATTAAAGAATGTATGAGTAGGTTGTCTCAATGGTGAGGCACAGGCTGACACCGTGCTCGGGGTAGGAGGCGGCCTTTCTTGTCGTTCTTGTTCTTTTGAATATTGTCATGCCCTAATGGTCTTGTATGCTACTGCCAGTCCTTGAAGCAATTCCTCATCGTCATCATCTCTTCTTTGTATTCTTTGGACATTGAGTTCTACGATTTGTTGGGTAGTGAAGTTTTGTCCAGTATTATTATCTCTCCCGTATGGTTATTACCGATATGCGGGGTAGAAAAGGGATTTTTCTGATCGCTAGCCATGTTAATCTCAAGTTGTCGTAGGCTAGAATCATAAAGTGATACTTCCTTGTATACAGGGTTGTGATATCCCCATAATGGCGGGTCTCCTAAACTCGCTCTTCATATACCGGACATCTCAAGTCTTTGATGAAGACTCATATATTTAAGGGAATTTGACATGATACGATGGGAAGAAAAAAACAGGAAAATAAAATAAAAATTAACTATCTAGAAAGAAAGAGTTTATCAAAAAAGGGTCCCATCACGATTGCCAGTCTGTTGGTGTGCGCTTTTTCTGGGTTCCTTTCGGTCCCCGTTGAATCAGTGGCCTAGTTTTGTCCTAAGCGGACTCTGACAATGCGGTGTATTAAATATTGAAAATAAAGGGGGGTTCTAGGAAGATTCCTAGTTTGTACGATCGCCAGCTGCAGATATTTAACGATGCTGCAACACGTTAGTGATCACGCTTTAGAGCGGGTGCGGGTTACATCTTTACTGAATCGTCGGCCTGCCAACGCGAACAGCACTGGCTCTTCTTTTAATTTAGATAGTTGAGTTTTTGTTTCCTTCTTCCCTTATTATTGCTGTGATTCTAATTGGCTTAAGTTTCCTAGTTCTACTATGAGTCTAACTATGTGAATTTGTTGTGGTGAATTAATCTAATATCTTAGTATCCTATTGAAAGTCTAATTAATTAAGTCTCCTAATCCTATTAGGAGTTTAATTAATTTTAATGTCTTGATCTTATTAGGAATCTAATTAATTTAGTTTCCTAATGCTATTAGAAGTCTAATTAATATTAGTCTCCTAATTGTACTAGGAATGCAAATATATCAATTCTAATAAAACTCTAATTAAATCAAGCATGCTAATTGTACTAAAATTCTAATTAAAGAAAATATACTAATTCTATTGCAATTCTAATTAAAGCAAATATACTAATTTTATTTCAATTATAATTAAAGCAAATATACCAATTTTATTAAAATTCAAATTAAATTTTTGCTAAAATTCTAATTAAAGCAAGTAAACTAATTTTACTGAAATCTTAGTTAAAGCAATTATACTAATTTTATTAAGATTCTAATTAAAGCAATGAATTAATTATACTAAATATCTAATTAAAATAAAGGAACTAATTTTATTAATTCTAATTAAAATAACGAAACTGATTTATACTAATTCTAATTAAAGCGATGAATTAATTCCACTAAAAATCTAAGAAAAGAGGTTTTGGGCCCGTTATGCTAAGGAGGATTGGCCTTGTTCCCGAGTACCCTCCTTAAACTCTCTTAGGCAAATCGGTTGACTGAGATTAAAGTAAATTGAATTTTAGATCATAATATGGTATTTTTGGATTTTTAAGGTCGATAATTTCGGGTTATAATTATGAATTAAATTATGGGACTATAAATTAAGAAACTGAATTATAAATTGGGATCTTAGAAATCTTAAATTAAGGAATTAAAACTAGAATTTAAAATTTAAGGACTAGATTTGGGACTGCAATCAGAAAATCAAACCATATGATTAAGGACTGGTTTTAGAAACTAGGAACTAGAACCAGAGATTAATAAAAGGACTGGAAATTAAGACTTCAGAACAAAATTAAAGTCTAAGGTCGGTGATTAGGCCGTTAGATTAAGGACTAGTTCTAGAAACTAGGAACTAGAACCAGATATTAAAATTACGGTCTGAAAAAGGGGTGCTACGGCCTAAGACTGAAATTTTAATACTAATAATTAAAACTAAGAAAAAATCCTAAAACTAAGAACTAAAGAAAAACTAAGGTCGAGGACTAAAAACTAGATTTTTACCTAAGGCCGGGGCTGTGGAGAGGAATCTCAAAAATTCGAAGCTTGAATCTCGAAATCATGTTTCTGGTTCTCTCTGTGTTTGTTCTCAAAATTCTCCAGCCTCGAAATCCCAAAACTTCTTCAAAAAATTCCGTCCTCTCTCGCACCTCTTGGGTCGAATTAAAAAAATCTTTTATAGGTTTTTTCCTAATTAAAATCCCTGTTTCAGGTGTTTAACCGAATTGTATGCCGACTGCCCAGTGGTTAATCGCTTTGAGATGGTCACCGACTCAGTGAGCGATCGACTGACTGGTTCTATCGAGTTTCCTAGTTCTAACCATGTTAGGACTAATTACGCGCTTGGTGTAGAGTGCGCAATCCGATTAAGCATTTCATTTAAAGTGCTTAATCGAGGAATCTTGGGGGTTAAGGACTGTGAGACAAGGTCGGGTGTAGGCCAATTGAGCGCCAGTGATGGGGTGCTCAATTCGATCGCGCATGCCATGCGGGGTGTGTAATCAAGTCTCGAGGTGGTCTAAGGAAAGGAAGCCTGGTCTGAGAGGGGACTGATTGCACGTTTGTGAGTTTGCAATCAAATTGCACGCGTGGTTTTAGGTGCGTAATTCGGGGCTGTCCGAGTCTAGGTCGGGTCTGAAATGCAAGACTATTGTTTCATTCTGCATTTCGACTATATACTATTATTTCAGTATATAGTCTCCCTACGTTGAGATATGAGCCATAGAGCTATTGTTTCAACCTGTGTTCAGCCATGTACTATTGTTTCAGTACATTGTTCTCAATTTAGGGTCAGGGGGTCTGAAATACCAAACTATTGTTTCAGTCTACATTTTGACTATATACTATTGTTTAAGTATATAGTCTCCCTACGTTAGGATCTGAGCCACATAGCTATTGTTTCAACCTGTGTTTAGTCATGTACTATTTTTTCAGTGCATGGTTCCCATGTTAGGGTTAAGGGGCCTGAGCC